>OX388149.1:7097464-11931214 GCA_947579745.1 Apocheima hispidaria
GGCCGCTTCTGAGCAGTAGACACTAGACAATCAACACATATTATGGATAACACCTTAGCGATCGCCATTAACATAGACAACGACACACATAACACCGATAAATTAAAAAATAAGATACACATTACATAACAAGAAAATAGATACGTCGTTACATGGAACATAGTATGCACGAAACACACGGCTTTATGATATTATCACCATTTAGTGGTTGACGTATCTAGGAAATTTGCGGAGACATTGTTGTAAGCGAAAGATTGGATCTGTTATATAGAATGACATAGCACGTTGTCACCACTACAGTACTTTAAACACAACTTATTTCTATTGACAACAGCAATATACTAGTAATAGACACAAAAAATGCGACTGCAGCGACGGCAATTGTCGCATTCAGAGAAACATGAAGTGTGATTTATTGGACATACTGTCGAACGAACCATGAATTCAAGCTACGAAAAGTCACAAAAAAACTCTGGGAAGGTGCACGGTAATTGCCAAGGAATATAATGATTCAAGTAATACTACATTACTGTCGCGGTTTTTAATGACCGTGTTGCTGGCAGCGATGGTGATGGCCAAAAGCAAAAAATGGCCATCACATCATCAGGCCATCACAGCGCGGTTAGCATTGCAGCCCTTGGTGGACAAGCTGGAATAAACACAGCAGCGCGGACAGCAAGGGCTGCAATGATGACCAAGCTTGATGGCCGAGAGCGTAGCGAAGGTTAGCTCAAGGCAGTCATAGCGTGGCCAGCAGTGCAGTTATTGCGAACCAAGGCTTGTATAGTGCTTTACAAAAACATCGCGAGTAATTTAAATAAAACCAGCTTTGTAGGAATTTAAATTTCATTCAAATCCAAATATTAAATTTGTGGATTTCCATTGCAAAAAATTGTTGTAGGCAAGTTTTTGAAACAAAACTCGACAATAAAGAATTTACAGAGGAAATTGCTGTTGGCTAAAACACGCCAGCAATGAAATTCCATACAATTTTGCTGGCGACTATTCGAGTAGCGCGAATCGAGTCAGCACGGCCGACTTTACTCCAAGAAGGTTGTCAACATAATGACCACCTTACGAGTTTTTTTGAGTAAAGGTGCTTTAAAAAAAACTTAAGTAGACTTTAAAGCAAACGAGCAAAACCTAAGTATTTATAAACCAATAATACCTACTTTAGTATTATTACAAAGAAATTAAGCTGTTAGCATCGCTGAAAACTAGATGTCACATGGCAGTATAACAATTCAGAGAGTCAATAGGAGGGGGATAACAGCTGTGTAGCATCAAGGACAGCAGAATACAGAACGAAGAGTGTTAAGAAAACGGAAACCCTCGGCATAACAATGATTGACAAAGAGGTTGAAAGAACATAAAAAAGCGATAACAGAAGGAGATTTCGCAGGAGATACCAGGATATACAAAGTGAAGGTTTGGGCTGATAAGCAAAGACGTGTCGCGACGGATTTCATTGGAAGGAATAGAGGAGTCATAAAATAATGCATTAACAGAAGTTGGTGATTTGTAATGCACTAAATTGATAGGTTGGTTATAATCAGAGTACGATACATAATTCGTAGGTACATTTGATTTGAGCTGAGTAGCAGCAAGTAGTTCGCGTAAAATAAAAAGAGAGGAAGAAGAGAGGAGTGGATAGCGGCGGCGGCTGCGCTACCAGGGTGAGGGGATTGACAAGGAAGCGGACTGACAGTTGGAGAGATCGAGTCAGAAAGGCTTTGATCTACATCAATACTTAGAACACAACCGCAGCTTCCCGAATCATCGTCGAAATCATTGTGAAATTCGAATTGTGGATCACGACAAGATATACGATATAGCGGTGGTGGATTGCATTCGGGACATTCGTCCGAAATGCATTCACACCAGTGCAGTGGAAGGAGAGTGCCGCAGTCAGAGCATAAGTCCAGCCCCAGAGGCTCGCCACACTCGGAGCATGAGGACAACAGGTCCGGCCTGTTTGGAGCTTGGGTGGTCAGTGAAGGATACCAGTACGGAGGGGGTTCTAACTGTACACAATAATCAGGACGATTTATGGAATTATATGGGAATAAACTGGACAGTTCGAGTTGTGTGTAGCGGCCTGTTCTTGGAGGCAAAGTACTAGGGCTGTTGAAGAAATCAGCCGGGAACGTATGTGTAGGCAGAGGCACGAGATTACTGCTTGAAAAGGACTCGTGCGGTTGTATTAGCTGAAGAGAGAATGGATAGCTAATAGAGAAGATTTGGGACGCGCTAGTTTCGCTTTCGGTGTCGATGGAGTCATCATCAGAGCTACTCCTATCATCACGCCAGATACTCGATAGCTCGGCAAATGCAGGTTGAGAGTTATCGGTGTGGTAGAGTGCCTCACTAGTGCTACCTTCCATCGTGTTTGCCCTCGCGTACATATAAGCGCTTTGAGAGCCATTCCTCTCATGAGAACAGCTAATACGTTCGGAAGACGCAAGCTCGCTCGGAGAGCTGGTTGCAGTCACCATAGGTATCCCACTTGAAAACACTTCTTGCGTCAGATGTTCCACTTTCTCTGGCTGGCCGAGATCGCATGCCTCAGAGGCCGAGTAACAGCAACAATCGTAAGACACAGATTGTACAGAAGAACGGCATGATTGCTGGTCAGTGGGTAGCGAGGAAAATCGAGACTGAAGAGGCAACATGTAATCTATTGTATCTATCGGAGCTGAGTAGAAGCGAGTAGGTCTCGTAAAAGAACTGTCGCAAGTAATTGGACTGCCAGGGCGAGGGGAGTGGATAGCGGTGGCAGTTACGCTAATAGGATAAGGGGATTGACTTGGGAGCAGACTGGCATGTGACAATGAGTCAGGAATGCTTTGAGCTACGTTAAAACTCTGAGCACTAGCGCAGTTCTCCGTGTCGTCTGCGGATTTAAAGTGCGATCCAGATGGTCGATCACTACAAGGAGTAGGATTGACATGTGGCGGAGCATTGTATTCGAGGCCGTTGTTGTTTGTTGAGTAAGCACACCAATGTACTGGCGGGAAAATGTCATAGCCGGGACAAATCTCCTGTCCCATGAGATTGGCACACGCGTAGCAGGACATCAGGTCTGGCCTGGGTTGAGCAGGGATGACCAGGGAAGAACCCCTTTGCGAAGGAGGTACTGGCAGTATGGAAAAACCAGGTTGACTCGCAGGGAGTTGAAAACGTTCGTCTGACGATGAAGCTAAAAGAATCTGAGGGCTGTTCACGTAATCGGCTGGGAATGTAGGATGATTTTCAGCAGCCGGAAGCTCGCTCGGCAAGCTGGCTGTGGACATGTATGTATGTATGATAGGTACGCCATTTAAATATTCGTCTGCCGTAAGATATTCAATATTCCCTGGCTGACCGATATCAAAGGCCTCAGAGGTCAAGTTATAGCCATGTTCGTGAAGCTCAGACTGTGCATTAGGGGTATATGAATAACAGTGTGATTGAACGGGTAACTGACTCGGAGACAGTGGTAATTGTGGGGTATTTAAAGGGGTTTGTAGGGGGAAATAATCTAAACTGACAGTCAGAGAGTTCCATTGAACAGGATATAGACAACCCCAGTATGAGCTAGCAGGTAATGAATAGTATGGAGTAGGGAAATAATATGGGTAAGTACATGGACATTGACAAATGGGGTAACAAACGGGTGATATTATATATGGAGGGCGCACAGGGTAGTAACCGTTGTTATCAAGAGCAATCCCAGGTATGTCTCTCCGGTTATCGTCAGACACATGACTGTTATCATCAAAATGGGACAAACCACCACCAATAGTCATATTAGAATCGGACCTATCAAAATCCAGACAAGGATCCCACGCACTGCCATCGTCCGTATTACAATCAGTCAACAAAGACTCTCCGAAATCACATAACGTGTCAGTGCATGATGATTCAACATTATTCAAATTCATCCTGGAGGCTGGTATATACGAGTTTTTGTCTTGATTGCGAAGCATATATAAGTTTGGACAGGAGTGGCTTCTGTTACATTTGCGAAGGCAAAAACCATCATTGCCACTTTCCATCCTCGTTTCAAGTTCGAGCTGATCAACAGGCACAATTTCCAAATCAATAACTCGACTGTTTGACTCGCCAGGAAGGACGCAGTGTCTGTCAGACGTGGCGTAATTTGGACTAATGTCCTCTTTTACCTCATTTGATTGAGGCACATATGACTCTGGAATGTGCAATTCGAAATTGTCATGGACGATGTTGATTGAATTATTTAATGCAACTTGATTATCAGAAAAAGCAACGTTAATTGGGGATATAACTGGTGAATCAGATTCGTCGTTATCATCGGGTGGAGAATCAGCTGAGAGAACACTATTCCCGCACTCGTTTGTGGCACTTCCCTGTTCAAAAAAGTACTGCATCGGCTCTGTATACTCGGCGCTTACTTCGAAAGCTTTAGAACCTTCGACACTATCACTATCACTGTTTTGTACATAATTATAGTTAATGTGAATGCAATTATTCAATTGAAAGTGGTTGTTGTTGCCCGTTTGGGCGGCCGTATCTAAGACGGAGGCAGGCATCGCGGAATGTTGGCGTTAGGGGCGCGCCGAGAGGCTCATCACCTCCTCGAAGGCGGACTCGAGGCAATGCTTGAGCTCTGCGTACGTCACTACCAGCACGCTTTGTTCGTCTCTTGACGTCAACTCCACCTGGGAACAAAAATAGCCTAATAGGATGACGCTTCATCGAAAGAGAAATGCTAACCGTACGCGTGACTATCCCGCCTCATTTGTCTGTCAATGCATTGCGCGGGAGAGAGGCAAAGATTGACAAACCCATTACCCGCGTTTATAAGCCTATCTGTAAAACTATCCTAATATCTTGTCTTGTATGCTAAACTACTTCTTTCTAGATACTAAAACCAAAGCCTTAAAGATCGTAGTCAACCAAAAATTCCTTAGCCAACCCAAAGATTTATAGAAACTTACCAAAATATTTTCGGCTCTTATTTTCTGTACGATAATTGGATTCCAAAACTTGTTTAAAGTTGTTACTTATTGCCCGATGCCCACGAAATTAATTCCTGGCTACGACCTTGGTACGTAGTACATAATAGCTCAATGGCCGGTACAGACCTTTTCTTCTGTGCCTCCATCGAGGTTGTTGAGGGCGGCAGTAAGATGCGCCATATCAATCCACGGGCGTCCTTCAGACGTCACACCGTGGAACAATCTGTCACGGAACAGCTTCAGCAGGTACCGGTCGCCCGTCTCTGACCATGCCCCGTCCATGTTCAGCCTTCGAACACATAATAATATTCAAATACATAATGACTGATAAGTTACAAAAGCAATTAAATAAGCGGCTTTAGAAAGATGCGTAAACCAACTGTAGTAACTGATAAGGACGTAAGAACCATTTAGATCATTTAGTTTTATGCTGTTTTTTCGGGGGTACACTTTTATGTATGAGATTGTCATACTTCTCGTATATTTTTTTTATGATGTAAGTAAGCTCGTACAGACAGTCGTCAGTCGTCAGTTTATGTTGACCGATGTTGACGAGGTGTCGTTAGATTCGTCTTTACGCCCGGAGTGACATAGTCTACATTTTGCCGTCGGGTATTTTGTTTTTCTTTTAGTAATATCACTATTTTTTTTAATTTATTTTTTTATGTTACTCAGTGACGAGTCGAGCAAGTCGCTCACCTGATGTTAAGCGTCACGCTTGCCCATAACAGTTCAGTACCACCCAGAACACAGAGATTAAATTTTAAAAACAATTTAAAGTGTCATTCGACCCAAGGTAGTACTCAGTTGAAAATGCCACTCGCGGTCATACATTGTGTTGTCCGTTGCTCTACATCGGTGATCATTTAAAAACACCCAGTCAAAGAATACTATAACTACGTAAAGCGGGACCATGATGCTACTGACAACTTTTTTTTCAACCTGGTTAAGTATTAAGACAAATAAATATAGCCCAGCTTTGTACACTATCGCCTAATCACACGGAGACCGTATACTCCCGGCAATTTTCGAAGACACGCGCCACCATGTACTTTAGAATGACGCGCGTCTTCGTAAATTGTCTGGACTTTACGGTCTCGGGTGTCTCGGTGAGTGTAAGCCGGAGTAAGAAATATCATACTCTGGTATAAAGTCGGAGTAAGAGTAAGACTTATCGTGGAACAAGTGCTACTGGCACTGCAAGGCCACACAGCGCATACGAATAAAGTCGGAACTCCTTCATGAAACTCAACAACAAGTCTCCAATACCACAACATCCGACGAAATAGGTGTGGAACAGTTGCGCCACCGACCCAAGTCCGTGCTCCTTTACTATTAGGAGCTTGGCTGGTTTGGGTAGGTTGGCAGAGGGGGAAATGTACAAAATACCCCAAGCGGGACGTCCGTGCCATGCTGCGAGTAAGATGGCACGAGCAGAACGGCACGCAATAAACATCCCCACTAGAGTTACACGATAAGGGCCCCGGTCATATAACCCCCAATATGAATTAGAATCATACTCGGGTCGTTCGTTGATGACGCCCAGCTTAACCAGGATGCGAAGGATGCGACTGTTGTCTATCTCGCGGGCCAGTTGATCTTCGAACACGTCTGCGCGACGTTGCAGAGCTTCAATCTGCGAAGAAAACTCAACGTAAATACCTACACATGCACGCCTAGAACGCGCATCACGATAGAATTTAGTCCACTCTTTTTACCCGACTGCCCAAGAAGGAGGGTAATATTTTTGGGGTGTATGTAAATATGTAAATATTTATCTGTCTTGCGAAAACGTGACAAAGCTACCAATATACCTACGCCTGTCTCGTTTTCGCTGGGTAGACTGTATTTTATCGCGCCGTACTTTGTTGGCATTCTGCATGAGTACATTGCAGTGCCTGTTGATTGACTATAAAAAAATAGTAAGATTACTTAATTAAGGTAATCACACCTCATCATCCTTACCCTTATCACACTGGTTGGGATAGGCACGGCACGTTTCCTTTCTACACTTCCTTCTACACTTTCCTGTCAGCCGTCATCTCGACATTTACTTCTCTCTCACGCATATCCTCTGTCACACTGTTCATCCATACCTATTTCGGTCGCCCTCCCCCTTTGCTACCGCTTACCACCATGTCTAGGGACCTCCTGGCCAAATTGAGTCAAAGTGAGTATTTCGGTCTATCTTGATTTTTGACAACGAATTGGCGTACAGCTTAGAGAAGGACATCGGATACTTTTTATCCTATAAAATGCGAATTATCGAGATTTATAGCCTGTGTACTAATATTTGTAGGTACAAGGACACTCTTGATTATTATTTGTTACTCACCCCCGAATACTGAAACGTTTGTTGACTTTGACGACACATTAAGTCTATTGCTGTCTTTGTCATTTGCATAATGCCAGACAAAGGCAGTATTAGAATTAATCTGTTGTCAAAGTTAACTAACGTTTCAGTATTCGGGGGTAAGTCACGCCAAAATCGTGGATTTATATTAAAATAAATACATAAAAAAGTTCCAAAGTTATACTTAACAAAGTTGAAAGTAAAAAAGCTAGTGAAATAAGGCACACTTAGTTTAATGAAACATTTGAAGGCATACCTGAGTATAGTAGCGAGCCCCGATCATTGGCATCAGGTCTGTCAGAGATCTTCTACTCGTCGTCGACAGCAAATACCTACCAAAAGGAAATCATGCTGTCAAGTCGACCACGACGTATCATCTGTAATTAGACGCAACCGCTCCGTGTAACCTACCAAGTTGCACTACGGATAGGGAATTTCGTTGGTTCTCACAAGCTCTACAAGAGGATATCAACGAAAGTGTAAGTCGAGGCAACGTTTTAAATTTTAAATGCTCGCGCTATTCGTCTGCAGAACACGAAACGAACGTTGTTCGAATTTGGTAAGATTATATTATCTTACGAACTACGAACAACATGCTCCTCGAGCCCCGCATAATATGGCGCAACCTTGTTCCTGACCATACGTACAATATCACATTTTTAAAGTCGGATGAGTAAGTCCGCGCTACAAGATCCATGGAAGCGGCCAGATTTTCGCAGTGGATGGTGCGACACGCCAGCGCCAGTGCTAGCCGCCCGAGTGCCGTCAGGTCGTCCTGCTGTGCCTAGGGGTAAAAATTATCTTAGTCGTAGGCTACACGTAACAGATGGGCACCAGTTCAGAATGACAAAAAAACTGGTAGTGTACGCGCAGACGGATAATCGATAACTGATGGAAAATAGCGTACAAATCATGATTGATGGCGACCGGTCACGGACCGACAAAAAGCTTGTACAAAATCCGGCGCGGGCAATGAAAGCAAAAAGCGGCGGTTAAAGACCGTGATAACATAAAACTACTTCACCGATAAAAAACACTCCATAGATTTCAAGGAATAATCAACTACAAGGCAAAACAAAACTTTTAATAAACATCACTTTCCTTAATACATTGTAATAAAAATATGGCGTATTATTCTGAAATAACACAAGCAATACATTATTTATAAAGGATGCTGTGAGTTATATTGAATTGAATGCAACAATGTTGCACTTCATAAGATATGTATCAGTATTTATGATTTACTGTTTAGGCAACGTCTGACGCAAATAGCCTTTTGATCTCTTCAACAATAGATTTAAAATAGGTTCTTATTCAGATTTGTCACTGCATGGCATAATTGAAGTCTGTTTGTACGTGTTTTACCCCTACACGATTGGACAATTGAATCAAAATAATAAAATCAACAGCGGATCAGACCACAGAGCGCAGATACTTGGGTCTATATTTATGAAACTCAACGTCTTATTTCCATACACATTAATTGGTTATATCAAAAATGTATAAGTATTCAAAGTGGCAGTACCATTTGTTATCTAATTAGTTTCATCATATCAATTACACCTGATAAAATGGAAACAAACAGTAAATTTCGAAAAACTTAATTTTTAGGGTTCCGTAACACAAGAGTCCGGATGTCACACCCCATAAGCCACATTTATGATCCAAAACTTTTCTATTTTCCAACTTCTGGTAATATTTGCTACTAGCAACCCGTCCCGGCTTCGCACGAGTACCAAACTTCCCAGGATCACCCACTGGGCTAATCCGACGATTTTCAAATTTCATCAAAATCGGTCCGGCCATTTTAAAATCCATAGGGAATTAACATACATACATCGAACTTTATATACATATATATATATATATATAAATGATGTATGATGTATGATGAATGTTACCTGATGGATATCGTTCGAGTTGGCGTGGAGGGCGTCCGCGGCCCCACCCCAAGTAATGCGGACGCGCGGCCCATTCATCACCACCTTCGTAGGGTCCAGACTCCTGCAACCAGCACTTTACACACTACCACGATTCGATTTTTGCTTTGATTACTACAAATGTAATAATAAACTACTTAAAGGCTCGCTTCCCTAACTCAGCTATTTCGTTTGCACTTTGCAACATTTTTTAATATAAAAATTACTGAAGGGAAATTTAAAAATAAGATCTTCAGTTATCTTTGGAAAACCAGGATAGGTAAAAAACTCGATTATTTTACAATGGTTATTGTACAGAAAAGAAACTGACGATCAATTTGTTTCACTTTCCCCTCAGTAATTTTTATATTAAATAAGTGTGAACGAAATAGGTGAATTAGGGAAGCGAGCCCTTAAAATGGCCTTAAATAAAATATAATACCACATTAAAAAATAAAGGATAGAAGATGGAAGAAACTAGTGTTATATGTTATATAAACTGGATCAATTGGGCACCCAAGACACAGACTTTGTTGCCTAGTTTGGGGCACGGTGCCAAAGCTCGTAAAATTGTTTTTTTTGTCTTACTCTCTTACCACTTTATCTTTGTTGTAAACCTAGGCTTAGCTGAATAAACTATTTATTATTATAAGTTTTACAACTCACGTGAGATCTGAAAAGGTTTGTCATAATTGTTATTTTTGTTACAGATGCATTCGTTACAACTAATAGGTAACTGTAAATTGAGTTCTAATATTGCGGGATAGTTGGTTGAGTTGGTAAAAACTTTTTGAACAAGATAACAGCCAAAAAGGGCTCATAGTACTCATTATTATGAACAGCTTATACTACGGGACCAACCATGAAATCGAGAAAAAAAAAATCAGCTGTTCCATAGCAAATTGTCAATCACCCTCGACAAAATTTATGAAACAGCTGAATATTTTTTCTCTATTTCAGGGTTAGTCCAATAATAAAAGTTATTCACAATCATGAGTACTTTAAAGTCCCTTTCGGCTTAGCATACCCTTTCCTTATAACCCTGTATAATTATATCCATTATATTAACTAAAACAATGAAATCAAATTCATCCTAAAATGATTTTATGGTGCAACGTTTCGCTCAGTGCGCCAAATTTAAATTTTCTTGCGTTTTTGTCAATTACAGCTTAATTACTCGTCGTGAATTTTTTGAACCCAAATAGATGGGTTGTGTCAAGAAATTACGGCAAAAAATATCACCTAGATAATTTTGTTTTATCTACGGATCTCAGTAAGGTGATTTCCATCAAAGTTTTTTGTTTACTGATAAATTCACTTATTCTAGTTTTTCACCTTGATTTTTTGGTTGGTATATTTTCTTCTTGATATCTCCTATTTATTGGCACAAAATTAGTTTTTATGAACCCACGATGAATTGAGCCTAATATTTTCTGCCGTGATACCGACCTCACAAGATTTGCCTTCAAGAGAAACGTTAGATACTGGCTCTTGAAGTTGTCTCATATAGAGACTGAGGGCCTTGTACGTAGCTTTTATAGTGAGTAGCAAGATTCTCATGATACTAAGGGACGTATTATACTTATAAATATTAAAAACAACCACACACTCATAACATACAAAATAACACAACACACACACTACACAACAACACACAACAAGATATTTTTCTATTCTTCTAAGTCTATTTCATAAGCACAATACACATTCACAACACACAGTAATCTCTCCGGTAACTCCGCACTCGGGCCCGAAGATAAGCCTCGTGCTTAGCTTGGGGCTCACTGTCTAATCTTATACAGAGTGTATACTTGGAATCCCAAAAAACAGTTGTGAGTTATCTAAGCTGTAGGTAAAACGCAAGAAAATTTGAACTGAGCGAAACGTTACACCTTAAACTGTTTTTTTGGACAAAAGTAAAGCAAAACGCAAGAGCAACATTCCGCTGCATGACTGTCACTCTCTCCACGCTGACGCTGTCTAGCCTTTTACTCTTGCTGTACCCGACGGGATCCACGATCGTGACCGAAATGTAAATCTACCAAGTATTTATATTGTGCTGAAATAAATATGACTGGAAGACGGGAGACGGATTATACGCGAGATCATAAACTATCTAGTTTAATTATATGTTTATATATAAATCGATCGTTCACAGCTTTTCAATATTGTTTGTAAACTAAGCTATGTTTGTAAATTTACGGAGACATAAATATATTCGTACTCGCTCTTTCTCTCTCGTAGTCTCTCGATCGATCTTAGCGATAAGAGTGCTTTGCTATCTTAAATGTATTATTATTGTAGTGTGCTTTTGTATTGTCAATAGAGCGTTATTGTATTGTAGTTTTTAGTTAATAAAGGTGCGAGTTACAGCGCGCCAGAGCCCAACGCCGCCTGAGTGCATACCTGCAAGCGAGACCTGCGTTATGCAGTGCTCTCAATCCAGCCGACAGCTGGACAAGCAGACTCCACAGTACCGCTTCAGGCAGTAAAGCGCCGCAAGCGACGGCGCGCAGCATCGTATTTTTCTATACAAACACATAACATATGTTATTACTAGTAGGACACTAGAACCGAGTTTGCTCATATTTTAACTTGAAAAAAATTATAATTAAAAGAACTAATTGCCTACAAAACTTCAACAATATTGAATAACCGGTTTGCAAAGTTATCGTCGGGCAAATATGCGTATGAAACAAAAACATACCAACATACGAAAACCGACTAGCTCAGTAGACTCGTGAGGTCTTCAGTTAGCTAGGTCAATAAAACTTCGATTAGAGTTATGAGCGCCAATTTTTTCAGATAGGAGTGTGAGAGCTTGAGTGCAAAAACGTAGCTCCTAGCGTCACTTCCGGGTCACTTGAAGCAGCTGCCCGCATGCGTCAGTCCGTAACCCGCCGGAGAAACTAAAGTGGCAAATGTGCTGGGACGATCTGGTGTGTACCTACATGGCGCCCATTTGCAGAACGAATGTCCAAGAGTTGAGTCTAGCACCTGGTTGCACGCTGTCTTCCCTTCACATGGGTACGCTGCTGGATGATGACTCCCTAAGGATGGCCGTGGCTATAAGGCTTGCTTCGTTTGTTATCCGCACGTCAGCATTTGCGGGGCGAGAGTTGGACATATCACGGCCTATGTTGCACTCGGTGCGCCAACCGAAGACCCCGTCGTCATGCCATCAATGACATCCTGAAGCGTGCCCATGTGTGCTGGAGCTCTCAAAGACCAAAGATCCAAGACAGACAGGCTTGTCCAAAGACAAGCGGCGCGAAGACCTTACGCTAATTCCCTGGGAGAGATGGCGCGGCCTCGTGTGGGATGCATCCTGCCACCTCCCCGCTACCAAGCTGTCCGCTGGCGCAGGGGCGGAAACGGCCGCTAGATGTAAACACCTCAAATATGCTTACCTTGAGTCAGCGCATTACCTCGTCTGTTTGTTGTCGAATCAGTGGGCCCTTGGTGCGCCGAAGCAACAAAACTTGACCTGAGACGGTGCCTTAGGGAGAAAACGCGGGACTCCCTGTCAGGGTAGTTCTTGATCCAGCGCATTTCCCTGACCATTCAGCGTGGAAACGCTGCGACTGTTTTAGGAACGTTTGGTCAGGGTACGGTTCGCGGGGACTTTTAGAGCAGGTTTAATAAACGGTCGACATTTTTATTTTTTCAGTACATTCCAAGATATAGAGCTCGCGTTTCAATGGGTTGCTTTAAGAAATTCTAGTTATGGGTTACCTGGTGAGTGTATGGACGTGGAGCGTCCGGATCTGACGAGAACGGGTCCATATAAGCGTTAGAGTCTGTGGATGAGTTGCCCGCTCCACCGGATAGATACTTGTTCATCAGCGTCTCGCAACCAGGATGGTATGCGTATACCAGCACCATTGCTGTCAGCAATCAACAATTTATTATTATTATTATTACAAGCTAGGATCCGACATCTTCATGTGAGAACCTATTCTTGTTTTAAATATCTATGATAGCAGTAGTTCGGTTGTTAGTCCGGTTAACCGAACTAGTGTACTTAGGATAGGAGCTGTCATGACAAAAAAATGTGCTTTTTTGTCGTGCGCGAATGAGATTTGAAATAGGGTTTTAACTTTTTTCGTTTTCGCATGGCAACAAAAAGTCAATAAGAATGAGGCGTTTTCCAAAAAAAAAAAAAGTAGTTCTAAAATACTTACTAGATGGCGTAACAGACCTATCGTTTTACCTGTCATTGTCATTTCTGTCGAAATATTTTATGTTTATTTTTTAAATCGTAAATTTTGGCTCTACACGTTGTGTATTTAGCCAGTGTCAACTATTGCAATATTTCAAATGAACTCAAATACATAGTTACGTTACTTGAAATTGTCTAAATACACATGTCGAGCCAAAAAACACGAGAAAAGGCACACGTACATTTTTTTGTCTTTCATGTCTTGACAGTGACAGAAAAACCTCAAGGTACATCTAACGCCATCTATTGGGTACTTTTATAACCAGGATTTCTTTTTTTTTGGAAAACGCCTCGTTAGCGAAAACTATCTCTTTCCAGAGGTCGACCCTAAGAATCCCCTGGAAATAATTGCGCTACACGAAAAGACAGTATGCCGCACGGAACAACGTCGTATCTCCCGTGTGTTTGGTGCTATCTAGTGTAGTAGTATTAGGCATATTTTGTACTTACAGATATCTCCAAACGCTTGCGTAGTAAAAAACTCCTGGAGTTTGACGACGTTGGAGTGATCAATCGCCTTCCAGAGGTCGAGCCGTTTAGGGGTCACGGCGGGGCACGCGTGCAGCCGGCGCAGCGCGAAGTGCTCGCCCGTCTGGCGGTGAGCTGCACGGAACGACGTAGCCAGCGAATGTGGCGCCGCGCTCTCCAGCGGAATTAAAGTCGTGTACATCTCTACGTTTTCTGGCAAATCTACGAACAAACGACTATAGAGTTAGCACCACGATTAAACGCGTTTCGGTAATCTTCGTGTATCCAAGTACCTACTTTTTTTTAATATACCCCAACGTGATTTCCATCATGTTCCTAAAAGCCGAGCGGATAAACATTAGTGTAATTTTTTTTAGACGGATTACGTCACTGACATGTTTTAACGGTCTTGGCTATGAAACAAAACCACAGGAGCCAACAATAAAACGTGCCCCATCGGATCGACGTACGGTAGCGCTAGGTTATAATTCCAGTCGTGATCACCCGTCTGAAAATTGTCCGGATCTTACAGTAAATTGTATAGCTATTCAGTTTTCAGTTGGCAGATCGGCAATAAAATTATTAATTATTAATTTATTTATAAGCATAGGCATGGGTGAAGTACAATTATTGTGCCTATGCCATGCCACACCCAAATGTTTGTGTAGGATTAATAAAAAAGCTGTGCGGTGGATCCCACACAATTTGACTGAGGCTCAAAAAGCGGACCGCGTCACTTGCTACAATAACATGCTTAACAGATTTAACGAAGGGGCGTCAAATTTGGTGTGCGACATAGTAACAGGTGACAAAACATGGCTTTATTGCTACAATCCCAAAACAAAGCAGTCTTGCACCACGATAATGCCAGTTCACACACGATCAGACAGAGTAATGAATTTTTGAAGGTGAAAAACGTTGACCTTTTGAGTCATCCTGCATACAGTTCCGACCTGGCACCTTGTGAATTTTTTTTTGGTCCCAAAAATTAAGAAGCAGTTACGCGATCAACGATTTTCGTCACCAGAAAAGGCTCTCCAAGAGTATTAAAAACACGTTTCCGAGGTCATCACGGACATGTAGCATCAATGTTTTCAAAATTGGTTTATTCGTATGAAAAAGTGCATATACGCTAAAGAACAATAATTTGAGAAACAATAAAGTCATTTTTGACCATTTATAGTTATTTTTTTATTCATTCCGGAATCTTTTAGTGTGCCCCACGTCCTACCGTACGACAGACGGAAAATGCGAAACGTTCTACGACAAATGCGTAAAAGAGTTACCCACAATAATCTGTTGAAATTACATTTTCATTTGTATCTACAACCTACCACCCTCGTCCGTTTCAAATGAATGGGTTATGTATTCTTTATTATTATTAATTATATTATTCTTACCTGGAAATTGTCGCATATCAGCCCGCAGGAAGACGTCATCATTGCGCTGGTATATCTCCTGCCTGATCGCTTCGGGCTGGTAGAACGACGCAGCCAAACCTAAAAGTAAGATTAGTGTTACCATTATAACAAATTTTATCACGTAATTATTTTGGTCGTGTTCACGACTGGTATCAGAAAACCCATCGTGTGCGCATTTGGTTGCATATAAAGCGCGGACTTTTCTGTCTCACTCGCACATTGAGTAATTTTTTGCTAATTTTTGCATTTCCTAATGCTGGCTATTTTTTTAAAAAGTAACTTAGGGTAATAATGTATGTACATGCGTTTTTAACGAATATATTATAGTTATTTTAATATTTTTCTCGTTACTGCGCAGCATCAATGTATACAGATAATATAATACAATATTAGAATCTAGAAGTATATACTATTGCTTAATTATTTACTATAAAATGTATATGATGAAAATGTTATCAAATATTCAAAATCTCTGACGTTCCGAGACAAAACCAGCTAAGTCGACATTTTTTTCGATAAAATATAAACATCGATAAGACCTCGATTTACACACATTTTTCGCTAGCACTCCGAACTAATAATGTGTATTCAAGTGATTATTAGTGAGATTTCATCTGCGCGCGAAAGCGCTCAATCTTTTTCTCTAAATAGATCTTATATTCTTCTTCAATTATGTTCTCATGTAGAAATAAGGATGCTTGCAGACTTAAAGGTATATATCGTCAGCGCAGGCACAAGATGTACCTACATATCACATAGTCCGTCTCAAGTCTAAAGATAATTCTCCTCGGGCAAAAGCTGTCTTCGTCTTGGGCTACCTTGAATTCCTCGCTACAATCAGGATTCTAGTCTAAAAATCCCTCGCTACGGTCAGGAGTTAAATCTAGAATCCTTCGTTCCGCTCGGGATTCAATATGTGGCCTGTAGGATATACCACTGACTTTACGGTGAAGGAAAACATCTTGAGGAAACCTGCACATTTCCGGAGAAGAAATTCGATGGCGTATGTGAATCCGCCAACCCGCACTGGGCCAGCGTGGTGGATATGGCCTAATCACCCTTCGAGGGTAGGCTGATATCCCAGCAGTGGGATGTTTATAGGCTGATATAGGTGACAAACTACTACTAACTTTATCCCTATTCGTAATACTAACTTTATCCCCTTGGTGCATACTCTACTAGTAATCAGGAGTAATTAATAGAAGTACTTACGATACTCAAGTACATTTTCTTACGGTGTACATAGATGAAATGAAAATGCAAATGAAACATAATTGACGCTATAACAAAGCTTATTCTAAGCTCACGACTTTAGCGTTACATTTAGAAAACATGCTCCATGAAGACACGGCTAAAGAATTAAAGACACAGAAGACAGTGCAAGGCAATTTTGAAGGTAGTTTTTATTTTTTTATTAATTATTATTTTGCGGCCTACGCTACCGATTCAACAAGGTAGCGCCTTTCTTATGCACGGCTCGAAGAGCGCGTTCTTCGAATTTGTTAAGGTTATATAATTTAACAGCTTGTTTTTATTTTTGTGAGAATGCTCTAAAGTACTTTTGATCTCATTCTTACGTCGAAATTTCACCACCGCATATCCCGGCACACTACCACATCTTGCAAAACTGGAAATCACACTACTTCCGGTTGTTCCTGTTTCTATAGGCGGGGTTTACCGCTTACCATCAAGTGAACCGTCTCCTTGTTTGTCGCTATTTGTATAACAATAAAATCTAACCAAATTCAAACAACACGCGCTTCGAGCTTTGTATAAGAATGTCGCGACAATCGATAAATATAACAAATCCATTTATCGCCGAGCTTTGTATAAGAATGTCGCGACAATCGATAAATATAACAAATCCATTTATCGCCGAGCTTTGTATAAGAATGTCGCGACAATCGATAAATATAACAAATCCATTTATCGCCGAGCTTTGTATAAGAATGTCGCGACAATCGATAAATATAACAAATCCATTTATCGCCGAGCTTTGTATTTATACAAATAAAAAACAGCAAGTAATATTATTAAAATGACAACAAAATACCCGATTGCAAAATGTAGCCTATGTATCTCAGGATGTGAAGACGAATCCAACGACACCTAACTCGTCAAAATCGATCAAGCGTTTTAGGCTACAGGAGGTTAATATACTTACAAAGTTACATGTACCCCAAAAACATTACCGTCGTTCTTGGGCAGTCGGGTAAAAACCTGACAGCCCCGACCCGGGTAGATATCTACTTAGAAAATCCGTACGACTAACTGACAAAAATAAGTCAACGCAAAGCGTAAACCAGTGGGGTGTAAGATCATGGAATGCTCGTTTAGTGGTATAATGTCTACAAAATATTCACGTATTTTAAATATACGGACACTTAATTTAATGTTTCTTATCAGGACTTAACCACGCTAAAACTATTATGTGTTCAAATCGCGAAAGTTTAAAAGTTACGTACGGACACTTATTTATATGAGGTTTACCCCTAGATTTTTCTATGCCTCTGTAGCAACACCTGCAATCATCCATTTATGAATTATGTATCTAGATCATTTTTTTGCAACGAATACGAGAGGCAGAAAATATGATACGAGTAGTAATACAAATTATTCAATTATACAATGAGTCTCAAACGCTTCAGCAAAATCCATACTACAAATCGATAGAGTCAGATATAACACAATTAGCTTGCCCGCGTGGCTTCGCTCGCATAAGCTACAGTATATAAAACACCCCGTCACACCTTTTAGAGGTTGATTTTTGAGAAATCCTGAGACATGCCTGTCTCAGGACACAAACCGATTTTTATTAGCATTATTAGCATGAACAAAGTTTTTATTTCCATAAAATATTTTATCCCTTTAGAAGTGGAATTTCGTAAAATCCGTTATTATTGTTCTCCTAGACCATTTGAAGAATATTGGGTCCAAATTTCACGTTCTATCATAATCGGGTTGGTCTGTGCGTTGATTCACAGAAAAAAAAAAATAGAGATGAAGGTGATTAAACGAAGTGCTCTTCATCATCATCAGCCTATAATAGTCCACTGCTGGACATAAGCCTCTCCCAAACATAAGCCTCTCCCAAGTGCTCTTAATCGGAGTGATTTAACCGTTTAACAATGGTGACTCCGACCACTATAGTATGTACTAAATTTATTTTCCTGGGAAATCGAAATTGTGCCAATTACGTATAAGAAGCTGTAAGGTTAGGTGGACGATTATATTCAGGCAGTCACAAAAGAAATAATAGTACAATGTGAGCCACTGCTTTGCTCATCTTTCGGGTAAAATGTTGACATTGCTTGAAAATAGATAAGACAGCTAAGATAAAGTTTGTTTATCGGTTGCCTGCATTTTAAGGGTTCCTTGCCAAAATGGTAATAAATAACATCGGCCAAGTGCGAGTCGGAATTACGCACCGGGGCTTCCAGATTTGTAAATACACACAATATTTGTATAATTTATTTAATTAAAAAAAGTACCAAAAAATCAACCATGACAAATGTCTTAGTATCGAATACTCAGTGGTAGAAATTCTTTTTTTTTTTTTTTGCCAGAATTGATCGTTTTGTTATTTTACTTTAGAGCAAGGACTAAAACTACATAAAGCTTGACCTTGTGTGTGTTACTGTTTGCAAAGCCTTGAGAATCGACGTTAACTTGCATTACAATTGCGAAAAACCGTCTGCTATTTTCTATAATCTTTAAACGCCAACCAGACAAACGCGATCAAATAGCTACCCATAAATTTATATTAGGAGACACGTAGAAGTCTCCTACCAGAGAGACCAGAAGAGGCAAGATGTTAGGACACCTAGTACGACATAATAAACTAATGAGAACCATCAGAGAAAGAAAAAGAGGACCGGGAAGACCAAGGAGAATGTGCTCATACCAAGAGAAGGCAGATGTCATATCGTACAAGGAGGTGAAAACGCTGGCTGACGACTCAAACCTGAAAATTACTCCACCGACAAGAGCTATAATGAATGGTTGACACTCGAATCCCTTAATATACACGAAGCTTTACGATTCCACATTTTAATACGCACTACAAGGGTGAGGAACTCTCCACCGGAGTCTGAAAAGTACAATATGGGTGACTTCAGATTTTACACTACAGAACTGTCTACAGGTTCTTCCTATGTAAGCGCGTACTCTGACCTAGTCCGTATCAGGATGAGACCAATCGCAAAACTATGCTAAATAAAAAATATTATGTACGCCTTTGTTCTGAGGGAAGTGTGAAAATACGTTATTTCTATCGCAAGAGACGAAGAGGTGGAAAGTGACAATAGGATTTATATCAAAATTCATTATTTGTTTCGCATCTTCTAAAAATATCTTACCACGTTTGGTTTTTAAAAAAATGCTACTGAAAAACATGTAACATTTATAAATTTCAAAAATTAAAGTTACCGACATATTACACACCCCTAAAAATTAAAATACTTACTCAAGAAGACGACTGCTGTTTAAGGATTGCACTAACACACCAGATAACGGAAACAGTAAACGACTTCCAAGCTACTAAATGAACAAATGGCAGTAAGGTATAACTATTTATATTTCGTTTGACTTCTAGTGCGGCTGTGCCATTGAGCCCTAGGCAGAAGTATTGATTACTTGTATTTCCAGGTACAGGCGATGATCGTATATGCTCTAGAATAAACGATGCCGGCCAGACCGCTCGCTGATCGGTACAAAGTGCATTCTGTCGCGCCGGCGCCCTGGCCCTCAGCAACCAATAAAATCACTACTGATGAAAACTTCAAACATAGTATTTAAGTTACATAAATAGCATACGTTGCAGCTACTCTAGTATTTCATACATAAATAATATGGTTTGATATATTGATTTCTTAAAATAATTATAAATTCACTTTTATTTATGAAAGAAAAAACAATATGACTAATACTTTTTAAAAAAGAAAAAAAAAACAACACAAGCGTAAAAAAACAACAAAATGTAAAAGATAAAATTAAGAGATTATTACATATACAAATAATGTTGATGAAAATGTTGATTAATCATTTTGCTAAGGAACGGTAATAAAACAAAAGCAGGCAAGTTTTCTAAATGCGTCTTTAGCCTAATATGGTGTCAGGCATGATTCAAAAACAAGGTCTGGCATTCCCAGCGGTGACACACGCTTACGTATCTGTATCTGTAATTCTGTCAAGCTGGGGACGCAGGCTGGTGTCAGCCCCGTGACCTATCGAACCTCGGAGGCCATACGACGCAGTATGTTTTTATACCATGGCGTTAGGTAAGTAGCTCAATGTAGTATTTGTAATAGTCGCAGTGTGAGTGATTTTAAAAAATAATGTGACATTTTAGACCATTGTTAAATATCTGTTCTGGAATATCACGAGCACTTGTTTGATTTCATGTGTTGGGTGAACCTGTTTGATTGTGACCTTATCTTTGAACCCCACAACTAGTAATACATTAGAAAGCGAAGAAAGCTGGTTGTGAATCAGAACTACATTTAAGCTTTTTTAACAATAGGTGTCTTTCATGTATTAATGTAAAAAAAACAGTATCGTTCATTTTTAGAAATAATTGATATAATTAAAAAAAACGTCATTTTGGATTTTTGACATAATTTTTATAACTGGATAACGATTAACATTTACTCAACCATAAAATCCTTATGGTAAGTGGTCACCGCCGTCTATGGACACCTTCAATACCCGGGGCATTGTTAGTGCGTTGCCTACCTTTGAGGTCTATTCACAATGTTGTTTGAAGCAGTTTATGTTGTAGTTCGGAGGTAAAAACGAAGGTAATAAGGCATTCCACGGGATATTCCGTTTCTCCCACGGGAGGTACGTGGAAGAAACATCAGATTGAATCGAACGGTACGAGAATTCCACGGATTCCACGGACGGCCGGATCGTTGGTAAAATTACGACGGCGAGATGAGATCAATATATTTTAGTTTTTATTATTATTTATCTTTTCCTTTTTAGGACTTCTTGTAACATAATTGTTATATGATAAGAACAATTGCAAAATAAACATACAAGCTCCAATCTACAGAAAAACGAAGCATTGCAAATGATAAGTTATTCCTTTCGGTTCGGGCTTAGGGCTAAGCCCGTAGCCCTGCCGGGAGGAGATCTTCAGGATTTTTAAAACCGATTTCGTCTTTACTTCTGTAATAAAACTGCCGATAATGTGATTTGAGGACATCCTGCCCCTTAATATGGTTGTTCCTGATTGAGATAGTGATCTTGTGCGTGCGGGAGCGCGCATGGTGCGAGTGAGTTGGCACAAGCGGGATGGCATGCTATCACAATCAGAATCATGAACGGCCATACATAATAAGGGTGCTGGTCAGCACCTAGAGGCACAAAAGCGGCGCTATCATAAGAGAGCAGTGAGACGAGACTCACTTTCAGTGAAGTCCGGCGTCGGGTTAGGGTCTAAATCTTGCGTCTGTATATCAGAGCGGGGCGAGTACAAGGGACTGAACCTCGGTGAAGGCGGGTATCGCGGCGAGAGGAATCCAGCGCAACGCAGGTCGCGGCAAGGGCACGGCGCCGCTGCCGACCCGTACCCCGCGGGCACCAGGCTCGGCAGCGGCAGCGCCTGCCAGCTCGCCACTTTACACCCAACATACAAATGTTAGTACCTAAATATCGCCCAACTCCACACTTTAATAACACGAACTACACCCGTTTTGATTTCTATCGTGTCAGGCCGCGTTTTGGACTACAGCGGAGCGAAGCTGCCAGCGTTAGAGGCTTTATTTGTATGGAGTCACTCCGACACCGCCCGTTTTGTAGAGAAAGATAAAAACAAGTAAATGCAATAAAGATCACCAGGCCGATTTCGCCACCACCGCTTCGCCTCACTGATTCGCTTTTCGCCCTGAGGTCGAAAACGCGGCCACATCTATTATCTATTTACCCATGTCTATACCTAATGATATCGTAGTCAAAATAACGATAATTGAAAACGCGTTTCCTTTTAAAAGCTCTTAGAAATTGCAAGCACAAAGCTTCCACAACACCTAGCATTTGTAACATTACCTCAGAACTCGCACACCGAAGGTTTAGAAAGCCCCTATTGTACATATTGTCCTTCCTAGTGAAAGGGGTTACCTTTCACTAGGAAGGACAATATTATACCTACACAAGATCTTTTAAAAAACTTAACCTAGATACCTAACATTGTTAGAAATAAACTAATCGGTTGCGCATAATAATATGATAATTACAAATACCGACTTAAATATTTGTAATGATTTATACTATTATTGTTCTATCATTCTAAATGTATTCCAACATTATCTCTACTAAGTAGGCATTCCAATGCCAATCATTCCAATGCAAGCAGCCACTACTTCCAATAATAATCACTTTAGAATCGCAATTAACGCTCACACTGGGACACTTTCCATCCTATTAATCTGATAATAAAGTTGTCACCCTTATTACATGGTGAATACGATGAATAATGGATGTCTAAGATGGGATCAAATTGTGGTTGCGATGTGGAATTTATTGGAATTCCCTTGCAAGTTGACTGTACTTTATTAGCATTGAAAGTCGTTGCGACAAGCAAAAGAGAATTTTAATGGACAAACGTCTAAAATATTGGACGGCGCGAAGGCGTATAAAAGGCGTATAAAGGATGTCTCAATAAGAAACTGAATTTGGAATCGCGGGTCATTTTCGATCAATTGTTGAGTCAGCCATAGATATTTACGGAAATGGTGCGTTACAGCTTGGAAGAACACGTGTTAGTGAAAAGTAATTGAAATGGGGAAAAAAATTACTGTATAGATTCGTATTTTACGATATTATTTTGGTGTTTTTTTTTTTGTGGACTTCAATGTTGTTTCAACAGGATGGCGCGACCTGTCACACCGCACGAGAAACAATGACGTTATTGCAAACCAAGTTTCCTGGGACCCTATTCGGAGAAATGACATTTTATCTCGGTCACTCTCACTCCCATTAAATTCTAAATTAGAGAGACAGTGACCGAGATAAAATGTCATTTCTCCGAATAGGGTCCCAAGTCGTGTCATCTCTCGTTTTTGAAACCAAAACCTGCCGCCAAGAAGGTGCGATTTAACTTCTTTGGATTATTTTCTTTGGGTTTTTTTGAAACATGAGGTCTATGTGAATCACCCTGAGACAACTGAAGAACTCAAAAAAGAAATTGCACACGAAATTCGTGAATTTCAGAAGTCTTATTGCAAAATTTGGTCAAAAGAGTACATTTCTGCCAACAGACCGACGGTGGGCATTTAACAGATATTTTGTTTAACCTGTAAATGTCATTACTACCTCTGTACTGTACCTCTGTACCTGTCTGTCAAGAAGAAAATGTAAAACAAAAATTAAAAAATATTTTTAAGATTTTAAAATTCATGTTCTTGCTGAGACCCCCTTTACAACATGAGTAAATCAATGCCTAATTGCCGTCAAGACTTGTTTATTACTTTTCCTAAACAAAACGAGGCTACTCATACAAAATACCACGGTAGTAATGAGCCAATTACCAAGCAGGTTTGAGAAAAAATGTTTTGGGAATAAATTATGTAAGGAGATATGATTCAATCAAAAAAAATACCTATGCTATAGGTACGGAGGTCGGGCAAAGATGTACCAAACACACACCTCTTTTTGATGCACGTGGTCGCCCATGCAAAAGACAAATTTAAAGCTTTTTTTTTCAATTTTAACTCCACTCAGCGTTTTAAGCCAGTGTCATGATTTGTTACAAGTTACAAGTTAATATTTCACAATAAAAACAAGTCTCAGTCATAGTCTAAGTCAAGTTCAGTCACAGACAAGTAAAATTCATGCTTCAGTAAAGTGGAACATGCATAAAGACGCGTTCTACCACTTTATACGATAATCCCACACTCGTAAATTTAAAACGAACACGTAAGGCCATGAACCCGGCCAGAGCTATCTCTTTTGCACAATTTCATTAATTTAGCTGCAGTAGCCATAAAAACTCTCACGTCGAATGTTTGCCAAAGTATTTTTTGTATTGTATGTTAAACTATTGATAAGCAGCTTAGAGAAAGTAGGCCAATCGGCAGAATTGGTCTTTCTTTCATGGCGGACTCTGCAAGAGTCCTACCAATACTGCACTTCATTTGAAAAGCGTCCTCACAGCAAAGTCTTCCTGCTTATGATCGAGTTGCCTAAGCAACGTAAACCAATTAATGATTTACAAGCCCCGAAGCGGCGGTGAATGCATTCCAAGAAGCCCTTAAAGACTTTCTTACGGAAGGCTGGGCCAACTGCTTTTTACAATGATTCCAAAGAATGCATAATTTTGTAGGTTTACAGCTAGAGTGTATCCAACGAAGTGTGCGGAGATCTGTACTGGCTAGACCGGAGCAGAGATATGTACTGGCTAGAGCAGAACTGAGCGACGGCGCTGTACTAGCGAGAGTCGAATGCTGCGGGCGCGGCGGGAGTGTTATGCGGCGCGGAGGAATTAGCGGTGCCGCTCGCCGCACGCCGCTCACACTCCTCTCGTGTCCGCTGCGCCCCGTCGCCATCTTATTGCGAGGCACAACTCATATCTCTGTTTTTTTCACGATAAACAAATAATGAGACCTCTCCTCTCTGCTTAAACATATCCACTGAAGCTAAGCGGTTGTTTCTAACACATCTCTCCTCTCGTCTCGTCTCCGCTTAACTATGTCAGGGTCTTACTCATTCAACTTTTCACCTCTTATACGAGAGAAAATACTACATGTGACCTAGTACCAAAATACACAATTTGATGTATACCTTCTGTATACATCAAAACGCGTCGATTTCACACATTTAGTATGAACAAGTTTTAAAGCGACATTCGTCCGCGCCGTATCCGCGCATTGCGTCCGTTCAGTATGTTTGCGCGTCGAGAGCCTTGCACTCGAAATACCTAACACAAGTTTTGGAAGATAATAGAATGACACGACGTGACTTCTTCACATTCCCGCCAAAACTCCCCACTTGCTTTGTCCTTTGTGGTACACACGTAGGTTATCACACATACACTTTCATCATCGTCATTCACGGACAGTACCTACGGGTAAATCATTCATTACCAGACACGTTCAATACCTTTGTAAATTCAAGTAGCCCACACCACAGACTAAATAGAGACAATACTTAGTACATTAGCAAAAATTCGCTCTGTGGGCTTATCCCGTAACTCTGAAAGCGATAGTGATAGTACACGAGCGGGACCGCGCATAGTGCGACTAAGTTGATACGAGCGGGGTGGCATGCTCTCGCTATCAGAATCACGAACCTTTCAAAGTTAGAGTATAAGCCCGCTGGGCTTTGCTACACGCCAGCAAACCACTGTTTAACTTTTTACCCGACTGCCTAAGAAGGAGGGTAATGTTTTTGGGTGTGTGTTCGTATGTAAGATTTTATGTAGTACACAGCTTGCCCACGCGGCTTCGCTAGGCTACAGTAAATGAAACACCCCATTTCATCTCTTTATGAGTTGATTTGGGAAGAATCCTGGAATTGCCTTTATTTTTGATGCTTATTACACAAAACGAGTTTCATTGGATTTTCACGAAAAAATGGTTTTATTTCCATACAAACTTTGGGATTCAATTTTACCCCTTAGGAGGTGGAATTTTGCAAAATCTATTCTTATTGTTCAAGTATTGGGTTCAAATTTCACGTCTGTATCGTAAGCTGTTTTGTTTGTGCGTTGATTCCTAGAAAAGGGCTCGTCCTTTATACATATGGATGATTGTTTGTGTGTTCCTATATTACCTCCTGTAGCCTAAACGGCTTGACCGATTTTGACGAGTGAGATGTCGTTGGATTCCTCTTTTTGCCTGGCATAAAGGGAGGCTTGGGCTACGTTTTGCAGTCGGGTTTTTTTTTTAATTTCTTTTAATAATACTTGTCTGGTTATAAGATGGCTAGAATGGAAAATTTTTGGTATGCTGCTGACGCATTAGCTTCGCTTGAGCGGACCACCGAGACACGATTAGTCAGCCTACAGGGTTAAACGGAACTAAACATAAAAAAACATATTTAATACAAAACAAAATGCATTGAGTTTTTTATTTATTTTAGGTTTGGGTCCAAGTTAAAAGTTCTTTATAATGATGACTACTATGACCCTTTTTCGGCTTAGTTAGTTCTATCACAGTTTCATATAACCCTGTATAAATAATATTAATAATAACTACGATTACCAAAACTAAAATTACAGTTAGTATTTTAATTCTTGTAATTCAAAAGCACACACGGCTCTGTTCTAGTGTTAGATTTGTAAATATGTGTTCACAACACACTAGCTTACGGGCTCGCTTCCCCAAATCAGCTATCTCAGGCGAAAATATATCTATATAAAGGCTATATCTTTGGCGAAAAAGAAAGAAAAAATTACTCGTTTTTTTTAAATTGAAATTGATTTTTCGTTCTCCTCCGGCAAAATAAAAAACTTAGCCCCGAATACTGAAACGTTACTACTTACTTACTTGAAACGTAACTTTGACGACAGATTAAGTCTATTACTGTCTTTGTCATTTGCTTAGTACCAGACAAATGCAGTATTAGAATTAATCTGTTGTCAAAGTTAACAAACGTTTCAGTATTCGGGGGTTATACATGAAAATTGCTATAAAACTTTGGCAATGGTATTCTAAAGATAAATGACGATCAATTGTTTTTTAAATTTTCTCTTAGCAATTTTTATATAATAAAATGCTGAAAATGGCTGAATTAGGGAAACGGGCCCGTGTGTGCAGCTGAACAGGGCCCCTATTCGGAGAAATGACATTTTTATCTCTCTCTCACTCACTCCCATTAAATTTTAAATTAGAGAGACAGTCACCGAGATAATCTCGAGCGCACAGGAATAGGGTCCCAGCAGCAATATGCACGCGCGCCCGTGAACGCGCGCAAGAACATTTTTTTGGTGTTTATTTACTCTTTATAAATATAGGAGTTACAATGGCAGTAAAACAGTAATAAATTTCTGTAAACTCACCAGGCTTTATGTTCATGGGGTTCAGGTGGGGCGGAGTCCCAGCAAACATCTGTGAAGCGTAGGGCGAAGCACCAGCCGGGGCCATGGCGCTGGCGAGGCAAGCTTCCGACCCTGTCAGGAAAACTACATGTTACATTAGTTGTACGGAGAATGCTTACGATTATAGAAATGCTGAATACATTTATTGCAAACATCAAGCAAGTTCGTGAAGGCCGAGTGGTCCAGATGTCAGAGATTAACTAAACTATTATGATCAATAACAAGGCCTTTGTACCGAAGGTACTTATATCGACCTAGTAGCGAGCCATTAAGCTAGTGATTGAAAGAATCTTGAGATCCATTGGCCTGTCACTTTGACATGACATTTGGTGATATTTCTTTGTTTACATAAAATGCCTCTAATTAAACATCCGACTATAGGGTATAATAATACATAATCTATCTTTATCTCTACATAGTATAAAATGAAGTCGTTTTCCGCGTCTGTCTGTCTGTATATCCGCTAACTCCTCCTAAACCACGGAACGGATTTTGATGCGGTTTGAACGTAACTCTTAACGCACTCGAACTCGACCGCAATATCGCACGTCGGGTTATACCGATGTTATACTTCAATTGATATTCTTATTTCGTGCTTATTTAGTAAAACTTGAACTTTACGTAACTACATTTTAAAATTTAATTAATTTAATTACAAAAAAAAAACCCGGCTGCATGCAATACACACTGAAAAATTGAAAACAAGGCGTACCTATTTTAAAATTAAATTATGAAATTTACAATCAAAGGGTCCATTAGAGAAAATGTACCACAGGACATTTAAAATTACGTGTTTTAGGAAGAAAGCATGCAGTCAGAAGTCACAAATGTTTCACGATTAGTTTTAGACACGCCTCCGATTGTGTGTTTTGATCCTAAAAACATGTAATTTTCAGTTTCCTGTGCTATATTTTCGCTTTTCCTTTGAGAATTGCAAATTTTCATTTTAAAATAGGTACGCCTTGTTTACAATTTTTCAAACTGTATATCATGCAGCTGGGGTTTTTTTTTTGGAAATATTTTTTTACTACTATATTTTTTTCTTTTTTATTGTTATATACTAAAAAACCGTCCAACATCATTAACATTCTGTTAATGAATAAGCCAAAGCGTCTAAATCTCTGTTTTGAGAGTTGATTTGTTAGTTAAGGTGCAACGTTTCGCTCATCGCGCGAAATTATAATTTTTTTGCGTTTTTTGTCAATTGCAGCTTAATTATGAGTAATTAAGCTGTATTAATCCGCGATGAGTCGCGGATTTATTGAAACCAATGTTGCGTCAATACATAAGTTGTTTTAAGAAATTACGGGTAAAATTATCACCTAGATAACATTGGTTAACAACAAATTTAATATCAATAAGCTGATTTTCATCTTGGTTTTTGTATCAAATGTACTTTTACTTTAACTTGAATTTTTGGTTCGTGTAATTTCTTGAAACAATCTGAAGCTGTTTTGGATGCCGGACGTAGGTTCGAAGTGATCGGCACAGAAATGAAATCACAGTCCGATGTGGGTATAAGTTTGTATTTCTGACCACACAATATTGTCCAAGTCCGGATAGGCAAGTACGTGCTTCTTAAATTATTAACAATCAAAAGGCGAGTGCGGTGCGCGTGAGAGGCGAAGGACGCGTGAAACGTGCGTCCCGAGCGGAAGCGAGTGGCTGACTGTTTTTGTCGATGGGCGTCCGGCGCGGGATTACATCCCTTGCGATTGGGGCGCCCTCTGACCCGATCTCTCGCGCGCACGCCGGCGCACTTGCGTGTGTGAGTGTGGTGGCGATTATGTCGCCACACCACCCACCCACGGAGAAAAGTACGCCCAAACAATAAAACAAAAACAACAAAATCAAACAATAACAATGACTAGTAGACGGTAAAAATTAAAAAAAAAAAAAAAAAAAACTTACATGCCTACAGCTAGTTATAATCCTATCCTAAATAATATTACACATCAACCGGCGTTTTAAAATGGACATGTCGTCCTGCCCGAGTGACGTATGGAGGGACTGACTTCGGATCGGACTGAGCCGAAGTTTTGGGTGGGACTGGACTTGTGGATGTGGATGGAGAAGGAAGTGGAGTCTGTGGAAGGTGAAGTAGTGTTGGTGGTGATGCCTCTTCTATGTAAGCTGGCTTCACTCGATCCAGACTGACTTGAACTTCCCTGCTCCCCACGGTAATGTAAATGGTTTTGCTATCTCTCTTAGTTACTGGGTGTGGTCCAGTATAAGGTGGCTTCAACGACGTCTTGACGGAGTCATCCCGTAGAAAAACATGCGTGCAAGTTTCAAGGTCTTTGAATATGAATGGGCGAAGTTGCCTATGGCTCGATCCTGGGACTGGTTTGAGATCTGCCATGTGATTTCGTAATTGTGATGAGAAGTTATGTATGTCATCAATAAGAAGGTTGTCGATTTCTGTTGCAGGACTCAAAAATTCTCCAGGTAGTCTGAGTGGTTCGCCGTATACGAGTTCAGCAGCCGAAGTCCGAAGATCCTCTTTTAAAGCTGCTCGCATGCCAAGCAACACCAGCGGCAGAGCGGCACACCATGTACCTCCGTGGCACATGAGGGCCGCTTTCAATTGGCGATGCAACCTCTCCACCATGCCGTTGGCACATGGATGGTAGCTGGTGGTGCGTGTGCGTTGCACTGAGCATTGCTTCAAAAGAGCTTTGAATAAGGCAGACTCGAATTGTCGGCCTTGGTCCGTTGTAACGATGGAAGGGACGCCAAAACGAGCGATCCAATTCATCGTGAATGTTTCGGCTACCTCCTCTGCAGTGATGCCAACCATGGGCCAAACCTCTGGCCATCGGGTGAATCTGTCCACAGCCGTTAAACAATACTGGAAACCTTTGCTCGAGGGCATCGGGCCAATTATATCGATGTGGATGTGACGAAAGCGGTTGGTTGGGGTGGTAAAACTTCCTAAAGGTGTTTTAGTATGTCTCGAAACCTTGCTGCGTTGACATGGCAGGCATTCCCGAGCCCATTTACGACAGTCCTTACTGATAGAAGGCCAAACAAAACGATCAGCCACCAAGCGTGCAGAAGCCTGCGCACCAGGGTGGCTAAGGTTGTGAATTTTGTTGAAATAACTGCGACGGAAGGAAGGTGTCACAAATGGTCGTGGCTTTCCTTTTGACGTGTCGCAGGTGATAGATATGTTGGAACCAGGAATGCAAACTTTTTCCAGTTTAAGGGAAGAGTTGGTCATGGCGTCCTGGAGCTCCTTGTCTGTGGCTTGTTCTTCCGCCAACGCTGCAAAACTCTCCTCGAGGGTGATGGCTTCGATCCGTGACATTGCGTCAGCAACCACGTTGTCCTCTCCCTTCACATGTACAACGTCGGTTGTGAATTGGGAGATGAAGGTCAACTGGTTGAGCTGAACGGGGGGAAGCTTTTCGCGGCGTTGGGTGAAAGCGTAGATAAGTGGCTTGTGGTCCGTATAAATCGTGACATTTTGAACCTCTAGTAGGTGGCGAAAGTGTTGCACACTTTCGTACACACCGAGGAGTTCGCGATAATACGCAGGCCACTGTGCTTGTTTGTCAGTAAGTTTCTTACTGAAAAAGGCCAAGGGCTGCCAGTGGTCACCAATTTTCTGTTGAAGGCAAGATCCCACGTGAACTGAAGAAGCGTCCGTGAAGAGTCCCAAAGCAGCGTTGCTAACTGGGTGAGCAAGGAGGGTAGCGTTGGCTAGGCTATCTTTGCACTTCTGGAAAGCGAGTTCGAGTTCAGGCGTCCAGGGTACTGGCTTCGGTCCCTTGAGCTTAGAAGAAGCTAAGATGTTGATGAGCGGCGCTTGAAGTTCTGCTGCACAAGGAAGAAATCGGCGATAAAAGTTTATCATGCCCAGAAATCTGCGAAGCCCTTGCACGGTTTTGGGCAAGGGGTAGTTCTGCAGTGCTTCGATTCTCTCCTTGGGAGGGCGTGTGCCATCTTTGTTGATGCGATATCCCAAGAAAGTGACCTCGTCAGCGCCAAAAACGCACTTGGATGCGTTGACTACAACTCCATAGTCGACCAGGCGTTGGAATAAGATGCGCAGGTGTTCCAGGTGCTTTTCAGCTGTATCGGAAAACACAAGCACATCGTCGATGTACGGGTAGCAAAAATCGAGTCCCCTCACGACTTCGTCAATGAAACGCTGGAACGTTTGTCCTGCGTTTCGAAGTCCGAAAGTCATGAAGGGAAACTCGAACAGACCAAATGGTGTGGTGATAGCAGTCTTGCAGATGTCAGCCTCATGAACTGGAAGTTGTTGATAGGCCTTAACCAGGTCGATTGTGCTGAAGATGGCAGAACCTGCGATGTTCTGTGAAAAGTCTGCAATATGCCTAACGGGGTAGCGGTCTGGTACGGTCCTAGCGTTCAAAGCGCGATAATCCCCGCATGGCCGCCATCCATCTCCTTTCTTCACCATGTGCAGTGGTGAGGCCCAAGGGCTATCGGACGGTCTGGCTGTACCACAGTTCACCATGTCATTAAATTCCTTCTTGGCGGCTGCCAGCTTCTGTGGATCGAGGCGGCGTGGACGGCAGGAAACTGGCTGGCCATCGGTTGTTACGATGTGGTGAGCCGTGGTATGTTTCACTTGCCGTGGAAGTCCAGGTGGTCGAATCAAATCCGGAAATTCCAAGAGAAGCTTGGAATACGGCGAGGTCTCGTTCACGGATACGGCTTTGACGCTGACTTGGTTTACTTGAGCGACTGAAGCAGCAGTAGTCAGACTTGTGTTTCCGTCGATTAGGCGTTTGTGTCGGAGGTCGGGTAGCAGGTTATAATAGCTAAGGAAATCCGACCCTATTATGGGCGTTTCTACGTCCGCGATTGTAAAGTTCCACTGGAAGTCACGACGTAGGCCCAAATTGAGACGGAGGGAAATGCTGCCGTAGGTATTAATTGTGCTGCCGTTTGCTGCAGCAAGTTGATATCCCGTTGATGAAGTATTGCGACTTTTGGCTAAACGTTGAGGATAGCAGCAAAGGTCACTACCAGTATCAATGAGGAATCGGCGTGCAGTCGACTTGTCTGTAACAAATAAGCGGCGACAAGATATGTCGCGGTCAGTCGCCGCGTTTACTGCCCGCTGTTTGCGTTTCCCTGGCTCTGGTCTTTCCAGCTGCATGGGCTGACGCATTTCATCGCCTTCTTTTTATAGGTGCGATGGTACCAGCAAAGGGAGGAACGCGATGAAGACCTGGAAGCAGAATTTGATCCATTTTTGTCCGTGCGGGACCGTGAGCGTGATCGATGGTCGGCGCTAAGAGCCTCGACAATTTTCGTCAGCTGCTCGACCCGGAGGGAGAGCTGTGTCAGCTCGGATGACTGCGTGGCGACGGCGTGGACCGCAGGCGTTGCCACTTCGAGGATCTTATCCGCGATGTCCGCTGCTTTTTCAAGAGGCAGGTCTTCTTGCGCGGCCAAAATGGCCTGTACATTTCCTGGCAGGCGGCGCATCCAAAGTTGGCGAATAATGTCATCGCTTTTGAAATCTGAGCCGGCCAAGGAGCGGAGGCGCCGCAAAAATTGCGAAGGCTTCCGATCTCCGATGTCTTCTTCCCCAAGAAGTCGCCTGACTCTGTCTTCACTAGAGGCAGATAGGCGCTTGATGAGTTCCGTTTTGAGGTATTGGTAGCAGTTAGTGTCAGGAGGATGTTCAATAATGTCGGCTACTTCGCCGGCAATTTTTGAGTCCAGCATTGCTACCACGTGACTATACTTTGTCCGTTCCTGTTTGATCCCAGCTATTTCGAATTGAGCCTCCACTTGGCCAAACCACACAGTAGGCTTGTCGGCCCAAAAAGCAGGTAATTTTACTGTTACTGCCATTGTGCGTCTGTCCTGGCTATCCTGCAGCTGCCTAAGCTGGTCTTGGAGCAGCTTAATTTGTTCCTCGGATGTTGCCATTATCGTGGAGTACAGGGAAACCAAAGAATTTAAACCGGAAATGACGGGTACTGCGGATTAGTCAATTAACAACTAGCAGGAAACGGAAGTTACGGAAATTAAGGAATGGGCACTGGAAGTGACGTAATACACAGTATACTGAGTCAATGATCGGTACACGACTTATATCTAAAATCAAAACCTTAAAATTAAATATAAATGTTTTAAAATAAATAAAAAATATCCGTGACACGAAATATAAAAACAATGAAAACACAATACAATGTAAACGGTAGATGATAAAAATAATAATCAATTTAAAAAATCGACAAAACACACAAAGAACAAAAATAAAATCTACCAAAAAGAGACTATAATAATTAATAATAATGGCGAATTATATGACTGGTAGGAATGTTACGTGTGTTCGTTCACTGTCGAAAATGTTTTGAACTGCGCGAAATCACCGAGATGTTTAATTAGGTAGTTATTGGGTTAAACGGAAAACAACACAGCACATTTTATGAAAGTTTGAATGTTTGTTGACGTAGTGGATCAGTTCTAAGTATTGGAATTCGCTCACCGGGATGTGGTAGGTATACTCCCTTTACGTTGTACACGGGGGGATTGTGTCGCTGTGTAGAGGGCGATGTCCGCTGGCCGCCCGCGTCGAGATGCTGGCTTCGTCGTCGTAATGTCGGCGCTGGCGCGTCGATTTTCGTGATGCGGAGGGTTTGCAAAACTTTGCAATCCGTGGTCACTGCTGCTGATGGTTTTGACGAGTCGAAAACACGGCGCGCGATGTCGCGAGAGTCGGCCAGGGCGCGGCTGCGCAACGGGGTCAATGAACTTTGCGCGGCGCCGCGGCTGGAGCGAACACGATGGCGGCGCGCACACGGCTTCTGCGCCCGATGTTGTTGGAATACCCAAATGAGCGTGTAGATCAGCGAATGTTGACTTGAACGGAGCGGGGCGCGCGGTGCGGCGGCTAGTTGATATTTTTGTTGCACGCTGCTGTTCGTGATAGCGCCGCGTAGCCGATTCAAAATGTCCGCCGTAGTTTTCAGGAGTCTTATATGGCCGCAATGCGGTGTTTGTTTATGCCTCACTGAATCACTGCACCTGTGCACTGTTTGACGAACGGATTGTCTGTCTTCACGTTCGCGCGTGAAAGTCGGAAAGGGTCACCAATGAAGCTGTTTTGGATGCCGGACGTAGGTTCGAAGTGATCGGCACAGAAATGAAATCACAGTCCGATGTGGGTATAAGTTTGTATTTCTGACCACACAATATTGTCCAAGTCCGGATAGGCAAGTACGTGCTTCTTAAATTATTAACAATCAAAAGGCGAGTGCGGTGCGCGTGAGAGGCGAAGGACGCGTGAAACGTGCGTCCCGAGCGGAAGCGAGTGGCTGACTGTTTTTGTCGATGGGCGTCCGGCGCGGGATTACATCCCTTGCGATTGGGGCGCCCTCTGACCCGATCTCTCGCGCGCACGCCGGCGCACTTGCGTGTGTGAGTGTGGTGGCGATTATGTCGCCACAAATCTATTAATTATTGCAAAATCAGTTTTTAGGAACCTACGATGAGTAATTAAGCTGTAATTGACAAAAAACGATAGAAAATTTGAATTTCGCGCGCTGAGTAAAACGTTGCACCTTAAATGCATGCGGTGTGACTAAAGCAAGATATAGGATACACGATAGCTAATAGGTAGGTACCAGCAGGCGAACGGACCGTTTAAAACTGAGCTCTTGTTATAATGAACTCTCTTACTGACCGCGTTCCTCTTAGACTGGAAATCAATAAAAGCATGATTTTATTACCACAGAATAAGATAATAGTTCAATTCTTGTACTAGTGTGTATTGGAAAGTTTCGTTTAGTCTTATGTTTGCCACAATTTGCTACGAAAAAGTGCAATTTCGTTTTCTTTTTTTGTAAGCGATGTATTGATTAATTAAATATTTTAATATTAATATTAATTAATGTAATTATTATTATTATAAAATGTAGTCTATGACACTCTAATGAATACTTTCGTCTCGACGAAATAACTTCGCTTACGCGATTCAGAACTCCCTACATTACAACTGGCAGTCCATACAAAACGTCAACTGAGAGACGTAGTTGCTTCCTATAGTTCGCTAGATGGCGTTGATCCGTTTTGTACATTTTTTGACGTTTTGTATGGACTCAGTTGTAATGTAGGGAGTTCTGAATCGCGCAAACGAAAGTTTTTGGCTCGAGACGAACGTATTCATTTGTATACCTCAAAGCTTTTATTGGTCCTGTTACGACTGCGGCTACATTCCTCTCAATTATAATTTTAGTTTGAATATTGGTGTCTTGCTACTTTGGCCCTAGAATATATTTTCACACCCACACATTACCCACACACCTAGTACAATGTTCATAATTGATGTACTTTATTTGAGTCCTTTTACGAAAAGATCTTTTCACTGACCAAATGCGGTAGCCTTAAAATTTGGGAACCCCTAGTCTAGACGGCTAGGGAGGGTATTCATTCACCCCTCACATGGGGGATCGATCCGTTCACATCCATGGAATAAAATTAAGCTCACTATGTTGCATCGAATGTGAGCAAATGTACATATAAGTACGAATACTTATAGCATATTGCAGAATCCGTTCGAAATAGGTTTTTTCGATCGAAAATCCTGTACAAACTGATACCATATTTTGTGAAGCTTTTCTGCTCTCATAATTGAACTACGCAGACGCTGCTTACGGACCTCTAGTCCTGGCTCCTACGAGTGCTCAGGGTTATATTTCTGTATCCCTCCTGCATCTGTCACGCCACTAAATAACCATTCCATGTTGAAAATGAAGTCTCGCTGCATACCCCATCTCGCTTGCCTTCTGTTTGGTGTAATAAAGTTCAAAGATCAAGTATACAAAACCAACAATTCTGTATAGTACTGAAGCTTGCGCACCACTCAAAGGGCATGAGTAAAAGCCACACACGGTAGATGGGCATGCTCAGGTGGTCCGGAAGCTGCTTATTCAAAAAAAAACTTAAATCTAATTGTTTCCGCTGACAGGAAACTGCTTAAGAGAACATGACTCACCCATGGACGCTGATGAATTGAGACCTGATGTGTTGAGGCTGTCTGAGTTTGTCGAATAGAAGTATGTCGTACCTCCGACGTTCTCCTGTCACAATAAAATGCAGTCACATTACATAACGTTCATCGGATCAAAAGTATATCAGATAACAGTTAATTGAACCAGAGTTGGTATCATTTTATTTTAATCCGGTGAGTTCTCAGTTTTCATAGTAGTTGGTATCATGATAGTTAAAAGTGACGTGGTAGACTTGTCTTGCTTATGAAAACTGGCTCAAGTAAATCTGCATGAAGGTGCGTCATTTGGTGCTTAAATAATTGTGAGTAGCATTATAGGTAGACGATAGCAAATATTGAGTGCTGAATTAGAGATAAATGAATATATTTTACTATGAAAACTGACGTGGTTTTGATACATTTTGTATTAATAAAATCGCTCGCGTGTCTCGCTGAGCATTTCTTGTTAAAGGATTGCGAATGTGATCGAAACTATAGTCGGAATAACCGACTCAATTTAACGTGAGTATTCCCGTTTTATTAAAACAAAATGAATATATTACCTGATGCACTTGTGAGGTGGCAGGCATGGGCATGTGGACAGTCATGGCTGCGGCCGGAGAGGAGTTCTCCGGAGACTCGGGCAGAATGCTGGGCTGATAGTAACCCATCGGGATGAACTCATTTATCATCACCTGATGCAAAATACATGTGTCAAAACCAAGACACATACACAACATCGGCCTTTATTTCAGCCTTGCTTTTTGTAACTAAGTAATAAGTTTACTTTTACGGTTCCGTAATACTACAAGGAACCCTTATAAGTTCATCATGTCCGTCTGTCTGAATCCTTCTCAGCCTTATAACTTTCAAAGATATAATAAGATTAAGATATAATAATAAGTACATGCACTACAATTTTGCACAACGATAGCCTAATCGATAGTTTGTAGACCTCAAGTTCAAAAATATAAAATGTGTTATTTTTGTATAATAAGATTACTTAGCAATAATACTTAGCACCTTACAATACATACAATACATATACAAGTAAAGAGAGAATGAAAAAAAAATGGTGTACCCCATCATGTGAGGTGTCGTTGAACAGATCTTTTAAAGTATACAAAAGGGAACAAAAAAAAATGTTTTCAAACTGGCACTGGTTCATTATCATTTTAGACCATTAGACGTCCACTGCTGAACATAGGCCTCCCCCTTAGAGCGCCACAGCGACTTACAACGTGCCACTTGGATCCACCGGTTGCCCGCGACTTCCACAATATCGTCGGACCACCTAGTGGGAGCACTGCCTACGCTTCGTCTTCCGGTTCCTGGTCACCACTGAAGAACTTTTCTTCCCCGTCGGTTATCGGTTCTTCGAGTGATGTGGCCTGCCCATTGCCACTTCAGCTTGCAAGCTTTGACAACTATATCGGTGACTTTGGTTCTTCGGCGAATATCCTCGTTTCGGATTTTATCGCGCAAAGAAACTTCGAGCATAGCTCTCTCCATTGCCCGCTGTGTGACTCGTAAGTTTCTCCAAAAGGCCAGTAGTCAAGGACCTTGTTTCAGTTCCATATGTCATCACTGGCAACACACATTGGTTAAAGTACCTTGTCTTCAGGCACTGCGGGATTTTGGACGAGAAGTATCACGCAATTTCCCGAACGTTGCCCATCCGATTCTTCGGGCGATCTCTTTTTCGAAGTTGGACTTACCTAACTGGACAGTCTATACAAGGTAGTTATAATGGTCAACAACTTGGAGAGTATCGTTTCCAACGATTACCGGTACGGGTACAACATGAGGTATTCATTTGACATGATTTTTTTCTTGTCCATGTTCATTTTATGTTGAGAAACGCTTCAAAGGTCGTTGACCATATTATTGAAGTCCTCTAGCGACTCTGCCATAATTACTATATCATCGGCAAAACGAAGGTGAGAGATGTATTAATGAATGTTGATGCCTTATCCGTTCCAGTCCAAGAGCTTGAAAACGTCCACCAATGCGTTCGTAAACAGCTTCGGAGAAGGATTGGTTCCTTGCTCTCATCCTGCAATCGGACTGACATGGTGGCGTTTCTATACAAACACTCCATCACCTCGATATACCTATAGTCGATAATATAATAATAATAATAAATTCTTTATTTTCAGGCTACATGGCCCATATCATAAATACCTTAAAACTAAAATACATATAATAAAAACAATAAAATAAAATAAAATATAGCAATAAAACATCGCTGAAGGGACTGCAATAACGCCCAGGTCTCGATGGAATCGAAGGCATTTTCATAGTCCACAAACGCCAGGCATAATGGCACTGGTTGATAGGGTCTAATTATAATGCCTTTATAAAATGGCAAAGTTAAATAACTCTTACCTTTTTAATGGATTGCGGGGATGAATCAAGGCTGAGTTTTCCCATGGCTTGATTCAGTGGCCTTGTTGGTGTAGATGTGGAGCGGTTCTGAAATGTACTACAGAGTTACCACTATGATCACATCACATCCTCAAAAAGGTGGCCATGGGAGATATTTCTGAAGGTTTAATTTGATAGTCTTATCAACTTAAACCTTCAGAAATGTCTGGTAGACAAAGCTACAAGTGTTAATGAAGCCACTGTCGCCAACTAGAGAAAAATAATGACAGACACCCGCGACAAAACTAGAGAAAGACGATGCATGTTGGGTCATTTTGTAACTGGTATTCTTTTGAATCTTTGGGTTTCAGTTCAGTCATATTTTGGGGAGGCAGGAGAACTACAAAGCATGGAAAAAGTGCTTCTTTAAACAAGGGGCAAGACCCGGGTGTGACAGATGCCAGCCATAGAAGGTAGATAGATGGTCTTCATGAAAAAAAAAACACCATCTTTTATAGGCGACATGTGAAAACCATGCTTTGTATTATCATCCAAAACATGTGGTGTTTAACGGGCACAAGTGTGGTAACTAGTTTATTTTCGTGTTGTTTCCAAAATTCTATAGAAGCTTGCAGAAAAGCATCTACCACTTAACAGAAGCGTCGCTAGGACTGCTCTGCGACTGAAATTGTTGACTAAGACTATGACTGAGTCTTGTTTTGATTGTGATTTGTGAAATATACTTGACTTGAAATAACACAAAACTCGACACTGGTTATACAGGGTTCAAAGGACAGGGTATGCTAATCTTTATGAATAATTATTACTATGGGACCAACCTGAAAACGCGACAAAAAAATAGCTGTCCATACATTTTGTCATGTGTCATTGACATTTTTCTGTGGAACGGCTGCTATTTTTCCTCGATATAATTTTGTACCACTGTACTAAAAGTTATTAATGAAGATGTGTACTATTAACCATTTTCGGATTAGCATACCCTTTCTTTATAACCCTGTTTTACATTATGAGTGGAACCAAAATAGAAGAGAAAAAAAATACAGTTACTTACCATGTAGGTGGTCAATTTGGACTCTTGTGGGAGACCGTTGGGCGCGGCGCTCGGCGGCGAATACTGCGTGAATATGGACGGGTCCATGATAGTTTCACAGTCGCTACCTGTGACCGCAAAAAACATCTTAAAGAACCAATATCAAAAACTTGAACAAGTTAATGGAGAAAATTTGTGTACTGTCATGATGCCAGACATGAAGATGTGTTGGCAGCACGAGATGATATTATTTATCCAACACTAGCAGGGCCCTGCGGTTTCACCTGCTATCCTACTGGATCTGTAAAACAATCCAGAATAAAAAGTATATAGTCTGTGAAGTAATAGGTCCGATGCTTCCTTACTAACTAAAATAACTGACTTGGCTTTACATGAGATCTCACAACTTTTTACGGTGGACGTGAGACTTGGCACTATTGTACATTCTATGTTTTTGATGGGTAAGATTGATGATTTGAATAATTGTAATATTTCTCCTGATATGTTTGCTTGTCTTGTGATTTACACTTGCAAAATATAATAAACTAACTTCTGCCCACTCTTGTCCAGTATACTGGACAAGAGTGGCAGAAGACCGCAGTCAATGGAGAGAGTTGGAGGAGGCCTATGCCAAAAGGCACACCGAGCAGAGGGACATTTTGTGAAAATAATTTAATACAAATTATACATTACTTACTAATGTTCGGAATAAATGGCTATAAATAAAAAATAAATAAATAAATAAAACTTCTGCCCACAGCTTCACCTGCATAGGTTGTGAAGTGTTGTAGTTGCTGCCCACAACATACCCAACTGCCATACTTCACGCTTCTTGCTTTTTTCAATTTTTAACTCTCTTACGAACTTCTTCACCACCTTCTTCATAACATTCTTATAACACTACTACTGTTTCTAAAGTTACTGGAAAATTCCTACATCCTAACTAATTCAGAGGAATATAGCCACAGTAGTATCAGGACCAATAAAGCTTCGAGGTACGAAAATGAATATGTTTGTCTCGAGGAAAAAACTTCTCTTGCGCGATTCAGAACCACTACATTATAACTGTCAGTCCAAACAAAACATCAAAAAATGCACAAAAATTGATCAGCGCCATAGGAAGTAACTTTGTCTCTCTGTATGGATGTTTGTCGTGTTACCGAGGCTAAACGGCTGAACAGATCTGGATAAATTTGATAAGGAGTAACTGTATATCACAAAGACAGACAAAGGATACTTTTTTTTATGTCCACATGAATGAAGTCACCTGTAACAACTAATTGTTTATAAGCACAAGCTATTAGCATGTGACCTCGTTATCTAGCATATATATAGGTTTTATATACCTACTGTGCAAGTGCTATTATGAAATGTAAGCATATTAAGATAATACCTACTTTAATTCAAAACATTGTTTGTATTTCAGTTCTCTTAACCACAGGCTGTTTCATTCTCGCATTTTAAACATTCTTATTCTTATTCGAGATGGGGCGATGAGTCCTGCATTGACATCCCGCATGGGGTGTATTGTGCATTTCCCCTTGCCCGCATCTACCCGAGCCAACCCAGCTCCTTGAAATAATGGAGCGAGGCTCTGGGCCGCTTGCATAGATGCTCCGGTGTTTTAGATGGTGTTAACGATGATGATGAGACCAAGTCAAGTTGTCGGGTGATGTTGAAGCTGACTCAAGCAACCTAGTGGCGTTTCTAGCTTCTTCTGTGGCTGTACAGTGCCACAGCACATGTTCCACTGTTTCGTTCATTTTCAACATGATTCAAGATAAATTATAATACTGCAGGCCAAAAAAAAATAGCAGGCCAGAACTGAGCAGCCATAGCTATCTCAGCTCTGGACGGGAGTGTGGCCTTAATTTAGTAGGTGTGAAGGAAAATGTTTTTTTCGGTTCTTCAGAATTTTGCCAGTATTATTAAGAGAAAAAAAACTGTACCATGTTACAACAGGAGCAGTTAGAAGAAACAGACAAAAAAAAACATGTTACTATAAGTAGTAAGACAGGTAATGAAGGACCTAAAATTATTATTTCAATAAGATTTTACAAACACCTAGCATAACAAACAATAAAAAAATTACAGTATGCCAGGGCAATGCAAGTGCATCCCCTTCCCGGCGCCCATGTTTCTTGTAGACTGCAACAATATGTGGCAATTATTTGCACAACTGGAACAATAAACATCACTCACCTAAGTTCAAACTAACATCCCATGGCCTGTGATGCGCCTCCAGCTTGGCTGCTAGACGCCGCTGCATATAACGTATTCTTCGAAATGTTCGTACATGGTCGCTTACGCGACCACTTCGCGATTGTAGCACTATACACTATGTCAAGTCAGATCGCGACACTACGGGAGTGCAAGGTATAATTATGCCAATGCTACTTTCCGTCGCATTTTGGCTGCGTCGCGGAAGGCGACAAATACAGTAGTTATTTTATATTCATAACAATTTATTACATTATATTAAAAATCAAGTAACAATCATATAACAATAAATTGTTGAAGAAATGATCGAGACAGGGACACGAAGACAAAATTCAACAATCACTCAGTGCTGCCAGTTGCCAGTATAGGTGATCTATGATGGTACACTTAGTGGCAAATAAATAATATTTATATGAATATGAAAAAAGTCTAAATAAACTGATAGAAATATCACAATAGAAGCTACTTTTTATTTGTTTATATCGAGAAGATAATAAAAGAGAAAAATCACATATTTTTAGTAACAGACTTGTGAAGACAGATATCATCTTCAATATTGTGTTATATTATATTACTCTTTGGTGAAGTGTAAAAAAGTTACTTCACCAGCCAGCCCTACCAAAATTATTACTCTTTGCCTACCAATGAACCTGATATGACCAAACAGCTTAACAGCCACAGGATAAAGTGCTTAATTTTCTAAACAAAACCATATTGTTAATGGCCAATAAATACAAAAGCTCTTTAGATAATTTATTTATTTCAAACGAGTCCTTTTTCAAAAGTTTTTCTCTCTATATAATATGAGTGTCGTATAAAGGTGTTACAATTCGTCACCTAACAGCAGCTGAACAGTGGTAAAAAGTCGTCAGTTTATTATAAATAAATTGATATGTTTTCTTCAGGTGATTTTTTTGGGCTTCCTAATGTTTTTTTTAGTTTAAAATCGATTTTTTGTTTCGTACTAAATACATACGTAGTATGATATATATATTCTCTCATGGGTACATCACTAAATTCTACCATCAAAAACCGGCTACATTCGTATTTGACTTGGAGGAATGATGAAATAATAGCTATCTCTTTTTTGCACGTAGCCGCGCCTATATAAAATAGAAGAGTGCAGATATAAAAAAAATTCATTAATTTACACCGGCCGCTTGGTTTTTTGTTTTGTTTTGTTTGGATCGGAGTTATGACTTATTAAAATTATTGTGAAAAATTGAAAATACTCAAAGAACTATGAAAAAGATTCCTTGTGACGTGCAGTCACTGATAAGTGCATCAAATCAAATGAATAACTTTAATAGAGCCGTTGAAGAATTAGTAAGTAAAATAATTTGCCAAGTTCCTTTCCAAATTGTTTTCATTGTGCTTTTTTAGCTATATAAAGACTTATTTAGGTACTATGGAGAATTCTGTGTTTTTCAGGTGTACAATGCACTAGACGCTGGAGCTACATCTATTGCAGTAAGAATTAATATTCAAGAAAACGCCATACAAGTGATTGATAACGGCTGTGGTGTGTCTAGTAAAGATTTTATTTCTATTGGTCACAAATACATGACTAGCAAATTTATAGATCTCTCCACTCTGAAATCTGCACCTGATAAGTATGGCTTCCGTGGTCAAGCACTAGCAAATATAATAAATGTATCAAAGGGTGTAAAAATTATATCTCGTCATGAAAATTCTGAAGAAACATGGACAAAGCTGTTTGAATATGGAACCGAAAAGTTAATGAAAGAATCCACCACACGACCATCTAAGGGAACAACGGTATAGGCTTTTTACCTACTTATTTAATAACTAATTTTAATGCTAAATTATGCAGTTTATCCTAGAAGTTAATGTCCTGGACACACATACAACCTGCATATGGTGGTAAAGCAACAGTTAAAAAAACATTGTCTCTTAAGTTTTTTTTTGACTCTACTACCCAAAGAAAGAGCGTAATGATTTTGAACTGTTAGAAGTATATAAGTATGTTTGTTTGTTCCTATATTACCTACCTCCTGTAATAAATGGTTTGGATGATTTTGATGACTGAGGTGTCTTTGGATTCCTCTTTTCGTCCTGAATGACACCCCACACGTGCGGGACAGACTTTTTTTTTTATCCCTACTTTACATGTAGGGAATATGATCCCCTTTACATGTTTCGGAGATACCCTTATTATACAAAAAAAAGTAGTAGTATTTTGAATCTGGAGAGTAGACTATCGTTGTGCAAAATTTCATGCATGTACGTTTACAACTGGAAGCTATAAGGCTGTAAAGGATTCAAACAGACAAATGGACATGCCGAACTCATAGGGGTTCCTTGTAGTAATACGGAACCCTAAAAATGAAGCTACTGTAAGGTATAAGCTACTTATTAAAAAATATTATCCATTAAATATATGGGCTGCTAGTATGCGTCACAAGTTGTAAAAGTCAGTGCTTCGCCATAGCAGACCACTCTCCACTTGTGTTACTGTCCAAGACCACAAGTTTGACAAATAATCTTGACCTATGAATTCCATGGATCTTGCGCGCATGGTGTGAGTAAATTATCGCGCGAGATAGCTCTTGGTCTTTGTCGCCGCCAGACATACACTATAAGGCTTAAGAACAGTTTAAAAGTTATTCAAAAATATGACAGTGTTCTGTTTCTCAATTAAAGTTGGAGTAGTTTTTTCGGTAGTTTACCTCTACATTTACTTCATTCGTTTCTTTTTACCGAACTGCCCAAGAAATAACGTAAGGACTAAGGATTTTGGGGTGTATGTAAGTATGTTTGTGTGTTCCTATAAGACGTCCTGAAGCCTGGACGGCTTGATTTCGACAAGCAAGGTGACGTGGGATTTCTTTTTATGTCCGGAGTGTCATAGGCTACATTTTATTTATTTATTTTATTCTCTTAGGATAACTAACAGCTAGCGCATAAGTAACAGTTTTAATATTTTAACTTAAAGATAATTAAAAGTTACCACAAATAGGCATTCTAGATTCTTCTAAAGGAAGAAAGAAAAAGTCAAGTCGAAAAGCGTTATTTTAAAGATTTAGATTCTAGGACAGAAAAATGTAGGTATATGTTACTGCGTCTTGTCTGTACGGCTAAAGAATGTGTCAGAAAGCAAGCCAGCAAGTCAGCAAGTTTGGTTTTCTTAACGATATTACTTGTTACATGTTTCAGCTTGAAATTACTGGATTTCTCTGCAATCTAGCCATACAAAAAAAAACAAATGATAATTTGAGTGATCAACAAAGTATCAAACATTTTTTGGAGCATTTGTCGTTGGCTCACAACAATATCTCCTTGAGCCTGAGAGATGACTCAAAAAATGAAATAATTTTTAAAATTCATAAGAACAGGGATATTTACCAAACACTATCCACGCTATATAACTTGAACAAGAATAACTTACAAGAGTTGCAAGTGGAAAAAAGTGAATATAAAGTAACAGCTTATTTGGGAAAGTCAGATGATACAGGAAAACATTTTATATTCTTGAATGGAAAGTTCATATTGAACAATAGTAAACTACATAGAATAGTGAATAACAACAGGAGTAAGCTTTTCAAACCGAGAGGTATACAGAAATCAAAAATGAAGGTAATCATTATTTTACAGCAATAGTATTATTTAAGGTGCAACGTTTCGCACAGAGCGCGAAATTCAAATTTTCTTGCGTGTTTTGTCAATTACAGCTTAATTACTCAGCATAGGTTCATGAAAACTAATTTTGCGATAATAAATAGATTGTTTCAAGAAATTACTCCAACCAAAAATTCAAGTTGAAAACTAGTATAAGTACATTTCTCACTAAACCAAAAACCAAGATTAAAATCAGCTTATTGAGATTTGTAGCTAAACCAATGTTATGTAGGTAATCATTTTACCCGTAATTTCTTAAAACAACTTATTTATTGGCGCAAAATTGGTTTCAATAAATCCACGATGAGTAATTAAGCTGTAATTTAAAAAAAAACGCAAGAAAATTTGAATTTCGGAATTTGAATTAAGGATAGAGTATATCGTCGTCTCGTCCTGAGTCGAAAACGATGGTTGTATGTTTGTTTTTTTTTTGTTATAGGCACTTAGTGACAATTTTTTATTGCGTCGAAAATACTACGAATAAAAGTAGTTTTTGTGAGAATACCATGAACATAACAGACTACCCGCGAAACGCTAATTTCCTCAAAAAGTTAGGCAATCTCTCTACCGCGCGCACGAGACGCACTCCAAAACGGTTTTCGCGCATCCAATGTCCTCTTAAGAACAGCAGTAAACTTACATGTAATATTGAATAACAATATGAATAAGCTTTTTAAACTGAGTCATAAATGAATATAATTAATTCCAGCTGCGCCCCGCGGTTTCACCCGCGGAACCCGCGTAAAACGTCCCTCAGGAAAAATACATTTCAAACCAACCAAACCAACAAGAGCAACCTATGTTACCTATGCTATTCCAGACTATAATCTATCTCTGTGCCAAATTTCATCCAGATCTGTTTAGCCGTTCTGGCGTGATTGAGTTACAAACATATATCCATCCATCTAAAGTTTCGCATTTTTAATATTAGTAGGACTTTTCTATGAAAGATGGAAGATTTAAAATATAGATTCAACATCGACGCGCTTAAAAGAGAAACAGAATTCAGTGCTTACAGAGGCGAGGAAGACGCCATTACTCACAGTCCTATGTACATTGTACATTTCAAAACGAGTCGTAAATTTAGCAATATGGTTGGTTTTGCGGAATGGTTGTTTTTATAAAAATAGTAGCATAATTTTAGCATTTTATTGGTAGATATATGTAATGTTGTATCTATTATTAATTTAAATCTATTATATCTAAATTATAATTATATTAAATAATTTAATAGGTTACTTTTTTTTTTGTATGTCCACGCGAAATAAATCAGTAGCTAGTAAATAGGTGGTTAGGTGTAATCTCGGGTAACAGTAAATTCTGTATAATTTAAGAACATGAATACAGAAGATGAAAACAATTGGATCCAAAAGAAGATTCCAGATTACTTCATATTCATAAAATGTCCATACACGGATTATGATCTAAGTAGCTCGCCCAAACAATCAGTTTTGGAATTCAATGATTGGGATCAAGTTAACAAATTGATGGCGAAAATGATTAAATTTTTCAACGGCGATTTGAATATGAAAGAATTTAACAGTGTAAATAAAAATCAAGAATGTAATAAAGTTGGATATAGTGATACAAGGGAACAAGTTAGGAAAATCATGGAAAAGATAATGGGTACTCACACAAAAAAGCCAGGAATATCTCACATGCACAATGCCATTAAAGGTAATCTAATTATCTAAAGAAGTCTAAATGTTTTAGTAAACCACTATTTATTTTACACATTTACTTAGAGATTTTCACATTTTTCGCGTATTTTTCGGAATGAAAAGGTACGAAACGTACATTTATCTCAAACATTTTTTTTGCCTAACTGACCGAGCTGAATTTTTGCATAGATATAGCTACAGGGTCGGAAATGGACATAGGCTACTTTTTTTTGTAGGTCCACGCGAACGAAATCGCATGTAACTGCTAGTCTTATAATATATTTGTGGGTTTTTCAGGTAAACAAGCAAAGAGAAAAATTAAGAAACTGTCTTTAAAACCAATTGCAGGGGAAAGAAATCCCAATGAAAATGGCGATCACAACCAAAAAACTACAAATAACATGTTCGACATAAATAATTCCAATCTCTATATTGGGGGAAAAGAAAACAGCAGAGACAAAAAGCAAGTTCCAAAAAAATATTCTAACAGTAATGCTACTAATACACGAACGAGTATTAGTAAAAAATTGCAGTCCAAGAAGACATCCAAAAATTATGATTCTAATATACCACCAAACAAAAACATCAACAAAAGAAACAAAAATAAGACAGTAGGTGTTAATAAAAATCTGAAACTCAAAAAGATTGAAATGCAAACTGATTCCATCAAGAACAAGCTTGAAGAGATCCGAACAAAGAACTTAATAGACCAAATGCATAAAAAAATCTGTTATATGTTTGTGAATGAAAATATTGCAATGGAGAATAATATTTCTAAAAGGCACATCAATATATCAGAACGAAAAAAAAATGATGAGGTAATAATCCAAAGAAACGCTTCCAAAAGACATAAAAACAAATTGTTTAGTGAATACAATGCCTGCAAACACGTAAAAACTAATCTTGTTCAATCTAACTATGACCTTCTACAAACAATACTAAAAACTCAACAAGATAATGATGAACAAATGAGAAAAGTAGCAGATGAATCGAATAACACGGCACCATTTATGAAACTACCTAAAATTGCTAGAGCTACTGGCATTGATGATGCAAACGAATTAATAAACATGGAACCAAAAAATACAGAAACAAACTTTACAGAACTGATAACATTTAAAAGTCACAATTATTACACACACCAAACCAAACAAACACATTCAGTAAATGATAGCTTCCATCCTCATGAGCATATTCAGAATGACAACCAATATGGTTTCCACAATAAACCAAGAGCTTTCATAACCAAACAATCAAGGGACAACTTTGTTACATCAAACGCTATTCTCAAAAGTAAAAAAAATGAAAAGAAACATTTGAGAACTAGATGCTCTAAACAATTCCGGTCACGCATTAAAAGTCTTTTCAAACAAACATCAAAACTTTTTAATTTGAAGAAAGAAATTATGGGATATACAGGTGAATCTCCATATACAATAGAATTCACAGAAAGCAACAACTTCAGATTAACTAACTACAAAGATGTTGTAACAGCTGGTGCTTCAAGAAATACTAGGATGAGTATAGAAGAAACATTGCCACATTCAGACAATCACGCCGCTGATAATAATTACCATATTTATATAAATACTGACAAATGTATTGTACCTAATGTCAGTAAATATGGTTACACAGTAAATGATCATGGGCCTCGGGCTAACAGGACCTTGCGTGGTACTTATACAATTGAAAAAAGCAATGAGGTCATTAGCAATACTGATTTACAGAATCAAGATGATCGAATTGACGACACTTGTCAAAACGACAAGAATTTTATATTTGTTTCTAAATCTCAAGAACAAGACCTTAATGAACAGATCATGAATCCAATAAATGTATGTGACACAATTTTACACAGCGACGAAATATTGGATAAAGAATTTGAACTGAGTTTTAACGACAAACAAAATAATTTAGCCAATAAAGATATAAATCCAACTAATTACCAAGGGGACTTTGTACACGGTTGTTTTTACTCGAAAGAAAATGGACAAGCTCATAAAGACCAAAATCAAAATGCCCAAAAGATACACGATCAAGATAATATTAACGAAGTTACACATCACCTTAGTCCTAATAAAAAATTAACAAACAATAAATTCAATGTAAATGATGTCTTGAACTTCAGTCCTATTCTTACCTCAAGACAAAACAGGGGTAGTGCGAAACAGCTAATTCAAGGGGAAACTAGTTGTAAAAGTGTAAATGAATCAATCCTTGACAATTTTAATTTGATGAACCGACTATGCTTTCTACCCAAAGGTAATCTACTTTAGTATATTTGATTATTGTAATTATATAATTTTTTTAACATAATGTTCTTAACTTATAAAAATATGTTAGCTTTAGTGTATTTGCTTATTATTTATTATTATTATTATTTGACACAAAAGACATCAACATTTTCATCTTGGTTTTTGGTTTACTGACAAATGTACTTATACTAGCTTTCAACTTCAATTTTTGATTAGTGTAATTTCTTAAAACGATCTATTTATTATCGCAAAATTAGTTTTCATGAACCTACGATGAGTAATTTTGCTTATTGTAATTATATTTTTTTATTTTTTATCAAGTCAAAAACACGTCAGTTTTCATAGTATAAAAAAATTACTAGTTGCTACCTGCGACTTCGTTCACGTAGAAGTAAACGTAGACGTTTGTCCGACTTTGTTATATACTCCTTATAAAATTTTATCAAGATCCGTTCAGCCGCTTAGCCATGATAACGCGACAAACATCCAGACAATGAAACAAAGTTACTTCCTATAGTTCGCATGGCATTGATGGCATTGCATTGATCCATTTTTGTACATTTTTTGACGATTTGACGACTGACTGTTGTCATATAGGGAGTTCTGAATCGCGCAAGCGAAGTTTTTTCCTCGAGATGAACATATTCATTTTTATACCTCCAAGCTTTATTGGTCCTATTGTTACTGTGGCTATATTACTCTGAATTATAATTTTAGCTAAGATTAACACAATGTTCTTAAATTACAAAAATATGTTATAGGAATGTCGCCTATCTTCGAAAATTGTCAAACGAAAAATATTTTCGAATATAATATTACTACAGATTATTATGAAAAGGTAGTTAATCATACTTTTGAATTTGTATATATTTTGTTGTCTCTTAGAAACATTATAATTTTTTACGTTTTAGGAAATGTATAACAATTTTGCTGAAGATGTACGAAACAATGTAGAAATATTTGAGCCAGAAATACAAAATGCAAAAGAAATTACTAGAAAAGTTCTAGATAAAGTGAACGCAAAGCTAACTAATGACAATTCCGTGTTAAAATTCGATGGACAGTCCTTGAAAGATGCAAAAGTAATGAAACTTCTATCAATATACAGTTAAAACCACAGACAAATTATACTTCGGTGGTTAAAACAAGCTATTCTACCTAAAACAAAATAATCTACCTAACGTACCTTTTATTATATCATATATGTTTCATCTTATGTTTTATAGATTCTAGGACAAATAGACAAGAAATTCATAGCAGCGACCATGAAAGAAAGATGTAAAGGAGCGTCAACAGATTACCTAGTATTTTTCGATCAACACGCAGTTCACGAAAGGATAAACCTTGAAAATAATCTAACAGGTAATATGATCACTGGTGTAGGTACAGTGCGCTGATCGACTAGCTTAGATGTTGAGGTGGGTCGAATAAAGGCCGTCGCACATGAGACCCACTCAACACCGACCCGGATACAAGCTAAGCATCGATAACTGAGCTCCATATTGTGAAAATTCGATGCTCGTCATATGAAATGCTACTGTACTCACAGATTACTGTACTTCACACAGTATAAAGCTAATTATTCAATACTTTGCCGGGTAAGTTTTAAATGGCCTTAAAGTGTTATGACAACTAAATATTATCTAGTTCTAACTAGTTGCGAACGAATATACGAAACTCTATAACCGGAACCAGGAGCGTATTAAGAGTATTTAGTAATCCTTCCATTGCAACTAGTTTACAACTAATTCGTTTGCGGTGACGGTCGGAAGCGAAAATTCTACAGGTAAGTTTGGTTTTAGAACAATAAGTATACATCGTTCAATGAGAAACTAATGCCCGTCTGCACTAAACTTTGACAGTTCCTCACTTCATACTCTCTAGAACTCTCTCACTAGAACGTACGTCAATGAAAAAAAGCGTTTCACCTAACTTAGGAGGTTGCCTATATGCTTAAGACATGTCCTTTCCTTTGACATGACTAAGACCGACTTAGTTTTTTAGTGATGCTTACCCTCGAATACTGAAACGTTTGTTAACTTTGACAACAGATTACTTCTAATACTTCCTTTGTCTGGCACTAAGCAAATGACAAAGGCAGCAATAGACTTAATCTGTCGTCAAAGTTAACAAACGTTTCAGTATTCGGGGGTTAGCTAAGTATTATCTTTTTTGACTTCTGTCCAGAAGGGCATTGTTGTGTTTATTCGTTATGGCCTCGATATTTTTTTTTTGAAACACGTTTAAACAGGCTTTAAAAAAAACAACAATTAACTGTAACATTTCTTAGTAATAAATTGGAAAAGAAAAGGCTGGCTATTAGCGCGATAGTAGTGGCGCCATCTACCACCGCTAATCAAGCTTTTAATAAATACAGACCACCTAACTTATTTTTACAATTATAATAATATACAATGGTGGGTCCATTTTAACTACGTATAATTTGGATGTATTGTTTGTTTCAGATTATTTCAATGAAAATCAATGGAAGCCAGTAAAAATAGATGCAGTTTCGTTAATGTTGTCCAAAGATGATGTTCTGTATCTTCATAATTATAAGGACAAGTTTGAACGGCTCGGACTGCAATGGACTGTTACAAGCTCGAACAAGGTGTCTTTCGGCGCAATACCTGAAGCTATTCTCGGCAAAAATCCTAGACAGGTAATAAAGACGATATAAACCGGTTTCATTTCGACGAACTATCGTAAAGATCGAGAAAAACACTACGTATATCGATACGTAGTACGTGTTAGTAATGTATTTGTCATATTCATATCTACAATTCTACGGCAAATTCTAATGCCTGCTCCATAAGGAAGCGTATTGCAAAAGCGGCCACGGTAGCGATCACCAGACGGTGATCGGGCGTCGAGACGATCAAGTCGCTCGCCTGACGGTCAGCGCCACGCTTGCACATAACAGTTCAAACTGTTCATATGCCATCAATTTCGACGAACTATCGTAAAGATCGAGAAAAATACTACGTATATCGATACGTAGTACTTGTTAGTAATGTATTTGTCATATTCATATCTACAATTCTACGGCAAATTCTAATGCCTGCTCCATAAGGAAGCGTATTGCTAAAGCGGCCACGGTAGCGATTCGCCTGACGGTCAGCGCCACGCTTGCACATAACAGTTCAAACTGTTCATATGCCATCCAGAATTTTTAGCAATCAAACACTGCTTGGCATTATCATTATTGCATTGGATGTTAAATTCTTTATGACGCTGGGAACATTGTCCTTCAATCCGGAACACAGTTATGTTTGTTATGTTTATAACAAAGTTGTGCAACCCACGTACATAGACCCCAGGGGGAGAATCCTACTGATTAGTTGTCCAATCATCGTCCTCCATTCAAGCGATGGGGCGTCTACTGATCACTGACGTAGCCGGCTCCTGAGGCCGTGTCTTTCTGGCACAGGCTTAAATCGTTAGGTAATATTATCAGTTTTAAAGCACTAAAAATAGTGCAGTTTTTTTTACAGCAAGATATGGCTACTTTGTTTTTAAGAAATACTGCGGTCTGAAGATTTATTCGAGATTTGCCTCAGTTCGCCGTTTCATAAAGTATTCTTTATTATGTACACTATTTCTAGTATAAATTTTATCACGATCGGTTCAGGCGTTGATCTATTAAAACGTGGCAAACAGAGGGCCAGAAATACCGTTATTATTGCAGTCATAATATTAGTATTATACTGGTATTTGCTTACTTCGCTTTATGTCGATTGTAGGTGGAAAAGGTGACAAAAACAATAAAGAATCTAATTGCTGAAGAAATAAACAATATAAAAATACAAGGAGGATGTGTCTCTTTGTTACCGAAATCAATAATGGACCTTGTAAATAGTGAGGTAAAATAAATATGTACAGATATACTTGCGACGACCTTTTATTACTTACTAGCCGTTACCCGCGACTACGTTCGCCTGGACCAATAAAAAAAATGTAGCCTATGTCTACGCCAGAGTCTAAAAGCAAAGGCATTCAAAAAACTTACCTTTACAATGTTGCCAACTTCGAAAAGCGCGAGAATAAAACTAACAAAAGAATGACGCCACGTTCTTGAATCGGCTGTATAGGCAAAGCGGTTTTTTTACAATTGCCACCCGAAAAAAAGGCATTTGATATCGAAAACAGTGAATAAAACGATCTTTTACCGTAGATTATATAAATAAATAAATATCTGGGACATTTTTGCACACACGGTCATCTGACCCCAAACTAAGCAAGGCTTGTAATATGGCTGCCAGAGACTGATATACGTACATAGATATTTTTAAATGCATATTTATATAGATATTAACACCCAGACATAGAACAAACCAAATATTCATCACATGAATGTTTCTCCTAGATGGGAATCGAACCCACGCCCTCAAACATAGAAGGTAGGTTCACTACCAACTGAGCCAGCGGGGCAGTATATATTATACTACTTGTTATCTACCCGCGAATTCGTTCGCGTGGGCATGCAAAAATATCGTATGTCCGTCTGCGTGATATACAAATTTTATCAAGGTCGGTTCAGCCGTTTAGCCGTGATAAAGCGACAAACATCCAGACTGAGAGACAAAGTTATCACTAGATGACGTTGATCCATTTTTGTGCACTTTTTGCCTTTTTTATAGTTGTAATGTATGTTCTGAATCGCGCAAGCGAAGTTTTTTCCTCGAAGCGTACGTATTAATTTTTATACCGCGAAGCTTTATTGGTCCTGATACGACTGCGGCTATATTCCACTGAATTATATTAGTTAGGATATTTTTAATCTAAGTCTTTTAGTCTCTAGAGATTCTCAAAATGTTTCTCTAGCCTCTAGAGAAATATTTTGATTCGAATTTGGACCAAGCTCGACTTATACGAATTATGTACAAAGCAAAAAGTGCTTATTTTACCTACTGACTGGCTGAATGGAACTATACCATTGAACCATCATCCCGCAAATTTTAGTATGTTTATTTTTGTTACATTGGTGTTAAATAATACAACTCCTATTTATTTTCTTGCAGTCAATGGTAAAAAGTACTCGTGATTTTTATTTTATCTCGGTCCTTGTATCCTCCGCTCATGTTTCTTCTCTAGAATACTTAGCTGCTTTCGGGATCCAACATAGTCCCACGAATTAAATTCTCTTTTTTCTTTCATTTCTCTTGTTGTATGATCTACTATTGTTTATTACAGGCATGCAGATACGCTATAAAATTCGGAGATAAGCTTTCTAAAAGCGAGTGTGTGGAGTTATTGCAAACGCTCTCTGCCTGCAAAACGCCATACCAGTGCGCTCACGGCAGACCCGTCATGGCTGTCATCATGGAATCTAAGCGCAATGGAGTTAATTATAAGGTTAAATTATGTTTCTAGCTTAACAGTATATATGGTAGTTATTAATTAATAAGATGAACTACTTAGGGTGGATTTGACCAAACGAGAGTAAATTTTAATAATTTTCTAAACAAAAGCTGTCAAACCGCCATATTATTCCTCAGCCAAAAGCTGCAGAAGAAGAAGCAGTTTGAATACAGGTCCATGCGTTTAGTATTCTCGGTTACCACCACCTCGGCCCGCGTTTTCACGTTCCTCCATAATTATAAGCCTCTGTTATCTACCGCTGTAGTAATGCACTTCTAAAACAAAATACTATTGTCCCAACTATCACAAAATACCGAAGACCGACATTTTTAAATGGTGTCCAAATATTTTTCATCTCACAAGCTCTGAAACATTCTGTTTATATACGGGACGGGGCTACCACAATGTCCTAAGCCGGCAAGAGTGGACTGTATGTGTGTGACGTCAAAGAAACAGCCGGCCTAGGTGTGGATTCACTCCGTCCGTAGTACGGTGTGCTGGGATTGCCAGTGAAACGACGGTGATGTGTTGTTCGGAACTTCGAGGTGCTTGCTTTCTTGATTCCGAATACCGCTCCTTCAATTAGTTGCAATTAGGCGTCCTATCTCGAATCTTCAGGGCTTGAGAGAGTTCTTGAGAGAGTTCTTGAGTGTTCTTTCTTCGTCTGCGTCTGGATCCCGAATGTGTTTTTCGCGCGATCCTGCTCCGTTTTTAATCCCGTAGCCCCACTCGCAACTCGCGGCGCGCTGGCCGCGGCGCCGCGAGTCGGTTCGTCCAACCGCAGCGGTCGGCTGTGCGAGCGGGACGGAGGCGGTGGGACAAAGACGGAGCGAGGAATCGGGAACGTTCTATTATTTATCTATTTATTTTTTAGAACTCTCTCGCCCTGTTTCCTACCTATTTGGAGCCGGTATTTGGGTTAAGAAAACACGCACACGAATATATTTATTTACAAATAAAGTAATTACAAATAGATCTTACTTTAAACAAATTATGCGATATTAAAACCTAACTTATCTAACTATTTCGGGGAAAAATTTTATTTATTTATGTACAATGTGCTGCGTCGTGTCGTCCGGAACATTCTCCCGCCGTGCAGCGTCCGCCGGGTCGCTGCAGATCAGGTCGTGACGGACGTCTTCCGTCGGGAAGGACGGGGTGCAGCGGTGCAGCATCATCTTGGTGACTGGTCGTATCCTCAGGATCCAATAATACTGGCGGCACTCGTTGATTGTTGCTTCTACTCCGGCGTGACGCAGTCTTCGGTGGATGTCGTCAATTAGGAGCTTCACCTCATGCCGGTTTCCGTCTAGTACCGGCGGCGATAGGCGGGTGACGTCGACTCCTTTCACCGCGCTAATCCTGCTCTTCAGCCGCAACAATCCGTCTTCGATGACGAGTGCCAACTTGTGCAGACGGCTGTTCCTGGTGACGGTCCTCCCGCGCTTGATATCTTCTAATTCTTCACCGAACGCTTCGGTCTGGCTCTTCTGCCAGATTAATTTCTCGGCTTTCCGAAGTGTGTCGGCCGGGATATCTCGAAAGTGCGATGGTGGCGCCGTTGCCGTCCTTGCGGTGTGCCGTGGAACTTCGTGTTTCTTCACGGGAGTCCACGCGGTGTCTTTTTCCTTATTTCGGCGCGTCCTCTTGTAGTGCGCCCTCTCTCGTCGTTGTCGGCAGAGGTCAATGAACTGTAGGACCCTTGCCGTCGTTCGCAGATATCGCTCCCACTTACTAAATTTTGCCTCGTCCGGCAGGGCTTCCCGTAGTGGCGTTGTCCTATTTTGGCGCGTCGCGGTGCATTTCTCCTCTCCCGTCGGCTCCCCGGCTGGCGGCGTCGGGTCAGCGGGCCAGTCCTCCTCCGGTTGTCTGAGGAAGTCCGGCCCGGCGAACCATCGGTGCTCCGACGAGAAATCCCGCGGTACGTCCCTTGTAGCGTCGTCGGCGACGTTGAGCTTAGTGGGAACCCAACGCCACTCGGTGAGTTTGCTGTTTTCTTCAATGGCGGCGATGCGATGCGCGACGAACGGTCGGTACGATCGCGATCCGGTTCTTAGCCAGGCGAGCGCCGTCCGGCTGTCAGTCCAGAAGAAGCGGGCGTCGGGCTTCTTGTCATGTTCCTCCACCACGGTGGCGGCCATGCGGCTCCCCATGACGGCGGCTTGGAGTTCGAGGCGCGGGATGGACGTGATTTTCACCGGCGCGACCCGCGCCTTCGCAATGATGAGCGAGACGCGCACGTGACCGTCGGGCTCGACGATCCTCCAGTAGAGTGCCGCTGCGTAGGCCGACTCGCTCGCGTCGACGAAGGTGTGGAGTTGTACCGATGTTGCTCCCGTGTAGCCCAGATGACATCGGGGAATGGTGACGTCCCGCAGGCTCCTCATATGCTCCATCCAGGTCCGCCATTGCTCGGAGAGGTCCGCGTCGATGGCGGCGTCCCACGGTGTCCCTCGGCGCCAAAGTTCCTGTAGAATCTTCTTTGCTTGAACTGTGACCGGTGATGCGAAGCCGAGGGGGTCGTAGAGGGACATGACTATTTTTAACGCTTCCCTCTTTGTCGGAGTGTCCCTCCTAAGTACCTCTTGCGGTACTCTTGCCAGGTCCAGGTTGAAGGTGAGGACGTCGGCGTCGGGCCGCCATACTAGCCCGAGCACTCTCTCATTTCCTCCTCCCGTTATAGTCACGGTGTCCGACGTTTCCTCCTTAGTGAGGTCCTGAAGTACTTCTTCGGAATTCGATGTCCATTTTGTTAACTCGAATTTTGCCTCCGCGTGGATGTCTCTTACATGTTTCGCTATTTTTGACGCTTCCGCTGCTGACGAGTAGCTCGCGAGGTAGTCGTCCATGTAGTGCGACCTCACGATGGCGTCGCTCGCCTCCGGGAGTGCCTCGCCGTGTTTTGCCGCGTTGATGTTTTTGACGAAGATCGCTGTAGCCGGTGAAGATGTTGCCCCGAAGATTAACGATGTCATCCGGAACTCCTTCGGTTGGTCCTCCGGCTTGTCCCTCCAGAGGTATCGGAGGGCGTCGCGGTCCTCCGGTCTTATTTTCACCTGCATAAACATCTCTCTGATGTCGGCTGAGACGGCGACGGGATGTTGACGAAAGCGCATGAGCACTCCCGGGAGGGACTGCAGCAGGTCGGGCCCGGTGAGCAGGAAGTCGTTGAGGCTTTTTCCCTGTGTCTTCGCAGCGGCGTCGTGTACGATGCGGAGTTTTTCTGGCTTCATGGCGTTGAAGACTGCGAAGTGTGGGAGGTACCATGTGCGTCCTGGAGTCTTCATCGGCGGAGCGGGCTCGGCGTATCCTTTCTGGATTAAGTCCTTCATCTGTTGTCGGTACTTATCCGCCAAGACCGGATCCTTGCTAATTTTCTTTTCTGTTGATGCAAGACGTCGCAGGGCCGCTTCTCTGTTTTCTGGCATTTTCTTCTCGTCTTCCTTCCACAGCAGCGCAGTTTCATAATGGCCGCTCTCGAGTTGTCGCGTAGATTGCTGTAGCATTTCCACGGCACGTCGCTCGGGGTCATTTTGCGGCATCTTCGGTGTGATCGCGAGACTTTCGATGGAAAAGTACTCGCGCAGTTGTTCGTTCATGTTGTCCTCTTCGGCGATGTGAGACACGTAGTGTATATTTTGTCCTCTTCTCGATGCGCCGTGTATCACCCAGCCGAGCGGAGTGAGTGATGCGACCGGCTGGTCACGGCGCCCCGTACGTGTCTTGCTCGCTAGTAGCAGGTTCCAATTATCCTGCCCAATAAGAATTTTAGGTGAGCCACCATGTGTCGATAAAAAGTGACTCACCCCTCTCAGGTGTTCGCATTCTTCCAGATCCTTTCTGTCGACGCGCTGCGGGGCCAGGGTCAGTCGGTCGATCGTGCGCAGCTGTACGTCTTGTGGCTCGAGCCCGCCGCCGGAGAGTGTGAGCTTGACACGGCGCGAGCGCGACGAGTCGATCTTCTGAGTTCCGACGGTGCTGATGCGGAGCGGGTCGACAGGTCCGGTTGCGCCGACTTTGTTCGCTAGTTCGTTGTCCACGAGGGTGACTGTAGAGCCGTCGTCCAGAAGCGCCCACGTTGAGACTTCTCCCGCCGGTCCGGAAACAGTCACTGGCGCTATCTTCAGGTACGCCGATCCGGCCCGCGCGGTGGTGATGGTCTCCGCAGGTGATGCTGGAGGCTCAGTCTTCCTATGTTCCTCCCTCGATTTGCGATGATGATGCAGGAGCTTGTGATGAAAGTAGCCGCAGTCGTCTATTTCACACTTCTTCCCCTTGCAGAAATGTTTCTTTGTCTTCAGTCGCAGGCACTTGAAGCAGAGTCGTGCCTTTTTCGCCGCATCCCACCTCCCGTCGGTGTCTCGGCCCTTGAACTTCTCACAGTTGGCGGCGTCGTGTCCCGCCGCGTCGCACACGGGGCATGTGCGTGTTCCCTGTTGTGGCTGTGTCGTGTGCACTCGCTGTTGTAGTTTTCCTCGGCCGCCGTCCTGCGTCGTCGATGCGGGCTCCGGCTGCGCGTACGGTGCGCAGATGTCCGCCTCTCGTTGCAGGAAGTTGGAGAGCTTGAGCAGGTCGGGTTCTCCAGCTGGCTGGGCGGCGGAGTATTCGAACCAGCGATGACGGATGCTCGGAGGCAGCTTCTCCGATGTAGCGCTCGTGATGTCCGGGTTGTACAGGTAGTGCACTCGGTCGAGTGCCCGGAGAGCGGCGATGACGTTGGAGACTTTGTTGGCGAACACGCAGATGTCCCTCGGAGTGTCGGCGGGCTTGGCGAGTTTTCTCAGTTTGTCGAGCTCCGTGGACGCGATGGCTTCTGGTCGTCCGAAGCGAGCTTCAAGGGTGCGCATGATCTCGGTGGGGTCGGTGTAGTGAAGCAGGAGATTCTCGACTGCCTCACGCGCCCTCCCCTTGAGCGCCCGGCGAAGTCTCGCAGTGTTCTCGACGTCCGAGAAGTTGCCCGCAGACTCGTTGTAGGCGGCCCGGAACGGCAGCCACTCCTGGTGCGAGCCCACGAAGATTGGCAGGTCCACGAAGTACTTGTGCGGAAGTGATGATCGGCCTTGTCGGGAGGCCAGGGTGATGGCGGCGGCTAGCTCGGCGATGTCCGACCTTGGCGCGGTCGGCGGCAGTGCGACGGCGCCCGACGAGGTCGGCTGTGCATCCCCGTGATGCGTCTGGGCTGGCTGCGGCGGCGGCGGCACGTAGATAGCGTGACGCGGCGGCGGCTGCCCGTAGTAGTAGCTCGGCTGGTGTTGCGGCATCTGGTTCGCAGTCTGTGGCGGCGGAGGTGGCATTAGCGCGGCTGGCTGCGGCGCTTCCCCGATGCTCGGTGCTGGTAGTGCGGCTGGCTGCGGCGCTACCCCGAAGCTCGGCGGCGGCGGTGTCAGTAGCGCAGCTGGCTGCGGCGCTACCCCGACGCCTTCCTCCTGGTGTGTTGTGACCGCGATGTGTTCATGATGCTCGCTGAGCCACGTGGTGATGCGCTGCGACTGGTCCGTGTCCGACACGGCAGTGCGCGCATCGTCGTCGTCTTCTTCTTCCGCCTCCAGGACCTTGATGCGTGCTGCAGCCAAGTCGAGGGCCCGGCGCGCATGCTCCTCCATGGCTTGCGCTAGGCGAAGACGGTGCTCGGCTCGGCTGCTTCTGGTCCTGGCAGACATACTTCTTAATGTCCGCGTTCGCTCGGCGACTGGGGCAGGGGCGGCAGCAGCGGCAGGCGGCGGCGGCGCCCTGACGGTGGTCACCGAGTTTGACGGTGAACGCGGCGGCGACAGGTGTACCACCCAGGCTCGTGCCCGGGGCGGTGGTGCATCATCACGATGCACGGCGGGTGCGTCGGCATGACGCGTGGCGGTGCGGGGCAGTGTCGCGTCAGTGGACGCGGCCCCACGGTGTGGCTCGGTGGAGCGCGATGATCCCGGTGGCGGCAGCACGGCAGTGGCTGCGGCTCCGGTGTAGCGGCGGGCCTCGGCGAGGGACGAAGCAGAGGCGGGGGGCGGCACCACGGCAGTGGGTGCGGCCCTTGAAGCATTCGTCACGGCGCCCGCTGAGGTGACCGACGCTTGCTGTACAGACGATCCGGGACCCGGTGTGGACGTAGCAGAAGGAGCGGTTGCAGACGCGGTCCCAGCATCGGAGTCGGCAGTGCCCCGATGCGGCGCAGCACCCCTCCCTACCGAACGTGTCATCACCATGTTTCACTGGGTAATCCGGCGACGAAGGACCAATATACGGGACGGGGCTACCACAATGTCCTAAGCCGGCAAGAGTGGACTGTATGTGTGTGACGTCAAAGAAACAGCCGGCCTAGGTGTGGATTCACTCCGTCCGTAGTACGGTGTGCTGGGATTGCCAGTGAAACGACGGTGATGTGTTGTTCGGAACTTCGAGGTGCTTGCTTTCTTGATTCCGAATACCGCTCCTTCAATTAGTTGCAATTAGGCGTCCTATCTCGAATCTTCAGGGCTTGAGAGAGTTCTTGAGAGAGTTCTTGAGTGTTCTTTCTTCGTCTGCGTCTGGATCCCGAATGTGTTTTTCGCTTTTTTTTTTTTTTTTTTTTTTTTAAATTGACTGTGTTGATGGCCATTTAGGCCGCTACAACATATCGGACTTTGGCGAACGCATATGGCGTTGAGCCCTAAAAACTAATGTTTGGCGCGGGGGTGACTAGCACAAGGGTACCGCTGCGGTACGAACCTCGGCTTGGGCCGTCACCGGGGAGTGGGAGTCAGACTTGCCCTGGCACCCCAGAGGGGGTGTGCCCTGGGGCCCTAGCGTTTTGGTTAATATCTGTTTGATTATTTGGAGAGAATCTAACCGATCTTCTGACAGATCCAGGGACTATTCGACCACGCCGGCGAGGTCGATGTATGTGCCTTTGGTAACCGGCGCCTATACCAAATACTGCAAACTTCCTATTTATGGGAGCTGTCGGATCGGCCGATCCCAACGCCGCCGAGGTAACGACGGCGATGGGATCATCCGGGTCACCCAAGATGTTTTTTGGGCGTCTACGGAGGGGAGTTGGGTATGTCATGTCTGTCGAGTAGTTGGATGTTTGGGCTACAAGAGGGTTGTTATGATGGGGGGCCGCGTCAAAGTGGCGGCGGGAGAGGTACTTTATGTACTGTTTGATGGACGGGAGTACGGTGTCGCAGTGCAGATCGACGTTTCGCATATACCAGCTAGCGCCGACTGCTCTGCGTAAGAATCGGTTTTGTATAACCTGGAGCTTATTAAGGTCTGTGTGAGAGGCATGGCCGAACGCGATTGAGGCGTACGTCATGACGGGGCGGATGCAGGTTTTGTAGATTGTCAGCTTATTTCTAAGCGACATCTTACTTCGCTCACAGAGGAGAGGGGAGAGTCGGGCAAGGAAGAAGTTCGCTCGGTTGCGGACTATCTGAATATGTTTGGAGAAAGTGAGTCGACGATCGAGGGTCACCCCAAGGTATTTGGTTGACGTAGTCCATGGGATAGGTTTACCATGGAGTTTGAGTGGAGTCGGGGGGGGAGCTGTTTTCGAAGGATGAAAGTACATGGCTGCACTTTTGTCGGGATTGACTGTGATGGCCCATTTGTTAAACCAGTCTCCGAGACTGTTGAGGGCTTTTTGGACATTACGTTGGAGGCCGGTTTTCTTCCAGCCTGTTGAATAGATAGCGGTGTCATCCGCGAAGAGAGCGAGCTCTACGTTGGGAGTTCGGGGGATGTCGGACGTAAAATGCGTGAAGAGTATAGGGGCCAGCACTGAGCCCTGAGGGACGCCGGAGTTGATATTCCGGGGGGTGGAGTGTTCACCCTCTACGCGATAGCGGAATTTGCGATTTTGGAGGAAGTCTTGTATTATGAGAGCGAGGCGGTCAGGGACCCCTTGCTTGAAGAGCTTGTAGATAAGTCCGTTGTGCCAGACTTTGTCGAATGCTTTAGCGACATCGAGGAAAACCGCGACTGTCGCTTGGGAGTACGCCTTGTTTTGGCCAAAGGAGGGTAGCTTATTGAAACCTTCGAGGATGTGCTCCGTGATGCGGAGCACTTGACGGGGGCAACAGTGTTTGGCTCTGAAGCCAAACTGTTCGTCGGGAAGGACGTTATTGTCGCTGATGTAGGATCGGAGCCGCTTCAGAAGGATGCGCTCGTAGATTTTCCCCAGGGTACTGAGGAGACTTATGGGACGGTAGCTGGAGGGCTCAGAGGCCTTTTTGCCGGGCTTGTGGATGCCGATGACATCGGCGGATTTCCAGGCATCGGGGAATATGCACTTTTCCATGGCCGCATTGAAGATGCTAACTAGGAGGTGAATTAGGGGAGGGGAAAAGTGCTTTAGCACTTTGTTGGTGATGCCATCGGGGCCGGGGGCTTTTCTAGGGTGGAGGCCCTTGATAATCGACTCAACTTCGGAAGCCGTGGCTGGCTCAATAGGATCTGAGGGGGGAAGGGAGCATCTGAGTTCGACTTCGCTGTCCACCGCATCGAGGTGGGCGGGGTCGACTAAGTGTAGGGCGGGGGTGCATTGGTCCTGGAGGCTGTCGGCCAGGCATTCGGCCTTTTCGTCGTCGTCGAATGCGGGGGGGAGGTCGGGTCGGGTGAGGGGGGGCATAGCTGATATGGTCTTAGATTTCAGGGATCTAACCAACTTCCAGTATGCCTGGTGAGTTGGTTCGATCTCCGAGAGCGTTGTTTCCCACCTCTGATTTCGGAGTTCACTGATGCGGGTTTTTACGGCACGCTCATAGTACCGCAGAGTGGTTCTGTTAACTTCGGATGGATACGAGTCGTAGGCCCTAGTGGCGGCGTTTTTCGTTCTCAGTAGCTCCCTCGCGTCCTCCGGTAGGGCCCAGCGTCGGCTATCCTCAGCTGGGACCCTCCTGGAGGATTCACCTATGGCGGTGTGGAGGTGGCTAGTGAGAGCATCAATCGAGCAGGAGATGTCGTCAAGGGTCGAGATATTGTCTGGAATACGGTGTAAGTCGGGTGAGTTGATCGCTTTTAGGCTTTCACCTAAATGCTTCCAATCCACCACAGTTTTGGTCGGGGGAGGAGTGCCCGACGGGTCCGGGCCAAGGCGCATCAGTACAGGTCGGTGGTCGGAGCCGAGTTCGTGTAGCACTTCTAACGAGCATAACTGGAGGGTTACGCCCTTTAGTAGTGCTATGTCGAGTATGTCAGGTCTGAGCCTTAGGTTTTCGGGGAAGTGGGTCGGGGTGCTCGGGGGGATTACGTCAAACAGAAGTTCGTCGGCGAGTGAGTTGAGGAGGTTTCCCCTCGAATTGGACTTGTTGCAGCCCCAGAGGACATGCTTGCTATTGAAATCGCCTGCCAGAATGACGGCGCTACTGAGTGAGAGGAGGGCTTCGAGGTCGCTCCTGAGGAGAGGCTTGTTACCAGAGTGGTAGCAAGACACTAGGGTGATGGGAGGATGACCGGTCATCGCTATACGGCAGCAGGACGCTTCCAGATTTATAAGTGGGGGAGTGTCTATAGGAATGCAGTGAAGAGACCGTTTGTAATAGATCAGGGTACCGCCCAGCTGGGCGGTGGTCCTGTCATTACGAACCAGCAAGTAGTTGGCGATCCGAGGATCCCTCTTGCTTGGTTTTAAAAAGGTCTCGTTGACTAACATAACGTCGACCTGGTGGGTCGAGAGAAATGATTGAATTTGGGGACGTTGTTCCTTAGATGGGGTGGAGATTCCGTTGGCATTAAACCATGCCAACGATAGGGAATGGGGTTTAACTCTCTTAGGTGTACTATCCATAATAGTTCCTAAGAGAGTAAGCGGGCGGAGTAGCGCTGAAGTGCGCTGAAGAGGCCTCCGTGGGTCTCGAGGACGTCAAGGAGGTCATGTTTGGACCTGATTTTATGCGCTACTAGGCGCACTTCGTCGATGTTGACGGCATTGGCGATTTCCGCCAGAAGTCGAAGGTCCTCCTTAAGGCTTGAGGAGCCTGCGGGGCCTTGGGAGGGCTTTGGCGGGAGGACTTGAGTAGGTGCGCGGTACGGGGTAGGTGCAGGAGCGGAGGAGGGCTTGGCTTTGGCCATGGTCGGGGGCTTGGACCACGCGTTGGCGAGGGGCGGGGGAGCGGCTACAAATTTGGGAGCTTCCGGAGGGGGAATAAGTTTCAGCTTGGAGCTGGAGCTTTGTTGGAGAGGGGGGCGGCGAGAGGGAGGAGCCCTTATTGGCCCTTTAGCGGTCTTTGGGGCCTTGGGACAACCGCGATAGTTCGCGGTGTGTCCCACAGTCCCACAGAGGACGCAGGTGGGTGGAGTAGGGTCACCCTTTACACGGGAGCACTCAGAGGTGCTGTGATTACCGGCGCATTTAACGCACCGGTACGCTGCTTCGCAAAAACGAGCTGCGTGGCCATAGAGTTGGCAGCGATGGCACTGTCCGGGAGTGCCTTTACGGTGTGGGGGCTCGATGGTGAGCCCGGAAAGGTTGGCAACCGTCTTCAGATTGAAGACGGCCTTGCCCTCGGCAGATTTGTCAAGAATGACGAGAACTAAATCTATCGGGGTTTTAGAACGACCGCTGTGCATGCGGTGGACATTTTGGACTGGGAAGCCCTGGGTTTGGAGGTCCCTGTGGATGACGTCCACTGGGATCTCTTTCGGGAGTCCGCGTATTACGACGCGGAGGACTTTTTCCTCCTCGAGAGGAAACATATAAAAGGGGACCTTGAGTTCGCGGAGGGCGCGAGTTGCCTTCCGGTACTCGTTGGAGGTCGGGACTTTGACGGAGATTCCGTCCGAGACTGACTTGGCCACATACTGGACCGACTGGTCGGAGAGGGTGCGAGCTACCTCTTCCCACCTTTCCCGATCGCGAACTACGAACGGGCGGGGGGGTTTTTCAAGTTTAGGGGCGGCGGCCGATTGAGCGTCGGCGGCGGAGGTATGGGCGGAGGAGGATGGCATTGCCCCTGAATTGGGGCAAGAGGCCTTGGAGGGAGGCGGCGGCGAAGACGGAGCGGCGGGGCGCTTCTTCCCCTTGGGAGCGACGACGGTGAAGCCGTCCTTGGTTGACATGGCCGTGTCCATTTTTGAGGGTGAGGGGTCGGGGGAAGCGGGGCTATCAGTAATAGCCTTCAGAGAGAGCCTAGAGCGGCTTCTGTGCTGAAGGCGGACCGGGGGAGAGGTGGAGCGCCCTTTGCGAGCGCGGCCCCTGGGGGCCGGGGAGCGGCGTTCGGATGATCGGGGAGTGGTAGTTAAAACTACAGGCCGGGAGGCGGCTGGGGCTGGGGAGATTTTCGAGGTGGAAGCCTTTGCTTGAGAGGGCTTCGGGTTGTTAGTTGCCGGAGGGGCAATTTTTCGAGCTGGGGCAGTGACACCGGGGGCCTTAGCCTTAAGGGCTGCGGCGTGAAAGTTAGCGGTAAACGCTTGTGGGGCCCGAACAAAACGTTCGGCCTCCGAGGGGTGCGCGGCAAGGTGGGCTCTGAGAGATCCGGCGAGGCTACCTAGGGCAGCCTCGACGTCCCTCTCAGAGACCATCTCGAGGTAGGGGAAGGGAGAGCGCAAGAGTGGTTATAGTTTTAGGATATATAAGAGTAGAAAAGTTCGAACGAAAATCGCGAGTCGGGGGGAAGCAGAAATTTAGAAATTTAGGTTGACTTAGCTGATTGACCGGCACGGGGACTCGGGCGGTAGGGTGGCAATCCAAGGTTGGGCACAGCACAGCACGAACCACACAGACACAGAATCACAGGCACGGGTGCGCTCTAAAAAGAGCGGTTTGGTGGTCGGCGGACGGAGGTCCGCGCGACTAGGCGTCGCGGAGCGTAGGGACCGCGAGGTTTGGCGGTGAGTCACGGACTGAGCAGGTAGCGGGCGGAGACGACCGTGCGGGACGGCGTCTCGAATCGGAAAGTGTTTTTCGCGCGATCCTGCTCCGTTTTTAATCCCGTAGCCCCACTCGCAACTCGCGGCGCGCTGGCCGCGGCGCCGCGAGTCGGTTCGTCCAACCGCAGCGGTCGGCTGTGCGAGCGGGACGGAGGCGGTGGGACAAAGACGGAGCGAGGAATCGGGAACGTTCTATTATTTATCTATTTATTTTTTAGAACTCTCTCGCCCTGTTTCCTACCTATTTGGAGCCGGTATTTGGGTTAAGAAAACACGCACACGAATATATTTATTTACAAATAAAGTAATTACAAATAGATCTTACTTTAAACAAATTATGCGATATTAAAACCTAACTTATCTAACTATTTCGGGGAAAAATTTTATTTATTTATGTACAATGTGCTGCGTCGTGTCGTCCGGAACAGTTTATCATTCGAAATATGAGCGCGAAAGTGCATTTTATCTAACGCTAACTTGGAAAGAGATATTAAAAGTCGAACCTTTCTATTAAATAATTTTCGATATCGCCAGTCCATTGAAAATGCATTAATACTTATTTCATGTCAGTGCACCAACCTCATTTTATAATAATCGCACTGGCCAGCACGACGCCATGGAAAAAAAACTTTTTTAAATTTTCTTCTCATTATGTACATACTAGTACAGCGACTTCGTTCGCGTGGACATAAAAAAAATATCCTGTCTGTCTTTGTGATTATACAGTATATAACTAGTAGTTCGCGGCGAACTGAAACCTCGCGACCTCTATATCTTCAACCGCTCGACCGATTCAGCTCAATTTTGAACTTAAAAATTGTATTGAAATGAACTACTTGCCAACAAAATTTCATGAAGATCGGATCAACGGTACGCAAGTTATCATCGGACAAATATACACACAAACATACATACAAATGCCGATTTGTCCCAGTAAACTCTGAGACCTTCGCTTCGCTCGGTCAATAACTCCTTATAAAATTTTATCAAGGTGACAAAGAGAGAAAGTTACTTCCTATAGTTCGCTAGATGGCATTGATCAATTTTTGTGCATTTTTTGACGTTATGTATGAACTGACAGTTGTCATGTAGGGAGTTCTGAATCGACCAATCGCAGATTTTTGCTCGTGGCGTACGTATTCATTTTCAAACCTCGAAGCTTTATTGCTTTATTTATCCTGATACGTCTGCGGCCTCTGAATTTTAATATATATTCAATTCACTTTCCATTGTACTAGCATTTTCCTCGCTGTAGTGAGGTGAAAATTTGTGTTTCGCTCGGCAGTATAGTAATTCTGCGTCTCGTACCTTCGAAACCTGAGCGTAGCGAGCGAGCGTGCGTACAAGTGTTCGCGCCAAACACTATCAGTAGCGCCAAACAACAACTTTGCAGCCTTGCTTATCAAATAACTACCAATCCGGAAGCCTCACAAGCCGCGCGCAATTTTAGCTCAAAAAAAAAAAACTATTTGATTCCACAGAATTCTCCTTATAAATAAGGTTGACGCTAACTTATTTTTTCAAATTTTTACAGATAAACTTCGATAAAATAATGGAATGGAAAAAAAAGTTGTAATTATATTAAGATAGAAGATTAAGTACTTCTCGTTTTATTTTGTGACAGAATTTTGTATTTAAGTTGAAATAAAAGTATCTGTAAAAGTTGTTGTTGTTCGCCTTTTTACTATTCTACTAACTCTCGTAAATATAGCAGTGTATATGGTATACGCATGATATAAAAAAAAACGAGGTCTGGGGCGCTATTTTTGGATCGCTCGTATGATTTCGCACGAAAATATCATGCGAATTATATTGATTGGAAGCAAATTCGAATAGTTCAAACCACGAGTGATATGATTACTTCAAAAATGCAACTTTTGTTTGGGATTTCTTTCGAAAGTCAGTAATTTCGCAAGATATCTTCGTGCGAAATATGATACGAGCGATTCAAAAAGCGAGCACTTGGAGTTCCGCCCCCTTATTATGTAACTTGCGATTTAATCGCAAAATTAGACAGTTTCGTCATAGTGGAAAATCGTTTTACCGTCTACTGCTTGCGTAAGTATCGACCTTTTCCAGTGGGTACTTTATACCTAAAAATTACAATACCTATGTATGCGACGTAAACATAATAATTAAAGACGGAATACCACTAATTTCCTGAGTAAAACTTTGGTGTCGCTAGCTCACAACACAGAAAATAAATGTCAAACTTTTTGATACAATTTTATTCCTTCTTTTCTAAGACAACTAGTATTGTTAGTTTTTTGTAGAAGTGAGTCTTTGTATTAAGAACATTTGCTGAAAATTTGAGAAAAATCGCTTAGGAGTCTTGAAATAATAAAGATTTTATAAAAATATTCAAAATCGGTTAACCCACACATAACTCAAGAACGGTCAAACTTAAAATAAAGCTATAACTTGGAAAAAATAATACACACGATTGGAGGGCACTGACCCTAAAAAACAGCTTCCAACGGTGAAAAGGTTGCAAATGTTCGGAGGTTCGGCCGTAGCCATTCTGTGGTTCTACCTAATAGTTATTTTACGATCAAGGGGGAGCACTTTGCTTAAAACTATTTATTGAGAGTATTGAATACGAGTCGCTACCGCTATCGCTTACTTCCTACTACCTTAAGTTTACTTACTACTATGCTATTTATTTATAATCAGCACCCGCCTTATATCCCACTACTGAGATATCAAACTACCCTCTAAGGGTGATTGGGCTATATCACAGATGATCTGTGGGCTATATCCACCACGCTGGCCCACTGCGGATTGGCGGATTCACATACGCCATCGAATTTCTTCTCCGGAAACAAGCAAGTTTCCTCACGATGTTTGCCTTCACCGAAAAGCGAATGGTATATCCGGACGTAAGTTCCAAAGAACTCATTGGTACTGGACCGCCCGGGTTCGAACTTACGACCCCACGAATATTATTATTTAATTATTTATGATATTCTTAATTAATATAAGTCTTCTGTAGCGTCGTCTTGCACAGTAATTGTGTGCGCACAAACACCAGCAAAGACAACGGGGGGTCAAGAACCAGCCCCAGCCTCTCCCCCTCACACGCCACCTGACCAGACTCCAGCCCGGGGCGACCGCACCACTTCAACGGCCAGCCCTGACATAACTATAAATAACCCGGGAATTAATGAACTGCACAGTAATTCAACATTATAAGTATCTACTTATATGAAAAACAAAAACTCTCTTTCGCACTCTGTACAGCAAAAGGAACGATCTCTCCATTCACTGAATTCAACAAAGCAAATCAATGTTCATCAAATAAATTGGATGAATTAAAACAAGATGTTTTCTTAGACAGCATGCATTTTATTCCCATTTTAATTCTATTATACAAATATATAAAAGTTAACCTTCCTCTAGTGTTAGTAACAAACTTATAATCTATCTTAAAACGTCATAATACACACCTATTTTTTTTTTAAGTTTCTTACTGGGTATAACAGTTAGTTTTACTAGTTTCAAATACACTTTTCGTCTTATGTTGGTGATAAGTTTACTATGTTATATTATTTCGAATGCCTACTTCTATGGTTTATAGTACTATGCAAGAAAGGGGTACCTCTGGGGTGTGCCAATACCCCAATACATAACACGTCAAATTAATTTTAATCAATTGTGGAGGTAGGAAGCAAAAATGTAATATACAGCTCTTATTACATATTTATGCACTGTTTTTATCTGTGATAGATTCTGTTTTTATCTGTAATAGATTCTGTTTTTATCTGTTACTCCAATTTCGACATAAATTGAAATATGCAATTAAATTTTAAAACGATTTACTATGATAACCTCCCCTTCGTCCCTCAACTAACGAGTTTCAAACTATTAATAATTAATTACATTTAGAACATTTGTATATGAATACAATTTACTTCTAACAATTCTATTCATACAATTGTAACTTGTTACACTCACATCTATATAACTTTTTTGACATGTTTGTTTTGTAAAACACAATTATGACATGATTATCTAAAAGTATTTAGATTGACAAATCTAAACATCACACATAGAATACATGATGGTAATAGATTAATAATACCAACCACTATTTATTTATTAAAAAGGACGGATTCAATTCAGACTTTGTTCAAAAACAAGACACTCACAATAAAATGATGCAATGCGACAATGTAATTAGATAGAAGAATGAAAAAAAATAGGTAGACATAGATAAGAGCAGGAAACCAACTTTCGTTGTCTCGCGCTCGGTTAATCAATATTTTCAATGATATTAAAATTATAAAATCAAGCAATCATATTAAAACAATGTTTTTACGATACCATATTTGGGTACATACCGATACCTTTAGGATAATTTTGTAAATATTCATTATGAATAACTTTTACTGGTATTGTAATATTTATTGGTACTGGCCTATATTGATTTAAAGTAGTTTAATGAAAATGTTGCTAGCAAAACAGCCTTCATATAGAAAAAAAGCAAAATAGATATAGAATTAACTGCTTTGAACTATCAATTATTATCATGCTTATTTTACAGAAGACAACAAACACATTTTTCCACTCAAACCTAGTAGTAGTTTCAAAGACAAGAAGATGTTTAATGGTAACTTAATTATTAGTTTTAGTTAATGATGATAATTCTGATTTCTGTATTACCAATTTCTAAACTAAATTAAATTTGAGACATCTAGAATTATTGCCATCTTTTTTTCCCGTACAGAAATGAAACGAGACCCGGATAAGTTTAGTTTAGAGAGTGGTACAACAGAATCGACAACCTTTAACGGTTTCTGGGTAAACTACTACAACTGTTTTTTATGAAGTGGTCTAAGTAGTTTAGGTTGTTGAAGTTTGTATGTATTTTGTTTAGTTATTAAAGGTAAAAAAAAAAGATAAAATAAGAAGAAGATAGATGAAAATTGAAGGTAATGAGGTAATTCATTTTAAGCCATGGTCAAGATATAGGTGTAGGTTAAGGCTGATGGATTGACCGCAGTCTTCTAAGGCTGGAATGTAAACATAGCTTCGCCCATCAGGCATATGAGACTTTTTGTTCATAAGCCTCATCCTCATTCCAGTATTCCTGATCCGAGAAAGTAGTATGACGGAGCTTACACCAGCGGGAACCAAACTTCAATATTACAATAATAACCATCAACACAAACATGCTTAGTATGGCAATAGCTGGGTACATCATGAGAAAAGCCATTTTTATTTAAATGTCGCTTTCTCTATTATGCAACTCATATAACTGCGAGGTTAAAGGTAGCTGAGAGATAGACGCAGGTACTTCACGATGGTACTCCTTCGTATGGTCCCGATGGATGTAGATTCCAAGTTCTTCTTGATTCTTGAGCTCAGTGAGGTCAAGAGGAGGCTGCTTGTGTGGTGTTGCAGACCAGATGGACACAATCCAGCGGTTACCTGCACAATAAATATAAGCAATTAATTACAAATTTAATGGACGAAAACGATCTAATAGCACTTGGTCCAATATGCATTTTGTCCAAGTCGCATTTGGTAAACACGCATTTCATCAAATATGCAGATAGTCCAATATTCATGTATAATGTGCAGTCACACGCAGCAACAGTGCAACAGAGACTGTTCACAATTTGAACAGGTTACCTGAGGAGGTGGTCTCAGCAAAATCTATAAATGCTTTTATAACAAGCTAGACGATTGGATAAATAAGGAGAAGATAAAGTTGACTGACGTTATTAAGTGTCAACACTGTGATTTAGGCACTTCAGCCTATGCTGCTTGCTTATCAATAAATAAGTAATAAAACAGGATGAAGGGTGACATAGTTTTTTTATAATGAGAAATTGTACAGATACTCTGGCACCCTCTCACCTCCAAAACATTGTGAAGGCGGCGGAAATGGCGGAAAACCTCGAAACGAAAGAAATATGAATTGCTCAGCCAGGGATACATATTCAATCCATTTGGGGTTAAAACCATGGGACCTTGAGGTCTGGCCGCCCCTAGTTTAGTAAAGGAGCTGTCCAGGCGCCTCATAGAAGTTACAGCTGACCAAAGAGGTGGTGTTTACTTCAGTCAAAGGGTGAGTTTGGCAATTCAACGGGGTACTATCGCCAGCTTTATGGGGACTTTACCCGTAGACAACAACCTAAATGCGAGTTTTTATTTGTAGAAATTTTAGATTAAGTAAATTTATTTAAGTATTTATTTTAATTTTGTTTGTAGTTTTAGTTTGTATATTTAAGTTAAGATTATAATATAGTTTATATAATATTTTTAACTTTAGTTATTATTGTTTAAAATTTTTATACAATAAAAATATTTGTGAACAACTAACAAATAATAACAAATTGTAACAAATAATTGTTTATTTTCTCGCATGTTTTTGCAAACATAATAATTATGTAATATTCAACTAACCTGTATGTCTGTCTAGCCAGTAGTCGGAGTATCTTGAACAGCAAAACACCACATTAAGGATGATCATAAATCCGAGAATTATGGAGCATAAGGCGATGACAATGTAAAACGGGGTGAAGTCGCCTACTGACGACACGATGGGATTCACAGCCTTATAAGTCCCATTCCCTGTAAAGTAAGCGTTCATTTCAGAGGCCGACATTTTCTACCCCACCTGTTGAAGAAAAATCCGCATAAAAACAACAATACAGTTCAGAAGCCTAATAATTATTGCAATCGCGATCGGGTAAAGCTATTGAAATATCTCAATGGGTAAAGCGTCGATTTTCTACGAGAAGGATGTCGGGGAGTCATTTGGACGTGGTGGTAAACACCGGTAGCAACGCCCGATGCATATCGTAGCATGTATAGTACACGCATTAAAAAATCACAATTATTAGTTGGGTCATGCGGTGCGAAACCTCAAAAAACAGCGAATGAAAAGTATTTGAAAAGGACTTCCGATCGTCGTTGTATTTGTTCACAGAAAGCAATGAAATGACGCAAATAAAGACATGAAAGGGCCTTATTTATAAGGAGAATTCTGTAGTTCACCCAAGGTCCCAAATTCTATAGAGAATTCGGTGTGTTCACCCTAGAAAGATAGTTATGTATCGAAAACGAGCAAAAATTAAACAATACATACAATCTTCTCGGTTACCCACATGCGTTAGGAGGTGAGGCGTTTGTATTTGTACTTTAGTACTCAGCTATAAATGCTTACAATAGAATGAGTGCCGAGATCACGTATATTTTGATCAAATCAAAGCTTGATCAAAGAATATCAGAATAATAAAGATTTTGATTTTGATTATGCCGCACCTAGTCCCATAGACATTTTGTTTTTAAATATGTTTTTTATTGCAACCGCCCATTGCTTAGGTTGTCTATAAATGGCCTAACCTGACATCGTGTGAAAGGGTCAGCTAGATTTAAATTTCACGGGAGCAAAAGAAATAAACTATTAAGGTTATAGCTTCTCCCTTTCGCTCCCCCAGAAACTTATATATATAGCCATCTCTTTCAAACAATGTCAGGTCAGGCCATGTAACGAGGCCTTTAAGCCGGCTGGTACCTCGTGTCAATGCCAAGGATAAAGTTCCGTTTGACGAAAGAGGCGATTTCAAACATGGATCTTGTATGCTTCGTCTAAGATTTTGTGAATATTGTTTATTGAAAAATAAAACAAAAGCGAAACAAAGACAAGTAGTATATTTTTAATTGCCATATACAATATTTTTTTGAGGGTCAGTATCCACCCTAGGCATAGATAATAATTTATACTGGCTGCAGGCCAGGGTTGAATTTCGTACTATAGTTATAATATTTATACTACAATTTCATGCTTTATACTTTATACCATCCATATCTAAGAATAGTACGAGAAATACTTGAAAATAGTGAACTACTTCACATAAAAGACCAAAATAAATGTTTGAAGAATATATTTATTATGTACAACTTAAAAAACGAAAAACAGAAAGCGAGGCGTTTTCAAAAAAAAAAAATCCTGGTAATAAAAGTACCCAATAGACGGCGTTAGATGTACCTTGAGGTTTTTCTGTCACTGTCAAGATATGAAAGACAAAAATTGTACGTGTGCCTTTTTTTTCTCGTGTTTTTTTGGCTCGACATGTGTATTTAGACAATTTCAAGTAACATAACTATGTATTTGACTTCATTTGAAATATTACAATAGTTGATACTGGCTAAATACACAACGTGTGGAGCCAAAATTTACGATTTAAAAAATAAACATAAAATATTTCGACAGAAATAACAATGACGAGTTTTTGGCGGGAACGTGAAGAAATCATGTCGCGTCATTATATTATTTTCCATTACTTGTGTTATTTCGAGTGTTAATGTGTAAAAACTGTGAATTTTTACCCGTTAAGTGTTCGTGAACATGCACGAGTGTTGGTGAATGGTATAATGTCGTGAAACGTGAATTTTCGTGTTGTTTCCAAAACTCCATAGAAGGCTCTAGTAAAGTTTTCACCACTTTACTGGGGCATGACTAGGACTTGACCATGACTTGCTTTGCTCTACTTTGACAGTGACTATGACTTGTTTGATTATATCTAACTAAACTTGAGAATAAATATGTATACTTGACACTGGCAAATGCATAAGACGTGCGACGCCAAAACCCTCTTAGGAGGAAAAAGAAAAAAAAAAAAAAAATAACAATGACAGGTAAAACGATAGGTCTATTACGCCATCTAGTAAGTATTTTAGAACTACTTTTTTTTTTTTTTGGAAAACGCCTCATTACTATTAAAAATTATAAAACGAATTATATATTTTTTACAAATACTATCTTTTTAAAATGTACTATCTATATCGCTATTATGCTATCGTTTTCAACGTATCTAAATCCAGCCCTGCTGCTGGACGTAAAACGTAGTGATTTGCTCAGACGCTTATTCTGCTCAGTGCTTGCAGGGTTGATGTGTAATCTTCACCAAGGAAACCGTTTCTTTCTATGCTGCCCAAGAAACAATTAAGCACTTTCAGAAAATTCAGAAGTCAGCTAGTAATGTGGATTGAGGTGAGTAATTTTTCTTTGTACAACGTGAAAAGTAGTCGACCGATGACGTGCTTTGTTTTGTGTTTGATGAAAATATATGCATTCCAAGGTAAGTGGGTTTTAAAATGAAGGTAGCTTTAGAGACCCCATTTTAGCTTATCCGTAAAAGCAAAGCCATAGATCTATGAGTATCAAAGTATTGGTTAATACGTAGGCAGATACTGAGTAAAATGTATTCTACCCGCATTCATTGTAAATCAGTAAGATACGATTGGGTTTTTAAGCCTCTCTCAGCCTATTATCTCGTGCAGCTCAGTACTCAACCAGCTTTTAGGAAGCAGAAATAGGTAAAGCAAATACCTCGATTTTAAAATTTTATAACTTAATGAAGTTACTTTTACACTAGTGACGCGAGTTGGAACCATCTAGATAGAAAATGATAACCATCAGGTCCAAAAAATCGCTTTAGGGCGAGGTGTAAGTACCCACAACATTTGAGATAATTGTGTCTTCAAATGGTTTCTGTTTCAAAGCACGCAAAGCAACCTGAGATGATCATAATTGTAGTGAAATGGAACAATTTATCTAGAAATCAGTACAATTAGGTATTACATTCAAAAAACTTTCTCCATACAATGTGTAGGTACCCACAATTGAGATAATTGACCACACCTTGGGTGTGTCTTCATATATGTTTTCTTTATGAAGGTACACAAATATCCTGGAGATGACACATGAGTACAGAAAAATGAGTAATCCAAAACATCCATGGGAGCCAGCCACTACTGATTTGAATACAAGGTGAGTAGAACCTGATTTTCATTATATTATTATGAATACTCGTGCAAGTTTGAATAAAGTAAGGAAGAAAATGAACAATTTATTTAGAAATTATCACAATTAGGTCATCATCATCATCATCATCATCCACATCCTTCCTTATCCCACTGCTGGGTATAGGCCTCTCTCTTGCTATGCCATCTGCCTCGGTCCTGTGCCAATCTAGTCCAAGTTCGACCCACGATAGTTACGATATTGTCGACACATCTTGCAGCTGGACAACCAACGCTCCGCCTACCTTGCCTCGGCCACCACTCCGTTACACAATTAGGTACTACCTCAAAATACCTCAATTAGCTCCGGGCTAGGTGTAGATATGCTCAACTCACAATTATGCTACTTGTTTAGGGGTGTATCTTCAGAGTTTATAGAAAGTTTGACTCTTTCACTTTTCACATTTTACACATCACACACACTTTTTACATTTTCCCACATAATTCTTGTTCTTTAGAGCAGGAAACCAGTTTTCGTTCTCTCTTGCTCGTGCATTCAATATTTTTAATTATGAACATTTAACTGAGGGTAATATGTAAAATATTTTTGCAACTGCTTGGCGGGTGAATAACTGGCAGAGGTGTGTTATTTCCCCACAGGGACTCTGCGAAATAGTCCTAAACTAAACAAAAGAAACATGTTTTGTTTATCCTCTTCCTTTTTCTTGCCACCTTGACACTTGACACTAACTAGCCTGTATTTACATTTAAAATATTTCTTACTAGCAGCGCCCGCTTCTTTTCACCCGATTTTAAAGAGAAACCGAATCCAGGGTATACCTATATACTCATACCCAATTTCATCCAAACCCATGCAGCCGATACAGAGTAACGGGAACAAACATATTTACATCCTTAGCATTTATAATAATAGTGTGATGGTGTCTGGCGCGATTGCCGTCCTGTTTAAAAAGTAATTAAAAGTTATTGACCAGATACAACATTCTTAGGGTTCCGTGAGTTTGAAATGGATCCCTAAAATCGAGTAGGGGTAAAATATTGTAAGAGTGTGTTAAAAATATGATGAAACAACAAAATCATCAAGGTGTGGCTTATTTTTGAAAATACCCGCATTTTTATAGTTCATACAAATATACTTACTAGAATCAAGACAATGACTAGGATTCTGTCTCCTATATTGGGCGAAAACATAGCATTGCCATCCAATTTGAACAAGTACAGGGACTTGAAGATTCGTTTTTTCAAATATATTTATAGGGTAGTTGTAAAAGTATTTATCTGCTCCTACCTACATTCTAACTAACATTATAAATTCGAATGTAACTCTCTCTCTGCCTTGCTGAACGGATCAAGCTGAATTTTTGCATAGATATAGCTTAAGAGTCGGACATTGACATGGGTTAAATATTTTTTTTTTTGTATGTCCAAAATCTCGCGTAACAGCTAACTAGTACGAAATAAATGAGTCTTGTGTTATGTGCATTGGTGGTTTCATTTAACACAATATACAGTTCCACAAGTCGCTCGATTCAATCATTTCGCCCTGCCACGAATACCGTGGTTTTACCATTCGTTTGGCTGACGCCGCGCGCCGCCTCGATTCCCTGCTGCCCCCGACATGCGTGCGCTGTCGAGTAGTTAGTCCCGCAAACAAGTAATATCGTTAAAATAAAAACAAAATACCCGACTGCAAAATATAGCCGGACAAAATATGACACTCCGGACGTAAAGAGGAATCCAATGACACTTCGCTTGTTAAAATCGGTCAAGCCACAGGACGTCTTATAGGAACACACAAACATACTTAAATACACCCCAAAAACATTACTTTCCTTTTTGGCAGTCGGGTAAAAATAAAGAAACTGATCAGTTAGATATATTATTTTACTGACGCTTTTTTTTTTGTAGAACTACTTGCTGTTAAAGAGCTATATTTTTGTGGTACTACGTATATACCTTAAAACGTTTTGGTTAGCGTATGCGTATAAAGGAGCAAATCATCTTAATTTTACTTTTATCGTAATAAAACATAGCCTATATTTAGCACTCAGTAATAGTATAGCTTTAGACTTAGTAGTGGCAGGACTCTTCATCGGAATCAGAGTCCGCCTGGGAAAGTACCACACCTTTGCCAGTTATTGAATCGCCAAGCAGTAGTGTGCACTGTGTTCCGGATTAAAGGGCAATGTTTTGAGCGAAATTACTGGGCGTAGAGTGTTTTAACATCTAATATCTCAGGGTGACGAGCGCAGTGCATTTCTGCGAGTGGTTTTGATCTGTTGTGCGTTCAAAATTCCAGGTGCCACTGAACTGTATCAACCAGTATCTTAAAAAAATAAAATAAAAAAAGCTTTCTATTAGTAAAAGATTTTGTTAAATCTGAATTTATTTTTGTAGTGATACTGTGTTGGGATTGAAAAATTGAAAATTGAAAAAAAATTGAAAATTGAAAATTGAATTGAAATGGATAGTGTTGAGGAATTTGTATCGGAGATGATGTCAACACTAGAGAGGGACAAAGGGCTAAAGATGGTGTCTCTTGCTCTGCTCGTTTTCACGGCAAGCAGCGTGCAGTCCCTTTGGGTAATAGGTCCATGGGTGTGATTCTGTTGTACTATATCTTACATCTGTGCCTAAACTAACCAAATTTGATAGCTTCAAAATTATTGCCATCATTTTTTTACATATATGAAAAGAGACGCATATAATTTTAGTATAGTCAGATTTGTTTAGTTTAGTTAGTGGTACAAAAGAATAAACGACATCATAAACCATTCAATCGGATGTCAAGAATATTATCGTTGCCCTCAGAATCACGGGAGAAAACTCCTTCCCAAGCCTCTCAGAATTTCACGATTATGAGCCGAATCTGGAGTTTGACGATACGTGGATGCAACCGGCTGCCGGTAAGTACTTCATACTTCACATATTAATAAAACGAGAATCAAATTCAAATTATTTATTTCATCTAGTACAAATCAATAATGTAGCAGCACTATACCCCAAACTGGGTTCAATTAAGTACCCTTATCTTGGGGCCCGTATCTTGGCCTTCAAATTAAACTATTTAAAAGTGCATTTAATGAAAACATTCGGTTATGGAACTACAAAATTATAGAATTAAATTAAACAGTAATAAATATGTATCAGGTTCCGCAAAAAGAAAGCAAGAACACAGAGTTTAAAAATTTGATATTCATTGATCGTCATCATCTGCCGTAAGTCAATTATCACTGGGTGTTAGTGATAATTGACTCAATAATAGAAAGTGGGTAGATTAAAAAAATGACGTCATAGGATGAGATCTATTGGGATGAAGACTGAACAAATAAATAATAAATATTGGTGGACGCTTTTACACACAGCGCCATCTAGCCCCAAACTAAGCAAGCTTGTACTATGGGAACCAGATGACTGATAGAATACATAAATACTTTTTTTTTTGTAAATACATACATAGAATACATAGAAACACCCAGACAAAGAACAAACATCCATGTTCATCACACAAATATTTGTCCTTCGTGGGAATCGAACCGCCCACTGAGCCACAAGGCTAGTCAAAGATTTTCAAGCCAATGATTTTCTAAATTGCTATAAAATATTGGCGGTTTGTTTGTTTTTTGTTTCTTCGTGAAAGATATAACTCTTGCCATTTCACATGCTGTAGTCAAGGTCATGCCCCCATATTAATTCCGGCTTCCCTGATTCTCGCTATCTCGTTCGACTTTATCAATATTTTTGAACATTTTTTTTTTTTTTCAAAAATCTAAATTTATTTGGATGGTTTTTTTCGATATCGGACGAAGCAGAATCCGAAAAACACCATCGAAAAATCCACCCAAAGAAAAGTTAGGTTTTTTAAGCCGCTAACGGAAAATTGTAAGAACAAAAATAAGCATAGATCCTTAACTTCGAAAAATCTTAAACGTACATGCGATATTTTTGTGAAGCCCTTGGTATGAGTAACCTAAATTTTTCGGATTTTGTCACCATTTGAACCAGCTTGTATGTAAGCCAGCATTTTGTAGAGTTGGTGCCTTAGTTGCAGGCCCGCTGCCCGAGTTAGAAGGGTTAGACGGCGAAGACGAGATTATGCCGCGTTCTGCCAGCGACGGTACCATCGAAGAAAACTTCGAACGAGAGCTAGCATCGCCTCCCCGCTATGCCCAAGTGAGTGTATTAATTACTTTAGCGGACCCTGACACTAGTGTAGAATGGAGAGACGCAGATCACTCGTAGATTTCGCTCTCTGGACGATCGAAGAGCACCGGTCGGATCCATAAAAATGTACTCTCATTGGTTCATTGCAAGCCGCGAGTAGAGGTAACCTTGAATAGTTACAAATGAGAGTGTCTGGTTGCAGTTTCCGCAGCCCGCGGATTCCTTCAAGTTTGGTGTGTTTTCTTTGGGAACGGAACGATCTCGTAGTGCGGTATAATATGCATATAATAATCTGTGGCCTGTACAGACTTACTACTTGCTTACTCTTATAGACTGAAAAACGGAGAAGGTTCTTGTAATTGTATGCCACAAACCTCCGGTTATATTATTGGGCGTTTCTACATTAGCCGATATGACACGGCTCCGACACCGACACGTATCAGTAGACGCATAACTCTATGAAATTGTACATCCTGTGTCGCTTTCTTACTAGCCCGGCTCGAGACCGACATGTCGCTGTCGTCGACGGCATACAGTGTTTGCCAATAAATATATTTTATAACCGCATGTATCCAAACACTCTAAGAAGTCCGCACCTTTATTGCTAGTGTATCCGAATTCAGACCATACAATGTTATCCTAACTAATATTATAAATGCGAAAGCAACTTCGTCTATCTGTCTCTCTGTCTGGATGTTTGTCGCGTTGTCACGGCTGAACGGCTGAATATATCGACCTGATTTTTGCATAGATATAGCTTAATGGTCGGAGACGGACATTAGACTACTTTTGTTTGTAGGTCCACGCGAACGAAGTCGCGGGTAACAGTATGGTATAAGTGGACGGGGATTTCCCGTTTCTTCTCCGCAGTACATCGGAACATTGCATCCCATTTTTTCATATGGCAAACAAGAGAGATAAAAGATTGGAAGTCTATTGTCCAAGTCTTTGATTATATATAGCTACTAGCTGCGCCCCGCGTTTTCACCCGCTATTCTACAGAAACTGAATAATTTTCCGGGATAAAAAGTAGCCAAGTGTTAATTCAGGGTATAAGTTACCTCCATACCAAATTTCAATCAAATCTGTTCAGCTGTTACAGAGCACACTTACATACTTACACACAAACTTTCATTACGTTATACATTTATAATATTAGTGTGATGTGATAGCTATAGTTATATATTCTAATTTTTTTGAGGTCTAAGTAGAACAAAACTAACTGATAAAAAATAAAATATTAAAATGAAACGTTTTTTTTATTTATTTAAAACAATACGACAAAATTGTTTGTGATTGCTACGGCCGACCGCTGAACACTTTCCATATCAGCTATCGGACGTACACGGCCGCCTAAAATTTTTCATTGGCAACACTGTCGCCATGTCGTAGCAGCAAGTCGCCCACTGGTGTCGTGCCGGTATCGTTATGTATGTTTGTGTATACAGGCAAGCTTCCATGTGGGCGTGCGCGTGGCGTGATCCGCCCGCGCCTCTCTCTCTCTCTCTCTCCTGCTCGATAATCAGCCGTGTCGTGTCGTGTCGCGTCTCAGTCAAATGAAGAATGTAGCTGCCGGGGTCGTGTCGTGTCCTGTCTCGGTTGTAAGTAGTGAAGTAAGCGTTAAGAGTATTTGTGAACCTAGGTAGCGATAGCAACAAAAATCTTATGCAGAATTATTTAAAATCTTACTTCACTATGAACTACACGTCTGCGCTTAGTTTCCATCCATGCTGACAGTACTCGGTGTTAACACCTGGCGTGAACGCAATAAGCCCGGGCCCGGACCTTACGCACTCTAAAACAATGTGCTTGATCAGGTTTTGGCGGGAACGTGAAGTAGTCATGTCGCGTCATTCTATTATTTCCAAAACTTGTGTTATATCGAGTGTTACTGTATAAAAATGGTGGATTTTTATCCAAAGAGTGTTCTTCAAAGTGCACGAGTGTTGGTGAATAGTATAATGTTGTGAAACGTGACTCTTCTTGTTGTTTCCAAAACTCCATAAAAACCTCTAGTAAAGTCTCCACCACTTTACTGGAGCATGATGTGGACTTTACCGTGACTTACTTTGCTTGACTTAGACTGTGACTGATTTATTTTTGTGAAATATTTGACTTCACCTGAAATATTACAATACTTGACACTGACTAAACACACGTGTGGAGCCAAAACATAAGAGAAAAAAATGTGCACGTGCTGCATGCACAAACATGCACAACTAGAAACAGTCAAAACGGACTTCATGAAATAGTATATCTGTAAGTTTTATATATGCTGGATGCTGAAATCAATGCTGCAGAAGATGTGCATTCAGTTGTATACGAGGTCTATCTATAGTTTTACCGCTTATCCATTTCTCAGTGGGCGTTGGGCTTTGGGCCGCACCAGAGCGAATGCTACACCGAGATCGAGGGCGAGGAGACGGACTCTTTCTCGCACCTGGTCAGCTCTGGCTTTATAGAAGTAGCTGGCAACGATCAAGGCGGCCGTCTCGTCGTGATAGTATCCGCCTGCCTCCTGCCTCCCACCAGTGTAGTAGTACCAGAAACTCTTCTCAAGTGAGTTTCTTCTTATTTACCTTTCTATTTTTTTATTGCAACGAGCGTCATGCGTAGTTTGTTGGCTAAATGTTCTCAGGGTATATAATAAAACAGCTGCACGTGCAGGCTACATGGCATACGGTCATGCTGTATCAAACAATATCACAATTCATCCTAACTAATATTATCATTCAGAGGAATATAGCCGCAGTCGTATCAGGACCAATAAAGCTGCGAGTTATAAAAATGAATACGTTCGTCTCGAGGAAAAAATTTCGCTTGCGCGATGCAGAACTCCCTGCATTACAACATTCAGTCCATACAAAAAGGTCAATAAAAGTCAATAAATGCACAAAAATTGATTAACGCCATCTAACGAACTATAAGGAGTAACTTTGTATCTCTGTCTCTGACCTCGCAAAAGCTTTCAGCTCGATCGGATTATCGATGGGTGCATCGTTAATCCGATCGAGCCGAATCGATCGTTCAGCTATATCAGCTAGTACTATTATACATCATATTTGTCTCATCGTCTTCTACGCCTAGAACGAATAGACGTAGTAATGGCCTCGCAGGTTTAGGGCTCGGGACCGAGATTCGGCCTTCAGCCTCGCAAATACCTACAAAGTTTCTACTTAATCGGATGAACGATACGCGAACGCACACAAGACGAACAAATAAACAAACATACGTTTTTATGTAAAAGATAAGTAACAGTTACTATAAATTTCAGGTATTTAATCTTCACACTGGACAAATTTGTGGAACAAGACTATTTGATAGTTTATTTACATTTTGGTTTAACCAGCGAGAGCAGACCGCCAATGACATGGTTCTGGGACGCTTATAGAGCGCTAGACAGGAAATTTAAAAAGAACTTAAAGGCGCTCTATCTCGTACATCCCACAAGTATGATCAAAATAATGTGGCAAATGTTTCGTCCCGTGTTATCCGTGAAGTTCGGAAAGAAAATTAGGTATTTAAATTACTTGCACGAACTTCAGCAGTATCTGAGAATAGACCAGCTCGTAATACCGGATGCTGTTCGTGAGTAAGTATCATTTATTTATTTGATCATCTTTATTAACTTATTTTTTTCATATCAGAGTCATATGTAAATTAGAGTAAATTCTTTTGAATTTTGGGTCTACTTAAGAAACATCTAATAGGGCTGTTTTAGTTAAAATGTGCTCTTTCGATTTTTTACATATTGGGTTTGGTCATCCTACTAGAGTTTAATACATTTCAATTAGAAAGGGACAAAGGGCTAAAGATGGTACCTCTTGCTCTGGTCGTTATAACGGCAAGCAGCGTGCTGCCCCTTTGGGTAGTAGGTACGAGTACCATGGTCGCGGCCGATAATTTCTTTTTAGCTTGCATAAGCTGCGCGTACGCTTAACCGACTTCAAAGAAGAAGGAGGTTCTCAAATCTATGGAATTTTAAAATAAACCTTGTCCAAAAGATTTAAGCATATTTAGAAATGTGTCGAACAGATGTTTCACAAATTTCGCACCACAAATGCGCGTTTAGCACTCTTCAAGTAGCCATTGCTTAAATTTAAACCCTTGTTAGAAAAGAGTTAAATAAAACATCTGTTAAAACGTTATTTAATGATTAGACACTTTCTAGCTAAACAGCCATCTAAGCGTTGTTTTAATTTTAAATTATTTATGGCGGTATTTATCCAACTTTTCATGTTTCGCAAAGTTTTTTGTAAATGGTGTGCCGAACTGGAATTATAGAGGTTTGTTTTTTATGAGTTGCTTTGTGGACAGGCACGACCAGCAGCTGCTGGCGAGGAACCCAAAAGCGTCAGCAGCGGCGGCGGCAGCGTTAGCGGACCCCACTGCTCTCGCCGGCCCCTCGTCCCTCGCCGGCCCCTCGGGCCTCGCGCTGCAGCCATCCCCGCAGTCGTCACGAGACCAAAATTACCAGCCCACGCAGCAGTTCGGCGTCTCGCTAGAATTCATTCGCGAGCACAATCCCGATATGCAGGACAACGTGCCTCCCATTGTGCGCTACTGCATCGACTTTCTCTCCAGACAAGAAAGTCAGTACTATTACATCACGACCACACTAATAATGCCAAATATGATGGCAATAATAAATGCCAAGTTAAATATCTCTCATGGCTGGAACTATCTTGATGAAATTTAGTAAGAAAATTGTGCATGTGCAATGTGTGTGCATTATGAGGACGGACATAGGAGAAAATTTTATGAAAGCTGAAAAAAAATGTCGCAAACAAAACAAAGTAACTGTCTGGTCATCTTTGTCCTTGTCAATAGCATTTCAAAATTGTTTGAACGCTGAAATGAAGGAGTAGGGGCCTTAATTACATGTTTGTGTCGCAGGTTTAGCGACAGAAGGTATATTCCGCCGGTCGACGTCGCAGACGACTCTAGTCCGAATGATAGCCGAGTGCAACCGCGGGGAAGTAGTTAACTTCGATAACGACCCGCACTGCGCCGCCGTTCTACTTAAAGCATTCCTGAGAGAGCTGGAGGACCCAATACTTACACACCGGCTGTTCGACGAGATTTTACAGTTCGATAGTAAGTTTCTTATTTGTGATGAGATCAATAAGACCTGCAACGACATCCTTCAATTTCCTCTGCCACCCTAGTTTCAGACTATTATGTCCTCACTATTATGTACCTATTTCCCCCTCACGACAATAGCATGTGCAGAATAGCATAAATTCTTCAATTCTTCTTATCAGCTCTTAGACGTCCAATGATGGACGAAGCCTCCCGCCTATAGGGGCGGCGGATTGCCATAACTTGCCACTTGCAGGCAGGCAGGCGCCTTGGAGATAGCAGAATATTCACCGTTTACTAAGAGAACGCTGCTGCCCGTCTTCATGTGGTTCTGGTCGCAGGTACGGGAAAACTCTTCAATTAGGTCACCTGTGATTGGCCGGCTCTTAGTGAAAATTATTTGATTTGTATAGTTAGGGGTTAAAATGTTGGTTGTCATTTTCATTTTTTGGGTTAACAATGATTAGTTTTTAGTCATTTGCTTTTTTAATATTTTGGTATGATTTCACATTAAAATGGAGTTTTAATTTTGTTTTAATATTTTTGGCAGCAGTTTTTCTTTATTGACGTTATATTTTACTATTACCTGGTGATAAGTTTAAAACATATGCGTGGTGCGCTTCGAGCGTCCTGAGTGCAGAATCTAGGGTGTGATCTGTGTCCAGGAACTAAAGTGTCTATATACCAAATTTCAACAAAATCCGTGAACTATCTGGAAACACAGACTATATACCTACTTACTTCTTCAAGCTGAAAGAAAAAAGTTGAACCTTTTTCTTGTTTGAGTTGGAGTGAAAAATGTAATGGAGAAACACAAAGGGTACTCCCATCAACACCATCGATTTTCATCATTATGAATGCAGGTGAAACAGCGGGCACAACACACAAGTTTCTTTGACCACAGCCTCACTCTCACATGCAATCTATATTACGCTTTCAGCTTGGCCGATGCCTCAACGGGCAAGGATGACAAAAATTCTGCTTCTGGAAAAACTACCGCTCGAGAACTACAAGCTTCTCAAGTACATTGTCCAGTTTCTGTGGCGGGTCAGTATGATTTATGATTATTATAATTGTCCAGTTTCTGTGGCGGGTCAGTATGATCTATGATTATTATAATTGTCCAGTTTCTGTGGCGGGTCAGTATGATCTATGATTATTATAATTGTCCAGTTTCTGTGGCGGGTCAGTATGATCTATGATTATTATAATTGTCCAGTTTCTGTGGCGGGTCAGTATGATCTATGATTATTATAATTGTCCAGTTTCTGTGGCGGGTCAGTATGATCTATGATTATTATAATTGTCCAGTTTCTGTGGCGGGTCAGTATGATCTATGATTATTATAATTGTCCAGTTTCTGTGGCGGGTCAGTATGATCTATGATTATTATAATTGTCCAGTTTCTGTGGCGGGTCAGTATGATCTATGATTATTATAATTGTCCAGTTTCTGTGGCGGGTCAGTATGATCTATGATTATTATAATTGTCCAGTTTCTGTGGCGGGTCAGCGATGAGACGTCGACGATGTAATGTTGTAACTTGTTATTCGAAAATAATTGTTGTTATCCAGGTTGCCGATATGAGCTGCCTCAACAAGATGACTGTGCCCAACTTAGCTGTAGTGTTTGGACCCAACTTCATGTGGCCTCCGGAAAAGTGCCTCTCCCTGAACTGCGTCATTCCAATCAACAATTTCACGGAATATATCCTGAATAATCACGAGGTGTTATTCATTATCTGAAGTAATTGTGTAAAAAAAAAGTTTGTAATGGTTTTGTCTGAGATAAGCAGGCCATAACATTTATTAGCATGAACTCTACGCAATTTATAGCATATCCTACAAAAATATATAAATTATACGTTATTGTTATTGATGTAAGATGTAAGTAATCATTGTAGTTTTGTAAGTCTTCGGTGGTGGTTTTGACTGTCTGTAAGTGCCGTAACGGTGCCGCATGTTTATTTAAATAGTCTGTTGGAGGAGGTGTTAGAATCTCACTCCCGCCGACGCCTAAGGCCTCGTTTATGGAGACGCGAGGTGTTTACTCCTGCAGTCGCCTAAGGCCTCGTTTATGGAGACGCGAGGTGTTTACTCCTGCAGTCGCCTAAGGCCTCGTTTATGGAGACGCGAGGTGTTTACTCCTGCAGTCGCCTAAGGCCTCGTTTATGGAGACGCGGGGTGTTTACTCCTGCAGTCGCCTAAGGCCTCGTTTATGGAGACGCGGGGCGTTTACTCCTGCAGTCGCCTAAGGCCTCGTTTATGGAGACGCGGGGCGTTTACTCCTGCAGTCGCCTAAGGCCTCGTTTATGGAGACGCGGGGCGTTTACTCCTGCAGTCGCCTAAGGCCTCGTTTATGGAGACGCGGGCGTCCACTTCCGCAGATGCTAAGGCCTCGTTTATGGAGACGCGAGGTGTTTACTCCTGCAGTCGCCTAAGGCCTCGTTTATGGAGACGCGGGCGTCCACTTCCGCAGATGCTAAGGCCTCGTTTATGGAGACGCGGGGTGTTTACTCCTGCAGTCGCCTAAGGCCTCGTTTATGGAGACGCGGGGTGTTTACTCCTGCAGTCGCCTAAGGCCTCGTTTATGGAGACGCGGGGCGTTTACTCCTGCAGTCGCCTAAGGCCTCGTTTATGGAGACGCGGGGCGTTTACTCCTGCAGTCGCCTAAGGCCTCGTTTATGGAGACGCGGGCGTCCACTTCCGCAGATGCTAAGGCCTCGTTTATGGAGACGCGGGGCGTTTACTCCTGCAGTCGCCTAAGGCCTCGTTTATGGAGACGCGGGCGTCCACTTCCGCAGATGCTAAGGCCTCGTTTATGGAGACGCGGGGCGTTTACTCCTGCAGTCGCCTAAGGCCTCGTTTATGGAGACGCGGGCGTCCACTTCCGCAGATGCTAAGGCCTCGTTTATGGAGACGCGGGGCGTTTACTCCTGCAGTCGCCTAAGGCCTCGTTTATGGAGACGCGGGCGTCCACTTCCGCAGATGCTAAGGCCTCGTTTATGGAGACGCGGGGCGTTTACTCCTGCAGTCGCCTAAGGTCTCGTTTATGGAGACGCGGGGCGTTGCCCGGCGCTTCGGGCGGTCGATTTTTTAATTTAACTTTTTTTCCGACAACCAAAAATAAATATTCCAATTCAGATTTTTTATATAAATAGATATTAAGTAATCCTAGTATTTACTGCCTCATGGAGGCTTAGTGACATAGTATTAATTTAACATAGAATAACCAATACCAAAAATAACAAAGTACTGTAAGATGTTAATATTTATAAGAAATGTGTTATTACTTATTAGATATACGATGACTTTTTGTATGACTCTTTTGATGTTTGACCGAACGACTGACTTAAACTTATCGATAACACACAGTGGGTAGGACGGGACATCGACTCGACGCTTTTGCAACATTATTAGGTATGAAAGTAATACAAACAGTGTGCGATAATTCGTGACACTGCTGCACGAATGTTTTTACTCGAATACGCGAAGCAAACAGGAGAGTTATGATTTTGCGTGAAATGTATGTATTTATGTTCGTCTGTTCCCTCATAAATTCTAAACTAGTTATTTTACAAATGAGGTATCTAGAAATAGAAAGGGATTAATAAGCACATTTCAAATATATATATAGTTACCCGTTGCTCATGGCTTTGCTTGCATGCACGCAATAAAACTTAACCTCGTGTAAGGATGGGATCATTACCACTTGTTTTACTGTTTGTTCTACCAATAGAACAAGTAGGAAAAAAGTTTAGTCTTTCAACCTGTATCTTGTTAACAATGAACTCAATCAAATAAACTCATGAACATTTGCAGATTCTTTCTCTGTCTGTTACTTTCTCTGTCTGTTACTTTCCCCCCTATTGTGGGTTCAATCTTTGTCTTCTCTAATTCACTCTATCCTCAACATTATCATCAAATTAACGTTAATATCTTTTACATTCCACCTTGTTTTGGGTTAGCCTCTAGATTTTCTAGCGGGTATTGTAAGCTTTCTGTCCCCTTAGTAATAAGGCAGCGGAGATGGTCACACGTGATCGTATCTCAGCTCAACGATGTCGCGTACGCGCATAACTCTGTCTGTGATGCATTGCAAAAATAAGTGTGCAGGAGAGGCAACATCGGCGCACTCGCGCTTAGCGTGAACGTTACTTACGTCACCGCTTCGCCCTGCCCGCTGTGTTTTGATCGAACTATTTAATGTGTGTTCTGTTCAGTATCATTTCTGTTCTGATATCTAAACTAAATATGAACTAAACTATTATATCTACATAATTCTGTCATCTGCATCCCAGTTTACATGATGAGGACAACAGACTTTTAATGTACTCATGGTTTAGTTTAAGGAATTCATAGACTAATTGAAATGTATGAGCGCGCATGACTTTTACTAAGCTGTGACTGAACTGACACTAATGAAACAATTTAATATTTTCTTATCAAAACTGACATTACATGGCATCCTTTTGACATTTTTTTATGAAATTAATAAATAATTTATGTGCGACACATGAACACAATTGTTGTTAGTGCATATTATAGTAGATGTACAATTTTGTCAGGTAGTTTTAAAACGGTTTTGTGATTGCGAGAACACAGCGAGAGTCCCGCCGTAGTGCGCGTTCTCCTTCCCTTTCCTAAATTGACCCTGAATCGGGTCTGTATTGCAGTTTGTCCCAGGCGCCCTTTCTTCTAGGGGCGAGATACGAACACGACAGTATACTTGTTCGTACCACGCCCCATGTAACTCGCTTCACTGCGGTTACTCTCGTCCCGTTCTCCAACAACTAAATCCGTCAATAAATGTGTCATTATTAGAACAACGTTGTTTTATTTAAAAGTAGGATAATAACCATGTACATTAAAATGGTGATTTCCAAAATGAATCTCTACTATCCAATCTATAGTTTCTTTCAGGTGCGATATCCCTAGAGGCCACTCGCGCTTTAGCCCGTCCTATGGTTTTCCTCGACCAAGTATCTTGTTGTGACCCATGACCATCCGCTTAGTAACCGCGGTACCCCCAGTTGTACCCAGGTTACTTTACCAACAAATTAACTTTCAAAACACCTCCAAACTGGCAGATTTGATACCTTGGCGGCACTAGACCTATGGAAAATTGCCGCCCCCCTTCTCAAAAAACCACGAAATGTATACTTTCTTTATATTATTATTTCTGCCCATCACTCATATTTGCAATAATAGGGATACAACTAGGTTTTTTTGGGAATGCCCCAAATTAGTAGCCTTCCGGATTTTGAGTTTTTAACCATTGACATATAAAAAAACAAACACCAAGTTTTGCCGCCCCCAAAATGTTGCCGCCTGCTCGGCCTATTGGGAAATCCGCACCTGCCTCTCTGCAATCGAGTGAACTTCTTTGCCTGACTTACCCCTCTCCTCGGCGAGCGCGGTAAATCGTCCCATAGAAATAATAATGATTTACAAAGCTGCAACCTTGCCAATGGTGCAAATGTACGCCGTGATAATATACCGTTCAATATACCTGATATTCAATGGCATAGCTGTCGTATGAACACTGCAACGAAAAGCAATGACAGACGACCTTTGCTGAATGATTTTATGAACATATCTAACCTCGGTCAATTTAATAATATTTCGATTTGCTGTAATGACGTCCTAGAATTAATTCTAACGGATTTAAATATTCTTAATGTCAGTCGCACTGCTTCAATGAGTAAAGAAGCTAAGTTTCATCCACCGCTTGATTTCATGATAGATATGACTAGAAATTTAAGAGAAAATACCCTTTTACCTAAATTGAACTTTAGAAAGACTGACTATGTTAAATGTATTGCAGAAATACTCGATACTGACTGGCACAGACATGCCGATTCACTTGATTGTAATGGTTTTTTGGAACTTTTTTATAATAGACTCCGGGATATAATTAACACATACACACCGTCAGCAATACATAGAACTAGTCGTCATCCCTCTTGGTGCTCTAAACCACTAATCAGAGCTATAAGGGAACAAAACAAATATCATCGTAGATTTAAAGTCTATCGCAACCCTCGTGACATATGATAGATACTTTCTACTGAGAACTCGAACTAAGATTTTTGAGCGAATGTTTTAAATGTTACATATCTCGTATTGAAAGTGATCTTACAAAAAATGTCAAAGCGTTTTGGCGTTACACTAAATCTAAAAAGATTACTAACGATCTCCCAAAGTCAGTTAAATACATAAATGAAACTTCTAGGACTGGAACGGATATATCAAATCTTTTCGCTAAGTACTTCTCAACTGTTTACAGTTCTTCTAATACTGAGTGTACGAGTTATACTCCAGATTTTCCGTCTGCTAACTACTCTTTGAGTAACTTGTACTTTACTGAATTTGAGGTTTGTAAACGTATCAATAAAATTGATGTCAGGAAAGGTTGCGGGCCTGATGGGATCCCACCAATTTTTATTCCCTTGTGTTCTTCAGCACTAAAAGTTCCCTTGGTTATTATTTTCAATAAGTCACTTAGTGAAGGGGCTTTTCCAGAGTTAGGGAAAATTGCAAAAATTACTCCAATCTATAAGTCTGGTGACAAAAATGATGTTACCAATTATCGGCCCATTAGCATATTAAATTGTTTCGCTAAAATATTCGAGAGCATGGTTTATGATCAGCTTTACAATCACTTTAAACATCGGCTTAGCAGTGATCAACACGGTTTTGTCGGCGGTAAACCAACATTATCTAATCTATTGATGTATACGAGTTACTTATGCCGAGCATTCGACAAGCAATCCCAGGTAGACTCGGTTTATACGGATTTTGCTAAGGCGTTCGATCGTGTTAATCACTTTATACTTCTAATCAAGCTTCATCGGTATGGTGTTCATAGTGACCTTCATCGCTGGCTCCGTACATACTTGATGAGTCGCACTCAACTGGTTGCCTTGTATGGTTTTGAATCCATTCCATTTGAACCTTTATCAGGAGTCCCTTAAGGATCAAATCTAGGTCCCCTTCTTTTTTTAATATTTATTAATGACCTTCTAGGAAAAATTAGTTGTCCGTGTCTAGCTTACGCAGACGATATAAAATTATACGCGGAAATATCAAGTATAAGACTGTACTTTGCTTCATCATAATATTAACACTATAAATGAGTGGTGTAAAAAAAAAGAAATGTTTTTAAACATTAAAAAATGTCAGAGTATAATTTTCACGAAAAAAAAGAATATTCTATACTTAATATAATTATACAATTGAGAGTATTGAACTAGAACAAGTTAACCTTGTGCGAGATTTGGGGGTATGGTTTGATTCTTCACTAAATTTTAAATTTCACTATAGAGCTGTGGAAGCTAAAGCAAGTAGAATGTTAGGTTTTGTTACACGCACAGCAAAACCTTTCAAACAACCTAATTCACTTAAGATACTGTATACATCATTGGTTAGATCACAACTAGAATAATGTTCCTCTGTTTGGGCACCAATTTACAAAATTGACAAAGATAGTATCGAGTCGATACAGCGTCGCTTTTTAAGGCAACTTAGTATTCAATCAGAACTTAGAAAAGCTCTTCCTGAGTATGAGGATCGTCTAGTGCATTTTAATTTTCATAGTCTCATGAATCGACGTAAAGTTGCCGATATGTGCTCACTCCACAAGACCGTGAACGGGTTGCTAAGCGAAGAATTGCTCACTAATATTCATTTTATAACTCGTAAGCGATCCAAGCGCAGACCTAATCGTGCGCTTTTCGGTACTCCACCATCAAATAACAATGTGGGTCGTAATAATCCTCTTTATCGTATGTGTCAATCCTACAATGATATCTGCAACAACGTATGCGACAAACTCGATATTTTTCATCAAAACTTGTATAACTTTAAAAAACTACTTCTCTCAAATAATATTTAACTAGTTGTCGTTGTATTACCTGTATATTGGCAAGATATACTTATTAACAATGCTGTGTACAATGTTTGGATTGGCAAATGTATTTTCTGTATTGTGTATTTAAGTGTCATAGTTTGCTAATGAGGAGTTTTCCAAAAAAAAAAAAAAAAAGTTGTTTTAAAATACTTACTAGATGGCGTAACAGACCTATCGTTTTACCTGTCGTTGTCATTTCTGTCGAAATATTTTATGTTTATTTTTGAAATCGTAAATTTTGGCTCCACACGTTGTGTGTAATGTTGTGTGTGTGTTAGCCAGTGTCAACTATTGTAATATTTAAAATGATGTCAAATACATAGTTACGTTACTTGAAATTGTCTAAATACACATGTCGAGCCAAAAAACACGAGAAAAAAAAAGGCACACGTACATTTTTTGTCTTTCATGTCTTGACAGTGACAGCAAACTAACTAACGCCATCTATTGGGTACTTTTATAACCAGGATTTCTTTTTTTTATGAAAACGCCTTATTGTACACAGTGTTGTTCCAAGTCGATTTTGGGGCTGCCGTATCTACCTCAAAATAGCCGTATTTGGGACAAAATCAAGAAAATTGCCGTATGTTCTAATTTTTCATTAATTTGTGTATGAGATTATGATTCTTAGCTTTTTTTTACTGTTACTCCATATAGATTTTGAATTTTGGTTAGAAGTTATGTCTCATTTTCACCTGGAAATTTCTTATCTTATCTTCCTCAGTATCGGCATTTTTACCCTCTATTTTTCTGATCAATGTATCACCGCTCACTAATCGTAACACCTTCTCTAAGCTCAGTGAAACGATGTAAACACAAACTACTTAATAGTCTAACGTCTCAATTTTGTCGTATTCATAGAGTGCGTTTTTCAACGGGGAATTCCGGGTACTCGGTGCGTTACGTTACGCGAAGAATTAGTAATGGCAGTTTTTTATCTCTTTCGCGGATTGCCGTATATTTCATACAAATATTATACGGCTTTGGAAGTGCTGCCGTATGCCGTATATCAGAAGCGCAGCGTGCCTAAAAGCCGTATAAATGCCGTATGGAGAACAACACTGATTGTACTTGTATTGTACGATCCAAATTCCAATATTACACAACCTGATAATTGGTGTACCAGTACATGGAATATCAGGCTGTACATTATCGGTTGTGCATTAGAGGCTCGCATTCCAAGGGCAGTACCAAGAAGATAAAACAAGCTTCTTGGGCAGTACGCAGTACGGTATGATATTTCACGTCCCAATAATGCACAGCCCGATATATACGCGCATTATTGTCTCCAATGAGGCGTTTTCCAAAAACAAAAAAATAGTTCCAAAATACTTACTAGATGGCGTAATAGACCTATCGTTTTACCTGTCATTGTCATTTCTGTCGAAATATGTTATGTTTATTTTTTAAATCGTAAATTTTGGCTCCACACGTTGTGTATTTAGCCAGTGTCAACTATTGTATTATTTCATATGAAGTCAAATACATAGTTAAGTTACTTGAAATTGTCTAAATACACACAAATTCAAGTCTAGCAGTTCCTTTCACACGATGTAAGGTCAGGCCACGTATAGACCTTAATTCATGCCTATTGACTAGCCTAGTATTAGTTCTGCGCTGGTGGTTCAGTGGGAGGATTTCCGCCTTCTAAGCTGTAGGTTGTGGGTCGATTCCCACTCAGGAGACACGTTTGTGTGATGAACATGGATGTCTGTTCTTTCGCTGGGTGCTTCTATGTATTCTATGTATGTATTGGTTGTCGATAATGTACAGACCAATAATGTACGACCCGATAATGTACGGCCTGGAATGTACGACCAATAATTAGTGTACCGGAATGCCAATTATCAAGTCGTACAATACTGGGACCCTATTCCTGTGCACTCGAGATTATCTCGGTCACTGTCTCTCTAATTTAAAATTTAATGGGAGTGAGAGTGACCGAGATAATCTCGAGCGTACAGGAGTAGGGTCCCAGGCTGTACATTATCAGCACGTGCCAATAAAGCCAATGACAGCCAATGAGGGACAGGTTGTTTTCAATCAGGGTATACCTTGGACGAAACATCATACTGGACAAAGCTATGAGACGTTGCCGCTCCGACGTTCACATTGTCATGTTTCTCTTTTTATTACACGGATCGTCGCATAGAGTAAGCGAAAGAGCTATTGTAAGATTGGCAACTTCGCACTCTGTGTCCATTTTGTGACCGACTAGTAGGTCATAACATTGCGACCTGTCTTGCTAAAATTGAAATTATATAAAAATAACGCTATGAAGACTTAATACTATCATACATAGTGATATTATGGCGTGTTGTACTGTGTTTTGTCCATCGAGAACAACGAAAGGAGGAGTAAAAGACCCAGAATTATCATTTCGCACGTAAGTCTTTTGTAGCGTTTATTACCTAAAATAACCAGTATCAAAGCTAAATATTCGTTTCACTTAAAGAATATACATGTTTGAAATCATACAACTATCACGCACTGTTATTTAGTTATGAATTTAAGGTTTAATATAAGATTAATAAATGCATTGTTTTACGTGTTCCTGCTAGTGAAGTACCACTGCACGTTTCAAACATTGTCGATATTTAGACGATATTTATCTAATAATATTCTTGTAATATCCTACATATACTACATTAAGTGAAACATGAACCGTTAATTCCTATCCGCGCTTAATCGGCTTGATACGTATTCTATCGATAATTAATTTTAATCTTTTTGAAGCTTTCGCGGCTTGAAATGTATGATATTTTGTACCAATATTGTGTCATGGTTAACCAATTAATTAAAATAAAACATTTTGTTATAGGTTTCCAAAATGTCCGAAAATCAGAAATCAGTGGATAAAGGCTGTGAGGCGCGAAAACTGGAGCTACCTTAATATTCTCGACTTTGTTGAAAACATTTGAAAAATCTAGTTTTATGACTGGGCTGTCAATTAAAAAACTAGGAAGAATAAAAGAAACTAGGAGACGGTGTAGATACTTATTAACTTTCATAGTTACTATATATACGTACTATTTACATGGCAATTACGAGTTTCGATGTTCAATAAAGTACATATTTTTGCAAACATTGTGTTCTTAATTTACAATTCTTAGTTTTGTACACTTGTGTACATTTTTATCGATAGATTCTGCACTAGTTTTCACTTCCCTACTCACTAAACGCGCCAACAGAAAGTGGACACGCTGCCAAAGCAATAACTCTATCCAGTATGATGCTAAATCCATGTGCTATACATTATCGGCACGTGTCGATAATATACGGCATGATATTGTACATCCAATAATGTACAGCCTGATAATTGATATACCATTATCGGATCATGAAATATCGGCTGTACATTATTGACACGGGCCGATAATGCACAGCATGATATTCCATGTACCAGTACACCAATTACCATGCTGTACAATACGGGCTGTACATTATCGGGTCGTACATTATTGTATCCCTATGTATTTACAGGAAAAAAGTATGTATAAACAAGCTTGCTTACTATGAGGCTACATTGCGCTGTGTGAAAAACGCCTACCAATATTTATTTAATAATGAGCGTTTTCCAAAAAATAAATCCTGGTAATAAGAGTACCCAATAGGTGGCGTTAGATGTAACTTGAACTTTTGCTGTCACTGTCAAGACATGAAAGACAAAAAAATACGTGTGCCTTTTTTTTCTCGTATTTTTTGGTTCCACATGTGTATTTAGACAATTTCAAGTAATGTAACTATGTATTTGACTTCATTTGAAATATTACAATAGTTGACACTGGCTAAATACAAAATTAACCAAAATTTACGATTTAAGGGTGTCTACACATGGCCTGACCTGACAGCGTGTGAAAGGGACAGCTAGATTTGAATTTCACGGGAGCAAAAGAAACAAACTATTAAGGTTATAACTTCTCTCTTTCTTTCCCCCCAGAAACTTATATATAGCCATCTCTTTCAAGCGCTGTCAGGTCAGGCCATGTAGTGAGGCCTTAATCCCTCAAAGTGGCTATACATGACCTGACATGACGTCGTGTGAAAGAGATGGCTATATATGAGTTTCTGGAGAGCGAAAAGGATAAGCTGCCTTAGTAATTTGTTCACACGATGTCGGGTCAGAGTGGGTATACATGGCCTGACCTGACATCGTGTGAAAGAGATGGCTATACATAAGTTTCTGGGGGAGCGAAAGGGAGTAGCTATAACCTTAATATTTTGTTTCTTTTGCTCCTACAAATTTCAAGTCTAGCTGTCCCTTTCACACGATGTCAGGTCGGGCATGTATAGCCACTCTCAGGTAATGTAGCGAGACACCTTCAGTCTGATGACAGTAGATTGGTCGTATCGCCGGTAGCCGTGCCTATATCCGTGTCGGATCAGGAAGCGGAGTCACAGCCAAAAAAAAAATGTGACATATTTTTTATCATGGCAATTATTAGACTTTTTTTTTTTAAACCATGCGATGACAGCGCCAACTACTGGCTATTTTGCAAAATTTCCTATTGATATCTTGGGCTCTGTCCGATAATTTTTTAGAAATTGTGCCACTTGCTGATTAATAGGTTTATTTATTGTGTTTGTGACCAAGTTATACTCGACTAATAAGCATTGAAAATCAAGTCTCGATGTATCTAATTCACAAGTTCCTTTCAATACCAATGACACTAGAACTCGATGTGCGTTTTGGCCATCTTACTTGGCTTGCGTTGGTGATTCGTACATAGTCACGTGACCACCAATAGTATAAGAATCAATGGCGCCAAATGACTTTTACAGAAAATGTATGTATTTTACAAAGTATTTCAGCATAATAATGTACCACCGAAATGGAAATGTGCTATAGTTTATTCGACAAAGAGAATTCACGGCAAAATAATACGAAAAAAAGATGCGACGACTCACGTCAATCTGGCATTCTGGCAACAAAACAGTGCTGCTATCTATGTTGTCAACTTTGTTGTGTAGTCTGCAATGGACACTCAGATAAATAGTTACGGATTTTCTAAATAATAATGCAAGTTTCGGCTTGTACTACATTACTAAAAGGTACTCCGGGAATCTATGTATCGTGAGCTTACGTTAGGTGGTGGCTTAAGGAAAACGCTGGATCAGCAGCCGCATTCTAGCAAGTTGTTCTCTGGCCCGCCATACATTTCGTGCAATAAAGTGAAACGTCAAACAGGATTTATGTGCAAATTCTTTTTTGGACGTGAAAATAATGTGTTTGACAACCTATACCACGCAGATTCACGAACATGCTGAGGTAAATGATGATCTGATAACAATTAGCACTTGGGCAACATTACTACTGCCTCCCGACTACGTTTTTGTTCGTAATGTCGAACACTGTTTTTGTGTATAAGTTTATAAATGTTAATTTTTTGGGATATACCATGCGCTTGCTCTCGTCGGAAGTGACTGGGTGCTGTAGCTAGTGCGATGTTTGTTGTTTATTGGTAAATGTGAAAAAGAGAACTGTCAAATGTGACAAACCATAACATGCCCGAGTTCCCGCGGCATGGCGCCTCCGCTGTCCCATTTCTTCTTTAGCACCACTTAAGTGACGTTATGTTTATATTTCAGGTATTACAAACGTAAATGGAATCATGTAGTGAGCGATGTGACTTATACAATGTTGCTGCCGCGGTCCAAGTGCAAAGTCATAGTGGGATCGTGAACATGTAGGTTGTGAGAAGGACAGTAAACACGATGTCGATGAGAGGCACTAAGCGGGCAACCGTGGTGCGTGATGGTGAGCAGCCCAGCACTAGCTCTGCAGGGCCCAGCACCAGCTCATCCAAGCGCCGGCGGACTGACCCTGATGACCCGCTCTGGCAGCTTCGACCCGTCAGTGACCTCAAGATGTCGTCAATATACAATAGAAGTGCTTCAGAGGCACCAGCAGAACTATTCAGGTTTGTGTGCTTAATTTTAGTTTGCCTTCATGTTTATGTTTATAACATGTTCTTAATAGTAGTAAATAAGTACATATATGAATTATTCTAAAGTGCTTCCATCGATGAAATCAGGTGTAAAAGCAAAACTGTAACTTCTATATATATTCATCATCACTGAAGTCTCCTTTAAACACCCACTTTAAGACACCTCTGTATGTTTGGTACAGTAATATTGTTATAGAAATCCATGTCCTTACACCAAATTCAAATGACTTCATAATAACTTTTCGGGTTGTTAAAGTAAATCTAGAGTACATTTAAGATTCTTCATAAGTATATAGGTCATGCCGTTTATTTATCATTCAATAAATAATTGGCATTGCAGGTTAGCATGGTGTATAAAGTATATTTTATTGTGCTATTTGTTAATTCTGTAAAGTTATTCAAATAATTATCATTTTGTTTTGTGTATGTTTTTATATTTAGCTGATATTTTTTTATCAAAAAGCACAGCAAATGAAGTTGCTTGCACGAGAATCCTGATTTGTCATTGTCTATTACCATATCAATGTGCCAATGTTAACGGTTACTGTAAAAACTGTTTTTAAATAGGTAAGTAAATTACTGAGAAATAGTATTAATACATATCCAACATTTTTATTGCTTTTTAACAGACATGAATAGTGATTTCTGCAACTTAATAATTTAATTATCAATAATTAACAAGTTAATCGATAAAAACCATATTCGTGGTGTATGTAACTTAATATTGGTCTTGTAAGTCAATAAAGTAATAAGTTGAAATAAGCTTATTAGGGCATGGTAATGTATTTTAGTACTCATATGAATATATATATATATATATATATATATATATATATCTGTCATATATCATAATAATAGATGCAATTATTAGTTATCACAGTATTTCACTAATCCATGGTGCAGTGCAGATATACTAAACATTTTAAGTACATAGTAATAGAAATGATCACTAAAATTATTTTTTTGTTGTATCTGTAACTCATTAATCATGAGAAACTGTAGTTTCAATAGTTTGAAATATTCCTTTAGTGGGGAAATTAAGTATGGAATTCTAAATTCAAATTTTCCAAGCTCAATAGTTCACACTTTCATGGAAATTCATGTGTTAAAAAGCAAGAAAAGTAATGGATCACGTGTCTGCAAAAAAAAAATTACCTATGAAAATAGGAAAGGTACAATAGTATATTATTGTGCAATGTAGCAGTTTATTGCTCAAAAGCTTACCAAAAACCTCACTTAACCCATGCTGTGCTGAAAAGTGTTCTGACAGCTGCAACAACATAGACTCTGAATGACAACATTTTCTTTTAAATTGTCATTGATTTCGGGTTGCAGTACGAAGTTAGGCTTTTGTTAAAAAACGCAGTGAAAGTGATCTGAATTTACGGCCCTCACGCGGCTTTTTACAATGTTTTTGTAGCTGTCTGAACGATTCCTAGATCGACTCAGAGGTTAAACTTGTATTATGTGAGCTATATGCGCATGTCAGGTGTACTTGTGGTATGTGAGCTATATTCTAGTTAACAAGAAACTGGCTCCCTTTATTAAGCTATCCCGTCTGCATTTTTAAAACATTTTTTACATAAAAATTTGCTAAGTTGAAACTCTAAAAAAAGAAACAGTAAGCTTTAGTTTTTGGAAAACCTCACTTAACCCATGCTGTGCTGAAAAGTGTCCTGACAGCTGCAACAACATAGACTCTGAATGACAACATTTTCTTTTAAATTGTCATTGATTTCTGGTTGCAGTACGAAGTTAGACTTTTGTTAAAAAACGCAGTGAAAGTGATCTGAATTTACGGCCCTCACGCGGGTTTTTACAATGTTTTTGTAGCTGTCTGAACGATTCCTAGATCGACTCAGAGGTTATACTTGTATTATGTGAGCTATATGCGCATCTCAGGTGTACTTGTGGTATGTGAGCTATATTCTAGTTAACAAGAAACTGGCTCCCTTTATTAAGCTATCCCGTCTGCATTTTTAAAACATTTTTTACATAAAAATTTGCTAAGTTGAAACTCTAAAAAAAGAAACAGTAAGCTTTAGAATAACAATTCACAACAAATTTCATCAACAAATTATTCTTGTTAACCTGTTCTGTTTTTACGAAGAAGGAAAAAAAATATACAAGATTCGGGTTTTTTTCCTTCTTCACCAAAATAAATAAAAATAACACGAAAATTGCTATAAAACACTGGCAATTTATTTTTTAATTATTTTTTTATTATTATTATTTTTTATAATTTGATTTTTTATCTTCAAAAATGCTGAAAATTTGTGAAAGAAATGGCTCTGGATGAGAGAGTGTAATAGAGTTAGAAGTCTTTACTTCTAACATACACTTCATACACTTCGAAGCAGATACGCATATGGTATAACGCCATATATTATTCTAAATATAACATTTACGCAGGTAGCACACCTCCGCTGCGAAAACATAGCCGCGAAATCTCTACTCGTTGTAGAACCTAATATCTTGTAACTTAGAGCAGAATCTCAAATGACAAACTTCGAACTACCAGGTCTTTGGTTATTTGACACATCCTTCGTAGTTTGTAATTTGAAATTATGCTACATGTAACACAATATATGGTTCACATATAAACTAATAGCGATTCCGCTGCTATGGTTTCGAGGCAGAGGTGTGCTACTGTCCCTATTTGTGAAATGGCAAAAAACAATCTTGTTTCTTGGTCAAGACTGTATATGAATCGTAATAATTATCATCATAACTATTTACCTACATATTCTAGTACTTTACATACAACTTACAATATTGCTTGAAATGTATAATTTTATTTACTTCTGCCTGGCAAATTAATTTTGCTTTGATAGTTTTAAAATATGTATTGCACTAAAATGGTAAGCGAATTAACCATATATCAAAAATCATAGGTATTCACTGAAATCCATAGAAAGTGAACTGCTTTGCGTGCTCTGTACTATTTCTATTATTATTTTACAGCAATAGTATCTAATATTCAATGCGACTGTTTACATTTATTTATTTATGTTAAAGTGGAATGAATATAAAACAGGCCTATGTCGAGCAGTGGATCAATAAGGGCTGATACTATGATGATAAATACAGAATACATGTAAAGAAGTGTCGACGAGTATTACAATATCACCAAAGATATTTCAATGATAAAAAAAATATGATTAAATAATTGACACAATATGATGACGATATTTAATAAATTAAGTTCATCTATTGAATACAATTAGTTAAAACCTTTAATATTTTACACTGAGCTAGGCGCATTATCTATGCTAGCTAGCATGTAAAAGCCTAAGCGACTTTGTCGACTGTACGAATTTATTATTATTTTATTGATTTAATACCATGTCAGCGATTATAATTATTAATTTTATTCATAACAGGTATGTTCTGTTCTGTACTGTACATTAATCAATTAACTGTGTTAGACATGTAATATATTAAACATTTTGTTTTAATAATACTGGAATACTTCAATTGAATAGTCTTAGCTATAGTCGGATGAACCGACTCAATTTAATGTGAGTATTCCAGTATTGTCAAAAAATTAGGCGTGAGAACTAAGTCAGTTTTCATAGTAAACATGTATTAAACATTTGATGTCAATAGGAACACACAATGTCAAAAACGTTGACCTGTTTCCGTGCCTAGCGTGAATTAATAACTTGATATCTATAAAACGTCAATTCAAAGTTTTTCAAAGTTTGACTTTATCTGTTTATTGGATACTAGCAGCCCGCCCCGGCTTCGCACGGGTATTTAACAAAAAAATAATAGAATACACACACCAAAACCCTTCTATTTGCGTCAAGTTACGAAAAAAATGAAAATTATAATGAGAGCTAAAAAGTTACCCAACAGCGACATAATTTTTCAAATCGGTTCAGTAGTTTCGGAGCCTATTCAATGCAAACAATCAAACAAACAAACAATCAAATCTTTCCTCTTTATAATATTGGTATAGATTATTCTATCATCATCAACAGTTTTCGCAGCGCACGCGATGTAAAGAATATTTTAGGTATATTTTTTTACATCTTGGGTTACATTAATGGAGTTTTAGTAAGGATCCCTAATTTTTTTGAAAATATAATATAGCCTATGTCACCCGGGGATAGTGTAGCTTCCCAACAGCAAAAAATTTTTCAAATCGGTTCAGTAGTTTCGGAGCCTATTCAATGCAAACAAAACAAACAATCAAACAAACAAACAGTCAAATCTTTCCTCTTTATAATATTGGTATAGAAAATTGGTATAGATTAGTTTATCGTGTTTTGGTGGCATCCATTTTTTTGAATGATGACTACGTATTTCTTCTCTTCGTGCACTCTTGAGAGAATTGTCATAGTCACATTGCATAATTTTGGATGGCACACGAATGCATTTGTCGTCTTCGTCACTGCCGAACAAAATTTCTAATTGTTGTGTAAGAAAAAACACGCAAAAATGGTGAAATCTCATCATCATACCATGGCGGTTTCTATAAAACGAATGTAATGCATTCTGGGCTGATTTTTTTCATTACAATAACACACAGTAATAAAATATTGTAAGACTTTTTCACACACAGCGCCATCTATCCCCAAACTAAGCAAGCTTGTACTATGGAAACCAGATAACTGATAGAATACATAAATACTTATTTTTTTTGTAAATACCTACATGGAATATATACAAACACCAAGTCAAAATCAAGTCATGTAGTCGAATGCGTTTTTAAACAAATAACAAAAAAACATGAAATTAAAGTCAAAGTAAAGTCAAGTTATTCACGCCAGACACGGACTCGTAAACGATATTTTTTTCACCATAGTCATAATCAGCCGAAATATGTACAAAGCTGGCCATATAACGTTAATAACTTGTTCTGTAACTCTTTTACCCGACTGTTCAAGACGAGGATAATGTTTTTGGAGTGTATTTTATGTATGTGTGTTCCTTTTTAACCTCCTGCAGCCGAAACGGCTTGATCGATTTATACGAGTAAGGTGTCGTTGGATTCCTCTATGTATGTCATTAGGTACTTTTTCCAGGCGGGATTTTCTTTTTCTTTTATAAATAATTATTGTTAACTTACTTATGTTGTAGAACCTTTTATGTCACTGTAAAATTACGACTTGAATCATCGCAACGTAAATTTAAGAAAATTAATTTTACAATGACCAGTATTTTAGATTTAAAAGCATTTTCAAGTTACTTAGTATTTCTGTTGAATGTAAAGAAAAACTTGCGTCTCCGTCGTTATACATCAAAAATCAAATCATCACTTTCCACGTCCACGCCAATCCAACGCGGAATTATAGGCCTGTCCCAAGGCACGGCATCAAGCCCAATCCTTGACTTTTAATAAATTATCAGTCATAGTCAACAATCTTACGTTTAATGTAACTCGTTCAGGTATAATTTTCGAAGCCACATTGCAGACTTGCGGTGTTCACTACAAAATGCGTCCAGCAGTTTACGATTCTGCGAAAGACATGACCAGAACAATGCCAGCTTGCTAAAGTATTGACCTCGTCATTTGCTACCCTCTGCCTTATTTCTTCTTTCCAGATTCGATTCCTTAAAGTCATCAAGCAGAGCTCTTATCATAGGTTGCTAAGCTACTTCAAACTTTGAGGACCAGGGCCCGTACCGTGAGGTGCTTATTGCGATGATTGTTAGGTTCATCCGACGACGCTGCACGACCACGAACCGTATCGAGGCGCAATAAGGTGTATAGTCGCGCAGCGTTCTCGGCTGAGCCTAACAATCATCGCAATAAGCACCTCACGGTACGGGCCCTGCTCTACCTTAAGGCCTCGTTTATGGAAACGTGGTGTCGTGCGGGGCGTCGTGGAGCTTATAATTTAAATGTATGATCAGAGTCGTATAGAGCCGCTTCGGTATCCGCGGCGGCATAGTCTCCCGCACGGGTGACTATGCAGCTTTTGCATGAATGTTCTTATACAGGGTTATAAGGAAAGGGTATGCTTAGCCGATAACGGCTCATACTATGGGACCAAACCAGAAATTGATTAAAAAAAAATAGCTGTTCCATAGAAAAATGACAATGACACTCGACAAAATGTATGGCCTGGTAATGGCAGATATTTTTTCGCGATTTCATGACGGTCCCATAGTAAAAGTTGTTCACAGTCGTGAGCGCCTTTCTGCTTACCCTTTTCTTAAAACCCTGTATATAAATAACCATACACTTGAATACCGCAAGGAGAGTTTTGGTGGGAACGTGAAGAAGTCATGTCGCGTCATTGTATTATTTTCCACAACTTGTGTTATATCGAGTGTCAGTGTGTAAAAATTGTGGATTTTTATTCATTAAGTGGTCATCAACGTGCACGAGTGTTGGAGAATGGTGTATGTTGTGTAACGTGACTCTTCGTGTTGTTTCCAAAACTCCATAGAAACCTTTAGTAAAGTCTACACCACCACTACAGGGGCATGACGAGGACTTGACCGTGACTTACTTGGCTTGACTTAGACTATGACTGAGACTTATTTTAATTATGAACTATTTGACTTTACTTGAAATATAACAATACTTGACACTGGCTAAATATACAACGTGTGGAGCCAAAACATAAGAGAAAAAATAAATACCGCACGATGCGCCGCGAAACATTCCGCGCGACTCCCAGCTCGGCTATGCATGCGCCGCTCCGCACGACGCGTCGCGAAACAATCCGCACGACTCCCAGCGTGGCTATCCATGCGCCGCTCCGCACGACGCATCACGTAACATCCAGCACGACTCCCAGCGCGGCTCTATGCGCCGCTCCGCACGACGCATTGCGAAATATCCCGCGCGACTCCCAGCGCGGCTATCCAAGCGCCGCTCCTCCGCACGACGCGTCCCGAAATAACCAGCGCGTCTATCCAATCGCCGCTCCGCACGCCACGTCGCGAAACATCCAGCGCGACTCCCAGCGCGGCTATCGACGCTCCGTCCTGCAATACGCGTCGCGAAACATCCCGCACGACTCCCAGCGCGGCTATCCACGCTCCGGCCTGCACGACGCGTCGCGAAACATCCCGCACGACTCCCAGCGCGGCTATCCATGCGCCGCTCCGCATGACGCGTCGCGCAACGCCTTGCGTATCCATAAACGAGGTATAACTTATAAGAGTCGTTTCGACTATGGCAGTCATGACCAGTAGAAGAGGTCATCTCTTGTACTTTACTACGAAAATTCATGAAGCCTTATTGCGATACTCTGAAAATTCTATGACATACCACTCGATTCTGGTTCTTAAACTAAAAGTCCAAGTGTCTACGGAACTAACATAACACACTATTCTACAAAATTCGCAAATAATCCCATGCCTCCTATTCAACTAATCAAGGAGATTTTTTAAAATGTAAAAAATAAATTTAAGAAAACCAAAACGAGAATAAGTTTGATGATTGAATTTTGAATAAAAAAAAAATATTAGCAAATTCGTACGCGTAATATATCGGTCTCGTCGCGGTGCTTCTTGGTTTAATAAATAATTGCTGTATTTAATCAATAATTTTAAGTAATACAATATTTTTGGAATTAACTTGATTCGGATTTCGTAGTACAGTAATTCAAGGTGACAATACGAGAAACATCGCCCAAGCTAGCAGGTATGTGATGCTTTCATATTAATAATTAAAAAAAAAAGACTTCATTACTACCATTAATTTAAATACCATTATTTTTTTAATTTAAAATATAGCTGCGCTCCGTTGTTTCATTGTTTCGAGATTTCGTTTTTCTTAAGCCGCCCCAGCAATGAGGCGAATAAAAAAAAAGTTCAAATATTTCGAGCCATTTTCGAGTACAAACGGAAAAAATAATCTTATAATATCTTTATGATAACGTTGCCAATGTGCTATAGCAATTTTCATGCTATTATTTATTATTTCGGCGAAGGAGAAGCAAACATATTTTCTTTCTTCTCCTTCACCAAATAAAAAAAAGATATTATCAAAATTGCTATAAAACATTGGCAACGGTGTTCTAAAATTAACTGTTTCTTTATTACTTGTTTTTTAAATTATCTCAGAGGCTTTACATCGTTTTTTTTTTAATGGGTGATAGTGGGAGTTTTCCGTCCGAAGAGATGGGTTGGGTTGGGGTAAAATTGAGCTTACCACAACTTCAGAGCGGTCACAACTCAGAGAGGTCAGAGTTAGTTGCAGAGATGTGCGAAGTGACTACGTGCTATCATATCACATGTTTCGTTGGTTAGATGGACATCGGGTCTACCGCGGTATCTAATTTGTCTAAAGTATAAACTAAGGGCAGTATTTTTTCTCTATTTTGTTTCTGATGTTCAGAGTCCTTTACATTATTCATGCACCGATCAATCATTCTACAAGTTCAACCGACACGATATAGCCGTGCTAACCAATCACTTGATTACTTTATTTATTGGCCTTCACTAGGGTTTACACGCACGTCGCGTTTTGCGTCAGGTTTCACTCTCTTGCAATTAAAATACTCGAGACTTTTTTTGATGATAAGGGGGAACTTAGTAGGATACCTAATATAATGATTATGTAGGAAACTCACTAAAACAACCTCGGTGACCTGCCTCTACAGATAACTCTGAGTATAACTACTCGTAATATGCAAATCCACATAGAATCCAAATCCGATAACGACTTCTAGTCGTTCTTACGGCATGTTAAAATGCCGCCATAATTTATTCCCAGGTTACAGGGTTAGACTACTCTGCCAGCCCTAGTTTATGCACAGAAGCTATTTATAAGGTCATCGCAGCAGAGTATGTTCATTCCAAGATACAAATATTACAAATGCAGCCGTTAAGGTTGCTATATACGATGAGTCCTAACTGAATAAATTTACGCCAGTTTGACCTAAATGAATACGTGCACATACGTGTGAATCAGTCCGTTTCGATTAGTTGTTCACCTTAATTTTTAAAACATTTTTATATTTCTTTGCCCTATTAAATACACCGCTTTTTCTTACATATACATACATACTTTTCTGGCATTATTTATTTGAAACATCAAGCCACGAGGATAATTAAAAAAAAAAAAAACTGTCCAGTGCGTGTCGTGACACGATTATTGTAGGATTCCGTAGCTGTGTTAGAAATAAATAGTGAACTTCTAGTCCCGTAAATTATAAAAAATCTGTTAAGCGCGTAATCTCAATCTATGTGCTAATAATTATTCAGTTTTTCAGTAAATCCTTTCTGGTTTTAATTTTAACCGACACGTAGAGAAATAAAAAAAAAAGCTAATTTGGACTCGAATTTATCGGATATGAGACGCGATTTTGAAAAACAGTTTTAGAAATATAGTTATGTTTTAATTCCCTTTTCAATGATACCCCACTCGTTGGGGCAGTAAAAAACGTATTAATTTAGCCATCCCTAAAAATATTACATGACTTTTCAATATTGTTCTTGCTAGCGGGCTTTATTATCCATTAGTGTACCAAGTTTCAGCGCTCTAGTTTTCATATTAGTCTTTGAATAAAAATACCGTGACAAACAGATGGTTCGACAGACGGATACGGCGAAATTAAAAATTCTTAAGTGGCTATTGAACCCTACAATCATTATCCATTTTTTTATTTGGTACCCACTTCTAGGCATAGCATTAATTGCTTCCTTTTTGTGTGATCGATTTTATCTTGGAGTTATCTGTAGATTTATTGTCTCTGAAACAATGCACTTGTGTCTTCGCGTTGGTTTCACTTAGGGCTGATTTTTCCAACGTAAGATAACTGTTATCTGAGGTATAATATGGCCGCTTGTAATAATTTTCAATACAAAAGCTGTCAAAACGCCATATTTATTCCTCAGATAACAGTTATCTGACGTTGGAAAAAACAGCCCTTAGGTGAAATTATAAACAAACAAATGCCCTGGCGACCTAAAAAGACCCATCCAATGCGTAATCGATACAGATAGATGACTGAAGCATCTAATAAATAGTGTACCTTTTCTATCTATAAATACGGTACTAATACACCTCATTGATATATTATACTATTTGCATGCCTATAATTCGCACAGTTGCATGGAAGACAAGGATAGTTATCTATCAAAGTGTTACCAGCGCGGTGCACAGGAATATCAGGATCTATAGCTCTATTTCATGAGTTTCAAGGAATCAAGGGTGGGTTTGGGTGGTAGGTAGATAGGTAGGATAGTGCAATGACGCTGCATATGCTGCAAGCCTCGATATTATGATAGTCGGGCTCGAACGCGGACGACGAAGGGTCGTGCTCTGCTCCCAATTTAAAATGATATCATTCAACGCAAAATAATATATGCCGTGTATTAATTACGTTTAAAACATCGTAGGACGCATTCCCGAATGACGTCTTGAAAAAGTGGATAATAATAATAATAAACGGTTCAAATATAGCGTGCAAAAAATAATATTAATTTCACGATGCCTAATACCCAAAAGCGCGAACTCTTTGGCGGTCGGGCAAGTGTTTATTGTGGTGACCCTAGAACGGCTCCACACATTTCTTCTTTAGCAGCTAAATTTACTTCTCAGTCGGGTGTTCAACTTTCTAGAGTACGTCGGTCAGGACGAGGATACCGCAAGCATAACGCTGCTCGCGGTCGCGGTCGTGGCTATTGCGCTGCTCGGCTCTCGACTTCATCTCTTTCTACATCGGACACTTCAGAATCTCTCAGTCAGCTAGCTGGCCCTCCGCGCATTGACAAAGAAGCTCTAGACTTCAACTCATGGAACTGGCGTAACATCGCCTGGCAATTATTTAACCAGTATATCTACGGCCCTTGTATCCCACCGGGAAATTTCACCATCTTTGATTTAATATCGGAGATGCAGAGTCCCAAACACAAGACTTCGACGCGAGATATTTTTGATTTTTCTTTGGAAACTCCACCAATTTTTCCATCGCCTTTCAATATAAAAGAGATTGTGCACTATGTGATGTATAACAAACGGACACGCAAGGTATTCATATTTACTCGAGAATTTAGTTTCATTTGATACCATGGTAGCTCGACAAGGTCGCCTCACGTTTGCCTCAAGGATGATCCGACCTTCCACAGAAAAGACCTGATCAGTGCGATGAAGTTGCCTGACAACGAGCCGCTGACGTCGAGCGAGTACTGGGTGATCACGGACCCCTGGAAGCAGGACTGGGAGCGAGGCGTGCAGGTCCCCGTCAACCCCGACTCGCTGCCCGCGCCCAAGGTCAAGATCATTGACAACCCGCAGCCACCTGGACATATAGAATTCAAACTGTGAGTACCTCCATGTGTCCAGCTTCCTCAAAGCCAAAGTATGAATTTAAATTCGTTAAAAAAGCCTTTTTTTTTTGGCAAATTTGTGTGCTTGATGATTATTCCATTTTTAAACTGTATTAGAAAGAAAATTGTTTTTGGCTGCTACTAAGGTTAACAATATATATTTGTCACCTTTGCATTTTGATGTGCGTCGTTTCTGATGCTTTGATGCAACATATTTTGCAATGAGTCACCCAAAGTGGCGTCGCTTTACTTGTTGATTCTCTTTCTATTTTGGTATCTAGGTCATCCAGGGCTCTAGGACGCCTACGTGCCTAGGCTGCACTTGCGCCGAGCGGTCGCCGTTTGAGGTGGGGGGTGGGCAAGAAGGGCAAATTGTGGGTGGGCAGGGTGGTAACTGGGCTGAAAACCTCCCTCGCTCATGCTCTCATTTCAAATATTAATGCAGCGATATATATTTATATAAGTATTTGCAAATATTTTTTTTTTATCGCCCTTGTTGGTAAATTTTTTCCGCTTTGTTTAGTGTAGAACATACTTAGATTTTAGACAGCAGTATGCTGCCTATTTGACAGGCCTTGGAGATCTTAACGGTGAATAATGTGTTTTGCTAGGCCACTAGTAAAGCCTAACTGCAAGTCACAAGATTGAAAAGGTACCCCTAACCCCCACCCTAGTTCGCTCCGTGTCTAAAGGATTTCTAAAAATTACTATAAGCTGAAGTTTATTTTTCTCTGCAACCGATTCCAAAGTGGAACTTACTTTATGAGCATCGTCATTACGAATAAATTACCAGTTGATTTTTTTATTACTGATAAACAGTATTCTTAATCCGACGTGGACAAATGTCAATTGGAAGCGTATATTTTTATGAATGTACTAGTTGATGCCTGCGATTTTGTATGTTTGTAATCGTAGACAGTGGTATACAAAATGCACATTTTAAATCAATCATATTCGTTGTAACAGAAATCGACGAGAGGCTATTAACTAAATTATTCAGGCATCGGTGATATCCATATGACTGCCGCCTGCATATAAAATGCAGGCGGCAGTCATACTAGTGTCTATTAGTCGCTGCCTGGAAATAGTCGCTGATCGATTTCTGTTACATTTACTACGATTCGGTAGAACAGTAAACGATTGAATATAACTTCTGGTCTAGGATGTAACAAAAAGTTTTTATTGTAGACAAACTTTTTTCAATAATATTGTTTGGTAGCTTCATTATGGTAGGTGACTTCTTGTATCGAATGAAATATCTTGTATTTAGGTTGTGGCTTGATAGTCGAACGCAAGAGTTCAATTACCACTGTTAAATATTTCATTCGAATAGCAAATTGTTTGATCACCAACCTCTCAATGTTTTATTAGATATTGATGTCGAGGTTTCGTAGGAGGCCGAAGGGGTCTTAGCTACTCTCTTTAGGGGGGCGTATGCACTGATTCTTGCCGTCTCGTTCGCATTATATCAACATTTTTCATATAAAATTAACGGAGAAGTCATTAAAAAATGTCAAGTTATTGACTGAAGAATACCATTGCCAATGTTTTATAACAATTTTCATGTTATTAATATATTTTCCTTTAACAATGGTATTCTTAAATCAATGACTAGATATTATTTTTTAATGTCTTTTCTGTTATTTTTATATTCAAAATTGTTGAATTACGAACGAGACAGCAAGAACCAGGGTGTACGCCCCTTTAAGACGGTGTCATTTCGTAGTCCCCTAACGCACCCAACGTTATTATCACTACTACATTACTACTGGATATTTAGTATTAAAAAAAAAACGAACACTAAGACTCTGTTTTCTAATATTATTTTACGCAAACAGTTAGCACAAGCACTTAATGAGAGTAGACGTGTGGATCGAGAGAACACTAACAACAATATCACTATCTTCGTGTTATGCAAATAATGTTGCATTACTTCTATTTTAGAAATTGCTTAAGGTTATCAACTTTAACTAAATACGCTCTGTCCCATTCACACATTAGTGAAATAATAAGACGTCAAATGTTATAAAAAAGAAAATGTTGCAAAAACATGTTTCAATATAAGCCTCAGTAATTTTATACAATAAAAAATATGAAAAATACAGAACGAAAATCGGTTTCCTGCTCTTAAAGATTTTTACTATAAGCTTGAGAATAGAGTATACCGCCGTCTCTTCCATACAAAAAGCGTAGTCTGATACCCACCCCTAAATGTTATTCGATTTCGATGTTTTTATTATATGTTATCCACACCGTGAAAAACTATAATTTTATTTTTATTTTTTATTTCTCTATGTCTTAGTTGTTATAGGCACCTAAAGTGACAAATTTTTTTAGTCGAAATTACGGCGAATAAAAGTAGTTGTTGTTAGAATACCATAAACATTTTTTGAAAAAACAAAACAGCGGCATAGTTTATTATAGTTTATCCAAACCATTGACACCAAAAACAAAAGATTTTATTAGAATTTAGTGGGTGATAACAGACTACCCCCGAAACGCTAATTTCATCAAAGAGTTAGGAAAATTCATTAACTCTCTCTATATGAGTTTTGGCGGGAACGTGAAGAAATCATGTCGCGTCATTTTATTATTTTCCAAAACTTGTGTTATTTCGAGTGTTAATGTGTAAAAACAGTGAATTTTTACCCGTTAAGTGTTCGTGAGCATGCACGAGTGTTGGTGAATGGTATAATGTCGTGAAACGTGAATTTTCGTGTTGTTTCCAAAACTCCATAGAAGGCTCTAGTAAAGTTTTCGCCACTTTACTGGGGCATGACTTGGACTTGACCGTGACTTGCTTTGCTCGCCTTTGACTGTGACTATGACTTATTTTACAATATTCACCAAAACTTGAAAAAATATGAGTATACTTGACACTGGCAAATGACGTAAGACGTGCGACGCCATAATCCTCTTAGGAGGAAAGAGAAAAAAAAACTCTCTATCGCACGCACTAGAAACAGAGCGACAACTGTACAATTTCAAATATCGAATACGCCAAAACCTGGCGGAAGGACTAAACTCTTAATTGTAAATGAGTACGGAACCATTGACTGAATTGAGTAATATTCACGAAACTATGTTGTTTGTTTCTGAGGATTGAGAGATCACAATTACGACTTGGGATCTGCTATTATTACAAGATATTTTACAAAATGTCTATATTCCTAACTTTAAAATACAACATAACAGTTACGAGGCTATTTCGAGAGAAAGATAGCGCTATATATAAACTTTCGCGCGCAGATGAAAGAGATGGCTTTTTTCGCGCGCTAGTCAAAAAGGCCAGATAATTGTTAATTACATCTGCACCAGGAAATCAATCAAAATTCTGTTCTATGAAAACCTAGATATTATAATTACCTCACTATTAGGGTAATAATCAATTGAATATACAATAGGGGTTGCGAGCGCCAGCGTTAAATGTGTGTAAATCGAGGTCTTTTCAATGATTTTTTTATCTAGAAAATGTCATGTTTTTCCGCCACGCAATACTAGATGACAGAACCAAAAAATACATTTCTCAAAATAAGATTTTTAATCGACATAACTTAAGATACTACATCATCTACATACTTACATAACTTTATCAAAATTAGCCGTTAAAAATTTAAAATACTTTCCAAGATCTAGCCAATAGTGCGCGAGTATTGAGGGACCACGCTTGAAGGTCTAACTATTTATGTTTTATTTATAAGGAAAATTCTGTGCTATTTACATAATCTTTTACAAATTGCAAGATTATATTTTACGATTATTTCAAGAGTTTTACTCGACGCGGGCTATACTTATTTCACTAATTCCAGAGGTGCTCTCTCAGCTCTCCAACACATGAGAAATTTACTGATGTATCGGCTTACAAGACGTGACTTTGTTGTTGTGCGTGCTAAGCTCTGGTTTCCTCCAATAGCCGCCACGTCATTATAAGCGGTCGGTCACTATATAGCATCGAATGAGGTCACTGAAACGTTGGCTATGAAAACAAGATTGTGTGGTAATACAATGACGCGAAATTACTTCTTCACGCTCCCGCCAATACTCCTACACTGCCATTGGAAAAACGTTCGCAACACCGCGCACCGTACAGTATGGCCGTCATGCAAATGGCGCCTCCGCTACTGACGTAACGGTGTCATACAAAGTAAGTGTTCTAGGAAACTATAACATCGTGTCTTCATAGCCAATGTTTCAGGTAGTCATTCGACGTCACAGTACTGTACTTTTATACAGGGCAACTTTTTTAGTAGTGCGTAAATTTTGTGTACTGAAGATTGTTGAAAAATACCTGGATACATATGTTTTGGTTGTACCCACCTTGATACAAAATTATTTAGATAACTCCAAATGAAAATAGCTACAGCAAGAGCTGTAGTCTTTTCATAGTCACTCTATTCGTGATTTTACTACGAACACCTACGTGTAGGTACTTACATTGCTTTGTCTCTCGCTCGCTACAGCGAGAAGTAGGTAGGTAATTATTGTATTGTAGGTTTTCCGACATTTCGTGGTCAAAAATTAATAAATGTGAAAATAATATGTTCTTTATTTGTTAAATATGTTCTACTAAAGATACTAATTACGTGATAAAAATTGCGCACTACTTAAAAGTTACCTTGTATAAAAGTACACTTAAAAGTTTATAGTGACCGAGCGCTTACAAAAAGCCACCGCTATTGGACGAAACCAGAGCTTTAGTGAAACGCTTGTGCAGTCGAGAGTTCAATCGCTGCCGCCGGTCATTGGATTACCTCACGGAAAACACGGTTTCCGATTCTGGTATAATTTGAATGCATTTGATAGTCGAAGCGGGAAGACACGGCTTAGTTATACTTTGAAATTCATACTCATGCTGCATATCGATGAAAATCGTACGATTACCATAAATTGGAAATATAAAAAAATACTAAAATTATTTATTGTCACAAAAAGTAGGTACAAAATAATTTCCGGCTATTTCTCAAACTGGGTGCATTTAAGCACCCGTATCTTCGGGACTATCCCGTCATGAAAACAATAACTATTATTGTTTAAGGAAACCAAAATTTTAATTAAAATTGTAATACACCAAAACAATATTAAAACGATAAAAGTACTCGTATGAGATTAAATATTAAATATTGTGTAATTATCATTCAAAAATTCGCTACAACGAGTCAGAAATAAACATTATGGTTTATGAATATAGTGAATAGTGCAGTTGAGTCTTGGCCTGTCCATGGCCTTTCAACTAGGATAACATCCTCTCGATCGCTTCGGGATAAGGTGTGTACGACATTTATTATTAGCATACATTGTATGTGAAAGAATATTTATTTTCAAGAGTTTCTGTTCTTTTGTTGCGAACCAAACGGTGCGTGTAGTATACGTAAGTGAACGGGTGTCAAACAAGACTAAAATATTTTAAAAGAGGCTCGCGTATTGTCCTTTTTAATTGTTTATGTTCGTTGGGAACATAAACAAATTTTGATTCCTTTGTTTTGCGACAGGCATTACAACACCGCACTTATATCTTATCAGCTAGTAACGTTCCTATTAGATAGCATTACTAAAGTGCAATAAATTATTATGCGATGGTAAACACGACGTACACGTACTCTTGGAGAAATACTGGGGTTGCCTGTGCTTATCAAAACAATTTAAGCATACGTTTTTACGATATCAGAAATATTTATTGGCCATAAATAGGTTACCCATCGTTCTCTTGAAATTTTGAAGACCCGAATATTGGTTTCCCAAAAACGTAACTCTTATAACCAAAACCCTTTTTTGAACTGGAAATAGAATATATTAATTCTCACTTTTCAACGAAAGAACGAGCCTATAATCATTGTAGACATGGTACAGATCTATGAACCAGCTTCACCGAATCCGTCTATCGCTATAGACATCTGCACAAGACGTCGACGAGTCTGCTCTCTCGTATTGGACTGAAATGTGCAGCCACCATTGAGATTGTATCTCAATGACAGCCACCAACGAAAGTGTAACATATCACAGATACTGTTTAAATCGTCACACACACTTCGTCGACATAAGGCTAACAACATGTATACTAAAAAGAAAATAAAATATTGTTGTTTAAGCGAGGCTAGAGGTAAATGTGATTATTGTTGATCGTGTTGTTATGATTTGTGGCAGACCGAAAGACAAGTACATCCACCTGTCGCGCGACGCCAACTACTCTCCCGAGAAGCACCAGCTGAGCGCGACACCGGCGTGCGCGGAGGCGGCCTGCGCTTACGACCTGGACGCTACTGACATCAACTGGCTGCGTCTGCTGAACGCGGAAAGAGCGCGAGCCGGCGCCGCAGCCGTCACTGAAAACCAGTTCGAGAAGGTCATCGAGGAGCTCGAGGTGAGGAGATATTTTTTACCACGAAGCAGAGTATGAGGAATATGGGATTAGCAGTCTTTGTACTGTTAGCTTGTAACTGTAATGCTGAGTCGGCGGTAAGAGCGATAAGAGCGGTATCGGCGGAAGAAAACATACCGCGAACGAATCGAGAGAGATATTGCTACATAATACTATTACTACTAGCGTGAGAACCTTGATCTTAACCTTTTAACTCGCCATAACGACGTGGACGATATAAATCCTTGAATTAATAAAACGATTTCATTTATTATATTATATTCATTCATTGTTGTCCGGTCGAACAACAATGATAAAAAAGTTTTAATAGTTCCCTGGACCAATATCTATAGAACTAATGGAAGTTAACCAGATATTATTTATTAGTTCTATAGAACAAATGGGCCAGTTTTCGTTTTAATAGTTCTACCATTGAACTACAGGCATACAAAAAAAACAGTTCTATGACGTCACAGTACCAACTTTATCAGCGTGTGCATGTATCTTTGAAAGAGGGGAATGCTTGTGCTTTGCGACACCCGTCCGAGTCGCTCGGGCCGTTACAGGTGTTGCTCTAAGATTTCTACCTTAAAATAAAAAAAAACGTTGCGTTGACCCCGCTTTACCTCCTTGTATTTTTGCTCCGCTAAATACGACCATATATGATAAAAAGTATAGCTTATATGATGCAAATACTGGTTTTCATTCCGGAACACAGTAATTTCGAAATTCCGCAGAGAAGAAAGTTTAAAAAAAAAATAGGAATGCAAGACTCAGTCCACCCGTTCAAGCATTTGCCCCAGTATCTCACTTTTGCTATTGCAAGGCGCACTGGTATTGTTTGTTTAGATATGGAATTTTCTAGATCCATTTTATTGCATTCCGGTCTGTATCGGAGAATGTCTTTGGAATGGAAGTATAAATGCTAAAGTAATAAAAATTTGAACGGAGGATAATTGCATAACAGTCAGATATGTCCTATTACAAAATTAAAATTTGAGTATATTATTCAGTTATTACTATAATTATCATAAAACTCATCCAACTCATCAAACTCAAATAACCAATGATAATTCTTGAATAAACCTTTTTGAACATATTTCGCTGATTTTTGTTGATTAATTTTTAAACGAAAACTGGGATTTACTTTTCTAGATGCATCTGTTGAAGTTTCCATACTTACTCATAATATTCTAGTGGTCACCGTAATCTTGTTGTCTGATTTTCATACTGAATAAGTTTAAAGTAATGTCTGATGGCCAGCAAAATGTTTTCTGATTCCGTAAATTCCTTACCTTTATCTTATAAACAACGTGTCACACAATATAAATTAGTTTGTACAAGTTTCCTCTGTATACCAGGTGCGGACATGGGACAAGATCCAGGCGATCATGAAGTCTGAGGAAGGTCTAGGCATAGAGTACGACGAGAATGTGATATGCGACGTGTGTCGCTCGCCCGACTCTGAGGACGGTAACGAGATGGTTTTCTGCGACTCTTGCAACATCTGCGTCCACCAGGCGTGCTACGGCATAACTGTCATACCGGACGGTAACTATTTTTTAAATCCTCGTGCACTTTCACCTTAAATGATTTGGCGGACACTTAAGTAAATTTTACCGTTAGTAAATTATATACAATTTTTTTTTTTTTTTTTTTTTTCATAGTATTTATATCAATCAATGGGAGAAGCCTCTGGTTCCCGAAACACTGTTTTCACTAGTTCGAAGCCAGCGGATTCAATCAATTTTTTATGTTAAATCCATTTGTACCCAAATAAAGTATTTGTATTTGTATAAGCAATTGGATGATCACTAGTTTTCGACCTGCAACCCCCGACGCTTTCATACTGTTTTCGTCTTCTCTGTATTTCCCAACCTTTCGATTCGAATCGATTTCGATTACCTCTCAACAGTAGTGTAATTGATATATATTTTTTTTAAACATATTTTTCTATCTTCTGCGACATGTAGCAGCAAGTGGCATCGTTAGCAAAAATGACCGGTGAATCTCAATTCTCAGATCGCTATGAGCCCTTGGCTTTACAAAATTCAGTATACTTGTCCTGACAGTTTCAACCCTAAAAAACGTCTTTATCACGAAATAGCTTTGTACCGCGGCTTCGCCCGGCTGGAAAATTCCTCAGGAAAGATACATTTTCCCAGGATAAAAAGTAGCCTATGTCACTTATCGGCACTTAAACTATATTCATGCAACCTAACTATATTCACGTCGATCTCTTGTTCCACTGTTGCTGCGGAAAAAAATGAACAAACGAAACAACAAATACACATTAATAATTTTAGTCCTGGACAAGTTTTTACAGCTACGAGATGCCTGTTAGTGGTTTTAAAGTGCCATCTGTGTCAGTATGTAATGTATGCTCAATTGCTTGTGTTTTCAGGTCAGTGGCTGTGCCGGCCGTGTGGAGATGCCGTGAGGCCCACCTGCGTGCTCTGTCCTAACCAAGGCGGCGCTATGAAGTGCACCCCGTCGGGCCACAAATGGGCACACGTCAGCTGCGTGCTCTGGATCCCTGAGGTGTCCATCGGGTGCGCAGAGAAAATGGAGCCCATCACCAAGATCTCCTCGATCCCCGCCTCGCGCTGGTCCCTAGTGTGCGTGTTATGTCGCGAGCGCAAGGGTGCTTGTATACAGTGTTCTGTTAAGAGTTGTAAGACAGCCTACCACGTCACGTGTGCGTTTAAACATGGACTCGAAATGCGAGCTATCATCGAAGATGAGAACGCGGACGACGGTGTCAAGCTGCGGTCGTATTGCCAAAAACATAGTGTGAACTCTAAAAAGGAGAAGTCCGGTTCCGGATCTGAGGAAGAGGAAGTGAAACGGAAGCGCAGGAAGGACATGACTTCAGAGGAGAAGACGCAAGCGCGAGCCGCGCGCCTGCACGAGATCGAGAAAGAATTTGACAAGCACGTTAGCGTGAAAGACATTAGCTCTCATCTTCTAGATGTCGATCAGGACGCTATTAACTACATTTATAATTACTGGAAATTGAAGCGGCGGTCGGGACACAACCGGCCGCTACTGCCGCCCAAGTCGGACGACACCGAGCTACTCTCGCACCGGCAAGAGCAGGCCGACCTGGACAAGATGAAAATGTTCGTGCAGCTGAGGCAGGACCTTGAGCGCGTCCGCAACCTGTGCTACATGGTGAGCAGGCGGGAGAAACTGTCGCGGTCATTCTTTCGGCTCCGCGAGCAGACCTTCCATAAGCAGATGGCCGTGCTGTCGGGCGGCTCCGAAATACCCGGAGAGGAGCTCGCCGCTATTTACGAGGCGAACCACGGGCCCTCGATCTACGATACCCTATACTCTCATCCGGACGTGCCCGAGCACAAGATCAACTTCGAGGAATTGCTCGCAAAGATCGCGCCACCGGACTCGAACGACGACAAGAAGAAAGATCGCAACGGGCTGCGTCGCTCTAAGTCCTCCAACCCATACCGGAAACACTACGTGAACGGGGCGCGGCGTAGCGGCAGCATGTACAGCGGTCTCTCCAGTGAGGAGAGCGATGCGGAGATTGCGCGCTCCTCCAAGTACCGCTCGCGCGCCATCGGTTCCAGCACAGATGACGACGATGCCAGAAAGAAACCGTCCACCTCCTCGCCCAAGAAAAAGATCTCCCCGAAAACGAAAGCCGCCAAGATATCTCCGAGAAAGATTGACAAGAAGAAAAAGAAAACGCCGCAGTCAAAAGCAGTTGTAGAGAGCAGCAGCGAAGAAGACGCGGCGGTCGCTCTTCCAAAGAGAGATAAGACCGGCAGCAAGACTCTCCGTCAGATGGAGAAGGAGATGACGGCGGGCAAACGAGGTCAATCCGGCAGCGACAGCGATGAGTTGATGCCTATAAGATCAACCAGGAGCACCAAATTTCCTGTGGACATTTACTCAGACAGCAGTGAAGACTCCGCGAACGACAAAACGGAAGTCAAAAAAGATATGGACAAAATGAAACACGAAAAAGACGATAAACATAAATCTAAAAAATCGACGAACGCGAGCGATCCTCAGCAATCGTTGCCAAGAACGAAAGCGGCGATGAAAGAATTCATACCGAGCCACGCCGAGAAGAAAGAATCAGTTTCAACTGAAGACAAGCCGGCTCCCAAGAAGAGAGGCAGAAAGCCATCGATCAAGGAGAAGAAACCGCCGGTGAAAACTCACGAATCTGATGACGAGGCTAAAAACAAAGAGAATAAATTCTCGAAACCTAAAGACAACCCGACAGATTTAATAGTTCCTCAGAGACAAGCCGCCAAAAAAGCCTCGGAGAATATGCGATCTACATCCTCCGGTAAAAAGGAGGAGAATGCCATCGAGAAGTCACCTGAAGAGGTGAAAATCAAAGCGAAAGGCAAAGGCAAGGGCAAGGAGATCAAAAGTCCAACCGCCAAACCCGCCAGACAGACGTCCAAAGACGCGGAAAAGGAGACTATCGCGTACGTTCCGCAACGGCAAGCGGCAAAGAAAGCCGCCGCGCATATTAAAAATATCGGAAGCAAGGTACCGACGCCGGAGACAGGCGAAGCGGGCAAGAAGAAAGAGGAGAAACAGGAGTCGTCAAAGTCGTCGGACGAGTCGCCGAGCAAGAAGAAGGCAGAGAGCAAGGAGAGCTCGTCGTCGTCATCTGCGTCGAGTAGTAGCAGCTACTCGTCCTCCTCCAGCTCGGAGTTCGAGGAACCAGAGAAGGCGGGCCCCAAGCCGGCCACAAAGGCGCGCGAGATCAAGCCTGCCGCCACGGCCAAGCCACCCTCGCTGTTCTCGCCGCCGAGCGCTCGCCCCACTGTGGACTTGCCCTTTCTTGACAAGGTGTCAAAGCCACTCTCGTCGACCAGCGCCTCGAGCGACTCTGACAGCCAGTCCGACGGTTCCGGCTCGTCCAGCCCCACTCCCAAGCGGCCGCGCCGCCGGAGGAAGCACGCCTCCGGCGATACCTCCCCTCGCAAGGCCCCAGACGAGAAGCTTAAAACTTCCGAACGGGAGTCCGAGCGCGGGGTATCACCGCCGGCTGCTGAAAGAGAGGAACCGGCCGGAGCTGCCGGTGCGCGTGCGGCCGCACGTGTTCGGACCAGAAGCACTGCTACAGGCGGAGGTCTTTCTGAGCTGCCTGATGCCGGATCTAGAAAATCATCTAAAGACGACGCCGCCCGAGCCGCTACACCCGATAAAACTCCGAAAGAGCGCCGCCAGTCCTGTGAACTTCCGCCTCCGGAACGGAAAGCGCACGAGACAGTGAAGGACTCGCCCAAGGAACCCCGGAGGCGATCCTCTCCCAAGGCCAGGAGAAGGTCGACCCTGCTCGTAGAACGCTCGCCCGACCGCTCGCCGACTCACAATGACCTCAAGTTGAAAGCTAGTAAAGTGAAACATTCAAGCGTGTCCGACGAAAGGGACAAACCTTCAGAAAGACAGGCCTCTCCCCTGCCAGACAAGCACAGTTCCAAAAAGAACGTAGAGCAGAGGCGTAAGAGCATATCGAGTAGACGAATGAGCGTAAAAGAACCCTCACACAAGGATGCTAAAGACCAAGTGGTACCGACTGCGGAGGAGGTGATCGAACCCAAACAGAGGCGACAGAGTCGTTACGAAACGTGCGACACCAAGACGGCGCGCGAGAGTGTCTCGCCTGGCAAAAAGTTGGTTTCTGACAAGCCACAGGCGGAGGTGCCGGACAAGAAGACTCCTGTCCGAATGAACGACGACTACAACGACAGCGAGAAGTGGCTGCCGAAGGCTCCGAGTCCGACACACGTGCTCACGCCCATCGAGCGACCCGGCGGCAACGAGAAATACATGACTGATGACAAATCGTTCGACTCCGCGGATGCCTGTACAGAGAAATCGAGCGTGAAGATGATCGCAAAGATACAAGCGAACCTGAACGAGAACACTATGATAAAGTCGCCGCGGACGCCGATGGACGCGCGCAGCCTGGCTCCTGAAGAGGAAACTCCCGTGAAGAACTTGCGCAAGCGGTCCACCCTAGAGGTCGTTACGCAGCAGGACGCCAGTCATGTGCAAGGCGTCGAGATTTCTAAGAGCGCGAAGATACCGTCCACCGTGTACCACGACCGGCCGCCCACCTCGCCGCAGCAGAAGGACAACGAACTGTTCGCTTTTGACATGATCGCCGTCGACGATGGATTCAATCACGACGAAATAATGAAACCCTTCTCCTCCTTCCCCGAATTCTTCTTCAAAGAGGACTCTAAGGAGCAAGGCCGACAAGAGACATTGAACTTGGTAGATCGCTTGAGAATGCAGCTCAGTGCCAAGAAGGCACCAGAGAACTGTCAACAAGAGCCGCCCGCGGACGACAAAGACCACATCGGAGACGAGCACAGAGGAGACGATTATGGAGAGAACCACAGAGTAGACATCCAAAAGGGCGAAGATCACAGTATGCGAGACGAGAGCGCTCTCCTCCTCGAACACAATAAGCACGACGGAGAGCTTTCTCCCGTCAGGGATATCAGATTAGAGACGGAAACTCACGTCGTGTCGTCACCGCCACAACACCACAATACCATGAATCATATTCAGCATTCGATCGCGCCCGCGGAGATGCCCAGGAGAAAATCTATTCTAGAGGATAAAGAGTATCATCAGGTGGCGATGACTAGCAACGACACATGGCAAACGAATACGGGCACGACGTTTGCCGTCCCTCACATTGAGCAGGAGTCGAGAAAGTACGAGCGCAACGCATATACCGAGGAAAGTAAGGAGCCGGGCGTCCCGTCCGCGCGCGAGGCACAGTCCGCCTCGGAGGTGTGCGACACCGGCTCGCTCTCGAAGCAGAGCGACGACTCGCAGCCTTCTGCCGTGGACAACTCGAACGGTGCTATCGACGTGGAGACGATCCGCGAGCACGCGCACACGTACAACAGCAACGAGCGAGCGGGCGAGCGGGCCGAGTGCGGCGGCGTGACCTCGCCGTACGTCGGGCACGAGTCACAGTGGCGCGAGAGCGAGATTCCGCGGCGGCGCTCCTCTGCCTCCAGTACAGATTCGGAGGCGTCAGGCGTACGCGAGCCGCACGCTGCCGCCGGCGGCATGCCCGAGATCGACTCGTATCCGCCCATCCCGGCGTACTCTTGCTCCGTGGAGCCCTCGATGCCGCTCAACCAGTACGCGACGTACCCGCCGGACGCGTCGCCGTTCCTCACCACCATGAGCTCGCTTTTCGGCGGCGGCGCGTGCTCGCAGCTGCCGCTACCGTCGCCAGGGCCGCTCTACGCGCCGCAGCTCTCTTACTCGGCGACGGGGCTGCTGCCGCCTAAGCCGCCCTTCCGCCGGCTCTGCGCCGCCTTCACCTCCTCCTCGCAGAACATAGCGCTCACCACGGCTATGATAGCGCCACCGACGCCCAAGCCGCTCGATTCGCCCACCAGAGATGACACCATAGACGTGACACCCGACGACAAGTTCTCAATGCAAGCCTCCAGCCCCAGCATATGCGTAGACGACTCCACGTACGAAACGAGTCAGAGTCGAGCCTCTAAGATCTCCAACGATATAAACGATACCGTAACAAGTATCTCTCAACAAGAATGTAAATCTCCGGCGAAACCCATACCACCGCTCAAACCGTCCATTAAGTTCCCCGGGAAGTCGCCCGGCAAGAGCCCTGGCATTTCGCCGAAAAGAAGCGAAGCGCCGAAAGGCTCGAAAAGGTCGAGCAACAGGAGTAACAGAGGGCAACGTGGGCGTGGGCGGTCAAAGAGCCGCGGTCACGGTGCGCACTCGTACACACCCGTCGACTACGTCGGCGACTCGATACGGAACAAGCTCGTCGGCACCGTCTACGACTTTGAGGAAGAGATCGCTAACGATGGCGTCGACCTGAAGGCGTTGCGGGAACGGAGGAAATCTATAGACGTGCGAGACGACCGGAGATCGGAGCACTCGTACAAGGACACGTCCCAGTCTCCGCGCGTCCACAGTCCGCAGCGAGCTTCCAAGAAGACGCCCACCAGCGAGACGAAGGAATACCGGGCCTCTGCCGAGGAGCTGGAGAAGCCAGCGGAGAGTGTGTGCGCGGAGGTGCGCGGGTTCGTGCACGTGCCGCCGCTGCTGCCGGGGCCCGTGGACATGCGCACTTATCAGCCGGAGGCAGCTCCCGCCGCCGGGGGCGAGTACCTGCGACCGGCGCTCGCGTACACGGCCGCCGCTGCCGAGCGGCATCTCGCCGACCTGGAGGAGGAGCAGGCGGCGCCGCCGGCGCCTGCCTCGCTGCCGCCGCCCGCGCCCCCGCCGCTTGACGCCTACGTGCCGCTACCCAAGGTGTCGCTCTCCGACTCGCGCAACCAGCTCAAGGTGAAGATTAAAGGACCCTTCCTGGACGCGAACTACTCGGCGAGCTCGGTGGCGGCGCCGGTGCCCCCGCCCGCGCCGCCTCTCGATCCGCCCGCGGGTGCATTCACCGCGGCCGTGGTGGCCTCCTCTGCGATGGCGGGCTCGACGAGCCTGCGCCGCATGCGCAAGAAGGAGTTGCTACGCCAGTATTGGACGCAAGACATGAACATGGACGATCCGACGAGCGGCGCGATGATTGGTGCCGCGCCGCCGCCCGCTGCGCCGCCGCCGCCGCGCGCCGTCATCACCATCCCCAAAGCGGTCACCTCTATGACGAGCATCCCCACGCGCGAGGACTACAAGATCCTCGAGCCGCCCATCATTGAGACCAAGAAAAAGCGAAAGGTAAGCAGCGGGCTGTCGCGCGAGCTGCGACACCTGAAGGTGACGATGAACGACGAGGCGGAGCCCGGCGACGAGATGAACCTCTCCTCGCTGGCGGCGGCTGGCGCGCACAAGAGGCGCGCGCGCCTCTCCTCCAAACCGACCAAGGCGGTGCCCACCTCGCCCCTTGCGCCTAAGCTCAAGATAAAGATCGGTGCCGACACCGTGCCGCACGTCACCGAAGAGCCCTTCGACTTCCGTCCGCCCAAGAAGCGGCTCGTTCACAAGCCGAGCCTTGAAGACCTGCGTCGGGAAAGCATGAAGTACCGCAAGATGGTGATGGCCGACTTCGAGGAGAACGAGAAGACCGCCAAACACAAATCCAGCAAGAGCGAGAAACGAAAGAAGAAAAAGGACAAAAAAGCGGACAAGTTACAAGTGGTGAATAGTGAAAGTGAAAGTGCTCCCAAGTTAATAATAAAGATAAAGCGTCCGACGGCGGATGGCGGCGAGGGGGGGCCGGCGGCGGCGGTGGCGCCCCTGGTCGACCCGTTCGACTACGACCCGACGGCGCCTGACCCGCTGGCGCTCGACACGCCCTGCTACTCGGAGGGGCTTTCCGCCATGCGCAAGGTGCGCACAGCCAAAGTGACGCCGATCCGATTAAAACTGGCACGCACGCAGGGCTCCAGCTACGTGATGAAGGGGGGCGCGTCGCCAGCGCCGCCCGCCCCCGTGCCCGCGCCCGCGCCCGCCCCGTCGCTCGACGAGCACGCGGACGTTAGGTGATATACGCGGGCGAGCGCGCGCGCCCCGCTATGAGGACTCAGAATCACACTCACGCAACACTCACTATGAAACCTCTCACGCAGTGAAACTGATAATAGTGATAGTGAATGTACAGTTTTAGTGTAAAAATAAATAAATAATATAGCTATAGAATAACGTTAGTCCTAACATATTATTTATTTGTATAAATCGGAAGCTCAATGATTAACTTAAAGTTACTCTAAGATGTGTAATTTTGTGCATCATTTAATGCGCAAGTAAATCTTAATATAGTATAGCGTATATTTTTGTTAATGTTACTGTTTTACTTTGTGCCTCATATCGAATCTCATTAATTTTTGTCGTGAAATGATCGCAATGAAATCTTCTTTATATACCTAGTTATGTTCGGAATTCTTCCCTATCACAAGGGACATCACAGCGCGCCGGCGCAGGGTCGCCGCGACGTATTTCGGTTTATAGGCACACCTTCGCGAACTATCAAAAAGTTTTGTTAGTTTAATATATGCATTTATATTTTTATTACCTACTAAACGAAAAGCGTGTTACCTACGCATGTCTATAGTTTTGTTTAGCTCTGGAGAAATAAATGCTATTAGAATGACACAAGTAGTTTAGCGGGTAGAACTGTTATTTTTTACTTGGCTACGAGTTTTGTTGCCATGGATGACTGAAACAGGTTAAATTTATTTTGTAGGCACGATGGTAGGATTATTTTATAAATATTTAAATCCAAATTTTTAATGAAATGAAAATTATGATCTTTGTTTTTAATACAATTATTTAGACTTGTTTTTGATACATTTTACAACAAAGAAGCTGGGCTTCTTTTAATGCGAACATAATAATTACAAGTCGGTTTTACTTTGGTACTTACTGTATTATTAAAATTAATATAATTTATTTATCTCTCATGAATGAAACAGTAAGGTACCATAAATCATGTCCACATAATATAGCTTAATAGGACACAGATAAATTTGTACTTGGCCAATATTTTAACACCATTTTAAACATTTATTGCATATATATTAAAATCTTTTTGATACATATAGGAAACCAACATCGCCATTTTCTTAATTTATTCTATTAACTAACACGTTATACGTTTGTATAGATTAGTGAAAACTTTTATACAAAAAAAGGTATATATTGTTATATGACACAGTATAATATAAAAAAAGAAATACAAATAAAAAAAAATATGCATGTAATATTTTCTATCGGTCACATGCAGTAAGGTGTGCAAATTATACTTACAATACCTAAGTTTATTTATCATATCACTATTTTTACTTGATTGATCAATCAAAATCCGTAAATCCGTTAGACGTCCGTCAAAACCTTAAGAATATGTTCAAGACACAGATCTGTGGCTCAGTGGGAAGATTTCTGCCTTCTGAGCTGTAGATTGTGGGTTCGATTCCCACCTAGGACAAACATTTGTGTGATGAACATCCACGATTCTTCTTTGTACTATTTACAAAAAAAAATATATGTATTCTATCAGTTATCTGGTTTCCATAGTACAAACTTGCTTAGTTTGGGCCTAGACGGCGCTGTGTTTGAAAAACGTCCACTGATACTTATTATTCATCTTTTATTTAAGTGTTTGCCATTATTGAGGATACCATAGAACACACATAAAGGCACGGACTAATAACACCCAGAGCAGATATTTAAATTCATCATTTAACTATATCCCCGGACGGGAATCAAACGCGGTTACTCTTGCTTATAAACCAGACGCGCTACTCTAAACCTCGTCCATTAGTTCAAACAATTACACACTGTGAATTTTTTCAAATTCTAACATTGGACCTGTCTGTTAAGTTTGAATATGCTTAAGAGAGGTACAACAGCAGTTAAAAATTAAATTCACGATTTGGTTCACGATGCAACAAAATAATATACTTTTTGACGATTGCCTGTTTCAGTACTTTTTCGTATCCCAGCGTAAATAGATCGCAGAATTATTTAATTGAAAGACAATAAATTCGGCGTAGAATCGATGGTACAATTTACAAAAACTAAATGTAGCAACACTAAAACCCTTTTCAAACATATGTGAATAAAAAGATCAAATTTTTAGCATCTAAGTTTCGCTGATACTCAATTTAAAAAAAAAAAAAAGTTTTAAAATCTAACATAAAAGAGTAGTAGAACAGGAAAGGCACCACAAAGTGTTCAGTTTTAATGAAACGAATTTAAATAAACAATGTTGTTACTTTTTATCAAACTTTTTAGATTTTTAGTTCTATCTTTGAATGTAATAATAGGGCGATATATGGATCACTCGCCTTCGTTTTGCTGCTGATAATTTATAGTAATCATGGCAGAGTCTCTGGAGAGCCTCAATACTATGCTCAACAACCCCAGTAGCGTTTCCCAACAGGCGGGTCTTAAAATTAACATGGACAAGACGAAAATATGTGAAATGTCCATGTTGTACCTGTACCGGTAGTCGCTGGGTAACGCTCGTAACGATGCGCTCGAAGTTGTTGACCATTACAACTTGGACCTTAGACCAAAGTTGGACAGATTGTTCAGTTATAGGATGAGCAGCGTTCTGGAAATTGCGTGATATCTTCTCGTCCAAAATTCTGCAGTTTCTGAAGACGAGGGTCTTCAATGTGTGCTGCCAGTGATAACATGAAACTGAGACGTGGTCCTTAACTGCTGGCCTTTTGGAGAAACTCAGAGCCACAAAGCGGGCAATGGAGAGAGCTATGCGGAGTTTCTTTGTGCGATAAAATCCGAAACCAGGATATTCCCAGTAGAACCAAAGTCACCGTTATAGCTTTCAAGATTTGCAAGCTGAAGTGGTAAAGGGCAGGCCACACCGCTCGAAGAATCGATAACCGATATAGAAGAAAGGTTCTTGAGTAGCGACAACGAATCGGAAGACGCAGACCTCATCAACGATTCAGAACTCCCTCCATTACAAAATAAACCATACAAATAGTCAAAACAGTCCATACAATACGTTAAAATATGCACAAAAATGGATCAACGCAATCCAGCAAACTATAGGAATTAACTTTGTCGTGTTATCACGGCTAAACGGCTGAGCGGATCTTAATCAAATTTGATAAGGAGTTACCAAAAAGAGTATATCAAAAAGACGGACATAGGATACTTTTTTATGCCCACGAGAATGAAGTCGCGGGTAACAACTAGTGTTACATATGTACATTAATTAATACGCGAAACAATTATTTGCATTTTAAGATCTGAATTAATTAAAAATTAATACCATCTAGTTACGCTGGGTACAGCAACGTGCCCCCATTAAATAATTTAAAATTCTATAAAAGTGTAATCAAAACGGAAATAAAAAGAGTTATATACAAATACCTAATATTTCTGTGCATCAAAGGAAGCTTTAAATCACTCAAGGTGGGCATTACTGGATAGGTAAATATATAAATAGTAAATTTTATTGTAAAGATGATTATATTTTGGTTGTTTATTTGGAAATGTGTGTTGAACAGATGTTTTGTGCAATATTTGGGAATACTCAGTTCGTAGTCAAGCTCGTCAGACAGTCTATAACGAGAGTACTCTAGCTTTAGGCCCGTGTTTTTTTTTTTTAATTAGGTCATTAATTTGTATTGTAAATAAAGTTACAGTGTGCGTTTCCTCATCGTGATGATTGTATAAAGATATAAATCGGCCAAAATAAATCGTAACCCTTAGTAACGCTCAGAAAACAAATCTAACAAATATCCAATATAATCTGATCAGCTGCACCGAGAGACGCATTCAAATATTTTGGGTGACTTATTATGTCGTTCTCACCTAAAACGCGCCCTCTCTAATATGCTGGCCCACGTCTGCAAAAGTTATAGTTTCGTGCGTACAGTAGACACAGTAGAGCTACATTCCTGAGTAGTAATATAAAAAAAACAAATCGCAATTCCGTGACGCGAGATGCTATTGAAGTCGCTTAGAGTTTTTTTTTAATGTCTGCCAATAAATATTAGCGAAAGATATACATTTTGTCCATGTACTAGACGTACGCCTCACGTGTTTTTAGTTAGACCTGTGATCCGTATTTTACAGGCAGGAGCGACAATAATTTGTTGCCACTAAATTTTTATTTATATTATTAATTTGTCACATAAATGAGACAAATTCACATTTACTGATGTGCATTTATATTTGTAAGTTTCTCTTTGATTTGCAAGTTGCACTCGTTTGTTGAATGTACTCGCTTACAATACCGACTTGTTTGATTCTATGACCAATATGCTATCAGCTCTTATGATAGTCCATAAATGTAATGGTACAATGTCACTGAGTGTATATCGATGTAAAATGTTACCATAAAATAATAACTAAATAATGTGTAATTGTATGTAACGATGAATTTAATTAGTAAGAAATATAATAATATGAGTTCTGTACATAGCTAAGAGTAATGCCTATTTTAAAAACAGTTTTATTGATAAACGTGTAAAATATAAAATACAAATACAGTTAAACCATATAGAAATAAAATATATTATACAGTACCATACCGAGTAAATGAGCTAGTTCATAAATATAGAAATACAAGTAATAATTTCATTGTCCCGGAAGATAATCCTTTGTCAAATATGTTAACATTCATAGGCTAATATTTTTTGTGTGAGCAAGTACACTGTCTTTAGCGAGTATATATGTGTTGTTGTTATGAGCTATCTAACTAAATATTAATTGGTGTCTAATAATACCTATAGTCCGAAGTTTTCTCAAATACAGTTTCAATTCTCAAATCTGTGGGATTTGAGTGAACTAGCTCTTGTCTCTATATCCTCAACATGCTAACAACAGAGCGGCAGAAATTATACGAAAATATAAATATTTCTCTAAAATTATATCAGTCATTCGCCTAAGCAGGCTTTGGTTTTTTAACAAACTATGATTCACACTTACGAACCTACAGTGAACTGTATCGCCACTCGAGTTTACCGCAAGTTTTACACTTTGCTTAAAATTGTATAAAGTACACATAACAATGACAAGCCATCCCAATATGGTTCGTGGTAACTTTACAGTTTCCATCGGTTGGCCTACAGTTGGCCCATTCAAAATTTCAATTCATAATGCAAAAAGATACTAGTAGTTCTGTGAACAATCGACCTCATGAGCACAAACTTGTTTGCACAATCTCAATGTCTCCTCACGACCATGTCTTGACAATCTCGACCGATTTTGCTAATATTCAAAATTCTTGTTTCTGCCAAATATTATATAAATCGGCCGTTAAATGGCGCCGCAGCAAACTTCCCCCTATTTTGGGGGAAGTACCCATCAAATCAAAAAAACAAATTCTATGAAATTGTAGAACCTGTATACCAAATTTCTTCAAGATTTGTTGAAAAATACAACTTGTACTCGAGTACAACACAAGGACACATGAAAGCAAATTTCGCCAGTTGCAGACTTCGTTTGCTGTGCTCACTCGGTCAATCGGTCAATTATGGATATGTTTTCTTAAATCAAAAATCCAATGCTATAAATGCTGTTTTTTCTTGCAAGAAACATTCAATCTGTAGTGCGTTATGGTAGTTATTTCGGTGCGTTTTATCCTGTCTAATGTCATATACACATTAAGATTATTTGTAAGTTATGTGTAAGACCGACTGGGCAAGATGTGGGTCCGTTGAAATCTCAAACGCTGAATCGAGGCATTTTAATTGGTCGCCATAATTTACATAAAACTGTCATATATTGCCATTGATGGTCCGTGGTAAAAATACTTTATTAAACCCCGTATAGAGCTTAATCGTTACGTAATGAAACATTTTGAATCTTTTATTAAATTACCTACATAATAAGAATTACTGTAAGGATTTAGTGTGTTTTCATCATGGACCATAATGCAACTATACCTATCATGTGATATTCAACTTTGAAATCAAAATTTTGTAACAGATAGATAAGTCGAATTCTTAATTTCACACTATTATTATTGAGAATGGTCTGTCGGTGCCTGCTGTGACGTGTATATTTTAAAAGGCATCATTTTAAATTTGTAAATATAAAGTTAATATAAATTATTATAGATACTTTTGAAATTCTTTACTTACAATATTTAAATTAAGTAGATTTCGTGATGATAGAGTACACACGTGTTAGTCAATAGCACGTATCCGATAGTCGCACTTGTGGCGTTTATAGACCGACAATATTAAATTATAGCATAAATTTGAAAACCTGGATACGTAAATAATCTCCCCATTTTATGTAAATCGTCTGCAAATCCATAGTCAATATTGTAGAACTCTGAAGTTATGTTTTAATTTGTAAATACATAGCAAGTGGCAAGTGGAATAATGTTTCACAACGATCCGTTCCTCGTTGACATTCCAAAAATTCGTACGCAACGGTTTCTTTATGAATCAAGAATGGAATTCTCTACCGTCTTACTTGTTTTCCGAGGTATGTGCAATCTAGGCATTTTCAACTGAATAGATTTCTTCAAGAGCTACGTGCTCCATCCTAGGCCACACCGTCGCCTACAATCGGACGAGTTTTGTTTCAAACAATTTTATTTTTTAAGCCGAAGATCGCAGAGTAAATAGTCGCAGATTAGTTATCTACGTAAAATGGGGTCTTGTATTGCTACTATTTTAAACATTTTTAATCGCTCTGAACTTGAAACACGTGATTTACCTTTTTGATCTTTAGATTTTAATAAGTACAAGCAAGAAAAACAGTATTTTACAGTAAAGCGCTGCTCTCTTTACGGCGCATTAACATTTTTATAAATTAGGGCCAAAGAAGTGTCGTATTCTGATCGGACGAATATCGCACGACCATATATTTACATTCGTCAGATTTGGTTTGCTTTGTATCAAATTTTATACAAACTTCAACTGTTTCTTTGGTGCTAGACATAGACACTTGCCACAGTACAAAGATAATATCTTCGAAGAAGAGGCGTCCTAAATAATAAAAATGTGAGTGCGCCCCAAGAACTTATGAAGTCCTCGCAGCCCGTGAGTTCGTTATACTCTGACTACAATGCATGTATATATTTTCGAAGCTAGAACAGCGCGCCCCTCTAAATATTTTGAGGACTATGCTAAGTTGAAGAGCTAAGTATGCAGTACATCGCAGTTTTACCTTGAAAGATCTACTCTATTTGGAACTAGGGCGAAACCTAGGGATGCGGTGGTGATACACTAAGCAATGTAATCTCAATTTATCCACAAAGAGCCTATTGTAATAAATTGATATACGTTTTATTATAGTTGTTTGTTTGGTAAAATACTTGTATTTTACGCCCGCTGCATACAAAGCGCAGAAGCTTGATCATTTACCAACCATAGTTCCAAGCGAAGTTACTTGAATTTTTGTCAAGCACAATAATTGTTCAATGAAATGTATGCGCAGTAGAAGTATTCGCGCAGACCGCGCATCGTGTGCAGCGGGCATTAAACTGCGCACAACCAGCAGCACTACATATATTCTCTTCAACATTTAAAACATCACATTTTAACAGATTAATGTGTCGATCATTACCTTGTTACTGTGATTTGTTTATTTATAATTTTAACTATGTATATTGAAAGATAATATTTAAGAATAATTTCGTATTCGAGATTCCGATTGCAGGGAATAAAAATAATCACTGTACATTATGCATGTTTTATGTTTTTATATTATGTTGATGATATATTTTTTTTAATTCGATAAATGTAGTTCTCTTTTTCATATTTTAGTACTGAGAAACGAATGTAATCAGTTTATAAAAGTGTTGTTTTTATATATAAATATATTTTCGTGCTCTAAGCGCTTCATTTATTGAGTATTTAATTGGGAGAGTGTTGAAGCGATAATGAAGTTGTATTTGTATTCGTATAGTTTTAGAAATATTATGCATGTGTGTTGTTGATATGTTTACTTGTATCTATAATGTACTTTAGTGAGTGGGAAGCGCGAGCGACGGGGCCGAGCCGACCTTGGAGGCGCCCGCGCTGCGCGCTGGGGTCCCCCGCCGCGCCGTCGCCCGCGCTCCGCTCGACCCTAGATTTAAAGCCATGGCTCGTACCAGTCATTAGACCTAAGGGAAAATATTACATATATTATTTATGCTGTAGACGATATAATCAGTTTAAGTATTAGCATTAAGAGATTAACATCTTATACCATTATCCGTATAAGTATTATGATCAACACTATTTCCATTGTTTTAAAACTAGATCGTTAGATTACCTACTGATGTTTAAGCATAATTTGTACAAACTACATAAATATTGTACAGAATGTATGTTATGTGGATGAGGGCAGGCGCGAGAGCGACGCGTGCGTCTCTAGCGGTCGCGGGGAGTGATACCGCGGCGCTGGTTTTGTAAATATTGTACAAGTGGTCCTGTAAAATAACAAGTGTTTTCAATGTGCACATAGTCGCCTCATTCATTAATAAATTTTTTAGATCAAATTAAACTTTCCTTTTTTTTTCTTTCTTACCTATAGTAAAGAGGGAACTAGCGTAGAGTCCACAGGGTATAAGTGATCTTGACGCTCTTTACATTTATGTAAATGTTAAAAGTGAATGTTATATAATAATTAGAGAAGAATAAAGGTTTTTTTATGGTATTGATTACTTGCTATAGCTACTTTTACTCTACGTTACTTCTCTAGTCTGTTGAGTTGGCGTTGTTAGATCTGTGTAGATGTTGTTTTGATCCGATCTGTAATGTGTAAACATTCAATAAAGCTAACGAAAACCAATCATAGTTTAATTTAGATCGGGTCCTTAGAAATTCGTAGATAATTAAATCACTAAGGTAAACTGCCCTTGGGTGTACCTAAGTGGAAAGCGAGTTATAAAATTGTTACAATTTCGTTTGACTTGTGATTTACAATTTCAAAAAAGCATTTATTATATAGGAACTATTATAATCTTAATTATGATACGCCAACTAAATACACTAAAAACAGTAAGCCCGGTCTGTATGCCTTCCAGATCACGTATATAATTTACCTACGGAAATTATAATATAATCATATATGACTACCTATGCCTTCCAAGCATCATCCCTGCATACCTGTCACCAAGTGCTTCCAATGATTTTAGATTTTACCTTACATACATTATTAAAAAAATTGTCTTAAAATATTTAACTATTGTAAGTTCAGCCCAAAGTTTTTTTAATTTCAGCCTGCGGCTGCTTCCCTTCTGACAGCCATTCATTCCCCATAGTACCGCCAAAAAGACACCGCCAGGTGTGTCATGGGTAATCTCTATTCCCCGTGACCCTACCCTAGTGATGTTCTCTTTACTTTTCATTGAGTACTAGCTGCGCACCGTGGTTTCACCCCCTATTCTACAGGAACGGTAAAAAAAAAAACGGGTAAAAAAAGTAACCAATTTTTTAATCCAGGGAATAATCTACCTCCATACCAAATTCTACCAAAATCCGTTCAGCCATTACAGAGTTGAACGGGAACAAACACACATACTTACCTACATATATACTTACACACAAGCTTTCGCATTTATAATATTAGTGTGATTCTGTGATCCACGGTCTCTTGATGGTAATTGGGAAATACAAAACGCTCAATAATAAGTAATAACATAATCAGCTTTTATTACAATTATTATTTTTGGAAACAGGTAAGTATTAGTAACAAGAACGCACCGTCAATTCCTCTATTTATCTGTCTTAGGGAATACTTCCCTACGACGAATGTTTTAGGCAATGTTAATTAGTAGAAAAAAAAAAAAAAAAAAGTACAGCAAAATACATGATAATAATGACCCAAAATAGTCCATACTATTTTGGAACGATGGCGCTTTCGCAGTTTTTGGTACTAAGAGGCTTGGTTGTTGAACTCAAAGGTAAAGCTTACTATTGATTCAGTGCCAGGCCCCAACAGAAAGCGTCCTGCAGTTATCTCACTAGGTGTCGCTACGGTTGCTGTGGATCTTTTTACCCCACTACCTAAGAAGGAGGTTAATATGTTTGGGGTGTATGTAAGTATGATTTGTACTAATCCACTCATTGTACGAACTGATCATTTGTGTAAATAGAGAATTGTACGAAATGAGATTTTGTACCGATGGTTATGCTTTCGTTGTGTGTTTTCTGTGTTTGTGTAGCAGGTACCTCCTATGATGAAACGGCTTACCGATTGTGATGAGTGAGGTGTCGTTGTATTCCTTCTTACGTCCGGAATGACATAGGTTCGTGCCATAGATACATTTTTGCAATTGGGTCTCAATCTGATTTATCGGTTTTATAGCAAAACGATAGGTCCTTGAACGATACCGTTTAATTCCTGTATCTACCTACTGCTGCCTACGTATGTTCATTATCAGAGTGAAACTGAATTGAATGATCATCTTATCAAACGCTCAATAGCTGTGTACTGATAAACAAAAAACATATATTATTGGTTTAATATAGTGTGTCAAGTAACGGACAATTATTAGCGCGTGAACACGCGTGGAGCGGACATTAGTAAATGTAATTAGGAAATTATATATTATATTAGGAAATTTGTAAATTTTTTGGATCACAACAATTTTAAGAGTTCCATCATTCTCTAACTACGTAGGTCCATAGAAATTAAAATTTACGTTCAGCAATATCTTTACGATTGGAACTAGCGCGTGTGATGTTAGTTCTGTTTTGACGAATTTAAAAAAAATAAGCACTTACTGGCTAAATTTGGCCGCCTTTGGGTTCAACAAGGACTTTACAGTGCGTGATTTAAAAATGGAAGAAGCTGGAAGCTATTTCGAGAGAAAGTACGGAACGACTCCGACGCGGAAAGTACGAGTTCTGGTAAGGTTTTAGACCTCCTGCAGGCCTCTGATTTGACGCGACCACTATTGTGTCGCTCGCGCATTTTCTTATTATTCAAATTCAAATTGTTTATTTTCTAAAACGTAGGTAATACTTAGCTGTACTGGTGTAGCGCTATTCCCCATACTGGGTGCAATTATGTACCCGTATCTTGGGAATTAGGCCTTCCCGTCAATTGAACAATTTTTAAATACATATATTGCAGTTAAATATTCGTCAATATGACTACAGTGATATAATTATAATTTTCCTGATATGATTACAGTCAAAACTGTCAAACAAATTGCGAATAAAATCCACCATTATTTTTTTTATAGAATCTCTCATATATATCAAGGTCTTCTATGATTTGCTTCTTTCCGATTAGTGCTGATTTGTGAAAAAGTCCCAAGTAATACCATTGTTTGTGACTGACGTCTTAATGAAATAGAAATCAGTGTTTTATTTTCAGCTTATGTGATTAACCGGCAAGTTAACTTACTCGTTATTTTACTTGGTTGATGACTTGATTACTTTTGGTTAGGTACTTAGTGAGAGTTTCCAAAAAGTATACTCATATGTTTATTTATAGCACAGAGGTATAACATTACAAATATTTTAAAGAAACTCGTTATTAAATAAACATTTTTTTCTGCCTGGCCGGGATTCGTGCCCTGGACCCCCTGCTCAAAAAGCTGACGTACTGCAACATAGTAAGCCAGGATCAAGGCTCTTCAAGCTGCCGCAGGAGCAATGTGTGTGAAGAGACCTTATACAGGGTTACTTTTTTTAGAGTGCGCATATTGTATACGTATAGCTTATAAAAAATAAAAAGACGCGTGTTTTTTCGTTTCATCTTTTTTGGAACAAATTTTCAAAATAAACTCACCTGAATGTATGCACGGCAACAGCGGTAGCCATAATCAATATACTATATATATATATATATATACTATATATATATATATATATATAGTATTTATATATTATATTGATTATGGCTACCGCTGTTTTAGTATTGTTTAGTATTGTACATATATATATATATATATATGTACAATACTCAATCTAATCCATAACCACGCTCTGCTAAGATCTTTTTTTTTAGATTAGTTTATTTTGTTTATTATTACTATGTAATTTTAAGTCCTATTTAACTGAATTAAGATGAATTGGATTGAATTAATGAATTTCCCCATCTAATCCATTAGGTATTCTAAATTTGTATTTCAGAAATTGTTCAAAATACAGTCCTTGTTTGTGGATAAGTCTGCAAAGCTATTGAATCGGTCTTCTTAAGAATTGACGAGTCTGCGATATCTAATTTGCCTAGGTCTTTTGGCTAGACATTCTAGTTCCGTGACGTGATTGTGCAACGCGAGATATATTTGGGTGTCAATGACCGCAGTTCCACAAAGAAAAAAAAAATTTACCTATTTTATCTGTGAAATACCGACGCGTTCTAATAACGATACTGAAGGGTGATTAAAATATGTGCACTCTAAACAAATAATTTTATAGTACTAAAATTTGAAAGAAATAAAAAAAAATGGCGAAAATTTCGAATATTTTATCTGATATTATGATAGATACAATATGTTCCCGTTATTTGAGGTCCTTAAAATTGCGATGATTGTTAGGATCAGCCGCTGACGCTGCGCGACCGTGAACCTTATCACGCGGCGATACGATTCCTGGTCACGCAGATCGGCGGCTGGTCCTAACAACTGCGGTACTGGCCCTGTACAGTTTTTGGAAGTTTTTAGGTTATCATTGGGGCTATTTTATTAAATTGTAGTGAGCACAGTCATAGGATAACAGTTTTTTATTTATCTATTGGAGAACAACAGCAAAATTGTCATATGATCTTTTTCGTTCAGAAAACATTAAATTAGGAAACTATTAGCTACATTAGGAGCATTCTATAACATAAAAGTAGGTGTTATGTTGGGATGACAGGCTTCTTAAAGAAGATATGCATGAACCGATATATACTACACACTATACACAACAAATACACAGTACTTTTTTTATAACTACTATCAGCTTTTAGACTTCTACTGCAGACCTTCCACATATATTAGGCCTGCCATAATCCCCATAATCTGCAAGTTTGGCAGGCGGCTTGGAGATCGCAGGATGCTTACCATTTCTGACGCTGCTGAAACTGCGACTGTTCTTGTCTCAGTTTTAGGACATACCCGGGTCCCGGGTTTTTAAATATACCTGCGTCATTTTCTATGTAGGCTTACGAATACCTTTATTCGTAGTATATCAAAATGTTTTTTTTTTTTTTTTATATTTTACTTTATCAGTAGATCGTGTTTGCTATTAGTTTTAGGAATTAATTTTTGTCTCATGTCCTTGCTACTTATTTATTTGTCGTGAGAAGGATAAAAGGGTCGTGCTCGGTCTCTACTTACATTTTGGCATATCATCGACGCCTTTGTACGTTTGGATACAGCATCTGCTCTTATTAGAAAAGAACTAAAGAGAAATCTTTCTTATCAGTAACTTTTAGTTTACTATAAGGATGTCTTAAAAAGGTGCATTCAAATTGTATAAAATTTTTGTTTTTGCAAATAATATTAAGTGCAGAGTACAGTGTATCGTGTCTTAGTTGGCTTGCTGGGGGGCACGCATGCGCGCGTGGTGAGTGTGGCAGCGGGGAGCGGGCGGGTGCCGCTCAGGCTCACTCGAGGCAGGGCGGGCGGCATTCGAAACCACTACCCCATCGATTATAGTCGCTCGTGGCGCGCGGCCGAGCACTGTGACCTCGCGCGAACACTGCAACCATGCAACCCCCGCCGAGGAAGGTGAGTGCACTAGTTGGGGTTCAGGGCTAAGGCGCTTTGCTGCCAGGCCTCAACGGCGGCCCCTATCTCGCTATATCACCGACGCCGCGCAAAGGAACCATGAATAAACCCCGCTTTGCCCACAAATCAGCGTGCTTTACGTGTTGTTGTGCCTAAATTATATAATGAGGTAAACGGGTCACAGGCGCGATCGCAAAACCAAAGCGTTCATATTTTGGGGCGTCATATTCATCCCGCCAGTGATCCCGTTCTAAATAGCAGAGTTGTGGTTTTGGTGACGGTTAAATCGATAAAAGGTTAATCGGGAACTGGCCTGTCCCAAGAACCGTTTGATTGAACTAGGTATCAAAAAGGACGCTGTTATAATATTAATGAGTTTTATGTGTGATGAGGGAAAGTAGTCAGTCTCTTCGTAATGTCACTGCAATTAATGTCGTGAGCGTGTCATACCTACTCGTACGTATTGTATGATTTGATGGCTGAATGTTTGTTGTGATGACTTAACAATGTGCTAATATACGTAGAGCTAGTTAAATGTAGATACTTTAATCAGATTAAGAGGGTATGTCGAGAGAAAGATAGCGCTATCACTTTCGCGCGCAGATGAAAAGAGATGGCTTAAGATCTTTGTGTCTGAAATAAATAAATTTTGATTTGATTTGATTTGATTTGATAAACATTAAGCAAGCGCTAGTCGAAAAACCAGATAATTGCTAAATACATCTAAACCAGGAAATCAATCGAAATTCTGTGCCGTACAAACCTACTTATTATTATTACTTCACTATAAGTGTAATAATCACTTGAATATACACTAGGGGGTTGCGATCGCCTGTGAAAAATGTGGATGATTCTTTTTAGATCCAGTGCTCAGATCCATATGGGATCTACAGACTTTTCTCTCTTTAGATCCCATTTTGCAATCATGGTTCTATCGCGAAATTTCATTCCCATTGGCCAGATGCATGATGCATCTATATGACGTAACTCAGGGTGAGAATAATCATCATCATTTAGTTAAATCATCATCATTTAGTTATCCAATTTTTGGATCAACCTCTTTAGAATAAAAATTACAGAACCAAAAAGACATATATCCCAAAAAAAGATTTTTAATCTACATAACTAATGAGGCACTAAATAGAAAAATCTATTTTTTATCAAAATAGGCCGTTAACGACAGTTTGAAGCGTTGAGTATGTTCTGATACACTCTATTCGTAGGCTGTCGTAGCGTCTCGTAGCGATCCGCTACGCCCGAGCATTATTCTCAAATGAGAGCGGGGAACTAGATTTGTCCTAATTCAGCTATTCTTAGCGCTATACTTGTCTGGAGCATTATTAGTAGGTTGTATGAGACCTTGTTCTACCCGGTAGGTTATTTGCAAGCAGTTGTGTTTTACATGATGTTAATAATTATCCTTTTTGTTTCATACTAGGAACTTCTACAGTGTCGCCGTGTATAGCTACCTATCCGTTTTGACTGTATGACTGTCCGTGTAGTTAGAGATTAAGTTAGGTGAGGTAAAATGGCCTATAGGTATTAGGTATTATACCAACTACCGGGAAAATATAAAAATACTATCTGTTGCCCGCTAATTGTACGCGTGCAATGAGCAATTTTATGTCTCTAACATGAACAGAGGACTTTCGTTACAGCATTCCAGGGACCATATTCCTGTGCGCTCGAGATTATCTCGGTCACTGTCTCTCTAATTTAGAATTTAATGGGAGAGAGAGTGACCGAGATAATGTCACGCGCACAGGAATAGGGTCCCTATCCACATTTTTAATTCTTAACTCGTCCGTCTTTCCTAAAAAATTGTTACACTAGGTTTTTTCAAACATATACCCTACAATCAATTATCAAAAAATCAAATGTACATTCAAAAATGTAGGTCAACATTTAATCTAAATGTCTTCTATCTAACCAAAAATCATGGGACTTACGATACAATACCGCAGCCCCCATTTCAACTCCTTGTAATTATAATTACAGTGTTTATTTATTTAAAGGTATTTAAAGGTAATTTATCGTGTTATTTGTTAATGTTTCTTTGTGTGTGTTTCATGGCATCCCAGACACAGGGAAATCTGGTCTTGTACCTACCATCAAAAATAATGGGAGGATTGATTAAATCAATGTATCAAAGATCAATCGTCCTCCCACAGATCCGCGAAGCAGTGCGTAGAGAAGCGTTTGTTCTCTATTTTTGAATCTTGTTTTTATTTATTTATTAAAACATAGGAATTTTATACAAGCTTTCTACGCAAATTTGCCCGCCTTGTGAAGCTAAGCTGAAAAAAAAATGGGTTTTCTATTTCGTGCATCTCATTGTTTATGTAGATCAGAGATCTTGTTACTTATATTATGCTTTTGGTTCTTATGGCTTAGAGCGAAAACATGATTGAGATAGACAGATAGCTATATTAACGCTTTATTGTTTACACAAAATTTATCATACTTTTAAAAAGAAGATGGCGGCAACAGGCAAAAACAACTGCCGGCCTTATCGCTGAAAGCGATCTCTTCCAGGCAACCTTAGGATTTAGATGACGACGATGATAAGACAGACTGCTCCTCACCTATAAGTGTTAAATTATACTGAAACTGATCGTCCGATTTTGATGAAGTTTTTAGAGTACCTATATAATTTGAATATTGACAAATAGTTGTTACCCGCGACTTCGTTTATCAAGATCCGTTTAGCCGCTTAGCCGTGATAACGCGACAAACATCCAGATAGAGAGAATAAGCTACTTCCTATAGTTCGCTAGATGGCGTTGATGCATTTTTGTGCATTTTTTGACGTTTGGTATGGACCGACACTTGTTATGTAGGGAGTTCAAAATCGCGCAAGTGAAGTTTTTTTCCTTGAGACGAACGTTTTCATTTTCATACCTCGAAGCTTTATTGGTCCTGATACGACTGCGGCTATATTCCTCTGTTTTATAATATTAGTTAGGATTAAGATTAGTTAGGATTAAATTAAATTAAATAAAGCCTCGGGAAAACATTAAGTTATCCGATATTCAGGCCGCGTTAAGACCGGTAACTCCTATTTTTTCTATGAGGTGACGTCATAGAACTGTTAAAAAAATATCTCAGTAATTCAATGGTAGAACACCAACTTTTAAAACACCAAATCTGGCACATCGAATCCCCTTTTGTTATGTTATATTCTACTCACCATGTATTTTATTAACGATGTAGTTTTTCTTCCAGAGTAACTACACGAAGTTCTTAAAGAACCTGCACACTGAGCAGATCGCCAAGCTCCACGCAAAGAACCAGCATGAGTGCGACTTACTGGAAGACTTGCGCTCTTACACCATCAAGCGCTCTGCCATAGAGAAATCGTACTCCGAAGTAAGTACTTATTTTACAGGCCTTTGAGCTTAGGACATTTCCATTATGCAAGTGGCCCAGTGGTGAAACCTTCACCAATGCCAAGTATTATTATATGTTCTGTGCCAATGCGCCACTTGTACTAGGCCGAAATGTCCTAATTGAAGAAAATAGTTCAGTGCGAGTCGAGACACGCGTATTGTAGGATTCCGTAGTCATTCCGTAGTCATAGATTAATTTAATGGTCATGTTCTCAAAATGGTTGATTGAAGTAATTTGGACTTGTTAAGTATCAGATGTGTGTTACCCATTGACGAACCTTGTACTTTTCATAGAGGGCCAGATTGACAAAGACCATTCACACACAAAGCAAGCGTGAAAAATTTAAATTATTTTTGTAAGTATTGTTTTGTTCAATATAATTTTATTAAATATACTTAGTTTTTACGTGACCTGTTGAGTACTACACTACAAATGTCAGTTTTTTTGTCAAAGAAAATAGTCGTGCTCAAAAATAAAGCAAATTTGCAAAAAAATGGAATGAGTTGGATCGTCTCGTTCGCGTATGTATAGATTACAGAAGACCAAAAATCAATGAAAAATGCTTAAAAAGATTCTTTACAAGCATCTTCCTAAGACCAGACCACACTGAAACCAGTTACAGTCCATGAGCGTGGCTTGTGCAGTACATGTGGTGTAGTAATGTATAATTACTACACCAGCAATTTAAATTGATTACAACTGGTTTTGTTCTGGCCGAGCCTACTGCTTTGCATTTTGTCTCCCCAGCTCGAATAAAAGGTACATCCTAACTAATATTATAAATGCGAATTTAACTCTGTCTATCTGTCTCTCTTAGGGTGTTTGTCGTGTTATCACGGCTAAACGGCTGAACAGATCGAGCAGAATTTTTGCATACATATAGCATAAGGATCGGACACAGACAAAGGCAACTTTTTTTTTGTAGGTCTTCGCGAACAAAGTCGCGAGTAATAGTAGTCAATAAAATTAATTTAATGTTCTCTCCGCTGCAAAATCGATCCTCCAATTTCGATTAACTTCGTGAGTTATTCGATAAATAAAATCTTTTAATGTTGTCAAGACCAAGCTGGGCGTGATTTCTGGTTGCGCGTCTGTAGCAAATTAAGGAAAGCAAGAGCAAAAAAGCATAATTTACACAATTTACCTAACTGTCGCAAAATCGCTGCCGTGACTGTGTCGTCGTGGTTGTAGAAATAAAAAATGTGATTTGATCTGGTGCTTAATTATGCATATTCTTCAATTCTTTCGGTAAATTCAGTTTAAATAGAATATAAGATTATGGTGTCAAGTTGTGATGTTGTGTTGTTGTTGTATATCGGTTTTTGTCGTGTTATTGTTTTCAATGGAAGCATTAGTAAATAAAATAAAAAGTAAAAAAAAAAACTAATCGACTTTGATTATGTTACTACGCAAGACGCAAACTTTTTTTTTTTTAATAATTTAATGTTAAATATTAAATTATTATTACGTTGTTATAAAGTTATACTCAGGGACCAGCACAGAAATGGTGAAAAAATATACCAGTTTTTTCCATAGAAAAATTCGTGACCGACTAACCTTCACACTGACATGCGCTCTCGACGAAATATACCTGCATGGTATGGACAAGCAGTTTTTTATGCGATTTGGTTTTGGTTTCATGGTAAAAGCTTATCGTTATTATGAGTAAAATAATATCCTAGAATATGCCCGTCATCAACATGTATTAAATCTTATAAACCGACCAGCTCAATGTCGCGTATTGGCAGCGGTGGCGATCAGCTACGCCCAATCATCAGCTGGAACGATTTTGATGACATTTTCAGGGAATCTTCAGATTAGCCCAGTGGGTGATCCTGTGAAGTTGGGTACCCGTGCGGAGCCGGGGCGGGTCGCTAGTCCTTGATAAATCTCGAAATATCTTCGTCTCGATAAGCGCTCTGTATCTGCTATATGAAGCGCTCAGTTCAGTAACCTTAGCCAATGACATAGCAGGGCATGGCCCGGTGACCTCGTTGTTTAGCGCAAAATACGCCAGAGTCGCTCAACCTCGTTTGCGAAGACGAGATGAAAAATAAATAAAAGTAATTAAAGAAAAAAGTAATTAAATAATAAAATACTTCTAGTCTTTGATAAAATTATTTCTTTCATCGCAATTGCAAATTGAATGCATTCTCGTTTTATAGTTCAGTGACTTGGCATTTATATTGCTTATTCAGTTTTGTAGTGGACTTTTATTGTAAATTTATTGTGACAGGACTCTTTTGCAGAGTACGCCTGGTTAAGTACCGGATCTTTGCCAGTTATTCATCCGCCAAGCAGTAATTGTGCAAATATACTGTGTTCCGGATTGCAGAGCGATGTTTCCAACTAAATTAATGGGCACGTGGAGATTTATCATCTAATATCTCCTAACTACATTATATGACAGTAATTTCTAATATCATTTTTTAAATTCTGGGTGGTACTGAACTGTTTATGGGCAAGCGTGACGCTGACCATCAAGTAAACGACCAGCTCGTTTCGTCTATCAGTATCATTAAAAAAAGCACGTTATTGTCAGGATCATTCCGACAAAAAGTCAACAAAGTCTGAGGAAAGTGCGGCTTTCGGAGACTGCGACCAAGCGTTCTAAGGTTCTTAGGCTTTCTCAAGGTTACAACGTCTCGCCTACTCGCGGCTAGCAATGAACCAATGAGAGTACATTTTCATATAGGTGTGTTTCGACCGATGCGTGGTTTCGGAGCTCAATGACTTACAAAAAAAAAATGTAGCGTATGTCTGTCTCCGACCCTTAAGCTAAGTATATTCAGGTCGATCAGTTCAGCCAACTAGCCGTGAAAACGCGACAAACACCCAGACAGATAGACAGACATACAGGGTTACTTTTGCATTTATAATATTAATTACGATCAGAATTAGGATACAACATACCATAGGATACCATTTGATGCAACACGCATAGATACCTACGTTAGAGTTTTTTTCCCAGTGTTTGACCGACTTCCAAAAAAGTTGAGTTTCCCAATTCAGTAGTTTTTTTATTTATGTTTGTTATAATGATCTTATGTTACACTAGATTAACAGTATGCGGCACTAGCCCATGGCCACTTCGCATTATGTCCACAGGGAGCATATCCGAGTAGCTTGACGTCAAGATAGAGGTAATATATCCGCATAGGGAATATTTTTATCCAAAATGATTAAATATGCGGTTAAAAACTAATGGGTAAAACTGAAATGATGGTCCGAAAATGACGATACAGCTGGTGTGTCACTTTTCCCAAGTAAATTTTCTCAATTTTGATCAGATTAGCTAAAATGACATTACAAAACGAAATAAATTTATCACGGATTGCTTTACCCAGAAAACTATTTTGATTTTTTCCTACGCTGTTGGGAGTGATGTGTGAGAGCATAACATTTTTAAATTGAACAGCCGATTAATTATGTTGCCCACACTTACCCCTATGTTAACTAGGGTAATTATACACATTTCGATTATGTTTGTTTCGCTTAGTTCCTAAAGATTTATGCCATTGACGAATATTGTTTCTGTGCTTAAATTGTAGATTAATAAACACTTTAACTAATTAACCTCATTTTGTATTATTGAACTTGCAATTTTAGATTTTATGACGTTCCAAATCTTAACTGCGCAGACTTGCCCCACGTGAATACATATAGCGATTTCTATATCTATCTATATATTTCTTATTGATGATGACATATTATGGCCATCAGAACTCCTCAATGACACGTATTTCACGGGTGGCGCCTATAACGAATCAAATTTAAGAAATGGTCTAATAAAGTTGGTTTATTTATTTAAAAATATTTCTGGTGCCGTTTAAATGTCTATAACCGTATATTTCCTTTCAAATCGAATTTTGATTTACGTAGCTTGACTCAAAACGGGTACCACACCACGGACTGGAAATTTCGGTTTCGGGAATAAAGTTTTTTTTTTTTACCAATATGCCTTGGTTTCGGGTAAAATATAGTAATTAAATACATATATTTTTCAACTTATAATACATACAATTAAAGTAAACTTAAAAATACTAACTAAAACCTAAAATAACTGTATGAAAATTAAACTAAAAGACCATTAGTGCTGGAGGGAAAGGTCCCCAGAATGCTGGCGGCATTGCCAGTAATAAAATATATTTAAAAATATAATTATAGCAAAACTGCATCAGCGTAGATTATAATTTATCCAAACATGCGCATGACACGAAAAACAAAAGATTTTGATAAGATTTAGGGGTAAAAACAGTTTTCCTCCGAAACGCTAATTGCACTAAAAAAAGTATAGGTAAATTCACTAACTCTCTATCGCCCGCACGGGGAACTGAGCGACAGGAATACAATTTTCAAATACGTACTGCGCAAAATCCTCGCGGCAGCAGGACGACCCTCTCAAAGGACGAACTACGACGAAGCCAATGGCGACAATTATTATTTGACGTTCCTTATTTACTACATCTAAGACACAATATCTCAGATTCTTTCTAGCAGGGGCATCAAGTACAAAACATTTTATTGTACTACTTCCATATAAAAAATATACCTACGTAGATAATAACCTTGTCTGTTTTCATAAACTAGGCTATAATTATACGGCGATGCTTCTTCACACCATACGTCGAGGAACTTCATAGCTAGTATTTTTTACATTCTCTCTGAAATAATTGACGTGATATTTCAATTTTTTCAAGCTAATTTAAACTTAAATGTCAGCGAAGCGGAAAATTAATTGGTGCAGTGGGCGGGAATACGCGCCTTCTATAATTGCTTGTTGTCCATTCAGTCGCCGTGGAAAGACTTTGAAATGTTATTCCATGTTATACCTACACCCTTCTCTCTTGTGTCCAAGAAAATACAAATCAAATTCAAATTATTTATTTCATCTAAGTACAGATCAATAATGTAGCAGCACTATACACCAAACTGGATTCAATTAAGTACCCGTATCTTGGGGCTTAGGCCTTCCCTTCAAATTAAACTATTTAAAAGTACATTTAATGAAACATTCGGTTATGGAACTACAAAATTATAGAATTAAATTAAACAGTAATAAATATGTATCAGGTTCCGTAAAGGTTCTTCCAAAAGTAAGAACACAATGTTTAAAAATTTAGGTTTGAAAAAGTTGCATTTCAATTATTATAAACTAAAAACAAATTACATTTACATTACATTAAATTGAATACTACGTAAGACTTGTGTCTGCCGCACAAGTAGGTTTGTATGACACTTGAGTGCTTATACAGTGAAACCGTGAATATATCTAAATTTTTTTCACGTCACACCTATTTAAAATACAGATGTACTTACTTTCCTAATAAAAACGCTAGCCGAAAAAATCAAAAGAAGTACAAGGGTGAATCTTGAGAGGCTCAAATTGCGCTGTTCGGAGGAAACAAGTACTCGTAGTATTAAAATAAGAAACCATATTTTTTTTAAATATTTCTATAATATACGATCTTACTAAGACACGATAGGTATTGTACTACTACAATGTATGATCTAAGTAAGGCACGATTGTTATTGTAGCTAATTTAGGTACAAATAGTCGAAAAAATTCAAAAGCCTAAAAATTTATACCCCTGGTGCGTCCAATTCACATTTCGTGAGCAAACTACCAACAAAACAACAACTTATGTACGAGATATTTTTTTCAATAGGTTACCTAATCACTAGCAGATTTGTTGTTTATTTATAAAATAAATATACATGTATTTATCATAGTTTTATTTAGAATTAGAATATAAAGTTTGTCCGGGACTAAACAGTGATTCACCTGGTGCGTCATTAAACTACGCGTGCATCCTTAATGAGATGTTTTAAGAGGATGAATCTGAGTCGTTTTGTGAGCACTAGTAGTGCTTCGAGCATCGTAGGGAGGGCCGCGCCGCTCGTTACTCCAGGACGAGATTACGAAGGTGAATGTTTAATTTCCCTGGTTTTGTTTCAGTAGGTCATTGATTACCCTGACCACATTCATTAAAGTTAATTTTTTTTTTAGGAATTGTAGTATGGTGTTAAGAAAACAGCTTAAATGATCATTATTTTTTTTAAATAAAAAAGCCAATATTTTTGATTCCATTGTCGTGGTATTTGATCGCCATGGTATTTGCGCCAGGGTAATCAAAATTTTCCTAAATTGCCTTGAAAAAAAGATTTTTTTTTGTGTTGATTCGTATTGTTTGTCAATGTAATGTAAGTAACATTACATTGACAAATAATACGATTTTTTGTCTATCTTATCGATTAAAAATCATATTAAGCAGTTAATAAAAATTACTACATTTTTTTATATTATTCCTGCGATTTGCCTGCATGAAATTTGAAAATTACTGATTCTATCAATATAAATACATCTTATGTTCTTCTCCGTCTCCCGAACAAAGCCTAACATTTTGTTTTAATAAAACGGGAATACTCAAGTCAAATTGACTGCAAGGCAAGACGAGGTCGCGCGCGTGACTCGCTTAGCATTCCTTGATAAAAGTCACCGACTGTGATCGAAACTATAGTCGGAATAACCGACTCCATTTAACTTGAGTATTCCCGTTTTATTAAAACAAAATGTATCAAAACCACGTCAGGTTTCATAGTAAAAAGCCTAACATCATCTAACTATGAAGCATTTTCAGCATTTTTTTGGAGATCATTGACGTTGAGCTTTCTAGATCAACTTTCTATATATTTCTGATTCCTCTTAGACAAGGCAAAAGAGGCTGGAGGTAAAGCGACTTGCTGAGCGTCGAAGACTACAAAAATGTGTAACAAAATTTTTAGTTCATCTAAAAAAAAGAAGAGACCTCTGTTGCTAGTTTCTTTTTGTATGTCTTGCTATTTATTGTTAGGATAGATTAAGGATAAAAGTGTCTATTTATGCAATTAAAAGGCTAACTAGTTTATGTAGAGGTTTATACAAATTTAATTACCGACTATAATTTAATAAACAAACTTTGGTTTTCATACATATTATTTTAATTTTGATTCTTTTCTTTTATTGATTCCTCTGCCATCAACAACGCAAATTGATATATTTTCGGAGCAGTCGGCCAAAAGTGATGCAATATGCAAATTTAAATAATAATTAAGTTAAATTGTATTTTATTATTACTTGCAAAAAATATATAAAAATAAATCGTGGCAAGGGAATCAACTGACTACGCCGATTTTCAAGATTAATCCAAAAACGAGCTGAGAAATCACGGCACATTACAATTTTATCTAGCATGCCGGTGGCTGGCATAGTGATCCTACTTTGGAAAGGAAAATCCAACAGTATCTAGGCATAGATTTTTATATTATAAGCTTGTTTGTTTGCCGCAGGCTTTGCTGAAAATATCATCGGCCTACTTGAACAAGAAGATTCCGAACATCCCTGATATCAAAGTGGACGGTGCTGAAGAAAAATGGTAAGCATACAAATATACAAAGTAAACATTAATCAATTACTTTCAATACTTACTGCATTATGAGTTACTGATTAATTAATTATTATAGTAGTATAACAGGGATGATATCATTTGTGGGTAGTCTTCCTGTGCGAATACGTGCTATACTTATAATAAAACTGTAACGAGGGTATTACTGTACAGTGGAGTTTTTTTGAAAATATATTTTTAGGATTATTTGGGAGCAACAGAACCCAAAAATATAGTTTTCAAAATGTTTGTCTGTCGTCTGTCTTTCTGTTGGGGATAAACTCAGAAACTAATGTACGGACTTACGTGCAGTTTTTTAAATATGTTTCATCAAAATCGGTGCAAAAATGAATATTAAAGTTATGACGTAGTTTAGGAAAATATGGAATGTCTATTATAAGTTGAACCACGGAACATGCCGGATCCTTAGTGCACAAGGCTCAGCTTAAGCCGGTTTTTTGATTATCTTGAGAGTTTGTAAAATTAAGAGATGGATTGAAATGCGGTTTTTTTTTTAAATTGTCTATGGTGTCGTAGGCCTTAAGGCCTCGCTACATGGCCTGACCTGACACCTTGTGAAACCTTGTGAAAAGAACAGCTAGATTTGAATTTCACGGGAGCAAAAGAAACAAACTATTAAGGTTCTCTCGATTCTCCCTTTCGCCCCCCCAGAAACTTATATATAGCCATCTCTTTCAAATGGTGTCAGGTCAGGCCATGTGTAGACACCCTTATAACAAACTTTGTTTCATTAAAATCGGTTCATGGAAACTGGAGATATTACGCAATATTTATGAACGTTGAGTAACTTTGCAAAGCAAATTTACATCGGGTCGCCAATTTTTCCATGATTCGGGTTAAAGAAATTTATCTCACCAACAACACAATTTCGTTCACGTGAGAAATTAATTATTGAAGTATATAATAATTATGCTTCGACAGTTTGCTAGTAGACAGGTAAGTTGGATAAACTTAAATAAACTAAGTACCTAAGATATTATAAATAGTACTATACAGGTAAATTTCGATTCAATAACATATTTATATGTATTATTTACATATACATCATTTTTTTTTTTTTTTTTTACGTTTATAATGAAGATAAAATATTAGAAGCATCTACCCTACAATAACCACTTGCAACAGTTCGCTACCGGTAGCTTAGCATCACGCGTTATCTGTTACAAACAAAAGAATCGTGAAGAGTGCCACAGTGCATTCAAAGGAGTATTATTTTATTTTTAATTATTTGGGTAACTTAAATAACATTAAATAATAAATAAATTGAAATAAACTCTTAGTAAAAATAAATCATAAAATATATACAACTATAAACTAGCCCTAATCTAATGAATACGCCTTGTTTGCATCTTCTCAGTGTGTGCAGTCGGATCATTTTTTTTTTTTTTTTCCACCCATTTTTACACAAACAAACTTAGAGAAACATCTGATTAAAATTATACCTAGTTACCCAGCGGCCCCAAAAACCTGCTCTATCAGACAGCCCGTTCCACTCCCGTGGGAATTTATTACTTTCAATAATATTTAAAAAAATGAAAGAAGTTTTTCTTATTTCGTTTTACTTACTTAGTATATTGACAAAGATTTGCTTAGATTTGCTCGATGAATCTTTGTCAATTTGACAAATCTAGCCTAGCCTATGCCCTAGTTAAAGAAAAAAAAAAACCTTCAAGTTTTTTTTTTTAGTTAACAGAAAATAATAGTTTCTCCATGTTTTTTCATCAAGCCACCTTTAGACCTTTTTTTATTACCGAAACGTGTTTATTTATTTTCTTTAGTTTAGTTTATAATTTACGAAAAATTATTAAAGCTTACATAAAAGTTGTGCTTAATTTTTTATCTATTTTTTTATTTACGCATAACAAAATAAATAAGATAGATATCTTTTTTATTTTGTTATGCGACATTTCTTTTGAGAGAAGCAGTATAGATGAGCGTGCCAGAATACAATCCTGCGTATATTGCTTGTCCTAGTTTCATTGCAATTTAATCTGCACAAGAAATCTACAGCTCGTCTAACAGCAGCTCTGTTGTGAACTAATACGATTTGAAAGCTTTCCTGGACAATATTACGTTGCACGTTGAGCTTAATGGAACTCTAAACGTGGGCGGCATCGAATGGGGTAAGCAACATATCGACGTAAATGACGTCATTGATTACGTGCGTATGGAACTGGAAAATGAACTGAAACGTTCTCAAATAATCGGCTTATAAAATGCACTGACCTTAAAAGATGATGAACACGGCTTAGCTGAACTGGCAAAGACCAAAGTCAAAAACCATTTGGCCGACAAAGACTGACTGTATTTGGCGCCTGTCATTTCCTGACGGTCTGATTCTAAAAGGGTAGTCAAGCAACAAAAATTTGATGTAATAAATCTGTCAGTCTAAATTTAAAATCAATTTTTCCAATGTTAATATAGACTCGATTTCAATTCTTTCCGTATACGTTCCTTTTTACGACTCTGAAGGAGGGTAATATTTTTGTGATATATGTAAGTATTTGTTAGTGTTTTCCTATGTGCCTGTTACGGTCCAAACGGCTTTTAAAAAACCGGCCAAACAAGACAAGAAAACGTTATTAAACTTGAATTTAACTATATATTTTGTGACTAATATCCAATAATTTTAATTTTTAATTCCATTCCAATTCTGTTATAATAATGAAAATAAAATAAAATACAATGATCGTAGAAAAAAATTACAACAACCATATTATTATATAAGACAAATGGAAGGAACTAACTACCAAGACACGGGTTTTTAGCATCCAGTTTGGCGGTTAGTAAAACGTGAATATACTTTCTACTAAATAGTAATAATACTTTTGACTAGTTTTTCTTGAATAAATTATTTTGGATTGTATAATACTTTACATAAAACTTAGAAGTTTACGCTCAATTCCGTATATATGCTGTCAACACCAATCCTCAATGTAATGTTTCCATGTCCTTCTCGTTTTTATGGAAATGTTTGTACCGTTTTAAATGCTTTATGCTCTTTGCCCGCGTCTTCTAAGCGATTTAGTGGCTCTATTCGACTCTAAATTGTAGCCGCTTTGCAACACGGGCTATGTAGAGGTATCTTTACCACTAAGCGCTATTTAAGCCATTCTGTAATATTATCTAGAAGTAACGGTGAGCTTGGAAGGACGCTGGCCGTGGGCGGAATGAGGACACTCTATCATCCACGGAACTGCGGGTAGGGTTGTTTTTACTCATCAGACAAGGGTAAATAAAATAAAGTAAATTTAATGTAGAGCTAGTTTCTCGGGGTCCTAGTTATTCCCCAGAGAACCAAAGTCACCGACATAAGTCAGTTTTTGTCTGTAGATGACATTGCCACGTTAGTTTTCAGTGGTTAGGGCGTTTGGGTCGCACGCAGCAGGGCGTGGGTTGAAATCCCAACAATGAGCTTGAGCTACCAGTGAAGGAAAACATTGTGAAAAAAAAGAGTTAATGGATTAAGAAAATTATGAAAACATGGTGGAAAACCTTTAATGCTTTGAGTACCAGCTAACTACCACCTCAGTTGTCAAGGATCATGCCAAGCCAAGGATCATGTTGCTTTCTAGGGTAGGTAAACACCCTAAGTCAAGGGTCAGGGGCCCAAAGGGCTGTTCTGGGAAAATCCAGGGAACTCCTGGGAAACGTCAGGGCAACGCGAAATGTACCTACATATTTTGTTTTAATTAAACGGGAATACTCACGTTAAATCGTGTCGGTTATTCCGACTAGAGTTTCGATTAAATTAGGTGACCATGATCAAGGAATGCTATAAGCATGACGCGCGCGCGAGCTCGTCTCTGGCTGCCTGGTGAGAGCGTAAGTATTCCCGTTTTATTAAAACAAAACGTATCAAAACCACGTCAGTTTTCATACCTACATTATTCGTAGTTGGCTAATGCGAGAAAATTTGTCTACCCTTGATGATGATTGATGATTTTCACTATGGATTGATATTCCCGTAAAGGTCAGAGTCTCTACCAACTTATTCGGCCGAATAAGTTGGGGGGACGCACAGCGGTGCGTCTATATAAATTTAGTCTCAGTAGGTGTATGCATATACATGGTAGACAGTCTAGCCTACATCATTTACTAAGCGTGTTACCATGACCTATAAACACGAGAAGACATAAAGTCCCTTATAAAAGTGGTAGAAGTCTATACATACATAAATTTGTTTATCTCCGCCATTTGACAGAAAGGTGTTAAGTTGAGGTTGTTTTGAAGACCGTCCTGGTTTAGTTGCAAGCGCGCGCCTTCGATTCCCAGCCGGGCCTGAATGTCGAATTCAAATATCTGCTCTGGATTTGGGTGTTATTTGTGAATGTATATTTGGGTGTGTTCCAAGGCATCCCCGACGTAGGGAATCCTGATGGAGAGCTATGAGTAGGTATATGTAGCGTACTTTATTTATTTCGAGGTAACTGCCGTGATTGATCGAGTTGAGTAGATAATATGATTTACTATTCATACCTAGTCCGTAGGTTTGCTAGTTTGGCTTAATAATAGGGTTATTAGCTGTCGTCATTATTATAAGCTAAAAGTGAATTTCATTCATAAGCTTTCTAGTGCTTACTTGCGTAACATATTTTTAGGGTTCTGGAGCATACTAAGAAACGTTTATAGTTTTCCCGTGGCTGTCTCTGCCCGTCCGTCGGTTATGGTCTTGTTTTTTTTGGACACGCCTAGATAAATATACCCGCTACTAAATAAAAAAGTTGGTTTGGGGGCTCCCCTACATAAAAAGTGGAGCTGAATTAACCACGTGTGCCTATTAATATACCCCATCAAATTAGGTGTCGTTATGAAGGGAACTTAAAATCATGGAGAGGTTTCTAAAACTATACTGATATTCGAGCCCAAATTGTATTTTTTTTAGATTTCATCATAAATATGACTCACAACGAAGTATATTTAAGTATTTTATTTTTGTTGTATTTATGATCACCAGCTTTCTTAAGATGAAACAAGTATAGGAATGTCCATAGTGAGATATATTCTGTAACGGCGGTCTGGTGTACAGGAACATGTGGAACGTTTGGCGCACGGTGCTGGAGGAGAACGAGAAGCTAGCGCGCGCGCGCCTCGCCGCCGTCGAGGTGTTCCAGCAGCAGATCGCGGACGAGGCCAAGTTTCTCCGCCAGCACAAGCTCAACGTCGCTAAGAAGGTAACCCAGCTCGAAAACGGCTCGACCGTTTTGTTTTTGTTTTTTCTATTTTGTTCGCTTCAAAACTGGGGTAGTGTTCCCAGTTCGTAGGGATATGCTACGAAAACTTCGTAGAGATATGCTACAAAAGCTTGGTGAACCATACGATTTATGATTTACTATAGAAAAGAAATTGCGAGGATTTTGCTGGATACTACCCCGCGATTACTCGAATACTTGCGTTTTCACATTTTTCGTTTTTGTATTTTTTTTTAAATCACTGTACTGTATAGAGAAATTCAATTCGTTCATAGTCATCATCATCAGCCAGAAGACGTCCACTGCTCAAGACTACCTAAAAACTTCCTCTTAAAAAAGGGGGTCAATTTTTTGCTTTTAAATATGTATATGATACCCCATGGCTTTTAAAATTGATTCTTCTATTTTTCCACGTGCTCTATGAATTGACTGTTTGAATACATCGTTGAGCCCACGTAAGATAATGCAATCTTTTTTTTTAAAACCTTCTATACCTAGATAAACGTACCCATGTTGTATTTAACGTGATCTTGTTTTGTTGCACAAAACGCAACGCATCGTATTGCAGCTTCACTAATCCGTCGCTCTCCAAGCGATAGGTTACAATAGCAATAGATAACAGAGCACGTAGCACGTAATATGCTCAAATCCAATTAAAAGCGACACGTGAAGCTGCAGCTCGTGTCGTTATACGACTAATCCTCGGCAAGTCCTCGTTTGCAGAGCAAAAATAGACCAGCTTTACAAAGCTATTTTATTTGTACCAATTTGACCTGATGAGTATTATCATCCACAGCTTTATCTATCGCACTGGGAATAGGCCTCTCACTTGCTGTTTCATCTGCCTCGGTCTTGTATCATTCGGGTTCAGGTTAACCAATCTCGTCGACGCATGTTGCTGCCGGATGACCGTAGTTTCGCTTACCTTGCCTCTTGTTTACGCTTGAAATTGGTTCTCTTGTGGGTATCACACTCACACAAATATTATAAATTGCGTGAAAGTGTGTAAGTATGTAAGTGTGTTTGTTCCCGTTCGAATCTGTAACGGCTGAACGAATTGGTATGGTACCTTACACCCCGGATTAACACTTATACTACTTTTTATCTCGGAAAACTATTCGGTTTATGTAGAATAGCGGGTGAAACCGCAGGGTGCAGCTAGTATAAAATAAATCGTTAAAAATATGTTATAATAAGCCGTGTGTACAAAAAACTTGAGCTATCTTTGTCTCCCACAGTGCACGGACTCGCTCGCACAGGCGCACAAGGAGTTGCAGCTAACCGTCTCCGACGTGGATAAGACTAAGAAGCTTTACTTCGACGAAGAACACACGGCACACGACGTCCGGGACAAGGCCAAGGATATCGAGGAGAAGTAAGACTTAACTTCTTGACTTAGAAGTAAGATTTTCTTTGGACTAAGCCGCCACAGAGCGCCCAACGTATCTGTAGATCGACTTTACTGCGCTACTCTGTTTTTGTAGTCATCGTCATCATCAGCTAGGCGACGTCAACTGCTGAACACAGCTTGCCTGCCTACCTACGCTGCGTTCCGATTCGTGGTCGCCACTCAAGAACCTTTCTTCCCCATCTGTTATCTGTTCATCGAGCGACGTGGCCTGCCCATTGCCACTTCATTTTGCAATCCTTGAAAGCTATGTCGGTGACTTTAGTTCTTCGGTTAATATTCTTGTTCCAGATGATATCCGTTTTTCATTTTTGGATTTTCATAGTAGTAGAAGTCTTGTACAGAGTCAACCGCCTTACAGTAGTGTGGAAACATTTCTGCATGTGTTCCGGATTGAAGGACAATATTTCCAGTGAAATTGCTGGGCTTAAAGAGATTTAACATCTGATATCTCAGGGTGAAGAGTGCAGTGCATCGCCGCGCAGGGTTTTTAAGTGTTCAAGTTCAAACGTGACCCTTACCATTAGGCTACTTGCTCGTCTCCTCAATTGGACACATAAAAATGATAATTCTGGCGCACTGGACTTAATTAGGAGAGCTATCGTCAAGCTCCTAGCTAGTCGGTTATCTATATTCATATTCATTTTAGTTTAGTCTAGTCGAACCTCCATGAGCACGACGTGGTCTCCTGTATTTGGGGGTGCACATGCACATCAAATCCAGCTTGATGTCTATGTTTCATAATGTGAATGTAATGTGTAACTTTTATTGGGGATCCATATTCTATTAAATAAATAAATATATTTATGAGTCCTGACGAGATTCTTTCAACACGTGTTTTTCTCTGTACGCCGCGTCATCGAGACATGTTGACTCTTCAAGTACTGTAATAGAGAAAATAAAATTATACAGAAGCAACGAGGCACGTATTGTCCAGAGGATCCTTTCTCTGCACCCCTTTTATTAGATGTCATCTTAATACCTAGCTTTAGTTATTGTTCTGAGTTTATACCTTTTTCAAATGTCAAAAATGTCTCGCAACTCAAAAACATTCTACATAATATTGTATATTCTAAGAATGTATTATCATGATAAAAGAACCAGGATCTAGTATTAATAAAAGTACTATCGGAAGTTTATAAAAGTTAGCAAAGTTAGTTAGTCAGTTTTAGCCGGTCAGTGCTCAAATGGGCATTGTCCGGACCGAACGTTTAATTAACTTTGTTAGTTGAATTGAACCCCGCTAGTTGAGTTACGCCACGAGCGCTGTTACAAAATATTACCACGTTTACTTATAATCTGCTAGGGTGTAAATTGAGTTTTTCTCTGCATTATTAAATTAAATGCAAGTAGATGTACATTCCTACCGCGTATCCTTTGTACTTGCTGCTAACATCCAATAAATCGATTTAGCTAGTGTAAACTAGACAGCGACCGAAATGCGGTTTTTTATTTGTAGATATTTTAGATTTAATTTATTTAAGGATTTATTTTAATTTTGTTTGTAGTTTTAGTTTGTATATTTAAGTTTAGATTTTAATATAGTGTAAGCTTAATTTTTTTTTAACTTCGAAGAGTATATATAAGCTTAGCTCGACTAGGTGTTCCCCGATCACCAATGTTAAGCAACGGACGACACGGTCAGTCTTCGGACGTTTGACCGCGTGTCACATTAATACAACTGAGTGCTACCATCCTGTTGTTTGCCTTTTAACAACAACCATAAAACCATGTCAGAAGCCTTCAGGCTCCCCTATACAAAATTATACTTACTTTTTACTTCAAACTACTATACTATAACTACATATAACATTGATATGTGATTTGACTGCTTTTTATAAATCACATAGGTACTTGTAGGCTTTCAATGTACAGATATCTATCGATATACTTACTACTTAGTACCGGCACATAATAAATAAATGCTACCGACAAGTATTGGTATCGCGTATGAGTGCACTATAATCCGATTTCAGTGCCGCCGTCCAGAGCTACTTCGTGTTTCATTTATTTACCTACTCGTAAGCATTGTGCCATTAACGTACGGTTCAATTGACTTGAAAGTATTTTTAGTAAAGCTATAAGCAGGTCCGCGAGACTGCAGAGGTTTTTTTTTCTCTAAGAGGATTTTGGCGTCGCACGTCTTATGCATTTGCCAGTGTCAAGTATACATATATATTCTCAATTTTTGCTAGATATTATCAAACAAGTCATAGTCACGATCAAAGTCAAGCAAAGCAAGTCACGGTCAAGTCCAAGTCATGCCCCAGTAAAGTGGTGAAAACTTTACTAGAGCCATCTATGGAGTTTTGGAAACAACTGCAGAGGTTACTGAGCTTGTGTAAGCTATGAACCTACCCGCACATAAATGTTTTTGGAAATAATTTAACTGTGATCGAGGCTCGTGATCGAAACGCACGTCGACAGTTTGTTATTCATGGTACACGTACACGACCACACAGCAGTGGTCCGTGGTACACAACCGGTGGAACTACCAGTGGTATCATTACAATACTATACTACTAATACAATTAGCCTACTATACTACTGCCTACTATCTCCACTACTGGAGATAGGCCTCTTCCTAGGAACGCTTATCAGCCAAAACTTCGGCTGTTCGATTCCAACCACTGCCGGCTGTCCTATGTGTGTCGTCATATCCGTCGCCCTACGCTACGTTTGCCGATTTGTAGTATCCGCTCTTAGAACACGTCTACCCCATCGATTATCGGTTCGGCGATAGATAACCAGCTAACATAAATATAAATATAATTATTTTGATGTTTCCTAGTTTTAAATCGCTTCATATATTGCTACTTTTTCTCATTGTATAATTAAGACTCGCAAGTAAATTTTTCCACTTCCAATGTAACCTAAAGTTGATTTAAACTATTTTGTACTCTGCAGGCAGCAAAAAATATTTTCATTTTAGTTTAGTCTAGTCGAACCTCCATGAGCACGACGTGGTCTCCTGTAATTGGGGGTGCACCCAGCTTGATGCCTATGTTTCATAATGTGAATATAATGTGTAACTTCTGTTGGGGATCCATATTCTATAAAATAAATAAACAACTGACATAGCTCAGCATGTTTATTTATTTTATACTTTGGTTCTCTGGCGAATTAATTCGTTCCGGATACAACCCCTCAGAGAATCGCCATGCAAGCGTAGCTCTTTCCATAGATTCATAATTCTTAGAAAGTAAACTGGAACTTTGGCAACCCATCAGTGATCTGTGCTCTTGCGGTTATTAACTTTGAAATATTTCTGCTCATGTACGGTATTTCTTTAAAAATATTTCTATTATTTTTAAGGTTTACTTATGAATGCTTTGTTTTGTCTACTCGATGCCAAGATAATGATTTGCGGAGACCATATTAACGGATTTTTTTGTCCAGGTTGAAAAAGAAGAAGGGCTCCTTCTTTCAATCAATCACATCGCTGCAGAAAAATAGCGCGAAGGTATCTTCACGGCGCGACCAGCTCGAGGAGAAATCCACCGGTGCCAGGAATGACTACCTGCTGAGCCTTGCAGCTGCTAATGCACATCAGGTATATTTATACGACAACTGGAAAGAGACTAATTTGTGATTTCGAAGACAGGCCTAAGCCTAATATTACTCATAATATAATATTATTACAAATATTTACCGTCTCTTCTATTTTTAATACTGCTAGTAAGAGTAAATTGCAGGCTCTTTCACCCCGGTCCACTTCCCAGAACCGCTACTTTTTGGTGGAGCTCCAGTCCTGCATGCAGCACATGGAGTCAGCGGTGTACGAGAAGGTGTCCGAGTTTCTGACCCTCATGGGGCGCACGGAGCTGTTGACCTGCTCGGCCACACAGCACTCCTTCGGGAAGATCAGGGACCAGGCGCAGCAGCTCACCCGGGAGTACAACCTGCAGTGCGTGTATCTTTACTACCCGGTGCTGAAACAACATATCCAGGTAAACAGTACACACACAGCCACTTTCTGCTGGCATAAAGGCTTATCTTGGACATCAAAATCCATACCTATTTGCGCAGAACCAACAAGAATATATAAATAAAAATACCTTACAGTAAAACTTAAGTTCGCTGATGTGGCAAAATTGTAGAGAGAACATAAACATATAACATTGATTTTCTTTAGAGTGATAGAAGAAATAGAAGAAGGAATGAAAATAAATAAGTGATAAATTTATGAAACTGCGGTCGTTACCGACTCAGTTGCCTTTATGAATAAGTTCCCTACCCACATAAAATTAAATGAAAATGTATTTAGTGTATTATTTTATTTTTCATGCCGTTGCTTTAATACTGAAAATAATTATGCTCATTATATTACAGCCGTGTTTAGAACGCCCACAATTCTCTGAAAAGGATCATTATCGGCTGCCTACTAATTTTGTCCAATGACAAAATATTCTACGTAGGCATAATACATAGTCATTCATATAACGAAACTGGAACGCTTCATGAAATAATAATGATCTAAATACAGGCTGTCCAGTAAATGAAGGATATCCTGTAACTGATCGGTCACATTATGTCCAAAATAAAAACTTGACAATGTTTTTAATTAAATGTCAGTATGCTATAATTTTATTTTAGTTTATTAAGTCTCGCGATTAACGAGATAATGTTTTTTATTTATTATTTTTCTTGTATACAATTGTTACATTTATTTATGAAATTTTCTTAATATTTTAAGAAAAAAATAACATTGCTTTATATGACTCAAATACTCATGAAAATAAAACAGTTTAAAAAAAGGCATCATTTGTAGAAATGGCATTAAAAAAATTAAGCGTAGTCAAATGATTCGTTTTTTTTTTTAAATTAAAAATCAATATCTCGAAAATGACGTCCCTCTTATAAGTTGTCAAGTAGTTAAAGTCGTTTTAACCGTAGTCTGATGCCCTGTCACATACTAATATTGGCATCAGACTACGGTTAAAGGGACTGACTTTACAACACTCATTGAAAAAGTATTTTCATTGTTACCATGCCTTTTTGAATTTCGAATAATATTTTCTTGTTTCATACGATTACGTAGGCGGATTCTAGTACGATTACGTAGGCGGTTATATTTTACTAGTTGTTACCCGCAACTTCGTTCGCGTGGACCTACAAAAAAGTAACCTATGTCCGTCTCCTATACCATTAAGCATATAGCAATAAAAAAAAACTTTAAATATTTTTTACAAAAACTTATTAAATCCTAACTAATATTATAAATGCGAAAGTAACTCTGTCTCTCTCTTCTCTGTCTGGGTCTTTGTCGCGTTATCACGGCTAAACGACTGAACGGCAGGCTGATTAGACGGCACAATTTTGAGGCCTACACTGCCAATTCAAAAGTTCGTGCCATTGTTATAAGTAGTACCAAGCGTGAGTTACTCGAATTTCTTCAGATTATACTTATCCTAATCCTAACTAATATTAAAAATTCGCAAGTAGATCTTTCACTCTGTCTATCTGTCTCTCTGTCTGGGTGTTTGTCGTGTTATCAAGGCTAAACGGCTGAACGGATCGAGCTGAATATTTGAATAGATATAAGTTAAGGATCGGAGACGGACATAGGCTACTTTTTTTGGAGGTCCACGCCAACGAAGTCGCGATTAACAGCTAGTACAGCAGTATACAGCAGTAATATAATAAAAAAAAAAAAATGTGTTTGTTGTATCTTAAAGACCAAATTATAAATATTTGGAATGCACTTATGAAGTATTTTCTTTAGATAGCAAATTAAATAATTGAGATTCAGACTTCACTTCAGATAACTTCGTTCGATCGTACAATTTTGCTGTAGCGAAGTTAGTTTATAAAATCAGCCATATTAGACTTAGTGTGAGGTCACACCACATAACTGATAAAGGTCACAAAAACCATTCATGAGGTCATTTGAAGGTCGCGGGTAACCGGTGGATGTAAGTTGCAAGTTGTCGCTCAGTGTGACGGTTTATGGGGGAGGCTTTTGTTCAGCAATGGACGTCTTCAGACTGATGATGATGATGATGAGGTCTCATATCCTAATTCCTCCATATTAACCCCCGAATACTGAAACGTTTGGTAACTTTGACAATAGATTAACTTTAATACTGCCTTTGCCTGGCACTAAGCAAATGACAAAGGCAGCGATAGACTTAATCTGTCGTCAAAGTTAACAAACGTTTCAGCATTCGGGGGTAAGACGCTTCGATGATTCTGATTAGTTGTTTTGAACATACGAGGTAACAACGAAAAGTGAAAATAGGCACCTATATACAAACATAATCTGCTCATGTATATATTTATACATATTTTTTACATAGTTGGTTTTACTTATGGAGCACTTTATATATATATAATGATGCCAACAACGATGTATGAATATATAATTCAATATTTTATTTGATTTGAGAAATAATAAAATAAAATAATAAATAAATAATACTTTACATTTATATAACGATGCCAACAACGATATATGAATATTTAATTCAATATTTTATTTTATTTGAGAAATTATGGCGTAAATTCCGCCATATTCACTAAGTATGATTCAGTATACGAGTACACGAGGGGTGTGAAGAGTGAAGACGCATCGATAGACACCTATCTTGATAATCGGCTTAGGAGGGAGATGACAGGGACAATATGAACATACTTACCTACATACATTGAGCAATACGGTACCGGCCCGAACGGAGGTCTGGTTGTTGCTCAATACCTACATACATAGACTGTCAAACTCTTACCCCCCCCTCTTTCGTCAATAAATAAATACAAATTCAGGTAAACCTAATCTATATTTTTACTTTAATATTATAAAGAAATGTATGTTCTAGAACTACTGATCTGATACAAAATTTGTATCAGACCAGTAGTTCTATAAGTGTTTGTTCAGGTTTGTTAACTATAGGCTAATTCATAGTCAGCTTCCCTACATCATGATCATGCCTACTATCAGTTGATTTAGAAATAAGAAGATTTTTATATTTGAATTTGTAGTACGAGTTCGAGCCATGCGATAACGATCCCGTGGAGACAGTGACCATCGAGCACGAGACCGTGGCCACCACGCTGGCCCAGGAAGCGCGGCGATGGGCCACGCGCGTCGTGCGGGAGACCGCGCTCGTCCGCGATGCCACACGAAAGATATATGTCTATCAGGCAATGCGCGATGGAGGACAAAAGGTACTCAAAGTACGACTCGAAGGCGCAACGTTCTGTTTCTTTTCCTCTCTTAGAAATGCATTGATTAAACAAGACTATATCATCGTGACGTGCAGGCTTAAATAACCTATTAAAAAGTAAGTTCATAAAAAGCAAGTAGTGAAAGTATTGAATATCCATCAAAAAGTTTTCATTTACCAGGTAGATCCTAACGATCCCAACGGCCCAGACCTGGACACTCGCATAGAAGAACTGCGTGCCACCCTGCGGCGTTCCGAGACCTCCAAGATGAAGTATGAGGCTCGGCTGGAGTGCCTGAAGAGCAGCGGCGCGCCCGTGGACGAGTGGCTCAAGGAGATCGACCTGTTGGCCGTGCAGGAGACATTGCCGCGTAGCAGCAGTCTACTCAGCGTGAGGACTGATGCTTCCGGCGCTGCTGTGAGTACTTACTTTAGATTTGCGTGAAAAAAAACATGTCAACGCTCTGTATTAATTTTTAAAGCTTGTGTTATTTCTAGTGTCAATGTGTAATGTGTGGTACACTCAAATTTTTCCCTCACAGGCGTGGCCTGTGGTGATGACCTGCGGACCCCCAATTACCGTGTGGTTATGATTGATAGATTATGACCGCCAACGTGGCAGCCATCGGAAGCCGCGTCTGTTTGGGGCAGACTTACAGTTCGGCTTTTTATTATTCCTACTAGCTTAGCTACACCATATAAGTATGTTACAGGATCAACCGAGTTCGGACTCGTTCTATGATAGTGACAACACGGAGGGCGACGCGGGTACCTCAGCAGGCGCAGGCGCCGCGGTCACCGGCCACCAGAGAACCACATCTGGCTCCCAAGCTGACGAGGACGTCGACGAAGAGGAGGTCGATGGTTAGTAGTGGTGATGTAAAAGTGTGTAGAAGTAATACTGCTTTGACGGTATGATGAAAGGAAGGATTGAAAATGGAACGGTCTTAGCATAGGTCTTAGTTTATATGTCCATTGTGAGAAGTTGATCTCAAAAAAATTCCACGCCGTACGGAACCCGAAGTGTTTGAAAAGATTGGAAGTGAATTTTGATGCTACCAGATTAGCTTATATGTAGAGAATAACATAATAATTACGAGTACATAATGTAACATATACAAACAAATCTGTTGTGTGGCAGCGTCTTTGGAAGAAGAGCGCAAACGCATCGAGCAGCTGACTGCTGGATGGGACGACCCTACACAAGTGAGCTGGGGTGAGCTCGAGACAGAGACTTCGGCCGCCACAGAAGCCCCGGAGGCCCCCGCTGCGCCTCTTTACAAGTGCACAGCGCTATACTCTTACACGGTACTAATTCTTAAAACTAGTTACTCTTAATAAATCCTATAAATTCTGCATTATTACTAGTTTAGTATGTATGTACTTTGTGTTGGACACATATGTGTGGCATTGAACGCATCGCAGCATTGTGATCACAAACTTCACGTCTTAGTGGGAAGTACGAGTAAAAGAGTAAAGACGTCAAGACTTACCACAATTCAAAGCGATACTAAACTTTCCTTTTTCGGCTGGAGCCCTACAAAGTAAATAAATAGTTTGCGCATGTTTATTTTCAATTAGACTATTGCACACCACTGTACTTACTGGTAGTTATAGCACGAGGACGTGTAAGAACTCTATGCTGGATCTATGGAACACGGGTCCGTACCCCTACCTTTTAATTAAGTAAAAAATAATGTTTTGATTATGATGTTTTATTTTTGTTTTATCATAGAAAATGTTATATGTTCTAACTAACATTCCGATTATATTATAGTTTACTTTTTTTTCATTTCCCTTTCTAATCACTATTTATGATGGCGAATGCTGTATATGCCTATAAAGGGTGATCATATCAGTTCCATGTACTCACGTAGAAATATATTATAAGAATGTAAAATATGTTTACTGTTGGCGTATCTCAATAAATAAATAAATAATTAAATTTTCCAAGCACCTTATGATTCCAATTTACAGTTTACTTAGTCCACACCATCACCTAACGACAGTTGTGGCTTTCCCAAGCAAAGATGTCAATAACGTCCTTTTACGCTTTTCTTGTTCAGGCCCAAAACCCAGACGAACTATCAATCATAGAGAACGAGCAGCTTGAAGTGGTAGGCGAGGGAGACGGCGATGGGTGGCTACGGGCCAGGAACTACCGCGGGGAAGAGGGCTACGTGCCGCATAACTACCTGGACGTCGAGAGGGAACAGGTGAGCAAGGTCGGCTATCAATAGAATAGAGAAGAATAACTTGCAAGTGATAAGCCGGGAAGCCCGTGGCTAGACGCTTTTTTTATTTTTGCTTAGTGATTTTATCGCAACCGCTTTCCAACTTTGTTACATCTACTCCCTGTCAGTTTTCACAAAAACAAACTTAATCGTCGTCTTTTTGATTGGCCCCGAATTTATATTTCAGAAACAACACATTATAGCAATTTCTTCCGAAACAATCTTTTGCTCAAATATTCAACCTAATATTACTGTTTTTCTCCACTCAGGCTTCCAGCACTCCGGGCTTGGTTTCGCAGATCTCGTTCTCTTCCGTGGACTACACGGTGGAAGGCGAAGACGCCGACGTGGTCCAATCCCCCGACCAGATATCTGTGATCTCTGCACCGGTCGTTAAGCCTGAAGAAGTAAAGCAGGAGAAAGCCGCGGACATGGGTCAAGTGCAACTGGCTACTCTTGGCTACTGTTTTGCTTTGTACGAGTATGACGCTGAGGCCCCTGACGAGCTGAACCTGGAGGAGGGACAGGTATTTGAACATTACACGAATCGAACCATGTTTTCTTCGTTTATGCTAATTTCGCCTTAAAATTATTTCAGTAGGTTGTAGGATCTTCTCTTCATGATCTGAAGTGCCTTCTCAGGTCGATGTCCCGAACTGAGAGCTCACGACATTATCTTGACTACCTCCTGACCGATTTTGCTCATATTCAAAATTCTCGTGTACAGAATTGATTACCGAATTTTTATGCCAAATATTATCAAAATAGGCCGGTATATGGCGCCGCAGCAAACTTCCCCTTTTTGGGGGAAATACCCCATACCAATCAAATATGGCCGACTACTAAAATATTCAAAAATATAGTAGAACCTGTATACCTAGTTTCGTCAAGATTGGATGAAAAGTACGACCTGTACGCGAGTACCAACAGAACCAACAGACGGAGAGATGAAAGCACATTTTTGATTGGTGGGGAAATACCTAAATAAAAAATTAAATAAAAAACTATGAAATTGTAAAATTGAGATTGTGCAAAAAAGTTTGTGCTCGCGATGTCTACTGTTCGCAGAACTACTAGTGTGCGTCTCTGCATCAGCCTTTTAAACTTCCCACTGCTGCGATATCGGCCAAATTCACCACACTGACGGTTTGGCAGATTCACATACGAATTTCTTCTCCTGCAATATGCATGTTTCCTAACGACGTATTCTTTTACCGAAAAGCCAGTGGTATCCGTATGCAAGTTCCAAATAAAATCATAGGCCGTGGGCCCGCCGGGGTTTGAACCGCGACCCCACGACTATACATAATTGCTAATATCATCATCATCATCATCTCAGCCACAGGACGTCCACTGCTAGACATAGGCCTCCCTCTTAGATTTCCACGAAGAGCGGATGGAAGCGGCTCGCATCCACAATATGCTTATTTTGAAATAATAAAAGCATTTTACCATCTCTGATCACTCACACTGCCGCACTGCTTAACACTATGTAATGTATCAAATGCTTAAGCTATCAATATATTTATTTATTGTAAATATATGTAATAATTAATAGACATAGCATCTATTTTTATGTTAATTATTATTTATTTATTTTTGTTGTAAAATTTGTGTCAGACATTTATGTTGACGCAAAGTAGGTTCTGATAGAACTGATCTGTTCTCTAACTAATAATAGTGTGTTTGTGTGTATTTTATTGTACAAATATGTGGTATTGTCTGACAGATAATTCGCATCGTGTCCCGCAACGCGCATGATTTTGATGACGGATGGTGGCGCGGAGAAGTGAACGGCATCCTTGGGAACTTTCCCTCTCTCATTGTCGAGGAATGTGATGAGGTAGGTATCCTTGAAGCTATGCCGTGGTAACTATAACAGTTTCCATTATGTAATGTAAATGTTGTCTAATTGAGTTGGAGACAATTAAAAATATTTAGTATTCAGAATTAATGGATTTTAATGACCGACATAAAAGCTAGACGACGAATATTAATGACATTTACATTTTTAATTATAGTGTTTGTGTGTATTAGGGTTTTGACGTTTAAGTACCGTAATTGGTATTGTCTGCTGTAGTTTCCCAGGGAAAAGGTATAACTTGGTCCAAAGCGAAAATGTCACCTGTGTTATAATGGTTATAATAATTATAGCGCCATTATATTGGTTGATTTTACGTAATGACTGCCTTAACCTTTAGTATACGCAATGCATGGTTTTATTTAATAGAAGGTCACAACACACATACGTAATTATATATCTAATAATATAAGCTCAACACCGGATCGGCATCGTCTTGTCTCATCGATTCACCGTCAGCCGAACAAAGGCTTGTAACCGGAGAACCCCCGAGACATGCTTAACACTATGTAATGTATCAAATGCTTAAGCTATCAATATATTTATTTATTGTAAATATATGTAATAATTAATAGACATAGCATCTATTTTTATGTTAATTATTATTTATTTATTTTTGTTGTAAAATTTGTGTCGGACATTTATGTTGACGCAAAGTAGGTTCTGATAGAACTGATCTGTTCTCTAACTAAAAACAGTGTGTTTGTGTGTATTTTATTGTACAAATATGTGGTGATGCTGCGCTTGCGGCTGAGCGATTTTGAACAACACGACGATCACATGCGGTCTGGGTCTGGGTCTGGGTCAATCTCAGGGTAGACGATGAGACTACAACGCGGCGATGGTGACGACCAGACGTAAGCGGCGAATTGCCCACGAACCACATGCGGTTCACGAGCTTATGCCGTTGTAATTGCTTTGCAGTATGAGATTCATAAAAAATACTGAAAGGCTTGTGTGGAGGCGACTCCGATCAGGGCCCCTATTCGGAGAAATGACATTTTATCTCGGTCACTGTCTCTCTAATGAAAATGACATATCTCCGAATAGGGTCCCAGGTGCTGAGTTGATATGCGTGCTGCGTCCTAGCATTTCTTTTATTTACTGATGAGACTGACCATTGAGGTCTATATACAAGATTTTTTAACTGGGACATTATGGGTATATCCTAATCCTTATGAGTTATGGCAAAACCGTTTACTCAGTTTGTGTGAAAACGATTTTGGCCTAATTATTATTTTTTGGTCAAGCGGGAGTTATCCATAAAAATGAGTTTTTTTGATCAGTTTGTTTAATGCTGATCGACTTGTCTTGCTGACTGTTGCTTTTCATGTCAGGATCGCTTCATTGGAAGAAAAAAACGGAGCAGTAGAAGTCAAATTTAATAAAATACTAACTAATGCCAGTTAAAGTACCTATAACTAACTAACTACTTCTACTGATCCGATTTTTCTCGTTTGATACAATGAAATGATCCATACGAGAAACTGAGTCAAACCGCATTAAAAAAAAAAATACAAAATAAGTAACTCATTTATGTGGGGAACACACGCTTGACCAAAAAAAAATATTATGCCAAAATGGTTTTTTACAAAAAAAATACGTAATGGTTCCTAAGACAGTTTCCTTGTATCTCCCATGGTATCGGATTTCTTAATACTGTCCCAGTTTAAAAAATCACTCTGTATACCTACGCCTCAAGTATCTAAGTAGCAGAGACGCAGATTATTAATAATACAAAAATATTCACATTTGTTGCTAGAACGGAGACCCCCTTAGTGTCGGAGACTCCGAAGAATGGACTCCTCCAAACTCAGCCCCACCTGTGTTCGCTACGCCCCCAGGGTCACCACCAAACGGCTTCGACGACACACGTAAGGACCCTGCCATCAAACGATCCCTGTGCTAAATACATATATGGACTTTTTTCAGTGCCTGACTTGCCTTTCACGACCGTTTTTGTGTATTTCGGTGTATTAACTTATACGACGTCATAAATTGGTACATGCAATGCAATGCTCTAGTATATAATTCTGACAGCCATCTTTTTGCATCTTGATCATCTTATTATCTCAAAATCGAGATTGATATTTTTCGAATAATGTACCTATGAAGACACCCGTGAATGAGTTTAATTTAACCCAACAGTTTAGGTATGCCTCACTGACGTCTATATGGTAGAATGGCCATGATGTACCGGATCTTTGTGGAGCTGGGCTGGGTAAAAACAGCAATTTTTTTCAATAAAATTCCAAAAAAAACACAAACTTAATTTTTAATTCAAAAATTACACATGCCAAGAAAAATCATCGTTTGTGGCCACATTTGACATCTCAGTTGATGCATGGTTTTGCACGCGTGTAGCTAACAGCCTAACTGCAGAACTAACTTATAACACAACTTATATAATCTCCAAAAGTATCTTTGGAGTTCGTTTCGAATTTTACTATCACATATATTTCTAGAGTATATTATTGGTCAACAACATGTTCAGTATGACGCGTTTGGCATTTAGGCTGTATATTTGACAGGGTTTGAAAATAAGCATTTTGTTTGCAGTTTTTCGTATCGTGACATTCAGAAAGCATGAATTTGAACTTATGTTTGAGGTTTTTCTTATGAATAAGTAAATCAAATAAGAGATCACACATCTTTCAAGATCTTTTCACCTTTTCCAAGAGTAAAATGTGGAATTGTGAATACCATCCCAAGTGGTTTAATAGTTTTTTTTTCTATTTGGTATTTACTTCTAGGAGAAAAAGTTTAGGGGAATAGACGGAACAAGCATTTTCTTTCCTACTTCTGAAAAGGGTTACCAACGTGAGTCGTGACCCAAAAAAAACGTTTGGCTTGTAGCGCTTGATTTTTAAACGTCACTTGTATTGTCTGCGGGCTCAGATTAAAACCCTTACTCTGAGTCTGCGGGCATCTGATTCTAACAGCTTTGGTAGACTATACGCGCTTACTACAAACTTACAAACAAAGTTTTTATATCACTGAGTTTGAAAGTTTTAATTGAGCTAGTAATCGGAGCCAGTCCACGGATTTCAATGTATAATTTAATCGACGTCATTACATTATATTATTATTTTATAGCGTCATTATATATTGTGTCGTGTCTTATTCTCCTTTGATGTGTTGTGGCTTTACTAATGGTGTAGAAAAAATTACCTCTTTGCTAATGGTATTATTAATATTTACTTGGTGATCGCCTAAGGTTGCGAGAAATATCGAAGTAACATAATTATAAAGTTTAATTGTTTTTTTAAAAGGGCCTTTATTTAACTATTATACCTTCATACAAACTAAATACAAAATTAAACTAAACTATCTTAAGGCAGCACAATTTTGCGGCCTACACTCATCAATACGTAATTAAGAGTATGTATAGTACATTTGTCAAAAAAACCAGATAGGTAGCGAATATAATATCGTATACCTAATATCAAGGCATATTTTTGCGGATGTGTCGATCGCATGTATTGACGAACGTACGTCTCGCACTTTTCACAGACTGAGAGCAACTGAAGCAAGGTGAGCGCCGGCGCTCACTGTAAAGTCTTTTATTTTATAATTTATTTAAAGGGCTTTGTCGCTCAGCGACCACATCGCCCTGTAAAGTCTTTAAAATTATCTTACTTGATCCGTCCATTAATTTTACTTTGATCGACTCCTACACTGCTTATTCAAAAAGTTCGCGTCATTTCTATGCAGAATCAATATTGGCTCTATACAAATACTGAAACACTCCGTTTCACCACTTTAGGGGTTGATTTTCAAAAAACTGTGAGCCACATGCTTATTTTCTTTTGTTTAGTGTTTAGACAAAGTTTCGTTAAAATCCACAAAAGGGGAAACATTTTTACCTTCAGATCTCTTCTGTGTCAAAATCACTACAAAAATGTAGCCCTCCCAGTAACACTTAAATTTAAAAAAAAAACGCGTTTATTATTTTTATTAGCTCAGTTTAATCACAAAGTTTCATCACTTTTAGAAAAATGTACGCTATTAAAATCTTTAGATCCCTCCTAAGCCCCCAAGCGTATGAAGTAAATGTAGATATATTATATCTAATACGTGACGTGTCCAAGCGAATGTAAATTCCTATGGATAAAGATTTTTGACTTTGACTTTGATTTGCGAATAATCCTGACACATTATACCTTTCCTTATTATTTTAGGGTTCCGAAGTATTATATTTTTTTGTACACGAACCGAGTTTCATTGGCATAGCATGAAAAAACTACAAACGTTGGGTCTCAATTTTACCCCTTTAGATGGAATTTTGCAAAATCCGTTCTTATTGTTTACCTATTTTAGACGCGGTTTGGCCAGTGCCTCGATTCCCAGAAAAGAGCTTGTTTTTTTTTGTTCTCACATTTATCTATATAAATTATAGTAAACACCTTTTAGTAGGCATTTATTATATACGTCATTATATATAATACGTTATTCAAAAACACAATTCTATATGTCTAATAAATTATCAAGTAAATATCATATCGCAGACATATAATACGTATTTACGAGTTTATTAATGTATAGTGTTTCCAGCATGGTAAATCGTCTGTGAAATAAACCCCAAAACCGCGTCGGTACCACAAACGCGACTGTTTTACAAAGTCGAAGTACTTACGTATTTGACGAACAAGGCTTAATGAATCTTGAACTTTAAGTTGTCTTATTTACCTATCTGTTTGTATTTATTCACTGGCTGTTTAGATTTTCAAGTTTTTTTTATGATGAAAATGAGTGTTCTAGTTTCAGTATAACCCGCCCATAACCCTCTGACGTGGCTTATTTTAGACCTAAGACCCAAGTAACCGAGATCTTAGTATTTATGTTTCATCCGAGGCAAGATAGAGCTCAGTCGCAAATGCCTGTCGCGGTTGCTAAGTCGCGGTTACCCAGGTCAAATCTAGTTGACCCACAAACGAGCTCTATCAGGCTTTACAAACTAATAAGGAGAATTCTGCGCCAAGTCTACTAACAGGTTAATAGTAAATTGTAATAAGGGGATGTGTGAGTTATGAATGTACTTAAATCGGTTTCATTAGTTTCAAACGAAAGTGTTTGAAAAAAAAACATGTTAGGTTTTGTGATTTTTAACTGTAAGTGCCTACCTCATGTCCTCGCAACGACATGACATGAAGTATAACGTACGTGTCAATAGACGCATAATATTCCTCACAAGATGTGCCACTTATGTCAACTCAAATAAAGCTCTCTGAATAAAATAGACAGTTTGCTTTGAAAAGGGATGATAAAAAGCCTGTAACGAGATCACAAACAACAAATTGTTCTTAGTACTTTCAGCTATTTTCTCGACGGAGACTAAACATTCTTACGCGAAAAAAAGAGCATTATGGGACTAACAAGCAAAGAAGTTTGATGAATCAGTAATGTTTTTGTGTAAAATAGATAAAAAAAAAAATTTAAATGTGCCGCTGTTGCTGTCTAGTACACAGGTAGCACCCAAACACGTGCTACAATTACCCAAAATAATAAACATACCTGAAAACACAAACGTGACGATGCAGAAAGCTGCAATCAAGCTGAATTCTAATGCCGCATTGCTCGAAATTTTTTACAGTAAGATTTAAACAACCAACCCGTAACAGAACATGAAACTCGCTTGTCCTGGGCCCGTGATTTCATATTATTCACCGAAGTGTCCTCAGTGCTTCGAGCTGTGTTCGAGATAAAAAATACTAGCAATGAATAATAATATTAATATGGTATCGTTTTTGTGTAGACTGTATTACCGATAGAACTCATAGCGTAGGTCGGCCATAGGTGTTCCTGAGCACGATCATCGATGTTAATCAACGGACGATACGATCAGTCTTAGGATGGGTGACCGCGAGTGGCATTTACATATGAACGATACCGTAGGTCGCGGACACGCTAAATTCTAGGGTCTGAGTCATTTGACCTATGAGCGATGTCAAAGGCCTTCAGGCGCTTTACAAACTCTGATACCTGGACTAATAGCCACTCAGCCGATAGAAACTTTTTTTTTTTTTTTTGTGTAATGCCAGTAAAGGCCAATGTAGTTAAACACCTACGGAAGCGAGCTTCCCGCGCATAGTTGCCGAGTTGTATTTATTTATTCTTATTTATCTCTGGTCCATACTTATACCTCCTTTCCCAAGAATTTGCGGTTTGCGATATACTTTGACATTTCTCGAAACACCTTTGCCGAGCAGCGGCGTGTATTGTCCCGGTGTCGGTATCCATTGGTTATTTTGGACGCTGCCAGCGATTGCGGAGAACAACAACATGAAGCAAGCGAGCAAGTACGCGGCGCCGCCGTTGCAGCCGCCACCGCCGCCACCCGCAGACATCGAGGACCTCGATGATGACTTCGGCTTTAATCTTGAGCTAAGTAGCAACCAGCACGAACAGTACGGCACTCAGTTCGCCTATGCTACTTCCTCAGCTCCGCCGGTCGTCTACCCCCCGCCCGTCACCATAGTCGGTAAGTTGATCAGGGATAGCTCTAGATATATATAGCACAACTTCGACAATTTGATTGAAAGATGCTAACGATAAAACATTTCGATCTCCCAGATCTTTTCCCGAAAATACTCATGTTTGTTTTTTATTTTTTCAAAAAAAAATGCAAAAGTTACTGCAGTCGAGAAATTTTTTTGTTTGAATAAATTTGATGCAAGTTTAAGCTCGTGTCTCGATGCTGTGTTTATTCGAATGTGAAAAATATCTCGAAAAACTCTTGTGTATGTGCTGATGTTGAGTAACGCGGAGTTTACGTTTGAAAGCATTCGCATTAGTTGGAATTTTCATATCAGGATTCTTGTAAGGAACCTACAAATATTTATTGAGCTTTCTAGACTAGATCTTATTGATATTGATGTAGCTACATGCAATATCTATAAATGTACCGTAGACGTATAACTACTTGAAGGCTCTTTCACAATAAAGACCACGTTGCTAAGGTATTAATATAAACGCTCTTTTGTTTTGTATGCATACTTACATCTACAAAATAATCCGAAATACCTACCTAACAAAAAAACCTTAGATGAATGAGAGCTATACGTACTCTGAAACCGACCAACTTGCTCAGGGATAACATTAAATGTGAATTTCTTTCCATGCATCAGTCGATGAAGTTTATGGCGACGATATCATCGATTCTGACGAGGTTTGTCGAAATATCTTAGCACATGTGAGCGTTAACCACGTTAACTGAGCAATTACGCTTTTATAGTTTAATGGTGCTTGTATATTTATTTTATGTTATTATTTGTCAAAATATGGTGTCGTGGGAATTGAAGTATTGATTTGCTTACCTTTTTCTAGTGGGTACCTTCTTCAGCAACGGAAGTCAAAATTACTTGCGGATTTATTTAGAATTGCTTATCTTTTATTTGTTATACACTTTTAAACAAAAACCTGTTCTTAAACTACATCCGCTGCTGATGGCTAATATTATTCTCTTCGTATGATTAAGTATTTCGTAAATCAACAATTTTATTTTTACTAAGTACTTAGTTCACCTCCATCACCGCATCCGCTTGTAGTTGCATGGCACGAGTAGACTCTACTGGACAATAATTGGGGTAATTCCAATTTGTCATACTCTTCTTTGTCGCCATTGGTGACAAATGTAAACGTTTTCTAAAACATTCGAACCCGAGGCGTTTCGTGCCCAGTAGACTATATACAGTCTCACAATGAAAGTACTTACAAGAAACTTTATTCTGTCAATAATATAGAGTCTGATAAGGGTTGTTACTGTGTGTAGGAGGAGGTTGCGCCTCCGGCAAGTGTCGCGCCGACCAAGGTCGTGCCCGCGCCGCCCGCTGTTGAGCCGCCCGCAGGCGATGAAGGTGGGCTCGGCGTCGCGCAGATCGTGATCACGGCGGCCACGCCCATGGTAGAGGAGCCCGAGCAGCCATTCCCGCCGGTAGAGGAGCCGGCGGAGGTCAGCGTCGAAGGCGACGACGCCGAAGACGAGGAGTCGTCGCTGTCAGAGCAGACGGCGGTGCCGGCGGGCGCGGGGACAGCGCCGCCGCCCGCCTCTAGCTCGACGGCGTCGGAGGGCTCGGGCCCGCCGTCAGCACCGCACTCGCCACCCGGCGCGCCACGCGCCGGCCGCGCCTCTATCCCTGACGAGTTGGAGCCCGCTCAGCTCGCGAGGCTCACCGATCTCAAAGAGTCCAACGCCTAGACTGCCACCTCTGGCACTTTTGTTTTCACTCTGACGGACCGGACGGGCAGCGCTCGCTCGTCGTGCGATGAGTCTCTACGTGAAGCTCCGTGCGCCCCCGACCGGTCCCCGGCGGCGACTCCGGCCACCCCGGAGCCTCAGGTCCCGGACCACCCTCGACCGTTTCTCTGTTATTACTCATTTTATTTCACTCTTCAAATCGAACTATTTATGGCCTACGGTCTTTCTATATGTGTAGCCAGACCACGTTTAATGTTGACAGTTACCATGACTATGTAAACATTGTTACCTAAATATTTACTTATAGTTTGCGAACTGCGTTTCAGTCCCGGCGTAAAGTAGTAGAACATGTTAAAGTATTTACTGAGCGATATTGTGATTTATTGGTATAGGTGTCTATATTATTGTGTGTAGAGAAACGGTCTTCAATGTAGATTTTATTGTATATAGGTAATATAGTGATGACTAATAGATAAATCGGAGCACGTGTCCCATGCCGACTAGAAGGTATGGACGGTGGCGTGTGATAGCTACGAGTGTCGCGTTTGTTGGCTGATACGAGTATACAAACTGCCCCAGGGTCGAATGTTCCACCTAATGATTGACTGCTAAGGACTCCGTTCGCTTTTCAACTCGGTTCAAGACCAGCGCGGCGTCGCCTCACAATCGTGTGAATGAATAACTAATAATACTATACGGCATAAGGTCCATTTCAGAATTGTAAGCAAAAATAGTTGACTGCGCGCGGTCGACACGGGCTTTACTACAAATATAAAATGGACCTTACACCGCATAGTATAATATTATTATTAGTTTTTCATTCAAACGATTGTGAGGCGAAGCGGCGGTGGTTTTGTGCAGAGTTTAAAAGTGGATGGAGCCTTTTAACAGTTTCCCTTGTGCAAACTATTACTGATAAAGCATTTATGTCACCACTTGTTCAGAATCGGAATCCTATAGCTATACGGTTTTGTCATAAGCATTCTAATGTCTTGACGAGTGAGAAGTTGATGGAAAGAATAGGCAAAAACGGATAGGTATCTATTTATCGTATTTGGAGTACTATTTTTAAAAAAAACGTGCAAAATTTCTAACACTGGAAAATCTTGACAATAATTAAGTAAAATTACAAAATTCTCGCACAAAAAATAACTTCTAATCTAAGTTAATATTGCTTTAATCAGCCAACGAATAAGCGAAGACAAAATGGAGAAGTAATATTATTTTCGTGTTGAATTTTACTCCGATTCGAAAGGGCCGCAGAAAAATTCAACGTCGAATCTTGGTTTAGGAAGATACAGGGTGTTACTAGCTTCTCATTCTGCACAGCTCACATTTATTTTTTCACTAAAATACTAAATGATAGTTTCATTGTTGAAAGTTAATATGTTTAATTTCTTTTTCAATTAAATTATGTACCTTTTTTCTTTGTTTTTTTTTTTTAATGTCTGTCCCTAATATTAATTTGCTTGCAAACTTATTTCACTGTATGTGGAATGAGACGGACAAAGTGAACGAAAGGGCAGATTAGGTATATTTCAAGTAACGAAAGGCCTAGGTTAATTAGTTACCTATTAACATAGTTACCGTAATTTTTGGCTACCATCTGAATGAAAACAATTTTAAATACAAAATGTTTTAAAGTTGTTCATATCACAATGGAAGCAAAAAATATTAATTTTTAAAACACTTTTATCAATAGATGTTTATAGATGTTATATAAGAATGAGCAAACCAGCCAACTTAGTTGAATTTATCTAGTTGTTAAAATATGCTGTTATTACCGTTTTTCATTTATAGTTCAATTTCTAAATGGATGTTTAGATACCTACTTGTAATATTAGTAGCATCTATGTATACACCACGATTCCTTGAACAACGTGGCGTTTTACCTTTACTACTTTTAGAACCTCAGTGTCGTACACAGCGGCGTGTTTTTTTTTTTTCTCTTAAATTTTGGCTTCACACGTTGTGTATTTAGCCAGTGTCAAGTTTTGTAATATTTGCAGTGAAGAAAAGTATTTCACAATTAAAACAAGTCTCAGTCATAGTCTAAGTCAAGTAAAGTAAGTCTCAGTCAAGTCCAAGTCACACCCCAGTAAAGAAGTGGAGACTTTACTAAGGGTTTCTATGGAGTTTTGGAAACAACACGAAAATTCACGTTTCACGACATTATACTATTCACCAACACTCAAGCGCGGTCACGAACACTTAATGAATAAAAATCCACAATTTTTACACATTAACACTCGAAATAACACAAGTTTTGGAAAATAATATAATGACGCGACATGACTTCTTCACGTTCCCGCCAAAAACTCAGCGACGTGTTAGTGATAGTGCGTGGCTGCGAGCACCTACGAACAAGTCTACATAAAACTTAAGTTTATTCTCTATATCACGTTCGATATGATCCGCTAAAGTTACAGGGAATGTACACTTTTAGCGGCGAAAAGACAAGTTTGGGTTTCGTTAGCATTTAGTTCTCGGTGCCCCATAATATTTTGAAACGGCCTAGTGCTTGATCCATGTCGACGTTATTGTTATACGGCAAATAATAATTGCCACAATACAATCAATGGAACTCTCTTATGATATCTCAGCGAAGAAACGCAAACAACAAAGGAAAATTCACAGATATTTTGTAATGCGGTGACATTTTAACTAATATTATTAATTAGAAAATGTCTCTCTGTCTGGGTGTTTGTCGCGTTGCCATGGCTAAAGGGCTGAACTGATCAAGCTGAATTTTTGCATAGATATAGCTTAAGGGTCGGAGACGGACATAGGCTACTTTTTTGTAGGTCCTCGCGAACGAAGTCGCGGGTAACAGCTAGTTGAAATATATATTATAAAACTGAATAAATCCTTCGGATTTTCTACTGTTCAGTAATCTACATACTGCTACGGCAAACTTATTTGCGATAGTGTCCTCCCATACTAAATATTTATAGTATTATGGTAAATATATAATCCCAGTACGTAGCGACGCGTAGCCAACTCCGTAGCGCACCACACGGCTACAGATGATAGTGCGTAGATGCATTCGTGGCGATGCGTAGATGCATTCGTGGCGGTGCGTAGATGCATTCGTGGCGATGCGTAGATGCATTCGTGGCGGTGCGTAGATGCATTCGTGGCGATGCGTAGATGCATTCGTGGCGATGCGTAGATGCATTCGTGGCGATGCGTAGATGCATTCGTGGCGGTGCGTAGATGCATTCGTGGCGGTGCGTAGATGCATTCGTGGCGGTGCGTAGATGCATTCGTGGCGATGCGTAGATGCATTCGTGGCGGTGCGGAGATGCATTCGTGGCTGTGCGTAGATGCATTCGTGGCGGTGCGTAGAGGCATAGTAGAGGTATCCACTCCACAGTGGCGTGCGGATTCGTGGTGTATCTTGAGAAATTAATTTAGTAATAGTGAAATTGTTTAATTAGGTATCCCGAGAGGATTGTAGCACTCTGTAGACTATAATCTTCATTGTCACTGTATTAATATGCACAGATACGAATGTCGACTATACCTAGCTATTTATATTTACATATGAGAAAACTAATGTTAGCAAAAACATACTATATAACTGTTGCTATGACTACTTTGAGTAAGTGTTTGCTTTCCCTTTAGATGGACCTGGATGATTTTAGATCAGTGCGAAAGATTTAAAAGCCGGGAATTTATGCTGAACTAAAATATTTGTTATGGGAATGTTAGAATTAATATATCTATATATTGATATTTGAGTTAGGCAATAACTGCTATTTGTAAATGTATATTTGGACTATATTTTATTCGGAGATAAAATTATCTCTTGATCAGGAAACAAGCAATGAATTCACAAATTGCTTTATAAAGTGATTACTTACCTACCTGACCAGTTTCGCATAATCTCGGAAAATGCTAATAATCTAGATGAAGTATACCTAGCTAATGGACTAGTTATTATAATATGTTCACAATAAATTGTTATTATCTTAATTTATATTTATTGTGGTCGGGAATCGAGCAGCGATATTTTAAGGCATTCATCGTACTGATTTAATTTATAACATTTTATCGACAAAAAGACCCAATAAGAGGCCTTCGGTGAAATCGGTGGGACGGGAGGCTACAAAGGGGGATAGGTGAATTGATATAAATTGGCAGACATAATATTTTTTGGTTTGATTTATGTAAAAAGTCAAATTATTTTATTCAGGAGATTAAAAAATAATTAAATGGCTTCATAATATGTAAATGGAAAATGATCATCTATCGAACAGAATTTGACTACTTATGACAGAAAAGACAACTTATCTATTTTGTTAACTTATTGCAAAAACCAGTATACATAAAGGTTAATGCCACCCCTACCCTATCCCTAAAAATATATATAATTTTAACAACTCCAAACTAGTAGGCGTAATCGCGCGCAATACTTAGTGTAACCGGAGTGTTAGGGACACAGTTCTAGCAACCCGCCCCGGCTTCGCACGGGTACCAAACTTAACAGGATCACACGCTGGTGGCTGGGCTAATCTGAAGATTCCCTGAAAATTTCATCAAAATTGGTCCAGCCATTTTGGTGTCTATATACATAAATACATACATCGCCTTTTATATATATTAAGATTACAATTACGTAATTTTAAATATATTTTTGGATACTTTATAGGGTAACTATTCAATTGGAATAAGCTACCGACTTATTTCATTCATTGACCATTCTGAACTGGTAGGATTCGCCAGAAACAGGAGCCCAAAGATTTCCGTACAGTATATGAAAATGCTCGTTAATTAGGATTATATTTAAATATGAGAAGAATCACTAGTCTGCAACTCTATCAGTCTGTATATCGATTTAAAAGTAAACACAGTATTGTTTATTCTGTCTTGGATCATCATACAGTAATAATACAATGTATAAGTCTACTTGTCGATAAAATACGAAAAAACATGTCCTTAAAATATCGAACCTATCCCCGAGCACGTTGTATTTATAACTTTACATATTTCAAATTGTAATATTGTGCCGTATGCAATAAGAACCTACTTACCTGTCTCTATTGTTGATAATAACTGATTTTGTTAAAAGATTTTCAATTAACTATCTAAGACTGAAACATTAAAGTCCAGAACTCTTTAAGCTTATTGGCTACATTTTTTCGTTGTTAAAAAAACATTTAACTTTATTCTCGAACTTCTTTGAAAGGAGTCCGATAACAGATCGAATAGAATTTGTTTTTTTTTGGCTCGTTTTCACAAGCTTTCTTGTCAGTGTTTGGTTTAAGGCGGAATTAGACGGTTCATCCAAAGTGATTGACCTTTAATGAATGATTAGAATTCTTATATTTACACGTTGTATCCAAAGTGAATGTAAAGTCAAGCATTTTCCTATATTTTTCTATATATTCTCTCACAATGTCGCGGTGACCGGACCGACCTACCGACCGACTGGACGTACCTCGTTCAGTCGTTCGGTCGGTCGGCACATCAATTATGACAGCTGAAACGTCTTACTTAGACATTTTTGATGAAGCATCGAAATGAAAGCAAAATTTATTCGTCTAATTCCGCCTTTATAGATTAGCTTTTTTGAGCGAAAAAGTTCATATCTATATGGCGTTAAAATGCTTATGAGGGTTTCATAAGTGTTTAAGACGCTAGCTTTTATTAATCGACCCATACAATTTATAAATACCTTCAAATGATTGTAATAATCTTTTTTAATTCCAAAACCACAATGACCACGTAAGAGTTGGCCATTCCCATGATATAAGCAAGATGGCCCCACCCGTTAGGATTGTAGGAAAAACAAAAATGTCAGTAATCCCTAAAATATGAAAAAGTGAACTACAAACCTATGAAAGAGACGAAGAAAATAATGTAGATAACTATATAGCAATTATATAACTAGGTATTTACACGTAGTAAAATCCCCATTGCGAAATAAGTATTTCAGTTTGGCAAAATAAGACAATCCAGGTTTTACTAATTTCGTAGTGAAGATGATGGGCACACATTGATAAGTTGAGTATATTATTTTACTAGTTGTTACCTGCGACTTCGTTCGCGTGGACCTACCAAAAAGTAGCTTATGCCCGTCTTCTGCCCTTAAGCTATATCTATGCAAAAAATCATCTCAATCCGTTCAGCCGTTTAGTCGTGATAACGCGACAAACACCTAGACAGAGAGCAGACAGAGAGACAGAGTTACATTCGCATTTATAATATTAGTGTTTATGCACGTAAAAAAACACAAAATCATCAATTCTTTCATTAAGATTGCATACGGTACTAAAATGTAAAATGTATAGTTGGGAGGCCTCCTGCAGGCCAGGTTGATGTAAATTGCTTTAATGTCCCACCATGCCTTTTTACCTGCAAAATAAAAATATCAAAGCGATATATGTGTTTTATTTTGAATTGGCTGCCTATGCTTTTTTTTGATACCCGATTGGGGTGGAGTGCAGCTGCATGGGCTGCATGCCCCCGGGGCCAGCCTTGGTGCAAGGCAGAGGGCTCCAGGATCTCCAAGGGAACGCACTGAAACCTTCAGCACCGAGCTTCAGCTCCTCCCATGATAGCTATGGGCTGTCCTGTGACGCTTCCGCCCACGCCAACGTTAGCCACTCGACGCTGTCGTCCAGGCAGGCAGGCAGGGGATACCACGCGATGCCGTATTTAGTGTGGTCATCAAATTAATAAATTGAATTAAATAAATACTTCCAGTGGGCTTATCCTCTACTTTGAAACGTTCGTGATTCTGATTGCGAGAGCATGCCATCTTGCTCGTACCAACTTAGTCGCACTATGCGCGGTCCCGCTCACGCAACTCTCGCTAACGCTTTCAGAGTTACGGGATAAGCCCAGAGATTGGTCTCATTTTTAACCGACTTCAAAAAAATAAGGAGTTTAAGAGTATTTACTTTTTTTTGTGGTTCTACTCAATGAGATAGGTAAAATTTTTTTTCATAGACTCTTTCAATTCCTACAAGTAGGTATAATACTTACCTGTTCAATTTTTTTAACAAGATTTCAATATTTTTCCTAGTAGCATAGCAGTTATAATTATAATATAACATAATTATCGTGTCAGGACTTCGCTTCATATATTGCTACATTTTCTCATCTCGCTAGTAAATTTTTCCACTTCCAATGTAACCTAAATTTAATTTAAACTATTTTGTACTCTGCAGGCAGCAAAAAATATTTTCATTTTAGTTTAGTCTAGTGGAACCTCCATGAGCACGACGTGGTCTTCTGTAATTGGGGGTGCACCCAGCTTGATGCCTATGTTTCATAATGTGAATGTAATGTGTTACTTCTGTTGGGGATCCATATTCTATAAAATAAAAAAATAAAAAAAATAATAAAAAAGGACCAATAAAGCTTCGAGGTATAAAAATGAATACGTTCGTCTTGAGGAAAAAACTTCGTTTGCGCAATCCAGAACTCTATTACAACTACATCTAGTATACATTCTTATCTATGAACTAGGTACATTACAACTGTCAGTCCATACAAAGCGTCAAAAAATGCACAAAAACTAATCAATGCCATCTTGCGAACTATAGAAAGTAACTCTGTCTCTCTGTCTGGATGTTTGTCGCATTATCACGGCTAAACGCACCTTGATAATATATGTTAAGGTGTTACTGTATATCACAAAGGCGGACAAAACAATAAGATATTTCTATGTCCACGCGAACGAAGTCGTGGGTAACAACTAGTTATTTATAACTCTGAATAAAATAACCGTGTCATACAAACGGACATAGCGGCATGGGTTCCTAGGTTAAGAAGCAAAGCGCGAGCGGGCGAGAACCAAAAGCGTCTGCACTCTCGCTCTGGCAATATCATCTTGAATACCTTCATTGACGAGAAGCAAATATAATGGATTATAGCCAAAAGATAGTGTTTTACCTTCAAAATGGCACTCCGAATTCGGTTTCCGCTGCAGTCTTTTTACAGCCGCCAAAGAGTGCGAAAGAAGATGCGAAAAGTTAGAGAGTAAAAGAGTGTAGCTATAATGAAATCTGACCGATACGACAGATTTGTCGGTGCGAGGGACATCGGCGTGCCGCTTTCCCGCAAAAACTCTGCCGAACGCGTGTCCGCCAATGATTTTGCCGCTCAGACGTCGTTTCGTCATCGTCCCCGAGACCAACAGTTAAGCCGTTGGTATTACCGACTGCTCAATTTGCTGCAGTTGAGCAATTTAGTTGAGCAGCGGGAAGAGGCGGTCATTTTAAGGGCGTTAAAATCGTATCTGTAGTTAAATATAATTGATTATAGCTTATTTATTTAGGTGTAAATGCGCCTAGTGTCTTACAGTTACTTAGCAGGCTAATAAAGAAAATGTAAGACGCAAATTATTTATTTGTAAACAATAAAACAAAAGAACTTAATTTAACACATTTAATATTTATTTAGTATAATTACCTAATTAAATTAGTTCAGTTAATTTCTATAATCTTCCCTAGTGAGTAATATTTTTAGTATAATATAGTATATAGTATAGTATTTTTAGTATTTTAGTATAAATAGTATAATTACTTAATTCAGGATCGGAATTCTTTTATATATATTATATACACTTTTATATATTTTTCTTACCTCCAGTAGCCCAAACAGCTTGACCGATTTTGACGTGTGAGAAGTCAAAGGCTACACTTCGGAGGCGTTGTAAATACTTGTTAGTGTTGCGTTGAGTTTGTTAAATGTGTGCATGCTCTACCAACCTGAGTAATAATGGAATAATACAATGTGTATTACGTACAACTAAACACGAATAGACGTGCATGCGCGCTCGTGAACAGAAACAATAGGGGGCCGTCCACACACGTTCATTCCTGCCGGACTCCATAAGAAATAAAGTCTAAATTGGATGGATCGCTTTCCATACGAACGAAAATGGCAGGAACCAACGGACGGTAATGGATGCTCCGCAAATTGTTCCTACAGTAAACGGTTTTTGAGTTGGCACATCGGCAGAAAGAACGATTTCGAAATGGCTGGCTTCGGTTTTGTAGTTTTTTTCCTTTTATGTTTGGGCTCCACACGTTGTGTATTTAGCCAGTATCAAGTATTGTAACATTTCAAGTAATTTAAACAATTCTCATTCATAGTCTAAGTCAAGCAAAGTAAGTCACGGTGAAGTCCACGTCATGGCCCAGTGAAGTGGTTTTTGGTTTTGTAAAAACTCGGTTTTGTAGTTCTCTGTCGCACAATGCGCGGTCAGTGTGATATCCCCATGGATTTAGCATCTGTTTCTTCCAAGGATATCCCTTTCAATATTCTTTTCGTCTAGTGGCCATCGCGCATTTTTATTATTTACTTTTGGCTCCACATGTATTGTATTTAGCCACTTCATTGTTTTACGTAAAGTGTAGTATTCAGTCATAGTCTAAGTCAAAATTTCAGTCACGTTCCCGACTAAGTCATGCTTCAGTACAATGGTGGAATCTTTACTAGGTACTGCTTTTCATCTAATACTCCGGAATTATGATAACAACACGAAATGACATGGTTCAGCACTTCATACGATGTGCCTACAGTCGTGCACTTTAATAAACATATAAAAGGCGATATATGTAGGTATGTATGTTCTCTATAGACTCCAAAGCGTATGACCGATTTTGATGACATTACCAGGGAATCTTAAGATTGGGCCATTGGTGATCCTGTGAAGTTTGGCACCCGTGCAAAGCCGGGGCGGGTCGTTAGCAATGGATAATAATCCATAATTTTTAACATGAACACTCGAAAGACGAACGTTTTCGCGTATAACACAAAACAGCGACATGACTATTTCCCGATGTGCCAACTAAAAACTGGTTAACTGTAAATTAGCTTTCGATCAATTCGATCATCAGTTCAACAAAAAACAAAACACGGTCCTAAGTTAATAATAATTTAATACAGTTTATCTATTCACGATTAATATAATGCATATCCCCGTATCAGTTACATTTGAAACCAGACTGAACTGACTATAACAAAAGACTAGAAGTATTTCTGTTTTGTCAATATACACTCTTTAGTTGTTGATTTTTCCAATTACCACAGAACATATAGCAGTTACATCACAATATTATTGGCAGTCTTAGCACAGATAATTAAGGAGTAGTTAACATTACGAAAACCTGAGGTAGGTCGGGCGAAATACTATTATACATCAGGGGCGCTATTCTCGACTTTTCGCTACAGCACTTTGCGACCGAATTCGGTCGCTATGACGCAAAATTCGACAACGAACACTAATTGTTAACGAAAAAACGCAAACAAAGCGTTGAATTTTGCGTCATAGCGACCAAAGTCGAAAAGTCGAGACTAGCGGCCCAGCAAGGAGTTTAAAACGAATTGGATTGACTTGACATAAAGGTTACGATCTCTGTGAATTTAAAAATACTAATCGTAACTAACATTATAAACGCTAATCTAACTCTGTCTCTCTGTTTGGGTTTTTGTCGCGTCATCACGGCTAAACGGCTGAACGGATCGATCTGAATTTTTGCATAGATATAGCTAAAAGGTAGGGAGACGGAGATAGGCTACTTTTTTTATTGGTACACGCGAACGAAGTTTCGGGCAACAACTAGTATTATATAAATAAATAGCATTTCATATCACAATAGAACACATCAATATCAAATAGATAACAGGTCAGACGGCAAATTTGTATATTTTAACATGTGGACAATTAAAAAATTCCATGACCGGCAGGATACGAACCTGCAGCGTTCGGGTAGACGCCCGGACAGAATTGTATACAACTCGGCAACGTTTACAATTACATGTAAGTAATTATCGTATTAAGGCTTTCCCGACATTTCGTGGTCAATAAAAATATTAATGCAAAAAAAAAGTATTCAAAAGTGATCCAGTATACAAACGCTTTTCTTGGAATCAACGCACAGACCAAACCGTTTGTGATAGAGACGTGAAATATGGAACTCAACATTCCTCTAGTGGTGAAAAGAAGGGGTGAAATGGACCCCCAAAGTTTGCATGTCAATAAAATATTTTTTCATCTACACAAAACTCGGTGTGTGTAATAAACATATAAATAAATAAAGGCATTTCTCAAGATTTTTCGAAAAGCAGCCCCTCAATAGGTGAAAAATTGTTTTGAAATTACTCTTGCCTATGCGAGCGAAGCCGTGCGGTCTTAGCTAGTTGCATAATATATCAATTTTGGGCTTTGCATACAATACCTGGGCATTATTATATAATGTCGAATATAATACATTTCATGTAACATGTATACACATTAAATGTGTTATGGACAATTACTGACAATATGTTTTACATAATTCATAATTATGTAAGCTTAATAGAGTATATCGCCGTCTCGTCCATACAAAAAGCGTAGTCTGGTACCCACCCCTAAACGTTATACGATTTTAATGATTTTTTATACGTTATCTATACCGTTAAAAACTATGCTTGTATGGTTTTTTTTTCGCGATACCTTCGCTGTTATTGGCACATAAACAGACATTTTTTTTGCGTCGAAAATACGACGAAGAAAAGTAGTTGTTATTAGAATACCGTAAACATTTTTTTTTTAAACTAATCATAGCGGCATATATTATGTTTTATTCAAGCCATTGACACCAAAAACAAAAGAATTTGTTAGTTTAAGGGCGATAACAGACTACCCCCGAAACGCTAATTTCATCAAAAAGTTCATCTATCGACGCGAGACACAGAACGACTATACAATTTCAAATATCGAATGCGCCAAAACTTCGCTGAAGGACTATCCTCTTAATTGTTATTGCTTTAAGCAAGATTTTCTAATTTTATACGTATGCGCTTAATTTAGTTAAGGTGGCCTTTACATTTTGCAGTCAGTGTTTTAGTAATTGTTATAAATACGCATTGTTATAATATAAACACTAGTTTGAAAATTGTATTTGTGAAATTGAATTAAAAATTCTGCACTAAGATGTTATGCACAGCGGTTTCTACGTTTATACCTTTTCTTACAAACGTAATATCGAGTATAGTTTTTCATAATACAATTTCGACGAAAATTTGCGGTTATTATAATAATTGGAAATGACTGATTGTAACATATTTATAAAAACACACATTTTATTTACATAATCAAATTCAGGTCAATATCATTGTTATCGTCTTGCTTGTTTTGAAATGGATCTAATAATTTTCACAAAATTCGGGAACTAAGTTTGCTCTGCAATTGCCGAAATTTGTAATACTACACACAGATCACCATATAATTCGTTAATTATAGGTATATTTTGACCGATGCGTGGTGCACTCATAACTATCGAAACACCTATAACAATTTACTCTCATTGATTCATTGCTAGACGCGAAAAGGCGTTGGTTGCAGTCCCCTCAAACCCTGCTTTTCTCCAACTCTAGTATATGCCGGAACAACGATCTCATAATGGGGTATATGGTGATCTGTGGCGGTACCGCTCCTTTAACAAAACACAGCTTAAACTCCTTAAACACAGAAACAAAAAAAGCACAGGAGATAAAATGTTTTTATTTACCTTCGTGTGCACGAAATTTAATCTCAAAAACACACTAATAAATTAAAATATCAGATTTAATTATGAAAGGGGTTTGAATATTTTGGCATACCTTACTGTCCGCCATTTTGTTTTTTCATCAAAATATCGACAATTCATAAGCCCTATATGAATCGATAGCTGACACTAATACGAACAAGGTTTTTATAAGAGAAATTTGTAAAATGCTCCAGTGTCACTTATCCAAGATATACATCTACGCTTTCCGAATTATAAAATATTTTACAGTAAAACTATATTCTTAGAGCCAATTCATACCTTTAATTTAGTTCAAGTCAACTTATTGGCGGCACCACCAGTGTAACTTTCGTTGTTTCTGGGAAACGTCACGCTGGCTTTTGTCTCATACTATATTCGTATTAGTGACAGCTATCAATTAATATTTTAAAAGAATGGCAGAAAGTAGGTATGCCAGGCTTTAAACTAAAATATTCAAGGCCCTTTATCGCATTGTGTTATTTTAAATTGACCGTTTTTTTCCCCAAGGGAACAGTCCGTACTAAGGATCGCCAACTGCCGATACAAGAAGGTATTTTCATATACAGAGTTCGAAGAGCGCACGCTTCGAGCTCTGCACACGAACGACTCGATCTTACTGAGACATTGTCGGCAGTAAAATTAAAAAAAAAAAACACATTTAAACTTAAGTCTTCTACGCACGACTTTGCTGGGACATCCAGCAAAGTCGTGCGGTTTTTTTTTTTGTTAATTAGCGCTTAATACTCATCGTCGATTTGTTGAAACCAATTTTTCGCTAATAAATAGGTTGTATGAAGCAATTACGGCTAAAATAACCTAGATAATATTGGTTTAGCTACAAATGTCATTAAGCTATTTTTTTTTTCTTGTTTTTTAGTTTAGTGACAAATGTACTTATACTTTATTTGCTTTCACCTTTTCTTTCGTTTCTTGATAAAACCTATTTATTAGCGCATAATTAGTTTTTATGAACCTGTGATGATCGAGTTTTTGAGCTATAGTTGACAAAATTCGCAAGAAAGTTTGTATAAAAATTCTAGTATGCGCCGGAGATCGCGAAACCCGTAATTTTTTTTTAATCCGCTCGTATGACATGCGGAATGCGATTCGCGTGATACTGCTCGTAGACCTCATAGAACATTTCCTGACAGTTCATTTTGATCTTCATCTTGGAGCACAGTAGAAAGACGCCCGATAGTTTCCTGTGCAGGGAGTAGATTTCCTCAGGAGGCGGGCAGAGCCGATGGTTGAGGATGGTGGGAACGAGCGCTTGTATTTTCCTGGTTGTCTGCTGGGTGCCGAAATCGAACTCACCGTCCTGAGTAAACACTTCACCCATAGTCATCACCGTGTCCACGTGAGTCTCTTCCATTAGCTGAAGACACAAGTTAAAGTTCATATAGGCTTCGACCAAGGTAAAATTAATGGAATTAATAATATAATTGTTTTTTTTTTTAATATTAATATATTGGGGAAAAAATGGGTACATTATTCCCTCCCCAAAATTTGACGGGAGGCTTCGTCCAGCGTCTAAAAACCGATAGGAATGAATTTAACCACATCACACGGCTATAAATTGTTTGCCCTCTTCTCAGGCCTGTACAGAATTTTCATAAACTATTTGATAACAAAAGCTATTTTGTCCGGATATTTTGTGTCAGTTAGAGTAACCACCGAATACTGAAACGTTTGTTAACTTTGACGACAGATTAAGTATATTGCTGTCTTTTTGTCATTTGCTTAGTGCCAGACAAAGGCAGTATTAGAATTAATCTGTTGTCAAAGTTAAGAAACGTTTCAGTATTCGGCGGTAAGTCATGAACAAAACAATAATAAGCGGGCTAATCTTTTAACTTTGAAACGTTCGTGATTCTGATTGCGAGAGCATGCCATCCCGCTCGTACCAACTTAGTCGCACTATGCGCGGTCCCGCTCGCCCACTATCACTATCGCTTTCAGAGTTACGGGATAAGCCCGCAGGTTGGGTCTTGTATTGGATTGGCTGCCGGGTCGTTTGGTTGTTTAGATGGTTACATTTGTGTGTGTGTCTATGTGTGTTGGTTGATTAAGTTGTGTTTTGTATTGCCTGTATGGATGATAGATTACCTTAGACTCGTATCCGGTGAGGAATTTCATTTGTTTCGACATACGCAGGACCTCGGCGCGGTCAGACACCGCCGCCGCTTTGATTATCTCGATGTATTGGTCCATGAATTCCTGCGAGTACTCGCGGGTCGCGCCGAAGTCTAACAGAATCACCTGACAACATCACACTAATATTATACATGCGAAAGTTTATTTGTAAGTGTGTTTGGTCCCATTCAAATTCAACGTCTGATCGGATTTATATTTTAGATATGGAAATTTGAAATATTATGAAATTAGTAAAATAATTGTGAAATAGCTTATACCCTGGATAAACACAATGGCTACTTTTTATCTCGGAAAAATATACTATCCCTATGGTATACCGCAGGGTGCTGCTAGTATCACATACATTACTGTCGATATGAACGAACATTTTTTTGTTCAAACTTAACAACAACAGCATAGGAAAGTTTTTTTGTCTTTTTTGAAGTGTTATTTTCAAACACGAAATAGGCTTGCGTTTGACCGCTAACTCGGCTGATGTTATGTTATATCGTGGACTGTGATGAAGCAGCGTACACATAGAAATAACAGATTCAATCGTGAATTGAAGACCCTTTTGATTGTAAACTCCTTGAAAGTTACCGACCATAAAAGTTATGCACTTTTCTGTTTTTTTTTTAAATTAATTAACTTTAATATATACTTAGGCTTACTAGGCTCAAGTGTTTAGTATTAGGGTTGTAGAAGTAGGCACAGTTGGGGTCTACCTTTTTAGTATTAAGGTTATGTTGGCAAGTTAGGGTCTACGTGTTTAGTATTAGGGTTATGTTGGCAATTTGGGGTCTACCTGTTTAGTATTAAGGTTATGTTGGCAAGTTAGGGTCTACGTGTTTAGTATTAGGGTTATGTTGGCAATTTGGGGTCTACCTGTTTAGTATTAAGGTTATGTTGGCAAGTTAGGGTCTACCTGTTTAGTATTAGGGTTATGTTGGCAAGTTGGGATCTATCTGTTTAGTATTAGGGTTGTTATGTTGGGTAGTAGGGGTCTAGGGCCCGTTGGGATTTATCTGTTTAGTATTCGCGTTGTTAGGTTGGCACAATTGGGTATACCTGTTTAGTATTAGGGTTGTAGAAGAAGTTGGCCCAGTTTGGGTCCGTCTGCATGCAGCGCAGGATGAACATCTCCCGCAGGCAGAGGCGCATGATCTTGCTGGCGACGTCGGCCCTCACGTCGTAGGGCGCTTCGAACACCCGGTCGAGCGGCACGCCTTCTATAAGCTCCGTTGTTATAACCTCCGGCGCGCACAGTTCCGCTATAAATAATATTACAATAAAAATGTTAGATTTGCATGTTACAATATTTCTTTAAAAAAATCTGTAACTAACCCTTGAGCGAGCAAAAACAACTTTGTTCCCATATGTATTCGGGATTCTCGGAATATAGAATATAGATGTTACCCGCGACTTCCTGAATAGTTCGCAAGGACCTACAAAAAAAAAGTTGCCTAAGTCCGTCTCCGACTCTTAAGCTACTATGCAAAAATTCAGCATAATCCGATCAGTCGTTTAGCCGTGACAACACGACAAAAACCCACACAGAGAGACAGAGTTACATTCGATTTATAATATTTATTAGGATTAATAATTTAGAAAAGAAATATCAGTATAAACATTTTACAGAATTTGGCAAAATCCATAAAAAAGGAATGACACCATGGTGCCACCATGGAGCATTGAAGTGGTAATTTTGTGTTAAAAAAAATACCCGACTGCTCAAAAAAGAGGGTAATGTTTTTCGGCTGTATGTAATATTATTATTTTTTAATTATAACACTCGTTATTACAAGTGTAATGGCCTGCAAATATCTTGAGCAAATAAGAAAACTGGCGCATATTCAGACACGTACGTCTAAATCTCCCCGCGCAACCCTAAGGGTGCGTTTCCACAAAGTGGAGCCGTACGAAGCGAAACTGAGACGTGCAGACGTCGACCAATCACATTGGTGGAAATTTACATCACTTCTCCGCTCCGCTTCAATGGAAACATTCATAACGGAGACGAGAAGAATTGTATCAAATTGTATGGTATGCGGAGTAGCGCGGCGGAGCGGAGCGGGGCAGACAATAGCGGTGCGATCCGAGCGGAACAGAGCGGACCGGAATTCACTAACTACGAACAATACAAAATGACAACCCTGCTCGTCCCCGCTACACAGTTCCGCTTTAGTGGAAACACCCACCTCTTTCGCTTCGCTTCGGTGGAAAAGCAGCCTAAAGACGCCTAAATATCGACGGTTGCGCAGATGACGACATTTTTAAAGATATTTGCCGGCTATTGTATGCCAGGTGCGTAATACTGACCAATAACCTCAGGCACGAAGTACTCTGGGTACGGCGCCAGCAGGTGTTTGAACCGACGCGTGCAATCGGCCTCGCGCGTGTAGTCTACCTCCCAGGCGAGCTCCTTCTTAGCGACCTCAACTATATTGTCGACGAACATGCCTTTAGGAAACATATTCCATACCTGCAGTCACACAAATGCCACTCCCATTAGGACAGGCCACATATCACACCTAAGTTCCGGACTCGGGACAATCTAAGCGTCAGTAAATACACGTTACTTTTTATCGCGGCAAAATAAAGTAAAACTGGATAGTTAGGGTAAAAATTTTTAGTTTTCGAATTATATTAAATTTTTTTTTTTTTTGCTTTTAAAATCGACATCAAATAATTTGCAAAAATAAAATAAAAATCTATTTCTATATCCTCGTAGCTTTTGCTATTCGAAACTAATATTCTTGAAATATTCGCGTGTCTCATTAAAACAAAATCATATGATACCACTTCACTTCGCCATAAGCGATTGCTTGCTGACACCAAAGAAAATCTTTTAGCCGTACCGACCAGAAGCAATAACATATGGCTACATTTACCTGTTTAAAAATTTCCATTTAAAAAAAAAATATATGTTTATTGTTTGCCGACTTGACTGTTTCTTAAAAAAAATAAAAAAAAACAACTATGCTACTTATATGCCTATTTGTGGTAACAAAATATAGTCAATGATACTGCGGAGATTTAATTCAGATTCTTCACCTGACACCACATACATCAAAATGTGTCAAGCCTTTTGTGATACGTAACAAACATACGAATACATCTGTACGCACGAGTACACCCGAAATTTTATTCATTTGTTAATTCGTAAAATTTGCCTTAATGTTTTCAATTCCAGGATTTTCTTCCCTCGTGTTGTGGAAGGTAAGGAATCGGCTCCGAGGCGTACCTCTTTGTCAAAGCTGGACGCCGGGAGCAACTACCCCCGGCGAAAATTGGAGAGTGCGCGTCCCGGGTCACACTGACACCGGTTGACACTGACTGAGCGTAACACTGTTTTTTTTTCTTCTTCTTTTTTTAGGTGCACACGTTGTGTATGTAGCCAGTGTCAAGTATATTTGTGTCAAGTTATATTTCAATTAAAGTCAAATATTTCAGAATGAACATAATCTCAGTAAGTAGTCTAAGTCAAGCAAAGTAAGTCACGGTCAAGTCCACGTCATGCCCCGGTAAAGTGGTGGAGACTATACTAGATGTTTCTATGGAGTTTTGGAAACAACACGAAGAGTCACGTTTCACAACATTATACTATTCAGTAACACTCGTGCACGTTCACGAACACCTTAATAAATAAAAATCCACCATTTTTACATATTACACACTCGAAATAACACAAGTTTTGGAAAATAATACAATGACGCGAAATGACTTCTTCGCGTTCCCGCTAAAACTCGCGGACACTGTTATTTATTTATTTATTTAGGTTCACCTACACTGTGCACACTAATACAATGTCAAAAATATACACAAATAAAATAAAACTAAATGTCACAATACTTACAGGTGAAGACAACATGCAATAATAAAGAGCGAGGTACTATAATTATAAATAGAATTAAGTCATTACATAAAAGTCAAAAATTTAAATTTAAAAGTCATTATATGAATTATCATCATTGGTCAGATAGTCAGAGACCTCAAAGTCTTCCTAAATATATTAATGGTTAATGGTGGTAATATATACTGTTGGTGGCGGTTACTGCTTATTACCTTCATAACCCCGACAAGGTTGTCGATGTCGCTGTCGATGCCCTTGGCCACGCCGGGGTACTGCACCTTGACCGCCACCTCTCTGCCGTCGTGCAATGTTGCCAGGTGCACTTGACCTGGACCGCACAATAGAGAAATAAAACACATATCCGAACCAAAATACTGAGTGCACATCAAAATATTCGTTTTATAATCTGTGATCTGACAGCTATTCTACTGTATCTAATATCAGAGCATTAAAATTATCTACATCTCTTTTTATAGTAGAATATAAGAATCCAACATTTTTAGAGTTGTCAAATTTAGTTTATTATTGAAAATGCTACTTCAGGATCGATACCACTGTGTTTTTTACGGCGTCGATTTTGGCTCGCACCTGCAAGAGCATTTTTATGTTATAGGCTAAGCATTTGAGCACACATTTACCCGACGTTAATTGACGGTGCAGCCGTCGATGGTACCCACACCTAGCCGGAAACGGGAACAGGCTCTCAAGTATGTACTGGAGCGCGTGCTTGGCGATAGATTTTCAACTTGAGGGTGGGAGTTATAATCAGCAGAGTACTAAAAAGTAGCCCACTACTATGCTATGGTTTTGTTCACGATGTCCTTCACCGGTAGCTCAAGCTCGTTATTTTGAACCCACGGCCTGGGGCGTGCGCTCCGGCCACGCTAAACAATGACTTATTATAGCTACAGGCTTTCCGCCTACAATATTTGCGAGAAATTATAAAAAGAGGTTCATCAAAAAGGTCGGTTGAACAATTGTGACGTATTTCTCTGGCCAAAGAAGCCTGGGTGTGCGTGACGTCACTCACCGATGGACGCGGCCGCGAATGGTTTCTCTTCGAAAGAAAGCACGCGCTTCCGCCAGTCGGCGCCGAGCTGCGCCGTCATCACGCGGTCCACCTGTCACAAACATACATCTGGAAACCCGAGCAAAATCCTCGAAACCGATCCAGGTATCCACACGTAAAAGTACCTTCAGGCCGTCTTTACACGGGAGTACAAGGGGCGCGTGGGCACACGGGTTCATGGTGCAAAGGGGCGCAAGAAGAATAAAAAAAAAAAAAAAAAAATATTACTATGAGTATTACAAAAAAATCTACAATCAGGCTTAGTTTAATCTTATAATTAAAGAAGATTGTGTACAGATACAGATGATTTATTAATAAATTATAAAATTTACAGGTCAAGATATCACTTAATTTCATATTAGGCACATCATAGGTACATACTAAGTTTGTAAAGGCTGTACTAGGCGATCTTTTTAAGTTTCTTTATATTGACAACAATTAACTGCCGATCGCGCTCGCGATCGTCTTATACTATTTACACATACTTTATAATCTGCTAGTTTTTTTTAAAATCACTTAACACACATTCATAATTAGATGCTTAGAGAGTAAATTGTGGTGAAAAAAATGTTTTATTTTTTTGCGGTGACTGATTTTCTTATTCCGGCGCCCAATATTATTAAGATGGTCCTGGGTACCTTAAGGAGGTGTTTACGCAATACACGCTCTATCAACACCAAGAACCAGGTTGGAGTCACCGCACCAGCTCTATAGTAGTAATAATAGTACCTGCCAGGTGGGCATGAAGTCGGCCGACTGGCGCACGCGCTCGAAGATACGCTGCAGCTCCGGGGAGATCACGCCCTCATCCTGGATGCTCAGTAGCTGACCCAGCTTCAACGCCGCCCCTGCGAAGTAGAAAACGTGTGAGTCAAACTACATTTTTAAAAGAAAATGTAATATGTAACGGGGAAACATTTTGAAACCTCGCGCCCCAAAATCTATGAAACTGTTTCTGCCCGTCCTCTGGTTGTTCTGGTCGCTGCCAGACAGATTTTCGTATATACTCGTATCTGGCTCCCAAACGAATAAAACGATTCCGAATCAGTTTTTTGTCTGCACGGTGACTTAATCGAGACTGCTCTTAGCCATGATTTAAGAAAATCTTATCAGATCTTTTCTAGTTTCTGTGGGGGATTATATTTATTTTATTTGTATTTGTTGCTATGGACACATAAATTGTTTTAACACAATATGTTTATACCTCTTACTTTACAGAGCGTGTCGACTATTCTCTCCGCGTTGGCTGGCGAGAGAAATGCGTGCGAGGGTTCCTCTTTTCCTGTGACCGATTGCAGCGTATTGCGCGCGTACTGCGCCACCGTGCCGATGCCGAGCCCGGCCGCCAGCGAGCCGAACGAGAACATGCGCCCGATGCGGGAGGAAGGAACTACGCGAGCCTTCGAGTTCTCGCTTAGCTACAACAAAATCTTTCATTACAAACTGCGTTCAACCGACTCTACAACCTTGGGGCTAGCGCACGATGAGCTAGCGGGCGCGGGCGCGATTTCATGTTCACATTGACCGCAAGTTGTGACGTGTGTAGCTCAAACCGCGAGTGAAACAAACGTTTGATATTGCCGCGAGCGACAGTCACGAGCCTGCCAGCTACTTTCACCGCACCTGCCTTTTGCACTTGAGGACTTGTATATTATACCATCAGTTTGAAAATTCGCGCCCGCACCCGCTAGTTAACGTGGTTGAGGCCTTATACTGCACTAGCCGGGGACCTTGGTTTCACCCGCTACTCGACGGGAACTATCATGTTCCTGGTTAAAAAGTAGCAAATTAGTAAATATTCTCAGGTCATCACAGATCATTTACACTTATAAACTGTTGGGCAGCTCTGGTAGTTTTTTCTTAGACCTAAGATAATACTCGTGAGACTATGTTAAAAATTAGGACTAACGCACTCATTTCATAGAGAGAAAACCAGTATTACTACTTTAAAATTTTAAAAATGAAACTGCATGTAAGACACTGGTTGAACTAGCATAATTATCACAATGTAATCAGACTCCGGGCAGGAATCTCACGCTTTGCACATTTTAAAACCAGTCAAGCCATTTGAGTTACAGAAGGCACAAACATGTATACATACTTATATACATCAGAAGACATTACCATCTCTCTTGGCCAGTGGGTTTAAAAAGGAAAAGGGCTACAAAGTCTAATTTACTTACGGCAAGTTTAACTTTCTTTTTGGCTAACGGCTTAGCGATAGCTCCAGTTGCAGCTGCCGGTATGTTTGGCTGCACTTGAGTATTAATCGTCCCACTCGAAAGCTCAGCTTGTTGTTGCACTTCTTCTTTTGCACTCACAACTTCTGCTTGTAGTTGCATTTTTTCCTTCAAGCTTACAGGTTCTGGTTTCAGTGTTTTTGTTTTGTTCTTTGTGACCTCTTTCATAACATTTTCCAAGGGTGAAACCATCTCCACATTGTCCAGGGATCCAACATTGTTCCGAGACTTCTCCAATGACTCAAATGTCTTATTAAATTCTCTATTCAGCTTGTCTATCTCGTCCTTGATCTGTGGGTCCATCTCCGCTTTGGTTTCTACGTCAGGATTGAAATTAGGGATGTGCATTACAGCATACTGTCTAAAGCCGTGGGCGACAACTAATGCTCTCTGTACGATGTCTTTAGCAAGATCTGGTGTGGGCTGGGAAGCTGTCGGTGGGTTAGTGGGCAAGGCCTGCAGAGCCACCTTAAAGCTCGAGTTATTCCATATGACTTGAGAGGCTTCCTGCTGCACTTTTAACCCTGCCTCCGTCACCATACGTAACCCCCTTAACACGCCTATCAAGTCGTTAATGTGAGACATCCTGAAATTTAGTAGTGTTAGTGATTATATTTAGGTTAGGTTAACATAAAATAGATACACATAAAAGTACTTATTTATACCTGATATTTGGGTATTTATATAGCAAGCGACCAGACAAGTTCTCTTATTCAATATCTAGAGTTGAACTGATGTAAATAACTTTCAGACACCACAATTTTTTTTACTACCTATGTCTGATTAATATTCCAGTAATCTATTACAAAAAAAACAAAGTTTTTTCATAGTAAAACTTGAATAGAATGCCAGATTACTGTACTAGGCATATTATTGGGATGAAGGTGCCCCACTAACTTGGAGACGGAGAGAGAAATTGGACTGGCACACTCACTACTGCGATGTGCATTAATCAGCCCTTAAGAATTGAGTATACCGCTGTCTTGTCCATACAAGAAAGCGTAGTCTGATACCCACCCCTAAATGTTTTCCAATTTCGATGATTTTTTTATATGTTATCTATACCCTGGAAAACTATGCTTGTATGTTTGATTTTTTTATTTAAAGTCGCCATTAATATCTTCGTTGTTATAGTCACTTAAAGTGACAAATTTTTGGTGTCGAAAATATGTTATTAATGAAAATATATTTAATTGTTATTAAAAAACCATAAACATTTTTTGAAAAAAACAAGATTATGGTTATGGAGAACGTAAATTATGGTTTATCCAAGCCAAAAACAAAAGGTTTTATATTAAGATTTAAGGAGGGATAACAGACTACCCCCGAAACGCTAATTTCATCAAAAAGTTAGTAAACTCTCTTTATCGCACGCACGAGAAACAGAGTGACAGCTATACAATCTTAAATATCGAATGCGCCAAAACCTCGCGGCAGAGCTATCCCGTTTAACTTAGCAATTTGTAAGGGAAATTTTTAAGAAAAAGTTGGAGTTAGTGTGCTCTAGTCAAAATGTCATATAATTGCCAAATACAACTAAATCAGGCAATGAATCAAAATAGTGTACAAAGCAATTCTATAAATTATAATTATCTCAATATGACAGAAATAATCACTAAAGCCATCTTGTTTAGTTTGGAGACCATGTGTTTTTTAAAATATATTTGTGTGTAAATTGAAGATTTTTCAATGTTTTGTTTTATTGAGACAATTTTATATCGAGGACCAAAAACATATATTTAATAATAAGATCTGTAATCTACACACTGCCTAATATTGTTTTTTTTTTTTGATTTGCCCACTTATCAATAATTGTGAAGGACGGGTAGTTATTATATCAGTCAGTTAATTGCAGCTTTTTTGTTACCAATCCAAGCTTTGCTAAATGCCAATATTATAGAGATTGTCATGTTATAATGAGACTTATCCTCTAAGGTAATAAATAGGGTGAGTTATACCAGAGTCGCACTATCAAGTGTTCTGACAGCTGTAGTAAAAGGATATTTACTGCTGAATGCTTTCTAGCTCGGTTTGGGTGCACTTTATATTTAAGCTTGTGTAAGTATGAGGTGTACCTGTGCAGTAACTCTATTCCACAGAAACTTGTTTTTTATTTTATTTTTTCAGGATAAGAAGTAGGTTTGCGTTTTAAGCAAGGGGTCAATAAATGGGTCTTTTTTTTTGCAAATATGGCCTACATACTTAAACATTCGTAATGGAAAAGAAGTTTATGTGTTATTCCATGCATAGCCTAACATCGCAATCCAGTAAGCTGTTATGAAGTTGAGTGGCAAGAAACAGGCACAAACGCCCACACAAACTTTCGATCAGTTGTCATACAATTTATTCTGTATAAAACTTCCACAGTAAATAATCTCAAGGTTAACTGGAATTGCATAACAATATATACAATGACAAAAGTATGATAAAAGAATAGCAAAAATCTCGCCATTAGTACAATTTCTCATATGTAGATGTAATTTAAATGGTAATAAAAGATAAAGAGAACAACGGTAAACACGGTATTTTCTTACCTTTTCAAAGTATAAATTTATTGCCGCGGAAAAATATATTTTTACACAAATGTTAGTAGCTCTGAAGAATAATTTAAGTAATCAATTATGTTTATTTTAAAGCAAATAAATACATAATTTCATAATTTACAAATTACTGTTTTTACTTTTAGAGGTTATAGTTGATTGATGGGAAAATTGGGAAACTTTGAAAACAGTGTGACCTGAATCAAATGAAAAATTCTGCTAGTTTGCAGCACAAAATCTGCTAAAAATTTGAAGCCCAGTACACCGCTTTCCTGGCTGTCCAATCGGGCTGCACATTATCGGCTGTGCATAAAGGCCTCACTACATGGCCTGACCTGACATCATTTGAAGGAGATGGCTATAAGTTTCTGGGGAAGCGGAAGGGAGAAGCTATAACCTTAATATTTTGTTTCTTTTGCTCCCGTGAAATTCAAATCTAGCTGTCCCTTTCACACGATGTCAGGTCAGGCTATGTGTAGACACCCTGAGGGTGTCTAAAGATGGCCTGATCTGACATCGTGTGACAGAGATGGCTATATATAAGTTTCTGGGGGAGCGAAAGGGAGAAGCTATAACCTTAATAGTTTGTTTCTTTTGCTCCCGTGAAATTCAAGTCTAGCTGTCCCTTTTATTACACAACGAACTAACGCCATCTATTGGGTACTTTTATTACCAGGATTTCTTTTTTTTTGGAAAACGCCTCATTCAAAATCTATATAGAGACCAGTAAAAAAAAAGCTAAGAATCATAATCTGGTATACAAATTAATAAAAATTTAGAACATACGGCAATTTTTTTTTAATTATGTCCCAAATACGGCAATTTTGGGGTCTAGATACGGCAGCCCCAAAATCGACTTGAAACAACACTGATTCCCATGCCTGGATTGCCTGGCCTGTGTCTGTCAAGCAAGGATTAGAAATTCTTATGATAAAAGAGTTGTGGTTGTTCAAACTGTTCTAAAATTACTTTTTTCTGTGATGATTATAATATTAAAATCGGTTTGGAAGTGTTTAACTTCTCCCAGGCTCTACAAAATCTATAGAGATGGACCACTGGACGTATGTATGATTTTTACTATTTGGATTTACTTTCCTTTTCCCTTAGTATTTATATCAAAATAGCTGCGCCCCGCGGTTTCACCCGCTATTCTATAGAAACCGAACAATTTTCGGGATAAAAAAATAACATATGTGTTAATCCAGGATGTAAGCTACCTCCAAAACAAATTTCATTAAAATCCGTTCAGCCGTTACAGAGTTGAACGGGAACGTACACACTTACACACAAGCTTTCGCATTTATAATATTAGTGTGATAACTTTGATACTTGTTTGGGATTTTGAAATGAATTTGGTGCAATTTTTTTAGGCCATGTACCAACCTCAAGGTGCTGAAAAATGGGGTGATAAAATAATTACTTCGGTAAGTTGTTTTTTTCTATTTCTTCAGCCCAAATTTTTTAGACCATAACTTATTTACGCATGCTATGTTTCAGGCTAATACGATATTAAATATTACGCTGTACACTTCTCCGTTTATTTGCCTATATGTATACAAGAGAGGGTATACGTACGAAGATTGCAAATCTCTGGTGAGTTACATCGGTGGCATCAGTTGCTTTCTCTGTTTCGCATTTCTACTGAGAGCATTTGGGCGCGCAACAAACCCCAGGTATATGCATTTCATGAAGACACTGGAAGGCACGCCTGATCAGACACCGGATTCATATATCACTGAAATACGAAAATATGACTTTGATTTTTCCGCATGGCCACCATCATACAAGATGCCGCAAATAACAAGGTAATATAACTTTTTAATGTATTTTAATAAGATATATACAAAAAAAAAAACATTGTTTTTGTACTATTACAAGAACTAACTACACATCTTCTATACTCAATTCAATGCAATGCAATGGTTTCAGTTACAGCATAAATATCTAATATCAGGGTGACAGACTAAAGAAAGTGCTGCAAGCAAAGAGTGTTCAATTAATCCACAAAAATTTATAGTATTCAAATTCACTCTGTATTATGATTCCAGATCGTCTTGGCTATCTCATAACCCGTTTGAAACGGTAGCTAATGCTGACCTGCCATTTTACCAACGTATAACTGTTCAGTTTTTGGCATTCATTGCTACACACACTTTTGCCCTTCGTCTCATATATCCTGGGTCACTGGGGCTCATCCACACCTTCTTGTGTAAGTATTTTAAACATAACCTCAATGTTTAAAGGACAATTAACGGGCGAGTTCTTAATATCCAAGCAAAGTACAAATTAGTTACCATATTTGACTACGAAACTTACTTCATAGTTCAACAATTGAATCAAATAACAACATTAAGTAGGTACTCATTTCAACATGACTATTGTATGTTAATCCAATTAGTTATGTTTTATTTTCAATTTTTTTTTACCTTATATTGTACAACTCCAATGTGTTAATGAGCATTCACAGAGTGTATCATTCTGATTACTGAGAATTAAAATTTTGTAGAAAGAAAGTTTAGCTAGCGTTAGTAATGCTTCAATCTTTTTGGTGTATTGCAAAGTGGAATCTACTATCTTTCAGAAGAGTAGCTTTTTGATGAGCTTCAGCGCTTGCGAGAATGTGCAACATAATACATGCTCATGCAACATGTACATGCTTGTATAGATTTTTGGTGTATGTATTTTTTGTCCAGTTTGTCTGAATATTGTGTCAAACTACACCAGATATCTAAAACACACACACTATTACATATTTTTATGTTGATCTACCTTCCACCACAGCCACTTTACTAATGGCTCAGACCCTCACTCCAGTGCTTCCGGTGGGTTGGCTCAGGTAGACAATGGCAGGTATATATAGACAATGCACCCCATGCGGGATGTCAGAGCAGGACTTTTCATATAGAAATGAGAATTTTACGTTGATCATTGGATGCTTAATTTGTTGCTTTAAGTAAATGATCGAGATAATCAGCATGTCTATATTTAATTTACATATTAAAGTACTAGCAGCACCATGTGGTTTCATCCGCATCAACTGTCAGGATTCAGGAACATATTTTACAGAATAAAATAATCTTATGTCAATTTCCAACCCTCCAACTATCTCCATACCAATAATCAATCCTATCTCATGATCTCTTGATGAGTGAAAGAGGAACAAACAAACCAAAAAACACACTTGCCATTTGTAAAATTATGTAGAAGTAGTATTTGAGATGTTACATAGATACATTAATATCAGTTTCATATGATCTGCTATAATATAACCTGTAATAAACAAAATCTTGATTTTATGTATACATTTTGTAGGGATGCCTCTCTTCCAAGGCCGAGCGAATCTGGTAGAAACCTATAACGGTCAGCGAGCTAAGCTTAAAACTACAGAAGGAAACAATCTGGACACAATGTTCGTTGACAACCGTGCATCGAGCCCCAATGGTGGGATCCTTGTCATTTGCTGTGAGGGCAACTCTGGGTTCTATGAGGTTGGCATAATGACTTCTCCGATCCAGACTGGATACTCGGCTCTTGGCTGGAATCACCCTGGATTTGCTGAAAGTACTGTAAGTATCATCGAAAGTACCACAGTATCAGAGTCTTCAGTAAAAGGAGACTCGTTTACTGTACCAGGGGTCCATAGTAAGACATTTAACTATTTAAAGGTATATTGACTATAGCCCTTTACCACTGTATCAGGGTCTCCCGTACCCCTCTCAAGAGCACAACGCCATCGACGCCGTAATGCAGTACGCTATTAACAAGCTTAACTTCAAGCCGGAGAATATTGTGATGTTTGGCTGGAGCATTGGAGGCTACTCGGCTGCCTGGGCGGCCATTAACTACCCAGTCAAGGGTTTGGTGAGTATTACCTGTGCTGTGTGATTTTGTCTCTCATTTTTCATTTTTGTCATATTTTTCCGAAATACATTTGAAATTTATCATTCTCATCAAAATCTATAAATACATTTAAAAACAAGCTAGACAGTTGGATAATTAAGTAGAAGATAATTTTGACACACAGTTATTAAATTTTAACACTGTGATATGGGCAGAGCACATCAGTCTGTGCTGCTCGCCTATTTACAGGGTGAGCCGTAACACCTTGTATAAATAACTGTGTAATATCAGTATTGATACTACTCTCTTGATAAATTTTATACGAATCGGTTAAATATAATAAGTTTACAGTATTATTTCTTCAATGAGTGGTACAATGAGACATCTCATTAGCACATAGATACAAAATCTTTCTATATTATGATCGAGCACCATTCCAGAAAATGAATTTATCCCAAACATGTTAAAGGTTCTTGACGCGACATTCGACGATCTGCTGCCACTGGCTCAGAAGCAGATGCCGGACTCGTGGTCTCTGCTGGTCAAAGAGGTGGTCCGTTCGTATGTGGACCTGAACATTGCTCAGCTGGTGAGGCGCTACTCCGGGCCAGTGCAGCTCGTCAGAAGAACCGACGACGAAATCATTTGCTTGAGGTGAGTTACGGAGTGGCAATTATTCAAACTTTATTCAGGACAGTAAAGGTAGCACTGATTGTTCATTATAGAAACCGCATTACGAGATCGTTGTTTCGACAAAAACGCACCAAATTAGGGGAAGAGTGCGTGTTGCGAGGACTGAGACAAGCATTCCCATTGGCCGTCTCGTGGTTACGATTACTAGCGCCTAGCAACGAATCAATGAGAGTGAATGCTATGTGTATTTTGGTTATGTTTGCGTGGTGCGATCGTCCTGATTGCGGAATCTTTAGGGGGTAATCTGTGCTGGGCAGCTATTTTAACCATTATAACAGCTTAATAACAGTGTTTTAATGATTTACCTTTCGTAATTGGACCATAATTAAACATAAAAAAGGTATAGGTATATTTTTTTATTCTTTCGGTCTTTTTTAAAAAGTATTTACAATTTGCAATTTTTGAAGATTCCAGTAAAGTAACCGAAATTGGTGACACAGACTTGATTCTTATAAGGTACCCGACAGACGTTATCCTGCCCGAACGTTGGGTTTTCGTTTCGGTAGCATAATTGATTTCGACATGAATCTATCACGAATCAGGGACCCTATTCCTGTGCGCTCGAGATTATCTCGGTCACTGTCTCTCTAATTTAGAATTTAATGGGAGTGAGAGTGACCGAGATAAAATGTCATTTCTCCGAATAGGGGCCCAGGACAGTGGCTATGGTGACCACGTGCCATCCCCCTCGTGCGCATGATGCTAGTAAATAGGCGTAAGCAAGATAGATGGCTCGCAATCAAAGTCGCCACCATACTTCAGTAATCAGTCCTTCAGTAATTTTGATAGAGATTAAATGTATTGTAATGTATTCCAGTCCGGGGCAAAGCTCGACCAACCGCGGCAACCACTTGCTGCTGGAGATCATAAAGCACCGACACCCGGAGTTGGCCGTGGCGCGCGAGGCCGACCTGGTCCGGTACGCGAACATGCTCGCCAGCAAGCGGCCCGCGCTCGGCGAGCATGTGCACGACGAGCTGCTCGAACATGTCAGTATACTCATTACTAGTAGCAAAAATACTCTACACGAGAAGAATAACAACGGAGTTTTGGCGGGAACGTGAAGAAATCATGTCGCGTCATTTTATTATTTTCCAAAACTTGTGTAATTTCGAGTGTTAATGTGTAAAAACGGTGAATTTCTACCCGTTAAGTGTTCGTGTACATGCACGAGTGTTGGTGAATGGTATAATGTCGTAAAACGTGAATTTTCGTGTTGTTTCCAAAACTCCATAGAAGGCTCTAGTAAAGTTTTCACCACTTTACTGGGGCATGACTTGGACTTGACCGTGACTTGCTTTGCACGACTTTGACCGTGACTATGACTTATTTGATAATATCTAACAAAACTTGAGAATATATATGTATACTTGACGCTGGCAAATGCATAAGACGTGCGACGCCAAAATCCTCTTCGGGAGAAAAAAAAAGTGTACCCCCGAAAAATGTGCTTAATACTAGATTGCGCTTACGTATTTAGTCAGCTAATGTCCAAAGCCGATGTAAATATGGTTAATATAGAAACATAGTGTACATATGCCCGCTATTTAATGTTTAGTTCTAATTATATTGTAATATACGACGTAAAAATAGTGTTTTCAATGCCATTTCTTGAGAATGTAGCGAGTTTTGCAAATCCTAACTAATATTATAAATTCTAAAGTAACTCTCTCTAGGTGTTTGATCTTGACGGATCGAGAGAGAGAGATTGAGATTGAGTTTTTGCATAGATATAGCTTAAGGGTAGGAGACGGACAGAGTTCGGACAGTTCCTGTAAAAAGAATAAGGGGGAGGCCTAGGTTCAGCAGTGGACGTCTTCTGGCTGATAATGTAATGAGATATGCCTTTACAGGTGGTGCAGTACATGACGGATTACAAATCGACGCATTGCACGCCGCTTCCGGACCAACTTTTCGCTTCTGTCATGAAGCAAATCTTGAAGAAGAAGAATTAACAATAGCAACTGGTACTACGAACTGTACGTTTAGCTTATTAATTTGTCAAATAATTATATAATAATTTGTAATCTAGCAATTACAACGGCTAGGATTTCCTAATCGAGTGCTTGTAGGATGTTCTAAAAGTCTACATAGAACGTCCATCAGACGGTCGAAAGATTTTTTCTCTCGCCTCTCCCTCTCTCACACAGATTTCTTTCCGATTGGGGGTCGTCCATAATTTTTAGCAACTTTTAACCCCCTGGTGATACGTTTCGAGGTTTTAGACTATTCTCTCCGTACCCATCATGAATCAATTTCCAGACTGACATTAGAAATCACGTGTTCAACGAAAAAATAAATACACGTGATATGTCACTATACAACTGAGTTATTTCGTGATTTTTTGCTGAACTTGAAACTGCTTCGAAAAGGGGGGAGGGGGCTCCCCCCTTTTCGAGCCTCACGTGATTAATGGACGACCCTTTGCGGACAAGTCTGTTGGCTTGGCTGTGCAGGCCATTCATTATACATACGCGGGCGCCATCAGTTTATTAAGAGTAGGAAACAGATTTTCATACTTTCTTGCTCACAAATTCATTGTTTTTAATTATATAAAATTACAGAGGATGAAATTGCTCTTTTTTGCAATATTTTTGTTATTTAAAATGTCTTACTCTAATGCTCAAGTTGATCTATACAAGTATTCATTTACTTAAAGGCCAGAATTTGAGCGCACCTATCTCGCTCACGCATTTGAAGATGTAAAAATGTGCCGTGTACTTTTTAAGAATATGCTTCGGTCATTTTTGGAGGCTGGCTGGTTTGATATTTTTTAAAAGACCAAAATAAATGTGAAAAACTGTTTTAGTAATTATGCAAATATACCAAATTGAAAACTTGATATAAATATTTTGCAATTGAGCGATTGCCAGATGAGCCGTTGGGCCCACTGCTCAACTTGATGCAGTTGAACAACTTAGTTGAGCAGTGGGGGAAAAGCAGAATATTAATGTCGTAAAATTACCGAAGCACATTTATCAAAAATACACTTAATAGTTTTATTTTTTTATGTCTGTAGTTAAAAGTCCAATTATATAATATAAATCCATAATTGGCTGTTAGTTAAGTTTTGTAAGTTTTTGTCTGTTTTTTCACTAAGGGCTGTGGATTTTGTAAATAAATAAAATAAAATAAATAAATAAATCTTTTATAACATAAAATGTGCAAGCGAGAAAGCTGCGCCCAGTATTCTGAGCCTTAAGTGAACGACAAGAGGTTTTCTCTATTGCTTATTTATTATAAATAATATCTAATACAAGCGACGGGTCGCCTGAAAGGAGGGCAATAGCCAACCAATCAAAAATCGCCAACGACAAAAAAAAAACTACGAAATTGTATAACCTGTATACCAAGTTTCGTCAAGATTGGTTGAAAAATACTATCAGGGCCCGTACCGTGAGGTGCTTATTGCGATGGTTGTTAGGTTCAGCCGAGAACGCTACGCGACCATACACCTTATCGCGCGGCGATACGGTTCGTGGTCGTGCAGTGTCGTCGGCTGAACCTAACAATCATCGCAATAAGCACCTCACGGTACAGGCCCTATACGCGAATACCAATGAATACAGATGAAAGCAAATTTTTGATTCGTCAAAAATCGCCGACGACGAAAAGAATACTATGAAATTGTAGAATTGAGCACTGTTTTAGACTTTCGTGGTTGTTTACAACATTACTATTAGTACTCACGGTTATATATAGTTTCGTAACTTTTTTTATCATCCACCCGCATCTTCAGTCTACCCGTGAACATGGCGCATGCAACTGTGCCGAAATATCGGGAACTCAACAAAAACAATAACCGTGGTAAATATCCCGTGAGTACTAATAGTAATGTAGAATTGAGGTTGTGCAAAAAGTTGGTGCTCGCGAGGTCTACTGTACGCAGAACTACTACTAGTATAAACCTTCCGTGAAAATTTATCTAACTGATGGTGAAAACCACATCAAAATACGTCGCGTGTTTTAGGAGGAGTTAGCGGATAAACAGACAGACAGAGAGACAAACGCGAAAAGCGACTTTATTATATACTATAACTAGCTGTTAACGCGACATCGTTCGAGTGGACCTACAAATAAAAGTGGTTTATGTCCGTCTCCTACCCTTAAGCTATATCTATGCAAAATATCAGGTCGATCCGTTCAGCCTAGCCGTGATAACGCGACAAACACCCAGACAGAGAGACAGATAGAGAGACCAGAGTTACATTTGAATTTATAATATTACTTAGAATATATAGATTGATAGATATAGAAGATTTAAATTGAAAAAGTAACTCAAACATGTTGAATGTGGTAATAGAAAATGTTGCAAAAATATTTTTGATTGTATCGGGTAATTGTATATAATTAAAAATGTTGATTGTACCAGTGAGACAGCGCGATTTATGGCAAAGCGGTCATAACGCAAGCATCGACTATCGCGTATCTGACTATCTCTTTCTCCAGTTGTTCTATCTCACGTAGTACCCCGAGCCCTGTAGTTGTGATTGGAGGTGGGAATAACCGCTGTTTTCTTCAAATGCATATTTTGTTATATTATGATTTTCTAGCTGTTGTTTACTGTTTTAATATAAATTGTATTGATAGTTGTAGATTGTGTTATTGAAATCAGTAGGAACGAAGTTAGAAGTTATTGTTAATTACAGAATCTATTTCATTTTAAGTGTATATAAAACTAGTACGTCCGCATGGCTTCGCTCGCGGACCTACTGACAATACTCTGCAGTAAATGAAACACCCCATTTGACCTCTTTATGTCTTTATGTATGTAACCTCTAGTATACTATTTCGTGAGACTTCGTGAGATGGAATAATTGTAGGTACCTCTTTGGGCTGCGCGTACATATCGGGAACATTGTGACGTATTTCTTAAATAATTTATAATTAATCTTATTGAATGATTAATGTTGAGTGATTACGATGCTTTCGGTTTTCTATAATGTGAAATGAATGAACGTGAATGATCTTGAAATGTTTCATTCCAAAATGTAATTATAGTACATTACTGCAGCGGCAGCCAAAAAGTCGTGGATGGAACGTAAAAAATGTGGGCCGAGGCACACATAACCAGTCACGTGACTCGTTTATAGAGAGGCGCGCTGTCAGTTTGAGATAGAGGAAATAAATGCAACCACAAAAAGTTTGAGTAAAGCTCTATACAAGCATTGGTCCGCAACGACTGCACTGCTGGCCACGCTATGACGGTCTCGAGCTAAGCTTAGCTATGCTCTCGGCCTTCAAGCTTGGTCATAATTGCAGCCCTTGCTGATCGCGCTATGATGGCCTGGACCTGCGCTTCGCTGCGCTTTCGGCTATCATAACCGCCAGCAACAGAGTCACTACAGACCGCGACAGTAATGTACTATAAATGTTATGTTATTATGAGAAAGCGATAGCTCTGATCGGGAGTGCGGCCTTAAATAAGTATTTGCGTAACTTTAAAAGTTAATTATATTACGTTTTGTGATAGACATACATTCAAGACTATCATCGCTTGTCATCAGGCGAGACAGTGGTCAACCCACAGATCACACCTAGATACCGAACTCAGGACGATCGAAGCGCTACATGCATCGGTGTGGATAAACCTATAATTATAATATTTAAAAAAAACCCGACTGCAAAATAGAAAATAAAAATATAAAGTCTGTGCCACTCTGGAAATAAAGAGGAATCCGACGACACCTCACTCGTCAAAATCGGCTTGACCGATTTGTACACAAACGTACATACTTACATACACCCCAATGTAAATAAAATAGTATGTAATTTACTCTCATTCGTTCTTCGCTAGGCGCGAGTCGGCGTAACCTTGAGATAGCCAATGAGAACGCTTGGCCGCAGTCCCCGCAGCCCGCGCTTTCCTCAAAGTTTGGTGACTTATTGCCGGAACATCGATCTCAGAGTGCGATTTCTAGTGTGATATATGGGTCAAACTTAAGTGCACTCTGAATAAAAAAGTAAATATATTACGATCGATTAGTATTTGATGAATCTGTCGTAATAACCAAATTCTGCTGTAAAATTATTTGTTATTTTTAAAGTAAGATAGTCTGGTTATATGCATTTAAGTATTTATTAAAGGTTTATTATTTAGATTTACCTATTTATAATTATCTCTTAACTTTTAAACTGGTAATATGTATTAATTATTAAATGGAACGGATTTTCAAAGTGTGTTTTTAATTTAAATCATTTCGTGACATAACCAATATAAGCAGCATAACGCGGCGTCCCTACACGATCTTCGATTTCGATCTTGACGTGAATGCGAAGCGGCGCTGCGTGAATAACAACAAACAGTCGATATATTTAAGTGGCCTACGTGACCAAACGCACGCGAGGTGCGGTGCGGCGGGAAATGTTCGGTTGGTGCGGATGGAAAGCAAACGGGATCAGTTGGCTTGATATTATCGCGCGAACTGTATGCGGCGGCGGTGGACATAGCCGCCGCACGTAGGACAAAGCCACCTGGAAGCTCCGCATCGCATTGAATTCGCGTTTTACCGCATCTGATCTCTTCGCAATCATGTTCACTTTGAATCACCTATATACGTAGAACGCTGCGTACCTGGCTAGATAGATACAATTTGCCTCCTTACGAACTCAAGATTAGTGTCAAAGTGGACGAGATAGGAATGGACTACTACAACTAAGACTAAAGCTTGTCACGTTCTATTCCGGTTAAATAACTGGTTAGCCATTACCTTTCGCTGCTATTTAATTTAGACAAGCTCTTAAAGGAATCGGTCTAAAAAGTAGTCATACTGTATGTTTAAAAATCAATTGGCAAAGAGACGGAAGTAATATTTAATAACATGACATTGTTAAATCACATAACAATAGTATTTGCAAAATGTTTTATTAAAGTTAGGTTTATGTTAAACATGAAATCCGATCTGTAGTCATTGACATTGATCAGTCGAAGTCAACGGTTGCTTCCGGGAGAATGTCTCCGATATATGTAAAGTACTTTCTGATCGGCCTGCTGACTGTGACCGCAGCGAAGAGGGACCGCGCCAGGGAATCGAGAGACAGGTCTCATGAAGATTCTGACGACAGAGAGAGGAAACTGGATGACGGCGCCACTACAACGACAAGCCGCACCGTCGTAGCAGACGCCGTGGTCGAGAAGTTCGTCGAAACCCTAATGGCCAGCGAAAGATACTTAAAAATGATCGAAACAGTCGAAAGAAAACTAAATCACCTCGACGCGACTTTCCATGAAAAATCGAACAGTATACTCAAATACGTGTCGGAAACTCTCAAAATGGTTAAAGCTTCGCCTACGGACATGATGGAAAAAGCTCTCGGGGGGATGAAGGCAGATTTGGACCGACTGAAGCATTCTATCAGTATGCGGCTCGGCGAGCATCCTAATATGCGCGGTAAGTGCCTGCCTACGTTGTGGCGTACATACATTGTCATTTTTATATTATGTATCTAAACGCAGCAGAAACCGAGTCCAAGTTCTAGTCTTTATTCAGCTTTTAGAGCGCAAACGGATCGCTCCCGTTATTCAGATATCTTGTTCGCACTTTTTCAAGATTATTTTTTATAAAAATGACAGTGAAAATCAAAAGTTAAAAAATAAAACAGTCTTCATAAACTAACATTGGAAATGTTATAAAGCAATTTTCATGTTTTTTTTTTAAAGTTTTTCTTTTGGCGAAGGAGAAGGAAAAACTACGAAACATAAAATTTGTTGGTCTCTTTTGTAGTACATTTTCTATTACAAATACTTTCAAATGTGCGAGTCAGCAGCGAGTGGGATACCTGGTACGACTTTTAGGCCCAAAAGGCCTGCATTTTAATTTATTAAATATTAGGACCCGACAGAGGCCGAAATTTTATATTCTTTGGTATTTTCATATTTATTATTTGCATTTAAAGTTTCTTTGAAAACCTCATTACTGGACTCAATTTTTGCTACTTATTTACATGCAGCCAATAGATGTACCATATTCACACATTCATTCTCGTCACAGATCACACTCTAGATTCTGCATTCAGGACGCTCGAAGCGCACCACGCATCAGTCTAAATACACTTATACGAAATTACTCCTATTGGCTGATTGTTAGGCGCGAGTAGGCGTAACCTTGAGGTGGCCAGTGAGAATGCTTGGTCACACTCCCCGCGACCCGCGCCTTCCTCAAACTTTAGTGACTTTTTGTAGGAACAACGAATCTCGTAACGCGGTATCTCTAGTGTGATCTGTAATTCTCGTCTATGACCTACACACATAAATTACAAAAAGTTACTTTACGGCAATATCTAGTTTTAATTATTATAATTTTTTAACTATGTACTTTTTTTATTCTTTATTTGGGTCGTCTCGAAGTTTCTTTACCTTTACAAATGACCCTTCCCTGACAGATGTCCTCGCGAGGAGCCACAAACCCCATCCCCAAGGAGGAGGACGCTTGCCTGCTGTGGACTCCTTCGTTCATTATAATGCCATTCAACCCAATATCTGTAAGCCAATAAGGGTGATTTGTACATTAATTGGACACCACAATGCACATTGTTTTTTCACAATTTATTCGTTCATAAATTTAAGGACAATTCGTCGTTCTAGTTGAACTATGACTAACAATATCCCGCAGGATGCATAGGCACAGATTATTGTATACAAGATACTGCATTACGAAATCGTTGTTCCGACAAAATGCACCAAAGCTTGAGAAAAGCGCGGCTTGTGAGAACTGTGAACAATCGTACTCATTGACTATTTCTGGTTCAGGCCAAAGGGCCAAAGATTACGTCTACTCGCGGGTAGCAATGGACCAATGAGAGTACATTTTTATATGTTTATTTTTACCGATTCGTGGTGCGCTTCGATCGTTCCGCGTGTGGAATCTTCAGGGCATAATCTGGCCTCGGACCTATCTATAAGCTCTTTTTGTAATGTTCATAGTTTGTGAGATATGTCCTGTCAAAGTGGCTTACATAAGGTGTCAACTGCCCTCTAATTTATCAACTAACCAAAAAAGTGACTACGTATGTATGTACCTTTCCACGTCGTAATAACGGGCGTCTCCACACGGGCCTACCATGCGAACGAGCGGGATAGCAAACGACCATCGTCACCAGAGTTACATAATAATAAGGCCCCACCTTCAAAACTATCTTCATAATTTATTTCGAGCATGGGTGGGGTCGAAACATTTGAGTTTTTGAGGAAAAAACTGGACATGTACAAAGAGAATATAAATACTACGTGAAATGTACTTAGTTCAGCATTCTGAAAACTATCACCCATACCTGGCCTATTTAGGCGCGAGACAGCTTGGGGCACTAAATAAGTCTTTCACCCGAGGTAAACAAGACAACATTTCCACAACATTTCCAATATAAGGAAAGTAAATAAAAGTACTCACAATATTATATTAAAATATAAAAAAACAATACCTTATGTACATATTTGTAAGATAATATCTATTTAAAATTAAAGTAATTATTAAACGTAAGAGAAAGGAAAATACCATTACTATTTTAGCCTCGTCTCTATTGAAATCGCGTGTTCTGAGTCTAATTAACTATATTTTATACAAATATCCAGTATACGTAATAATTATATTAGAAATCGACAAAACAACTGAAGATCGAATTGTCGACCAATAATGGATTTTCAATAGTTATTTGTGTGACACCCTTGTTACAAAACACAGAATTCTCCTTATTAAATAAGGCCTTGGGGCCAAAGTAATACTTTGTACCCTGAGGGTACCCTGAGGGCGTTATTTTGAATTCAAAGCGAAGCGAAGGTTCCTATAGTAGAATCCTGAGCGAAGCGAGGCAATAATAGCAAGCGCCACATGGCATGCATAATACGAGTAGTATGCATCGCATGATAGTGAACTTACTGTATTTTAGCTGACGTAGAATCAATATTAAATTAAATGAAACCGTCTGGACGTACGGAACATATAGTAAAAGCATTTATGCTTGAGCCGTAATACAATATCGTCGCCGACGTCCACAGAAGAGGATTTTTTTTTACCTCTAGCTCTCTTCTGTGCCGACGACTCACTGCCGTGCTTACGATCGTCATCTGAAATACACTAACGTAGCGCAAATAGAGACGATATTGTAAAATGTAAAATTTGAGCCTGTTCCGGATACGCATTATGTTTCATTATTGTATATTAAATATGAGAGGTTGGTTCTACTACTATGTATTCTGTTATTAAATATTTCCGGTTCAAACGCTAAACTGACTAGGCTATTGAGCAGGATTGAAGTTTTTTTTTTTTTCCACCTGTACTTCCCCCAACACAAGTCGGGGACATTGACAAGCTGAACATGCTGCTTACTCAGTTATCTGTTTTATTACAATCAATTCGGCCAGATAGGATCGCCGTTTGGTAATCAAAACAACACGTTCATCGTTTCATTCACCATTCTTCTACACACAATTTCAATTTATTCTTCGATTGAAGCTTATGAGGATGAACGTGCGTCCTGCGTACGTTAAGGCGATGTCGCGAAAAAACTGTAATGCATTGTGTTCCGTATCATTTTTCGGACTTAAGTAGTTCGACTGTCTTCTGGTGCCTATCTTCTGAACTCGACGAACCAGACCAGCCCTGGCTCTATTTACTACAAACGCCATCTTTAACTCCGCCACATATAAACAAAGTTTGTCAATATTATCATTCAATGTTTAAATAACAACAATGTTCGTGTACGTTCTGTTATACGAGAAAAAATCTGTGCGAATCACCCACGGTCGCAGAGTCACAGCACAGGCATTCTTCTATCAATGTTTTTATTTTGCTGCCTTGCAGTTTTGTAAACTTTCGGACAATCAATGAAATGAGAAAATTATACATCAGTCGTGTCCCAACCAGCTGACGAATCGCATCTCGATATGTTACGAGTATTGACGGTTTGCCACATTCTACTATTTGTGTTATCGATGATATCCTGTGAGTTTAATACCGACAAGAGGGGGAAAAAGAAGAAGAACGATTACGCGGACAAATCCTTGTGGAAGAAAGAATACGAGGAAGAGCTCAACGATGCCATGCTGTCTGCCAGGAAGCGAGAAAACGTGACGCGAACTGCCCCGTCACCTGTATTATCGGACAACGAGTTCGTCGTTGAGAAGCTCATGGAAACTATTACTTCCAGTGAAAAATACCTAAAAAAGGTTGATAGCATTGACTTCAGATTAAACCGATTGGACATAGAAGTCCATGAAAAAACTAATGCTATTTTGAAGAAGCTGTCTGAACTGAGCAAGGCCATTCGCGACCAGGGGATAGCGGACAAGCTGGAGATTATTCTGGACGGGCTCAAGACCGACATTGCAAACATTAAGTTTACGTTAGAAAAGAACCCGCGTAAAGCTGATAATGGTAACAGACATTTAATCTGGATTTCTAACTGCGCCTACCATTCCAGGAATTTAAAACTTAATAGTACTCTAATGTCACAAAATTAACTGTTGATGAATCCATGCACTAATAACAAAGATTTGAAGTTATTCTAGTTAACCACCATCGCATATTGTGGATAACAAAACAAAATATTAAAAAAATTGTTGCTAATTTTCGTCAATTATTATAATTCGTAGTAATTTATAGCAACGTGTTGGGACTAATACCGTTTATCTAGGAATGGAAATAGCTGTGTGTTTGACTATAACACTTGTTTACGGCTTTTTTTTTTAGTCGAAGGGACTGGATTTCATGGTGAGGGGTCTATCGAGAGCAGGCTGCAGACTGTGGAGACTCTAGTCAGAGGCGTAATGACCGGCGTCGAGTCTATAGTAGCCACGATGGCGGAAGTGAAGAACCGGCAAACGGCCAGGACCTATACCACGAAGTTAGTATCTAAATCAATGACATTTTACTAAAGATCACCAGCATTTTATCAAGCGTCTCTTCAACCAGGCGCCTGTCTAACCTCGGGATTCTGAAACGTTTTTTAACTTTGACAACAGATTAATTCTAATGCTGCCCTTGCCTCGGCTAAGCAAATGACAAAGACAGCAATAGACTATCATTCCGAGGAGACCTCGGATTCTGTCTGACTGTTATTTTTTTCTATGGTCTTGTATGGAGTTTTCTCAAATAATAAAAATCAAAGAATTAAATTTGATTTCCACACATTATTCTTCATTTATCTCCGTTCTCCGTAGTTGTTTTAAGTGATTTTAAGTGCGATAATCATAATTTATTTGGTCGCTTTGTATAGAATTCCGATTGATTTGCTGATTTAGTAACATTTATATATATATAACATAAACATAATAATTACATTAGGAATTATTTGTTTTTTGGACTAGCAAGCGATTCCATATCTTTTCACCTGCACGCGGATGCTATTTATTTCTTGTAAAATCTAAAAAAATATGTGTGTTTCTTGTCAGATCCGAGATTGGCCTGGGCACGGCGTTAGACTCTGTGGGTATGATAAACGAATTCAGGCGGATTCTGCACGACCAGAGGCTGAAAAAGTGCGAGTGCAGGTTTGTAATTTATAGGAATGACTCATTTTTCCTAAGCGGAAAAAAAAAACGGGTTTGAAAGTTACCATGGAGTAGAAGTAAGGAATACAATCTGGATTTTACATTCAATCGAAGATTTGGAAACTGAAAATTTCTTAAAACTGTTTGCTGTAATTCCAAAATCTAATCATACTGTTTCATAATTAATTCTGGAAAAAAAAACCCGAGTGCAAAATTAAGCCTACGACAATCTGGAATTGGTATAAAGAGGAATCATAGGGAAATACTTCCTCAGTGGGTGAATCTAACACCTCACAATTCTAAATCACGTACGCGGTTACATGGGGACAGACAAATAAATATACGTCGCCCCGAGAAATATACCTAATCCTCTTTTTGAGCAGTCGGAAAAAAACTAATTATAACTAATTTTTTCGAAGGAGGTGCTTACAGGACTTTTACGTTTTGAGTTTACTTTATTACGACTACTTACGCGAAGCAAAAAGGACTCTTATGATTTTGACCGGTATGTGTGAGGGTATGTAAATGTATGTACCTATGTTAATCTGCGCCATCATAACTTCTAAAATTCTTATCATAATTTGAAAAAATGAGGTATTGCTGGAAGCGTCTTAATCGTCCGCTGGTAATAGGCTATGACGTCACATTAAATTTAATAGGACGCCCTCTAGTGGACATAAAGTCGTGAACTATAAAACATTTTAATTGTGCCGTGTTGGGTATCAAATGAAAGGGCTTAATTTACACATTTCAAATATATATATTGTTTGCAAAAATACGCCGTCACGTAAGGTCGTAAAGGGTTTTGTTTTTCAATTTGTATAATATAAATATATAATATCTTGTTTTTAATTATTTTCTACGTTCAGCACATACAACCGAAGTATCTGTAGGTTCCCCATCTGTATGCAACAATCATATTTACGGAACAAAAACATCTGTAGAAGTTTGTGTTGATTTTGTACTAAGGAGGTGTCGCTCGAAACTGATTACGAAACTTTGGTTACGATAGCGATCTAAACCATGTAGCAGTTCTGTAAGTAGGTCGGGCCACGTGGACCGGGCGGAGCGGTACCCTACGGACTGCCACGAGATACAGATGCAGGGCTTCAATGTCTCTGGCATTTACAAGATCAAGCCGGACGAGGTGGAGCCCTTCTACATTCTGTGCGATCTCACGACTTCCGGAGGCGGCTGGACGGTAAATAACGTTTTATTTATTTATTACTAGTTGTTACACGCGGCTTTTTTTTTGTGGTACCTGGTGACGAGACGAGCAAGTCGCTCACCTGATGTTAAGCTTCACGCCGGCCAATAACAATTGAGTGACACCCAGTATCAGCGGCAATGCGCTGCGCTCGTCACCATGAGATATTAGATGTTAAATCTCTTTATGCCCAGTAATTACGCTGGACTGCCTATCCAATTTTATCAAGATCCGTTCAGCCGTTTAGCCGTGATAACGCGACAAACATCCAGACACAGAGAAAAAGTTTGCTAGATGGCGTTGATCCATTTTTTTGTATTTTTGACGTTTTGTATGGACTGACAGTAGTAATGTAGGGAGTTCTAAATCGCGCAAGCGAAGTTTTTTCCTCGAGACGAACGTATTCATTTTTATGCCTCGAAGCTTTATTGGTCCAGATACGACTGCGGTTATATTCCTCTGAATTATAATATTAGTTAGGATTCATAACAAGCTTGACCCATTTACATGGTTATTGGTAACAATATAGCTAACCTCTCGAAGGCAGCTTCCCTACATCATACCTTACAACTTTTGTTCCATGACTTTTAATAATTCGTATATTTATTTTTACCTAAAATGTAAACAATTTTTTTTTTTAATTATTATATTATAAATGAAAACAACAAGATGCGGTCGCGGTTGCAAATGAGAAGGAACTTGGGGACCGAGTGAAGCTTAGGAACTGACAATATACCTATTGATTAAAAAACTTTAAACATGTTTTTGGTGAACGTGTTAAGTTTTCTAAAAAGTCAGAAAACAAAACTTGTTATATAGATGTTAGGAAGCTGCCTAGTAAATGTTGGCTAGTTACCAACAACCCTATATATATTTAGTAGCTTAACTGCTTACTCGCGATGACGCGCGATGGAGTATATCAAAATTTCTATTGCCAATAAAATTATTTTGGATTCTTTAGACAAATGGAACAGGTAACTTGCATAATTTCAGGTGTTCCAAAATCGTTACGATGGCTCACAAGACTTTTTCAAAGGGTGGTCCGATTACAAGTATGGATTCGGTAACCTCGCTGGCGAATTCTGGTTGGGGCTGGAGAAGCTTTACTTCCTGACCAATCAGAAGCTTTACGAGCTGAGGGTGGAAGTAGAAACGCAGCACGGGCAGGAAGCATACGCGGGGTACTCAGTGTTCACTTTAGGCCCGGAGCATGAAGGGTTCCGGATAAGCACGCTGGGGACCTACTACGGAACAGCCGGTAAGTTTGATAATTCAGTGAACTTACATTTGCAATATCTGGCTATAGTTAGACATCGCTTCTAGGCATTTTGCTTTCTAAGCTTTCTGATCCTAAAGGATTAGGATAAGCTCTACTTATCATATAGCGTAATTTCTAGTGACTTTCGGGTTGGTCGTTTAGCGAAAGTTGTTAATAATTATGAATTAAGACATAAACGGCTAGCATAACCTTTCAGAATATCGCTAAGTACCTAAGTATATACAGGTGATCTGGAACTCGTGTCCCTAAGAATGTCCGTTCATTCTGAACAACTATTCAACAATCAGCTGTTCCATAGAAAAATATCATGGACGCTTAGCGAAGTAATCACATAAAAGATCGATGGCGGATTAAAAATAATCTATTTGTTAATTTCGGAACATTTGCTGTCGTTCCGTGTAATCTAACATCATGCCGTGTGTATGTTCCTAAGCGTAATCCAATTTATTAAAAATAATTTGAAACTAATTATTCTATTATCGAACAATTAAAAAGGAATTGCGATTTATTGACCATACAAGATATTATTATTACAAGGGAATAGAGAACAAATTAAAAGTAACACCAAATAAACTTTTATTTATTTATTTAATTCTGTATTTTATCTATGGTAACACTAATCTAATTTAGATGTTCATGTAATGATAAATAATGTAGTCTTTTAACTCATATTTTTCCTGTTTTTATGTACCAGCGCAATAGACCAATTTTAGTAACGCGCGGTACTACACGCTCTAAATCTTGCGCTGTTATTGGTCGATGGATTTCGGGGCAATTCGCAACGCCCGTACGCCGTCTTGGTCCGACAGTGTACGAATCGTGTAAGCGGGACAGAGCTAAGAATGTATAGAAATAACCTGCCATTTGCGCTTGCAATTAAAGTTCAATGTTTGTAAATAATCATTTACACGATCAGCTACTGTCGGACACCGGTCAGCGCTTTGCCGCGAGACGAAAACTGCAGATCGGAATTGTTAGTTGTGTAAAACTGTAATCACATGTACGTGTACATTTTCAGTTCTTTATTTTGGTTTTGTGTTTTAAGTTTTAATTTCTTCACTATTTAGATAGAAATAAGAAGGTGGGTTGATATTTTCAGGCGACTCTTTGTCCTACCACGCCGGGCAGAAGTTCTCGACGCTGGATACAGACAACGATGAATGGAAGGATGGATCTTGTGCTACAGAGCACGGGGGCGCTTGGTGGTATAAGGAGTGCGATAAAAGGTAATCAGACCCCAGGAACGCTCAGTCGTCCACTACTGGACGAAGCCTATAGTAACTCACCCCATTTTCTGTTGACTCCAAAGACTACTTACTGTATTTAGCCTGTATCTTGAGTCTTTAGGTATATTTCTCCAAATTACAGACTATATTTAGAAACCGCATTATACGAGATCGTTGTTTCGACAAAAACTCACCAGAGTTGTCGGAAAAAGCTGGTTGCGGTAACTGCGACCAAGCGTTCTCATTGGCTATCTCAAAGTTACGCCTACTCAGGCCGAGCAATTAACCAATAAGAGTAAATTTTTATAGGTTTATTTTGACCGACGCGTGGTGCATTTCAATCGTCGTGAGTGCAGAATCTAGGTGTAATTAAATAAATTAGTTTTCTCACCTCTTAAAATACGCAGGCGAAGCCGCGGCTGAAATCTACCTTCAAAACAACGCGAAGTGCTCATTGTTTATAATAAGCATTGTTACCATCCACTCACTATCATATTGTTTTGTAATGAAACTACTATTGTTTACAATATTTTCATCGTACGAGTATAGCAACACCGAAAAAAATAATCTTTTAATATTATTACTTTTTGGTACCTACTTTAAAATGCTTAACGTGTTTTTACCCGATTTACATGGTGATAATATAAATTCTAAATTAATTTTTACTTGCTTAATTTAACTTTATTTTGGGCATACAAGTAGTAAGTAGGAAAGTTCCCTGGCTCCCGACACACAGCGTCTCTGACTAGTGTAGGAGTCTATGAGACCACGACGTTTCTTGATTTTCGTATAAAATAATTGTCATTTATATGAGCTTTTTGTGATTTTCCAGTAACCTGAATGGTAAATACGCTTCGACGGCCGAGGAGAACCGGGGCCAGTCCATGTACTGGATATCGTTCAAGGGCCCAAACTACCCGCTGACGAAAACAAAGATGATGATCCGCCCGCTGCCCGCCAGCAAACCCATCGACTTTAACGAGAACAGGGTAATGGGCTTTCCTCATGACTCAGAGTTCGAAAGGCAACGTCGAAAGTCTAATGCAAAACCTTAAAACATGTTAGTAAGATTTGTGCCGTGTCTGTCTAATTTACATTAATATTTACCTGTAATATACCTATACGTATGCACAGTATTGTATCACTTTAACGTAATGGTAACATTTTACTAAACATGTGTCATTTTGTATGCATTCAGCACTAACAGCACTAGTTCAGTTATTCCGTTGAAAAGTTACAAGATACATGAAATTGAGTTGATATGCCCTTCTCTTCATAAAAAAATATTTATCGACATTAAAAATCGTGTATTATTTAACATTTTTTATTATTAATAGAAAACAATACCCGACTGCAAATTGATCCCCATGACCGTCCGGATACAAAGACGAATAGTATATCCCTTCGGCCGGCTACGTAACCAGTAATAGACTATTTTTTATTTAATAAATTGACTATTTTTTATTTCTACGTAACCAGTTTCGTACGAAGACAAATCACTAAATGCAATAGTTTAGCAAGTAGTAGGTACTTTAAAAAATCGTGATCGACAATCGGTCAAGCCTTTTACCCTTATTAGGCGGTAAATCACAGAACCGAACAAGAACAGAACAGAACAATACAGACTTACAAACACCAGAAAAAACATTACCCTCCCTGTTGGCAGTCGGGTAAAAAGGCATTATGATAAGGTTATGTTACTGCACAATTACACCGAAAATAGAAATTCAATAGTAGGTACATAACAATAAAATAAAATCACAGATTAATTTACATTTTAAGTCAAAAACATCGCGAAGCTTATCATGGAAATGCAGTGAACATGTTGCCATGCACACAAGTGTAATGGAAATATGTTACTGTGTTATATGTTACAACCGAAGGACGAACGGCTAACGTTGTTTCAGAAACTTATAGAAGTACCGAAACCGAGGTCCGTTCACGAGAAGTTGAAGAATCTTCACAGCAAAGACGTAAAAGGCGCCTACGACCTGAGCCACCGCCGCTCACAATACCGCTACGACGAAGGCCGTGCGGACGCCTTCTTCCCCAACTACGCGTGATACAAGCCTTCACTACGATATTTACCCTCATCTTAGACGCTTGATAAGCTAATCTTTACTACTGTTCTATTACTGTAGTTCTGCGGACAGTAGATCTCGTGAACTCAAACACTCTAATCGGCATTCTTGTTTAGAATTGACTACGGAACGGTTGTGCCAAATCGGTTGGTAAATGGCGACGCAGCAAACTTTCTTTCTTTTTGGAGGAAAAACCAAAAACGAAAAAAGAAAACGTCGACAAAAAAAAAGGAAATTGTAGAACCTGTATTACTACCAAGTTACGTCAAGATTAGTTGAAAAATACGACCTCGCGAGTACCAACAATACATCCATACGGGAAAATGAATGTAAATTTCGCCAGTTGCCGCCAAGGGTTCGCTCGGTCGATCAAAACTAAAAACTATCACAAAAAACCTTCGATGCGTATTTGATAGGACATTTATGAAAAGGGCGAGTTTCTGTCAACGCCAGAAACGCCGCTGCCGTCGGGGCGCTGTTCTACCCTTATCCTAACTAATATTATATATTCGAAAGTAACTCTCTCTCTGTCTGGGTGTTTGCATAGATATAGCTTAAGGGTCGGAGACGGATATAGCCTACTTTTTTTTTTGGTCCTTCGTCAAAGTCGAGGCTAACATGCTAGTATTTCATAAATGTTCTATCGAAGACGTTGATGAACGTGTGGTGAAAGAGAGACATTATTAAATTTTGTATAGGATAGATTAGTTTATCAAAAGTTTATGCATTACGGTTACGGTCTTAGTCAGGTCAGGTCTTAAACATATGGGTTACAGTCTTAGTCAGAAACGTCCAATACTACTGCACTTTAGCTATAAAATCTTCATACAATTTCTTTATTAATGGCTTCGTCGTTTTTCTTTATTCTTCGTTTTTCGCGTCCCTTTCAGACGTAGACGAAACTTCGATTTATTGTATTCATGCACACTCGTCTGTCACGTCAGCGTCAAGTCGCCTATCAGTCACGTCAAAAAATAATAGTTACGTAGAAGATGTAGGACATTGACTCCTCACATCAATCACGTCACTACTGGCGCGTCTCTTATCGCGACTGATTGGTGACGACGCTGACGTGACGGGCGTGTGTGCATGGACCTTAATAGTGTTTGATAGGCAACAAAACACGCTTGTGCCTGATTCTTTTCCTGATAGTGTATATTGTTGACAAAGGGAGCAAAACAGTATATATGGCGCAAATTAGCACCCGAAGAAAAATTTACCTTTCACTCCATCTACAGGGAAGAAATAGCAACATTTTTATTACTTCTATTGGCTGCAGAGGAGAGCTCGTTTCCTAAACTGCAAAAAAACACTTTTTCTGGTAGGTAGAGTGAAATATTACAATGCATTTATAGTATTATATAGGAGTTCGCGTATAGCTAATATCGCGGTTCAGTGTAGCCACAGATCACCCTAGATTCCGCACTCAGCTCAGTCAATTAATCATTTGACCCGGAAGTAAGTAATAACAGGATATTTTTTTTCTATACACTATTGTGGAACCAACATCTCGAATTAATATACTATAGTAAAACAAAATGCGTATCCGGAACAAACTCAAATTTTACGTCTTGCAATATCGTCGCTATTTGCGCTACGTTACTCAATTTCTTATGACGATCGTAAGCACGGCAGTGAGTCGTCAGCGACGATAATATATTATGATTATGACTCAAGCATAAATGGTTTTTCTATGTTCCGTACCTCCAGACTGTTCAATTTATCAGCAAATTATACCATTGTATACTTATGTTATGAATTATTTCCGGGTCCTCCATACTAAGTCTAACTTGACTGGGCTACAGGACGATTGAATCGCAGCACGCTTCCATCGAAATGCGTCCATAAAAATGTACTCTCGGTTGATTGCTAGGCGCGAGTAGGCGTAACCTTGAGGTAGCGATGAGAACACTTGGTCGCAGTCCCCGCAATTCGGCCTTTCATGCAACTTTGGTGAGTTTTTGTCGGGACAACGATCTCGTATTGCGTTATCTATGGTGATCTGCGAGTGTAGCACAGCTCCCACATATGATTTGTCATAAGTCATTATAAAAGTATTATACTATAAGGCGATGTAAATTAGGTAATTTTGGCATATTTATCAAGTGAATAAAAATAACAGACTACACCTATGTGGTTGTATAATATCATGTTTAATTGAATAAATGAAATAATTTAATCAGTCTCATTTGCTTTATTTCCGCAAGTATACATTGATGAAATTGATAGCAGCTGTAAACAATTTGAGCAAACTGAGTTTCTAACACCGAAATCATACGCATTTACTTAAAACTGGATGGTCATTAATTACTACGTCTTACAATCTACAGTTACATAAACGTACATCAAAGACTTCGACAATTTATTAGTAAAGTTATAAAATAAGACGTAGATGTCTACACATTAGTATCGTGGCAGAGCTCGATCCAAAAGGGGAAACCAAAATGTACAAACAATTCTATATTTGATTTCAGAGTTGATAGAAAATAATAAGAAGTAACTTAATCTAAGTCGCTGTATTACCAAAATGGAAATATAACTAATACCATTTCGAGTTTAACCTATGCACGTTTACAGACAAGTCACATTTACACATTAAAATATTCAATACGTATCTGGATGACATTTTTATAAATTCTGTTTCATCTTTTATACGGCAGCTGTGTACAGATAGTTCAATTCACGAAGACGCACTCCACTCATTCTCCTAATCGTTTAGTGTAAAGTGCAAGTGAGCTGTTCGCTCGTGATTAGAGAATTCATATTGGTGTGCGTGTGCCAGAGACTATAATAACCAGTTGACTGTTTGTACCTCTTACGAAAAATACACTCGTCACATATAGGCACAGATTGTGTGAATAAATTTTGAGCCAACCCTATCGTAACCTAATTATTCGTCTCATGCCGGCTTCGAGTGGTATATTTAAAGAGTTTTTATGGACGAGCAGTCAAGTTGTTTTGTTATATTTGGCGTGTACACTGAGTTTCCTGGGACTGAACTAACTATACAGATACATCACTTAATATACAATCATTAAAATTACAAAACGAAATGTTAAATCTGTATTCATCCGAAGCCTAATATTTAACTGACCCTTTTTTGGTATTTAACTAAACAACAATAATAACTAGGTAGGTATATACATTTACTACAGTGCGTGGTAGTCAATAAACCAGACCTTATATACAGCAAATTATATTATATATAATTATATGTATATAAACATATAACTTAATTATTACATTCACAGGTGATGTTTATTTTTATGGAAGTACTTTTCACGAAGATGGTATGCATCATATTATTTGAAAAGTAAAAAAAAAAACATTTTTTTGAGGTCAAGAAAAAAAGCATATTTTTTTTCATTTTTTTGTTTTCTTTTTTACAGTATATCAATGTACAAAGAGGTTTGATTTCGATATTCAATTTAAAAGAGGCAAATACAAAGAGGTTTATGTAAAAATTACAAATAAAATAATAATTTACTTTTTCCTACATCATTTCTTTCTTAATTTGGTAGCCAAATAACATTTTCAATTTGTACCAAAATATTTATGCTTATTTTAACGTTAATACCGTCGCCGTTTCAGAAAAGTATTAAGCAAGGTTTGGCAGCAAAGAGAGTTTATGGACTCACGTGTGCTGGCCTTGGCTACGTCTCGACCCGCAGTTTCACGTTCGTCCTAGGCCCTATTGCCTTCCGCTATACAACAATGTACTAAAACTGACTATCTATATACATAGTATGAAATAAAGTCGCTTTCCGCGTCTGTCTTTATATCCGCTAACTCCTCCTAAACCACGCCACGGATATAGATGCGCGGTTTTCACCAAATACAATTCATTATTAATTAATTTCATTTAATTTTTAATTCACTGATGGTTTGTATAAATATAAAAAAGGCAGTAACTTCACATTTGTCACCTCTTTTTTATTTATTACACCCGTGCGAAGGGCGGTCGCTAGAATTACAATATACTTAAAGTGAAGCACACGCTCACAAATTTAATATAAACGATATAGCTACTTACATAAAGATGGCAGTCCAAAAGAAATCGATACGCAATAATGATGAACTAATTATTAGCACCATATTATATTATAGTTTCGAAATATGCCAAAGCAGTTAGGTAAATGGACCTTCAGAGGTAACTAGACCGTCTATTCCATACGAACGTATTATGCACAATAATGACACAATAGAAAGGCCTTTTTACCCATATAATTTATATCTACCACAGCCATGCTCCTGTTTTATTTTTATCGTTTTGACACATTTTGTTTTAATAAAACTGGAATACTCACGTTAAATTACCTTATTAGGTACCTCGTCTTGTCTTGCCATGCCTCGTCTTGAGTGCAAGGCAAGACGAGGTTGCGCGCGTGTCTCGCTTAGCATTCCTTGATAAAGGTCACCGAATCTGATCAAAACTATAGTCGGAATAACCGACTCAGTTTAACGTGAGTATTCCCGTTTTATTAAAACAAAATGTGTCAAAACTACAAGGAAAAAAATAACGTAGAAGCATAGCTGCGGTAGATATACATTTTATGGCAAAAAAAATATTTTCTTTAGTGTCATTAGTGTTGGTCGCTTAGTTACCTCTTAACACAGGATACCGTTTATTCCTAGAATTGCACGAGTAGCCTAACTAAATCGCTATTATTCCAAGTGTAGATTCATTGGATATTTCTAACTACACGAAATGACAAATACGTGCGACTTAAAAACGAGGTAAAGTGTGTAACATTTCTGTATGGGAGTAAGCGCAGATTTCAAACGACGATGGCACGAGCGTAGAATCCACTTTAGTTTGAAATCTGTAGTCTCATACAAATTATGTATAGTGCTTTTTACCATATCTACGAGGAATTGTAAAATGTTTTATGAATTTAATGAAGTATTCTGCGATGCCGTCACAGATTACTTAAAAGAAACTACGATTACGAATCGTCGTCGTGGTAGCTCGAAAACGGGGCGAGCGGAGAACAGTACCGCGTACCAATGACCTTACCAATGAGTTCTTTGGAACTAACGTACTAATATACCACTGGCTCTTCGGTGAAGGAAAACATGCGTATTTTCGGAGAATAAATTACAATGGCGTATGTGAATCCGCCAACCCGCACTGGACCAGGGCGGTAGATATGGTCCAATCACCGTTCGAGGGTAGGCCGATATCACAACAGTGGGATGTTAAAAGGCTGATACAGAGACAGAACTACGATTTTCCATTCATAACATATATAAGTTGTTTTTTGACTACAAATATTTTTTATTTTCCTTCCCCCGAAAACACGTGTTTGATAATGACTTGTTTCCAGTTTATCGAAGATATGACGAAACTATTTCAGAGTGGGTATGGTAAAAAATACTAATATTAATTAGTCATGTAGGCGTTTTTACGTTTCACTAAACGTAAACATATTCAAATTTTATATAGAATTCTATTCGCATACCATGCTAGGTTAGTATCGGAACATCTAATAAGATATTGCCAAGCCAGATATTTAGAAACTGGAATTGGTATCCATTACAGCGAAAGTGTCATACTATTTTAGACCTATCTCTCTCTCTCAATCTGTATCTAATCTGTAAAGTGTTTTCTTATAGTCCGACTACCTTCGAAACAATATAAGGCTAGCCTCTTATTTGCGGAGTAGCTATGGAGTGATCGTGGGGAAACCTGCATATTTCCGGAGAAGAAATTCGATGGCGTATGTGAATCCAATGCACTGGGCCAGCGTTGTGGATACGCTCCCAATCATGCTTCGAGCGTAGACCGATATCCCAGCAGTGGGATGTTAAAATGCTGTTGTAGAGTAGAGCCTTGGTGTAGTATCCGTCTTACCTCGGGTTTCTGAAACGTTCGTTAACTTTGACGACAGATTAAGTCTATTACTGTCTTTGTCATTTGCTTAGTGCCAGACAAAGTCAGCATCAGAATTAATCTGTTGTCAAAGTTAACAAGCGTTTCAGAAACACGAGGTTAGTCTTAAACATTTTTTTTTTTTGTTTATTTTAGATAATAGGAATTTGATGAAGACAGACGGAGACAAGAAAACAACAAGAATTACTATTACAAGAGTACCATGCGTAAATAAATACTCATTTTTCGAATAACGTTTTCACTTTATTAAAACTAGCTAGTTGGTGCGCAAGCGTGCCTCCAGGAGCACGCGCAAAATGTATCACCGTGCGCTACAATTTGTTCGCAACGTTATTATATAACAGAATCGAGACTAGCGTAGCGTTGTGTACGCAGGACTTACTGTAGCGTGATTGCGAACCGCAGAAAAATGGAGACACGAACGTATTATAATTAAATAACTTTATTAGATTGGCAGTAATATGAAGAGTTTGAGCAAATCGAGAAGACGTATGGTAAAGGTTCGCTGTTATGGACACCTTCCTAACATGAGCATGTTACCGGAAATATGTGAAATGATGGAATTACATATAATGCCTAGCCTAGAGCATTTCATACAAAACCTAGACATGTATGACATTGTATGAGCCCTTGGCAGCTTTATTGTTTGAATTACCAAACCGTTGGTAGGTTACATATAATATGTAACTGGTTTCAAGGAATCTATGGAAATGACAAATACAAGAAACAGTAAAACTGTTCTTGTCATATATGTATATCGTCAAAGATTTCCGAGTTGTCATAAAAAACTAAGCTACTGTTATCAGATCTGTAAATTTATATTTATCAATAAGTGACTGACTTTGACTCTGTCACAGGAAAGGTTTCTGAATTGTTATTTTAAAAAAAACCTATCCGACTGTCTTCTAGCACGGTGACCTATATTATATGTGATCCTCAATACTCAACTGTCGCCATTACATCGGTTTTATCCATTGAGCTATATTGGCGTCGATTCCATGTAAACTCGCTAAACTAAACTTTAAACAGCACTGAAATGCATGCTATCTCTATCTTTTGTTTCTATTAGTAAAAGATAGCAATAACACTGAGTTTAGTTTAGCGAACCGACGCCATTATTTACATACTAAGAGGTGAAACTCCATTATTTTGCGATTTCCCATTTAATTGTAGTTACTTTGCTCAACTCACGCAGTCATTCTCTGGAGCTCGCTTTGTGACCACGCGATTTATTGTGTAATATTTGCATAAATATGGGTGTTTATGAAACTTCCGGAATATTTATGCGAATAAGCGAAAATAGAGTGCCTGAAAAAGTAGTCACAACTAAACGGGACCTTGAAATGTACCGCCAGTGTCGCTTCTTGTACCTATTACATAATAGCTGAATGTTTACCAGTTTCGCACTAAATAAAATGCCTAGTGAAATTTGTGAAAAAAAATATATTGATACATTTCCGGTAACATGCAAACAAAATCAAACGAATTACTTAAACATTAAATCAAAAAAAAAAAATTGTCGATCAAAAACGACAGCCCAAGTCAAATAAGACAAAAATAATGACTGATGTCTTATCTCGAGCCAGACTAAGAAGATATCCAACAGCTGCAGTAAATTATAAAGGGAGGAATAATGAAAACCATACATTCTGATCACTTTTTCCTGGTTTTCTAATTATAGTAAATCCGGTAAAAACCGGTATGCTATAGAATTCCTCTACGGTTATAGTGAAATATAAAAAAAAAAAAAAACAAGTTTTTACAATTTACTAGAGTTGTCAGATCCCGTCTTTGCTTGGCTCGAGTGTAGCTTGAACCAAGTTATACAGGGGCGTGTCGGGGCCCGGACGGCTTCTAACAAGAAACGAGATAATAAAATGTGATTCTAACTTATCCAGTACGAGCAGAATTCCCAATGGAGAAAACAAGAGCAGGAAACCGATTTTAGTTTTGTCTCGCTCGTACATACAATATTTTTAATGATATAAAATGTTTGAGGATGATATTGAACAATGATGAATCAGATCTTTTAAAATGTCTTATACAAATAAAGTTCTTACTGACTTATTAAAGCGAACGACAAGATGGTTTCTCTACTTATCAGGTATTATAATACAAATGATAAATAGATTAGTATTATAATACCTGATAAATACAGAAAAGATCATGTAATATACTGAAATCAAATAAATAGACTAAAACATGTTAACTATTTTACTAATGTATTTAAAGATGTATTGTAAAAACATTTTTGAATATCATCCTCAATGATTTTATATAAAGGAAATTCTTGACTTGAATCTTGACTTTGCGAGCGAGATGGTGAATTATGTAAAAGCAACTAAAGAAAGTGGAAATTTTTATGTTTTAATGTCGGAACCGTCCATGCCCAGAAATGCCCATGTCATTTATGCCTATACATAACTCATATTATGATTGCTATGAATGATATTTATTATTGCTACATGTTTCAATAATATTAACGATGCCCGTTTGTGATGTAATTATGTTATAATATAGATTAATTCAATATCTTATTAATCACTCAATAACTACAAATATTTATATATATACATAAATATATCTTCAAGGCTACAGTGAAATGTAGATTTAGCAAATTAAAAAAAAACTATTATAAAATCCTGCATCAACTGAACATTACAGTAACGAAGAAGTAAAAAAAATACTAATCTTGTTCAATCCACAAGTGAGCTACCCTCATGTTCATTCTTGGCCAATTTTACTAAGCTATGGAACAGCAGATTTTTAGGGATTTCACGTTTGGTCCCGCAGTAAAACTTGCTCAGAATGAACATGGGGTACCCTTGCGGGTCGGACACGAGTTACAGAACAGCATGTACAAGTTTAAAGGCTTTATATTGTGTAATATCACAATATAAAGGGTCCAGTGTACTTGTAAATGAGAAAACCTGATAGTTAATTTAGCAGATATATAGTGATTAGAACTAAGTAAGTAAACTATTATACACTAACCCTATAGGCGGATCTCTCGACATTTGTCCTGGGTGCGCCATTACATCAAGACGAATTTGTAAATTATACACGATGTAAATAGGCTCTAAAAAACTAAATTAGGTATACATAGATAGGTTTCACATCGTATTCAGCTGATTATCTATCGCAGTTTACTTCGCTTGCCCTTAAACGTTTGATGAAAATAACTTTGAATCGAAATAGATAATGACGACCATGCTGTTGTACAACTGCCTAAACTTAACTAACCTGATATCTACCAATATTATCTGCGTCTCTTTTTATTTCACTATGTGAGAAAAGAATGGCATCAACTTTAGAGCTGTCAAAATTAGTTTAGTTTAAAAATAGCGTCATAGTATCGACAACGATGTTGAACTTTTAATTCGAGAAATTGAAGACATTTCACATAATTATTCAAATATATTTACTATACTGACAAAATATTATTTATATATATATATATATACATATATATATACTTAAAAATACTGCCAGATTAGTAAACAGAAATCGACTTGAGCGTCAGTGAAAAACTAAATAATAATCATATCATATAAAGTTAATCTACAATAACATTATCTAATTTGCTTAGAAAAAAAATGAACACCTATTAGAATTACAAGTTTTAAATACGATTAATTTTATATTTGACCAAAACTATGGTCAGGTGTAAAATAGAATAGTGTATATATTTTTTTAAAAGGCTACGTCATAAAAAAACGTTGTGAACATTATCTTCTTATGTTGTTCTTGAATTATGTAAATAACCTGCAAGAGAACAGTAAACGTTAAGACCTTAGATATCGAATAAGCCTTTCTTTCGCATAACAGATAAACAATTCGCAACAGTATGAACTAAACTAAATCTATTCATAATCCCTAATTGTAGACGTCTACGAGGACAGCGAGTGAATCAAAAAAAAAAATGGCTTCATTACTACAGTCAAATAAGACTTTGATTCACTGCGCTTTCATAATTATGTGCAAGCAAATGTAGTATCAGACGCACCATTCGACAATCATTCGTGTAGTATTCAATTTCGTTTTTCTTTCAATATTTTGTCGATAGTCCGTCTGAAGCCACGTATTATATATAGGCTGCAAGTGGGTCGAGACAAAAAGTTGTCTCTTCTGTCAAGCGTAAACGAGACACGTAGACAAACTGATAGGCTCGTCACGTTTTCGCAAGACAGAAATAGTAGGCAATTTTTGTCGCGGCGCGCGTGCTATCCTATCCTCATTGTACCTTAGTCGTGATCGTTCTGCTGTTCGCTCTCCGGTCTCAATGAGTCGATGCACGCGACGATCTTGAGCGCGGGTCCCAGTTTCATTGAGAGCGCCATCACGAGGTGCTCCGGCTTGATGAGGAGCAAGGCTTCGCCGTCCACTTCTTGCATTAGGAACTCGTCGGCGTAGCTCGCGCATCCGGGGATGTTGCGAATGAAATCGCATACCTCTGCCACCTTTAAATAACGGGGGTTTTCCAAGATAAATAACAAATAATATATTAGTAGTTCGCGGCGAACTGAGACCTCGCGTTCCCTATATCTTCACAACCCCAGGACCGATTCAGCTCATTATTTCGCACTTAATAATTGTATTGAAATGAACTACTTGCCTACAAAATTTCATGAAGATCGGATCAACGGTTCGCAAGTTATCATCGGACAAATATACATACAAACATACATACAAATGCCGATTTGTCCCAGTAAACTCTAGAGACCTTCGCTTCGCTCGGTCAATAAGCGATAGTAGCCGATGTACGGTCAGCCTGACAAGGTTGACCATGCATTAAGTTAACCACGCCACGTTAACCCAAGCTAAGACGAGACAAAAATATACGATAATTGGGTGCTAAGTTGAGCTTATAATGGCCAATTAGAGGTATACGTACGGTCCACTTGTTAGCGTTGGGTATTTTGGGTACGTCTGGGTCGGGCGGGGGAGTGTCGGCGGACTCGGCGGCCGTGGACTCGGCCCTCGCCGCAGCCGCGGCGGCTCCGCCCGTCGGGCCCTCGTTCGTTGAACTGATGCGGGGAGAGTTGCTCATCTCCAGCATCTGCTTCTTGCCTGCAAGCACGACAGAAAATGATTAGTAAATGTTGACTGCCCCGGTGGCTCAGTTGGTAGTGAACCTACTCTGTGTTTGGGGCGCGGGTTCAATTCCCATCTAGGACAAACATTCATGTGATGAACATTTGTGTTTGTTCTACGTCTGGGTGTTAATATCTATAAGTATGGTTTTAAAAATATATATGTACGTATATCAGTCTCTGGCAGCCATATTACAAGCTTTGCTTAGTTTGGGGTCAGATTACCGATTAAAAATGTCCCAGATATATATTTTATATTAGTAAGGTGACCGATCGGGCTTCAATCGAGGTACGCTCGTGCACGGCATGGCAATAGTAAGTGTCGCACGGCAACTAACGCATGGGGTTGAATAAAATCCGTTGGAAAGTGCATGCGTCTGTTTCCGCGCAGAGGCAAAGTGCACCTTTACAATACGAAAAAAAATATGCAAAAGTAATCTTGTTTCTGTCTGCTCACTACCAGGTCAGAACCAAAACAATTTTTATTATCAGTTGAACACCCCTCGGAAAAAAAACAAAAAGATAAAATTTGAAAACTATAGATAAACAGAACATTACTTATAATATTATCGATCGCAGTATTCGACGGGCTAACTAACAATGCTGGACGAAGCCTCCCCCTTATTGGGAGGTGGTTGCCATAATCCCCACGCTTGGGAGGTGGCTTGGAGATCGCAGAACGTTCACCGTTTACAAAGGGGATGCTGCTGCCCCGTCCTCCGATGGTTCTTGTCTAACCGATGGTATAATTACTTACTCCGCCTAGTATGGCTCCATTGGTCACGTAAGTGTCTCCAGTCTACGTCATCAGCGCGTATAAGTAAGAGCGGAATACGTAATACAAACACGTTTGACAAAGATGACAAAATGGTGGTCAGTGACGTATGCTGGTGCCACCACCGCCTTGAATATCAGCCTTTTATTTTTTAGTATGATGGTCTTACCCAGGCATCGAATAAACTACGGCAAAACGATGCTAAACTTTTATCGAAAAACCTCTTTTTATAAATATAGTTACCCATTAAGCGTTCGAAAAGCAGAAGGGCCAAATTTTGAACTGCGATTCGTGTAAATTAAAAAATAAAAGCGATATACGAAAATATGTTTAGACATGTGACACGTTTAAACGCGATTTTATGCCGAATAGCTAAATACACAAATTACCTTCGTCAGGAATCATGTTTTCGGCCGAACTATCTCTTAAAAATGATGCCCCGCTTAACTAACCCGATAGCTGTAAAATTAACATACAATGCCTGGACGCAGCGTTGCTATCGCTTATGTTTTAAGACACTTCAAAACAATCCATAGACTTCGGTAGTTCCCGAAAATTCGGTTATCGGTCTAGCTGACCTCAACTTGAAGCGAGAAACTGACTGACTCCACAAACCAAACACGATCGACTAGTCAAGAATCAGAATGATTTAGATACTATTAAGCGATCGACCAATCACGAGCCAGAAATGGCGGATCGAATGAACCCGCCTTTAGACACTATAAAAAAAACTATAACTCGGCTAAGACGCAAAATACTGCAAATATTATGTGCAAATTATCTAAAAGTTTTACGTATTTCATTACCCTTAAAAAAAAGTTAATAATAAGTTCGTAGTGAGTACCAACGACTTCTATCATACAAGAACGCATAATAGAGGAGTATGTTAAGTACCCTCATAAATATACGGAGACTTGAGAGTTTTATGTATATTTGTTGATTGTTGATATTGAAACCAACGAATATAAAGAAGCTGGAATGCGAGCTACTAAGCCCTTTGTCCAGCCTTTTGTCTCTTTTCATAGAACTGAAAATAACAAAAATTATCGAAGTAGGACGTTGGCTCGGCCATTTTCTGCCGGGTTTTCACTGTCGAGATTTAAAATAACACAAACTGTTGCAAAACATTGGCAGTGGTATTCTAAAGATTACTAAAAGTTTTTTTTCATAATTTCCACTCAGTAATAGTTATATTAAAAAATGTTGAAAAAGTGCGAAGGAGAGATAGCAACAATGAGGGGAGCGGGCCCTTAGCGAAAATGCGTAACATCGGAATATTTCGGAATACCGAATAACCTCGGAATACAACGTGTTAGTACTTTTCGATCCAGTTTTAAATTTCAAACAAATAAGATACTGAATAACTATTCCATCCAAGGCTACTAGTGTTTATTAATGGGTGTATATTTTCGTCAGAAGTGTGTACTCACGTGGCGGTTCATCCGAAGAGTGCTTGTCTTTGTCTTGTTCTTTCTCAGCCGACGAAGTACCCCATTCGCGGAGCGGCCGGTTCACCTGAACAAAACACTTTATTAAATCTAACGCAGGATTGCTATTCGGTTTGGCCTCTACGTGTTTCTTGCTCAGTTTTCTCGACTCCATTTCTATATACGTCACTGGAGCGAATATGCTAGCGGCCGAAAACCACGCTACTATACTACAAGCTGTAATGGCTTGGTTACATTCTGACACGGAGTATCCATAATTACGATATGAGGAAAAGCAACTTTCATACAACAACACCTGCAAAAAATACGGGTTCTCTCGTGACAAAGTTTATTTTCTCTTTAGCTCTCGTTGTCACGCGCCTGTCTTTGTTTGTCGTTGTCATGCGCATTAGCTACAGTGCGATAAACTTTTATACGAATTCATTAAGCATTTCATTGAATTGTAGCTAGCTACCACCTTTTTAAATGGATGTCTGAGAAGCTATCCACAAACCATCTGCTGTTCGTCTCCCAAGAAATGATTTCTCTTCTAGTTCTAGTTTAAAGTTCTAATGATCTCACTTAGCTATTATATTTGTTGTTTATACATAAGTTGATATCAATTTTAAGTAGTTTTCGTTTGTTATTTCTTTTTAAATTTTCTTGTTTTTCGTTGTAAATAAATATCAGTCCCCGCTCTTTACTTTCAGAACAGGGGAATGAAAACATGTAAAATAAATGTTACATTAGCATGTATATCTAATAAGAGTGACAAGACAGTAAATACATACAGCGAAAGGTTCCGCGGCCTCCTGTATGACGTATCCCTCTATGACGTGCGTTAGGATGTTGGGCTTCACCATCGCCTTGGGAAGCCCCTTATCTGTGAAACCCATAAGACCTGTGTGAAATAAATTTGATGTTGTACTAAGCGTATTAGAGTCATGCGAGGCATTTTTCACTTCCTACTGCATTACACATACTTTATAGCTCGTAATGGTATAAAACAATGACGATTAAGCCAGTCGTCCAATGGTAGACACCACACTTGCCTATGATAGTTTCAATGTAATAGTGTTACAATTTTGATTCTGGGACTAAAAATGTCTTGCCAATTCTATGGTTTCTTTTCATCGGAAGCTTCGTTATCGGTTCGTTATTATTGTTTTCCAAACTCATCGTTCAGTTTTGAAGTTACAACAGTTAAGACTACAGAGAATCGGTTGGTGGAGTTGGAGTTGAATTGAACTTTGAACCTTTTTTAAACACTGTTTTAGACTTTCGTGGTTGTTTATATATCTGGGACATTTTTGCACACACGGTCATCTGACCCCAAACTAAGCAAAGCTTGTAATATGGCTGCCAGAGACTGATATACGTACATAGATATTTTTTAAATACATACTTATATAGATATTATATACTTATATAGTTGGTGGTTAGTTAGAAGTTTGAACATCATATTCGTAAATGCTAGGTAAGCTAATCAGTTCTTTTCTTTTCTTTCATTTTTTTTATCTCCCTTTCACGCGTGACAATTTTCGTCAGCGAGAAGTTGGCAGATAATTCTACAGAACAGTTTAGCTTATCGAGCGTTTATGGATAGTTTAAAAATTGATTTGCTGTACAGCTTTTAGCTTAAACACAGCATATATACAAATTTTGAGCTGTAAAAAGGTGTACAGGAAGTTCTGGCGGAATAAAAAAAACCCACATACATATAAATGAAACCACAATATAACACTATTTTTTGGGCAGTCGTGTAATAATATGCATTCGTGTCATAGATTAAACACATGGATACTGGCTCTAGTACAAAATTCACGAAAACTATGTGGAATTTACCTCACTTCGATACATGTTTATAAATATCGACAAACTTATTCAATCGTATGTCTTAGCATAGCATATAAATCATTCGTCTACTTTCGGCGTTTTAGTACAGACTAGCGACCCGACCCGGCTTCGCACGGATACCAAACTTCACGGGATCACCTGGATTCAGAGTCTGGACATACATACATACATCGCCTTTTATATATTAAATAACTTGTTTTATCAAGTTATTAAGGTTGTAATTGACCAGAAAAATATGTAATTCTATGTTATGGCATGGTGAACGAGCTTACCATGAGTCATCTGCTGACTGATGTGTCGCGTGGAGCACTGCGTGGTTTTGAAGAGAGCCGAGGTGGTCCCGGCACTGACGGGCGCAGGCGCCGCGGCCGTCAGCGTCGGCGGCGACGAACTCGACGCCGCCGTCGTCACAACCTGCGCAAACATAGGATAGTTAGAAGAGTGACCGTGTGTGTGTATATGTGTGATGTTTGTGTGTGTGTGTGATATTCACACCTCCCATCACACACAACACTTAGGCATATATACATTTATATGGGTCGTTCCTACTACTTTGATCTAATGGTGGTACCACGAGGATATTTAATTCCTCGTTTCCCCATTCAGCAGTGGATCTACGGTTCTCAACTCATCATTATGAACAACTTTTACTATGGGAACAAATTGAAATCGCGAAACAAAAATTAGCTGTTCCATACATGTTGTCGTATGTAATTAACATTTTTCAATGGACCATCTTTCTCGGTTTTTGGGTTGGTCCCATAGTAAGCGTTCTTCATAATGATGAGTACTAAGAGTCCTTTTCGGCTTAGCATATCCTTTCATTATAACCCTGTATTGGTTATATTGGTAAGATTTAAGAACTTGAATCCATATTGATGATGACTACACAGTACACAGATTACGCTAGATACCGCAATACGAGATCGTTGTTCCGACAAGCTAGCTTATACCCTGGATTAACACATAGGCTATATTTTTATCGCGGAAAAATATTCGGTTTCTGTAGAATAGCCGGTGAAAGTGATAGTGGCACATATATCGTAAACTTTTGTTTGAGTACATAGCATATTTGTGTAAATTAGCTACTTTCTGTTTTCGTTTATAAGCAAATAAATAGGAGTGAGTTGGCGCGACCGAGATAGCAAGCGATTACTAGCGCCACCATACTTATACAATACTATCGACCCGCCCCGTCTTCGCACTGGTGTAATTTAGAAAGAAAAAATGAGAAGTTACTGCCCCTTTTTCATATCTATATTATAGACTTTCCGTGAAAAATTATCTAACTGATGGTGAAAACCGCAACAAAATCCTTCGCGTGGTTTTAGAGCATATACAGACAGAAAGACGCGGAAAGCGACTTTGTTTTATACTGTTTGGTATTATCATACCAAATCCCCTCTCTCTCTCTCTCTCTCTCTTCCATCTCAGACCTCAAACCGGCAACATACGCTCCGCGTATTTATTAAAATATAATATTAAAACAGTATAATTCAAGCGTACAAACATTACAAATAAACAGTGAAATAGTAAAAAGTGTTATTATTGAATAGGACCTTTAGGAAACCTAAACACTATGTAAAGATAAAGAAGACCATAGAGAAGGTCCAGATCCAGACTCGACCAGCTACAAGGTTTATACGCACCTGCGGCTGCGGCGCCACGGGCGTAGCTTGCGGCGTACTGCTGGGCGGCGGCATAGGAGCGGGCGCGGCGCTGGGCGCTGGCGAGGGCAGGCGGCCCGTGCTCGCCTCGCGCTTGGACGGACTCTTCTTTGCTTCGGATGGCGCTACTGAACCTGACAATATCAAATGCTTTTCATCAATAACGTCAGTGCCGGATTAACCACGTAGCAAGAGTAGCAATTGCTACGGGCCCCGCATATTTAAATTAATTTTAATATTTTAATTGGTAGTGAACCTACCTTGTGTTTGGGGGCGTGGGTTCGATTCCCATCTAGGACAAACATTCATATGATGAATATTTGTGTTTGTTCTATGTCTGGGTGTTTATATCTATATAAGTATGTATTTAAAAATATCTATGTACGATTGTACGTATATCAGTCTCTGGCAGCCATATTACAAGCTTTGCTTAGTTTGGGGTCAGATGACCGTGTGTGCAAAAACCTCCCAAAAAAAATTACTATATATAGAAACGATGCCTGCCATGAATTTGCGCAACATCGAGAAAGGTTTATGGGCAAGTACAAGCACATTTTGACTCGCGCCGCTATACACGTTTCGTTAGACAGATTACTGACCGACATTGCTGGTGCTAGTAGATACAGCGGCGTCAGCCGTGGCGGGCGGAGGAGTGGGCGCGGGTGTGGTCGCCGCCGTCGCAAACGCGGTTGCGGCCGTCTCAGCCGTACTCTCTGCGCCAGATGCAGGCTGCGGCGCGATCTGCGGAACCACGGGCGCTTGCTGGAACAAATGCAGTCAATCAGTCAGTTGGTCTTGCCATCATCTTGCGAGGGCGTAGTGAAATTCGGCCTCTGAGGTCGCACTACTTTGCAAAGCTGGACGCCAGAGTTAGAGATTTTTGACTAGTCTCCATTTGACAAATCAAGCATTTAACATGACAAGTGTTTGAGATATCGAGAGTTTGAATTTTCAATCAAACAAAGAAAGCTGCAAAACAGCGGCCGGAAACAGGATCAGCCAAAGTCAAGCTGATCCGAAGACGAGGAAATGAGAATATGTGGAAAATATAATATACCAGTACACACAAGTGATAACAAACAGGGAAGGCATATAGACAATGACAAATATTTCTATCCACTTCGTTCAGCGGGCTTATCGCGTAACTCTGAAAGCGATAGTGATAGCGCGAGCGGGACCGCGCATAGTGCGACTAAGTTGGTACGAGCGGGATGGCATGCTCTCGCAATCAGAATCACGAACGTTTCAAAGTTAGAGGATAGGCCCGCTGAACTATGTGGTTTCCCGGTTTCCATATCACATGCCTAACATATGTTACATTTGTCTCTCAATAACACAACATAATAAAACAGCAGCTGCAATTCTACTTTTGTCCATGTCCATTTAGAGACCAGTAGCAATGTTGTTAGTGATAGATACCGGCGCGATCCTGACGGGAGGCGGCATGGCGCTTTTGTCTTCCTCAGTCTTGACCTGCGCGACGAGAGTCTGCTGCAGCGGCAGCACGGAGCCCGGGACGGGCGCCGCCAGCAGCCCCACCGCGCCTGGCGCTTGCATCGTCAGCTGCGGCGAACTCATAGTACCACTCTGTACCTACAATATTTATACTCCTTATTCACCAAAGCTCGATAAGCTAACCTATGCTCTCAACTTTTCGCTGATGGAGGCCGTAACCTCATTTATTAGTGCGGTATCGTTTATTTTCGTTTTCAATACTGGCCTACCCTCGAAAGGTGATTAGGCCATACCCACCACTCTGAGAAAGTCTGAGTTGGCGGATTACATAATGTATTTTAAGGCAAGGCATTTTAAATACACTAAAGCGTAACCATGGTACTTAAGATTGCAAATTTTCATATTTTGAATTGATATTATTAGTATATTAATGTAAAATAATAAACCGATTATTCGAATATCATACCAGCACTACCTTACTATTAATCACTGATTCGTATTATAGATAATAATTGCATGCAGTCAGCACAATGTTATATACTCGTTACATTGAACTTTAACCATAACCCTTTTCTAAGATAAAAAGTATCATGCTTTTGTTGCACCTCTTTTCTTTCCACCTTATTTTATATGTAGTTATACTAAGGCCACTGATCACACTAGATACCGCATAACGCGATCGTTGTTCCGACAAAAAGACAACAAAGTTTGAGGAACCGCGAAGTTCGCGTCTGGCAATGAACCAATAAGTGATTTTTTTATCAAATCAAAACGAATCATTTATTTGCTTGAATACTAGTATATAAAGGTATTGCTATTATTTTTGCTGAAGCACTGTATTCCGCCTGCAAGCAGACGTGCAAATGTTTTTAATTGCTAAATTGTAGGTGTTTTCAGACATACGTGGTGCGCTTCGATCGCCCTTAGTGTGGAATCTAGGTGTGATCTGTGTACGAAGGCATACAAACCCCATGCAATCATAGCCTAGCTATACTCCATTTAACATAGCAATGTGCGGGAAACAGATGGGCTACAGAATTGCGGCCTCGCCATAAAAAACGGAGTTTTTCAATATTTTGTAGTACTATCTAAAGTTTTTTTTTTTTTTACGTTAGTACAAAATGTTTATTCGATTTATTCCAGCTTTACAGTGCTGGGTGCCCGCAATTAAGTAAAAATCTATGTATCCCTCGCACCATTCGACTTATCGCTATTTTTACAGCGGTCATCTAAACTACCAGTCTTATTCAAAAACGTCCAATAAGTCTACTTTAGCTTGGCTTTTCGCAATTAATATTTCTCATCAGCGAGAGTGTGCAGTGTAATTTATAGCATAGGTTAGCTATCGAACGTTTGTGAATAATGTGAATACAAAGTCGACACACACTGGCGTCGATTCTGTTGTACGATTTTCTAAACTTAACTCATTTTGACAGAGTAAACTAAATTTTATCCGCTTATCGAAATAAAAACAATCGAAGATCACTTCACATGCTCGTAAAGTTATTTGTATGCCCTGTCCAAGCGGGATAAAACTGCTTTTCATGCTCTAGTGCAATAAAGCCTGCATTTTACTAAATGTATTTTTTTAAATTGTTTAAAGAGGTTCTGTTTGTAATATATTTCATATAAGAAGCTTTGCCTGGGTCTTTAATAACATCGTTAGATCAGAGTATTGTTAAAGATCTACACTTAGCTTTTTCTATGTAATGGGGTCTCAAGTCAAAAATATTAATTAAAATATCACTGTTTAATTTAAAGAGATTTAAAGTGAAAAGCAGAATGTACCTATACTAAATCTTGATATATAAAAAAGCTATATATACCCTATATACTCAAAAACTGCTGGACCGATATCGACAAATTTGTTCCGTTTAGGCCAGCGAGTGATCCTGTGAAGTTTAGTACCCGTGCGAAGCCGGGTCTGATCGCTAGTATAATGTATAACTCGTGCATACAACCCATATTTATCCTCGACTTAAATTTCATTACTTGCTTTTTCTGGTCTTTTGGATATAAACGCCTCGTATATAATGGCTTGTTTTACGCACTTTGGTACAACAGGATCGACACCAGTCTCTCTATCCGTTTGTGACGCTTGACGCTTCTTATCCGGCGTCTATGTAACCCCAAGTAGGTATAAATAATATAAGTAGCATATACTTGTAGTTAAAAAAACTGGACTGGACTGGATTGTTACGGGAAGTGGCAAAATTCAAAATGAGTACATATTAGAACAATACATGCAGTGGTGCCATCTGTTATAAGTACATAATACATGTAGTAAATAAAGTATTAAAAAAAAACAGACACATTAATAGCAATACGTGAACAGAGACGAAAAAACTTTATAAAGATGTTAATACGTATATTATAATAAATAATTCTCGATGGTAGTTGGATTGGAACTTTTTTAATTACCCATTAAAAAACGACGTAACTTATTATCCAGGAAAGTATCCAACTACAATCGCAAAGAGTTCGTTCCATTTACAGAGATTGTATGTTGTTTAAATAATATTTTAATACCTATCATATTGTTCAGAGCAGAATAGTGGCGTCGATTGTATGTAAGCTTGCTAACTTAAACTTAGTGATATTGCTGTCTTTTACTAATAGAAACAGAAGAAATAGATAGCATGCATTTTAGTGCTATCAAACGAGTTTACCGATTTAAGCCGCGACGAAAAACGTACACTAAATATACTAAACCTTGTTTTTAGTCGGCACCAACTCCGGTCTCGTCTCGTCCTCAATATGAGTTATATATAATGTAGAGGAAGCATTTTAATTTTACCGGATAAAACAGTTTTTGGAAATACCAACCAAGAGTTTTTATGCAGCTAAATTTTTTTTTTATTCCTGCCCATGTTTCCACCTGCGCGCGGGAAAAATAGAAACCGGCGCGCCATTTATATTTGTCACCGTTTTCGCCGTGTGGTTGACTATTATCAAAAATGTCGACTTCAAGTACTTAGTGAAGAAGAGCAATACGTAGATTGACCCCGCCGGAAATACTAATAGAGGCACGAAACGCGAGTGATAGCGTTGCCGCCAAAATCTAGAGAGAAATACCTAGCGCCTACGAAAGTTAAGTTTCAAGTCTGTTTTTTCTTCGCAAGTGTGTTGAAAAACGTCGTATAAAACGAGTGTGTATTGATAATTAGACTCTCGGCTCCCTTATCGCGCTAATATTACATCCTCGAGTGTAATGACCAACATAGCACACTTGACTTAATTTTAATTTTGAAATGCTATAGGCGCATCTCTGTACATAGAGGTGAACTCTGTCGTGTCGCTAGCACTACCTCATGTTGTAATAACGCCGGCGAGACCTGGACTAAAGGCGTGGCCAGCAGCGACGCGCCCTCGATCGCAATGCCGGGCTGGATACGCCACCGCCGCGCGACAACAACGTTACCAATATTAAAAGTATAAATAAAATACAATATATCGTTATGGGCACCTTTGCAACGGGAACAGTAAGGGGTATTACTTGAGTGATATCGTACATGTACTTCATGTGTTGTATTTATTGTTGGCTGTACATTTGAAATTTGAAAAAATGTGTTTTAAGCTAATAAATTTAAATAAACAATATGATACCGAGAACAGGGTCGATTCTGTTGTAGCACTATCTAAACTAAAACAATCTGACAATACTAAAATTATCAACGTCTCTTATTCAACATGTGTGACATGTGTGACCGATGGCAATAACGTTGGAGCTGTCAAAATTAGTTTGGTTTAGGAAATGTTATAACAGAATCGACGTTTGTCAAAAATAAATAATTTTCACACGTCATATCAACCCGACACCGGTTAGCCCTCGTATTCTGAAGCTATGCGGCTATTCTACACTATCTGTCTCTGTCATCCTAACTATAGATGACGCAGACAGAGCGTAGATAACGAATTTAAACCTTTCCGTTTGGTATGAAAAATAAGGCAGCTGTATCACAGCAAATCATTGAATTCGGACCCTTAAATAGGTGAAAAATTATATTTAAAATTAAATATTTAAATAAAATCTCGGTAATCGAAAAAGCTTCTGTTATTCAATTTCTTGAATTTAAGAAGAATGTAGTTTCCATTCACGCTCGATAGAGGCGCTGTTCCATTTTTCATATAATTAGCTATCGAAATCGTACGAAAGTTTTTTTTGGTACATGTTGCAAACAACAGAAATTCATTCGAACATTAGAGGTACACGAAGCTTGGACAGCGTGTTGCTAACTCAATATTCGTCACTAAAACTAGGTAGGTATTTAACGCGACAAATTACATTGCAATGCTCCTGGTTGTGTCGATATGACGTGTTTAAGTCAATTGTTAGGACGTGTTATTCATAAAACGCACGATATACATTTTAGTTCAAATATATATCATCAACATTCTCGGAGGCGTGAGGAATCCCCTTTTTTGTAGGCACTGCCTAGGATTTATTATTACAAGGTTTACGGGAAGGGTAGTTTGGAAGGGTAGCAAGCAATGTCATAATGCACTCTCGACACAGATAACCTCCTACAGATATCGTATTACGAGATTTTTTGTCCGACAAAAACACACCAAACTTGAATGGCGGCGCGGAATGCAGTGACAGACAAAGCGTCCCCATTGGCAATCTCAAGGTTACGCCTACTCGCTCCTAGACATGAGATTGATTTCTTTACTATGTACTTTGACCGATCCATGGTACGCTTTGACCGTCCCGTGTGCGGTATCTATAGGAGTTAATCTGTGGCTCTCACTTACAGGCAAACACTGTTAAATTACTTGTTATATCACTATTTACTATCTGTTATTTTTTTAGATCTCTAGCTATGTAACTATTCGAAACCTATTATACTAGGTCCAATGTTTTTTTAGCTCTGACAGAAGCAGTACTCGTGTTAACAGGAAATTAAAAAAAAAAGTTCCCTTTCATCTTTTGGCAACTGTGGCTGTGGCTTATTTGTAACTGCGTTTCGCTGGGTAGGTGTCAAAGCAAAAAAAAAAATTGAACCAGTTATAGAGGTTATCGATTAGTGTCTCGGTAGCGTATGAAGGTACTTACCGTTTGGTGTGACATAGGCTGCTGCTGTACAGCCATGCCAACGGAGGTCTGGACGAGGCCGCCGCCGACCAGCTGAAAATATAGGTACCTTTTTCAGAGTCTCGAATAGAAGAAATTCTCGAAAAGCAACTTGACAAAGAATTGACCTTACAGCCATTTTCATCGCAGTTACGAAACAACACACAACTGTTACGTCACCGCGGTACATAGGAAAAGTAATAGCCTCAGCAGACGCAGTCCGACCGGACCCTCGTCTACCAAAGGAGAAAAAAAGAGAAATATAATAGACCTCTTTTTTCTCTCTCGTTGCTCTGCCGTACTATATCCGTATGTCTCTTAGAGCTATTAGGTTCGTTCCCACTAAAAGGGCGAGGTGCGAATATTTAGAGACTTAAAACACTGTTACAAGTACAAAAATCTTATCAATTATTTTCTTTTAAATTTTTTCAAAATCAGTTATGATTTTTACGTATTTCCAGGGAAGTTATGAATCGTGTTCCATTTGAACCCGACGTCTCGCATCTCTGCTTGCTCTAAGACAGATGATGCCAGTCGCCGCCGGTCCTTTACAATTGCCACGGACATAGTACTCGTCTGTAAAGTCGATGGACAATTGGGCTGAATGTAAACGCTACAGTCTAATTAAGGAGTGCATAGATACCTGCGGCTGATGGTGCATGGTCTGCACCTGCGCGAGCGGCGCGGCGGGCGCTGGCTGCGGCGCGCTCAGCTGACCCACCAGCGCGCCGGACGGGGCCATGCTACCCAGCTGAAAACAATAATTTAAGTATAGAACAATCGCTCGAAACCTTTTAAGGCGAGGACTGATCGTGATTTGAAATGAGTATTGTCCCGCTCAAATTCCTAAGGTTTAAAGTTGAAAATCGCATATATACTTGATCAGAAAACGGTAAATTGTAGTTTTTCATTGCTTTTTTGCCGATTATCGGAAATATACAAATCAAATAAAAAAACTGCCTGGTTCGCCGTATAAACCACTGGCCTGGATATTTAATTTGTAAAAGAAAAGTTAAATTCAGAGCATTTGATTTCAGAAGGATTTTGCAAGGGTCATTTTGCTATTTTTTATTTTGTAACCAAGACAGATTTTCGAAATTTTATTCAGTTAAACGTTCAGTTTTATTTTCTATCTGCAGTATTTTTTGCACCTGATTAAGTAATCTGGTCACTTCGATCAAAGCGCTGAAAAATGCTACTTTTTGTTGTTTTGCGATTGGACCTCGCCTTTAATCAAGTGGATCACCACAACAAAAGTGCAAGCAATACATGCACCGTGCCAAACCCATCTGATTGTCACCACTGTGCCCCACTTCTCATAGTCTCTGGGTGTCTTGTAGGCTACAGGAGGTAATATACGAACACACAAACATACACACTAACATACACTTATATATTACATAAATAGTTACATACTACTAAAACATTACCCTCCTTGGGCAGTCGGGTAATAAGGTACACTACACAATAGTGTCATGATATTTTGTCACAGCGATTTTCTCTATGCTAAGCGCGATTCAGATAACAGACTAAGGCGGGAGCGATTACCTTATACAACACAGTTCTAATGATGGAGATATGTTTTTGTAGATTAATAATTTTTGATGGCAATTAAATAAAAATTACAAGGATGAACTTACCGGGTGAATCTGTTGAACCATTGAGATAGTTTGGGGCATTCCGCCCATGGGCAGCGTCTGGGCGACCGAACCTACCGGGAGCCCGCCCTGTTGCATGCCTAACGACATCCCTGGCGAAAACAAAACATCATACTGTAGTTGAACACACGTGAACGTCGAAGCTAGAGTTTTGGCGGGAACGTGAAGAAATCATGTCGCGTCATTTTATTATTTTCCAAAACTTGTGTTATTTCGAGTGTTAATGTGTAAAAACAGTGAATTTTGACCCCTTAAGACTTCGTGGACATGCACGAGTGTTGGTGAATGGTATAATGTCGTGAAAAGTGAATTTTCGTGTTGTTTCCAAAACTCCAAAAAAGTCTATTAAAGTTTTTACCACTTTATTGGGGCATGACTTGGACTTGACCGTGACTTGCTTTGCTCGCCTTTGATTGTGACTATGATTTATTTGATAATATTTAAGAAAATTCTTAAATAAAGACAATAAGAAGTGGACACGTTCTTAGATTTTACTCTACTTAGCAGTTAACGTTAAATGACTTATTTCAGATTGTAATATTATAATATAGTAACGTCATGATTTATTCAGGCGTTACTTGGCGGTAGGTCATTTTCAAACTGAGTATAATAACCAGACTGGTATCTTTCCGCTACAATATAGTGTCTAGTACAATAGGAAGAGGCGATCAATTGTTGATCCTTAACTTTACAAGGACTATTTTAGTAAAACGAATCACACTAATATTATAAATGCGAAAGTTTGTGTGTAAGTATGTAATTGCGTTTGTTCCCGTAACGGCTGGACGGATTTGAATGAAATTTGGCGTGGAGGATTAACACATAGGCTGCTTTTTATAGCGAAATAATATTCGGTTTCTGTAGAATAGCGGGTGAAACCGCATGGCGCAGCTGGTGTAACATAAACTCAATCTCCATCATTGCACACCCTGTCTTCTACCTCTTCTATGAATCTTCTGTATCCTATGGTTGCCTGGTAGAGATCGCTTGCAGCGATAAGGCCGCCAGTTGTTACACTAGTTTTTTTGATCAGCTTACAGTTATAACGGATTTTATACAAAAAGCTTGTCTGGAAAAGGGAACAGTTGAAGGGGAATGGAACATTGTTTTACGAAACTGGGTTGAAAAATGTCAAATGTTCAAAGGATAATAATATATAAAAAAAACAATGAAACAAATATTTTGGGCCATTTCCTTGAAAAATTACGCAAGCTCCAGCTTTGCTCCATACACCTTTTTTGGTTACCGGCTTTAACTTTTTATTTTTGTGGAAGAACAGCTAAACCAACCTTGGCGAAATTTAACAAAGAGGTTAATGTATCACAAGATCGGAAACACGATACTTTTCCGTAAGAATACTTTTATTTTCTCTTACCTTGTTGTTGGTAATGTTGGACCATTTGCTGAGTTTGCTGTTGTTGCTGCAGTAAATGCTGTTGTTGCTGTTGCTGCTGCTGCTGGTGTTGCTGCTGTTGTTGTTGCTGCTGCTGCTGTTGCTGCTGCTGTTGTTGCTGCTGCTGCTGTTGCTGTTGTTGCTGCTGCTGTTGTTGCTGTTGTTGCTGCTGATGCTGCTGCTGATAGTAATTGAAATTAGTGAAAGGTTGCTACTTTATGTAGATAGGTCATCGTTCATCATCATCATCATCAGCCAGAAAACGTCCACTGCTGAACAAAAAGGGTAAAGGCCTGTTGAACAGTCATAAAAAAACGTCAGCTTTTAGACGTCCATCTCAGTACGACACCTCCCCCTTATTGAGAGGGAGTGCCATAATCTCCCACGCTTGGCAGGCGACTAGGGTACCCCGCAAAACGATCATCGTTTACTAAGAGGACGCTCCAGCCCGTCCTCCGGTGGTTCTGGTCGTAAATTTAAGGACACGCCCGAGACGTCGTCATTCAAGGCTTCATATTAGCGACAGAGATGGTAAAACATTATAGAAACAGAAAGTCAAGTTACAATTTGTACGTCCGGGTACAAAGGTAGATTATACCGATGATTAGTTTAACTTTTTAGGAAGTGCCTCCGCTGCCGTAGCTGGCACTGGAACGGCTGCGCGCTGCAGGTAGTCCGATAGCAGTAGAATAAGAAAAACTTCATCTACTGCTAGTTACTGAGAAGTTGCGTTTTCCACCTTCCGTCAAGATTATATGATGATATTATATAATCACACACAATATTACATTGTCATCGGAACTTGACAGATATGCGAAACTCAATTGAACAAGGGGAACTGGTCTAAAATTCAGTTGCAACAAATCTTGCAAGTTAAATGTAAGATAGTAAAAAAAAAAAGAAATGGCATGTCTCGATCTTTCGAAAATCAACCCTAAAGAGGTAAAACGGGGTGTTCATTTACGGTAGCATAGGCGAGCGACACCGTGCGGGCAAGCTAGTTTTTTTACAAAAACCCAAACCGCTTCGATGACAGGAAGGAGTCGGATGACAGTTATTTTAGTTCAGCTATCTTATAACATCAGGACACCCTTCCGGAGACTGATCAAGTCTGATGACCTAATCATTCCTACGACTAAGACCTTTTTTTTTGCAATGGGGAAATCTTCACTAGATACCCGACTGCATTATGGTGCAGCCGAGTTCCGATTGCCTGCCTTGGTGCTTGGCCGAGGGCTCCGGGATCTCCAAGGAAACGCACCGGAGCCCTCAGCACCACGCTTCAGCTCCTCCCTGTACAGCTAGCAGCTGTCGTGAGACGCCAAGCCTACAACATCGTCAGCCACTCGACGCTGTCCTCCCGGGGCTCGATTCTGTAGATGGTTGGAGCGCCACCTCTACCCCCGAGCCCAGAGGTCCCCTTTTAGTATGCTCTTACTACAGGCAGGGGATACCAATGCCGTATTCTAGTGCCCCGGCATCAGGGCAAATCCTACGACTAAGACCTACTGCGGGTTACGTAGCTCCGGCAGCGGAGGCATATTTTATCCCGAAAATTTAAACAGTTCCTTTAAGGAAGCAGGTATTGCAGGATAGGGCGGTGCGCAGCCAGTTAATACGTGGAACGTACCTGCATAGCTTGCTGCTGCATCATTTGTTGCTGCATATTCTTGTTGATGGCTTGTTTGTCTTGCACGCTGGTCAGTTGGCCGATTTGTCCGGAAGAATTCATCACCAACAGCCTGCAATTTAAAATATTCATGTGACAAAAAGCGATGTTTTACATTCATGTGACAAATAGCGATGTTTTACCTATGTACCATTAAAACATTCTTACCTAATTCGAAACCTAATTGTACGTGAGAGTAACGTACTTGACTTTCGTTGCGTACTAGCCGTGCTGTGACTGGTCCACTCGAATACCTCGTCCAATCAGGGCCAACTCCGTCCCTTCCGACCCCTCCAGCATCAAACATCACCACAGGTAAGTGCACAGAGCGCAATTTTGCTTCATTGTTTCATGTATTGGTTCATTCTCAAGTAAAAACCCCACCAGGAAATAGAAAGTATTAGGTTTCGAATTAGGCAAGTATCCTAATTATTATTATTCAGTTCAATAAAGCCGCAGTCATATCAGGACCAATAAAGCTTCGAGGTATAAAAATGAATACGTTCGTCTCGAGAAAAAACTTCACTTGTGCGATACAGAACTCGCTGCATTACAACTGTCAGTCCATACAAAACGTCAAGAAATTCACAAAAGTGGATCAATGCTATCTAGCGAACTATAGGAAGTAACTTTGTCTCCATCTGGAAGTTTGTTGCGTTATCACGGCTAAACACCTGAACAGATCTTGATAAAATTTGTTAAAAAGTTACTGTATATCACAAAGACGGACATAGGATACTTTTTATATTCGCGCGAACGAAGTCGCGTGTGACAATTAGTGTTTAATAAATATTTTAATGGTAGGTAAAACATCGCTATTAAACAACTGTACCGTCATTCGAAATTTAATCATACATGAGAGACGTGTTTGTGACGCCAATGTGATATAATATTTTTCTAGTGCCTATTTTACAAGGATAGATATAAGACGATTTATTGGAAACGACTTTCATTTATTAGTTTCAATGTAGTTAAATATAAAACAAACACAACCACTTTTTAATCAAAGAATGTTGTCAAATAATATAAAATTTTAATTCAGGTTCAGGTTCAAAACTAGTCACAATTAAACAACTTTTCGCATTGAAGGTATGAATTGATGCTAAAAAATCTTTTTAGGATTTCCTGTTTCCTCTTGCCAGTATGTCATCGAGTTGAAATTTATTCATCCGATTTCTTGATGCCACTGCTGACCTGAAACTGCCGGGTGTAGCATCAATATTTGCTTCTTTAACCCCCGAATACTGAAACGTTTGTTAACTTTGACGATCATGGCCTGTGATCATGCTGGTCTTGATTTACCATATGTGAAAAGACTACCCGAAGAGTCGCGTGGAGTCTTCCTTCTTTGTTCAGACATTCGTATCACGTTAAACAGCGCAAAATAAGTATTATTTGTACAGGACTTACCGCTTCCTTTTAATATCTTTCATTAATACGACGTAGTCTGTAAAGTTTTTATAAGTTACGACCGCTCTGGTTGGAAATCCAAACGCCAATGAAGCAAAATTGCGCTCTACCTGTGGTAATGGTTCAAGCTGGAGGGGTCGGAAGGGGCGGAGTCGGCCCTGATTGGACGAGGTATTCAAGCCGACTAGTCACAGCACGGCTAGTACGGAACAAAAGTCAAGTACGCTACTCTCATTTTTATAATTTAGTTTCGAATGACGGTACAGTTGTTTAATAAAATATTTAGGTAAGTATTGACACCAAGGCCGTAACTGGAGTGGCAGATGTTTAAGTCAGATGGCTTACTTAAACTTAGATCAGGCTATGTAAATAATTTAGTCAAATAAAGATTAAAATAGCTTACTAATGAATTCTGGAAGAGATTACTATCAGCGATAAGCCCGCAGTAATTACGCAAGTTTTAAGTTTTTTTTTTATCCTATGTATATAAAATCTATCGTGAAGAACAAAGTGGTTATCTACGAAAAGAACCGGTCATCAATCTAGCTATTCGACTACATTTTTGTTGTTAGAAAAAGATAGCTAATAGATTTTTTGTCACTTGAATAAAATAATCGCGTAGACCGAATTAGGATTTAGGGCCTCAAACCTGACACTTTTTATACGCCCGCCGTAAGTTCGACGTCTGTGGTGTCTATTATGGGCAATATTACACAGATAATGATTGAATACTGACTGTTGTTTAGGCTGCATTTGGTGTTGCATCTTGTTAGTCTGGTTGGCGGCGTCTTGCTTGGCCGCCGGCGCCGGCGACCGCACGCCCAGCTTGCCGCGGTGCTTAGCCTGCAATACGGACTTATCTATAACATGCAATAAACAGGTGACATTTTAAATTTTTATTTTTATTTACTCGAATGCCGTCATAATTAAAAATACCGCAGTTTTTCATTGAGAGCCGAATAAAATTTTATTTTATTTTTATTTATTTATTTATTTAGATGCACAAAACACTGATTTGTTGTTAGACGAACCCTGTGCCCCACACTAGGATGAGTCCTGTGTCGTGGGATCCAGTGCCTTCCACTCACAAAATAGAAAAGTGATATTAGAAGACTTAGTTATATCAGTTATATCTAAATGATTAAAGAGCTTATGACATTTCCCCCATGCAGGCCGCCCAGTGGTATGGTAAAATATATAGTTATCTTTGCTAATAGCTCTCTCCTGGCTATTATAGCCCATTGGTTGAGCTATGGTCGACATGTATTTTTCTTTCTTTGTAATTTTAAACTCGATCTAACAAGACAGTATGAAATAACCTTTCCAATGTTCACATTTATTAGTGAGGGCTAGGGGTACGAAGTTAGTCATTGCGGATACTCTGGTTGTGACACATTGGCACTGATTGCCCGAGGATCGGTTCAATTGCCAGGAGTGGATAATGCACATGCGTGCTATTGGGTCAAAGCGAATTGTGTTTGTGTTAACAGCATAATAAAGGTAAGAAAAAGGCACCGGGTGGCTTGACGTGTAGTTATCGCAATAACACTATTCACAATATCAACAGATGTCGGAAATAATTATTATAATAATATAATAATAATAATAATAGTTAATGTCTATTTATGTATGTATTTAAAAATATATATGTACGTATCTATCAGTCTCTGGCAGCCATATTACAAGCTTTGCTTAGTTTGGGGTCAGATGACCGTGTGTGCAAAAATGTCCCAGATTTATTTATAAAAAAAAAAAAAAAAAAGTTATTTTAAGAAGTAACTAAAAAGAGTTATGAAATAGAACACACATTTTTTGTAGCTGTTATAGGCCCTCTAGGCTGCCTGAGAGAAGGCTTGCCAAGAATTCACACTCAATCTATGGCTCATTGTTGTCCTCGTCCTCTATTTTACCATAATAAAACCGTAATAAATAGTATGGACGACTTTGGTAGTGCAGCGGCTTTATTATTGTGTGTATTAGCGTACTATAACGATATTGCATGATGAGAATTCATCGAAATAGAACAATTTGATTCGTTATAAATCCGACATTTTCATTATCATTGAATAGGTATTTTAAAATGAAGATATCGACCGTCAAAGTAGATTGCAATTGCCCCCTGCCATTTCTAAACTATTCACAGACCATCATATTCCAAGTTGATAGACCTTAGTAAAAACTTTCTTTAAAATTTATTTCGGGAAATATGTAATAATATTTTTTTGAGATAAGCCGTTTTTTTTGCTAAATACTTGAAACTTATTATGCGTCTACGGAACCCTATTAAGTTATTCATATGACAATGTTTATAATCACCACTCACTCTATTATCAGTGAGTATGGAAGTGTGTTTGTTCCCAGTCAACTCCGTAACGGCTAAACGGATTTTGATGAAATTTGGTACGGAGGAAGCCTATATGGCACTTTTTATCCGAAAATATTATACTATTTCTATGGTACAGTGTGTGAAATAGTAGGGCGCCGCTAGTATAAGTATTGAAACACACTTGGTTTTGAGCCTGATTAGCATTGGTCTGCGTGGAGACCGATGAGGCTGGTCTGATGGCTCCTGAAGGTAGGATGTTAGAGAGCGCTCGTGGAGCCTTCGCCATGCCGTCAGAGGCGGCCCGGGGCTTCACTTGCGTCCCCGTTGCGCATGACACGCTGGCATCTGCGGAAGAAGAAACGCAACGTTACGAACATTGGTAAAGAGGACAGGAAGTTTTACTAGCCAACATAAATAAAAAAGCTAGCGAAATCGAAAAAAAATAAAAACATCAATTAGCCGTAAATTAAGTTAACATTATAAACGAAATGTCTATCTGTTAGCTTTTTGAACAGGATATAGAAATAGGGCATAAATAAGGGATTCTTTTTTTTTTCTGAAAAAGGGCGACAAAAAGGAGCTAGGTTGCCTTGAAATATTTCCAAGAAAATTCAAATTAATAAAATTCAGTCGGCTTGAGAATCTACTCCTTTTTTTTGGAAGTTGGTTAAAAACTAATACGAACCACATTGAAGCGTAACTACCCGACTACGAAAAAGTAGCGTTATTTATTTTTTACCGACATACAAAAATAATTAGGAACTTAAGTCGACTGTTTTTATTTTTATTGCTGTATGTATGTTCATCTGTTCCAAAACTAAAGTTATTATAATTTGACAATTAAGGTATCGTTGGCAGCGTCTTGATCGTCCGCTGGTTATAGTTGGACGCTAGACGCTGGTACGTCACATTAAATTGTATATGGCGCCTCCTACAGAACATAAAGCCTTGACTTAACAAGTATTTTTCTTTACCGTGTTGGTATCAAATAAAATGGCTTAATTAAACATACATTACGTTTCAAAAATATATACATTGTTATGATTTTGCAAGCAAAAATGCGCCGCGACGTCAGGACGTATAAATCGGGTTTTAGTTTTTCAATCTATATCTTGTATTCTTGATACATTCCGACCCAGCCTAGCTGACGTAAACTAGTCTTAACGTTGTTTTGTAAAGCATAAACGAACAACAGAAACCTTGACCTAACTTTTATTTGCACTTCTGCATATAACAGAAACTTATAACTAATCAAATTTGTTAGTTTCACGAGCTCGTGAAATTAACGTGTATTGGATCATAATTGCAGATTGCGTTACTTTACGCGCCTTCTGGACAACGTGCAAATCCAAGAAATAAAAGGAAGAAAAAAAACTTGTCTTTTCTTTTCCTGGTGAATTGCTATGCGCTAGTTATTAAGGTGCAACGATTCCCTCAACGCGCGAAATTCAAATTTTCTTGCGTTTTTTGTCAATTACAGCTTAATTACTCATCGTGGATTTATCGAAACCAATTTTGCGCCAATAAATAAGTTGTTTTAAGACATTACGGGTAAAATGATTACCTAGATAGCATTGGTTTAGCTACAAATTTCAATAAGCTGATTTTCATCTTGGTTTTTGGTTTAGTGGGAAATGTACTTATACTAGCTTTCAACTTGAATTTCTGGTTGGTGTAATTTCTTGAAACAATCTATTTATTATCGCAAAATTAGTTTTCATGAACCTACGGTGAGTAATTAAGCTGTAATTGACATAAAACGCAAGAAAATTTGAATTTCGCGCGCCGAGTGAAACGTTGCACCTTAACGAGGAGCTCGCGTACAGCAAACATTACACAATACTTTCGCATTACTTTCGCCATGAAAGTTATAGTCAAATGTAAATAAGAAAATTGTTCGCTACTCGGAAGTTGAGAAACAAAAGAATTTACGTAACCGGTTGCGAAATAAAAATTACATTAATATTTAAATTATGGTGATTTTTTATTTAGGGCATACTACACCAGGGCTTTAAAAAAATCCATTTGAAATCGGATTTAAATCGAATCACTAACGTCTATAATATAACTTATTAGTAAAATAAAAACCAGTGAATGGAATAGGGACGATAAAAGATTTTGAGATCTTTTTATTATAGCGCGCATATCGCAAATTTTTCAAGAACTACATACAGGGAGTTAATCTTGATCTTGAAAATGTGGCATGTCCATTTTGTCCATACATAAAGGACATATGCGCGTGTATAACTAGCGCAAACATTTTGGGTTATATTTGATTTTATATTAAGTTTGAATTACTAAGCTTACGAGAAAAACAACTGGATGAGGGTTGTTTCATCACCCACATCCCCTCCCCTGAATACGGCATAAGTTTGCCCGAGTCGATCGATATCGTCACAAAGGCTTCTAAACGTCAATCATGCACGATGACGAGCACTCAAATTGGACGACACATCATTTGGTCTCAGAATTCTATTAATACATTTTGGAAATATTAACATAGAGCGCAGTAAATAGGTTTTTCTGACTTTACACACACAAGTTTTTGCATCAGCCACTACTCTGTCACAACCTTACTCTACCTGTCTATCTCTAATCCTAGCAACGTGTCCTGCCCAGCTCTACTTAAGATTATCGCTATTTGATTCCGAGCATGGACCTCTCCATGGCTCTCTGTGCTACCATGATTTTACGCACAGCCTCATGACTGAGCGTCCACGTCTCGGCACCATATGTCATGGTGGGCAGGACACACTGGTTAAAGAGGCGAGTTTTAAGGCACTGCGGGATACGGTGTGACTTACGGAGGTTAAGCCTGAGGTATCAAGGCCTGAATTTTGAAGTGGTACAAAGGACTCTTTTACACAGTTCGCCTGGGGAAGTACCATACCTTTGCCAACGGTGTAATCATGTATCAACAGTGTGCAAACATTACTGTGTCCGGGATTGAAGGGCAATGTTTCCAGTGAAATTACTGGGCATATAGAAATCTTTTATCTCAGGGTGACGTAGGCAACGCATTATAAGTAAGTTTTGAACTGGTACAATTGAAAGTACTGGGTGGGATTGAAGAGTTATATGCAAGCGTGACGAAGTTTCATTTAAAAAAGGCACCGTGCTATTTAATAGTAAATGACGTTCCAAAAGAGACCCCGGCGCTGTATTGGGTGCCAATGATATTTCACTAAATACCACAGTCTGTTTACATCTCAGTTTACCTATCAATCAAGAGTGCTAAAGAAAATGCGAAATGTAAGAGACAATAATGAAATCTGTCTTAAAATATAGATTCTCTGGGGGCATTTTAAGGGCGCTAAAATCGTATCTCTATTAAAATATCACTGGGTGCAACCGGATTACAGATATTCAACAAAAAACAAAGTGGAGCTGGTAACAGTTGAGTCAGGCTCGTATATTGTGGATACGTACTGGTGTGCTGTTGAATGTTGTTCTGCGGCGAGTGTTGTATGAACATGGAGGGCTGCGCGTCGGGCTGCGCTCCGCGGATGAAGATGGGGTTCGGCGCCAGCAGACCGGCCGTGGGCAGGCCGCCGGCCTGTAGACCACCCGCCCACACCTGTCCCAGCGGGCCCGAGATCTGCCACGGCGCGAACTGCATCGTTCCACCGCCAGTCTGAAGAAATCACATAACAACACATTACATGCTATCCACAGATCACACTAGATAACGCATTACGAGATTCGTTGTTCCTACAAAGTCACCAAAGTTTGAGGAAGGCGCGGGTCGCGATCTCGAGGTTACGCCTACTCGAGCCTTACAATCAACCAATAGGAGTAATTTCTTATAAGTGTATTTAGACTGATGCGAGGTGCGCTTCGAGCGTCCTGAATGCAGAATCTAGAGTGTGATCTGTGATGCTATCTAAATTAAATTAATGTTATAAAGAGTTACGGTTACTTAATTTAGGCAGAGTGAATAGGTATCTTCTATACCTGCGTGTTTCATCTTCGACAACATCGCCGCTTACCAATAGGCGAGTTGATGGCCAAACGCGGACTTACAAGCGGTAAAATAAAATAAAAAGACAGTTACTGTGTTTCTAAAAAGGTCCTCATAGTTGTTACTGATATAAAAACCACACGATTCCTGAGCGACATTGGTAATGTTTTTCCCTACTGCCCTAAAATCATTTTGCAAATCCCGTCACTGTTCATCCTGGGAAATTACCAAATATCAAGGCCAATGACCTAATAGTTGTAAACACCTGTTACTGGTGTACATATCAGAACTGTATAAAATTTAAAAAGTGTTACCCTATAGATGATAATTAATATGTATACTGTTGGTGTTTCTTTAAATAAATAAATAAATAATAGCATCATCCAGTCGCTAACTATCTTCAAAACATCGTGTCGCTGGGGATCAAGCGTGATGTTTACGCCTTCCTCTAAAATCGTGTAATACTGACTTGAAGAGGGCTGATGATCTGCGTTTGTGCTTGTTGCTGCGTGCCGAGCACGGGCTGCGAGACTTGCACGCATTGCGCTTGCACCGGCACTGCCTGCCCGCCGCCTCCGCTCGTGCTGCCAACTTTATTACCGGACACTTTACTGCCGCACTGCAACAACGAAATAATGCTAACTGCAACATGATCATCGATGAAGAGTTCAGAATTACATAACACCGATTCTACGCCAAATATAAGCATTGAAATGTGAGCTTTACATGTCGTGTGCAGAACACGACATGATAAAGTAGAATTTTAACGGCTATCGCGTAGGCATTGCGCTGTCGTTGTGGTGCGTATTCGGTTCAAGATCGGTGTCTGTCACTTGGACACCTGATCACACCATGTGTATGCACCCGCGTAGCAAAACAGTATCGTATTATGATCATCGCCGCCAAAATCGGCGGTCAATGTTACCGCCGCCATAGAAAAATTATACGAGAAGAATTACATCATACAAAAGGTGTGCCCCCACAAAAACAGCATAATACCGGATGGCGCTTATTAAAGTGTATTGTTTTATGCCACTGAGCAGTCCTTCGTCTGCATTTCAGTGGACCCTTGTTTAACCCACACAGCAAGCGCCCAGCCTTGTCACCCGCTATCGTATATGTATATTACATTTTTCAGTTATAAAAATTATTTGTACCAGGTGTTACTGAAAGGTGCAACAATTAGTATTAACATCTTTTACTATGTGATCAAACCTGAAATCGCGAAAAATAAAACAGCTGTTCCATAGAAAAATGTCAACGACACTCGACAAAATGTATGGACCAGCTGTTTTTTTTGTGATTTCAGGTTTGGTCCTATAGTAAAAGTTGTTCATAATGAGGAGTACATACATACCTTTCAATATTCTTGCACCTTTCAGTAACACGCTGTATAGTCTATGAGTGAATTCAGGTATTCCAAGGTATAGCTACCTCTACTACAATTTCACCCAAATTGCTTATCGCCTTATTATAATAACATACATACGTAACACACAATAACACATTTTTTGTATTATCTCAAGTATTTATTTACTTTATTGTATTCTTCATTATATATTGTATTTAAACCAAAACTTAGAGTCCCGCCGGCAGCGAGGCAAGGCCCAAGCTACCGGCGGTTAGGGCTTCAGGGTGAGGAACCTCCTGCATTTATATTACTATTATAATTATTGTGATAGTCTTTAGTAGAAAGAAATTAAGATAGTCAAGCTTTATCTCTATCAAATTGTATTGTGTTAGAAATTTGTTATAATTTGTTTGAAACAGTTTGAAGATGACTTTCCCCAAAGTAACGCCAGATTCAATTGACTACCGCGGAAAACATTTATTGGACCGGCAACAGTTAATACAAACGGAGATGTATTAATTAATGAAATTATTAGCATTCTAATAACAAAGTTTAGCAAAAAAAAAACTAGGACCGTATGGAACTTAAATAATTAGCCTCTACTTTATTAAAACATTTGATAAGCTATTGCAAATTGCAAACAGAAACAAAGCATACTTTAGTTATAGGCCTACTAGATATTTTTGAATAAGGCCGTATGTGGAAGTTAATCAATAAAAACATGCCTACAATTTAAAAGACACCAACCGGAGAAAAAGTAGAAATACGATCACGAAGCTCAACGTGTAAAAAACCGCAGCTGAGCGAAAAAACGCAGTGGGGATCACGAAGGGATTTTTTGTTGAGAAGCCATTAGGGGGGTTTTATTTATGGGGTCCGTCGGCGTCAGGGTGCATTGTGCGCCGCTCCCCTCGGCGACACAATGCCCCTACAATCCAGCGTAAGCTATATAAAATGCACTAGGTTCAAATGCACAAAAAAACTTCTCTTATTGACAAGAAACAAATTCTGATAACGAAAAACAATTCATACATAATGTTGTCTATGGGCATATTATTTAACCTGTTGTTACAGTTTACATCGTTTGATCTGTTACTTTTCATTCCAAATGTCTATCTTCCAGATGATTCCTTACTTTCGCATGATTGTTGTCAACTGCAGTAAGATGCAAAAAGTCGAATGAAAACATGTTATTTTCATTTTCTGTTTCAGTATATTGGCTGCAAGTTATTATTCAAAGACTATTACAACCAGTAGACAATATAACTTATCCCAAAAATAGTACGCTCAAAAAAACCTAAGCTCGTCAATCGCCTCTAAGGTCATACGGATTAATTCATTTTGAACCGGCCAAGAGGAAGCGTGATTTACTACCTCGTCCCGCGCCCGACGCGACGCGGTGAGTTATTTTACAGATAATGTTTGTACATGCGCGACCGATTGATTGAATATTATCTTTGTTGTTACTTTACGTTAGAGAAACTTACATGCAAAAACAATCAGAGGATTTCCATTTCACTAACAGGCATCTAGCTAAGCCATTTGTCTTTGTCCTGTCATCTTGTGGATAATAAGGCCCAGCTTGCAGTGATATTGACACTATTTCGCTATTGAGGAAGCCACATCTCTTTTGATTGTCTAGTAAATTGTTTTTTTTTTGCACCAGTTGAGAGGTGCCACAGGTTTCGCAGAAAAAAAAGAAGAAGCCTTAAGAAGGTTAAGCACAGAAGAAAAAGTGGTCAAATACGTAATTATGTATTTTATTTTATTTGTTGGTCGTTTATTCCTTATCTTATGCGAGCAACCTTACCTTAGCGATAAGGCCGCCAGTTGTTACACAAGTTTAAAGTCGTTTTTGTTTTATGTATTTCCGGTGTAAACTAGTTATATATATACCATACATATCATATCCATTGATTGTTGGTCCTTGTCTCTTACCATACGATTATCATATAATCGTTGATCCTTACCTTATGCATATCATTTTGCTTTTGTTGCTGGCCAATGCCGGAGACGGTGGGCTGACTGTGCGCGGGCAGGATGCTCGGCTGAGAGTTGATCACGCTCAGCGGACTGAATACGAACGTCTGGTTTTGAGTGGTGGGGATCGTCGTGTACCCGGGGAACGGCGCTGATACGGAAAAAGCAACTGTTACACAACTGCACATCTATTTAACCAAATACCATTCCACTAATGTGAACTATGTAAGTGGAGACGGGAATTGAGAAGCGCGCTAAGCGACCACCCCCGCGCTGCCCAAAGCAAGTGAACAAGCGAGATTACGGTGGTCCTTGCCTCGCGCGCCCCTCAATCCTTACCGCCTTAAACCTAGTCATCATCTGTACGAGTTTTTATTGTAGTCTGTACTGTTTTAGTATTGTCTAAGTTTTCAACTAAATGTTTTCTCTCTTTGATAATTTTGAACCGGCATCCACTCACCAGTACTTCAGCCCTTTATACGCCACCCCTTCGATCAGACTAAAAGGTCAAGTTTAACAAAACATTTCGTATAGGTAATCTCTAAGATTTCTGAATCCCTTTCACTCGCGCGCACTTTATTGCCAAAATTGACTGAAGGGCTAGCTTCCCTAATTTAGCTATCAATTTAGCTATTTACTTTGCACTTTTTCACAAAAATCACCTAATCATTTTTATTTATTTTTTGTCGAAGGAGAAAAAAGAACAGTTTTTTTTTTCTTCTCATTCGTCATAATAGAAAATAATAACATGAAAATTGCTATAAAGCATTGGCAATGGTATTATAAGAATAACTGACGATCTAACATATTTTTTTTTAAATTTCCTCAGTAATTTCTATATTTAAAATGTTGAACAAGTCAAACAAGATAGAATCAGGGGAGCGGGCCATAAAATGTATACTCAAAGGTACCTCATTAAGATCTATCCTTCTGCGTGACTTAATCATGAATTTACTAAGTTCAAGTCTGTTCAAGTTCAGGTTTCAGCGTATGCGTGAGCACACACTAAAACTATCAGCTCAGGATCTCTAAGCCTCGATGCACACAGACACCCGAGCCGCACTAGGAAGCCTTCTAACAGCTGCAATAACATTGTAAAAAGCAGTATGAAAGCCGTAAATTCTGATCACTATTACTTTGAACTTTTTTTCTTTTTAACTGTTAGCCTAGACTACTAGAGCGAAACATTAAAATGAAATGGTTTCATCCAGATTTTTATCAACGCAATTGTGACTTTTAGAAGGTTTCTACAATGGTCCCACAAATTACGTGAATATAATTATATTCCCCCTTATAATTAGGGATTTGAGGCATAGATTTTTTTTTTTTTTTTTTTTAATTCTCTTTTTATTTGGGGACTTTGGCCAACATTGGCATGTCAGTCCCATCGTAACTTAAACTGTATACACATCAAGCAGGAAATATAAAGTCGTTACATAAACCTCGCCGCGAGCACGCGGTGGCGCATGAGGCATAGATAAAAATTTGTACTAGATTACATTTGAGGGACAAACGACAACAAAACCTTTTGTAAACCTTTTTAAAAAGTGAATTAGTATGAAAGTTAATAAATTATTACCTCTTTGGAAACATAAGAAAAAGTGTCCCTTCGCATCTCTGAAGAAGGAACCCTAGGGACACTTCCCTAGGGTTCCTTCTTCAGACACAACATAACTAGGAAAAAAGCATGCCTAACATGGCCAAGAAAAGAAGTTTAACCACCGGACGACGAAGGCTTTATTAGTCATAACCAACAGTGGCATTACAATGAACTATGTGATAAACATTGTTCATAATAATTAAACTCCCAAAAAGATTAAGTATAAAGCATTGTATTTCAAAACTTATATTTACTTTTTACCTATAAGCTTTGTACATGTTTTTGCCCGTCAATTTCAGAGATAAAATATCTTGGTCATTCTCGGACGGTATTTTTTTCAACTTTCTTTTTGGAAATTACAAAAAACCTATCAATGAAGAAAAAAACAATGATAGTTTTGCACTGCTTAAGCCAAGACCTTTCATATGATATACCACTTCAAGTATATGCAATTAACAATACGCGCAGCTTTAAAAAATGTGCGCCATTCATCCGTAAATAATTAATTTTAATAAAAAAACAATAAGTTTTTTCGCAGTATAATTTATGTGGACAAACGTAATCTAGATGTGTGTCAAACTTTAAGTAGATAGCTTTTATTTTTCCTGACAAACTCAGATGTGACATACAGATAGATAGATGCTGGAATATCAGCATAAGGGATGCTTTTTACCCAGCTGCCCAAGAAAAAGGGTAATGTTTTGGGGTGTATGTAAGTATATTTGTGTTCCTGTAGTACCTGTAGCCTAAACGGCTTGACCGATATTGACGAGTGAGGTGTCGTTGGATTCCTCTTTATTCCGGAGTGACATGGGCTAGACTTTGCTGTCTTAAACTTATTATCATTTTGAACCCTAAAAAAGTGAACATAATAAAGTGCACCCTCTATTATTACATAATATACAAACAAACTTTGCGTAAAATTCATGTAAAAATGTGCATTTTATTGTCGCATACAGAATAAAAACGTTAACCACCATTATAAGGTTATCGCTACGAACAATGATGTAAATAATATTACAATATATTTCAACTTCTTAGAACATTCATACGCTTGATAAGCCAATAGAAACTAAGCTGCAAGCGCAACTCATACAAACAGTGAAACAAGCCTTATTACGTGTACTACTTTGAATTAAACGGCCAACATCATTAAGGACTCTATACACGGAACTCGTCTATTTTTTGCGCAGGATGACTAGACATACATTTTATTGGAGTAAATGTAACAAACTTTTAAGGTCATAGTTTGTTCCTTTTACTCCTACAAAATTCATGACCAGCTATCCTTTTCGAAAGAAACAGACCCGACCCGTGTGTTAGAGGCCTTCACATAAACTACGTTTTCATCGACAGTCAGAAAAAATGCCAATTAAAATACTCTGCCGAAATAAACAGAACCAATCGTAACTAATTGGAATATTAAAATTAAAAACGTTACATAAAAACAGCCAATCACGATGCTTGAAACATTATAATAATTTTGTTGAAAATGTTTGTAAACCTTGCTCCTGATATGTAGTGAGACCTGCAAAATTTACTATAAAACTAAATAGTGCGGAAGTTCACAACGAAATATGTCGTAATGCGACGCTGTATTACATACCTTAGGGTTGCCAAAATTTTAAGTAGGTACAATGTTAAAACAGCGAATGAGCATGGATGTATGAGTTTCAAGTTATGACTACCTTAAAGCAATGATAGCGAACATGATTTAATTTACAATCCTATCGTAATTAAAAATATATTTACTTGTATAAATCTGTACCATACAGAACAGAATAGCAGCAAAAATCATAAGTATTGACCGTAGCTAATTAGTGCTAATTGTTAATTTAGTATTAGATTAAGCTGCTAAAAGCTTTGCGAAGTGCTATTCATTTGTGATAAATAATTACTTATGTGATCTATCTAAGCAGTGGTCATTTCGTTGCTTTAAGTATGGTTATTAAAAAATTATATCGCTATGATAAATAGGAAGGAATAAATAGGATATTGTATCATCAAGGTATAATTAAGTTAGGAGTGTTAATGATATCATTATTTAAACCGTTACGTATTACCTATCTGATCTGATTTCAGGGTTATAATCCACATAATTATAACCATTAGGCCTTTAGGCTACAAAAAGCTTGAAGTGTTTTCATATACGGTGTGAATATTTTACCCAAACGGAAAATGTAGGATGTTCCAGTATCATTGAGCAGTAGCCAAAGTCGCAAGGGGGCAAAGTCGTTTTACAAATTCTTCGGTTCTCAGAATGCTCTATTATTAAAAATCACCACAAAAGTTTATCATCCTTACAAAAGAGGACTTTGAAAGTTAAAAACTCTACAAAGTTACTGTCTCACTGCATCAGCCTCTTAAGTAACATCACACAGCTGGGATATCGGCCTACCCTCGAAGGATGATTGGGTCATATCCACCACGCTGGCTTAGTCCGGGTTGGCAAAGTTACTGTATAGTAGGCTTAATCCAATATCACATCCTAAATTTTCAGCTTCGGTAAAATGAAGCCACGAAAAAAATATATGATTAAGTAATAGAAATAAAATAAACTCCTTTACTATTTGCTCTTGGTGAATAAAAAATGGAAGATACGCGTGCAACTCACCGGCTTGTCCTTGCAGTACTTGCTTTCCCTGAGCAGTTAACATGTGAGGCGCCAGTTGGTTGCCTTGGAAGGGCTTCCCGGCGGCTATAACCTGTTGGGAGATAATGCCATATTAAATAAACATAAATACACACCGAATATCACTCCTGACTAAGTTTAACTAAGGCGACCGAATTGAATTTGATTACTACTGTCTTTGTGTGTTCTATGGCGTCCCCGACACAGGGAACCGTAGTGGCAGGCGATGAGTGTTAAACGATGTTTATTCATATTTAAGCATATCCATGTCTACTACAAACTTGTTTTATGAAACTGAGTAACAGGTCGTGCATGTCGCTCGCCTGATGGTAAGGGTCACGCTTGCCCATAACAGTTCAATGCCACCAACACTGCGTGGCCTTGTCCTGCGCTCGTTACTCTGAGATATTCGGTGTTAAATCTGTTTATGCTCGGTAATTACGCTGGAAACATTGAACTGGAACAAACCCTTCAATCCGGAACACAGTAATGTTTGCACACTACTCATTGGCGGTTGCATAACTAACAAAGGTGAGGTACTTCCCCAGGCGGACTCTAAAAAAGACCTACTAGGTCTCTTAGGACCTACGGAGACTTACGATCTCATTCAAAAACGTCCGAAAAAGTCCCATTTCTTTGCTAAAATATGCTTAGTCTCGCTTTAGCGCGTGACACTTTCAGCTAGCGAGAAGTTGTCATAGGAGTTACCGCAATAAACATTGAACGTTTAGCCGCCGGATGAAATTTTCAGGTTGCATCAAACCGCGCAACAGTTTGAATGACAGGATTGAAATCTTTCCGATACATTTTTAATGTGCTACTTTGAAATGATTTCTACGATAGATACAAATTCGACTTTACTTTAGCGGTTAGGCGATATAGAGGTGTGAATCGGATCTCGGTTTCAGGAGCAAAACATAAAATGTCTGTTAACCGCGAAATCGTTGGCGTGAACATTAAAAAAAAGTAGTCTTTGTCCGTCTCCGACCCTTAAGCTATATCTATGCAAAATTCAGGTCGATCTGTTCAGCCCTTTAGACGTGATAACGCGACAAGCACCCAAATTAAGAGACAGATAGACAGAGAGACTACTTTCGCATTTATAATATTGGTTAGGATATTGAAAATAGATAAATCTGTGATGTGACGTCAGATACGTCACTAACAGATTTATCTATTATTTATGTATTTATGATGATTGTCATGCAAATGATGATTGTGACACGTTACCCTTTATTAGATACATCAGTTGGTGATGATTGTAATGTCAGTGATGATAGTGGCACGTCACCTGTATCTGTTGCGAGTTGATGCCGGGATGCAGCGCGATATTGCTCGGCATCAGGAGTGGCCCTTGCGCGTTGTACAGTTGTTGCAAGTACGCATTGTTCTGTAGCGGTTGCTGGATCACTTGCACGCGGCTGTGGCCCCAGTCGGCACTGCCCACAAACATAGATAGCTAAATATCTTTAATTCTATTGGTCCGTCTGTCTATTTTCAGAAGTCAGCCACCATTGTATAATATGATGGATGACTGCTTTCCACCTAATGTGCAAGGCTGAAAGTAGCCGTACCACAGTATTTACAGCAGCATTTCTATGATCTCCTACTTAATTAAATTTTAACAATTGAGGAACAGCCAACGCTTCGCCATCAGGCAGAAGACGTACACCGCTGAACAAAAGCCTCCCTTTTAGAAAAGAGCTGGTTACGATAATCGTCACACTTAGCAGGCGGCTTGGTTATCGCAGAACGCTCACCATTTACAAAGAATACGCTTCTACCCGTCCTCCGGTGGCTCTGTTCGCAGTTTTAGGACGTACCCGGGGATACCCATACCCCCGGGTAAAAGCGGGAAGCAAAAATCAAGTATCAAAACGTTCCTAATACATTTTTAATAAAATAAGGTTAATACTTGATTTTTTGCTTTGAAAGTTAGATAAGATAACTCTTTATTGTTCACACAACATTACAAACATTTAAAAGAAAATAAAGAGTCTTAAAAACGAACAAGTACAAAAGTAACTTATTTGTACTTATTTTAAGAAATATATGTATATAAATGTAGTATAAAGATGAAAAGGTACAAGTCTGAACACTAACTCCAAACTAGGTTGCCCTGTATTTAGGATATCAGCCCCTTCCTGTCTACATAAATTGTAAATACATTGTAAATATAATATTAAATTGCATATTGTAAATACTTACGATATTTTCACAACTCAAGTTTGGAACTAGGTATAAAAAGTAACAGCGTCAGTCACTAGCTACGCTCATAATACACGTATTAGCACTAATCATACTCATAATATAACACGAAACAGTGAGGGAATTAAAAATAATATAATAATTATATGCATACATGAAATAAAATAAAGAACGAAAACAAACTCACTAATAACACGACAGAATCTCAAAAACTACCCTCAGCTGCGTGATTTAACTGTGTAGCGAGACGTCAACAGGCCGAACATAGAAACAAGCTACGACACGGACGCTATAACACGGACCTAACGATCGGAGCGCTTCTAGATGTGGCATCTGGATTAGAGATCTGATTGCATTTTTGAATGCAGTTGCAATTAAAACATTTCAAACATTCGTTACATCTTTTATTAAACCCACGTTTATATGCAAATAAATAAATAATAAAAAGTTGCGTTCCTCCAAACTGTGAACGAACAGGATATTTAAGGAGCTTTCGTCAATACCGTAAACGAACGGAACTTTTTTCCCGATCGTCTACACTGTTAATGAAAAGGGTGTTACCACAGAATAAGGTAGTGTTACCAAGCGGGAAGTACGCGAAGTGTGAACGAGCGGGTAAAAATAGTAGCGTTCGTCAACACTGTGAACGAACGGACTTTTTTTCCCGATCATCAACAGTGTGAACGAGGGTGTATTACCGAGCGGGAAGTAACCCTCAAAACCAGTGAAATCCAGGTGGAATAGAATTACGTATTTTTATTTATTTAGATCTATTTCCTTATAATCTAAACTTAAATATACAAACTAAAACTAGAAACTTAATCATAATAAATACTTAAATAACTTAAATCTAAAATGTCTACAAATAAAAAACCGCATTTAGGTCGCTGTCTACGGGTAAGGTGCCCAAAAGGTTTATATAGGTACCTAAAATTTATTTGGAGCCCGGACAGAACTAATCTATGTATGTAGTCGCGGTTTTGAGAATAATAGTTTGCGAGTGGGGTTGCTTACCAAGTAGCTAGCAAGCGCTGTGTAACTGAACTTGGTTACCAAGTTACCAAGGCTTACCAAGTTTAACTACGCTACGAGCGCTAGGAAGCGACTGACGGCCCTGTCATTTATTTCTTCGATTACGACTTTAACTTAAAATAATCGTAAAGTCGTAATCGAGCAAATAAACGTAAATATAAAATGAACTCTATTCACATGAGAAAATATGGTTTACCTTATTTGCTGAGGGTGTTGGTTGTTGGGTGGCATATTCTGCAAAGACGCCATGGTCGAGATGGTCCCGCCAGCTTGCTGTTGCAATCCACCGCCTGTCTGCTGCTGTTGCACCTGCCAACAATAACACAGATATTCGTAACTCAGTTGCAAGAAAAATAAACGAGGCCGTTTGACGTCTGGTAGGTAGTTACTTCATACTTCCGACTTTTTCTCTCTATGTCAATAAACTGTAGTAGTAAAGGTGTATGGGAAATTGTCTCACCCTCTCATAGGAACGACACAAAACCTATACGTCTAAGGGCCGTTGCACATTAGACCCACTCTACACTAAACCGGACAAACAAAAAAATCATATGCTTACATACACCCTAATAAAATAAAACGAACTATTTATATATTTAAGATCAAAAATCCGTAATAAAAAATGAAATAGAAGCAAAGCCTTGTGAAATGAGCTCTGTATTGTAGGGTACAGTAGAATTAAATATGATAAGGTTACAATGTTGGCCATTTTAAAAACTACTGCACGGTACACAATATAAATCTCATTTTACAATGCTTTGATAATTTTTTTTTTATAACGGATTTTGTATCTGAAGGTATAAATGATTTTCAATTATTTTATTTGGGTGTATGTAAGTATGTGATATTTTGTTTGTCCGGTTCGTGTTAAGTAGGACTAAAATCCGACGGCCTTAAAAGATACAACACATCAGACATCAACATGAACAAGAAATATTTTTTTTCTAGTTATAGAGCTGAAATTTCAAATGATGTTGGTGTTGAGTTGGTCTATACGAGCGACCCCTAAACCTTTTGGTTCAGGTTCAGATGTTCGCGCCACCCAGCGCAGCGACGCGCGTCGGTGCGTTTCAAAGACAAGCGGAAACGCGCGGAGTGCGTATGCGTAAGGTAGAAGCAACTGTAGCTCACTTTGTTTCGTCGCCGTCAGAAATCGCGCATAAATTCGCATATGTTCACGTTTGAACGTAAAATGAACCGCGCCATTTGGAAACGCAAAGCAAGATTTTTGTCATGTGAACGTAGCCTTATAATTTTAGTAAGTACTTATTTAATTACTAGCTGCGCCCCGCGGTTTCACCCGCTGTTCTACAAAAAACGAATATTTTTCCGGAATAAAAAGTAGCCTGTGTTAAAACAGGATGTAAGCTACTCCTTATCAAATTTCATTCAAATCCGTTCAGCCGTTACAGAGTTGAACGGGAACAAACACACTTACATACTTCCATACTTACACACTTACACATAAACTTTCTCATTTATAATATTAGTGTGATTTATGGTAAAAAAACACTTATAATAATAGTGGTTATTACTGTTAATTTTTAATGCAGAGCGTTAATGCAATTTCAAGCAAATGTTATTTCAACTAGTATATTCTCTTTATTTTGTAAAAAAAATTGCATTATATAAATATAATCTGCTTACTTACCTATTTAAAACAAATAAAAACTATATAGTATTACTATGAAAAATTACGTGTTTTTCATAGTAAACCGAAAATAAAGTAAAGTAAGTAGTAATGTGGCGTACTATCACACGCCACCTTTGCAAAACCAGATACAATTAAATAAATATATTATATTAAATCGCTACCGCTTATGGTACGCTCCGCGTCTTGTTGATCTGGTTTTGCACGGGCGCGTACTAACTACGTTAGCGCTGTGGCCGGCCGACTGCACCGACTACCGATATACCGATAAACCCACAGTAGTAAAGGTCACCGAATTGATCGAAACTATAGTCGGAATAACCGACTCAATTTAACGTGCTTAATCCCGTTTTAATAAAACAAAACTATATATTAATTAACTACTTAAACTTAAGTAGTATAAACGAGGATTTATATTATAGGCACAAATGACGAAATACCTACGTTGTGACACACAAAGAACATAGCTGTTATATTGGATTAAAAGATACTTGCAGTTCGGTATTATCTTATTGTATACAATTAATAATAAATTAACGCTAATAAGTATGTACGTGAGTACCCTTGCTTAATGCATAGTAGTAATACAATGTATTGCCTTCTTACAACTTCAACTAATTATATGCCGTTTTTGCGTGCGAGTATACCTTCGAATGGAAAGAAAGGGCGAAGAAAAATAATTGCCTATGGACATGTCAGTTGCAAGCATACATAAATTATTATTAATAAAATTACTGAATTGTGGTACTCCTGAATCGTAATTACAATCAGACTAATATTATACATGCGAAAGTTTGTACAAGTATGTAAGTGTGTTTGTTCCCGTTCAACTCTGTAATGGCTGAATGGATTTGAATGAAATTTGGTATGGAGGTAGCTTATATAGTGGATTAACACATAGGCTAGTTTTCCCGGTTCCTGTAGGATAGCGGGTGAAACCTTTATTAAATTAATTTTTTTAATTAAAAAATAATAAATTTAAATTTGAATGTACTCTTTTAAAAGAAAAAAAATATTGCCTAGAAATAGTTGTCCGACCAGTGTTTGTTTGGGTACGTATTAAAATGTTAAAAATTTAAACAGCTAAAGACGAAATATCTAGATTCAAAATTAGACATTTTGAACCTAGACATTTCGTAGCTAGCTATTAAAATTTATAACATTTCAATACATAACCGTTTATTCCTTGTTCATAGGCTTAAAACGGTCATGGTCCCTGGCATTCGATACTATAATATAATAATTATAATAATACTAGAAGCGCCCCGCGGTTTCACCCGCTATTCTACAGAAACCGAATATTTTTCCGGAATAAAAAGCCTAGCCTAGCCATACATAAATTGCATCCAAATCCGTTAAAGAGTTTAACGGGAACAAACAAACACATTCTTACACGTAGGCACGCACAAACTTTCGCATTTATAATATTAGAGTGATTATCTCAGTATAAATAATTATAGTAACTTTATATCTCACTTAAACAACCTCATTGTTTTCTTACGAGGTGCCGTGTGGACTGAAAGGGCCATTGATACTTTACTAGTATTACAGAAGTACGTGGCTAGAACCCAATTCGTTGCCGTGTATAGGGCTCAGATATATTACTCCACAATATTTTAGAACCCGCACAAGCAAAAAGAATTCCATTAAATATCTGTCTTCAACAAATCCGGTTTCGAAGAGCGTATTAAAGAATTAAAAAAAAAACGTTTCAAAGTGAACAGACGGGCAAAGGTCGTAAATTTTGAGCGTCGCGTAGCAAAACCATCAAGTTTAACCTTCCGTCCTATAAAAACCCTAGGTAGTTCGACCTCGCGGCGGACCTTAACCATATTTCTTGCACACCTTTAAAAACGTATACTTGTACCGTAACGCGGTCAATCGACGACTGTTTAATTTCCAATCGGCCCAGTTTAAGACTTATTTATTCATATTTGTGTTTTAAAAATGTCATGTTTATAATGCTCGGAATAAATATGTCTTCTTAGTTTTAACATAGAACATTTTTATTTGTCGATGGTTTTAACTTTATATGTATTTTTAACTTAGTTTTGTATACTACTTTAGAACGCTTTTCGATTTGCGATCTCTATTAAATTCATATTTAAAAGTTAATCATAAGATCGCCATTCCTTTTCTCCCTTAAAGTTTACTTACAATTTTTTTATTTGTATTCTTCCTGACAATACGAGGTTTGAAATTGAACATCGCGTTATAGACATATAATTATAATCATACATCGAGACATATAGTCTTGCGCCTTTAGCACACCGCTGCGAATGCAAAACGGAAGCAAAACGAAACAAAACACTAGCGTAACAGCGAAACGCTGTCTTGCATAATTTTGATGGGTTAGCTGTTTCAACCGATTGAAAAATCCCTCAGGGACGGTACATTTTCCCGTGATAAAAAGTATCCCTTGTCACTCTCCGACCCTTGAACTATATCCATGCAAAAATTCAACTCCATCCGTTCCTCTGCGTTGCTGCGTGAAAGAGGAACAAACAAACCAACAAACACACTAGTAGTAGGGTTTCTGTTTCTTATCACAAAACTACAGTCCAGTTTTATTTTTCGACCAGACCAGTTTGGACTGGTATGGATTCGGTCTACATCCGGGATACCGTTCAGATACATTTACAGCGCAAAAGTAATACAAAAGCAAACCAAACACTTCGTTCCATTTCCGCTCCGCTTTCGTGTGTCTGTGTACTAATGGCGTAAAATCCTATCAAAGCACATCCATATACATTAATACTGATAAAAATAACATTCGTCTATTACCCGTGCTACCAATAAACCGTAATAACATGGGGTTTTTTCCCTCGTCTCTCGTCTAACTATGTACTAGGTATTATAGTATAGTATACCCCTCTTACTAATGACCTCCTAAGCGGGATGATGGCGACTTGACACTTAAAAATTAATAAGTACTATATAAGTACGGGCGGACGGGTAAGTACACAGCGAGCAATAGAGAGAGCCAAGTTCGGAGTTTTTTTGCGCGATAAAATCAGGAACGAGGATATACGTGAAGAAATAAAGTAACCGAGAGTCACATAACTCCCAGGGGTTTGCAAGCTGAAGTGGCAATGGGCAGGCCACATCGCTCGAAAAACCGATAACCGACGGGGTAGAGGCTCTTGAGTGGCGACCACGAATCGGAAGACGCAGCGTAGACAGGCTACAGGTAGACAGTCCACTAGATGGACCGACGACATCATGAAATTCGCGGGCAACCGGTGGATGCAAGTGGCAGGTTGTCGATCGGTGTGGCGCTCTAAGGCCTATGTTCAGCAGTCCTATGTTCTGTGGTCCTAAGTCCTGAGTCCTTATGGGCCTATTTTCGTCTTCCGGCTGATGAAGAAGATGATGATTATGTTGTATGTACGATACATTTTGAACTGACCTGATGGGTGCTGGGCATCGACGAGACGACGGTGACCGTCTGGTGGTGTTGCTGGTTTGACTCGTGCTGTGCCATACTCATCTGCTGCTGGACCACTTGGCCCTGTCCGTCAACGATCTGCGCAAACGCATACACGGGTTAGTTAGCGTAGGCGGGTTTGGCTGTACCAATACAGATGTAGCTAATGAGACCAATTTTGTATGTCTTTGGGGTTTGTTAAATAAAATTTATATTTGTGTGTGAGCTAGAACCCGCATAGTATTTGCAGATCCACAGGTCAATGTGAATTCAACAAACTGATGTATAGCACTTCATTAACTAAAACTAGTGCATATATACGAGCGCAAGATTTCTGATAATCGAAATTCTGTGTAGCGATACAACCTCATAATAATAAACAATTTGTTATTATTATTTTCTTTAGGATATTCAGACCGCCAGACGACGTAGGCTTAGTAATAGAATTCTGTTTTGACTCATTGGGTCATGGAACCCTAAAAATAAAGCTACGAGTTAAAAATTAAAAATAAAATCCTATTTGTGATGATAACTGATCTGATAAATTGTCAGTTTGGTGTGATCTTCGTCAGTAAGTCGATTTTATTAATGATTTTTACCGAAAAAAATTATTGATTATCAAATAAATCGAGCAAAAATGCTGACATGTCATTATAATGGCGTGGCGGTTTATCCAAAAGTTATGTATATATGGGTCGATGTTTTTTACACACCTAAATTCGTACGCCGAAACCGTTTAAGCTAATTTAAATTAAAAAAACATGGAAGTCTAGTTGTCAAGTTATTTACGCCAGGCCTCACATTGACCAAACGCCAGGCACAGAATTACTGTCACAGTAAAACATGAACAGTAATTTAAAAAAAACTTGTCGATTATTTAATCTCACGGCCCCAGTATAAAAAATACATAAGTATTGTAATAAATAAAATGACTAAAGTTGGGTAACCCGAATGTCACTTCGATAGAAAAGAGATATCCGAATTGTTTTCAGGGATTCATTGTAGGCCGCTGCACCCTTATTTTGTAACTTCTTTAGTAATGGTCTTCGCTTTCATGACACCCAGACTGGGCTTCATAAATGCCAGGCAGGGCCCTTATTATCTATCGCACATGAGATTCCTTGCTTTTCAATAATGCGTGACGTTATTCCATGCTATTAATATAAACACGACGTTTTATCGATAAACTGTATTCTGGACTTCACGAAGCTCAGACTGGGTTTCGTGCAGGCCAGTCTGGCATTCGTGAAAGCTAAGTCCGTTACCAGCTAAGATACATAATAAGGCTGCTGATCCGAAAATTTCGTTCCTGTTTTATGCATATTTCGTAGCTGTACCCGAAGGTAATGCAAACCTGTTAAAGTTCACGTGCATAACCGGTTTCGGTATCCCGTTATTTTGAATAGCATAGCAATAGCTAGAACCTTCGGAGAATACTTGAGTGTCGAAACATTTTTTGACTATAAAAATAGACCATAACCATCTTTTTCTTTATGGAATCAGAATTAGAATTTGAATAGGGATTAGGGTCTATTTTGACTTTCACTGATACTTAAGTATCATATGGGCCGATGCATACCGCGCTTGGCAGCGGTAATATGTCACAAACACACACTATCACATTTCATACAATGAAATAAAGTTTAAAATAATGTGTAAGTCGTGTGACCGCGAGAAGTCTAAATGCCGCTAGGATACCGCCACAAAATTTTCAACTTAATCCTCATTACATAAATGTTAGTTTACAAGTAGTTAAGCTTGTCGGGTTAAAAAGTCGCTTTACGTTAGGGTTGTGACTTGTAAATGCGTAGTCAATCAATTATTTCCTGTACAATACAGCATTTTGATTGATGACATCGCAATTAATCAAAACTTTAGATTAGCACAGGCAGGACCGAAACAGATGGCTTAGACACAGAGAGGCCTATACCCTGCGGGGAGGTTTTTCATGATGATTACTTTACTGCGACTTTTCTGTCGTACAAATATGCGGTGCTGAAAAAGTGTATGAAAATCCATTGCTAAAACGCTGAGCAGGCAGAAGCTTCTTGCGACCCAGCAAACCGCGTGGTTTCAAAATAAAAGCAGCGACTGTTTCCGATCAACACTTTTGCCTTAAAATCTCCCTTGCAGGCTTGCATGCAACCGAACCAGGCGACATCGAAAAATAAAACAATTTGTACTATGCCATTTTGGCTCGAAACGAACCGATCTTTTAACTCAGATCGAAGAAAAATGTATATTTCTTCCCTTGAATAGATTGTGCAGTTCCTACAGTGGGCAACGTTTTTCTTTAATTGTGGCTCTACACCACGTGCGGGAAACCTTTGCAAAATCGCGGGCCAAACATTCGAACAATTATTAAGTCCCGGGCCTTATGAAGATGAGATATGTGTTTGTTTAAAATAATTGATGAAGTTGAATATCATCGAAAAGTGGTTGTCGTTTTTACCGTAAGCAACTGTTTCTTTAATTATGCAGGCTCTACATGATCAGTTCATTTATTAAAGGTGTAGTAGTCCTTGAATAAAGTTTAGTAAGATCGCTAAGTATCCCCTGGGTCGGCTAAAATGTTGCGGCACAGCGGGCCGCATCCGTCCCGCGGGCCTTGCGTTGACTATGAGTGCTTTTGGGGTTGATTATCAAAAAACAATACAGGTATTTCTTAGTTTCTTTGTATTTGCGATGTTCCATCTCTAGCTTGATGTTAAAAATTTAGTCCTGACAAACTTTACACACACTTTACTTATCAGCTGTTGCATAGAAAAATGTCAATGACACTCGACAAAATGTATGGAACAGCTGTTTTTTTTTTTCTCGATTTCATTGTTGGTTCCATAGTAAAAGTTGTTCACAATCTTGGTACTTATGAGCCCCTTTCAGCTTAGCATACCCTTTCCTTATAACCCTGTATAGATTTATATTATTAATTTAAAAAAATGTTTAATGTAAATGTATGTGTGCTTGCGTGTTTGTGTGTGTGCGAGAGTATTTATTTGTAGGGTAAGAGTATTTATGTGTAGTTGGGACTGTGTAATATTTATTTATTTATTTTTCAACTTACAACAATGTGTGTGTTTGTGTGGGGGGAGTTTGGGGGGGGGGCTAGACGGTCGAAGAAAATAAAAACGTAAGCTCAATGGTATTTTTAGCATGGGACTAGTACTAAGTTCGATTTCTAAGTCAGAATCAGAATCAGAAATAATTTATTGTTTAACTGTGTACATAAAATTACTTTAACTCCCTAGGGAGGCAAAGTGACATTTACCGTCCGTATTTTTAGTCAACTATGACCCTCTTACCGAGTGCTTATGAAAATATGCGTATGAAAATCCATTGTTAACGCGCTGTCCTTTTTAATGACAGCCACATGCGTTAAAAATCGCGCACGCGCATGTTGTTGCAGTTGATTTATGTATTTTTCAGATTTTTCAATTTGTTTTGTGCCACCCGGAAGAAACTGCTATACCTACCCATCTCGTGTGTATTAAGTAAAGTAACTCAAACTACAAACTACCTCGTTGGTAATCGGTCACTTTCTCTTATAGAATCTTTTTTGACTGCCCCGGTGGCTCAGTTGGTAGTGAACCTACCTTCAGTGTTTGGGGGCGTGGATTCGATTCCCATCTAGGACAAACATTTATGTGATGAATATTTGTGTTTGTTCTATGTCTGGGTGTTAATATCTATATAAGTATGTATTTAAAAATATCTATGTACGTATATCAGTCTCTGGCAGCCATATTACAAGCTTTGCTTAGTTTGGGGTCAGATGACCGTGTGTGCAAAAATGTCCCAGATATTTATTATTTATTTATTTATAGGTGACCAATTAACTTTACATTTTGCAAGTACTTAGTTGTATAAGTGCTGTTGTTGCACGGACAGAGAACTGAAGCTATGTCAAAGCAGATTAGTAACTGATACCTGTGCGACGGATACGCACGACGCCTTTCAAGCTTTTAATCCTTCTATACCTGCCTTTGTCTACAACACCATCAGTATTTACTTACATGAGTTCGTTTTGCGATGATTAATTAACAGAATTGGCGTCTCATCCTAACATCTAAGACGTGCTTAGGTAAACATGAAATACGATCGTGAATGTATTTTGGTGCAAGAATTAGCGTTAAAGTGCCAATGTATCTAAAGTAGGTATGCGAAATAAAATTTCTTGGTGAAACAACGAACAGATAATAAAAACATGGCGCGACTTTGCTCCCCTTCCCAACACGCATACTTTTTACATTACTCTCCGCTTTTTGTCCACAGAGTTTATGAACATTCCAAGTGTTGTAAGCGGTTTTACTGTTTCTTCTATTTCTATCCGTTTTTCCGATTATAAATTCACCGTTGAATTTCTTGAAATTTAATAACAGTTACAGTAAAAATGAATATATCCTTAGAGGCAACCGCTTAGGCTAAACATTGTTATTAACTTGGTGACTCGTCTTTTTTATATATTTGGCGATAACGCGAAAGTAAAAAGTGTTGACTGTGTGTTGAGACTTACTTAAAATGAACTCAACTGATCTGCTTTTGTTGTAAAAGTGAAAAAAGCCTGTCTCGAACCACGACGTTACACTGACGTACTTATTCTATGTTTCTCCGTTGTGGGCTTCTCCCATAGTTATTTCACATTCATCCATCAGACCTATCTCTGTGCTTAGACTTCCGATTGCCTGTGTCATTCTCCCATAGTTATTTCACATTCATCCATCAGACCTTTATCTGTGCTTAGACTTCCGATTGCCTGTGTCATTCTCATTCTCCTTCTATACGAATTCAGTGACTATTGTGAATGCATTAAATAACTGTTTACGATAACCCTCGGTTTTTCAATCACACCGAGTCATCTGGCTTTCCTGAGGGCCTATTGAGATGCTATTCGAAAGCAGGAATCAGACACTATTCGAGGAATAATAACGGGCCAAGCCGTCATTTATTGATATATTATTGATTACTACAAAGTAATATGATAGGTTATCTATTTAATGCAGCGCATTAGATGTCACCTTGTCATGCTATCATAGAAATAGAATAAGCTGTTCTATAATCTGCAATACTTTAGTGTAAATAGACCGAAGTTCAAGGAGTAGTTGAACTTCGGTCTATTGTTGAGCAAAGGCTCGTACCTGCGTTTGATTAAAAAGTATGGCATTATCTGATAGACATAAAATTGTATACGCAAATATAAACGTGATGGTAAACTATATTCTTAAGTATTTCTCGACAATGTCATCTCGAAGAAGTATTATTATGAAACGAAAAAAAAAAACTCGACTGGAAATGTAGCCACGTCAATCCAGGGCCCGTACCGTAGCGTGAGGTGCTTATTGCGATGACTGTTGGGCTCAGCCGACGACACTGCGCGACCACGAACCGTATCGCCGCGCGATAAGGTGTATGGTCGCGCAGCCTTCTCGAATCTCATCCGATGACATCTCACTCTACAAAATCTTTTATGCTTGTTTAGGCAAAAGGATACTAATATAGGAAAACAGAATCATACATATGCCACAAAACAATACACTCCTTCTTGGGGGATCGGGTAAAAAAAGGTAGTTGCTGACGGTTTGTATAGTTACTTTTGTAAGTAAAACTTGAATAAACCTTGGACCGACGTAGCAATATGAATATAATATACCTATGTACCTAATAGTTTCGAGTCTGGCATTAGCGTGAAGTTTGACTCCACACATAACCGCTGTAGATTCCGCACTCAGAATCGATGATGAATGATGAGAATGATCTTTGATCGCATCGATCAAAATATTCATTTCAAAATTCACTATTATTGGTTCATTATGCTAGGCGCGAGTAGGAGTAACCCTGAGATAGCCAGTGGGAACGCTTGATCTCAGTCCGCGCAACCTTTGCTTTCCTCAAACTTAGTGTCGTTTTTTTGTCGCATTACAGTATCAGTAACAGATAATCTATGGTTGAACCGAACTACAGCGGCACAGCGTAACGGCACGATTCTTCCTGAACGCACTGTACTGCAACGGCGCGACAGCACGCAGCAGATTTTTTCAGTTGTAGACGAATTAAATAAAAAAATCGACAATAACAACACCAACCACTTTTCCCTCGACTTTAAAAGGTTCGATTTCACACTTATTAAGGTAGTTAATTTTATTGTGTTTTTGTAAATATAGCCTTATATTTCACTGCGTAATTGTAAAACAAACAACGCCGCATCAGGCCGCCGCCGCCGCGCCGCTATCTCTACCAACGGCAGCGGCAAATCTGTATATTGCGGTCGACATCATCAAATCAATCGTATATTTATCAAGTTGTACCGCGCCGCCGCCACGCCTTTACTGCTATAGCGCGGCTTAAGCTTAACTATTAGTTAAGTAAGGGTGTATTTGAAAGCTGGACGTCAGTGCAGAACACATCACCCCATACAAGAAAATAAGAAAAAGAAGCGCAGGCGATATGATGACCGTGAGGAAAAAACTGTAAAGAGCTTAAAAAAAAAAAAAAAAAACTGCAGTGGCTACCCAAAAGCAAGGTCGGCATAAAAATCAATCATCTCTATAGGAATTAAATTGATAACTTTCTCATATGCCCACGTAATTTATGGATGACCATATTCGATTCTCTTACTAAGATGACAAATGATATCGTCTCACAGTTTCAGGGAGTTGCATGGCAGATGGGGTGACGTGAGCGACACTGACCTGTTGTTTGATCTCGCCGCTCATGCCTGTCTTCTGACCCTTGTCAATTAGGTGGTTCACACTGTTCTGAGACACCAGGAAGCTAAGGTTTATCTCGGGGGCGCTGAACTGCTGAGTTTGCACGGGCTGTGACGAATAAGCACGGTCGTCAGCTTTCGGTATACTTAACTTACAGTGCGACGAACTTACCTTTAGACGGTGTCATCATATTTCAGAACAAACCGTTTTTTAAATAGTTTCCATTAGAACCTCCTCAGATAACTTCGTCGCATTGTAGCTACTAGAAACAATGCCTGTAATTTTTTTTTCTTACCTGCAAAAACTTTTGCTGTGTGTCAGCTTGCTGAACAACTTGTTGTTGTTGCTGCTGTTGCTGTTGCTGGAACTGTTTCTGCAACTGCGATCAAAAATACGTAAATAAATTTACTGTATTTGGTATTTCGTATTTATCTCTAGATTTCCATCGGTCTTTTGGTGAGGTATTGGATTTTAAGTAGTGATATACTTATAAGACTTTTAGTTACACCTTACCAGTTCTTGTTGATCTTGTTGATTTTTAATGTGCTGTTGAATAGCCTGCTGATGCTGGCGGTGGAAAACTTGTTGCAGCTGCTGCTGTTGCAACTGTTGCTGCTGCAACTGCTGAAGCTGTTGCAACTGCTGCTGCTGTTGCTGTTGCTGCTGCTGTTGTTGTTGTTGTTGCTGTATTATCTGCTGCTGGATCTGTATTTAATTAACAAACGATTTATTTGTTAATTTGTTAGCATACCGAAGAAACGTCGTGTAGTGTTGTGGCATTGTACATTTATTTAGTGTAATAATAATAGGACAGATGACAATTTAAAAAAAAACGTGGATATTGCGCCTCGTCTATGCAGCATGCCACAACAACACTTAGTGTAATTTCACTGTATGAGGTACATACCTGTAATTTGTCATCTTCTTCTTTCTGATTTCTATACCTGTTCTCTTCCTGAATATGATTATCAGGCTCCGTTTTAGGCGCTTTCAATTCCAGAGGTCTACGATTGACCGCGTTCTGCTTGTCTAGCGCGAGTAGCGTATTGGCCGCTTCGTATTTGTCCTCGAAGGTAATCCCTGCCTTCTCAGCTAGCGTCTCCAAGTATTGCAAGGGTCTCTTAGCAGGTTTCGCCTGACCCTTCGACTTGTCGCCTTGACTGTTCCCCGGCGATTGCTTCGGAAGAGTCTTGGTTATCGTTATACTATTCTTGTTGCCGTCATCTTTCTTGTCTACGTTTGTTTCTAAAGTAAAATAATTTTTTGAATAATCCTTGTCTTTGTCTCCGTTAAGAGCGCCGTTCTCTATAAGAGTGATGGTAGTGGAATTAGCTACTTTTATTGTTTTGTCTTTGGTGTCTTCCTTGGACAAGGGAGGGCCCGAGGTGTGTGAGGGGGACAGGAGCTGCTGCGGTGGCACATGCTGGGATACTGGCGCAATCTGACTTTCAGGCGTGTGAGGCTTCTCTGCCGGCTTTGAGAGTTGCTGAAAGCCAGAACTTTGCGACTCCTTCTCTTGATCTTTCTTCTTTTGTGCGTTATCTACGATCTCAGATCTGAAAAGAAGAGATAATCACCAATTATTTTTTTGTTTTAATAAATTATATTTATAAATATTGATACCAACTCTGTAGAGGATTTCAAACAAATTTATGTTAAAACGCGAATTCTTAAATTGTCTCAGGGAAATACTTATCACGCGCGAAAATCAGAAGCTTTTTGGACCCTCTTTGGACGTCTTTAACGGACGTCTCTGAATAAAACCATAACGTTAAATTACGATTCTGTTAGCCTAATTCAGATATCTCGTTAGCACTTTAACATCGGTTTTCTTTTAAATTAATAAAAATAAAGAGCGAAAATAACAATGTGATGTTTTAAAGCAATTTTTATGTTAAAATTTTCTATTTTGACGAAGAAAGAAAAAAATGTTACTATGAAAACTGACGTGGTTTTGATACATTTTGTTTTAATAAAACGGGAATACTCACGAATAGACACGCGTGCGACCTCGTGCAGTGCAAGGCAAGACGAGGTCGCGCGCGTGTCTCGCTGAGCATTCCTTGATAAAGGTCACCGAATGTGATCGAAACTAGTCGGAATAACCGACTCAATTTAACGTGAGTATTCCCGTTTTATTAAAACAAAAAGAAAAAAATGTTTTACGATTTTCAAAATAAGATATTAAAAACAATAACATTAAAATTGCTTTAAAACATTGACATTGATATTCTAAAGAAACTGAGTGTTTTTTTTCAACTCAGTAATTTTTACATCCAAAAATGTTGATAAAGTGCGAACGAGATAGCGAGAATCGGGGAAGTGGGGCCTTAATTAAACAACTTTACACTTTACTAGCTACTACAAACAGACACAACAGAAAATGACAAGACAAAGTTAGATCTTGTGAAGTTATGTGCTTCCATACACGCAGATGTAATACAGCAGGGCCAGCATACACACCGCGACAAAATCTTTTTGTTATACAAGAGCAGGACACGATTACGAATATGCATACGTTTGTCTCATTTTTCACGACATGAAGAGTAGAGAAGATTTTGTCGCAGTGCGCATGCAAGCCCTGCGGGTTAAATGTATATTAAAACAAAACAATATTTATGAGTGAAATGAATTCAAGCGGTTTGGCTCCGTAAGCTTGGATTTGTGGAGATTTGATATATGGGCCGGAATTTTGCGCCGAATAATGAGAAAATAATTGGCGGGTGGCGTCTTAGTCCAACGCGGCCTCGGGTCCGACAGTCGTGCGTCATCCTATGCCAATTTAACTAGTCATCGAGAATTGCATCACAATAACCCATGTAATCTAATTGCAATATTTTGTTAACGGCCTGTTTTGAAAAAAAAATATTTTTTATTCAGTGAGTTCATCAGCTATGTACTTAGATTAAAAATCTTATTTTGAAATATATGTTTCTTTGGTCATATCGTCTAGTATGACATATAGGGAAACCATGATTAAATTTTCTCGTTTTTTTTTTAAATTATTGAACAGAACTTGATTCACACACATTTTTCGCTGGCACTCGGAAACCCTAGTGTATATTCAAGTGATAACAGAACTTGATTCACACACATTTTTCGCTGGCACTCGGAAACCCTAGTGTATATTCAAGTGATGAATACACTAATAGCTTATCTTTTATCGCTTTAGGCGATAAGGCCGCCCATTATACTACCGTTTGTAAATATTATTGTTCATTTTTTTTAAGTTTGTTTTGGTGTATAGTAAAGTTATATTGTATAGCAAGCAAATCATAATATTTAGGATAGCATCGAACAGAATTTTGATTGATTTGCTGGTTTAGATATAATTAGCAATTATCTGATTTTTTTACTAGCGCGCGCTAACTTTTTCTCGAAATAGCCTCTTAATAGCACCGTCACTACTTGTATAGTTAAGTTTGATAAGTATTGTATTGTAAAATGAGCCTTAATAATGGTTGGTTTAGATCCCAAATTTATGGGCAAACGCCCATAAAAAAATCGTACACGAAAAATTTAAAACAATTTGAAGGAATTATTAGTAATTTATTATCCCAAAACTTAAATGCTAAGCAACACCTATTTGTCAGTAAACAGATTCAGTTACAGTTAGACAGAAAAACGTTTGCAAAATGTTTGCTTTTGAAATTATCGCATTGATATTTAATGTACAGCTAAGAATCTTAGGCGATGGCCTAATTTTAACCTCCAATGGAAAACGCTATATTGGAGGTTTCCTGGCACCGCTACCCTCAGAAGCCCAAGCTTCACTTAGCGTTATGTTACAATGTAACAAATGTTAGACAATGTTGCGAGGTGTAAGTAGGTGCAAGGGTACAGATGCAATCACACAATGAAAACCAGTGAAAGATATGGAGATTCTGGTATTTTTAAAATAATATTAACAAAAAAATCGACTTCAACAAAATGCACTATCGAGATGTTCTTGGCGCCACCAGTGACACACTTATCATTACGGAGTCCTGGTGGCCATCCATGGTCTTTTTCATCTGTTCCACTTCAGCAAACGATACTTTCTGAATGCAAATGCTGGACTTGTTGATAAAAATACCAAAATCGCTATGTATGACTATAATATTCGAGGAGTTCCCTCAGTTCCTAATAGATCACGTTATCAGAACTGAATTTTGATAAAAAGGGTCAATCTGGAAGTATTTTCTTCCAATAAAAAAGAATTTTCCGAATCGGTTTATAAATGACGGAGTTATGAGCGAATAAACAAACAAACAAAAACGAATTGAGTACCTCCTCCTTTTTTTGGAACTCGGTTAAAAATTGAGCGGTAAGACGAACCAGACTTGCACGATGGTAAACGTCACACTAACTAAACATAGCTACATGGTAGCCATAGGGCAATATTCCATACAATTAAACCACCAGTTTTGTTACCAGGTGTCACCTATCGTCCCAGGTGAGCGACGAAAGGCGATAAGTCGCGATTCGCGAAGCAATTTGCAAAACTAATTTATGCGGCAATATGAACCACGAGCAGATACTGCAGTTTGTGGATATTTTTTCGCTCTGTGCATTTCAGACGCCTCAATTCTTAACGCTCAATTGTCGTCGCTGCATTGTCGCTCACGTAAATTTGTTTAACCTTTAAAACTATAGATTTTAAATTGCCAATAAAACTAAGTGGACCGTTTTTCAAATGAACAACCATTCACAAATTGCAATACGGTTACTTGTCATCTCTCTATGCGCGACTATGAATTATGTCGCACTGCAGCTTGTTGCAGTTTTTGGCGTGTCGATGTTAAATCTTGGTTCTGGTTGATCAAAGGTCATGTTGTGCTTCAGCGAGGCAGGGAGGTTGCACGATCGTGGTTCCCAAAGAACGAATGGGAGCTGAGGAGAGACGAATAATAAATTATGCATTTTTTTTTAAATTATGCAAGTCTCTGTAATCAATAGCTGGATAATGATAAGCAATAATGTAAACAAACAAACAAAAAAATTTAATGATACAGATCGCTTCTTTGTCAGCCAAAGAAGCGTTCTGTAACATTAAAAAAAAAATTTTTTTTGTGTTTACTTGTTATTGCTTATCAGTATCCAGCTATGAATCGGCCGAGTCTCCTCAAGTCCTCACATAGCTAGCAGACCTTATTCTATTTCCAGGGAAAAAACAAAAAATTGTTTTGCCATAATAAATTATTACATAGCTCTTTTTGCAACAATAATTAGGTAGTCGACTAACAATTTAGATTGAGCTAACCAGGTGAGCCCTTGTATTTAGTACCCTTAGCTTCAAAAATAGTGATTATGCAATGCTTAGCATAACTACTGTTTGAAAAACATCTGTTTATAATCCATAGTTAAATGTATGAGAAACGTAACAGCGCCCCTATTGTGCATAAAAGGTTATACGTCATTTTTTTTTCCTATAGAATTTGTAATGAAAGATACCCAACATTTGGTAAAATCATCATCAGTGACATCTTCATATTGAAGTTTGGAGGTAAGTAGGCAAAACTTCCTGCGATCTGGTAAAATACCAGCGGTAATTATAACAGTTGTACTTCTGATCCAAGCCGATTATACATTGTTTTAAGTAGCTGGGCTGTTACTGTCAAATCCTCAGTGTGGTAGATTGCTAGGTTGATAAATGGTTAGCCCTGGCGAGGAGAGCGGCCGTAATAGTATGAATGTCTATAGTTATGACTATATTCTATGGCAAAGTCCTAGAAAAATAGGGACAATCTGTGTTTTTAGGCTTTCATGACTAATACCAAAATTATTCATCCTATCTAACGGCCAAACCGCACTGGGCCAGCGTGGCAGATATGTCCTATTCACCCTTTGAGGGTAGGCCAATATCCTAGCAGTGGGATGTTTAAAGGCTGATGCAGTAGCAGTTTGCAGGCTTTCATTGTGACCAGACATAGAAGTTACTCTATTTTTGATTGATTATGGTTAACTGAGTATATTGTTTTTCCAGCTGAGTATAATATAGCCACAGTTGTATCTGAACCAAAAAAGCTTTGAGGTATGAAAATTAATAAGTTCGTCTCGAGGAAAAAACTTTGCTTGCATGGTTCAGAACTCCCTACATTACAACTGTCAGTCCACACAAAACATCAAAATATGCACAAAAATGTAAATACAATGAACGATAGGAAGTAACTTTGTCTCTCTGTCTGGTTGTCGCTTTATCATGGCTAAACGGATCTTGATAAAATTTGGTAAGTAGTTACTGTATATCACATAGACGGACACTTTTTAGATCTTTTATAACTAGAGTAACAACTAGTTGGTTTATAATTGTCTACAGCGTAGCAGTATAGTGGCTTTGTAAGTATGTACTCTTTGATTGATACTCTAACCATCAGTCTGATATCTATGAGAACGGCTGGACCGATTTTGATGATTTCTATTTTGTTGTGCTCGTAATAGTCAGGACAAGATTTGTATCAAGAATTTAAGGAGGCCGAAGGGCGAGCTACATCGCGTGCGAAGTCGCGGGCATCAGCTAGTAGTCAATAGATACCTACCGCACAACTTTGGATAAAATCTTGGTTAAAAGCACGACACGACACTTTTTTCTTATTGGGATTTTATGCATAATTTTATCGAACTTTGGGTGTCGGAGTCGCCTTTCGGCGGCGCAGTGTTAGGCTTAGCTTCAAGGAACATAGTACTCTCTAACCAGAGCTCAACTCTCTAAACACTGAGTTACACTAAGCTATGTAAAATAAATCATTAATTCAAACATATTTATATTTTCTTTCCTCCTCTCTAAAATATTTTTAAGAACTTTTTTTTTTTCTTTTTCCTCATAAGAGGATTTTGGCGTCGCACGTCTTATGCATTTGCCAGTGTCAAGTATACATTGATATATTCTCAAGTTTTGATAGATATTATCAAACAAGTCACAGTCAAAGGCGAGCAAAACAAGTCACGGAGTCAAGTCATGCCCCAGTAAAGTGATGAAAACTTTACTAGTCTTTTTGAGTTTTGGAGTCAACACGAAAATTCACGTTACACGACATTATACCATTCACCAACACTCGTGCATGATCACAAACAATTAGCAGGTAAAAATTCACCGTTTTTACACATTAACACTTGAAATAACACAAGTTTTGGAAATTAGTAAAATGACGCGACATAAATTCTTCACGTTCCCGCCAAAACTCTAAAAAGAAAAACTTCTTTTTTTCTCTTATGGTTTGGCTCTACACTTTGTGTATTTAGCCAGTGTTAGGTACTGTAATATTTCAAGTAATGTCAAATATTTCACAAAAATTAATCTCAGTCACAGTCTAACTCAAGAAAAGTAAGTCAAGTCCACGTCACGCCCCAGTAAAGAGGTGGATACTTTACTATAGGTTTCTATGGAGTTTTGGAAACAACACAAATAGTCACGTTTCACAACATTATACTATTCATTAACAATCGAGCACGTTCTCAAACACTTAACGGATAAAAATCCACCATTTTTAAACATTAACACTCGAAATAACACAAGTTTTGGAAAATAATAAAATGACGCGACATGACATCTTCACGTTCCCGCCAAAACTCTAAAAAGTAAAACGATTGCTTTTTTTTTTTTAATCTTAGATTTTGTCTCCACACATTGTTGTATTTAGCCATTGTCAAGTTTTGATATATTCAAGAATAGTAGTTTAATACAATATTTCAAAATAAAAACAAGTGTCAGTCATAGTCTAAATCAACTATTATGGATTATGGACTTGTCTCCGTGTCCTTGTTTTTCTGTTGAATTATTTTTTCTCTTTTATTTTTGGCTTCATACATAGTGTATTTATCCAGTGACAAGTTTTGTCATACTTCATGTGAAGTAAAAAGTCTCCCTAGTCTACGTCGAGCAAGGATCTGTATGATGCTTCGTCTAAGACGTCGAGCGATTGTTATTTAAAAAAAAACCTTAATTTAATAAAATGTCTTCGTTCGTGTCGTGCACTTTAACGATTACTAATAGAAGCTTTTCTTTGGTAAATAGTACAAAGCTGCTACACTTTTCTTTTTCACGTTGGCGCCAAAATTTTGACAACTGACAATTTATTAGCCGAAAAAGTGATGTACTAGCTAGGCTAATAATGTATGCCATAATATTTATATAATTACGGTGATATGGCAAAACCAAAACCGTAGCAAAGAACCTCTTCTCGCCTCCGTTTCGGCATTTTGTGCAGAATTTGTGTGTGTCAATTCAATTCATTTATTCGGACCCTGGGTTAGCACAACACTTGGTAACGTCAAATACACAGTTTTCACAGTGTGAACTTTATTGTCCGAAAAAAAATACATTTCGATTTTGATTAAATGCATTGTGGTCATTATATATAGCTTATGAATAAAATTATGACACATAGCTAATTATTTTATTTTAAGCTATTGTAAACAAAAATTGACGGTTTTAATTAATGTTTTAAGGATTTAATATACTTGTATTTATTCAATTCAATTCTTTATTTGCTCGTTATGGGTAACATAGATCTTAAATTAAGTTTTAACAGCCAATAACAACCTTAGATCAGGCATGCAAATTAACTATTCCATAATTATTTAAATAGGTAAATATTATGTCAAAATAAATAAAGTCAACAATTTAATATTTTGCGTTAAACATACAAGCGACATGATGTCTTGTCCAAAAAATATTTAGTAGTATAAAAGTTTTCGCTCACTAACCACTTGTTGTAGCGCCGCACAAAATTTATTAAAAGGCAAATCTACCAAATCATTTGGCAGGGATTTAAAAATCAGAGGCGCCATGTAAATGCAGTTATTCTTGAACAATTCTATCTAATAATATCTTACATTCGGCATGCTGAGATGCAAATAATTATCTGTTCTTTTGATAATATTATCGAATGCAGTAAACAATGATGGGTTGCTTTTCACAAATTTAGCCACCTCGTAAATATAAATAAGAAAAATATTTTTTTGAGAATTAAAAACAGGTCTACGGGATTCGATCCACTTCATACCAAATATAGCACGTATGCACTTCTTCTGTGCTATTAAAACTTTTTTTTATCAGATTATCAGCTGCATTTCCCCAAGCCACAATACAGTAGCGAATTAAAGAGATGACATAAGCGTGATAAGGGACATTAGGGCCGATACGCAAAGTCGTAATATTTTCAATGCGAATACGAAACTATTCAATTTCGAACAAATTGTACCAATATGGTCCGTCCATTTTAAACATTTGGAAGTTTGGAAAAGAAATAACGAAGCACAAATATTTTAGAATTAATAATATTTAAAAAAAAACTTCCTATGACACTTTTTCGTGACGGTGGTGATATTATTGTGTTTAGAATTTAAAACTTCAAAAAATTACTTATGTATCTACTAACTTTAAAAAAAAAGTGGGTTCTGAGTAATTTGGTTTTCATTTTGATCTTATGGTCCTAGGTCTATACGCACCGTATCTTCCGGCACTGAGGAGATACTTAAATACTTCGTCCTACTGGATTCAGAATGAGCTGTACAAATTTACCAAGATAAAATTATTCAAAAAGATCTTGAAGCCATTTGCTACATAGCTGAATAAGTTAATAGGGACGTACACAAATAAATAAAAGAAAAAAGTCCTTATTGAGCTGGGTTACAAATAAGCCCTTTGCGAAAATTGTATGTAGCCTCCTCAGCCACATCCTTGACGAAAGTCATGTTTGAGCGGTGTGGCATCTAAACACATCTAAAGCATCGATCACATTTACGAAGTAATGCCTCAGACTCAAGCAATTAGACAACTAGTACAACCTAGATAAAAATCTGTGAGTACAACCGTACCCTAGCATAATATTCGTCGATTTATGACAAGGCTAGAAACATTGACAACCATTAGACCGTGTTTATTATTCTCTTCATCACTGCTGTATCGACACTCGCTTTGTGGACTTATTTCGGGAGTTGGACAGTTCGGAAACTATGCAAATGTGCTCCCCAGCCTAAAAACTCATATCAATCAAAAATGAAGTGCGACAATGTGATGCCATCTAATATCAAGCAAGCTTATTAAAGTGTTCTTAAAATACTTCACAAAAACGATTACACTAAGAGACAAGGGACTTGTCCCGTTATTGTTCCTACTTTGATCCAAGTTGCAACTGTTGCCATCTGACAACTGACGAGGATAAACAGAGCAAAAGCCTAGAGACGACCAATGCATATATCTCGGACATAATAATTATGTATTTTGACAAAGAATCCCACATTCGGACAGACAGCATTCAACAAGTTGATTGAAATATTCTAATCCAATGGCATTCCTTAATTAACGCCAGAAGTATATTTTATTAACCATAACTAAGCACAAAACACTAATAAATTGCAATGAAAACTCTAAAATAATGTTAGGGAGGTGACACTTTTAGAGTGATATCGATATCCTGAATTTAAAATTAAACAAACTTAGGTATGCGTTGGTAACTAAAAAAAAATCAAAGTTAAGCAGTAATATAAGCTAGCTCAGCATCAACATGGATATCATTCTGAACAATTCTGGGACCCTAGTGCATAAAAAACCAGCATAAGACACGATTTCTTGCAACTTATATTGGTTTATGGTATAAAATGTTGGTGCAAACGGGAAAACAGTCGTGGAAGAAAGTCATGTAGGCATATGCAATATTCAAGAATGAACAGGGATTGTACAGAAGGTCGCTCTCTGATTCTTTGCTTAGGCAAAAAAAAAACGATAGTCTGCTAACTAGGTATAATTCGTTGGAGAGGAACTCAAAAAGAAAACACTGATGTCGATTCTGTCGCACCAATCTCAAATTTATCTGCCTTTATTTTCGTTTTAATAAGGGAAATAAAGGGCTTTTTTTAAAGTAGCAAATTTTGTTTACTTAGTACATGGTACAACAGAATCGACATAATTGGCTTATATGTTTATAATATGCAATATTAGGCTCGTACCTACAATCTTCAATCTCGTGCGGAATCTGCTCAGAAGAAAATTATTTTACGGTAAGAATGTCAATGCAATAAATTCACAGCTTTCGAAATCAGGGGCAGGTATTGCAATAGAGTTGCACTGTGGCCAAATCTGGGAAGCAATAGCTATAATGAATGGTTTTATTCACAATACCTACATGATAATAATATGATGCCGAAATTTCACAACAAGGGATTGATTTTAGAGAAAAAAAAAGTGTGTTTATCTTGCAGAGGAAGGATTGTTGTAGTACTATTAAAGGAACTAACACTTACTTGTTTTTTTTTTTAAATTACATCATTATGTATAAGTTATTTAAAAAATAATAATTAATGATGATTTTGCAGTACATAATATAACTGATTAGGAATTTTATTGGTAGATACCTACTTAACTCGATTTTTGTATTGAAACTGAATTGCATGTGATCATTGATATTACTCTACCTAGGTATCTTTTGACTGTCATATAATTTTTACAAATTATTATTTGTTTAGAAAGGGGAAGACTTATCAATTCTACCTACCTCTATTACATAATATAAATATTTATAAAAATAGATAACTACATTTTAAACTGTGTCTAAGCTAGCTTGTGAGTGTGTTGTGGAATTTCTAAATAGCCTTATTTGTAATTTTTCAAAAGATACAAGAATAAGTTTAATACAGAAGGTTTGTCATTTAAAACTTAGACATGCTATATTTTACTTTCTGAATAAACAAAAACTTACCAGCTACTAATAGATGAATAATTTTAGAGTTATACAGAATACACCTATCTAGGGAGAGATACCTAAATACAAACGGTTTGTCAGGTATTATTTCACAAGGGTAAGCAAAAAATAATGAAAACGTGCGAACGAGAGGGCGTTATGCGATCGCGTGTGGCATGACTGAAATAGATGATCAAAACTCACTAGGGGAGTCAGAGCGCAAACCGGTTCTGCATGTGTGCAGACAGACGGTGCTCTCCCTCCCCTCGACTGTCGACCCTCGAGTGCGATGCGAGAGACTTACATTGTTGGCTTTTCCCCAAAGCGTTTCAATAATAATAATATAAAGGTAGTTTACGCCTTCGTAAATTTGGTTTTTGCACATGCCCTTAAAAACCTTCTCGATATAGATACGCTTTAAATGACTGCATATTGGGTACTTAATATTTCATCCTCATCAGCTGAAGTACGATAGTATTGTATCATCCATAATGCTATGTAGTTGTATTCTGCAGCTCACTTTGTTTCAGCCACACGCGGTGCACTCACCCACATCAATACGCATCGTAAAGTAAAAATAACATAAAATACCTTTTGGTGTAAAAACCATAAGAACAACGTTCCATCGTTTCAAAATAAAAGGTTAACTGAAACGTAAGCGCCGTCCCATGCGGCAGTGATTAAAATAAAATACAAACAAAAATGTAAGGATCGAGACATTCGCACGGGTGAAAGTAAACACAACACTTTATTATCGACGAAAACGGCATACAAACACACTTTATCGATAGTCCGGTGCCCGTGTCATTGTAACAATAACCTTCTTTTCGAATAGCGAAACACGACTGACGACTGTCTTGCCGTACTCACTACCGATACCAGCCGCCGCACCCAGACCCCGCACTACTCCTCGTCAAAACGCTCTCTCCCTCTCTCTCTCTTCTATCGCCAATGGTACGCCCGCTACAAACCCAAGCCCGGCATTGGTTGATTCGTTTTACGACCGTTCCACAAACAAACCGGTTGCCAAGAACGGCATGAAAGGGCACGAGGGACGAAATTAGCGTTTGTGCGATTATTATTATTGCTACTCGTCCTTTCTCTTTCTGATGCCAAGCTAAGATGAAGCAACCATATTTTTTTTTCTCTATATAAGAGTAAAATATTAGCTAACAGCATATAAGCGTACATTTTCTTTATTGTTGCCGCAAACAATTATTGTATTATTAAATAAAGTTGTTTTATTACTATAGTTAGTAAACAGTATAATGAAAAAAATCATAATTACATAAATAAAAACAATTTCAAAACATATCCATGTTGATAATACGGAATTAAACATAATATATTTAGTTTTCGGCAACGAAAAATCAAGCGTGAACAAATTTATATTATTTTAATTGAGTTTCAGGTCCTAGTATTTGTTATCAACTATAAAAAATACTACAACCTAAAACTCCTGTACATTATTACGAGGAACAACGCATTGGAAAAAGCACTGGATGCTTTAGTATAGTTTTTTATCCAGTCACAAACCTAACACCATCTTTGCCAGAAAATCTACAAAATATTGAATAATTATTTTATTGTTAAGGAACTGCGTTAATAGTGTTTTTGATTACAATTAAAACATTTCAAGCTCTATTTCTTATTGAGGGGAAATATAAATGTATAAATGAAAACCCCGTGATAAATAAAAGGAACGCGCGTGCGTTCAAAGATTTTAAAAGTATGTAGTGTATGTAGTTAGCTCGATGGCTATATTTATTTATGACTAGCTGTGCCAACCCAACCAAAGAAAGAACAAAACAAAGAAAAAATTAATTCAAATCGTTCGAGCCATTTTAGAGTTTTTGCGAGACTAACGCACACTAATTGATTTATAAAATATGAATGAAATATAAATATATTATAATAATATAATTTACGTTTACGGTTACTTTGTGAAATCGGATAATTTAGGACAACACTACATTATCGAGAGATACGTACTACATGATACGTACACCGCCATCTATCTAATGACACCACAACATTGACAACTAACGCCATCTACCTAAACCTTCTAGAAATATTGTTCGGAGTTTAAAAATGGAAGTAGAGTGCCACCGTAGATAGAGAAAGAAATCGTACCTATTTTTTGAATGCCTCCCCGAGTACGGTACGATCAACTTATCTATATCACAGTATAACCACTCAGGCTGTCTTGTGTCGGTAGAGTAGAACTCGAGAGCCACCATCGTGTTTCCTGAATAAAAATGTCACCATCGGTTGAAATTAGTACTTAATCGTTCAAAAAGTAGGTGAGTGTCCCGAAAATACAGGAAAACTAAAACAGCAGATAAATAAAGTCCTAGAGTGCGAATAGTATAAAATATGAGTGTGCAACGCCGTGTCTCACCAAATAAATCCATAATCTCATGATAATCTGAACAATCTAATCACCCAGGCTTGATCTAGGCACAAGTGGTACGATAGGCTTACCAACAAATAGTTTTAAGTATGTACTTACTTAGGTATTTTTGCTAAATAGTTTTTTTCTCAAGCTCCAATAGTGTGTTCGGTCAAAATATATGCTGCGGCCTCTACTCGACCAGTAGCGAAGGAAGTAGGCAGAGACGAAATAGGTACTCGGCCTGGGATGTATTGTATATGTATATGTATTCCTGTGCGCTCGAGATTATCTCGGCCACTGTCTCTCTAATTTAGAATTTAATGGGAGTGAGAGTGACCGAGATAATCTCGAGAGCGCACAGGAATAGGGTCCTTGCGCTCGGCATGATATGATCCTCGCCTTGCCCTCGGTCCGCTCTTGCGGTTTCGGCGAGATATATGTATATAAAGCCATCGCTCTGTCCGATTCATGCCAAAAAATTACGCGCGGGAAAACTTGATAATATGTTTTTTAGTAGTCACGCGCGCCCTCGTGAACTCACACGTCAACGATTAAAAACTCGAAATCCGGAGGACGACCAACTTGGAGCATGTTCTACACCACGCAGAGGGCGGCATTTTTCCATAGGGCTACGGTAACAAATCCGCCCCTGATCGTCATTAAAAAAAAAACTGTCCATCCCTTCAAGGAATAAATAGCGCGAGTAGAGCAGTGTGGCAACGAGATGCCGCGACTACCTATTCGCGGCAACGCAACGCGATGAGGAAAGCAAAGAGATTCGTAATAATTTTATTGTAATACTAGCTGCGCCCCGCGGTTTCATCCGCTATTCTACAGAAACCGAATATTATTCAGGGATAAAAAATAGCCTGCATGCATGTGTTATATCCAGGATATAAGCTACATCCATATCAAATTTCAATCCGTTCAGCCGTTACAGAGTTAACGGGAACAAACACACTTACATACTTACCTACTTACATATTTACATACTTACACACTTATGCACAAACTTTCGCATTTATAATATTAGTGTGATCATAACTGAAATTGTGATTGTTACATGCGGATATCCCCTCAAAACAATAACTAGGATTGAGGTTTGGATTGAGGTATCTTCGTAAAAATCACACTACACTTATGATCCAAACAAATTGCTTTTAGCAGCCAAGTTTTTTAATAATTAGGTAGCTCATTTTAGGTCCTCGAGCCCTAGGTTGCGGTTACGAGGAGGCGTCATAAGGCCCCTCTATATATTACCGGTCCCTCTCCAATTTGGAAGGGCGGCCATGATGAATGCTTCTGATGCCATCCGTTCCGCGGGCTTATCCTCTAACTTTGAAACGTTCGTGATTCTAATTGCGAGAGCATGCCATATCGCTCGTACCAACTTAGTGGCACTAAGCGCGGTCCCGCTTGTGCAACTCTCGCTTTCGCTTTCAGAGTTACGGGATAAGCCCTCAGGACACTGCTATAATGTTTTCAACCCCATTTCAAGTGGTTTAAGCTTCATATTTCCGAAGAGTTGGTACTTAATTCCTTCATAGGTGCAAACAGCATCGAATTTAATATCATGTAACAATGTGTGTTATTTCGTTCGGCCCGTATGAGGGCTCGGTTAATAAAGTCTATACTAAATTGCTACCATGTTTTTTCTGGATCATTCTCTTTAGACCCAGTGCTCAGATCCATATGGGATCTACTTTACACTTTCTCTCTTTAGATTTAGATCCCATTTTGCAATCATGGTTCTATCGAGAACTTTTTTCTCAGTAGATCCATTGTTTAGATGCATCATGGAACTTTATATTTTATAATAATCACAACGAAAATTTAACTTTTTCTGTTGGAAATGCAACATGACAATTTTCTTTTGACGAAAAAATTTCATATAATGAATTATTATATTTTTTTAGTAATAACAATAATTGGAATAATGTTACAACCTGGACTAAATTAGCGGGTGACCGAGGCAGATAGATAACATAACGAGAGAGAGACCTATACCCAGCAGTGGGAAAAGGAAGGCTGTGGATGATGATGATTATTCTCACCCACAGATGAATAGAACATATGGGAATGAAATTTCTCGATAGGTCCTTAATTTCAAAATTGGAAATAATGAGAAACAAAAAAATCCAATAGATCCATCGAGGATCAACTAATGGATCTACTGAAAACAAAAGTTCGCGACAGTTCCATGATTGAAAAATGGGATCTAAAAAGAAGAAAAAAAAGTCTCTGTAGATCCCATATGAATCTGAAGAGAATGATCCGAACTTTTTTAGTTGTCCGCGATTTTTGATTGGTGGGGTATTTCCCCCAAAAAGTGGGATAGTTCGCTGCGGCATCATTTACCGGCAATTGAGTACCGAAAGTGTATACAAAATATTATTATCAAAATCGGCAGATAAACGGCACTGCAGCCAACTTCCCCACTTATGGGGGGAACCACATCAATCAAAAATCGCCGACGAAAAAAAAAAAAAAAATGAAATTGTGCAAAACAGTACCTACTCGCGATGTCTTCTGTTCGCAGAACTACTAGTAGCTAGTAGTTAATTAATTAATAATAAAAATTGAGCGGAAATGTCGATTGTCAAAACGTCTTATCTTTCCTTGGATTATGGCTAGATCAATCGAGAAAAACGCATCCCACCTTTTGCTTGCCACACCAATCACCACCCTTTACAAGTAGGACAGAGGAGAAGATCTTTTGAGTTGCAATTTCGTTGGTGAATGTTTGCCATTGCCAATGCCACCTTGCGTCGCCCAACGTCGCACAAGAAAATTACATCTACACCGCATCCATTCCCTACTCGTGTTGTGCTACAATTCTATTGTTATTCCGTCCGTTTCTACCTAATACACTTTTTGTATTCCATCCTTGTTTGCTCCATACACCAAAGTGTCCCTTTTCATTGTGTACTCATCCGCATCTACCCGTCTCTATCGCACAGTGGGTGTACCAAAGCCCATCGGCCACTGACCTGGCCACAGCTGTTTTGGTCAAAGAATAATTACGAAGGACGAATTTGTAATTAAGTTACATAAAAGGGATGTGACGCTGTGCGCTCGAATTTCGCGGTTGTTTTACAACTGGAAATATTATGTTTATTCATTACGTTATTGTACACTTCACCAAAGATTACTGTTTATATGCAATTCACATTCCAGAGAAGACCACTAATGAGCGCGTTATCGCCACCATCGAGTGAAACAGGGTTAGTTTTCGTGGGGTAAGTAGTAGAGTACAGTACATTGGCAATAACGAAACACTTTTGCTACACTTTCATAGGAAAATAACGCGAGTTAGGACCGTTTTGATTATGTTTGTCCTATTCTAATAAGATAAACCTTTCTTTGTCTTGATTGTTGATTGATATTGGGATCCAACATTATTGAGATTTGCATATTATTGCCTAGGATACATATTTCTAAGTAACTCTTGTTCTAAGTTTCAGGCAACACACGAACACGAACACGAGTATGAACACGAAGAGTTGCGCGAGATGAAAGTGGCCGAGAACAGCAGCCTTAGCTAACAGTACCTAATTGGTATTCTTTGGTAAAGCGGACAGCGGAGACAACCGACCTTCAGGGACCTCATCTCAGCTTAGTACCAATCACGGATGCCAAATCGAATAACCTTGTATCAATATTCGATTGTAGTAATAATTTTATTTATTAACATAAACTAATTTGACCCAATTTCTACCCGAGTCAATACAATACAATAAATATTTATTGTGCATAACTGTGTAACATACAAGTTAAGATAACATAGGATAAAATTATTTGATTATATTTTATAAATAAACAGATTTCTAATATGTATAAACTACTTAAAGCCCATAAAAGAGAAAGATAAGAAAAATATATCTTCTGAGTTAAAGTGAGATACCCGTTGTCTTTAAAAACGTTTTTAAAACGTCTTTAAAAACTGATTCTATAGTTTGTAATTTGTAAATGGCTCTCAAGCTTTTTTGTTTTGTGAATGTACTTTCTACTTCTACAGAGTTTCCCCAAAAAATTATGCCATAAGGTAAATGAGGATAAACGTAGCCACAGTACGCACATTTTGCAGTGTCATTATTACACCTTCTGCTCAAAATTGATAGAGCATAACAGAATTTTGATAATAATAAATGTAATTGGGATAACTGATCTTTCCAATTTAAGTGCGTTTCACTTTTGTGTCTTTATTTGTGGCTTTGTAATTTCGAAACTGCATATATTTTGTTTTCTTTATATTCACGTTTAAAGTTAATGGACTCTTAGTCAAATTGCTATTTCGTTTAGAGTTTTATTTACTTCTTCTTCAAATTGTGCTGTATTTAATTTTTCTTGTGGTAGGTACATAAATTATTGTGGCGTCATCTGCAAATAGGACGCAATGAAGTTTTGTTACCAGAGATAGTCTTAATCGAATATCACTGAAAAAATATAGCGAAATGAGAGAAAGTTGATAAATTAGGGGTTGTAACGCTCATCCCAGCTCTGTATTGACTATTGACATCAGGATGAAGTACAAAACCAACCTATTTTGAATTGAAAAAATAGTAAAAGATTTTATTGACCGAGCGAAGCGAAGGTCTCAGAGTTTACTGGGACAAATCGGCATTTGTATGTATGTTTGTATGTTTGTGTGTATATTTGTCCGACGTTAACTTGTGAACCGTTGATCCGATCTTCATGAAATTTTGTAGGCAAGTAGTTCATTTCAATACAATTTTTAAGTTCGAATATGAGCTGAATCGGTCCAGGGGTTGTGAAGATATAGGGGTCGCGAGGTCTCTGTTCGGCGACTACTACGACTACTAGTTTAACATAATTATTATTTGTATATTTGACATACAAAAATTTTAAAACCTAGTTAACTCTTTGAAATAGTTCCCCATAACAATAAAAACTAAACTAACGACCTTAGGCCCGTTTTCTTATTTTTGAAGTTTATAATGATTATAACACAGAATTGTCCCTATTATTATACCTATAAATTATTTATTACTTTACTGAATTAACTCTAGACATTGTAAAAAAAACAACGACTTTTCATGTCCCCGTATTACTTTTTTTACCGATTTTTTTTAAAAGCGACCCTGCTGTTATAAGTACTTAATTAGTTAAAAATTTTAATTAAATATAATTTTGGCACACAAAATATCCAAATTATAGATCTCGTTCCATTTACGGGCTAAAACCCGGGACTTCGGACGGACAGATCACAGACACCAGCCAGGTTGACACCAATAGGGTTTCATAGGGGTTCGTTTTCGTCCAATAAGATTTTGATGAGACCAATAACCAGTTAGTTAAAAGCATAACTCTACACAGCGCTGAACCGGCACATGGATCGATGTAAGGGTGGCAGGGCCCCACAATTCCGTCTCTCGAAGCTCTATACGCGTCGTCCAGAGAAAAATATCCTTGTGAAATGACTCAATGAGACGACACTAAATAAACACATTTTATAACGCTGGTAAAAGAATACCGATGCTCGAGAACTTGTCGGAATTTGAGAACTTTGATTCACCTACATTTTGAGCCCGCTTCCCTCCCAGGCTGGCCTTTTTATTTATTTATCCTTTATTTCAGACTACAATACAATATAGCTTTATTATACACCAAAAAGACAAACTTAAAAATTAATTAACAATAATATTTTAAAAACGGTAGTATAATGGGCAGCCATATCGCCTAAAGCGATTTCTTCCAGGCAACCTTTGGATGGACAGAATTATGAATTAAAAACTACGGTCGGTGGTGTAGATACATAATAATAACATGAAAATAAAAAAAATAAAAATATATACATAAACCTACCTACATAAAATACACACAATTAATACAAACTATATATATGTAAAATATATACTATAAAACTAATAATACATAATTATACATACGTACCAATTAACACACAGAAAGATAATGTTTATAAACGGGGCTTTTTAAATATATAAAGAGATTTAGCTCTGCTGCAAACTTTATAGCGAAATTAATGTCCGTACCAACTTACTGTAAAGTTATTGGTCATGTTCTTAAAATAAAAGTAAAATATTTTTGCGCAAGTATTCCATCTGGCTTTTGTATATTTTCAGGGTTCAATGAACCCCAAAAACCACACCCTCACTTGCAGGCCTGGTTGAACTAATAATAGAGGTAAGCGAGAGGGTGCATCGCCACCCCCTACTCCCCACAGTTAAGCCCCTACCAGTTCTCAAAATGCCAAAAAGAGCTCTTTTCGGCCGAAGTTTTCTATAAGAGTTCCTAAAGTCCTAGGAGAAAATATAGACATAGGCTTCTGAAGACACTTATCTAGACAAAGCACCATACCAGTAAACGTTAATAGAGAGAGAAAAAAAAAACTTGAAGCGTTTTTGGAATTTTTCTGTGACTGTGATTTCGGTACATCTAAACACTAACTTCCTACACGGTTTGACTTTTGATCAAATAAACTTTATAGGAGAAGAATTATTATCTCTAATTGTCTATAACCCCCGAAAAAACGTATTATTACTAGATGGCGCTACGTAAAAAGTCAGCTCAGTTTCAGACCGCGATAATTTAAATGAATTAATCGATAACCGTAAACAAACTACCTATTAATATTTATTTTTCAAATAAAGAAGACTGTATTTTATCAATGCTTATCATAAAATAACGATTTACTTCTTTATTGATTAAATTAGTCAACGGTGCAATAAAATTTAAAAAAAGTTAATATTTTAGTTATTGGGGAATATTGTGATTACAATGAGGCGTTTTCAAAAAAAAAAAAACCTGGTAATAAAAGTACCCAATAGATGGCGTTAGATGTACCTTGAGCTTCTTCTGTCACTGTCAAGACATGAAAGACAAAAAAAATTACGTGTGCCTTTTTTTTCTCGTGTTTTTTGGCTCCACATATGTATTTAGACAATTTCAAGTAAAGTAACTATGTATTTGACTTCATTTGAAATATTACAATAGTTGACACTGGCTAAATACACAACGTGTGGTGCAAAAATTTACGATTAAAAAAATAAACATAAAATATTTCGACAGAAATGACAATGACAGATAAACGATGGGACTATTACGCCATCTAGTAAGTATTTTAGAACAACTTTTTTTTTTTGATAACGCCTCATTGTATACGATTTAAACAAAAGCGGCGGTGCAATCGTAGTGCTTACAAAGAGAATATCATAACGATTTTTAAGTTGTTTAAATATTTATGATTTATATTTAATAGGTTTTATTTATTTATTATTTTATGCACAGAATTCTCCTTAGAAATAAGGCCTTGATTTAATGTTATTTAAGTTATGGAAACATAGAACGAATTCTATAGAGAAAAATAAAAAAAGGCGATTGTATGAAACATGCATTAGAACTGAGGATAGAGATAGTGCGATAGACTCAAGAGATCTACAGAGCAAGACAGCGGATAGCCGCCATTATTTCTAGTACACGTTTTATACATGTTCAGTCACATTTTTTTACTATGTATAGGCACTCGCGCCAGACTGGTGCTTAGATCGGCAAGAATATTAGGTAGAGAGTTGGAGCACTTGGAGACAAGGTGCCTCCATATCGACCTGATCTATCTATTGCGAGTTATATGTAGGTAAATCTTATGCGAAGCGAGATGCCTTGGCAAAAATCAGGATTTCTGAAAATGGATAGATAGACAAAACTTTGTGCTATTCCTATCTTTTACTAATAGAAACACAAATTACACAAATATAAATTCCATTATTACAAACACAAATTACGTCTAAAGTAGGAAATCAACATAAATAATGTTCTATGCAAACCTAGCAGTGGCGTAGCTTGCCATAGAGGGGCCCCGTATCAAAATTTGGTTGGGAGCCCTAATGAAGGGTCACTATTTTTCAAAGAAACAACGTTCGGGGCCCCTGTAGCCCAGGGCCCTGTATCATTGATACGGCTGATACGGCGGTAGATACGCCACTGAAACCTAGATATTATTATTACCTGACTATTAGTGTAATAATCTCTTATAACTCTAGGGGTCTAGGGGTTCTGAGCGTCAACGAAAAATGTGTGCAAATCTTTTTAATGTTTTTTTTTTATCGTGAAAATGTCATGGTATCTTATTTTCCCGCCATCCAATGCTACAAACCATGAAAGCCAACATGCAATGTTATAGAACTAAAATTAGATACATACATAACTAATGAGGTGGAATAAATAGAAAAATCACATTTTATCAAAGTTGGCTGTTAATTAAAAATAACTCTGTACTGTACAGGATTATTTTATTTTTTGTTGTGTGTAAATTAGTTAAACTTACAACAAAACAAACATACGTACAATGCTTCCTTAGATTTTGTTAAGCCGCCAGAGAATTCTGAAAGTGCAATCTACAATGGGACACCTTCAAATTGAAACTATGCATAATAAAAAAATAAAAAAACCAAGAAATAGAGAACAAAGACTTACAAGACAGCCTCTAATTCTTGGAACCGCGTGGAAGGGACTATACCGCGGGACAAAAAGAAAAAGTTTTCTCGGACCACGAAGTAAACGTAGGAAGCCACTAGGATCGACGCCCCGCGCCGAGTTTGAAAGCCTCGAAGGGCCTAGACAAATTCTTGATGTTACTCTTGCTTTTTCCTCCTAAGAGGATCATGGCGTCGCACGTCTTATGCATTTTCCAGTGTTAAGTATATGTACTTAAGTATATATTTTCAAGTATTGTTAAATATTATCAAATAAGTCATAGTCACAGTCAAAGGCGAGCAAAGCAGGTCACGGTCAAGGCCAAGTCATGCCCCAGTAAAGTAGTGAAAACTTTATTAGAGCCTTTTATGGAGTTTTGGAAATAACATGAAAATTCACATTTCACGACATTATACCATTCAGCAACACTCGTGCATGTTAAAAATTTACTGTTTTTACCTCAGATCAGAGAAACAACCTTGTTTCTCTGATCTGAAATAACACAAGTTTTGGAAAATAATAAAATGACGCGACATGGATTCTTCACGTTCCCGCCAAAACTCTGTTGCTTGAAATAATGTGGCGTTTTCCAAAAAAATATATCCTGGTAATAAAAGTACCCAATAGATGGCGTTAAATGTACCTTGAGGTTTTTCTGTCACTGTCAAGACATGAAAGACAAAAAAAATTATGTGTGCCTTTTTTTCTCTCGTGTTTTTTGGCTCCACGTGTTTATTTAGAAAAATTCAAGTAACGTAACTATGTATTTGACTTCATTTGAAATATTATAATAGTTGACACTGGCTAAATACACAACGGCTGGAGCCAAAATTTACGATTTAAAAAATAAACATAAAATATTTCCGACATAAATGACAATGACAGGTAAAACGATAGGTCTATTACGCCATCTAGTATGTATTTTAGAACAGTGTTTTTTTTTTTTGGACAACGCCTCATTGTAGAATAATAACTGTTATGAGCATGTCGGGTCATGTTTAGTAGGGTTCCGTAGGAAGTTTAGAGTATTTATTTCAGTTTTTTCCACTTCTCAAGAAGTCATTGTCAGATTTTGCCCGAACTGATTTTACAAGAAAGTTTTTACCAAGATCTATCAATACATTGCATGCAACTTTGTCGCCCATATTTCGCAAGTGGTAAGTAAGTAGGTCTGATAAAAAAATGAAGCAGGAAACCTTAACTTCATTTTAATAGACCTATTCAACTAGAGCCCACATGTACGGGACAAGCGAAAAACTGTTTTTTTTAAATCCTCTTTACATGTATGTGATGTATGACTATAGCCATGAATATTAAATTATGTTTTCATATTTGAACTTAAAAATTGTATTGAAATGAACACAAAATTTTGCCTACACAATTTCATGAAGATCGGATCAACGGTTCGCAAGTTATCATCACACACAAACATACAAAAGCCGATTTGTCCCAGTAAACTCTGAGACCTTCGCTTCGTTCGGTCAATAACTGGCGGTCTTATCGCTTCCAGGCAAAATTTTTTTGGGCCAACATTTTACACAAATCAAATCAAAATGTCAGGCCTGTCATTTATTCCGTTTATTAGGGGCTCGGATTTAGGAGCTACTTAGAAACCTGAGACGTGCCTGAGACATACTCGGCCTCGGACGGACGGCCACCGCGCCGCGGAGCGCCAATGTCAATTTTGCCCTCTGGTAGCTACTTACCACAGATTAATTCTGTGCTACTTACCTACGTACGCCTAAATATTTATTATATATATATTCGCATATGTATGTGCATTTAGGTATGCCCGGGCTGTCTCGTAGAACACCACGAGATTGAACAACGCGTGATCACAGAGCGAGCTCTAGCGAATGTATGAGTGAAGTTGAGCAAAGGGACCACCGAAATGTACTGCGGCGTCATGCCTGTAAGTACGTCGTATTAATATTTTGCTGACGGTTTTTTTTAAATTACCCATACTTATAAAAAAAACTGGTTTAAGTTCGAGTTTCAATAGGACCAGAGACCTCTTAATCGCAATTTGACAAATACCCAACATTTTTTTTTTTTTAACGTGCATGTGCCTTTATTACCTAAGGAAAATACATAAAAACTACAACTACCTAAACTACTTAGCCTACTACATAAAAATAACAGTTGGATTATCCAGAGACCATTAAGGGTCTATGGAAAATCCAAATGTTCAAGCCCACTACCAGTTGGCAGCGTGCCCAGCACACTGACGTTTATTTGGCTCAACGCATAAGCATTGTCATTCAGTGTGGTAATGCCGCCACGTTAAATTGGTAACGCAAATTTTTTTAGTTACATAAGTATTTGTCAAATTTTCAGGTACATGTTTTTCCGAAAACAACCTTCTCGAGGATCACCGTTTTTTAAACCGGAGCCGTAGAAGGTCTATTCTAAAGGTTAAAATAGTTAAGAATCTCGAGCAGGTAGTAAACCCAGTGAAATCCAAACGATTTCGGGAAGCGATTTGGCAACGCCGCCGCTGCCGTCGTTGTCAATTATAGGGTGCGTGAGGGACGACAAACGGCAACGTCGCTTCTAGCGACTCTGTCGGTGTTTTATCTAATTTCTATCGGCTGTGGTCTTCATGGACGCCGGCAGCAGGGTGCAAGGGGGTGCAATAATTGCATTGCATAGTCGGGAAAGAAAATACGAAAAGATTAAGTTTTTTTTATTAAGTTCTATGAATTAATGAATATTACTATGAAAACTGACGTGAACACATTTTGACAGATTTTATTTTAATAAATAGTCACTTTAAATTGAGGCAGTTATTCCGACTAAGTAAGTGTTCGTCGGAATAACAGACACAATTTAACGTGAGAATTCCCGTTTTATTAATAAAAAGTTACTGAATGTTGAATTTGATAAATTAACTTCATTGACATAGCAAACCTACCTACATGTATCTTTAATTTATATCTTATTAGTTGATAGTACAGTATTTGTTACATGCAGATGTACCTCCCTGAAAGTAATCATGGCGGCGCCCGTGGTGGTCTTCATCCCTCATAATATTATATGAACTAAAAATACAATGAAACTCAGCTGTGTTGAAGCCTCTCTGTTTAGCAGTGTAAGCAATGATTTAGTGGTATAAAATATCATTCAATGTAAGTATTAAATAATACTAACATCATAGAGAAATAATACACATAGAACGTAGAAATGTACATAGAAAGAAAGATGCGTAACTCGAATTTAGTATGTAATGATAAGTCCATATCAAAGATGTCGACTTGACTTGAAATGTGAATCAAAGCTAACTCATTCGTAATGGTACGAAGTAAAAACGCTATATAGGTACTAGTTATGAATATTATTGTATTAGTAATATCAGTAAAACTATTAATTTTATATTTGGCTATGAGATGGCGTTGAAAATCTATTTTGGAAATTTTGGAAATCTATTTTTTACGTCGTGTATATTGCAATTTAATTTGAACTAAGTCTTTAGTAGCGTACATAATTATATTAATACTATGATTCATCGGATTTTATAGCGATTTGGACATAGGCTGACTAAATACGTAAGCGGCATCAGTTAGTTTTAAGCAGTTTTTTTGTGGGTATACACTTTTTTGTATCAGATTGATTCTTCTCGTTTAGTTTTTTTTTGTTGCCAATATTGACCCAAAAACTTGTGGTAACTCAAAATTGAAAGTTTTGGATTGGTTTTGGCAATCAACAAAATTATTTCGCAGAATTCATAAACCGTAAACTAAAACACGTAGAAATTCGATATTTCTGTACTTGATATTTTGTAAGTACCTATTCAAAGTATTTTTTTGCATTGGAAAGTTGTTTTTTTTCCTATCGTTGCTTAGAACTCGAATGTTAGTAGGAGCAAAGATATATTATACAAAAGTAGAGTGCCAATCGCCTAAGCCTTCAACAGCGTCAGCCACTCGACGCTGTCGCTGACGCTGTGTAGATGGTTTGTTAGAGCCCCACCTCTAACCACTCACGAGACCAGCGATCCCCTTTTAGTATGCTCTTACTACAAGCAGGGGTTACCGATGCCATTTTCTAGTGCCACGGCATCAGGGCAATAGTTTATAAGTCTAATAATCAATTGCATTAACAAACTTGGTTGGCTCGCATTAGTCGTGGTCAGCGCCTTTACAAGTTGAAGCTGCGGTTGGCTGTACCATTCTCGTACCTACGTAACTACCTTATATTATACCGACATTGTTATCACATTACATTGAAATATGAGCGTGTTTTGTCGCGATCCGTTTCCCGTTTCCCGTTTCCCTCACAGCGCTGTAGCTTTGACCACTTCGATCACCATTGCAGTTTTTACAACCACTCAACTAATAAGAAACGCATTCGAGCTGCAATCTACATCACGGTGTATTTAAAAGTCAGATTAATTATGTTGTCATTATGAGGCCAATCGAATTCCATTGCAGCGGTGACACCGTTTGATTTCCCGTTCACTCCACGTTTTAAAATAACATAAACATAAAATTAATTACAATATTAACTGTTTGTAAATTATTTTATTTCTACTTATATCGATGTCTGACGTGTGTACTATTGAGTAAGTATATAAGTAATGTCAATGGCTTCGTGCTTCTATTTTTTGATATTTAAATCTTACGAACGTAATAATAATATAGAAAATGGCGAAAGTTTTACAAAACTGGTTTGGAAAAGTTATTATGGAGGTAAGTATTATTAATTTGAATTTTCGTTTCAACGACGATACCCACTCGGACAATGTAGGGATAAAAAATATATTTACCTAAGTAAGATAACATTTTTTTCCATCCCTACATGAAAAATCTATTTTTTTTTCTTTATTTTCTATTGTAGCAGTTGTAGCGGGTATTTAAATTTTAAATTGTTATATATAAGTGTACAACATTTAAAACCATAGGCTGTACGCTGTACAGTACAGTATCTGAGTAAAAGTAGATAAGTACCATACAGATTACAATCACACGCAAATAAAGTTATGCGGTGGTAGCACTTAGTTTTGCCACGGAACCCTAAAACTTTTACATAATAGGTACCTACCTAAGTATCTTCACCGTAGGAATCTGGTTGGGTTAGGCTTGATCGAAACTGAATCTTATTGGATAGACAACACAGAATGGCGTATCATAATGAGATCATTATAGGTACAGAGGTAGTACCTACCTCCCTACAATATGTTTAATATACCTACTCGTCGCGTAGGCAAATAATCGCAGATTCAGTCACAGTTAGGTATTCATATTAATAAAGTAGATAAATAATTGTTCTGATTGGATAAGTCAGCTTTTTGCTTACTTAGATTGAGGTGTAATATACCTGTGGGTTAACTAAGGGTGTAGCTACCCAATTATGTAGCGTAGCATCGAACGCAAAAAACTTTAAAAATGTTGCTGTTTTTGGAAAGGATATCTAGATATGAATTTCGCGGGAGTAAAAGAAACAACATATACGTATATATTATAGCTATATGTGGTTGTTTCATTCACACCAGTGAAATGTACGTCTATCTATCCTCTTCAAAAAAATATGATAAGGCTAGCTATAGTCACCTTTTCAATGAAAATTTGCATCTCTACAATGAACATTTTGTTACTGATTAAGATACTTAGGAATAAGAACCTATCCAGGTAACATTTTAATTAACGTTCAGTTGTCCTCGCAAATCGTTCGTCAATACTAAGGAGACGGCAGCCAGCTCCTATCTCGCCAGCAGCGCGTTATCGCGAGCGCCACTCGATACGAACGCGATTCACAGTTCATACGTACGTACCTACGACTCTTCAAAAGGTTCCAAATAACAAAAGTACGCGCATCGATAAGGGACCACGCACACTTCCCCAGCCTAGTGATTTACTTCCTCAGTGGCCCCAGCCAGTTCGTTGACACGTTGACACAGGGTCGCGGTCGACACCCAGCGCCATCTCGTACCGCTGCCCGGAAATAATTAATCCTCATTTTCGGCGTTACTCACGTGAACTATCCTCTACCGCAGCAGGATATATAGAGACGGCCGTGGCCTCCATACGAGTGACACGTGATTGCACAAACAAGCACATTTGTTTACAAGCAAACCACGGAGCGCGACACGTGCGAATCGCGCCGACGACACAATCCTTAACAAGGGCCCGTGTCGGACTGTCCGGGCGTAGATCGTCATCGCTGCGGGCCGCGGTCCCTTTCGTGCTTAGGGCAGAAGCAGACGAGTCGCCGGCGCGCACATTGGCTGCGCAGCGGACCAATCGCGGCACACGCCTCGCCACTTCGCTACTGGCTTATCGTCATCACGCAGAAAAAAGCGGAGGGGAAAATGACTGACAAATTCGCCTACGCCGCTAACTCATCTCCCGCCATACGATTTACGCAAAAATTAGCACCCGAGAGGCCGTACCGCTCTATGCGAATACATAATTGGGCCGGGCCGAGGCCGATTAGCTCGCCGCGGCGCGGCCCGCACGCGATGTCGACGATTATTACATGGTGATTCGGCTTCGACCCGACCGCCGAGATTATTTTGAAACACGCTAAAAATGATAGTCAGCGTAATCTTGCTATTTCTGGACATGGATTCTTCGATGAGTAACAGCGATTTCGAGGCCGGCTGTATCTAAACCGTAATAATAGCCCTTATGTTATAGCTCTGAAAATATACGATAAGTTGCCTGCTGATATAAAAATGTTAAATGATAATAATTCCAAACTCAATTGAAATTATGGCTTATTCCCAAAGCATACTACAAAATTAAGGAGTATTTTAAGACTAGGCTAAGAACAGTGATATAGTAACTAATTATAATTCTTATGTATCTATTTATGTAAGCATTTAAATAAGACTATGTAAACTTTAAAATAATGTAACTTTTAAACTTTCGCGATTTGAACACATAATTTAATGTATCAGGACTTAAACACGCTAAAGGTGGTTAATGTGGTTAAGTCCTGATACATTAAATTAACTTTAAAATAAGCATATTTATAATAGTAGTACTTAAATATTAGTTTTTAAAGTACCTACGAGAAATTATTGTATCATCAGATAAATAAAAGATGGTAGGTAATCAATATGTTAATTTTATTACATTAAAAACTAACTCCTTCTAACAAACGACTCTTCCACAATGTTCAACTCTAATATCAGACGCCATTTTTAAACACCTTTCTTTTCGTCTGGAAAAAATAGAAAATAGAAGTGACAATATTTATCAAAAATTAACGCGAAATATTCTGTGGGCGTCACCTGAGCGATAGGTTTTTTCTTCAAAGAAAAAAAGAATTTGAATTCTGTGGACGCAATGTTAACGAGAAGCTTGCTGTTATGTTTAGGTATAAAATCAAAGAATACTTAAATCTACAACATATTAAGGTCCTTTTTCCTTTTAAGCTTATCCAAGAGGTTGGCACGACACCTAATTGGTTTTTATGGCTGAACGCCCATTCGCCTGTATCCGCTTGCTATTTCTTTGTTCACCCCTTTTCACCTTCGCTACGTACCTACCTTGTGAAATAAAAACCACCCTATGCATAATTATCCGCTTTCACGCGATCTATCCAGCGGCCTTATTATGTTACTTATCTGGTAATGATCATCGCTTTCACGAATGCCAGAGCCAGACTGGGCTTCATAAAGCTCAGACTGAGCTTCGTGAAGCCCTGTCTGGGCCTTCATGAAGCATATTCTCGGTTTCTTGCAAGCGAAGACCATTACCAGAGTAACTAAATAAGGGCGCAGGTCCAACCACTTTTAAAACCATCCACCAAAGCGGGGCTTTTTTGAAGGACAACTAATTTTTGTTGAGCTTGAAGCGAATAACCCACATGTGGGGGTAAGTCATCCGAACCTAACTCCAAGGGGGCTAGAATGATTCACGGACTCGCGATTTCGTTTCTTCAGGCTCTAAATGATTATATCTCCACTCGCCTGCCTATATAGTTGGCTTATTATACCATAGTGTGCTATACTATCCAAGATGTACCTACTTAATAAGGATAATGATGGGTCTGACGTAGAATTACTAAAAGTACATTATTATTGTAAAAAAAAGAATTTAAAAAAATGTAGGTCTTTTTGGAGCGGAGCTCACTATTATTAATTTTGAAATAACATGGGACATTTTGCCTTGTGAATGCCTTTAAGACGGTCTCATATTTTATGCTATATGCGACATCTGCCATCAGCGTCAATGTTCCGACGACACCACGACACCAACGTCGGTATGTGAAAGAGACCACAACAGTACATTTCTATAGGAAGCATAGTGACAAGGACGCTGTACGCTGCCGAAACCTACAAAGCAACGGCTAAAACCAACGTCAATTCTACTGCTTTATGATTTATCATTGACAAGCTAGCCGTCTCATCTGGTATACAGTGACGGTGTAGTCGATGATAGTAAGCATGCTTATTTCGCTTAGCCTGCGGCATAAGCATGGACTTTGGAACTTACCATCGTCTACAAAAAAGGGCGGCAGAAAGACTTCCTGCGAAGACTGCTCCTCGTCAGGGACGCAGACACACTTCATCTTGCGTCGTTCAGCCTTGGTCATCGCCTGGTCGGTGGTGTCGTTCATCTCCCACCAAATCGCGCCACCGAGTACGTTTCGGAAGTACGGCGGCACGCTACCTTCGCGGAGTAAGTACCTTCACAAACACAACAGAACACTTCATACATAAAACTAGATATAGAAACAACGTCGTACATAAACCTACTTAACTACCAACAAATATTTTAGTTGTTCCTGAAAAAAAATCCTGTGTTTTAGTCCATCACACAAAATGTCATGCTACCAATAGATACGTATTTCTACCCAACTCCTAAGTTCTCGACAGTACGCAAAAAAATACAGTGAGTTGCTCGCATAGTTTCTTCTAGCGCTTACCATTAGGCGGACGACCTACTGAAGTAGTCACATAAATCAAAATGTAGCTTTTGTCTATAAAAGGCTGGAGACACACAGGCCTCCGGCCGACCCTCGGTCCGGTACCGAGTTGCACAATGATAAAAGGCGAATATATTGACCGATCTTTACGCAGGTATCTCGACAGTCGACTCTTTGCATTTGCACAGTTAACCGATGCATCTCCGCCTCTCATAAAAATATTCAATTTTTTCGGCTAGTAATAGCAACCATTTTCAATTAAATTACATTTAAGTACACGCGGGATATCTACCATTTTCATTACGTTCATAATAACTGGATTCACGGGTAGACGGAAGAATGGCGGAAGACAATAAAGTTTGAAACTTATAGGACACAGATAATCTGTGTTATAGGATCATTCTCGTTATCCAGTGCTCTGATCCATAATGGATCTACAAAGACTTTTTAGGAGCAGATTTTTCTCATAGAAATTCATTTGTTTTTCTAAAAATAGCTTGTTTATTTTTATTTGCTCCGTTCCCAGTGTTTTTTTTATTTTTAAAAATGTTGAAATTGCGCTAGTTAACGCTTATGGGAGAAGCGGGCTTCTTACTTATAAAACTGTTCTTCTTTGTACTCTTCAGCGCGCCGGCGCCAGTACCTCCTCAAGTTGGGGCTCATGGCCTCTTCGCCTTCTATCTGCTTCACCAGGCTGCTACGTTCTTCCTCAAATTGCTTCAATTCGTCGATCATTTCTATGATATTAATGAGAGCGTCCTCCATAATTTGAAATAATAAAATTAAGGATAGTAAGAAGGGGTCGTTCCTCGTGGTCTCACTGCTCGGAGCACGAGAAAATGTAGTTCCTCGTGCACTTTACAACATAAGAAATACACTTTGCCATTACTCAAAGACCCACTGATCAAATTCCAGTTGAGAGTGATCTGTGTTGCCCCTGATGCTGGGCATCGGTATCCTCTACCTGTAGTAAGAGCCTACTAAAAGGGGACCTCTGGGCTAGGGGGTGACTAGAGGTGGGGCGCTAACCATCTACCTCGTAGGCGGAGGCGTTTCAGAGCAACTCATAGCGCTGTCCCGGGAGGAGCTGAAGCGCGGTGCAATGAGAGCTCCGTTGCGTTCCCAAGGAGATCCCGGAGCCCTCTGTCAAGCACCGTGGCAAGTCTAAGGGGCTGAGGGGGATAGGTTTAGTGGCCACATAGCCCGGCTGCACCCCAAAGCAACCGGATTTCTTGTGAAGATTTCCCGCCACGTCAACCAAAAAGAAGGGCAAGCAAGTTGAGAACGCACGGATGCACCCGCTGCGAGCGCTGCGAGCTCGCAGCGCTCGCAGCGGGTGCATCCGTCTCATAGTGTAGACGGTCAGTAACTAAGTACCTTAACAACGTACGTTATATTTATCGTAATACGAGTAAATAGACTCAGTAATTTTTACCGTCCTCTTGTTCTCCTTCGATGGATATTTCCTCTGGCTCAGGAGCCGGCTTAGTGGTGATGTTCGCTTTCGCACGACGTTGGACGTCTTCGGCCAGACGGGTCTTCAGGTCTTCGTATATCCTGGGAGAAGAGCATGAGCATCTAGGTTCACTACTTACCTACTACATAAACTCATACCGAACTTCATCATGGATTCAGACCTTTAGACGTATAGTCATTGAGGAGTGATTTTTCTCAATCGTCAGATAACTGTTGTCTAAGGAATAATACGGCAGTTTGACATATTTTCTATAAAAAAGCTTACAACCCGCCATATTGAAAAATCAGCTCTAAAAGTAGCAAGCAATTGACGAATCCGAAAGAGTTTACGGTTTGCCCAGGGGGTCTCAGGAGGTGGACGGTGGGGGTTAACCGAAGTTTAAGAGGGTCATTTGGCGGCTTACATTATCAATTCAAGCAAGCCGCTTCATTCACAAGAAGAGTCTGAAGTAGCTATAATATTTACTTAGAAAAAACTTGGAAAACAAACTTTGAACTCTTCAAAGAACGGCGCGATCTTCTTGAATCGGTACATCGGTAGCGTCACAGACGAAAGGATTTTTTTTTAAAAACGTCTGAAACGACTCTGTAATGAAAATTCTTGAATATGTTTGAATTCTGCCGTTGGAACTCAGCCGTTTTTACCCGCCTGCCCAAAAATATGGGTACCTAATGTTTTTGAGACGTATGTAATTATGGTTGTCTGTGTGTTCCTATATTGCCTCCAACAGCCTAAATGGCTTGACCGATTTTGACGACTGATGTGCGACTGATGTGTCGTTGGATTCCTGTTTATAACCGGAGTCGCACACTATGCAATCAGGCTTTTTTGTTTTTCTTTTCATAATGATACTTGTTTGAACTCGAAATACAAAAACCTATGTGCCAAGGCTTGTATGACTTCATCGATCCGTCGCTCGTCTTCAGGCCTCATGTCGACCAGCGGCACGTGGAGAAGCGTCTCGCAGTCAGTTTCGATAATTTGACGGTACTTGAGAATAGCGACAAGAAGCTCTTTCGCACCCTTGTACGTCTGTCGGTCGGAATCCTTCCACTGACGCTCTAGAGTCCTGGGATGTTGCAAATGAAACGATTACTTAACTAATACATTGCGAAGCCAAGGTCTCAGAGTGTACGGGAAAAAGTCGGAGTTGGTATGTATGTTTGTCTGACGATAACTTGAGAACCTTTGATCCGATCTTCATGAAATTTTTTAAAAATCAATTTTTAAGTTTTGGACTGACTGTGTGTCGCACGATATTTTCTATGTTTCATTGTCATTTGATCACAAATGTACATGTCGTTAAGTGATAGTGTGGTCGTAATCACAACTTGCCTGGAATGGGAATTGGCTATCAAGTGAGGCTGTCGGAACTTGACGACAGACTTTCAACTTGAGGGTGGTAGCTAGCCAGTAGACTACTAGAAGTTTTCTACCACCTTGCTCTAGTTTCTTAACGATGTTTTCCTTTACCAAGCTCAAACTCATTGCTGGGATTTGAACCCACACCATGCTGTATGCGATCCAAACACGCTAACCACAAAACTAATACAAATAAATAGAAACGTGAGAATATACAAATAAATAAAAACAAAAAGGATAGTCTGTAACCTTAGCACAAAAGCCCGAGGAAGCCTCGGAGGTAGAGCGTTTTCCGGTTTCATTTGTTGCGGTTCGAATCTCTCGTAGGGCCGCATCCAGTGGTAGAAACCTTTGCCGCAGTCTTTTTTCAGGTCCATGTACGTCAGGTATTTAGGTTTACCGGATAACTTGGAATCCACCAACCATTTCTAAATATATTCCCTTAATTATCAGAAAGACCTAGCGGTCGACGACGCGACGCGACGGTCGGATGGTACTACGCTACGTACTACGTATAATGCGTGGCGCGGCGTGGCGTAAAATCAACAATCACTCGGTACCTGTTCAAGTGTCCAACGTAATCGGGCCGAAGCGGGCCTCGGTGACAACGAAATCGTGAACGATGAACGCCAGAGTACTTTCTATTAGTGAACGCGAAAATAACAAATATGACGTCTACTGCTGAACATACGCCTCCCCCTTAGAGCGCCACACCGACCGACAACGGGCCACTTGCATCCACCGGTTGCCCGCGACTTTCATAATGTCGTCGGTCCACCTACTTATGTTCAGCAGTGGAAGTCTTAACGTCCATGACAAATGAACAGTGCCCATTGAACGGCTTCGGCGGCGTGATGCACGTAGGACAAAGGCCCCGGTCGCACCGCAACGAATTCGCGGACACGCTTCGGATCGCTTCGCAATCGCGTTCGCTTTGAATCGGCTACGTAATACGTTGCGTTAGAATATGCTATGCTTACTGACTTACTATCGGACTAGCTTGTTCGAATTACCGAGCTATCATTAGATAATACATAAAATAAAAACAAACATAAAAAGACGCTTTGCAATAACGAGGACGTCTAATGAGCTCACAATACATTATATTACTAGTACCTATCCATTCAAGTTCCGATACCTACATTCCAACTCCATCACCAGACCAGCATCGTTATTGGATATATTTTCTGGTAATGGCCTTCGCTTTCATGAATAGCCAGTCTGATATTCGTGAAAGCGAAGTCCATTACCAGATAGGTTACATAATAAGGACTGGGGCCTCAGTTGTTCCTCAGATATTATTGTTTATATGTATATATTGTTGTAGTATTAGTAAATAGTATATTTTTATTATTTTGCTATGTTTAAGTAGTATGTAGTCTTATTATGTAAGTATGTCTGTTTTTTCTGTTTGTGCGTTACATATTCCTTTATAAGGGCACACCCCGACCCTTACATCTTCCTTGTAAATCCTCTCCATGCTAAGGTTGCCTGGAAGAGATCGCTTTAAGCGATAAGGCCGCCAATTGTTACACTAGTTTTTAAGTAGATTTTTGTATTATGCATGTAATTTCTGGTGTGAACAATAAAGAGTTATCTATCTATTGTTTTATCGTCGAAACTTCATATAGTTAGGTACATTGGCAAAAATTCAAATAGATCTAAGTTGATGAAAGCAGCATTCTTAACACTGAGATAAATCCCAGGATTTATATGAGCATAATAAAGTGCAGATCAAAGAATGGTACAAGGTCTCCGCCGCACAGTAATCAAAAGTATCCTTCCGTCAGTATAGTCATGATGTACACTGCTTAATTTCAACTTGGTAATTTGAACAATGACCGATTACACAAGTCGTGAAATGGTAGCAAACAGACAGAAAAAGATTTCGCATATTTAGCTATTAAGGCCTTAGTCGTGTCACAGTCGTCTCGACCGCTCATTTTTTCAATATTCTAACTAATATTATAATTCAGAGGAATATAGCCGTAGTCGTATCAGGACCAATAAGGCTTTGAGGTATAAAAATGGATATGTTCGTCTCGAGGAAGCAACTTCGCTTGCGCGATTCAGAACTCCCTACATTACAACTGTCAGTCTATACAAATCATCAAAAAATTCACAAAAATTGATCATCGCCATCTAGCAAACTATAGGAATTAACTTTGTCTCTCTTTCTGCATGTTTGTCGCGCTATCACGGCTAAACGGATCTAAGGAGTTACTTTATATCAGAAAGACGGACATAGGATACTTTTTTTTATGTTCACGCGAACGAAGTCGCGGGTAACGACTAGTTGAAGATATATTGTAATGTAATTGTAATATTGGCGTGATGTGATTAAAATGTTCTTAACCTCAGTTTCTGTGAGATGCACCGGCATCAGTACAGAGAGTAAACTCCGCTGGTCGCCGAATGTGTCGTGTTGACTGATAGAGCACCACGGTTGCCAGCGGCAGTCTCGATTGTAAAGTTCCAGCAGCGATCGATGCACCAGTTCAGAGCACGTCAGCTCGCTGGAAAATTACGATAAACTCAAGTTCTCTTTCCACGTCTCATCAAAATACTTGCAAGAAAAAGTCGTTAAAAAAAAATTACCGTCGTAGGATGAAAAAGCGAATAGTCTTCGCGAGGTACATTTCTCTACATTTTCCGTGAGATATCGTTGAGCTCTCTGATTTCCGGTCACCCTGCCGATCGTCAACATAGTCTGTCGATTCTTCACCCAGTACAGTTTCAGTTTCTTCTAGAGGTATGCTCTCATCAGAAAATGGCTCGTCGATCAAAATTATGCCCCCCTCTTCGTTTACCACAATGCGTTTCGAAAAGGAATCTTTCATTTTTAACCAGTTCTGATGTAGCTTAGTCACGCTGCTCAATTCGTCAGGTGTTATCTTTATGTCGCATGATGTTAACGATCGGCATTCATGACACGCCTCGTATGTTATATGTAAGTTTTCACCGTCAAAAGTGGCCCTCGTCGCGCTGTCTAACGTCATATCGTAATTATTTTCCGAATCAATGACCACTGCTGTGTTATTCGGAGATTCAACTGTAATTTTATTATTTGCCTTGTTAACAGTGACGGTGCTAAAATTGACGTTTTCGATTGTGTAAATAATTTGCACAGAGATGTAACCGTCAATTCTTTCACGTACTTGGCTTCCTGTATGCTCTTCTTCTACGACCATTTCTTTTATCTCAACTCTTTTTGTTGATACTGAACTTGAAACACTTACCTGTGATACAATATAACTTTTTTGAGACATGGATGCTTTGGATTTAGTAGTATCCGAGTCAATATCAGAACTTTTCATTTCGAATAAGTACATTTCATCTTCAGTCCACTCAGGATATATTTCCTCATCTTCTACGATAAATTTCGTGATTATTCGTGTTTTGTCCGGGAAAGTTACTATCTGAAGGCCGTCTTTATTCAGTAAAATATGGGTGCCATCCATTCGCCTCGAGAATACTTCACCCAAGCAAAAATCAGTAGCTGTTCGGATGAGAAGATTTTCTATAAAAAAAGGGACATCGTTTGTCCACTTTTGTCTAATGCCTGATGTTTCTATATATTCAAATTCTTCTATCACCAGTTCATATTCAAGCGGCTTTCCCTCCTCTTCGGGTTCAGGTTCTTTCGATTTGGACGAAGCTTTGCTGGTTTTTTCCTTCCCTTTGTCTTTTTCTTTACCTTTACCTTTTTTACTCTTATCAGAATTGGGTTCACTTAGTAATTCATCGTTCTCCTCGAGAACCACAAGTCTTTGATAGCATTTCGTTATTTTTATATAAGAACCGTCTGGCTTTAGCACTTCTATATTCCCAGATGTCTTAAATATTATGACCTCGCCGTTTAAGCTGATGCAACGCATAGTTTCGTCAAGACTTAACGTAGACGAGATGTAATATTGTTTAATATGTAAAATAATCGGAGAATTTTCTTCATATATACTTTCCGTTATAAGGCCGTTAGGCCACGTGACAAAAAGAGAGTGATAAGGGTAGGTCTCGAATAACTCTTGAGTTTCAGCTTCTGTACTCGGTGACGCTGTCACGGAAACCGGCACTTTATATGTTTGTTTCTTAATGTTTATCATTACTTGATCTTTGCTGACTATCCGAAACGATTGACAAGAATCGATAATTTCCGGTGTCACATTATCTCCTAAAGCTCTTTGCAGCCAGAACTCATTGCAGTTGTTTCCTGGAACCACATTCATTATTATGTATTCAACATTTGTCGGTATAATCAACGTGTACATGCTATTTACTCGAGTTCCGTCTCGGGAAAAGTAAGAATCATCCTTTCCAAATATTTCAACTCTTCTGTCACCTAAATCGTACCCCAAAAACTCTTTGGGGGGTATTTCACCAGACTCGGACGTTGTGCGGCTCGTCATAAAAGATTGACGAAGACGATTTTTAGGTGTTGATGGTGACTTTTGTTTCTTACTGCCTTTCGAATCAATTTCAGATGATGTCGGCGTTGACGATCTTTGAGAAGTTTCAGCGTTTGACTGATCAGAGCTTCGAGGCTCTTCCTCCATCCCATGAAGTTCTTGATATTTAAGCGTGCCTTCCATCAAAAGATCTAATGCTACTTCTGCATTACCAACGCAAGATTTAAATGCGTTAGGATCTACGACGACTTTATACTCGGATTGTGATTTTAACTGCATGGCTTCGTCATAAATGTTTTCCTCGGTCTGAATCCAATCGTAATGTTCCTCAAGTACGAAGTCGAAGAAATCTTGTAAGCATAAAGGTGTTGCCAAATGACAGCGCCACTCGTCACGTGCTATGCCATCTTTATCATGGCTATTGAAAAACATTAAGACGAAGCAATCGGTTACTTCGCAATATTTGTAATCTACACAATTAAATTTACCAAAAGCATCAGACATGATTTGAAATGCACTAGCTCCAGAAAAATCTTCAAAATACTCAAAATCATCAATCATGTGGTTGATGGGCGCTCTATTCGCCAATTCGGCGGCAGAGATAAGTTCACTGATATCAGGACAGTCGAAAAGGAATTTTATGCGACGAGATTCGGGGTCTTCTCCATATGAGTCTTCTGTCGTATTATCACTTTTTGTCATCGATGGAAATGATGGTGTTCTCGAGCCAGAAGTATTCAGTAGAGACGTGGTCCTTGCGAGGGGTTCAGCGAGCACGCTACGCTTCAAATAGATTTTCTTGAAATCTGATATGGTAGCGGAAGGTAGGTGTTTCTTTTTTAATGAGCTTCTATTATTGTACAACTTACGGCAAGCTAAAATATGTATCAACCTGTTAAGCTCGGCTGTTTCTACATCCTCTCTCTGAAAGCACGATAGCAGTAAGTTGACATGAAAATTGATTTTTGCCTCCAGCTCACCGTGAGGTCTCTTTTGTGCGTCCCACAATTTATGGAGTGGCATACGATAAAGCGAAGACAACACTATATTATCTAAATTTATGTTTCCTAAATGAAAAGTAGCGTATTTAGCGAAATCGCCGTAGTTTATGATCGTTGGGGGCTTATGATTTTCATATTCTTCACCATATGTTAGGCGATAAGCTTTTCTATTCGCCTCAGTCTTGCAAAGCGTGTTAAAAACTTCATTCACAAAAGCCTCAGCTCTTTCTACTTTGTCATCATCCGCGTAACTCTTGCGAGGTTTGTTCATAGTAACAGCGCTTGATAGGGACGTCCTGCTGCTGTTTTCTTTTAGCTCTTGACTCTTACAGACTGTCTGCAGAATACTATCTATTACAGAAAAACAAGTAACACACTCGAGTGGGATGTCTTCGATTTGTTGATGGTAATATTTATTAAAGCGCTCATCTGCTATGTCTACAGGTATATTTATAATATCTATATTTTCTAGATAGTGTTTATGTTGTCGTGTTAGATCTTGTACATCATATAGTAGAAAACACATCTCGTCGTATATTTTATCCGCATTGCCCGACAAACTTTCAGAATCCCAATATGGAGGAGAAAATATGACAAAAGCAGTATTCTTATAATCATCTGCACCGTCTCTAGAGATACGCAGTAATTGAAGATCTTCCCAAAATTTAAAGGATATCTCAGCCAGAATTTCAGTTTGACTTTGACCCCTTTTCGTAGCTCTAAACAAAGTAGAAGGTACTTTGGTCGTGCCCGGATCAATCCTGATCTGTACTATAGCTGATAACGGTATTCCGATTTTGATAAGGTTGCTGGGAAGCAGAGGGTCTAGGAATCCCGTTACAGCAACGTAAAGATTTGGTCCATCAGTAGGATAGTCATCAACATAAACTTTGTCTCTCCATTCTTCACCCCTCAGCCTGAGACTAGTATTGTATTTTTTACCTTCTTCAGGTTCGGGGACTAGAGTGTCAGGATCTGGTGTGCCCTTCTTGCCTTTCCCTTTTGGAGGCGACGGAGGTTGGACTGATTCCGGCGGCTTCACGTTCACAGTCCCTATGACCTCTGCCTTATCGATCATAGTCGCTGATTCCCTACGCATACCTTCTTTTACCTCCAACTTTTGTCTTTTAATGAATAGATACTCATTTTTCAATTTCATTATTAAATGTTTGATGATAAGGGCTAGAATGTCGGATGGTATGTCTTTTTTATCCTTAAGAAAGGCCTGTCCTTCTTCAAATACCCGTAGGTTATCATCTCTAACTTTTTTCTCGCATCCGAGCTGGTTCACCATGAAAATAGTTTCTGTTTTGCATATGTTCTTTATGACAAACCGTTTTTCCTCAGCTGCAAAGATTTCGAACTTGTTCAAATAGATTCTATCTTGGTCGCTGCCGGCAGCTTCAAACATTACCACTTTAACTTTCCAAGTGTCTTCATCTAAGATGGCATTCTCGATATTCATCCGCCAGGCAATGCTCTCGAGTTCCTTTTTATTTTCTTTTTTCGGAGCCATTTTTTTTAAATTTATGATTATAACCCAACATCAACCTTCGCTTTGCTTTTATTATATATTTAGTGTTTCACACAAACTACTAGGATGGTTTTTCATAAATATATAGTATTTCACATAATATATTTAGTATTCAGGCTATTAACAAGTTTATTGTGTTTCATTTTGAAACACAAATATTTATTGACGTAGTGTCATCTATGTCCGTGACATGATTTATATCCACTGGCCTCCGTAATACTATGGTTAAGGAGGTTAATGAATAGTAAGTGACAGTCGCGAGAACATAATACTCCTTCCACCCGCACTTTGCATAGTACGCCATATGCACAGAATTCTCCCTATTAAAATGTCTTTGGCCATTTGCTTTGAGGATGGTTAACATATCAAAGGCCATACGGCGCTGTGTGTAAAAAAAAAGTCCACCACCAATATTATATGTTTAAAGCTTCGCGCCCGCGGCCGCTAGTTGACGTGGATAAGCACTAAACACTTTTAGATGACTTCTGGCTTCGTAGGCCGCTGCTGCCGCGGCAAGCTTGCTTGGCTCGCGCGTTATGGTCACCAATGACCTAACACTCATTCTCGCTTCGCTTGTCGTTGTACCTATAATGACTATCCCTAGACTAGACGAATCATCAAAAAGTTAACGTAGGGCATGACTTGGACTTGTTCATGACTAAGACTATGACAGAGATTTGTTTTAAACATATGTGATGTGGTTGTTGTTGTTTTGAAATATTTCACTACATTTGAAATATTACAAATCTTGACACTAGCTAAATAAAATATATGTGTTGAGTAGAATCGAAATATAAAAGAAAGAAAAAACAATGTCTGGGTCATGCACAGAAAAGAGAGAAGTAAATTGTTTTTCTCTTTTTTTCTCATTGTTATCAACTTTGACGGCCCACATATTTAGCAAGCGGTACATCTAATAACAAAAAATTTAAAAGTCCTATTCAACGAGTCCTATTCATCCCACATGATAGGTTTCAGCGAATATTTATTTTTTTACTCCATCTTTACAGCTTATGGAAGCTACCCTTATTTAACAAAAAAAAAAAGTATTTTTATTTTTCGTAACTGTAGGTCTATACTTAGACTATCGTTGTGCAAAATTTCATGCATGTGAGTTTATAAATTTGGAAGTTTTAAGGCTGTAAAGGACAGACAGTTATTCAGTTATAACACATGCATTCTCGTGCGAAAAATCTTTACGAAATCGATCCATACTAATCTAACGTTCACTAAAACTCGAAACTCGCGTCGCGCTAGCTTTCTTATCTTACCCAAGTGTCGTACGAACTATAGCATAAAAACAATAAGTTACGAAGGCGCACAGCTTTATAATAAACTACCCTCCGAATTAAAAAACATAAACTCACTTAATGTATTTAAAACGAAACTTGCTCTTCATATACCTAACAAATGTTTATTAATGAACTAACTATTTTATCTATCTATTTATCTAAGAATGCGATAATTGTGTACCTACCTTAACTAGAACGACTTACAATATTATTATTTTTTCTATGTAATTGATTCTCATGTAAGTGATAATTATTATCTTTATGAGAATAAATGTTTATTAAACCTAGACAGACATGCAAACTTATAAGGGTTCCTTTTAGTACTACGGAATCCTAAAAACGATCGAGAAAATATTTTCTTGGTGCCGATCAATCCTGTTTGTAGAAATAAGCGAGATGTGTATAGGGTGGGGTGGATATTGGGTCAGATTATGATAGAGATTAGAAATTTGGATTCAATATTCCTCAAATTGTCTAGGTGAACAATAAGAATGGATTATGCAAAATTCCATCTCTAAAGGGGTAAAATCATCGAGTGGTATAATGGACGTTTTTTTATGTTTCAAGAAATAAAAACTTTTTTTACAATTAAACTTGTGTACAAAAGATAAAATATAAAAAAGGCTTTTTCGCAAATCAAACGCTGAAGAGGTGAAATGGGATTTTAAAATTACTGTAGCTTATGCGTGCGAAGCTGTGCGGGCAAGCTAAACTTGAATAAGACAAACATTAACCAAAATGTTTTTAATATAATTATTTTGATTTCTTCACTACTTTACACTGATAGCAATAACATACTTTTTAATAAAAAATATTATCATCTACATCTAAGAGTAATTTTATCCTAGTATCCTAATAACTAAGCTAGTAGTTCTGCGAACAGTAGACCTAGCGAGCATAAGCTTTTTTGCACAATAGCACTTCCACAATTACATATATTTTTTTAGTCGTTGGCGATTTTTGGTTGGTGGGGTATTTCCCCCCAAAACAGGGGAAGTTCGCTGCGGCGCCATTTACCGGCTGATCCAAACAAAAAAGGCCAACGACAAAAAAAAAAGTAGAAAGTTGTAGAATCTGTACACCAAGTTTCATCAAGATAAGATGAAAAATACGATTTGTACGTACCAACATACGGACAGATGAAATCAAATTTTTCCAGTTGAAACTGAGACCTTTCATTCGCTTCGCTCACTTGGTCAACTATAGTATACAACAGGCAATTAATTGCAATAATCATAGTATGTATCAGGAAACTTTGGCAAGTCACAGCATTATTACAACTGTAAGATATAAAAGAACTAAATTATTAAACGAGTCGTCTATCACAGCCAAAATTTGCTCGCTCGCCACCCTTCAGCTCTCGCGAGTATCTTAGCGAGGGTGAGGTTTAACAGTTTAAAATATTGCGTGACAAAATAAATGTGGTAACAAACGTAGCATTCTGGCGAATCAGCTAAATATTTCAGAATAACATTTTAGCCGAGCGCAGACTAGAAATGCGCGTCTTTTAAATGGCACAGCGAGAGGAAGCGAGGGGTACTCTGCTAATTTCGATGTTGTCATAACAAAATACCTCTTGCTTTCTCCCGACGAGGTATCTGAAAGGACGATTTGGCAAAGGGCAGTTTCTATATCAGGCCCAGCGATAAACAAGTTCAAAGGAAAACAAATGAATTGCTTGTTTTCTGACTGTGATAGGCTAATAAATCCATACAAAAAGACTGTCCCATTTGTATGTTTTTTTGGTTTTAAATACGGTGCTCAACTTTTTGTCAGAAACCCAGAGCGTATGGTCACAAGTAAATGCTAAGGTTTATCAACACCAGAAATATTTATTGATAGAAATAAACTCTTAAACTCTCTCTCTCCCTCTTACTTTCTTATAGCATGCAGTCTTAACTCTATGTAGACAACTTGTCCGTTGCTATAACTACAGAACTGGACTCACTTTTTTAGATTCTGTCATATTTCTGGTAAATGTTTTTCGACAAACTCTTTGATTAGCGTCATTCCTCGCTTGTTGATAGAATGCCCCAGTCGAGGAAGCGTGTGGAACTCTGCCTGGACTCCCAGGGCTTTGAGCTCGTTAAACGTGCTCTGGCCCCAGGAAAAATCGACTAGGTCGTCGGCGTCACCATGCAGTTGCAGAACTGGTGATACTGAAAATACAACCACACCATATCCTGTACATATCTGATGATACAAACTATTTCTTTGCCAAAAATTGGGTTCGCCTCAGCAGACAATTTCACTAAATATATTATGTGCTATATCAAATGAAAAAAACCTAACAGTTTAGCCCAGTCAAGTTTTTACGAGACACGGGACTTAGTATGGAGGACGCGGACAAAATTATTCGTAGCATAAACATAATATTGTGTTTGATATAATTTGCTGACGTGGAATCAATAATAAAGGTACGGAACACAGAAAAAGCATTTATGCTTGAGACATAATACATTATCGTCGCTGACGACTATAACTGCTTTGCTTACGATCGTCTCTGAAATAGAATCTATAGCGCGAAAATAAAGACGATATTGCAAAATGTAAAATTTGAGTCTGTTTCGAATACACATTTAGTTTAATTATTGTACATGAATATGAGAGGTTGGTTCTACAATTATGTACAGAAAAAAAAATGTTATAAGTTCCGGGTTAAACGCTAAATTGACTGGTCTAGTTTACCTTACTTAGGATAGCGAGTGAAATCGCTGGATGCTGCAAGTAAATGCTCAAGTAATCCTGTTTGTTACCTTTTCACGACTAAACTTTGACTGTTCAAGGTTGTACCCGCTATATTAAAGGTGGTGGAACCTTTTTTTGGGTCAAAGTATAGTTATTAGGTACCTGTGGTGCAGCATGTCTGTGAAAAAAGAGAAGCGTCGTGGAATTGAGGGGGCGCATTGCTAATTATTATTGTTGCGTTGACAACAATGCTCTGTCAATGCAATCACGTTAAAAAACAATTGATACTTGGTGGGTAGGAACGGTAACTACTCAGTTCTCACTAGAACTCAGTCAGGTGAGTTATCATCACACTAACATTATAAATGCGAAAGTTTGTGTGTAAGTAGGTAAGTATATAAGTGTGTTAGTTCACGTTCAACTCTGTAACGGCTGAACGGATTTGGATGGAGGTAGCTTATACCCTGGATAAACACATAGGCTACTTTTATCCCGGAAACATATTCGGTTTTTATTGAATAGCAGGTGAAACTGCGGGCGCAGATAATATAAAAAAATATATACAAATTTTAGTTCACCGTTATGCCAAGACGCTTCTCTTTTTGCACAGACTCAGTTTTGCTTAGTAGTAGAAACAAGTTGATACTTACACTGCACACCAGCTGCATTTCTCAGTTCTTGATATATAATAGAGTTATTGTTAAGAAAAGAGCTGAAGACGAAGGTACCAGCCACGTTTCGGTGCCATCGTAAGCCAACATGGAAAGCAAGCGCACCCCCCATTGAAAAGCCACCTGAAAAAAATTTCAACACAACATTTAAGTTGCAAGAGTCACAGATAGAATTTGGACAAAAATGACACAGGAGCTAGAAACAAAAAACGCCTACACTTAGCAGAGGGCGATTGCGGGGTTGGACTGAATGGTCCGAGTCACAGATAGAATTTGGACAAAAATGACACAGGAGCTAGAAACAAAAAACGCCTACACTTAGCAGAGGGCGATTGCGAGGTTGGACTGAATGGTCCGAGTCACAGATAGAATTTGGACAAAAATGACACAGGAGCTAGAAACAAAAAACGCCTACACTTAGCAGAGGGCGATTGCGGGGTTGGACTGAATGGTCCGAGTCACAGATAGAATTTGGACAAAAATGACACAGGAGCTAGAAACAAAAAACGCCTACACTTAGCAGAGGGCGATTGCGGGGTTGGACTGAATGGTCCGAGTCACAGATAGAATTTGGACAAAAATGACACAGGAGCTAGAAACAAAAAACGCCTACACTTAGCAGAGGGCGATTGCGGGGTTGGACTGAATGGTCCGAGTCACAGATAGAATTTGGACAAAAATGACACAGGAGCTAGAAACAAAAAACGCCTACACTTAGCAGAGGGCGATTGCGGGGTTGGACTGAATGGTCCGAGTCACAGATAGAATTTGGACAAAAATGACACAGGAGCTAGAAACAAAAAACGCCTACACTTAGCAGAGGGCGATTGCGGGGTTGGACTGAATGGTCCGGGTCACAGATAGAATTTGGACAAAAATGACACAGGAGCTAGAAACAAAAAACGCCTACACTTAGCAGAGGGCGGTTGCGGGGTTGGACTGAATGGTCCGAGTCACAGATAGAATTTGGACAAAAATGACACAGGAGCTAGAAACAAAAAACGCCTACACTTAGCAGAGGGCGATTGCGGGGTTGGACTGAATGGTCCGAGTCACAGATAGAATTTGGACAAAAATGACACAGGAGCTAGAAACAAAAAACGCCTACACTTAGCAGAGGGCGGTTGCGGGGTTGGACTGAATGGTCCGAGTCACAGATAGAATTTGGACAAAAATGACACAGGAGCTAGAAACAAAAAACGCCTACACTTAGCAGAGGGCGATTGCGGGGTTGGACTGAATGGTCCGAGTCACAGATAGAATTTGGACAAAAATGACACAGGAGCTAGAAACAAAAAACGCCTACACTTAGCAGAGGGCGATTGCGGGGTTGGACTGAATGGTCCGAGTCACAGATAGAATTTGGACAAAAATGACACAGGAGCTAGAAACAAAAAACGCCTACACTTAGCAGAGGGCGATTGCGGGGTTGGACTGAATGGTCCGGGTCACAGATAGAATTTGGACAAAAATGACACAGGAGCTAGAAACAAAAAACGCCTACACTTAGCAGAGGGCGGTTGCGGGGTTGGACTGAATGGTCCGAGTCACAGATAGAATTTGGACAAAAATGACACAGGAGCTAGAAACAAAAAACGCCTACACTTAGCAGAGGGCGATTGCGGGGTTGGACTGAATGGTCCGAGTCACAGATAGAATTTGGACAAAAATGACACAGGAGCTAGAAACAAAAAACGCCTACACTTAGCAGAGGGCGATTGCGGGGTTGGACTGAATGGTCCGGGTCACAGATAGAATTTGGACAAAAATGACACAGGAGCTAGAAACAAAAAACGCCTACACTTAGCAGAGGGCGGTTGCGGGGTCGGAATGGACTGGGCTATCGATATCTATTTTTTTTTTTTTTTTCCTCCTAAGAGGATTATGGCGTCGCACGTCTTATGCATTTGCCAGTGTCAAGTATACTCATAATTTTTCAAGTTTTGGTGAATATTGTCAAATAAGTCATAGTCACAGTCAAAGGCGAGCAAAGCAAGTCACGGTCAAGTCCAAGTCATGCCCCAGTAAAGTGGTGAAAACTTTACTAGAGCCTTCTATGGAGTTTTGGAAACAACACGAAAATTCACGTTTCACGACATTATACCATTCACCAACACTCGTGCATGTTCACGAACACTTAACGGGTAAAAATTCACTGTTTTTACACATTAACACTCGAAATAACACAAGTTTTGGAAAATAATAAAATGACGCGACATGATTTCTTCACGTTCCCGCCAAAACTCCTCGATATCTATTATACTGCATACTAGTTGAGCAAGCAGGTTCCAGAGTAGGTGTTTGTATATTTGTCCGAATATAACTTACTAGTTGTTACCCGCGACTTCGTTCGCGTGGACATAAAAAAAGTATCCTATTCGTCCGTCTTTGTGATATACAGTAACACAGTACAGTAACTCCTTATCAAATTTTATCAAGATCCATTCAGCCATTTTTTTTTTTTCTTTTTCCTCCTAAGAGGATTTTGGCGTCGCACGTCTTATGCATTTGCCAGTGTCAAGTATACATATATATTCTCAAGTTTTGTTAGATATTATCAAATAAGTCATAGTCACGGTCAAAGTCGAGCAAAGCAAGTCACGGTCAAGTCCAAGTCATGCCCCAGTAATGTGGTGAAAACTTTACTAGAGTCTTCTATGGAGTTTTGGAAACAACACGAAAATTCACGTTTTACGACATTATACCATTCACCAACACTCGTGCATGTACACGAACACTTAACGGGTAGAAATTCACCGTTTTTACACATTAACACTCGAAATAACACAAGTTTTGGAAAATAATAAAATGACGCGACATGAATTCTTCACGTTCCCGCCAAAACTCCCATTCAGCCATTTAATCGTTATATCGCGACAAGCATCCAGACATAGAGACAAAGTTACTCCCTATAGTTCGCTAGATAGCGTTGGTCCATTTTTGTGCATTTTATTACGTTTTGTATGGACTGACAGTTGTAATGTAGGGAGGTCTGAATTGCGCAAGCGAAGTTTTTCCCTGGGAGACGAACATATTCATTTTTATACCTTTTAGCTTTATTGGTCCTGTTACGACTGCGGCTATATTCCTCTGAATTATATTATTAGTTAGGATGAACCTTTTATTTGATCTTCGTGAATTTTGAAGGCATGTAGTTAATTACATTAAATTAAAAAAAGTTGGAATATGAAAATGAGTTTTGGGGCTGTGAAGTTATAGGGGTAGCAAGGTCTCAGTTCAGCATTAACTATTAGTAAAATAGAGGTTGATGGAGTGGGCTTACCTTATCTTTTTTTTTTTTTTTTTGGTAAAGTTACTACAAATAATAGAGAAATTATAATAAGAGAAAAATAGAAAGATGCGTAACTCGATTTTAGTTCTGATAAGGACGTAAGATGTAGCTGCTTTAATCTGCGATATGAAAAATTGACAACTGATTTGAAAAAGATACCCGGATGTTTTACCGTAATCGTACGGAGAAAAAACTAGTTAAGAGCATGTCGGGCCATGCTTAATAGGGCTTAATGTTTAAAAGGCTGACCCCCGAATACTGAAACTTTGTTAACTTTGACAACAGATTAATTCTAATACTGTCTTTGTCTGGCAATAAGCAAATGACAAAGACAGCAATAGACTTAATCTGTCGTCAAAGTTAAGAAACATTTCAGTATTCGGGGGAAAATGATTTAAAATGTTAATGGCCCATAAGTCTCAAAATGTAGTAAAATTGTAATTAAGTGCCTACTGATTGCATTTGAATTTTTTTGTTTCATAAAAAAAAAAAAACTAACATTTAGGGTATTCTTGTTTTTTTATTTTGTTGTCATTTTATTCTTTGTTTTCTAACATAATATAGTGGCCCTGAACACTACTAGGTTAGGTTATGTTTGAACTACAACAACAAAAAGCGCGAATGTGCTGCGGCAGGCTTTTGTAGCGGTTTGGACATTAGCTGACTAAATTTATAAGCACCATCTAGTTTTGAGCAAATTTTTCAGGGGTACACTTTTTTGTATGAGATTATCACGACGTAGTAGAGCTTTCATTCTTTCCAAAAAAGGAATCAAGATATACTCACCAACCATAATTCTTTCAGTAGGAATACCAGCATCATTTTCTAGTTTTATAAGGTTTCGAACTTCTGTTTCAATCTTGGTAATAGACTCAAGTTTTTCCGGAACTGATGGGGAGATGCCAGCACGGTCGAACCACACATTGCTCATTCCACCTCCGGCTGGTGAGTAGGGCTGCAGTGGAGCAGTCGGGTACAAAACTTTAATATGTGGAAATGAGAAATTCTTTACCATTAATCTGACCCATTCTTTCATATCAGCACCGTTCGAGCCTGAAATTTATTGAAAGTCCGTTTATAATATGGGTTTTTATCCACACTACATCGTGAGAGTTAGGTAATGTGTCAGAGACACAGAGTTAGGTGTGTGTCTCTGTCTAAACAACGACTAAGGGTGCTAATGCTAAACCCTTACTGTCTCACCACAAAAGTGTTTTAAAACAACGATTAGACACCTGTTTTGGTCTTATTTAGGGCTGTCGACTCTGTGATTCCTAGCTCTGGTAAGTGGTAACCATATCCAGCTCCTTTATCGTTAATGATAAGGAAACTTGATGTAGAAACGCCAAGTTTCCACACCACTTCACACACGGATGTGCAGAGACATCTTGTGGAATTTTAGCATAGTACAGTAGTTACAAAGTATTCTAGTGAGCTGGAGGATGGTGGAGTGTTTAAAGCAAAACCTATAATGCTCCTCTCATGGATGTGGCCTTCTCAGCCAGCAACATTCATACAATTTTGCAGTATGTAGAAGTTGAATGGTGGGTTAGTAACTAGCAGTCTTTTTCGGGCTCTGGTAGCACAATCTCCTGATCTTGCGCTCTCAAGCAATGTCAAAATTAGAAGACTCCCAACCATCTCGTAAGACTATTCACTAGATCTTAAAACCACACAACAAACGACTTCAATGCTAGAGTAAGCATAAGTGATAAGAATGCGTAACAAAATTAACAAAATTGTGCTTTGTTTACATACCAGATCCATGAAAAAAAATTACAGTTGCGCTATGTTTTGCTCCAGTATGTTTGGTTATATTAAGAGCCCCTAATTTAGACATTTTTAGAGCTTTACTTTTAATTTGTATCTATTGCATAAATCGTTAATCAAATCATAGCAAAAAAATTATAACAGCGTAAATCAAATAACCTCAAATAACAAAAGAGAAAATAAAATATGGGTGTCGATAATGTACAGCCCAATAATGTACGGCCCACCTCCGGCCTTCGGTAGCGGAGACACCAACTTCGTCTAAGGGAGACACTCTCCAGGCGAAAAGCTGAAGGTCGAGCAAAGAAGCCAAGTCACAAGTCTTAGGGTGTCTACACATGGCCTGACCTGACATCGATTGAAAGGGACAGATAGACATGAATTTCACGGGAGCAAAAGAAACATACTATTAAGGTTATAGCTTCTCCCTTTCGCTCCCCCAGAAATTTATATATAGCCATCTCTTTCACACGATGTCAGGTCAGGCCATGTATAACCACCTCAAGGCCTCGCTACATGGCCTGACCTGACATCGTGTGAAAGAGATGGCTATATATAAATTTCTGGGGGAGCGAAAGGGAGACGCTATAACCTTAATTGTTTGTTTCTTTTGCTTGCGTGAAATTCAAATTTAGCTATCCCTTTCACACGATGTCAGGTCAGGGCCCCTATTCGGAGAAATGACATTTTATCTCACTCCCATTAAATTCTAAATTAGAGAGACAGTGACCGAGACAATCTCGAGCGCACAGGAATAGGGTCCCTGGCCATTTGTAGACATAAAATAATACTCAGCAGTGGACTGACTCACGTGGGGTTGATGATGTATAAAATAATAGTAGATAATGAGGCGTTTTCCAAAAATAAATAAATCCTGGTTATAAAAGTACCCAATAGATGGCGTTAGATGTACCTTGCATTTTTTCTGTCACTGTCAAGACATTAAAGACAAAAAAATGTACGTGTTCCTTTTTATTTCTCGTGTTTTTTGGCTCGACATGTTTATTTAGACAATTTCAAGTAACGTAACTATGTATTTGACTTCATGTGAAATATTACAATAGTTGACACTGGCTAAATACACAACGTGTAGAGCCAAAATTTACGATTTAAAAAAAATAAATAATAATAATAAAGCCCGTTTATTTCCAATCCAATTATACATGATTTAAAAAATAAACATAAAATATTTCGACAGAAATGACAATGACAGGTAAAACGGTAGTTCTGTTACGCCATCTAGTAAGTATTTTAGAACTACTTTTTTTTTTTGGATAACGCCTCATTGGTAAATTGGTAAGTAGGTATATTAGAAAATACTGGATCTTTTCTATTTTATAAAATAAATATATTGGAAAATATGTAACTATTCAAAAAATACCGCTAAAATCCAGGTTTCACTGGGTTATTGTACAAGAAACAACGCAGTAACTTGGGTTTTGTGCCGTTGGCGGCTACAGTGCCAATACGTTTGCCTGAATCGGCGGGAGTTTCTTTTACATCATTCAGTTTAAGCTCAGTGTCTGTATCGACACACACATCTAACGACGCAATTGCTTTATCTAATATTATAGTTTCCTGTTCAATAAAAGATAACTTTTTTGGTTTACTGGGAGGCTTCCAAAGAAATTTGTGTTTTTTTTCCAAATTATGCTTCAATTTTTGATTATGAGTGGCTAATACGATTTCCACACCTCTTCCTACACCATACTCGTTGGGTGCTGGACCTTGATAACTGCTTGCAGGAAACCGTTGAGCTCTGAAAGTAGGTCCTCGACAAACAGCGGGCACACACTCGTACTCTTCCAAATTGTAATATCCTGGTCCTGGCGTTTTCAGTCTTCCTAATACAGATAGCCAATCGTACCATGGTTGAAATCGTCCTTCTGAAGAACGAAAAGGAGAGAGGTATTGCAGTTGTTTTGTTCTTTTAATATAGAATCCCCCCATAGGAAGATCAGCAGGGCTCTGTTCATACTGCTTTTTTTCTAGTGGCTTCATGCGCATAGTTTTTGATTTAAATTCCCAAGTTGGTTTTGGGCATATTTCACGAGTAATTAAATCTTCATCTTGCTCTTCATCGTCGTAATCTTCATATAGCGTATCTTTAAAACGTCGAGCAGATGATCCGAAAGGAGGTTGAGAGCAGCTTAAAACGTGGCATTGTTTATTACTCGGGCTATAGGTTGCTGGGCTTGGACCTTCTTCTCGACGTGGCTTAAATCTTTTAGCTTTTATACCAAAAAATGAAGGATCAGGGAGTCTTGCAAGACAATATATTGTTGGAGGCTCTGGGAGATCAAAATCTCTTTTTATCCAGTGTGCAGCTGGCCCAGGACCCAGCACATCCATAGAATCATGAAATCGTTGAGCTTTAGGTCCAAAGTACCTCAAATCACGATTGTTTGAATACTTCGGACTGTAAGTAGCTGGTCCGGGACGTCCTTCCAGTACATTTTTTTGCTGAATCATTTCAATATAACGCAACTGCTTTGAATATTTTCTCTTTTGTCCTCGAATTTTTTCAGCACAAATTTCATCAAATGTTCGTGGCCTTTTTAAGTTATAATCAGCTGGACCAGGTTGTCTCTCTGGAGCTTTTATTGTTCGAGTAGATCTCCATTTGCTCCATTTACAACCTCGATAAAAAGCTGTAGACTCAATAACCTCAGTGTCATAGAAAGGAGCCTTAAAATCACTCTCAATTTTGTAAACTCTTCTATGTGTTCCATCAGGCATTTCTTTAAAACCATGATCTCTCCTAGAGGGTACTGACAGACCTTCTGATCCTGACCTTGGTGGTGGACCTTTATACAGTCGTTTAGGTATTTTTGCATAACAGCTTACTTGAGTTTCTTTTTCATTTTCATCCGAACATTCACAAGAATTTGGTAGACCACATCTGCATATAATAGCTTCTATATCTTCTTTGCTCAATGCTTCGTAAGGGAATCGAGGTTTTTTTGACATTAACGAAGAACAATTTGGTATTTTTGACCGTAGATCTGCATGATAGATTGCATGCGTCCATAATCGATTTCCAGCTTGTGTATTCCTTTCAGTTTTTGAGAGAAATGGCGCTCTATTAGGTTTTGTTTTGTAAGTTTGGTCATTCTGATATGAGCCAGGCTCAAGAAGTCTATAGGGATATGGCAGTCGTGGAAATCTTTCATCTTTATTGTAAGCCATTATATTTTAACAAACGTTGGGGCAATTATTTTGCATAAATATCAAAGGGCATATAATCACTACGTTTTATAAATATTTGAAGCTACTGTCGGTGAGAAAAAAAGAAAGATTATTTCGTGGTAAAGATATTCGTATGTTCATAATAAAAAAATAAAAAAATGAAATTACCTAATACCTAAATCATTTATCAAGGAGTATCATCAAGTGACTCTTAAATAAATATACAGATGATTATTTAAAGGCCTCGCTACATGGCCCCACCTGACACCGTGTGAAAAGGACAGCTAGACTTGAATTTTACGAGAGCAAAAGAAACAAACTATTAAGGTTATAGCTTCTCCCTTTCGCTCCCCCAGAAACTTATATACAGACATCTCTTATATGTAGCGAGGCCTTAAGGTGTCTATACATGGCCTGACCTGACATCGTGCGAAAGGGAAAGCTAGACTTGACTATGCTTCGACCCAAGCGGCCGGAGAATATTAATGAAAATTTTTTTGTATGTCTGCATTCTTCTGTTTTATAGGCGCAACAACGTGTGAAAAAGAGATAACTTATTTCAATTTCAAATACGAATGTAGCCGGTTTTTGATGGTAGAATGAGGCGTTTTCCAAAAAAAAGGAAATCCTGGTTATAACAGTACCCAATAGATGGCATTAGATGTACCTTGAGTTTTTTCTGTCACTGTCAAGACATGAAAAACAAAAAAATGTACGTGTGCCTTTTTTTTTCTCTCGTGTTTTTTGGCTTGACATGTGTATTTAGACAATTTCAAGTAACGTAACTATGTATTTGACTTCATTTGAAATATTACAATAGTTAACACTGGCTAAATACACAACGTGTGGAGCCAAAATTTACGATTTAAAAAATAAACATAAAATATTTCGACAGAAATGACAATGACAGGTAAAACGTTAGGTCTGTTACGCCATCTAGTAAGTATTTTAGAACTACTTTTTTTTTTTGGATAACGCTTCATTTAGTAATGTACTCATGATATAGTACAGGCCCCGCTACATGGCCTGACCTGACGTCGTCTGAAAGAGTTGGCTATATATAAGTTTCTGGGGGAGCGAAAGGAGAGCTATACCCTCAATAGTTTGTCTCTTTTGCTCCCGTGAAATTCAAGTCTAGCTGTCCCTATCACACGGTGTCATGTCAGGCCATGTGTAGACACCCTTATCCCGTAACTCTGAAAGCGATAGTGATAGTGCGCGAGCCATGGATTTAGCATCATACTGGATAGAGTCATTGCTTTGGCAGCGTGTCCACTTTCTGTTGGCGCGCTTAGTGAGTAGGGAAGTGAAAACTAGTGCAGAATCTATCGATAAAAATGTACACAAGTGTACAAAACTAAGAATTTGTAAAATAAGAACACAATGTTTGTAAAAATATGTACTTTATTGAACATCGAAACTCGTAATTGCCATATAAATAGTACGAATATATATAGTAAATATGAATGTTAATAAGTATTTACACCATCTCCTAGTTTCTTTTATTCTTCCTAGTTTTTTAATTGACAGCCCAGTCATAAAACTACATTTTTCAAAATAATTTCGACAAAGTCGAGATTATTTAGGTGGCTCCCAGTTTTCGCGCCTCACAACCTTTATCCACTGATTTCTGATTTCCGGACATTTTGGAAACCTATAACAAAATATTTTATTTTAATTAATTGGTTAACCATGACACAATATTGGTACAAAATATCATACATTTGAAGCCGCGAAAGCTTCAAAAAGATTAAAATTAATTATCGATAGAATAAGTATCAAGCCGATTAAACGCGGATAGGAATTAACGGTTCACTTAATTTAGTATATGTAGGATATTACAAGAGTATTTATTAGATAAATATCTACCAAATATCGACAATGTTTGAAACGTGCAGTGCTACTTCACTAGAAGGAACACGTAAAACAATGCATTTATTTATCTTAAATTAAAGCTTAAATTCATTACTAAATAACACTGCGTGATATTTGTGTGACTACAAACATGTATATTCTTTAAGTGAAACGAATATTTAGCTTTGATACTGGTTATTTTAGGTAATAAACGCTACAAAAAACTTACGTGTGAAATGATAATTCTGGGTCTTTTACTCCTCCTTTCGTTGTTCTCGATGGACAAAACACAGCACGACACGCCATAATATCACTATGTATGATAATATTAAGTCTTCACAGCGATATCGCAATGTTATGACCTACTAGTCGGTCAAAAATAGGCACAGAGTGCGAGGTTGCCAATCTTACAATAGCTCTCTCGCTTACTCTATGCGACGACCCGTGAAATAAAAAGAGAAACATGACAATGTGAACGACGGAGCGGCAACGTCTCATGGGTCTGTCCAGTATGATGTTTCGTCTAAGGTAAACAGGAACACAAACATTTAAAAAATCTTTTATTTTTAGTTGTAGTATGTACCATAACATAATGTAGTATTGTCCATGACTTTTTCCAATAAAGTTGTGGTTACACTATTAGAAAGGGACAAAGGTCCAACCTTAGACGAAGCATCATACTGGACAGACCCATGAGACGTTGCCGCTCCGACGTTCACATTGTCATGTTTCTCTTTTTATTTCACGGGTCGTCGCATAGAGTAAGCGAGAGAGCTATTGTAAGATTGGCAACCTCGCACTCTGTGTCCACTTTGACCGACTAGTCAGTCACAACATTGCGACCCGTCTTACTAAAAAAGCAAATTGGATCAAAATATCGCTGTGAATACTTAATATTGTTATACATAGTGGCATTATGGCGTGTTGTGCTGTGTATTGTGCATCGAGAACAACGAAAGGGGGAGTAAAAGATCCAGAATTATCATTTCATGCGTAAGTCTTTTTAGCGTTTTTTACCTAAAATAACCAGAATCAAAGCTAAATATTCGTTTCACTTAAAGAATATACATGTTTGAAGTCATACAACTATCACGCAGTGTTATTTAGTAATGAATTTAAGCATAAATTTAAGATAAATAAATGCATTGTTTTACGTGTTCCTGCTAGTGAAGTACCACTGCACGTTTCAAACTTTGTCGATATTTGGTCGATATTTATCTAATAATATTCTTGTAATATCCTACATATACTACATTAAGTGAAACATGAACCGTTAATTCCTTTCCGCGTTTACTCGGCTTGATACGTATTCTATCGATAATTAATTTTAATCTTTTTGAAGCTTTCGCGGCTTGAAATATATGATAATTTGTACCAATGTTGTGTCATGGTTAAACAATTAATTAAAATAAAACATTTTGTTATAGGTTTCCAAAATATCCGGAAATCAGAAATCAGTGGATAAAGGCTGTGAGGCGCGAAAACTGGGAGCCACCTAAATACTCTCGACTTTGTTGAAATCTAGTTTTATGACTGGGCTGTCAATTATAAAACTAGGAAGAATAAAAGAAACTAGGAGACGGTGTAGATACTTATTAACTTTCATAGTTACTATATATAATATATATATTCGTATTATTTACATGGCAATTACGAGTTTCGATGTTCAATAAAGTACATATTTTTGCAAACATTGTGTTCTTAATTTACAAATTCTTAGTTTTGTACACTGTGTACATTTTTATCGATAGATTCTGCACTAGTTTTCACTTCCCTACTCACTAAACGCGCGAACAGAAAGTGGACACGCTGCCAAACGAATCACTCTATCCAGTGTGATACAAGATCCTTGGGTCCAACAGTGGTGCCTCTTGCTCTGCTCATTTTTACAGTAGGCAGTGTGCGGTCCCATTGGGTACCACGTCCATGGGGCTTATCCTCTAACTTTGAAATGTTCGTGATTCTGATTGCGAGAGCATGCCATCTCGCTCGTACCAAGTTAGTCGCACTATGCGCGGTCCCGCTCGCGCAACACTCGTTATCGCTTTCAGAGTTATGGGATAAGCCCACTGGTTCAAGCTCCATGCTTATTAGGGCAAAAAAAAAAAAACAAGATTGAGTATTTATATTCTCTTTGAACAAGATAACACTGGCTCATTGCCTCATAGGGCGAAAAAAAAAAAAAAAAAAAACAAACAAACAAGACAAGAAAAGTAAAGAGTGCAAAAAAGTCAAAAACCTAAATTAATTAGGCCATTCCTAGTAATGGTTATTATATAGTTACCACAGAATTCTCCTTATATTGATAGCACAAAATTCTCATTAAAAATAAATTGATAGTTACATAGTAATTATAAAATTACATATACCTAGAATTATTCCCTAGGTACCGTGAAACATGTTTGTTATTTACGCATTGCTGTACAAATATATGTCAACACAGAACTGATTTTAGCGGCGCTCGATCACATCATCATCACACGATCCGCAGATAATGTAAAAAAAGTGGTGTTAAAATGGGGTTAACCCATATCTTAATACGTCTCACACTGGGCCTTATATTACTGGGATTATCATATGCGAAAGTACAGCATGATCCTGTCACTCCGTTCTGTAATTCGACAGGGACTGAAAATGTCCAGTATGAGTACAAAACAGATGTAGTCAACAGTGAGCACATTGTCTCTTTTAGAGGATATTTTATGCAGTCGACCAGGAAAAAATATGTAACTGCAGCGTTGACCAATGCCGGGGTGAGTGACAATATCTTTGGCTGTAAGAACTTAACCTAGGAATCACACCGACAAATCAAAAAAAAATTCTGAAAATAAGGTCAAAGTAATTTTTTTTAATGAAAGTTGAAAAATCACAGGAGAAATCTCAAACAGCAGCTACCTAACAGATACTTAAGACTGTAATGTTCAGTAATTTATCAATATTTACCCCAAATCTCCTGCATGCTTTTCTGATACTCAGTACTGAATTTCAACCTCCTGTGAGTACAGTTGGATAAATGCATGCCATTCCGTCAGCACAACACACATTAATTATTACCATTAAAGCGAGAACCAAATTATGAGAAGAGTGAAGAAATGGACAACCTGAGTTTAAGTCAACTCGAGTTAAAATATCCTTTTTTTTAACTCAATTTGGGTGGAAGATGTAATCTGCTAATGTCTGTGTTATTTGAGAGTCTATTTGGTTTATAACTAGAAGAAAACTGGGCCAATTACAAGTTTCCGCCAATAGAGTTGGAATGAAAGGCCTGATATGTTATATTCGATAAGGGACGCTAGACATGAGTTTCACGAGTGTAAAAGAAACAACCTATGACTGTAGTAGTTTTTTTTTTTCATTTCACATTACACACATTATCAGAAGTTGCCACTGCTGAACAAAGAGCAAAGGCAATTTGCAGAATATGAATTGCAATTTATATTTGCAATTCAGCTATGAAATCCTTACCTAGATGTAATACATATTATAATCAATTTTAGATATCCAACTGGACAATAGTGCACCGCAAGAATCCAGCGGCCGACTACCCAAGTGACTTTGATGTGGTGGTGCTGGGCAACAAGATAAGGAAGGCTCTGGAAGCTCTCAGTGAGCACCCGGCTGTGCGCCGGGTTACTGCGCAAAGGCAGGTCATGCGCTCCATTAAATATGTCAAAGAGGTAAAACTACTAGCACCCATACTAGCACGGATCTTTAAACCTATTGATTATACTTTATCCACGACCCTATAATAAAATTTGTTATCCTTTTCGAATAGGATGCTGAACATGAAATTATTTTTACAAAAGTAAAAGAAAACAAGATCTGTTCGAACTTAGCCACAAAGACTATAAAAATAATAGAAAAAAAATATGAGACGCATTGGGAGCTAATAGATCTGTTTCCTTTCCTCAAACCTTGAGATTCTTCTAATAATAACAAAACCTCAGCTTCAATATCAAAAGACATCATTTCCTATTGAGAATTTGGAGGCAAGCGAGCGAGCTAATCGCGCCGATTCGTGTGCCGCGTCTCGCGGCGGGATTCGCCTCAGTTTGACCAAAGCTTTATGTCCGGAGTGGCATAGATTACATTTTGCTGTTAGATTTTTAACTTTTAATTATTATTAAAAACCCACCCCCACTTCGCACATATATATAAACCTTCCGTGATAAACTATTTAACTTATGGTGAAAACCGCATAAAAATCCGTCGCGTGGCTTAGGAGGAGTTAGCGGATATGCAGGCAGACGCGGAAAGCGACTTTATTTTATTCTATGTAAAGAAAAAGACTATTTAGAGTTGCCTGTCGAACTAAACTTTTACTCGTATGTAAATTTGTTCTATGTCTCAGCTTTCAGAAGATTGCGGCCCAGCCGGGTGTTTGTATGCCGGATGGCGCAATTATCGCGGACGAGCGTTACGCTCTCTCAGACAAACTCGTGAGGTAAAATATCAATATCGTACGGCCGGTTGAAAAAGTAGAGACATGCTCAGCGGGCGGCTGGAGCCCGAGGTGTGTTTGTAGTGAGCAAACCTCTAGAAAGTCTCCACAGCTTTACTGAGTCGTGACTAGGGCTTGACCGTCACCTACTTTGCTTCAGTTAGACTATGACTTGTTTAATTTTACTTCACTTGAAATAATAAAAATCTTGACACCCTATTAACTACACTATGTTTGGAGCCAAAACATAAGAGGAATAAAAGTAAGACTCACTGAGGAGAGGAAATAAATCACTAACCCACGAATACTGAAACGCTTGTTAACTTTGACAACAGATTAATTCTAATGCTACCCTTGTCTGGCAGTAAGCAAATGACAAAGGCAGCAACAGACTTAATCTGTCGTCAAAATTAACAAACGTTTCAGTATTCGGGGGTAAGTGATACTGAAACAATTGAAGTGACGACAGCTTAGATATTGCATCCCAGTTTGATTAAACGACAATCTGTTGCTGAGAATGCGCTGCGCAATGTTTATTTCTGTCCGTGCACGCCTCACACTGATCTCTATAGCACTAGTATTATAGTTATCATTGAGGTATCAGCTTTATTTTTTGGCCTGTTTCCTCTCGTGTTATATTTAGTGAGTAGATGTTGACTATTTCAGTAAGGCATTGTTTTAGAAACTTTTAAATCTATTTATATCTCTCTAAGTTTCAACCAATATGCTCATGTAATCATGTAGATATTTTTTTAATCATATGAGACATTCTAGGAAACTAGAAATTGTCAGCCTGAACGTTTTTTTCGTTTTTTTTTTAAACATGGTTTCATTATATGATGGATAAATCGGATGAATTGTTACAGAATGGCTACTCTTCTAGAAAGTTGTTGCGCACCGTTCCTCGTCAAATCACATCGGCTTTGAAAGCTGACGTTCTGTGGGCACTAGGAGTTACCGGTAATCATTAATTACTTTTGTGGCATGTCCGTGATTATGGTTGCTATGTAGCAAGATACCACTCACTCTTCACTGACCAATACTTAAATCTCAAAACCCTCCTGATCTACGAATCCGAAATTTAACAAGCAGATTTCTTATAGACTGTAGACTTCCATTAAGAACGCAATTTATAATAAATCCTTAACCTAAATACGAAATTCCATGTTCCTAACGTCAAAAACATAGAAGTTTTCTATGCGACACTGCTTTGTCACACTGCAGTTCAGCCCTTTTGGAAAATATATAAAGAATCTGCTTGCCAAGTTCCAACCTCTGCATCTCCGTCAGCCTTTAAAAATCCTACTGCTGGGATATCGGCCAACCCTCGAAGGGTGATTATAGGGTTTATCCACCACTCTGGCCTAATGCGGGTTGGCGGATTCACATATGTCATCGAATACCAACCTCACCTGGTGTTAAGTGAAAGTATGGCCGAGGATGGTAAACACACCTAGCCTGGAATGAGAACTGGCTCTAAAGTGAGGCTGCCGGACTAGACCGTAGAGTGGTGGTAGGTGCTTTACCACAGATTTTCAACTTGAGGGTGGTAACTAGCCGCCTGAATACTAGAAATTACTCTACGGTTGCAGTGTTATGGTTACCTCACGATGTTTTCGTTCACCGGGAATTCACACCTGCGATGTGCTATCCGAACGCGCGTAGTTATTATCGCTAGCAAAGTACGTTTGATCGCGAGTTCTCATAACACGAATCGATCATCATACATCTTGCGAGGATGCTGCCTATCATTAAATCGAAAATCGTGTTTTAAGGCGAGGGTGTAAAAGTGGCTGTGTTTGACACTGGTCTGGCTCGCAACCACCCTCACTTTGGCAAGATCCGCGAGCGTACCGACTGGACCGGCGAGAGTACCCTGGACGATGCCCTCGGGCATGGTACCTTCGTGGCGGGCGTCATCGCCTCGCGCAAGGACTGTCTGGGGTTCGCGCCCGACGCTGATCTGCACATATTCCGAGTGTTCACTGATAACCAGGTAAGCGCAACTAGAAATAAACTATTGGAAACGACTAAGTCGCGACTAACTATCGTAACAGTCTGCAGTATTTTTGTTTATATAAAACGGGAATAATGACGTTAAATTGAGTCGGTTATTCCGACTACAGTTTCGATCATATTCGGTGGCCTTTATCAAGGAATGCTGTAAGCGTGATACGTGCGCGACCTTATCTTACTTTGCACACTTGTCTTATAGTGCTCAGTGCAGTTGCAATGTTCGTACAGTTATCTGTTTTAGTCTCGACTACATTTCAAATTGTATTCATTGGCCAAATATAGTAAATGATCACCAAATCTTAGCGAGTAAATTAATGAGCATGAATTGTGATACTTTTTTTTGTATTGTTTTATTATTTTATTTTTTGATTATTTGAATTTATTACCTAAATAAACCACTATGATTGCCTTAAAATGTAGGCATGTTACCAAGTAAAGTATACTGACGAGTAACCTATCGATATTTCGAAATTTTTGAAGTTTGATTTTTAATGACGCGTTTTCCAAAAAAAAAGAAATCCTGGTAATAAAAGTACCCAATAGATGGCGTTAGATGTACCTTGAGGTTTTCTGTCACTGTCAAGACATGAAAGGCAAAAAATTTACGTGTGCCTTTTTTTTTTCTCGTGTTTTTTGACTCCACATGTGTATTTAGACAATTTCAATTAATGTAACTATGTATTTGAAATATTACAATAGTTGACACTGGCTAAATACACAACGTGTGGAGCCAACAATTACGATTTAAAAAATTAACATAAAATATCGCTTGACCGATTTTGGCAAACGAGGTGTCGTTGGATTCCACTTTACGTCCGGAGTGTCATAGGCTACATTTTACAGTCGGCTATTTTGTTTTTCTATTAACGATATTTCTTGTATTTTTAGGTTTCGTACACGTCTTGGTTTCTGGACGCATTTAACTACGCTATCATGCGTAAAATCGATATTCTGAATCTGAGCATTGGCGGACCGGACTTTATGGACCATCCGTTTGTTGACAAAGTCTGGGAACTTAGCGCTAATAAGGTAATGACTAGACATCTTCATCATTTTGGTAGTGGTAGGGCTCTTCTGCAGAGTCCGCGCGGGGAAGTACCACACCTTTGCCATTTATTCAACCGTCAAGCAGTAGTGTACAAACATTACTGTGTTCCGGATTGAAGGGCAATGTTTCCAGCGTAATTACTGGGCATATCTAGATCTAGATATATAAAATCTAATATCTCAGGGTGACGAGCGCAGTGCATTGCCGCTCATGGTTTTGAACTGTTGAGGTTCAAAATGGCACTTAACTGTTGTGAGCAAGCGTGTTGCTCGTCTCGCCACCAAATTACATGTAAAAAAAAAAATACATCGGATTATATGATAATATGATTTTGATGCGGTTTTCATCATCATTTAAGATATATTTTAATTTATAAATTACAGTCGTGCGAAGCCGGGGCGGGTCGCTAGTTATTAATAAATTAGGCCATCTACCCTATTGACGAGTAAAAATATTCCAGGTGATAATGGTGTCAGCGATCGGGAATGACGGCCCTCTGTACGGAACCCTGAACAACCCGGCAGATCAGATGGACGTGATAGGCGTCGGCGGGATCGGCTTCGACGATCGCATCGCCAAGTTCTCCTCTAGAGGCATGACCACCTGGGAATTACCGCATGTAACGTTCTTATAACATTTATATAATGAAATAAAAGGAACGAATAAAGATTAAAGGAAAAAAAACGTCACACTAACATTATAAATGCGAAAGCTTGTGTGTAAGTGTGTAATGAGCACGACGTGGTCTCCTGTAATTGGGGGTGCACCCAGCTTGATGCCTAAGTTTCATAATGTGAATGTAATGTGTAACTTCTGTTGGGGACTATATGGGCGTATAAAAAAAAAAAAAAGTAAGTATGTAAGTAAGTGGATGAAATTTTGTATGGAAGATGGATTAGCACATAGGCTACTTTTTATTCCGGAAAAATAGTCGGTTTCTGTAGAAACCGCGGTCCGCAGCTAGTAAGTAATAAACTCTAACAAGCAACAAGCAACTCTAGCAGCGGCCCGCTGTTCTACTGAAAACGAATATTTTAAATGTTTGTTTCCACAGACCTCCGTCATATGTAAACCGATTTGTTTTTATTTTATTTTTTATTTGAAAGGATATTTATTTTCAGATTGGTACCTTTTTTTATTAAATTCCGGTTATGATAATGATATCCATGAGGAATTGAGGAGTTGAGGAGTTCCCTCAAATATTATAGGCATATAGCGATTTTGGTAATTTCATCAACAAGCCAAGCATTTGCATTCAGAAAGTTTCATGTGGTGAAGTGTAACTGATGATCAAAACCACAGGTGGTCATCAGAACCTCCATAATGATAAATATTTACGGGTAGCGCTAAGAACATCTCGATATTGCATTTTTTTCAGAGTATTTTGCTGAAGTTGGTTTTTTATGTTAAAATTATTGTTGTAAATCAAAAAATGATTTTATTATCAGGGCTATGGCCGCATGAAGCCGGACATAGTAACGTACGGGAGCGGCGTTCGCGGATCGAGCGTCAACGGTGGATGCAGGTCTCTCAGTGGTATGTTTTTTTTTTTTCCTCTTATGAGGGTTTTGGCGTCGCACGCCTTATGCATTTACCAGTGTCAAGTATACATATATACTCTCAAGTTTTGTTAGATATTATCAAACAAGTCATAGTCACGGTCAAAGGCGAGCAAAGCAAGACACATTTTGTTTTAATAAAACGGGAATACTCACGTTAAATTGAGTCGGTTATTCCGACTATAGTTTCGATCACATTCGGTGACCTTTATCAAGGAATGCTCAGCGAGACCCGCGCGCGACCTCGTCTTGCCTTGCCTTTCATAGTAAAGCAAGTCACGGTCAAGTCCAAGTCATGCACCAGTAAAGTTGTGAAAACTTTACTAGAGCCTTCTATGGAGTTTTGGAAACAACACGGAAATTCACGTTTCACAACATTATACCATTCACCAACACTCGTGCATGTTCACGAATACTTAACGGGTAAAAATTCACCGTTTTTACACACTAACACTCGAAATAACACAAGTTTTGGAAAATAATAAAATGACGTGACATGAATTCTTCACGTTCCCGCCAAAACTCCAGTGGTATGTTTATAGAACAGGGCTCAAGAATAAAGATATGCTATGAGCTGAAAGGGCGTCATTGCACTACCTAAGAGTGCTAATGTTTTTAGAAAGATGCGTAACTCGCTTGTGGTACTGATAAGGACGAAAGATGTCGCTAGGGCTTTAATCTGCGACATGATCGTCAAAATGTCTGCTTGACTTGAAATAGAAATGCAAGCTAATAAATTATTAATATTAATTAAAAAAAAAAAATTTTTTTTACTGTTTATTAAACTATAAAAATAAATGAAATTTAAATCCTTATTTTTATTTCATTTATTTATAATATGTATACTCGATTCGACTGGCGATTGACAACCATTTGAATCGTGTAAACAAAAGTGCGGGGGAGCAGGTGCGGTGTATTGAACTGGCGGGGGTCGGGGAGTGACCGTTCTGTATGCAGTACTAATATAATATTCTGTGGTAATAGTTATATGATGTATCAGGAACGTCAGTGGCGTCCCCAGTGGTGGCAGGTGCGATCGCGCTGCTAGCCAGTGGCGTCCCGAGGAGCCACCTGACGCCGGCGTCAGTGAAACAGGCGCTGTGCGTGACGGCGATACGACTTACCGGGCCCAATATGTTTGAACAGGGACATGGGAAACTGGACCTTATCAGCGCTTACCAGGTATGTACTTCCAGTGGTGGGATAAAAGGGCTTTGGATGATGATGGTAATGAAAAATGTTAGAGTCGGGTGAACCTGCTGTTCGTGTAAATTATAGTGCGCGAGCGGGACCGCTTATGGTGCCAGTAAGTTGGTACGAGCAAGATGACATGCAATATCAGAATCACGAACTTTCATAATAAGGGTGCTGGACCCGATAAGCACAGGACTCAAGAGAGAGGCCTGTACCCAGCAGTGGGATAATGAGGGCTCTGGATGATGATGGTAATGAATAATGTTACAGTTCCTGAGGAAATACGAGCCACAGGTAACACTGAGTCCGAACTACATAGACCTGACAGAGTGTCAATACATGTGGCCGTACTGCACGCAGCCGATATACTACAGCTCGCAACCTACTATCGCCAACGTGACTGTCATCAACGGACTGGCCGTCTCCGGCCACGTCGTGAGTATACCTTACAGTTTTTTTTTTGCATATTTTGGGACTCATGCTCTCATGACATGAACCGCATAATTCTTTTTTGCGTATTTTGGGACTCATGCATGATCTTTCTCATGACATGAACCGCACAATTTCCGTGTCCAATTTCACGCATTGTTCTATGCGAGCGACATGTAACAACGCGATCCGACACGATACCGTGCGAAAATTTATAAAAGTTGCTGATCACGCAGCCCGCTTTGTCGTGTAGATCAGTTTCGCGATTTAGAATATTGTAATCAATCGTCATTTCGTCGCATAAATATTACAAAGAGACAGTAGTTACTTTCGTATTAATAATGTTAGGTTGATTTACTATGGACTAGCTACGCCCATCGGTTTCACCAGCTTAGTGGTGGATTTTTTAAATGCCCTTTCTTATTTATAGTGCTCCCCTACGCTAACACAAGAAGCTATCCTGAAATTATCACTTTGATTTTTGATATTTCAATTTGATTTTTATTTTTATTTAGTAGGTAAGGTGTTGTAAGGAACGTTCTGGTCCGAACTTTAAAGTTACTTATTTTGTAAAATAAATAATTTTAATTTTAATTCACGTCTCTATCACCTCTGGCTTAGGTTGTGAGTGGATATTTATTTATTTAGATGTTTCTTCGTGATTCTGATTGTAACACGATTGTCACGCGTGACATTTCGCTTGCACCAAAGATGCTGGTAAGTTGGCACGAGCGAGATGGCACGCAAACACTATCACAGTCAGAATCATGAACCGAAATCCATAAGGAAGCCGCAGGCCGTGGACGGTCTGGCTTTTCTCACTCGCACTTTTCACGGCTTGTACCCACAGGCTTCCACGGAAAGGGTGTTTTAATCCGAAAGGAGCTCCTCGTAATCATCATTGTAAATAACTTTTACCATAGAGAAATGTGTAAACCGATTGTAGTACAATTTTCGTATTGAAAAAAATAAATGAAAAATGAACTTGAATTCTTCACGTTCCCGCCAATACTCTGTGACACATGTTGGCACAGACCAGTGTGTCGTGGCACCCCCACCTGCCGCACGGCGGGCTGCTCTCGGTGTCGGCGCAGTACAGCGACACCATCTGGCCGTGGGCCGGCTGGCTCGCGCTCTCCTTCACCGTGGTCGAGGACGGCGCAGAATACGACGGGATCATTGAGGTACTAAACTATCATAATTACTATAGTAGTTCGCGGCGAACTGAGACCTCGCGACTCCTATATCTTCACAACCCCTGGATCGATTCAGCTCATATTTGAACTTAAAAATTGTATTGAAATGAACTACTTGCCTACTAAATTTCATGAAGATCGGATCAACGGTTCGCAAGTTATCATCGGACAAATATACACACAAACATACAAACAAACATACAAAAGCCGATTTGTCCCAGTAAACTCTGAGACCTTCGCTTCGCTCGGTCAATTATACCGGCAGTGATATTAACTCGTTTTGGTACTATACATCTCAATATGCAAGTTGACTATTTTAAAACCATAAAGATTTCTTGTCTCTAATTTCTGCCCGGATGGTAATCGAACCACAAGGTATTTCAACAGGTTTCACTGATTATTTTTGTGGCCTCATAAAAAAACTAAAAAAAAACGTTATCTACTTTTAGTATTTCTATTTTGAAATTGATGTTCAAACGGACTCTTACTTTTCGCAGGGCCACGTGAACATAACGGTCTCGAGCTACGATGACAGCGGAGATAGAGTACCAAAAAACGCGACTCTCTCATTGCCAATTAGGTAAGAAACTTCAGCATACATTGCTTTCTTTAGAGCACGATTTTCCTTCTCTACGCTCGCTCATTCAATATTTTAAAAAGATATAACGAACCTAAGGTTGATTTCGAAAAATGTTTTGCTACATTCTTTATTCTAATTCTAATGCAATGCCATGTGTGTTGCCATAAGCCCCGCATCCTCCGGTGGTTTAGTTATCTTCCATAAAAGTTTAAATTTATTTTAATGAACGACAAGGTGATTTTTCAGTTGCTTAGTTTTTTTATAAATGAACTAGCAGGGCCCCGCTGTTTCACCCGCTATTCTACAGAGACCGAATATTTTTCCGGGATAAAAATCAGCATAATAGTATGTGTTAATCCAAGTTATAAGCTACAGAACAAACACACTTATACACTTTCGCATTTATAATTTTATTGTGAAATGGATGTGATATATTTAAAAATATTGGCTTCATTTTGAGATATCCGGGTGAAAAGCAAGATTATGGTGTGATTTTTAGGGCCCGCGTGATCCCGGTCCCGGTGCGTTCGAGGCGTCTGCTCTGGGACCAATTCCATAGCCTCCGTTACCCAGGCGGGTACTTCCCCCGGGACGACCTCAGAGCCAAGCATGATCCGCTCGACTGGCACGCCGACCACATACACACCAACTTCAGGGACATGTACCGAAGGCTTAGAGAGCACGGCTTCTATTTAGAGGTCATGGGTAAGTACGTTTGGTCATACCGGGTGTAAGGGAAGCGCTCTCGAAGCCAAAACGCTACTATTGTATCTAAACACAATTGAATACCGATAACCATTTACCGTATTCTTGTTGTTTTAGTGTTTATTTTGTGGTTTAGAATTCAGCAAACAAGAAAAAAAAAGTACACGTAAAAGGCACCAGAGGCCGCCAACATTTTTCCGGTCTAAGGGACTTCATATAAAGCAAACGAGCTCTCGGACGGGGCGATGTAAACCAAAAATGTATGGCGCTCTATGTCATAGCGGCGGGCGCTTGATGTATTTCGAACCATAGAACATCAACAACTTTGTGTCACAGCGCCCCGTCCGAGCGCCCGTGGTCCTTGCTATATATATCATGACCTAACCAATTAATAGTTAATTTTGCTCATAGTTCGTTCTTTAAAATAATAGACACATAAGATGCGTTGTTCGAGAAAATTAGTTATGTACATTTTCAGGAACGCCAATAACATGCATCGACACGTCGCTATACGGGGCCCTGCTGCTAGTGGACCCTGAAGACGAGTACTTCCCCGAAGAAATGGCGGCTCTAAAGAAGGCGGTCGACAACGGTCTCTCGTTGGTCGTCTTCGCCGACTGGTACAACGCCTCGCTTCTACGACACGTCAAGTTCTACGACGAGAATACTAGGCAGTGGTGAGATCTCTTTCAATGATTATCATCATCATCAGCTGGAAGACGTCCACTGCTGAACAAGCGCCCTTAGTCCGCCACACCGACCTTCAACTGCCTTCCTGCGCTGCGTCTTCCAGTTCGTGGTAGCCACTCAAGACCCTGTTTGAGAAGGTGGAAAACGGAACTATTCAGTAACAAACAGTAGATTAATGGAGTTGCTCATTTTAAGCTTATTGGAGCTTACAGATCCAATATATAATATAATATATAAAAATATATAATATACTACAAAAACTTACTTCAACCAATCTTGACGAAACTTGGTATAGGCTATAGAGGTTATACAATTTCAAAGATGTTTTTTGACTGGGGGTGGGGGAAGGGGGCCTTTCCCCCGAGAAGGGGGATAGTTTCGGTGCCATTTACCCGCCGATTTTTACATTATTTTCAGAAACATTTGGTACTCAATTCTAAACAAGAATTTCGAATATTGGAAAAATCGGTCAAGAGGTTATCAAGATATGGTCGTGAGGAGAAATTGAGATTGTACACTGTGAACGAAAACCAATATTTTTCCTAATAAAGTTTGTATGTGCCCTTTATAGGTGGATACCGGAAACAGGTGGCGCCAACGTTCCTGCACTCAACGACTTGCTCAGCATGTATCAGGTCAGTAAATTCTTTGAACACCATAATAACATTATTGGTGGACATTTTCGTGGACATCTGGCCCCAAACTAAGCATGCTTGTACTATGGGAACCAGATAACTGATAGGACGATTAGAACTGATTGCAATTATTCAAGCTAAAAAGTATCTTAATGACCCTTTGCTCACAGTTTATTTACCGGGTGTAAGGGAAAGGCTCCCGAAACCGAAACGCTACTGTTATATTATTATCTAAACACAATCGAATACCAATAAGATAACCATTTGACTTATACTTGTTGTTTTTGTGGTTTAGAGTTGTGGCGTAGCGCGTCACACGTCACACGTCACACGTCAGCGCGGAGTCGTTCGTTGACATCTAGCGTCAGCTTTGCATTACATTGCGAACATGGAAAAAATGCTAATGCGAGATCCAATCGCAAAACAACAAAAAATAGCATATTTCAGCGCTTTGTTCGAAGTGACGAGATTACTTAATCAGGTGCAAAAAATACTGCAGATAGAAAAAAAACTGAAATTACGTTCAACCGAATACAATTTCGAAAATCTGTCTTAGTTTCAAAATAAAAAATCGCAAAATGACCTTCTGAAATTAAATGCTCTGAATTTTCAGCGGTAACTGCAAATTTTCTTTAACAAATTAAATATCCAGGCTAGTGGTTTATACGGCGAACCAGATAGTTTTTTTTATTTGATTTGTATATTTCCGGTAATCGGCAAAAAAGCAATGAAAAACTACAATTTACTGTTTTCTCATCACTTATGATATGCGATTTTCAACTTTAAGCCTTAGAACTTTGAGCGGGACAATACTCATTTCAAATCACGATCAGTGATCCGACCCGTCAACCCGAAAGCGCGGGTTGAGGGGACTGCTACCGAGCGTTCTAATTGGCTATCACAAGGTTACTCCTACTCGCGGCCATCAAGGAACCAATGAGAGTATTTTTTTATAGGTGCATTACCGCGGATGCGTTGTGCGGTTCGATCGTCTTGAGTGCGGGATCTAGGGATGATCTGTGTCCTTGCCTAATTTCATCAAGATCGATTGATTTAGTTGCGTTCAGAGGTGCACCAAACTTATTCCTTTCTTTGGAGCATCCCTGATTCGAAATGTGTATATAATTAATATGATAATAATATGTTAATATTATGAATATTCGTACTTGCCGTTTGTATTCGATGACGGTGGAGGTTGCAGTCCAACGTCTGCAAGTCTTTTTGTTTCAGCTCAAAAAGTGTTGATTATGTTTTTTTTACACTAGGTGGCGCTCGGCGACCGCGTCTTTGAAGGCACGTTCAAACTGGGTGGTCACCCGATGTACTATGCAAGTGGAACTCACATACACAGCTTTCCTGACCATGGTATCCTAATCACAGCGCCGCTCACCGATCAGGGACATCAGGTATCTTCTGTTGTCCTCTATTCACTCATGTTGCTTGAAGGAAAAAAAGAGATGAATTGCAAATCTGTCACTGTTTCCACATAATATTGTTCGTTTGCTACGCGCTAAGAAAGCGAAAAATGTTTTCAAATCGCAGTATTTTGCATGGTTTATTTTATCGAGAAAATATCATGTAATTATATTTACAAATTGACATATCTTTTCCATTATCGTTGTTCCATCAAAGTTGGTGGAAAGCGCGGGTCGAGAGGACTGCGACCGAGCGTTCTCATTGGCTATCACAAGGTTACGCCTACTCGCGGCTATCAATGAACCAATGAGAGTAAATGTTTATAAATCTCAAATAAACACATATCAATATCGAGATATATATACATATGTACTTAATTTGTGGATCAAGGGAAATGTATATTATACTAGCTGCGCCCCGCGGTTTCACCCGCTATTCTACAGGAATGTTTACATTTTTCGGGATAAAAAGTAGCAAGTGTTATTCCAGGGTATAAGCAACCTCCATGCCATATTCATTCAAATCCGTTCAGCCGTTACTGAGTTGAACGGGAACAAACACACTTACACACAAACTTTCGCATTTATAATATTTGTGTGATTAGTTCCTATCCCTATCCGTACATATCCATAACCTAATTATTATTTTATTTTCCATCAAACAATATCGCTCGAATGATTTTTTGAAAGCCTCTTCAGCACTTATGTATTCCTAGTATAAATATTCGTTAAAAATATCGATCCTACCATTCCAACCGAGCTGCGCCCCGCGGTGTTACTTGCGTGCAAAATTCTATACATTTTCCCGTGAAAAAAAGTATCCTATGTCCCTCTCCTGCCCTTGTTATATCTATGCAAAAATTCGGGTCGAGACGTTCAGCCGTTTAGGTGTGATAACGCGACAAACACCCAGACAGAGAGAGAGAGCTACTTTCGCTTTTATAATATTAGTTAGGATTAGGATATCTCAAGCTGAGCTATATGTCTTTTGGTATATAGTTGAGATTCTTAACATACATTCTCTAATCTACATAAAAAAAATAGATGCACTGAATAGAAAAATCACATTTACTTTTTTGGTTTAGCTTATTAAGCTGTGTCCATACGTTTCTGTTATCGTACAATTATTTGTTATAGATAATGTCCGGCGAGAAGGCGGGCGGCGGAGCGAGCGGGGCGCGGTCCGTCGACGTACCGATTCTAGGCCTCCTGCAGACGGACGCTGTTACCGGGGACTACGGGAACGATACCATCGACAAACTACCCAGGGTAATGTACCTCCCAATCCAACTTCACTACTCTTTGTTGTGACGGACTAGCTGTTAGTAATACTAAATACAAATACACAAATAATTTATTTCACTAGAAACAGTACTTATATAAAATAAATTTCTGTGCTAACACAGTTGTGTTGACTTTTTGAAACAGGCTGGCCGTTTGGTGGTTTACGGCGATTCTTCTTGCCTGGAAGGCGGCGCGGCCCGCAACTGCCACTGGCTTTTACTCGCCGCGCTACAATACGCGCTGGTGGGACACCTGCCTTCTTCTCTGCGGGAAGCAGCCACGCCGCGCCAGAACAGAGTCAGAGACGTGCACATCATACCCTCTGGTCAGTTATCAGCTCATTTGCACCACAGATGATATAGATTCTCGGGCAAAATAATAATAATAATAAATATTGATGGCCGTTTTACACACACAGCGCCATCTAGCCCCAAACTGAGCAAGCTTTTACTATGGGAACCAGATAATAATTGATAGAATACATGTATACTTTTTTTAAATAAATACATATATAGAAACACCCAGACAAATAACAAACATCCATGTTCATCACAAAAATGTTTGTCCTGGGTGGTAATCGAACCCAAAACCTACAGATCAGAAGGCGGAAATCCTCGCACTGTGCCACCAGGCTAATATAAAACTATTTAAAATTTTACTTTATTTGTTTCATTCCTAGGCGTGGTTAGATGTAACTTTGAGATAGCCAATGTGTCCCCGTAACTTTCCGCGCTTTCCTTAAACTTTGGTACGTTTTATTGGAACAAGGATAACGTAATGCGGTATGTGTGTTAATCTGTGAATAGTACCAAGTTTTTTTTTAAATATAATAAGTTTATGCCACTAGTTTCGTTTCGGCGCGCTACAAGGAATCAGTAGATTGTAGGTATTTTAAACTATGTGATTCTTGCTAAAGTGCAAACCCGAGAAATTAAAAAAACAGTGAAACTAGAACAAAAAATTCCTCTAATAAAATCTAGCAATTATTATTATTTCCTTCTTGTGTTTTCATTTAACTGGGAATCATTTTGTAGATTGGTTGTTAAGGAATGTGCAATGTTTCGCACAGAGCGCCAAATTCAAATTTTCTTGCGTTTCTTGTCAATTACAGCTCAATTTCTCACAGTGGGTTCATACTAACTAAGTTTGTATCAAGAAATTACACCAACAAAAAAATCAAAGTTCCTATAAGCATCTCACTAAACCAAAGACCAGCTTATAATATTATAAGACTAGCTGCGCCACGCGGTTTCACCCGCTATCCTACATGAACCGTTAATTAAATTTTATTAGTTAGCCGTTAGCCTATGTGTTAATCCAGTGTATAAGCTACATCTATACCAAGTTTCATTCAAATCCTTTCAGCCGTTATAGAGTTGAACGGGAACAAACACACTTACATACTTACATACAAACTTTCGTATTTATAATATTTTATAAGATGAAAATCAGCGTATTGAGATTCTTAGCTAAACCAATATTATCTAGGTGATCATTTAGGCTGTAATTTCTTGACACATAAATATAAAATATTTGTGAAAGTTTTTCACACAGCGCCATCAACCCCAAACTAAGCAAGCTTGTACTGTGGTAACCAGTTGACTGATAGAATACATACATACTTTTTTTTATAAATACATACATAGATACAAAGAAACACCCAGACATACAACAAACATCCATGTTCATCACACAAATATTTGTCCTGAGTGGGAAATCGAACCCACAACTCAGAAGTCGGTAATCCTCCCACTGAGCCACAAGGCTAGTCAGAACACACCTTTTCTATTGCCGCAAAATTGGTTTTAATAAATCCATGCTGTAATTGTCAAAAAAACGCAAAGAAATTTGAATTTGGCGCGCTTAGCGAAACGTTCCGTCTTAAATGTATAGTTATAATGATTGCAGAGCTGCCGATGCGCGCGGAGGGCGGGAGGCTGCACGTGTACTCGCGCGTGCTGTCGCCGGACGGCAGCGGGCCGCGGCCGGCGCCCGCGTGCCGCACGCCCTCGCCGCTGCGGGCCGCGGCCGTGCACGCGCCGCCCGCGCACCGCACCCTCGCGCCCAAGCACCAGCCCACCGACCCGAGGAGCATCGGTAAATATACTCGCAGGTCGCACCACAGCGGCCCGCTACCATGCACCAACAACGCTCATAGCTCACAAGTAAATAAACGAAAATAAGCTTAGACAATCTAGTAAACTAGCTGTTACCCGCGACTTCGTTCCCGTGGACCAATAAACAAAAAAGTAGCCCTACCCTTAATCTATCTATGCAAAAATTCAGCTCGATCCGTTCAGACGTTTAGCCGTGATAAAGCGACAAACAGATAGACCTCGTTGCCTGGGTGTTTGTCGCGTTATGAGATACAGAGAGACTGAGTTACATTCGCATTTAATAGACAATAGACATTTTTTTTTTAATGGAAAAAAACAAATTGTACACAAGAACCGAAAACAAAAAGGTAGACCACACATACACACATTGTTTTTAACCACAAACCATTAACATTTATAATTATTATAAATGCCCCGGTGGCTCAGTTGATAGTGAACCTACCTTCTGTGTTTGGGGGCATGGGTTCGTTTCCCATCTAGGACAAACACTCATGTGATGAATATTTGTGTTTGTTCTATGTCTGGGTGTTAATATCTATATAAGTATGTATTTAAAAATATCTATGTACGTAAACCAGTCTCTGGCAGCCATATTTCAAGCTTTGCTTAGTTTGGGGTCAGATGACCGTGTGTGCAAAAAATGTCCCAGATATTTATATTAATTTGTCCCAGATATTAGCTAGGATAAATTGAAATTGTTTGTACATTTAAGTTGTAAAATTGTAATCTGTATAATTATTATATTTGGTGGTAATTTTTTTTTTTTTATGAATTTGAATAGTATTGTTTGTGTGTGTGTCGCAGGCGCGCCGGAGTTGGAGGGCACGGAGGCGGCGGCGCGCGCGTGGCGCGGCGCGGGCGCGGCGCCGTCGCGCGGCGCGCCGGACGCGGGCCGCGGCGTGCCGCTCGCGCACCGAGTGCTCACGCTGGCGGTGATCACGGCGGTCGTGTACTCGGCCGCGGTGCTGTGGCGCCGCTGCGGGCGCCGACTGCGACGCCGCCGCCTCGTCGTCGGCTGACACTCGACATCGCCTCAACCCGGTCATGTAATATAAACATTCTTCCGCCACGGCGATTGTTCTCGTTACCTTGATTACTTGGCGCCTCCTCATCGCAGATATATAGAGGTGGCCTTATGAGGTAACAATGCGACCGTCTATTCCAAACATATTCTCCTGTTTCCTCCCTAAACACAGTTTTTTTTTTTGCCATAAAATTGATATCAATGTTCTTTTTTGCCTTTTTTTTACGATATTTAAAAAAATAAAGCTTCAGTGCATGGCAGTGGTAGATATACATTTTATAGCAAAAAAAATGTGTGTTTAGGGAAGAAACAACAATAACAAATCATCGTGGCTTCCCCGTTTGGTATAACGAGGCGCCACCTTAGGGGAATATAAATGTGTATATATTTGACGGTATTAGGCCCTTTTTTTTAAATATATAATATTACTAAGAGGTAAATTGAAACATGATAATGCAATATTTTACATATTTAAGTTACATTTAGATATTACATTTGATTTTAGCATATTATATAATTATAATGACTGAGCAAAAGAGAAAACATGGTAGTCGTTCATTTTAACGAAAACTAGTAACTTAAATGTCCTAAGGAAATGTTGCAAATACAATTTTCAATATCACCCTCAGAAATTTAATATCATAAAAAATATGAATGAGCGAGCGAGAGAAAACGTATATCAGTTTGGTGCTCTGAATTTCTACGGTATGAAAATTGTCCAATGTTACTAATAATGTGTAAGTATGTGTGTATTAAGCTATTCCCATAAAAGTCACTTTGCTGCGTAAAAGGTCATACAAAGGGATTTACGAGTAAAGATGAATGGGTGCTGTAGGTACTAAAGTAATGATCAAATGACGATGGTATTGATTAACTATAATAGAATGTAAGTTATTTATTTATCTACCATTCCGGTCTGTTGGAATTGTAATATATATAATAGTACATTATGATACAAGTGTGCAATGTTGGCCATTACACTCGAGGCAGAATTATTCAGTATTGAGTGATAATTGGAATTGAGTGTAATTATCAATGCACACGCGTTTCATACGACGTTTTTCAACACACTTATTAGGAAAAAACAGACTTGACTAACTTTTAATTATTAAAATAAACTGTGAAAGTACAATTCTCAAAACGATACCGAACAGTTTTAGTTGGCATTTTTACAGTATTTGTTATGGTATTGGTATTATTAATTCGATTCGATTCAAATTTAAATTCTAATCAAATAATACCAATACCTTATCACAAACTGTAAAAAAGCCAACAGAAACTTTTGTATCAAAATTTAAATTAAAAATGTTTTTAGTAGCATGCATACACATTCTTTCTTGTTATTCAAAAGAAAACTGTATTACCTGGTTAAATTAAGAATGCTTCGTCTACGTACATATAACTTGCAGTGAGGTACAAACTTAACATAATCGGGATAAATATCATAAAACACTAGTGCGGTAATGTCAAGTAATAAACACGCGAGTGTAATAATTTTGATTATGAGCCTAACCCCCGAATACTGAAACGTTTGTTAACTTTGACGACAGATTAAGTCTATTGCTGTCTTTGTCAATTGCTTAGTGCCAGACAGAGGCAGCATTAGAATTAATATGCTGTCAAAGTTAAACGTTTCAGTAATCGGGGGTAAAAGCTATGTAATAAGATCCACTTTACGAGAAAGTGTGTTGAAAAAGTATTTGCGGGGCCAAAGTTTGTAAAACAAATCTAAGAGAAGGGGTGCCTTATATTAAACTTGCGTTGTGTGCGATCTTTGAACATGAGCTCCTTTAGGTGCAACGTTTCGCTCAGCGCGCGAAATTCAAATTTTCTTGCGTTTTTTGTCAAATACAGCTTAATTACTCATCGTGGATTTATTGAAACCAATTTTGCGCCAATAATAAACCTTAAGAGGTAACTATACGACCGCCTATTCCATACAAATATATTATTCTGTTTCCTTTCTGAATAATGGCACTACAGAAAGTATTGTTTTTCAAAAATCACTGCCATGCTGTATTGTTTTATTTTTTCAACAAAAACAATTATACATTAAAACACACTTATGAACATGACTGTGGTAATTATACATTATGGCAAAAAAAAAAAACATTATTTTCCGTACATACATTTCTGTTTCGTCCCTAAACACATTTTATTTTTTTGTCATAAAATTTTATATCTGCAACTGCCATGCTCCTATATTCTTGTTTGTCTTGTTTTTATATATTTTTTGTTGTTGTTTTGTTTTTTTTTTTTTTGTTTTTTGTCTTTTTTGTTTGTCTTTATGAAAAAATAATGCATTGGAGCGTGGCAGTGGCAGATATAAATTTTATGGCAAAATATTTTCTGTATTGTCATTATGCAGGGAGGAAACAGAATATTTTTGTATGGAATGGACGGTCGCATTGTTATCTCTTAACTCCGATGAGTCACCAGCGAAGATGTAAGGCAGTTTATATTTAATAATAACTAACATAAGTACGGAACGGAGAAAAAAAATGCAATGAATGCATTTTTAAATTTAGAGATAAGGGATGGCCCGAAATTGAAATGAGCATATTAGAAACCAAGAGTTTAGCAGAAATATTTTTCATGCATTATCGCTAACGTCTCACACTAAAACATACACATTGCACATTGCTAAAATGTTATCTGTATTCGAAAAGAACCGATCGTATTTCGCCAATTAAATTTATCAAATCTTCTCAACAGTTAATCTCTATTCCCAAATAAATAAAAAATTACTACGGAGATATATCATTTCGAAGCGTATATTTTAATGTATAACTGAATCGGGCATACTTTTTATTTTATTCGACATGAATTAACCCGGCGAGTGCGAGGTTCAGATTCTTAACAACTTGCTTACGCTCGTTGGTTGGGATATTATTATACAAAAAAATTACATAGACTGGTTTTTTAATTTAAATTACTAGCAGCGCTAGTACCCGTTACACCTGCTATCCTACGGGAAATTATTTTTTCAAAATGATTTTTTTTATAATGTCGTTGAAAATAAAATTATACAGTACAGTTTTAATCTTATATACTGCTTATTACAAGAAATAGAATATTTGAGCACTTTACCCATTTTTACTGGTTTTTTTCTTTCGTGATTTCATAAAAAACCTAATAAAATGAACTAAAATTGTAGCATTCTTTATAGTTTTATCCTTGACGAAACAAATTGATAGTTTTTATAAAAAAAAATACCTTCTATACTTTCTCAAAGATAGTAACACAGCGCTAGGTGTGTAAAACTTACCCGCCGTCCATTTTGTCACCGTCTAAATCTTGTTACTTAGCTTACCGGGTGGCACAAATGAACCAGATACCTCGTCACGCGGGTTTTGGTCCGATCAAAAGTCACCACAGTTTGAGGAAAGCACGGGGTGCGCGGAGCGTGACAAATAATTCCCATTGGCTATCATCAAGGTTACGCCCACCACTGTACCGAGTTAGTACGTTCCGTAGTGATGGGGCGAACACTTGGGTCGACTGCCGCTCTGCCATAGTAATCGCACTCACTCGAATCTCAACTCACTAACATAACATTACTACACAACACCATTAAAGTACTGATTCTTCCTCAGTGTCGTGCACTCGCGGATTTCCTGAATCAGTGTGTATTGTCACCGTACGGATGTGTAAATCTAATTCAAGATGGGATTGAAAACTGAGAATCATATTTCCTCCACGTTGCATAATAAAATTGTCTACTATTAGTTTCTATTGACGCAACATTGTTGTAAAATTCATATTATACGCTAAGCTCTGCTATGTCTTGTAAAACTGAATTATTTTACTTACCGATGAAAAGTTATTCCGTCTTTTTTGTAGTTTGAGTGGGCGGATGACTTTCCACACAATTTCACTGCACAGATAGTAATTTTTATTTACTGTTGGTTGTCAGGAAAATAAAACAACCGTCTTATTTTATAAGCCGCACGCACGCACGCACAGCTCTGGCACTTGGTCGGAACTGAGGTTCAATGTTTGGGGCGGCGTCTTATATAAGTTTTATAAAACTTATGTGTTGCGCGCTAGGCCCGTCCTAGACTAGGTATCTAGTTCTATTCATCTGTGCGATAAGGAAGCGATGAGTTTATTTAGTCCATTCAAATATACGTATAGCTATTATAGCTAGAAGGTGAAGCACAGCGCTTCATATTAAAATTATCGATCAGCTTTAATTACCTCGGTGTCATTTCACCCAAGATTGCGCTCGCCGGGTTAATATCAAGGTTTTATTATACTATTGGCCAATAAAAGTACGTACCTATCTAGTATAGCATATAGCATAAATTTTAATATCATCAAGGCAATATTATATTTTACTATGAAAAGTGACGTGGTTTTGACGTGTTTTTTTTTGTGCAAGGCAAGACGAGTTCGCGCTTGTTTCACGCTTAGTTTTCCTCGATAAAGGTCACCGAATGTGATTGAAACTATAGTCGGAATAACCGACTCAATTTTTGTGATTATTCCCGTTTTATTAAAACAATAATTGTTTTATGTTACCATGATAAATGATAATTAGCTTAAATAAGCAAAATAATTCGCGGTGGTAATATTCAGTATTAAATTGTTATCACAGAATATTATTAGAATTATGATATTTTGTCTGCAAACAAATTTAAAATAATTATCGCTCTCTTCATTTAACTCAATCAAACTATGCTATAGCTTCATAGCTTCACTATGCTATGCTATAGCTTCATAGCTTCACTATGCTATGCTATATCTTCATCTTAGACGTTGTAGTCAAACAACGCTTAATTGCAAATTAAAATACTGTGAATTATACGTATTTTTATGTACAAACATTTACGTCTGAAATAAATGTAAATAAGTAGGGTTTAAATAAGCTTTTTGTGTAACGCTTGATGAGCAAAATTTGACCTCGATTCTATCGTACTTCGGTAGACAGCACGTATCTAGCGTGCATAAGTGGCGGCTACCGCTTACTATCAGGCGTAAAGCCTGCTTGATTGCCACTCTTTACATAAAAGATTTCTGAATCCGGCTATTTAGGGGCTAATTCGTGAAAAAGATAACGCTATGCACTTTTGCGCGCAGATGTAAAGTTAGGAAATATTCTTCCTAACCGCCACACCAGTGAGACAGAGCAGTGTGAAGGTTAGTCGGTCATGGATGTAAAGAGATGGCTTTAACGCGCGCCAGTCAAAAAATCAGATACGTAATTGTGAATTACAACGAAACTAGGAAAACATTCAACATTCTGTTGTATGCTATTCTGGATATTATTATTGGAGTAATTATCACTTGACTATTCATTAAGCGTTCGAGAGAAAAATGTGCGTTAATCGAGGAAGTTTCAAATACTTTTTTATCGAGAAAATGTTATGGAATCGTGTTTTCTTACCTATACTAGACGAAAGAACCAAAAAAATAACATATATATATCTAAAAGTAAATATTCTTCATAACTAATGAAGTGCATGAAATAGAAAGCCCATTTTTTTTGTCAGTTATAAAAAAATAGCTTATATAATGCCATTTTTGTTCTGAACAACAACAGTTGTGTTTTTCGCTCTGCAAGAGATGGACTGTGCAGTTTGAAATATTGATGCACATGCGTGGAAAATTTAAAAAAAGCAGTCGCCTTGAAAACCTCCTCTTTTTTTGGAAGTCGGATAAAAAGATACCACAGAATCGACACCAGTGTACTCATCATCTTGAGACTGATGCAATAAATACTTTCAATATAAATACATACTTACATACGTAGACTGCTAAACTCATTACCCAACTTTTTCGTAGTCGGGTAAAACAAAGGGAGATTTTCATGAAATACGTCATCCACGTCGAGATTATGGATATCTAGAGATGGTGATCCGAAGATTGCGTTCCATGTTTGGTACTTGTAGTTCGGTGCTATCCATTTAGATCCCAACTAACTGCATTGAGCAAATGTACTACACATTAAAGGTGAAATCACAGTACAATGCGGTGTCCAGGGGCGGATTTGACGCAAAGGCGCTTTTTTTTTTTTTCGATGGTCTAATCTTCACTAGATTCCCGACTGCTTGGGGTGCAGCCGGGTTATGTGGGATTATACCCACTAAAACCCCCCGGTGGCCGGCCTTGGTGCTTGACCGAGGGCTCCGGGATCTCCAAGGGAAAGCACAGGAGCCCTCAGCACCACGCTTTAGTTTTTTCCTGGTACAGCTAGCAGCTGTCGTGAGAACAGCGTCAGCCACTCGACGCTGTCCTCCCGGGGCTCGCTTAGGTAGATGGTTAGAGCCCCACCACTACCCCCGAGCTCAGAGGTCCCCTTTTAGTGGGCTCTTACTACAGGCAGGGGATACCGATGCCGTATTCTAGTGCCCCGGCATCAGGACAAGCCTTGGCTGCCCTAGGCCTATGGAAGATACTCCTCTACCCGCAGGATGTTGAACATAGCAAATTTTCGGTATTTGTACCAATGTATACTGAAATGTAAAGAATTTCCCACGATTTCTGAGAACAAGGAAATTCTTCCCGATCTTAAATTTCTGGACTGGAAACCCATTTCGGTTTTTTCTATATATTGTCTGTATTCCCACCAAATTTGACAGAAGTAGTAATTTTCGAGGGAATACCCCTTTTATAGTAGTATTAGGGGATGCCCCAAGGTGGTCGTCCTCCGGATTTTGAAAATTTCTGAATCCGAATTTTAAACGTTGACGTGAGTTCACAGAGTGCGGTACTAATAAAAAAATCACCTAGTTTTGCCGCCCCTGAAATTTTTCCGCCCTAGGCCCGGGCCTACTCGGCCTATTGGGAAATTCGCACCTGGCGCACCATTTAATTGTGACACATGTGCAACACTCTGTGGCGGATTAACAAGCAAGCTGAGTAAGCTTGAAGCCTAAGATAGGGTTTTACCTTCAAAATTGCGCTCTGAATTCGGCTCCGCTGCAGTCTGTTTACGTCAAATGTATACATAATGAAATTTGTCTGAAAGGACAGATTCGCGGGGTCATTTTAAGTGCGCTAAAATCGTATCTCTTGTAAAATATCGTTGCCTAGAGCGGTATGTTTTAGGGGCGGAAAATTTAGGGATCGTTTTATTAATATTACGTTCTAGCAACTCGAGACAGCACAAAAATCACTATTGTAGTGTAAAGGAGCACTAAAAAGTTTTTCGATAAATCCACCCCTAAGCGGGTGAAATCGCGGGTCACGGCTAGTATTGTTATAAATGTATTCATTTAGCTTGTAAGATAATGACGTCAATTCTGTTGTACAACTTTCTAAACGAAATATGACAGCTCTAAAATTATTGCGATCCCATTCTCGCATATATATAATTATATAAACTTATAAAGAGACGCATATAATTTTAGTACCGTCAGATTAGTATAGTTTAGAGAATGGTACAACAGAATCGACTGTTGTCTACCAATATTAATTTAGATAAACATGTATATTATTAATATTAATAGTAAAATTTCGATATAAGTTTATGTAAAATAAGATTATTTGTTAATTATTTATTTTGTTAACAATAAAAGTATTCATGTACATACATTGATTATTTTATTGTATAAAATATCTACTTGTAACCTGAAACAACAAATTTTTAAAATTCATATAAAATTATTATAAATCTGCATGAAAAGTATATGTTTATATTAGGTCAGTTTTTTTTTTTGTTTTTGCCCCGCTGCCCGAGAAGGAGGGTAATGTTTTTCGGGTGTAGGTATATGAGTATGTTTGTGTCTTCCTATATATTACCTTCTGTAGCATAAACGGCTTGACCGATTTTGACAAGTCAGGTGTCGTTGGATTTCTCATTACATCTTTAGTTAAATAGGCTTCATTTTGCAGTCGAGTATTTTCTTTTTCTTAATAGTATTGCATAATACTTCCAACTATATATTATTTAAGTTTTATGCCAGCGCAGACGACAGACTAATCCATGGGGGTCAAAAATTACCTCTCTCCAGTGGGCTTATCCCGTAACTATGAAAGCGATAGCGAGAGCTGCGCGAGCGGGACCGCGCATAGTGCGACTAAGTTGGTACGAGCGAGATGGCATGCTCTCGCAATCAGAATCAAGAACGTTTCAAAGTTAGAGGATAAGCCCCCAGCTCTGATCTGCTCGTCATCTTCAGTCAGATCTTCAGTATTCAGAATCAAAATCTTCAGGGGAAAAATAATATTGTCACCTGCCATTATTCATTATGTCCTCTCAGACAACAAGCAAAACTTTTTTTTTTCAAATTATTCTGGTACGCTCGAGATTATCTTGTCAGCTTACTCTCATGACGTTCCTCATAATAGAGGCAGTGATGGACAGAATCTCAAGAGCTCCAGAATCACTGATCGTATAATCAAATAAAGTAGATAGGTTATCATGAAAATATTACGCTCAAAATAGCACAATCCTAAGTTGCATGAATGATTTTTGAGCCGCCTGGTTTCACGCGCCCGGTGCGGTTAGTTGTATTTTAAAGAATTGTTTTCTGCAATGCAGTTCAATTTGATTAATTATCTTTGACTAGGTAGAATGAACGAGGGAGAAAGTTGTGTAAAACTATGTTATGACCTCGGCGTATTGTAATTTTCTGTATAATTACAACTTAGTCTGACGAAGCCTAAGTACAACATGATTAGTTCAGCTCACGGTATTATTTTTATTTATTAGGTTATTTTAGTTTTTGTTTATTTATTAATCACAGTACATGGCATAGCATATAGCGAATAATTAAATTTTTAGACTGTCTAGTAAGTAGCCCAAGTATTGAGTTATTATTAATATGAACATCGAAAAGATTGATGCGCAGCTAGCAACTAAATAATTTGACATAGATAGACCATAGATCTTTTTATTTCAGAATTAAATAGGAAAACGAGCCTGCAAGTTATTATGGAACTAGTGAGTGGTAGGTTAGTTATTTATTGAAAATTGAGTTTGCGTTTCGCGCTGGCGGCAGCAGGGCATATGTCGCAGCCTTACAGGTCGCGCATGCGCGTCGCACGCGTGCGTCATCGGCCCGCGAGCGGCGCGGCGCGCCGCAACGAGCGCGCGCTGCCCATAGCCCATTGCCAAGTGTGAGAGCGGCGGGTGCGGACTGTAGCGAACGTCTCTTCAGTCGAGCTACAGCACTCAGAGCTCTCGTATACATTAGTGTACTCCGAGCGCCACTCGCACGCGGCGAGCAGCGAGCGCACAAACTTACCGCGCGACTAATACCTGGATGCGTGACGTAAAACCGCAACCCGTCGCGATGTCGCGCATTTATCAGCCTTCCGAGTTCGTCGTATCCAAGTCCCGTCTGCCTTCCTTCGAGCGATACAAGGAGATTCACAAGAGCTCTATTGAGAACAGCGAAGAGTTCTGGAAAGATATTGCTAGTGAATTTTTCTGGCATACAGAATATGAGGCGGGAAAGTTTTTCGACTACAACTTCGACTTGACCAAGGGAAGGATTTTCCTGAAATGTATGGAAGGCGCTGTAACCAACGTTTGCTTCAACGTCTTGGATCGGCACGTGAGAAACGGACACGGAGAAAAGGTGGCATTTTTTTGGTGAGTGATGCTGCGTTTGTTTTTCTTCAGAATCTATTCCTACCTAGTCAGCTGAGCGATGCACAGAGACGGCGCGCGAATTTATTGATCTTTAAGGGCTTTTCCCCTGTCGCACTTTGTGTATAAATAGGTCCCTCAGTATTATGTAATACTGTTGCAATCTATGGTTCTATCCGAATGCTGAATCCGGGAATCTAGGTCACCTATCGATCGCTGACATGACCTAGATTTTCATGACCTTTACCATTACATTTAACTGCGAACAGCAGCGTAGTAACATCGCGAAAAAGTTTGGTCTCTCACTCTTCTATTCAATTTTGAAGAAGCCCGTGAACGCCAACGAAGAGTTTAGGCGACACTAAGTACTTAATTTTTTTGATTTACTGGTTATTCATAAAGTGATTATTTTGAAAACCTTTTTATTTATATCTAAAAGTCAGTTTAACCCCCGAATACTGAAACGTTCATTAACTTTGACAACAGATTAATTCTAATACTGCCTTTGTCTGGCCCTAAGCAAATGACAAAGGCAGCAATAGAAATAATCTGTCGTCAAAGTTAACAAACGTTTCAGTATTCGGGGGTAAGTTTCTAAAGTTTAAGTTTAGGCTCTACCACTGATAAAATTGGCTTAGCTCTAAAAAAAAAAAAAAAACGCTTGGCTCCCAATGCGCCACACCTGGCGTTTATAGCCTACATCACTAAACTTCAGGAAAATGCGCGAGGGTGATAACTGAAGAGTACCTACTTATCTAGAATTTTTTTTTCTTCAGCCATAATCATGAAGAAAAACTTCTTTAACGATGTATTTAATATGCTTTGCTTGCTTTTCTTTGCTGTGTCGAGAGTTCGTTTTAAATTCAGTATGACGCAGATAGATGAGGGGCGCAAAAGGTGGAAAGGGGGTTTAGGAGGCTGGAGGTGTCTAGTATTCCTGTGCTCGTTTCATACGCGTACCTATCTATTGCGAATGTCTCGCTTGCTCGCGCTTCGTTATTATTTCTAGGCAACCTAGATAAAGTCCCCTTGGTGGTTTCGCTCCCGCCTCCCCCTCGTTTCCATGGAAACCACTTACGAAGGACGAACCGTGGAACCAGTAGCCAACACATAGGGGTGGTATTTATACAATATTGCTTGGTGTTTGATACCTACTGTAGAAATACGTAGTTCATTTGCTTTGGTAGCGTTTTTTTTTAAATATACCTAGTAGTGATGCAAGATTGGTGTCGAGCCGAAAATGTTGACCCCTAGCTGCTAAGTCCCAGGAAGGAACAAACAGATTTAAAAGGCCTTAGACGAGCTCGCAGATATCTCGCTCGCGCATTTTCACATTATTGAAGAAGAAAAAATACGTGAATTTCAAAAAGTTTTTTGTCTGCCTATGATAAAAGCACCAATGTTGTAAGTTTTCTTTTTCATATCTTTTAAAGATGACAAGGATGCACAGAATTCTCGTTATAAATAAGGGATGATCGAAAAAAAATACGTGAAAATGTATTCGATCTCTTTCCGTCAAATAAAATTGTAAAATATTTGTAATATTATTTTGTGATAGACAGGTACAACATACAGGTTTTGGAATATCTCGCTCTATTTTAAAAAAACTTGTACTTTTAGGTTCCTATCGCATAAGTCGTATTCTTTGATACTTTTGTAGTGCAATACCTAAGTATGGTAGATATATTTCTGGTCGAGGTATTATCAGTTTGGTTGATTTTTTTTTCTCCAGTGGAGCCGTTCAAGTATTACGTAAGCAGATTTATTATAATTATTTACCCCCCCATCCCCCTTGTCAGCAAAAGTAAGCAAAGCTCTTACCCCATCCCCCCATGCTTACGTAAACATTTTTCAATTATATATATATATTTTTTATATTATAATTATAATTTTAAAAATAAGAAAATAGATTTAGGATCGAGATTAGATTTTACTGATACAGTATTCAACATAGAGCAAGGGACAAAAATATTATGACCTTACGAACATAACAAACTTATTTTAAATTTTTGGTACACATATTAAATTCAAATTAACAGTCTTCAGACCATGAAACCCGAATCCATGATTCTAAGTTGGAGGGTTCGTGTAAAAAAGTAAATAACTACCGATGACGTAATCATCATCTAGACTCCCCTACCCCCCATGTCATCCAAAATAAGCAAAACAAAGATCCCCACCCATAGTGGTTACGTAATACTTGAACGGCCCCAGTGCAAACGCGTGGAAAACGCCGGGTTAGGCTAGCTCACGTACCTCAGTATTTAGGTAGGTAGTTATAATCATTTATTCTATGGAATAAATAAGCAGCTCTCATAAAAACAAAAAGTATTTTTTTATTACATCACAATCATCCGTATCGTTTTTAATGTAACGGCATTTTAAGAAAATCTTAATTAAGAAACAGTTCAACGAGGGGTGAAAGGAAGTAAAAAAAAATCTCTTCTGTGGGTGAAAGCACAGATTCGTTTTATCTGTGGGTAAAAGTGACCGATTACCAACATTGACCAACATAATATAGGTAGTAAAGTATAGGTAACCTATAAATAGTAAAGTATAGGTAGTATCGGTATTCTACCGATAGACAAGATGTATTTCATGAAAACCTTTTGTTCAAATGCTGATTAGAACTTAGAACTAAAAAGATAGCTGCAGTGCTAAAACGTTATTTTATGTTGTCTAACCAAACCATTAAAACATGCAGTGCGATTTTGAATTTTTGAATTCTCGTATTATTAGCGCCGCTCCGTACGCGCCCACACTGTTTGAATGTCGAAGCCGCACTGAAGTAAAGTTTACGGATTGCAGTACAGTTCAGTCGAACACAGTGAGTGTTCGGATCGCGAAATCTAGTTCGTAGTATATATATATATACCTATATCGATGATTACCAACGAAGTGCTAGTTTGGCATTAATACCACAGAAGAGTTTTTTTTTTACTTCTGTGCATAGGTAATAACTTCACACAAGTTGGGAAATTTCACCTTTTTCAAAGTGATTCATACAATACAATACAATATAACTTTATTATACACCAAAACAGACAAACTTAAAAAATGAACAATAATATTTAAAAAAAACCACGGTAGTATAATGGGCGGCCTTATCGTCTAAAGCGATTTCTTCCAGACAACCTTTGGATGGACAGAATTATGACTTATAAACTACGGTCGGTGGTGTAGATACATAAATATAATAATAACATGAAAATACATACATAAACCTACTACCTACATAAAATACATACGATAAATACAAACTATATAAATGTAAAATATATACTTTAAAACTAATAATACATAATTATACATACGTACCAATTAACACAGAAAGATAATGTTTGTAAACGAGGTTTTTAAATATAGAAAGAGATTTAGCCTGCCTGATACACACAGGCAGCTCGTTCCAGAGCAGGACAGCTTGCACAGTAAAAGACTTACAATAGGAAAGATTTACGTGGGTAGAAATAGGAATCTTTAGCTGGAGGGCGCATAGTGCTTTATACCAACTACTGTCTACTGCGCTTTTGAACTTTATATAATATATATAATAAGAGGAAAATAAACGAAAAAATAAATTGAAAATTCAGATAAATAAAACAAAAGCAAGCAAACCGAGCGCGCGAGATTTTCATCACACTAATCACACTAATATAAATGCGAAAGTTTGTGTTAGTGTGTTTGTTCCCGTTCAACTCTGTTACAGCTGAACGGATTAGAGTGAAATCTGGTACGGAGTTAGCTTACACCACAGATGGTTCTATTTATCTGTGGCTGACACCCTGGATTAACACAAAGGCTACTTCTTTATCTAGGAAAAATATTTTCTGTAGAATAGCGAGTGAAACCGTGGGGCGGTTTTAGTTCAGTTTTACAAACCTACAGGATATTAAGTACACAAAACTTTAAAAATAGCAGCTCATTAACAATGGATTTTCGTACACTTTTCTTCCAAAAATATTAAATTCAAAATATAAATGTTACCTGCAATGTTTTTTCTACGCATATCTTTTTTAGTAATAACAAAGAACATTTACTGGGTAATAATGTGTAACGCTCGCCTCACATTCGTGAGGTAGCGGGTTCAAACCCGGGCGGGCCCTTACCAATGAGTCCTTGGAACTTACGTACGGATATACCACTGACTTTATGGTGAAGGAAAACATCGTGAGGAAACCTGCATATTTCCGGAGAAGAAATTCGATGGCGTATGTGAATCCACCAACCCGCACTGGGCCAGCGTGGTGGATATGGCCTAATTACCCTTCGAGGGTAGACTGATATCCCAGCAGTGGGATGTTTAAAGGCTGATATAGTAGTAGTAGTAATGTGTAAGTAAAAAAAAAATAATGTACCTAGGCACCTACCGGCTCGAAAAGCAGGCCAATCATAGGGTGTCTACACATGGCCCGACCCGACATCGCTTGAAAGAGATGGCTATATATAAGTTTCTGGGGAAGCGAAAGGGAGAAGCTATAACCTTAATAGTTTGTTTCTTTTGCTTCCGTGAAATTCAAATCTAGCTGTCCCTTTCACACGATGTCAGGTCGGGCCATGTGTAGACACCCATATTCATGCTAGGTATTTTGGGCGTAATTAATATTTTCGTGAGGTAGGTATAGCGCAAAGGGCAATATACCTACGAGCTCCATATCGGTTATTGCGGGTTGGCTTGCAGTTCAAATAGTGTAGGTACCTACATTTAATTTTATACCTATAAGTTCTATTGTTTTTGGTCATGGTTAACATGCACGCTATGTAGCGATGATTCGACTATTTTGAGTAGATACCTATAGTAAGATAGAATTATTATCTCGGCACTTAAATATTTACCTGCTGATAAGATAATAATAAGAATGTAGGTAACTAAGATGTGTTCTCTATACGAGACTACAGGGTTATAAGGAAAGGGTATGCTAACCCGAAAATGGCTCATAGTACTCATTATTATGAAGAACTTTTATTATGGGACCAAACTTGAAATCTCGAAAAAAATATCAGCTGTTCCATACATTTTGTCGAGTGTTATTGACGTTCGACAAACGGACATGGTCAAGGGTGGAACAGCTTTTTTTTTTCTCGATTTCAAGTTTGGTCCCGTACTAAAAGTTGTTCATAATGATGAGTACTAATTCTGGAGTTTTTTGTGGAGTTAAAGAACGTCGTCGATGATGTACTAAGTACTACCTAACCTAAGTACCTCCTTACATCCCTACTAAGTTACTTTCTTGCAAACAAGCAGTTCGTTTCGTTTCGTTCGTAGTCGTGAAACACAGATCACACTAGATACCGCATTACGAGATTCGTCGTTCCTACAAAAAGTTGCCAAAGTTTGAGGAAGGCGCGGGTCGCGGGGAGTGCGACCAAGCGTTCGCATTGGCTATCTCAAGGTTACGCCTACTCGCGCCTAACGATCAACCAATTTTATTATAAGTGTATTTAGACTGATGTGTGGTGCGCTCCGAGCATCCTGAATGCAGAATCTAGGTGTGATCTGTGTCGTGAAAGCAGCCATGCAAAGGCACAAAGCCTTTCGCGCTGTTCCGCTGTAATACTTAATTATGAAAGCTATGCTTATACAATTACTACAATAAGCGCAATTAATAGAATGGCACAGTTATCTAGAACTCAATTATTACGTAACCAATTAAAACGAGAACGTAATATCTAGTTAGAGTTACTATTACTTTTAGAACTGGAATCTGCAGCTAACATTAAGGTCATTGGCATAGGTATCTAGCTAGGACATTTTAGTTCGTTGGGTAGTCACGGAATAGTAGTCACGAAAGTAAAAGGTCTATTAATAGGCCTAACCTTTAACTTTCGTGATTGGGTGTGCACAAATGTACCTAGTTGGCCAAACGAAGCGAAGGTAGTTTACAAGAGTTTTTTTAATCGCCAGTTGTAGGTAGGTACTTCGACTAAAGTAATAAGAATGGACGGGCCCAAGTAAGATAATTTTGAAGACCCGAAATTGAGCACCGGCGCTCACCTTGCTTCAGTCCCTCTCAATCTGTGACAAGTGAGAGACGTACGTTCGTCATTACATTCAGTCAATTCATCCCTTTTTCTCTCGTAAATATTATATTTGCTATCTCTTTTTTGTGACAAATTACCTACGTATTGAAGCCTTAGGGTGTCTACACATGGTCCGACCTGACATCTTGTGAAAGGGACAGCTAGATTTGAATTTCACGGGAGCAAAAGAAACAAACTATTAAGGTTATAGCTTCTCCCTTTCGCTTCCCCAGAAACTTATATATAGCCACCTCTTTCAAGCGATGTCGGGTCGGGCCATGTGTAGTCACCCTAAGTTGGATTGTTTTGACTTGTTATTTTTATCAAAGTTGTGTGGTTAGGGCCCTTCCATTCATTTTACTTAGGTCGAAAGGTAGGTACCTATGTATATTTTTGTTCGACGAAAACTTTAGAACCTTTGATCGGATCTTCATAATATTTTTGAAGTCATGTATGTATGTAATTAATTTTAATGCAATGTATTAGTTCGAATATGAGCAAAATCGGTCAAGGAGTCGTGAAGTTCGCGTTTGGCGGAATATTTGTTGTTGAAAATAAGACATCGCAAATGTATGGTGCGATGCGGTGTGCTTCGTCTAATACACACGCAGTACAAAATGTTAATGGCTTGATAAATAAGCATAAGCCATGGATACGAGCTGAGCATTCTAATAATAGAGCCATTCTAGCATTGTACTTGTACACAAGGTCATAGGGTTGCTTGTTGTTTCGCCTTACGACTTTTGATTGATATTTGTATTCTTATTTACTTAGGTACTTATAATACGGGTACTTAGGTACTTAGTAACAATTTTGTTACAGTTCGTAATATTCTTTTTCCTATCTATTTTGAAGAGTGCGTGACGTCATACCTAACAAATTTATAGTTTTATGTATGTATGACTAGCTGATACCTGTGATACCTACGCGGACCTACGGTCTCGCAAATACTAAGTAAACAATTTATAACGTTTCTACAAACTTTTATATCCCCTTTTTTTAACCCCCTTTAGGGGTAGAATTTACAAAAATCCTATCTTAGAGGTCACCTACGTTAAAATACGTGCAAAATACCGTACTAATGACGTCGGTTTTTATCTTTCAGAACGGTCGCAGTTTTTGTAGTTTAGTACTTCATTTAGATTTAGAAAGAGTAAAAATGAAATTTAAAAAAAAACCGTATCGGGATGGAGCTCTTAACTTTAAACGAGTGAACAGATTTTATCAAATATACCTAGCTCAGATCCACCGCAACGCACGTGGCCGTGAACCGTATCGCCGCGCGATAAGATTTACGGTCGCGCTGCGTCGGCGGTTGAACCTAACGATCATCGCAATAATGACAGGGTAAAGGCCCAGACCATTGATTATTCATGTACCGTTTTGAACTATAGTCACACCTACCTCTGCTTACAACACTCGTAGGATCGGTAAATCAGTCAGACAATCAACATATATTATAGGTCAGTCACATTTAGGAAATGGCGGCATCGTCCCATATCGCATAGTACATCCGCATGTCGATTAGTCTAGATCGTGCAACTACCTAATTACGTAGTCGAGCTGATAAGTAGATGCAGTACTGAGCATCAGTATCTATTAGTCATAAGATTCAGCTCAGAACCCTTTGTAGTGGTAGGACTCTATGTGTGTGGACTGAGTGACCACATATACCTCTAATTTTTTTTTGTAGTTTTAGTAACTTAATTGTATAGTGAAAGTTATAAAACATTTGTAAAACGCATATTGGAATTTGTAAAGAATGTACATGACTCCTTTACCGAGTCCGCCTGGGGCAGTAGCACACCTTTGCCAGTTATTCAACCGCCAACCTGTAGTGTGCATAAAATGACTGAGTTCCGGATAGAAGGGCAATGTTTCCAGCATAATTACACAGCATAAACACATATAATAGATAAAGTGACGAGATAATGCCACGGATTGCCACGCAGTGTTTTGAACTGCTATACTTCAAAATTCTAGGTGTCGTTGAACTGTTATGCATGACGCTTACCATCAGCTGAGCGACTTGCTCGTCTCGACACTCAGTATCGTAAACAAATTAAAAAGACTACCTACGTCGAGCTTTGGATCAAACAACCTGGGGCCTTATCATGTAACTCTGGAGAAAATGATCATCGCGTGTCGTTCCACTCGCGCCAACTTACTCGCACCATGCGAGCGAGCAGGATAGCAAACGAAGAAAAAAGATGTAGAAAATGCTAGATGGTAAAGTTTATGTATAAGTATGTAAGTGTGTTTGTTCCCGTTGAACGCTGCAACGGCTGAACGGATTTTAATTACATTTGGTATGGAGGTAGCTTATACCCTGGATTAACACATAGGCTAGTTTTTATCCCGGAAAAATATTCGATTTATGTAGAATAGCGGGTGAAACCGCAGGGCGCAGCTAGTGTATTACTTATGTAGTAGATTACTTGGTCTAAATCTCATCTTATCAGGTCTTGCTTATCGTATCTTATTTAGCTAGTCTTATTTTGTTTATTTTTAGTCATAAAATTAGACTCAGTCAAGAAGTCTATAACTTGAATACTAGAACATTTTAATATATTTCAAGCCAATGAAACAAATTGGTGTCGATTCTGTTATACTAGTTTAATAATAGTTAATTCTGTTATAATAGTTCAGAAAATATTCTAAATTATTTTTATAGCCCTTAAACAAAGACATAAAGGGGTAGACACCTAATCAGCAAATGAAACTATACTGAAAGAAAGCACACCAGTATTGACGTACCTGTCAAATCAAATTAAGAGCTCCATACAGTTGTCATTCTCATCTCATACTGATAAAATCTCCGAATAATCAGACAAAAGATGGTATAATGTGCAATAAAATCTTGCCGGAATTACAAGGAATCAAAGAACACCACTGCCACATCCATCTACAAGTCCTAAAATATACTTTTAGGATAAAAAATCAAAATAATAAAATTATTGAATAATGTAAACAGAATAGTTACTATGACAACGTTATGTATAATAGTGTTGCCAAATATTTTTTGTAATTTCCCAACTCTGTTTAGGTTACCTAGAGACTTAGATATATGAAATGCAGCTGATCTTTTGATAAAAATAGTTCGGCAAAGTAGGGATGAATAATGGCGGAAACCTATTAAGGCTTCCAACAATATAAATTTACCTATAATACATAATTTTCATAATTTTGCCTAAAATATGTGTCGGCGCATAATTATCAACAACAAGCCTACAATGAGCGTGTCACAATATGACACAATTGTATTGCATTTTTTTTAGAAATAAAATGTTGTACCTTCCTAAGAATGTAAGAATGTAAATTTGTTTAGAGTGGTTGTGGGTTTTTGGGCCTGCAAGAAAAATGCACATTATCTTAGGTTTTCACCTTCACATGTGTGTTACTTAAGGTTGCAGAATAGTCGGGCAGTTTAAAAAAAGATAAATCCGCTAATAAGCGAAAGTTGCGTATGCGTTTATTTGCAAATTTAGAGGATTCCATTTCCATCGTAATAAATTGAAAATAAAAACTTAACATTATTTAACTTAACAATAATGTGGATGATAAAAAAAAAGTATAAGAGCCTATTTAAGAACCACTGTGATACAACCTAAATCACTCCAATCAAAATTTATTTACCCGACCAAATAGGGTAATCACTTTTTAATGGAAAGCCTCAAATGTCATGATAAAAAAGACTGTCAAAAATTATAAGCCATTTCAAAATCGTGTTTGTATGGAGACTATCCTTCTGGACCTTATTTATAAGGAGAATTCTGTGCCCTTAAATTACAAATGGAAATAAAAAGATAAGCAGATAATTTTTAGTCCTGTCACCTTAATTTAGAGAATGGTGCAACATAAGCGATGTCATTGTCAAGAACTAGCTTATTTGTCGCATAGGCTAAGGTTTGCCGAATCGTCTCTGACACGGTATCAATAAAAAAAAATATGCCTTATGTGGCAAACTAGCAGACGGGCCGCCTGATGGTAAGCGATCACCGTCGCCTAGGGATACCTGTAATACCAGGGGCATCACAGATACGTTGCCGACCTTTAAATACTCTATTGACAGCCCTTTTGAAGAACCCCATGTTGTAGTTACTCGGAAATACCGCAGGTGGAAGCTCGTTCCACAATTTGCAATTTGTTTTTCCATAAAACAAGTACCCGATTAAATAAAATTGATGTCCTCATAGGGAGGGTAACCAGCCAGATGACTACAGCCGCTGCACGTACCGCAAGCTTCTGGACCTGGTATGTCAGTTCGCCAACGGACTACGGGACTGCGGAGCGGGGAGGGGCGATCGCATCGGCATCTACATGCCGATGATACTGGAGACTGTGGTATGCATGCTGGCGTCCGCGAGGATCGGCGCTGTGCACATCGTCGTGGTAAGAAATACACTGCATCTTGATACTTGAAGTAACTTCTCTATCATCTGATAAGCAATCTACCTTGTGCAAGTATTGGTGCTTTGAGCTTAAAACCTAACTTTAGAATAATTGTTAGATCTGTCGAATATGATTGGATAATTGATCACGAAGAAAAACCTCCATTACCAGCTTATTCTATTTCTATGTCAATTAATGAAACAAGATTTTCAAACAGAACTGTGCCAGCAAAGTTTGGCTATCATTAACTTCTGGCTATTAAGTTTGTCGCGTGGTTTAATTTGTATAATGTTCAGTTCGCAGGCTTTTCCGCTGACTCTTTAGCAGAAAGGCTGGCAGATAGCAACACGAAGCTTATAGTGACAGTGGACGGCGCATGGCGAGGCGAGAAAATGCTGTACCTCAAGAACACAGTAAACGAAGCCATCCGCAAGGCCCACTCTAAGTTCAACCATGCTGTTGCGCTTTGTATTTGCGTTGCGCACCTGGCTCGAGTAACTCCAGGCGCCGACCAGGCCCCTGATGAGTGTCCTGTACGTTGGCTCCAATTATCCATGACTGTCGTTCATCGTAACATTTTGTTGACATTTGATTAGATAGCCGCACTCCAACGCTCCTTTATCTAAAAAGCATCGGATGCATAATGTACTGCTTCACATGAATGATTCCACGTTTCAGCTCGAAGGGAAAACCAACATCCCTGTTTTGGCACAATATTTGTTTATATATAGACAGAATAAATTCTGTATGATATCTAATAGGTATCTAGGTAATACGGGCTACCAACTCGTATGATGTGACGACCCTAAGCGATGGATATTATGTGTCCGGTCCTGAGGTAGACAAGGATCCGAGTGGCACCTTCCAGAGGTACCAGCCTAGGATTGGCGTCATCCATTGGTGATATTGTATATGTGAACGCGTAATATTATATGTCACCAGTACGGCTGGGATGAGGAGCACGACATCTGGTGGCACGAGCTGATGGAAAATCAGTCGACAATCTGCCCGCCTGCGTGGATGGCTGCCGAGGACCCGCTCTTTATGCTCTACACCAGGTAGGAGTACCCGTTGGGGAGATACATCGGTGTTGTGATGCTTTACGGATGCTTGATCAGCTGCTGACGTTTAAGCGACATTTTTGCCAGTTTTATCTTTAAGGCTTAGATTTAGGCGAGTCTAATTTTGTTGTACTGACGTTAATTCTTTTTGAACCGTTTAAGGGCTCGCTTCCCTAATTCAGCTATCTCGTTCGTACATTTGCAACCATTTATAATATTATAAAAATTACCTAGTGAGATGAAATTAAAAAACATATATATCATCATTTATCTTTAGAATGCCAATATTTTATAACGATTTTTCATGTTATTTTATTTAATGTTTTTTTCCTTCTTATAATAAAAAATAAAATTATGAAAATTATTTTTACTCCAATTAAAAGATTTCAAATAAATAATTTCTTTACAATGTTCCTGATGCTAAAATAGAAAAACTTTAAAATGTGTGAGTGAGATAGTTGTATCGCACGAGTACATAATAAACTTAACCATTAATCGTCACCGCTGAGTCAAGTACCCGAGGCCGGGGGTTGACGCATTACTTGAAGCAGAATAGATATAGCTTTCCCGCAAAACACAGCTTTATTTCTACCTACTGATTAGGCCTAGACTCCACCAAAGTGGAGACGAGACGAGCGGAGAGGAGATGTGTTAGTAACAACCAATAGGATTTAGTTATTTACACATCCCGTCTCCGCTCACCTTCGGTGGAGACGGTTGAGCAGCGAGATGTCTCATATTTGTTTAGCGCGAACAAAACAGAGATGTGAGCTGTGCCTCGCAAGCTGGCGACGGGGCGCAGCAGAGACGAGAGGAGACGAGAGCGGCGTGGGGCGAGCGGCACCGCTAGTTCCCCCGCGTCGCACAAAAAACCCGCCGCGCCCGGACCAGTCGCTGCGTGCGGCGCTGAGTACAGCGCCAAACGCAGCAGCTACATCTATAGTTTAGTTATGGTTGCAGTCGAGTTTAGATTCAACTGAGTGTCCATTCGGTATTCCGCTAGAGTTCAAACGTCGACCAAAGTTGAATCCCAGTTCAGCTCCGCTCTAGCCAGTACACATCAGTACGCATCTCCGCACAGTCTCGTCGCCGCTTCGCACATCTCCACTTCGGTGAAGTCTGGGCCTTAGCTTAGCAATGCACTATGAGTATTTCTGAATTATTTGAATTCTTACGTCCACTCTTCCGATTATTTTTCAATCATAAATTGCTTTTATCCGCGGGGACGAAGTTTGCCTAAGTTGTTCTAAATATGTCTTGGACAACCTTAAATTTAGCCTTTCCAACTAAATATAGCTTTACTATGGGTGCATCATGAAATAAACCAATTCAAAATTACAATCTGAAGATCGGATTTAAGATTGAGCCGTAGTCTAGCTTTTCATATCGAATCCTTTCAACCAATTGTTTATTGCCTACACTAAATTTTTATACACTTCGCTGAAGTAATTTTAAAATCTACATTAATTCAAGCGATCCGTACATTCCTGTGCTTAGCGAGCTGGAGGAGATTCTGACCGCTATTGGTTCAAGAATGTAGCTAAGGGAAGGTTTTCCTCCGACAGCGGGTCGACTGGAAAGCCCAAGGGTGTGGTGCACACTACTGCCGGCTACTTGCTGTATGCCGCGGCGACATTCCGCTACGTGTTTGATTACCGCGACCGGGACGTCTACTGGTGCACCGCCGACGTCGGCTGGATTACTGGACACACGTACGTTGTGTACGCCCCTCTAGCTAATGCGGCTACTTCTGTGCTGGTAAGTTGATTTACACAATCTTTGCATCATCATCAGGTGCCATCTTGTGAAAAATTCTTTAAATAATTGAATTGGTGAAAATTCTATAGCAATTCTATTTAATAATCGTAGCACAGTCACACCCGAGCCATGGTCGGAAGTTTTCTGATAGCTGAAATAATATGAAAAAGTTGACATTTGAAAATCTTTAATACATAATTATACCGAGTTAGTATGACTAGTTCAAAATTCAAAATATTTATTTTGCGGAGATATGGGTTACATGCAGATGTTAACATTGAAACAACACAATTGAGGCCACCATGCTCTAGCACAATGGCATGCAAGATTATTATTACTGTTAAATTATTAAAACGAAAATGATAAGATATTTAGATTATTAGTAGACATATTATTCAAGTAAACACATATAGGAAAAGCGCAATAAAATTTTCGCTGACAGTTCCCACAATACGGGCCTTGAGCTTAGTGTAGGGCAGCAGGACAGCCTTGGATTATGTAATCTACTGTATTATCGATAGGCATTTTTATGCACACAAAGATTGTATCCGAATAATGTAATGTTTCTATGGCAATAAAAATAACTTTACTTGCTACTTAGATATCAACTTTCCTATCCAGTGGAGGTCACAACTTATAACATGATCGTGATCTAACACTAACAATGTCAGCCAGTTATGCAACGGCAAACCTACCGGACTTGACTGTGACCTACTTTGTTTGACATAGACTACGACTAAGACTTGTTTCCTTTGTGGAATATTTTACTTCACTTGAAATATAACAAAACTTGACACTGGTTAAATACGCAGTGTGAAGCCAATATTAAACAGAAAAAAAAACATACATAGTCGACAGTTAGATAACAGATAAGTAGCAGTTTTAAGCTTAGTTTTAAGTTATGTATACTCATATAATTTAAACAGTGTTATTATTTTGCAAAAATAATGATGGTCATTATTTATTTATTTTACACTAGCTGATGCCTGCAACTTCGTACGCGGTGAAGGTCGGCCTTAGGCCTCGCTAAACTCTTGATACAAACTTTGTCTTGACTATTACGAACGACGTAAGACTAACGAACGGTGATTTTTATTTTTTTATTGACCCGGGTACTGTGTCCTAAACTACGACCAAAACCACAGGGGGACGGTCAGCATCGTCCTCTTCGTAAACGGTGAGCCGTCTCCCAAGCGTGGGGATTATGGCAACCCACCAATTTTCTTTCTTCCCACCTTTCTTCATGAGAGGACTTCTGGGCTGATGTGATATATCTTAATTTTTAAAGTTTTTAGATTTATAAACATTTTGTCCAAAGAGTCGCTTGACGTCGCGTAGTAGGACATGATTATTATGAGGGTTTACTTAACTATACTAGATCCTGAAAGGGGTTTTTCGTCGTGGCCTAGTTAGGTTGCCAAACTGAGATCATGCAAAGAAAACACAAAACAAGTATAGCTAAGCTAAGTAGGACAGTCAAACCGACCTGCTATAACGCGCAGGATGCTGTTGGTGCCGCCCCTGACTTTACGTAGAAACTATTATTGAATCAGCGTCGTTGTTTCAGTTCGAGGGTACCCCCTTCTTCCCGGACAGGGACCGCTACTGGGAGATAATTTCCAAGTACAGAGTGTCGCAGTTCTACACCGCGCCAACAGCCATACGATCCCTGATGAAGTACGGGGAAAGCTTCACACAACGGTCAGTTTTAGTAGATTACGTTTTTTCAGAACGCAGCAAAAACAAATTTATTTATTTATTTCCAAAAAAACAAATAGTAAGCTAACAGTTTACCAAAACGCTTACTATTTTAAACAATGAGTACAAAACAACTTAAATTCTCTAATAATAATAGTGATGTTTTCACTAAATATGTCGATATGCTGGAACTTGTGCGCAAAATGATTGAGCACGGCCAAGGCTCTAGTTGTAGGTGCGTTGCTAGCGTGGCAGGTTCGCGAGACAGCACACGAGAACAGCCGATGCCGTCGACGGCTCCCGACACGAATATAGTTATCGGGGACAAATAACGCCAGAGCAACTAGCACTGTCGGATTGTTAACCCTGTTGCGAAGGATCTGGCAATAGTGTATAACTAACAATAATTTTCGTCGTAACTCCAATGTATCCACTCCAACCATACCTGACACAAACAGAGAAGGAAAAAGGTACAGGTAATATCCGTACATACTTTTATAAACGTACCTAGCAAATTTGCGCTGAAGCCTTTCTATGATTAGGGTTGACTTAGTCTCTCGTGGATCCCAAGCTATTGCGTCAAACTCCAGCCTACTGCGAACAAAAGCGTTAAATAGCATGATAGCAACTCTAACGTCCTGAAATTGCGAAGCTGTTCTCATGATAAATCCCGATGTTTTATTAGCCTCTTTGCAGACAGAAAGAATATGCTCGCGGAAATTTAGCTGCCCGTCAAGAATAATTTCTAGGTCTCTGACAGAATTGACCCTCTCCAACGCTACGCCCTCCAAGGTGTACTGTGGGCATATTGGTATTTGCGACCTTGAGAAAGCGAGGACTTTACATTTTGAGATGTTAAATGAAAGCCTGTTAGACCGGGACCATTCCTACAGCGAATGAATGTCACTCTGAAGTTGCATACAGTCAGAGAGTTGACTGACTGGCTGATAGACTTTCAAATCGTCCGCGAACATCAAACACTCAGCTGCGCTGAGCACCGTTGGAAGGTCATTTATCATGGCTGCGAAAAAGGTAGGCCCAAAGGTACTACCCTGACTTACTCCCGATCTTGTATAAAACTCATCAGATTTGTACATTTTGAGCTGAACATATTGACGGCGGTCCCTTAAATAATGCGCAAAAAAATTCAAGAATTTAGGCGAGACACCCAAACGTGACAGTTTCACCAAGAGTATATCATTGTCCACTACATCGAACGCCCGCCTAAAATCCAGGAACACAGTATCGACTTGCCGGCCTGCGTCCATATGCCTGGCTACATAATCCACAAAAGCGATATGGTTAGTAGCGGTTGAGCGACCTGCAAGGAAACCATGCTGCGAATTGTCATAATTGGATTCGATTTGTCGAGTAAGATGGTAGTTGACAATAAATGAGCAAATGAAAAAAGAAATGCAGCAAAAATGAGTTCGGAGTTATAACCACCTGACGATTTAGCTTCCAATCGATATCATGATCCGTTCCAAGAAAAGTGCTGATCAATGCTTCGACCAAAGTAAAATGAATGGACGGGCCCAAGTAAAATAATTTTGAAGACTTTAAAGTGAGCGGTGCTCACCTTGCTTCAGTCGCTCTCACCCCCGAATACTTAAACGTATGTTAACTTTGACAACAGATTAATTCTAATGCTGCTGCTAAAAAGGGCTAGGTATGTCAACAAACTACAATGATATATTATGTAAGTTAGTATAGGCCTTATTTTTAAAGAGAATTCTTTGGTATAATATGATTTACTCCTTGATTTCAACTCGATGCACATACCCAATCAGGGTCATTGTGATTACTTATTTATTTAAAATATGCTAAACAAGATCTGCATGTAATTTACATAATGTTTGCAACACAAGTATTGAGTATTGAGTATTACACAGGGTTCAAAGCATTGCGTACCTAGCGACTACTTTTGTCTTGTCTTACTTACCTACCTAGGTATTGTTTTTTATTCTGTTGCCTTAGTAACAATATAAGATACTAAGTAATAAGTAAGGTAAGGTAAGTTTTGGCGGGAACGAGAAGTCATGTCGCGTCTTTGTATTATTTTGTGTGTAACTATGGATTTTTATTTATTAACTGTTCGTAAATGTGCACGAGTTTTGGTGAATAGCTACACTACATTATTGTAGTGAAATATGACTTATCGTGTTGTTTCCAAAACTCCATCCGTTATCGAAATCGCATAGCATTTACGGGTGGGAAACATTTGCCGCTTATTGTATGGACAAGAAGCCACTTATCTTAATTAAGTACTATTACAAACACTGAGCGATTTTTGATGGTTGCAGGTCAGGTCAAACCAAAGAGAAATATGAATTGAATGAATATTGATAAGAAGTGTCTACCACTTCACCTATAACCTTATCTGATAGGCATAATCGATAATATTCCACAATTTATTCATTATAATTAAATCACATTAACAACGCGACACTGTACGTGTCTTAGCTAATTGGATTTTATCAAAGTACGTAATCGCGCTTATGAGTCGCAAACTTTTTTTTACAATCTTATCAAAATAGGTATGTCAAAAAGACCACATACTGGCAATGATGTGGTCTAGGATGGAGCACGCAGGTACTGTTGTATGTTTACTTTATAGAAGGTGTTACTGAAAGGTGCAACAAAACTGAAAGGTATGTATGTGCTCATCATTATGAACAACTTTTACTATGGGACCCAGTAGTGTATAGGATTCAGTAACACCAGGTGTACTATAATAGACTTGAAAAACCTCTTTTAACTTTTGTTGTGCACATCCTCGCTATGCGCAAAAAAAGACGGAATCAAAGCAAGGCCAAACATTTTTGGTATTTTTTTCGAGGTAGGTTCGCAGCGTGTCACATTTACTTTGGAAAATATTTGTTTTCGCGGAGTTCATATTCGTAATATATTTTTAAAAAAGGAGTTTTTTTTTCATCATTGTAGAAATTGCTGAATTGTACCGATGACAGAATTGTACCAATCGCTCGTTATACGAACTGATAATTTGTGTAAACAGAGAAATTATACGAATCTCTAAATTGCAGAAATTGCAATTGCAGATGGCAGACTTGTACTAATCCACTCATTGTACGAACTGATCATTTGTGTAAATAGAGAATTCTACGAAGTGAGAATTTATACCGATAGCGATGCTTTCCGATTCACATTGTGGACTCGTCTGGTGTGACTTGTTAGGAACTCATTTATATTTCTTATCCAGACATGATCTAGGAACGCTCCGAGTGTTGGGCAGTGTAGGTGAGCCCATCAACCCTGAGGCTTGGCACTGGTACTACCAGCACGTGGGAAGCAGCCGTGCGTCTATCGTGGACACCTTCTGGCAGACCGAGACTGGCGGTCATGTCATCACCAGCCTGCCTGGCGCTACGCCCATGAAGCCTGGGGCTGCTGTGAGTTAAACATACTCCTTTCATCTTCTGTTTCATTAATTGTTCAAAATCACTTTTGAACTCGTTATTCCCATTCTAGGGGTTCCCTTTCTTCGGTGTTGAACCAATCTTACTAGACGAAGGTGGTAACGTGATTGAAGGCCCTGGCGAGGGATACTTGGTGTTCAACCGCCCCTGGCCCGGCATGATGCGAACCCTGTACGGCGACCACGCTCGCTTTGAGAAGGTCTACTTCTCCAAGTTTCCGGGATATTACTGCACTGGTGATGGTATGTTATACTCGTTATTATGTACAGAATGATTTTTAACCTACTACATAAAAAGATCAGTTGAATTATCCAGAGACCATTAAAGGTCTAAAGATAATACAACTGTTCAAGCCCACTACCAGTTGGCAGCGTACCCAGCATGCTGGCTGCATAAACACGCTGAATGGCAATGCTTATGCATTGCGCCAAATAAATGTTGGTCATGCACACGTCGCGTTAACCAGGCACTCTGATAACTTTTTGAAAATAAGATGAGGTCCCGTTTTCAAAGGGCCCAACGTCTCTACTCCAAACGGCTCAAATATTTAACCAATACCGAGCTTAGCATATTTGCGTCGCTTGTGCTGCAATGCTGAATGAGCCTCCGCGCCAGCCCCACTCCGTGTTTCAGAAAGATGTGACGGTGCCATTGGGTTAACGCGTCGCGTCGCGTCCCACACAAGCGGCCGTCCCATGTTCCAGGTCACACAAGTATCAAATATATATCACAATATATATATGTATAATATATGACAACTATATTACAACCAAAAGTTAGTTTAGTATGTTAGTATATTGAGTAAAAATTCCAGGTCTTTAAATTATGTGACCCACCTGAACCGAATAATTTGAAAACAACATGTACGACAGTATGCAAATTTGCAGGTGCTAGGCGTGACGAGGATGGCATGCTGTGGGTGACTGGCAGGGTGGACGATATGCTGAACGTCTCCGGACACTTGATGTCCACAGCCGAGGTAGAAGGCGTCCTCACAGAACATCCGCATGTGAACGAGGCGGCAGTGGTCGCGCGCCCACACCCTGTTAAAGGAGAATCCCTCTACTGCTTTGTAACACTCGCTGAAGGTGTTCAATTTAACGACAGTCTCGTCAGCGCGCTGAAAAGGCTTGTCCGTGGTAAGATCGGAGCGTTTGCCGCCCCTGACGTGATCCAAAACGCTCCAGGACTACCCAAGACCCGTTCCGGAAAGATTATGCGTCGCATTTTAAGGAAAATCGCATTGGGTGACCACATTATTGGCGACACGTCGACTCTCGCGGACCCTGGAGTCATTGACGAGTTATTCAGGAACCGACCAAATTAAGCGGTAGGAATGTCTTCAGCCCTTTTAAGTTCATGATTTCTTTCGAGAAAGTTGATGCCAAATAACTTCTTGCTTACTGAACGTACCTAGACAAAAACTGTTAGACTCTTTCATTTTAAAAAAATGGGGCATGTCGTTACCAATTTTTAGATAAGCTACTCCAATTACACTCACCTCGGTCGGTTTTGTCGTTAAAAACGTTTCGACCGTCCTTCACACCGATCGATCCTGTAACTATTTTGTGTACTATACACTACCTACACGCGCAATAGATAGCTATTTACTGCAAAAATATGCAGTGAATGTGCGTATAGACCATAAGCAATAGTCGCCATTTTTAGGCTTCCACTGCAAGCTAGGAACTCTTACGATTCGCCATGCCCTTCTGTAAATCCATCCATATGTCCCGGTCCGTTTATTCAAAGGAAATGTGATTGAAAATTGGAAATGCGTTGAAATTTGGCGTACGTGACAGATTTGTCCCCTAAATAATTGAGCTACCTTGGTTGAACGGCATAATTGGTGACAGATCCGTAAAAGACTCGCCAAACAAGTCAGCCAGTATCAACTGGACAATGTATTCCCTCGGGTACTGCATGTCCAGTTCGCTGCATTTATACCTACCGTTTACAAATTACTTACGATTGTCTTTATCCAATTCTAAAACGATCCGTCCCCACTCAGCGTGTCAGTACATGAATTTTATCTGGGATGCTCCTGATCCGTATATCTTTTTAACATAGAGGTAGTTCGTTAGATTTGTTGAAATTGGTTAGGTATCTTAGTTTTTTTTTTTAGTTTAATATTAAATGAGCACAAATTATTTTGATAATATTGCGTGTTGAATAACTATAATTTTTAAGAGAAGCTATAAATACGTATGCAGGACATAATTAGTTTATATTATTTGTTGAGTTACATAATTTAACAATACCAAATGTTTAGCATGCTTTAGTAAATCAACATTCTTATACCTAAAAACCCACAACAATTTAAACGCTAAAATTCCACCCGTATTATAATATAATGACAAGGGTAAGTATGTATGATAGGAGGACCAGTAAAAAGCTAAGAAATTCTTAAACTCCACAATAAACAAGAACTGCCAGTGTCACTAATAAAGCAGCTATCTGATGTGGTGGTGGTTATTTCTTTTTAATATTTTTATATTTTTAATTAGCTTTTTAATTTTGAGGCAGTCCTTGCCAGTTTTCATGGAGCGGTAGCCATGAAAAAATTGTACATTGACCTTCGATCACCAACTGATTTAAAAGAACACGTTACGCCTCAGAACGAAGTCACAAAATATTTGCGTTGACGAGTCGCTATCGATGAAGGTAGAACTAAGTAGGTACAAGATTATACAGGTATCTTATAATTTTGCTGTAAGATTCATAACAATTATTATCGTTATTGTTGTTTTACAAGATGGACCTTATAGATTGTTGAATATGATTATAATCATTCCATTTAGATTTAGGCATTGTTATTGTCAGAGCGAGGAATCGGCGTTATAGCACATGAACGATTTTAGCAACGACTGTGATTGAATATTTATTAAATTATAATTGTAAGATACGACACAAATGGCATGGCCGGCAGTCTAACATTTCGAAATGTCTTATATGGTTTTGATATTCTATTATTTCTAATTTTTGTATTTGTAAGCAAGTTTCGGGCGAATAATACGTACGTTGAAGTGATGTAACCACAGATACTGTAACTACATGGCTTTTGGGGGGCGAATATAATGTAGGTCATTAGCGGACACGGAGCGCGATATTCACTTTAGTTGTTATAAGTAAATTGTGTTTTTGTTTTGATAAACAGAGTTTATTGGATGTGCAGTAGTTATCATGACAGTAACCAAGTATTTACCTATTAGGCACAACATACCTACCTAATTTTGATCTGATACATTTTCATGATGTGTAGCCGATTGGTTGGTTCTGAACATACGATACATTTGATACCTACCTATACGTATATCAAAGATGAATTATACATCTGTTTCTGTACATCTCTCTAAGCCTACAAATACATATCTGCAAGTAGGTGCGTACAAACATGATTTTCAAAAATAACATTCATTTGAGAATCCAAGAGCTCCTAGTCATTTATGTGCGTGACGGCTTAACATAAATATTAATGTGATCTTTATTATTATACCAATCTAGTTTCTAAGAACCATCAATGTAATCTAAGTGTCTAAGAATAACCATTGGGTAAATTTAAAAAAAAAACTTACAATTAGAGCGCAATGACTGCAGCGACCAAAAATGTTGCAGAACTCCAACTACACCGCTCTTTTTAGCTATTTGCTACGAATTAGATGCCGTTGTCATGTTCATCAGAACTCGCAAGATCTCATGCTAGTGTTGAAAGAAAAGACTCGAGCCTTTTAGTCTTAATTTCGAGATTCGAGTCGTTTTTTCGAAAATCGCTGCGCGGGCAACGCAACGCCCGTATCCCTATCAGTATCCCTGAACGAGCCCTAAATGGTCATGAGTCCTTTGAGCCAAATTTGAACTCTACAGTTGGAGACTCGAATCAAATGAAAAGGACTCATTATTGAGTGTAATGTGACTGGTACAAGTAAGTAGGTAGTGTTTTGTCTGGTTACTGAGGCGCTAAATCAGTTTTTTTTTATTGCGCCTAACCATTACTTTAAACATGCATCCATGCGTTTTCTTAAGTTAGAGTACGTTTTTAAATGAATCAGTGCTGATTCTTTTTTGGAAGGATTCAAGGCTTTAGAAAAAAGGCTCAAACCCGTAAATTAGAGGACTTAGGACTCGAGTCTCTTACAACACTATCTCATGCTCGTGAAGAGCCCTCGTGTTTGGTCAGGCAGGGCGTTTGTATTCTAAGAATAATATAGATGTTGTAAATGTACTCGACAGCACTTATTTGTAATGCACCACTTATCTAAGAGTGAAACTAGAATTCGTAAATGTTAATTGAGTTTTGCTGTTTATTTTCAGTCAAATGCAGTGACGTCGTATTTTGCAGAAACAAATAAACTCACTACTGAAGCATTGTCACATTGCAGATCTAAGATCCACTAGCTAGTTAATTTCTTCTAGTTGCTCAAAAATAGGTTCATAAATAAAACCGCCAAGCAGTAGTGTGCAAATATTACAGTGTTCCGGATTGATGGGCAATATTTCCAGTGTGTCTCAGGGAGACGAGCGTATTTCAATGCTGCGCATCGTTTTTTTAGCTGTTGAAGTTCAAAATTCTGGGTGGTAGTGACCTGTTATGGGCAAGCTGACGCTTAACATCAGGCGAGCGACTTGCTCGTCTCTCCACCAAGTACCATAAAAATGTATTACAATTACGACGTCCCTGCAGCATTTGCCTCAAGGATAAAAACAAGATTGTTTATTTTAATATGATTAAAATAAATTTCTGAAAGATATTTTAGGTGCAGTTATACTATGTAGATTGTATCTACATCTATATCTATGTAGATGTAGATGTTATACCTAATTATTTAGTTACATAACTCGAAATATTATCTTCGAATGATCCAATCTCTGTGTGACTATATGAAATAAAATAAAACTATGCAAATAAAAGATTATAATTATAACTGTTCTATAATTTAAGAAGTACCTACCCACCAAGCTCGGTTCATCTAAATACTTGGTACCTAAATATATCTTCAAGTTTATATGTAAAAAAAATCACCATTCCCAGTACGGGACTAGTATGGAAAACCCAGACATAATTCATAACAAACATAATAATAATAAATTGTGTTTGGTATAATTTGCTTACATAGAATCAATATTCAATTATATTAAACAGTCTCGAGGTAGGAACATAGAAAAAGCATTTTATGCTTGAGCCATAATTATATTATCGTCGCCGATGACTCACTGCCGTGCTTACGATCGTCATCTGAAATAGACTCTAACTCAGCCCAAATAGAGACGATATTGCAAAATGTTACATTTGAGTCTGTTACGGATACGCATTTTGTTTAATTACTGTACAGTAATATGAGAGGTTGCTTCTACAATGATATACAAGACGACGAGCTTGCTTTAAGACTAGTCAGTACTTATTTATCTACTAAAACGTAAACAAACCTTCGGTTTGGATGGACCGAGTACTGGTTTTTAGCGCATATTTAATTACCTGTAGGTTTGAATAGGTGTACTAAGTACTAAGTGCTACTAAGTAGAAACAGCATGCTTGACATATTTATTGAGAATAGTATATTTATTATAATGTAAAATGTACTGTGTGTGGAAACGAACATATCAAAATAAAGGTTAATTCGGCAAGTTTTCCTTTGTTTCAGTAATTTTTATTAACTGATGGAATGATAGACAGAATGTCTACCGTCCATTATGTTGTAGTGGGTCAGCGACCGGTTCATGAACGTATTATGCAGATCATAATTTTAAGAATTTTGCGATTTCTTTTTCGGTCAAGCTTGTCGCTACCTGACGTGGTAAGTTTGCGATTACTAACCTTTCAGAAATTGGCGAGCGACAATTTTGGAAAAACTACTTAATTTAAGAAAAAAAAAACATCATTTACCAATTTAAAAAAAAGTTCAAATATACTTTATTAATAAAATTTATAAACTTACAAAGACTCAATTCAGTATCTTTTAATCATAATTACATAAACAATTCATTATGGACCTGGACAAGTCCTAAAACCGCGATGAGCGCGCCAAATTCAAATTTTCTTGCGTTTTTCGTCAATAACAGCTTAATTGCTCATTGTGGGTTCGTGAAAACTAATAAATAGGTTGTATTAACAAATTACACAAAAAAAAAAAAAAAAATACAAGGTGAAAGCTAGTTTATGTACATTTGTCATAAACCAATATGAAAATCAGCTCATAGATGAATGTATACTAGCGTGAATCAGCTTATTGACAGTTGTTATCTTGTTGATTATTTCTTTCATTCCCTAATTTCTTGATACAATCAAACTATCTATTTATTAGCGTAAAATTGAAATCTAGAATGAAGAAGACATAAAATGAAAAGAAGACGAAAAATTAAGTTCAAGGAGGCGAGTAATTAAGCTGCAATTGACAAAAAACACAACAACATTTGAATTTGGCGCCGAAACGTTACACCCACAGTATTCTCCCTATAATTGCGGTTGCGATGAAGTAAGAAAACAGTGTATTGTAACTGCTGAGTTTCGAGGTGATTGCTGGAACCGGATTGCTGATCTCGCCAGATTATCGAGTTTGAAAAATAGGTAATTGTTAGGTTATTTATTTACTTAGTTTTCTGCTTCTTGGCTGGTGGCGCCACGTTCGCGGTGGGTACGCGGTAGATGCCGTAGAACACCGTGGACGCCAGGACCAATATGGCAGATATAATCGTTATATACTCGGCGCGGTTCCTGCAAATATTAAAGGTGTTGAGAATTATAATTATTTTTCGCAAGGTTACAGAGTTTGAAAATGCGTAAGTATATCTATAGTATGTCCATTGTGCTAATCGCTTTTGACAGCTCATACAAAGACGACATAACATTGTAAAGCGTCTAGCAAATAATCTTTGAATGTAAGCTACTTATATATTCACGGGAAATAATATAGTACATTACTGTCACGGTCTGTAATGACTGAGTTGCTGGCAGCGATAGTCGGGTACCTAAGGGTTACGAGCGAATTGCATTGCCGCGCATGGTTTTGAACTGTTGGAGTTCAAAATTTTGAGTGTCACTGAAATGTTATAGGCAAAAGTGACGCTTAACAAAAGGTGAGCGAAACGATCGTCTCATCAATCAGAGGATGTAATGGAATGGTAAAACTTTGGTAAAACGTACTGGAAGGGTGTTCCGCAGATGGTGTACCACGTAGCTCCACGAGCCGGTTTAGTTTTGACGCAGTGGAAATCGAAATATTGCTCGTCGTATTTCTCCAGGCACAGGTACTTGCGTTTGTAAAGGGTCTGAAACAAATTATTTCATGCTTACATAGGAAAGTAAACTTTTATTTCTAGAAATCTATACGTGCTTACACAATTACACACAAACTTAGGCATGTATAATATTAGTGTGATATCACTAGCCGCGCCACGCGGTTTCACCCACTATTCTACCGAAACCGAACATTGTTCCGAAATAAAATGTAGCCTATGTCTTAATCCAGGGAATAACCTACCTTCATACTAAATTTCATCCAAATCTGTTCAGCTGTTACGGAGTTGAACGGGAACATACTCAGTTACATACTTCTACTTTTTATCCCGAAAAAATTGACCGTTCCTGTAGAATAGCGGGTGAAACCGCGGGGCGCAGCTAGTTATTGTATAAATAAAGATTTCTAACATTGATACATCTCTAAATGTAGTAAGTAACTAATCAGGAAACAATTTATGACAAAGTTGTTAAATGGGTGCTGCCATATTAACTAAAATTAATAGTTTTTTTTTTTACATTACATTATCAGCCAGAAGATGTCCACTGCTGAACATAGGCCTCCCCCTTAGACCGCCACACCGACCAAAAATATGCTACTTGCATCCACCGGTAGCCCGCGACTTTCACATTGTCGTCGGTCCACCTAGTAGGAGGCCTGCCTACACTCCGTTCTTACAAAAATGCGTGTTAAATTAACAGGTACTTCTATACAATCTAAAATAATATCTCACAACTTTTTACGGCAGTCACGGCAGACTTGCTTCGAGAAAAGGATGGTACTTACGGCCGTGCCCTTGTTGTTTTCGCTTAACTTGGCGGGGGCACTGTAATGCCCCATAGATAAATTAATTCTGTTCACACAAATGTTGGAGTTAGACGTAGGTGTTATTTACCTGTCCGAAGGGAGTAACTAGCGATGCCATTTCGTTGCACGGCCCGACTGGCTCGTGAAGCCCGAGTGACACCTCGTGCTCAGGATGGAAGAACACCACCAGCGCCCAGTACAGCGCATAGTGGACGGCCAGCTGAAGAATCAGGAGGTAGTCGATGCCTGTTAGTCTGGGAAACGCGAGAGAATCTTTAAAAATATTATTCATATAAGTACATAATACATATTATATGCACATGGTCAAATGATAGTTAGACTAGTTAGAATTGATACGTGCTTGCGTGGCAAGAACCTTTTAATCGTAATGCCAGTTCTCAGGAGATAGAATCAGAATATTTTAAACAAAATTTAAATATGGATAGGTAATATTCTGTTATCGATGCACGTAAAGGTGTAGGTAAGTGTAACAAGTGACTGTTAACACAGCTGTTTCGGTCACCGTGTACCTACCGCCGTCTTTGAACAATATCCACAAATAATAAAAATGATATTGCATAACATGGACTAATTTCGTGTTATATTCTGTAGAAGTACCTTGAGTTATAATCCACTGGGGGTTACAGCTACACAAACATTAATATTTCAATAATCTTGTGTGGAGATTGAAGGGACTATTGTGGCAGCTAACAGTGTGTAAGGCAGCCTAAAGAAGGATTTAGTTCAGTTCTCCTTCCAAGCTAAAAGGTGTGTTCAGTATCTTGGACCACACCGTCAGTATGGTCAATTTAACAGTATTAAACATTAATTACGGTACTGGTATTTCGCTACTATTGTGGCAGCTAACAGTGTGTAAGGCAGCCTAAAGAAAGATTTAGTTCAGTTCTCCTTCCAAGCTAAAAAGTATGTTCAGTATCTTGGACCACACCGTCAGTATGGTCAATCTAATAGTATTAAAAATTAATTACGGTACTGGTATTTCGCTAAGACAGTGCATAACTGCATAGTATACCTACCTTTCCTCGTGAACTTTAAATTTACTCACCTTGTCTTTGGCTTTTCTCGATCGCTCAGCAAGCCTTTTAGGACGAAGCTTGCGTAAATTGCGAACAAAAAAAAGAATGTGACTTCAGAGTGTATGTGGAGGATGTCATGGAGGGGGTGGTAGATCGGCACGAACAGCAGTACCCCCCCGGGCATGCCCAGCAGAGTAGCGATCACTAGAGACTTCAATTCGGCTCCCTTGCTGGAACGTTAGTACCTACGTATTAGAACTAGGTAGGCAGGGCTAGTATGCGCGCCACGACAAAATATTGTCGTGCGAGAACGCGACAAGGATATGTATGTATAATACTTATATATGTATAATCATATATAAGTCACGCTTTAGCTCCATAAACACAGTTAATATATTTCTTTCGACAATTAACCTATGCATGCAGGGCCGAATTCCAATATCTCGCAAAAATTCGTGAAAAAAGTTTCCCGCGGAAACTTTCTCCAGAGACGAAATAGATAAATTGATTTTACAATTCAATTTGAATAGTATTGAATCAAATGAATTGTATAATCCCGTTAATTCTATAGATAGTGTTTAAGCCGTTTTCGAGAACACGATTACAAACAACTGTGTCAAAATGAACTTAAAAAGTTACCATAGCTTGAGTACTCTTACCCCGCAGACTCCCATTGGGCAACTTTCGGCGCAAACCATCTCCTGCTCGCGTGGAACATATAAAAGAAGCTCGCAGTGAATGCCAAATGGAAGTAGTAAGAGTTCCACGGAACCCAGTAGTGGCGGTCGAAGATATTGGGGTCGGTGTCGTGCCAGGTCCAGTGCACGAATTTGACTGCCGTGATGTCGTACGGTAGGTCGATGAGGACCACTAGTAGGCCGACTGCGAATGGCTCGGCGTAGCGCGGGAGGTTCAACCGCGAAATAGCATAGGCTGCTTGATACATAAATGCGGGGTCTGCGAATAAATGATGAACAATTGGTTTTTCTTATTGGAAAACTTTCGTTCCGCGTTCTTCGGGAATTTTAAGTGTTCCCAGTAAGAATATAAATAGGGAGCCTAGGTCCGTCCAAAATGCGTTAACGCTCATGCTCTGTCAATGCTGTTTGGACGTCAGACAATGAGGGAAAATGAAAGGGTAATAGTCATATTGTATCTCTCTTTCTCTCTCGTTTATTTAACGGAGATTCTGTTTTTTGAATGATACTGACAAAACGAGCAAGTCGCTCACCTGACTGCCCATAACGGTGCAGTTCCACTCAACATTTAGAACTTCAACAGTTTAAAACCCTGCGCGGCAATGCACTGCGCTCATTACTTGAGATATAAGATGTTAAATTAAATCACTCTGTGACCAGTAAATTCGATGGAAACACTGTCCTTCAATCCGGAAAACAGTAATGCTTGCACACTACTGCTTGGCGGTTGAATGACTGGCAAAACTGTGGTACTTCACCAGAAGGACTCTGCAAAAGAGTCCCAACACTACTAAACCAGCTTGTCTGCTAATTCCGCACGACTCAGATCCACATGTGTTTTAGCACTATAATAAACGCCTAGCTAATAGCGCTAAAATAATATCCTAGCTATTTGGCAATATTTTCTGTTGTAATATGTAGTATAATATAAGGTATTATTTCAATCATAGAAATATATATAGAATATCAATGTTTGTTTTGGGAGACCTTTCCCCAGCTATAAGACTTAACAGGCTGAAAACAATAACATTTAATTTTACAAACTTATGTATTTTGTTTTATGTTATGCGTCGTATCTTTTTTTTTTGTAGTGGTAGGGCTCTCTTGCAGAGTCCGCCTGGGGAAGTACCACACCTTTGCCAGTTATTCAATCGCCAAGCAGTAGTGTGCAAGCATTACTGTGTTCCGGATTGAAGGGCAATGTTTCCAGCGTAATTACTGGGCATACAGAGATTTTACATCTACAGGGTGACGACCGCAGTGCATTGCCTCGCATAGTTTTGAACTGTTGAAGTTCAAAATTCTGGGTGGCACTGAACTGTTATGGGCAAGCGTGACGCTTAACATCAGGTGAGCGACTTGCTCGTCTCGCCACCGAGTAACACAAAAAATAAATAAAAAACTACCTTGTACCGGGCGTTCCGATAGATTTTTGAATATGAGTTGAGCTCTCAGCTTCAACGGACCAATTTATCAACCCCTAGATAAGTATATTATTATGTTTCATAAAGAAAGTACTTACATAATAAGATAATATGCAAAGGCAGCCTTGCTCCTAGCAGCATAATGGGAGTCTGCGAGTGCCAGAAGTTGTCATATTCCGGCAACACAAAGTGCCAAAAGTTATCGGCATAGAGTCCGTGCAGAACTGTACCTAGCCAGAAGTATGGCCATCTACCTCCTTTCTTTATAGCTGAAAAACAAAAGGCTATTTTAAAAGAGCTCTGGTCCTTTTCCCGTGCAATCAAGTCTTCACCCGTGATTTTAAGGAGGGAAAGTATATCCTATGTGTCCATCCTTATATGTAGGTTGGATATAGGCTTCTCCTTTCTATCTGCCTCTGTCCTTGTGACGGTGTCAATTACGTCGGTCACATGGGAAATCTCGCACATTCCCATGTGACCGACACTTCGCCAAAGAATAAATAATACTACAAGTCTCCATTCTGGATCAGCCTTTAACCCACAGAATTGCTTTAAACAATAAACATCGCACCGCTGCGATATCGGCCTACCCTCTAAGGGTGATTCGGCCATAACCACCACGCTGGCCCAGTGCGGGTGGCCGGATTCACATATACCATCGAATTTCTTCTCCAGAAATAATGAATATAATATATAAATCCAGAATGCAAGTTTCCTCACGATGTTTTCCTTCACCGAAAAGCCAGTGGTGTATCCGTACGTAAGTTCCAAAGAACTCATTGTTACGGGCCCGCCCAGATTCAAACTCACGACCCCACGAATGTGAGGAGCGTGCTCCCACTGAGCTACCACGGCTTTTGTCATTCTTCATACACACTCCATTACATTCCTTAATCCATCATCGATCCATACAATGATTTGAATATTGCTCTCTAATAGAATCCTTGATAAGTAGGTAGGTTAGGTACCTACGTACCATGTATGAATGTGAGGATGCCTGCGAAGACGTACACCGCCTGCGACAGCAGGTAGGAGGGCTGCGCGGCCCACAGCTGCTTAACGTCGTTCGTCTGGACCAGCCACTGCCACCACTGCACATGTAACGAATCAACTCTGTAGTTTTTTCAACGTAAGCTTAGGCGATTCAAAATGATTCGAAAATAAACTAAACATCAAAATCGATCCAGCCTTTCTCATGTTATAGAGTGACCAGGAAAAATAGGGGTGTCAACTCTGTAACGGCTGAACGAATTTGGATGAAATTTAGAATGGAGGACTTAAGCTCTTTTTACCTCGGAAAAATATTTGGTTTCTTTAGAATAGCGGGTGAAACCGAGGGGAGCTGCTAGTATTATTATAATAGTGTGCTATATGGAATACTAGCTATTACCCGCGACTTCGATCGCGTGGATCAATAAAAAAAGTAGTCTATGTCCGTCTCCTACTATGCTATTTTGCTATATCTATGCAAAATTTCAGCTCGTTCCGTTCAGCCGTTTAGCCGTGATAACGTGACAAACACCCAGAAAGAGAGACAGACAGAGGAACAAAGAGACATTCGCATATATAATATTTGTCAGGATGTATCGTGAGAGATACTTCTTGGTACCGAGGTTCACTACCTATCGTAAGTGTGGTTCCGAAGATAATTAGATTAGATGTAGGTGTGCGTTTGCTTCGATAATACAGTGATAACACCGCGGTTAGTGATATGAATTAAATATCATATGTAGGTAATACAAAATAATTTTAATAAATCTGCACAAAGTACCTACAAAGAGTACGTATAAGCAAAGAATATCTCTATGGTAACACCGCGATTATTACCTAAAGTTTTTTTAGTTGCAAAATTATAATCTGTTTGATCAGGGTGTCTACACATGACCTGAGCTAACATCGTGTGAAAGGGACAGCTAGATATTTATTTCACGGGAGCAAAAGAAACAAACTATTAAGGTTGTAGCTTCTCCCTTTCGCTCCCCCCAGAAACTTATATATAGCCATCTCTTACAAACGATATCAGGTCAGGCCATGTAGCGAGGCCTTCAGACACAACATCTAGATTTAAATGCACACTTAGTGATTTTTACCTTTACAATGCAAAAATGCGCGACTAGAGGCGTATATGGGCCTTAATTTTAGGCAAAGAATATCTACAGTTTTATCTATGTTTTTAGGTAAGTATGTATATAGATATACAGGGTTATAAGGACAGGGTATGCTAAGCCGAAAGAGGCTCATAGTACTCATCATTATGAACAACACTGAAATCGATAAAAATATATAAGCTATTCCATAGAAAAATGTCAATGACAAAATGAAATGAAATGATGTCGACAAAATGTATGCAACAGCTGATATTTTTTTCACGATTTCAGGGTTGGTCCCTCAGTAAAAGTTGTTTATGGGTACTATGAGCCCCTTTCGGCTTAGCATACCCTGTCCTTATAACCCTGTATATCTATATACCTACTTACCTAAAATCATAGATAAAACTGTAGATATTCTTTGCCTAAAATTAAGGCCCATATACGCCTCTAATCGCGTATTTTTGCATTGTAAAGGTAAAAATCAATAAGTGTGCATTTAAATCTAGATGTTGTGTCTGTTTATGAGAAGATTATAAATGATTCAACAGAACTTTCGTTGTTTGAAAGAAGATCGGAAAAAAAAGAGGAAAATGATACTTCTTTTGATCGTTTTTAAAATATTTCTGAAACTGATAAGACAGACATCGCACAGCATTATAGTTTTTGGAAATTCACATTCTATCTACAAAATCGTCGTAAATTGCGAGTGAGATAGGTCTGCAGAAGCTTATATGCCCCTAAAATCATAGAATAGATAGGTAAGTGGAGCAAAATCCTAATCCTAACTGATATTATACATTCGAATGTAACTCTGTCTCTCTGTCTGTCTCTCTGTCTATTTGTTTGTCGCGTTATCATGGCTAAATGGCTGAACGGCGGTGTTATCCTCTAACTTTGAAACGTTCGTGATTCTGATTGCGAGAGCATGCCATCTCGCTCGTACCAACTTAGTCGCACTATGCGCGGTCCCGCTCACGCAACTCTCGCTGTCGATTTCAGCGTTACGGGATGAGCCCACGGATCAAGCTGAATTTTGCATAGTGTGGTGGTGATTAAATGTCAAATTACAATAAAAAGAGGGTAGATACGTAATACGATTCGCAAGTAGCACCGATTTATAGTGACTTTCCAAAGAGAAGCAGTAAGTTTTTTTCGAATCAAAATGTCGCACAGCAAGCCCAAAATGCGCATTGCGAAAAAAAAAAACTACCTACTTTTTTATTGCTAAAACAAACGGCTACAAGGTATTTGTCTCATTAAAAAATTAATTATAAATAATTGAAAAGGGTTCGTTGCGGTGCGTATGCTAGGTTGCCGGTATGACACGATGAGAACCCTTCTTGTAAACCATATTATACCCTCATATAAAAAAATACTTCGTGTATAAATTAATTTAAAAGCCGTTCACTAAAACCTACTTTTAATACTACGCAAAGTATACAACTTTATTTTTTGTAGGAAATCTTAACACTTACTGTAACTGCGGAATCGGCCATTGCGAACGATTACTGCCGAAAATACTTGTACATGTGATACTTTGTGCGGCGAAAAACAAAGTGCGCTTCACTTTAATCGGACCAACGTGTTGACTAAAAGTTGGTAGATTTACTTGTGCTGCCAGACATATGTATCTACTTATACCTACATAATTTTAATTATTCACATTGATTTAAGAAATTCAACCTGCGATATTAATCATCGACTACGAAAAAAACAACCATATTTCGTTATTGTTGTTTGCTAATCGCAAACTCTTTTATTTATACTATATTACTAGCTGTTACCGTAACCGCGGCTTCGTTCGCGTGGACCTCCAAAAAATAGTAAAAATATCTATGCAAAAATTCAGCTCGATCCGCTCAGCCGTTTAGCCGTGATAACGCGAAAAACATCCAGACAGATAGAGAGACAGAGTTACTTTCGCATTTATAATATTAGTAGGATATTAAGAATAAGAATAAGAATATATTTATTGCCAAAAACAAAACAAAAAATAATAATAAAAATGGACACGGCAGCATAAGCAAAAACTAGATTGCCAATAGGGGTACGCTCAACGCTATGCTGCGTGCTCCCGAAAGGTCACGCAGGGCTGGTTTTCAGCGTTTTCAGCGAACTCCGATCAGCGTTGAGAATAATTAAGTGGAACCATTGAGCGCCCACGGAAAGTGCGTTAGATACGTAGATACATCATAGAGTTGCAAGAGGGTAGCTATGACGTAACAAAGATGGCGGTCGGGTCTATTTTATTGATTGAGCATTATTCCTAGCTAGCTACTAACCCGAAGAGCTTGATCAGGGCCGACTTCACACGGGGGTTCAAGGGGTGCAGTGCATCAGGGCGCATAGTCCTAGGAGGCGCAGGCCGACCACCATAAATTTCGATTGGTACTTACCTACTATACTGAGCCACGCGAGCGGAGCCGCGAGATGCAGCGGGCACAGCTAGTTCTTATGATGGCCCTGAGCTTGATTGGGGAGTCAAATTGAAGGAAATTGAAGGAAATTGCTTCGTGTAAAATCAATACCCAATGAAATAAATACACAAAAAACAATAATTTGAAAGCAATATTTTATTTTACTTTATTTTTATTTATTTATTTTATTTTATAGAATATGGATCCCCAACAGAAGTTACACATTACATTCACATTATGAAACATAGGCATCAAGCAGGGTGCACCCCCAATTACTTTGTAAATAACTCGGTTACCGTCAGGATTCTGGAAATTTAAATTATGCAAGTGTATTAAGTTAACCTTATCGATCGAGTGATAAACAAAAAGAGCTAAAATCGTTTAAGTGAGCGTCAGTAGCGAGTTGACTGTGGCTGACGGACCCTGTATTATGAAAAGTTTTATGTAGAAGCACAAAACTTTAGATAAGTATTTCATTACAAGTCTGTGGGTAGAAGTGGAAAAATCGAATCAATTTCAAGTAGCAACAAAAAGCCATTGCACGTTTGGGATGTTAAAAATAAGTACTTGCTTACTACTAGGTAACTATTAACTTACTTATGAGTCCTCTGTTTTGAGCCAATCGGGTAATGAAAGTACCATAAGCGGGGCACGTCTTAGATACTGGCAATACGAGATAACGCACCCGCAGTGACGTGTGCGCCATAAAGCGGTGACATGGAACCGCCTTGCTACTATCGATAGACTTTGCAAACTGACGATAACGAAAAATCAAGTAGAAGAATAATTAAAGCCATTTCACTGATTTCTATTTTACAAAGTATTATTTGCATTCAGTAATTCTATCCCTTTTCAATAAGGTACCATTCCACGATTTTGAAACTAACGGATATGATGTCAATATGTCAAAGCCAATTTTTGTTTTCCCATAAATTTTGGCTTCCAGCGTCTAGACAGCTAATTACAGCTAGTGTCAAGTTTTGTACTATTACAAGTGAATTAAAATATGTCATAGCCTAAGTCAAGTAAAATAAGTCACGCTCAAGTCCAAGTCATGCCCCAGTAAAATGGCGACGAAGACTTTACTGAGATTTCTATGGAGTTATGGAATTTTTAAACTACAAAATACAAATATAAAATATTACATAATTATGTATTTTACAATAACGAGGCGTTTTCCAAAAAAAAAAACCTGGTTATAATAGTACCCAATAGATGGCGTTAGATGTACCTTACGTTTTTTCTGTCACTGTCAAGACATGAAAGACAAAAAAATGTACGTGTGCCTTTTTTTTTCTCGTGGTTTTTGGCTCGACATGTGTATTTAGACAATGTCAAGTAACGTAACTATGTATTTGACTTCATTTGAAATATTACAATAGTTGACACCGGCTAAATACACAACGTGTGGAGCCAAAATTTACGATTTAAAAAATAAACACAAGATATTTCGACATAAATGACAATGACAGGTAAAACGATAGGTCTATTACGCCATCTAGTATGTATTTTAGAACTTTTTTTTTTTTTCTTGAAAACACCTCATTATGTATTTTACAATAATGAGGCGTTTTCCAAAAAAAATGAAATCCTGGTTATAAAAGTACCCAATAGATGGCGTTAGATGTACCTTGAGTTTTTTCTGCCACTGTCAAGACATGAAATATAAAAAAAATTGCGTGTGCCTTTTTTTTCTCGTGTTTTTTGGCTCGACATGTGTATTTAGACAATTTCAAGTAACGTAACTATGTATTTGACTTCATTTGAAATATTACAATAGTTGACACTGACTAAATACACAACGTGTGGAGCCAAAATTTACGATTTAAAAAATAAACATAAAATATTTCGACAGGGCCCCTATTCGGAGAAATGACATTATATCTCGGTCACTCTCACTCCCATTAAATTCTAAATTAGAAAGACAGTGACCGAGACAATCTCGAGCGCACAGGAATAGGGTCCTTGATATGACAATGACAGATAAAACGAAAGGTGTGTTACGCCATCTAGTAAGTATTTTAGAACTACTTTTTTTTTTTTTTGGTAAACGCTTCATTGCCTCGGGTTTCTGAAACGTTTGTTAGGTATAACAACAGATTAAGTCTATTGCTGTCTTTGTCCTTTATATTTGTTAACGGTCAAAGTTAATTTGTACTGTTTTTTTTAAATGTTTTTTTTTCCTCCAAGCTTTTGAAATTTTTTTATGTGCTTAGAATAACACACACAAAAAAATGCATATTATAAAACTACCACTGCCATGCTCCTGTTATTTTTTTCTAAAAAAATATAACATAAATAACATGTATACGTAGGCTAGATTTACATTTAAAAATTATTTTCTGTAGTGTATGGTGAGAGTATGCAGTAGAACACTTTTGTGTGGACTAAGCGGTCGCACTGTTTGCTGTAAGTAAATGATCATATCATAATTCATACGAATGTTATTGGGCCACACACACATGTAGGTTGTATAGGATTCCTTAGCCAAAGGGCGCAAAAGGATCTTATTTTAGCCCAAGTAAAAGATGAAGGCTAGACCTAGTTTTAGACGAACGCAATCGCTTGCACTTAGTTAGCCGTGAATATATAGGAAAAACTTATTTTTAATCAATCGCTGCCGGCTGCATCTAGTTGTAACCAGCTAAGCCTAGGTATAACCGCATGGTGACTTTTAGCCCTACATATACAGAAACAGATTATTTTATGTTACTGCAATTGCTACTTACTTACATGGTCTGATGCATAATCATAAGTAAGATTTTATCTGTGTGGAAGAGTTTGAACCACGTTTGAACACTTCGACATAGATTATTTATCAGTTTCTATGACTTCGGTTCATGTCATGCCGAATTGTTTGGCTATTAGTTCACCATACCATTCTATGACACGCAGTGTAAGAATACCTCTAAGTCAGTGATTTAGATATCATAATACCACGTAGCAAACGCATAAGCGTGTGGTAACCACGCAATGTATCTATGTGTGCCTAGATTTTATGTTCACATAGAGCAGTGCTGTCAGCCTTGTGCATTTTGTACTAGATTAGCAATCTTTTTAGGTGTCTGGCTCCGAATTACCTTTGGAGATTAGAAGTTGTTGAAGTGGAACGTTGGCCGGAATTGCTGAAAGATTAAATTGTAAGTTTATTGATTTGAAGGAATATTTTTTTAATAACTTTTGTAGCATCCTATCAAAGTTTTAATAAATGTTAGAGAACTAATTAGGATCTTTAAACAGGTAACATTGAAAATAAAAAAAAATAAAAAATTGGCGTTGGGTATTTATTTTTGATTTATATTCTATTTGGGTGAGGGATGGCATAATTTTAGAAAATTGTTTGATACTGGAAATGATCTTGATGAAAAATTGAAAAAACTAATAATTAATCCAGTAACTTAAATAATTAGGTTTTACAGCTGTATTTTAACTTTTTGTGATAAAATAGAATAATTCGGATACATACTATTTTCAGAAGTAACTGCAGTTCGAATCCGGTCGGTGTTTTCGTTTTGTTTTAGGCGTAGGCAAGGCAATTCATTTCTCTTTACGAAACGCGAAGATTTTATTTTGTAGGTAATACCTTGTGTTGCGCTTGTTTTTCGTTTAACATTAAATTATTCTTTGTAGACGCAGAGCAGTGGAAATATATCTACAAAAATGTCAACATTGCTTCGGAGCTTATGTAAAATTTCGCGAAGTGTGCGACCTATCAGCTACAGCACACCTAAAACACTGCAAAGCACCGTGCGATGGAATACTAATATTGCCAATGCATTTAAATCAACAAAATCTAAGACAAAGAAAGAGCCACTGGAAATTTTCAAATGGATATTACTGGTGAGGTTACCTAATATATATGTCTTACCGGAAATGCACGAAATTATATTCAATACCTATAGGCCAACTTATATGATACTATTCCTTTTTTTATCCATTTGTTTTATTGTATAGAATGCCAAAATGCAGGTCATAGGAAATGTATACAATAGTTTTCATACAAGATTCAATAAAAACGAATTTTACAATACAAAAAGAAAAACAAAAAATCTGACTGCGAAATATACCGTATGACACTCCGGACATAAAGAGAGACCTAACCACAACCTGCTCATCAAAATTGGTCAAGCTGATATTATGCTATAGGATAATATAGGAACACACAAACACATACTTTTATACAACCCAAAAAATTACCATATTTCTTGGGCAGGCAGGTAAAAAGTTGAGCAAAGTTCATTTATTGTACCACCCCAATTGCATGTTCACTTTCCTTGTTAAAATAAATGTGAACTCTTTATGAGACTGTGGTATGCCACCAGGACTGGGATAGAAAGAATATGGGTCCTCAGTGAAGGACTATGTTCAGCGGTGATATTTTTCAGATGATCCCAGTGACTTCCTTTGCACTAGGCTGTTGGCAAGTGTACCGCTTACAATGGAAGATGGGGCTCATTGAGATGCTGCATGCTAAATCAAATGCTGCACCAGTTGAGATACCTTCTGAGTTAGTATCTGTATCAAGCTGTTCAATTAAATCTTAATTATTTAAATCACTCTTCATTCTCATGTTTTCCTTTCATTTAGAAGGCTTGAATATTTTAGTGTGAAGCCTAGCATACTTACTATCTGTCACCTTGTTTTGTTCTTGAAAAGAGCAGCCACTGATAAAACCTATATGAATCAATAGCTGACACTAATATGAACAAGGTTTGTATGAGGTTAAATCTTTTCCATTGCCACATTTCCAAGATAAACCTACGCTTTGAAAGTTCATATTAGTGTCAGCTCTCGAAACATGTGGTGACTGTGGTCAGTACAATCTTATAAACTGATCTGACAACAGATACATAACAGGTTTTGTTAGCGGCATAACAGATTTTGAAGGGAGAGGTATATTCACATCTGGGATGTCATCTATATTTTGCAGTCTATTTTGTTTCTTTTTCTTTGCTACTGTGTGGCGAAAAAAGGATCCTCATCATGCATGCTTGCCGATATAGAATTTTAAACTTCAACAGTACAAAACCTTGCGCAGCAATACAATATATTATTTATTATTATTCCTATTTACAGTTATATCTTTTAACCACGTTAACTTTGTGCTAGCGTAGCGGCGCCTGTTATGGGAAACTAATTTCGCATTTTCTATCATAGTATGTGGAGTATGTGCTATGTACAACTCTATTATGTATAAAGAAATTTAAAAACAACTCTGGTTCTTATTGCCATTCTTTAATGTATTGTATAGTAGTAAAACATCATCTTAGTGTCATCCCAGTTAATCGCCATCAACGCTTTTTATCCCTAATTGTGTGCTAATTAGGTCGATGGCCCATACCGTGAAGTCCTTATTGCGATGATTGTGAAGTTCAGCCGCCGACGATGCGCGACCGTGAACCTTATCGCGCGGCGATACGATTCCCGGTCGGCGGCTGAACCCAACATTCATCGCAATAAGGACGTACCGTTACGGGCCCTGGTTTGATCCAAGGTAGTGTAGACTGATCAATGTCATATGATTACATGATGTCTCTATTTTCAGTTTCTCAATTTTGGAAGAGATGGAGTACTACCCAGTAAAGGTCCGTGGCAAGTTCGTCCATGAAAAGGAAATCCTGATAGGGCCCCGGGCGCTGATTGACGAGACCGCGGGTGCTGCGAGAGCAGGGTCCCTCATGTCCGATCCAAAAAAAAACCAGGGTTGGCTTGTGGTCACACCATTTATGTTGGCAGATTCTGGGTATAATTATTTTTAACTACTTCCACCAAGGGCGTTTCTAGGATTTTGTTTAACGAGAAGCAGGGAGAAGGCGGAAGTGAAGGGCCTCTAACACGATATGCTCCCGTTTACCACCACATTCATAGCCACCATTGGTGCACACTTTTTTTTTGTTTTTTCGTTAGACTACATACTCGCTAACGTCTGAACCTGCAGGCACCAGTGCCGAGCGAGTGAGAATACGTTTTTGAATGATTAGAACTGCACCATTGCTTAAGTTACTTAAGTATTTATTCGTTTAGGGAGCAGTCCGACAAATTTCATCAAGATCCGGTTTAAGGTAGCTCTGGCTGTACTGTTCCTTTTCGAGACCCAATATTTAGGGTATTTTCCCTCCGGGAGGCATTGGATTGGTCCATCCTGTATACATTTAAAAATGAATTCCAGTAATATAATTATTTGTTTACAGCGAGGTCATCTTAGTGAACCGAGGTTGGGTGCATCAAAGTATGAAGCCCAAGGAGAAACGGGAACCATCCTTTATCAACAACGAAGTTGAATTAGTTGGTGTTGTGAGACTGACCGAAAAACGAGCTCCGTTCATGCCCAAAAACCACCCAGAAAAAGGCTCCTGGTTTTTTAGGTAACTAGCATCGCCCCGCGGTTTCACCTGGTATTCTACAGAAACCGAATATTTTCCGGGATAAAAAGTAGCCTATGTGTTAATCCAAGGTATACCCTACCTCCATACCAAATTTCATCCAAATCCGTTTATCCGTTACAGAGTTGAACGGGAACAGACACACTTACGCACAGTCTAGCGCAAGTGCCTAGAAAAAAAGGAAATTGAACATGTATGAAACATGTACTAAAAATAATGGCGGCTACCGCTGTCATCCTCTCTCGATGCCTTGACTATCGCACTATCTCTATAGATATCCATTATAGTACATGTTTTATACAATCGCCTTTTTTCATTTTTCTCTATGGAACTCCCGTCTCATAAACATAGCTTTGCTTAGACACAAACTTTCGCTTTTATCATTTTAATGTGATACTTTCGAGTTTATAATATTAGTGGGATTAATACAGTTAGTGTGTTTCTTCCTACTGAACTACGCAACGGCAGTTAGAATTTGAATCAAATTTAGTGTGGCGGTAACTTGAACCCTGGATAAATATATGTATCCTACTTTCCTACTCAATTTATTGACAAATGGAATTGGAAAAATAATGGGAATGGCCTAGTAGCTTGATTGCATTTTTTTTTTTTTCCTTTTCAAGGGTCTCTCCAATTGCCTTCTATTTCTTACTCTCCATCGCTTGCTGGCACCAGTCACGACGAAACGTGTTCAAGCTGTCCCGCCAACCCTTTCGCGGGCATTCCTGGTGGTCTATGTGCCCATCTTCTTTCACGCGTGAAGACCACTGCCCAACTTAACCTACGTCTAAAAGATGTTAGTGGTGACATACATTTTGGTTTTTAGGGATCTGGAGCAGATGAGCGGGTACATTGGATGCAGTCCCGTATGGTTGGACGCTAGGGGCATCCCGGACCCGCCCGAGGGTTGGCCCATCCCCAACCAGACCAGGGTCACGGTTAGAAACGAACACTTCTCTTACATCGTCACTTGGTACTCACTGTCCATCTTCACGGCGATCATGTGGCATCGCTATTTTTTAAGGAAACTACCTCTCCTATAAACTTAGAATTGTTGACATGTTTGGCAAATATGAGCTTTATCTCGTTTTAACGTGTAACACTTCTCTTAAGTAAGAATTTGACAAAACTTATAGATCGCGCGGAGACACTCTTGATTGGTAGTTATGACTTTTTTGGCATTGTCAAAACTGATTTTCACGAAAGTTTTCTGGCTTGAATGAAGGACATTGTATCCCTCGCCACTCCACTGCTTTGAGGCAGTGCGGGGCGCCCCACACGCGCGAACCTTCATACACCTCACAATCACTAACTAGTTTGTCGAACGTCTGTAAATAAGGTTAGTTATTTGTTGCTGTTGTTGATTAAGCATGTATGTATCGAAATGTTGTTTTATATTATAGCTGGTATTTGTAAAGTAGTATTTGTTATTATATACATACATAATATTGTGAAATATAAGAATATCAATTCAACTCAAGTTATTTTATTTTCTCTACATTTATTACCTCTACGTTGATCGCAGCGTGAAAGGGCCATCTGGTACGGCCTTTAACGCTTTTTTTTTTCGCTGGCTGTGCGGCCTATCAAGGCCGGATCAGAAATTCAAAAAAGCTGCACTCCAAAACTCAGATTCAGGTTGATAACAAATAAAGACCCTCCCGCACAGACTCCAGTCCGTGTGCTATTGTATATACACCTCAGAAAAGTGTGGATATATACATTTTAATGTGATTAGCTGTATCATTGTGGGACTACGGGTATTTCTTTCCCCGTGGACGCTAGAAATGGAATTAAAAACAAATTAGGCAAGGATAATGAAACAACACATTTAAATGTGAGATCTGTATTTGACCCATGGACGTCACCAGACGAAAAATGTATGTCAATATTTATAAAATTCTAATGTAATATATGCAAAAAAGGGTTGTTTCTCGTGGTCCCACCATTTTCCCCCACTGGTGCAACCACAAGGACATGCAAATGTAGTTCCTCATAGTCCCACTCAGCAGTGGGTCCACCAGGAATACACTTTGTCGTCCTTCGTGTGGAGTCCCCTGACAAAATTACATACCTAAACAGACTTAAAAAAAAGACAGGTAAATTAATAAAAAAAATTTCAGAACAAAATTAACTTATCTTGTTGGGAGTTCAAATGTATTTATTTAGACTAGCCTTGTGGCTCAGTGGGAGGATTTCCGCCTTCTGAGCTGTAGGTTGTGGGTTCGATTCCCATCCAGGAAAAACATTTGTGTGATGAACATGGATGTTTGTTCTTTGTCTGGGTGTTTCTATGTATTCCCTGAATGTATTTACAAAAAAAAAAATGTATTCTATCAGTATCTATTCTGGTTCCCATAGTACAAGGCTTGCTTAGTTTGGGGCTAGATGACGCTGTGTGTAAAGAACGTCCACAAATATTTAATTAATTCTTTTTACTTAGCCTGTTCTGGTAAGATATTTCATCAATGGGTACACGACGAACAGTGAAGTGTATTCCTCGTGGGCCCACTGCTGAGTGGGGGTCCTGAAGAACTACATTTCCCACCAGTGGGGCAAAATAGTGGAACGATAAGAAACGACCCGCGAAAAAACCGTCTTCACGGAAATGTTGATAGAACTAAAGTAAAATTAATAAGAAATTGTTTTACAATATTGGATTTCTGAAAATGTCAACTGGCATCTACGCTCATTATGAATATTACAATAATTAATTATAATAGAAAACAATTTGATCACATTATAATTATAATTAAATTATATTTAAATAATATGTATGTATTGTGTATGATTATAATTGATACCTCAAAAATGGTTTTCAGTTTTCTAAAATATACAATGGAGTATTTATTACAAAACATTGTCATTATTTTCAAGAAGGAGGGTAATGTTGTGTTTTTTTTACCTCCTGTACCCTAAACGGCTTCACTGATTTTAACGAGTGAGGTTGTCGTTGGATTCCTCTTTGTCTCGATTGTCATAGGCTACATTTTGCAGTAGGTTATGTTTATTTTTTATAATAATACTTGATATAGTTATTTCTCTTACATTAGCTTATATACATTCAAAACTTATCACACATTCGGAAAGATTAATCATCCATTCACACTCAATAAACAAAAGAAATACACACTTTCACTCACATATTTTCCTTAAAACGAGTTTGCTACTAGCGGCAAATAACTATTATTGTTTTAAATAATGAGATCCTAAAAACTCGATAGATGTGCAAGTTCGATAGAAAATAAAGTGGTGTAACCAAAACTTATTTACACCGATTTCAGCCATAATGATGTCGATTCTGTAGTGCCACTTTCTAGACTAAACTAAATTTGACACCTCTAAAACTGTTGCCATCATTTTCTCGCATACCGAAATGTAAAGACAGACACGCATATTTTAGTGCTGTCAGAATTAGTTTAGTGAGTGGTACAATAGAATCGACAACATTGTATAAGTGGTATGTCAATTAAACTTGGCCGCTAGTTGCATTTTTTTTTTGTTATGCTACAGATTTACATTTATTTGTTTAATAGAAAAACAAAGTCGCCAGAATCTGAAATGCTGTCTTTATGATAGCATTTAAGATTTTATTGCGGTATTTCACCAATAAATAAATCACCTAAGCAGATGATTTGAATGTGGAAAGCTCGATTCACATTACACGGACGGTTCTGACGAATAAGCCAGATATTAATTATTTTCTGCAGAATTTTCAATGATAAACCACCTCGCGCTTGAGTGAAACAAATGAAAACCGAGCGAGCATTCAGTTTGCTATTGAAAATTCTGTTCTGTGTGCTTCTTTTTTTTTTTAAATCCTTCATTTTATTTCAGGACAGCAGTCTAATTAATTTTCACTTGCAATCGCATCAAGTCTTTTCGCATCAGCGAATGGCGTGAATGCGGTGGCTCGAAAGGGGCACGATTACGATCTCGATTGACAGCTAACATAATCAAACTGCCGGAGCAGGTAATGTGGGCCAAGTTTTTATAAAAAACATGTGAAGCGGGAGTCCGCACACAATGTACGTCGATCGACTTATTTTACTTAGAAGTTGATTTACTGCAAGATTCATTTATATAAAAACGATATATTGTGATTATGGACGCGTTTACGTAATACACGCTGTCTCACTCTCGCGCAATCAACATTTTATATTTATTTAAAATCATTAAATCACATCCAAATATATTTTCTGAGCGTTTTCTTTATGACATCAGTGAAAAGTTTTAGTTTATAATTCGATTAAAGCATTTTATATACTATAACTGAGCAATAGAGAAAACATGTTATCGTTTGCTTTATGTATGCCTATATTATTTGAGGAGTTCCCTCAATTCCTCATTGATCCCATTATCAGAACTGGATTTGATAAAAAACGGGACCAATCTGGAAGTACCGATTTGGATTTTTTAATTGAAAGGATATAATTTCAATTAAAAAATCCAAATCGGTTTATAAATGAAGAAGTTATAAGTGAATTAAAAAAAAAAAAAAAAATTAAATGATGCACGAGTCAACATGAGAATTAGTATAAGACCTAATAATACTAATATAATACTCATGTTATAATAAAGAAAATCATGCAATAAGATTTTTCAATACCCCCCTCAGTAATTTTATATAATTAAAAATGTTGATTGTGCGAGCGAGAGATCGTGTATTACGTGAACACATCCTAATTATAAAATAATATAATCAATTAGATTCAAAATTGTATAAAAATGTTAAAAATCAATGAAATCGATGAACATAACTTACTTTTCTTAACGGGAATAATAGGCCGAAGGTCGGGCCAACTAACAATTATAAAAACATCTAAAAAAAAAACAATTTGACCGTATCTTGGTATAACCGTTATCCATCACGAAATATGGAGCTTCCGTCTTTAAAGCACAGAATCACGATATACCGAGGTAAAGGGGCGCGGGAGAATTCTTAGAAGGCTCAACAAAAGTTGAGGAATTTAGAGATATATAATCCAATTTTGTAGCTCCGCTTGATTCTCATTACCAATCGATGTTAGAACATGTTAGTTAATATAATTAAAAATTAAATTGCCGTCGCGGCGGCCGTCCACGGCGACGGCGTGACATGAACTCAGGCAATATCAACTTAAACTCAAGCGGGCAAGTCAAAATTTGACACATGTATTTGAGGTACATGGTTTGATTCTATCTTGGGTGTCGTCTTGTAGTCGCATATGCCGAATTCCTTCAGTTTCCATTCCCACCCCATTGACTGCACTGCGTGCAGAGTTTGTGCTTCCGTGTGCTGCCGTCGTAGCATTCCCTCCTGTGAATGTTTATCACTTGTTAGTACATAGATTAATAATTCTAACAAAAAAATACTGATCTGTGGTATATTCAGCAGTTCCACTTCAACAATTGATATTTTCTGAATACAAATACTTGACATGTTGATGAAAATACCAAACTCGCTACATGTATGCCTATTATATTTGAGGAGTTCCCATCAATTCCTCACGAATCCCATTATCAGAACTAGATTTTGAATAAAAACGGGACCAATCTTGAAGTGTATCCTATCAAATAAAAAAATATATTCCAAAACGGTTCATAAATGAAGGAGTGAACAAAAATAAAAAAAACAGTTGTCTTGAGAACCTCCTTTTTTGGAAGTCGGCTAAGAAGAAAAAATGTAGTAGCTCAATGGCTTAAAAGCAAGTCTGTAGTATGATCTGCTGATGTGTTGTTATACCATTTGAGAACACACCTAAGATAAATGGATGGCTTTCTATCGACCCATTTAATGTCTAATTTTTTTCTACATCTATATTTTTTTTGGGTTATCAATGTAATCTACACCATTGATATAAACTTCTTATAACTACCAATAAACACAAAAACTTTTTAACAATAATGTATCTTTCTATCTCTCTCTCTCTCTGTCGCTCTCTGCATCAGCCTTTTAACGTCCCATTGCCGTTTAGTCGCTAAAATAAATTATGTGTGGAGGTATTTGCGGAATAAAATATTCTTCCAGACAAGCTTTTAGTAAATCCGTTATTGGTAAGTACTGTAAGTTGTTCAAAATGTGTAAACTCCATCAATTTACCGTTAGTTAATGAGGAGTTCCGTTTCGACCTTCCGTGTCCATCATCAGATCAGCTCGCTCTCATAATATCGTATTGTCATCGGAACTTGACAGGCATTCAATATTACAACTCAATTGAACCAAAATTGCCTCAAATTAAAATAAACGCTTGTAAAAAAAAAAAGGGCTACCTTGATTTTCTCCCACTTGTCGTCGACCTCCTGCAGCCAGGAGTTGATCTGGCGACCGTTGCAGCGCGAGCGCTGCGCGTTGCGCTTCTCCTCCTGGTCCGGAGCCAGCACGTTGTAAACCTCGTTGTCGCGCAGCATCGTGCACACGGAGAACGGGAGAGACTGCACACATCACAAATCATACCGTCTTCTGAATCCTTTCAGGGGCTCCATTTTTGAATCGCTCATATGATATTTCGTACTAAAATATCATGCGGAACGAAAGATATTCTCTTGATAGAAGCGAATTCGAATGAAACCACAAGTTACGTTAGCGAGTGATATGAACATTAAAAAAAAAAAAAGTTTTTTATAGATTCCGCCATATTGGATTCAGTATAATTCTGTACAGCTCATGACACGCGGAGTGTGAAGACGCATCGATAGACACCTATCTAGTCAAAATCTGAAAAGCGGTTTAGGAGATTAGAGGGTACATATGAACATACTTACATAGCTCATAACTCTCCTTTTTCATTGTCGGGTAAAAAAATGAGACTTTTCTTTCGGGATTTCTTTTGAAAGTCAGTCATTTCGTATTATATTTTCGTCTGAAATATCATACGAGCGATTCAAACTGAACCCCAAGACTAAATCACAGTGCGTCTAAGGAACGGGTAACAAGAAGAAACGCCTAAGAGTTTTTTTTTTAAATTTAGCATTCAACCAATTACAAAGCGCACGTTCGACAGTATTGTAATTTTATATTTCTATAACAACTTAATAAAAATCAACTGGCTGACAAAGTGCAAGCCTTAGCCGATGGCTCAACAAGAATGGAATTTTGAACAGGAGTTCCATAATAACTAAGGTAATATATTGTTCATGATTGGGAACAACTTTTACTATGGGACCAACCACAAAATTGAGAAAAATATATCAGCTGTTCCATACATTTTGTCGAGTGTCATTGACATTTTTCTATGTAACAGTTGATACTTTTTTCTCGATTTCAGATTTGGCCCGTAGTAAAAGTTGTTCTTAATGATTAGTACTATAAGCCCCTTTTAGCTGACCATACCCTTTCCTTATAAGCCTGTATAGATACGATCGCTTTCTCTCTGTGCACCACAAGAACAGATATACTCCTGTTCCAGAAAGTGAAAGAAGCCGGGTACAACAGCGGGACGCAGCTAGTAAAGGATTACCTGATTAGCGACAGCACGTTCCGCGCGCCCGTGGACCCTCAGTATTTCCTGCTCGACTGCCAACACTAGCTTCTCCTTCTCTACAAGATGCTGTATACGTAATCTCGTTCTGGAATTAAAGAAGATCCAATGTTATCATATGTGCTAGATTTCAATCTGCATCGGTCTTTTAACATACCACTGCTGGGATATCGGCCATATCCACCACATTGGCGGATTCACATATGCCATCGAATTTCTTCTTCAGAAATATGCAGGTTTCCTCACGATGTTTTTCTTTATCGAAAAGCAAGTGGTCCCTACGTAAGTTCCAAAGAACGCATTGGTAACGGGCCCGCCCCGATTCGAACCCACGACCCCATGAATATGAGGCGAGCGTGCTCCCACTGAGCTAACACAGCTTAGATTTCAATATTCTAATTCTAACTGGGGCGATAAGACCTGCACTGACGTCCCGCTAAGGGTGTTTTGTGCATTAACCCCGCTGCCAGACTACCCAAACCAGCCCAGCTCCTTAAAGTAACGGAGCACGGCCTTGGTTCGCTGGGTCCTTTCAATATAAAGGATCAAATAACTGAGCACAATATTAAACAAGTGTCTAGAAATGGACAAAGACGATAAGCAATGTCACGATAAGCGTCATGAAACGACTTGAAAACATAGGGAAATAAAATTTGTATGATGGTGGAAAAAATGTTACTCAAATCAAACACTATTATGCCAAAGTTTTTGTGTTTAACTAGCTGTGCCCCGCGGTTTCACCCGCTATTCTACAGAAACCGAATATTTTTCCGGGATAAAGTTTCTATTCTGTGTTAATCTAGGGGGTAAGCTACCTCCATACCAAATTTCATTCAAATCCGCTTAGCCGTTACAGAGTTGAACGGGAACAAACATACTTACAAACTTACCTTTCCTAATTCGTATGATTGTGGACGTCTACTGACTAAATGATGATCTATGCAAATTGCTAAAGAATCTTATTCCATAAGTAGCAGCGCCTTGCGGTTTCATCCCTTAAACCATAGGAATAGGAATATTTTTTCACGATAAAAAAATAGCTGTATTAATCCAGCCAGGGCATAAAGCTCACACTTACTCACAAGTTTTTTTTGTTGTGTGTAAGTATGTAAGTGTGTTTGTTCCCGTTCAACTCTGTAACGGCTGAACGGATTCGAATTAAATTTTGTATCGAGGTAGCTTGTACCTTGGGTTAACACATAGGCTATTTTATTTTTTTATCCCGGAAAAATTATTCGGTTACTGTAGAATAGCGGGTTAGACCGCGGGGCGCAGCTTGTTTATATATATTTTTTTTAATTATTATTTATAGGCTTGCGTTTGACTGCCATCACGTCTGATGTTAAATGAGGATGCAGCCTACGATGGAGCACGCTTGCCTAGAAGAAACCGATTCACTCGCGACTTGAAGACACCCAGATTATAATTATCAGGAAAACCCACTCGGGCAGCGCATTCCTCTGTACAGCAGTTCGAATAAAGAAAGTGGAATCAAACCGTTTCGTACGAGTTTTTGGTACATCGGCCATGAAACGGTGTCGCTTTTTCGAGGTCCTGGCTGTCCGATAGAAAAATTAGATCATGCAAATCCAATTAGTGCTATGTGTATTTACCTTTCCTTTTCTTGCATCAAGAACTCTGTGATCATCTGCGAGGGCATATTGTGCGGGATCTCCACTTGTGGTTCTGGATTCACGTTACCCTGCAGTGTGTATGTGCATCTATTCATTAGATATTTGTTGAAGTCCTTTGGCGGTTTCGGTTTCACGGGAAACAGACCCTTTTGTCGCCGCTCGATCTGTGAATAGAAAGAATTTTCTAAATTCATCACATTTAACAAAATAGCAATAATTCGCTATTATTACGTATTCATAGCAAGTATGTAAAGTATAAATGCTTTATTATGTATACTTATAAATTATCTTTAAGTTATTGACTATTATTCTATTTTTCTCGCTTCTTAGTTGCATGTAGTCTGCACCTATAATTGTGGTGACGTTTAGGCTGTTTCCGTTGCTTGCTTCCTTCTGTTACAATGACGTACACCATGTGGGTGTCTTTTAAATAGAAAAATATACAGGGTTATAAGAAAAGGGGCTCATAGGGATCAATATTGTGAAAAACTTTTACTATGGTATCAACTCTGAAATCGAGAGAAAAACAAATCAGCTGTTCCATACATTTTGTCGAGTGTCTTGTCATTTTTCTATGGAACAGCTGTTTTTTTTTCCTCCAGATTTCAGGGTTGTCCCAAATGTTGTTAATAATGATGAGTACTATAAGCCCTTTTCGGTTTAGCATACCCTTTCCTTATAACCCTGTGGAGTACTAGCCGCGCCCCGCGGTTTCACCTTCGTGGAAATTATTTTTCTTAAACCACTCATATTCAAATCGGTCGAGCCATTTTCGAGTTTTTGTGAGGCTAAACTGATTTTTATCTATTAGATAGATATCACACTAATATTTTAAATCTAAAAGTTTGTGTGTAAGTAGGTAAGTATGTATTACGCACTTACTTGATCTGTGATTTTACTGTTGTTGCAAAATACAATTATTGTCTTTCTTTCTTTCTTTTTTCTTTAAAAGCCAGATTAGTTTTCGTGAAATATTTTTACCTGTTTTCGTATGTGGATGTACATTTGGTAAGGATTGCAATGGGCGATGTTGTGCGTCGAGCTGTTCGACTCGTGGAGGGGTTCATTCTTGATCTCGCGGTGGCTGTCTTTGGACGACTTGATCTTCCGTTTCCTCGGGTGTAACTCTACCGACGAACCGGTGCCACTCGCTATTGTTAAATTAAACAATTAATGTTATTAAAAGAAATACAAAATATCCAACTGCAAAATATAACATATGTCAATCCGGAAGTAAACTCGTTAAAATCGGTCAAGCCGTTTAGGCTACAGGTGATAATTGTTGCTAATCGGTCACTTTCTCCCCTCGGTGAACAATGTACTATTGTAAATGGTCTTACCAGAATCGTTCCTGGTGGCGGAGCTGTGTTCACTTTCCTGCCCCTGTAATAACGATGATGTTATTTGAAGTTTTATAATCGTTTTATACAGTACACTAGCGACCCGCCCGGCTTCCCACGGCTGTAATTTACAAAAAAAAAAAAACTGATGGTGAAAGCCGTTAAATCCGTTGCCTGGTTAAGGTGTTAGCGGATATACAGACAGACGCGGAAATCGACTTTATTTTATACTATGTAGAGATTAGTGCTGAGGTCGGCAACAAATGTGTTTACCGATGAAAATGGGACTTCATAAAATGCGATGGTGCTGTCATCGCTAATTTAGTTGTTTGTTTTAAATTAAATGATTGCATCACTTGGCATTGGCCTTGTTTATTACACCTCTTTGCATACTGGGATACGATCTTTGCATAAAGGCCGTCAATTAATTTACGGCTTACGGCCACACTAAAGAAAATCCTAGCTAAGTGACAGTTTAAGTAATCATTAAACGTCTCTGAGTGCGACCTTAAGACATATAAGTTACGAGAAGTATGTTCTTCATATAATGGAAATAACATTAATAACCAATTAAAACATTCAAAAGCAGTATAAGTAGTGCTTTGACTCTTTTGCAGATTCCGCCTGGGGAAGTACCATACTTGCTAGTTATTGAACCGCCAAGTAGTAGTGTGCAAAAATTACTCTGTTCCGGATTGAAAGGCAATGTCGCTAGTGAAATTACTGAGCATAAAGAGATTTGACATTTTATATAAGGGTGACGTGCGCAGTGCGTTGCCGCGCCCATTTTCATACTGATGAAGTTCTAAATTATATGTGGCGTTGTACAGTTACGGGCAAGCGCTACGCTTACCATTAGGCGAGCGACTTCCTCGTTTCGTAATACAGTTGCCTGGAAGAGATCGCTTTAAGCGATAAGGCCGCCAGTCGTTACACTAATTTTAAGTTGTGTTTTGGTCATTTGTATGTTATTTCTGGTGTGAACAATAAAGAGATATCTATCTATCTACAGTTGTTTAAAAAAAAAACGCGTTTGTAATTATAGTGTCAGTTGCCTGGAAGAGATCGCTTTAAGCGATAAGGCCGCCAATCGTTACACTAGTTTTAAGTTGTTTTTTGGTCATTTGTATGTTATTTCTGGTGTGAACAATAAAGAGTTATCTAACTATCTATCTACACTTGTTTAAAAAAAAAAAACCCGTTTGTAATTATAGTGTCAGTATCTTACAGACGGTGGTGGACTCTTGTTTGTGTTCAACGCGTTGGATCCAGGCGAGGTCCTCTCCTTGTCTTTTTCATCGTTCGTTTTGTGCGAGCGCAGCACTCGCTGCCCCGGCTGAAACACACATCGAACAACGTATTTACATATGACCTTTATATAACCATTAAATTATATAATGAAACTGAAAAGAAATGAACCAAGCATACTAAATCGGCTAAGGGTCCTGCAGCTCTAAAATACTAAGCATATATTGAAACTGGCAACTATTACGGACGTATTCTTAACCTTCCAGTTGTCGCGCCCGGTCTACGAGTCCGCAGCAAACTTATTTTAGTCATTTTACATGTGAACAATATAGGCGGTTGCGCTACCGTGATATCCTCGAGGGGGCGAGGTACCCCTCAGTAGCCCTGTGACATTCTTCGTAGGCGCAAGTGTTTCTTTATTTGTGTTTGTGGTCTCAGATTCCGCGCACGACAGGTTGTGTATTTCATGTTATTTGTATGACATTACTTAAGAAATTATATAATTTTTTGTAAAATATGTCTGATGCCTATGTTTTTTTTGTTCCACTGTTTCTTGTAGACAATGAGTTACGGAGACTTAAAACGGCGAATATCTCGCTTGTTAGAGGAGGCGGCTATAATTTTTATAGTTCTATTAAGTGCAATTTAAAAAAAAAAATCTTATTTATAAAGATGAAAGACTTCTTTTTATCATGTACACAATGTCTTATTATATGTTCTGTGACAATGTTATGAAATATTCATTCATTTTCTTATAACAGACACTTAAAGTTGCGGAACCACAGACCGCGCGCGACTTCTTATGTTCGGCGCAAGGGAAGGAAGGTTAACGAAAGCACGATAAACAAGGTGCAAATCGGTCAGCGAGGTACACATTGTACTCGATATTCTATCTGAGCAACTTGTAGCCTCCCTACGAATAAAGTCGTTTGATTTCGGATAGGGCGCAATTTCAGCGCAGAATGCTAAGCTTTATGAAAATCACTATCGAATACCATCTCTAATAGAGGCGAAATCACTAATGCCAAAGCTCGAGGAACCCAAAAACTATATAAAATATAATATTCACACTAAAATAATAAAGACGGTAAATTAAACGTGAACAATTATAAAAATTATATTCAAAACTATACGAAAAATAGTAAATAATAACGGTCACTTTAACGCCTACGTATCTATCTACCAATGTAACCGATCTACAAAATGTAAACAAATAAAATGGAAACAAGGAAAAAAAGACATGTTATACAAGTGCTGTACAACATACCTTAGGTGTACGTACCTTGCCGCCTTCCCCAACCCTTTTATCATCAGAATTACCGTCCGAACTGTCCGACGTCTGGCCAGTGTCGGCGGTGCAGGGCAGTACATAGGGCAGCGTTGCGGCGCTCCCTCGCCCCTTGCCGCCGCCGCGCGGACCTGAACCACCTGCGCGAGAGCCATCGTACATACAACATCACACATACCATAACCACGCATACGGTACACGACGTTGACACACATCTAACACATATGCAATACTAACGGCGGCGCTCCTTCCCGTGCCGCACACATCCTGTTGTGGCCCGCGTTATTTGCGTAAACAAGAAACATAACAAGTTATAAAACTGTTCTGTTCATAAAACAAAGTAGAGAGCACCTAATATAGTTTGCGGTGAGACGTCTATTGCAGTTTCTCTGGGGAAGTGCCACACCTTTGCTCGGTTTTCAGTCGCCACTGTACTGCGCAAAAACTTTTATGAAATACATGGCATAATGAAGTTTGACATAACATATTACACGAAATGAGGACAGCACAGCGGCACCATCAGGTAAACCTGCACATCTATTTACTTAATAGGATACCAAATATTGTCTATTTTCCTAGTTCAGTACCCTACGCATTTCTTTAGATTATTAACCAAATTTGTAAAATTCTGGAGTTTTTTTCAAAAAATCTACAATTTTATAGATATCTAGTATTCAAGCGTATTTAACTCACACCTACATGTTTTTATTACAAAATCATATTATAAGATTACAATAGTAATTATAATGAGGGCTAGCTAACACACATGATTAACACATACCTTCGCCTTCTTGTTCGTTCCTCGCGCCCGACCCTCCTCCAGGGATAACAATCTTGAGCGGCGGCACCTTTGGCGCGCTGGACTCTTGGCTCTTCTCGTCATGCTCGCCGTCGCCTGTGTCCTTCCCCTGGGTCGGCTTCGGACTGGCCACCGGACTCTTCCGGTCCTGCTTGCTCCCAGAGTTCGAGCCTTTCGATCCGCCAGACGATTTACCCTTGTGAGAATCACGGTATTAATCACCCAATATCACCGTCTGTTACATACAACTATACTGCAGTCCATAGTTACATTATATGTAGTTTTTATGATGAGAGTTCCATGAAATTTCACTTGATGGCGTTGCAAATGCACGTTTTGTAAAATTGTTACTTTTAACCGGCTAAGCCATGTCCTTTATATCACATCTTTCAACGATAGCTGTGTCTGTGTCTTGTTTTTTAATTTGGTGTTCTGTAACTCGTGTCCGACCGGCAAGGGTGCTATTCGGTATTGATATAATTATATTTATATCAATCAGTCTTTGTAAGAAATTAATCAAAAAATCTTCCTTTAGTGAATGTTTTTAGTTACTGTTGAATGGGAAAACTTACACAGCAGTAAGGAATGTAAACAACCCAAACAACAGACTCCTGCGATTGGCAAAGATTTCTCGCGGTAATTACTATAATGTTTTAATACTGTTAATAACAGGTGTTTCCTAACTATGTTTTCCTTCAGAGAAAAGCCAGTGGTGTATCCGTACGTAAGATCCAAATAACTCATTGGTACGAGCATGCCCTGGTTCGAACCCAAGACCCCACGAATGTGACACGAGCGTGCTCCCCTGAGGTACAACGACTCGTCGAAAGACCGATTTACACATGCGCAAATACAAGTAACGTGTCAAATGAGGAGTTTTCCAAAAAAAAAAAAGTAGTTCTAAAATACTTACTAGATGGCGTAACAGACCTACCGTTTTACCTGTCATTGTCATTGCTGTCGAAATATTTTATGTTTATTTTTTAAATCGTAAATTTTGGCTCCACACGTTGTGTATTTAGCCAGTGTCAACTATTGTAATATTTCAAATGAAGTCAAATACATAGTTACGTTACTTGAAATTGTCTAAATAAACATGTCGAGCCAAAAAACACGAGAGAAAAAAAGGCACACGTACATTTTTTTGTCTTTCATGTCTTGACAGTGACAGAAAAAACGCAAGGTACATCTAACGCCATCTATTGGGTACTTTTATAACCAGGTTTTTTTTTTTTTTGGAAAACGCCTCATTGCCGACAAGGCGAGTTATGTGTATAACCAAAACAGCGAGCTAAGTACCTATTAAATTCAATAAGTTGCTACTTGCTCGATAAGACAGCTACTTAACTCGCCACTGCAATGACATTAAAAAAGTAACTGTGATATTTCAATGCGGTTAGTCTTTTTATTAATTTGTTTGAATGTTTACTAGAACATCTGTTTGCCTTTCACGGATCGGACACAATTTTCAGAATAACCTGTTATTACTTCTAATTGAAATATTTTGTTTACTTAATATTGGTTAAATACACAAATAGCGCCATCTATCGAGTCTGTTATAACTAGTTTTGTTTTTATCGTCTCCGTGAGAAGGCCTCATTGTGATAAAATCTTGTGAATCGTTCTTATTTCCTCCTTTCCTTATTTATAATTACATTTCATATTTTTGGTCTTATTTCATTTTCTTGTTTATTTATCGCTGAGATTTCGTAAAGAACTTTTCAATTTTTAAATTATTTTTCATATTGTAAACATAACAGGTAAAACAAAGAAATATGCATGCAGTACTTTGGCTCCAGACTCCAGAATGTGTATAAATGTTATCTGATTTCCAAGCTAAATTTAAAACCGAAGTCTAAATTTAAAACACAGTCTTTTGAGATATTACAGAAACATTTATTGTATCTGGTACAAAAGTAATTTGCATTTAAAATTGTCACCGTCTGTGGCCGTCAAGATAGTTCTTAGTATGTGCATGCTTGATTGACTGGAAACGTGTCGCGCTTAAAATCTTGCAAACCTTTTTATGTGTGCGATGTACAAACTGTAATTTGAACATTATTGTTCTAGCTTTGAGCAAGTCTACGACCGGCCATGTAGACTGAGAATATTTGTAATAAACCGGCAGATATCACATTAATTAAATCATGAATAAAAAATAAAATAATAATAATAAAACAGGTATTTTTCCCGCATTTTGTGGAACATAACAATAAATAAACAAAAAAACAACCAAAGGGTTGTCTATTCGGTATTGAAATGTACAAAATGATTGTATGCAAATGGGGACACTTAATATTTTAATGTGTTTCTAACATGGTTGCATAGTAGAGATTGCTTTAAGCGATAGGGGCGCCAATTCCATAGTACTGCTTATTGCATCTGTTATACACTATTAAGGTAAACCACACTAGAATGTCGATCTTACCGCATGCGATCCTTTCTCGCCGCCTTTCCCGCTGGAGCTTCCTTTTCCCTGCGCTTGCTGGCCCTTCCCAGAGGAGCTCTTGCTCCCGGTGGGGTTCTTCAACGGCGCAACGCCGGTCTTACTTGCCGGCCCGGGAGGCTTGCTGCCGGTCAACACGCTGTTATGTAACAGACAACGCTTGTAATCATCTCCTGAGGTGGCTAAAGCATTGCATTGCCGCTGACACTTCACCGAAGCAATTACGATTGTTCAAAGAATATCGATCGTTTTTTTTCTTCAAACTAAAATAACTTGTTAAGAGGATGCCGAGCCATGCTTAGTAGTGTTCCGTAAGTTCGTAGAACGTTTGAAGTATAGTCCTTTACATGTGACTGCCACCATAAATATCCATTTAAATCATAATATAAAATTATGTTTTTTTTTTTTCAAAATGTCACCTTAAAGAGACCTGTTCACATGACACCACACATGATGGGGAACAGCGAAATTTTTTTTCATCCCCTCTTTACATTTATGAAGCTACCCTTATCATACAAACAAAAAATGTATTTTTATTTTTTGAGTCTGGAGACCTTTATTTATATTATGGTTGTGCACACTTTCATGCGCAACCGTTTAAAACTTTGGAAGTTATAAGGCTGTAAAGGATTCAAGCAGACAGACAGACGGAGATGACGAACTTATAAGGGTTCCTTGTAGTACAATGAAACCCTAAAAAATGCATTTCTACCCAACTTCGTTTTGCTTTAGTGGTGTGTCTATCTAAATAAAAAAACAAACCCTTTTATAGCAATCACCGACCAGTCCGCTTATGATAGAGACGTAAAATTTAAACCCACTACTCCTAAAATGTCACGTCACACTAGTGTACGATGAAAAGGCTTCCAATGATACCTCATTTGTCAAACTATAATAAGTATGTAGTTACAGTTACAATAGCAGATGAACATATATTATATACAAACCGGTCAAAATCATAACCCTCTTTTTTGCTTCGCGTAGTCGGCTAAAAAAAGTAGCCTCCTCATGATTCATAATAGTCATTTAAAATTTTCATCAAAATCGGTGCAGCCGTTTAGTCGTGAAAAGATAAACAATAGGCAGAGTGACAAAGTTACTTTCTATGGTTCGGTAGATGGCGATGATACATTTTTAAGTGTTGTATTGATTGTCAGTTCTAATGTAGCGAGTTCTGAATCGCGCAAACGAAGATTTTTCCTCGATACGAACGTATTCATTTTTACTATGAAAACGGACGTGGTTTTGATACATTTTGTTTTATTTAACGTGAGTATTCCCGTTTTATTAAAACAAAATGTATTAATTTTTATTCGTCGAAGCTTCTTTTTTTTTTTGGATTTCATGGTTGGTCCCATAGTAAAAGTTGTTCACAATGATGAGTACTATAAGCCCTTTTCAGCTTAGCATACCCTTTCCTTATAACCCTATACATATAATTTGCTAAATTACATCCTTGTGAAGCCGGGGCTGGTCTCAAGTATTAGTATAATAAACATTACTATAGTAGAAATATTATTAAAACGCATTCAGCCATCGATTCAACGCGATCATGAAAGATGTCGTCCTTACCGGCCTGTGAAGGTTCGCGATACGGGCGCCGGTTTTCCCATCAACTCCTTTTCTTCATTTCGCTTCTTCCTCTTGGCAAGTTCATCATCGAGTGAGTCAGCCTCCTGACTATCCTCGGGATATGGCCGTTTATTGTTGCTGATGTTTTCATCCTGTGTCGATGAAACGACGCTGCTACTCACGTGTGCCCCTTCTGCCAATCATTCATACAAATTACATTAAGTATGGAAAGCATCGCTATGAGGAGGTCGAAAACAACAGGGGTCTTATTCGAGATGGGGGTGACTTGCACCTGCACTGACGTGCCGCATGGCGGGTGTTGTGCATTTCCCCCTGCCAGCGTCTACCTGGGTCAAGCCAGCACCTTGAAATAACGGAGCGAGGCTCTCAGCCACTGGCATAGTTGCACATTGAATAGTTAATTTGGAAGAGTGAGCAATGAAATTAAATTTTGTTTCATTTCATTAACTAATGATAGCAAATCCTAATTGTATAATTATGCAGTATTTTTACATTTTATTAACATTTATAAAGTAGTCCACAAATGCACTCTTCAAATTATAATTTTCAGAGAAAAAATTAGGTTCAAAGTTAGTATTTTTTTTTTGTTTACCCTTTTCCTGAGCGGCAGTGTCTTTTCCATCGAAGTGTTCGCCCTGCGCTAGGGTCTCCATATTGTTCCTCTTGCTGCAGTCTGTGGCGGCGCTACCATTGCCCTTCTTGGTGCTGTCATCCCTTGAACGACCGACGTTATTGGCTCTCGCGTTATTATCTGCTGAGGGGAGAAATCGAGTTGTTGACATTTCATAATGTGTAATCCTTTTCAAAACTTAATTACTTGCAACTTGCTAAGACTACTTGTTGAGACTTGTGTATGGTGAATTCACAAAACTTACAGCCAAGACACACATATCGATATCAGTGTAATTAATTAATCTTTTACTTGTAATGTAATTAGCCATAGTATAAAAGAGGACTATCAGTGGAGTGGTCAGGACGGAAGCGTGACCGTTAGCGGCCTGCCGACGCGACGCCCCGACCACTGTCGTATCTTCAACAATTTAGAACATCCATGGTTACGGTAGTGGTCCACTAGTTACAATTAGCATTACTATTACTCAGGTCCCACCTATGGCTCGTCGTCGTCTCACCAACGCGTATTGTGTTGGCCATATCCTTTTTTCTGCAAGTTTGGCTTTCGTTTGCTATAAAGGGTCTCATGTTCATGGTCCTTACGCATTGTTCTACGAAAGCGACAAATGCGGTTAAGCTATGCGAAGCGACACCATGCGAGCGTACTATGCTGTACACGTGGCCTACATCTCACGCACCATCGGCACGGTAATCACAGTTTACTCTTTAAATAGTTTAATTCAATAAGACGCGGCTTCTTAATTGACTAAGGATAGAATGCAGCACTCGCTCGGGGTGCACATCTGCATGGATTCAATACGCACATACATGTTTCCAACTAAATGCTAGATTTTTTTATTCTTCTAACAAAAATACAGAATGATCTTGTTACATTCCATTATACGTAGACCCAATGTCAATTTAGTAATATGCACAAAACATGAGTAAGTAATATTTCAATGGTTTATGTAAATTACAGCTGTTCCGGGAAAACGTTATTACGTTTTGATTTTCAGACAGGACCAATTATCATACCGTAATAAAAATGACCATAAATTCATTTTAAATATTGTTTAGGTAGGATCATTTGTATATAATGCACTTACAATTAAAACATACATTCTAAGTTACTCTTTTACTGTACTTAGCAAGTGTGGCATTTACCATCAAGAGACTCGCTAGTCTTGTCACAAAGACCCGAGCCGCGCTAAGAAGCATTCATCAGAATTGAAAAAAACTTTTTATTAGATATTTTAGAAAATAACTTTTTTAAAGCAAGTCAATTGTCATGTGTTAAAGAGATGAAAATATGGGCGAGACTAAATACTTATATAGGCAATACAATGAAAGCTAGAAATTATTGATAAAATAAAAACAATGATAATAAGGTTTTTATTTTGGGTAAAATACTTTATTATTGAAGTAAAATATAGTATATAATTAATAGTTTATAACTAATAAATATAATAATACTATACCTTAACCCAAAAATTAACAGAAATAACTTATTTTTATTATTTTATAAAACATACCAGAGTATCTAAAGTATAGATGGCCACCAATGTATAGCATTTCGATCATTTGATATTTTAATGAATTTTTACTACCAACTTCAACCAGCAAACTCACCGAACTGAGCTCTGTCTCAGTTGTGGAGCTTTATATGAAAATATACCACTGAATAACATTGGAAATACGGTAAAATTTAAATTTTAAATAATACTGAATTGAATTTGTAAACAGAAGTTTCAATGTAAGTAAATAGGCTGAGGTTGTTGACCATCACAGATCTACTATTACAGGCTACTTTTTAACATGGAAAAATCAAATGATTTAGGGATAATATTCATCTTAACTACTGCGGTATTCTGTGTCATTGAAAAATGAAACACAATCGTCATAGGGCAGCAACATATTGAAGTGAGATCTTGCATAGATTTAGTAAAAAGGCTGAGGAGTCTCAAGGAATATTTTTTATTTGGAAAATTTGAAGTTCTTGGAGCAATCATCTCTTCAGTGACTGTTATTGTATTCTTTGACATTTAATTAACAAAACACGATCAGCTCCTTAAATCATAACAAAAAAGCAGCCTATAAATAAGAAATTTCATCCAGGAAAAGTACAAGTTTCTTGTGTGCACTATTTCAAAGTGACAGATCTCAAAGTGGGATCAAAGTAAGATTAAGCTCAGAATATTAACGTAATATGAATAAAACATATTATCATAGTCATACCTCAGTGAAGCATTTCACAAAAAAATAATTGTAGGCCACATGAGTGAAGCCTTGGGTAAATGCAAGTAGCTGATAAGTTATTTTTTATACATAGGTTATGATCCAACTTAACCTCAACTTATCAGTGTTAATGACACAGCATATTATGGAATTATCTAAAAGTAACATTTAAGTGTTTATACTAGAGATCTGTCAACAGAGAGAATAGATTAACATTCAATAAAATAGTATTCACTTGTCCTCTGGTATAATAAACGAGTGATAACAATAACCCATAATTGTCACATTCGAGTAAAATAGGTATCATTCTCATTCATTTATGTATTTATACATGGGTGTGGTTAGACCTATACATTAAATTGATATACTGTCTGTACATTCATGTATTTAGCTGCATTAATTCTTTGGACTCGATAGATCCAGCTACTACTTGTGTCATGTAATTATATATAATTTCCTACTCATAAAAACGATAAAATTGGACTTGTGAGGGTAGATCCCTACATACATGGTAATGCTGAAAGTAGTGGGATTTAATCCTTAACACTGAAGAAATTAGTAATAGCTGAGCTATCAGCTGTACAAAGAGAGCGTAATGAACGTACTTACCGACGGGGACAAACTAGAGCTTACTCACTCGGAGATAGTGTGAATTTAGAACAACACAAAAACCACCTTTATCTTTCAGTGAGTACCTATTTCTTGTATTACAATAAATCTTCACATTGTCACGTAAGTCAAGACATTATTATTAGTTTACAGAGGGGTCAAATGGGCATTACACTATACATATTAAATCCTGCGAGTGTGCGGCGTGCGTCTCCGTTTTCACGGACTATATCATAACATCAAGTAAACGTAACTCCCCTTGTTTATGCGAGAGCGTTCTCCTTTGCATTTCACGTCGTCAGCCCCTATTTTATTAGTTTCTACGTGTCCCTCCACTTTATTAATCTACACAAATCTTGTGCTAAATCCAAAGGCTAAATCGGTCCGTGAGACCGTCGAGAAGTTGGCAGCAATCAGTGTTGCTAGAGCACTTTGCCAAAATGCTTCATTAAATGACGCCTAGAAGCATGAAAGAATGAGGCGTTTTCAAAAAAAATAATAATATATAGTTCTAAAATACTTACTAGATGGCGTAATAGTCCTAACATTTTACCTGTCATTGTCATTTCTGTCGAAATATTTTATGTTTATTTTTAAATCGTAAATTTTGGCTCCACACGTTGTGTATTTAGCCAGTGTCAACTATTGTAATATTTCAAATGAAGTCAAATACATAGTTACATTACTTCAACGAAAATACCAAATACACGAGAAAAAAAAGGCGCAGGTACATTTTTTGTCTTTCATGTCTTGACAGTGACAGAAATCCTCAAGGTACATCTAACGCCATCTATTGAGTACTTTTATTACCATGATTTCTTTTTTTTTGGAAAACGCCTCATTACAAGAGATGAGTGACAATCTCATACAAAAAAGTGTACCCCCGAAAAATCTGCTTAAAACTAGATTGCGCTTACGTAATTACACAACCTGTCACAACCGCTTATAAAAGCCGATGAAAATATGGTTAATATAGAAACATAGTGTTGGTACATGTCCGCAATATAAGGTTTAGTTCAAATTATATATAATAGGTTTCACAAAAACCTATTGTGCCTGTTATGCAAATTAAATATAAAATGAATGATTTTTTCTGATATGGCTAATGCAAAATTATTAATAACAAGTACCATTTTTTCTTCGTACCATTAGGAATCAGTTAGCTTGTGTTACACTTTCAAGTCAAGCAGAAATTGTGACGATCATGTCGCAGTTTAAAGGACTACCGACATCTAGCGTCCTTATCAGTACTACAATCAGGTTAGACATCTCTCTATGGACATTAGCACTCTTAATATAATTTATCTATGCTATTACTATGAAAAAGTGGAATAAAGCAGTGGGCTTTTTCCATAACTCTGAAAGCGAAAGCGAGAATTGCGCGAGCGGGACCGCGCATAGAGCGACTAAGTTGGTACGAGCGAGATGGCATGCTCTCGCAACCAGAATCACGAACGTTTCAAAGTTAGAGGATAAGCCCGCAGGTCTATGTATTTTGAACTCTGAACCGCGGGCTTATCCCGTAACTCTGAAAGCGATAGTGATAGTGGGCGAGCGGGACCGCGCATAGTGCGACAAAGTTGGTACGAGTGGGATGGCATGCTCTCGCAATCAGAATCAGGAATGTTTCAAAGTTAGAGGATAAGCCCGCAGGGCCCTTGTATTCGGAGATATGACAAATTGATGCCGATTTCAAGATTCCAATCTGGATCGTCTCTCGTCTCGATTGCCTCCGATTACTCGATGTATCTCGAACGCTAGCCATTGTGAATATGTCGAAAGATATCGTTTGACATTTTTTTCGCGGCGAGATTGAATCTCACCTTTTGAGAATAGGGGTCCAGGGCCCCTATTCGGAGAAATTACATTTTTATCTCTCTCTCACTCACTCCCATTAAATTTTAAATTAGAGAGACAGTCACCTATTCCTGTGTGCTCGAGATTATCTCGATCACTGTCTCTCTAATTTAGAATTTAATGGGAGTGAGAGTGACCGATATAATCTCTTGCGCACAGGAGCAGGATCCCTGCTGGCTTATCCTCTAACTTTGAAACGTTCGTGATTCTGATTGCGAGAGCATGCCATCTCGCTCGTACCAACTTAGTCACACTATGCGCGGTCCCGCTCGCGCAACTCTCGCTATCGCTTTCAGAGTTACGGGATAAGCCCACGGGTAATCAGCGAGGTCACGAAAAGTAACGATTTTCGTTACAAATGTAAAGTTCTGGCAACGGCAACGAGCCAATGAGCGAGCTGGGTCTGGCGGCCATAGTGATCGCATCATTCGACATCTTAGATCGTAAGCCGCAACACGCCCAAAACGTTCCAACTTACGTAGGTTTGTTAATTCTACTACAAAACATGAATCCGATGAACGTCTAGTCGGTCGGGCAAGGGGTCTCATATCAGAAATGAAATTAGGACAAAATTGATATTCTTTGGAAATGTTAATAGAGCGAAGCTATGTGAGCTACGGAAATAGTGCTTATATCGCCGTATCGGACATCTCGGCGCCAGCATAAATATACTAACTACATGGCAAGTATTGGGGAGGTGGGGCGCGCATCGCAGTGCTGATATTGTCTGTCCGAGATTGATTCTGGAGTTTCTTTTCGTCATAGAATTCACGTCAAAAACTAGCCAGTAGAAGCCAGACTTCTACCCACCCCATTTTTTTTCTCGGGTCTGTGCCGCCAATCTTGTGACGTCACACGCCGATACACAGAGAGAAAAAAATGGATTCTGATGTTGATCTGATGAGGAATCAGTCGAGCCATTTAAGAGTTTGACGCTAGGCAATTGATTTTTACATATATAAGACTAGCTGTTACTCGCGACTTCGTTCGCGTGGACCTACAAAAAAAAAAGTAGCCTATGACCGTCTCGTACCCTTAAGCTACATCTGTGCCAAAAATCAGGTCGATCTGTTAAGCCGTTTAGCCATGATAAAGAGTTACATTCGCGTTTATAATATTAGTTAGGGTGATAATATAATTTATTAAAATGAGAAAAAATTGCATGTTATTTTAGGTGTAATGGAACACATCAGTAATAAAATGTCATTCTTGTACGAAGTTAACATCAGTCTCTGCGTTGTGTAGTTTAAAACTACTAGCGCCATCTGTGACACACGCCGAGGACGCACCGCACAAACCGAGAATGAGAGCGGTTATTACCAGGATCGGGTTCCGTCATACTTCGCTAGATGGCATTGCTAATGTGCGTGTTCATTTGAAACAGGCTAGGAGGTCAGAGATATTTTTTAACAGTTACCTCGTAATGTTGAATGGTCCAAATGTTGTATTCCTAGCTTGCCCTCAGCGTCTTCGCTCGGGTAGGCGATTGTTTTTTTTAAAACTACATCTCAACTTACCTAGGTTAATAGATATGTAGCTAAGAGAAAAATAGAAAAAGAGCGAGAACGCGAAAATTTAAACTCCTTGCTTCTTGACAAATTTCATGATTCTAGGTCAACGGGGGGGGGAAAGACTTTTTTTTTTTATTCCTTGGTCGTGACAGGAAAAAAAAATGATCCTTAAAGGGTTCCTTTTTTCCTTTCGAGATATGGAATTCTAGAAAACGATGAAACACTTGCTTATTATTTTCTTTTGTTTTAATATATTTACAAAGTTATATTATCATAACTTAGAATAACATTTGAAACCCCCCGAGTCACATTCAGGGGTTGCTTTTTAAAAATAATATGTAAAAGCGCAGAAAAATAATTTCTCTGTATTAAAAACATGTTTATTAATATTATTTGCTCAGGAAATTTATCGCCATTAAAACTTGATAGCTCTACTAAACCACGCAATGGATTTAACCATCACTTAAATATTTTTTCGCGGAAGGTTTATTTACACATCGTTTCTCAGAAAGATGACACAATATTGAAAGGTATGTATGTATTAAACTTTTACTGTGGGATCTACACTGAAATTGCGAAAAAAATATCAGCTGTTTCATATATTATATAATATATATATTTTCCTTCCTCTTACGAGGATTTTGGCATCGCACGTCTTATGCATTTGCCAGTGTCAAGTATACAATTATACATATATATTCTCAAGTTTTGTTAGATATTATCAAACAAGTCATAGTCACGGTCAAAGGCGAGCAAAGCAAGTCACGGTCAAGTCCAAGTCGTGCCCCAGTAAAGTGGTGAAAACTTTACTAGAGCCTTCTATGGAGTTTTGGAAACAACACGAAAATTCACGTTTCACGACATTATACCGTTCACCAACACATGTTCACGAACACTTCACGGGTAAAAATTCACCGTTTTTCTTTTTACATATTAACACTCGAAATAACACAAGTTTTGGAAAATTATAAAATGACGCGATATGAATTCTTCACGTTCCCGCCAAAACTCCTGTTCCATACATTTTGTCGAGTGTCATTGACATTTATCTCTGGAACAGCTGCTTTTTCGCGATTTAAGGCTTGGTCCCATAGTAAAAGTTGTTCATAATGATGAGTACATACATAACTTTCAATATTAATGCACTTTTCAGTAAAACCTTGTACAAAGGTTTTTTTTTGACTGGGACAGTATAGGCATATCCGAATCCTTAAGAGATATTTATGGGAAAACTCTCATAGAACAATTTACTCACTTTGTATGGAAACGAATTTGGCGTAGTCATTTATTTTTCATAATTTTTTCATCATATTTATCATAAAAATTAGTTCTTTTGACAATTTTTTTTTTCTATTGTATTGGAAGGAAAAAAAACGAAGCAATAGAATTCAGTCAAATTTAATAAACTACTAACTAATGTCAGTTATACAATAACTAACTATAATTATTTCTACTGATCCGATTTTTCTCTTCTTATACATTATCGTTAAGTGAAACTGAGTCAAACCGCATTTAAAAAAAAGTTTAAAATAACTCACTTTTATGGGAAACTCACGCTGGACCAAAAAATACCTCGAAGTTTCCTTGTATTTTCTATGGATTCAGATTTCTTCATACTGTCCCAGTTACAAAAATTACCCTGTATATATATTTTGTTTTCTAAATTCGTAATAATAAGTGCGAAGCCGGGGCGGGCCGCTAGTTAACTATAAGATTATATTAGTAAGCAATAATGTAACATAACTTTATTGTTAAATAATGAAGCAACATTTTTTTTTAATTTACATATGCGAATGAATGGAAATTTGATGTATATGAATGAAACATAATATTGAACGAATGTAACACACATTCATGTGTATCTAGTATAATGCATCTATTTGTTCTTGAATAATATTTTGTTTTGAAAATGGTCACAGTTTATAACTAGGTCATTTATTTAGTACCTACAAAATTTCGTTAGACTTCATATTCAATTTGATAATTATGTTGTTTACGATAGATAAGAACAGGATCAATTATATACAATATTTATTGGGTACAAAATACAGAATAATAATTGCCGAAAGTGGTAAACTGCATCGGTTGACTATTACAAACGAAACTAAAAATTTAGCGCGTGACAGGTGTATGAAGTCTGTGGCAGGTTATGTTAAAAAAAAAAACAGTTTTCAAATTCCTCTGTTGTATGAAAAGCGGACAAGTTTTGATTTTTCTTTTATTGTTCTGAATAACTGGACAAGCATGTCGCTCACCTGATGTTAAGCGTCTTGTTTTGCCCATAACAGTTCAGTACCACCCAAAATTTTGAACTCCAACAGTTCAAACGGCAATCCACTGCGCTCGTCACCCTGAGATATTAGATTAAATTTCTTTGTGTTCAGTAATTTCGCTGGAAACATTGCCCTTCAATCCGGAAAACAGTAGTGCTTGCACACTACTGGTTGGCGGTTGAATAACTGGCCAAGGTGTGGTACTTCCCCAGGCGGACTCCGCAACAGAGTCCTACTAAGTGTTAGTCTGACTCTCGCTCATCAGCGGCTTCGCCAAAGTTTAATTAGAAAAAAAACATTAAGAAGTTGCCTATGTCCCTAAGATTCAGACTAGCCCATAAAGGCTAGCCATTTAAATTTTCATCAAAGTCGGCCGTTGAGTCGTGAAAACGATAGGCAAAGGACAAAGTCACTTTCTGTTGTTCCGTAGATGGCGATCCATTTTGGCGTTTTGAAAGGTTTTTGTTTTTGTACGGACTCACAGTTCTAATGTAGGGAGATCTGAATCGCGCTAACGAAGTTTTTTGCTCAAGATGAACATATACATTTTTATACCACGAAGCTTTGATTGCTCATGTTACGTGCGGCTATATTTCTCTGAATTATAATATTGGGTAGAATGCAAGCACCGAACATTACTCTAAACAAAAGATAATTCGGATTCAAACACAAACTTAACATTTTAGTTGAAAAAACAAAACAGTCTCGACACAATACATCGACTATACATATACAGTCGATTCTCCAACAGCAAATTTAAGTTGGTTATCACAATTTTTTCATATTTTTTTATGTGATATAACTAACTTTTTTATGTTGTGTTGTAAGACCTTGCTCCTTGAAAATCTTTATGATTCCAGGTCAACGGGAAGTAACTTTAAAGTTTTGATTTATTTGCGAGCGACAAAACATGCGGCACTTGTACAATGATTTGACATAAGTACTTACCTATGATGCAGTTAGTACTTTGCGAAGTTACCTAATAGCGCGTGATGTGTTTTGTTCATGTTATCTTATCACGGGTATTTGTGTCAACCGTTGCATTATAAATGCATCTGCAAAATGTTGAGATTAAATTAGTAGTCTAATGTTACATAGGGGCATAGTACACATTATGGTATGTGCGTTGTCGGATGATCGCTTACAGCTGCAGTAAGTTCTAAGCTGAATGTTTTTTTTCGTTTAATCTTGTAATTAATTTTATTATATTGACAGCAACTTATTTCTTTATGATAGCAAAGACTTTCAATATAAATGAAAACAGTATTATTTCACTTTCAGCGATCATCCGATAGCGAACGGACTATAAGATACTTTTTAGGATTCCGTACCTCAAAAGGAGGGGAGGAGAGCCTAGAGCAGTAGACGTCTTGTGGTTGATGATGATGACCTCAAAAGGGAAAAAAAACCTCTTATAGGATCACTTCACTTCGTTGTCCGTCTGTCTGTTAAAGCTCCTTTTCTCATGAACGAGTGGAGTTATCGAGTTAAAAATAATATCAAATACTGAGGCTTACGGTCCGTTGGAGCTGTAAAAAATCAAGCTTAGTCAACGCAATCAAAAATACGGCCATTTATGCCGCATATTTAGTCGCACAGTCGCAAGTAAATCAAAACTTATAGGGTCTCGTTGACCTAGAAACATGTTTGGCAACAACAACACAAGGAAAAAAATCTGAAAATCATTAATTTGTGGTTTTATCAAACAATTTATTTTTTAGCTATTGAAATAATCTTTGTGTAGGTGGAGAAATTACCGTGAGGTTTTTCGATGTATAGTATTTCAACTAAAAAGTTAAGTTTGTACGTAAGACTCGGTGCGCGTTCAAATTCCCACTTGTCCGGCCCTTTTTATGGTTGTTAGGCTAACCTCCGTATACTGAAATGTTTGTTAACTTTAACAACAGATTAATTCTAATACTGCCTTTGTCTGGCACTAAGCGAATGACAAAGGCAGTAATAGACTTAATTTGTCGTCAAAGTTAACAAACGTTTCAGTATTCGGGGGTAAACAATTCTAAAATATCGTAGTACTTGTACACCAAGTTACGTCAACATTGCTTAAAAAATACGACCTGTAGGCTAGTACCAACATACGAACAGATGATAGCAAATTTTGCCGGTTAAAACTGCGACCTTTCGTTCACTTCGATCACTCGGTCAATTTAAAAGTAAAACAAAAGATATTTCACCATGTCCTATTTTGGATATTTTACTTTTAAATTTTGTGAACATATTTTTGGCCAGCCTGTATTAGCGTGATATAAGAAACTACATACCCTTGAGCGACTGAAGATATTCTAATATATCTGGTGCCGCATAGTCCGATGGCATCTTGCCTTTGGTGTTCCTGACGAAAGGTTCAGCTCCATTGTCGATAAGAAACTTCACCATCTTGAGATTTCCTGAAGTAGTAGCATCGTGCAGCGGGGTGTCGTCGTCCAACCCCTTTGCGTTTGGGTTGGCGCCTCCAACCACGAGTAGTTCAACCACTTCGTGCCATCCATAACTGCAAGCTTCGTGTAAAGGCGTCCACCCTGTAATTTTGAATCTTAAAGGTGCTGATTTGCTTGAACGTCAAACAGATCGAAGATTAAAAAGTCGAAGTTGAAGTCGAAGGACTTGTTCCGAAAAAGTTATGGAACTCATATTGTGGTCAATTTACTCAAAGAATATGTATACATAGATCGACTATAATTCGGAACCGGGGCTCCATTTTCGAATCGCTCGTATGATATTCCGCACGAAAACATAATGCAAAATGAAAGATTTTCTATTGATAGAAGCAAATTCGAATGGTATAAACCACTCCTTACGTTAACGAGTGATATGATTATTTAATATGCGACTGTTGTTTGGGATTTCATTCGAAAGTCGGTCATTTCGCATGATATTTTCGTGCGAAATATCATATGAGCGATTCAAAAATGGATCCCCAGGAAAATGAAACACGCGTTGTCCTTTCCAGGAAATAAGCTAACGGAGTTTTGGCGCCAACGTGGAAATATCATGTTGCTGCTTTGTATTGTATTCGAAAACTTGTGTTGCTCCGAGAGATAAAATGTAATAATTGTGGATCATTAATGTGCAGTGTAATGAGTGTGAGCAAATCGTGTGATGTGTGATGAAACGCGTCTTCGAGTGTCGTTTCCAAAACTTCTTAGAAGCACTTCACTGAAGCGTAACTTGGACTAGACCGTGACTGGAATTGTTCATTTGGTCTGTGACTTGTTTTTGATGTGAAATATTGTACTCCACTTAAAATATTACTAGTACTTTGCGCCGAAAGGAGAACACGCGATCACCATAATTTAACAATCTTTGGACCGATTTTGCTCATATTCGAAATTAAAAATCTTTTTGAAAAAACTACTTGCCTACAAACTTTCATGAGGATCTGATCAACGGTTCTCAATACACATATACGCACAAACATACATACAAATGTAGATTGGTCCCGTAGATTCTAAGACACAAAACTTGACACTGCCCAAACACCAAAGGTGAGGAACATTTAAGAGAAAAAAATATATGCTGTAAGACCCTTGATTACGATGACCCTCCTTGCTTAGTTGATACTGTGTCTGCCTTATGATGTGGAGGTCCAGGATTTGATTTCCCTTCGGCCAGATGTTTGAATGATAAATTAAATAACTGCTCTGCCATGTCTTTGTGTGTTCCATGACAAACCCGATACAGAAATTCCTAGCGGGTGCTATAGTGCGAGGTGTTGATTAGCTAGAAATATGACAAACAAAGTTAGTAAAAAAATGAGGGTGGCATTTGGAGATTTAGATAAAAATCAAGACGCCTCTACACGCCCAAACTGCAATACACAACTGCATACAAACCAATAGAAGAACAAAACCTGTTATGCAATTGTTTATTTATAGATTAGATGGCACCAATACTCACTCACGCACACCGCGGTATTTACTTTGGCAGAGGGGAAATTGTAAGTATATATATCACTTCCCATTCAGAGTGCGGAGCACATGTTTATTGCCACACAAAGTATTATCAAAGTCAGATAGGTAATTTTCGAATAATGAGGATCTAGCATAAAAATACAACCTTAAATCTTCCTGGAACACTGTATGCAAGCAGATATTAAAATGCGGATAGTTGATATCCAAATCAGCAAATAATTATAAATTAAACATAGTTATAATTAAAAAGAGAATGTAGCCCTTATGGTATGTCAATAGAGTTCTTTTTTGGGAATATACTCGAGAAAGCAAAGAAATTACAGCTGAATCTGCATGTTGTGGATAAAGTACGTGTTTATTTAAGCTGAATTTATATAAAGATGGTATCGGCTCTCACCAGATGCACTGCACGACAGCTTTGGCATGGTACTGTGTTTGTGTAAAGAGTTTTTGGCGCTAGTCTCTGCCGGCAATAACTGTTTACATGGGCTAATACCACACCAGAGCTGTATTATAATTTAAGTAGATATTGAGGTCGAATTTGTTGTGGCATTATCTAAACTAAATTAAAATTGAACACTCTCAAGTTGTTTCCATCCTTTCTCGTAAGGAATGGATGGCAATAATTTTAGAGCAAAACAAATTTAGTTTAATTTAGAAAATGGTACAAAAGATTCGACATCATAGTACAGCATAAATTATAAATTAAGTAATTAATGTATGATTGCCTAAATACCATAATAATGAAATAAACAAATACAGATACCTTATTATGTATGTGAATACACAGGCTGTGTCGTAATGAATGGATAATCTGTTAACTACATGTGGGGAACACTATGACAACCCAAAAAATAAAAATAAAAGTGCTGATTCATGATGTCCCCTACCAACAAGTAAAGGGTTATCCATTCATTACAACATATCATGTAGATTGAAATGTCTTAATCAATACTAAGAATAGCTTCACCTAATTCATACAACTATGTTTTGAATTTATGGCTTCAATGTATGCACAACAACAGAGTGACCTGATTTGAGTTCAACATCGTAAGTGACTGGCTACATTAGTATATACAGTAGCAGTGGCTACAGTAGATTTGTATTTGAGCCTTCCACAATGACATCACCTACGTCAACATGAAACTTGTTTAAAAGTAAAAATAAATAGTTTAATGCAATTAAAAATTACACAAAAATGTTTTCATTTACAGTCCACTGCAGTATATATTAGTTGATCTTCGGCTCTTCGCTTCCACTGCCAGCTATCTTATGTACGGTTTACATGACTTATATTAATTTAATTGATCTTGTGTTATGAAGTCATGTGTACGTCCATTGTTGTGGAATAAAGTCATTAAGACGTAAAACACTGATTAGAAGATTCTGACTTACTTACTTTTTCATATCGACCTTTCACCAGCCAACCTTCAGTTTATATTGGTACTCCTTGACCTTTCACAACACAAAATTGTGGCGACATAGCAGAAGCCACAAAGAAAACTCAATTTTTATTTGTTTTGTTTTACACTATTTTACAATGTATACTAAACTTTATGTTGATTTCACAAATTATGGTTTTAAATCTTTTTTCAGATTGATAAACACGCATTGCAATCTCTTGGATTATAGAGTGAAAATATAAAGTTTAAGAGCTTACCTGCAAAATCAGGGATGTTAGGATCTTGTCCCTGTTCGAGTAACTTCTTAACTTGTTCATGGTCACCCCTGATAGCTGCCACATGCAGGGGGGTTTCTCCTCGTTCATTGCGCTGTTGCCTCTTCTTTTTCCTCTCCTCAGCAGGGGTCGGAACGGCTGTGTAACAAAAAGGCGGGAATTCGTGTTTACACCTTCACTTTGTGCCACAAGTGAGGTGAGTAAGCTATACTTTACCTCGAGGGGCATCTTGTGATGAGATTTGCATCACTAGAGCCAGCTGCTGCCGTTCCGACATGGGCGCTAGGACTTGGGGCCGCGGCGCGCCGTCCGGCCCGCGGCCTGAGCCCCTCGACCGCGACGTCGATGGCATGCTTCTAGCATAACCAGTCTTCTACAAACAAAACGACACTAATCAACGCCACGCAGCACTAGGCAACAGAAAAAATCTTTTGTATGTTCGTACTACAAACGCGCCAATACTTGAGACAAGATGTAAAACACTTTACCTTAGCTTAGGGCGCTTGATAAACTTTATAAGAAAAGTATCTCATGGCATTCTGCACTTTATAAAACGAAAAAGCACGAAATTGGGAAATAAAACATTTTTAAATCCAGAAAAACTCAATAAATAGCAATTTGCAATAAAAATCTAGACAGATTTCACAGATTGAAAGGATTTTGAGATCGACACAGATCAGTGTTGCCACATGAGGAAATTGAAAATGCGGTAGCAAGCAATGCTTAAAATAGGATTTTCAATAAAAAATTACTAGTTTTTATCTTTTATGCTCGCCTACTGATGCTTCTAATTATTTTTTCATACAAGGACAAGGGAACTAATAAATTAAGGAAAAACACAATATTTCATTGTATTATTTTCCAAAACTTGTGTTATTTCGAGTATTACTGTATAAAACCGGTGGATTTTTATTCATTACGTGTTCGTGGACGTAATAAAATGTAATATGTAATGTGTTGTTTCCAAAACTCCATAAACCTTTAGTAAAGTCCCCACCACTTTACCGGGACATGACTTAGACTTGACCGTGACTCACTGTGACTGTGACTTTCTGTTGGGAAATATTGTGGAATTACTTAGACTTGCAGCATTACAAAACACGACACTAGCATACACAAGGTGTGGAGCCAAAATTTATAAAAAAAAAAGTTATTTGTCACATTCAATTTCATGATTTAATGACAGCGTAGCGTTGCCAACTTAGCCCCTTTTCTGCTTGCTTAGCCCCCGTTACAATGATTTATGCCCTAGCCCCAAATTTAGTCCGAATTTATAATCTATCAAACAAAACTATATACAAGCTAAGAACGATAGGAAGTTTTTAAACAAAAGCTTAGCAAAAACTTAACGCATACACTTCAATCTATTTGGGATTTCCCGTATCTACGTTAACGCTTCTGTTTATGTTTAACCTAACAGTATTGTACTCTATATTCATTATCTATATCATTAATTTTTATAATTTTTCATTTGAAGTTTTTATTGCGCATGGTACTGTTAAATGTGTGAAATTCGTAGTGATAATGGACGTTCCAGCAAATAAGAAAACGAATTACGTGTCCAAAACAACAAATCTTTACATTATCAGCCAGAATCTGTCGTTATCTGGCGGAGCGTGTGTAAGTGGCCCATGGTGCTGGTCTTTACAGAAATCGGCTTGTTCGGGAGGCTGGATTTGATCAAACCTGCGTTCGGACGGTTCGTAATAACTCTCGAAAACAGCTTGTAAACATGGCTCAGTTGCGACATGGGTCTATAATTCTTCAGCAAGGCGTTATCACCATTTTTGAAGAACAGCACCACCACACTCCTGTGCCATGCTTCTGGCGTAGTACTCTCGAGTATGCCGGAATTAAATAACTTCTGGAGGACTAAAAGTACCGGTTTTACAAAACAACTAATCAGATTTTAGCAAATTAGGTGTCTATCGACGCGTCTTAATACAGCGGGTGTTTTATAATATGACTTCACACTAAATCTAATATGGCGCACTTTATAACATAACTTCGGTACAGAAAAATTGTATGATCGAAAGAACTTACCTTATGCGAAATCGATCTTAATTATCCTCGAAAAGATTTCTTATACAATTTAATGACGTGTGAAATGGTTTTTCAACAAACTGAATAACATAATATAGTCCACGAGTTGCCTGCCGAGCTTTCGAACGCTTCCCTAACTGCATTCAACTCGTGCGTTGTTGTAGGTATCTTTGTAACTACTTAATACTAAAAATATCTAAATAAAATACAAGTTAAATAACTAAAACCCACTTATGTAAAACTGGATACTGATAAGCAATAACATGTCAACCAACAAAAAATAATAATATGTTAATGATACAGAACGACCAGAACTGTATCAATAACAAAAAAATATTTTTTTGTGGTTTGACATGTTATTGCTTATCAGTATCCAACTATGAAATAAGGAAATATTATTCGAAATTCAAAATGGCATGGCCCATAATTTAATGTGCATAATATTTTTCCAATGGGTTTTAAAGTCCCTTTAACCGTAGTCTGATGCAAATATTAGTATTAAACAAGGTATGATATTACGGATACAGGGAATTTAAAACTCATTTGATTAAATGAAACAAAAATATTATGTACATAAATGGACCATGCCATTTTGAATTTCGAATAATATTTTCTTGTATATTTTATTATGATTTGATCTAGGTGATTTAGCCCATTATCCTGATACCGAGCTGGCAATACTGTGCCAGCGGTCACATCAAACATCAAACGTCTTCGTTTTTCATACGAAAAGAAGATTGGGTTTTATTTTTTGCAGAAAAAGATAGTGTACGGTTGGTACTAAAGAGTACATTTAAGACAGAAATAAAGTTTTAAATAGTTAATTATCAAAATGTGGCGCCCTACGCTCACGTTAATTCGTAAAGTAGTATATCCTTCGATGAAAGAGAATGTTAATATGGGTAGAATATTATTTTCTACAAAAAGCCGGCCTAGGTCAACCGCGAGACTGACTCTTGTCTCCGCTAGTATCGGTGTACTAGTCGGTGCTGGCTACGGAGGCTACACCCACTACAAGGTCAACTCCAAGAAGAAACTGTCGCCGTCCGAACAGGAAGAATATGCCTTCCTAAAAGAACTACCTAGCTACAAGCCTCATTACAAAGTAAGTCATCTCACTTCTGCATCTATTTGCCTGTCTTCATTCATCAAAAAATTGTATTCATCTGATAAAGCTGCAAAATATTGCTCATCAAATTGATATACCTACCTAGTTTTACAATTACATAATTTCGTGATATGTATAACCTCTAGTTATTTCTGTTTATACACCTCAGCCATACTCATTATATAGAAACAGGCACTGGAGTGAACTTTATAATTATAATGTATTCTTTCAAAAATGTACTGGTACTAAAGAGCTTACCCACTCTAACTAGTAAGCTCGGGTGCGAAATTATAAACCTATGCATACTATGCAAATGCTCACTTACAAAACGCAGGTGCAGGTGGATGTAGCAAGCTCGTGACTGCCACTCATGGCAATATCTAACGTGTGCAGTCGTGTGAATCAAGAGTGGCTTAAATTAAAAAAACAGAAGTATGCTGTGAATAGTACATAGGTCACTATATAAATCTCAAACTCAAACCTTGTACTCGAAATGTAATTTTAATTATAGATAAAATATTGCTTCCATTCAAATCATTAGGTTTCCACTCTTAGGGACTTGTCCCACCATCAAGTTCCCTTGGCACACCCAGGGGTGTCCTCCAGGAGTGCCTTGGGTTGGGAATGCCGCCGATAATGAACGAGAAGCAAGTTGAGCTAGAAACTAAAAACAAGTTAGTGAGCAGCAAGAAGCGAGTGATAGTTTTGTCATTGGGCTATAGCAAATGTACGAGTGCGATGGACAACCACAACCACAGTCTCAGCGAGTGTTCAGACCGCCAACCTCTCAGCGAGTATTATCTTTGATAGCTCTTGTCGCTGCTACATACTTGTGGAGAGTTTGTGCCGGCATTGTGAATAGTCAGTCAACTATTAATATATGTGTCCATTTTATTCACACGTGATCTACATCTATTACATGCTTCCTGAGTGAGGAAATAGTCGTAAGGTTGTTGCTTCCTCGTCAGCAGTGAGACAAGTGCCTTATTCACAAAATTCACAATACAGCTGTCATGACAAAATTGGAAAAGCTCTCCATATTCTAGAATTAACGCTATTAACCCTTGGGGTTCCTGTTAGACCCGTCATCTTAGGGAATCGTCCAAGTTTACTAAAATATGAAACCTATCGCGCGAAATTTATAATCGTAGTATACAGTAGAATCGCGATGTAGAGTATGTGTTATTTTTCCGCCTCTACCTCGGTCCCTAGAGCTCTAGAGACCGAGTAGCACGTGCTACAAGTGCATTGCAGCGAAAAAGCTGTCGATTCTGGTGCGCCGCTTTGTAACTAATATATCAGGACTAATATTATCGTATTATCGTGGACCTGGTTTTGTCGTAAAACTGTGACCAGAAACAGCAGAGGATGGCAGCAGTATCATCTTCTTGAATGGTGACCGTTCTGCGAACCCCAAGGCACCTGCTGAACGAAAGGACTATAGCACCCACCGCCTAATATTTGATAGGCTTCGTCCATTACTGGATGTCTGAGTGCGGATAGGAAGAATTCAGCTTTGTCTTATTATATATTTCAGTAAATATAAGATTAAACGTAACAGAAAAATCAATCTAAAATTTTTAGGATTTTAGGAAATAATCCTTAGTTTGGAGTAGACCTTTAGGTCTCTGAATGGGTACTAATTCAGTAGGTTTTTGCTCCATAGATGATTTTTACTTAATTCTAGTAATGACAGTGGTGGGTCCGATGAACCTACCTCAACTTTTCAAACTCTAGAAAATGATGTGAGCTTCGCTGGGCTTCTCAGTAACCACCTACAGACAGCCAGAGTGCAGGGGGTACTGAGACAGTAATAAACGTAGATAGCAGGATTAAATGTGATCCTGGAGTCTCATATGACATTATTGGCTTAAATTTCTTTCCAAGCATTACTTAATCAGAATAACTACATTGTGTTCAGTTGGTTATCAATGTTTTTATTTAACTTTTTTGGTCTGGTATAACGAGTTAAATCATCTTTTATAGACTTTTTAGCCAAAATAACAGAAGGTTATCAAAGGTGTAGTTTTTCTTTATCTCACTTTTTTATGTCGTAAATGTAAATGTGTGATCCGATTATTTTTTCTTTAATGTAGGAAAATAGCTATCGTTTTCTGTTTTATCTTCAGCGCACCACATACCACTAATGACAATGTTCACCACACAAAACATTTATCGTAGACCTACATTAAAATACGAGTACACTAATAGACAAAACACCACATTTATTCACAAAAAGTGTGCCACGTAACACAAAAGTCAAGGCTATGGTCTCCTATAAATGCGTTACCCCCAAATACTGAAACGTTAGTTAACTTTGACAACAGATTACTTCTAATACTGCCTTTGTCTGGCACTAAGCAAATTTATATTATAATAAGTATTATCTGTCGTCAAAGTTAACAAACGTTTCAGTATTCGGGGGTTAAGCAGCTTACAGCATTCGCGTCACTATGCTTACTATAGAAATGTACCGTTTTGGTCTCTTTCACATGCCGACGATGATGCTGAAGTCAGATGTCGCATACAGCTTAAAATAGGAGACCGTAGCCTTACTGCACACAAATGTATCTTCGGTACTACGTGGTGCGCCTTAAACTCTAGGGTCGCTTTTAGATTTCGATTGGTAGGTCTTTGAGCAAATTGTGACGTTACGTTCTCATAGCTACGAGAACGTAATGTGACAGTAAATTGTAATTAATGTAAAAAGTAGTACATAAACTCTAATTATGCGGGTTCTGTGGTGCAGCTTTAACTTTGCTACTGTCGTATTCTGACGTCGCAAGTCTTGTGTATATCCCAGTGTAAAGTATTAGAATATTTTAAAGTTTATTGTAAACTGGTCGTTACCTGCGACTTAAGTACATAAAAGTATCCTCATATTTGTGTAATCCAGTAACTCCTTATCAAATTTTATCAGAATCTGTTCAGCCGTTTACTCTCGATAACGCGACAAACACCCAGAAAGAGAGATAAAGTTACTTTCTATAGTTCGGTGGATGGCGTTCATCAATTTTTACAGTTCTAATGAAATTCCTCCAAAGTTGGGCTCTGACATACAGATTAAATAACAATAAATATCGCATCTGGCTAATATTATAAATGTGAATGTTTGTGCGTAAGTATGTTTGTTCCCAGTCAACTCCGTAACGGCTGAACGGATTTTGATCATATTTGGTATGGAGTTTGCTCATAGCTTGTATTGGCACATAGGCTGTTTTGTATTCCGGAAAAATATAGTATTTTTTTGGTATAGAGGGTGAAACCCCGAGGCGCTGCTAGTAAATAAATATAATATATGGGCTAATAGGCCCGTCTGCACTAAACTTTGAATGCTCCTAAGTTCATACTTAACTGTCTAGGATGTAGCTAATGATGATAAATGCGTTGCACCAAACTTAGGAGGTTGCGTAAATGCGTAATACAAGTCCTTTCCTTTGACATGCCTAAGTCCGACTTAGTTTAGGTGATGCTTAGCTAAGTTTTATCTTTGTTGACTTTAGTGCAGACGGGCATTATCCTTTCATATCGTTAAAGTGGTACAAGTAAATATGTGGAATTGTTCACAGATCATCGGTGACAATGATCCAAGCGACATGCACGTAGTCCTGTTCCAGTACAGGACGTGCCCGTTTTGTTGCAAGGTGCGGGCGTATCTCGACTCGCGCGGCGTCAGTTACGATATCGTAGAGGTTGACGCAGTACTCCGGCAAGCTATCAAATGGTCCGGATACAAGAAAGTCCCCATAATGCTGGTCAAAGTTGATGGCGGATATCAGGTATTTACATTGACACACATGCATTTTACTTCGTAAGAACCGGGCGGACGAATAATCGTAAAAGTACCGACTCCATGGTGCGTTAAAGTATGTTAAACACCGCTGTGAACTCAGTCGAAGGCGATCCGTGCTAGCGAGAGTACCACACACGTGCCACTCGCGAGAGCCTCACCAACGCGTATCTCACACTTATAGGCACGTTGCATTGCGACGTAGTTAGAGGAGATTTCAATGGATAGCACCAATTTACAAGCTTACCAAAAATTCGGAAATACGGATGCAATGTTCGGGTCACCATCTCTAATCTCTAGATATCTCACGACTGATGTTATCGAAAAATGCTCGGTCGTCATTATTGCGTGCACTTGCGTGCCGACTCGAGAAGGAGAACGCCATCTTATTAAGTTTTCGGTTCCTACGAATAGACCCTATCCTAAATAATCACACAATCCTACAATAATCACTATACATAATACAAACACAGAAGACAACTAGGGAGTTCTGAATCTCGAATACGAAGTTTTCGGCTAGATATGAACGTATTTATTTTACAACTCAAAGCATAAATAATGAAGTGCTCAGATAAGATAGCTTGAAATTAAATGGGTAATCTCTATAGTGTATTAACATTTCAGCAATTGATGGACAGCACAGCAATAGTATCGATCCTGGAGACGTACACGCTGGACAAGTCATACTCCATCCGAGACATCATAAAGTTCTACCCGGCAGACAAACATCAAGACAAAGATGGGAAGCCCACCACTGAAATAGCAAACAGATACTTCGTGATGAGTCACACACCTCAAACAGACGGGAAGGTGCATGATGGAGAGATGTAAGTTTAAAAAAAACTGTGGCATTATGTTAGACTTCATAAAAATATTATAAATCTACTATATATATACTAGCTGCACCCCGCAGTTTCACACGCTATTCTACAGGAACGGTTAATTTTTTAGGGTAAATTGTAGCCAATATGTTATTCCAGGGAATAAGCTACCTCCACACCAAATTTCATCCAAATCCGTTCATCCATTACAGAGTTGAACGGGAACATACACACTTACATACTTACACACAAACTTTCGCATTTATAATACTAGCGTGATATATACATTCGAAGCAGGGGCAGGTCGCGAAAGATCGGCCTAAATTACAACCGTGCGAAGCAAGGGCGGGTCGCTAGTCTTTTTTTTTGTGATAAACCATAGTTGTCTCTATCTATGATATGTTTTAGAGAGGAGCGCAAATGGCGGCAGTGGGCCGACAGAGTGCTGGTCCACACCCTCTCTCCCAACGTGTACAGGACGACGGGTGAAGCTCTGGAGACTTTCAACTGGTTCGCGGAGGCCGGCGGCTGGCGGCAGGCCTTCCCCGCGTGGGAATGCGCCCTGATGGTGTACGGTGGCGCCGCCGCTATGTACCTCATCGCCAAGAGGCTCAAGAAAAGGTAAGACAAACAAAGCCAAAACTGACAAGTAAGTAAACGGTTTTTGAATTGGCATATCAATGGAAATTATAAATTAAAAAAATATTTCTGACGTGGGTCAGTTTTCCTAGTAAAATGAGAGATCTGTTGACACATTTTATTTCATTAAAACGGGAATACTCACGTTAAATTGAGTCGGATGGGTCGGGGGCAAGGCAAGGCGAGGTCGCACGCGCGTCACTCTTATAGCATCCTATTACCGAATGTGATCGAAACTATAGTCGGAATAGCCGAACTTTAATTGGACCTTTTTTTTACCTTTGTTCGGCGAAGATAATGGATGAAACGTTTAAAAAAAATTATTGCCAAAGCCCCCGACAGACAGAACAGATTTTCTTGAATCATAGCTAAGAGCTGTAGTGGTAGGGCTCCCATCGGTTTCTTCTAGGCAAGCGTGCTCCATCGTAGGCTGCATCTTCGTTTAACATCAGACGTGATGGCAGTCAAACGCAAGCGTTTGAAAAAAGTTTCCGCCTGGGGAAGTACCACACCTCCGCCAGGTTTTAATTCATAACATGACACAAACAGCGGGGTTGTGTCGTCGTAAAAAATAATGCGAGACTGCTGTCAAACAAATAGTTTTAATCCCTACAACTGTGTTTCATCAGCAGTTGCTTAAAAATATAAATTTTCACTAAAGTCCGTTATCTGAATGGAAGTCACTGGATACCACGACACTGGACTCCTAGTGTGGGACACAAGGCTCGTTTGTACAAAACTACAATGTTTTGTATCTCTCAATAAATACCTAGAAATAGATACAACTAGCAATCATCTCTATAACTCGAGACTAATTGTATGCCTAGTTGTGTTGTATGTTGTAGTTAAAAAAGAACTTGCTTCGCATCCAGTAATTGGCGAAAGAGATATTCTGTTACTGATTCACAATCAGATTAACAACTAAGAATTTATTAAGAGCTGTGATTCATTATGAGGATATTTTACTTGCTGAGCAACTATTCTCATAGTAAATACTAAAATATTCGTGTAGTAAAAATTAACACTTATTAGCGCTTCACTCTCTCACACACATACTCTCTCTCTCTCTCACTCACAAAATTCGTACACTATTCATATCTACCTCATGATAAATTCACGCTCCTGCACTGTCATAGTTTCATTTAAACCTGGACAAGAAAATAGGAAAAAAAATTAACATCAATTAGTTGTAATGTAACTCAATACTTTCTGTAATAGGAAGAGCCTGGGGACTTCGACACAGGTCACCCTAGTGTGGAATCCAGTGCACACTGTTTGTCTATATAGATCATAGTTTTTTCGTACAAATAAACATTATTATTATTTTTTAAAGAGATTCTCTTTTTCGAAACTATATGAGTTTTATTATTATGCCTCCAGGCACCACATCAAAGAAGACGCGCGGCAGAGTCTCTACGACGCTGCTCGCGATTGGTCAAACGCAGTGAAGCAGAAGGGCACTCCTTTCCTCGGCGGACAGTCTCCCAACCTCGCTGACATCACCGTCTACGGCGTGCTGAGCAGCATCGAAGGTTGCTCAGCTTTTCAAGACTTGAGGAACAATACCGACATTGGAACGTGGTATGACAACATTAAGCGAGCTATTGAAACCCGGATGGGAAAAGTTGTTGCGACAAACGCTATTGCTGCTTAGTTGTTAGTAGACTTTTATTGTGAATGCAGATTTCGTGGGATTGGTCAGCGTGTAGTTTTTTTCTATACTTTTAAAAAGGATGAATGTTGTTGTGAATATCCAAAAATACTATTTTCATACTAAATATAAAACAGAAATAATAATCAAAATATAGAATCCAAAAACGCCCTCATAATCATTGTCTATCCGATTTTAATCTGTAATCATTTTGTGGTTGAACCCTCCACCACGCATTTGTGCTGGATAAAAAGCCAAGCTTGTGCCATAGAAAACATATACGAGAAAAATGACAATCTCATACAAAAAAGTGTACCCCCGATAAAACAGCATAAAACTAGATGGCGCTTAAGTATTTAGTCAGCTAATGTTCAAACCGTTTTAAAAGCTTATGAAAATATTGTTAATATAGAAACATCGTATTGTTATAAGTCCGAAATTTAAGTTTTAGTTCAAATTAGTTTGCAATATACATCGTAAAAAATATGTTTCCAAAAATAAAGTTTTCTATGACTTCTCTTGAGAATCTAGCGAGTTTTGCTTATAAAATATGAAAAAAATATTTTTTACTGATATTGCTAACGCCAAAATATTCATTACAAATAGCGTTTTTTCTCTGTACCAATACGAATGAGTTAGCTTGGGTTTCCACTTTAAGTCAAGCAGAAATTGTGACGATCATGTCGCAGCTTAAAGCACTAGCGACATATTAAGTCCTTATCAGTTACTACAATCGGGTCACGCAACTTCTAGTGTCATTGGCACTCTTTTTTTATATAATTTCTCTGTTTGTGCTAATATAGGGCAAAAGCTGATTCCACTCCTCATTATACACATATCGGTTCAGCTGCTGCGGACTTGAGTTGGAAGAAAAACTACCTCACAAGTTGTGTATAGTGACGTAATAAAGTACTGTGGTAACTAGTATTTAGTAGACAAATTTAAATAGTAATATTCTATCAAAAGTACAATTAAATAAAACGTCAATATTCAAATAAATTGTCCATAGTTGTAAAAATACGGCGTCGTTCGTAAACTTCCAGTAAGTTCGTTTTAGGTGCTTGATGCTTTGTCTCATTTTCGTCAAACTGTCTCATCAGAGAGAGTTTGACAAACCACTTTATAGCCAGGACTAGCTGATCGAGCTTTGGAATTTAAGAAAGCTAAGTATTTATTCACGTCTACGAATTGTGACCTTATGGTGCTGAACCAAAAGTAAGGAATAAAATGAATTCCTTACTTATGATATATTTTTAAAGCTATAATGAAAAAAACGCATTTCATCTTCCATCACGGTTGTCATCATGCCATCTATTTTGGATGAAAGAAACTAAAGTGTCAAAAAGGGGAACTGCTCATTGAATACTGAAGTTGCCACCAGGTTGCTGAGGCACTTGGACTTAGTGTGCTTTACTTAGACTTTGACTTGTTTCAATTGTTAAATATTTACTTTACTTGTTACAAAACTTGACACTGGCTGAATACAATACAATAATACAATACTCTGTGCGGAGTTAAAATATAAGAAAAAAATATTACACATATATGAAGTCAAAGTCAAAGTCATTTATTGGTAAATATTCATCTACAAGTCTAATGAATATGAATAATTAAAATTAATAAGTTAGCGGGAGGTTTATGTTCAGCAGTGGACGTCTTCCGGCTGATGATGATGCTTTCTTTTGCCACCATCTGGCCTTTGCCTATAGTTTGACGTGTCCGGTATCCCACACTTTTTTATTGCTTACTAGCTGCGTCCCGCGGTTTCACCCGCTATTCTACAGAAATGGTTAAATTTTTCGAGATAAAAAGTAGCTTATGTGTTATTCCAGGCAATAACCTACCTCCATACCAAACTTCATCCGAATTTGTTCAGCCGTTACAGAGTTGAACGGGAACAAACACACATACTTACCTACTTACACATTTACATACTTTAAGATACAAGTTGACAAATTGGCTATTTAAGAATATAATCCAGTAGCACAAGCTTCTTTGGAAAATGCTGTATCAGCGCTCCAGTCTTGGTCATAATGGTTTTTGACATCTTGGTCACACCAATACTGCCAAAATTCGTTATTGAAGCGTCAAAAAAGTAGTAATGTTACCCACCCAAATTCTGCCATTACCCGAAACCTTGGTTACTTTTCAGTGCGCAGGCTAAGTATCTTTTGAATGTTGCCTACTCTGTATATGACATAAAACACAATTTAAATTGTAATTGTTAACATTATTACCTCATTACCCTCAATAAATAAAATTAAAGTTGAGATTAACAATTGTGATAACAAAAAAGCCTCAGAAAATGAATGCACTTAATTAGACCTATATAATTTATGTTATTGTAAGTTCGTTTTTCGTTATCGTTAACATTATGTTTGTAAATATTTTGTGTGTCATCTCAACTATGAGAATTTAATAGTTTAGTAATTATGGCAGATCTAAACGTACAGTTGTTGTCCTCGTAAACATTCGTCGAAATTTGTCTAGCTCTAGTATTTTGTTCTCCCGCTCGCACATCTTATTTATGTAAAAATAAAATAAAAAAGCTTGAAATACATTTTTTTGTATCGCCCGCAGTAATTTTATAAAATTAAAAATATTGAATCTTGTCTGCGGAAGTGAAAATCGATTTTGATCAAAATTTGGTATGATGACTTGTCGTCTATGTTTCTACTAGCATGCCCACACGGCTTCGCTCGCATAGGCTACAGTAAATGAAACACCCCATTTCAACTTTTCATGGATGATTTTTGAAAAATCCTGAGACCTGCCTTTTTTATTTTTTTATGCTTATTACACAAACCGAGTTTCATTGGCTTAGCAAGAAAAATATGTCTTTTTTTCATACAAACTGTGGTGGTCCATTTTATCGTTTTAGGGGTGAAATTTTTCAAAATTTGTTTTATATTTCTCCTAGAGCATTTGAGGAGTTTGAGGTTAAAATTTGACGTCTATATCATAAGCGGTTTGGTCTGTGCGTTGATTCCTAGAAATGGGCTTGTTCTTTTATATAAATTGATTATCGAATAAATGTATTGTATGTTACCCAATTACATATTTATCATCACAATTTAAATCTGGAACGATCCTAACAATAAGATGTTCATAAAATTCACGTCAAAATAATACAATTTAACTTAATTATATTTATACAATTACATTATTAAAGCACCATCAATATACTCCATTTCACAAAGCATGGTGAGGATGACACATGTTTTTACTGAATTTTGGCAACGTCGCAATTAAGTTGTGAATTTTTTGTACCTATTTAAAGAATGACCTTATATAGATACAAAATATTCACACACTTTATTGTGCTGAGGGGTGACTGCAATTCAGTAAAACGCCATGTGTACCCGCACCATGCTATGGTGAAACGAAGATTAGTAGAATTTTGTTAACACTGGGCCCATGTTTGTTAAATAGTTGTTAAATAATTATGTTGTTATATGTACCTATTGGGCTCGTTAGACTATTTTTGAATGTGATTGTTTGTTTAAAAATAAAAACGATTCAAGTTATTAATTATTATTTTATTTTACCATTCCCAGAAAAGACAAGTCGAAAAGATGACGAAATCAAATAAGTACCTATGTAGTTTGTGATAGGTTGTAATTACATTCGCTTAATTGTGCTACTTTGTCATCTTTTCAAGCATCAGTAGAGATCTTCCAAGAATGACTGAAACCCCACCACGCCCACACCTGGACAGCTATTTCCATTTTATTAGTATAACAGATTTCATGAAAAAATAGGAAAAGCTCTCCAGATTCTAATTCGAAATTCAAATTTGTGTGAATATAATACATTATTACTTATAACGTAGGAACGTACAGTTTTACACAACAAATAATTCCTCCCGATGTACCTGCGCAGTAGACAAATTTTAGTAGCGCGGGAAACTTTGATCGACCAATGGCAACTGCGCGTGCTAAAATCTTGCACTGTTATTGGTCGATCGATTTCGCGGCAAAATCGCGCCGCCCGACAGTGTACAAATCGTGCAAGCGGGACAGAACTAAGAATGCATAGCAAGCAATACTCTGCCAATCGCGCTTACAATTAAAGCTTAATATGTGTAAATAATCATATACACGTCAGAAAAGACTACTTTTCTGCGCGAACGAAAACTGCCGATTATTTGATGTGTACAACTGTAAATAATCGTAATTCAGACACCACAGATAAATGACATTCACTCGTAGGTGAAAAAGTTGGCATATGATCTTACAAGAAAATAATCCACTGATACGTTTCATACATCATAAATGCTGATAAATTAACACGCGACTTGTGTGTACGTGAGCGAGAAGCCTCGGTTGGCGACGTCTGGCGGTGTGGTCGCGGTGGCTCCTTCGCTCCCGTCTGTCACCACGTACAGGACAAAAGGCTTTGCGCCAGCTGTAAAAAAAAAAATGCTTCTTATTTTGTTATCCAGAAATTATCCGATTATTTTACAATCTCGGGTTAAAAACTATCCTACAATATATCCTTATGCACACTGGCTCCTTGCTAAAAATGTTATCAAGATCAATCCAGCTGTTCTGTCGTGAAAAGGAGCAAATCGATGCATACCTGAAGAATTGCTAAGTGCTTATTCAAGAATAACTAGCGCGACAAAAATTTATATTAGCGCCAAAAAGTGACATGTGCTAGTAGCCGTAGTAGGGATGGGAAGACTATGGTGAGATAATGACTATGCTAATTATTTTTGTACCTACCTTATAAAAAATAAATAAAATAAAAATAAAATATCAATGACGATAAAAATATTTTTCTTAGGGGATACTCACTCTGCACCGTAACAAATCCAAGGCCGCAGAATCGATCAGTACCAACAGCCACGCCAGTAGCCACCACCGTGGGGTTGGGTATGACCACGAAGTCGGTGACACACTGGCCATCATTAACTGCACCCACTGCCGTGCCGAGGACAGTGTTATCTGCACCTTCCACGTCACCAGTCACCGTAAACGAGTAGATATCGTTACCAGTCTGTTGAGTTGTAGAGAATATAAAAAAAAGGTCGTATGAAGTTTTTGTCAAAATAATTAGGAAAAATCTTCCAAGCTGAAATGAATGGTTGTTGTTGGATGCTTGTGGTAAGGATCCGGGATCTGTATTCTTACCTGAGCGTACTGTATAGCGCAATAGCCCGCTTCCATTCGGATGCAGATGCCGTAGTCCAAGTTGACGATCTGTCGCGTGCCGGTAACCAAGGAGGCAGAGAGCGCCGTGTTGGCTGCCGTCCCGTAGTTGAAGCTTGTGATGGTTCCCGAGGTGCCTCTGTAGTATTGCAAGCAGCCGTTGGGAGCTGCCAATAAAAAATATCAAACCTATATATGGACCCGTACCTAGGTAAGTGTCGACTGCTGTACGCTATGACATGAATTTACCATTTGATAACAGTTTTTGACTAAGATGTTTTATACTAGATGTAAGTATATACTTATGTATATATAATTTAACCATACTGAACCCACCTACTCCCGGACAGTCGCATCCCAGCTGAATCAGTTTAATGTTCCATCTCCTAGAGAAAGCAGTGGCAAGCGTGGCCGTCACCGTGATTGTGATGGCTGCATTGCCGTTGAAGTCTACGTAGATTGTCTGGCCGGTAAGGTCGCCGCAGAGCGTGGGGACGACCGTGTTTCCGCCCGTCACGGTCACGGAGTCCGTCACGCAGTTGCCGTCGCCGTCCGGCTGTGCCACTACGAAGTCCAGGAAGTCTATGCGGAGCTGAAATATATAAATGTGTTGATTAAAGGAATAAAGGAATGATGAGCTCGATATGAAACTAGTTGCACCTCGCCTATTTCATTTAAAACAAGTAATATGGGTGATTACTTTTAGTCAATTACCTACAAACATTTAAGAGGTAGCAATGTGACCACAGAAGAGATCTAGAGGTAAAAATGTTTCCTCTTCTGTGAATGTGACCGTCTATTCCATACAAACGTATTCTCTTGTTTCTTTCCTATATAATCAATACATTTGACACTACATAACTTTTTTTTTGCCATAAAATTTGAGGGTGAATATATTTTTTTTGGAATAAATATTTTTTTCTGTAGTGTCATGATTCAGGGAGGAATCAGAAGAAAATCTTTGTATGGAATAGATTCTCATTGTTATCTCTTACGTGGTAGGTACTGTGTTTGATACGAGCCAATGCCTTCTAGGCTAGAGTACTAACCTGACAAATATTACTGTTACACCTGTTAACGATCATCGAGCAGGCCTGGCCGCCGGCGTATGCTGCAGGGTACCCCGGGCTGGAGAAGTAAGTGTTGTTCACGTTGGTAGTCGTACCGCAGGTCCTGGACACTGTCGCAAAATAAACTCAATTATTCATTTTCAACTGTTGTCGCAAACTCTACCTACTGCCGCGCAAAGGGCCCGTACCGTGAGGTGCTTATTGCGATGATTGTTAGGTTCAACCGATAACGCTGCGCGACTGTACACCTTATCACGCGGGGATACGGTTCGTGGTCGCGCAGCGTCTTCGGCTGAACCGAATAATCATCGCAATAAGCACATCACGGTACAGGCCCTGGTCTTGATTTAGTGACACTACAGGGCTCCTAGGCTAACATAACTTACTGGACTAAACATAACTGACTAAGATCTCGTCGCCACGAGAGTGAAGAGGATTCCTGTAAAAATATTAACTTTTCTTCGTATCATAACTTTTACTTTTATATTTTTCATCATAATAATATAATAAGATAATTATAATCATACAGCGATAATATTAAACATTCTTTTTTTTTGGCCTTTTTTCTCAGCAACTGAGCTTAGGACGTATGAGCCCTCAGATTCATCTGTGTATAAGCCTCATACGTCCGGGCCTAGGCTTCCAGATGCTCAGACTCTGAGGATCTAGGATCCCGTGGCGCTCTGCGCATGAAATTTCATCATGTGAATATATTATTCTGCTTAGGGAAAACACGATGAGTGATCAGCAACACTCACCTACAACAGCACTGGCGCAAGTACTCTTGATAACTGCATGCGCTAGCTACTAGTACCTAGCCATCGTTATGAGATTATACATCAAAGAAAAAAGATATGCCCTAAATTCGAAAGACTGGAAATAATAAATGGTCGACGGTCGAGAGAAAAGTAGGTCGTCCACTAACGTTATTGCTGGAAGCTGCACGGATTCTTTATAAAACAAAACTCATCATAACATCCGTACAAATTGAAACTTACCAACACAGCACCTTCCTCTCCTAGAGGCGCACGTGCCAGTGATGGTGCCGTTTAGGTTGTTACACTCCCGACGAGCCAAACAAGTGCCGTTCATAGTGTTAGCGGTAGCAGTGGAACACTCCGTGTTGGCGAACCGGACGATGCTGACGAATGGGAACACTGAGAAAGAAGACTCCGATTATATGTATAATTAGCTACATACCTAATAAAAGCTAAATACTAGCTATAGAGTAAATAGCGTGGATTTCTATCACCCGGAGCCGTATTCAATTTTACCACTCTCTTTTTTTTATTTGGAAAAAATAACATGTGTGTCCAAGGGAGTGCTGGTGCGCTTTAGAAGAACAATCACAACTACTTAGTGCAAATGAGTGTAATTTCGCGAGCCATGTGAGCGTGAATATTGCAATGTACCTAGATCTAATTGAAAACACGTAAGAACAAGAAATGCACGAGCGAAGCGAGAACATTTTTTTTGGTGCGTTTGTTTAATGTTCATCATTAAATCATGAATATCATGAAATTAAAATAATTGGCGTCGGTTCTGTTCTACCACTCTCTAAACTAAACTAATCTGACAGGACTAAAATAATCTGCATTTTTTTTTATAGTAGCCATGCAGATCCGTGAAAAAAGGATGGTAATCATTTTAGAGCTGTCAAATTTCGTTTAGTTAAGGAAATGATACAACAGAATTGACGTCAGTAGGTATGCAAGAGCGAAATGAGAGCGAAATGTTTTGCTGCATTTGTGCGTTCATAACTCATCATCATTTTCATCAACAACAGCCCGAAGACTTCTAGTGCTGAACAACGGCTAAGGACAAAGGCCACATTGAACGAGAATTTGCCATTTGCAGCCATCTGTTGCCCGCGACTATCACAATGTCTTTAGTCCACCTAATGGAAGGCCTACTTACGCTGCGTCTTCCGGTTCAATTTTCTTACCTAAATGAAACTATTAGGTACGAGTACGTGACGAATCATGAAAGTAGAACACAGAAAAAGCGCAAATACGCGAGTAAAACGAACCCGAAAGTTTTTAGTTATTTTTGTTTATTAAATTGTTATAAGTATTCCCTAATGAAATTCGCATTCGCAACAGCTTGGATTCAAATGGTAATTTGAGGGACATAAATATGTTTTCTGTTTATTTTTAAGACAACTGGAAAAGTCTCTAGGTCTTTGGTGACTGATACCTTTTAAGAAACTGGCAATTTTTTGATAAAACGGTATTCCATATCCGATTTAGGGATATATTTTATTTTAACTACGAATGTGATTCATACCCAGTTTTTACCCGAGTAGAAGGTTAATGTTTTGGGGTGTATATAAGTTTGTACATAGGTACTTACCTATGTTTGTGCGTTCCTATAAGACAGCGTGTAGCCTAAACGGCTTGACCGATTTTGACAAGCGAGGTGTCGTTGGATTTATCTTTATGTCCGGAGTGTCATAGGCTACATTTTATAAATATAATAATAATAATAATAAATCACTCACAAAAACACGATTTTCGGAGCACATTGTGGCAAACATACTAAACCAAACTTATAATGTACTAAACCAACTCACAACTAAAAATATAATGGAATAAAAAAAAAAAAACTACAAAAATACAAAACCCGTCTGCAATATATACACGCTGAAAAGATTTAAACAAGGCGTAGGTATTTAAAATGAAATTATGAAAATTGGTCCAAGCGAGAAAATTTAGTACCAAAGGTATATAGAATAACATTTTATAAGATCAAAACATGCAGTCGGAGGCTACAAATATTTTAAGATCAACTTTGAAAAGCCTCCGACTGGGTTGATCTTATAACAAGTAATTCAAGGTGTCCTTCGGTACATTTTCCCTCATGAATTCCATTTAAGTAGTTTAAATCTTTTCGGTATGTATACCATGCGGTCATTTACTTTTTTTTTTTACACAGGGCCTCGTTTGGGCCGGATCTGTAGAATTCAACATTATACTTTGAAGTCTTTCGTTTGCTTGCCTGGAAGAGATCGCTTCTAACTAAGGATACCAGTTGCTACACTAGTTTTAAATCGCAGCGTGCAAGTCGTTATTGTCCTATGTAAAATAATTTTATGGTGTGAACAATAAAGAGTGAAAAATAAAATATTATCTATCGAAATAGAATGACAATGACAGCCTAGTTAATGTTGTAGTGAATGAAAATAGGGTGTAACCAGTAAATCAAGCTTTAAAAACTTAGTTAAACATAAGTTCTTGTTACTTACAAATCTTTCCTTCTCTGTTTCCATGTTGTTCGAAATCCCCATATTCGGTGTCCAATTCGTCTTCACCATCCAATGTTTCATATCCATCCGGTTTGTACAAAGAGTTTGCTGCGACCGCCACGACCGTTGCGGCTATCATAATCCAATAAACCTTGCAGATCATTTTAAATAGGATAAATAAAATTTGAGCACTACTGGCTTCAATCAAAGTCACTTTTCGATCACCGAATATAGGTCACTAGACTGACCTAGCTGGGTCCTAAACGCGGTGAGTATGGTCACAAAGTGTGAGTGGATCTAGCAAGCATGTATAAATAAAGTGGGTGATAACGGTAGCCTGTGTGAGCAAGCTGTTAGGGTTGTTACCGTTTACCACTTAGCGCCCAATGACGACCTGGTCGCTTATAAGGTGTCATAGGACCAGATAAACTCCGCTTTCCATGGAGTTCACCTACTGGCTTCGTTGTCACAGATTTGCTAGGTCACCTTTTCAGTAAAATTACATTTATTTACGAACATATAAACGAACTTAGCGAGCTCTGTCATAATTATACAAAGTTTGTCAGAATAGATTACTTTCATTTTTACTACTAAGTAGTTAAGTAAGTACTACGTGTAGTAGTATACCCGACTGTCCAAGAAAGAGGGTAATGTTTTTGAGGTATATGTTTGTGTGTTCCTATATTACCTCCTGTAGCCTAAAAGGCTTGATCGCTTTTGAGGAGTGAGGTATAGTTGGATTCCTCTTTACGTCCGGGCACACATTTACTTCCGGAGTGACATAGGCCACATTTTGCAGACGGGTATTTTCTTTTTCTTTTAATAATATAACTTATTTTTGGTGAGTTGCACGATTTACGAAATACATGCCAAGTATTTTAGGTACTTAGGTACGCATCAATTTAATGACAAACAAGGTAGCATACAATTTCCATCCCGAAATGACAAGTCATACTTATTTCGAGTTTCAACTCAACTGGAGACACTGGAGACACATGTGTCCAGCCCCTCGTGTGCATTTGGGGAATAACCTATCTAAAGAGCCGCTTTCCTTTTTGACACTTCATGCCTTTAACTACATTCAGTAGGCCTATCACGGGCGCCGGGATACAATGTTGTCCACCATATTTATCCCGCGAGAACGAGATGGATGTATCCATATTCTAGCTTTGTCACGTTGACGCAAAGACAAAATGGGTGGACATAACTTTATCGCGGCGCCCGTACTAGGCCTGCTGTTCTATTTAACCCAAAATAAATGGGGTCATATGTTAAACAATATCCGTCAATTTCGATGGATATTGTTAAAGATTGCCGTGGCCATCATGAAAGAAAACGTCTCATTTCTAATCTTATGCACAGAATAAACAAAAGTACAACTACTGAAACTTACTCCGTTCTCCCTTCGAAATGACGAGATCAATCGTTCTGTCACTTTTACACTTCATTTGGCTAGATGGACCTTATACCTTATTTATAAGGAGAATTCTGTGGCTAGATGTAAGGAGGGGTCCTTCAATCACATTATCAGAACTGGATTTTGATAAAAATGAGACCAATCTGGAAGATTATCATATCAAATAAAAAAATTAAAAAATTTATCGGTTTTGTATTTGACAGAGTTCTGAGGTGACAAACATTTAAGCAGCATGACAAGCATTAAAGCAGTCGACTTGAGAACTTCCTCCTCTTTTTTGAAATTCGTATAAAATGTGGACTAGCGGTTGACTGACAGTCAACTTTATAATATGTATAGTTCTCTGTATCTATCTATTCTTTTCTTTCATCGAATGTTCCTGCCAAATATTAATCAAAACGCTAAATGCGGTGTTATTTATTTTATTGGTTCGTCCCTAAAGGAGACCCCACGACCTGATATTTTGACAACCTCTTGACCAATATTTATTACTGTATTTAATCAAAAATCGTCAAAGACAAAAAAAACACTATGATATTGTAGAACCTGAATCACTAGCTTCGTCAAGATTAATAGAAAAATACGACCTGTACGCGAGTACCAACAACCTTACATTCGAATAGATGAAAGCAAATTTTGGCAGTTTTTACAAAAACTTCGCTCGCTTCGCCCGCTCGGTCAATTACTACTACAATTGGAACTTGGAACTATTAAATGTATACCTACATTTAATAGTTCCAATTCCGATGAAAAGGAATTCGTTACTATTTATGCATTACTATGTTCTTTGAACACTCTGTAATTTAGTATTTTTTTCCAAAAGACGACATGCTATCAGGACGGCGGGCTCATCCCGTAACTCTGAAAGCGATAATGATAGTGCGCGAGCGGGACCGCGCATAGTGCGACTAAGTTGGTTCGAGCGGGATGGCATGCTCTCGCAATCAGAATCACGCACGTTTCAAAGTTAGAGGATAAGCCCGCAGGACAGGCTAAGCTCATAATATTAAAATAGCTGAATAGTTTTTTTTAGTAGGTATTACTTACCTTTTGCAGAGTCTGCCTGGGAAATACCACACCTTTACCAGCAGTTATTCAACAGCCAAGCAGTAGTTTTCAAACATCACTGCGTTCCGGATTGAATACCAATATTATGTTTCCAGCGAAATTACTGAGCTTATTGAGATCTAACATCAGATATATGAGAGTGACGAGCGACGCGCAGCGCCACGCTTGGTTTTAAATTGTTGAAGTTCTAAGTTCTAGGTGGGCACAGAACTATTTTGGGCAAGCGTGGCGCTTGACATCGCGCGAGCGACATGGTCGTATAGGACCCAAAAAAAACAACAACAGTTATTTTTCATACCAAAAACTGTTACTAAAAACCGAACTGAAATAAGTTTGTCCTTTTGGCAGCATAGAAGCCACAGATTAACAAAGATCTCAAGGGCAAATTCTTCTATTTAAACAACTTCAGCTGATTTGTTATTTTCTATTTACGTTTGTGAAATAATAGACAAATGAAGGTGACTAAATTTAATTTGTTTTCAAATGTGAACATCGCATACTAATTCGTGGAATAAATTTTATTTTACAAAAGTATTTGAAGATTAACTTGCACCCTTATCAAAACCGATGTCACTATACACGTATGCATAAGTGTACAGTTTACTAAATGTATATTGATAAATCAATACTTATACTTATATAGGTAAAACATATTTACATAAGTTTCACAAGTTGTCTGTATTAATCACAAAATAAAATAAAACAAAACATCTTTTTAGAAACTAATTATGTAGCTAAATTGAGTTACTATGTACTACGTACTAAAGTTGAAGAGAAAACGTATTAAAGTTTCTGCCACACTTCAATGCAATGTTCAGTTTCTTTTGAGCAACCTTACTTAACTTCACTCGCTTGACTCTCCCTTGTTTACTGAATCAAAACAAAACGTAATCGCTTATGAGAGGATGTGTACTAGAAGACAACCTGGGCATATTTATTGAAATAAGGTTTTTGTTTTTAGCTACTTACTGTTAAAGTTAAGCTATACAGGTTTATAAGGAAAGGGTATGGTACCTTATAGCCCTGTATAGGACATCGCAAAGTGTCACCTTCTTATACGTAGTACATGCTAGCTAAATACAACCTATTAGTTTTGCAATAAAAGTGCAAGTTAATTACAATAAAAATGATTATGCATTACATCACTGGATTTTTACTACAAATTATATCTCAATAAAACCAAAAATCAAAAAATATAATAAATCACGTACAAATAGGTATGTAAACAGAATATTTAGTACTAACATTACAAAGATACAGAGCCAGGGCTGTATGAAAACAGCTAGAATGTTATTTATATCGATGATGGATATTAGGAAAATGTTGTGTAGTGGGACTCTTTTGCAGAGTCTGCCTGGAAAAGTACCATACCTTTGCCAGTTATTCAACCGCCAAGCAGCATTGTGCAAACATCCGTGTTCCGGATTGAAGCGAAAATGTATAGCGCTACCCTTTTCTCGTATTAGCCCCTTAAATCATGACTAAAGAATGGAATTTTACCTACAATGGTTTGATAATAGTTTTTAGGTCCGACAGGTATTTTTTAAATTTAATTTGTGGTACAAATGTATCAATTTGCATACCTACTCATACTTACTTGCGAATGAAAATACTAGAATAACGTAAAATAGAGAAATTGGTAATAAAAGTTTCAAATAACGTGAAGAATAACAAAATGTTAGTAAATCACACTTCTGGCAACATCTACAAACTATACGTCAATAAACATATAATGATCATTTATTTATTTAATCAATATAATATTTTAACTTTTTACACTCATCTATAAAAAATATTTATAACATAAAGAAAAAGAATTTAAAAACTTGTCATTGGTAATAAATTATCTTGTGACTTAGTCAACATCCTTAGGTATTCCTTAAAAGTAACATTACACATGAAAAATTATACAATAAATTCAAAATAACATAGAAATTATTATAAAAAAAAACAGTAAGCAAGAATGAAAGTGAGGTACAATTTTATATTATATACTTACTTTTTAAGTATACAGAAAGACGAGCTTATGACTACTGTCTTTTTATAAAAACTAAAGTTAAAATTAAGTATTTAATTAAAACATATTATTATGGCATCTACAGACACGTTTATGGCATTTTTCGGTCAAATAAGACTTAAGAGCACATTGATTACGAACTAAGTTACTATAATTATCGGTTTAGTGTGCCTCGTGTGGAAGCCTTCGGGCTATTTCCAGTAGAGACGCTTTGGTGTTGTACTTTCGACTGTTATTGAGTTGATCTGTGGCTGGGCGGCACGTTAGATCTCTCAGCACATCTCAACCTAGCCCGACAACACAAAATTTATATTTCCTTTACATGTAGCATCCACACTTTCAACATGTGTCGGACTAGAGAATGTAGACACGTAATTTTTGCAGTCCCCGTTTTTATATAATAGTTTAGCGTTTAATACTAGAAAAAATAATCTTTTGACTTAAATAAAAGGCACATTGAATGTTTAGGAGTTAAGAATTTAAATGCAAGACAGAGTGGCAAGATTTAAGTAGCGAGAGGCTTCATGAAATAATTCACAATAGTGTTGATCTGTCCTATGAATCCTCTTATTAAATTAACGACATCTTACACTTTGTTATTTGAGATAAGGTATATGAAATTAAAAGATGCATTTATAATCGTTACTATGACCAATTATACATAATTACCCATACGAGGAATGATAAGTTTTCCTCAAAATATATTTTAATATATTTTGGTTTAGTGAAAAGTGATTTATTGAACTACTTATGAGATTATTAAGTAATTTAAAGGCATTCATAGTAGCGGCGTAGTACTTTGTCTGTATGAGATTTATATTGGGTGCTTTTTTTCACCGAAACGGATAACTAGTTGTAACTTGTAGATAGATTAGAAACTTATGGCACAGTTGTTCTAAAAATGTTCTAACAATTTTCGTTACATTATGGTAAGAAAAAAAAGATTAAAAGATTTATAAAAAAAAGTATTGTGATAGATGACAATAATGTTGAATATGAACAACAAGGTCATGTTTAATTTTCAGTGTTTTCAAGGTTTTGATAAGTATATCTTTTATAGAAAATAATAGATATGAACATCATTTAAAGAGGGGTTTAAAACATCATTGCTTTGACGTACTATAACAATAGTAGTAGTAGCACAAAATTCTAGTGACTAAATGGCAATGGCAATACGTTTTTATGTATGTAATAGCTTTTACCCGCTGCTTCGCCTGCATGGCTGAGAGATTTCATTTTTAGTTTTAGTATGACTGCAATGTAAGGATTAGGTTACCTAAATGGTTTTTTTCCCATTGATATAACAACACGTCACCTCAATCTGACCTTGATCCAATAACGATACACTTTCGACATCCCTCTCCATCCTACGCCGATCTCATTTCAATGGCGTCTCTGTCTTATTTCGACCGCACCACTCGGTTTACGTTACTTAAACTTCTGTCATTTTGAAAGCTGATCGTGTTTTGTTTTTAAATACAACAGAATAGAATCGAAACTATCCCTCAGGAACCCCTATTTTTCTGGGATAAAAAGTAGTGTGTATTTCCGACCGAAAAAATCAAAATAAATATATATATCTGTGCAAAATTTCACGTTGATCCTTTGCTCACTTTTGCCAAAAGAGGGAAACATACAAACTTTTAACTTTTACATATTATAATATTAGTACCTAAGTATATTAAACATATTTATTTATGAAGTACTATTAATAATCATAAGTATCAAGGCAAGTAAGTATTTAAAAAAGAGCTAGGTAAGAACCTAATCATAAAAAGTTGCCGTTTGTATGGTTTTGCCATCTTATTCGGGTAAGGCACTCGAAAGACCGTTTTTACATTTGGACGGAGGCAATAAGGCTCATATATTACATCTTTACCATAAGTTAAATGTTTAAAATGCGTGTTAATTGTAAATTTTTACGTTTCTTAAGAATATTTGTGTTGGAATTTAGCAAAGACAAAATATACATTAAGATTTATTTGAATGTAAAATTAATGTTACGATATTTGGAAGGTATATAATATCTATATGCAAATATTATAATAATAGAATCTGATATTGTATACTTTATACTTTAAATTCAGGCAAGGGGTGTGGGTGAACTATTAGTGGCATGAAAATGTAAAAATCTTCAATAAAACGAGACTAGAAAGTGTAAAATCACGTTCATGGATAAAACTACCTGAAAAATTAACAGCATAAATAGAAACCTACTTAAAAATACGGAATCCTATAAAAGAGATGTCAGAATAAACTTTAATGTAATAAATTCAAGGAAAAATGTACAGCAAGTACTTACAGTAAATCATAAGTAGATACTATTGGGACATGCGAACATTAAATTTGATCCCTATATTATCCAAGTGATCAGGTAATTTTATCCACACAGTTTCTGTACTACCTAACATCTAACTACTTATTGATATATTTATTCCATAATAATATTATAATGATAATATCTTGGATATTCCTTGCTCTCTTATAAATTACCTTAAAATAAATTAACTAATCATATCTAATGAATACTTGGAGCTTCATAGCGTAACTTTGCGAGCGACATCGTCGCGATGCGGTGAGCAAATTGTGATTACCAATATAAAGAAATGTAATTTTTAACAGCAAATTTACGGCCTTTGATTCGCCAACTAATCTCTCCAGCATACGTTTTTACATACTTAAAGATATCATCAACATCATCAGCTAGAAAAAATCCGAAATATCCGAATATTTTACACAAACATTCGTTTTTACAAACATATTCGAGATGGCAGCGAGACCTTAGTTGACGCTACTAAGGGCCTGAGTATACTAGTATACCATTATCGTCGCTTTTGTCATCGTCTAATTAAGGCACAATAGAAAAGTTTTCTGTGACATCACTTGAAAAATGATACTCACAAGAGTAGGTGTCTTTTGGTGTCTTTAAAGCAACACCAATCACTGAGAAGCTTGAGTTTAGGATAGCGTTGACGACATATAGCGCTCGCTAATGATCGTCAACAGTTTTCTATAGTGATGATATGGTATATTTTCTTAAAAATGCTTTATTAACAGCTATCTAACAAAATAAAGTTCTGCCAGAACAGCATAGAAAGAAGTTTGACTGGAATCAAAAGAAGAAAAAAAGATTTAAGAATGTCAAAATAACGTAAAGGCAACTAAAGTGGAGGTGGACAGGACACATGATAAGTGACAAAAAAAGAAATGGACGAAGCTTTTAACAGAATGGTACCCTAGAGATAGCAAAAGAAGTCGAGGCAGACAGAGCAAAAGGTGGGACGGTGAAATCAAAAAAATTTTTGGCCAAATTTGGACCCGAAGAGCGAAGGACAGAGAAAGGTGGAACTCATTAAAGGAGGCCTTTGTCGAAGGACAAGCTATACCACATAAACCGGTTGCCGATAGCTAAAATATATATTTAATAAAATTGGAATACTCACGTAAATGTGTCAAAAACACGGCAGTTTTCATAGTAATATATATTAATTATTAACTTTGTAAGTAGAGCATTAAAGGCTTATTTTTTATTTATTTAACTATATATTATATATTATCTTGGTATGAATTGACGTCACTAAGTGCAATTTAAGTAAATAATACATTTTTCACACAATAATGAAGCTAACGACTTCGGTTTTGTACACAAACGAGTTTAATATTGTCCAGGAAAAATTGTATCGCTAAGCGTTGTGGATAAAGCTAACCTAAAATAATCAGAAACGACTTCTACTTTTTTGAAATAGGTTCAACACGTCAGAGAGCTGCCTTGTCACCAGATATATGCTATGAAGCCAATTCTCTAGGTATGGCGGACCGGGTTGGTGACAAACGAGCGCGAACTACGTATATATAGAAGGTCGTGTAAGCTACACCAGTCGCGCATCCCTAGCTCACATCCGCAGCTCCCATACGTAGCGCCCATCCCCTATATAGAACACTTAACTCGGGTTTCTGAAACGTTAGTTAACTTTGAAACAGATTAATTCTAATGCTGCTTTTGTCTGGCATTAAAGAAACGACAAAGACAGCAATAGACTTAATCTGTTGACAAAGTTAACAAACGTTTCAGAAACCCGAGGCTAGCTTCTTTGAACCCTTCGTTTACACCACTGCTAAGCCATGAAAATAAAGTTTCTTATTGGTGTACGTCAAACATATCCGTAGCTATACAGCGTAGCACATCTCTAGTGGAAAGGCAGCCTTAGTAGGTATAATAAATATCCGGACACTGTTTTAAGAAGGAAATTCAAATTACTGTTTTCATTTTAGGCGACCTGTATCATATGGTCAAGGTTATTCAGCTACAGAATAATAATTTAGACGACCCATGGGAGCATTCGGCTGTATCTTAAATAAGTTAAGTTTTGTAAAATGTCGATGTGAATAAATAAGTTCTTACCTCAAGTTAATTCTACATAAATAATTAGTACTAAGGAATATTATAGTAAACGTAGAGAGCGAACGTCCGGGGTGCATAAAGATATTATCTTATTAATAATCGTAAAGAGTTCTTGAAAAAGTTAATCAGACTTTTGTCTTTTTCGTCAATCTTAATTTGATATGGAGAAATCAGTACTATTGCGTTTATTCCTATGCGTTAAAAATATGGTCGATATATATGGAGCTCTATCAATAATGTAATAAGAACCCAATATCTGTATGTGTCTTCAACACGTTCCGAACTCAGGCTCCGTATGCTTGCTATATCAAATCCCTTAGTATTTCTAAATAATAACAATAGCAACAATTTTTGCAACGATGTCGCAAAAAGCCCGCTTAGTTACAACATTTTGTAATTTTAATCAAATTCTAATAAATCTATGATGTAATTATTTAACCGATGAGCTCCTATAATGATGACTTTGTTCATCTAACCGACAATAACAGTACCTATGTATGTAAAGCGATCTCCTTGGTAATGCTGTTGCACTGTAGGTACAGGACGTGACTTATTAGCGACGATAAAATTACAAATGGTTAACTGATTGACGAATTAAAGTCTTAAAAGTATTGTGCATTCAAATTATGTTTCACTTCGGAAATTAAGCGATAGATAACACTGATTCGTGCAATACTGTCCGAGTTCAGCTTCGCTTTTCACGAGTTGTACAGAAGTGTGACAGCGGCGGTCACAGCACTCCGTAGAAAGTGTCCATCAGGCTGGTATCAAGATCGCACTCTAGAAAAATGCTCTCCCTGCATTCCTCCTGAAATATACAAGTTTTCATCTTGATTAATCTGGAGATAACAGTGCGGGCTGATCCTAGAGCAATGGATATATTTCTGTCCTCTCATTCCTATACAGATCACAATGAGTGTGACCGGCGATAAAAATAATAAGTTTTTAATTACTAAGTTGCATCTATCCGTAATCATTTCGAGTCTTTCAGATTTTTTTTAGGATAGAAGAAGGTACGACAACATGACATTCCTTATGAGTTATGCTTTTTTCTTTTTCAATTCCATCAAGTACATTTAGGAGTATCATAATCAGCCAGAAGACGTCCACTGCTGAACATAGGCCTCCCCCTTAAAGCGCCACACCGACCGACAACTTGCATCTACCGGTTGCAGGGATTATCACAATGTCGTCGGTTCATCTAGTGGGAGGTCTGCCTACGCTGCGTCTTCCATTACCTCGTTGCCACTAATCAAAAGTATAAAGACCAGGAAAAGGATAAAAAAACTATACCTGAGCATCCTGAGCGGCGGGCGGTTGGTCACCGCCCCTTCTCGCATGTCATTTGGACGTCTTCGGCATGTGTCGCTTCATATGCAGCGCCAGGTGGTCGGACCGGGCGAAGGAGCGCTCGCAGACGGCGCACTTAAACGGCTTGGCGCCGGTGTGCTTGCGATAATGCCGCGTCAGCTCGTCGGAGCGCGCGAACCTCCATTCGCACTCGGGCCACTGGCAAGTGTACGGCTTTTCGCCTACGGACCGAGCTCCACGTCAGATTGGCCCTATGGGACTGATCCTTGACGCAGCGAGAAATTTCACAAAGCAAAGAGTTGTTTCAACTTAGTGGGTTCAAAGTTAGCCAGAAATTGTCAACGCTGATAATCGCATGCCTTAGAGGTTTCTGTAATGTTTTCAGATTTTGGGCGCATTGTAAAAAAATATGTGAACAATCTCGAAAAAATCTTAGTGACTGGCGGACAGGCGGCGCGGAAAACATCGAAGGGGAAGCCATAAACGGTATTCTGAACAGGTGTCTCAAAGTCTTGATACGAATATCAGTGACAGATTATATATGTATGCTATGGTGATAATATGGTTATACATAACGTAACAAGTCGTGGTCATCACGATGCTCAGCAATCTTAGTCAGAGACTAAAGGAAGAGGGATGGCTCTGTACAAAAAAACGCCTGGTACACCTATCCCTACCAAGATATCCCTACTGGTAGGGATAAGTGGAAAAAAAACGCGCGTCGTTGTTCTCGCGACGTCAGATAACCTCCATTTGAATGTAAGAACGAATAGTTTCCGTTAAGTGTTCGACCGCATCAGTATAAGCAAGATAAAACAAAAATAATTGTTAGCTCTCTACCTAACATAATAATTTAGAGATCGAACTTCAACAGGATCATTTTCCCAAACAATTTTTGAATATGACCAGCGAGGCCAGACAAGCTTGATCTCAGGAATAATTTAGCTGATCAACATAATAAGATGAAGAACACTAGACATTGCTAAACATGAATGCATTGATAAAAATGGAAAGTCCATTCCACAAAAACATGTTTCTATAAATATATTCATCGAAAACCCTAGTTGGCATCGGTACAGTAAAAATCGGTTTTCGTTTCTCACGGGACTTATAGAACAGCCTTCGCTCGCGTGCCAAGGGACGTTCGAAATGACACGCGCTCGATAATTGCCTTCACTGGACATATTTTTCTACTTTTTTACAATTAATGCACAATTCATTGTATACAAGTAAAAGTTTTTCATTTCAATTTATTTCCGTTTTTTTTTTCAATCGTTTTTCATATCTCTTTTGTCCGATTTTTATAAACAGAGCACAGATTTAGTTAGTTAGTTATATTATAAGTTAGTAATATCATAAAATGTATATCGGTTGGGAAATCAACCTTTTTTTTAAAATTAAACTAAGTAATTAAGGGATTCAAGTGTGAAGGCAATTGACCTTGTGATTCAGGGGCATAATGACAGTAATAACGTATTCAAATAAAGAAGCCAAGGTTTAGAGAATCTTTAAGCACCTCTGTTACTGTTACCTAAAACCTAAGATTGGCGAGTCGTGTAGCAGGTAACTTATTCAATCTCGAATAAACTTTTGCGTGGGTTGTGAAGTGGCAGTAAAGATTTCCTCGAGTTATTACTAATAGAAAGCGCGATTACGTAAAAAAGCTCGTGTCACATAAATTGAACAGGTGAAATTCAAATTACAGCAGTAAAATCCTGCAGTAAGTATCTACGAACAAAATGTCATTATGCCTCGCGATGAAATCACATTACTTTCGCGACGTGATTTTGATACCTAGCGTGCATATGTAGGCAAGATTTAATACCTACGTCGTTGTCTCTTGGTACAAACGTTGTCCTTCTGATCAACACATCAAGCTTATTCGGATCCGAATAATCTTTCACTCATTCTCGCAACAACCTTTCAGTCAGTTCTAAACTATCTTTACTTACTAAACATTCGCAATTGCTATATTAAAAAACTATAAAAATAAACAGCGCTATACTTCGCATTTAGCTTTACGAGATTAGAAACTTCCTTCACCTGTATGAATCCGCTGATGAGCTTTGAGATGTGAACTCTTCGTGTAAACTTTGGTGCAACCTGAAAAATGAAAAACAAAACTATTCTATTTCATTTCACTCTTATCAGTATTTACTTGTTTTGCTTACATAGCTGGATTACAAAATAAACAATTACGTAAGTATATACTTTTCTATAAAAAATAATAGTCAGTTTTTTTATTGGCTTTTCAAAGTCACGATAATACTCGTAGAGAGAACATACTTTTAGGCAAAATGTAAGAGCTAGATGGTCTGCAATGTGATTATCACAATAAGTTATGGATGACAGAACAGGCGGCATTAAGTCTCTCAGTACGGTACGTACTAAGCATAGACAAATTATACAATTTATCTACTGTACTAATGTACAAATACGTAACCTAGACAGGCAGAACAGAACTAATATAATATACATGGTCTCTCTGTCTCTCTCGTTTATAAGATGCAATCATATCAAATCCGTGTGTCTGCTAGAGATATTTATACTCTTGATGAAACACCCTGAGACAATATAGACCGGGGAAACGGGGGGATTTACAAAGGCCATCATACATTTTAGCCACAAACCAATAAAATCGCAGTGATGTACTCTCCGCTTCTCGAGCTCTGGGTTGTTCCGACGGTTGTACTTGACGGAGTGCGGTCCAAGGCGCGAGTGCGTCATCGGAGGATGCGGATGAGGAGGTGCAGGCGGCAGCGGGCCCGCGCTGCCTGCCCCCAGCTGCATCGGCTGCTGCATCGCCTAGGAACATGGCATCTCGGTCAGCCTTTTCGTATCCACATCAGGTGCGATTTCATTACATTCGCCGGACACAAGTAAGGACACAGGTAAGTTGCCATAGTCATTTAACATTACATTCACCTGATGTTAAATGACTATGGTCGATGACGGTGAAGCGTGTGAGAGAAATTCGATGGCGAAATGTGTCTGAGATGGTTACTGACTTAACGGCTCTCTAGACATTGGTTCATTTTCATATCTACTAACTACCATTGCTGGACACTTTTAAACACTTCGCGACAGATTTTCCCATTAAACTAGCTAGACTACTAGTACTAGAAAATGCACCACGATATAAACGATCACGATCATGGTATAGAAGTACTTCATAAAGCTTTCTTTCACCGAAAACCCAAACTCATTATTGAAATTCGAACCCACATCAATCTGTGTGGTTGGTGGCATTTGACCGCGTCAATCACTGAGCTATCATCATTTCGTAAGCAAGAACGTCTTCGATAATTCCTAATCTTAAGAATAAGTGTGCTCTAAAAAAAATCCCTACTCTGAAAAATTGAGCTGACCTGTGGATGGTGATGGTGATGGTGTTGAAGGTGCGGCGGCTGGTGCGGCGCGCGCAGCAGCGGCGGCGGGTGATAGGGCGGCGGCGGTGTGCGGCGCGGGCCACCCTGTAATGACACAGGTAAGTTGCCATTTATATTCACTTTCCAAGCATCCTTCTCGACATACCATCTCAATTTTTCAACATACAGGTCCGATTATTACTGCACAACTGTTTGTTACTGATTATTATTGCTGCATATCAATTTTTATATTTATGCGGGTCGTCCGTCTTACCAGTCTGGATCCCGTCATTTGAATCGTAAATCGATTCATCGCCCTTCTCCATCAAAGTCGTGACATTGCTGCAACAGAACGGCACATAAAGCAAGACAGTTCGCGGGGCAAGGGATGGTACCATCTGACGGGAGCTCGCAAGCGGTCGCATGAGCGGGAGAGTGTTTCTCGCGTGTTACCTGTATGGTGTTGCCTGGACTGCCCTGGTCAGAGCCAGGCGGCGTCAGTGGAGACATGTACACGAGCCGCGAGGGGGGGTACTTGGCGAAGGAGGGCACGGGTTGCGGCTGCTGGTGCGGGGGATGGTGCATAGGCTGCGGGTGCGCGTACGTCGGAGGCGCGCACAACCTCTCCGTCTTGATCTCGAGAGGGCTAAGTAACGGCGTAGCGCACTCTTCCAGCAGCGCCTCGTCCGCTTCGAGCTTGACGTGTGCGGCCCCGAGTGGCGCGAGCATGTTGGCGTTCTCTGGGTCGATATTTCTGATAGAGGAGGCAATATCCTCCCAGAGCGCTGGCCGTAGGTAGGCATCGTCGCGGGAGGAAGGACCGCCATCGAAGAGATCCATGTGGGCGGGCGCAAGTGCGGCGCCCTCCTGCTTGCACAGCAGCGACTCTAGGTCAGATGTCTGAAACAAAAATATCTTACATTAAAAATCGCCGAAGAAAGGCAGCATATAGCTAAAAAAACATAATGTAGCACTAAAAATAAATAAGAAAATATTTGATAAACATCACATTATAGCTATTTCTCTAAATAGTACCCGGATAATAAACAAAATTATTTGGCTTGGTAATTTAACATTAGTGTGTTTTATTCATCCAAATGTTGAAGGATCATCAGTGAATCATTGAAGTCTTGAGGAAAAAGAATTACCCATAACTATATTTATGAAAATCCTATTGATATGAAAATGCTCTCGGCCTGCGCGGAATGCATTCCCGATTAAGTTCCGCTTACTGCCATCATGACAATATATATACATTTTTTTTAATACTATAAGCGGCAAACAAGCCGACGGTCCTACGGTAAGCAGTAATCGCCGCCTAAGGACATCTGCAACACTAGCGGCGTTGTCAATGCTTTGCCAGCCCAAAGACGTGTTTGAAGGCTTAGCTTGGATCTATTCAGCCATCTCATCGATTCAAATCCTCCAGTCCCCAAGTGCTAACGGTATTAGGTATTGTTGGTGTTCGACTTCGTTTCAGAAAACAAAATATCAATTTATTTCAAACTATTCTAAGGTGCAAGGCTTACTCAGCGCGCGAAATTCAAATTTTCTTGCGTTTTTTGTCAGTTACAGCGTAATTACTCATCGTAGGTTCATGAAAACTAATTTTGCGACAATAAATAAGTCGTATCAAGAAATTACACCAACCAAAAATTCAAGTTGAAAGCTAGTATAAGTATATTTCTCACTAAACCAAAAACCAAGATGAAAATCAGCTTATTGAGATTTGTAGCTAAATCAATGCTATCTAGGTGATTATTTTACCCGTAATTTCTTCAAACAACTTATTTATTGGCGCAAAATTGGTTTCAATAAATTCACGATGAGTAATTAAGCTGGAATTGACAAAAAACGCAACAAAATTTGAATTTCGCGCGATGAGCTTTTTTCATTTAAGGTTTCTTGAAATCAAAGTTATAATAAGCAAGCGTACCAATTGGAAAGCTTGTCGTGACGTGAATGATCAACGTGGAACGTGGTCGTGAGATTATTCAATGCATTTTTCTGCCGACGACATTTCGACGATAGTTATTATAGTTGCAGGAAATAAGTATCGACGTAAAATAAAGTATGAAATACTAGAAGTGGGGGTTTTGGAAAATAATACAATCACGCGGCATGACTTCTTCACTGAAATTCTGTCATTAAGGTGAACATTTTAAAAATAAAGGAATGTTTCATTTGATTAAAATTCGTCCAGTATTTAGAGTACTTTCCCTCCGGATGCGGTTAAAAAATTCCACGCCATCTATCATACAAAATCTAGCTGAATAGTATAGAGAAGGCAAAATTTAGAGAATTCTCAATAATTTCTCTGGCGGGGATCTGCGCCGAGACATTTGCATACAATAGCGCGCGCCCACGCGGCGCAAGCGCAGGTGACGAGCTTTGAAAGCTTTGGACCGCGGAATACAACATAGTTCCCTCTACAGTTAACTCTAATTATAAAATAAATCTAGGTGAATAAGACCTTTAATAATCAATTTTTCAGAACTGTATGCAGCGGGCGAAATGTAATCACGCAAAATATCGTATATAGGTTTTTTTTCATAATATCACATCGTTTGGCAGTGCTCGTACCTACGTAGCTCAACAAGGTCGCCTCTAAATATCTAAGCGATCGATGGTTTCTTTTTCGGATGGGTGACCCAGAGTGGCATTTACTACTACTATCGGACTTTAAATTAAATTGTCGGTCCCGGTTGGTTGTAGATTAATAATGGTTAGGCCTTACCACAGGCATTCTGGCCTGCACTTGCTTATCTACAATTTTTCAATCCCAATTCCGTGTTTCCGTGCTTATAAGATAGTTCTAAACGTGTGTTATTATTATTTTGGTGTACACAATAAAGAGTTTCTATCTATCTATCCGTATAATTATAATCCAATAGTAACTATTCAATTTATACGGAATTGTTTTTATATCGATTGTTATAGAGCCTGCGTCACTGTTGTATAAGCTGCGCCTAGCCCGAGAGATGCATTTATTTGTACTGGTATTGTCATATTATCGCTCGACTTTGACTGGAGATTTATGGCCTTATTTATATGTTTTGACGGACTGTTTTATGATTAAATGGGTTATTTATCATAGTCCGGGATAATACGTATCCCAGCACAGGTAGTTTTGAGGATGTTGTCAGATATAGGTGCCAGTTGCTATACCTTAATTTTTAATTATTTTTTATACTAGTATTCATATTATATAATTATTTCGAACATATTATTATATTCATCAAATTATATCCGCATTAACTTCACTTCAGTTGTCACTTACGATATTAATATCTATGTCCCTAGAAGAGAACTAGTCATCGCGACACAGGGAATCCTACAGCGATGACTAGCGACTGCAATTCAGAATTAGCGACACGACAATTTAACTGATTAAAACCAAATAAATTATTATTATTATTAGTTAACTGCAAATATGCCAGCGGCCCAGAGCCTAGCTCCGTTATTTCAACAAGCCATGGCTCGGGTAGATGCTGGCAAGGGGCAATGTACAAAGCCCTCACATACGAGACGCTTCCATCTTGAATATGAATTACACTTGCATAGGTACTATTTATTTATTTTTATTTATTTCCAAAAAAACAAATAGTAAGCTAACAGTATACCAAAACGCTTACTATCTTAAACAATGAGTACAAAACAACTTAAATTCTCTAATAATAATAGTGATGTTATCACTAAATATGTCGATATGCTGGAACTTGTGCGCAAAATGATTGAGCACGGCCAAGGCTCTAGTTGTAGGTGCGTTGCTAGCGTGGCAGGTTCGCGAGACAGCACACGAGAACAGCCGATGCCGTCGACGGCTCCCGACACGAATATAGTTATCGGGGACAAATAACGCCAGAGCACCCAGCACTGTCGGATTGTTAACCCTGTTGCGAAGGATCTGGCAATAGTGTATAACTAACAATAATTTTCGTCGTAACTTACACTTAATATTACACTTAATATTATAAACTAGCTGCGCCCCGCGGTTTCACCCGCTATCCTACAGGTACCGTTAAGTATTTTAGTTATTTAGTATGTAAGTGTGTTTGTTCCCGTTCAACTCTACAACGGCTGAACGGATTTGGATGGAGGTAGCTTATACACTGGATCAATAATAGGCTACTTTTTATCCCAAAAACATACACGGTTTCTGTAGAATAGCCGGTGAAATCGCGGGGTGCAGCCAGTAAGAATATAAATGTTGTCAGTTACTCTTTATAAGTAAAGAATGAAAATCATAATACGTAAATAAGTAAGTGGTGTTTTTTTGTTATAGTATTATGTATTTGTCTATTTTTTTGATTAAACCTTAATAACCACAATTCGGTTATCATTATACCGATCCTAACTAATATTATAAATACGAAAGTAGCTCTGTCTCTTTGTCTGGTTTTTTCGCGTTATCACGGCTAAACGGCTGAACGGATCGACCACGGTCCCTAGTATATAGGGTAGATATCCCTGATTCCTGTGCGCTCGAGATTATCTCGGTCACTGTCTCTCTAATTTAGAATTTAATGGGAGTGAGAGTGACCGAGATAAAATGTCATTTCTCCGAATAGGGTCCCTGAATTTTAGCACAGGTAGATGCCGGAGACGGACATAGACAAAAAAATAGACTTTTTTTATAGGCCCACGCGAAGTACGCAACGAAGTGGTTAATAAATCATATTGGTATTGTCTGTGCATAGATAGATAATGTAGTCATGAGTAAAGTGTTAAGTAATTTCCTATAAGTCCGCTTCTGATAAGAAAGTATGTAAATATGTGCTGGTGTATCGATAAGCTTGTATGCTCTGTGTTATCTTTATTTACCTTTCTATTGTTTATCAGAAACGTTGTGGGAGGGGCTTCAAATACATCTTGTAGGTATTTTCTATAATTCCTTGGCAATTCAACGGGGTAATGTCGCCAGCTTTTTGGGCACCTTACCCGCAGACAGCGACCTAAATGCCGTTTTTTATTTGTAGATATTTTAGATTTAATTTATTTAAGTACTTATTTAGTTTAGTATAGTTTATAGTTTTATTTTGTACATTTAAGTTTAGATAATTTTAGTAAAAATGAAATATACATTCCTTTTGTAGGTTAAGTAAAGCATGACTTGTATTTTTTTTCTTTCTTCATCCTATGTCTTTTAATCCTAAATCGTATAAAATATTAAATCATTCTAAAATGTAAAAGATTGTAGTCTCAAATCAACCGATGACTTTATTTTAATACATTTTCTTATCTCAACCGAAAGCTTATTTCACGTGAAGTTTTATTTTAAGTATTTTAAGTGAATTATATATTTTCTTAAATTACATTTCACTGGCTTCTTAGCTGCCTGAAAGCTCTGCTAAGCTGGTCTCATATACAGGGTTATAAAGAAAGGGTATGGTAAGCCGAAAAGGGCTCATAGTATAGTAATGAACAACTGTAGTATGGGATCAAACCTGAAATCGCGAGAAAAATTTCAGTAGACCATTTTTGAAAACTTACCCTTTCCTCATAGCCCCGTATAACAAAAAAAATATAATCAAGGTTACAGAATTGTTTTAGCAGCGTGGAAAAGCTAATTTCGTGATTTATTACCATTAAAGACACTAGCTAGATAATAAACGCCGGTAATTATTTGTTTTTGGAATAATAGGGGGAAAGTGTGGGCACATCCGGTGCTTTACACGTCATATCGAAGTTCTCGTTTTAGTAAGAAAAGACGTTTATTTTTTGTTTACTTCATGATGACAACTTATAACAATATTGAAGCGCAGTAATCAATTGAAAAGTAATTTACGATAATGAAAGCTAAGTTTAGTATCGGTCGTAAATATTTGTGGGCATAAAAGTTGTACCAAATATTTTCACACTCCGGTATTTGTATTCCAATAATAACTTACTAAATTTTATTTATTTGGTCACGTTCTAGATGAGGAACCGCTCTATTTTGCTATATCCCATTTAGTTGTGGCTACTTTGCCACACTTCACTTAGCCACTCTCTAGATGCCCGCTTTGTTATTATTCGCATGGATATGCCAGAGTAAGCGTAGGTAAGCATAGATTATATATCTATAGATACCTAAAAACGAGATCTTTGTTCCGACAAAATCTTACCACAGATGGAACAGGAAAGCGCGAGTTGCGAGGACTCTGACCTAGCGTTCTCATTAGCTATCTCAATGTCACACCTACTCGCGCTTGGATATGAGAGTAAATTTTTATAGGTGTATTTTGACCGATGCGTGGTGCGCTTCGATCTTCCTTCGAGTGTGGGACCTAGTGGTACTAAAAAACACTGGGCATATTTAAGCAAATAAGTTTTTTTAGCAAGTGACTGACTCACTCTTGGAACAGTAGCCATGGGACATTACAATGCATTCCGATGTCATCTATAGTAGGTACGTAAAAATAATAGCTCAATGTGTTTGTGATGCATTTTAATATATTTCAATCGTTTTGTTACACATTTACGCAGATGGTCTTGAAACCTTTGACAGAAAATGAATTAAAAAACATCATGACATTACTCGTGTATCTCAAATATTATAAATGTGAAAGTTTCTATGGATGTAGCTTATATCCTGGATTAACACAGATAGTTTTTATCCCGAAAAATGTAACCGTTCCTGTAGAATAGCGGGTAAAACCGTGGAGCGCAGCTCGCATAGTTGATTAATCTCAAAGAAAAAATGTTATAGAAAAATTATTTATGGGTACGCCTTATTACAATGAAGACGCTTTTATAAAAGATGAAGATAACAATCGAAACAAAGTGTACCGACGTCTAATCAATACAAAGATTTCACATTACACTCGTAGTAGAATTACTGCAATGCTCGAAGTGTTTTACAGGAGCCAACAGTCGCATGATTTGATGTTAAAAGACCAACATTAGAAATTATGGAATGATAATATGGAGTGAACTAATTATAGTATGATATACTTATCATCAATTTTAACTAGCGATCATTTCGAATACCTAACAGATACATACTCATAATGGAAAACTTAGCGGCGCTATTCTGTACATTCAACATGCCACGAAAAACACGAAAACTAACAGAAAAAAGCGATCACGCTAAAAATGTAAGTCGGACAAACATGTACATGTAACAAACTGCGGACAAAAATACAACTCGCCGGGCATCTTTTCAAACTACAGCCCTACAGAGCACAAACTGTCCAACGATCTGCACTTAACTTATCGCGGTTGGAAGTTAGAATCTCTTTGGAGCAGCGTTGGTGTCGCAAGTGCGCCGGACTGCGCGAATTCCTTCCCTGACCTTTGCGGATCGAACGATTGCGCAGTAGCTCCTCCACTGACTAGACGAGCTTGAGCAACGTGGACAAAGATTATCCGCTCCTAGATCGGACATGTTTCCTTCCTAGTAGGTACTTTGCAAAAATATCATTGGAACAGAATTATAGAGCGTTGTGACAACGGGCATGAGGGTCACTTTAGCCGTAAAGAAAAAAACATTCTTGCTTACCAAAATATTTTTTGACTTATAAACAACAAAAACTATAGGTTATGAAGATGCTTGTTAGCTTATTTAACACTTTGACAGTCCCCATACCGCTTAGTATCCGTGCTACCCCCATACCCCCAGTCGTACCATCAGTGGTACCTCGGTTACTTAAAGGCTAAAATTGTTCTGTGGAGACCCAATGTTTTACATATGTTACATTAAGTTACCTGTTTCATTATCTACTTTTTACTATCTATTTTTATGCCCTACTTAACCATATTCAAAAATACACAAATGCGTCCGGTGTAATACATTATTTTTCCCAACAAAGTGAGTGAGGTGTGGGCCCCATATGTGTTACCCGGGCATGTTCGCCTTGTCTACCGGGCCGAGCCAGGTACATGGTATGTCCCGGGTACATGCGGTACCCGGGACTGTCAAAGTGTTAAACTACTACAATGTCTTGAAAGTATTCGATAAAGTACAAATTTAACAAATTTAAAAACATGCTCTAGAAACAAGTTTCAATTTCAATAGATATTTTGTCATGTTTGTTGGTCTATGACCATAAATTACGTTACCAAAGCATTCTGACATCACCTGTAGTTTCGCATGGTTTTAGGCATCGTTTAACCGATATTACCTGTTCCTCGTTCGACTTTAGTGCTCTTTGCCTCGGGCGATCGCGCCGCCGCCCGGCGAGTGCCGTACTCGCTTCACTTTAGCTCATTTACGACCCGAGCGAAATCAGTCTGTTATTGCGAACTGACAGCGATTTCCCAACGCGAGCCAGTGTTTGAACTCCGCTGAAGATTTAATTCTGTCTGCAGCATTGGCTATGACAGTTCTGCATATTACGCCTAATGTAATATTTTCAAATTTAAAATCTTAGATTATTTAGTTACCAAGCTTAATTTAATTTATTTAAGTATTCATTTTAATTATGTACCTAGTTTTAGTTTTTATATTTAAGTTTATATTATAATTTAGGTGTATAATTATTTTTTCCTACACATATATTATATAAATTATTATAGAGATATTCTATTTAAATTAAATTTGTTAATGCTGCTGATAAGTAATAAATACAATATAACTTAAGTAACTTGTACAATAAACCTTCTAAGTTAAGTTGAAAACTTAGATTGTTTATTGTACAAGTTACTAAATAATCTAAAATTTTCAATTTAAATATTCAATAGACGTAACACAGAACTGTCACAGCCAATACTGCAGTCAGAATTAAATCATCCTGCGGAGTTCAAACACTGGCTCGCGTTGGGCACTCGAAACCATCGTCTTAACCAGCGACATCTTTTTAATTTTTTATTATTAGATATTAAAATGAAACAACTATTTTGGAAATAATCTAACACGACAGTTTTCGTTTTTGTTGCTCTTCTATGTAACAAACCGCTTCAGGAACATAAAATACTCATAGGTATACGATGAATACGGAGAGGTTGCGTTCTTTCAGTGCTTCGTTAGTATTACACGATTGAGGAGGGCTTAAAAAAAAAAACGCTTTGTACCTATAACTTGCACGTGGTGATTGCCTCGGTCACATCAAACGTTGCGAGCTTCGATACTGTAATTATTCTTTGTTGTTGTGAAATAAAAGAGTTTGAACCACCCGCAGATTTGCCCCCGACCGCCGCCGCCGCCCGCGTCTCTTCGTGACGAAACGCACTCGATCCTATCTCGGATCTATTAGATTGTTGTTATTATTTCGACTGTTGAATGAAGCAAGTGCCGGGCGCATTGTGACCCGTAATCTGCTAGGCGTGCTGAATCAGGTTAAATGTTACGCTTTGTTCTGGATTTATGCTTGAAAATAAGAAATATGAATTTCTTGTTGTAATTTTGTAATCGAAATAGAGGATCCATTTAAGACGAGTAAGAGTAAGAGTATAAGCGCTACATTTTCTATAAGTGTAGGATAAAGAGATAGTTTTGATCGTCGATCGTAAATTTTGACATTTCTTCATGTACCTGCCTGTCAAAGTATTTTTTTTCAGAGGCACAAAATGAAAATCAGTATGCAGAAGGGCCGGTTAAAAAAAGTTGAATTCCGAAAAGCGTACAAAAGCTGAATCAGGAAAAAGAATAATTATGGCTAATCTACTTCTTAATATATAAATGGCTACGTATGTATGTTCCCCATAGACTCCAAAACGGCTGGATCGATTTTGATTAACTTTTCAGGGAATCTGCAGATTACCCAGCGGGTGATCATGTGAATGTCGGTACACGTGCGAAGCCGGGGCGGGTCGCTAGTCTTAATATATATAAGGCGATGAATGTATGTACTTTTATATGTATTTTTATATTATTATTATTATTTAATGTTTCATTCTTGATGTATCTGATTGTAATAGTGTTAGTGTAATTGGTTTAATGCCGTACTAATAAAATAAATAAATGTATGTTCCCTATAGACTCCAAAAAGGCTGGACCGATTTTGATGAAATTTTTAGGGAATCTTCAGATTAGCCCAGCTTATTAAGGTGATCCTGTGAAGTTTGGTATAAGCGTGCCATCTCGGGGCGGGTCACTAATACTAAATAAATGGGGAAAAGGATCTGGCGTTAAGTTTATTATTGCACTAGCTGCGCCTCGCGGTTTCACACGACATTCTACAGAAACCGATTTTTGTTTCGGGAAAAATAGTAGCCTATGTTTTAATCAAGGGTATTTAAGCTACCTCCATACCAAATCTCACTCAAATCCACTCAGACGTTAAAGAGTTGAACGGTAACAAACACCCGTACATACTAACGTATTAACAAACTTACACGCAATTTTTCGCATTTATAATATTCATATGATTATTCAAGAAATCTAATAAGAAGTAATAGATGACGCGATGACGTGCGCTTATTTATAGACTTGCATGAAAAGTTTAAATCTCATTGAGATTGTAACTTTATAGTGAGCTAGCATCGGAACTACTCAATAGATTAGAACGAAATAAACTGTTCTAAAGAAATAAAAATAATGTTTCCATATTATCATCGATTTCCAATCTCACAAAAAAAAGAAACTGCCGCTTCGGCTAAAGAAAAACACCATCTAATTAGTATTTCAGATTTTCCAAGCTTTTTCATGATCATGATTGGCCGCAAAGGATCATGACATGGTTTGAGCAAGATATTATCTTGCTTCTTTTGTCGATTCAGATTACTGCGCAAGTACATACGAATTTATAGGTACATAGTTTATCTAGAGCACGCATGAATATGTTGCATGATTGTTTGAAATTATTTCTATACATTAATGCATTTACCTAGATATCGTTATCTATAGGTATCTATGCTCAAGTAAATACTAGTAGGCACATAATGCGAGCTATAATTGCTTAGGTACACGTAATCGATACTGATAACGATTAATACATTGTTACAGTTTAGATTTTGTTTCCAATAATGCTGAAAAAAATGGTCTAAGTTAGAGTCATAATTCTTATTTCCAACGTCGTCTCAGATCAATAAAAAATATTACCCTGGATCCGGGTAGCTATCCGGGTTAAAACAGCAAACAGAACTACTAGAGGACGGGCATTCTTTGTCAAACATCTTATTAAAGTAAGCATTTGATAAATGCTCAATAGTTTTGAAATCTGTAGTAAGTTTTTAACTTAATTAATAATTATTAATATATTAAATTATTTAATACTGTGAAAAATCTGTGATAAGCAGTGACAGAGAGAGTGATATATTCTTCACCAACATTTTACCTACCCTTTTGGAGTCCGATAAACAAAAGCCAAATCTCAAACAAAACGAAATCATTTATGTGCTTGGGAAGCGCGGTATCCTATCTAATCAGTGCATAGTATTCACCAACACAATTATAAATAGCGTTGTGTAGGTATGGTTTAAAACAGACTGCGCTCTCATTGGTCGTTTCCCTAATAATGAGGGTGACGCATCGTGCGCATTCATAAAACCGAATGGACGCGCGTCGCGACGCCAACACTTTTGAACCAATGACGTCGCAGCTAGACTCTGACGAAGCTCTGAAAATTACTCGCATTGAAGCGCGAATAACGTCGCGATTTGGTTTTTTTTCCATGATACTGAGAAAAGAGACGAGCAAGGCGTCACGTTTGCCCATAACAGTTCAGCGCCACTCAGAAGTTTAACTTCAACAGCTTAAAACCATACATGGCAATGAACTGCGCTCGTCCCTCTTATATATTAGACGCTAAATTGTGGTGGACGTTATTTACACACAGCGCCATCTAGCCCCAAACTAAGCAAGCTTTTACTATGGGAACCAGATAACTGATAGAATACATAAATCCTTTTTTTTGGTATATACATACATAGAATACATAGAAACATCCAGACAAAGAACAAACATCCATGTTCATCACACAAAATGTTTGTCCTGGGTGGGAATCGAACCCACAACCCACAGCTCAGAAGGCGGAAATCCACCCACTGAGCCACAAGGCTAGTCAAATTGTGCCCAGTATTTTCGCTGGAAACATTGTCCTTCACTCCGGAACATTTTAATGTTTGCTTAACACTGGTTGATAGAGGAATAACTACTAAATCTATCGAAAACCATACGTATTTCCCTTTATTTGTAAAACTTTTTTTTAAACTATTTTGTAAAAGAGTCCTATCACTACAAAAAGGTGAACTTATTTGGTGACGAGTTATTTACATTGTTTTGGCATAATCTTAGGACATAACGGTTGGTTAGTTTGCCGAAGTTGCAAAAACTGGATTTTTATATAAACGTTTCAGCGAAAACCAATCATTATATTATCTAAATAACAATATAGCCTAAAAGCCCTTAAAACTTTATTCTTCCCCACAAAAATTATACTGAAATAAAATTAGCCTTTGGTATGTTGAGCGGAAATAATGAACAAGAGGTCGTCGGAGGTCGTGATATAAACGCTCGCATTACATGTAACCTTCTCCTCAGGCCGTGTGCTAATTTGGTTTTAAGGGGAAGTCTTGACTCGGGAAGTCTCAATAGGTAATAGCACTTTAAAAAGGGAAGGGGAGTCGCCGAAGAGGACTAAAAACGCGTTTTGTCTTTGCTTCAATATGTCTTTGGTCTTCCACTTCGTCTAGCACTCGAAAGACAAAGTAAATTTTGTCTATCTTGTCCCATTTTATAAAACTTTTTAGTCGGTTATTCTAAGTAAATTTTAGATTTCCGTGTAAATTTGAAGTAACTTTTAGATAATCAACGGTGCAGCCTAGTTTTCTAGGCTGCACTGCTAGACGTTTTGATTTAACATGTTTTTTTGTGATAAAAAATAATAGCTTGACATATTTTTTGCCTTAACAAACTCCCCAGAAGATTTAACCTCCCATCGAATAATCGGGCTCATACGAAAGGTATTAAAATTGCCGTTCCGCTCCGTTAACGCATTGTTTGATCAGTGCCAGCGCGAAGCTCTATTTCCATAATTTTTCTACCCACGCACCACCATTCTTCTGAATACACCATGCCACACGACCAAATACAAACGCTGTAAAACTTTATCGTAGCAAAAAGTACATGTCACACTCTTTGCCCGCTAGAGTAAATTCCCTTTATTTAATGCGAAAAGGTACTAAGTGGATAGCGACTCTTACGGCTGTATAGTAAGGTGGTAAGGCCTAAGTGACTTGGTGCGATATGAATTATGATTAAATATGTGTGGCTTTATGAGAGTAAACTCGTAAAGTTCAATTTGCAAACAAAACTGCGGGTAACGGTTGATGATTGACGGTGTCGGCCATGTTGGCATTTTAGTCTAATTTTTAAATTAAACTTGCTAAGTATTTAAAAAAAAAAAAACTCAGTGTATAAAAAATGATGCCCTGAATGGATATTTAAAATATCCATTCTGGGTCTGGGTGTGAGTTGTCCCTGCTTCGTGTGTGTTCCATGGCATCCCCGACACAGGGCATCCCAGTTGGAGCTCTAAAAAAAGTTAATAGATATAATCCCAAATCTACAAAAACAGTATATTTCTTGAAATATAATATGTATTATTTGTATATTACACACGTCTTGTAATATTTGTTAAACAAAGTAACTTTATTCTAACGTAGCTACCCTAAAACTTATGACTACAATAAGTAATAGCAATAACGTTTTATGGGCTGCCGAGTAACATTGGCATCGGGAGCCGTTTATCGCTGGGCGGCAATGGGCGGGCGGGTCGTGGGGCGGCCACGGCGATCGATAGCACGCCGCCCGCCCACGTCCAGAGGGGAAATAGAACTATTCAAATCTAATATATTTAAATGTGGTAGAAATATTCCGACCTAAAACTACGCGATTCTCCACTAAATTACAGAATTTATAACTATGTAGGGTATAATATGTATCAATATGATCTCTATGTGAAGATCTCTGTGTTTTTAGAAATGTTTTTATGTTTTTAAAAACATTTCTAAAAACACAGAGATCTTCACATAGAGATCATATTGATTATACCCTACATAGTTACATATTATTGTTTTTACTAAAACATTTCTTAAAACACAGAGATCTTCACATAGAGATCATATTGATACATATTATACCCTACATAGTTATAAATTCTGTAATTTAGTAGAGAATCGCGTAGTTTTAGGTCGGAATATTTCTACCACATTTAAATATATTAAAACACTTGTAGAGAACATACTGTTTCACTACTGTGAAACAGTATGTTCTCTACAAGTGTTTTACAATAAAAAATGCTGACCAGTTCCTTATCCGTCTACATAAATTTCAAACAACAGTTTATAAAAAAATTGTGTTTTCTTACAACTGGACTTTGGGTGGCCCAAATACTCTATTAATAGGGTTGCCTTCAGCTGCAGTCAAAGCATTCAGCTTTGACACAAAATTACCTACTTACAGAGGTACCTACAATTTTACGACCAAAGTTATGCGTTTCGGCATTATTCGTTGTACCTTATTAGTAGGAATATACAACCAATGTCCATTCGCGGCTCCTCGGTCACAATAATTACTCCAGGGAACAGAGCAAAACTTTCTACGGAGACCTTTTGAGCTCTACGGTAGAGCTCAGCGCCCAGAAGAAACGAAGAATACATCTCTACTTTTCTTTTCCTATCTCTACTTTTTGTAAACTATCCTAAATATAATATTATGAATGTGAATGGTGGATTTGTTTTTGCTTGGTTTGTTCCTTTTTAATGCAACTACGGATCGATTTGATTTGGGTGTAGTTCTAGGGTGAGAAATGCTCATTTTTTCCCGAAAAATAAAACGGTCCTGTATAATTGCCTTGCAGTTGAAACCGCGGGCTAAGAAAGTGCAAAATCGTATATACTAGTTGCCAGTATTGAGCAACTCGTTACCGGCCCAACGGGGCCGGAGGCCTGTGTTACTCTAAGGTTGCCAGTCTTGTGGTAGTAGATACAACCTTGTCGGTATAATACGCCTCATCATATCCAAGTGTCCTAAAAGTAATTGATAAACCCCAAGCCTCAGTTAGTTTGTGAACAAAAACGGGGAAACTCGTGTAATGTTTGTGTTTCCCATAATTTTCCCATAGTAATTTTAAGGTAAACTTCAAGGGTGAAAGGGCGTAGGGCGAAAAAATAAAACGTGTTGATATATAGGGGAACAATAGCTGTCGAGTTAGAAAATGATTAAATTGTTTTTGTGAAAGCCGTCATTAAGTATGTGCACTTCTTAAATGTGTTCTGCGAATACATACATATTATTAAATACATTATTTCAACGTTATATTCAGTACTAGTAGTTCAGTACTCAAAAATATGAAAATGAGTAAATATTATCATTTATTGTATCAATTTTACAATGTGGAGGTTTTACCTAACAGGTGTAGTCTATTTATTGTATAGTATACATTTTTGGTATAACATATTGTATAAGTATATAATATGTAATACCAAAAATCTACTACTATATACTTATATAATATGTATCGCATAGTTCAACAACAAATGGTAAAAACCGGCTAAATGTTAAGCCCGGTTCGCTATTAGGAGCCCGAAGAAAAACGTTAATGGTCTCTCTCGTTTGTTAGACGGCCCTACCTTGTCTGTAGGTCTATTTAACAGGTAAGGTGACCCTACAAAATTTCAAAATGGGATCTACGGATTCTCTATAGATTCATTAAGGGTCTTAGAACTGGATCTAATGAGAATGATCGTAACATATCAGAGGCTATTTATATCATACATTGTTATTGGTTACTATTGGTTCTTTATACCTAAAATAAACAGTTTGCAAAGCGCATGTTGAAGTAACACATACAAGAATACAAGAATAAAATAGTGTTTTTATTTAAACTAGCTTGTCCTCGAAAAATCCTAAAATATGCCTCTTTTTATTTTTTGTTCTAGTACATCCGAGTTTCATTGAATAAGCATGAATAAAGATTTAATTTCCATACAAAGATGCATATGTTAATGTTACCCCTTTAGAGGTGGAATTTCGCAAAATCCGTTCGTAATTCACCTAGATCATTTGAGAAGTACGGGGTTCAATTTTAATCTATCATAAGCGGATTGGTCCGTGCAGATTCCTATAAAAGGGCTTGTTCTTTTATATAGATTACTTTAAAGCTTAAATATATATACTAAAATATATATACTAAAATATATATACTTAAATATATATAATACTTTAAAATCTAAGACTTTAAACCAACTAGTTAAACCATTTCCAGCTTGACGTAGGTCGTCCATGCTCAGGTATTGCACAAGATAAGTACGGTATTACACGTTCATATATCATTATAAATAAGCACTTCCGACAACATAGTTATCTAGCATATTGAACTAAGAAAGTTTTCACTGATAGCATTAAGATAAGTGGACGCATTAGGAAGGCTCTAAAGTATCTTGATGTGGTTGGTTTTCCTGCTTCGTTTACTGACATATACGGTTAACATGTGGTAGAGTAACTGTGACAATCTAAGACGTCAGCGTAACATCGAGCACTTTAGAGTTCCCAGTTCAGAGTTCTCGAGAGTCTCTTCAGAGGACTGTCCCACAATAAAAGTTACGCGACACAGTGGGAAAGTATCAAGAATCTGTACCTAATGTGGGCGTAGACTAAGTTGTCGTATAGAAAGAACCTTCTAAAGTATTCTAAGCAACGAGAAATCACCCAAAATGCAATGACTTTGTTAGAAGCTATTTTTTGTTGATTGTATAGCTTAGCCTTATTTTATACATCCATACAGATATTATAATTCAGAGGCCACAGTCATAACGACCAATTAAACCTTTTAATTAAAGTGGTATAAAATTGAATACGTTCGTCTCAAGCCTTGCACAAGCCTAAAACTTCGTTTGCGAGATTAAGAACTACATGAAAGAACCTACATTAGACCTGTCAGGCCTTACAAAACTGAAACAACGCCATCTACCGAACTATAGAAAGTAATTATATTCTGCCTGCCTATCGCTTATCTACGCTATCGCTTATTACTTGCTTTGTTACCTTTTCACGACTAAACGGCTGCACCGATTTCGATAATAAATTAAATGGCTATGGTCAGATTTTTTTTTCCTCGAAAGCAGCTGCACGTGTAAGAAAGTTCCAAATAAATATAATAGTTAGTATACGTTATTCAATGTGCGAGGAGTGCGATGTAACATTCAATATTTTAGGTAGTATCTACTAGAATAACCTTTAGGAGTAACAGTTCTATAAGTTTTACTTATTTTCCTCCCTAAAATATTAAAATAAGCCAGGTTCTTGAAGACTAACAATAACATTCGATTATCATCTGAACGAAAATGCCGATTGTTAAACAGTTTTGTCGGAAAAACAGTAAAATTTTACATTTTTTTAGGTACCTAGTCACATAGTTTTTTAAACAGCCGAGTTGTAATGCATTTTAGTTATACCACGCATTCAAATACCTAACACAGCTGATTCGATCCACTTCAAATTACTCCTCCTCTTTGCGTCTCTGCCATCACCGACTGAGTCTTGGTTCAAACTAGCCAGTTTTCTTTGCAATGTTATGCATTTCTGTTTCCAGGCATTGCACTTTTCAGTAAGCACCATTTTTTGTATCAGGAGTTGTTGTATACGCCCCTGAAGTTCTAGTTTGGAGGCGAACTCATACGAAAAAGATGGAACTCTGTTTTTATTCTTAAAAATCTTCAGCATTATTGCGGCCGTTGCTTGAACTTTATTTTTCATACCCTGAAATAAAAAGTAGCTTGTTTTTGCAACAGAAGACTGTAAATTCATACAATAATTTTAAGTAAAGATTGAAAATTCCTAACCTTTAAATTACTATAAAGACAAAAAAAAAACATTTTTTTAATTAATATTCCTTAATTTTTGGTACCAACATAATAAATAATCAATAGAATCATTTTGTATTTAACTAATAATAATAATAGTACGATATGAGTTGCTACAGTTTTTTTATTTATTTATTTATATAAATCAAAAGAGTAGTGTGTTGGCGAGAAAACTCGGGCTCGGTAATATGAAAAAATAATTTTTTTATTCTTTTGACTTGCCTCTTCCAATGAATCGTCTCTTATCACCGGAAGCGCTGTTTTTGATATGTAAACACGGTCCCCCGCAGCGACGTATTTGTCTTCATCCCTGAAGTGAGCTGAACAGATCCTGGTGTGCTTAGTTGGAGTCCAATCGTGCTGGCATCGCTCCCGTCTAATGATATCGACCCATGCCTGATGCCTCAGACCCACTACAGGGAACCTTCAGGATATATTGAAGAGTTTAAAAAAAAAATACAGTAGTTAAAGTTCTTATAACCAAACTAGGCTGGAGCCACAGATTTCTTCTTTTATATATTACAGGCAAAACCTTTTTGGATAGAAATAACTGCCTTTTCCTTAACGCGAAAACAAATATTCCTTTAAACAAACATTTCTTGCTTGCAAAATCACCGCATCATTTCGATTAGGAAAAATCAGTTCAGACTAGGCCATACAAGTTTATCTTGGATTGTACAAAGATATTCATACTAGGACCAGCCCTTTCAGCCTAGGCAAACGTAGTTTGATGGTTTGTGTTAGCAGTATGGACTAGGATTAACTGGTTTGTCGTAACACGCATAGATCCCAAAATCGGGTTTGGCCTGTAACTTCATCATGTACTGGAGTAGAAAAAAAAGATTGAATCATGCTAGACATGCATTGGGGAATTTAAAAGGAGAGGAAGTTCCGATGCTACGAAAATGCTTGATAGAACGAATTCGTTGGCTTGGTGTATGTGCAATACATTTCCAACCCACTGATGTGTATTTGATGTCTCAGCAGTGATGACTGATGATGATGGTGATGCTACTTACTGGTGGTACGTGATGCCGTGGCTTTTGTTAAACTTTTTTATGTTGTTCTTACAAGATCTTAAAATACAAGACGGCATTTTTTAGCTTGCGTTAAATCCACGCAATTAATAGTAACTTATAGTTCACAGTTTGACATTTATTTGACGTGCTCCTTTGGACCATAAAGGATGAGTCACAGTTGACACATACCTACTCAGAGGCCAGTTACCTACGATACAAACAAAAAAAGTATATTGTATGATTCAAATTTTGTTACGACACTACAAAACTTGGCATATTTCAAAAACAGCATCCTATCAAGTACTACAAGTAGATATCATTGTCCAATCTACATACGTTTATACAACATCACTTTCTGTACAGTATTCTCCCTATTATTTTTCTGTCATGGCTTCAATCCTATACTATAATTCTTCGTTTCTTAAACGACTAGCATCAAATCATTGTACAGTGAATCAAAAAGTTATCAGCTCGGAAATCCAATTATTCTACAGCAGTTAGTCGTGCCATTAACAAATCACCTTATGAATATTCATGGGTCATCCTGCGAGGGTAGAGGGATGAGCAATACGCGTAGCTTTAATAATAAAAACATATTAGCCGCATCGCATGTCTGTGTTTCCGTGACCGGGCAGTTTTACACCTGGCGGCGGGCGAGAGGGTGAGAGGTCGGCGTTCCACCCCCAGACTGCCCCCCGGGCTAGATGATGGCCGGGAGCGGAGGCCGGGGGGCAAAGGCACCGTTTGTCAGCGGTCAGCTATTAATGAATGTGCCCATAATGTTTATTGTGCCCGCTGAGCGGTTTCGGGTATTGCTTGTAATTCATCGTTCTGTAAATTGAGCCTCGTCAACGAACGGTTTTGGACCCAATTCACAGACAGACGCACTGAACAAAATATTAATGTAATTGAAATTACTTGACAGTATAGCTTATTGAATCAGGCGTTACTTTGCAGAAGTTTATTTTCAAAACTATATTATATTACAAGTCCATAACAAAATAATCTCTAGTGTTTTTCCGCTTGAGGGTATTCTTAAACCACTCATCGTACATGTTACATACATATTAAATAAATATTTACATAGTTAAAAATTATATGAAAACTGTATCTTTAATAAACTTTATAAATATATAACTTTATATGCGAACTTACAATTTTATAATGAACTTCATACCTCTTTCATAAGATATTGCAAAAACCATTAGTAAAAATTATATTCTTGCTAAACATAGCTGAATAATTTACCTAATATACTATTTATGCTGAGGGTTGTTATAAAGTTACTTAAATAAAATAAGATTAAAATATAATAATTAAAACATTTTGGTCGACAAAAAACGTGACCAAAATCTAGCCCAAAGGGTATTCATATTCATATTCATATTTATTTTAGCATTCCACAATGTATGTTGGTACTTAGTAGTTTTACATTTTGGTCACAATTGTGGACCCCGTCGGGTACCAGCTAAAGAAGTAGAAGAGTAGAGAGAGGGACAGCAGTAACCATAAATTTAGTTATGTAACAGTGCTATATGTTTTTATCTGTTAGATACTCATCTATGGAGTAATATACTTTATTTATTAAAAATTGTTTCAGTAATTTAAAAAAATGTTTATCTCGCGATTCATGTTTTATTGAGTTCGGTAATTTGTTATATATTTTGATGCCCATTACAAAGGGGCTGGTTGAGTGAAGTGTGAGACGTGAAGCTGGTAACATCAATCTGTTTTTGTATCTTAGATTAAATTGCTTAGCTGATCGTTTTGTGAAAAGGTCCGGATGGTTCTTGACGAATTTACATATTTCGAAGATATATATAGATGGTAAGGTGAGTATTTTGTGTTTGTGAAAAAATGGCCTACAGGTGTCGGTCTGCTCGATGTTAACAAGAATACGTATTAATTTCTTTTGCGCGGTGAAGAGGGAGGGAGCAACGAGCATCGCCATACGAAGTGGTAATGGTGCATTTCGGGACCAATTTCCACTAGTAGCAGTCTTTTGTAAAGTTGTTTATATAAAATGAAGTTATTCGTTTAGTTTAATCAACTTATAATTTGTTTTATATACTTACATATACACAGCAAAATGTTCAAACAACTAAGTTCAACATTTACTTGAACGGAGAATTCATGAACTACTCCACAGCGTTTATGTCTTTAGTTACTATAAACGTTTACTTACTAATCTGTGCTGTGAAACTCAGACTGTAATTACATAAGATGCGAAGCAATAACTGCTTAAGGTGCATCGTTTCAGTCATCGCGCGAAATTCAAATTTTCTTACGTTTTTTGTCAATTACAGCTTAATTACTCATCGTGGATTTATTGAAACCAATTTTGCGCCAATAAATACGTTGTTTTAAGAAATTACGGGTAAAATGATGACCTAAATAACATTGGTTTAGCTACAAATTTCAATCAGCTGATTTTCATCTTGGTTTTCGGTTTAGTGGGAAATGTACTTATACTAGCTTTCAACCTGAATTTTTGGTTGGTGTAATTTCTTGAAACAATCTATTTATTATCGCAAAATTAGTTTTCATGAACCTACGATGAGTAATTAAGCTGTAATTTACATAAAACGCAAGAAAATTTGAATTTCGCGCGCTGAGTGAAACGTTGCACCTTAAGTGCTTATTCCAAATCGACGGGTATTAATTACTTACGCGCTCTTATGATTAAGATGCCGTTATCGTTTACATTAACGTCTATTAGAATTAACTGGAGAATGTGGGATTCATTATAAACTGGCAAAATACATATGTACTAATTAGGTGCCTCATCTACTTAATCAATCACGAATACAGTTGCTTGGTATGGACAAATGAACGCCTAGAGTTAATCCAAAAGAATTTACTGGAATGTACTTACTAATAGCAATAAACAGACAAAATATTATCAGTTAGTATCACAAATCTTTTTTTTTTTATGTCGCTCGGTGAGGAGACGAGCAAGTCGCTCACCTGATGTTAAGCGTCACGTCATCATAACAGTCAGTCAGTCAGTCGTCATAACAGTTCAGTGCCACCCAGAATTTTGAACTTCAACAGTTCAAAACTATATACAACTAGTTCAGTTCAACGCGGCAATGCACTGCGCTCGTCACCCTGAAATGTTAGATGTTAAATCTCTGTATGCCCGGTAATTATATCGTATTATCATACATATCGTTGACGGGTATTGTAACGAGTGTATAAGTGGACACAATCTGAATAATTTTTACAATTTCGTTTTTAAACGACTTTTTTTTTGTTTGTTACTTCAGAACTCCATCATTTATGAACAGATTTGGAAACATTATTTTTCGATATGAAAGGTTCCAAACTTCCAAAATGTGCAATTTTTATCAAAATCCAGCCCTGATAGTTGGATCCATAAGGAATTGAGGGAAGTTCTCAAAAATTATAGGCACACATTTAGCGATTTTGGCATTTTCATCAACAAATCAAGCATTCGCATTCAGAAACTATAATTTAGTGAAGTGAAACTGATGATGAAGAAAACAGAAGGCCATTACAACTCCTCAATACTACGTATTTCACGCGAGATGCCAAGATAATCTCGATTATAATGAAGCGAATATAAGCGAAGCAAATTTAAATAAATGTTTTTGATGAACTCGGTTTTATTTATTTAAAATTATTGTAGACCAAATAGGAATTGCCTTGTTTATAAATCCTCAACAACAATTTTTCGCAATTTCTCTATTTAGACTTAGCCTCATTTACAACATTCCTGGACTATTTGACATTCGTGATTTTGTTTTATATAGTAACAAAACAAAATAAAATACTTACGTCGTCCGTAATACCAATCAGCGAATAGACTTCTGTTAAAATCTTCTGTGCCACTATTTCAGAAGAAAATACGATAAATTGATGAACATCGTTAGCGGCGAAACGGGTTGGTCTCTTAACATATATCACGATGTAATTTACGCTATTATAGTAAATGTATATAACATGATGTTCTTTGATATAAATAATCATAGTAATTTTAAATTAAATAAATCGACTTCATCAGAACCATTTATTTCAATTTGCTTCGTCATAGTCGCTTAACTATCATAATCGAGATTATCTTGGCGCTACCCATGAAATAGGTATCATTGCGGAGTTCTGGTGGCCATCTGTGGTGTTCTTTATTACTTCCACTTCACTAAATGATACTTTCTGAATGCAAGTGCTTGACTTGTTGATGAAAATACCAAAATCGCTACATGAATGCCTATAATATTTGAAGAATTCCTTCTATTCCTCATGGATCCCTGGTGTTTGATAAATAGAACCACCACCACAACACCAAAAGATTTTTCCAAATCGGTTTATAAATGACGGAGTTCTGAGATCACACTCATAAAAAAAATACGAAATAAAAAAGAGTTGAGAATCTCTTTTTTCTTTTTCTTATCTTCAACTCGGTATCTGTGGATAACAAAAACAGTGAATAAACTGGATCTAATTTCTTGATTACTAACGACACTTTAAAACATGTGATTTGGTACGACTAGTTGTACGGCTGTATACATAGCAATAGAATCATTGAATAAAAGGAATAGTGCGAGATGGAAACGTAGCTAAAGTAAAACGCTAGACAGTGAGAAAAGTGCGCTGATCACGAACGACTATAAAGACATTTAGTTATGGATACGACAGACCACCGTATGGCACCAGAGGTCAGGGGTGGTTGTTATCACGTGCCATCGTTTAAACATTTGACTCCATTTTATTATAATAATGAAATTATTGTCGGCACGGGGGCCGATCGCGTGTCGGACACGGGTCTTCCCCTCTCCCCATTACCTCATTAAAAGATAGATGCTACGACTGCGGGGCTTTAACTTTTTAATTTGATGGCCTGCGGTAGTGAAACACTGTCGTATTGAAAAGGTGTGATTTTAACGAGCTTTGACTTGCACTGAAGTTATCAAGGAATTCTTTATGTTTGAAACGATAGACGCGCGTTGATTTCTTTTTGATGGGCGAATGATAGTGGTTTTATTTATACATTTTTGAGTACTATGCTACTTAGCTTTATTATTATTTAGAAATACAAAAAGCTACTAGATAACACTTAATGATTGACAACTAGTAATTATTTTTGTAGCTATCGCTCATTTATAAGGATACCTAATAGGAATCTCGGTAATTACTAATAAAGGTACAATTAGCAACCGAAGAAGTATGTAGATACAACAATCTGGAAGGAAGGGGGTCGATTAATTAGCTAATGGACACCCTGTGAGCCTTCCCGCTTACCCCGCTCGCCCCGCGGCCCCTAATGGATTGAGGCACGCTCGTCGACTCGCCAACGATCTCCGATTTCGTCCGCTCTGTGTATGACAAGCTTTTACAATGTGAGATAGTAAATTTGTTAAAAACGATTTGCGATTTGATATCGAGATTTTGTGCCCATTACTGCACCGGCGGTGTTGGGGTTTCAATTTTGCTGGCTCGTTTCTTAAAAACGTATAATATAGTAATAGTTTTTTTAAGAAATAGTATATAAGTGACTTAAAGATCATCAATTAATTTCTAATGTTTTTAAATTTTACTTAAGTACTAAAAGTATGTGTCGGATAGTTATTAGTCACATTTTATTTCACTTAGATATTGTCAAAAATAATTTCTCATAATAATCGAAACGACAGTTTTATAGTTGGCCGTAATAAAAAACGCATAACTTGTCCTCTGACGCAAATTGAATGGGCTTTCGGAGTAGGTGAGAGGTGGCTGGACCCTGCCAAAGAATAAAATGCTTTGTGTTAAAGGGATTTAGGTTATATTCGTATAGCAGGTAGTCATAGTGTCGTAAAGCGGTATGGGGTAGTGGAAATGATTACAGAAACGTATAAAGTATAGTTAGAGGAGCGAATGTTATGGTAGCTGCAGTAATCTGGTATCGACGTGCCACTTTACTTGAACCCGCAGAGCATCGTTGGATATGAGTTCTATTTTCTGACCTATTTTACCTATTTTATTCCTCCTCCATATTTATTCTATACCAGTTTCTTTTTTTTTTTTGTTTGTATGTATTTTCTGACATGTTTTTTTTTTTTTTTTTTTTTTTTTGTTGCCGAACATTACCAACATAATGCTGTTAGTTTCAAACAGTATCATTTGCAAATACAAACAAGCTGCCTAATGCTCGTTGATCTATATAGAATTTATACTATGGACACCAAGATAAAATTAAATGTCTAAAAATATTGTACAAAAAAAATTGTGTTTGTTCTATGGCTGGGTGTTAATATCTATATAAGTATGTATTTAAAAATATCTATGTACGTATATCAGTCTCTGGCAGCCATATTACAAGCTTTGCTTTGTTTAGGCTCAGATGACCGTGTGTGCAAAAATGTCCCAGATATTTATTTATTTATAATTATTTTGATGGTTTTACAAATAAATATTGTTATGTTTTTTTAGAAAATAGAAAATAGATATTTCAGAATGAAACATTATAACTTTATTATTGGCTGAGCCTGTCGAAATAAAAATGAAAACGTATTACGAGAATTTGAAAAAGTAAAATTACTGTAACACTTTTGTTAAACGAAAACATAGGTATAATCTAATACAAACTTAATAGCGGCTGTGAACGAGGTTCAGGCAAATCGGCTTCTCCAACGCCTGCGCTGGGCCTCGTTTGAACTTCACAGCTGCCATAAAGTGTGATGTTGATAACGAAGTTCTTACTCGATGGTTTGTATGTTTGTCCGACTTAACTTGCAAACCGTTGACCTCATGATGTTTTGTAGGCAAGTAGTAGATTTTGATTTTCATGCTCGAATATGAGCAAAATCTGTGACCCATAACTTTGAAAGCGATAGCGAGAGTTGCGCGAGGGGGACCGCGCATAGTGCGACTAAGTTGGTACGAGCGAGATGGCATGCTCTCGCAGTCAGAATCACGAACGTTTCAAAGTTAGAGGATAAGCCACCGGTTCAGGGTTTGTGAAGTTATAGGAGTGGCGAGGTCTTAATTCGGCGCGAACTACTAGTTAGATAGTAAGGTACGGTAAGGTACGTAGTAAGGTACGGCGCAGAACGTTAGGTAAGGTAAACGGTAAAAGGTAACGTACGTAGTAAGGTACGGTGTAGAATACGTTATTAAAATTAGATTGCGAAAGTTACTTAATTTATACCTAATCAAATTATAAATTATTTTCTAATATCCTGCAGTCGATGATGTTATTAATTCAAATTAGTTGCAAAAGCAGTGGGACACATTATTTCACATTATTTCTTTTTATAAAATGTTCTAGTATAAATATTTATAGTGTGCTATATACGTGGTAGGATGAGTCAGATAGAGACGCGTTGTCTCATAGAAGTAGAAAAAGTATATCTTCGTAAGTATAGCAATGTTGTCTCCATATTAACTTTTCTATTAATTTTATCTGTATCCACAAAATTTTACATAAATTAAGGGGAATTTTATTAACAAAAATTATATACATATTTACAATAAAAAAAAATAACCTATCTACTACTACTAACCTACTTAAAATTAAAACAAATTATAAACAAAAATAAATAAAGATAATCTAATCTACGAGCCCCTTGGTGGAAGGGAGTGTGGCCAGAATGCTGGCAGCATTGCCACGTCTGTATCCTATATTAATAATTGAGCAACATTTTTAATAAATATTGTTCGTATACACTATTAAAAAAAACACTTGGCTTGATTTATATAAAAATCTCTGTTCGGGTGGGCCTGTGCGTTGATAATAGAAAAAGTCTCGTTCTTTTACATATTTCGTGGGCTAATCGATGAACTGGGCCGATCGAGATCTGCCTGGGCAGATCACGATACGCCGACATTTCTTGATTTGACCGATTATTTAATGATATTCCCAGTATAAAGTTGGGCAGATCGATGAGAGGACCCTATTTGTCGTTTTGTCTCGCTAGTCACTTGGCCACATCGAGATGTGGCTGGGTGCATCATAATGTAGTTCCGTTTCGTGACGCTTGCGGCGCTGTTTGCGTTCTGTCAGCTATGTGCTTACGTGCGAGAAAGATCGCGGCGATTTTCTTGCGTTTTTGATAATGACAACTTAATTAGTCATCATAACAGCACCTTAAAAGCAAAAACAAGCTGGCATTGTACGGGAGGGAAAAATCATAATTTTTCCAACCGACAATGGAAAATAAGAAAAATGCGGGTAAAACCGCTGGTCGTTTCGTATATATACCTACTTATTTAATACTAGTTGTTACCCGGGACTTCGTACGCGTGGACATTAAAAAAAGTATCATATGTCTTTCTTATCAAATTTTATCAAGTTCTGTGTAGCCGTGATAGCACGACAAACATCCAGACAGACAAAGTCACTTCCTGTAGTTCGCTAGATGGTGTTGATCTATTTTTTTTGCATTTTTTGACGTTTTGTATGGACTAACAGATTATAGATGAATGTATGTAACAGATGTAATGCAGGGAGTTCTGAATCGAGCAAGCGAAATTTTTTCTTCGAGACGAACGTATTCATTTTTATACCTCAAAGATTTATTTTACTCTGTTTATTCCTCTGAATTATAATATTAGTTAGGATTGTATTTATTCGATCATTTGCAAGACATGGTTATAAATTTAATAGCCATCGCTCAAAAACACGTGCGCGCGCATTTATCGACTCTCTTATCGTGGTTCTCTAATCCGCCCTCGGCGAGCCGCCCGCCCAACGCCGTGATTGGGCAGACTCGAGTAATGGGACATTTTATGTACAGGCAGTGAATAACTTTACATAATCCTAAGCTCTAGTGGAAGTCTGATAACATAAGATTATTTTGTACTTAATATATATTATCTATTAAATGGGTACTTGTTTATGGACTTAACTTTTTTCTTTGATACGAACCACCATAAAGTGGAGTGAAATCAGACATACGAATATAAGATACCTAATAACTATTCTATTCAACACTACATATTTCCAGTCAAGTCCATAACTGTAATAGACGTTATTAGTTTTTTTTTAACAAAAAAAAAAAGGTGTGCTTACAAACAGAGCGCTCCCGCGTTGAACGATACATTATCATGGCCAAAGAATATCTACAGGGGTCATCGCCAAAAAACGACCTCGTACGCCTCACAGCGCTACGCCAAAAAATTAAGATGATATGAACGCCTACAAGCACTCCCTGCCCGTGGTCCACATTTGTATCACCTGGATACATCACCTGGATGTATCAGGGGATATTTTGCCTTCCCGTGGCCCACCTCACGATAATTGGATGTACCACGGATTTTATTTCTTTCCATGGTCCACCTTAGTTCACCCGGCTGGACCACCTTTGTTATGGATATATACAAACTTCTTTGTCGTGGCCAACGGACGCGTATTGGTCGTTGAAGGATTGTGCTAATGAAACTGCTGCGTATAGGCTTTAAATCCCGGAAAAAATAACGATTGAAACGAGTGAAACTTCAGGGCGTAGTTATTAGTAACTTATAAACCTGATATGATGATGATGACTTATAGAGCATAAAAATGTTGAATATACCTGAGGTGTCATTTTGACACTGACATAACATGCCGTTTCTATTTATATTCATAAAGTATCTCAAATTAAAAATCAGACGTTATATATGGTGCGTTTATAAAAAAAAAGCATCACAAAGTGATGTCAATATTCTAACCTACAACTTTCTATCGGAATCGCCCTGTTGATCATATAAACAAAATGACGTTTTGACTTTTTAATGAATGTATTGTCATACGAAATAATGACAGCTAAAACAAAACACAAAAGAAAATAGACAAATAAAAGGTTTAAGTACATGGAACTTGTATGAATGGCTACGCGAAGGAATGTGCCGCACGCGCTCTCACGCACACAGCAAACATTTGCTCACCTACATACACACCGCCAGATGAAACGAGTTATATCATACACACATCCACAGCCAGACTATCGACATACTTGCACACAAACACACTGTATACTCGCTAACATACTAAAAGTAGCTGTATAATTTTTTTATTTATATATTCAAATTAAAGTACGTAATTATGATTTATTGCATGTCGTTAGAGGTATTATTAAGAAATAATATAGCTTTGCGTTAAAGTTAATGAGTGAATGGATTTCAAGGTAAAAGGGTTCGTAGTGCTTTTTAGGGTCTATTACTAAGCCTAGGCACACCACACACCAAAGACACTTTTGTGTGCAGTAAAACATTTGTGTTACGTGGCACACTTTTTGTGATAAAATGTGGTGTGGTGTGTCTATTAGCGCACTCATATTTAAATGTACGACGAAAAAAATGATAAATGTTTTGTGTGGTGTTCAACATTTGTAGTATTGGTGTGTGGTGCGCCTTAGATCCTATTACTAAGCCTGCGCATAAGCTTCATCTATAAGCTCGCATAAGCTCGATAAAGGAGTACATAAATGATAATTTATAAATAGTAAGTACCTAAGATGACGGTTGGATAGGTTCAATTTGATAATCGCTTGACTTGTAAATTTAACGATGTAATAATAAATAACCTATATCTGCACGCCGTCTATCTGTCTATCCGTCTGACTGACCTTTAAAAGAATAAACTTTTCACACAATATGAGGTATAATGACGGATTTCTCGACAATAAAAATAGTAAAAAGTACAAAATTAAGGGAGGTTTTAAAAAAGAAACGTGTGTTCCGACATTTCTTGTTTTTTTTTTCTTTTGGCTCGACCGTAAAAACGTTAATACGTAACGAGCATCAAAGTTGGTGTGATAATAGTGGAAATTTTATAGTATAACAAAAAATATTAAAAATTGGTCAAGATTGAATTGGGCTCGCACTATGTGTCCTAAACGGAATAAAGGTCATGGATGGTTTTTATTTTATAAGCGAACATGACTTCAGATGTATGATGAAATGCGATGAATATTTTAGTCGTTCGATAGAAATTATTACAAATGACACATATTATCTAATTGAAAATAGTACTTATGTAAAGAAATTGTTATCAAAAAGGTGTATGAATCCCCTACAAATACTATTATACAAATCTGTTTATATATTCGTGAAAGATATGAGGCTATTTCGATACAAAGTTAGTATTATACCCATTGTACCCAAACTGTTCCTAATTACCTTCCCAAAAGCATTTAATTGATAAAACATTTGTCATCGACAGTACCCACTGCTTTGAATGGCGTTGGCAAGACGCGAGACTACTATTTAGTCCGTTACTTGTCTTATGAATGGTGCCTCTTTCGAGAGTGCCCAAAAAGCCTTTAACATTCGCGTCCACTCAAACAAAAGTATGCCATAGCTCCATGGACCTAAAGGCTTTAATTTTACATGAATTTTGCCCTCAAAAAGCTCATTCTTTGTATATTTTTGAGATTCTTACCGAAAGGAAAGGAAGTGAAGTGCATAAAAGTGTGCGAAGTTGATGTTTTAGTTAGGAAAAACTGTCTTGACGCCCACGCGCCTCCGGAAACATCGGATGCTGAGATCTTATCCGGGCTCAAAGCTCTATGCTGAGCACGATTCCGTCATTAGCAGAATTTGTGATTTTTTACCTCTCTAGAGGAAGTCGTGATAACGTCGATGAAGGTCGTTGAACTTTGAAACTGTTTTAATTTATGAATGAAGATTGGAGAGCCTCATATAAAATTACTATACGCTATGAAAATGAGCTGAATAACTAAAGTTGAAGTTGGAACAATGAACATAGTACAAGCGTTGTGACACGCGCGTGTTCTACTTGTCTGTCTGTCCGTCACGAGCAGTGAATTGATCGGTTAATCACGAGAACAATTATTGCGACTCGCCGTCTAATTCACGGACATATACCTTGGAAGCTTGGGACTTCCTTGGTGAAGGTATTTCATGACATTGGTGATTTTTATATGCACAGCGAGGATGTGAGACCCTCTAGCAGAGACTGCGTAAAGTACAATATGGATGACTTTAAATCTAAAGTAAATTCTAGGTAGGCTTACTTACTCTGTCCTAGACCACTTAATTGTAAATGTAAATTATTATGTTTTCAATATAAAAATAAGCAGCGTTTAAATATAAAATAAAATAAAAGTTTTGTAAGGACTAAATTGATTAATCCATTTTATTTATAACTAGCATGCCTGGCATGGCTTCGCCCGCATAGGCAACATTAAACGAGACACCCCATTACATTGATTTTCGAAAAATCCTGAGATATGCCTTTCCTTATTTTTTATGCTTAGTACACAAACTGAGTTTCATCCGCTTAGCATAAAAAGTTTTTTTTTCCATACAAACATTGGGGGTCCATTTTACCTCTTTATAGGTGAATTTTTCCAAAATCCGTTATTATAGTTCACATAGACCATTTGAGGAGTATTTATTGGCTTCAAATTTCACGTGTGTATCACAAGCGGTTTAGTCTGTGCGTTGATTTCTAGAAACAGGGTTGCCCTTATATATCTTAATCTTAACTAATAATATAAATGCGAATGTAAGTTTCTCTGTCTATCTATCTGTCTTTCTGTCTCTGTCTGGGTGTTTGTCGCGTTATCACGATTAAACGGCTGAATGAAGGCTGAACGAAGTCGCGGATAACAGCTAGTAATTAGATAAATTTAATTAATAATTAATTATATTACCTACCCAGTACCACCTCACCAGTAGTATACAGCACATATAGCTTCTTTATGTCGATGGTATAAAGTATCTAACCAACCTGTACATTTGATTGGGAAAATGCTTCCATTCTGCACAACTAATACTCAATACTCAATCATTAATTGCGACGTATGTAGATACATGCAGGTCTTAAATAACTTGTTTTGGGTTTAGTAATACATTTGACCCTATTAGGGTATGGCAACAGTTGGTGCGGAGCGGTCTATTTGTATGACATCCAAATTTTCCAAAAAAATCGTCTGGGATGTAATAACATTTGTATTCGATGACGCAATTTAGATTTTTAATAAAATGATCTACTTTTAGTTTGTTCGGCATTTTGTTAAATATCTTTACGAGTATTGTAATAGGGCCAGAGCTGTGCATTTTCTAGACGCCTATTATGCAAGGTGGTCCAAACGGCGACGTCAATCCGAAAAATTTACGTTCCTCATACCAAGGGCTTCACGAAAATACCCCATGTATGTTCTACGATTTTTCGTAGTGTAGGAGCTATATTTATTTTTATTTTCTTAAATATCAATGACTGCTAAACTATGAAAAATCGTAGAACATACATGGGGTAATTTCGTGAAGACTATGCCTATGCCTCGTGGTAAGAGGAACCTACATTTTTCAGATTGACGTAACCGTTTGGACTAACCTGTATGTATCAATGATATTTTACTTTTTACCTCCTTAATCCTTGGCGCTTTGAATTCGGCTCCGCTGCAGTCTGTTTACAGCTTATTGTAACTTAGCAACCAAGTTCCGCCAAAGAGTGCGAAACAAGATGCGAAAAGTAGGTGAGTAAAAGAGATAGATATATAATAAATCTGAATTAAAGACATAAAGATAAATAAAAAGATAGATAGATTCTAAAGATATAATTAAATCTGTCCTAAAGACAGATTTCGCAGGGCCATTTTAAGGGCGCTAATAGGTGATGTTTTTTAAGAGATTTCAAGTTAGTCATTCAGTTAGTGGAATTGGAGGGACAACTTCGTTCAATTATTGCAACGCTTTTCGTAACACAATTTTATTTTGGATACATTTTGCAGTTGGAATCCGTTCCTAACGTAGTTTTTTCTCTGCTGAATTTTGGCTCCTCACGTAGTGTATTTAGCCAGTGTCAAGTTTTGTGTCATAAAATACACGTCAATAGTAACGCAGCAGTGAAATCCTAGTACATCAAAGTTCTAATCAGTCTATTGGCCAACAGTTTTACTGTCGGATTGTGCCCAATTTGTGTCAGAATAAAATTGGCCACGTTTACGGAGCCATCAAATAACTGGTTGTATTTGTGTGTCATCTGCGCTCGATACTAGATACGGGTTAATAAGCTGGCGAACATACTGAGCTTGTACGCAAACTTGCTTAGAACATTCATTTCATTGCAACGTAAAGATAAATAACAATATACTGACAAGCAGTAACACTACTGCTTGTCAGTATATTGTTTGCACACGCAAACATTAACAAGCAGTAGTGTTCGTTCCGAACTGAAGGGCAATGTGTCCAGCGAAATTGCATCTATGCAAAAATTCAGGTCGATCCGTTCAGCCGTTTAGCCGTGATAACGCAACAAACAGCCAGACAGAGAGACAGATACACAGGGTTACTCTCACATTTATAACATTAGTTAGGAAGTTAGGATTAGAATTAGGATATATAGATAGTTTACCACATTTATTAATCTTTTAATTCCTCTAAACTGGAATTCTTGATTTCAATTTATCTGACCATTTTGGAAACACTTGATCTAATCAAAAAAAGTAAGTCCGAATTGCAAAATAAAAAAGGAATTTATAAATAAGATGATATGAGTCTGAAATAAACAGTTTTTCGTTGTTAATAAATCGTCAAGTGAGGCTCGCCAGTTTGTTCGTCATACTTCTGACCCGCGATATTTTTATGAATGGACATAACGGCACATCCACTATTGATACCTCATTAACATCCAGCCATAAATTACTAGTGGGGCCTTAAACTGAGAGGCATTAGAGTCGGTATCGCCGATTATATTACCACTTATATTGTGTTCCTATCGGAAGTGAACTTACAGCTTAATGCTTAACGGGTGACGTTGATCTCACTTAATTTTTGTTTAAAAGAGAATTATTGAATATTATGAGATTAATATTTTTAGTTTATTAACGTTATGAACTAAGGACTTATTAACAAAACTTTACGGCGTTAAACTTACGTTGTTACCTAATTTAGTTGTTAGCTTTTTTGTCATTGTGTACGAATAAGTATATTACCTAGGTACCTATATTTTAGTAAATAAGAATGTACAAACAGAGTACAGTGATTAGAAGGGCAAATCGACAAATAGGTTTCTCTCATCGATTTGCCTAATTTTATACTGGGCTAATCATGAAATAATTGGCCAAATCAAGAAATGCCGGCGTATCGTGATTTGCCCAGTTCAACGATTAGCCCACGAGAGCTACACGCATCCGCGGCTCCCATCCCCAGCTCCCATCCGTAGCTCCTATCCTTAGCACGCATCCCTGGCTGTATAAAAATATATCCTCGTGGAATCCATTTCCACCAGTGCTGAGCTAAGCTATGAAAATAGAGATTCCTTAGTGGCGAATGTCAAACATATCCGTAGCTACACAGTAGCTACACATCTAGAAATAAAGAATAAAAGAAAGACATTTATTTTACACAGAAAACACTACAACATTAACTTCACAAAATACAGTAAATATAATAAAGAGAAAGGTAGGAGCTTGGTAGGATCATAATATATAAATGTTCAGTTGTCGCTGTAGCGTCCAGTGCGACAAAAAGGGTCAGTGCTCAGCGATAATGCTACGGATTTCTCCGCAGCGCTGATTTTCAGCACTGGCCGTCTGAGACGCACGGGATTATTACCAAAATAAACGAGGGAAAAACACTATGCAAATATAATAAAATTAGTTATAAATAATAAAGAAACATTAAAAACATAAGGGTAAGTATACAATATTTATGCACGCAACTCTGGTTGAAAAGTTTATTCACCAGTGGGGAAGTTGGGAATTTAATTTCCCTATTTTTTCACCGACTTTTAATTTTTCAACGTCCTCACTAATAGAAACAGCGTTAAATGGGTACGTTGGGATTAAGCTACAGCAGCCATAATAAATATATTAAACTAAAAGTTTGAATAAGCGTCAAAATCTCATCACCTTCGCTTTCAGAAAAACATCTCACAGTCATTTCTATATGTTTTTTTTTTGATTCATCAAAAACCTCTAATCCAGATTCTCTACATCACACCTAACTAAGTACTATAATTCCATGACTTTAATAAATAATTTGTCTCTTTTTCTTTCGAACACAGAAATATTTTATTTGAAGTTTTTTAATTGTAAATGAAAAAGCCCATGAAGTACAGAAAAGAAAAAGACAAAAAATTTGTTCTCTTCTATGCCACGAAGCTCCAACTTTTAATAATAATTTGTCTTTTAATAATTATTTGTTAATTTTTTTCTCGCGACCACTAAAATATTTTTATTGTGGTTTTCATTGAAAATAAAATTACGCGGTTAAAAGAAATGCGGAAGCCCATGAAGCTCCGGAGCTGACATTTGCACCAAAAAACATAAAAATAAAAATGTTTCATTCATTTTAATTTTGGGGAATTTACTTGGTTTTTCGAATATTCTTATTCTTTCTTATACGTAGCAACAAAACTTGCTAAGTATAATGTAGGGAAATTGTCTGCAATAAGTTTTTGGTCAAGTAACAAGTAATATCATTAAAATAAAAACAAAATACCCGACTTCAAAATGTAGCCTATGTCACTCCGGACATAAAGAGGAAGTCAACGACAACTCACTCGTCAAAATCGGTAATTCCGTTTAGTCTACAGGAGGTACTATGGGAACACACAAACATACTTACTTTGCCTAGGTTTTATTGCAATTTTCAAGTTATTATTTTGTATTTTGAGAAGGAAGGAGAAGGATAAAAATTAAAAATGAAAATATATTTTATTTTACTTCGTTATAACGTTCGTTTTCTTTTTTCGGTTTCGTCTTATCTTTTTACTTCCATAACGACAAGTACTACATTTTAATACAATTTATGTATTTCGATTATGAGCAAAATCGTAAAGTAAAGGGGGTCGCGAGGTGTCTGTTCGTCACTAACTACTAGCATTAATATATAATATAATAACCTTTGGATCTGCGGGAGGACTCTTGGTATCAAATCGTCCTCCCATAGATCCGCGACCCAGTCCATATTTTTTATTTTGTTCTTTTTTGGTATCCTATTGTGTATTATGCAATCATAAAAAATGCGAATAAAATATAAATAATTTATATATATATATATATATATATATTTTTTTATTGGATTTTGATATACCCTTTATAGGACTGACGCTCGCAATTGATGTTTTTGAAAAAACACGTATTAATTATTACAAAACATTTTGTGCTTAGAATGCAACACACATGAAACAATACTTACAATAGTATTTTTGATACAATATAAAGCGGTCTCATTGACAATACCTGCTTAGGTATGTAGGTACTGTCGAGTCCAGCATTAACGTGGCTAAGCGGTGATGTCACCGCCGAGGTAACGGACCCGACAACTCTCGAATCTAGATATATCATACTCGTATTCGATTCTTTGATTCGTTCGCTATCCGACAAATGCTAACAAAATCTCGATAAAAGTTCTAATCGAAGTTCTAACCGAATGGTGTAAGTTAAATAATATTGGTACCGAGTTTTGGCGGGAATGCGAAGAGGTCATGTCGTGCTATTTTCCAAAACTTGTGTTTATCGAGTGAATTTGATAGAGTGGGAATATTATAATGTCGTGTAACGTGACTTTTGTGTTTTTTCCAAAACTTCTTCTTCTTCAAGTAGAGTCTCTACCACTTGACTGGGGCATGGCGTGGACTTGACCGTGACTTCCTTTGTTTGACTTAGACTACGACTGAGACTTATTTTAATTTTGAGGTATTTGACTTCACTTGATATATTATAATACTTGACACTGGATAAATACACAACGTGTAGAGCCAAAACATAAGAGAAAAAAAAGCGAGTACGTTAGCTGTCAAAAACTGTCAACTGTTTTTGAAATGTTAGGAAATCACTAGTGAAAGGGGTGGAGTTCACACCATATTGTGCCTTCAAAGTGCCGCGAATGACGTGACTTGTAACAGGTCCTCTTTTTTCTTTAGTCATTGGTCTTAACAAACTGAAATGTTTATTGAATGTCATTGTCATACCCTATGCGCTGAGTAATACTATCATTGTACTATAGAGGTCAGTGGCTGAGTGCTACACTATAGCCTCGGGAGGCCTTTGTCATTACAACCCTATATTATATTACTCTTTGATTCTAACTCATATTCACTTTTCATTTGCAGACATTCAAATAAATACTAATAAAATTTATAAACTCGTAGAGTATACTTTGCTACACAGCGAATAGTCCAATTATTTGCCTTGGCTCTGTATCTGCATAAAAGATTACAAATTATTATATTAAAATATAACTATTTTATAATTAAAGTACTTAATTATAATAGTTTAATTATTTTTTGCCCCCCAAAATCCCACCTTACGTCCAGGTCGAACACCAGACCACGTGGGGGGCGGACACGCGTACAATTAAAACTTACGTGGCTAACAAGGCAAGGGTAACCCACAAAACATGGAGCACAATATAAATGAAAAACGTATAAGGCCGCTATCCGGGGGCGATCGCCGGAGCACGTCCGTGGCTGGTGTCGGGCGTGTCAGAATGCTAGCCAGCGACTCTCGACGTACCGGCTGGTCGGGAGTCGGGGACAGGGGGGTTCGGGGTAGGTCCCTAGATGCTACAGCCGAAGAACCTACGGGTGATACTTTGCGGAGTAGGGAGACGTCTCCCGCAAGCTCTGCCGGTACACTCGCTTCGACCACAGAATCCACAAGTGATGATGCTAGACGAAAGTGGTCACACACAGAACTAGAAGAACTAATGTACTGCTATTACAAAGCCAAGGCCGGAGGGCCAGGCTACATAAAAAGACTCGAAACTATATTCAAAGACAGAAACTCAAGCAACCCAAAATGTAGGAAATTTACAGGGAACACACTTTCAAACCAGGTACGCAGCGTACTGTCTCGTAGGTGTATCTCTACAGAAGTGCTAGAGGAAATTAAGAGAAGGGCTGAGCAAGGCCTCCTATCGCCAGATATACAACTAAGCGACAGACCCGAAACGACTAGACAACCGGTAACTATTCAACCCACAGGCACTCCAGACATACTCGCACCAACAATCACTCAATCATCAGTCAACTCGCAATATGAAATTACATCACCACATGATGATCTGACACAAAATACGTGCGATACCATACAACAAACACTCATTTTTGAACAGTCACAACCAAGCACACAACACACAAACACCACATTGACCGGTGAGACACAAGAAGTAGAGGTAAACGAAGACCAAGATTCGATTATTCTGGAACTGTTGCAAGTACTATCGGAAGTTAAGGAAACACCTATAGAACATAGAAAATTCTTGCCGAAACCAAATTTTACAAAACAGTTCATACAAAACTTGAATACAATCAACAAATACTTACCAAACCTATTAGTAACAAACGAATCACTACGCGAAATCAACGACATCATTTATGCAGCTGCAAAAACACTAATAACCGCAAACCAACAAATCCCGTACACACCGCCAACTGTGCAAAAACCAAAACGAGATCCACCCTGGAAAAGAAGGATAAAACAAAGAACTGAAGACTTTAGGAAAGAGTTAGGAAGGTTAGTAGAAATTAAAGCAGGAGCTAATAGCAGGAGAATGATGAACATTAAACGTACACTATATGAAAAATACAAAATCACAAACGACGAAGAACTAAATAACACCATCGAAATATTGAAACAAAAAGTAAAAGCTTTAGCAGGTAGACTCCGTAGGTACGACGAAATGAACGAAAGAAAAACACAAAACAAACTATTTGCAGAAAACCAACATAAATTTTACAGGTCACTCGACAAAACACAACACAACCCCACCCAAATTCCATCAAAAGAGGACATACAAAACTTCTGGACGAACATCCTATCAAATCCCACTACATACAACACAGAAGCAACGTGGATACCAGAAATAGAAAAAGCTGCAGAAGACATAGAACAACACCAGTTTGAAGAAATAGACGTAGAAAAAGTTAAGGAAGCGATCAGGAAAACTCTAAATTGGAAGACACCGGGAATAGACTAAATACAAAACTACTACCTGAAATATCTCACTAGCACACACAAATACATAGCCAAACTATTTGATAGGATGATGAAAGGACTAGAACCCATCGATAGTTGGTTTACAACAGGGCAAGTCATACTAATACCAAAAAGCGACGATACCCAGGACCCGAAGAACTGGCGTCCCATAGCTTGTCTACCAACTATGTACAAAATACTTACGTCCATAATGGCAAACGAACTCTACATACACTGCGATAAAAATGACATCTTAGCTCCGGAACAGAGGGGCTGCAGACGCCGAGTGCGGGGCTGCAAAGATCATCTCATGATCAACAAAGCTATACTTGAAGACGCACACAAGTGTCAGAAAAACCTAAGTATGGCGTGGGTTGACTATCGGAAAGCTTTTGATAGCATGTCGCATGAGTGGATACTCAGAGTACTAGACGTATACAAATGTCCACCGGCTATTCGAAGGTTTCTAGAGATAGTCATGCCTACATGGAATGTGATCATGACAGCTCGCGGTACGAACGCGTCTGCAACCACCGACCCCATATACATCCGCCGAGGAATATTCCAAGGGGACTCACTATCACCTATCCTATTCTGCCTGGGTATCAACCCCATCTCCCAAATACTCAACAAATACGAATTCAAAGGATACCAACTCAAAGACGACACCACAATAAACCATTTGCTATACATGGACGACCTGAAAATTTACGCAAACAATAAAATCAACCTGAAAGTTTTAATAGACAGCACAGAAATATTCACGAGGGACATAGGGATGGAATTTGGACTTAACAAATGCAACGTTTTACACCTGGTAGCCGGAAGGAGAAAAGAACACCAAGGAGAAGGCCATGCCCTGCTAAGTGGAGAAGAGTTTCGACACTTGCAGTTGGACGAAAAGTACAAATACTTAGGTATAAATGAAGCAGGAAAAATAGACCATGCAGAAGTTAGGCAGCAGATAGAAAAAGAATACTTCCGGCGAGTTAGAAATTTAACAGCTTCACACCTCAACGCGCGAAATCTTTTTAGAGCGATCAACATCTACGCGGTTCCGGTTTTACTGTACACGTTCGGTATCATCACCTACAAAACCACAGACTTGAAGAAAATAGACGTCAGAACTAGGAAACTTCTATCGATGAACAAAGCACACCAACAAAAAGCAGATGTAGAAAGATTATACCTACCGTTAGATGAGGGGGGAAGAGGCCTAACCAACCTAGAAACACTACACAAGACACAAATAATAAAATACAGAACATACATAGTAACAGAGAAAGATTACATTTTAAGAGCAATAGTAGAACACGATAAAAATAAAGATAAATACTCGATAGTCAAAGAAACGCAAACAAATTTGGAAGAAATAGGGCTAAGACAAAATGAAAGGTATACAGATAAAAAAATAAAACAAGCAATAGCCAAAACAAGAGTAGATAAGATCAAATCAAAACCTCCACACGGGCAGTTTTATAAAGCAGTATTAGAAAAAGAAAATATAGATAGATCACAGTCGTTCCGGTGGCTTAAAAAACAACCGGTATCGCCATCATTAGAATCAGCCATATTTGCAATCCAAGACCAAGCAGTAATGACTAAACAGCATGAACGGGACATTCTAAAAAGAGCAGTAGACGGTAAATGCCGGCTATGTTTAGTAAAAGACGAGACCACACAACATATTGTCTCGGGATGTGAAAAACTAGCAGGCACTTACTACACCAAACGTCACAACAATATAGTGCAGTACATATTCTGGACACTAGCTAAAAAGCACAAATTTCCAGTCTCCAACCTGTGGTGGCAAGAACACCTGACGCAGCCGCAGGTTAAGGAGAATGGAAGTGCAAAAATAATGTGGGAGATACCAATCCAAACAGACAATACAATAGTACACAACAGACCAGACATAATATACGTAGACAAAACAGAAAATAAAACATACCTCATTGACGTCACAGTACCATCAGATTACAACATAGGAGCGAAAGAAATAGAAAAGTTAAGCAAGTACCATCCGCTAAAGCGAGAAATAGCCAGACTATGGAACACATCCACTGAAATCATCCCAATTGTAATAGGAGCCACCGGTGTCATAGCCAAATCACTACACAGATATTGCACAAAATTAGACTCGAACATAAATACATACATAATTCAGAAACAGGCAGCAATCCACACAACGACAATAATCAGCAAAGTTTTGGGAGATTCCGTTTTTGTCAGCAGGGGAGCTGAGCCACCCTTTCCCTGAGGGTCTCGGGGCGGGCGCTCAGTAGACCGAGCCTTGGCTCGAGTAGAGGAAAACCTCATCAAACCATTTGTTATATTTAATTACAGTTCAAATAAAATAACTATATTAAAATGGTAATATTTTAACATCGTGTGACTCTTTTGAAGATTGCATTTTTACGGACTGCGTCCCAAAATGTTAAACGATTGCTTATCGTACTTGACTACATGCTACCTGGGTTCTATAATAACACGTCAGTAGGACAAAATACATATGAATTTTGTAAAAAAAAAATGCATATAAGTAGTTTATCCCTTGCAAAAGTATTTACTAGTAAAGTTCCTTTTATTGACACTACAACTTCATTCCCGTTTTTAGATCAACAAGGTCTTCACTGAGCATAGGTTTTTTTTGTTCTTTACATCCTCAACTAATGTTATTAGCGGATATGATATGAGCATCTAATGCTTCTTCTATTCAAATGCTTTTCATGGTGTGAAGTATCTTCGTAAATATTTGAAGTAGAATGTAGTTAAGAGCCCTTGATGATCTTTAGTTCAAGTAAAAAGCGGACTGATTCACACGGCCCTGACCTAGCTTATGAAAAACAAAGATCGCTTATTGTATACATATGTAGCGTTAAGATTAGAGTATACCGCCTACTTGCCATACAAAAAGCGCCAACTGTTTTCCACCCCTACATTTTATGAGATTTCGATGATTTTTAATATGTTATCAGCACCTTTAAAAACTATGACTTATAGGACTAGTTTTTTATAAATTATCGTAATATCTTTGTTTTTATAAGTACCGAAAGTGATGATTTTTGCGTTGAAATTATGACGAAGAAAATTTGTTTTTATTAGAATATATTTTTTAAACAAATCCTATCAGTGTAGGTTATTATGTACTCAAGCCATTGACATCAAAAACATCATATTTATATAAGATTCAGAGGGTGATAACAGTTTTCCCCCAAAACACTAATCTACCATCAAAACATTTAGGTAAATTCACAAACTCTCTCTACCGCTCGCATGGGAAACAGAGAGGCAGCGGTTATACAATATCCAATATCTACTGCCTCAAAAACCTGTAAAAAATTGAGAAATCCAAGATGCTTATTTTATATTGTTACTTATTTTCTTCTTCAGCGCGTATTGAATAACCGAGTAAAATAATTATCTCAATAATAATGACTGCAAAGTTATGAATTGGTATGTTTATATATTATGTCGATGTGTCAGTTTTGTTTTCATTCAAATTTGTAACAGATTAACAAAAAGATAAAGTAACGATAATCACGTCTGGCACAATATTTAGTGAAGTGGAAGCGAAAAAAAATCAAGAAGGGGCAGAACATTTTTCTACATTTTAGCAAGGCGAGCGATTACTGCGCCGGTGACCGGTCTCAGTTACATTGCGATCCAGAACATCATATAGCGAAGCAAACTGTTCATTATACCCTGACATACAAGCTGTTTAATCTCGGCATATTCGTTGAATATATTGTGGAAGATGTGTTGCAGGTGGCTTCACGTTATTGGTATAACTGTCGGCGGGACATGGGAAACGACGAGCCGCCCACGCGCGCGCGCCGACCGGTGTTGGGCGTACTGCCGAGCACAAACTGCTTGGTGGAAAACCTAATAATTGCTAATAATAAACATCGTATAAAAGTCAAGACTTTATATTGGTCCAGACGGTTTCCTGACGGAAGGGATAATACGTAATTTTTTCATTTATTTTCTATGTAGTCGAAAAATGATTATAAGTTTTCTGGAATTCTTGTCCAACCCGTAAGGATGCTACTCCCATGTTCGCTCTAAAATAATATTACTATGACCAAGCCGCGAAAAATATTTCCATGCCATTTCCATTTCCATTGATATAATTCTCACGCAGCTATATGTATGGAACAGCTGTTTTTTCGTTTCGCGATTTCTGGTATTTTCCCATACCTATATAGTTATAGAAATTGATATTTCCAGATGGTTATGACCAATACCTTAATGAGCCAATCACAGGACAACATCTGGAAATGTCCGTTATTTTGTTTTGTTCGTAATTCTTACTTAATTTTTATCGCCACGAAGCTTCGCCCAGGAGGTTAACGCAGGTACAGCAAGATATATTTGATATGCGTTACAAACTATTGGGCTTCTTATTGATTTCTGGACTGGTGGTTCTTTTGCACACATATCAAAAGGATTTTTGCGGACGAAAGGTTCTTGGATACAAGGTCGTAGCCAATACATTAGACTTAAATTTAGCGCGACAAGCAACTATATACGAAACTTAGTCACGCAATATAATGTTCAGTCAGACGGCCCGACGTGATAATGAATGCAAAATATCTATATCTACGTAGCTACATCGTTGTGAAAATACTTTAGGTACATAGCAACCAAAATAATTGGACACACAAATAATGCCGTGTAAATGATGTAGTCAAATTTCGGTAAAAAACTGGTCTAAGGAGACTGACTCCCGAATATATAAGTAAGTACTTATGTATTCTTCCATAGTCTTAATGGTCCATCAATGCTTTAGCAAGATCAACAAAATACTTTGAATATCTATTACGACTTTTTTATCTTCAATGAAATCAATTTATTAACAAATAAAATAAAGCCACTAGATTTCTAAATTTTGCTAGCGTCTGTACATGACATCATCTGGGGTATAAGCTTAAATAAAAATGCTAGTTTCCTGTTCATTTTAACTTTTCTTTAGTATTTATTTCATGTTTAGGCAAATCTTGCGGTATCAAACCATATATGTAAGTCAGTAATAAAAAGTAAGCGAAAATTCAAGAATATAATAGTTTCCTCGTATAGCGCGCGCTAACCATAAAATAATTGCTAATTAAATCAAAATAATCTTTGATCGATCCTAAAAAAATTAATTACTTTACTGCATCAGCCTTTAAACATCCCACTGCTGGTATATCGGCCTAACCTCGAACAGTGATTAGACCATATCCACTACCCTGGCCCAGTACGGGTTGACGGATTCACATACGCCATCGAAATAATCCTTTACTACTAGTAAAAAAACATTTGAATATTAACGTGAGTATTCCCGTTTTATTGTTTATTAAAACAAAACATCTGAATGTACATTAGAGTTTCGGAGATCTGGCGAAACAGGTGTAAAACGAGATTTCTTTGGGGTATTTTTACTGAGTAAATTTTATGTAGATAATCATGTTTTTCAATTGCACCAGAAAGAAGAAAATAGAACGAAAAAAAAAAGATCTCATACCTAATAAGTTGGACGGAATAGAAATAAAAACATTTTTTTTTTTCGTAGCAATGTCCGAAAAGCCCGGTCTGGTGACAGTCCTATGAAAAGTGCCGAATTAATTTTTGTCAAATAAACGGTACCTACTATTGAATTCTATAAATCATGTATTGTATTTATTTATCTTAAGCTTTAAAACTTTGACAATAAGGCTGGCTACTCACCCTATACGAACGGAATTAATTACGAGATTGTGTTGAAAACATACCGTATAACCGGTTGACAGTTCGTACCTATCCCCATAAAGAAAATATTTAGCGCTAAATAGCATAATAATGCCGATTGATTGTCGCTGTGCCGGCCGGATGGAACTTAAGACCGACCGAAGAGCTTTTGCTTTTGTTCTCGAAGAGTCCGCCATAAAAGACGCAAAATTATTGAATAAATGATGACCCGCCCAATCGTAAGTGCAATGAATTACCTCGCGCCCGGTGCGGCGTGTTTTATTTTAAATAGAATTTGTTTACATACGCGATCAACTGGTTTTATATCTTTGGAGTTGAAAAAACAATCGTAAGGAATTGTGAACAAATAAAGTTATCATAGCATGCTAATCAACACCGTACGGTACGGCCCACGCTCATTATTATGATATTAGTCTCTACTAACCATGTTTAATTAATGTTTGATTTTGTAGCCATGTAAAACCGAATACCCAAATTGTCTATTAATAATTTACGGAATTAATTCAAACACAATGTTTTGGCTTAACAAGGCTTAATCGTTTCTTTTCGATGTGTTCTAATGCCCCTTCTTCTAGCTTATTACCTGCATAGAGATAGCAAGATTCACGAAATCTTTACGGCTTAAAATTCCAAAATACAGAAAGAAGTATCAAAGATACCGTGTTTTTCCAAACCTTTCTGTTCTGTCTGAACCCGCGCGCCGCGGTCGCTTGCGGCACCGCGACACTCAACTATTAGTAGAAAAAGCTAGTAGCGCGGGTAAGGGCTTTGGGGCACGAGGGTCGGAAAAAAGGGACAGTGGCGCGTGCGACTCGGACTTTAGTTCCGATTAGTTGACGCTAATTAAATGAATGAAAATACGCGTGAATGCTGGATGTCTCGTAATAATATGAGACACCATAAAAACTTCTCGTCTGCGACGAGTTAAATACACGTAGTAATATAGCTCAATGTCCAAATAATGCTTATTATACCAACAGAAATTAGTTTGTTATTACCACGATTAGCGATTTTGCGGCTATGGTTTCGCTGCTAAGGTGTGTGAATCCCAAATAAATAACAATTCTGCCAAAACATGCTGTAGTTGAATTATTTACACAATGTTATGAATGTTTAAATGTTATTATGAAATACAATAAATACTCAATTAATAATAGAACTGGAAAAAAACACTACAATTTCAACTTACATTGTATACTTTCAGCAACAATGTTTGTGTCAAGACCAAAACAAGCAATGTTAATATTTCGCCAATATTTAATAATATTAGGGTAAATGTCAAATGACTAGATAGATGATGAAATTATCTAATAATTGATACCAAACAATATATTATGTAAAAGCCGGGAGCACGCTCGCGTCACATCCGTGCGGGGTCGTGGATCCGAACCCGGGAGGGCCCGTATCAAAGAGTTGTTTGGAACTTACGTACGGATAATAACGCTGGCTTTTCGGTGAAGGAAAACATCGCGAAGAATCCTGCATATTTTCGGAGAAGAAATTCGATGGCGTATGTGTGACCGCTGACCCGCACTGGGCCAGCTTGGTGTATATGGCCTAATCAGCCTTCGAAGGTAGGCCCATATCTCAGCAGTGGGATGCTTAAAGGATGATGCAGAAAACAATATGTAGGTCGTTATGCATTCCCCTCGCCATCGCTTCTTTGTCATTAGAGGCGGCTTGGTTAGCAGGTCATTTTTGTATTGCTGACTAAGGATCCCGGGATCCAACCGTCTTGTACTGATAGACCTAAGCTATCTTCAAAAAATTTATTGGTCATTAATATTAAAGCCTCCAAATCGGCAACACCTAGTTTTAATTTTAGTTTTTAAATAGCTTTTGAAGTGCCGCCAAATTAAAACCAAAAGTGGTATTTGCACGTTTTCTTTTAACGCACTTTTCCAAATTTCTCTGTTTTTCGATACAGTCGGTACCACACAAAGCACTGCACAATTTCACAAAATTAAATTAATCGGTTGCAACTCTGTAACTCGTATAGTTCCCGAGATATCCGTCGCACAAAACATCGAGTTATCCATCAAACGAGTTAGTAACTGACTTGTACGTCATTAAATGCGACCGAAAAGGATCTGGACTGTTACTTAATAAGGTTCGTTTTAGTAAGGTAAAAGTACGGCTCTCCGTCTTGATAGGGCTTTAGGGCTTTAGATGTTGTCTGCCGTGTAGCATAACAGGGCGTATATACCTAAGTGTTTATGTATCTCAATAAATCACACGACAGTATTCATTCTTATGGTGAAATGCCTAAAAAATTGCTTCCAATCTCTAATATTCTCGTTAGTCAGGTGTAGGACTAAATTTCATAAAACCACTGATATTATTATAAACTTCGTAATTTCGAACAGTTTTCATTCGAGGCGAACGAGACGCCGCAAGCTATCGTAGCCTAGAATAAAGAGGCTTTAATACTTTAATATTCTGTTTATAACAGTAAATTGGTAAAAAAACGGCCAATAATGAAGATTTACTACTAGAGTGTACAGGTGTGCAGGTGTCTCGATCGTTTGATAACGAACTGCCGACCAGCGGCCTGGTTTACTTTTTTCTTCAATGGTCATTGTAGGCAGAGCCAGACGGATTGAATGGCCAGAAGTTTGATAGCCGCTATTATACTTTAAATAATGATTTAAAAACATTACCCTATTTCTTGGGAAGTCGGTTAAAAAATATATGCAAAACGATTCGTCGTTTGCAATTTTTCAGTTTAAAATATTTTTTTCGGGGTAATCAGTATCTTTCTGTATGTCGTCCCTCTGCTTTGAGGCTCATGTGATTTATGGACTATCCCTTATAATATACACCTTCCTTGTCTCAGCATGTTCGGTTCAACGAACATTTTTTTCTCTTCTGTGTGTTCAACCGTTCTGTTTATGTTAAGAATAAGTTTCGCATTTATAATATGATCTATTCAATAGAGAGATTTTATAGCGGCATTACTAATCCAGAATTAAAACGATTGGATAGATTGAAAGATTGGAGACCCAACCGGCAGCATAGCGACGTTACGCCTGATGTCGTATTTTTTAATTATGTTCAATAAAGGATTTTTTGTTTTTTTTTTATTTTTTATTTAATTTTGATGCCTCTCCAAATTTTCGGAAACAGGATTTAGAAACAGCATTTTTAAGAGCTAGCGCTATAATTACTAAATGCTCCTACTTACTAAGTATGCGCGAGCGAAGCGAGCTCAAACATTTTAAGCTGTTTTTAGCGTTTTTAAAGATGACATCATTAGGAGTGACGGATCCTGAAAGTATCTACTATATTTAGTGGAGAAGCGTGAGAAAGCTGGCGCGACAATTTTTAGCTGCTTTTGTTCAATATTAGATCAGATTATTTCGTGATCAGTCACATTATGTAGAAGCGAAATATTTTTATCTATTTTTTCACTGTTAATTAAATTTTTGGTTAGAGTGGCACTGGAAGAAAGGTGCGTGGCAGACCGATTCCATCGGTTGGTCAATGTCGTTCTGTCCTAGAAAACTAGACGCATGTTTTACAAGTTGTCTTTTTATCACTTTTACTTACCGACTATACGGCTGAAAACTCAGTTCTCGTCAACTGCGGATTTTTCAAACAGGACATAGGAATCAGTGCTGGCGGCAGTTTCATTTGTATGTATATTGACCGCTGTATTCCAAATGAATTTTATCTAGTGATTTCAACTATCACACTCAACACACTCGTGTTTAGACACATTTTAGGACCAAAGACTTCATAGAGATCTTAATATTTATATTTTATTTTGCATCTATGTCTGTGGTGTGTATTCTTTATACCTATTCTAATAAGCCGGGCCTTTTGGAACTTCATCGCTCATTTGTCAATCTAACTGCCTTCTATGATATACGTTGTTGGAATTTGAATTGTAAGTGGACAAACAAAGATTTAAAATTAGCATCACGCACGTTTCTCTATCTCTCCGATCTAAATCGGATTTGCCCTTCACTTCACAATGCGTTCAAAGACTCTTATGAACTTATGCTTTACACGCCCGAGTGCAATCAGTTTGCCTTACCAGTAATGCATGTAAACGGTGCAATGTACTTGTTACATAATAAGGTTTCTCTAAACAAGTTTTCTTGGTGTAGAGTTCACAGCTACTACGGTGGTAAGCACTCGTTCATCATTTAAAAGATAATAGTCGATGGCAGTTGAATCGACAATGGATTTTGTTTTTGTTTTTATTAAAGTCAGCAATTACATCTACTGCAAGATTCGCCTTAGGAGCATGCGTTTAGCCTGGGCTGAGAATTGTATTGTTTTGCGGTTTCCAAATATGTCTTTGGATAATCAGGAATCATAATCCTGAATCTAAATAATACAATTATTCGACATTGGAAGCCTTAAAACAGCACAATGAATGGTTTTGGAGAAAGCAGTCAAGTTTTACTGTCAAGGGAGACAATTTATTTGATTTATTTATTGGTAAAATTTAATTTACGAGTTTTAAATGTAGCTTAGATTGAATTGACAATCGGTTTAGATAAGCGAAAATAATCGTTTTTGTCGTCGTTGTCGGAGAGAATAACCAAAGAAACGTTAATTCATTTTGAAGAAAACATCTGATTGACACACGCGATTTTCCATACATGTGTCAAAGGTTCATATTTGTGCCAAAAGTTACATATGTTATTTATTGGAAATTGATATTTATTCATGTTAAAATTAAATTACAAAAGTTATATCAGTCAACAATCCATAAAACATTACAAGCTTACTCAAATAACCCACCCCTGTTCCCGTTGCAGAGGTGCCCATTACGCTCGCCGCATTGCGCTGCCGCGTGCTTGATGGCAATGGTTAATATTTGCACCAGGTACGAGCCGGAGCGGGAGTTGCTTGATTTTACTGTCAGCCTACGCTTTATTGCAGCCACCAAGCTCTTCGTTTCAGTTCCCCAACTGACCATGGTCTCCACAGTGATGGGCACAAAATAATAGTGCAGCTCCATCGCTGCGTATTTTGCGTTCAATTCTTCAAGGATCCCATTGTCAGAACTGGAGTTTGATAAAAATGGGACTGGTCTGGAAGTATCTCTTTTCAAATACAAAAAAATAATCCAAATCGGTTTATAAATGACGGAGTTCTAAGGTACTAAACATTAAAAAAACTCTACTCTACTCTACTCGATAACCTCTTTTTTTTGGAAGTCGTTTAAAAAGGAAAATAAAGACATAAACCTGTGTTATATTTTTCTATCTATATATTACTAGTATATATATATTGCGTATAATAGTATATAGCGTGCCGAACTGAGACCTCGCGACCTCTATAGCTTCACAGCCCCTTTCAAATTCAGCTCATATTCGAAATATATATTTTTATTGATTGATTTTTTACTTGACTACAAAATTTCATGATTATCGGGTTAATGGTTTTCAAGTTATCGTAGGACAAATATACATATAAAAATACAAACATACATATTACATTACATATGCATTCGCTTCGCTTGGTCATGAAAAATTACTCACCGACTCCTTGACTATCAAGAACTATCAAGAAATTTCCACAACTACTTGGCCTACGAAGCTGCAATTTGGAAGAAAGATTAATTTGCAGATACCCGCTAATAAAAGATTTTGCAAAAGAGGCAAATGCGGTTTGAAAGTTTGTTTGTGTTTTTTTGATAATAGCTTAAAATAAATAAACACTGTTATGATTTATACAGAAATCTTAACTAAAAATCAACAAGTCGAAAAAAGGGCTGGAACACTGTATTGAAAGTTCTATGTGTTTGTTACCAGGGTCATAAAATTTAGTAGGTATTTAATTTATTTGATTTAAAATAACTAAATAATATTATATTTTTTAATGGCCATGGGAGCGGTATAGGATTGGTATGGGGTCGGGATGAGAGAAAAATGGGCCGGAGAGGATTAAAGCAAATATTGGAGCGGTATGAGAGTGGGGTGAAAGTCAGGCAGGAGTAGAATGGAAGCAGGATCGGAGCCGTACAGAAGAAGGACAACTGCGAGAAAAAGATGGGACGTGAATATTCACGCTTATGAAATCTCGGGCAAAGTTAGATCTACTTATAGTAAATCCGAAGCAGAGATCTCGAGTCGACTTGAGAAATGGCTCGGACATAAAATATGTTTGGAAAGGCGTTCCACTTCATACAGAAACGCTGCTGGTACTTTTAGGGTTAGCAACTACGAAAAATTCACTTTACAAAGTACATTACTATTGGGGTAGACAAAGGAAGCGTTTAATAATCGATCGTGAAACCTATATTAAACTGTGACCAGAACCAGCGGAGGTTGGGCAGCAGCGTCCCACAACTGTGAGCGGCCAACCCGTCTGGGAATCGTGGGGATAACGGTAAACTCTTCCGCCCCACCCTCCTTAAATGGAGGTCTTTATTCATCAGTGGACGTCTTCTGGCTGTTTATGAGGGTCGAGGCCGTACATGTAAGAACAAAGAAGAAAGAAAATGCGAATATCCTATAACTAGAATTATAAATGCGAAAGTAACTCTGTCTATCTATCTGTCTCTTTGTCTCTCTGTATGGGTGTTTGTCGCATTTTCACGTCTAAACTGCTGAAGGGATTGACTGATTTTTTGCATCGGTGCTTAAGGGTCGGATATAGGCTACTTTTATTGGGTCCACGCGAAAGAAGTCGCCGGTAACAGATAGTGATATTTATAAAGCAAGCTTATGTTTTTACTGTTAAAATTATCAAATTGTTCGCGCTGACTGAAACCTCTCGTTTCCTATTACTTCACAACTCCTAGCGCCATTTTTCGCATAATCAAACTTTAAAAAAATATTTAAGTGAATTACATGCTTACAAAATTTCATGAAGATCGATTCAACGGAGACATATACGCATAATCATATAAACTGTATATATCTGACTTGTCTCCGTAAAATCTAAGACCTTAGGTTTGCTCGGTCAATCATTGTAAAACTTTAAGTAAACTGGGGAGCCGAAGAAAAATATCACAGCTGAAATGGCTGACGGAATTAATAATATTTGTACTGACCCCTATTTACCAAGTACTTGAGAGATTTACGCTGTAGGTACACGTTTTGACATAAATCGTACTTGTACGACTAACTAGAGAGTTGGAATATTTAACACAGCATGGTTCCGTATTAAATATCTCACTTTCCAATGGACCTATAAATAAGTATAGGTGCCTATTATATAGGGAGCTGATCACAAACCTATTTGGCGTTTGACTGACTACCGTTTCTCCCCAGGTATCTACGAACCCTAACTACTTCGTGCCATAACTTATTATAAAATTATACTCGTAAGTACGGTGTCGGAATAGATTTAAAGGTAACATAGGTAGGATTTATGCATTAGTACTAGATGTTTTGTTGTTATGCTTATAGTTCGATCTCTATAACTTCGCAACTCATTGACCTCGATTCTGTATTTGATAGCTCTTAAATGATTGCCACCATTTTCTCACATTTTGAAATTAAAATTGATGCAGATAATCTTAGTACTCACAAATTGGTTGAATTTAGTGAGTGGTACAAGAGAATTGTCGCCATTGACCGATTTTATATTCGTATTTAAATTGTAATACTTGTCTAGAACGTTTCATGAACATCGCATCAACTCAAATAATAAATAAATATATCAACAGTAGGCAAGCTTAGGTCTGTACATACCTAAAAACATACATACAAATCCGACTTGTTCCCATAGGCTCTGAGACCTTCGCTTCGCTCGGTCAAATATTTATGAACATATAAGCCTATGTTCATAAATATTCATAATCATGCTGTATGTATTATGCAGTATGCCCATTAAGTAAATATAATCTTGAACGCATGCATTATTGTAAGCGTTTCGGAGTAGTGGGGCGCGTCTTCATGGATTTAACTTTTTTTGTAAACTTTGTTTTATGTACCTGGATGAGTTGGTAGAGCATCTGCCTTATTACCATGAGATTCGGGTTCGATTCCCGGTTTAAATATCTGCTCTGAACCTGGTTGTTAGTTGTTCGTGTCGTTGTAAGTGTGCCATGGCGCCCCCGATACAGGGAATCTACGAATGTGAAGTGCTATTTTTTTATTTTATTGATATACTAGCTGCACCCCTTGGTTTCACTTCCTATCCTGCAGGAATGGTTTAATTTTTCGGGATAAAATGTGAATATAAATAAATCCAGAAAATAAGCTATCTGCATACCAAATTTCATGCAAATCCGTTCAGCCGTTACAGAGTTGAACAAGAACAAACACACTTACATACTTACACACCTACACACAAACTTTCGAATTTATAATATTAGTGTGATGTACCTCTTTAAATAAGGTAACCTTGTTAAATAACTGAAACCTTTAAAAAATCTGTATAATTTATACAGATTTTATAAAGTTTCAGAAAAAAGATTTAAGAAGTTGTTTCATTTTTAATTCGGTACTATTTAAGGGTCACTGAAACGGTTACCACCTCAATGGAATCTGAAATAATATTGCAGGATGGTCAATAAACACTTAAACAATCCAGTTATTTAGTTAAGTACATAGACAGCATTCCGAGATTACCTGCTCAGTTAGTCTATGTAGCAGTAGTACTAGATAATTTATCGATTTGGCGCGGTGGCCACATTCACCAGAATCGATACATAGGTCATAGGTCGCCTATGCTAAACAAGGACGACAGTATTTACCACTACTTCGCTGCTGTATTCTGTTTGAAATAACGAATCACGCCTCCGCTACCAGAGAAGGACAGCATTACCGATAGTGAAATGTTACCTTAACAAGCACAATGCAAATTAGACTCTACGCGAAATTATTTAGGAACACTTTGCCTTTTCTAGGTAACGGTCACGATTTCAATTCTCTCCGCAGGCTTTCGGTATTTCACTTCATTGTGTTTATTATTATCGTACTTCTAAAACGTATTATATGATAATGAAATAGTTTCATAGAGTATTCCAACAGCTACTCGGTGATATAATAATGAATGGAAAATGATAGCAGTTTGACGGAGATTTATGATTCCAAGCAGTAACAGAAGCTTTCATGCTGACCACTGCGGCTGAAGTATATATATATATATATATATAAGTATATATAGATGAATTATTAATTATACAGTTACTCGTGTAGGTAAATCTAGATAGCGACATGTAAATCCAAGATTGGTAGTTATATAGTTGATAAGATGATAAAATTGGATGTAATGTGATGTATGGTGTGTTGTAGATTACGTTTCCATTTGCGCGATTGGTTTAGGCGTAAGAACAACTTTTCGTTAATTTTCATTCATTGACTCGCCTTGTGGCTCAGTGGGCGGATTTCCGCCTTCTGATCTATAGGTTGTGGGTTCGATTCCCACCCAGGACAAACATTTGTATGATGAACATGGATGTTTGTTATTTGTCTGGGTGTTTCTATATATTCTATGTATGTATTTACAAAAAAAAAGTATTTATGTATTCTCTCAGTTATCTGGTTCCCATAGTACAAGCTTGTTTAGTTTGGGGCTAGATGGCGCTGTGTGAAAAACGTCCACCAAAATTATTATTATTATTGAGCTACTTATAGCAATATCGTAAAAACTACTATTGGATTTATCAGTAAATAAATAGGAAGAAAATTTTTCAAACAACAATGTATTTTGTTGTTCATAAAAATTAAACTGAATTAAAAACAGCTTTAAAAAATAACTGTTGTTCCTCACAGAAAGTTATTTTTTGGAATGGTATCTAAGATTTAGGCGCATCACTCAATAATACTAAAAATGTTGTACACCACAAAAAATATTTATCATATACACAGCTACATGTAAATACGAGAGCGCTAATACACACAACATTTTCCACAAAATATGTGCCACGTAACACAATTGTCTTACTGCACTCAAATGAGCCTTTGGTGTCTGGTCTAAGAGGCATCGGTAAAAAGTTTAGGAGCTACGAACGAACACATGAAAATACAATAATATCATACCCCTTCTTTTTGTAGTTGGGTAAAATGCTGTTAGATATAAGATCTACGACTCATTGCGTTGCACAAGGCTTGCGATTCTATCAGTCAAAATCAATAAGTCGGGACCCAGTCCGGCTGTTTGTTCAAGATACTATTTTATGATAAGCTAACACAACTTTACTTGCTTTAGGAATTAAGACTTGTAATGCTTATGAATTGGTGTCACTTTATAATATTCGTTATCGTTTTAGCTTGAATAAAGCAACAATTCACTTAGACATTCGGAAAATATTAAGTAACGGAATCTTTTGGTTAGGTAGAAATGTATAAGAAGTACCTTAGAATGTGGTTTAATCCCATATGCATTAAAACCTATATTAGGTATGTACTAAAACTGCGACTAGAACTATCGTTAAGCAGGGGACGTTTTAGGCTTATGATGATGATTTAAACTACCATCTAGTAAACTTAAAACTAACTATATATTAACTAGTAAACTTTTCACTAGTGAAAACTAGTGAGAAGCTAGTTTTTTTATTCCTATGTCACTTGTAATAAAATAATTTCTCCACAGTATTAACTAGTTTTGAATAACTAAAACTGAATAATGCTAACGTGACATTATTTTTTGGCTTGAAGTGTCAGATTTGTTACAATTATTAAGTGGGTACTTATTATAATTTTGTTTCATAGCGAATATAAAATTGTTGGAATTTCGATAACTTTTTGTCTAAGTATGTCTTTGTGCTTCATAAAAGAAGTATTGCACTTTGATACGGTTGCGGTATAAAACAAGCGTCTTTATCTCTCTCAATGACTGTCCATGTCCCTCCCGAGGACATCTCAACCAGGGAAAAAGAAATAATATCTGTTGCGACAAAATCGACAAGAGGGGACAACTTCCCTATGATACAATCTACATAGCAAACTAGCTGTAACGGACAAATAAAATAATGTAGCCTTTGTTCGTCTCCTCTCGTACTACCCTTAAGCTATATATATGCAAAAATTCAGCTCAATCCGTTCAGCCTTTTAGCCGTGATAACGCAACAAACACCCAAATAGACAGAACGACTAGACAGAGAGACAGAGTTACATTCGCAGTAATAATATTAGCTAAGATATGTATATATAAAGGAACAAGCCTTTTTATAGACATCAACGCACAGACTCAACCTCTTATTATAGCGATGTGATAGAACCCAATACTCCTGAAATGGTCTAGGTGGACAATATCCATAAAAATCCACATGTAAAGGGGGTAAAATGGACCCCCAAAGTTAAAATAAAATATTTTTTCATGCTAAGCCAATGAAACTCGGTTTATGTACTAATCATAAAAAATAAAGATATATACATGTCTCAGGATTTTTCGAAAATCAACCCCTAAAGAGTGAAATACGGTGTTTAATTTACTGTAGCCCATGCGAGCGAAGGCGTGCGGGCAAGCTAGTATAATATAATTATATTAAATAACTCCACAGTACCACGTCAAAAAAAAAAACGAATACAATATCTAGTAAAATAATCAATGATTATATCATTTTAGAATCCTTACTTTCCTACTTTTTGCCGAAAGAATTTAAACGAAACGCAGAGCAGAAGTAATCTATCGCTTATCAACAAAAAAAGTTTATTTTTCTAATCTGAAGTTATCGAACTCCTTACACTTTATTCGTCATACGCGAGAGATAACAGAGATACCGCTACATTCATTAATACAATTTGAATAATTTATTTCATGCACTTGTGAAACAAGAAGTTTTTTTTTTTTTTTTTTTTTTTTTTTTTTTTCTTTTTCCTCCTAAGAGGATTTTGGCGTCGCACGTCTTATGCATTTGCCAGTGTCAAGTATACATATTTATTCTCAAGTTTAGTTAGATATAATCAAACAAGTCATAGTCATTGTCAAAGTCGAGCAAAGCAAGTCATGGTCAAGTCCTAGTCATGCCCCAGTAAAGTGGTGAAAACTTTACTAGAGCCTTCTATGGAGTTTTGGAAACAACACGAAAATTCACGTTTCACGACATTATACCATTCACCAACACTCGTGCATGTTCACGAACACTTAACGGGTAAAAATTCACAGTTTTTACACATTAACACTCGAAATAACACAAGTAATGGAAAATAATATAATGACGCGACATGATTTCTTCACGTTCCCGCCAAAACTCCAAAACAAGAAGTTGTACAATTTTGCATAAAGAAGAACGAGTATATCCTTCACATTTTAGCGTTTGGTATAAAATAAGAAAGGTATTCGTAAATGCGTAGGTGTTACGCGACAAGTGATTTAATGACCGGTAGAGAAGGTTTTAAACCACCTGAGCGGATTAACAGAGGTGATCGGAGAATAGAAAACAATGATAGAACTTTTCTTTTGACTTGCATACTAGTATGCAATGTTTGAAATCTCATTTAAGTTGGCCAATTCATTTAATTTGGAGAGTTTGTTTCATCATTTTGAAAATTTTATTGCGCAAATACTACACTTTCGAAAAATCCTGAGACATGTTTTTTGTTGTTTGGTACACAATGAGTTTAATTGGTGTAGTATGGAAAAAGTTTTTTTTTTTCAATATAAACTTTGGGGGTCCATTTTACGCCTTATATTTATTTTATTTACTTCTTTTTTTTTCTCGCAGGAAAACGTCTCTAACATACATGGCTTGGTATGTGCGTTGGTTCCTAGAAAAGGCTTGTTCTTTAATTGTAAATATCTACGGGTTTATTGCTCAACTTATAATACAGAAAATTAAAGTAAACTTAAAAATACTAACTAAAAACTAAAATAGCTGTATGAAAATTAAACTAAAAGACCATTAGTGGAGGAAAAGGTCTCCAGAATGCTGGCTGCTTGCTGCTTGTTCTTTTATATAGATAGATAGAAGAACTGAAAAAGCAAAAGCACTTACATTGCAGCGTATACGATAGTGTCCTTAATTATTGTATGGTAACTGACTAAACCTATAATTTTCCCCTCAAATCATGCCAGTGAAACAGGGAGTAAAAGCTAGTACACTCTAAAACAAACTGCTTAAACTACTTAACTACACAAAACGAACAGTTGAATTACTCAGAGACCACTAAAGGTTTAAGATAACCCACAACTATTCTCTTTAAAGTTGAATTTATCAATGTAAAAGGCCAAATTCTGTGAATCGCCCACATACAGTTACGCACATATATATTTACTAACTAACTAAGGTCTGCGCGAACCAAGTCGCGTGCAACCGCACGCGACTTGGTTCGCGCAGACCTACAAAAAAAAAACCTTTGTCCATTTCCTACCCTATATTTATGCAAAAAATCAGGTCGAACCGTTCAGCCATTTAGCCGTGATAACGTGACAACTTTAATACAATTAAAGTTAAACTAAACAATAATTAAATATCCGGCAGTATAATGGGCGGCCTTATCGCCTAAAGCGATTTCTTCCTGGCAACCTAGGTATGGATAGAAATACAGTAGGTACATAAATTCATGTAAATATCTGCTAAATAACAACATAATAATTATAAACAAATACAATAAATATGATATACTTACGTACATACCATAAATACAATAAATAATACTATATAAATACAATAACTAACAATACATATACTTACGCACCAATTAACTCGAAGAAAGATAATGTTTGTAGACGAGGTTCTTGAAAATAGGAACAGACTTAGCCTGCCTAAGTTACTTACGCATTTATATTATTAGTTAGGAAGATAGGATTAGGATATATTATTAAATATAGATATATTTTTGCGTTTACCATATACTAACTTTTAATACTATAAAACACTATCTTGGTGAGACTTCCGTCTTCCGACACGTAAGTACATACCAATTTTCGTTACAAAAAAAATATTTAAAAATATCTGAATGTGGGTCACCAAACAAAGACGGGGTTGGCAAAATATACACTTTACGAGTTATCTTCACGCTAGTACATTGCAGAAATAATGATAAGATAATGTTGATAGATAAAATTGCTAGTGTAAATAAAAGATGCATATTTTCCTCCGATATCGGTTTAAAACCACTTGTCGATATATACTTTTGCATTTCCTACTGTGTTTTTACGACCAAGTTATTAAGCCGTGCCAATTTATTAGCAATTTACTTGGTGATTTAGAGATGTTGCTTCATGATTCTAATCTTGACATGATAAAGTTTAAGCGAATTATTCTGCTGTGTCGTATTAACTTTCTCAAGTTCAAATATCACTTAATATATAATTAATTCTGCATCGTGAATTGTGGATCAGCTACTGGTGAACATTTTAAAGCCTATATAGTAGTTACTAAAAACAAGTCGTATAACTATGTTTAAAATAAGTAATTTAACCTATACCTATTATAAATCAAATAACTTCTTTTTTTTTTTAAAGTGACGTGAAGTTCGTTTCTCCATACATAGCTACAGCTTATGACACGCTCTGAACCTTTTTTTAAGTAATGATACGAGCAAGTCGCTCACCTAATGTTAAGCGTCATGCTTGCCCATAACAATTCAGTGCCACCCAAAATGTTGTACTTCATCATTTCTAAGCACTGCGCGGCAATGCACAACACTCGTCACTCCGAGACATTAAATATTAAAACTCTTGTACTATGAAAACTGACGTGGTTATGACACATGTTAACTAGTTATATTATAAAACGGAAATACTCACGTTTAATTGAGTCGGTTATTCCGCGTAAACTTTCGATCACATTCACGTATTCACTTTTTATTAAAACAAAATATTAAAAAACTCGTATGTGGGGCCAGTAATTTCGCTGGAGCATTGCCCTTCAACCCGGAAGCTTACACACTACTGCTAGATGGTTGAATAACTGGAAAATGTGTGGTACTTCCCCAGACGGACTCTGCAAAATAGTCCTACCACTACACATTAATTCACATTATAGGTAAATAGTTCTTCGTTTTAATCTAAAGCAATCAAAAAAATAATTGCAAAAAAACGTCTCACGATGCTGCAAATAAAGTCATCTCTGGGTAAATAGTCTCGTTAATACATAAAATAAGATAGGGCTTGCAGTTAAGATCATACCAGACCAGTGTGGAACAAGAAAGCCTCATGGGCATATAATTTTATGCCTACTACTAGTTAAAATCGTGTGAAATCTCGGTTGTATGCCCTAGAGATAAGGTTCAAATTGATAGTATAGTTTTTTACACATTACTAGAAGAACGGGTCCTACTCTTGTCTCGATCGAATATATTATAAAGTGAAACTGCACGGAGCCGTTTATCAATTGCAATTTTATTATCTAGCCGACACCTGCGCGAGAGGATATTCGGCGTGGCGCAGATTAACGCAGTTCTAGAGAAATGCTCCTTTACCTCGGATTGGACGGGACATTGAATTGCAATGTCATCTGGAACGATTTAGAATTATGATTTATCGTAGATCCTAACTAATATTACAAATTCGAAAGTAGCTCTGTCTCTCTGTTTCTCTGTCTGGGTGCTTGATAATGAACTCTCATTGGCTCTCTCATTGGTTGCTAGGTTTATGAGGTATGCCTCCCAAATAATATTCTTACTTGTATTTTTTTTTATCTCAAATTGAATTTTATTAATCCATTTAGTTTATTTATCCCAAAACACGAAAAAACCCGTTTGTTAGCTTTTATAACATGGTAAATGGGATATAACCTTTTCTGAATACAAGATTTTCAGCCGCCATGACAGCACTCAATAAACTACCGACTGTTATCCAATTTCGCGATGGCTATGATATCTGTTTAGTTTCATCCAGTTTAATATTTGTGAATTTATATGTCATGATAGCTTCTGTGGATCCTAGGGATGAATGTTCGTGGGGATCTCGATCATTATATCTCATGGTGCTCCTGAGTTTGGCCACTGGGACGTCTGTATTCACGAAGCTGGTCACCGTGGCCATCGCAAATGGTGCCGCCGGGTACATAATCGGCTACGTGCTCGCTTCCCTTTTCATAGGCATTCCGTTGCTGTATATGGAAATCATCGTAAGCCAGTTCACGACGCGCAACTGTCTTGATGTGTGGAAAGCCCGTCCGTGTCTCTCGCACATTGGCTATCTCCAAATCTCATGGCAAATATTCTTAATTATTTACAACCACACCATAACGTCGTTCGTCATCCATTACTTCCTCATAAGCTTCGAAGATCCTATACCGTATCACGTTTGCGGACACTGGTCAACGCGTAACTGCAATATTGTATCAAGAAACTACACGGTGCATGAAGATTGTATAAAAATGAAAACCGTGTCGTTTCCTTACTGTGAAAATCTGCACACGACCTTCCCCGAAATCCAATATTGGCTATATTTCATCCTCGGAATTGATAAACAATACTATTATGTAGCGTGGAGGGTGTGCCTAGCTTCCGGAATCGCTTGCACCGTTACATACCTAAGCTGTTTTAAAAGGAAAGCTTCGATACGATGGTTCATATGGTTTTTTACGATGTATCCAACCATCGGCTACTTTTTATTGTTGATCGGATCTATGATGCAGAAGGGTCTAGTGGAAAAGTTCGAAGAGGGGTTGGACACTAACTTTAGCGTTTTTGTGCAAAGATATCGTTTGTCAGATATAATACATAACGTCCTGTTTACGCTGAATATTGGCTCGGGCATAGCGTTTAATCTGGGCGCGAGCACGTCGTTCCGCGCGCCGTGTTACTCCAACGTGGTGATCACGGTAGTGGTGTGCACAGCGTTCATAGTCCTCTTGGTGTGCACCGTCACTATGATGACCTGTCCCTACGCCTACCAATACAACACCAAGTCTTTCATCATCATGGACTCACGAACCACGACCATCTTCGAAAAAATACCTCGAATGCTCAGCGAATTCGACAACAAAGCGCTCTGGCTCATACTCTCTTTCAGTTGTAACGCCGTCTTAGGATTGAGCTCAACCTCTATAGTCATTTTGAGCTTACTCCGAACATTTGCAACGAAATACGCCGTAGTTGATAAATATAATGGTCTGGTAACTTTTGGTGTTACTGCTTTTTTATTTCTAATTACAATCCCGTTGCTCGGAAATAATGGAGTGTACGGTGTATTCGAATTCTGTCATTTTGTCAGACCTATCACTATTTTTATAGCGATGGTGGAGGTTTTAGTTTTTGTAGTGTGGTATGGTGTTAATAAGTTTTCAGAAGACGTGCACTTCATGCAAGGAATACAGCCGACAGCGTATATGAAGTTGGCGTGGATGATCTCGACCGTGGTCTTGACGTACGTGTTCGGCAGGGAGACTTACATGGCTTTCTTTGATCAATCGTTCGGCGCAGGCCCGGGCCGGTGCACCTTCATCGTGTACCTTGTACTGATTGTACTGATCACACTCATTAGACTGGCGGTTGCGGCGAGCAAGAAGAAATTCATGGAAGTGATCAAATTGGATCCGATGTGGGGGCCACGTAGCGAGGTGCTGATGCGAAGCCGCGCAATGTTCTCCGCTCAAGCGATGACTAAGGAGTACATGTACAGACAGTACCATTTGCAAGCCGGCATCCTCGCCCGTCAGCGGGCTGCGAACGTCAGGAGAGAACAACCCAGTAACTGATCCCTATACTTACTTCTTTTTAATATATTCAAATAATAAAGTTTCTGAGTTTATGGAGATTATATGAATTGATGAAACCAGAATACATTTAGGAAATAATATTATTAGTCTTAAAATTTATAACACTTATAAAATGGACGTTGGGGTCGTTGGGCACGTGTGTTCGTTTTTATACTTAGTTATGAGTCACCGTCATTATAAACTAAGGCTATTATTATTGAACTAGTATTGGCTATTGCGTAATTCATTATAGTCATGATGACTCACAGCCCAAAAATATTCAAATATAATATTGTATCTTTTACTATAAATTGAAAGAATTTTGCTTATCTGAATATTATAATGTTTTTATTTTAGTAGTGTCATAAACAATTTATTTTTTTACTTCTAAAAGATTTATTCTCGGTGTATAGTTATCTATTTAAATGGTATGCATACCTAGTTTGTTAAAAGTCTGGCGAAAAGTACCCAAAAAACCGATTAGTAGTAATAATACATTTTATATATTTACATAAAAGAAAAGTTATAAGCAGCAACAAAAAATCATTGAAAATTAAAATGATTTTTTGGAAACTTCCAGCAGTATTGTTAAGAAACCTCAAATCTACCTCAGATTCTAATAGGACTGAAGCCTTCGAAGTCGATTTCAAATAATAATATATACCTTTAGAGCAGTTATATCCTCCTTACGCAAAGGGATTCTAGAGTAGGTATATTGCTTCAGGCTCCATACCTTAGTGAACAAAACGTCTTGTTAGTTATTATCGCAACAAAAAGTCGTTTTGGCCTTTTAGAATATTTCTTCACAAGCTCTTTCACAACAGGTTTGTAATGTTATCCTAAACTTTGTTCAGACAAAGCCTTGGCATTAAGTACACTCATCAAATTTATTACTCTCAGAAGCCATAAAAAAGAAAGCCAACGGTTTCCTCTTCAGCCCCTCCACCCACATTGGTGGCCGACTTTTGTAAAGAAAAAGACATTACATGTTTAAAAAAAGTGGCGCGCCAAGCTGTCTGGTACCAGTGAGATGTCGCAACCGCAAACTCGGTCGTGAGCGTTTCACGACGCAACGTGTCCGAGCACCGGTCGCCTCATCACCTTCGGGGCTCTATGATTATCAATGCGGCAATGTAATGCGTCACACGCAATGCGATCCTCATGTAATCAAGCTCAAAGCTCAGACTGCTACACACAACGATCATTTATCAATGGGTGGAATTTTTAGAATGATCCTATAATGACTAAGTGCGTGAGCTTACGCAACTAAAGACAAATAAATGTTCTGCAGAAGGAAGTTCTCTGACCTCGATGACAATTATTATTATGTCACATTTAAGGAATTTGCACGTTATAATAAGGCTAAGAGCTAAATTAATCGATTGACCCTAATTGATGTAATCCCTGTTATTCTTTTCATATATTATGGTCTTGTTCTGGCCTTGGAAAGATCTGTCCTAAGGCAAGTCAGTCAGCTGTAAATATTACTAGCTGTTAACCGCGACTTCGTACGCGTGGACAAAAACCCTGTCGCTGTTTCTCATCCTGCTTTCATTCCACACTTATCTCACCTCCAACCCTATCCCATACCATTGCCACTGCAGCTTCCATCTCAGCCCAATTCTGCTCCCAACCCGCTTCTATCCCGCTCCCATTCCACTTTCATCCCAAAATCCGGATATTGCTACCCAGCATAACTATCACTATGACGGACATGTGAGTGAAGGAGATAGAAATCATGTCGACTCTTTATGCCCACAGAGGTTTTAAAATTTCGCCCCATATTAAGAAACCAAATGCACTTTATAATATGGTCGTATACAATATTGAAAATCTTATTTATTTATTTATTGAGATACGCCAACAGTGAACATATTTTACATTCTTATAATATATTTCTACGTTCTACATGGAACTGATATGATCACCCTTTATAGGCATATACAACATTCTTGGTAGCTCAGAGCACGCTTGCCTTACATACGTGGGGTCGCGGGTTCTAACCCGGACGGGCCCGTACCAATAAGTTCTTTGGAACTTACTTACGGACTATGAATATACCACTGTCTTTTCGGTGAATGAAAACATCGTGACACTACCTGCATATTTCCAGAGAAAAAAAAACTATGGCATATGTAAATCCGCCAACCAGCACCGGGCCAGCGTGGTAGATACGGCCTAATCACCATTCTAGGGTAGGCCGATATCTCAGCAGTGGGATGTTTAAAGGCTAATGCAGATACAATATTGTAAGGTCCGGTCTGGTCCGGACTTATGTTAATTATTAATACCCGACTACGAAAAAGCAAGTAAGTAAATTCACGATTATTTATAGACCACCGCAGCAAGTTTTGCCGAGAAATAAATTATTTCATATTTATGCGCAGTTTTGTTGGTAAATAGAATCAGTTGCCGTTACTTATCCGACAAACGCTTAACCTTTCACTCGGACAAGCGATCACCTCTAGGTAGGCTCTGAGACACAGATCACACCCTAGATTCTGCATTCAGGACGCTCGAAGCGCACCACGCATCAGTCTAAATACACTTACAAGAAATTACTCTGATTGGTTGCTTGTTAGGCGCGAGTTGGCGTAACCTTGAGATGGCCAATGAGAACGCTTGGTCGCACTCCCCGCGACCCGCGCTTCCTCGAACATTGGTGACTTTTTGTAGGAACAACGAATCTCGTAAAGCGGTATCTAGTGTGATTTGTGCTCTGAGATATCTGAAATTAGATATATAGATATTTCGTTATTTTATTGGCCTAACCAAGCGAAAATCTAGTCTACTAGTCTACGGGAGGAATCTGCAGTTGTATGTTTATTTGCACGACGATAGTTTGAGAACCGTTGATCCAATCTTATTTAAATGTTGTAGGCAAATAGTACATTTCCATTCAAATTTAAGTTTAGAGACCTTCAATGGTCTCTGGGTAATCCAATCGTAAGTTTTGTGTAGCAGGCTAAGTAGTTTAGGTAGCTTCAGTTTATATGTTTTTTTGTTAAGTTACTAAAGCACTTGCCCGATACAAATGAGGGATCATAAATTTGCAGAGATCCATGACAAATCTTATGAAGTTTGTCAAATGTTACATAGGCGTACCGCACGCTTTATACACACAGAAAGTGCATGTTCAGGTGCAAAATTTCCGGAATTTTAATCTAAACACTTTAAAAGAGTAGAAAGTTTATGTGTCGCAATCACTAAATGAGTAAAACTTTAACGGAATTCTAAAACACCGGCTATCTCCAGCGACACCTACACTTTTAACTGCGTGCCACAATTGCACAATAACGACACTTGGTTGGTTTTCCGATTCCGAAACCACTATCGCGGTTTCAATACGTTAGCTAAAAAGCGTACGTTCCTTGCATTAAGTTTATCTACGTTAAGTTATAAAATACAAAGAGTCTATTCGTAGGTATTATTTAGGTAGTATAAGTTGTATGGGTACGTATTGAAATGTTAAACATTTAAATAACTACCGCCAAAATGTCTAGGTTCAAAATGTCTAAAGTCTAAATTTGAAAATTGGTTTAAAAGCCAAAACATCAAAATGTCAAAAAAAATGTCAAACGCTCAGAAAGTCTTACTTGAAAATGCCCAAGTTCAAAAGATCTAGAGTAAAAAATGACTAGTATTCAAATTATACAATTATGTTACAATTACTTTTTAGAGTTTCGCCGGCCGCTGCCGTGACACGCTCGCTTTGCTCGCTGGGATCGCGCGTAGTTGTTAACAGTTCAAATATAACCTAACCAAGCGTTCAGGGCTACTATATTATGATAGTAACTTTTTAGCACTTTGTTGGCCGCTACCGCGGCATGCTTTTTTCGTTCGCTCGGCTCACGCGTTGTTACCTAAACTGATGTTCGGTGCTACTATATTATGTTCCAGTTAATTTTCTATATGTCTACTGGTTCTAAAGGACATATTCGTAATTATAAATTTACAAAATAAAATTATTACATTTTGAACTAGACTTAAGAGCATTTAAAATCATTTTGTGTTAAACGTTTGACATATCCAATTTTGCCAATTTTAGCTTATTTATGACTTTTGAGATCTTAAACCATTTTACATTTAGATTTTAGACATTTTGAGCCTAGACATTACGCCGTTAGCTATTTTAATTTTTAACATTTCAATACCCGTTGTATGTATCTCAGTATAAAAGTCAAAAGTATTAAAATACTGTTGCCTTTAATACCGAATGGTAGACAAATAATATCCTAATCCTATCTTCCTTTTTGATTTCTGTCCTAGCTAAGTACAATCTGGTGTGAACAATAAAGAGTTTATCTATCTATATAATCCTAATTATCCTAATTAGTATTATAATTCAGACAAATATAGCCGCGGTCGTATCGAACAAAGTCGCGGGTAACAACTATTATTATAATAAAAATTGTATGCTATAATATATTAAAAAATATATATATTATAGTACTAGTAGTTTTACGAACAGACTTCGCGAACACAAACTTTTTTTCCAAAATCGCAATTCTACAATTTTATAGAATTTTTTAGTTTTCGGTACATTTGATTATTTCCCCCAAAAAGAGGGGAAGTTTGCAGCGGCGCCGCATTAACCGCCAAATTTTGAACATTTTTGGCAAAAACAAAAATACAATTTTGAGAAAACAGATTTTCTCTATCAATTGTAAAAAATGGCGTTTTTTTACGAAAATTTGCCTAATTTTTGATAGGTAAAACAGCCCGGTTATAAAAGAGATAGGGCGAGTAAGTTTGTATAGCAACTGTGGCCCTTAGTTAAGTAGCGTGTTAGTGCTTAGTGCAAGCCACGTATATAGGACGACCCTAATTAGATGGTGTCTCCGAGACAGTTAGTGGGTGCCCAGCAAGCCTTCCGATCACTTCCGTCAGCGCAGCGGCGGCGGGTGGGGCGGCGTGTGCGCAGGTTGTGTCCCCTTTACCGGTGCGCGTGCCATACCTTGTTTTTCTGCGACATGCTTTTTAGAAATTCCTTAAGCTTGCATTTGACTTATTTATATTTTATCTGATTTTGAGTGATGCCGAGCGATTGATTATGGCAGGATTATGGCCAATACAGGGGAAGGCCTTTGTTCAGATTATGACGAGTGAAGATGTGGTCTACCATGGCGCACACTAGCATGAAAGACATCGGTTCACGTAGTAGATCGCATGTTTCGGGGAACACTAAGATAGTGTTTTCTATACTATAACAGTAAGCACACTAAAATAGCTCCTCGTATTTACTAATTATAGGTAGAGATAGCTATAGGGCGGTGTACTAGCGTTATAAATAATATTATAATATACTTTATATGGCTATATTATACGGTGAGTAATGTCTGTGCATCCTTTACATGCAGCAAGATTTCGAGTGCAGTTGTGAAGTAAAGGTAGAGTAGTATTATGTACTAGTTAAGTTTGGTAGTAGTGTGTAGTTCAGCTTTGTGTATATCTATCCACCAGTACAAGTCTCGAGTCCCATAAGAATAAAAAATATTAAATAAAATTAATAATAATAAATAATAAGAATATAAAGAAATAATAATAATACTATAGTAATAATAATAATAATAATAATGCGAATATTAAGAATGTTTCTGTTATCGAGTCCATAACAGAAACATTCTTAATACTTCATATTGTTATGAATGCAATAAATAATATTCAGTCACTTAGAAACTAACATAAACCGAATAATGAATGATTTGTATATGAAAATATACAGAAGTTAATTTCGTGTTGTTTAGTTGTGTTAGTGTAAGTGTGATGAAGTGTCAAAAAGTGTAGTGATGTGATAATGTATTTCGTTTTACCCTTCTAGAATTTCAAAACAATTTTATTACCATATCACCATGACATTCACTTTCACATTTTCTAGAATAAAAGAAATCTTACAGGTAAAGGTCTAAATTTCCTTGGTAAAGATAACGAAGTATGTAAAAAAGGCAGACAGGAAAGGCGTTAAAATAATCGTAACAATGTTCAGAGTCAAAGAATCGGTCGCGGGCCGATTTTTTCCAAAGTTCGACCGATAAGTCGTTCAACGTGTCAATAAGATAACTTAATCAAACAGAGTAGTGAAGGCGTAGAGTCGATGACACACAATAACTGGGACGTGGCAGGGACAATTTACACTGTTTTACATTTTCATGGTTATTCTTTTTTATGCTTAAACTAAGTCGAGCAAGTCGCTCGCCTGATAGTAAGAGCCACGCGCGCCTATTACTGTTTCAGCTTCACTCAGAGTTACAAAACTGCGTTGCATTGCACTGCACTCGTTTACCTATTAAGAACTCCCAATAAATGTTTTTCGGTCACAAAGCTTACAAAGCATGTGATGAAATTATATATTATGTAAATCTAAAATTATCATCATTAAATCATTTAACTTGTTATTATCTAGTTTATTGTGACATGGCATTAGAAATAAATTAAAACATTATTAATTGATTATTATACATAGAATTCTGACCTTCGACCAAAGTAAAATGAATGGACAAAACTTAACCACAAAACTTAACCTAACCACAAAATTTCATTAAAAATAACAAGTCAAAACAATCGAACTTCAATACGTAATTAAAAGTATGTATAGTAGTACATTTGTTACAAAAAAAGAGAAAAAAAAAAAGCGAATATAATATCATAAAATGATATCATTGTATTGACGAACGTACGTCTCGCACTTTTCACAGACTGAGAGCGACTGAAGCAAGGTGAGTGAGCGCCGGCGCTCACCTTAAAGTCTACAAAATTCTCTTACTTGGGCTCGTCTATTCATTTTATTTGGTCGATATATCTGACATAAAAAAAATATTGATAAGTATACAGTCTTAAATAAGTAAGTACTAATAATAGTAATAAAATAATAATACGATTTGTTTTAAAAATATAAACTTGTTTTTTTTTTGTATCAAACTTGTAATTTCTCTTCATACCACGTATTGTATTCACGATACTTAAATTAGACCTTACGGGATTTATTGTCCAGCTTAGATAAACGGGAGTGGAAAACTGGCGATTTGAGTAGTCTTATACCTATCATATATAGCTTATCAAACGTTTGTGAATATCTGATTTAAATAGACAATTAGCATCAAATTATAAGCTCATCATATCATCATCTTTTCTTATCAACCTGCTACTCGTCATGTACCCAGACTGGCAAACGTGACAGCATCCGCTTCTGTTTCCGAGCATGAACGTGCGCTGGCGCACCGTCGCGTCACCGCGGGCGCGGAATGCGGCGCGCACCGCCGCGGGGTAGAAAGCGACTCTACCAAATGGGACAGCCCTTTGTAGCTTTGTATCGGGACGGACCGCGACCGTTCGGTACTGTGATGATTCTCTGTGTACTTTAACTTCGTCATCATTCTTATTTCTGCAGTAGTAGGACTCTCTTCTTTGAGGAATAGTCGTCGTAGCTCACCGGGAGCACGTTCGCCTCACATTCGTGAGGTTCGAACGCGGGCGGGCCCGTACCATCGAGTTCTTCGGATCTTACGTACGTATATACCATTGGCTTTGCAGTGAAGGAAAACATCCCGAAGAAACCTGCTTACTTTCGAAAAAAAAATTCGATGGCGTTTGTGAATCCACCAACCCACACTGGGCCATGGTGGATATTGCCTAATCGCGTTCGAGGGAAGACCGATGCAGAAGTCGCTTTGGGAAATACCACAATTTTCCCAGTTATTCAACCACCAATCAGTTGTGTGCAAACATTAAACTATTCTGGGTTGAAGGGCAATGCTTCCAGCGAAATAACTGGGCATTAAGAGATTAACATCGGCTTGTTATCTCAAGTTGACGAGCGCAGTGCATTTCCGCGCAGAGTTTGAGTGCCGAGTGCGAGTTTTTCCAAATGCGTTTACTTATGCTCGATCGCGTTAATGTTAACTATAATATATATAAAATAAAAAAGCACCGTCTAGAATCATCTAGATGGCACTGCTCTAACTATGTAGTAAACGTAAACGCAATCGAATAGGTTAACGCAATTACTAAAACTCGCACTCGGCTCTATATGTTGAAGTTTAAAACTCAGTGTGACTGTGAACTGTCGCTGGCAAAAGAGTGACGTAATCGTGAAAACAATTGCTTAGGTGCCCTAGTAACAATAAAATTGTCTACTGGTAGGAAGATCTAAAAAACGCTACCTCACTCGATCACTCGAATTTCTCGAGACTCGAGTTTCTGTAACACGTATGGTGTTCTTTTTTAAATATTTCTTTTTTCTGTTACTGACTGACGGGATGGGCAAGTCACTCACATGTTGTAAAGCATCACGCTTGCCCATAGCAGTTCAATGCCACCCAACATTTTGAACTTCAACAGTTCCAAAGTCTGCACGGCACCGCAATGCGCTCGTCACCCTGAGATGTTAAATCTCGTTGTGCCCAGTAAATTCGCTGAAAACAAATTGGAACCATTTTCCTTCAATCTGGAATACAGTTATGCTTTCACACTATTGCTTGGACGGACTCTTGCAGAAGAGTCCTACCACTGCAAAACTCTAGATGGAGTTTTTCCTCTACTGGTAGGCCCCTAGACCACCACGAGCTTCTTCTCGTATGTACTGGCTATCAGCCGCCTTTTTCAGGTTCTTGCTCCATTTGGTTGAGGAACATTCTGATTTGCCAGACGCTAGGAAACTTCCCGATCGGTGCCCATCCGAGTTGGATTCGTCGGGCGACCTCTTTGGCCAAGTTGGAGCTACCTAACTGAACTATCTGTCCAAGGTAGTTATAGTGGTCAACAACTTCGAGGGTTCATCAGAAAGCTCAACAGTACAAAACAATAACTCTTGGCAAAAGCTAGCCTGCAATGTTGTTTTTTGTTTATATGTATAAACAAAATAAAATATTATTTCAATAAACAAGCTTAACATTCCTAATGCGTTTATAATAATCGCGAACGTAATGTTCTCGTAACAGCCAAGTTGACATAAAAATCGCAAATTACAAATGTCCCGATAAACAAAAATAAGGCAACGCCTACAGATCAAAAAGTGTACGCAGAGCTTTCCATTGAACGGAAAAATGCATCGTGAAGCCGGTTTGTTCATACCTTCCGGATTCCCAACCTGCTACTCTAGGTCAGCGACGGCCATCTCGCTCGCACCCGCGGCCCGCGACTGAGATTGCAAGATCGATTTGGGGTCGCGTCGCCCTAACCTAGATTGTCTTCGTTCGTACCTACACTAAAGTAATATAGTCTGCCTGCGGCCTGGACGTTGTAGGTACAACCTGCAGACGCCACGTACTATTAGAATAGAGTAGAGTCTGCTTCGATCTACAAATTATAGGCGCTGTCATGCCGTAAATGGTAGGTAATTTTTCCCGTTATATTGATTTAAGAGACAATTTTCATCTCTAAACTATGACCCGGCGATGGTTAACTAAAGACATATGTTTAATTTTAATTATTCAATTATGCTCGCTGCATAGCTTGTCGCAGCTGTGTAAATTACGCTATAGACCTATAGAGTATAGATAAGCGATAGAAGCTCCATTTGAGCATGTATAGAGCAATGGAGCACTTGGGTGCATCGCTTAGTCTATCATGGTATGATTACGTAGGAGCTCCGTTTGAGCATATACAGAGCACTGCAGCACTAGGTGCATCGCTTAGTCTATCATGGTAAGATTACGTAGGAGCTCCGTTTCAGCATATACAGAGCAATGCAGCACTTGGGTGCATCGTTTAGTCTATCATGGTATGATTACGTAGAAGCTCCGTTCGAGCATATACAGAGCAATGCAGCACTTGAATGCATCGCTTAGTCTATCATGTTATGATTACGTTGAAGCTCCGTTGGAGCATGTACAGAGCAATGGAGCACTTTAGTGCATCGCTTAGTCTATCATGGTATGATTACGAGAAGCTCCGTTTAAGCATGTACAGAGAAATGGAGCACTTGGTTGCATCGCTTAGTCCATCATGGTATGATTACGTACAAGCTCCGTTTGCGCATGTACAGAGACATGGAGCTCTTGGGTCCATCGCTTAGTCTATCATGGTATGATTACTAGAAGCTCCGTTTGAGCATGTACAGAGAAATGGAGCACTTGGGTGCATCGCTTAGTCTATCATGGTATGATTACGAGAAGCTCCGTTTGAGCATGTACAGAGAAATGGAGCATCTTGAGTGCATCGTTTAGTCTATCATGGTATGATTACGAGAAGCTCCGTTTGAGCATGTACAGAGAAATGGAGCATCTTGAGTGCATCGTTTAGTCTATAATGGTATGATTACGAAATGTAAACACTCACACATTGTTTACTAAGCTAACGAGAGCATATAGATATAGATTTTATATATAGAGTCGGAAATAATTTTAACGAAAAAAATGCACTATCGAGATGTTCTTGGCGCCACCAGTGAAATACTTATAATCAAGTAGTACCGGTGGCCATCCGTGGTCTTCTATATCAGTTCCACTTCACCAAATGATACTTTCTGAATGCAATGTTGATTTTTTTTTTTTTTTTTTTTTTACTTCGGGCTAGGCATTCGTTTGACCACAATCTCACCTGATGGAAAGCGATGATGTGGTCGAAGATGTAGCACGCTTGCCTAGGAAGCTTGTTGATGAATATACCAAAATAGCTATATGTAATGCCTATAATATTTGAGTTCGAGTTCCGAGAATTCCTCAAATAAAAGAAAATATTTTTCACATTTTGTACGACGGAATTCTGAGGGAACAAACATATAAAAAAAAAAAAATTGAGAACCACCTACTTTTTTATGGAAGTCGGTTAAAATGAGTTTAAAGAAGGTTAAAAATTAAATTTTAAATTAAGAATAAATGTTCCTTATCGCAGTTTCCTCTTGAGGATCCAAACGATGATACCGGATATTGGATAAATTTACAAGACTTTTGTCGATTGACATTAAGAAAAATTATAGCAAATTAAATACCAACCCTCTTAAGCATAAGCGAACTATAAAAAAGATAAATATTTAATATTTTATTGTATATATGTATATAATAGGAAATTGAATTATTAAATTTTCGACATTAAGCAGAAAATAATAGCAGGGAGAATTTTGCTAGCACAATGCGGAGCTCAGGTCAAGCCATTCTTTAAGTACATTCTCGCCTGAGCGCAAGCAAGCAGTATGCTTCCGCGAGTCGGGACCTCTCCACTTGTAGTCTTGTATAGCTCATTTCCAGGTACATTAATAATGCACATTGTACTCGTAGTTTAGCATCGTTTATAAGCTGTACTCATTTCAAATGGTCTCGGCATCCGCTGCTTAGCTTTTTAAAATCACAAGGAATAATCCATTTATCTGTTTATTTGTCCGTGTTTGCTGAAGTCCGAACTCTGTATTTTGGTGACTATAAGAAAAATGATTGATTGAGATTGTCGGTCGGTGTGGCGCTCTAAGGGGGAGGCCTATGTTCAGCAGTGGACGTCTTATGGCTGATGATGATGATGATGATGATAAGAAAATGTCAGGTTCAACAGTGGATAAATATAAAATGATGATGGAACTATTAAGCTTAGGGGTTTGTCTCATCTCAAGTCACATTGTGAATATTGAGTTTAATAGCGATTTTTCTAATGCCTACAAATACCCGTTTCATTGAGGTTTAATTTATACAGGGTACGGCTATCTTACTCCGGACAGATTTTAAAATTTTTGACGTATTTGCTTTTTCTTTTTTTAAAGTTGTGGTTAGAAAAAATGGTTATAACGGAAGACCAAACCAGTTTGGTTTGTAAAAGCGGTACCTTTTAAATTTAGGGCGTTTTGCTTCCATGTCGTATTACGTTACGGCCTTGTTCCAACGAGAACATTTTGCTCCGAGACCACCTTTTCCGAATTGCTCACCGAACAATCATGAAGATAGATTATAACTCCAGTTTGATACCCTAGGAGCAAAACCACGTATCAGCTTGTCGTTTACATCAGTCGAGCCTTTAGGCCTCTTGCTATACGAATTGTATTGTTTTTCTGAAAGGGTTTTTCTGTGAACGATGGTCGGTAAAAGCTTTATTTTTTTCTGGATTATCTCCCTTAATGATGAATGAATTGATCACGTTTTGCAACGTTCCGCTTTCGACCAATGCGGTAGCGGTACCGTGTGTGTTAAAACTTCAACTTTGTTCGAAGTCTATATTACAGATTAGTAGAGCTACTTTGCTAAGGCCACTTGGATGCCATAGTCCAGAAAATCCGTACAGCGATAAATATTCTAAGTAGTGAGACTGAGTTTAGTTTACTTTATGATACGCGACGATAACTTGGACGTTCAGTCTCGTTATCTTTAGCCGCTTCATATAAGTTCGCGAATTTTATGTTTAATGGTGGTTGTGTGCCATATAAAGCAGCTTTGGCGTTTTACATACCTAACTAATACAAGGCGTTTTTCTTTTGTTAATACTCCAAATTCGAAATAAAAAACCCTGCAATTACGTGCAAGCATCTACTTTCCGATAAGAGGCAATCGAGTTAATAATTAATCGAGTTAATCGAGTTCTTGTATGGGTAAAATTTTACCTGAAATAAATGATTTTGAATTTTGAATAACCTATAGAATTGTTAATTTTAAAGCACTGGAGTAGGTAAGCAAGTTAACTACTTAAGCCGTCTGCACCCAAAGCAGTCGAGCATCTTGTGAAGATTTCCCACTAGCAAAAAAAAAATATGCAAATTTTAACGTATTGTACTTGGCTTTGGCCGGTGGTAATTAAACCTCCTGTTGCAGGATAGAAAAGACTTATCGATACTACAAAATAATAAGAATAACGCTTCAAACTCATAGCTCGCTACTAGGTTTAGTAGATATTTAAATGTATCATTCAAACACCTGCCCGGCCCGGATTTGAACCCGGCATCTCCTGCCTAGAAGGCTATCAACTAAGCCTGGAGGCTTGTCGAGTATGATCAGTTTTTTAAAGTTATTAATTTCTGATCGTTGAATTACTTTAGCTAACATAGTTACATGGTGCCAGCAGTGTGGTGCAACGCAGGATTTTCAAGTTCAAAGTTATATATGACAATGCAGACTTATGACCAAACGTGGCTTATACCTTCGGAAAGCTCGTCTCTTCACTTCGTTGTTAAAAAAAACTGACATTTTTGATGACATGGATGAAACTTGTTCGACACTGTTCGATGTACCGTTCCATCGTGGAGACCCATTTAAAGCTGCAAATCTCTCGTCACCGATGAATAGTGATATTATCTTTAAATATGCAATGAAGAAAATACAAAAAAAACATCTAGAACCACAGATTAGACAATACTATTCTGGATACATACCAATATAATGGCATAATCGATCACGTATTGAGCACGAGCATTGTGCTCGTCAGCTGGACCGTGAATCCTGTCACTATACCATCCTCCCCCGCACCGCGGGGACCTCGTACCCCCTCCCCCTCTCATATGAATCTCATTTACGTGCGCTTACGCAACTTAGTAAAACCACTGAAGTGTGTAATGTTGTTAAAGGTAAGGGTGAACTGGCTATTTGTGATTTTTCATGGTTCAAACTAGATTTGGAAGGTCAATTTAGTAATTTTGATGTCAAATTGGTCTATACAATTGAGAACTAATAAATAGTTAAATATATAGATAAGTTTTTATATTTCATACCAGAAATTATAAACAATAAGACTTAAAACTAGTGTAAAAACTGGCGGGGCGATCTATACCAGACAGACAACCTTAGCATGGAGACTACATATACATGCATGGAATACATGGATAAATACATGAAAGAATATTTTTCGTTGTGTTTTCACAATTTATTTTAAAATACTATAGTTTGATTTTTACAAATAAATGCTTTACAGAGTTTAATCGCTGTTAGGATCCATGCATGAGAATACGCATGAGCGGACCCGGTCCATTATTGACAAAACTTGTGACTTCCTTTGCACACTTGAATGGATTTATGTATTGAACAGTCGCAGTAACTGCCGATCATGTTTATTGGCTTAACGTGACATTTACCGATAGATATTTTTTTTCGCCCGGTTTTGTAAATAATAATTTACATAATATGATAAAAGTCGGCGATTAAAATTTTTGCGGCCCATATATCAGGCCCTTTCAAGCTTATGAAAAACATCTAGCGTCTCTATGTCTGTCAGCCAATTATCCTGTGATAATCGGCTGACAGACATAAAGTATTTTTAATCGGACCATTTTAGTACAGAAACCTAAAAATAATTTTAAACTAGCATTTACGGTGGTGGTAGGTAGGTCTTACAGAGAGAGTCCATACAAAAAGCGCCAACTGTTCCCCCCCCCCTCCCCTATTTTATCCGATTGGATGTTTTTTTTAATATGTTTTCTAACACCGTGAAAAACAATGCTTACAAATTTGATGTTTTTGAAATTCCAGAATAATAAATAATCTTCGTAGTTATGTGCACCTAAAGGGAAGAATTTATTAAAATTCTGACGAAGACAAGTAGTTTTTATTGGAAAACCAAAATTTTTTTTTTTTTAAACGTAACCTATCATCGTTGATTGCAATTTATGCAAGCTATTGCATGCTTGTATGCTATTGCATATAGCGACAAAAACAAAAGTTTTTGATAAGATTGAAAACTGTTTTCCCCCGAAACGCTAACTTCATAAAAAAAATAGGTAAATTAATTTCAATGCAAAACCTCGCGGCAGGACATCCCTCTTTATTTAAATGTTTTTGTTTTGGGGGAAAAGAAATTGTCGAATTAAAAGGCATGCAATAAAAGATGTTGATTATAAAATGGGAAGCGGCCAGCGATATGTGGCTGGTTAGTTAAAAATCCCTGTATATACAGGGTTTTTTTTTTATCAGGCCAGCCACATCGTGATATCACGATCTGAATTCTACGGCTCTTTTCTTAGGTAGAAATAGCAGTGGCATGCCCAATATGCAAGAATATTTTGTACAGTGATCTATCTATACCGCACAGATGTAATAAACTTACTTCATGCAAAAAACTTCTTAAAGTATCCCTCGCAATATAATCGTATTTCTAAACATTTACTTTATTCAGTGCTATCAATCAGTCGTGTTAAAAACGACCATAGTTTAACAAAAACAATTGAAAACGTTTACCACACGTTACGAACTGTTAAAAAAACAGCTTTCCCTTGCACGTTATTACAAACATCAATTAAGAGCAAAAAATGCAACGCCCGGTTACGAATATAATCATTGATAACGTATTCTATTTCCTTGACACGATTAACAGAGGGTTAAATATTTTCTAGAGTTTGGCTAACGTTTGCTAGTTGTAATTCAAATATGAATTAATAAATAATTAATTAACGCATACATAATAAAAACAATGATTAAATAATGGCCCAAGCATCTCGTAACCAAAACGATGGCCTCTAGCTTGTTCAGAGGATTGCAATCGCAATTCAACGCGTCAATTCGGCGAGCATTTTGGACACGATAACTGCTGGCAGTTTATTAGATTAGTGTTCGTTTTAACTTGCATATGTTTATATTTTATTTCTACTTAGGACCCAAAAAAAAAACGATTCTTAAGCTATATATATATATATATATATATGTAAAAATTCAGGTCTATCCGTTCAGCCGTTTACCCGTGAAAACGCGACAAACACCGAGACGGAGAGGCGGAGTTACTTTCGCATTTATAATATTAGTTAGGATTTAACGTTATTTGAGTTATGACAATGTATGATATTAAAACACATAAAAAAACGCTTCATACACATGATAGCTTCCCAATAGGTTTCTCTATGACGCGTGACGGGGATGACCACACAAACATGGAACACACAATGACACGGACAACTAACACCCAGACGTCCCAGACCCAGAATTCATAATTCAAAAATCTGCCTGGTCTGGAATCGAGCTCAGATTCAAATAGAAACAGGAGGTTAAGACGAATTGTCGCATCTATAAACTTGAACAATACTTTCATTATTTCGACAAATTAATAAATACCAGCAGAGCCCTGCGGTTTCACTCGCTATCTTACAAGTACCGTATAATTATATCCATATTTATTTTTTATTTTTTTATTGTACAGAGTAAAAGGAAAATGTCACCCATTTCGGTCATTGCAAAATTAGGAGTTGCGAGGAATTATGAGAAATTTTGAGTTATGATATTTCCGGGATCAAAAGCCTATGTCATAATCCAGGGCTTGGCTTATCTAGTTCCGTAAGAACTAACACACTATCGCACAAACTTTGACATTCTATAATATTACTAGCTTACCCGCACGGCTTCGCTCGCATAGGCTACAGTAATTTCAAAATCACATTTTACCTCTTCAGGGGTAGATTTTCGAAATTTCATGAGCGATTTCTTATTTTTTATGCTTATTACTCAAACCAAGTTCCATTGGCGTAGCATGAAAAAATATTTTATTTCCATACAAACTTTGGGGGTCCATTTTACCCCTTTCGAGGTTGAATTTCGCAAAATCCGTTCTTATTGTTCACCTAGACCATTTGAGAAGTAATGGGTTCAAATTTCACGTCTCTATCATAAGCGGTTTGATCTGTGCGTTGATTCCTAGAAAATGGCTTGTTCTTTGCTATTGTCCACGAGGAGGTGTCTGTACCTTTGTCTCTTATCGCTCTTCCCCAATTTACCACTTCATTTATCATGACAAAAAAGAACAGCGCAATGAGCATTATATTATCTGACACATATTACTATAAATATGGGACACTGGAAACTAGCAGGTAAAACCGCAAGGCGCAATAGATGTAAATTGATTTGATCGCAGTTCAGTAAGTACGAGTATAGCTCCAAATTACCAATTCCCATAGTCGATACGGTTCATGCCTTCTGACAATGGTCTCTCCACAAGTTATGTACCGTGTAAATTGGTGTAATCGCCCCTTTATTCGGGCTTTCATATGATTTTGGGTCTAGTCAGCTGGAACGCTGGCTAGATGTCCGTCATAGATGAAATTAATATGAGTAATTATGGAATTAGCATTCGATACCCAATTCTTTTAGTTCAGATTTTCAGCGTGCAAAGAATCAAACTCGGCTGCATGCCCTTGTGTCAGATTTTGAAAAATAATTACGACAAGCCTGTGCTTTATTGACCGAGCGAAGCGAAGGAGTCTACGGTAACAAGTCGGTATTTGTATGTATGTTTTTATATTTGTCCAACGATAACTTCCGAGCCGATGTTCATTCCATTTATGAAATGTTGTAGGCGAGTAATTAATTAATTAATTTCTGTTTTTATCTGTAAATAATTTTGTTTTCTTTTGGTTTTTAATAATTTTCAATTTGTATTTTCAGTGTATTTAGTTAAAACTAATATAAATGAATTATTCTTAGAATAAATATTAATTTCAATATTATATTAAAATCAGAATAATAGCAGAATCGGTGAAGTTATAGAATTCGCGAGTTTTCATTTCGGCGCGAACTGCTAGTTTATTTGTAGCGCCAGTATTACTTTTTTGCGTTACTTAGTTATAATAAAAATAACTGGCCTTATTTATAAGGAGAATTCTGTGCTAAATTCATATCAAATAGTAAAAAAAAAAACGGATTGATACATTTATGTAATAAAAAATAACCTGCGTATATTGTTACACTTTTCCAAATGGGATTCAAGATTCATAAACTTCCAATCAATTATCCAGTATTTTAAGAATTTCAATATTTCGATACATACGTGAGACGATTATTATGCATAGGGGCAAGGAATTTTAAATGAACGGTGTCGGTGACGCATTGTGAAGTGGTACACACATTTTATTTGTTGTGATAGATCTACATACATAAACAGATACACACATGTGTCTTTACGATACAGGTTATCTTCGTCTGCCGCATACAAATTAGCTTCTTCGACATATACCCAGAAAGGTACCTAAAAGTAAAAGGTAATGGCATTTCTAGGTGGAGGTAGACTTGTCGCATCAGTATAAAGCACTCTATCATTGAGGGATTATTGACAAACACCCAATACGGGGAACCCATCTGCGCTATGATGGAAGTCCTGGTTCGTGCAAAAATCGCAGCGCCTATTCACCCAGTCGTAGGACATCCATGTCGTCCTCTTGTCTCCAAGCGGATTTATTTCGACGATCCCCAACTTCTTCGTGTACCACCGGGACAAGACCTTCCCCCAGGGCAAAGCCTTCAAGTGAATAATATAGCTTGTTTTCTTAGCTATAACATATAATATAGCAACGGCAAGTTGTCTGATTTAGAAGAGTCGTATTTGAAATTTTCACTATTGACAATGCGCTATGTATTTTTCGGACAGACTAAAGACGCACTGACCTGCATCTGAAACCAGGAGTCGAGGAGGCCAGAGGTGTGCGGTGCACCCCAGCGGCCGCCGCCAGGGACAATCTGCAACAAACACAGAGTTATAGATCGCATAATAACGCTCTTAATATGTTAACGATTCCCATACGTTGTCGCACTTTTGTGACTTTGAAGTTGCATCTGCTTGGACGCTTTTTGTAAGCTTGTTGCAGCGGCCGCTAACGGCGCAGTCTATAAGTATCTATACTGCAAAATATTGCCTCGTGATAATTTAATTGAATATAGAGGTCGAAACCAAGAGTTACAATACAATACAATATAACTTTATTATACACCAAAAGACAATTAAACTTAAATATAAACAATAATAGAAAATCGGTAGTATAATGGGCGGCTTTATCGCCTAAAGACCTAAGAGTTCGGACCCAAGATGACTTTAGTCGCGATCTTTCAAAACTTATCAGGATCCTACGAATACTTGTAATTGTAGACTATTTGTAATTTTTTTCCTAACCTTTGCTGTCCCAATGCAGTGCAAAAGTCTCTATCGCCTCCTTATACAAATCACTGTTCATAACTGCCTTCTGCCAACCGTCCCGGAATCTCACTAGTCATTACATAACAATAAATAAGAAAAATAAACTTACGTTGTATTTTTTACAGTTATTTGTTTGTTTTTTTTTAAAGGTGTATAATTATGTCATTGCTCTGCATGTGCTTAAGAAAAGAAGAAAAAAAATGACTACACAAAATGGCACCAGTAATCCCGTAACTCTGAAAGCGATAGAGATAGTGCGCGAGCGGGACCGCGCATAGTGCGACTAAGATGGTACGAGCGGGATGGCATGCTCTCGCAATCAGAATCACGAACGTTTCAAAGTTATACGATAAGCCCGCTGGTCTCTTCTAGAGAGTGTCTATTCTATACATAGCCATATGTAAGTATAAATATGTAAATACCGATTATTCTCCGTGACCGACTATCTGTTATTTACTTGGTCATATCTAGTGCCACTATGAGATACCTATCTTGTGAGATTTGTCCTAAATAGGTCAAAAGCAAACGCCCTAAGATACGAGAACGATTATAAAATAATGCACTTTTGAGTAAAAGAAAATAATTAATTACCCATTGTAACTCAAAATGTAAGTTATTTTTTTCATAGCGTCTTTTTTAGGGTTCCGTACTTTTTGAGATAAGCTGAAAAAACTGATAAATACTTCAAACGTCCTACGGTCCTACTAAGCATGGCCCGACATGCTCTTAACAAGTTATATGTAGGTAGATTAATAGTTTATTTTGGTATTAAATTTATTTATCATAGCTTGTATAGCTTATTTTAGCTAATCACTGATAAACAACCAAAGTTCTGACATTGGCCATGCAATGCAATGCATGAGCAAATTGATTAGTTATAAGAATTGTGATAGTTTTTTTGTGGTTATTTACAAATTCCTAGAAATTATTTATAAAGTATTTGTATTTATGATAAGAGTACACGCACAACAATACTTTCAGCCTCAGTAAGTTGTACTTTTAGTCTATGTACTATGTTTTGTTAACGATACTTTTTGGTTAAGATTTTATCAAGGTACATTTTAGTGGCCGGGTTCAACTGTCAATAAATACACACATTTTGGCCAAAAAGTGTATTACCTTTTAACAACGTGCAAGGCAAAGAAATTGGTCGTCGTATAGACTTCGCCTGAGCCTGGTTCACGAAAGAGTTAATGAAAGGGAGATCTTATAATTATCGACATATGTATCTTGCTCACCCTAAACTACGGTGCATGACATGGTCAGGTACTAAAGGTCAGAATTCCCGACCCAAAGGTAAGGTTTGCAAAAGAGCAATGGAACGCAGTTTCTTTAGAATTAAAAGAGAAGACTGCGATCGTATCACCATTAGATCACACCCAGACACAATGACATGACAAGCTCAAAAAGTTGAATATAGAGTGCTGGTCCAGGACAGAAACTGCATAAGCCTATAAACATCCGACTGCCGAGATCATCCACCACGGTGCCCCGGTGCGAGTTGGCGAATTACTGGACAGAAACGAGTAGAAGATTATGGAGGAGATCTTTCTTCAGCGGTAGGACAAAACAGGCTAAGTAAAGAAATCAAAAATATCGACAAGTTTTAATGTCTTAAAATAAACACAATAATCTAAAATAGATAAACACAATTTTCATATATTTAGCGTGCCAAGTAAAAAATATCATACAATAAATTCATATTATTCAAAACGTTGCTGCGGTCAACTCTACCCATTTTCTTTTTAAAAAACATAAAATTTTAATATATTCAAAAACCTATGAGTCAATATGTTAATTTGATGAATCTAAACTAGCGAACATATTATTATTGTGGACAATAAAACTTCCTAACTGTACACTGGGCCACACAATATACTAAATTCGAATAATACAATTAAGTAAGTAAGTAGGTGTATATACTCATAATCATATGTTTTCGGCATCTTAGATAGAATTATATGTACAATAGAACAGGCATAGACTTTTTTTTGGGAAAGTGTCTTTATTAACTGGACAAAATACATACAAAATCTAACAAACTACCTAACTACTTAGTTACTACTAAATAAAACGAACAGTTTGATTACGTGGTGACCATTGAAGGTCTAAAGATTGATAATTTCAATCATTTTAATCACCCGTCGCAGCAACTGTGCCTCTCATAGGTTTTTGGAAATGAGACGAGTGCTCTGTCCCCACGGACCCAATGTCTATTTTAATGACAAATTATATGTTTTAAAAAATATTCTTTTAATTATGTTGTAACGATTATAATGAAAATAAAATTTCCATAAAAATAATTGTACACAACCTTAAGAAAACTGCAAGCCTGCAAATAACTAACTACCAACACAAGGGTTTGTAACACCTAGTTTGGCGGTTATTGATTGTAACATGAATGTACCATTTCATAAATAAATCATTTAGAATTTCTAATTTGAGTTTTTTTCAATGTTGATATCCCCCTGTCGCCTCAAATATCGTCACTATTGCCGACATTAGCGTTAATGTGCCGCTTGTGCTACTCCGCTGCATAAGCCGCCGCGCCAGCCCTCTCAGTGTGTGTGTTTCAGAAAGATGTGACGGCCCCAAAGTGTCAACGCAAGTTACAGTAACACAAGAGATCGCTCGAATTTCCAAGGCACAAGTGTCATACAGTCAGGTCTTTTACCATCTTCGTGCGCAAGACCGCTCGGTTCGAGTACAGATGCAACATTTGCAGTGGAAAATCCCGGAGTATGATGTCACTCAGGCTAGCGTGCCGACCAATTCGCCTAGCACTTCTTGAGCAAGAAAGGCCGTGCCGACCGAGCTGATCAACTGAAGTACCGCATTGGCAGCGATGGTCCTTAAAGCACTTTGCACCCAAACGTAAAGTGGCAGCGAGACGAAATTCAGTCGCGTCTAAAATGCAACATGTGGTAAAAGAAGACATAACCTGCAACTAAAGCCCGGATTATCGTAAAAAGACTGCAAGAATAATAGCACGGTCTGCGACGATAGGACGCGTATCTAAAAGTGATATCCGTTATAGATCGCAGAGCAGCCGATCCTACAGTCTCTGCGAAGACAAAGTACTGGGAAAAATCGTTATTTGGAAGGCCAGTCGGAAAACTGATATTATTTAATTATTCTCGGTATTTATTGTCCTTCATAATAGTTTTTTTATGATATATATGAATTTAAAAAACAAAAATGTTAAAAATAAAATAAACCAACATTGCCGCCGGCAACGGGTCAGGGACCAAGGTTATTAGACATGCAGAGTCAGGATCCTCCTGACAATGCCAGCCGTGACAAGGATCTCTGCCTTCTGAATTCTCTTATTGTTATTACTATCTATGAGTATTACCTATACATCTGTACTTTGTTATCCTAGCTATTGCCTGTGACTTCACCCATGTAAATTCAGTAATAGTGCGCCTTTCTATATCTGAATTTTTACAATAGATTCAGAAATTCAAGAGCTTATCTCCTACAAAAATACAAAGTCGAAAAAACATTACACCTTAGTGGTATTTGTAGATATAAAATATAACATTATGCCTCTGGTTTGCTCTATATTTACTTCTATGCTTGTTTTATTCTGTTCTGTTTTCTAAAATGTTCTTTCAATACAGAAGATGAGAGGAAATTTGAAAGAAGAGAGGAGCCACTTTAAATGAAAACTATTCTTTTAAGTAAGTACATTACCTACTTAAAATAAAGGTAATAACTAATAAAGGAAATAAATACAATCTATGCACAAATAAATAACATGTAGATATAGTTAGTATGTTCTCCATATGGGGCGGAAAATTTACCGCCCTCAGAAGCCTATAGCATAGAGTTATTTTCCTATCCTAGGCTACTTTACAGTTCTTAGTCAGAATCAGAATCAGAAATAATTTATTGTTTAACTGTGTACATAATAGATGGTAGGGTACATATTCCAAAGTTTCAACAGTCTGCCCTTTACGAGCGTACAATCATTTCTAGTAGAATATCTAAACTATCTAATAAAATATCCTTATTTTTAAGTTTACTACTTATTAGTTACTATACTACACTGTACTTAGAGCCTAGTCTTCAAAATACTCCTTAATTTTGTAGTATGCTTTGGGAATAAGCCATAATTTCATTTGAGTTCTGAATTTTTTATCATTTAGTCCTGCATTATTCTAAATTCAGGGCTGAGTATAAGGCTATGGCACTTTACACTTATACACTTACTTACACTTACACTCATAAACCTACATATACTTTTATTTATTCAGATTTTTTCCATATTTATCCAGCTTTATAAAAAAACAAACAAAACAAAATAAAATAAAACTTGAGGTATTTGAAAGTTTTTGTGTTTTTAACACAGAAGAGAGAAGTAAAAAAAAATCCTCTTCTGTGGTTTTTAAGGAGTATACTTTTTGAAATTGTTTAAAGCAACAAAGTTAAATACTCAGTTGAAATTGGTTGACAGCTTAGATCAAGTAAAATATGATTTTAATTTCTGAAACTATATTTTTTTAATGAGATATTTAGCGTGCGCTACTTGGTGCCTCGTATACTCGTACAAAATCTTAGCTCACGGTGTCGTCGTCTAGTATAGAATTGAAATTGACCACTTACGTCGTGCAAATTAAATTACTAAGCGTTTGTTTAGGTACGAACCAGTACTTAATCTGCAGGTAATAATTTTAATTATAATGTAAGCAAGTTTGTTACCTAAGTGAAATCTTTATGCACATTAATATTTAATTAAATTGATTCAAGTTTCCTCGCAAATCTCAATCAATCAATTTGCGATATATTTGTATATAATTTTTATATAAGCAATGATTCTTTGGACATTTAAGCCAACGTAAATTTTTACTAGCCGCAAGCAATTAATTGAGCGTAATATACGATCCACAGGTAATATGGAAAAATTACATTCTTCGTCTTATTATTAGTAAATTTAATTTAATTTTAATTCTAAGTAGGTAGGTTATTTTTTACTGTAAATATGTATATATTTTGTTAATAAAATATCCCTATTTTTGCCATTTAGATAGCTCAGCTACTGTACAATAGCCCGTAATATTATTAGTAAAAATTTATTATGAAGCGTTTGATGGGAGATTTATAATTAGAACTGCGCCTAGTAGTTATTCGAGCCGACTTAAGGATAAAATTGAAATTGGTATATTAAGACAGCGTCGATGATATGAAATAAAAATGTACTCTGTGCTGAGTAAATTATTAAAAACAATTATTATGATTGAACTCCTTGAATATTTTATTCATTTCTGATAATTATATGTATTACTTGGTATAGTGCGTAGAAACTTTCATTAACTATTACAATTGTATTTACTAAGGTATTAATAATGTAGGTAGATACTTGTTTGCTTAAGCTCACATTAATAATACAAATGATAGGGTTCGAACGAGTAGGACAAAAACCACAGAATTCAACTAGTTTGTTATGAACGTTATAGTATATTATCCTGAAACAATAATGTACTTGATTGTATTTGGTAGCGTTGTTAGTTCAAAAGTGTTTATGTTGTATACCTATTTACACATTCATAGTAATGTTATAAACTCGTTTTTTTTTAAATATTGTTGTCTAGGTTAATACCTTAACATAAATCATAAATCTATTTCTATTTTATTATACAATTAGACGCTTCACATAATTATTAATTTTAGTTAATGTCACTAAGCTTAATACATAAACAAAATGAATTAAAAATTTTATAATTTGAAAATAAGGATTATTATTGGACCATCGACCGACGACGTTGATGTCTTTTGCTTCGAGCTTCGCCAAAAGCTGCGGGGTTGTTTATTATATAACTTTTTTAATGATTAGCTGACTGCAAAGTTACTGATTTATTTAATTTATGAAACAAAACATATGAAATTAGTAATTTAAAGTGAACCGAGCAAGTTTAAAGAAAATAAAGAAAAACCTTTTTTGGAATCTGTTTTTTTAAAAAACAGAATGAATTAAGCAAATTATAATAATTTAAGAACCAAAATATATTATTATACATCAGGTGAAAACGTATCTACATATTTAGGCGTGATATTTTCTGTAAAATCTCTTGCGTGTATCATATCCGTGCTACGGAAGGTCTACGTAGCATATTATTAGTATTTAGTTATCATTATTATGGTATTTAATATATATAATATATACACTAAACGCACCTTCTTCTTTTTGGCAATCATTAAGTATGAAGACCCTGCGATACAGGCTTTCGCCTAGTGTCGGTCTATAAGCAAATTGTAACCTTTAAAACTTAAATTGAATGTATTAGCAATATGTTAGCGTTAAGGGTATTTTAAAGTTGGGTTTTTGGACAATAAAAAATATTTGTATTTTGTATAAACAATACCAGCGCCGCCGGTGGTACGACGTGCAATTTCCACGCTTAAAACACTTTTCCACTTCAAAACTACAATGTTATCAAAGCTATCAATTACTAAAATCAATTATTGAGGCAAGACAAAGAGAAATTGTATATTCTACAATTAATCATACCTAAAACATAGGTATATTCTAAAATTAAATTTTGCAAATGATTAGAAGAGTTTATTTTTATCAGAGAAAGTAATTAAATAGGGCCGTTATTTTTGGACAGGAAATATCTGCATTGTACAAACCGAATCGCCTTGTAGCTCTGGAGCGTACAGAACAGTTTGACACATTCCGTCGGTCACCGTTAGAAGCGCAAAAATCACTTGCGAATAGTTTGGAGACGCGGGTGGCGGCGGCGGGGTAGTCACTTTTCACCGGGGGGTATGGAGATGACAGGTACCTGGTCGCCCACTAGGTCCTCGGTCGGTTGGAGGGCGCAGCACGGCTCCATGCCCGGTTGTGCGGCGTGCGGCGCGGCCGACAGAGTGGCGCACGTCGGAACGCCTGCGCGCTCCCACTGCGCGCAACTTACTGCCCGATAGCCGATAGCCGCGGCCCGACCTCCTTGCGGGGTTGCAACGAAAGTGATTAGGCTCTTGCGCTGCTGATAACGGGGGCTGGAGCCCGTTTCCCGAGCGGAGCGGGAAAGTGCGCCGATTCGCGCTGAGGCCCCACCGCATACCTGGACTACTAGCAACCCGCCGCGCCGATGATGCTCATGGGCGCCGCCAGGATTTTTTCTGGGTGCATCAGCATTTAACACTATATTGTGTACTATCAACTAATCTATCTATCTATATATATATATATATATATATATATCACTTTTCACCGGGGGGTATGGAGATGACAGGTACCTGGTCGCCCACCTTAAATCATATATATATATATATATATATATATATATATAATCATATATATATATATATATATATATATAATCATATATCATATATATATATATAATCATATATATATATATATATGATTATATATATAAATTAATTGCCACACCTATGACGGCGCATCACTTGAGAACGCTGCTGGACCGATTTTGACGATTTCTTTTTTGTTGTGTTCTTAATTGTCAGGAAAATGTTTATGAAGAGTTTAGCGACGCTGAAGTCCGAGCCAAGTCGCGGGCATCAGCTATTAAAATATAAATTACAGATTATTATTCATGTATGTCATGTCAATTAAATTCATCTCAAAGACATTATTTATTCAAACAGTAACTTAGTTACTAAAAACCTTAATCTTCTCTAAGTATTTTCTTTAACGACATGGGGTGCAATTGCACCCCCTTGCACCCTGCTCGGCAACAGGGTGCAAGATGATGCTGTACTAATTTAAATTAGATATATTATCATTGTGCCATTGGCATTATAATTTCACTTTTTATTAATTATCTATTTCACTAGTCAAATAAATTGGATAAATACACTATATAATATTGGTGATGGTTTTGGTATTTTGGTGTGGAAATCCTTTGCCTCGTGATTAACTAAACATTTTTTTTTTTTAAATACAACTATTTAACTACTTAGCCTTCTATATAAAACGAATACAGATATAAAAACATAAACATAAAACATAATTTATTTCAAAAACATAAAACTAAGGTTAAATGCAAGTGATAGCTCTGCCTTTTGCGTTAGTTAGAAACTGTGTTGCAAAAGGCAGCTTCTTCCAAAGGTATGTGGTTAAGAGTGATTAAGTTTTATACAATGAATTATTTTAGACTGAGGGTATACAATAATAGGTTCTGTTGAAATATAGCATTTAACGTGAATTTTTCTATGTCATGTCAAGTGTCAGGTAAGTGTTGATGTGAGAGGGTGTGAGAGCGTATCATTGCTGCGATACTCAAGTCCTCGTAAGAGTCAGGGTTCGCAGCGATGAAATGTGTGTGTGTGTGTGTGAGAGAGAGTAACATTAGTTTTGAGGGGATTGTAATCGTCACTGTTATTGTACCTTTTGTAATAGTTTTTCGGTTAGTTGTATAGATACAGATTATTTACTAATAAATTATAAAATTTACAGGTCAAGAAAATATCAAATAAATTCGTATTTGGTACTTAGGTACATACTAAGATTGTTGTGGCTATAAAATATCATTTATGTACTCCTTTATCGAGTAATAGGCCTTACTGAGTAGGAGTAGCTTTAGTTTTGATTTGAATATGTTGTTGGAAGCTGTAATTTTTATTGTCTCTGGTTGTATAAGTGTATACCAATCATATATACAGATTTTACAGACTTAGCAAGGGTCTGAGCAGGTGTTCTCGGTCTGATGTCAATAGCTGGATTACCCAGATACCAGGGCCCGCACCGTGAGGTGCTTATTGCGATAATTGTTAGGTTCAGTCGACGATGCTGCGCGACCACGTACCTTATTGCGACGTGATAAGGTGTATGGTTGCGCAGCGTTGTCAGCTGAGCCTAACAATAATATTAAGGCCCTGGTCTAAAGATAATCCAAATGTTCAAGCCCAGTACTAGATGGCAGCGAACCCGGCATCCTGGCGGCATTACCACGTTGAACAGCAATGATTATACGTTACACCAGATAAACGCTAGCATTTTGGTCAAGCCTCGTATACATAAATCAAGCGCTGGATCTGATGCATTTTTGATGCATGAGATGAGCTGTCGGCCCGCACGGACCTAATGTCTCTACCCCAAACGGCTCAAATATACAGGGCTATAAGGAAAGGGTATGCTGAGCCGAAAAGGGCTCATAGTTCTCATCATTATGAACAACTTTTACTATGGGATCAACCCTGAAATCGATAAAAAAACATCATAGAAAAATGTCAATGACACTCGACAAAATGTATGGAAAAGCTGATGTTTTTCTCTCGATTTCAGAGTTGGTCCCATAATGAAAGAGTACAATCATGAGTACTATGAGCTCCTTTCGGCTTAGCATACTCTTTCTATAATGAAAGAGTATGCTTATGAAAGAGTACCCTGTATAACCACTACCGAGATAAAAAAAAAACAAGTTTATATTTTTAAAACAAATCGTATTATTATTTTATTACTATTATCAGTACTTTTATGTCAGAATCTTCGACCAAAGTAAAATGAATAGACGGGCCCTAGTGAGATAATTTCGTAGACTTAAAGTGAGCGCCGGCGCTCACTCGCCTTGCTTCAGTCGCTCTCAGTCTGGGAAAAGTGCGAGACGTAAGTTCGTCAATACATGAGATCCAAATATCCGCAAAAATATGCATTGCATTATGATACTACGTTCACTATCTCTTTTGTGAAAAATTTACTACACACACTTTTAATTACGTATTGAAACCTAAGTTCGATTGTTGTGAGTTATTATTTTTAAGAAAATTGTGTGGTTAGGGTCCGTCCAATCATTTTACTTTGGTCGAAGCCTGCAGCTATAGGATCTCCACTGCTAGACAAAGGCCTCCCCTTTAGAAAAGGGGTGGGTTGCCATAGCCCCCACGCTTGGTAGGCCATAAATATACAGAATAAAAATTCATTTTATTCCTACGTTTTATTAAGACAGAGGAGAAAATTAAGTTGTAATACAATTACTAGCGTTGAGTTAATTTAATTAAGCTATTGAACGTAGTTCCCAATAGCAACATCAGATAGTAAGACACAAGTTACAACCGGGCAATGTGCACAATATCTAAATCTCTTTCGAGCGCTATCATTTGTTATCGGGTATCGAGACAGGTTCACTGGCCCAGCACCTTATTTCTACAACCACAATACTTAATAAAGAATCACTTTCAAAGGCAGTGTGCCTTGTGTTTTTAGGCCGACTGAATGTCTATGAACTGGCTTCATGATTCTTGACAAACAACTGGGATCTAAAATTTAACATGTCTTCCGTTGCCTAACACCTTAAACACCTAGTCGAGCTACGCTATGAACGTTATATAAGATGGTGTCGTTTTCTAGTTAGCGGTGCTGATATATCCAAACATCCTAACAGTATCGCTATCTTAAAATACGGAACCCTAAAACCTAAGTAACACTTTTTATTTTTGAAATGCCATTAATTTAAAATTAGAAAAGTAGAGAAACTAGGAATCGTTTTAATTTTGTAAACGGTAAACTTTCTGCGTTTCCCAAGAACCTGTCAACCGCGGGGATTATCGCATTCAATATGGCGGAAGCTTCGTCCAGCAATGGACGTTTAAGAGCTGTTAGAAAGATCAAAATAATAATCATAAGTAGGTAAATATTTCATGGTGTAAGTATAATTAATTATTAATAGGATATATAAATAGGCTGTACCTACATATGTGGAGTATAAATTAAATAGTGAAATTCTATGAACACTTTCTCATACATAAGTTTTCAAGGTTTAATATTAAAAATAATTAAGACATTATCAGAACATAACACCAAAGAAACTATGATAATACTAATACCATACTAATACTGTCACTCCCTTACCCGAAGATATTGATTTTGTTTTTATTACCTTTTCTGAGTGGACACGGGGTTGAGGGATCTTGGAAAGATACTGCATTGCTATATAAGTGTGTTTCTTTCGATAATATAGATAAGAAGCAGGATTAATATAGATAAGAAAATGACAAAAATAAACGGCTTAAGTTAGCTTAGGTCGAACTTCCGTCTAATATCATGATAGGTCACTGTGAGTACTGTAAACTGTCACTTGCACAAAATTGGAGCCGCAGATAGTCTGTGCCGAGGCTGTCTGCAGGAAAACGTGACCGAGGAGCGTGTGCTGCCCTGCAAGGCCACAGAAGACAAACGAGTTAGGCCGGGACTACTACAAGAAACTCAACTACAACAACTCGCCAATACCACAACATTTGGCGAAATGGGAGTGGAACAGGTATGCATAGTATGTCAGCGACCCAAGGCCGTGCTCTGCTTTTTTTATGAGACTCTGCTGGTATGAGCTGGCTGGCAGAGGGGTAAATGACTAAACACCCTAAGCGGGGCGTCATGTTCATTTCACTCCCAGTTAGAGTCCCTTCTTATGTGGGATAATGCCCTCTAAAACTCCTCGCTGGTCGGTCTCTATGCCTGATTAAGTGGATTTCCATAGGAAAGCAGGTTGCTTCAAGCAACACTCCCGTGAAATATCGGGAGCATTTCCTTTTCTTCTCTCTACAACGGCACGGATGCCACCGCGTCGTTGTCTTCCATTGGCTCGCTTCCTGGAGGTCATATCCCCAAATCTAACCACTTAATAGCCCAAAGCTTCCCATTCATCGGCAAATTTCACATGTTTTCCTAGAACGTAGCCTTTACATGACCTGCCACTTGCACGCGTTGTATGAAAAATTATCAGAGCAATTGTCACGTTACTTAGTTTTCTTTCGAGCCAAACGTACTCAAAATTTTAGTGATAGTACGTCTTGTGAGCGAGCTTATAATCCCGAAGAGCCAGGCCCGGTCGATAACCACATACAGGGCCGTTTGTTTGCGTCCGCTTTCACTACGCAGTGGACGCGCGCTGGCAGTTACGGTTTTTCATAGGTTTACACACGTCAGACGTGCGCTCGTTGCTAACCTACTCTATACCTTATGACGATCGTAATAACTACCTACATTTATTTGTAGCAGAAACCTACCTGAATTTTCAAAGTTTTGAGTTTTTCTCCGATTTATCAAGCATTCGTCCTCGTGGTATTCATACTTTGTCACTCTGTCTTTCTGTCTCTCTGTCTACCTGTGTCTCTATCTATCTGTCTCTCTGTCTATCTGTCTCTCAGTCTGGGTGTTTGTCGCGCTATCACGGTTAAACGGCTTAATGGATCGACCTGAATTTTTGCATAGACATAGTTTGAGGGTCGGAGACGGACATAGGCTATTTTTTTTTAGGTCCACGCGAACAAAGTCGCAGTTAACAGCTAGTATATAATAAAATACTGCGCTAGATATGGGACTATAGTCCACTGTGCATTTCTTTACAAAAAAAAATACATACTAACTTAACTACATAAAACGAACAGTTGTATTTCCCAGAGAGCCAGATACCATTTGAAGGTCTAAAGTTAATCCAAATGTTCAAGCCCACTACCCATTGGCAGCGAACCTAGCATGCTGGCGCAATGACCAGTTTAATGACACTTCTTAAAATATTTGTCTTACCTAATAAAAGGTTATTTTTGAAAATAAATTAGATTATAAGAATCACTAATTAACTTCCCTTCAATTCAAGAAATAAATTTTGTCCGGGCCATTTAGTTGATTGCTCTAGAGTCTAACTATGGTATCTTACGTAAGTGCCCACAAACAAACGGATCTAAAAAAAAAAACATCGTTGAAAATATAGTTGTATGTTGTATATCCTGGTAGTTTGTCCTATGACAGCATGAAAACTCTGATATCCAGGGCTTATACAAGCTTACTCGTAATTAATTGAAAATAGCCTGTTTAAACAAAACTTGTATAAAACTTTTAAACCCGAGATTCTCCAATCCTATTATTACAATTGTGTAGATAATGGACGTCTTTGTATAGTTGTGAGTTTGGCGGAGATCGTCAGTAAAGAATACTTTAAAAAATACATGAGCAATAATAATTGTCAGAATACTATAGCTATGATTATTTGTTAAGGCGCACGCTTAGAACACCAATTTTTAATTTAGGTTTGATAATATAAGTAAATTAAATTAAGTTGTGAACTCCGTAATTATATTTTTTCAGATAAAGCAACAAAAGTCATGGATGGGTTGAAAATTATAGATATATTCACACCTAAAATTAAATACAATCTCACCTTTACAGTTACATAAATTATAACAGTATAACAAGAATGTAGGGGAAGTGTACGTTTAGGCTTTGTTGGTTTTATTAAATTCAAGCTGAAACCTTGCAGATATAGGAACGTTGACATATTTCGTGGATGCGGCTTACTACTGCATGATCTATCTATTGCTTCACTAGCTGACTACGGAAGCCATAAATACACGAAATCGGCAACATAATTACTGTTAAATTAGTTACGAAAATGGAAAGAATATTCCGTTATCTTCGCTAATTACGAAACTCGATTATCAAACACGAGCAAAGCAAGCCTTGCTGGTAATATCGATATTCTAGACAGAGACACAAAATATTTTGTTTTTCCCTAGTAATAACTGTTTTATTCTTCTTTCACGTAGCAATAATAATTATTATAATTGAATGTTATTAACATTGTATAACGCATTTAAATGAACATTGTATTCAATGAATAGGCTCTACTTAATTTGCATACTATTGCTTACAATATATTTTTTTTTGTTTTTTGAATATTTACCAATAAATAACTTTGACTTTGACTTTGACTTTGCAACATAGCAACGGATCGACATGGTTTTTTGCATGGTATAGTAGAATGTCAGAGTATTTTTTATCACGGAAAAAAACTACAGTACCTGTAGGATACCCTTTATCCAAAGCTGAGGTGAAAATTAAAACTACAAGTTGGTTAAAGACATTAAGCTATGAAGAAACCGAAAATCTTATAAGAGTTGTTGAATAAAATTAAGTCACTTACATAATTCACAGCACACACCCTCTCTAACACACATGCTTGCACACGACATACATACTCATCACCTCTGCGAACCCTGACTCATAAGAGGCCTTGTGTATCGCAGCGGTGATATCCACACATACACAACACACCCCGAGAGGTCACACTACACCAAACATTTAATTAAGATACATTTCTAGCTATACTTTTATATTTTTAAATTTATATTCATGTACCTACAATTTAGTACGAGTACACTCGTTTGTCGTTCGGCTGACAGCTATCCAACTACACAGGGAAGTAAGCTGCCTGCCGAAATACAGGTGTAAACCTAGCGCGGCAGCAGCCACTCAATACTTATAGCCTATTTAGCCCATGGCACTTGAAGTTAATATTATGTACATAAATTGTCTATAGTGAATACAGAATAAAGATTATTATTATAGGATTATGAATTTGAACAATATTTATTAATATTTTTCAGTACGCATAATTTCAGATTCTCGTTATTTATTGCTTTCATTCTATTGAAGTATTAGTGTTAGTAGTAGTAAAGCATTAGAAGAAAAGTTAGTTAGAAACCGAAAAAACCGAATACCGGAAAAAACCGATATAGAAGGGTATGGTAAATATAAGGAAAGGGTTTGTTAAGCCGAAAAAAGGCTCATAGAACAATTTTTATGTTTTTTTTACTATAGGACCAATGCTGAAATCGCGAAAAAAATATCAACTGTTTCATATAAAAATGTCAATGAGAGTCGACAAAATGTATGGAACAGCTGATATTATCGATTTTGGCGTTGGTCCCATATTAAAAGTTGTTCATAATCATCATCATCATCAGCCATAAGACGTCCACTACTGAACATAGGCCTTCCCCTTAGAGCGCCACACCGAACGACAACGGGCCACTTGCATCCACCGGTTGCCCGCGTCTTTCACAATGTCGTCGGTCCACCTAGTGGGAGGCCTACCTACGCTGCGTCTTCCGGGCAACCGGGTTCTGGGTTGTTCATAATGATGAGTACTAAGTCGTCTTAGCATACCCATTCCTTTTAACCCTGTATACCTATTTAATAGGGAAAATTCTATGGACTACCTATTCTTATTTCTCTACAAATTTGTGAATTTGTGTTCCATATGTGTGTTTGTGGGCTTATTAGTTTGCTTGTTCCTCCTTCATGCAGAAAAAGAGCAACGGGTCGACCTGATTTTTTGCATGAATATAGTTTCAGAGTCGGTGAGTGACATAGGCTTTTTATCCCGGGAAAGAGTACTGTTCCGGATGATTTCCTCATGTGGGTGAAACCACAGGGCGCAGCTAGTAAGTTTGTTTCTGCCATACACCCCCCCCCCCCCCCGCCATTTCTAAACTATGCATCTCAGAAACTTGTAATCTTCCATGTTGATAGATCTTAGTAAAAACTTTCTTTTAAAATTATTTTGGGCAACATGTAATAACAACTTTTTGAGTTATGCTGTAATAAAGGATAAAAACTTCAAACATCCTACGCACCTACGGAACCCTACTAAGCATGGCCCGACATGCTCTTAACAAGTTATTATAATAGAGGATAAAAGTTTGTATAAAAGTTCGTCACTGTACCTACCTATTAACTATACCCATAGGTATTGAAGATCTGTACACTATGCTTTATCACTATGAATACATCGGTATTTCTATACCTAGTAATACCTAAGTCTTAGCTAATATTATAAATTCGTATATAACTCTGTCTCTCTGTCACTATAGCTATCTATAGCTATCTGTCTCTCTATCTCTGTCTGGGTGTTTAAATAAATATCTGGGACATTTTTGCACACACGGTCATCTGTCCCCAAACTAAGCGAAGCTTGTAATATAGCTGCCAGAGACTGATATACGTACATATATATATTTTTTTAATACATACTTATTAACACCCAGACATAGAACAAACACAAATGTTCATCACATGAATGTTTTTCCTGGATGGGAATCGAACCCACGCCCCCAAACACAGAAGGTAGGTGCACTACCAATTGAGCCACCGGGGCAGTTTGTCGAGTTATCACGGCTAAAAGGCTGAATGGATCAAGCTGAATTTTTGCATAGACATAGCTTAAGGATCGGAGACGGACATAGGCATTTTTTTTTTGTAAGTACACGTGAACGAATCGCGGTCACAGCTAGTGATAAATAAAAATAATTATTTTCCCCTCCTCTGCTATGCTAAGACGTCAAAAGTTTCAAATCCATTTGATCGATTTTAGGAGTCTCCTTGTAACACATTTGTCTTCACTCACACAAGCCAGCATAATATACTTACTACGTGTAGAAACATCTACCACAATCAGGAACAGACAGTAGCCAAGCTTTAAATATATTGTTTACAGTAAAATTTGACATTACCTGTTGTACCTAGGGTAAACGATGGACCAGTGCGGGTTGGCGGATTCACATACGCCATCAAATTTTTCCAAAAAAGCCAGTGGTATATCCGTACGTAAGTTCCAAAGAATTCATTAGTACGGGCTAAATATGCAAAAAGCATTGAGTGGCTGCTGCCGACCTGGGTTACACCTGTATTTAGCAGGAAGATTACTCTCGTGTAGCTGTCAGCCTTACGATAAACGAGTGAACTCGTACTAAATTGTAGGTACATAGATATTAATTTAACAATAGAAAAGTATAGCTGGAACACAATTTATCTTGATTAAATGTTTGGTGTAGTGTGACCTCTCAGGCAGTGTTGTGTATGTGTGAATATCACCGGTGCGATAGCAGTAATAAGCTGATAAGCTTTTTACAATGCTATTACAGCTGTTAAAGTAGATTGAGATTCAGAAGATACTGCTTTTGCCCGTCTGTGCTGTGAAACACCAATTCAACGATCAATGCAAACATTAAATACCAGACATATCAGTAATTGAAGCAAGTGTTAGCGTTGTCGCCAATCAATTGATTCCATATCATTGGTCCTTCATGCTAAATAGTACTTCATCATCATCATCTCAGCCACAGGACGTCCACTGCTGGACATAGGCCTCCCCTTAGATTTCCACGAAGAGCGGATGGAAGCGGCTCGCATCCAGCGCGTTCTGCGGTCTTTATCTGGTCGTCTGTCCACCTTGTGGGTGGACGTCCTACGCTGCGCTTGCCGGTACGTGGTCTCCATTCGAGAACGTTACAGCCCCATCGGCCATCAGTTCTGCGTGCTATGTAATAGTACTTACTTGTTTTTTCTTTGTGTTCCCGTATTACACTAGCACAGGAAACTACCATGAAAATGTCACGCTTCTATCACTCCTGGCTTAGTATGGGCGTTAATTATCAGTCAGTCAGAGACACTATAGTTTTATATATGTATTTAGATTTACAGTGTCTAGCTGTCTAGTGATATTACAGATTTTAGTATTAGTATGTCGATAGTCAATAGTTTGTATTAATTGTGTGTATTTTATGTAGGTAGTAGTTTTATGTATGAATTTTCATATATATATTTTTTATGTCTCTTCACCACCGACAGTAGTTTATTAGTCATAATTCTGTCCATCCAAAGGTTGTCTGGAAGAAATCGCTTTAGGCGATAAGGCCGCCCATTATACCAACGGTTTTTTTAAATATTATTGTAATTTTTTTTTAAGTTTGTCTTTTTGGTGTATAATAAAGTTATATTGTATTGTATTGTAATGTAATACTCATGTAATATTTGCAGCGCCTTTAGTAAACGTCTGAAATCATTTCAATTATAAATGAGGCGATGGCCATGACCATAGAATAAACGATAGTTACTTTCATGAATCTCGGGTTGCTACCTACCTCTGGATGCCTTATGGACTCACTCGCCTCAGAGCACTCGGTCTAGGCGGAAGATTGCCTTCCATTTTTACCATCTAAGTGTGGTGGTTAGAAAAGTATTAAGATGGGACAGAAGAAGAAGAAGTCTGAGTAAGTTGATGATTGAACTCAATGATTGTATAATTGCAGTGCGATTTATTTGGCGATATCTTACTTTTGTGTTTTTTGAGTGTTTTTGATTTTGCCTACGTACCTAACGTAGTATACGGGGACTGAATGCAATATTATTGAAATTGAAAAACCATTGAAATATAAAATATGAAAAATGAAGCAGACAGCTATGCGCGACCTCGACAAATTATAATGTATATGGGTCTTATATGTACCAGACGATTTAAATATTCCATAATAAGAGGTAAGGACATTTCTGCCTAGTACAAGTGGCGCATTGGTGAAGGTTTCACCACTAGACCACTTGCATAAGGGAAATGTCATATGCTCTTATTGGTACATAAGTACTTTATTTTTGAGTGATACAAAAGACACACAAGCGTTGCATATAGGAAGATTAGGAAGATACACATAATACTTAATCACAGATAGCACTTAGAATTAGCTCAAGAATATACAGGTAATTCTTTCTTACTTGCACAGAAATCTCGTCAACACGGATCTTTAATAAGTTATTTAATTATCGTTAGCACGGGTGCGTCATACTTGGTCGAATTAATTGTGTCATATTTTTATTTCTATACTACTCGCTGGAACGACACGGCCTGTGTTATAGTTATCTGTGGATATTGTACAATATTGTACTATTGGTATTAGTAAAGGCACAGTAGCAACCGCGATACTTACTCGCCTACTCGCTAGGGTTATCGCGGCGCATCTCCAATATTACAATAATTATTCAGTTAGGTAGATACCTACCTACTTATTTTTTTTTTAAGTTTTATTATTGAATAAGTATATATATTTTTTTATACTGTGTTGTTTGAGTTTGTAGTAAAGGTGAACTTAAAAGTTAGGAGCTATACAAATCCTAATCCTAACTTGCTAACTGGATACTGATAAGCAATAACATGCCAACCAACAAAAAAAAATTAAAAAAATTAATAATACAGAACGCTTCTTTGTCAGCAATAGAAGCATTCTGTATCACTAAAAAAAAATTTTTTTTTTTTGTGGTTTGACATGTTATTGCTTATCAGTATCCAACTAATATTATAATTCAGAGGAATAGAGCCGCAGTCGTATCAGATCGCAACTTTTTTTCGAAGTATAAAAATGAATACGTTCGTCTCGAGGAAAAAACTTCATTTGCGCGATTCAGAACCCCTTACATTACAACTGTCAGTTCATACAGAACGTCAAAAATGCACACAACTGGATCAACGCCATAGGAACTATAGGAAGTAAATTTGACTGTCTGGATGTTTGTCGCGTTATCACGGCTAAACGGCTGAACGGATCTTGATAAATTTCATAAAGAGTTACTGTATGTCATAAAGACGGACTACTAACAATCTTAACAATCTAGGACCTTACTCATAAACGTTTCTTAACTTTAATCAATGCTTAAAAAGGTCTGTCTCGTTTTAGCGCGTGACATTTCACGTCAGCCTGAAGTTGACAGAGAATTTTAAGCATTGCTTAACTCAAAGCAACTTTTATGAGTAAGGCCCTTATATTGTTTCGGTTTATGGCATTATTATTTTTTTGTATATTAATGAGTATGCATTTGTCTTGTATATTAAGAATATGTTATGATGAATGGTATTTTTTAATTTCTATGTCTGTGGTATTTCGGGCAAACGAGTTTTATTTGATTCATATGGTATTGTAAGCAATGTTCGGTCAAGCGTTGGTATGTTACTGTTAAATGATCGGGATTTTGTATTTCAACCTTGTTTTACGTACCTCGTTAGCACTCGATATATTTAGCTTAGAATAAAACATTTTACTATCGATTAGTGTAACCAAATACTGAAAGGCAGGGAGTTTTGGTTTTCTAGTATTGTAATTTAATTACAGGAAGAAACCAATAAATGCAGAACCGCCGCCGCTGCCAAAATTATCGTATTTCCAAATCGTAAGTATTTTTCTACCGACTATTTTATTCAAATTCAAATTGTTATTTTCCAATAGTTTCTTCTCATTCGGTGTAGCGCTATTCTCTAAACAACGGTGTAATTAAGTACTCTTGGGGATTAGGTTTTTCAGTCAATTAATAATTTAAACCATTTATAAGTCATCGATTGCAGTAAGTTTTTTTAAATAGTATACAAAATCACAACATCACAATTCTTGTGCACAAAAAGATTTAAATTAAAAATAAAAAAAAGTACAGAACACAAATTTCAATATGTACTGCTTCACGGATCTGTGGGAGTACGATTGCCGTTTTCTACAATCAGTCCACCCGTATTATTCGTCAATGTGACTTCAGTGATATAATAATAATGTACCTAGTACGATAGCAGTCGCAGTCGCCAGTATGATAAGTGATAACGCGGGCAACAGGTCATTGATGGCAAATCTTCGTTCAGTGAGACTCTACAAGGAAGCCTATTTTCAGCAGCGGACGTCTTCCGGCTGATGATGATGATTAAAATAAAGTAATAAATGTAATTTAGTATTTTTTTAAATATATAAACATAAAAAAATGACAGTTTTTTTTTTTTAATATACTGTGTCTTTAGGATTCCATGCTTTATGGTGTCCAGTTATTTTTTTGTAAAGTCATTAATCGTTTTCTTGTCAGTTCCGCTATGCAACATGCCTGGAGATTTGCGCGACGTTACTGGGTGTGCTTTTGGGGCTGTGCAGCGGTGGAGGCATTTGCTACAACCTAGTGCAGGTCGGAGAGATCAGCACCGCCTTCGTTGAGCGCACCAAGTACCAGGAGTTGCGTTCCAGCCACCTTCCTCTTATGGCGGCCTTTGGCGGTGGCAGGATACTGTGAGTCGACTCACTTTGTCATATTTTGAATTATTTTAGTTTAATAGCGTTTTATTCTGCTAGCCTTGAAATAATAAAGCTGTTCTGTAGATTAAAGCATCTATTCTGTAGATTTTGTAGGTAGAATGGGGGTTTTCCGTTGATCTACCCACTACTCACAGAATTCTCTTTAGAAATTCATTGAGAAAATGTAGCACCCAACTTTCAGACTCCCAGGTGATTTTCAACAGGCCGGATCTACAGCGGGGACTATATTACTTGTTTACCATCAGGCGTTATGGCAGTCAAACGCAAATTATTATAACGCCTATAATTAACTAAAAAAAAAACTTAGTTTTTTACTTACATGGAGATGTGTTTTTCCAAATAACTCATGGAAAAGTTATTTTTACCTGGGATTTTTCCCTACACTATTCCATACTATGTTTGTATTTGCACCTATGTCATATCCACAGAGTTCTCCTTATAAATAAGGCCGTCAAATCGAATGTATCCAATGATATAAAACATCAGAGATGCGGCTTCTTTTAAGGATTTCTCAAAGATATTCACGAATTTTTGCTTAGTACAAATAAATAACTTTTAGTTTGACTTTGATAAACATTGAAATAAATAATTGAATTTATTATTTGTATTAGTGAAAATGCTTCTCATGGGGAAAACATGAAAGCTCTGAAAGAAGACGCCGAGGCGATGGCCATCGGGATGTTCATCAGCATTGGGGTGTCACTCCTGCTCTGCATGACTTCTGTGGCCCTCATCAGCTGGAGCGCTTTGAGACAGGTAACGGCGCGGCGGTACCCTTACATAAACGAACTAGCTTTTGCTTGTGGATACCCATAGCTTAGCTATCATTTAGCATACAGATTACCTAGCACTCAAAAATAAAGTAAAAAAAAAAAATCGGACCAGTAGTTCTGGAGATTACTCCCGTTCTGCATCAGCCTTTCAACATCCCACTGCTGTGATATCAGCCTTCCCTTGAATGGCGATTAGGCCACATCACCACGCTGGTCCAGTGTGGGTTGGCGAATATACATACATTATTGAATTTCTTCTCCGGAAATATCGAAGTTTCGTCACGATGTTTTCCCTCACCGAAAAGTCGTTTGTTCCTAAGAGCTTATTGTTACGATCCCGCCCGGGCTTGAACCCACGGCCCCACTAACATGACTCCCTACACTACAAAAAAAAAAACAAAATTACAAATCATCATGATAATATTGAGTATAGATACCAGATAGATTTAAAAAACTTCTTTCCGCCTCACTGTTTTCCAAAACAAAGTAAATAATTAAAAGCGTGTTCCATGTTTGACTTCGTTTCGCGTACCAACCAGGTGACGCAAACTCAAATCAACATCATCGTCAGCCCGTATCACTCATGAGTGCCTCCTGTCCTTTGTGCTGTACCTGGGGTGTCCAATACACATTTTATCAAAATTTGCCGATTCAGTAAAAACTGGCCAAACGCGAGTCGGAGTCATTATTTATATTTCTTATATAAATAAATGCAAACACACACTCCAAAAACATTATCCTCCTTTTTCGGCAGTCGGGTAAAAACACATCAATCTGGACATGACGTCCAGATTGATACTTCAAGGAAATCTCAAAAAATCTCATCACCAAACTAACACGTTACATTGTCGTGACTTGCATGTTGTTAGACGTTATCAATGAGTATCCTAATGAACTGATAGATATTTCACCCATGCCACAGTAAACAATTGATATAAATTGACGGCCTTCGTTTTATTGCCGAGCTTGACGCTAAACGAAAAAACTAGTTGATAAATGTGACCTTGGCTCTCATTTCAGCCTTCAGTCAGCTTATTGCCTGTGTTCTTAGTTACTTTCTTTGACCTATGAATGACGAGGAAAAGTAAATAAATGTCCAACGAACTCGCAACGCTTTGTTCGGACACCGCCATCGGTCACCACCGCCGTGCCTGATCGGCTCGCTGGGCCTTCCATGTGCAACAAAGGATCTTATCCGGCAGGGATTGATCGCACTTGGCATATAAGTGGATCCGGGACAGTAGTCCTCACTGAAACTAAATCAAACACTCAAGAGACACGCCCATAGTTATGAGCGTAGAAAAGCCAGGGGCAGGGGGCATTGCCCCGATCCCCTCTCCCCACCCTTCAAGGGGTGAGATGACATTCGACGACACGACTCGAATATGGAGCTCTTAGAGCCAGCAGACCGCCGTATCTAAGCTTTTGATACTTCTTCATCAACACTGCCTCCAGCTCCTCATAACTACAATAGGTGGTTCTTCACAAGGGCTGTTGATAGAGTATAAGGTCGGCAACGTCTCTCTAATGGTGGTGTAGGCGATGGTGATCAGTTACTATCAAGCAGGCCGGCTTGTTTGCCACCTACAGCATAAAAAAACCTAGATCGTCAACATAACCAGCATAGAAGTAAAGTTAAAAAAAAAACTACCACTTGCACGAGTATAAATAAAGATTAAGAGAATTTTTGTATTGGTATATTGTATTGTATTGGGTCTTCTGTAGAGTCCGCCTGGGGAACTACCACATCTTTGCCAGTTATTCAACCGCCAAGCAGTAGTGTGCAAGCATTACTGTGTTCCGGATCGAAGGGCAATGTTTCCAGCGTAATTACTGGGCATAAAGAGATTTAACAACTAATATCTCATGGTGATAAGCGCAGTGCATTGCCGCTCATGGTTTTGAACTGTTGACGTTCAAAATTCTGGATGGCACTGAATTGTTATGGGCAGGCCAAACCTGAACCTTAATTATTTATTAATTAACATCAGGCGAGCGACTTGCTCTTCTCGTCACTAAGTACAATAAAAAAAAGAAAAAAAAGATCTACTTAATGATGTACTTACTTAGATTAATGTTTTTGACTTTAGATCAATTTATGGCTCCTGATGATTTTATGGAGTACTTACCTACGTGAGATGTTTCTTTTTCAGATAACAAGAATTCGAATGCTATTCCTCAAAGCTGTGTTACGCCAGGATATGTCTTGGTTCGACACTGATAATGAGTTTAACCTTGCATCCAAGATGACAGAGTAAGTACATTTTATCGGTATATATTTTAAGTACAGGCGAAACCCAATTTCAAAACAAACCAGTTTTTCCTAAGCTGAACGGGTTGGTCCTGTTATGAATATGTACACTCCGGGATAAACTGGGACGGCCTAGTCTGAACTAATTTTGCTCAGTCTAGGAAGAAGAGACAACTAAATAATCCTTGGAAACACGAGTTCGTACAAAAATCACGTTGAAACCCAGAGAACAGCCGCCAGTTGTTACACTAGTTTTAAGTTGTTTTAAGTTATGTATGTCATTTTTTGTGTGAATAATAAACAATTGTCTCTCTATTATCTAACATTAAAAATTTAAAGATAATCCAAAACTACCACTTGGCAGCGTACCCAGCATGCTAGTGCCATTACCACGCTGAATGGAGCTTACGCGTTGTTCCAGATAACATTTTGGCCAAGCATGCGTAACATCAAAACGGAATATCCGATTGATATTTCGCCCAAAGGCTGAGTATTGCAATACAACGTGGTAATGGGGCCAGCATTTTGGGAACAATTCCCACTGATAGCGTTCTTTTAGATTAGTTTATTTTGTTTATTATTACTATGTAATTTTAAGTCCTATTTAACTGAATTAAGATGAATTGGATTGAATTAATGAATTTCGTCGCGGTAAAAATATATTGTTATTGATATTTTGACCAAAAAAATAAAGGTATTTTCCCTACATCGAAAGCAGGGATAAAATATTTTTTATCTTCTCCATCATAGGGTATCGTGGGATTTCTTAAATCGTTTTCCATAGTGACGTTTTTATTTTTGTTTCAATCAAAATTTCATCCGAAACCAGCGACTTTTAAACTCTAGAGTTATTCCTTCCTCATTTTCATGAACGCATTATTGAAAAAAAAAACGGGATTTAATTTTTTTTAATACTAAATGTGCTAGCAATAGAAATCTAAAATCGATTTCCCCTTCTTAAAAAGTACCGCCGGAAGGCAGAAATGCTAACGTGAATCTGTACATCTGAGCTATAAACAATTTAAAATATGCTTGTTTTAGAAACCTAATGAGCTTGAAGGAGGGCATGGGCGAGAAGATAGCCGTGGTGGCGAACCTCCTGGGAACCTCCATCATTTGCTTGTGCAGCTCGTTCCCCATGGGTTGGGAACTCACACTGGCTTGCGTGTCCGTGATGCCGCTCTCCGTAGCAGCGGCCGTCGCCCTATCAAATGTAACGTTACAAAATCGTACCGACGATTTCCCACCTGCTGAAAACTTACAGCTAATAAAATAAAGATGTAACAATTAAGTTGTACAAATAAAACTTGTAAGCAGATTCGTTCACAGCCAATGCAACGGCTGTGAACGAATTTTTCTCAAACATTTATTTTCATAATAGGCATGAAGACTGGTTTTTTACTGCTTCGTAAACCAGTAGTTCTGCGAACAGTAGACCTCGTGAGCACAAACTTTTTTGGACAACCTCAATTCTAAAATTACTTTTTTTTTTTTCGTCGGTGATTTTTGATTGTCAGGGTATTGCTTTCAGCTGTCCGTGAAAACTACGACCTGTACTCGCGTACAGGTCGTAGTTTTCAACCAATCTTTTCGAAACTGGGTATACAGGTTCTACAAATTTATAGTTTTTTTTTGTCGTTAGCGATTTTTGATTGGTGGTGTAATTGGTGGTGTATTTCCCCCCAAAAAGGGTGTTGTCTGCGGCGATGGCGCCGACTTTTATAATATTTGGCATAAACATTTGGTATTTAATTCTAAAAAAGAATTTTGAATATGAGCAAAATCGGTCTAGAGTTTGTCAAGACTTAAGGTCGTGATTCACGACCTTATATCTTGATAAACTCTTGACCGATTATACACATCCGCATAAAATATTTTTAGAATACTTATCATATTTCATGTCACTAATATTAAATGCGTAAGTGTGTAAGTATGTATATGTGTAGGTATGTAAATAAGTAAGTGTGTTTGTTCCCGTTCAACTCTGTAACAAATGAACGGATTTGGATGAAATTTGGTATGGAGGTATCTTGTACCCTGGATTAACACAAAGGCTACTTTTTATCCCAGAAAAATATTCGGTTTCTATAGGGGGTGCTGCTAGTATTTAAATATATCTTTACTAAGATGGTTAATAAACACAAAAATAAATATGTCTTCAAGCTGAAAAAAAAAGTTTGCACAAGCTTATTGCTTGTCAACATACATATCTAATGCTGTTCAGACGATGCGAACTGGAAATTTTCACTTTTAGTATCAAACGAAGTCATCTATTCAAGAGATGGAGTCATACAGTCAAGCAGGAAAGCAAGCCGAAGAAGTGTTAAAGTCGGTCAGGACTATTGTTGCTTTTGCTGGAGAGAATAAAGAAACTGAACGGTAACAAATATTTCTTAGTCATGGTGAGACCAGATCAAGTAGTAATAGTAACTGTCATTATACAATGCGTCTCTGGTCTCTTCTATTATTCTTTATTTGTTTATTTTAATTTGTACATACTACTGAATGTTTCTGAATCAACTGCTTAAATCTTGGCCTTCAAGGAATTTTAGCTTCATTGAGTCAATTAATTCTCAGTAGCCTCAGTATATGTATTCATTTTTATGACATTTTATCTACACTTTCAAGTTCCAAAGTAAGAGTTTTTTTTTTATTAAGGGAGAATGTACATCGTTTCCGTCGTACAAATATGCGAGCGAATAAGCTTATTAAAATCTGTAGTTAAAGTGCAGTTTTTGTTTAAAGTTTTGTTAATTACTGCAATTATTTAGTAATGCTAGAAGACAAAAAGGTTTTAACACCAAGTCCGCAAAATGACACTGGCCACTTGCTTTTTCTGAACATTAATTTAAAGAAAGACAATGTGAATTCGCGTGTGTGCTGATTTCTTGCTTTTGTTTTGTTTACCTGAATTTTCAATTTGTGTCTTTTTTGTATAGTATAAAACACTACTTATGGTAAAAATTTATAACTCGAAGAAAGCGCCATTCATTGTGTGCTCAAATTACACCCTCGGTGGTAATCGGTCACTTATCTCCCCTCAGTGAACAATGTACTAAACTATAGATATTCTAGGTACAAGCGACTCCTAGAGCCAGCAGAAGGGTTCGGCCGCAAGCGTGGCCTTTATACCGGCATCGGCAATGGTTTCAATTGGGTCCTCACCTACTCATTGAGTGCCATTGGAATCGCCTACGGTACCCGACTCGTCATGCAAGGCTTTGATAATGGACCATCTGACTCTAATTATGTGGTCGGCACAATGTATGCTGTAAGTTTTAGTAGTACTGTAGTTTAGTGCCACCCTGAATTTTGAACTTTATCTAGATCCTTTTATAAGACACTTTATTGGGATCGGGAGAAGCCACTGATTTCTATTTTACTAACTTTTAGAGGTCAGTGGTATTTTCGAAAGATACAAATACATACATTAAATAACCATAACAACTAAGACATTTTTTTAAAACTAATCTATCAATTAAATAGACATATGACTTTGAAATGGTCGACCTGAAAAATTGACTTTTTGATGAACTTAGCTAAATCTTTTTATGGCCAGTAGTGACCAGTTTAGAAAAAATATTGAAAGGCAATGCATTCAATCCGGAATATAGAAATGATTGCGAACTACTGCTATGTCTAAGGTGTGGTTGTGTTCAAAAGCCTCCTATCAATATATCAATATTTTTTTTATTTATATTGTTATTTTAATTTCCTAACAAATATTATAGAAACGAATGCAACTCTGTCTCTAGGTCTGGGTGTTTGTAGCGTTATCACGGCTAAACGGCTGAACGGATCGACCTGCTGAATGGAGCTTAAGGGTCGGAGACGGACATAGATTTTTTTTTCTCGGGAAAATGTATGTTTTTTTTTGTTTGTCCACGCGAACGAAGTCGCGGGTAACAGCTTGTATTTTATATAATTATGTATTACAATTTTATCGAATAAAAAAAAAAAAATTTGCTGGTTTCTATTCTAAATACCTTTTATAGATAACGTATCTAGTCTCCTTCATCTCTCAGTGTAGCGTTTCTTTTTATCAAGTATACGTCTGTGTACTAATTAGTCGACTGACATGCGGCTTATGACTATGATTTACAGATACTTTTTAATTCGTACATGGCGACCCAGTCGATCACTTTCTGCGTACCTCACGCCGAAGTGTTTGCGGCTGCGCGAGGAGCAGCGGCGAGTATCTTCCAATTGCTCGATCGGGTACCGAAGATTGACAACCTTGAGAAAACAGGATTAGCCCCAAGAAGAGTTAAAGGAGAGATCAAGTTTGAAGATGTTTACTTCAGTTATCCATCTAGGGCGGAAGTCAAGGTAATAGAAAATCAAGTCAACGCGTTTGTGATGTTTTATCCTGTCATTTTGTTTTTAAACTCAACTAGCCATAGGGTGTATAAATCACATATTATATAGTTTGTAAAATTTTTTTACTCGTATAATTTTGTCTGTTTGAAAGTGAATGATCAAAGTTCGGTCTCTCCTACCAGGTTTTGAAAGGATTCTCTTTCCACATCAAAGCGGGTGAATGTGTTGCTCTGGTGGGTTCATCAGGCTGTGGCAAGTCAACCATACTGCAGCTGTTGCAGAGGCTCTATGACCCTTTCGCAGGAGCGGTCAAACTCGATGGCAAGGACTTGAAGAATCTCAACCTTGCATGGCTGCGGTCGTCGCTAGGTTCGCTTATATTGTTTTTTTTATGAATCTGTCGAATCACTTGTGAGATGGTTAACGTCATGCTTGCCCGTACAGTTCAATTCCACACAGAATTTTGAACTATAGCAGTTCGAAACACTGCGCTCTCTCTCTCTCTTTTGTATTATTAATAATAATAATAATAATAATCGGCTTCGTAGGGGGGGTGAAGTCATCTCTCACCTGTTGTATATGGACGATCTCAAGCTATTTGCACCGAAACGCCAAGACTTGATGGAGCTGCTAAAAACTACAGAGGTTTTTAGCAGTGACATCAGGATGGAGTTCGGTGTAGACAAGAGTGCGGTCATGCATGTACAGCGGGGGAAAGTTGTAAGTTCTCCGAATTTACAGCTTTCTGAGTCGATGACTCTCAGATCCCTCTCCGAGGCCGAAACCTACAAGTACCTCGGTATGTCAGAGTCATTGGGTATATCGGTAGAGGACGTCAAAAAGTCGGTGAAGGAACGCTTCTTTTGTCGACTGACAAAAGTACTGAACAGTCTTTTGTCTGGCGGCAACAAGGTGCGTGCCTTCAACGGCTGGGTGATGCCTCTACTGATATACTCCTTTGGCATACTGAGGTGGACTCAGACTGAGCTGGACGCCCTGGATAGGAGGGTCCGTCAACTGCTCACAACACATCGCATGTTACACCCACGCTCGTCTGTTATGAGACTGTACATTCCGCGGAAGTGGGGAGGTCGAGGCATTTTAAATGCCAAGAACCTCCACAACCGTGAGGTGTGCAGTCTCAGGGATTTTTTCCGCAACAACGTGTGTGGGATGCATTGCGATGTTGCGGCAGTTGACAGGGGTCTCACGCCGCTCTCCTTGGCGAACGAGAACTGGCGTAAACCATCGGTGCTGAGCACTGAGGATCGCAGGGACGTATGGAAGGGCAAGGAGCTGCACGGGCGGTTCTATCGGGCCTTAACAGGGCCTGATGTGGACTTGCTCGCGTCGGTGAACTGGTTACGCTTCGGTGACCTCTTTGGGGAAACCGAAGGTTTTGCCTGTGCAATTGCGGACGAAGTTATCAAGACGAACAACTATCGGAAATATATCCTGAAGGACGGTACGGTCGACATTTGTCGGGCATGCCACCGTCCCGGAGAGTCACTCAGGCATATAATTTCCGGTTGTTCGCATCTTGCTAACGGCGAGTACTTACACAGGCACAACCAGGTGGCCAGGATCATCCATCAGCAACTTGCCCTTCAATACGGCCTTGTCGAATCTGAGGTGCCGTACTATAAGTACGCACCAGCGCCAGTGCTCGAGAATGGTCATGCATTGCTCTATTGGGACCGCTCTATTATCACGGACAGGACTATTGTCGCCAATAAGCCTGATATCGTGATAGTCGACCGGTCCCAACGCCGGGCAGTGCTCGTCGACATCACCATCCCTCATGACGAGAACCTCGTGAAAGCCGAGAAGGACAAACTCAGCAAGTACCTTGACTTAGCTCACGAGGTTACCGCCATGTGGGATGTTGACTCGACGATCATTGTCCCGATAGTTGTTTCGGCGAACGGCCTTATAGCGAAGAGCCTCGACCAACATCTCAAGAGGCTCTCGCTAGACGGTTGGGTGAAGGGCCAGATACAGAGGGCAGCCATCCTTGACACGGCGCGCATTGTCAGGAGGTTCCTCACTCTGCAGCCCTAACCGCCGGTAGCTTGGGCCCTGCCTCGCTGTCGGCGGGACTCTAGATTTAGGTTTTTTATAGCATTATTTATTTTTTATATTTATTTTATAAAAAACCTAAATTTAAGAATTAAAATAAATAAATGGAATAATAATAATAATCTGGGACATTTTTGCACACACGGTCATCTGACCCCAAACTAAGCAAAGCTTGTAATATGGCTGCCAGAGACTGAGATACGTACATATATATATTTTTTAAATATATACTTATATAGATATTATCACCCAGACATAGAACAAACACAAATGTTCATCACACGAATGTTTGTCCTAGATGGGAATCGAACCCACGCCCCCAAACACAGAAGGTAGGTTCACTACCAACTAAGCCACCTAGGCAGTCATTATATACTCGTACAATTATTTGCATTTTAATGCGTAGTATTTGATATCGACCTTCGGTATCAAATACTACGCGTTAACATCGGATTCGCTTCGCTCACTCGTTCAATTAAAGGTTTTTTATTTTACAGGCGTGGTGGGGCAGGAGCCTGTACTGTTTCGCGGCACCATTTATGACAACATTGCCATCGGATGTCCAGAGGCGACGCGTGAAGAAGTGCAGCGTGTTGCTGAAATAGCATACGCTCACGAATTCATAACTAATCTGCCTAATGTAAGTACCACGAGAAAGTTAAAAGAAACTCGCCAAAACGCGAGTAAAACTGACCTGTCTAGAGTCACGTACAAGATGCAGACAATTTTCATTTATTGATTTCCAAAAAATGGTAAGCATATTTCACGAGCGCGATATGTAAGGGAGCATAGAGTCTTTCCAAAAATTCAGGTCGATTCGTTCAACCGTTCAGCCTTGATAATGCAACAAACACAGAGACAGATAGACAGATAGACAGAGAGACAGAGTTACTTTCGATTCTGTAATATTAATTAAGATGTACATCAGAGAGACAGATAGACAGATAGACAGAGAGACAGAGTTACTTTCGATTCTGTAATATTAATTAAGATGTACATTTTAATTCGATCTGATTACGGAATCTATATGGGGTAATCGTTCAGGGTTATGATACGGTAATCGGCGAGCGCGGTGCGTCGCTATCAGGCGGGCAGAAGCAGCGCATCGCCATCGCGCGGTCGCTGCTGCGAGAGCCGGCCGTGCTGCTGCTGGACGAGGCCACCTCCGCGCTCGACCCGCACTCCGAGCGGCAGGTGCAGGCGGCGCTTGACAGGGCCAGTCTCGGACGGACCACGATCATGGTGTCACACAGGCAGGATCAAAAATATTTCAGCCACTTCCCTTTCTAATTATAAATAAGCTTTAAATATTTTAACTATCACAGAAATAATTGTATATTTTTTTTATCCAAGCGAACGAAGTGAGCGAAGTCTTTGCAACAGCAACAGCATTTGCTTTGACCTCTCCGTTTGGATGTTAGTACTCGCGTACAGGCCGTGTTATTAAACAAATCTTGAGAAAATTTTTATACAGTTTCTACAATTTCTTATTTTTTTTGTGTCGTCGGCGATTTTTGATTATTGGGGTATTTCCCCCAAAAAAGAGGGAAGTTTTCTGCGTCGCCCTTTACCGGCCGATTTTGATAATATTCGGCAGAACCATTTGGCACTGAATTCTAAACAATCATTTTGAATATAAGCAAAATCGGTCAAGAGGTCGTCAAGATATGAGGTCGTGAGGTCTGTGCAGTCTGTAAAAGGACATCAGACAGACAAATTTAGATTGAGCAAAAAAGTTTCTGCTCGCGAGGTCTACTGTTCACAGAACTAGATACAAGTTTTACAATGCTGCTTATATTTGTAGATTATCTACCATTGTGAATGCCGATCGCATTGTTTGCATGGATCAAGGAGCCATTGTAGAGGAGGGAACACATGAAGAGCTTATGAAAGCTAAAGGTATGAAACTTGTATTTTTTTTTATAAATGTCGAGCTCAAGGATTAGGGCTGTTATATACATCTATGTATATGCTGTTTGGGTAGAAATAGATTGTCATCTTAAAAATAGATGCATCATCTTTTTGTAAACCACAGGTACATACTACAAACTGGTAACTACAGGCAATGAAGTAAAAGAACCAGACGAGATCGAACCATTGGTTGAGGAAGGTGAAAATTTGGAGAATGGAGAGGCTTTCTTAGCACCTAGAGTCGACACAAAGAGGAGATCCAGGAGACTGCATAGACATCATTCTATCAAAAGAGGTATTTACATAAATATATAAAAAAGTAGGGCTTGCTGAAAGCCCGGCTAGAGTAAAGTTTATTCAAGAAGATTATAATGTATCTAGGTTAGAATGTATATAATATGTTAACTCATTTATTTCAGAAAGCCATGACTGGATGACTCCGCGCGGCTCTATTTGCTCAGTAATGTCTACAGGATTACAGAACTTTGTGTACAACACCGACTATGACTCTGATGAGGACGATGGCGATGATGAGGTAGAGACAGCCAGTCAGGTTATTAGAAGCTTTAGCAGACGTCATTCAGAGTTCAAAATCAAACGTATCACACCCATGCCTTTTTTCACACAATTCTTCTTTTTCAAGTCGCACTTTACCTTTTCCACCTTGTTACACCCGTACCGTTCTTTTTCGACGTCATTATCGTTATAAAGTAAACGTTACCTAAATATTATCCCTCACTTCAAGTTCATACCAAGACAACCTACAACTGCTAATCTCCTTTGTCAAATATTAACATAAATATTCAGTTTCTCTTTAACTAACCCATAACTGGCCTATACACTGATGTCTATAATACTAGTACAAGTAAAATAGAAAATTCTGAAATCAGGGTCTATCTCACTACGAGCATGAAGGGTTAAGCCTTGAAACCCGCAGTCGCACCGCTTCTACATCCCACCTAACGAGTGTGAAGGTGGCAGAGTGGTCACTCTCGCCTTCTCGCTCTTGTATCTCGCTTGTAGTTATTTATCGCAAGAAGTTAAGTACGTTTCACTGAGTGTGTTGAAATTAACTTCTATTAATTTTATTATTAGGACGTAGCTAGTCTATTTATTTAATTGTCACCTCAGAGTGAATCTTCCGTACCTGTACTATTATTAATTCTGGGCCCAAATCCCTTTGGAGTCTTAACTTATGAACGTAACAGACTAGAATTGATTCGTATGGTGCAGGAAGTGAAGCCAGTGAGTGACTGGGAGCTGCTGAAGCTGAACGCACCGGAGTGGCCGCTCATCACAGTCGGCTCAGTGGCTGCGTTCGTGCAAGGCGCCTGCTTTCCTGCCTTTGCGCTGCTCTTCGGTTTCTCCAGTGGGGTAAGGAACCAATTAAATAGAAAACATTGGTGATACTACAAAGAAGATGTTAAGCTTCGGCCAATCCACATTCTGAGGCGACTGCTGCCACAGGACGCGGCACGCGATTCGCTCGCGCCGATTGCGTCACTAATTGGCCGATTGCGTCACGTGTTCCAATTGGCGTGGGAGTTGGATCAAGCGTGATTTATGAAACGCCGTTGAACATGAAATTATTTTTCTAAAAGTAAAAGGCAACAAGATCCTTTACGACTTTAACCACGAAGGACGAAAAATAATGGGGAAAAGGATAGGATATGGGGCGCAATGGGTTAGCGCCGATTCGTGTTCTGCGTCCTGCGGCGGGATTCTCCTCAGTTTAACCGAAGCCTTAAACTATGACAAAACAATGAAAATGTACAGAGGCCTACACATACATTCGCAACATCAAACGAAAACGAGTATTATTAAAAGAAAAATAACAATCCGACTGCAAAATGTAGTCAATGGGACATCAAGACGAATCCAACGATAACACACTCGTCAAAACCGGAAAACTCGCTTAGGCTACAGTACAAATATAGGAACACACAAACATACACACTTACAGACTTATGTACTTACATACTTAAATAAACTTTAACAACATTACCCTCCTTCTAGTGCAATTGGTAAAAAACAACAATAAGCGCTTGATTAAGATGCGTGCGACTTGTAAAGAAAATTCTCTACTTCTGAACGTTACTATCAGCGTGACACTGATGCCAGCCTTCTGGGTAAAAATCTTATTTATGATTCAGATCTTTATACTCGATGACCGCGAAGAAGTGCTGTACCAAGCCGACGTGTTTGCTGGCATGTTCGTGGTGGTGGCTGCCATTGCCGGCATCTCCATGTGCCTTCAGAGCACCAGTTTCATCAGTGCTGGCCTCAAGATGACAACTAGACTACGATTTCAATACTTTTCGGCACTTTTAAAACAGGTAATTAACTAAACCAAACTCTTTATTCCATGACACTGACGATCCTAAAGCTTTTTGGTATGGTAAGTATGTTAACACTAAAAAGTTAAAGCAACTCCTATCCCCGAGGTATTACGTTTTGGTCAGCGCTCATACCGATAACTTACCCATCGATTCGGAAAATAATATGTCAACAGACGATATAGCTGACTGAGTTTAGGTGTTCGAAAGTCTGTAACGGATACACGTCATCACAGGTCGCCTTCAGGAGTTCCTCAAGGGTCCTTATGTGGTCCGCCATTATTTAATTTCGTTGTCAATCTTCTTGCTTCAAATACTCTTAAGTAATCTTGTACACTGATGACATGGAGATACTCTGTCCAATTTACTCACAAGAAAGTGTGCAGCGTCTGCAAGATAACCTCAATCGATTTGATAACTGTTTGTTAAACAAATTAAGCCTCAATGGGTCAAAATTTTACATAAGTTCCTTTACTCGTAAGCCACGATCTCTTACTTTTACTTATAAACTCAACGACTCTAACATTACAAAAGTCAACTCCATACGTGATTTAGGCATAGTTTTTGATACTAAACTACTCTTTGATGAACAAGCATTAATGGCATCGTAAGCAAATCATCGAGAGCGTTTGGTTTTGTGCTGCGATTACCAGTCGAATTTTTCGAAGTACAAAAAAATCCTGTAGTATGCCTATGTCATAGTCACTTAGAATACGCTTCACAAATCTGGAACCCAATGTATGACATTTACATAACGCGCATTGAGCACATCCAGAGACGTATTTACGGCATCTGCAGTTTAAAATCAAAAGATATCTTCCGGACTACACAAAACGCTGGCATAAGTCTCACATTCTTCCTTTAGGTATAAGGTGGCATATTGCAGATTTTGCGTATCTAATAAAGATAGCGATTGGCGCGGTTGACCGTCCGCAGCTCCCTGAGCGAGTATGCATAAAGGTGTCAGCTGATCCGATAAGGAGACCCTCACTTTTTATCCCCTTAGTAAACAAGAACTACAGAAATAACAGTTACATGTTAAGAGCATTACGTCAAGCTTAAAGCGTGAAACCCATTTATGTGACGCGATCTGTGATCTGGCATGTTTTCCTTGCGCTTAACCTGGACATACATACGTGACCTGCCACTGAAAATGCATCATTTCACGTGTCACGTTACTTTAATGGGCTTCGGGGCTAACCAGACACTCCTCATAAAATTCAAAACTTGCCTGGCCATATGGCCTTCTTGCGGCATATAGTGGCGGTTCAACAAGATTGCACCATTCCTATGTAGAGTTCCAAGACAGTGTTTTTCGTACCTTACAAGCCTCTCATGCTCTACGCGTGGGAATCAAACGGTCATGCTGCTACTTGGTAGTGTAAGCCGACAAAGGGACTGAGCGAAATAAAACAAACTAGGCTCAATCTTACAGGAGATTGGCTTCTTTGACAAAGAGTCAAATACTGTTGGCGCGCTATGTGCTCGGCTAAGTGGCGACGCCGCAGAAGTCCAAGGCGCTACAGGAATGAGGATCGGTCTTATCCTGCAAGGAATCAGCTCAGTAATCGTCGGTTTCCTCATGGCTATCTGCTATAATTGGAAACTCACTCTAGTTGCAACAGCGTTTCTTCCTCTGGTAAGTCGACTAGTTAGTACCTACTTTATGGTACGTATTCATTTTTTTACGAAATCGAGGGCGTATCACTACTTTGTTCTATTACGACTGATATGAGACGGGTTGAACTTACGGTAATGTTGGTAATGTTTACAGATGGTCGGTAGTATTTGGCTCGAAGGAATTGTATCCCAGAAGTCTCAGTCGGATGAGCGCGCCGCTATGGAATCTGCCACTTCGATCGCAACTGAAGCAGTTGTGAGCATTAAAACTGTGCAGAGCTTAGGTAACCAGTACATTTTTAACTCAAGATAACGGAAAGTTCGTGACAAAGTGCTTTACACATCAACATTTTTTCAGGGATTGAGTTTACTTTCCTGGAGAAGTTCGAAGAAGCACTGCACGATGCTTGCGCTGCGGTAGCTAAAAAGACCCGGTGGCGGGGGCTGGTTCTTGGCCTCGGGGTTTACGTACCTTTCATGGCTTACTGCTGCGCTACCGTTTACGGAGCAATCCTGGTATCGCAAGGGGAAATTGAGTATAAGATCGTATTACTGTACGTGTATTAATTCGTATATTATATATACTTCATGAACTATTTTAGATTGTTGTCTTGCTATGTTCACCGAATCATTCCTCCTAGATTCCCCTTTATTCATTTTCCAAATTTTCAGAGTGAACGAAGCCATAATGTATGGAGCTTATATGTTGGGTCAGTCGCTAGTGTATGCGCCTAGTTTCAACTCGGCAAAGTCTAGTGGAGCCAGAATTCTTTCCATAATAAACAGAACACCCAAAGTTAAAACAGAAGAAGGAGTCAGAGACAAGAAAGATTGGGTAAGGATGAGTATTTTCTTTGTACATTGTATGGCTGAATTCGTAATTAAATTTGGGAAGAAATACAATGAGCACCAAAAAATAAGCTAAAAAAAATTAAATTACTCATTGACTTTTTTTTAAACTTTTTTTGCTTTAATAATATTTGTGTATTTGTCACATTAAAATGGAGTTTTAATTTTGGTGCTCATTTACTTTTTTTGTCAGCGTAAACAATTTTATTTTGACGTTATATTTTACTATATTTCTGGTCTAAACCATCATTTTTATTTATTTATTTCAGAATGCTACAGGAAATTTTGGCGTAAAGGACGTAGAATTTGCGTACCCCACAAGGCCGAGCCAACAGGTGCTGCGCGGTATTGACTTAAAAGTGGAGGCGGGCAAGACTGTGGCGCTGGTCGGGCCATCAGGCTGCGGCAAGTCCACCATCCTGCAGCTGCTGCAGAGGTTCTACGACCCCGACTCCGGGAACATTGCAAGTCTCTTTCTTTATCTGTTTCCTAAACAGTTTTACAAAGGTTCAACACTTCTGAATTTTATTTTTCTTGTGACAAGACAAAACTTTGCTACGATTATACCACGCAGAGCTAAAATGCTCTTGTGGGGAAATAGCAAATCATGTTATGATAAGTAATTAAAATAGGCAATTGAGAAATAAGTCTTGGTTTTTCCGAAAACTTTTTATGAGGTCGTTTTCTATTCTCAATTCCTAAATAAATGACGATGACAAGTAAAATCTTAATTTGATGGCGTCAGCTCGTAAGATTTGTAACATCTAATAATTTGGGTTTTATCTTTATACGCTCTAATTAACAGTCATTAAGTCACGTTTAAGATAAAGAGTTGAATCTTAAAAAATGCGATAAGACGGTTTAAGATGTAATTATACATTTCTTGTTTTGAACCAAAACGCCTTATTGATATCTGAAATTATAGCAAAAATAAAATATGACTCCTGAGATAAGTAGGCACCGAAAGGAGAGTAATATCTAGATGGTTTATTCTCCCTACGCTTGGCAGGCGCTTGGTGATCGCAGGATGTTTTTTTTTTTACCGAGTTTCCGAGTCACAAGTAAAATGATACACTAAATCAAGGACTTGGTGGATTTTAAAGTCAGTCTAAGGCCCAAATTGGGTCCAATATAATGTGGACCAACATGTATTTAGATTATTTCATCGGCATTATAAACTTTAGGAGCTGGACGGGCGTGACACGCGGATGTCGCTGACGTTGCCGCGGCTGCGTCGGCAGCTGGGCGTAGTGCAGCAGGAGCCAGTGCTGTTCGACCGCACGCTCGCAGAGAACATCGCGTACGGAGACAACAACCGCAAGGTCACTATGCACGAGATCGTCGCTGCCGCCAAGGCCGCCAACATACACACCTTCATCGTGTCACTGCCTAAGGTACCTATGTGGACACACAGCACACCACTCTCTTTGTCTCTCTCTATAATTACACGTACTTTATAACGCACTTTGCATTTCCAGGGGTACGAGACGAACTTGGGCTCGAGTGGCGCGCAGCTGTCGGGCGGCCAGAAGCAGCGCGTGTGCATTGCTCGCGCGCTCATCCGCTCGCCGCGCCTGCTGCTGCTCGACGAGGCCACCTCTGCGCTCGACGCTAACAGCGAACGTGTGAGTGATGTGTAGAATAAAAGAGTAATTGGTATACTCGGCCATTCTGTATCTACTGTTGATTTGATGAAATAAATTATTCTCGTAGTTTTCCAACGACTTGAAAAGCTCTAGAACAGTAACTATCGTCGGTGCATTCGACGTGGGCTTTTTCATTTTGCTCACGATTGCAGGTAGAAATACAGGAAACAGATCATGTGCGCGCATATCGATGGATAATCGCGTACAAATCTTGATTGATGCCACCAAAGTCACGGACTGAACGACCGACAACGCTATTGTTTACTTAAATGTGTATTACAATAGAGGAATAAATATTATGACCACCAAAAAATACTTCGAGACCAAAAAAATATTATACTAAACATTAAAAAAAACGAAACATGTAGCAAAAAAATAAGGTCTAAAATTACAATGGATCTAGCTGTTTTAGTTTTGACTGCATTTAAAATTGACCAAATATAGTAATCATCATCATCATCAACAACTTGAAGACGTGGACTGCTGAACAAAGGCCTCCCCCTTAAATATAGTAAACGATCACCAAACCTTAGCGAGAAAATTAATGAGCTATTATACCTCTAAGGTTGCCATTAAAATACAGGCATATTACACATTTATCTGTGGCATATTACCAAGTAAAGGATACTGACGGGTAACCTATCGATGTTTCGAAATTTTTGAAGTTCAGTTCTTAGAATGATCTACGAAATATCGAAAAATTATATTTGATTTATTTATTAAATTTTCTAGGCTTCTGTATTTGTTTGTATTTATGTTCCTTTTGTTGTTTATTGAAAAGCATTGCTGTTATAGACGAAGCGCTATAAACTGTAACATAATAATATTGTGGCCCAAACCACATTATCCTTATTCCTTATCATGGATGTTCGTGATAGTGATAGTGCGCGAGCGGGACCGCGCATAGTGCGAGTACGTTGAAATGAGCGGGATGGTATGCTATCACAATCAGAATCCCCACCGTTCATAATAAGGGCACAGGATAGGTTATGTTTGAACTGCGACAAACACGCGCAAGCCGAGCGAGCGAAGCAAGCGTGACACGACAGCGGCCGGCAAAGCGCTAAAAAGTAAGAGTCCTAAAAAGCCCAGACTTTAGTAAGCATTTTACAATAGCATGTTTTTTTAGAGAGCCAATTAACTATGTTTGGGTAAACAATAATTATCTAGAATAAAATACTTTTAGGTATAGGATAACGAGATGTTAAATATATGAATGACGTTATAAATTAAAATGTGGTTAAAATGTTAGTCATTTACCATTTTTTGGGTTAGCAATGATTAGTTTGGAGTCATTTGCTTTAATATTTGGGTATGATTTCACATTAAAATGGAGTTTTAAGTTTGGTGTTCATTTACTATTTTTGGAAACATACTATATATATTTTTTACGTTATATTTTACTATATCTGGTGATAAGCTAAACATAAGCCATAGAATAGTGTCTATATTAGTGTTACGTACAAACTGCCTTGACTCTGAAACATTTCTCTCGTGCAGGCTGTAACGGAAGCTCTCGATAAAGCTGCCAAAGGTCGAACTTGCGTGAGCATCGCACATCGGCTCTCCACCATCAAGGATGCCAACGTTATCTGCGTTCTAGATAAAGGTGATAACAATTTAATCCCTTTTACGTTTCTGTGTAAGCAAATCTGTGACTAAGGATGTACGTTTGTATGTATGTTTACACGTAGATAAGTTAATGTGATAAGGATCTGTCTCAGATAACTCAAATTTGAATTATAGGATTATAAAAAATATTTGTAAAATTATGAGACGCTAGATTTTTCATTTGCCTTCGTACACAACCCTGTTGTGGAGGTACCCAGAGGTAGCTACTGCAGCAGACTTTTCATTCTGGATCGTATTGTAGATAAAGTCGATAAAAGAGCGTTGTTAATAAGTTTGTCTCTCTTTCACCCTGTATATAAAACCTGATATTCTTAAAGCTATCAACCTATCAACTTGGGCGCAGATCCAGAAAACCTTTGCCCAATCAATTTTTTTTTTTTTTTTTTTATATCTGCCATACAATTTTCTTGGTGCCTTTCGCTGAAAATAAGGGCTGATATTATTAAGTTCTAATTATGATAAACACGGCTTGCACTAATCGTCGGGAGTTAGTCTCAACTGTTTTACAATACCGTGAGTCCAAGCAGTGTTTTTTTATAATAACAATGAATTATCACATGAAGTAATTAGTAAGAAAATTACAGGTAGAAAATTAGCCAAAGTTTAGAGAGAGAAAAACAGTTTTAAAAAACATTAAAACTGTTACACATATTTATATGGAATTTAAATAAGGCAAATATTTCTTTAGCAATATAGAACCCTGAATGAAATCACGTTTTATGGAATTTATTGACTTCGTTTTTAGGAAAACAATTTTATATTTAATTTATTTCATTATAAATTTCAGGCAAAATAGTGGAACGAGGCACGCATACAGAGCTCATCAATCTTAAAGGCCATTATTGGAAAATGTGTAAGGGACAAAATGTAGCGTAGAAACATTTAATTTAAGGAATGTAATCGTACCGCAGCATTTTCGATACAACTACCTGAACATAATGATATATGGATAGTGATAAGCAATAACATGTCAACCCAAAAAAAAACAAAAATAAAAATTGTTGTGTGTTGACATGTTATTGCTTATCAGTATCCATATACGCTAACTAGAACAGCTGAATAATTTAATTTATATATATATAAAACCTGACCTGACAGGTAGATCAACGCACATCCTAAGCCACTGAAGCTAGAGACGGGAAATTCGGACAGTAGTTCTTTATTACAAAACGTTATGTTGATAAACAAATGTTCTTTGCTATTACCAAAGAACGATTTATTAATCTATGCTATTACTATGTATGTAACCACCTATTAGGAAAGAAATTTGCAAAATTCAACCCCAAAAAGGTTGAATAGTGTTGTTAAAGTTTGTATGGAGAATTTTTTTTTTGATGCCTTTGTTCTGTAATATTATAAATATACTAATCAAAAGAAAACATTAAACAAATATTTCAGTATTTATTTTTAAATTAACCCTTAAAGATATGAAATGGTGTGTTAAAGTTTAGACAAGGGCATTTTTTTTATCTTCAGGTAAGAGTGATATACTTTGTAAATACACCTTTATTAATTTTTGATAATCAGCCCCTAAGTTATGTATGGTCAATGCCCGGCTTGTCTCGGCATTTAACCCGGCCCGCGGAGCACTTAGCAGTCGCAGTAAGCTGTCTACAACAGTTATTACACTTGAAATTAATGCACTGATCGTGTAGAGCCGTAATTAATTTTCTTTAACAACGGTAGAAACTACAACCTTTTTTCGAAGGTATTCAACTTCTTCTAAGAGTTGTTTTCTCAATTTTCTCAATTCATCTCCTTACGGCCCGTGTCTTCATGAATATTCAAAAGTTTGTCCCGTGGCTTTCCGAAGGTTTAACACCTGGTGCAGAGCCAGGTCCACACTAGGTTCACACTAGGCTACTTTGCGCCTGAACAGCCATAAAACACATACAAAGACACGAAAAACTAACAGCCAGAAATTTAAATTAGTCCCCCAAAAATCTTTTGGGATGGGAATTGAAATCAACAACTGAGTCATACCATTCGTCATTAACAAAGCACTTACAGCTTAGACAAAATAGCATCCCAAAATAAACTCAGAAGAACTCAACTTAGAAAAACACCATTATTATTTTACTAGAGCAACACGTGCGAAGCTGAGGGCATAAGCTAGTTCTTTACAAATTTCAGGCAAAATAGAAGAATTACAAAGCTCCTCAATCTTAAAGACAATTACTAGAAAATAATATATGTAAAGGACAAAATGTAGCGTAGAAACATTGAATTTAATTAATGTAATCGTACCGCAGCATTTTCGATACAATTACCTAAACTAACTGTCTCTGCTAACTAAAACAGCTGAATAAACAGACTTTATCTTTTTTATTTGCAAAAAAGTACTAATTTCTGACTTTCAATACAAAATCTTGTTTTTATTTCCTTCTAAATTCAATCTGCATTTTGGCGTTATTTTAGTGTGTGATTACCGTGGGTTTACATAAACATGAACAATGGAAGAGATAATTGGGTCTAAAAACATATTACATAATTATTTTTTGTTTGCATAAATGAAATTGTTTGTACGTAAAGTAATAATATAAGTAAATAGAAAACAAAGTACCACATACTTTATAATACGATACCAGCAGGCTCCGTGCCCAAAATGCGGCCATTTTTTCGCGTTGAATTATTCAATAGTTTTATTCCAGGCAACTTAAGCATAACACTTGTCCCATATGATAAATACCTTAATCTAAAATATATATTAATATAATTGATGAATGAAATATTATACTATTATATATCAATAATAATAGTACTAATATCTAGCACGTCTGTCATCATCGATGTGCTAAAATTTGGCAGCACACTCCGTAGCGCCGGGACCGAATAGCGAATAGCGAATTATGGTGCACCTAGGTCACAGATCACACTCTAGATTCTGCATTCAGGACGCTCGAAGCGCACAACGCATCAGTCTAAATACACTTATACGAAATTACTCCTATTGGTTGATTGTTAGGCGCGAGTAGGCGTAACCTTGAGGTAGCCAATGAGAACGCTTGGTCACAATCCCCGCGACCCGCGCCTTCCTCAAACTTTGGTGACTTTTTGTAGGAACAACGAATCTAGTGTGCGGTATCTAGTGTGATCTGTGACCTAGGTGAATTAAGTAAACGCACCTATTGCTATCCTTCGATCAATCATGAGTATATTTACAGTTATTATTATAAGAATGTAGATATTATTCAAGTTACTCGATATCAACAAGTATTGTAACTATTACTCCTTGTTATTACATTTTGAATTCGTTTTTTCCTTTATCTGTTCCACCTATAGCTATCTACAATAGTATTATGATGTATTTAAGAACATAATATATGTGAAAATTATACTAATTTTAATACTACCTACTTCTACGTTATCTTATTATACACAACATAAACTTAATTAAAAAACACAATTGTTTTATTTGCTATCTGACTGTACTGTTTGTTTTTGATACCTTCTATTTATAAGGATTTTATATTGTTTTATTTCTATATTTGAATTTTGTTTCTTTTATTTTTGCTACGTCAATACAAAAAGGCCTCACTACAAGGCCTGACCTGACATCGTTTGAAAGAGATGGCTATATATAAGTTTCTGGGGGAGCGAAAGGGAGAAGCTATAACATTAATAGTTTGTTTCTTTTGCTCCCGTGAAATTCAAGTCTGGCTGTCCCTTTCACACGGTGTCAGGTCAGGCCATGTAGCGAGGCCTTAAAACAGTATAAAATCCTTATAAAGAGAAGGAGGCCAGTATCAGAAAAACAAAGTCCGGTTATAGCTGTACAGGCCGTTAGCGCCAACAGCTAAGTCATCCAAAAAAAAAAGTATCAGAAAAGGAGATCGTCACACTGACTTCAATAATTAAACAATTTACTTTTTTACGGTTCCTTAGTAGACTGACCCCCGGTTTCTCGTACGTTTGTTAAACTCGTGTCAACGTATCACATGGGAACACACCAAATACTGAACGCTCATTGATTGCCTGTTGATCATCGGGTGTCTGCAATCAATAAGCAATATTTGGTGTACAAGAAAGGTTGGGTACCTGTTTTTTAACCAATTTCCAAAAAAAAAGGAGGAGGTTCTCATGTCGACTGTTTTAAAAAAAAAATTTGTTACCTCAGAATTTCGTAATTTATTGACAGATTGTTTTTTTTTTAAACTTCAAATGAGATATTTGCAGATTGGTCCCATTTTTATCAATATCTAGTTCTGATAATGGGATCGATGAGAAATTAAGGAAATTATAGGCATACATATAGCGATTTTGATATTTTCATTAACAACTCATTCAGAAAGTATATTATTTGGTGAAGTGGAACTGATGAAGAAGACCACAGATAACCATCGGAAATTCACAATGATATGTACTTCACGGGTGGCGCCAAGGACGTTCGCTACGCACTGAGACTCTCATTGAAACCAAAATATCTTCGATAGAATCTGTTTACCGTTAATCTGCTGATGGAGAGAAACAATAACTATTGTAGGTACAGTACAGTAATTACGAGTAAAGCTGCGTCTAATAAACACGTGCTAAGAAGTGCAAACAAAGTTTCCGATTCTAAGATGACGCGAGCAGAAGACAGAGTGTATAAATATCAGTCTATGGTGCCTATGACATTTTATTACGAGGTCGGCCCACTTGGGTCGCACTCCTGTAAGCTCGGTAAGGCGGCGCCTCAGTCGCGCCTCGCTTGCTACTTCTAAACACGTGCGCTGTGAAACATTGTGAAATACAAAACGACAACACGTTTCATTTAAGTTGATAAATAAATTATAGCTTTCCCCGTTCACAATGGGTCTGAAACCGGATAAAGACAAGTAAGTGGAGCATCTTTTTTTTCTATTGAAGTACTAATTACAAGCTGGGCTCTTATTTTGATTTCGTTTTAAAATTGTGACTTGTTTATTATGGTTTTATGTACATGTAAATGATAAACGCCGATTTATGATATACTTCTCGAATAATCTGCTAAACAAATGACAATCTGTGTTTTGTTTTATGGAATAACTAAATATATATGTAATAGTGGCATTTAATAAAAGTTAAGTTTAATGGTAAAGTGCATTATAAAACCAACCAAGTTCGTTTATTCGTGGTGGACGTATAAAAACGGAAAGCAATATAATATATTTAAACAGTCAGTTATCTTTAAATTGTAATGCCAACGTTCGAAAGCAATTTTTGTTTTGAGGAAAAATAAGGAATATATAACGTATTTAACAAGTCTTATTCCTTTTCCATCGCAAAAAAAAACATAGGCAATCGAATTCTCAATATAAGTGACTATTATTATTATTTTAATTTCCGTTCAGTAATTTTGTATCTTAAAAATATTGAATATGTATGAAAGAGATAGCTCTGGCTGGGAGCATCACTTTAATGTTAATTATTATTATATTGTTTTTATTTTTTTTAATTTTATTTTAGGGGGCGAGTGGATTTGTTTATGATATTAGGGGTGAGAAAAGCGAAAGGGTGCGAGACCGTTTTAGTTTCGAAAAATCTACTACAGACTTTAATAGTTACTATAAAAACTAAGAAGTGGTTTGTTTTCTAGAGTAACGCTCATTTACAGTTACCATACAAAAAAACTTAAGAACGAGTCTCGTGGCTCACCATAGTGTAGAACTCGGCGGGCTGGGTGTAATTCGTAATAAATAAGTAATTACCGATTAAAACACAATTTTTAACGATTAATGATACATTTTTATAGGCTTTCAATTACGCTCGGCGATAAACCAAGTTTTTTTTTAACTGAACAGTTTATAGTGGTACAGGCTAATTAATTAAATCATTTAAACAGAGCGAACATTTTCAATAGTTAGGGATGTCCACAGATAAAAAAATCTCTTCTGAGGGGATGTCAATCGAATGACGGTTAACCGGAAATTTTATTTTTAAAAGAATCAATCCTTGTAAATCATCCTTTGTTTTCTTATCAACATTATTGGTTTCAAGTAAGGTGAAATATAATAGTAGATTTAAATGCCTGCAGTTGTGCTTCATCATATTATTATAGTCTTTTCATCCCATAATGGTAGAGATGGTACGAAAACGAAAGAAAAACTGACGTCATAAGAGCTTACTATCAAGCTGTTATGAAGTCAGTTTAAAGAAGAAAAAAGTGATTTTTCTATTCAGTTCACCTCATATTGTTCTCAGTTATGTAGATTCAATATATATCTCTTATATTATAGCTAAGAGAGAAAACATGATTATATGACATTTTCTCGATAAAAATATGTATATTGAAGAGTATGTACATTTTCCGCTAGATCTCCGAGCCAATTACTAGGATAGCGTAGAACAGAATTTTGATTAATTTCCTCGTTCAGTTGTAATTAAATACCTGAGTTTTTGACTAGCGCGAGCTTAAGCATCTGCGCGCGAAAGTGTATAGTGCTATATTTTTCTTGAAATAGCCTCTTAAGCCATTTCCATACTTATCCACTGTGCCTTTGCGAAACTTAGTAGCTACATTATTAAATTAGTAAGTATCGTATCGGTTTTTGAAGGAGGAGGCGTGTGTTCAGCAGTGGACGTCTTCTGGCTGACGATGATGATGAAGTATCGTTGATCATGAATTCATAAGCAACCAGGGACATAAATGACGAAGTTCCCATCTATTTTAGTACAATACATTTATATTGGTAGTGGTGATAACAAAAGAGAAAAAAAAATACTTCTCTTTTCTGTGGTGGTGATATTTATCTCTAAGTTAATAAACTTTTTGTTTTACAGAAAAACTCAAGACCGGGAAACAAATGTCTCATATTTTGCAATCGTAAGTATAGCTAGGTACCCATTGCTTTGGTATACCGTTTGCAATCCGTGTTTTGTTATTATTTTGCATTTTGTGAAGTGGTCCTTGTGATATGCTAGCGCTATGAGAAATAAGTTTTTGTGGAATAAATATTTTTCTAGACAAGCTTTCATATAATCCGTTATTGGTATTGTAAACTGATCAAAATAAGTCCAAACTCCATTAATTTACTGATAGTTATTGAGTCACTGAGGAGTTCCGTTTTCCACCTTCCGTATCCATCATCGGATCAGCTCGCTGTCATAATATTGTATTGTGTTCGGAACTTGAGAGGCATGCAAAATTTCAACTTAATTGAACAAGGGGAACTGGTCTAACATTCAGTTGCAAAATTTGACTTTAACATACATACATACAAACATTGTATGTTTAATAAAAGATAAAAACATTTAGTTACCTGAAATAAGCATTAAAAACGGAGTGACACATTTCGCTCAGTGTGCCAAATTCAAATCGTTTTTGGCAGATTAAATAATAGTTCTATAATAATACTTTGGCCAGTGCTAAGTAACTGTAACCTGTAACAGGAGGTTTACTATTTTTTTTACAACAAAATACTTAATAATAATAAATACTGAGAATAATAATTCTAATTAATTAGTTTTTATAATTTTGGTGGCGATAATTTTAGTGATTCGATTTGACTTTGAAAGTTCTTTATTTATTATTAGTTCTTAGGGGTGCATCGTTTCAATCATCGCGCGAAATTCAAATTTTCTTGCGTTTTTTGTCAATTACAGCTTAATATTCATCGTGGATTTATTGAAACCAATTTTGCGCCAATAAATAAGTTGTTTTAAGAATTTACGGGTAAAATGAATACCTAGATAACATTGGTTTAGCTACAAATTTCAATAAGCTGATTTTCGTCTTGGTTTTTGGTTTAGTGGGAAATGTACTTATACTAGCTTTCAACTTGAATTTTTGGTTGGTGTAATTTCTTGAGACAATCTATTTATTATCGCAAAATTTGTTTTCATGAACCTATGATGGGTAATTAAGCTGTAATTGACATAAAATGCAAGAAAATTTGAATTTCGCGCGCTGAACGAAACGTTGCACCTTAAGTATCTTTTAGTAAAACTCAGCGTTAACAAAATCTTAGTATTAATACTTGAACTACTTTTAGGATTTTGTGACTCGTTCTTGATCGGTTTAATTTTTGTCATTATAATATATACTTTTAGAAATAAACCGTTGTGATATATTTTTATTTTTTTAAAACTTATTTGCGATGTTTTTTTTTTTGAATAGTTTCGATATGGCACTTGTCTGGAGATTACAGCGACGATATTGGGTGTGATCCTGGGGGTGCTAAGCGGTCTAGGAATCTGCTACAATCTGGTGCAAGTTGGAGAACTGGGCACATCTTTCGTAGAAAGAACTGCATACCAGAATATGCTCTCGAGCTACCTCCCACTAACCCAAATTTTTGGAGGAGGACGACGATTGTGAGTTCATTTCCATTATCACAAGAAACTCTACGTACTAGCTAAGGCTAGTACATAGAGTAACCTTAGCTGGTACATAGAGTAAACTCTAAGTAACTCTATAATAAGTAAGTCTAAGTCTAAGTAATAAGTAACTCTATGTACTAGCTAAGGCTAGCATAGAGTTACGTGCTACGTGCAACCCTTTCACGAAAAAATTACTTTTATGAAACTCAGTGACGAGACAAGCACGGCCCTTGCGATAACAATAATATATAATATAATAATGATGTTATTATTATAAAAATAATAATTTAATAAGCGGCACGCTTGCACGTTGCACTATTGCAGTTCAATATACTACACTACTTTTAATGAAAATGCTACTTTCAATGAGTTATATATTCAATTATAAGTTAAGTACTCGAATAATCGAGCTCATAAATAATAACTTGCAATTTTAGAATTTCTCTGTTATTTAGAGTGAATGCATCGCATGAAGAGAACATGGCGGCTCTCATAGAAGACGCACAATCAATGGCGATAGGAATGCTCGCCAGTGTAGCGATATCTATCCTGCTGAACGTGTTATCAATCGGTCTCATCGGATGGAGTTCCCTGAGGCAGGTTAGAGAGTAAACTCAAATTCGAAAAGGCAAAATTATTGACTATTATTATTGACTAGCCTTGTGGCTCAGTGGGAGGACTTCCGCCTTCTGGGCTATAGGTTGTGAGTTTGATCAAACTCACAACCTATTCACAAATACGACTCAGGACAAATATTTGTGTGATGAAGATGGATGTTTGTTCTTAGTCTGGGTTAGTCGAACTCTATGTATGTATTTACAAAAAAAAAGTAGCATTTATATATTCTATCAGTTATCTGGTTCCCATAGTACAAGCTTGCTTAGTTTGGGGCTAGATGGCGCTGTGTGTGAAAAACGTCCATCAATATTTATTTAATATTAATTTATTTTATTGCCTAAAAATAAAAAGTTCATTGAGGTATCTAAAAAATAGGTATAAAATAATTTCTGGTTGTAGTGCGATTGCCCAAACTTAGGTACATTTGAGCTGGTATCTCGTTATTAATATAGGTAATAATATACAGTTTCTAAGTAATGTACATATGAAAACTGAGTATTTAGGTTACCAAGTGTTGTGCTAACCCAGGGTCCGAATAAATGAATTGAATTGAATTCTCTTAGTCTGAGCCTTAATCTTCGTTTAAATCACGATGTTATATAATATGGTTCGTAGCACTGACGTAGCTCTGTCCGTAGCACGTAGCACTGGGGTCCACAATACTATACTAGATGATGCTCGCGACTTCGTACACGATAAAGCTCGGCGCTTGGCCTCGCTAAACTCATCGTACAATCCTTGTCTTGACAATTACGAATACAACAAAATAAAAATCATCAAAATCGGTTCAGCCGCTTTTTAATTTTAGCGTGTCTAGCGTGTCAGTGTCACGTCTCACCAAAGTAAGCATCCGGAACTTAAACAACGAAATTGAAATTCTTGAGAATGTCTTTATAGATAACTCATAAATCGAACAACCGCCACAAATTCAGTGAAAACGCGTAAATATCAAAGCAAGATCTATTTATTTAGTTCGGTGTGACGTCACTAGAGATGCAACCTGTCATAGAGCGTTACGATCACGTGGTCATGATCATATCTAAATATAGTAATAATTTAAAAAAAAAAAAAATTATTCTAATCATTATTAAAAGTCGCTTTTGCACGCTGAAATTGAAGGTATCAATTTGTAGCATTTTTTCAATTTGTGAAATAGCCTATTTTGCAGATAATAAGTACTAATAGTGTTTATAGTTACAGAGCGTCGGTGTGCTCAGCCGAAAGGAACTCAAAAAACTTTTACTCATAATCAACCCTGAAATTGAGAAACAAACATCTGTTCCATAGAAAAATACCATTCACACAATTTAACAAAATGTATGGAACAGGTAATATATGTCTCCCGCGATTTCAGGATTGGATCCATAGTAACAACTTATCATAATAATTAGTACAAGGTATCGTTACGCAGTTAAATCTGTTAACGGACGTAGTAACTATTTTCTAATCAACAGTCTGGTCGTTTAAACACTACATAATTATTTAACGACCTACAAAATAAATTAATCTAACACCTGCCAGCAAGTGTTGGTCCTAATTGGATTCCATAGCACATCAGTTGAACAGTAAGGCAGAGCATTTTTCGTACTCTTCTGTCACCAAGCATTTAACGATGAGTTCTAGCAGCCTAACTTTTGAGCCAGAACCAGGCTAGGGGAACTTCACCTAACAGCCGACACCTGTGATCAGACCACAGATGAATAGAGGTCAGACCCATGGCCTGTTAACCATTAAAAAGCATTTCGGATCTAACTGTTGTATAGTATACTAGTTGTTACCCGGGACTTCGTTCGCGTGAACATAAAAAAGTATCTTATGCCCTTCTTTGTGATGTACAGTAACTCCTTATCAAATTTTGTCAAGAACCATTCAGCCGTTTAGCCGTGATAAGGCGATAAACATCCAGACAGAGAGACAGAGTTACTTCCTATAGTTCGCTAGATAATTTATTTTTTATTTTTTTGGGACAATAAACAATGACATAGTGTATATGAACTAAAGCTAAAGAACTAAAGATTAGTTATTAACTATGCCACCCACAGCACTATCCACCAATTACTAAAAATAATCTTTGCTGGGGTAGTAGCCTGAAAACAAAATCAGAACCGGGACTAAATAATACATAGTAACAATAAATTAAAAAAAAAAAAATATGTAATACAGTATTATGTTACATATTATGAAATCTATGCTATGTGCCCCGGGGATGAGCAAACTAAACAAACGTTCGTCTTATGGCTTACTTACAAAAATAAACATTTAATACAATAAGAAACAATTTACTTCTTATAAGTATTATAAAATTATTATAATTTACATTTGTGATCTAAAAGAACCCTTCTAAACCTAGGCGCAGAAAGTCTAAATATAAATATTGTGCATTTTATGACGTTTTGTATGGACTGACGGTTGTAATGTAGGGAGTTCTGAAGTATTTTCCTCGAGACGAACGTATTCATTTTTATACCTCGAAGCTTTATTGGTCCTTATACGACTGCGGCTTTAGTCCTTAAAATTATAATATTAGCTAGGATTAGGATTAGGATACTTAAGATTAGGATGATGATTATCATTTTTCAAAACAAACAAACATACATACAATTTCAAACATACAAGTAAAACATCGAAAAAAAATGGAATAAAATTTTACCTAATCTACTTACCCCCGAATACTGAAACGTTTGTTAACTTTGACGACAGATTAAGTCTATTGCTGTCTTTGTCATTTGCTTCGTGCCAGAAAAAGGCAGTATTAGAATTAATCTGTTGTTAAAGCTAACAAACGTTTCAGTATTCGGGGGTTAGACTTAGAGAAACGCCAGCATAGGGGTGCTGGCGTTTGGCGCAACGAATAAGCATTGTCATTCAGCGTGGTAATGCCGCCAGCATACTGGGTACGCTGCCAACTGGCGTGGGCTTGAACATTTGGATTATTTTTAGATCTTCAATAGTCTCTGGGTAATTAGGCTAAGTAGTTTAGAAAACTTTGTGTGTATTTTGTTTAGTTAATAAAGGAACTTGCGCAGTAAATAAAATGTTTTATTTGTTACACAGATAACTAGAATCCGCATGTTATTTCTGCAAGCAGTTTTGCGACAAGACATGACTTGGTTCGACACAGATACCGAATTTAACCTGGCGTCTTCAATGTCCGAGTAAGTAACAACCTTGTTTTACGAACGAACAAAAGCTGAAAAGCGTTTACAGCTGAAAACCACGGCCAGTGAACAGACTATCACACTAATATTATAAATGAAATTTTTTGTGTGTAAGTATGTAAATAGGTAAGTAGATAAGTATGTAAGTGTGTTTGTTTTAACTTCCACTCTGTGACGGCTGAACGGATTTGAATGAAATTTGATATGGAGATAGCTTACACATTGGATTAACACATAGGCTACGTTTTATCCCGGTAAAATATTCGGTTTCAGGTGAATAGCGGGTGAAACCGCGGGGCGCAGCTAGTAGAAAATAAGTGAAAAATATATTTCCCTCTGTTTTTCACAACTATTACGAGTCCGACAAAAAAAAACATGAAAATTGCTAGAAAATATTGGCATTTCCATGATATTTTTTTTTATTTCCTCATTGTAATTAAAAAAAAATATTTATATAATTATTTTATGTTAAAAAAATGTTGAAAAAGTGCGAACGAGATAGCGAAAATCAGATTTTTCAAATTTTCAAATTCATCAATATATTTTTTTTATGGTTGTCTACTCGTATTTACCCGACTGCTCTGGAACAGGGTAATGTTTTTCGTACACAAACGTACGTAAACAAATACATATCTGTATATGTTTGTCTGCTCATATTTGACGTCCTACCTCCTACCTAATAACGGCTTGATCGATTTTAGATTTCCAAGGTTTGATTTCCATTTACAAAATATGTATATACTTTTTAAGTTGTTAGGTACTTTGTAGATACTCTGTAATTAAATATTTTCACGAGTTCACCATATCTCTCTTTTTACAGGAACTTGATGAAGATGAAAGAAGGGATGGGCGAGAAGCTGGGCGTTGTAGCCAACCTAGTAGGCACGAGTTTGCTCTGTATATGCTCAGCTTTTCCTTTGGGCTGGGAGCTGAGCTTAGCCTGCTTCTCTGTCATGCCCTTCTCTTTGGCGGCTGCTATCGTTTTGTCTAATGTAAGTTTTACTTCAGTTATCTTATAGCACTTAACTATTTTGCTGTTTTCAATAACTTTTCGGTTATTCATTCAAAACTCACTCAAAACTAACCCTGCTGAAATTAAAATACAGGCTTTATATAGCAGGGCTGGTTCTAGGGAGGAGGGGCGGTCGAGTATAGTCGACTATGTTTATGTTTGACAGGTTTTTAAATCAAATAGTCTTTTCCCGCCGTTATCACCTTTGGTAATTTTTGAAGGTCTTTGTTATCTTTTATTGCCTAGAATTATAAAATTAGGATCATATCAAAATTTAACAGAATTTGATAATATCTTCTATTTCGGTCAATCCTGTAAACAATCAACGTTTAAGATGCGAAAAACAAAAATAATTGAAGCCATAGTTTAGACACATATCGTAGTGACTTTCTATCAAAAACTTTTTTAAACAAAATAATCATATAAAACCTTGTAATTACTTACATAGAATCTCAATACTACTGTTTACAGCTAATTGTTAGCAACACTGAATCAGGAAAACCCTGTGGTATGTAAATATATAAATGCTTTTAAATATCTACTTTTAATATATTTAACTGGGTATAAAAAATGTTAGCACGAAATAGTTACAAAAGTTAACAAATTTATTGCCTAAACTGCTATCATCTGAACGTGTTTTTCGCATAGCCATTAATGGACACTGTTTTTTTTTAGCCTTAAGTTTCCGTCTTAATTCGAACCGCGTATTGTCATTCTGACTTTTGATCAGTGGTGTCATTACCATATCGTTACGATATTTGCAAAACGGGAAAAGCCCAGAGTACTTACACAAGATAAGCCCTTACCTACCAATTAATATTTATTACTTTATAAGGAGACAATCTAATTATAAGACTGTTTGTCAGAGACTGTAACACAGACAAATATGTAATACCAATAAAAGAAGATCATGGGTATTACAATGATGTTTATTTCTGATAACGACGACACAAACCTAGCAAAACATTTACTTAAGGCACTGCAATGAACCAATGAGAGTAAATTTATATATAGGCGTATATAGACTGTTGCGAGGTGCGCTTCGATTGTTCTGAGTGAGGAATCTAAGATTGATCTGTGTTCTGTAAACAGTATGATCATTGGGCGTAGGTCGCATTAATTCCATAATATAATAATAATATAATTCCACCTCTAAAGGGGTAAAATGGACCCCCAGTTTGTATAGAAACAAAATATTTTTTCATGCTAAGCCAAAAGAACTCGATTTATGTACTAATCATAAAAAATAAAGAAAGACATGTCTCAGGATGTTTCGAAATTCAATCGCTAAAGAGTTGAAATAGGCTGTTTAATTTACTGTAGCCCGTGCGAGCGCAGACGTGCTGGCAAGCTAGTACTTTATACACGTATTTTTTGGGCGACACTCAGCTTTCCTTGTCTAGGTTACATATGTTAAAGGATTTTTCGTACGTAAATATTATAATTTCATGATTACCAAAACATACGACTAACAAACAGTGTGGCAAAAGCTTTATGTCCCAGTGCATTGTTTTGTTCCGTGCGGAACGCGTTATAGTCGGACCGAGTTGGACAACTTAAGGTGCAACGTTTCGCTCATCGCGCGAAATTCAAATTTTCTTGCGTTTTTTGTTAATTACAGCTTAATTACTCATCGTGGATTTATAGAAGCCAATTTTGCGCCAATAAATAAGTTGTTTTAAGAAATTACGGGTAAAATGATTACCAAGATAACATTGGTTTAGCTACAAATCTCAATAACCTGATTTTAATCTTGGTTTTTGGTTTAATGAGAAATGTACTTATACTAGCTTTCAACTTGAATTTTCGGTTGGACTAATTTCTTGAAACAATCTATTTAGTTTTCGCAAAATTAGTTTTCATGAACCTACGATGATTAATTAAGCTGTAATTGACAAAAAACGCAAGAAAAATTGAATTTGTGCGAAACGTTGCACCTTAAAACGGATGTAAACTACCTCACATTACAAAAGAAAATTATTTAGAATAGCTTACTTTTTGTTTATAATTTTCCTAAAAATCTTGAAATTGCTAATTAATTAAAGCTGCATGCTGCGCTTAGCAGCACTAATAATATAAACTATTTTAGTATGTAATCTCAGTAAATGAATAACTGTTATTCTTATGAGATTAAATTATTCAGAAACCGTGGGTACTAGTAAAACACTAAACTAAATACCGGTGTTGTAAAAAAGCCATCATAACTCTTCTCTTCTTTATAGTATCAAACCAAATCATCTATAAGAGAATTGGAGTCGTACAGTCAGGCGGGCAAACAGGCTGAAGAAGTGCTAAAATCAGTTAAGACAGTCGTAGCATTTGCTGGCGAAAGCAGGGAGGCAGAAAGGTACGAAAAATTTATTCTAAGTCAGAATTTTTATGTTAAATATTAATAGAGTGAACGCAAGAAGTATAGAGTCAGCGAGCATTAAAAGAAATAAGTATAATTTCGTTTTAATAAAACGGGAATACTCACGTTAAATTGATTCGGTTATTCCGACTATAGTTTAACTATAAGTGACAATAAGACTATAAGCATGACACGCTCGCGACCTCGTCTTGCCTTGTAGTCGGAATAACCGACTCAATGTAACGCGAGTATTCCCGTCTTATTAAAAAAATGTGTTGGCCATGTCAGTTTTCATAGTAAAAAAGTAAAGTTTCAAAAATAAACTTCTTAACTCTACAATAGCTAACGGCCGCGACTTGCTGCCTCAGCCAGCCAAATACCTACAAAGCTTAGAATAATTCAAATGCATGATGCGCATGTAAACAGGGACTATATAGTACACACAATCTTATGGTAGGACTCTTTTGGAGAGTCTGCCTGGGAAATTACCTAAGTGCCTACCACACTTTTTCCATTTCAACCGCCCACTAGTGATCTGCAAACATTACTGTGTGCCGGATTCCAGCGAAGTTAGTGGGCTTGAATTAATATTTCAGGCTGACAAGTGCAGTTCATTGCCGCGCAGGATTTTGGACTGTTTTCGTTCAAAATTTTGGGTGGCAATTTTTATTGACAAGCATGACGCTTACAATCAGAAGAGCAACTTGCTCGTGTCGTCACTCGGTAGCACACAAAAAAGGCAAAAAGCAAGTGATGTGTGGTTAGCGCTGGAAGTTACACCAAACTCTGTACATTTTGCCCATCGTCTTTTCTGAAAAACTGCTGAACAATATTTTTTATTTTCTGTTAATGGATTAGGACATTCAAGGCGCAGGATATTAATAACAAGGTGGAAGCCGAACAAATGTAGGCAAAGCTGATTTTATTTTTAGATACAAAGACCTATTGCTGCCGGCTGAGAGCTACGGTCGAAAGAGAGGGCTGTACACGGGTCTAGGCAATGGGTTTAACTGGGTGCTCACATATTCTCTAAACGCAATAGGTCTCACCTATGGTGCACGGCTTGTTATAAACGATTTCTACAAGCCTGTTGATGAACGGAAGTACGTTTTCGGAGTTGTGTTCAGTGTAAGTATTTTCTATTTAGCAATTCCTTCTTTGAGAATTTTGGCGTCGCACTTCTTGTGCATTAGCTAGTGTCAAGTATATAAATTATGTTTTATAGTTTTGGTAAATATTGTCGAACAAGTCGTAGTCACAGTAAAAGGCTAGTGAAGTAAGTCACGGTCAAGTCCAAGTCATTCCCCAAAGTGGTGAAAGCATTACTAGAGCCTTCTATAGAGTTTTGGAAACAACACGAAAAGTCACGTTTCACGACATTACTATTCACCAATGATATTATGTTATGCACTCATGCATATTTTAATACAATGAGAGATTTAAAAACTTCGATATATAAGTACAACGCACATGATTTCGCGATCCGAACACTCACTCTGTTCGTCTGAACTGTACTGCAATCCGTACAACTTACTTTTAGTGTGACTTGGACATTCACGCAGCGTGGGCGCGTAGGGAGCGGCGCTAATAATATGAGAATTCGAAAAATTCGAAATTGCGCTGCATGTTTAGACAGCATAAATAATGTTTTAGCTGCAGCGAACTTTAGTTCTAACATCAGCATTTGAACAAATGGCTTACATGAATGTTCTTCTGTTATGTTTTGGCTCCACACGTTGTGTATTTAGCCAGTGTCAAGTATTGTAATATTTCAAGTGAAGTCAAATATTTTAGAATTAAAATAAGTCTCAATCATAGTCTTAGTCAAGCAAAGTAAGTCACGGTCAAGCACGTCTTGCCCCAGTTAAGTGGTGGATACTTTACTAGAGGTTTCTATGGACTTTGGAAGCAACACGAAGAGTCACGTTTCACAATATTATACTATTCACCAACACTCGTGCACGTTCACGAACACTTTAATGAATAATGTTCTTGTCTATCTGTAGAATATATGTCAATGTTTAAAAGTTATTTTCGTTGGTATTTTATCACGAGTATAGTCTGTTATATAAATTAGTAGGTACGTACATATAAAATACTAATTCCTAACTCGAGCACGAGCGAGCTCAATTTACAGATAACTGTTAAAGTACTCGAAGAATTTATTGACCAAGCGAAGCAAAGGCCTCAGGAGTCTACGGAAACAAATCGGCGTTTGTATGCATGTTATATTTGTTTTAGAATAATTTACCATTATAAAAATATATTTATTTCTCTTTTTTTTTTCGTTGACTCTTATGAGATCTTCATGAAATTTTGAAGGTAACGAAAAGTAATTAAAAAATTAACAAAACAATCACTAGTCAAATAACAACAAACAATCAATCGAAAAATTGGTAATTTTAATTTAATAAATTGATGTAGCATAGGTACATACCCGACCAGAATTAATTTACATTAACTAGAAATAATGAGCTAAATTTAAAATGAAGATAAGTACTTACTTACCTATACTTATTTAAATGGATACTAAACAAAAACCTTGAAGACTGGTTAAAAGTATACTTTAACAACTTTGTATCCAATTAATTGCTGAGAAATAGTGCGTGCTCTATCTTAGTAGATGCCTTACATCAATTGAGTTTTATTGAGCATCTCTCGTCATCTTTGCTCTATGTCAATCAATAAATGAAACACGTGTGTTATTATTATTCCTATTTATTGCAGATATTAACCACCGCTTACATGGCAATACAATCAATTACATTCTGCGTGCCTCATGCGGAGGTATTTGCGTCAGCTCGTGCAGCTGCCGCTGCTATCTTTCAGCTTATAGACCGGGAACCTAAAATAGACAGCTTAGACCAAGCGGGACTTTCTCCTAGGAGAGTTAAAGGGGAAATAAGCCTAGAAGATGTCCACTTTGTTTACCCTTCACGGCCTGATATCAAGGTACATCATTGCTGCTTTAAATTACAGAACGTTTACCAGTCTTTTTACGTCAGTCTTTTGCAGCCCGCAAAAGACATCTTCTGTGAGTCTGTGACAATATTAGAACAATCAAAAACTTTTTCACTTTGTCTCAAGCAAACAGGTGTAGTGATATTACAACCAAGAAAGTGTTACGGTGCACATTCAATGGTCGTTTGTTAATTTTCAGATTTTAAAAGGCTTATCTTTGCACATTAGACCTGGAGAAAACGTGGCTTTAGTGGGTTCATCGGGCTGCGGCAAGTCTACTATTATCCAGCTTTTGCAGAGATTGTACGATCCCTTCGCAGGATCAGTTAAACTGGACGGCAAAGACATAAAGAGTCTTAATCTCAGTTGGCTGCGATCATCTCTGGGTTCGTATATTTTTTATCTGTTTATTAGTCAGGATATAAACTAGATTTAAGCATACAATGTTATATTGCGAATAAGCTTCTTCTTGATCTTTTGCCTTTTATTTAACAGGTGTGGTGGGCCAGGAACCGGTGCTGTTCCGCGGTTCCATCCACGACAATATCGCTATTGGGTGTCCAGAGGCGACGCGTGAGGACGTCCAGCGGGTCGCCGAGATAGCGTACGCGCACGATTTTATCACCCATCTAGCTAACGTAAGTGCAATAGTAATAACAGGTTTGTAGGAACAATGTCACGCGGGCAATACATAGCTAAGCATATCGTAATGTGGAAGCGTGACACGAAATTTGTCTTTTTAGCGATTGGCTTAAAAACCAGTAGCATACTTTAGATACCAGATTTCTCTAGTTTGGAGCAAGTATATTGTACAAAACTTTTATGTATAGGTCGTGTTGTGTACACATACTTTAGGGATATAGACATATTTTTCGTTATTCGTCAGCTCTCTAGATTCTCTTATGAGCCGCGAGGATAATTGCGATTGCGTTTTTGGAATGTCACAGATGTGATTGGCTTATCAGTGTGAAGTTTTGTGTCTGTGATGAAAATATGCATATTTGCAGGGCTATAACACTGTAATAGGAGAGCGTGGCGCGTCGCTTTCGGGCGGGCAGAAGCAGCGCATCGCCATTGCGCGGTCGCTGCTACGAGAGCCGGCCGTGCTGCTGCTGGACGAGGCCACCTCCGCGCTCGACCCGCACTCCGAGCGGCAGGTGCAGGCGGCGCTCGACAGGGCTAGTCTCGGACGGACCACGATCACCGTATCACACAGGTCTGTCAACCGACTCTAACCTCACGCTATTAATGTACTATGTACTTGCCTTCATTTTACTATGGCCTAGTTTGGAGATTGCATGGTATTTTCATAGGCATATATTTATTGTGTCTGTTTGTGATTTCATAATGGCATTGCTAAATATATTGTTAGTTTTTCTTCGTTTTGTTTATCGAAGGATATGTAAGGATAATTTTATATACACACTAGTTGTACCCGCGACTTCTTACGCGTGGACATAAAAAAGTATCATATATCCGTCTTTGTGATATACAGTAACTATTTATCAAATTTTAACAAGATTCTCTTGTTAATTAATTAATTGTTAATTTCAATTGTTTCAGTCCATACAAAACGTCAAAAAATGCACAAAAATGGATCAACGCCATCTAGCGAACTGTAGGAAGTAGCTTTGTCTATCTGTCTGGATCACAGAAAAGAGAAAGATAAGTAAAAAAAAATCTCTTCTGTGGTCTGGATGTTTGTCACGTTAATTATTGAATTAATTAATCCGTGGCGTTGATCCATTTTTGTGCATTTTTTGACGTTTTGTATGGACTGACAGTTGTAACGAAGGGAGTTCTGAATCGCGCATGTGAAGTTTTTTTCCTCGAGACGAACATATTCATTATACATCGAAGCTTTTGGACCTGATACGACTGCGGCTATATTCCTCTAAATTATAATATTAATTAGGATAGGATATTTCTTTAACCAGATACATTTCCATCCATTGACTAATTAGAAAATTTGAATTTGCGCGTTATGGCTTTGTTTTCACATCACTAACTGTAAAACAGACGAAATATAACGCGTCATTTGCTGTTGGTAATATGGCGTCTCCTGCGCGAAATCTCTGTTCGTGATTGGGTATCACGGATAACAGCGGGCTTATCCTCTAACTTTGAAACGTTCGTGATTCTGATTGCGAGAGCATGCCATCTCGCTCGTACCAACTTAGTCGCACTATGCGCGGTCCCGCTCGCGCAACTCTCGCTATCGCTTTCAGAGTTACGGGATATGCCCACTGATTACTGTGAGTAATACTAGGTCGTCATTAGTATATTATTCTATTTTATTATTAAGTCTTTTAAGTTACAAAGAGTTTTATAATATGTGGTACATACTTGATAGGGCAGACATAACTAAGGGAGTCTTAATTACAGGTTGTCCACAATTGTTAATGCGGACCGAATTATCTGTATGGATCAAGGAGCTATAGTGGAACAAGGAACACATGAAGTGTTGATGAAAGCCAAAGGTAAGACACATGCATTGTCCAGGAAAAATTTATAAATTTGATTGTAAACCCTGTTACAGCTTGAGAGACAAACTGTTGCGTACCACAGAAGTGGTTTGGTCCTTCGAGCTGATTATCTTTCAGATTTTGCCTTTTTAGGGTTCGGTTGTACAACAAAGAACAATTATGAAAGTTAGCACGTTTGTTTATCCCAGTCTACGACAATATAATTACTTCTACATATGATAAATACCATGATTATAAAACCATGATATTATTGTAAACATTTATTTAAATTTTGAAGGAATATAAATATATTTTATTTGTTGTGCATTTAAATGTAGCCATATATGTGAAATAGGTTGAGTTCTTGACATAAAACTTCAAAATACCTTAGAGCTTAGATCACTGACATCTAGTGCCTATGATGCACTTAGTTCAAAGAAAATATGTAAAAAGAAATAAAAAGTAAATGGTCATCAAGGTCCATTGTCTATATCTAACCCTAACATAGCGTGTCTCCACATGCTCTTGACAATTTTAACATAAATAGTAATCTTTTTCGCTTGAAGCGAACTAAAAGACTCGATGAATACAATAAGTTTCAATACTGAAGCGGAACAAACTGATAATAAGATCTGTTCAGGATTTTACTTTACATTGGTGACGAGGGGCAACGAAAGTCATGACGCTGAAGAAAAAAAGCCCTTGATCGAGGAGACGGTTCCTGAAGATGGCGGCACAGACATGCAGTTACAGTTGAGAAACGCCGATGTTAAGAAACGAGCCACCAACCGGATACACAGACAATTTTCTAAGAGAGGTAGGAAAGAGAAGCCCATAACGGGTAGCCCGCCCTAATCGGGCAAGGTTTTGAATTTGTGCGTGTTTAATGCGTGCTATTTGAGGATGTGAATATGCAGCGCGGTTGTCTGACTATACCTATCAATTACAGACAATCGATCGGCTTGTTTCTGTGGCAGAGACAGAAGAAAACCTTTTTTGGTATATTTCATTAAAAAGTGTGAGTTAGATAAGTCCGTATCTCGCAAAACTTAGTAAAAATTACTTTAGAGCAATTTAAAAATATCTAACAAATATATTATATACAGGATTCCAAAAACCTCTTGGAAATAGTTTCATTATATCATACATATTTACGTAGCTCCCCCATTCGATTCTTAAATAATGTATCGAGTGTGTAAGCTGTATACTTATGTCTAGTAGAGTCAACGTGTATTATTACTATAAGATAAGAAAAACTAATAAAGCCCGACAGCAAAAAGGTAGCCTATGACTATGACCCTCCAGATATGAAGACCTCCGGCGATAAAGCCGTGTAGCCATTTAGGCTACAGGACATATTATAGGAACACACAATCATACTTACATACTCATATCGTTACATACACCCATAAACATTCCCCTCCTATTCTTGGGCAGTCGGATAAAAAAGATTCGTCTCTGTTTCTCGTTATCAAGGCGTCTCTTGATAATGAGAAACAGAGACGAATATGTTGCTGTCAATTCAACCACATTGGGTCATTTTGTAGCGGGCATTCTATGTCATGTAAATACATAAATTAAATTTAAAAATCTTCGCTGTTTGTTTACAGAGTCACATGATTGGATCACCCCTCGCGGCTCCATATCGTCTGTAATATCAATAGGATTGCAGAATTACATATATAACGGCGGTGGCGATTACAAGACCCCAGAACAAAATACAGATGAAGACCAGGTATTTTTCTCTCATATTATTTTTTTCCAGTGTCAAGTTTTGTAAATTGTAAAATTACATGTGTAAAATACAAATCAAATATTTCACAAGTAAAACAATGCATAGTCTAAGTTAAGCAAGGCGCAGATTTCTATGGAGTTTTGGAAACAAAACGAAAAGTCATGTTTCACGACATTTCACCATGAACCAACAATCGTGCACGTTCACAAATATTTAATGGATAAAAATCCACCATTTTTACACATACAATGACGCGACAAGACTTCTTCACGTTCCCCTCTCTAAACTTATGGAACAAAATTAAAACTGACAAAGTTAAATCGTATTGTTTTGATAAGAAACATGCACCCATAATTTTTTTGTTTGTAAATAAGTAAACCCTTAGTAAATAAAAAAAAATTGATGTAAAAGAGTGGTTCATTCCAAATTGATTTCTTTGACAACGGCAATTGCCATGCAAGTTACATGAACGACGCAACATGAAGAATTGTTGACTGTTTTAGCTCACTGCTGAGAATGAGCAACTACCTTAGGCTTATTATATTTATTGCAGTAAATGGAGAATTTTGTGGTTTATTGTTTAATTTTCTATACAGGAGGTGAAACCGATTAGTGACTGGGATTTAATGAAATTGAATGGACCAGAATGGATAGCCATTACGATAGGATCTATCGCAGCTTTCACCCAAGGAGCCTGCTTCCCTGGATTTTCAGTTCTATTCGGATACGTTAGTGGGGTATGTCATCTAAATATATCTCAATGCTAAAAATAAACTATAAACTATAGTGTACTAACAATCAAAGCACAGTCTAAACCAGAGTTGATAGAGACATGAAATTTTCAGAGTCGCGGCCTACTAGAGTGTAGGCTGTACAGCCTACACTCTAGTAGGCCGCAATAGCAATAATAGCAATAACAAAGTTTATCGAAAATCCACCCCTTAGCGGGTGAACCCGCGGGGCGTAGCTAGTATTCATAATTTCATAATAGTCAGATAGTTTATACTTGCAGCAGGTGGGCTACTTTGTACACCTTTCTTCTGCCAGTAATGACACACTAATTATCTTTTCAAATGTTTCGCATTTTGCTTCGACCAAAGTAAAATGAATGGACGGGACCAAGTAAGAGAATTTTGAGGACTTTAAAGTGAGAGCCGGCGCTCACCTTGCTTCAGTCGCTCTAATCGATATACTATACATGCTTTTAATTAATTTTTGAAGCCTAAGTTCAATTGTTTTGCCTTGTTATTTTTAAGGAAGTTGTGTGGTTAGGGCCAGTCCATTAATTTTACTTTGGTGAAGGCATTTTGTATTTAAAGCTAAAATATCCGGATTCGCGCAAAGAAGGCTCCATGCCAAAGTTACCAAAAAAATGCGTTTTTCTTCAATCAGTTCGAAATCTTTTGCGCGAGACTGACTCATATTTGACTGAATTTTAATATATGTCGTCAATACTATACCTAACCCGAATAGAAAACAAGAAATGTCGAAAAAACACACGTTTATTGTATGAGGATCCCCATTAATTTGTAATTCTTATTATCGGTAAGAAAATACACAGTAATAGGTACATATTCTATGAAAGTTACATACGATTCAAAAGATAGAGCCTTATAAAGGTCGGTATTTTAAACTAACGGACGGACTGCTTGTAAGTATAGGCTCAGTAATCATGTTCCGCTGACGCCATTCGGCTAACGTACCGTAAAAAGATCATAGGTGATATTTCTGTCGAGCCGATTATGCGATTTTGTTTGCAACTGCTCGTACCTCCGATGGTAATCTTTACCTTCGAGTATAAATAGCCTGCCTTTGAATGTGTCTAACTCATCACAATGGCTAATCGGGCAAGGGTATCGTTTTCAGTGTGCTATTTATGTATTTCAGATATTCGTGATGGCAGATCATAACGAAATGATATATTTTGCCGACATGTACTCTGGCCTTTTCATCGTAGTGGCAGCCATCGCTGGCATCTCCATGTGTCTTCAAAGCACCACCTTCACCAGCGCAGGCCTCAAGATGACCACCAGGCTACGTCACCAGTACTTCTCGGCTTTGTTAAGACAAGTATGTAAAGTACCTACTGATCAATACTTTGTTGAATATATAATTGTGAATATTATATATAATATATAATATTAATTGGTGGACTTTTTTACACACAGCGCCATCTAGCCCCAATCTAAGCAAACTACTACGGGAACCAGTGGAACCAGATAACTGATAGAATACATAAATACTTTGTTTTTGACAAACATCCATGGTCATCACACAAATGTGTGTCCTGGGTGGGAATCGAACCTACAACCTACAGCTCAGAAAGTGGGAACCCTCCCGCTGCGCCACGACGCTAGTTTATGGTATGGTCTATTAAACAATTTCTTACAGCCAAATTTGATGATGAGAATTAGGTTTCAGCAACATTCTATTCCGGAGCCGGGTATGTCCTAAAACTACGACCAGAACCACCGGAGAACGGACAGCAGCGTCCTCTTAGTAAGCAGAGAGTGATCTCCAAGCCGCATGCCAAGCGTGGGGATTACGATCTCCGAACATGGGGAGGCTTCATTAATGGACGCTGTAAGAGCTGACAACGGGGAACATTCTGCGATCTCCGAGCCGCCTGCCAAGCGTTGGGATTACGATCTCCCAACAGGATATTCATTAGTGGATTCATTAGTGGACGCCGTAAGAGCTGATATATATACGAAGAATTTTCCTTCATCCACTACATAACATTTTGAATTTTATTTACAGGAAATGGCTTTTTACGATAAGGAATCGAATACAGTGGGCGCCGTTTGCGCAAGACTAAGCGGTGATACGGCGGAAATTCAAGGAGCTACTGGCCTTAGAATCGGCCTCATCCTTCAGGGCTTCAGTTCAGTGACGATCGGCTTTCTCTTAGCGATCTCCTATAACTGGAAGCTAACACTTGTCTCAGCAGCTTTCTTGCCTATAGTAAGTCTCTTAAGATCTTAAATCGGCGCCTAGTTTTTGTAAAATTGTGACCCACCAAAAAAAATTGTCAAGTTAATAAATTTAACAAAAAAAAAATGGCTTTGTTTTTTTAACTTTGAAGTATTTTACTCTAAAAAAAAGGCACTATCGATATATTCTTGGCGCCTCCCATGAAATACTTATCATTGTGGAGTTCCGTTGGTCATAATTATGCGGTCGTCTTCATCGGATCCACTTCACCAATGATACTTTCTGAATGCCGATGCTTGACTTGTTGATGAAAATACAAAAATCACTATAATAATATGTATGCCTAACATATTTGAGGTGTTCCCTCAATTCCTCATGGATTTTGAAAAAAAAAAAAACATAATTTGTAACTTATATGCTTTCAAATAAAAAATAATAATTCCAAACTGGTTTATAAACGACGGAGTTCTGAGGTAACAAACATAAAAAAATAAAATGAGCCGACTTGAGAATCTCCTCCTTTTTTTTAAGTCGGTTAAATATCTAAAGTGATGTTAAATGTTGCGTTTAGATAAACGTTAACATAAGTTTGGTTATTTTTCAGATGGTAGGAAGCATTTGGATGGAAGGCATTGTATCGCAGAAGTCTCAAGCTGATGAACGTGCTGCAATGGAGGACGCTTCTAGTATTGCAACAGAAGCAATCGTTAGCATCAAAACGGTTCAAAGTTTAGGTAAAAGCACAGTAATCGCAAATTTTTACGTTAAAAAGGAATGGCAAAACAAAAAACTATACAAGTACAGTACAACCTACTTCAGTATAATTATGTATAATGTGGGCATAATAAATATACGGATATCACTGAACTCTACACTAAGAAGAACTTTTAAGATGATGAAAATTGTGTTGTGCCTTTTTTGGCGTTATCAAGCCAATGACAAAGTATCATTGGTATTATTAACTTCGATTTCGTTTCAGGAATAGAGAAGTTGTTCATAGAAAAATTCCGATTGTCTCTGGCTTCTGCTTGCACAGCCGTCGCGAAAAAGACGCGCTTTCGAGGCCTGGTTCTTGGTCTTGGCGTCTACGTGCCTTTTCTTTCATTCTGTAGTGCGTTGGTCTACGGTGCAGTGCTTGTGGCCCAAGGAGAGTTGGAGTACAAAATTGTCTTGCTGTAAGTGTGCCTAAGTGAACTCTTCTATGTCCTAAAACTGCGGCCAGAACCACCAGAGGACGGGCAGCAGTGTCCTCTTAGGAAATAGTGAACATCCTGCGATATCCAAGCCGCCTGCCAAACGTGGGGATTATGGCAACCGCCTCCCATTATTGGGGATAATATACTTCGTGCAGCAGTCGACGTCTAAAAACTGATAGAAAAGTGTTCATACTTCTTAAGATAAAACTGTTGAGCTCATAGCGTAGCTCATAGTAAGCTCTTGAATCAACACCAACAAAATGTCAGCCTTTCGATTATATTTGCATTCCCACTAGTGCCATTTACATTTGAGCGCAATCGAGGATCGGATAACACATTGTATTGTATGTCCCGTTTCATTTTACTGTGACAACAAACGCTGCCATGCTGGAGGCCTTCACATAGCCTTTGAACTCTGACACCAGGGACACTCTGTTCTGAGGAGACACTAGGTTTAAAACACTGAGTTCAGAATGTTACTTTTAAGATAAAACGAGCATAGTTTATACTGAGTATATCGTCTAATATTTAGTTTGCCCTTGTTTTCAAAGTATCACTGAAGCTGTCATGTACGGAGCATACATGTTGGGGCAGTCGTTGGTATACGCGCCAGGCATCAACTCTGCTAAGGTTTGCGGAGCCAGGATTCTGCATATAATCAGGCGACAACCGACAGTTAGGAATGAAGACAATGTTAAGGATAAAATGGATTGGGTGAGTACCTTTTTTATTTACTGCAGTATAGCAATCTTAGCCTTTGTCATATGTCATTCAACCTATAAATCTCATCAAGCTTCTTAGATCGTGTTTTCCACTTGAACGGGTTCTGAACAGTGAACTTACGCACTTTGTAAAATATTCCGCGCCCCTTTCACAACACCACAAATTTGGGAAGGTACTTCTTGGGAAGAAACTTTCGTATATAAGAACCTGCCAAATACTAAGATCTGGGATGTCGATGATGGGTGCTGCTTGTTAAGTAAATTAAAGAGCGTGCGAGGTATATAAGACTATAAATAAATATGACTAGCTTACCCGCACGGCTTCGCTCGCGTATAGGCTACAGTAAATGAAACACTCCATTTCTTCTCTTGAGGAGTTGATTTTCGAAAAAGCCGTAGTCAGGCTTTCTTTGTGTGGTTTGTTAACGAACCGAGATTCATTGGCGTAGTATGTATTTTATTTTTTTCCATACAAACTATATCAATCCCATTCTCCCCTTTAGGGATGGAATTACGCAAACATATATACATACAGGGTTATAAGGAAAGAGTATGCTAAGCTGAAATGGGCTCATAAACATAAACAGCTGTTCCATATATTTTGTCGAGTGTCATTGGCATTTTTCTATGGAAAGTCAGATTTTTGTTCTCGTTTTTTCATTCATTCATTCATTTTGTGGGTTGGTCCCATAGTAAAAGTTGTTCATAATGATGAGTACTGGGAGCCCCTTTTGGCTTACCATAGCCTTTCTTTATAGCCCTGTAAACCATTAGTATATTTGGGCCAAAACTTCAATTCTCTATCATGATCGGTTTGGTCTGTATATTGATTATTTATTATTTTTCCTCGAAGGATTTTGGCGTCGCACGTCTTATGCATTTGCCAGTGTCAAGTATACATAAATATTCTCAAGTGTTGCTAGATATTATCAAAAAAGTCATAGTCATGGTCAAAGTCGAGCACAGCAAGTCACGGTTAAGTCCAAGTCATGCCCTAGTAAAGTGGTGAAAACTTTACTAGAGCCTTCTATGGAGTTTTGGAAACAACACTAAAATTCACGTTTTACAACATTTTACAATTCACCAACACTCGAGCATGTACACGAACACTTAACGGGTAAAAATTCACCGTTTTTACACATTAACACTCGAAATAACACAAGTTTTGGAAAATAATAAAATGACGCGACATGATTTCTTCACGTTCCCGCCAAAACTCCCTGTATATTGATCCTTAGAAAAAGGCTTGTTCTTGTATGTAATACATAATTCTAATGTATATAATAATTCTTGTATGTAGTAAAATATAAGATTACGAAATGCTGGGTTATTTGTAGGTCGCATCAGGTAACTTTGGACTCAAAAACATCGAGTTCGCGTATCCTACCAGGCCTAGACAGCAGATTCTACGTGGTATCGATCTGAAAGTGGAAGCGGGCAAGACGGTGGCGTTGGTCGGCTCCTCGGGTTGCGGCAAGTCCACGATCCTGCAGCTACTGCAGAGGTTCTATGACCCCGACTCCGGGAACATCGTGAGTTTTCTCTTGCTCCTGTATCCTCCTCTATTTTGTTTGATTAAAGTACCATGAAGGCCTCCTATAAAACGCCAAAACGAATGTACCTACCTATACCCACTGACCTCCATAATACTACTAGTATCTACCTATATTATGGAGGTGAGGAGCTATACCTTTGGCTATACCGCTCTAATTGTGATGGCTGTCGATTTCGCAGCACTTTCGTGTGACTTTGTAGGTCTTTTCAACCTTTTTGGAAGGAAAATACTACTTGGACTTTATACCGTTGACAACAAAACTGTCAAAAAATCTATCACCGTTTCAAAATCTAATCATTAATCAACTTCAAAACATCAGCGTTGTAATTGAATATTAATCCCAAAACCGGTAATTAGGAGCAAATAAAACAATATTAATGGGGCAAATACTAGGCACGGCTGCAACCCGGCACCTCGACTTGAAGATGGACGATATGCCTACTTTCCGGCCTTTCGATGGGTTTACTAAACGGAAGGAGCGCGAGATGTGGGTGTGCGAAGAAGAGTTGATCTCGGCGAAGATCCCGCCCAAGTGGCGCGACTATTGTGCGCACGCTCTCCTCGACTACCATGTTTGCAGATACAAGCATTTCCCGTTCGTATTCCTGTGCGCTCATGAGAAGCACTGCTACCTCAACTGCGAACAGTTCGATTACGTCTTAAGGATGAAGGAATTCGAAAGGGAACGTAGACTCAGAGAGCGAGAGATTAGAATTAAGGAGAATAAAAAGAAGTGTCCGACACCACCCCCTCCCCCTCCCAAGGAGCCTCCATGCAAATGAATATACTTATATACTATGTATCATTATTTATGTATAAAACATAAAGAATAATTGATAACTGCAAACTTGTAGTTTTATAGAAACTGTATTTTATTTGTGAAGTTAGTACCTACCTTATCTACCGTTCGATTTTCCGTCTTTTAGTTTAATCAGCTAAATTAATATAGTACTATCTAGTTTCTTGAAATTAGGTATATAATTATTATTTTTTGGCGACAGGAGCTGGACGATCGTGACATACGCACTGAGATGACACTGACGCGACTGCGTCGGCAGCTGGGCGTAGTGCAGCAGGAGCCAGTGCTGTTCGACCGCACGCTCGCAGAGAACATCGCGTACGGAGACAACAACCGCAAGGTCACTATGCACGAGATCGTCGCTGCCGCCAAGGCCGCCAACATACACACCTTCATCGTGTCACTGCCTAAGGTACCTATGTGGACACACAGCACACCACACTCTTTGTCTCTCTCTATAATTACACGTACTTTATAACGCACTTTGCATTTCCAGGGGTACGAGACGAACTTGGGCTCGAGTGGCGCGCAGCTGTCGGGCGGCCAGAAGCAGCGCGTGTGCATTGCTCGCGCGCTCATCCGCTCGCCGCGCCTGCTGCTGCTCGACGAGGCCACCTCTGCGCTCGACGCTAACAGCGAACGTGTGCGTATTTTGACTTCAATGTGACATCCATAAATAGTGTCTAGTAAAAACAAGTGAGCTGAGCGGTCAAAGACGAAAAGGACACCGTCCTTATATCAACATTTTTAATGAAATACCACTAAACTAGCTTTAATATTTGTTTAATCCGCATCTCTTGTCTACTATCCGCAAACTTGGTATCTTCATTTTGCAGGTAGTGGCCGAAGCGCTCGAAAAAGCTGCAAAAGGTCGCACCTGTATCACAATCGCCCACCGCCTCTCCACTATCAAAGACGCCAACCTCATTTGTGTTTTGGACAAAGGTATAATACAGTTAACTATAATATTTACTTAGAGAGGACTATCTGAACCTACACAACTGAACACGCTGAGTCCCTGTAATTTCAATTGAAATTCAAGAGAAAATTCATCATTCGTCTGACATCGACTTAATATTTTACAGGTCAAATCGTAGAAAAGGGGACACATTCGGAACTAATGAGCCTAAAGGGTTACTACTGGAAACTAAGCAGAGGCCAGAATATGTCTTAAGAAGAAGGAACACTTTTGCGTACTCATACACATTCAATATTTATATGTCGTGGGCTAATCGTTGAACTGGGCCGATCGAGATCTGCCTGGGCAGATCATGATAGGCTGGCATTTCGTGATTTACCTGTCTAATAACCGCCATATCGTTCAAAGCATAACGTTTGCCGATTTGCCCGGCCATGCTTGAGCAATTCTCTAGGGTGACCAAAAACCAAACAAATAAAATGAAGTTTAGATAATAAAGATTTACTTACCCAGCTCGGATATATAGGTAGTTTGTAGGGTTACGATCTGTTTTGACGCCGCTATCTTTCTCGCACGTAAGCACACAGCTGACAGAGTGCAAACAGCGCCACAACCGTCGCGAAACGGAACTACATTACGATGCGCCTAGCCATACCTCGATGTGGCCAAGTGACTAGAAAGGCAAATCGACAAATAGGTTCCTCTCATCCATTTGCCAAACTTTATATTGGGCACATCATGAAATAATCAAATCAAGAAATGCCGGCGTATCGTGATCTGCCCAGTTCAACGATTAGCCCACGACATATAAAAAGTCACTAGCTGCGTCCCGCGGTTTCACCCGCTATTCTACAGAAACCGAATATTTTTCCGGGTTAAAATAATAGCCGATGTGTTAATCCAGGGTATAAGCTACCTCCACACCAAATTTCATTCAAACCAGTTCAGCCGTTACAAACTTGAACGGAAACACACTTGCATACTTAAGTAACTATTTACACACCTTCACACAAACTTTCGCATTTATAATGTGATGTGATATACTGAAAGTGATTATTGAAAAACGTTATATTATATTAAATGTTATTGCATATAACATTTAATATAAACGTAAGAGTCCAGAAATGGAGCGACACTTTCATAGTTAAGCTACTTTTGTTAATTCGCTACTTTCGCAGATTGGACACTAATTATAATTTTGTCCAAAATAAGTTTCATATAATGTACAAGAATTACAAAATGTTTTCCCTATAATTAGTTCATACTTAGATTTAAAAAAAAAACCTATTCCTAACTAATATATGATTCAGAGGAATACAGCCGCAGTCATATCAGGACCAATAAAGCTTCGAGGTATAAAATTGAATACGTTCGTCTCGGGGTAAAAACTTTGCTTGCGCGATTCAGAACTCCCTACATTACAATTACTGTTAGCCCATACAAAACGTGAAAAAATGCACGAAAATGGAGCAACGCCATCTAGCGAACTACAGGAAGTCAATTTGTCGCTCTGTCTGGATGTTTATCGCGTTATCACGTCTAAGCGGCTGAACGGATCTTGATGAAATTTGATAGGTACCTACTTACTTTGAAAAGGTACTTTTTCATGTCCACGCGAACGAAGTCACGGGTAACAACTAGTACTGTTATAAAGATAGAATATACGAGGCAGTTTTTTTTTTGTACAATTTCAACGGCAGACCTAATTTAAACTGTGATATTAGACGGAATTTTTTTATGCCGTGTACCTAAGATTAGAATATGTGACCCAGTATTATATAACACGTTAATAAAAATAAAAACATTATTTTTAAGGTTTTACATTTATTTTTCTAATAATAAACGCATAGTAATTAAAATTAGCAAGGTATATTATTATTTTTAATTGATATTAAATATTCTACTTACAATATCACTCTTGTAGCTTTTTTTGGCATTACCCTGTATCTTTCAGCGCTTTACAAATCGAGTGATATGGCAAAATATACGTGCCTTATTCAGCGTTCACGGCACAGGTAACATATAAGTAATAAGATTATATTTTAGTAGTATTACACAACAAATAATTCCTCCCGATGTACCCGCGCAATATATAAACGATATTTTTTTTTTTTTGTTCATTTGCCCGTTTCTGGGCAGGCTAAAGCCATTAAGGCCATACCGCCTTGTCTTCCGTATTTTTTTTTTGCCTCTGTAAAGTGGTAGAGACTTTACTAGAAGCTTCTATGGAGTTTTAGAAACAACACGAAAAGTCACGTTTCACGATATTATACTATTCACCAACACTCGTACACTTTCACGAACACTTAATGGCTAAAAATCCACCATTTTTATGCATTAACACTCGATATAACACAAGTATTGGAAAATAATACAATAGCGCGACATGACTTCTTCATGATCCCGCCAAAACTCCTAAACGATTTTAGTAGTGCGGGAAACTTCGCTCTGCCAATTGTACTTTTTTTCTGTCATGTTTTCGCTCCACACGTTGTGTATTTAGCCAGTGTCAAGTACTGTGATATTTCAAGTGAAGTCAAATATTTCACAATTAAAATAAGTGGCAGTCATAGTCTAAGTCAAGCAAAGTAAGTCACGGTCTAGTCCACGTTATGCCCCAGTAAAGTGGTGAAGACTTTACTAGTTTTCTATGGACTTTTGGAAAAAGCACGAAGAGTCACGTTTTACAACATTATCTATTCACCAACACTCGTGCACGTTCACGAACAATTAATGAATAAAAATCCACCATTTTTACACAATAACTCTCGAAATAACACAAGTTTTGGAAAATAATACAATGATGTGGCATGACTTCTACACATTCCCGCCAAAACTCCCCAATTGTACGACGCGCGCTAAAGTTTTGCGCTGATAATGGTCAATCGAATTCCCGGTAAAATCGCGCCACCCGTGCGCCATCTTGTACGATTGTCGGAAACCGATTTTTGCGCAACGAAAACCGCCGATCGGAATTATTTGTTGTGTAAAACTTAATTATTTTTCACATCCTAACAACACAACATGCTTTATTATTAAAGTATAAAACTGTTTTATTATTTTAAAAATTCATCGCGCATTTTACAATTCCCGTTTGCTTGCTAAAAGTTCAATTCGACGGGCAGCTGAGGGCTCTTGATTAGAATGTGATGGATTACTAACCAATACACAGATCACAAATGTATTATTAATGACGTCGATTTTGTTGTGCCACTTTCTAAACTAAACTAAAATTGTTGTCAACCCTTTATCACATATTGAAATTAAAAAGATGCAGACTATGTAAGTCTCCTTATTAGTATGCGGTGCCACAGAATCGACGGCATTGTATTATATGAGTTCTCAGTTTCTCCTAGATAATGCTGTTTGAACTCATATCCGTAACATAGCTCCTACGCCTTATATTTACCAACATTTTTTTTCTACTGTTTTGTATAACATACCCCCGAATACTGAAACGGTTGTTAACTTTGACGACAGATTAAGTCTGTTGCTGCCTTTGTTATTTGCTTAGTGCCAGACAAAGGCAGCATTAGAATTAATCTGTTGTCAAAGTTAATAAGCGTTTCAGTATTCGTGGGATAGAATCATAATAATATTAATGGTCATGTTTGGCTAATTGTAGGCATTATGCGAAAAACTAACATTAGCTTTTTTATAATCAAACATGAGAATCGAATACAAAAATACCTACTCCTTTTATCGAGGGTTTAATAAATGTGTCGTTTGGCACGCAAGACGTTAAATTCTAACCCTCTGATTTCACTGATCTCTGGGACCCTATTCCTGTGCGCTCGAGATTATCTCGGTCACTGTCTCTCTATTTTAGAATTTAATGGGAGTGAGAGTAATCGAGATAAAATGACATTTCTCCGAATAGGGGCCCTGATCACTGATTAAAATTTTAGTAAGTAGGTAGGCGTCAGTGTCTCTGATGCATAAATGCGGAACTGGGACCCTATTCGGAGATATGTCATTTTATCTCGGTCACTCTCACTCCCATTAAATTCTAAATTAGAGAGACAGTGACCGAGATAAAATGTCATTTCTCCGAATAGGGGCCCTGGTCTTTTATAAAAAATACAGGGTAATAAGGAAAGGGTATGCTAAGCCGAAAAGGGCTTATAGTACTCATCATTATGAAAAACTTTTACTACGGGACCAACAATGAAATCGTGAAAAAAACCAGCTGATCCATAGAAAAATGTCATTGATACTCGAAAAACGTTTGGATCAGCTAATTTTTTTCTCTGTTTCAGGGTTGGTCCAATAGTAAAAGTTGTCAATCATGAGTACTACGAGCCCCTTTCGGCTTAGCATACCCGTCCCTTATAATCCATTACATGCCGTCTTTCGCTGACGAGAAGTTTAACGCGTGAAAGCAAGACAAACTTTATACATTAGATTAGTTAGATCATTGCATAATAGAGTAAGGAACTTGATACATCGAGAGCCCGCCGCTGTCGCCCCGTCGGCGTCCGCACGCCCGGCACGCCTGCTACATCAAGTCCCTTAAAGTATCCGGCAAATATCTTGAACAATGACGTCATCAGCAGCAGTTAAGTTTTAGGTCTCTTTGGAGGAACGTAGGTTGCGCGGAGAGATTTCAACGTACGTTTTACGTACTTTCCCCCCACTTCACCGCTTCTTGCTCAAGATGTTTGCCGGTCACAGTACCCTAGCTTTTAAGCAATGCCCAAGGAACAGGGTAATGTTTTTGGGGTGTATATGAGTATGTAGGTAAGTATATATATATGGACATAAGACTATTCTTATGTGCACGCGAACGAAGTGGCGGGTAACAACTAGTATTAATAGATCCTATAACTACAAAACAAAATATATAGTCACACGTATAATAACTGTAGCCAAGCTGTATAAAACAATAATTGACCGAGCGAAGCGAAGGTCTCAGAGTTTACTGGGACTAATCTGCATTTGTATGTATGTTTGTGTGTATATTTGTCCGATGATAACTTCCGAACCGTTGATCCGATCTTCATGAAATTTTGTAAACAAGTAGTTCATTTCAATACAATTTTTAATTTCGAATATGAGCTGAATCGGTCCAGGGGTTGTGAAGATATAGGGGTCGCGAGGTCTCAGTTCGGCGCGAACTACTAGTATTATTATTTTTTACTGTGGCGAACATCGTTTCCGATTTAGACGCCAAAATAGTATTTTATTTTTTTGTTCTTTCCCTTTGTGACCAAATCATGCTAAAACTACTGAACGGATTTTAATGAAACTTGCCGTAGTCGTTATTAATATCGGGGATCAACATATAGGACACCTTTTATTACGAAATTCACGAGGTGACACTGAACATAAAGAAATGTAACATCTAATATCACAGGATGATGAACTCAGTGCATTGCCGCGCATGGTCTGCGATGTTATGGGCAAGTGTGACGTTTACCACCAGGCAACCGAAAAGACCAAGAACAACAGGCAAATGATCAAGCGAAGCGAAGGCCTCAATATCACGGGGAAAAATTGATCTTTGTTTTTTTTTATTTTATTTTTTCGAGGATTCTGCCTTCCGAGCTGTTGTGGATTGTATTGTAGGCTATTGTAGGTTGTGGGTTCGATTCCCTCCCACGACTAGCATTTCATGTGATGAACATGGATGTTTATTCTTTGTCTGGGTATTTCTATGTTTTTATTTACAGAAAAAACAAGTATTTATGTATTTTATTAGTTATTTGGTTCCCATTGTACAAGATTCCTTAGTTTGGGGCTATATGGCGCTGTGTGTGAAAAACGTCCACTAATATTTAATTTTAATTTTAAAAAGATAAAAGGGTTGTAAGGTCACAGTTCGGGGCGAACAACTATTATTTTATTCGTTTTTTTCATCGTTCTCAACGACGTATTATTACTTACCATTGACCTCTTACTAACTGATAGCTAACAAATCTTAAAAGAAGAACGAACCTATAAGAAAATTATAACAAACAAAACCAATCAGGTACTCTGTATGTACATAATAAACCATCCTAACTGATAATGGTACATAGTTTTTAAAATAAATATCAAACACACATCGAATATGAATGACCTGTGTGCTTAACAAACAATTTATATACAGGTTGTGTCGTAATGAATGGATAACCATTCGTTACGACCCTGTACCCTGTACAAAAAAGCATTTTATTAGGAATCAACGCACAGACCAAGCCGCTTATGATAGAGACGTGAAATTTTTATCCAATACTCTTCAAATTGTCTACGTGAACAATTAGAACGGAATTAGCGAAATTCAGACTCCAAAGTTTAAATGGAAATAAAATATTTTTCCATGATAAGTCAATGAAACTCGGTTTGTACAACCATACAAACCATAAAAAAATAAAGAAAGGGATGCTTCAGGAATTATCAACCCAAGGCATTTGTAAATCAACCCCAAAAGGGGTGAAACGGGGAATTCCATTGTAGCCTATGCGAGCGAAGCCGTGCGGGCACGCTAGTATTAATAAAACATTAAGCCGAGTCCCTTACTTATTAGCAAGATCTCATTTAATTTTATAAAAGACTGTGCCTCCGCTACCGGAGCCGGCGACGATGAAATAATGGAAGGGTCGCCGGAGGTACGACCATGTTACTGTCATCAGACTCAGAGAGGACTCAGGGTTGTTATTAAAAATACTAGCCCCAAAATACTGAAACGTTTGCTAACTTTGACGACAGATTAAGTCTGTTGCTGCCTTTGTCATTTGCTTAGTGCCAGACAAAGGCAGCATTAGAATTAATCTGTTGGCAAAGTTAACATGCGTTTCAGTATTAGGCGGTTAACCTACTGTTTTCCGACTTTCTTTTTGTTTTTTATCGAAAGAGTTTTTGAGTTTTTATAAACAAAAAATAACCTAAAAAAAAAAAAAAAAAACATCATACCGTTATCTGAGTCGGTAATATCACATCAAAACAGAAAGGTTTCCTGATGGTCACAAAACAAAATAGAATCTATAGTTATCAGACTCTGGAAACACTTTTTAGCGCTTAGTCCACCCACCTCTGGCAGCCGTTCCAGTAGCCGGCTCCGATAGCGGAGGCACTTAATTTATAAAAATAAATGTCGATTTCTGTTGTGAACACGATGTTAACAACTGTTTATTTCACAACGAGATGGATTATAAAATAATATAACTGCTTTCTAGGACCTTTCACTATAGTCCCTTCGCTAACGGACGATCAGAAACAGCTGCAATTCACTATCCAAAAGTAAACTACAATAGTCGGATGACTACTTAATGACTAACACAGAGGAAATAATTAGCAATATCTTTATTACTTAAAGCCGCTTCAGATCACAAATAAAGAATGTATAGTAAAATTAATATAAATTATGTTGTCCATCACATGGAGCAGTGTGCGTGGAAGACGACATTGTACATTTTTTAAGCTAGCAGTGTCATTATCATACCTATGAATTTAAAATGATTAATTCAAGGTAATAAGTATGTACTTAATATTCATACAACTTTGGCAAAAATAATAATTTTAAAAAGCGAAAAAGGCACCTTATCGCACGGCGATACGATTAGCGGTCGCGCGGCGTCGGCAGCTGAACCTAGCCATCATCGCAGTAGTCCTTACTGTATCACGATACGATACGGCGGATACGTTTCTATTTAATTAATTGCCAGTATAATACTCTGTACAAGTGCAACAACGAAAGTTCGTGTACGTTGGATGTAACATTTTATTAAAACCAATAAAAGTCTGTTGCTGCATTTCAGCCACCTTGATCCCATGTCCCTAATGAAAACAGACAATCGATTTTTTTCCAACACTTTAAGGATCACCTTCTAGAGGTAACGAGTACCGAGTCCGAGTACCGTTGGCTTGACGTTGACTTTTAAGACAGGCTGTATACAGGGTTATAACGAAAGGGTATGCTAAGACGGAAAGGGCTCATAATACTTATCGTTATGAACAACATTTAACAACTCTGAAATCACGAAAAAATATTTCTGCTGATTCATAGAAAATTGACAAAATGTATAGAGCATCTGATTTTTTTTATCGCGATTTCAAGGTTGGTCCCATAGTAAAAGTTGTTCACAATGATGAGTACTATGAGCTCCTTTCGACAAAAAAATGCGCGACGCCATCCTAGATAAAAGACGTGGACTTGTCTGTCGCGATGTTCTTTCTAAGCAACCAATGCACCCGTTCAGAGATCACATTTAGCACACTGGGTGCTCTGACAGATTGCTGTTTCGAGGTACATTCCCCAGACCTAGCCTAAATGTGTTTTTTTTTCTATTCCCAAATCTAGAGAGACCTTATATGCAAGCGATTTTCGTCCAATTGAGAGGTTCAAGCCGCTGTTACCGAGTATTTTGAGAACAAAGATTACAACTAATTCTTCCATGGGATCGCTTCGAAAAAACGCTATGAAAAAATTATTCGGGTTCGACGGGATTATGTCGAAAATTAAACATTATACTATCATTATTAATCTTGTCTTTCATTATTAGGCCGAAAACTTTTCTACCTACCGACGTACTTAGATGACCCAAGGAACAATACTGTTATTTCAGGGCGTTTTCATGATCTGAATACACGCTACTTACAGCTACTTTCTCTTATTTCATAGAGCCCACTAAAAATAGTAGGAATTAGCTAAGCGGCTAATAAAAACAACAATTATTATCTACCTTGCATAGGTTACCCAAGCCCCATTATTTTATGCTTATCAATGAAACTAATATTAACAACATATTTCATAAACTTTAAATAAATTATTTTATGAAAACTGAAATAACACGAACACTATAATAATAGTACGCATAAATAATGTGAAAAAGATAACAAAATAAAGAATAACAAATACATAAAATTTCCTAACGCTAACATACGCGTTTCACAGGATCAAAAGAAATAACTATGTTATTCTTTTTTGGGTGACACATTATTAAATATAAATGTCGGCGTCTATATAAAACAATGCACTATTTACATCATGTATATATATAATTCTCGTCAAGATACAATTTTCTATGAAACATTGGATACGCAATTAGACGAGAAATTGTAACGAATCCTGTGGCACGTAATTACATTAATATTATTGAATGGCACGTCCCAAATCCTGAATCACAAAACTTAATAACTAGTTTAAAAAAAAAACACATTTTGCAATAAAATAAAAAGAAGTCGCCGAGACGAATATAAAAACGAATATCCGTTTGAAATTGCAAAGTTTCAATAAAATACGACTATACGAAATGGATGTAATGTCGGCCCTTTGTTTTACAGTTAAGGTTAACTTAAAATAAAGCTTATAATAATAATAAAACATCGTCAATGTGGCCTGTTACAATATCAATATTATCATGCAATACTAGGTATCGCGATCCAATATTGACGAATTGTGGTGATATTGACATTAACGTAATAATATTGTAGCGGCCGGATGTTTTTGAAATCCCCGATCCTGGCTGCGCTGCTTCAATAATATTGACAGCGCGAACGTGCCAGATCGCGATACTCATCACAATCCAGACAATCATAGCGCACGGATGAAACATGGACAGCAAATCCTTAGAATGTCAATCTCCGACTGCTCCGAAGCATCCCATTTTCTGTTATCCATCGTGGTGTCTAACACAACTATTCTCTACGAACTCAAACGACTACTTATGTCGATAAAATTTAAAATATGGTTGATTGAAACCCTATCAATACCTAGCATCAATACTGGCATCAATTATAATTATCATGATGTTAGGATCATAACACAATATTGATAGTGTAACAGGCCCTAATTTGATAAAATTGTTGGCTTATATATTATCACGATCCACAGATATATTTTTAAGCAGGTTTTTAACTAAAGAACAATTTTGACACCTGTAGTGCGAAAGAAAGAAAGAATAGAATATGAATAGGAATGGCTACGGAAATTGCACACGGATGTACTTTTCGTATGATTTCTCAAAATGCATCAAAATAAAACATATTGCATACACCAAGGGCGAAAGAGAAGGCATATTCAAAGCACAACGCCACTATGGCTCGACGCTTTTGTTTTGCGTCTTGAAATTAAAATCTAAACAAGATTAAAATTATAAATTGGCTCAATTACACATTAATATTCTTGAACAATGTAAAATTAATCATAATCGATAAAATTAAACGTATTAAAAATGTAGTTTACATTTTCCTTACATAACTTTTACTAGATCAATGTTAAAACATTTTTTTTTTTACTTTGATCCATATTTTACGCTATGAAAATTTGTACTAAAACATTTCATATTATCATTTAAGATATGACCGTGAGAGCGCGAGATGCGGCTTCCTCTAGTTACGTCATCTCAATTTGAACTTACTGAAAACCATATCTTTTTTAACTTATTTTTATATCTTAATAATTAATCGTTGACATGGGGAAACCCGTTTTTTTTTTTTTTTTGTATTTTTGTGTTCTGTACCTTTGAAGGAAAAAGGAACCTTTACATCCCGTATTCGTCCGTCATAGAATTTCCCTTGTTTATTTAGTGAAACAAATTAGAAACCAAACTCAGAAACCAAGTTCTAGTCGAACCTAAGATCAGATACGTGGCTAGGTGTCCTTATTTCCCTTAAGGTGACTCGTTTAAACAACGTGCGCCACAGATCACACTAGATAACGCATTACGAGATCGTTGCTCCGACAATAAGTCACCAAATTTTGAGGAAAACGCGGGTTGCACCAAGCGTTTTCATTGGCTATCTCAAGGTTACGCCGCGCGCCTTGTAATGGACTAATGAGAGTTATTTTTTTAGGTATTTTTGGACAGACGCGTGGCGCGCTCCAATAGTCCTGAGAGCGGGATGTAAAAAAATGTGATCCATGGTGTGCACTCACTGAGGCAAGTGGTGCTGCGGTCCTGGCGGGTGCGGCCCCGGCGGGTGCGGCGGGTGCAAGGACTGGTACGTGACCACGGTCTGCGTGCGCGCACCGCTCTCGTACATTATCTGAGGCTGCGTTAGCTGATTTATTTGCTGCTGCTGTTGTAATTGCTCCGGATTCGCGTACGGCACCTGATTTTCGCAATTTTACTTTAACAACACAATATCAAAATTATTTACTACACCCGAGTCGCGGTAAGTGGCGTTTTGACATCGGCAACAGCATAGTAAAGTCTAATGAGATCTGTATGTGTACTCATTACTTTTACAAGAATTGACAAAAGTTGTATAAGTTGACAAAGGGCACGGACCCCGGAGTCCGAGGAGTTGAAATAAAACTAATTGAAAAAAATAAGAATCATAATTTTGATCATTCACGCAAGCCGATACATAGGTACTAAATACAGCAACATATTAAACCTTTTTTATAATTATTATGCTGTTTGCAGCTGTCAGAACTTTCTTACCGCGGCTCTGGTATATTCAGACGCTTTGAACAATTTTTTTAAGAACAAGGAATTTCACTCATTTGATACAAAAAGTTTAAGTAGTTTTTATTATTGTAAATTTCGATCTTCTGATAATTATTGGTAGAGGTGTAACATCGGCTTGACGATATGCTTCCCTTTCTCAGCCAGATCGGCCTGACAGTACTCACATTGATGACGGGCTGCAGGATTCCGAGCCGAGCCAGCAGGAGCTGTTCCTTCACCTGCTGCAGCTCCTCCTGTTGCCGCACGATCATCTGCTGTAACTCCTCGTGCTTCCGCTGCAACTGCTCCTGCCAGCGCCACTAACTCTTATCACAGTTTCATGGTATCCCACTGTGTTTGGGACCCCTATATATGGGTTCGAAACAATATACTGAGAACATGATTACATCGATTGCTTTATTTCGATACGTTGATAATGCGAAGCCTTGTTTCTGCGATGTCGTTTTGGTTGATGTAATGTCAGACATTTTTATTACGAATATAATTTGGGATACGGACGTACTGGGAAGCGCCCATTTTGGGAAACTGACAATTACGTATGTGAATATATCATTAATATACATTTTGGGAAGTAGTATTTACATAAAGGTATAATTTCTGCAATTGTATGTTAAGGCTATCACTTTATTTAGATATACTAGTAGTTTACCCCTAAATGATCCTTCGCGATTCTTGTAATCCCTATCTTTATTATTAATATTATAAATGCGAAGGTGTTTGTTGGTTCATTGATTTGTTTTTTCTTCTTTCACGCACCAACAGAACAACGGACCGACTTGTTTTTTTGCATGAATATAGGTTAAGGGTCGGAGAGTGCAACAGCCTTTTTATCTCTGGAAAATTTACAGCACCGTCGCTGCGTGCAATTAGTCAATTAGTAGTAAGATAAACTAGTAATTCGCCCCGAACTGAGAACTCAAGATTCAATATCTTCGCAAACCCTAAATCGATAATGCTTATATATATTAAAACTGATAAAAAATCAAATCGAATTGTATTTCCATGTTAAATTGCCTACAACATTTTTACACGATAGAATTAAGGGTTCTGCGGTTATCGTCGAGTAAATAAATGATGACTAGCCTTGTGGCTCATCATTCCGCCTTCTAAGCTGTAGGTTGAGTGTTCAATTCCCACCCAGGACATTTGTGCAATGAACATGGTTATTTGTTAATTTGCCCGGGTATGTCTAAGTATTCTATGTATATATTTTAAAAGAAAAAGTATTTATGTATTCTATCAGTTATCTGGTTCCCATAGCACAAGCTTGCTACAAATTCATTTCATTATTTTATCTTTTGACATTATTACAATGTCTAACTAATATTATAAGTAATGCCAAAGTAACTCTGTTTCTCTGTCTATCTGTCTTTCTGTCTCTCTGGGTGTTTGCCGCGTTATCACGGATGAACGGATCTAGCTGATTTTTTGCATATATAGCTATGGTAGACGGACATAGGCTACTTTTTGTTTTTAGTGTGTCCTCGCGAACGAAGTCGCGGGAAACAGCTAGTAAAATATAAAAACAATAGTTTTGCAGCTATACAGGGGCTTTATAAAAAGTTAAAATCTAAACATAACAATATTTGCAAATAATCAGTTAGTTTGGGGCTAGATGTACGAAAAACGTCCACCAATATTTATTTATTACGTCCACCGATATTTATTAAACATACATAAAGCGCACAAAGTAGTTTGAACGACTAGGTTTAGCACAAATTCTCTCGAAAAACCTACGTTACCTATACGTACTTTCGTTACCTACGTTTCCTTACATCCATTTTACGCTGTTCCAGCACTCCACATCGCACATCTCAAGGCTGAGGCCTTCTCCCGTGCACTCCTCTGCATCAGCCTTTAAACATGCCACAGCTGAGATATCGACCTACCCTCGAAGGGTGATTGGGCCGTCTCCACCACGCCGGCCCAGTGCGTGTTGGCGGATTCACATACTCCATCGAATTTCTTCTCCGGCAATATGCAGGTTTCCTTCAACTAAAAGCCAGTGGTATATCCGTAAGTAGCTTCCAAAGAACTCATTGGTACGCCCAGGTTCGAACTCACGACCCCACGAATGTGAGGCGAGCGTGCTACCACGGCTTGCACTCCTCAATGTAACATTATTTCGCAGAAAAAAAATGTGATGTTTTTTTTTTCGAAGTAACGTTACAACCAAAAAAGGCATCTATTTAACAATTTTAGCAGAATAGTGTTCGAACTCATACAGGGGTTCCCGCTGTGATTCTCTCCTACCCAATTATAGTCACAGCACACATATCGGTTCACACCACACAGTAAAAGTTGCTCATAATGATGCCACACCTTTAATATTGCCACAACTTTAAGTAGCAAGTAAAATAAAGTCGATTTCCGCGTCTGTCTGTATATTCGATAAAACCACGCAACGGATTTGGTTATAAGGTGTATATTCAGGATATATTTTTATACATACCTTTCAATATTGCCACAACTTTCAGTTTTTTTTACTTTTCGAAGCCGGGGCGAGGTCGCTAGTAAAATATAAAGAAAGTCGAGTCTCAGGGTTAGACAGCACGCGGCTGAATCTGACCTGAATCTGCGCGTGGTCCTGTGAGACGATGACGGGCACAGAGCGCAGCGGCAGCACGGCCGGCACCCCCACGTACGGCATGGGCTCCAGGTACTGCGCACCGATGCCGTGCTGCGGCGCCAGAGACTGCTGGCCGCCCTTCTCCGACGGCTGCAAAAACACGTCACCACGCACCTGTCACTTTACACCATTGCCCTACAATCGGGAACACAGTAATGTTTGCACATTACTGCTTGGCAAAGATGTGGTACTTCTCCAGGCGTCATTGAGGAGTTCCGGTGGCCATCTGTGGTCTAATTTCTGAATGCAATTGCTTGAATTGTTAATGAAAATACCAAAATCGCTATATGTATGCCTATAATATTTAAGAATTCCCCGCAATTCTTCACGGATCCCATTATCAGAACTGGATTTTGAAAATGGGACCAATCTGGAAGAATCATCTTTCAAAGAAAAAAATAATTTCCCAAATCGGCTTATAACGGTATTTTAATTATAATAATATATTATTAAATTAGAATTTGGCTTATTTATAGTTCTGAGGTAGCAAACATAAAAAAATAAAAACAAACAGAGGTTTTTTTTTTTTGGAAGTCGTTTGAAAAGTTACCTCTCGGGAGCTATGCCTTGCGTTGGAGTGCGAGTCCCCGGCGCTGGAGCCGGTGGCGTAGCGCCGCGCGCGGCGACACGACCCTTGCGCGCTGCTCGCAGACTTCAGCGAAGCAGGCTGGACACAACATCACTATTTTTGTATTATAAAGGAATGTATATAGGCAACCATAAATAAAACACCAGAAATATTTTTTGACTTTAGCGTATGTATATATTTTTTTTATATGTTTGGCTCTTTCTCTTCCGATAGAGGTTGGAGACTTTGTTCAGCAAAACAATATACAAGCTGTTGTATATCGTTTTAAGATTTTACACAACAGCTAATAGCTAGTAACATATATGTTACCCGCGACTTCGTTCGCGTGGACGAGTAAAAAAAAGTAGCCTATTTATTTATTAATTAATGAAAACGGCAGAAACCAGTTACATTAATTACAAACACGAAAATAATAATAATTGATTAATATGTCTTGAATCATTACAATAATTAAATTAAATTATGCCTATGCCCGTCTCTCGTCCTTAAGCTATATATATGCAAAAATTTAGCTCGATACATTCAGCCGTTTAGCCGTGATTGAGAGACAGATAAACTTTCGCATTCATAATATTAATTAGGATAAGGATTGAACTGTGCTAAAGAATACTAAACAGTTTATGGTGAGTATTGTAACCCGGAAAAGCGACATTGTTATATAACCTACAGTCATACACGATAATGGTAAGTGGCATGTATGTTTAGTCGTGGTAGCTCAATACTTGAAGTCGTGGTAGGTCAGCGGGAGAACGGTCGCCTCACATTCGTGGGGTCGCGGATTCAAGCCCGCACCTATGAGTTTTTTGGAACTTACTTACGGATATAGAATGCTTTTCGGTGAATGAAAACAACGTGACACTATCTGCGTATTTCCGGAGATGAAATTCGATAGCGTTTCAGAATCCGCCAACCCGCGCTGGGCCACCGTGCTGGATATGGCCCAATCGCCCTTCGAGGGTAGGCTGAGATCCCAGCAGTGGAATGTATAAAAGCTAATGGAGTACATGCGCCAACTTTATCTCCACTACGCGGTTATGCGCAAGATGTTTGCCGGGTTCCAAATTTCCTCCATTACGTGGCTTTAAGGTCATGATGTTTGCCGGGTTTTGTATCATAATTCCGGTTTCTAATCGGCAACCAGGGGCTATAATATAGGTATTGACATGGCTCCATTTCTCTCCGATGTTTACGTTGATGTAACAAAAAATTTACATCCCAAGTCACACTAACCCCCGAATACTGAAACGTTTGTTAACTTTGACAACAGATTAATTCTACTACTGCCTTTGTCTGGCACCAAGCAAATGACAAAGGCAGCAATAGACTTAATCTGTCGTCAATGTTAACAAACGTTTCAGTATTCGGGTATAAGAGGTGGTCAAACAAACGCAATAATTTGTTAAAAGCTGAATTAAAGCCGTCCACTTTTGTATGTTCTTGGAACTTTAGAAGTCGCTATCCGATACTATCCGATAATAAAATGTTTGAAATTAAAAATATTTTCATTTAGTTTTTTACAATTTTATTGCAGGTGTCAGTACGTTTCTTAGCGCAGCTTGGCTATAGATATACGAAAACTGTACCTGCGAATGCGTCCGATACGAGTAGGATACGCTAACATCTGATACTAAAGATGGCGACAAAGGAGCCATACTCGCATCATCCGAATGGGCGCCATCGATCGTTCTCTGCCTTTTAGAACTCTAAACAGATAAAGAATCAGTTGAATATAATATATGTAAGTACATTACTTATATTAACATTAACAAGAACATAGAAAACAAGCAATAAAATACTTTAAAATAACTACGAAAGGCGTCCTACTAACCCCCGAATACTGAAATGTTTGTTAACTTTGACGACAGATTAAGTCTATTGCTGCCTTTGTCATTTGCTTAGTGCCAGACAAAGGCAGTATTAGAATTAATCTGTTGTCGAAGTTAACAAACGTTTCAGTATTCGGAGGTTAGTCTATAAAACAATAAATATGCATTCTACCTTTTTACTTATAAAGGCTAGTCAAGACATATAAGCATATCCAAAAAAAAAAACGATATAAATACCGACTACAACAAAATACTCTCATAAAAAAACACCATCGAGATGTTCTCGGCACCATCCGTGAATACGTATCATTGAGGAGTTCCGGTGGCCACCTTTGGTCTTCTTCATCAGTTCCACTTCACCAAATTATAGTTTCCGAATGCAAATGCTTGACTTGTTGATGAAAATACCGAAATCGCTACATGTGGAAGCCTATACCATTTGAGGAGTTCCTTTAATTCCTCGTGGATCCCATTATCAGAACTGGATTTTGATGAAAATGGGACCAATCTGGAAGTGTATCCTTTCAAGTAAAAAATAATTATCTAAATCGGTAAAAAAATGACGGAGTTTAGGTAACAAACATAAAAAAAAACTAGAGAACCTCCTCCTTCTTTATTTGAATTCGGTTAAATGAAGAAAAATTTACCTGCGAATACGATTGATAGGAAGGTCCGTAAGCTTCGCTGACATCTGACATGTAAGTCGGAGACATCACCGTCATAGTTACATCTTCAGTCTGTGCCTCTTTCGGCACTCGACGTGTGGACTCAGTCTGAAAATATGCAATAGGGAAATATTATTTAAATTCTCGTGACCTAGAAAAAGTATAGGCATATAAGAACGTCGGTTAGCTTGGCCGCACGTGAGACAAAACTTCATTTAAATGAACCAATCAAACAATCAGCGGGATGCAGTAATAATAGCAGACGCCAATTTCGAGCAATCAGGATGCAGTAATAATAGCCTGCCCTTGAGAAAACTTACTGAAAACTATGGGACAGAAAGAAACATTATAACTTTGTCCTTTTTTTTCATGAGTAATAATTGATTTTCCATTCTTTTTTTTACTGAGAAAGAGACATGTATCCAGCAGCCTATTGTTTTCTATGTCTATATTTCGTGGTATGAACTCATATAGAGAATTGAGGGCACCGATTTCCTCATAGGAGAATTTTTACCTATATGTCCAGAACGACGATAATGATGTTCGGGTATATGAACGTACTATAGTTGTCTATTGAGAACTGTAAACGGCTTGAAGAATTTTGAGAGTATCATTAGATCAAGGACTTTTAGATTCGTCTTTATGTCCGGAGTGTGCTACATTTTATACAGTCTGGTTTTGTTTTTCGTTCTTATATTATGTACATGTTTTCAATCTTATTTAAAAATGAGGTTTTACAAAATAGAAACGATGGAACCCTTTCGGCGAGACTCCGGTGTCTCTCCGTCTGTAAGTCACGGACGTTTCTCTCAGAAAGTATGAATGGTATTGACATGAAAGTTTGCTCACACATTTGAAAAAAAAAAAACTTCTTTAACTATTAAGACGAGGTTTTCCATTTTGACGGATTATTTTACATTTTCACGACTTATTTACTAACTATCAGCTTTTAGACGCCCACTGGACTAGGGTGGATACTCGGAAAAGAATGTTCATCTATCTACCCCAGACGGGTGGATAATCGGAATTCGTATATTACTTGTCTTCCGATTTCGTCCCTGGGCACTCGGCTGTGTACATTTATAGAAACTGGCCTAAGATATTTAATATACATTAGCATACCTATAAAAAAGACATACATACTTACTTCTAGTTTGAAAGGTCAAAGCTAAAATAGTTTTAATAGTTTATAAATAATAAGTAAGAAATAGTAAGTAGAAATAAAAATAAAAAACAACTATACCTACTAACTGTTCTACTAGTAGTTGTTATAGTTTTAAGGTGTATGAATATTTTTACTGTTGATATATTATATATACTTGGCTAACTGTTCTACTAGTAGTTGTTATAGTTTTAAGGTGTATGAATATTTTTACTGTTGATATATTATATATACTTGGGGTTAAAAGTCGGAAGAACAATCAGAAGTGATTCCGCCAGAGGTGCATGCGTTTCCAAGTACCTATCCTAGGGTGACTGTTTTAGGGCGGATAAACGGAATAGCCGGTCGGGGCTTTTACATCTAACCTATCGAGTGCGAATGTGACGGAGCGATCAATCGATAAATTATTTGCCAAGTGTTTTTTTTTTTTTTCTTGTTATAATTAAGAATTACCGGCGAATGTGTCCGGTACGAGCTGCCGTAAACGTCGCTGGCCTCCGACATGTAGGAAGGCGACATATTGCTCAGGGCGGTATCCTCGGAGGGAGTCTGTTTCACGGTGCCGTTGGTCTCCGCTTCGTTCATATTTTCCGGGTCAGTGCACTCCTCTTTGGTATTTTTCGCTATATCCGCGTAACTAAAACCCAAACAAGGAATTTAACAATCAAATCTCGAGTGAAACTTTCTCGTCGACGTTTCCTCCGCGCTAGTTAAATGTTTCTAATTTAAATTTCCATAAAAAAAAATATCAATCATTTAATTGCAATAATACATGTTAATAATGTTCTTAGAAATCATTTTAGTATCACGCTGTATCTAGTCTGCAAGCAGACGTGCAAATGTTTTATGTTATAGAACTATACTATAAAATTATATACTATTATTGTTATACAACTTGAATTAACGATTATTAAATGCTATTGAAACAGTTGCTAAGAAGCCAGTGAGTCAAAGAAGTTTTAAATGTATTCCCTTCCTATCTTGTTCTTTAATCTTATTCAATCTGTTTTTTTGCATGTAAACGTGCTAACTATACTCGAATATATTTTTCGCCTATAAACTTTGGAGATAAGCTTTAAAATGTATGTTAGTCCCACATCTCAGGATATATTAAGCCTCATAACAAACTAGGTTGTCATAATGTAATACCCAACTCGGACGTGCATTGCACGCCATTCCCACGAGTCTTTTTTTGGTTCGTATAATTTAAATCCTTATTATCGTATAATATTATAGGTACTGGCATAATGTAAGGGTAATCTATAGATTAATGTATTTTATTTGTATACTACCCAATTGCGCATCTAAACTACCCACTTAAACACACAAAAAAAGTCATCAAAAGCGGTTTAGGAGTTCAGTGACAACTCACGTACAGAATAATTATACATATACATTACATAATTATTCTGTGTAAAGTTATATTACACATTTAAATTCATTATTTGGTATATATCAAAATTGTATTATTAAAAGTATTCATCATACCACCGTCTGTACAATAACGTCTATTTCTTTCCATTCAATGGTTGCCTGGAAGATATCGCTTCTAGCGATAAGGCCGCCACTTGTGGTAATAGTTTATACGATTGCTTTGTATGAGTTTATGATTTTCTGGTGTTCACAATAACGAGTTTCTATCTATCAACTCACCTGATAACGCGATGTGTACACACGACGAATTCTGGTTTTGAATGCCACTGGTGGTAAGTTATGTAGTATCTTGTTTGTAGCCATATCCACTGTTGGCCCTTAGTGAGAAATCGGTAGTAGCATGACGTCACCTCACCTTTTTGCATCACTGGAAGTGTAATGCAAACAAAAAATCAATGGGCTTCTTACAAGGAGCTACACAAGTCGGAGCTTTGCCGGGAACGTGAAGAATTCATGTCGCGTTAATGTATTATTTTCCAAAACTTGTGTTATTTCGAGTGTAAAAACGGTGGATTTTTATTCATTAAGTGTTCGTTAAACTTAAAAAAAATAAACACATTAATTTACATAAAAACATTAAATAATTAAACTCACATTGTTCATGACACGAGACGACCTTCTCTAAGTCATCGAAATGATAGTAGTCATAGCCCGAAGTGCCGAGCACTTCGAACGGCAGATAACCGATGATCGGCGGCGCGCGGTGGTCTAAGAAGAGAAACTTCCACTCGAGGCTGTGCCGCGATGTGAACTCCGCGCGGTTCGGATCCACGAGGGATACGTCCCGGATCAGCTGCGGCGTATGTAGCCGTCCCGTGCCCACGAAGAGGACGCTGGAATTACAATTATAACCTGTATTTTTAATTTAATTTCTTCGCCATTTTAAATTCGTGTACTTTACACGAACAAACTTAATATTTGTAATGAGTTATAGAAAGCTTGGAAAAGACCTTCTATCAAAGGTTTCAGAAGCGTGTCGTGCTTCTAGGAGACTATATCGAAAAATTGACTAGGGGCGAGATAGAAATAGGCTCAAAACATTTCTGCCGTCTCTCGTATCTTTTTTATGGTAAGACTTTTTTCCTCTCGAAATACTCGGAATTAACCTTCATACCATGTCTTGCTAATAGTTCTCGTAGAGATTTTCAAAGGATAGAATACGGAATTTGACTTGACTCTATGTCTTGCTGATAGCTCCCGCGGTCACCGTCGACATGTGCAAAAGGATAGAATACGGAATTTACCTTGATTCCATGTCTTGTTTATAGCTGTCGTGGTCACCTTCGACATTTTCAAAGTTCGTTCCTGTAAAGATAATTTGGAAGTGGTTAGCCTTATTTCTATTCATTTTATTTAATTTAGATTTTGTCAAATTTTGTAATATAATATTTCACAATAAAAACAAGTGAGCCATAGTCTGATCAACAATTTCAGTCACGGTCCCGACCAAGTCACGCTTTACTAAAGAGGTGAACGCTTTACTGAAAACTTCAATAGAGTTTGGGGAACACCAGGAAAATAAATGATTCACCACTTCGTAACATAATTTGCCCACACTCGTGCACCTTACCGGACACTTAATGGATACTAACATCATCATTATCATTGTTATTATGACATATTAAAGCTCAAAAAACTGGCTAGCTACCACCCCCAGTTTAAAGTCTGTCACGAAGCACGTACGGTGTGCTTCGGCAGCATGACTGAGCATGACCACACCGTCACATAATATCAGGTGAGTTGTGCCAAGCGCCTAGCCGTCAACCGTCAAGATTTAACATTTAACTACGAATATCGGTTTGTACTGTAAAAATAATCAAAAACTTACTGAAATGACCATTAAACGTGACGAGTTCGTAAATGTTTTCATCTGTGAAGTCGAGTGCGCCCCGTCTCAGATGAAGCTCGAACATTACCATTTCCTTATCTGAAAAGAATTAGATATAGAGGATACGCAGAATTTTTTGACATATACTTATTGGTGCTGAATTTGAGTTGGGCAGAACACCATTGTAGTCGTAGTGGAGTCCAAACGTACCGATACGTGTGATATGGACAAGTGTCCAGGCCGGGTAGGGATATAACTTAGGTCGGCGAAGTCCAAACCACCCGAAGTATTACGACAGGAAGGCAGCAGAACTCGAACGAATACCATTAGCAAAAGACCCCGGAGAGTAGCAGAAGCAAAGAGAGGCCTATGTCAAGACGTCGGTTCAATAATTCAGGGCTGATGATGACGTAAACCAGGTTAAGAGGTGTTTGGCACACGGAGAAGCCAAACTAGAAAAGCATACCCGCAGCAGTTATCCCGACCAAAGCGTGCTTATAAACACAAGCAGACACATTCATTGCAACTATTTTCAGTCACTATACGGCTATTGCAGGCGCTGAGATCATAAAGATGTAACGTTCAAACACGGTAGGGTTTGAAGACAGAAAGGACAGAAGGAAGATGAAAGTAAAACTGAACATTCCATGGTGTTTAAAAAGTACAGGGAATTAATTGACAGCATTTCATTTTTGTAGAGACCAAAATGAGTCGTTTTTCCTTTTAGACACTTTATGTCTGTTCTTTCATGCAAAATAGATGGCGAACCAATCTTTAAACAATATCTTTCAACTTTCACAGATATTGCTTGAAGATTTCTTCAACTTTTACGGATATTGCTTAACGATTGCCACGCTATCTATTTTGGATGCTTAACTATGACCATTTGCACTGTCATCTTTCGCTAAACTACTTGTTAAAGTAAGAAGATAAGAAGGATAAGAGAAGGTAACGATATCCAGTTTTTAAAAAAAGCAGGCGTTGCATAACAAAAAAACTCGTTAAGACTAATTTAATTAGCCTAAGCACGACGGCTTTAAGTATAGTATAGAAAATGTATACGAGAAGAATGACAATCTCATACAAAAAGTTTGCCCTCGAAAAAACAGCACTAAACTAGATGGCGCCCCTGTGATCAGTAGTTACATATTTGAACCGATTAAAGTCGAGACCTTGGGTCCCTGAGTGATGTTAAGTGATGTTAAGTGACGGTGTGGTCGAATGTGGTAAACGCTATTAGCCTAGATTAGGACCTGGCTCTCGAGTGAGGCAGCTGGGGTACAAGAGGTGCTTGGCAGCAGTTTTTTTTAACTCGACTGACAAGATATGGTCTCATCACGATGTAATTAATTCACCGGTAGCTCGAGCTCATTTTTGGAATTCGAACCCACGCATTGCGGCGCGCGAACCGATTGCGCTAACAACTGAGCTATCATCGATACAAAGTATGTGTTTAGTTAGAGTATGTGTATACAAAAATCTACATTACTTCTCATGAGCAACTCTTCTCTCCCTCCATTCTTGTAACCCTTTCACAACTACAAAAAGGCTAAAAGTATCTTAATGAAACTTGGCAAAGTAATAGTCCATTACAAAGACGGAGAGAACACATTTTTTTTTTACCTGTAAAAAGCTAAAAAAGACGCGAAAAAACAATATCTGAAAAAATCGCGGAGTGCAAAAGTTAATCACATCACTCTAATATTATAAATGCAAAAGTTTGTGTGGAAGTATGTACCTAAGTATTTAAGTGTGTTTGTTCCCGTTCAACTCTGTAACGGCTGAATGGATTTGATTGAAATTACGAATATATTTTTTGAATTTTATTTATTTTTGCCAATTTTATTTGATAATAAACATATTACGAATATTATGTGTCTGTATATATATATTAATAAACAACTCTCAAACGAGCGCAAGCCGAAGTGAGTATCACATCTTAACTAATATTATAATTCGAACAAAAGTAACTCTGTCTCTCTGTCTATCTGTCTGGGTGTTTGTCGCGTTATCAAGGCTAAACGTCTGAACGGATCGAGCTGATTTTTTGCATAGATATAGCTTAACGGTCGGAGACGGACATAGGCTACTTATTTTATTTTATTTTTTTCTAGGTCCACGCGAACGAATTCTCAGGTAACAGCTACTAATAAAAAAGGTTTCATTTATAATTTAAAATAGGTTTGCGTTTAACCACATCCCGCTTGATGTTAAGCAATAATGTGGTCTAGGATGGAGCTTTTAATTAATTACAAATATCGCAATAGCCAGCTACGGCAACCCATAAAACCAACCACAGAACCCGGCAAACATCTTGAGCAAAAAACAGCGTTAGTGGAGAAAAGGTTGGCGCATTTACGCGCAAGAAATCTCCACGCGCAACCTTCGCTCCGCAAACGACACCAAAAAATTGACATATGCGCAATTATCAAATTTTTCAAGATATTTGCCGGTTGTAGCACGTTCAGAGCACGGTGACGATCGCAGAAGCAACCCTATGTCCACGAATTTATTGTGTAGGTATATCGGTATTGGTATTTTATGACATGACAACAAAATACTAGATTACTACCGCTCCCCAAATCGACCACTTTTTACCGGACAAATATAGGTGGTATTGGGCTGCAGTTAGGTTATCTGGGATTATATACAATAAAACCTCGTTGGCTGGCCTCTGTGCCTTGACATAGGCAGTGGGAAGCTAATTTAATATGCGGATAAAATCGCAAGCAAAAATATACAGGTTTATTGATTACAATATTATGGAAATTATATTGGTGGTAGCATAATTATGTTGACAACTTCTTAAGGGCGACTTCTATTCATGCTAAGTAGCATTATTTGAGGTAAAACTTTTACGTATAAAGTAACACTTTGTCGGAAATTACCTCATTACTTCTTTAAAACGAGGAAAGTACGTCTTTACTGTCGTACAAATATGCGGGCCGAAAAAAATTATGAAAATCAATTGTTATCACACAACACATTTATCTGAATTTTGAATTTGTTTTATCGTTTACTTTCCTCGTAAGTGTAGTATTAAATCACTATACTATCACTCGGAGGAAAGTTTGATTCCCAACCAGTGAGTATTAGACCCTCGGCTGACCCTCGTTGGAAATCGGTCACTTTCTCCACTCCATGAACAAAAATCACAAAATATAATATGTCTAGTGGCGTCCCGCGGTTTCAACAAACAACCTTTCCCTCATAACCTTTTAAATGCCACATACTGGGTAATAAGACAAGTACGAAACTTGTCAGTCGACGAATTGACAACAAACTAAATATGTTGACCGGCATATGCAAACTGTCAAATGTATTTTTTTCACATAGAAAATACTAGTCGCATAGCATAACTACCAAGTGGATACATATGGAGTGCAGTTATTAAGATTTAAAAAAAGAACCAGCATGTGTCCTGGGGGGGGAATGTTTAAAAAAATATAATAAATCAAAACCAACCTTTGGAAACGGACTGAATCTGTTCAGTTGCCATCACATTTCTTTGCAGCAGATTGTATAGAATAGGTCGATCTTCTTCACATGTGAAGTCAAAGATACTCTTATTCACAATTTTCGTCTGAAATTCAATACATCCTTGTCATTAACTTCATCACTTTGGGTTACACAGGTTGTAACTGAAAAGTGCAGCAATATTGAATGGTATATATGTACTCATCATTATGAATGACTATTACTATGGGACCAAACCTTAAATCGCTGTTCGCACTTCGTCGAGTGTCATTGACATTTTTCTATGGAACAGCAAGATATCGAGTAATATTGTTGCACCTTTCAGTAGCACCTTGTATATAAAACCTATAAAGCGTTCATAGCATAGTAGTGCTTAGTATAGCTCAACTAGTCTATGATGTATGGAAGCAGAATTTACAACTGAGCATATGGCAGTTTAGCTAAAGTTCCGGTTCCGGTGTTTTTTCAGAGTAAACCATTTGAAAAAACAATCATTTGGCCAAATCGGAGGCCTTCAGATGATTATAATTGTAATTTACTTTAGGGTAAGCCACTCAGGCAGACGTTCACCAAAACACAGATGATTAAATATTTTCACCACCTTTGTACTTCCTCCGGTGATATGTCAAAAACATCCGGTTAATCCTCCATATTAAAACTTATATACTTTATTTATTCAATGCACAAAGGACATTTTCCACAATTACCGGATTGTGTCCCAGTACAGATGTGACACTCTCCGAAACGTAGCATATCCTCCCAGTAGATGAGAAGACCATAACAAACCCTTCGAGAGCTTCAAGTATCAGATAAGTGAACTCCTCATTGGACAGGAATGTAGGCTTCCACTCCTCGTGCACGTCATGTGCTCTTGATCTTACTGTGATTTCTGCAAGATTGTAAGAGATTTATACATGCATGGTTTTTAGTATGTATTATGACATTAAGTTAGGAGGTTAGTATTAGCATATTTCTTTCAGATTAAATGTCTCCGTCCACTTTTCAACTCAGCGCTAGACCAGCACTGCCTCATCTCACAATCCTGTAAATTATGACAAACGGAGATATATGATGCGGCATAAGGTCAGATGAGGAGTTGAAAAGTGGACGGAGACCTTTAAGCAGGAGCATACAATCAGTGTTACTATCCACTGTCCACATCGCAGAAGGCAGAAATAGTATATTTACCATTATGATTTTTAAGAAAGCTTATTGTTGATTTCAGAACAGTGGACTTGTCCATCTTTCGACTGTTTGTTGATATCATGGTACTTAGCTCATGCACCAACATGTTGAATTGATCTCGTCTCTTTTTTTCGCTTAAATTGCGAGTTCTCCTGCAAAACAAAACGTAATAATGCCACTTAGCCTACAATACTTATGAGTTTTTATTAGAAAAATTAACCTAAAACATAGTAATGGCCGCACTCAAGAAACGTTTAATGATATTTTTTTGCATTTTCTAGAATATCTTTACTTAGTGACACTTTAAGTTATCATTGATCGTCTCTGAGTGTGGCCGTAAGTAATGTAAGCATTTAGATTAGAAGTTATTTCTGGGAACATATTGTTGCTCCAAATCAGCTTTACATACTGTGTTTTAGATCAAAATGGAGTTCGACCAAATAAACACAATTGAAACACTGTTTTCATAAGTTTTCTATTGAATGTCTAGCAAAATCGAAACGAAAATCGTCATTATGAAAAGTTTCTTTAGGTATTTTTGTCTTTTTCCTGCAATTGTTCGCACACAACTATATTGCACCGCACGTGACATCACCTGCCGGTCCCAACAGAATACCAGCGCTGGTTGTTTACATCCAACATATGCTGAATTGGGGTCAGTTTCGTGACAGATATATAGATACACTCTTGTCTATTACTTTTAAATTTAATTTATTATTATGTTTCTTTTGTCTTAAATTTTTGTTACGAAATAAATCTTTCTGTATTTCTGTACATATTTTATCAAGTGTAGTGCTAGTAGAAAGTAATGATCAGCTCGTCGTATTTATCGCTGTGCTAGACACTCTTATAGCAGTATGAATGCGATAATTGACACATAGAATGTCCCTAGAAGGCTGAAATATAAAGCTACACTTGCTTGGTAGAATCAAACAGTTTAGCTGTTCATTGGCTGTAGGTAAATTGTAATTGTAAAGTGTAATTCATCAGGGCTACTTCCATATATGTCGTACAGGTGTTTACAAACAATAAAGATATGGAATCAAATCTCACCTCTTGGTGTCGTCTTTATCTTCTCCGTCGTCATCCATGATAAATCTTTTTCCACCCAGCCGAGTATGAAACGAGCTACGAGTATGGACCGATATGGGTAATGTTCCAAGCTCCAATGTCAGAATGCCTCAGAACGGAAGATTAAAATTGAGCTGTGAAGATTTTACACTGCCTGCGTCAGATTCGCCTGAACTGTCTACATTGTACCAGTATCTTAAAAATTACGCAGACACTTTTATCACACGACAATGAATCACTTTTTACAAGCAGGGTCGTTTAGAGAAGCAGAGCACAATGACGCTATTTTTATTGTAAATGGTGTTGCTGATACTGCAAAATAGCAAATTACATACATAGCTATTGCAAATATGCAAATGCAGACCCAGCAGAATGTAGGTACGCTACGACAGTTTTTTTTTTCTCGCAGTGCGAAAGCTAGCGTCATTAAGGCCATACCGCCTTGTCTTCCGTATCTACTATTCAGTGCTGCCAGCCCTATCTAATTAAAAATCAATGGGGCGTTTTCCAAGAAAAAAAAGAAATCCTGGTTACAAAAGTACCCAATAGATGGCGTTAGACGTACCTTGAGTTTTTTCTGAGGACAAAAAAAATTACGTGTGCCTTTTTTTTTCTCATGTTTTTTGGCTCGACATGTGTATTTAGACAATTTCAAGTAACGTAACTATGTATTTGACTTCATTTGAAATATTACAATAGTTGACACTGGCTAAATACACAACGTGTGGAGCCAAAATTTACGATTTAAAAAATTAACATTAAATATTTCGACAGAAATGACAATGACAGGTAAAACGATAGGTCTGTTACGCCATCTAGTAAGTATTTTAGAACTACTCTTTTTTTTTTTGGAAAACGCTTCATTCGTACTTCACTTATTTCTAGTCGGAATGTTTCGACGCTGCTCGTGTCGTTTTCGTTCACATATCCATAGGCAAGAGAGTATAAGTTGTCTTTAAGTTAGGTACTAGAATAGGCAATGGGTTTTGGTGAATACTTACCCATCAGTCAGTGCCTACAAATGATTTTATCATAATCATCAAGCAGTTTGCAACTAACTTTTTAACTCGTATTTTTGACTTAGTATACCGACTTAGGTAGAGGCTTTGTATGAGGAGATATCCGAAGCCTTACATTCCTTCGAAACTCAGTTCACTGTTGTTATGGAGGATTTTAACGCGAAGGTTGGCTCTCGGAATGTCGATGAGTTGAGAGTGGGATCGTATGAGTTTGGGCAGCGGAATCAGAAGGGCCAGCGGCTGGTCGACTTCATGGAAAAGGAGGGATTCTATTTGATTTCGTTTATAATGACAATATTGAAACTCAGAAACTTAGTACCGAACTTTCTAATCTGTGATACAGCAGTGGTATGTATAAACAGTAATCTTTGGTACCAATGTACTGACAGATTACTTGAGATTAAAGGTTTTGGCGGAAACATGAAAAAGTCGTGTGTCATCATATTATTTTCTAAAACTTGTGTTTCCAAGTGATAATGTTTAAAAATTGTAGATTTTTATCCATTAAGTGTTCGCGAACGTGCACGCGTGTTGGTAAATACTATAATGTTATGAAACGTGACTCTTCGTGTTATTTCCAAAACTCCATAGAAACCTCTAGTAAAGTCTCCACCATTTTATTGAGACATAACGTAAGCTTGACCGTGACTGACTTTGCTTGACTTAGACTATGACTGAGACTTATTTTATTTGTGAATTATTTGACTTCATTTGAAATATTACAATACTTGACAGTACTTAAATACACAAAGTGTGGAGCCAAAACATAACAAAAAAAAAGGTAATACAGAGGTCTTGAGATTCCAATTCGAAGAGAGCATATAGAGATAGTTATTATCATGGATTTAGCACAAGGTTATTATAATAGTTTTTTCACTTACTCCCGTGAAATCGTAGTCTAACTATCCCTTTCGCGTAAATCAGATCAGTGGGCTTATCCCGTAACTCTGGAAGCGATAGAGATAGTGCGCGAGCGGGATCTCGCATAGTGTGACTATGTTGGTACGAGCGGGATGGCATGCTCTCGCAATCAGAATCACGAACGTCTCAAAGTTAGAGGATAAGCCCGCAGGTGCCTGTGTAGAGGCTATTTAATGTTTCTTACTTGTAGGGTCGCAGGAGGGCTGAGAATAGTTAAAATATTGTCTTACATGTATTAAAAGAACAATCTATTGGTGGATTAGCACTTGTTTTATTTTTTTACGAAAATTTACCCCTTTTCCTTTCTTTCGTTGCTTTTTGATAGATAGTTGAAACGTTTCTTTTGACAAACTGGAACTGGCAACTCTAAATTCCGAGTAGTGTAATATCAAAACAAAGTCATTATTCAGCATCAGCATTACATTTCGTTCGTTGTATCCAGGCGTACGTGTCGTGCCGTACTATTTTCTATTATAGTAAACTCTTATAATACGCGAGCGCGGTCTAAGTTTTTAGTGTTTTCGTATGGTTCCAACTCAGACTACTCCAAGGGTTTGCTACTCTGCCAAGCTTCAAATTATTACCAGCCAGTCGGGTAAGAAAAGTACATAAAATGTTTTTCAACAGATTGTAGTGCGATTCACCGCCATCAGAACATCATTTATCTAATTAATAAATAATTGCGTTATAGATACGAATTTTGTGAATTATTGACAATTGTTACGAATTTCCCCGGCAGACACTGCTCTGTCACGGGTTACTTTACCATACGGTTATTACGTAAGAAAATTATGTAAGGTTTGGGTAATATAGGGATAGTCGGACGGCCGTGAAAACTTATAATCTGTAATTGTATAGTTTTAAGGCGGCGCGTAAAAGCGCTTGCCGTCGCTTCGTTAGGCGCAAAACATGCTATAATATAGGTAGTGTCTAACGATCATGACTCAGTAAGTACCTACTATGTTTTCGTTTACCTTTAATTGTATTTTCGGTGTTTAATAAAATTTTATTGTATTGTATTTATCCAGCAATACAGTACAGAGTTGGATAATCCAGTTGGTGCTCATAAGAGATCTAAAGACAGCACAAAAATTGAAACAACAAAACCGTGGCCGATCAGATTCTTTAATGATGTCTTTTTTTAAATTCTGAAAAATTTGGCACCTATTTATGATTAGATTTTTGTTCATCATTGCCACAAATAGTGAAATTTCCGATTTATTTTTATGTTGTAATTTGGGAATAACGGTGCTTACAATAAAGATGTAGTCCTTTTTTTAAATATTGTTAAAACTAAACACTCACTTTTGGAATAAGGGTAAAGAAAAATTATTATATTATCTTGCACTATATTATTATTATTTATCTTGCATGTTTGTATGCAAGATAAATAAACCAAGATCTACTTGGTAAACTTTACAGAAAGCGCATCTTATGGGGATTCTAAAATTGTATAAGATCATAATTTGCCAAAAAGAAAAAAAATAATATATTCAAATATTATTTACTTAAATATCAAAAAACATTAGCAAAAGAAGAAAACACATACTGTTTCCTCAGTGAACAAAACATTGACTCTGAAAGAGTTTTGTTTTTCTGTTATTGACATCGAGACACAAAATTGACAAGTCAGGGCAACTATATTTAAGCCAAAAAGTAAATCGACAAATAATTCTTTGTTACACAGTCGAGCCATTCTCAAGGGATGCTCCGTTGCATGTGGTAATTGATTTTTATACTAGCAACTGCGACCTGCGGTAACATCCACATGTAAAAAATATCTCAGAAACAGTAAATTTTACTATTCTAATAAATATCTTTCTTACTAATACAGAAAATTACAATACATTTTTCACAATTATTGCCTTAAAACCTATATTAGGTTTATCTAGACAATTTGTTACTACACGTTTTTTTTTTTTTTTTTGTTTCTGTACCTGTGATATTCTCTGACCCCTAAACTATATCCACGCAAAAATCAGCTCGATCCATTGCTCTGTTGCTGCATGAAAGAGGAACAAACAAACCACTTTACTACCCTTTACACTTTACACTTTAGCACTTATAATATCAGTAGTGATAGCTAATGAAAACAGTCTGATCATCAACATGCTATAGCTACAAAACCCTACTTTGTGCGTGTCATGACACGGTTTTGATTACTTTAATTATTATTTATAACAATAAAAAATAAAAATAAAATGTTTCTGCCAAATATTATCGAAATCGGCCGGTAAATGGCGCTGCAGCAAACTTCCTTTATGGCTCCAATCAAAAATTGCATACGAGAAACATAATCTATGAAATTGTAGTACCAGTATAAGTTTCGTCAAGATACGTTAAAAAATACGACCTGTACGCATGTACCAACATAAGGACACATGATAGTAAATTTTGCCAGTTGATGCAGAGACTTTGTTTGCTTCGTCCACTCGGTCAATAATGCATTAGAAAAATACAAAGATATAAAATACTAGTATGTTTGTATGTTAAATATACGGTCTACTGGTATGCTAAAGTTCAGTTCGAACCCCTGCGCGAAGATTGCCGAGACTCGTAACTTGTATCATAGTTCTGTACCACAGTTACCCACGCTATCCGTTGCATGCTACGCGTACAGAGTCAGTGTGCCAGTGGGTCACATTATGCAACGCGCGCTCCGCACCGCTTACTTCGTTTTGCGCAAGAACCGTGCCATAAGCAATACCACAATAACGATAAACACAGATTACATTCATTCTGTTCGTAAATGTTTTCTCAAGTTCAACGGCTTGACTTCACTGATATTTGAGACGACCCCTGGCTTAGTTGGTAGCGCGTCTGATAAGCAGATAGGTTAATAAACTCTCAAAGCCACCTTCATGCTCCATAATCGGGTCTGCATTGCCAGTTGGAATGAATAAGATGCTATTTCGAGAAAAAGATAGCGCTATCACTGAGCTATGTAATAATAACTCAATGATTGCTATACACTTTCGCGTGCAGATGAAAAGAGTTGATTTTAGCGCGCGCTAGTAAAAAAAAAAACAGATAAGTGCTAATTACATATCAGCAAAATAGCAGGAAATCTATCAAAATTCTGTTCAATGTTCCTCGGTGTTATTATACCTCACTATTTGTGTAATGGTCACTTTGAATATAGACAAGGGGTACCGAGCGCCAGCGAAAAAATTGTGTAAATCGAGGTCTTTTCAATGATTTTTTTAGATATAAAAAGAAAAATCACATTTTTTCAAAATAGGCCGATAAGACGAATTGGATTGGAGAATAAATTTGAAGGGTTTTTTTTTTCATAATATTCTTTAGCTTGTGTCACATCTTTCAACGGAGTTTTCTTTAGTTCCAAATACATTATTATCATTTTATTCATATCCACAAATAAATGAGTATGAGTCTATCCAGAAAAATATATTTTTTTAAATAAATTTTTCAGTCATGTTATTTCTATTTGATTAAAAAAGACGTCATTTATCAAATTTTTTTTTAACTCTGTGGATTTAACTACTAATATCCAAGTAATTGTCATTACCCGCTTTTGAGCTCCATCATCAGATCAGCACCCTTATTTAGTAACTTCTCTGGTTCTTCGCTTTCATGAACCCCAGTCGTGAAAGCGAAGTCAATTACCAAATTAGTTACATAACAAGGCCGCTGCTCATTTGTACCATACGTATTGTCATCAGAGTTACTTAAATAAAACAATTTGAATTATAAATATTTTATATTGAATGGTTGGATTTCGATAAAAATAGAATTCTTTTACTTATATCATATTTTAATAAACCGGTCAAGTGCGAGTTAGACTCGTTAAATCGCACAATGTATTTGTGTTATGATCTTACAAATGTAATATGAAATTAAATGAACAGTTTTTCGTTTCCGAGGTAAAGATTCAATACTTACTATATATATATTACTAGTTGTTACCCGCGTTCTTCTACTTCCAACCTCTTGTGTACAAAAGCGCTCATTTCCAAATGAATAGTGACAGGCCTAGTGCACCTAATTTGAAGGCCAAAAAAAAGTTTTGGCACTTTTGTCGTTGACAACCTCTCGTGTCTTAGCATCGGGCCACTAAAACCGTTCGATTTAATCTGAGGTTCGACCGAAATCATCGTTATGTCACCATGTTTATTACATTATTCCTTATGTAAGGCGTTCATCCGGCAAGTGAATAAAACCAGACATCCTCTCTATCTAACAATTGCGTAGTTCCGTAACAAACTAAGGAACCCCTATTTCGCGTGGCCGCGGGTGTCTTTCCAGCCAACCTCCTTTACGCACCTTGATTCAGATACTATTAAGACTTTAGCGTACATTATACCCGTGGATAATAATATTTAGGGTGCCGGCTGCTGCGGTAGGACTACGTAAATAGTAGGGATGGAAAAAAAAATACCTGCCCCATCGTCAGGTTTACTGTTGTTTCTTATAAATTGTCAAATAAACTTAGTCATCCTAAATTATCACGCAAAAATTATACACATAAACCGTAACCTCGTAAGTAATACTTTCCAAACTAAACATAAAATTAAAGCATCAATCTTCATCATTTATTTTTAAGCATCATTCTCATAAAATCTAAACCCCAAAAATTTTACTTCTAGAACTATATCTTAACTAATATTATAATTGAGAGGAATATAGCGGCAGCCGTATCAGGACCAATGAAGCTTCGAGGTATGAAAATACCATCGGTGGCCATATTATTAGGGACAGTACCCATATTTTTGTAATTACTATTTTAAATTATTATTTTTTGAAAACTATTAGGTTTAATAGGGTTACTTTATTTGGTTCTGCTACTGGTATCATTATTATTGTTTTTTTATGAGTGATAGTACTGGAAACTGGTGCCATTTATCAAATAAGTGTTTTTACTACTCATTACTTCGACCAGTGTGTGTTACCAGTGATGACTTATGGCTCTGAAACGTGGTCTCTTACTGTGGGCCTTATTAGTAAGCTCAAAGTAGCACAACGAGCTATGGAGAGGGCTATGCTCGGGGTTTCTCTGCGAGATCGAATCAGAAATGAGATCCGTAGACGAACGAAAGTCACTGACATAGCCCAGAGGATTAGCAAGTTGAAGTGGCAGTGGGCAGGGCACATAGCACGCAGAACTGATGGCCGATGGGGCTGTAAGGTTCTCGAATGGAGACCACGTACCGGCAAGCGCAGCGTAGGACGTCCACCCACAAGGTGGACGGACGACCTGATAAAGACCGCAGGAACGCGCTGGATGCGAGCCGCTTCCATCCGCTCTTCGTGGAAATCTAAGGGGGAGGCCTATGTCCAGCAGTGGACGTCCTGTGGCTGAGATGATGATGATGACTACTCATTAGGTGATTAAATTAGGTGAACGTTTTTTGAAAACTGCTGCTGTAGTGAGATATAGTAAAAATATCTTTTAACCGTTTTTCTCCAAATTTTCCTGTCCGTAGTAATCAACACGTAAGTAATTGTTATCATTGCATTAATTTTATGGGTGAATTTTCTATTTTGTTAAAAGTACCACGTGATAATCTTAAAATTGTTTATTTTTTAAGTATGGAAAAGGCTTCAGACACTTCCTCAAAAAAATGTAGGGAAATACATACATTACTTCTTTATTCCACACATTCCCAGAGATATATAGCAACTGTAGCTGATGTTTCAAAGTCCGTTTTTAAAAGAATAAAAAATCGACCAAAAAAGAATCCTTGGATGTGTGGGAAAATTTGGCAGAAAATGGATCACCACCTCTCGTACTGATCGTCATATAAGGGATATCTGCCTCGAAAATCGTAAAACAGGTGTTGGCCGTCTGACTACGATGATGAAGGACGAGGGAATAGAAGTCTCCAAAAGGACAGTCCAGAGGCGATTAGCCGAAGAGAAACTGATCGGTCATCAGCCTATCAAAAAATCACGCCTTACCGAGGCCATGATGAAGAAGCGACTTCAGTGGGCCAACAACACCGAAATATGATTATTGCAGATTGGAGTCGAGTAAGTACAACTTGTTAAACAGTTCGTTCGTAAATAACGTTTTTTTAATGATAATTGTAATGTTTTACAGGTATGCTTCTCCGACGAGTCAACGTTTCAGATTTTGGTTGACAAAAGTTAATTCGTCCGACGATGCCCTGGGGAGCAGTTCCATCCAGATCGGCTTGTGGAGAGGGTAAAACACCCGGATATTATCATGGTGTGGTCAGAGATATCAGCCATGGGCATGGGGCGCCTATACCTCGTGGAAGGGACCATGAGACAAGACTAGTACTAGCGAGTACTAGAAACACAGCTACTGCCACTGCTCAAATAATGGTTTCCTGATGATGAAGAACACATTTTTATGCACGATTCGGCACAGTGTCACAAAGCCAGGAGTTTTACTGCATTCCTGACTGCAAAAAACATTACCGTTTTGCCCTGGCCGGGTAACCCCATAGAGAACCCCGTTTCCCTATGGGAAACCCCATAGAGAACATGTGGGAGCTCACCAAACTGGCGATAGCCAATTGATTGAAACTCTTAAAAAATAATTCTATCACAACTTCAACAAAATGCAAAAGTCTCTATAGAAAGCATGCTCCGATGCATAGAAGCTTTCATTGCTGCAAAGGGTTGCATCACTAAATACTAAGATTAAAATAATTTAATTTTTATGAATGTATGTGCATTACGTTTTCAAAAAAATAAATGGTTTCCACTAAATAACTTCTCGTTTTTATGATCTTAATAATACCTTCGATAATACCTCTTATAAATAAAAAGAAGATATTTTAGAATATATCTTATTTAAACTGGAAAACATGGGAAAAACCATAAATCTGAGTACTGTCCCTAATAATTTGGCCACCTACTGTAGGTCCGTTGTTTCGAGGAAAAAACTTCGCCTGCGCCATTCAGAACTACCTACATTACAATCAGCCCATACAACCGTCAATAAATGCACAAAAAATGGATCAACGCCATCTAGCGAACTATAGGAAGTAACGTTGTGTCTCTGTCTGGATGTTTGTTGCGTTATAACGGCTGAACGAATATTGATACAATTTGATAACGAGTTACTGTATATCATAAAGACGGACATAGGATACTTTTTTATGTCCATGCGGACGAAATCGCGGGTAAGAACTAGTTACAAATGAAAATCACCAACCATAGAAACCGAAACCGAAGGTCTAAGATCCCTTAGAGCTGTAAAACATGTAAGCTTCTAAATCAACACAAAAAAAAACGACCATTAATGCCGAAAATTTGACACGATCGTAAATAAATAAAAACCATAGGTTACTTTTACCGTTGGCCTAGAATCGTGTTTGGCAAGAAGCAAGGTCTTGCAGCACAAGTAAAGGAAATAAATCTGAAAATCGCTATTGAAAAAATTAAAAGTTAAGTGCGTTTCAATCAGTTATCATCTTTCCGTTAAAGCATTGTTCGTTGCTTAGATAGTTAATAAATAACTTTACTTTAAAAAAAGTAGTACAAAGGAATAATGTAACATTTGCAAAATTGTGAGATATTTACCTACATTATGTTTTTTTTCACTGTCCGATGTTTTGGTTTTTTTTGTAGTATATTGACGAGACGAGTATGTCGCTCACCGCTTTCTCATAACAGTTCAGTGCCACACAGAATTCCAGAAGCTTCTGAAGGCCTATGCTAATAGATAAATAAATCTCAATGATAATATGGAACAGCGATCGATGCTGAGGTCGTCGACCGGTCAACACTATTCAGTATTCCTACAAGTATTGTATCGTGTTTAAGGAGTCTATACATGGTCTGACCTGACATCGTGTGAAAGGGACAGCTAGACTTGAATTTCACGGGAGCAAAAGAAACAAACTATTAAGGTTATAGCTTCTCCCTGCCGCTCTCCCAGGAATTTGACGAAAAAAAAAACTTTCACACGATGCCATGTATAGCCACTCTTATGTAAACACAACTAGCTTGCCCGCACGACTTCGCGCGCATAGTAAATGAAAAACCACATTTTACCTCTTTAAGGGTTGATTTTCGAAAAGTCCTCAGACATTAATTTCTTTATTTGAACTAGTGACCGAAGCGAACGAACTCCGCGTACAGGTCGCATTTTCCAAACAATCTTGACGAAACTTGGTATACAGGTTCTACAATTTTATATTTTTTTTTTTGTCTTCAGCAATTTTTGATTGGAGGAGTATTTCTCCCAAAAAGAGGGGCAGTTTACTGCAGCGTCATTTACCGGTGATTTTATTAATATTTAGCAGAAACATTTGGTACTCAATTATAAACAAGAATTTCGAATATAAGCAAAATAGGTCAAGACTCAAGAGGTTGTAAAGAACAAACTGATACCTCACGACCACCAAAATCGGGCGTTGTGGTAATAATATTATGTCGTTCATGGCAGAGAACCAGGGGCCTTATCATGTAACTATGGTGGCGATGGTCTTCGTTTACTATCTATCCGTTGTATTCCTATACTATAAATTGGCGCGAGTGGGACGGCACGCGATGACCATTGCCACCAGAGTTACATGATAAGGCCCCAGGTCAGTAACATCTTTAAAGTTTATGCTAGCCTAGTAGGTATATTTGCTTGAGTTGCTTTTATACCACATTTTCTCGGAAAGTGCCTTATTCCTTTTTTTTTAAAGGGGTGGGTGAGAATATACGGCATTACTACCGTATGCCTACATACATATATGCGGGCGGGAAAAGTGTAAGAAAATCCAGTCTTTTTGTTACATTTGGGGTTTGTGATAATTATGGTCTGTAATAATGCCAAAAGACAAAAAGTTTTTATCACTAAGTTCGAAAAATGATAGTGGCCACTTTCCAGTAAACGATTAGAAAAAATTAAAAAGTTATTATTGCTACTGTAGTTGTTGTATAACATCGTTCGCTGATATTAAAACTGTATGTTGCTGCAATAAAGTCTGAAACGCAGTGGGCTTCCAGCGCATCGGCGTCGTGACGAACGCTCTTCGGTTGCATAAAACCCTCTGGCCGACCAGCAGCGCGGACCGGTCTGCGCGTTCACTAGGCCAAGTTCAACAGTTGATTGGGCGCACGCCCACCGGCGTTTGTCGCCGTGGACATCGCGCCACGCCGCTTCGCTTCGCTTGCTCGAGCGCACTGCGCGGGTTCGCCGTTATCCCCGCCGCCGCCTCGCCATCGCTTCGCGTCGCGACGTTGGTCACGCAACATTTCGGACTAATTACAAACTATGAAACCGTAACAGTTTTGCAAACCGTTCCGTAACTGCCTACAAACCCGGCTCACAAAGGTAGATTGTTCCTGTAAACTTTAGACATCATTTAGCAAAGTTGACTCCTAAGTGCTATAATTTATTAGCCGTGCTTGAAATAAAACGGGATAATTCATAGTTTATTATTAATAACAGAATATGTTACATGTCAAAGAAAGAACTCAATTCATTAATAATAATAAATACGCATAGTAATAAGATTACTCGTTGTATTTAATTAAAAATACTCATCAAAATAATAATAAAAGTTTTCCGACAGCCGATATAAAAAAAAGTTTTTAAAATGACCCAATAGATGGCGTTAGCAAACAATGAAGTGATAAAAAGCGAGTATCCCAATGCCATCAAGTCAGTCCAAGGGTTCTCTACTATAGCGGATGGGCCACAAAGTATTGTTTGCTTACGTCATTTGGGACCGCCTTGCGGCACGTCGGCCATGTTTTGTTTCCCAGCCAAGCTAGTACGTTAGCTGTCAAATCATTTTAAAGTGTTAAGAAATCACTAGTAAAGGTTGTAACACTAGTAAAAGTAGTAAATGGGGTGACGTCATATTGTGTATTCAAAATGCTGCAAATGACGTGACTTGTAACAGGTCCTCTTTTTTTTTCTTCATTGAATCAATCAGTCACAGTCACCATCCTTTTTGACTGTTACAGAGTACTATCGGTACGAATGCGCATATAGTTACCATAACAGATCTAGCTAGTGTTCTGTGACTACGTAGTATTACCATTTGCGCCGCGTGTATCACTCATTGTTAGCTTTCTTGAGTTTTTGTTGTTAGCTTTGTTATTTTTGCACCGTGTGTATCACATTTAGAGTTGTTGAGTATTGTTGTTTCAGCTTTAGGGAAAATAAGCGTTCCTATTTTTTTTTTGGACCTGTATGTATTTAAAGTTATTGTAGGTAAAGTTTATAATTTTTTTAACATTTATTAAGTATGAACAAAGTAACGATTTCTATGTGAATATTTTTGCACGTCAGAAATGACTGAATGTAATGGAACATTTCAAATGCCAACACCCGGTTTACCTGCATTATGGCAAATAAAAACTAATTTCTCTAGTTTCTCATTATTTGTCAACGCCATCTATTACAATCTTTTAGTAATGTTTTTTTTTGAGCTGTCATAAAACCCCCATTACATATCTATTCATTTATGTCAAATAATCTTAATTTGGGTCTTATGGTCGAACTCATGTCGAACTTGTAGAATGCCTGTCTGACAAGCCATTTAAAAAAAATATTTAAAATTATTCCCTAAATGGTAAGTTTCTAATGTCATATGGAAGTCGGTTGTATACTTCCGTCGCAGTCACATGCACTAATTTAGATTTCTTAGCGAGTCGGCGAGGTACAGCGCACGGTGCGCGACTAACACGGTGCACGAGTAAGATAGGATAGCCTTTTTGTGTTAGTAAATACATACTCAAGTGACTCAGCGTCCTGAAACTGCTCTCGGCCTTGGCCTTTACACGCCAGCCGTGTAATTTTATCTTACCTGGCTATTTTCAGGCTCATGTTCACTTATATATTTATCTTTGACTAATATCAACAACACAGGGCAGGCAGGCCCCCACTAGGTGGACCGACGACATTGTGAAAGTCGCGGGCAACCGGCGGATGCAATTGCCAAGTTGTAGGTCGGTGTGGCGGTCTAAAGAGGAGGCCTTTGTTCAGCAGTGGATGTCTACCGGCTGATGATAATGATGATGATGAATATCCACAACAAAAACTGATAAGAGTATAAACAAAGAGACCATACTTAATTTTAGAATCAAATGAAATCAATTAAAAACAAATACTATCGGAATAATGAAGTTGTATCAATTCGTTATATCAATTCTGTTGTACCACTCACTAAACTAAATTAATCTGGTAGGTCTAAAATTATCTGTATCTCATTTCATTTGAATATGTGAGAAAAGGGTGGCAACAATTTTAGGCAATGTAAAATAGTTTAGAAAATGGTACAACAGAATCGAAGTCATTATCGCGATTGAAACTTCTATGAGCTCACGTTTTAGATCACAAAATAATATAGTTGTAGGTACACATAAAACTGTTTTTAACCAACTTCCCAAGAAGCAGCGAAATGTTTTTGGTGTTTATGTAAGGTTGTGAGTATGTCAGTATTTATGTTATTATATAAGTATGTATGTTTGTGTTTTCGTATATTACCTCTGAAGCAATATGTTTTGTTACTTCTTGCCGAATTTCATCAAGATCGTTCCAGCCGTTTAGTCGCAGAAAACAAACATACAGTTACCACACAATGCACCACAATAATTGCGAGGTAAAAAGACAGCCGATAATTATTTAAAATTTTGCTTGCTTCAGAACAATGCCAAGAAATCCGGTCGCTGTCCAAGTGGCGAAAAAAGTTGTAAACTACGCACGGAACATTAAGTATCCCAATAGTGAAACATTACATTGCCATGACTGCAGGCTCTTCCCTGTCCTGCCGGTGACTGGGTTCTGTGGCCACACGCGGTGCTTCAAGTAAGTGTTATGACAAGTTCACGGGTATTTATTTAAGTATACATTGTCACATAATGCGTAATGGTAACATTTTTCAGAATGTACTAAATTACACATTATACCCTGTTATAGGGTGTTGCAAACAGTATTGTTGCCTACATACTAAAAAAGTAAAACTACCTATTAATAAATATAGAAATACAGAAAACTTATACGGTACCGCAACAGTCGCGTGTAAACTCATAATTATCCTTGCACACTAGTGATTTTTTTCTGTAATTAAATCCCAACTATTACATAGAGTCCTAAATTTCAGTTTTTGACTCATTAACCGACTTCCAAAAAAATGAGGTTCTCAAGTCGCCTTCTTTTAATATTTTTTATTTGTTACCTCAGAACTCTGTCATTTATTTTATTTTACAAAACATCAACAAGTCAAGCATATGCATCAGAAAGTATCATTTGGTGAAGTGGAACTGTTGAAGAAGACCACACATAGCCGTCGGAAATCCACAGTGATAAGTATTTCACGAGTGGCGCCGCGAACATTCGATAGTGCATTTTTTTTTTAAATTATTTATCCATCTAATCAGCCTGTACCCAAACTCCTGGGTATAGGCCTGCTCTCGTTCACACCATCGTTTTTAGTTCTGTGTAAGCGTCATCCATTGTCTTCCAACTCAATTATTGGAATTTCGATAAATGGCGTCGTATAGTCTGGAAACAAAAAAGTCGTGGTAGCTCAGTGGGAGAACGCTCGCCTCACATTCCTGAGGTAGCGGGTTCGAACCCCGGGCGGGCCCGTACCAATGAGTTCTTTGGAACTTACGTACGGATATATCACTGGCTTTACAGTGAAGGAAAACATCGTGAGGAAATCTGCATATTTCCGGAGAAGAAATTCGATGGCGTATGTGAATCCGCCAACCCGCATTGGGCCAGCGTGGTGGAGACGGCCTAATCACCCTTCGAGGGAAGGCTGATATCCCAGCAATGAGATGTTTAATGGCTGATAGTAGTCTGGAAACACGCTGTGTTTCCAGACCTTTATAATATCAACGTAAAGAAAACAATTGACGCGTTTAAAGACAAATGCTAAGAAACGAATATTGGATTGATACATTACAGGTTTGTCTGAAAGGGATGAATTATAGGAAAAGGAAAATTGGAAAAATTTGGATTGTATGACAATACTGTATTAATACATTTTCATCAACTAACGTTTGTCAACACTAGACGTAAACTTCTAATGTTGTCAGGAAAGTAAGTCCTAATTGTTTTTTTTTTTTCCCAGGTGCATTGAACGAAACGGATCTTGTTTTTGCGGATGTTCGGCACCGGCTGAGCCTTGGCATGTTAATATTCTTGTACAACGCCTTCTCGACAAAATGCTACGGCCTGATTTAAGACAGTAAGTTTCAGATTTTTTGATGTTGCGATGTTATTGATGACTGTTTGAGGTATTAAATCGCGTTACACCATTCTATGCATATCAGAAATTAAACATAAACGCAGAGTTGATACAAAAAAAATATTACACATGAAATTCATGTTGTTGACATTATGAAAATAAATATTGTCTGTAAATAGTCAGTTAGTAAATAGTTAAAGTATACTGACGGGATAATAACCTCGATTTTCATTATTTTTGAGTTCTCTTTATTTCGGCAAATCATGGTAAATATCCCGTGAGTACTACAAAGTCGTGATAGCTCTCACATTCGTAGGGTTGCGGGTTCGAACACGGGCGGGCCAGTACCCTGAAACTTAAGTGCGGGGTATACCACTGCCTTTACGGCGAAGGAAAACATTCTGAGGAAACTTGCATATTTCCGGAGATTAATTCGATGGCGTATGTGAATCTGCCAAACCGCACTGGTGGATAATATGGTCTAATCACTCTTCGAGGCTAGGCCGATATACCAAGAGTGGGATGATTAAAAGACTTATAGAGAAAAAATCGCAAGTCTAAAACGGCATTTAACGTTTTTCCATTTAAATATAAATAGGCACTATAAGACGCCTATGAAATGCAAAAACGCAGAAATACTAGCCGATATTTTTTGTGCTATCAAACAAAAACAGTTGTATTATTTTTAGCTATTTGTAATGTAATAATAAAATATTTTACAAATAATGTGAACACATTCATCAGCGTGCATTTCTTTAGTTTTTGTATGCAGTTATCAAAGCCGGAAAAAAAAAACAATCCCAATTGTGGCACTACTCGCACGACTCATTTTATTATTATGTATAATACCTTAAACATTGTTATGTTGTCTACAGGGGTGTCGAATTCAACAAGTCAACGACGGCATCTACGTCATCGGGTAAGTAATTAAACACTAGTTATGTAACCGCAGTTCTATTGAAACTGAAAATCCCAAAATCCTTCGCCTTTGTCATTGAAACGGGCATAGCTTGTATACAAAAGATTTGTAATTACGAGCACAATTATTAAAATCGATTATGGCTAAGTTGCTTTTTTGAAAAGTTTTAAAAAGTGTTTGAAAGGGCTTGCATCCTTTTTTTTTCCTTTATAATGTGACATTGAGCCAGAAAAAGAAACATGACGTTGCGCTAACGTGACATTTTGAGAACGTGAAGACAATATGGCAGATATTGCAAAAAAAAAACTGGGCAATAATAATTGCCATTAATCATTTAAAGAGGGTATTTAGAAAGAAAGCTAGCGCTATACACTTTCGCGCGCAGTTGAAAAAAAGGTAGCTTTAGCTATTTATGATTATATCTAGCCAAAAAACCAGGTAATTGCTAATTACATCTAATCCGGGAAATGATTTTAAATTCTGTTCCACACAAACCTAGATATTATTATTACTCACTATTACTGTAATAATCACTTGAATATACACAAAGGGATCCGAGCGCAAGCGTGAAATGTGTGTAAATCGAGATCTTTCAATGTTTTTTTTTTTATCGAGAATATGCCATGTAATCTTTTTTCCCACATGCAATTAATAGATGACGGAACCAATAAAACAAGTAACCCCAAAAAAAAAACTACATAACTGCTGACTTAATAATAGAAAAGGCCGTTAACTAAACAAGACCAAAGACAATACATGTTTCGTATTAATTAACATAAATTGGTAACAACATATCGTATAGCGTTTTTCAAAAAATACAATAAAAATGTTACATAATTATTAAATGTAGTCCACAAGTGTTCGTTTATGGTACCTACGACTCAAGGACATCGAGTATACAAGATATTACTCTAAATATTGTAAAAATAGCTTTTTTAATATATAATCGTAACCGTAGATACCCACAGAATAGTTAGTACCTTAGTATCGAAGTTAAATTCACTAAAATCTTGAGAGAACTGAATAAAACAACTTTATGTATTTTGGTAGAAACAAATGTATGGAGTATTGTTTCTGAGGCATCAGCTAGTAACCTGAATAACTAACTGGCTGTAAAGTGTTGAGTATAAAGTAAATGTGTATCCAAAAGGGCATGATCAAATTTTTGTGAAGAGTATACCTAGACATATATTTAATTGGAGTAAATGAAACAAACAACTACGGTTATGGGTTGTTTCTTTTACTCCCGTGAATTTAATGTCTAGCTATCCTTCTCGAATAAATCAGATCAGGCCTGTTTGGAGACACCTTCAAGCGCCGTTAAATAGTTGCCAAGGCGCTGCGGGGGCGGCGCGGGGCTGCATCGCGTGGGCCAACGCATCGACAAGGCTATTATGTAAAACGGCCATTTGTTTGTTACATTGCCGTTACATAAATAACTTCATTGTTGGCGATGCAATGGAGACCAACGCGCCGGGTCGCAGGTTACGTTATCTGCTATTGTAGATCTCACACTCGTGCCTATAGTTCTCACATTGTTGGTATACGACATTAGTCGAGCTAGGACAGTTTCTACCCGACTGCTCAAGAAGGAGGGTGGGTAATGTTTTTGCGGGATAGGGCTAACGCTTGCCATCAAACATTATATTATTATTTTGGTTTTAATATTTTTATCTATGTGGGTTATATTTGGGATGAATGACTAGTTTAATATTTATTTTCGTACAGATGGTTTATTGCTTCGAAAAACTACAATATGGTAAAAATATCAAGGTTTGCACTGTTTCACAAGGTTTTAGCTGATTCTCGCGAATTTCCTTCGATACTACGATTTTCTTTGTGCAGTCTATTTATTTGCCCTTTGCCATCAAGGTCGGCTCACTTGAATGAGCTACAACTACAAAGGAATATTCTGAAAAGGTGCCAAGGATTTATAAGAACCATAAATAGCGGATAAGACCGCAGATAGCTACGCTCAGAGTTTTGCTTGTCTCTAAACCTCCCGATTGCTTACTCCTGTCAATCATGTCGGTATTCAATTGTATATTAATCGCTTCATTCTTCAGATATGATTTAATTACCAACTGTAGTACCTCCATTTACTAGGTGACTTCCGCACAATTTTTAGAGATTTAAACGATTTAGTGACTTGAAACGTATTTCCGCCCTGCCGTCCCTCGTGTCGCCATCTTATGGCTTACTCATTCCTCTTTTGTGCGCGGTGACTTTCGCACGTCTCATACTTCACCATGCCGAAAAGAAGCGCGCAATCAAAAATCGAAAGATATGCAAGAAAAATTAGATTAATTGAAGAGAAACAGAAACGCCGTGAAATTATGTTTCCGCTAGTTTCATCATCAGAAAATGAAGGTAAGCTTAAATACATTTATTTGGTGAATATAAAAGTGATTTTATACAATCGTAGTTTTGGTACGCATGGGATTGACCGCGAGTCAATAACAATGCCGTTTTCAAAACTAAAGTTATCATAAACCACAAGGTTATTATGCATCGGGGTTGACTGCGAGTCTTCAACGATGACATTATGTGCAGAAAATACGTATACAGCCTAAAATAGGTGTAACGTTCCTCTGCGCACCTAATACAATCGTTACACGATTTATTTTCAATGATTTGGCTCTTTTCTAAAAAATACCAACAAAAAAAATAAAAAATAAACTTAATTGCAAATTGTAATTATAGGTAACGAAGAAGACGAACATGTCACGGAAAATGCAGTTACGATTCCAGAACCAGTGCCAACTGCATCGGAAGCCGTGCAAGTTGCAGGTTTGGTGTCGGACTTTTTGCCCCAAAACGAAGACGAGGAAGGACCCAACCTTCAGATCGAAAACACTGCAATCTCCGACCCTGTTCTGGACCCAGAACTATTGTCTGCTCTCGGCGAATCTATGTCCGACACTCCCGACTATGGCGAGAAAATACACGATAATTTAACAAAATTGTGGCTACCTTTATTAAAAAAAGGAATACCTAAGGACGATAAGGCCAAAATCGTATTTGATTCCCGATAATTGTAGACACTTACAAGCGCCAAAATTAAATGCAGAAATTTCTGCAGCAGTGCCGGATATGGTACGTAATCGAGATAAAACTCTTGCCGTATCACAACAACAGCTTGGTGCGGGAATTACTGCAATAAATAGAGGTATAGACATGCTCTTGAGAACCGAAGACAAAGTTCAGGCCATGAAGCACCTGCAGCAATGGTTGCCGAATACTTTGCGATTCACATCACCTAGTTACGCAAAACCGCGTTAAACTTATTACGCCCAGCCTCGATAAATCCGTCTTGCACATGATAAACGAGTCTGAAAGGGACGAAACCTTATTCGGTTCGTCTTTATCCGAAAAAATTGAAGCTGCAAAGGCCATTGAAAGACAAGGCCTGCAAATAAAAAAGCCGAACAAAACACCAAAACCTGCTGGGAAACTACCAGGGAAACTGGTATGCGCCTCCCCGGTTCCCGATGAACAGAGGGGGACGGGGAGCATACAGAAAGCCAGCGCCGTTAGGAGCCCGTCGTCCGTACTTGGCGCCCGCTCAGCAGCCACCGCGTGCTACTTACCAGGACAAGCCCCGTGCATCAGCAGCAGCACCAACTCGCCAGTAGAACAGGTACACGCGGGTAGACTTACCCACTTTTTCGACTATTGATTGACAGTGACAAACAATAGCGTCGTACTGGACTGGATTAAAAATGGTTTCAACATACCTTTTAAAACGATGGTTAGCCATACTAATATACCTAAAAACAATTTTTCCCATACCGAAAAAGTTGAGACAAATCAACAAATTACCAACAAACCATCAACAAATTACTAGCCATAGGTGCGATATCAAAATGTAATCCGACTCATGATCAGTTTATATCTAAGATATTTCTTACGCCGAAGCCTGACGGAGGCAAGCGGTTCATACTTAACCTGAAACTACTTAACAAGTTAATTCATAATGAACATTTTAAGATGGAAGACTACCGAACAGCATGCAAACTGATACCACGCTATGGATACCTAGCTACAATCGATATAAAAGATGCATTTTTTCTTGTACCTACGCGGCCTTCCGACCGAAGGTACCTAAGATTTCAATTTCAACCGAATAATTCGACTAAAATATTGACTTATGAAATTAATGGCATGCCTTTCGGTTTATCCGTCGCTCCACGACTTTTCACAAAGATAATGAGGGAAGTCATGGGCTATTTAAGAAGTCGCGGTCACAAGTCTGTGTTTTATATAGACGATATCTTATGTATAGGCAATACATATAATGAGTGCGAGAACAACGTTAACGAAACGTTGAAGCTACTTAATAACCTAGGTTTCGTAGTCAACTACAATAAAAGTAACTTATCTCCGCGACAAAGTTGCAAATACTTAGGGTTCGAGTTTGATGCAAAGAGCCTTATCATCAGCATTCCCTCCGAAAAAAGAATCAAAATCGCTCAGTTGGTGAACAAGTTTACAAAACTACCGTCTTGCACTATTCGCGAATTCTCCCAGCTTATTGGAGTTCTAGTTGCCGCTTGCCCAGCCGCTAAATACGGGTGGATCTACACCAAGATCTTAGAACGACAAAAGTATCTTGCATTGCTTAAGACCGATAATTATGAAACTAAAATTAGTCTGTCTAGTGTTATACTAAATAATTTATACTGGTGGTCATCAAATATTGATATCACTTTCAACTTTATGACACAACCAAACTTTGATCTCGAAATTTATACCGACGCTTCCAGAACTGCCTGGGGCGCAGTCTGTAATAACAATACGATCAATGGTAAGTGGAAAGACACAGAAAAGGCGAGACACATCAACTACTTAGAATTAATGGCCACCTTTCTCGGCCTTAAGTCATACGCTAACAAGATAACTGATAGCGCTATATTACTTCGAATCGATAACACTACTACAATCAGTTACATAAATCGCATGGGAGGTATACAATACCCTCATCTACACGACTTGGCCAGGACCATTTGCAATGGCAATGCCAAGACGGCAATGGTGTGAGCAGCGCGGTCTATGGATATTTGCATCGTACGTAAATACCAAAGAAAACTACGCTGACGCCGCATCTAGAATAGTAAATCCAGACACGGAATGGACACTTTCAAGATAAAGCATTCCAAAATATCGTCCACCACTTCGGCCAGCCGATATCGATATCTATTTATTCGCATCACGGGAAAACGCGAAATGTACCAGATTCGTTTCGTGGAAACAAGATCCAGACGCAGTATCGGTAGACGCATTCACCTTGAATTGGCAGTCAAGTTATTTTTATGCTTTTCCGCCATTTTCCCTAATGTTAAAATGCCTTCGAAAATGGTCGACGATAAAGCTAGCGGTATTATAGTTTACCCTTATTGGTCCACACAGCCATGGTTCCCACTATTGCAGAACCTAATAGTTTCAGAGGTTCTTTATTTCAATCCTGAGAAGTACCTTGTACATCTCATTTCAGGGAACATCATCCCTTACACAAGAACCTTATCCTGGGTGCCGCGAGGCTCTGCGGCAATATTTCATCCGACGAGGCGCCTGCACAGACTCGACGACGCTAATGGTTACGTCGTTCTCAGACAGCACCGTAAAACAATACAATACTTCACTTAAGCTTTGGTGGCAGTTTTGTAATGCTAACAATGTGGATATTTTCGAACCCTTAAAGACGTCTGTACTTACATTTCTGACGAAACAATTCAACGACGGTTGTTCGTATGGTAGCCTAAATTCCCACCGTTCCGCTTTGTCCGCTCTAATAGGTAATAATATAGGTTCGTATGAATGTGTTAAGCGTCTTCTTAAGGGTGCCTACAAGTCAAGGCCTATTAGACCAAAGTACTCCAGCACTTGGGATCCCCAGTTAGTATTAAACCATATATCATCATGGTTTCCTAGTAATGGCTTAACACTAGAAAAGATAACTAAAAAAACTTGTTATTCTGCTAGCAATATGCACTCCTCATAGAGTCCAGATGCTTTCCCTCATTAAACTCGAAAATATAACATATTCTGATAGTGGCGCCAAAATGAATATTACCGATATTATAAAAACATCTGCACCAGGCAGGGACCAACCACTTTTATTCCTGCCTTACTTCAGGGAAAATCCTAGTATCTGTCCAGCCACTGTTCTTTCAGACTACATTTTTAAAACTAAAAATGTAAGAACTGCAAATACAGGTAGACTTCTATTAACTTACAAACGGCCACACAAATCTGCAACAACACAGTCCATCAGCCGATGGGTGAAGCAAGTCTTATCGGTGAGTGGCGTCGACATAAGTGTGTTCAAGGGACACAGTACGAGGCATGCCTCGACTTCAGCGGCAAACTCCGCCGGAGTTATCATAGAAATTATCCGCAAAACCACGGGCTGGACTAGCTCCTCTAATTCATTTGCTCGTTTTTATCAACGGACCATACTTAACGAGTATGCCGGTCCATTTGCCCGGTCCGTTTGCCTACCGCTAGAGTGGAGGCATTCGATTACCTAATAAAAATAATATAATTACATATTGTAATTACAAGAAAATATTATTTTATTTCATGTTTGGTTACACATTGTCATATTAATGGTTTGATTGTATACAATGATAATACAATGATCTTATCTAATTGAAACAAGTGTTATGTTCTAAGTTGTATATTTAATGATTATTAATTAATCCTTAAATTATATACGCATATGTTGTAAAATAGTATAAGTTAGTTTTTGAATTAAAGTATAAAAACCATAATGAATATATATTATTGCTTTTAATTTCAAAACTTTCTGCTCTTAACATTTGCAGTTGGTAATTAAATCATATCTGAAGAATGAAGCGATGAATATACAATAGATGATCAAACGAACTTCAGAGATGTGAAGTTCGATCATTATTGTATGAATCGCTTCATTCGAAGATATGATCACCCTCCCTCCCTAAAACGGCCCCAAATAAAGAAAGTTTTGCGCAAATAGTTTGACTCTAAAAGAATGAGTAAGCCATAAGATGGCGACACGAGGGACGGCAGGGCGGAAATACGTTTCAAGTCACTAAATCGTTTAAATCTCTAAAAATTGTGCGGAAGTCACCTAGTAAATGGAGGTACTACAGTTGGTAATTAAATCATATCTTCGAATGAAGCGATTCATACAATAATGATCGAACTTCACATCTCTGAAGTTCATTTGATCATCTAAAAATCCTATTATAAGTATTATAAATTGGAATGTAACTCTGTCTCTCAGTCTCTCTGTCTGGGTGTTTGTCGCTTTATCGCGCTAAACGACTGAACGGATCAAGCTGAATTTTTGCATAGATATAGCTTTAGGGTCAGAGATGATCATGGCTACTTTTTTTTTTAGATCCACGCGTACAAAGTCGCTTGTAACAGCTAGTAAACAATAATGTCGGAATTTTCGCGCGAACGTAAAGAAGTCATGTCGCGTCATTGGTGTCGATTCTGTTGTACCACTCACTAAACCAATATGACAGGACTAAAATTAACAGCGTCTCTTTTCTTTGCATTATGTTCGAAATGGATGGCAAAATTTTTAAAGCTGCTAAATGTAGTCGGGTAAAAATCTAGGTAGATAGAAACTTAGTACTAGTAGCCTTTGACTTTGACGATCAGTAACGACAATGTTCTCGGACGTGGCCCGCGCCCTCGCCAGGCCCATCTCAGTGCCAGTGCGACCTTAAGGCGACCATATTCACGTCCACGTTTGTCCCGCTCGTGCATTTTCATATTATTAAAGTATAAAATAGATAATAAATGTTTTAAAGAAACTATATTTTAATTTGACACACAAACAATAACGTAAACATAAGTTTTATTTCGATCTATTCCGTCACATTAAAAGATCTCAAAACCAAAATTAGGAACTAAGATTTTTAGACTGAAATACTGCCGATTTTATGATGATAGAATGATACAGCGCTTGGATTTCGTAAATTCATACCCTATCTATGAAAAGTTTCAAATGTGCGAGTGAAATAACTGTGACACGAGTTTTTTACGTCTAACCTAACGAGAGCAAAAGTAAAAAAAACACAGACAAAAAGCATCACTCGACTTGCCCGGTTTCGCGCTTTTAGGTATTTACGCGGGTAGTTAACTTAAGTAAAGCGAATAAAATTAACGTTATTACGATGTAGTTGATGTTTATTTAATTGTCATCTCGGAGTAAGCCTTCTAATATTACTGTGCCCTCGCCTGCTACAAAAACCAGTCCAACTCGCTAGGAAAATACAAAGTAAAGCATTTAATTTATCCCTACTAATACTCTTAGTGCGAAAGTTATCTGTTGGTTTGTTTCACGCAGCAACGGATCGACCTGAATTTTTGCATGGATATAGAGAAAGGGATTTTTTACGCGGCTGAAACCGCGGCGTGCAACTAGTTGCGTATAAATGAGGACCAAGCACTAATTTTTATTTTTACTAGTAAGTACGCAGTATTGTAGAAGTCAGTGGGGCCAAGGTATTGCTCGTAACTCGATCCGTCAAAAAGTTTACGTAATGAAAACTGTGATTCTGACGTTACGTAACTCAGTCGTAACGCCGATTAAATGTCAATACGCTGTATTGGTATCCTTGGCTGTTATTAGTTTTTGTTTGGTCCAACTTTAATCCTAGAAATGGCAAAAGGGACGACAGAAAAATGGGAACGGAAAGACCGATGCGACCGATTGCGATGTTCCGTTATGCCGTGAATATTGTACATCGGATATAGAATATCATATACTAGCTTGCCCTCACGACTTCGTTCTCATAAGCTACAGTGATTTCAAGACCTCATTTCCTCTCTTCAAAGATTGATTTCTGAAAAATTCCGAGACCGATACCGACGCAATTTAATATTGCGATCGGGCACTTGCGCTATAAATGATTAAGAGAAAGGATAGGGTGCGTCTTCTTTGAATGGACTATAATGGTAAAAATATTTTTTTCGGGATTTTGCACGAGAAAATATCAAGCAATATCAAGGCAATAACAAAAGTACGTCGCTGCTATAATGCGACTGCAAATAATTTATTGCGACTATAGTTCATTTAACCTTTCCTCTTGTCGAATGCAAAACTATTGACCTAGATCCTTAGTAGAAGAGCACTTGAAGCGATTTACAACTACACATACGCGATACAGACGCTCAGCGTCTTCGTCTCGTTTGCATAGACGGAAAAACGCTGGCAAAAAAATGTCGTGTTTAATTCGATATGAATTGTTGAATATAGGGTAGTCTAACTATTACAATTAATATAATGCAGATATTTTGTTATTTAGGTCATAAACATATGGGATTATCTGATTTCCGACGAAATGGGCAGTATTCGGTAATCCTAGATTCCGGCAACATGCTCTTCTTCCGGGAAGGACAGCGTAAATCATAGAGTGGTTTTGGGTTTCTCTTCCGTAGGTCCCTCATCAACAATGTAATGAAGGTAGATAATGTGTCGTGAGGGGTAGCATACCTTATACTCAGAATCACCGATCGGTACTCGCTGAAGGTCGTACAGGTATATGTACACGATGTAGCCTGACGATGAAGTAGAGGTTTTGTATGAGGAGATATCCGAGGCCATACATACATCCGAAACTCACTTCACCGTTGTTATGGGGAATTTTAACGCGCGAAGGTGAGCTCACGGAATGTCGATTATTTGAGAGTGGGATTGTAGGGGTAGTCTACGCTCCGTCCTGGTTCTGCGCAAATCCAGGATTCCGAAGACTTCCAACTCGAACTGCTTAATCGCTTCCGGAGCCTAGCCGAATGCGAGACTGTGGACGAGTTAAGCTATGGGTTGCTGAAAACTGTCTAAGCAGTGGGGTCCAAGGTCTCACGCCGGTTCTCAAAACCCCACGCCGGTAAAACCCTTAAAAGCTCTCAGACTTCTGTCTGAACCCACCCGTTAAGTTGATGGAATACCAGACTGAGATGAGATTGCAATCTTCAGCTGACATGTCGGAATATGGCAAAATATGACAAGCTTAATAGACGATTCTCGAAATCAATGCGACACGACTTGCGATCCTATAATACAAGTTGTATTAAATACGCAATTTAGCAGAACCAGGCAACCTTCGTTTTGCCGATGATATAGTAATCATGGCAGAGTCGCTAGAGGACCTTGATAGTATGCTCAACGACCTTAGTAGCGTTTCTCAGCAGGTGGGTCTTAAAATGAAAATGGACAAGACGGAAATCATGTCAAGTGCCCATGTTGTACCCGTACCGGTAGTCGTTGGGAACGATACGCTCGAAGTTGTTGACCATTATAACTGCCTTGGACAGACTAACCAACAAAGGTAGGTAAGTCCAACTTCGACAAAGTGGTCGCACAGAATCTAACTCAGATGGGCATCGTTCGGGAAATTGCGTGATTAGTCTAAAATCCGGCAGTGCCTGAAGACAAGGGTCTTCAACTATTGTGTTTTGCCAGTGATGACATATGGAACTGAAACTTGGTCCTTCACTACTGACTGGCCTTTTGGAGAAACTCAGAGTCACAGCATGCAATGGAGAGAGCTCGGAGTTACTTTGCGCATTAATATCCGGAACGAGGATATTTGCCGAAGTAACAATGTCACCGATATAGCTTTCAGAGTTTGCAAGCTGAAGTGGCAATGGGCAGGCCAAATCACTGGAAGAATCGCTAAACGATGGGGTAGAAAGGTGGCGACCACGAACCGGAAGACGCAGTTTATGCAGGCGTCTCCCTAGGTGGACCGACGACATTGTGAAAGTCGTGGGCAACCGATGGATGCAAGTGGCACGTTATCTGTCGGCGGTCGTTGGTGCTCCAAGGGGGCTCTAAGGGACCTATGTTCTGCAGTGGATGTCTTCTGGCTGATGACGAGTTATACTCACTGCAAATTATTATGGGATTATTTTAGATACTTTCTTTACCTGTGGTTACAAGTTCTTACCTATAAATGTTTGCAGGAATTACGGAACAACCGGAACTGCGTCGGGACTCTCCGGACCTTCCTAAGAAGCGTACTCGAGATCAACCTTACTCGGCTCTGCCCTACGGCGACCTCCGGCATCGGCTATATACAGACCCAGAGGTAATCACCTCAATCAGATTCTTGCATTCTTATATTCACAGCTAAATACGCCCCCTACCCTCCCTACCACGCCCGACATAAAATGTCATCAAACCCTTGGACATTTTTATCATGTCAACGTACAATTATGACATTAAAACAAATTAATACAAACTCAATTGTCTTACCATTCTCTATTAGGGAGTCCCGTTTTCGCATTTATATTGTATCACTCTAGGTCAGTTTACCATAAGATGTCCTAGTGCTAGCGAAATGTATAATTAATTAAGTAATTAATTATGCGGTAGGTATATGACAGTCCGACTCATAAGTATTGAGTTTATGCATGCCTACACATTAACATCGCTTATTGGACGCAATACCCGTTATCAGCTTGCAATAAATCCTTGAAGTGTGCAGTTTAGTACTATTTATAACCCACATTATTTGTTACATTGTTTTGTATTACTAAATGATCATTTCTGGAAGGAATAATTGTATTTTGAATTTGATCCCGGGTATGACTGACGAACGTGTACTTTCTACTCTACTTAGGTATATAATACCAACAGTAAATAAAATGTTAATAAAGTTTTAATGTAGTCAGTGTATATAGTTCAAAAGGTGACATCGAATTCATGAGCGTGTGTATTCCTGAGCATAATGTGATTGGTTTATCTTGATAAATTATTGACCAATTAGTTTTCAATCACACCGTGAAAGTCTGTTGACCACAGTGTACGTCACTCGAAGTGTCACCACTTACCAACGTCACACTGTCTAACTGTCAAACAATTTTTTCTCTCTTATATCTTGACTCCATTCATAGTATATTTAGCCAGTGTCAAGTTTTGTAGTATTTCAATTTCACAAAATAAGTCATACTCAAAGTCAAGCAAACTAAATCACGGTCAAATCCAAGCCATGCCCCTGTAAATTGGTGGAGACTTTAACAGAGGTTTTTACGGAGTCTTGAAACAACACGAACAGTCACGTCTTACGATATTTACTATTCACCAACACTCGTGCACTTTCACTTACACTTAATGATTATTTATAATATTGAACAATACCTTTTATTTTAATTAAATTTAATCTACATTGCCATGAAATTTCGAATGTTTTTTGTGTCAATTGATCAAATAACATCATTTTCAACTAGTAACTCATCTTTGAGTCATCAACTCATCGAGTAACCTACTACATGTAGGTTCATTCGCGTCTGCAGGATTTCTAAATCTAACGCATATGAACAGGAGCACATCTCGAACCTTGATGAGCAGTAATGAAAAAGCTTAATTTCTGTCAATTCGCTCATATTTGTTCTACATTGGTGTACAGGTGTGACAATAGTATTTATGTACACTTCGGTGATAGGGTCTGTTGCTCAGGCCAAGTCAGGATCATTTAGGATGACGAGTCACCCATTCCATACTTGGCCGCTTCATATTTCACGCCGCTGAAGAATGTACAAGAATGACAATGCGCCAGACATAAACTAAATCTCGCCCATATTGTTTGCGTAGTTTATTTCTTTGCTGTTTGTTTGAATGCATTTAGGTACCTACTGGCCGCACATAGATCGCCGTTTTATTCCATATATCATCCAGTTTCCTCGGATCTAAATCAGCACAATGTTCACTGCAATTCATAACAATATTTTCTGTCTTTCAAGCCAGAATCCTCACTTCTGAAAACTTAAGGAAAATCAGTTTTGATAATGCCAAGAAATAGTAATGTTTAGTCAATGTCAGATAAATTTGTCGCAATATAATACCGAAGTTATAGCTATGGTTTTGTGAGGGTTCTGGGTTGAAGGTCAAGCCAGAATCCTCACCTCTCAAGAGAGCAAACGAGTGGGGCTTGGTTTCAATTCCAAAAAATATTCGTGTCGACATACCGAATCTCGAAGCCAGTGCTTCAAGTGTTCCAGTTTTATAAAGGTAACACATCTGCACAACGCTTACGTTTTTAAGTTTGAATCAGCATCAAAAATTAGTCAAGAAATAGTCGTCCAAAACTTTAAATAAATGAGATGTAATTGTCTTTGTAGAAATTTGTTAAAAAGCCATGTAAACAATGAAACCAATTCCAAGCCCTCACCGTTTGCTCGCATGAGAACTTAGGATTCTGGCTTGACGTTCAACCCATCACCCTCACCAAACCATAGCTATAACTTCGAAACTATGTTGTAACCATGGATCTGTATGATGCTTCGTCTAAGGTTGTAACTAATTATCTGACATTGGTGTCTAATTATGACAATTTCTTGACTATTGTCAAAACTAATTATCATGAAGTTTTCAAATATGAGAAGCCTGTCTTGAAGGACATTATTTTATTACCACTTCTTCCAACTTTATCTAAGTTATTACTAGACTGTCAAGCGTGTGTTGAGATTTGCCTATATTTTTCCCAGATTCAGTATCAATACGCCCAGGGTCTGGTTAATGTGGGCCAGTACAGAGACGCCGCGCCACTTCTTGCCAACGTAGCTGCCACTCAGGCGCCAATTGCACGAAAAGCGCAAAATTCGCTTATTCTGGTATGAACAAATCGTTTTCTTTATCACGTTCTGATGTTTTGGACCTCGGCAGTCGAAACGCGTTTTTGGACAAGGGGCAGTAGCCCTGTACCAACAGATGCCTTCACGTTACTACTTCAGTAGCGCCGCTCAGTCCAGACGCGATGACTCGGCACGGTCTCGCAATACTGCGGTAACGCATAAACCGCGCTTTTAACGGTGAATGCTGTAAACACCTGTTACTGGTGTACATATCAGAACTGTATCTAATTTAAAAAGTGTTACCCTATAGATGATAATTAATATGTATACTGTTGGTGTTTCTTTAAATAAATATATAAACGCATTGCTGCTAGATGTTTATTGACAAGGCGCCACTCCCACGCAAAACTAAAAAAAAATTATAGTTTCATAACTAACTAGACGCTTAGTTCCCTCGTGGTAGACGCGTCTAAAAAGTCCCCAGTCGCGCGTCTAGATTGAGTGAGAGTCGGGCTTGTTAGTTGCGTGGCTAAGCGATCTAATAGGTGAGACAGCTCAGGGAGGTTAAAAGCAAGGGCTTTATTATTTATATAAAGCTTCCTGGCCTTTACCCAAGCTGTCGGTTTGATAGGTTCTTGGTTAACCGCTCGGCTCTCGCTGCCGCTTCACTGTCGAGGTCGTAAAGCGGCCATTTCGTCCACGTTGTCGCCATCTGAAAATTAATAATGTGATCTGTATCAACAGGTAATAGAGGAGCTAATGAAGTCGATCGAGTTGCCTTATTTGACTCGCGAGCTATTTCGCGCCATTCGCGCCAAATCTGCGGCCGCGTGGATCGATCCGTCCGACTTGGAATGCGTTATCTGCTTCGGAATTCTGAAACAGCCCATAACTACCCCCTGCGGACATACATTCTGCCGTGAATGCATTTTACGTACAATCACCGAGAATAAGCATTGTCCGGTCTGCCGTCGCCCATTAGACAACTTATCTATCGTTCTGGTAAGTACGCTTTTAGAGTAACACCCACTTATTAATAAACAATAATTTAACAGTTTCCCATAATTATAGCGAATTGGTACCTCAAATAGAAAAAAAGGAACCCTTATAGGATCACTTCGTTGTCTGTCTGTAAAGACCCTTTCTCAGCTAGATCTTGCAATTGTTTTTTTTTCTTCTTTTGTAATAGTAATACTTGTTATTATTTTGTACTGCACTATGTACTATTTTTTGACAATCTTTCGGGTCAATAAATACTTTATGATTTTCTTTGTAATAAATATTTATTAAATGAAACGAGATACAAATATTTTTAATAGCTATAGCAGGCATTGTCCTTTAATACTTCCGTTGTTTTCTTCCAGACTTCTGACACGAGCTTCGTGGCGACCGCATTGTTGGCGATCGCACCGCCCCCGCGCCTAGATTCTGCGGTGGTTCCTTTGTTCCGATGTCTGGTGGCCTACCCCGCGTAAGTATTATATAAAAAGTGTATCACATACTAGCAGCGCCCCGCGGTTTCATCAGCTATTCTACTGAAACCCGGAATATTTCCGGGGTAAAAAGTAGAAATGTCAATCCAGGGTATAGACTACCGCCATACCAAATTTCATCCAAATACGCTGTTATAGAGTTGAACGGGAACAACTACACTTACATATTTACATACTTACGCACAAACATTCGCATTTATAATATTAGTGAGATATAGAGGGAATACCGCAGTGCCTCATTTTTGTACAAATGTAGCCAACCAGAACATCAAACGGTTTTTTTTTGGGTTCCGTACCGACCTCAAAAGAGAATAATTACTCTTATTAGATCACTTCGTTGTTGTTTTATTTTGTGACTTGTAGCGTTAGCGGTTGCACCGCTATACTTAAGGAACTCTTAGTTCTCCGGGATATAAGTAGCCTATTTGTTAATCCAGGGCTATCGCCATACCAAATTTCATCGGCATCAGTTCAGCAGTTTGCGAGTTGAGTATGAACAAACACGAAAAATGAATGAGAGAAAAAATCACAGTGAAAAAATAATGATTTTCGGCATGTCCTTGATTTTGCGCAACTAGTAGAATGACAAGTATTATTTTTCAAAGAAAAACAATAAACCCGACGGCAAAATGAGGCCTATGGAAAATAAATGTGGAATAAGGAAGAGAATATTCAAAATCGGTCAAGCCGTTTAGGCTACAAGAGGATATAATAATATAAGAACATAAATACACTATAAACATTACTCTCCTTGGGTAAGTTAGGTACACTTTTCAAGTTGTCAAAGATTGCCCAACTAATTTGAAAAATCAAACGCTCTGGTACCATTTTAAGGATCCGTACATTAAAAGAAAAACGGAACCCTTCTAGGATCACTTCGTTGTCCGTCTGCATGTCTGTCTTTCAAGTCCCTTTTTCGCAGGAACGCCCTAAGGCATCAAGTTGAAATTAATATTAAAGATCTATGGTCCCAAGGAACTGCAAAAAAAAAATTGAAGCTTCTAAGTCAACGCAACCAAAAGCCACAGCCATTTATGTCGCTTATTTTGACACTCGCAAATAAATCTTATCTAATCTAATGTTTATGGTACTCACCGTTGACCTACAATCATGAAAATTGTCTAGAAGCAAAGTCTTACAGCACAAGTAAAGGAAACAATCTGAAAACCGTCAAGTTGTAATTAAAAAATATATATTTGCGATTACAATTTTACATTTGCAGTTGAAATTATCATAATATTGGTTGTATGGGAGTTTTTTTTTTACTACAGAGTTAATTATCTTTCAATCTGACTTTTTGTCAGAGCTATAATGCGGTTATACAGGGCTATTTTTAACTACAAAAAAACCTCTAGCAAGCAGCTTACCTAAATCGTGCTTAACAAGTTTTGTTCCACTAGGTAGCTGTCCACTAGGTGGACCGACGACATTGTGAAAGTCGCGGGCAACAGGTGGATGCAAGTGGCCCGTTGTCAGTCGGTGTAGCGCTCTAAGGGGGAGGCTCATGTCCAGCAGTGGACGTCTTATGGCTAATGATGATGATGATGATGAAGTTTTGTTCCTTGACGTTTCACATAACCACCGCGTTTTAGTGCCGCTGTATGCGTGTATTTACGCTCGCATACATTCCGCAATTAATAATAAATAATAATTAAAATAAATAAATAAATTATAATTATTATTAATACCGCGGCTCGCGGTGTATTGTGCAGCCGCCCTTACATTGCGCATCTCCTCTTACGCGTAGTTAAGTAGCGAGGTTGCAGCCGCCGAGTGTACTAGCTGTTCTCCTACATATGGAACCTTTAATTTTTTTTCGTGCTTTACCCGAGATAAGCTTCTTGCTTCTCATTTGAAACCGCTTTATGTTATTGTCAGTTAGAGCCCTAATTTAGTTTTGGGAGAGAAAATAAAAACTAATTATTAAAAATCTTTGAACTGAAGTATTTAGGTACGATATAAGGAAGCCACAAGAGGTTTTTGGCAATTTAAAAATAACCCCGTATAATTTTACTTAAAAGCAGTTGTAAGGCACCCTCGTTGCGCGAGACGGGCTCGCACCTATCCGGATTTTTGGGGTGCATCACTAACATTGTTATTCTTTATTCTTCTTTTTCAAAGACTTCCATCCCCGATATTGATATTAGGCCCATCATACTGGGCGATGATCCAGCGCGTTTTGGAGTCTGGCACCAAGAAGGTTGGCATGGTCGCCGGTTACCAGGATGGATCTTTCGCAATATGCGGCACGGTTAGTAACTACCATTATTTAGATATAATAATAAATAAAAATAATTGAATTAAAATTGTTAGGTACTAGCTTGCCCGCACGGCTTCGCTCGCATAGTTGATTTATGAAAACTCCTGAGATATGCCTTTCTTTATCTTGTATGCTTATATATTTGTATACACACGGGGTTTCATTGGCGTAGTACTATTTTATTTCCATACAAACTTTGGGGGTCCATTTCATCTCTTCAGAGGTTGATTTTCGCAAAATCCGTTCTTATTATTCAACTAGAATGTTTGAGGAATGCTGGGTTACTGCTGCTGCTGGCAAAGTTTACTTCTCTATCATATACGGTTTTGTTTATGTGTTGATTCCGAGATTTTTCTAATGTATAGATATTACACCTGGACACTCGAAATAATATGCTTAGATGAAATTAAATATAAATTAAAAAGAATAATTAAGTAAAGTTAAATTAAATTTAAAAATTAAAATAAATTACTATTACATTAAATATATATATATATATATATATGGTGTGTGTGTGTGTGTATATGTATATTTATATAGTTATAAAATTAACTGCATGACGCACTCGCCTACTCGACTCCAAACAACAAACCGAGGGCGCGTGCTTGTAGCGGGTGGCCGTTCTGTATGGTCTACTGCAAAGTACTAATATGGTAAAATTGAATTAAATCCAGACTGTACTTAATTCAATTTGGCGACCTGTTTCGCTTAATGGCAGAATGATTGCCTTATGAGCTAAGAGGTCCCGGGTTCGATTCCCGGCCGGGCAGATGTTTGAATAATGAATTTAAATATCTATTCTAGCTGTTAGTTGCCGTTGAAGTTGACGATTTTCTTGCGTTGAAATTATGACGAAGAAAATTTGTTTTCATTATAATACCAAAAATGTTTTATTTTTCGAAAACAATAATAATAAGCATAGATAATTATTTATCCAAGCCATTGTCATCCAAAAACAAAAGATTTAGGGGTGCCTACAATTTCCCTCCGAAACGCTAATTTCATCAAAATAAATCGGTAAATTCCTAACTTTCTCTATCGCAAGTATGGGGAACAGAGCGACATCTATACAAGTTTCAATTATTACTTGCGCCAAAAGCTCACGGCAGGACGACTGTTATTTCACTAAAAGCATGTAAAAATACTTTATTGTTTGTTTATTACCGTAGATAGTAGAAGTACGCGACTGCGTTCGGCTCCAAGATGGACAAGCAATGCTCTCTGTAGTCGGCATTTCCCGGTTCCAGGCTATCGAAGAATGCATTGAGAAGAAGTGAGTTTCTTTTTACGTCGCACTAATCATCATCATGATCAACTTAATCCATTGCTGAACATGTTCTTCCCTGAAGCAAAATGTAACAAAAGGGTCCCCTCAATTTGTCGTGACCGAAGAAATACGACATACTAGATCTTTAATTAGCTACAGATAAGCTCTTTAAGCCGTAGTAGCTTGATCGCCTAACATTCTTGGGGTCGCATATTCGAACTCGGGCGGGGCCCGTACCAATGAGTTCTTTAGAACTTACGCACGGATACACCACTAGATTTATTTTTTAGTTCTTTGGTGCTGTCAAATGCACTGCACTTGGGTATTGGGTGAAATGATAATATTTGAAAAGTTATAATCGAGTTATATAAGATTATTATTTTTTTAGGAGCCACGTTGCGCGGGTTGTAGATGTGGAAGACGTTCCCAACTATGACCAAGCGACAAAATTAAAACTGAATCGGATGGCTAAGGAAATCGCTGACAAGCTGATGATGTGGCTCTCGACACTATCTGGGTCTGTCCTGTTACATATTGAATGGGCCTTCGGACCGATGCCTGTGTATCTTGACGAGGATCAGTGGTGGGCCAACCCGCACGGTCCCAAATGGCTGTGGTGGATCATCGCCATACTGCCGCTTAGGCCGCAAATACAAGTAAGTATCGTTATACTAAACTAGCTGCACCAATCCTAGATGTAAGAACCCAGGAACCCTAGGCCTTTGACAGTGGGGGCCCGGTCCCTTACTTTCAAGGTATTAGGGGTCCGCGACTCTAATAGACGTGCTTTATCTCACTTTGGAACAATAGAACATTGATAAAATTTTGATTATCTTTATTTCTCTAAAATGTTGGAATTGTCTTGTAGTTTTTGTCCAAACCGTTTGCAAACTTAATTCAAACGGCCACATCTAGTTTCCATATTTTGCATTACAACACATTGTCCATAAACTCATTATTATTCATTATATACTTACTTACGTAGTTTAAAAATGTAAACAATGAGAGCTGGCCGCTGCCTACAAAACAAACTGCTATGCAGTTTGGATGAATTTTAGAAAATGCTAAGTATGTTTCATTACGAATTACTAAATCAGTGACAAATAAGAGAACTTTGACTTATGATATTTCGTAGTAAAATGTATGTAGTCTTAAACAGTTAATAACTCCTCCCGATGTATTGGCGCAGTACACCAATTTTAGTAACGCGGGAAACTTTGATCTACCAATGGAAAAGTACTGCACTACTCGCGCTAAAATCTTGCGCTGTTATTGGTCGATCGATTTCGCGGCAAAATCATGGCCGCCCGTGCGCCATCTTGTACGAATAGTTAAATATGCATAGCAAGCAATACTCTGAAACATAGAAATACGCTAGAAATAAAGTTCATATAGATTATTTACACGTTCGGCTACTGGCGGCAACCGGTCTGCGCTATTCCGCGCATACGAAAACTGCAGATTGGAATTATTTGTTGAGTCAAACTGTACAAACTTGTGATTTGGGTGTAGAGGTAGGTTCAGCTAGTACTCTTGGTAACCGAAATTTCATACTTCTAGCTTTACCTACAACGCAGATACAGGGGCTTAAAAGTGCCGTGAGTTGCTTCGAGAAAAGGATAGCACGGCCGTTTTCGTATTGCTCGACTTGGCGTAGGGCACTGCCGTGTCCCCAGATTTAAAAAATGTCCTCGCATATCGCAATTTTCCATAATTGATATTTGTGTTTACGTTTAGCTCGCCCTATTTCTCCTCTCAGTAAATGATGCAATGACGCAAATCATGCTGGTGTTTATTCAATGAATATTTTTTTATCAATTTGTTGTTGGTTTTCAGGTACTCATGCTTGCAACCACTAGCTTACAAAAGCGGATGATGGCAGTTTCCCGCACACTCGACATCATGAACCATATATTTCTCCCGTTTGGTTAAATAGTGATAATACAGAATTAAATTTAAATCAAAAGGTGTTATGATACCTACCCAGAAAGAGAGGTCGTTTGTATACGACGAGACCAACATTTTGCATACTATATATAGAGACATTACGTCGAGATTCTCGAAGTGTTTTTTTTTTTACTATTTAAGTCGACAAGTATTCAATATTTTGGCCGCTTGGTGTACCAGCGACCTCGATATCAACATAAAAATCGCGAGGAGATTTCTTTTGTTTAGTAGTCATATAAATTCTAAATCGATTCAACGATATATACGATATTTCCTCGTAGGTATGTCGAAAAACACATGTCACTCGAGCGGATCGAAAACCTTCAAACTCGGGTAATGTAAATCGTATCAAAAAATTAAGTACATAAACATTTAGAATATTAGGTACCCTTACCTGGTTTTAGGTATCTATATTTTTCTATGTTAGGAGCCTCCAATGATTAATTTTAACCGTATTGCTTGATGCCAATGTTGAAGATCTTTACTGTATTTGTTCATAATTATGTTATTGTAAAAACTGCATCTATTTATAGCTATGTGGAAATTCGGGCTCTTTCAGATTTAACTTGCATCTTCCTCTGATGCCTTCGTGAAAAGACAGCACATGCAATTTGCAATTTTGTTCCACCTTGCGTCTTGGGCGTGCAGTACTGTCGAGTAGCTAAGTTTTAGTGTCACACTAAAAATTAGCTATCTGACAGCTAAACTTTTTTTGAAATATATATATATATATATATATATATATATATATATATATATACATAGTAACTCCACCCGTCTTGTAGCAATTGAGTACTGCACGCCCTGGACGCAAGATGAAACAAAAGTAGAAGACGCAAGTTGAATCCGAAAGCGCATTTAGAGTGGACTTGGCTATCCTTGTACCTGCCGGAGCACGAAACTACGAAATAATGGAACGGCTGCCAGAAGAAGGACTGCAGGATTATAAAAAATAAATAACCTGGGTCGTACCGTGCAGTCCTTTTATGCGATGATTGTTAAGTTCAGCCTCCGAAGCTGAGCGATCGTGAACCCTATCGCGCGGCGATACGATTCGCAGTCGCGCAGATACGGCGGCTGAACGTAACTCTACAATCATCGCAGTAATTCTTAACGGCCGCTTGACGGTATGGGCCCTGAATCCACTGTCATCCGACTCGTTTCGGTCATCGGAAGGGTATTTAGGTTTTAAAACTTTTTATTAAAAAAAAAACCCTACTTTTATTGACTCAATTATGTCACACCAGAATGGTTTCCCGGTTTTTATAAAACAAAATATTAAAATAATAACTTCTACTATTATCCGATTCGGGAATTACGTTTTAGCACTTTGCCCGTCCTTTTCCGGCAGCCATTCCAGTTGCCGGCAGCGCAGGCACTTTCTATCTATAATGCAAGCGGGGTCCCTCAAAGAGGGAATTTGTCGTCGATTTCATAACACCGCCTTGCCGGCACCATCTGTGATTTGTATTTTTAAGTAAAAATATAAGTGCAGATATCGATTTATATGACGTGACGCTACGTGACTTTAGCTCAATTTTTCTTTTTCTCTTTAATTTTGTCTCCACACATAGTGTATCAATTTCCACAATATTTGAAGAGAATCGCAATATTTCATTATAAAAACTAGTCTCGGACATAGTCCAAGTCAAGGAATAAGTCAGAAAGCGGGAACGTGTGGCGAGATCGCATGTCACGTCACATAAGTGGGTGTCTCACTTTACTTACCGCCTATTTACATTTACATCTTTAACGATGTGTCGTTTGTATTCCAAAAATTAAGTTTCTACAACAATAACCAGTGTGATTCACAATAAAGTACAGTTCACTCATGCAGAACATTACCGTAGGATCAACACTACAACCGCAAACACAAAATCAGCTGTTCCAAATGTTTTTCCAGGTCGAAGACCTTTTTCTATGGACCTATAGTCCTAATTTACATAGACATATTGGCACTTGTCTCACCGCCGACGAGGAAGCGACGAACCATCGACTCTTTCCAAGCTCAAGAGACGGTCTCTTGTGGACAAGAGACATAATATGCCGACTGTTCACACTATCGGCGAGAACTGTCTCTCCACTAGTTTGTCGCAGCGACACGAGCTATCAAAGAGAATACTCGCTGAGCGATGCTCTCCACCAGTTTGTCGCAGCTACACGAGCTATCAAAGAGAATACTCGCTGAGCGATGCTCTCCACTATTTTGTCGCAGCTACACGAGCTATCAAAGAGAATACTCGCTGAGCGATGCTCTCCACTAGTTTGTCGCAGCTACACGAGCTATCAAAGAGAATACTCGCTGAGCGATGCTCTCCACTAATTTGATGGAGAGACAAGAGCTATCAAAGAGAATACTCGCTGAGCGATGCTCTCCACTAGTTTGTCGCAGCGACACGAGCTATCAAAGAGAGTCGGAACACTCGCCGAGACTCCCAGCGGTCATTCTCTACTGCAGTGCGAGCGATCGTCCGTCGTACTCGTACACTCGCTATAGCCCAGCGAAAAAACTATCGAAACTACTCTCGCTTCTCGCCTACTCGCTTGTCGCTCATCGTCTGCGGTCGGACAAGTCCCTTAAAGTTTCTATTTACGATTTCGTGCTTGGTCCAATAGTAGGTGTTTAATTATGAGTGCAATGGCCCTTCGGGCTTGAACTTTACTGAGAATCGCATTGTATAACATAATGAAATTGATATAATGAGGGATGCTCTCGAAATGCGTCTGGACCTGGTGCCTTGTCATGTAACCCTTGTGGCGACGGTCATCTCGTGCCGTTCCACTCACGTCAACTTACTCGCACCGTGCGAGCGAGCGGGATAGCAAAAGAAGACCATCGCTACCAGACTTACATGATAAGGCCCCTGGTGATTTATAATAATAAAATCTATTATTACGTAACTTAATATGTCTTCAAAGTGCTAATTAATAAGATATCTTTGTTTATGTACATCGTATACTTGTGTACATATACAAATGCTCTGCACTCTGAATCCGGTGTGTAGATGCCGTAATAATTAAAAAAAAAAAAAAGTATTTTTAAGATTATTGCTGTGCAAACGTGCCAAATGTCAAAATACCTACCTAATAGTTACTACATAAAATTAACAAATTAATGAACTTAAGTGATAATTTACTTGGGACCAAGTCCTATTTTTTTATAAACCCTGATGTGATGAAAAGGGACCAATATTTTCTTACTTCTATTAGGTTTTTCGACTAACGGTATTTTTGACTTTTAATTGTTATGTTCGATACCTTTCTTGTTTGTTTCGAAATTAAGTTAGACGAGTTATTCAATTCTTTTTAGCAAACTGTGTCTACAACAATAGTGTTTATAAAAAAAAAGTCATTGTAGGATTGGGCAAAGATTTTTGCGTGACTTTGTGAATGTGTCAAAAGCGCGATCGCGCGTTTAAAAATGTTTGCAATGAAATGCAAGCGAGGTCGCTGACCTCTCACAGATGACCGCTTGTGTCAGCTTGAAACGGAAAAGCCAGACCAGCGGATCGGCGGGTCAAATACTTAGCTCATATTTTTTTTTATAAATTGGATTCAGATAATCTTATAAACCCTCAAAGTATGTTCGTTGTGTCAGTGTTCAGTTTTTTTTTATTTTTTATAGGCTATAAGAATATTTAATAATAGTTTATAAACTTTAATCGCCTTAGTTGTTATTGTGCTCTCTCTATCACGGCTTTTAAAAAATCAGTAACAAGACACACTGTCTGTACATGGAAGATTATTTTGAATTATTTTTTGTTGTTTGTATGTGTAAGCAATAGGATTTATAAATGTTTGTCTATCTATCTGTCCGATAATATCTAAAAACGAATGAACGAATTTGCATTAAGCTTTTTGATAATATACTTATATATTCTGTATTTCTAGGCGAGTACTTCAGTAGAGGAGAATTTAGAGATTAGTCTTCAAAATCTGTTCACCAAAACTGGAGTTATAACACAAATTAGGAAACGAATGTATGTGCAATGTTTTGTCCGCCGCTCCCGATTTTGTCGCACGAGTTAAAGGGCCGGCGAGATCAAGGCTAAAGACGTAGAAAGGATAAATAACGCGAGGAGAGGCCGAGCAGTGGGGCCTCACGGATAGATTCCATCCAAAAATATTTTCAGTCTTAGCTTTTTTACCGAAATATATACTAAACACTCTTCGAATTGTATTCGTAGACCAAATGTGGTAAATGATCACCAAGTGTTAGCGAGAAAATACTACATAAATAAACCACTATAATTGCAATAAAATGTGCGCATATAACCAAATAAATAAAGTTTAATGACGACGGCGAAGTGCTAAAAAGTAACTGCATCATAATGTAGTGTAGCCCCGAACACTAGGTTAGGTTATGTGTGAACTGCGACAAACAACGCGCGAGCACAGCGCGTGACACTGTAGCGGCCGGCGAAACGATAAAAGTAACTGTAACATAATATAGTGGCCCCAAACACTAGGTGAGGTTATGTTATGTTTGAACTGCGACAAACAACGCGCGAGTACAGCAACAACAGGACACGGTAGCGGCCGGCGAAACGATAAAAAGTAACTGTAACATAATATAGTGGCCCCAATCACTAGGTGAGGTTATGTTACGTTTGAACTGCGCCAATAACGTGCGAGTTATTTTTTTTTGAGGTTAAAATTTTGGCGGTTATTAACTATTTTTGCGATAACAATGATTGGTTTAGTTTAGTCATTTGCTTTAATAAGATGTAACATTGTTGGTAATAATTTCACATTTAATGCAGTTTTAACTTTGGTGATCATTTACTATTTTTGACGGTATAAAGTGTTTTTTTTTGACGTTGTATTTTACTATATCTGGTGATAAGTTAAACATATGCCAATAAAAATTGTTGATTTACTTATTCGTACTTTGCTTCAACAAAGATATAAGTACCTACATTCCATTATCTCTAGTTCTTTGAATTTATAAACAAATCTAAATGTTTTATCTATCTAGATACTTAGTAATAAATCTTATACAGGTTGTTCCGTTAAATGGCGCTTATTATAACATAATCAAATATGGTTACATAGTTTAAAAAAATATGTTTACCCATGAACCTAAAATCATATAAATCGTTACCAATGTTTTGTACGGGGCTTAGTAAAACATGGGCATCCGCGCGTAAAGACGCAAACGCAGATCACACTAATATTATAAATGCGAAAGTTTGTGTGTTCAACTCTGTAACGGCTGAACGGATCTGAATGAAATTAGGTATGGAGGTAGCTTATACACTGGACTGCTTTTTATTCCGGAAAAATATTCGGCTTCTGTAGAATAGCGGGTGAAACCGCGGGGTGCAGTACAGAATAAAAAATAATAGTGCAAGTTCAGAATGCTAAATTATAACATTAAAATAAATATACTCTCGTGACGTCACAGTAAAGGTAATTTTATCATTGACATCAAACCGTCTCAAAAATATAAAGCATATAAGGCCATGCTTAGTAGGGTTCCGTAGGCGCGTAAGGCGTATGAAGTAATTATCCGTTTTTTCAGCTTATCTCAAAAAGTTATTATCAGATGTTGCCCGATATAATTTTAAAACAAAGTTTTTACTAAGATCTACTAAAATGGAAGATAACAAGTTTCTGAGATGTATAGTTTAGAAATGGCAGGGGACACTCACATTGCAAGCAACTTTGTCGGCGCATATTTCGCAAACGGTACGTCTGATAAACAAATGGTATAGCAAACCGAGGGCTGCAGTGTAAAACATATCGCCATTGAATCAAATCGCTTCAAATGAACAATTTATTTTATTTTATTATTTTAACAATAACTACAATTTCACAGTACAAAATGTTATGTGAGTACTTACTTTGATATAAAAGTATAAGTAGAAACATCGATGCTGTGGCAGATTGTGACGGATGGGGACACAAAGATCTTCTAAGAATTCCTTGTACTATGGAACCATAGTAACCAAATTGTGATCTCAATAATTTAACATAATATTGTTTTAATATATAATTATTATTATTATGGATATAAGTAGTTATCGGAACTTTCTTGAAAATAATAAAATTTTAGATCAATTATTATTAGTTTGTTATGTTTTTCTTTTACGTAGGTACCTTCTCCTACGCAAAATAGTCTGTGGACTAATAAGAACTGCACATAAATATATGCTGGTCCCAGACTTGCAGGCTGAATTATCAGGAACTTATTGCCATAAAATATACCTAATAAATTATCGCCAATACAGGCCTCCCATAGCTGCATCCCAATAATTCGATACGAAAAATTGCCTATAAGCTGGCAATTTTAAACATGGCGGACAACGATATTCCTTTGCAGTTGCATTGCTGAACACAAGTGTGCGAATAATTATAAACTTCATTTATTACTTCAAAACCCATGAAGCGGCCCTATGAAACCATCTCGTTACTCCAATCTATCATAATTATTTACTAGCTGAGCCCTGCCGTTTCACCCGCTATTCTACAGAAACCAAATACTTTTCCGTAATGAAAAGTAGCTTAGGTGTTAATGCTGGGTGCAAGCTACCTCCATACCAAATTTCATTCAAATCGTGTCAGTCGTTATAGAGTTGAACGGGAACAAACACACTTACACACGTATACACAAACTTTCGCATATATAATTGACCGCGAAGGTTTCAGAGTCTACGGGAGCGGGAGTTATGTATGTTTGTATTGGCTTATTTATAAGGTGAATTCTGTGGTTTGTATGTATATTTGTCCGACGATATCTTTCATTGATTACATTTTGTAGGCAAGTTCATTTCAATACAATTTTTAAGTTCGAATATAAGCTCAACGGGTCCAGAGTTGCGAAGTTGTAGAGGCCGCGCGGTCTCAGTTCGGCACGAACTCCTAGTATTAGTATGATTGTACCCCGTCTGCCTCGGATGAAAATAGACACTATTATGGAAGGTAGCACCGAATATTCGCCTAAAAAAGTTATTTCTATGTGGATACAAAATCGCCAGATTAGTAATCGTGCCGAAATATCGCAACAAAGCACGATACTTCGTGTCGCATGCCGCTAACGACCGACCAGACACACGCAGCTATCGCCTCGTTTTACTCTAATTCATGGTGAAACATGCTAGTTGCAGAGATGCTACACGTTGTAAAAAAAAAATCCACGGTTCACCCAGATGGTCTCAGAAGGTGGACGGTGGGGGTTAACCGTAGTTGCAGACGCTAGTCTGGGACATGCAAGCCTGCCCCAGACTAGCCTATCGATTGGAGGGAAAAAAAGACCTATTGGGTCGTTAATTAAGTATTGGACTGTACGCATGAAGCTGTTACAACTTCAAGGCTGTACGGGTGTCTATACAAAGGTGTCTATACATGGCCTGACCTGACATCGTGTGAAAGGGACAGCTAGATTTGAATTTCACGGGAGCAAAAGAAACAAACTATTAAGATTATAGGTTTTCCCTTTCGCTCCCCCAGAAACTTATATATAGCCATCTCTTTCAAACGATGTCAGGTCAAGCCATGTAGCGAGGCCTTTACGGCCCGATGGATAGACTGGGCACGTTTTTTCATCCTCCAAGGGGCTTCCAATGAGGCGTTGTCCAAAAAAAAAAGAAATCCTGCTTATAAAAGTACCCAATAGATGGCGTTAGATGTACCTTGAGTTTTTTCTGTCACTGTCAAGACATGAAAGACAAAAAAATGTACGTATGCCTTTTTTTCTCGTGTTTTTTGGCTCGACATGTGTATTTAGACAATTTCAAGTAAAGTAACTATGTATTTGACTTCATTTGAAATATTACAATAGTTGACACTGGCTAAATACACGTGTGGAGCCAAAATTTACGATTTAAAAAATAAACATAAAATATTTCGACAGAAATGACAATGACAGGTAAAACGATAGGTCTGTTACGCCATCTAGTAAGTATTTTAGAACTACTCTGGGGGTTTTGACGGGAACGTGAAGAAATCATGTCGCGTCTTTTTATTATTTTCCAAAACGTGTGTTATTTCGAGTGTTAATGTGTAAAAACGGTGAATTTTTACCCATTAAGTGTTCGTGAACATGCACGAGTGTTGGTGAATGGTATAATGTCGTGAAACGTGCATTTTCGTGTTGTTTCCAAAACTCCATAGAAGGCTCTAGTAAAGTTTTCACCACTTTACTGGGGCATGACTTGACCGTGACTTTCTTTGCTTGACTTTGACCGTGACTATGACTTGTTTGATAATATCTAACAAAACTTGAGAATATATTATGTATACTTGACACTGGCAAATGCATAAGACGTGAGACGCCAAAATCCTCTTAGGAGGAAAGAGAAAAAAAAAAAAAACTACTTTTTATTTGGAAAACGCCTCATTATCAGGTCGTAAAAAAAATATCATGGCGTACATTGTTAAGGGTGGCTATACATAACCTGACATGACATCGTGTGAAAGGGACAGCTAGAATTGAATTTCACGGGAGCAAAAGAAACAAACTATTAAGGTCTTTTTACACAGTATATACAATTAAGTTTTTCTGATTCTGATTATAGCTTCTCCGTTTCGCTCCCCCAGAAATTTATATATAGCCATCTCTTTCACACGATGTCAGGTTAGGCCATATATAGCCACTCTGACACGGGCCGATAATGTCCGACTCGATAATGTATAGCCAGGGACCCTATTCGGAGAAATGACATTTTATCTCGGTCACTCTCACTCCCATTAAATTCTAAATTAGAGAGACAGTGACCGAGATAAAATGTCATTTCTCCGAATAGGGTCCCTGATAAAAGACAAATCGTCCCTCATTGGCTGAGAGCCTCTTTGTCTATGACTAAGGGTGTCTATACATAGCCTGACCTGACATCGTGTGAAAGAGATGGCTATATATAAGTTTCTGGGGGAGCAAAAGGGAGAAGCTATAACCTTAATAGTTTGTTTCTTTTGCTCCCGAGAAATGCAAGTCTAGCTATCCCTTTCACACGGTGTCAGGTCAGGGACCCTATTCCTGTGCGCTCGAGATTATCTCGGTCACTCTCACTCCCATTAAATTCTAAATTAGAGAGACAGTGACCGAGATAATCTCGAGCGCACAGGAATAGGGTCCTTGGCCATGTAGTGAGGCCTTTACGTTTTCGTGCTTCGTTTTAGGGAAATGAGGCGATTTCCAAAAAAAAAAGTAGTTTTAAAATACTTACTAGATGGCGTAACAGACCTATCGTTTTACCTGTCATTGTAATTTCTGACGAAATATTTTATGTTTATTTTTTAAATCGTAAATTTTGGCTCCACACGTTGTGTATTTAGCCAGTGTCAACTATTGTAATATTTCAAAGGAAGTCAAATACACAGTTACGTTACTTGAAATTGTCTAAATACACATACCGAGCCAAAAAACACGAGAAAAAAAAAAGGCACACGTACATTTTGTTGTCTTTCATGTCTTGACAGTGACAGGAAAAACTCAAGGTACATCTAAGGCCATCTATTGGGTACTTTTATAACCAGGATTTCTTTTTTTTTGGAAAACGCCTCATAGTAAAAATAAGACACAGATTAAAAATATAAGGATTAATGTTAGTAGGCTACGGTTTCTTTTTATTCGAACTCGGAAATCTTTGCTGTGTCAAAACTGGTTAGGTTATAAGGTTTTTTTTTATATGAAAGCCCGGAAACCTTCTGTTTTGTCTTGTAACATGGCAGTTGGTTAAAGGTATTTTTAATCTGTGTCCTATTTACACTATCTCGTCCAAACGAAGCATGGAACCAAAACAGATCATAGACACATCGACCAATAGGAGCAGATTCTTTCAGCCAATACGGGCTGAGCTTTAAAAATCTGGCTAAGATTTGATCAGGCTGTACATTAAACTCTATGTATTTTTTGTTTATTTTTCACTTTATAATTAATTTTTCCATGTTTTTTGCTACAAATAAACTATTGTCTATTGTCATTATCGGCCTTACATTATCAGCACGTGCCGATAAAGCACGACCAGGAATGTACAGCCAATAATGTACAACCCGATAAAACGTGTACTTTTTATTTCACGAGTCGTCGCATAGAGTAAGCGAGAGAGCTATTGTAAGATTGACAACCTCGCACTCTGTGTCCATTTTGACCGACTAGTCGGTCACAACTTTGCGACCCGTCTTACTAAAAATGCAAATTGGATCAAAATATTGCTGTAAATATTTAATATTGTTATACATAGTGGCATTATGGCGTGTTGTGCTGTGTATTGTGCATCGAGAACAACGAAAGGGGGAGTAAAAGATCCAGAATTATCATTTCACACGTAAGTCTTTTGTAGCGTTTTTTACCTAAAATAACCAGAATCAAAGCTAAATATTCGTTCCACTTAAAGAATATACATGTTTGAAGTCATACAGCTATCACGCAGTGTTATTTAGTAATGAATTTAAGCATTAATTTAAGATAAATAAATGCATTGTTTTACGTGTTCCGGCTAGTGAAGTACCACTGCACGTTTCAAAGTTTGTCGATATTTGGTCGATATTTATCTAATAATTATTCGTGTAATATCCTACATATACTACATTAAGTGAAACATACCATAAATTCCTATCCGCGTTTAATCGGCTTGATACGTATTCTATCGATAATTAATTTTAATCTTTTTTGAGCTTTCGCGGTTTGAAATGTATGATATTTTGTACCAATGTTGTGTCATGGTTAACCAATTAATTAAAATAAAACATTTTGTTATAGGTTTCCAAAATGTCCGGAAATCAGAAATCAGTGGATAGAGGCTGTGAGGCGCGAAAACTGGGAGCTACCTAAATACTCTCGACTTTGTCGAAAACATTTTGAAAAATCTTGTTTTATGACTGGGCTGCCAATTAAAAAACTAGGAAGAATAAACGAAACTAGGAGACGGTGTAGATACTTATTAATTTCATAGTTACTATATATACTATATATATTCGTACTATTTACATGGCAATTACGAGTTTCGATGTTCAATAAAGTATATATTTTTGCAAACATTGTGTTCTTAATTTACAAATTCTTAGTTTTGTACACTGTGTACATTTTTATCGATAGATTCTGCACTAGTTTTCACTTCCCTACTCACTAAACGCGCCAACAGAAAGTGGACACGCTGCCAAAGCAATGAATCTATCCAGTATGATGCTAAATCCATGGTAAAAATACTTACTAGATGGCGTAATAGTCCTAGAACTTCACCTGTCATTGTCAATTCTGTCGAAATATTTTAGGTTTATTTTTAAAAATCTTAAATTTTGGCTCCACACGTTGTGTATTTAGCCTTTGTGAACTATTGTATTATTTCAAATTTCACAATTAAAACACGTCTCAGTAATAGTCTAAGTCAAGCAAAGTATGTCACGGTCAAGTCAACGTCATAACCCAGTAAACTTTACTAAAGGTTTCTATACAGTATTGGTAACAACACGAAAAGTCACGTTTCACGACATTTCACTATTCACCAACACTTGTGCACGTTCACGATCGCTAAAAATCCACCAATTTTACAAATTGCTTGCGAGTGATTTTCTTTCTTTAGACAAGAGACCAATTTCTGAAAAGGAAAAATGCGTGTCTGTGCCGTCGTAACTTGCAAAAATAGAGCAGTGCATACATTTCCCACTGATGAAACCTTGAAGTGACCGTGGATTAAAGCAACCACGGTAGATGTAAACAGAAAATTTGTTTTTATTTTTTCACGCCTATAAGTCCGCTTAACCAAATCAAAACCAAACCAAGAACCAAATAAAGTAAAAGAACCAAAGTCACCGTTATAGGTCTCAGAGTTTGCAAGGTGAAGTGGCAATGGGCAGACCACATCACTCGAAGTAATGGCGACCACGAACTGGAAGATCCAGCGTACCTTCCACTAGGTCGACCGACGACATTGTGAAAGTCGCAGGCAGCCGGTGGATGCAAATGGCACGTTGTCGGTCGGTCTGGTGGCTCTTTAAGGGGGAGGCCTTTGTTCAGTAGTGAACGTCTTCTAGCCTATGATGATGATGATGATAAATCCGCGTTGGATGTCTATTACGTAAATATTAATGCACATGTTCAGATCATTTTACCCCAAGTGATTTTGAGACACGTAAGCATCAATTAATTTCGTTATATTCATTAACTTTTTTATAAAACACAATTATTATTACTTACAATATGACTTGTCTTTTAAGTGGCAAGCGAAGGTCACTTACAAGAAAAGCTTAAAATGATATCATAAAACAGAACTAATAGAATTGTGAAATTTTGTGCTTCAGTTGAAGCACAACACTTGAACATTTCACATTACTTGAAATTGGCTAAATATACATGTGGAGCCAAAAAATACGAGAAAAAAAGGCATAAATAATTTTTTTTGTCTTTCATGTCTTGACAGTGACAGAAAAAGTTCAAGTTACATCTAACGCCATCTATTGGGTACCTTTATTACTATTTTTTTTTTAGATAACTCCTAATTTTGTTTGAAAATCACCAACTGAAGTATGACAAGGTTAGTAGGTATTTCCCCCTATATATTAGGAGATCATATAGGGGATTATTATATTATTATTCTTTGAGTATGACAAACGTCCTATTTTGAGCTTCGCACACAAAATAGCGACGGGGACAATAATATAAAAAATACCTCTCCTTAACATGTGTTCGGTATCTTGTGATCTCGCTTTATTTTACAAAGTTTCAAGAAGTAGTCATAATCGATCTATCTAGAGGTTTTTCTGAGTGTACGGCATATTTCACGTCCCTTTATTGCACAGTACCAGAGTACCAGTACATCAATTATCATACCGTAAAATACGGGCCGTATATTATCGGGTTGGCAATTATTGGGTCGTGCATTATTGTCTTCCGGGCTGTACATATATTATCGACAATCTGTCACTTGGAGGAATGAAAGAAGGAGAGGAGGAGGAGTTTTAGCGGGAATGTGAAGAAGTCATGTCGCGTCATTGTCCATAACTTGAATTACTTATAGGTACTTATTTTGAGTGTTAATGTATAAAAATGGTTGATTTTTATTCATTAAAGTGTTCATGAATGTGCACGAGTGTAAGTATAATGTTCGTGTTTTTTTCCAAAACTCCTTAGAAACCTCTAGTAAAGTGTCCACTACTTTACTAGTACTTGACCGTGACATACTTTTCTTGAGTTAGACTACTACTGAGTCTTGTTTTATTTTACTACACTAGAAACATTAGAATAGGTACTTGACACTGCCACTAAATACGCTATATGTGGAGCCAAAACTTATAACAGAAAAAAAACTTGAAATTATTATTTAGTTGTCATTTATTGTCAATTATTTGACAGACACATTTTAAAATGTAACCGAGTAACGATTCTTTCTAGAATCTTCTTATTGCTTCTCGTCCACCTCTTCGCACCACACGTCTGCATCGGCAAGTACCTACAGAATAAAATTCGTGAAAATTACTTTAAACGGATTCATCAAAATGTCTAATAATGAAGAGGCATTTTATACGCCGATGGAAAACCTAAAATATGAATCAATATCGCCAAAAGATGAAGATTTTGGTGATCACAATGTATTGGATTTGGACCATCCTGAAAAAGACTTTGGGTTTTGTGCCATGATGAAAAGATCCATGTCCATGAACGACATAGCATACCTTCGTGAGAATATAAAAAAAGAGAACGAGAAAAAGGATAGTAACTCTGAAAACCACGAGGTAAGTCGTGATCTTCACATGCTACCCCCGCATGTTACTCAAGGTGTTGGATCCAAGTTCCTCCTGGAAAGAGCAAAGTCTCAAGATCAGATGACTGTCAAACTTACAAGCAAAATTGACAGACCCAACGTACGTAAAGGTCTTGTGCGACCCATACCTTTTTCATTTGATAAGCGAAATTTGGAATCGAAAAAACGTAAAGAAGAAAAAATAAGAAATCAAATTGAAATTGAAAAAAGTAAAGCATCATCATTCAAAGCCCAGCCATTGAAAGGTGCAATTAAGAAACAATTTAATAACGTCAAAGCAAAAAAATGCAACTCTGCTGCTTCTATGGAGAGTAAAGAAAATCATACAAAATTCGCAGCTAAACCTGCCACAGTATTGAACAAGGTGCCGTTCAAGCCAGTTTTGCTGAAACATACTGTGGCATCTGCACCATTTCATTTATTGTCTAAAAAAAGAGGTGAAGAGAGACAAAAATTTGATGTACAATTTAACAACCAGAAAAAAATTAAACAGCAACAAGAGAAAGAAAGACTTGAATTAGCAGAAAAAGCACTGAGAGCAAAGCTAGTTCACCATCCTAAACCCGCTCCAAATAATGCACCTTTTGTTCCAGTGAAGTGTAAAAGCGTCAAAACTGCCCCCAAAACACCACCAGTTGTTAAACGTCTCCACCAAAACAAAAAACAAAAATAATTTGGATTCCGTCGGTTAACATAGATTTTTAATCATTTATTTCAGATTTATTTTTATTTTAGTCTTTGGTTATTGTTATTTTTTGTTTATGATTATGGATTTTATTATATTCTAAGTTTGTGATTTTGTGTAGCAGTAATCTATATGAAATATAATTATTATTTAGCAGTAAATCTTTAAGAAACATAAATATTATAAAATTTAGATTCAAATATTTTGTTTTCTTTGAGAATTGATAATAGGGATTTTATCTTCTAACAAATTACACACACACCACTACAAATATAAAAATAAAATTATCATTGAGGATTAAATAAGTTATTTGTTGTGTGCATCAAGCAGTTCAATACCAATCACAATATTATTTATTATATCTGTTGTATTATTAATGTATAATCTGTATGACCCAATTTGTACATACCTAGTTACCCTAATTTATTATCTGTTTGCAAACATTTAGACCCCTTCTAGTTAGAATTAGGCTCAGATACAAAAACTGCATTATTTTCATACAATATCCAATTTAATTTACAATAGATTCTATGCTGCGCGTTTTTTCGAAACAACATTGCTTTCATACACTAGCTGTCTACTTCGTTTAAAATATTTTTCGATTAATAATAGATTTTGTGTTTGTGTATTTCCCTGGTATGTATACACAAATGTGTATGGCCACCTGTCTTTGTTTCGATGTTTTTGTGTATTGTTTCGAAACAACACGCGCAGGAGACACGAAAAGAATGCAGTATTTTTTCTTAATCTGAGCAAAATTCTAACTAGAAGGGGTCTATGTTTGCAGATAGATAATTTCGTTTGGATACTGAAGTACAATCGTGAACATAAGTATTAATGTACCCTGATTGTAATTTACTATGGCAATGATAAGACTATAATCGCCCATAGTTTTGAAGTAGTAGAAATACCCTTAACTTTCGGTCTCTGAATGGAGTACTAATTCAGTAGGTAGTAGTAGCCCTTAATTTGAGGAGGCTGGCTACTAGTAAAATAGAAATCTGTTTTACATGTGACAATTGTATCAGCCTTTTTGGAATAGCTCGTATGATATTTAGCACGAAAATATCGTTCGAAGTGATTGACTTTCAAAAGAATCCCAAACAGATAATCATAAACGAGTGGTTTGAACCTTTCGAATTTGCAATAGAACAATAGAACGACAATGCAACGAAACAATAGAAAATCTTTCGTTTCGCACAGGTTTTGTGTTTATGGGGTATTTATTTTATTGTGAATATCAAAGTTATAAGGAGAATTCTGTGGTGAATATTAAAAAATATCATTGATTGTGAAGAGGTTTGTACCTCCGCGACCATTGAGCAACACAGGCCTCCGGCCGACCCGGAGCCGTTCGGGCCGGTACCGTGTTGCTCAATGATGTTTACGTTATAAACAAATTGATGAGCAAGCATTGTGTTAGTATGCTACAAATGCTACTATTTATCTACTCATTTTGATCGGAATTTGAGGGTATTTTGAGATAATCAAACATTCGTGTCGTGTCGCAGAAACTCGGATAGTGTTTAGGTAGAATCAATCGATATCAAATCGAATGTTAGTATCTATAGACAGTAGTAGACAGTATCTATCTTGGACGAAATATGTTATGATACTAAATCCATGGTATCTATCACAGAAGAGGAAAAAATTTTATTTCTCTCTTCTGTGGTATCTATAGACACGCAGACGTGTTTGCATTGCGGTGCTGCCACCTTATCATTTTCGAAGTAGCTAGAGAGAGTGCGATTACTTCGCTGGGCAACCTACTTTATCGAAATATCCGCTTTTTATTAATAACAAAAATTCAAACAAGACAAATTAAAACGTGTAAATTAATTTCGAATATTTTTGGTAACGAACTCAGAAAAAAATATAAAAATCCAGTAAGTCCCAAGCCGAGTTTTTGGCGGGAACGTGAAGAATTCATGTCGCGTCATTTTATTATTTTCCAAAACTTGCGTTATTTCGAGTGTTATGTGTAGAAACGGTGAATTTCTACCCGTTAAGTGTTCGTGTACATGCACCAGTGTTGGTGAATGGTATAATGTCGTGAAACGTGAATTTTCGTGTTGTTTCTATAACTCCATAGAAGGCTCTAGTAAAGTTTTTACCACTTTACTGGGGCATGACTTGGACTTGACCGTGACTTGCTCTGCTCGACCATGACTATGACTTATTTGACAATATTCAACAAAACTTGAAAATATATGCACACTTGACACTGGCAAATGCATAAGACGTGCGACGCCATAATCCTATTAGGAGGAAGAAAAAAAAAAAACAAAGAAAAAAAACCCAAGCCTGATAAAGTATAAAGGAAAGTTTATAGGATTGATTTATTTTATGGCAATACAAATCGTGAAACCGATATCAATGCGAGTAGCATTTTTGCATATCGGCGATATTAAACTCGATATTGTTACCTACGATACATTTTTTTTACTATAAAATATCATTGTTTATAGCACTATCTTTTTCTCAAAATATGCCACCTTACTCCGTTTTTTAGCGTATTGGTTACCACCACAGAATTCTCCCTGTTATATATATATATAATAGGGAGAATATATATATATATATATATCACACAAAGTTTGTGCGTAAGTGTGTGAGTGAGTGAGTATGTTAGTGTGTTTGTTTCCGTTCAACTCTGCAAGGGCTCAACGGATTTGGATACATTTTGGTACGGAGGTAGCTTATACCCTGGATTAACACATAGGCATTTTATCCCGGAAAAATATAGAATAGCGAATGAAACCACGGGGTGCTGCTAGTCCTGTTATAAAAATTTCCTATAGATGTATTTTGTTACCACCGAATAATATTTAAATAATTATCACTTGGGACCAAAGACATTTTATAAGGAGAATTCTGTGCTTTGGACGTACGATATTAGAGTAGATTTTACATTTCGCATAATGTTTGCACCAATTGGTTCACAATAATATACTAGAACTTAAGTACCCTCAATCCATAAAAATAGACTAAGCTACAGGTCGCGCCTGTCATATATTTTTTTTCTCTTTCCTCCTGAGAGGATTTTGGCGTCGCACGTCTTATGCATTTGCCAGTGTCAAGTATACCTATATTTTTTTTCAAGTTTTGTTAGATATTATCACACAAGTCAGAGTCACAGTCAAAGGTGAGCAAAGCAAGTCATGCCCCAGTAAAGTGGTGAAAACTTTACTAGAGCCTTCTAAGGAGTTTTGGAAACAACACGAAAATTCACGTTTCACGACATTATACCATTCACCAACAATCGTGCATATTCACGAACACTTAACGGGTAAAAATTCACCGTTTTTACACATTAACACTCGAAATAACACATGTTTTGGAAAATAATAAAATGACGCGACATGATTTCTTCACGTTCCCGCCAAAACTCCCTGTCATATATTAATTGTACCAACCAACGCACGTATGTGACAAACTTGACATTTTTCATCAGGATTTATCTAACTTTAAAACAGACTAACCTCGGGTTTTGAGTTTTGGCGGGAACGTGAAGAAATCATGTTGCGTCATTTTATTATTTTCCAAAACTTGTGTTATTTGGAGTGTTAATGTGTAAAAACGGTGAATTTTTACCCGTTAAGTGTTCCTTAACATGCACGAGTGTTGGTGAATGGTATAATGTCGTGAAACGTGAATTTTCGTGTTGTTTCCAAAACTCCATAGAAAGCTCTAGTAAAGTTTTCACCACTTTACTAGGGCATGACTTGGACTTGACCGTGACTTGCTTTGCTCACCTTTGACCGTGACTATGACTTGTTTGGTAATATCTCACAAAACTTGAGAATATATATGTATACTTGACACTGGCAAATGCATAAGACGTGCGACGCCAAAATCCTCTGAGGAGGAAAGAAAAAAAAAAAACCCTCGGGTTTTTGAAACGTTTGTTAACTTTGACAACAGATTACTTCTAATGCTGCATTTGTACGGCAATGACGCGTTTTCAAAAAAAAAAAAAAGTATTTCTAAAATACTTACTAGATGGCGTAACAGACCTACCGTTTTACCTGTCATTGTCATTTCTGTCGAAATGTTTTATGTTTATTTCTTAAATCGTAAATTTTGGCTCCACACGTTGTGTATTTAGCCAGTGTCAACTACTGTAACATTTCAAATGAAGTCAAATACATAGTTACGTTACTTGAAATTGTCTAAATACACATGTCGAGCCAAAAAACATGAGAAAACAAAAGGCACACGTACATTTTTTGGCTTTCATGTCGTGACAGTGACAGAAAAAATTCAAGGTACATCTAACGCCATCTATTGGATACTTTTATAACAAGGATTTCTTTTTTTTTGGAAAACGCCTTGTTAACAAATTGCAAAGACAGCAATAGAAGTAATCTGTTGTCAAAGTTAACAAGCGTTTCAGAAACTCAAGGTAACTATAGCTGAAACGTTGTGCATTGTATGATCTCCAAGCCGCCTGCTAAGCGTGGAGATTAGGGCAACCCTCCACCTTCGTACGTCCAGCAGTGGACGTCTAATAAGAGCCGATGAGACTTTGTAATATATACTTAATAGCAAGAGCAAATAACAAGCTCTTTGTGTCCTTTTCTTTCTCTCTTATGTTTTGGCTCCACGCGTTGTGTATTTAGCCACTGTCAAGTATTTTAATATTTCAAGTGAAGTCAAATATTTCATAATTAAAATAAGTCTCAGTCATAGTTTAAGTCAAACAAATTAAGTCACGGTCAAGTCCACGTCATGCCCTAGTAAAGTGGGGGAGACTTTACTAGAGGTTTCTATGGAGTTTTGGAAACAACACGAAAAGTCACGTTTCACGACATTATACTATTCACCAAAATTCGTGCATAGTCACGAACACTTAATGAATAAAAAACCACAATTTTTAACTAATTAACACAACGAAATAACACACGTTTTGGAAAATAATATAATGACGAGACATGACTTCTTCACGTTCCCGCCAAAACTCTTCATCTATTACATCACTAGCTGATGCCCGCGACTTCGTACGCGATGCAAGCGCGGCCTTCGGCCTCTCTAAACTCTTGTTTAAATAGTCTGCTATTCGGCACGGAGACAAATACAACAAATCAAAAACCATGAAAATCGGTCCAGCCGTTCTCGAGTTATATGTGTTCGAACCACGTTCGAACAAACCCGACTTTGTTTTATTATTAACATTATCCTAATCCTAATCCTAACTAATACTATACATTCCAAAGTTACTCTGTCTCTCTGTCTAGCTGTCTATCTGTCTACCTGTCTCTCTGTCTCTCTCTATCTGGGTGTTTGTCACGTTATCACGGCTGAACGGATCGACCTGAATTTTAGCATACATATAGCCTAAGGGTCGGAAAAGGATATAGATTACTTTTTTTGGAGGGCCACGCGAACGAAGTCTCGGAGAACAGCTAGTATTTTACAATATTTATAAACTCATAGACATAGCTCAGCTACAAAACATGAAATAGCAATCTATAGATGTCTTTTTTTATACTCTTAAATCGAGGTCCATGAAAATCGATTATTGTTTTTGCCGTAATGTTGGTCTCATTGGTCTCGACTCTCGTTGTCAGCGACTTCAGTGCGGTCGAGTAAGTGATTGCGCGTAGTGTTATTGTTTTGTGAAAAAAATTGTAAAACCTGACTAAATTATAATCGTGTGATTGAACTTTTCCCTTTATTTTTCAACTAGATACTTTTGTGTTTGTATTTATCATGAAATATGTCTTCCTCAAGTAAGGTAAGTGGTCATTTGCGCTACAGCAACATTAGCGTAGGGCGGTACGTTCAGTGATCATTTGACACTATTTCGATGCTTTTTGATGGCTTTTAGTTCATTTTGTCAATAAACTTAGTTACAAACCCTCATAATTCTATGTAGTTACGTTGTACTTATATTGCTTTTATGCAGTTTTACGTTTCTGTCGTGTTTTTTGGATTATTTCGGATATGCATCCTCCATATTTTAGTGCTACGTGCATGGTACCAACTATATGTAGCTAGGTATAAGTGTGCCCAATAATTTGTTGAAATATCGCCTGTATTCCGAAATATTTATTGGTTCAGCAATGTTGCTAGCTTTTTTACGATACGAAGATGATATTTGTGCATTTTCGTAGTTATAAAAATGTGTATGAAACATGGTGTGGATGCATTTTTGAGAAAAAGTCTTTGTACCTCTGCTTATAGGTATGTAGGTACAACTACCAAGTTAATACAACACAAATTGCAAACATAAACAAAGTCCCTTGTCTTTGTACTCTTCACCATTACATAAGTATGTTTTTTAAAAACGAAACTTGTTGAATTGAAATAAATCTATGTTAACCAGTCTTGGAAGGGACTTATCATAAAGAAAAATTTAATGTTTTTATACATCCAGGTTCTCATGACTACTTCAATTATTATTATTGTACTCAACACTTATCAGTTGGTCAAAATTGCTAGAAAATCAGCTTCGGCCTATAACTCTCGTTTTTAATCAGGCAGTTTTAATTGTCATTTCCAGCCCTGTGATAAACCCATGGGCATATCGATGGTGGGGTGCGAAGTAAAGTGTGGGTGAAGATTTGATGTACAGGATTATGTAGAACGTAGGTATTGGCATAGAGCAATTATACAAAGAGAAATACCGATAAGCACATTGTTACTCCTTTAAGCTGCGACATAGTCGTCACAATTTCTGCTTGACTTGAAATTGAAACCCAAGCTAATTCACTCATAATGTAATGAAGAAAAAAACGCTACTCGTTATAAATATTTTTGCATTTAGTAATATCAATAAAGTTATTAATTTTATATTTTATATGCAAAACACGCTAGGATGACAAGAGATGCCTTTGAAAACATTATGTTTTGGGAACATATTTTTTACATCATATAATGAAATCTGATTTGAACTACACCCTAAATTACGGACTTATAACAATACTATGTGTCTATATCTTATTTTATTTTTATTTATTTATGGCCATTTATTCCGAACATTGGTAATGTATAATTTGTATTTCATTATTTCTCATAAAATGTCCCTCTGCTCGGTGTGCCTTTTGGCATAGCCTTTTGCATCCTCCATCTGCAGAGTGGCTGAAGAATGCAAATAATGGAGAGCCATTATTTGCATTCTTCAGCCACTCTTGTCCAGTATGGTCCTGTCCAGTCCAGTCTATATCTTAACTAATATTAATTCAGAGGAATATAGCCGCAGTCGTATCAGGACCAACAAAGCTTCGAGGCATAAAAATGAATATGTTCGTCTCGAGGAAATAAATTCGTTTGCGCGATTCAGAACTTCCTACATTACAACTGTCGGTCTATACAAAACATCAAAAAAATGCACAAAAATCTAGCCTGGTTCTAGAACAAAAACTGTTTCTAACGCCATCTAGCGAGCTACAGGAAGTAACTTAGTCTCCATGTTTGTCTCGTTATCACGGCTAAACGGCTGAATGGATCTTGACTAAATTTGATGAGGAGTTACTGTATATCAAAAAGACGGACATAGGATACTTCTTTATGTCCACGCGAACGAAGTCACGATTAACAACTAGTTAACTATCATATTTTCATCGGCTTTTGTAGCAGCTTGGACATTAGCTGACTGAATACACAAGCGCCATCTAGTTTCAAGTAGAATTTTCGGGAGTACATTTTTTTTTGGATAAGATAGTCATTCTTCTCCTCGTGTAGATTTTCTTTGGTAGTGGTATGTAATAAGCTGAATGGAACTTATTATTAACAATTTTTACAATAAGACTCGAATATCACAAAAAAATGTCAGCTGCTCTATACATGTAGTTGAGTTTGAATGGCATTTTTCTACAAAACAGCTGATGTGCTGTTAATGGAGCAAGCCAAAGAAATATTAAAAGATTATTTTTTTGTCTATAACATTTTACACCCATAGCTTCTCCATTAGGATTATCCGTGTCGGGGACGCCATGGAACATACACAAGTTTGGGACATTCTAGGAAATAGTCATTATCTATTCTATATATATATATATAAAAATGGACCCCTATTTTTACTGGTCACGCTATAACTTGAGAAAGGCTGGGCCGATTGTGATGATTTCTATTTTGTTGTGTTCGTAATTGTGAGGACAAGGTTGACATGAACAGGTTAGCGAGGCCGTAGGCCGAGCTTCGCGGGCATTAGCTAGTATAAGAATAAATCTATAAAAGTTGTCATGCTGAGAAATCAAGCAATAGACTTGAAAATGAAAAGCGGATATTTTGGGAAGTGGTCTTTATGTACCTAAAGGGTTCTATTTGAACTTGTATTTTTAACCTATTAGCCATCCTATTAACATGTGATTGATGTACTTACGTGAATCAAAAAAATAATATATTAATGGGGACCATGACAAAATAAAGATAAAAAAAATTGTTCCTTATAAGAATCATGGGCTTGTGCGTCCAAGGCTTATCGAATTACGTGCAGAGGGGCTAAGATATTATTAGCACTTGATTTAACAGTGAAAGAAAACATTGTGAGGAAACCTGCTTGTCGGAGAAGGTTGAATTCTCAAAAGTATGAGAGGTGCTCAACTCACATTAAGCGAGCGTAGTGGAATATGGCCCAAGCCCTCTTCTTGGGAGAGTCTCATGCCCAGTAGTAGGACATTTAATCGTGTTGTCCATACAAAAAGCGTAGTCTGATCCGCAACCCTAAATGTTATTCGATTACGATGCTTTTTTATATGTTATCTACACCGTGAAAAACTATGCTTGAATGTTTTTTTTTTCGCTATGTTGTCATATATGTCAATATGTTCATATGTCGTTGTTAATAGCGTAGTGATAATTTTTTTGCGTCGAAAATGCGACGATGAAAAGTATTTGTTATCAGAATACCTTAGACATTGTATGAAAAAACAAAACATAGCGGTATAGATTATGGCTTATACAAGCTATTGACACCATTAACAAAAGATTTTGTTCAGACTTAGGGGGTGATAACAGACTACCCTCGAATCGCTATTTTTATCAGAAAGTTAGGAAAATTCGCTAACTCTCTCTATCGCGCGCACGAGAAACAGAGCGACAGCTATACAATTTCAAATATCGAATGCGCCGAAACCTTGCGTGGTGGTAAAGGCCGGCGAAACGCTAAAAAGTAAAACTGTAAAAAAAAAAAACTTTCCAAACTGTCGTTTGCAGTGCAAAACTGAACAAATCTACTGATAAAAATTTTCCACTCTTTTCGGTGGTCGAACGTGAGGTTGCCCCCGAATAAGGCCGAACTACCCATTCTGAGTTCACAGCAACACTTTTTCACGCGTTGATAACTATCTCGTCGCCAATTAATGAGTTTTGGGTCTAGTAATACACATTTTATAATGTACCAAAAAACTATTTAATTCATCGCTCACCATAAACTGAAAATGACATGTCAAACAATAATTCAAAACAGTTTTCTTTAAAACCAAAACTAAACTCTTAAAGGAGACAGCAATTTTATAAGCAGTTTTCACAGAAGTCCTGTCGTTTCATTGTATTACTATACCATCTTGTTTTCATAGTTTTCAATGACGTCATTCGACGCTATTTAGTGACCGACCGCTTATAATAACGCTATCCCTATTGGAGGAAACCAGAGCCTAAGGCCGCGGCTAAGACAACAGCGACAGGAGAGGCCGGAGTGCCGGCGAGAGCGGTTATAAATGTTGGTGCAGATAGTGGTTCTCGGTAGTTTAGTTTCTCGGGATCCGATTGTCAGCCTAGCTAACCCTAATTTCTCAGATAACTCCACGATCTTTGCTCCAAGCTCAAGACCAAAAAATTGTTCAATAAAATAACAAAATTGTGTGTTGTTTTACAATAAAGACGACTTCATAAATGTCATCAGTTAAGCCCGCACTACACAAGAAACTTCGAGAATTATTAAACAAACACTCGGGACTATTTTCACTAACAAAAAACATTCCTGAAGTTAGAACCGCTGCTGTCCTTATCCGAAATACAACAAATAAACCTGTTGCTTACAACCATGATCAGAGTGTAAGTATTCCGAGTATAGGTATCCAGAGAACTCACGCTCACTATAAAGCTTCTTCTTGCGGCGGCGTCGTGTGGCGGGTTCTTTAATCAAATATGGTTGACGAGAGCGATGCCTGGCACGTGCGTCAACTCGTGAACGGGTCCTGCTTGCGGGGCCTCTATTTTTGAGCCGCTCGTAGGATTTCGCACAAAAATATCATGCGAAATTAAAGATTTTCTATTCACACAGAAAGCAAATTCGAAAGCTTCAAACACTAAACTCGTTGCGTTAGCGAGTGATACGATTATTTAAAAAATGCGACTTTTGTTTGGGATTCCGTCCAAAAGTCAGTCTTTTCGATTTTTGAATCGCTCGTATGATATTTCGCACGAAAATATTATACGAGCGATTCAAAAATCGGGCCACTGCACGATAGTTGCTGAGCTCGGAGTATAAATACGCAAATGTAGTACATAAGTATCATGTAGCTCTGTATTAGTTTATAGTATACTAGCTGTTTCCCGCGACTACGTTCGCGTAGGCATAAAAAAAAAAATGACCTATGACCGTCTCCGACCCTGCTATATCTATGCAAAAATTCAGCTTGATTCGTTCAGCAGCGTTTAGCCGTGATAACGCGACAAACACCCAGACAGAGAGACAGATACACAGAGAGACTGAGTTACATTCGAATTGATAATATTTAGTTACGATGTTTTCTTTGATATTCCCTTATATATATTCTTTAGTATTTTATGTTAAGTGTTAGTTGACAAACGAGTATGACAAAAGACACGGACCCCGGAGTTCATGGTTCTAACCAAAGAATAGGATGAAGACGGAACAAGTCATAAATAAATATATATTTATAAAAACCTATTCGGATGTCGGCATCCGAGAAAGGTAGAGTGCTAACGTTCATCTAACATTGAAAAATGAAAACGGAGGAAAAGGAGTAGAGAAACTCTTTTTACCCAGATTCAAAAGTTATTGTAAGTAGTTACGTATAAGAAATGAAATTAGTATTTCACTTGTTGCTTAAACGTGTCTGGATTTGTAAACAAATATATTAGGTTTATTTTAGAAATGTAATAATACAGTTTATAATTTATTCCATCATATTATTTACATGCTGAACTGGGAGAAAAATAAGACTGCCCAAGGAGGGTAATGTTTTTGGGGTATATGTATACATAAGTATGTTTGGGTGTTCCTTTATCACTTCCTGTGTAGCCTTGACCGATTTTAACGAGTGATTTGTCGTTGGATTCGTCTTTACATTTGACATTTGTGTTTCCGAATGACATTTGTTGCATTTTTCATTATTTGTTTTAGGCAGGGGCGGATTTCCCAATAGATCTAGTAGGCCCGGGCCTAGGACGGCAAAACTTGGTGATATTTTATTTTTTAGTATAGTCACGCCCTCTGTGAGCTTACACGTCAATATTTAAAAACTCAAAATAAGGAGGACGACCAACTTGAGGTGTCCCCTTTAATAGGATAAAAGAGTATTCCCTCTTAGCTTTTCGAAAGTTTCTATTTCTGTCACTACTTTGGTAGGGAATACCCGTGAAACATAGATGAAACGAAATGGGTTTCCAGTTCAGAAATAAATAAATAAAATCGGTAAAAAATCGGGAGAATTTCCTTTTATTCTCAGAAATCATGTGGAAATCTTCGTCCCATATCGGTAGAAATACTAAAACAGATTCGAAACTCCTACAATCCGATCTCGACCGTCTCGTGTCGTGGTGTCGGTCCGACGGAATGGATCTCAATGCAGCTAAATGTTATTCGATTCATTTCTCTAGGAAAACAAAATGTAGTCATAACAAGTACAAAATTAACAACGTCTTGCTTAGTGAACCAGACAGTATTAGAGACTTGGGAATAATCCTGGATAGTAAATTGAGACTTAATTTACACATTGACAACATATGTTCGAGGGCATCAAAGTCTCTTGGATTTGTACTACGTAACTGCAAAGACTTTAAAAGCAGTAAGACTAAAATTATATTATATAAATTATAATATACAATTCTTTGGTTCGTAGTTGGCCTGGAATACTGCAGTGTAGCCTGGAACCCATTTTACGATATTTATACAAGAAGGCTAGAAAGTATACAAAAACGTTTCCTATGGCACTTAGCTTTCTCATGTAATATAGCAAAATCTATAAGAAGATACTCCGACAGGTTGAAGTATTTCCGTATGGACTCTCTCTCAAATCGAAGACAAATCGAATATAATTGTGGTGACGTTTAGCCTGATTCCATTGCTTGCCTCCTTCTTTGTTATAACGACGTACATCATGTTGTTGTCTATTAAATAAATAAAATAAAATAAACAGTATGTTGGAGACCATGCAAAGGGGGCGGCAATTTTCCATAGGCCTAGGGCAGCCAACGCATTAAATCCCTGGTTTTAGGAATACAATCTAGTTTTCCTGCTGCTTCAATCCATTTTTGGTAATCGTGGTTCATTTTTAGTAGTAGGATCGCCAGGTAAACTGCAAATTATTCAATGTATATTAATACGACTCTGTCAAGAAAGTACCGGGAAAAGGTTAATACACAACATTTTAGTTGTTTTTCCAAATTTATTTTATGGCCTTCAGAAATTATACACTTACGCCAACGAATAATCCAACCATCGAAATGTTTTTTAAAGGTTTTTTCCGGAATTGAGTTCAGTTCTCGCCACGAATTCTCTTTTATTAAAACGGATGCCACGAAAGGGTAATTTGAGTTTAGGAAAAGAAAGAAGTCAGCTGGAGCCATATCTGGTGAATAAGGTGGTTGCTCGATGGTATTTGTTGAGTTTTTGATCAAAAATTCGTTCACAATGATGACCTTGAGCGAAGGCGCATTATCGTGGTGCAAAATCTATGTTTTTTTTTGTCCATTATGAAATTCGAAACACACACTAGAGATTTTATTTATTTTATTTATTTACAAAATCCACAGCCCTTAGAGAAAAAACAGACAAAAACTTACAAAACTTAAGTAACAGTCAATTATGGATTTATATTTTATAATTGGACTTCTAACTACAGACATAAAGTTATCTATGTGTATGTGTGCGTGCGTGTATGTTTGTGGGTGCGTGTATGTATGGGAGGGTGAGTGCGTGCCTTAGAGAAAAAACAGACAAAAACTCACAAAACTTAAGTAACATCCAATTATGGATTTATATTTTATAATTGGATTTCTAACTACAGACATAAAGTTATCTATGTGTATGTGTGCGTGCGTGTATGTTTGTGGGTGCGTGTATGTATGGGAGGGTGAGTGCGTGCTTATGTTTGTGTGTGTGAAGGAGAAGAGTGTAGTGTGAGGATGTATAAATGCAGGTATTTAAGTTACACAGTTAATTGTCATGAATAATTTTAAAGATATCCCTTTTAAAAATTTCCTTATTATAGTAAAAGATGTCAACTAAGTTATTAAATTTCGTATTGTAAGTTATATGTAGACGGCTAATAATTGAGTTCTGTGCATAGTTAGTCCGAGAATGTGTGACTGCAAATAATTTGGTGTGTCTAGTGCCAAATGATGCAACAAAAACAGCACTGTATTTAATCTAAATGACAGATAAAATAAACTAACATTTTTTTTTTACATCTGCTGCGTCACAGATTTCTTCCTATTATTATAGGGCTTGCATCTTATTTCTCTTGGTTGCAGAGACGCCATACATCGAGGCGGTCTCCCATTACAAGCAATCATTTGTATCTATACCTCCTCGGTATCGTGAAAACGGAGCCGCATCAATTTAATCAATATACGTTATATACACAGTATGCACATGCATCGGCCTTACCGATCTAACCATCATATAATACCATACTCCGCCGGGTATAGGACTATAGGGTCACGCCAGCCTACGTCATCAGCGTGCATAAGCAAGAGCAGGATACGTAATTCAAACACGTTAGACAAAGATATATTAAATACACGAAAAAATGCGGATAGTGACGTATGATGGTGTAATGCAATACATTAACAACGACAATTTATTTCACACGCATCATATTAGTTTTAATTGAAAGTATATCTGTAGGTTTTATGTAAGAAAATCGAGGAAGAACCTAGTAGCGATTCTAGTTTCTTCTGTGGCTTTAGAGTGCCACAGCACATGCTCCATTGTTTCGTTCTCTTGCATGCAACCACGGCACAGCGGACTGTCCATAGCTCCCATTTTGTACAAGTGACTATTCAAATTGCAATGACCGGTTATAAGGCGTACTAGTTGACGAAGGTCCTGTCGTTGCAATTTCAATAGATTATTAGAGATGTTTCTGTAGAGGGTCGGAAAGGCGGCCTTGGAATGTTGACTGTCGGCTTTCTTGTCTCACAGTTTTTTTTGTTCTTTGTCGGTGTGGCGGCGCAGTAGCTCACGCACTTCCATCGCTGATGGCAGTACACCTGCAGAGACCCACTACGTCGCCGTTTGCCTGCTTCCTTACACCCTCCTTGGCAAGGGTGTCCGCCACGTTGTTTCCCGGACATGATCCGTGGATGACCATACATATTATATTATAATTAGCTTGCCCGCACGGCTTCGCTCACATAGGCTACATAAATCAAACACCCCATTTCACCTGTTTAGGGGGTTTTCGATAAATCCGAGACACGCCTTTCTTTATTTGTTATGATGACCACCTACATAAACCGAGTTTAATTGGCTGGAGGTGGAATTTCGTCCTTATTGTTTACCTAGCTACCATTTGTTTTATTATTTTATTGGGTTCAAATTTCACGTCTCCATCATAAGCGGTTTGGTCTGTCCGTCGATTCCTAGAAAAGGTCTTGTTGTTTTATATGTATTGATTGAGCTGTTTTGACGATGAAGCAGTAAAAATATTGGCTAGTGTTGTAATAAATAATTATTACTATGATGATATTATAATTGTGGCATCTTCGGAAAATTGTTCAGAAAGTTTCCCGGTCGGGGTGCTCACAACACTGCAATGAGCCAATGAGTAAAAGAGAAGGTTTATGATAAGTCTTTGTTGCAGGTGCGTTTGCCCGGTGCACGCTAGAACGTGCGTCACGCTGGCGCCGGCCTGTCTCCTTACCTGCCACCTAGTCCCCAGTGGTTTTTGCGTATTGGACATAAGAAGGAAAAAGCGCCACGTGTGGACCTGCGTATTTCTCGGGGCGGGCGCCTTGCGCCGCCCCAAAGGTGCTTAGGTAAGTATTTGCGTGCTTTGACAACACCAACGAGAATAATCCACAACCTCTACTGTCTTATAACAATGACACTAAGATATTCCCTAAAATATTTCCAACGATAGTCGTTACGATATACGACGAATAATATGTCAGTACGTGTGTATGTTGTACTTGTTGCTGCTTTTTACCCCTACCAAGGACACTTGCTTAATTCTGCTCTGCAAGAAAATATTGTACGGTCAGATTGTATTGAATGTATAAAATAGTATTGTACATTTTATTACACTGTTCTGGTTTGGGGTGAGCGTATTTTTTTTAATTTAAATATATTTTGTACAAATCAAATATTTAAGGTAGCTTCACATTACAGATGCGCGAGGCCGAGGCACGGTCAAATATCTGTAGCATATTTTTCTAAGAACTAATTCACGATAGACAGTGCCAGTGAATTTTGCTATAAAAAGTATGCGATAGATATGTGACCGTGCCACGCCGGTCGTGCCCCGTCCGGGGCACGGCCCTGTTTCGACCCGGTGTAACGTAGCGTGAATAATCTACATTTAATATCATTAGTAGGACAGAGATAACCTGACAGAGATCTTAAATTTTTACGTAATTTATTTGTATTTTTTGCTGATAGGGCAAGTACATAAAATATCCTTAGTTATTATTATAGTGTGCTAATGCAAATGTCGAAAGTTTGTTGAAGAGCTACGAAATTATTTGTTGTTTTATAATACTCAATAATTATGCTTATTCATAAAAGTCCCAAGATCGAATCACATAAATATTTGCATTGATTTCTTTTCTGAATTTTGTGGTGAATCTACTTCAGTTCAGTCTGCTTGAAGTTGCGAAGCTGTACGTTGTTTATAGCGTTTACCTTCTGCCCTCGTTTCCATGGAATCACCCGGGGGGCGGCTTCTACCCCCCTATATAAAGTCTGTTTACAAGCAAAACCTGCCTCAGTATAAAATAGCGCGAACTACCAATTGGTCGTCAGTTCATAAACAAATTGATCTCCATTTATTTAATAAAAATATTATTTTATTAGTTTCTGCATAACTTCCCAGTTGATACAATTCACTGGGAACGGAACTTGTGGTTTTAAAGAACATTTTTATTTGTTGGAACCATGTAGGGAGTTTACTTTGTTGGCAGTTCCTAATTAACTATTCACTTCCTACAAACAGTTACTAGACAGATTGTGCTGTGTGGTTAAAAATAGTGACTTTCCGAGATGCTAAAGTGCTGTATATTTTTTTTTTCCGCCACGATGTTTTTACACCGGTTAGTAATCAGTTTACTAAATAATTGTCATATATTCACCCTCATTGCCTCTGCGAAATCGAAAACTTTTTGCGCTTTTTTTGTTCTGTTTATTTTTTTCTCTAGTACAATGCATTATTTTTATGGTACCTTTGTGTTTGCTAATATTATAGTGCGATTGCAATATTTGTCGTGGCTGTTGCTCTTTTTTTTTTATTCTGTTTGTCATTTTTGTACTTTCAATTGCTACCATTCAATACCACAATTATTAATTTGGAATATAAAAACGACAGAGCTAAACTTTAAGACAAATAAATAAAAATAAATATGAAACAAAGAAGAGAAGGGATGAGAAGTGGGGTTGGGGGATGGCGATGCAATCCCTGGGAGGAAAGTGGGTGGACAGGTGTGGGGCGGTAGGTTCCCGCTCACTACCTCCAATTATTGCATAACTATTGTTTATCAATCAACTTTAATACTCTTCTTGGGTTTCTGCGTCCCAGGCCTTTTTACACTTGCACAAAGTGTAAATTGGAAATATGGATGAGCGGGACGAGAACTACGTGACCCAGATAGACTATGGGAGGCAATGGTTCAGGTCATGGACCCGTTTCCTTCTCTTCTTCTTAAACGTAGAGATTCTTCTTCAGCCACCGATAATATTAGCAAAACCTCAGGTTCGATATCAAAAGACATATTTTCCTACCGAGAAACTAAATATAATGACGCGCGGGAATTCGCGTCAGTGTGGGAGGCTAAGCCCTGAATACTGAAACGTTTGTTAACTTTGACGACAGATTAAATCTATTGCTGCCTTTGTCATTTGCTTAGTGCCAAACAAAGGCAGTATTAGAATTAATCTGTTGTCAAAGTTAACGAAAGTTTCAGTATTCGTGGGTAAGCGAGCGAATCGCGCCGCAAGCGAATAGCTCGCTCGCCTCAGATTGACCGAAGCTTTCATTTCACCTTTTTTTAACCCGCTAGATCCCACTGCTGGGCAAAGGTCTCCCCCAATTCCCTCCATCTCTCACGCTCCATCCCTAGCCGAGACCATTTACGACGAAACGCGTTCAAGTCGTCTCGCCGACGCTTTCGGGGCCTTCCGGGTGGCCTATGCATCTTGGGAGGTGCATCTTCAGGCACCTCTATATATTATTATTATAATTATCGTAAATAAGAAAGTATTTGAAATGAGCTGGAATTACTGTTACAGAAGCGTATGCTCAAGTACAAATAATAGATTGAAAGATGTCTTTTGTGGCTACGAAATAAACTAGTAGTCCTGCGAACAGTAGACCGACACAAACTTTTCTTGCATAACCTCAATTCTACAATTTAATTTTGTCGCCGTTTTTTTTTTGCCGTCGGCGCTTTTTGATTGGTGGCGTATTATCGCTTTCATCTGTCCGTATGTTAGTACTCGCTTATAGCGTCTCCGAGTATAGACTGTAATTTTTGTCGTACAGGTCGTATTTTCCAACCAATGTTGACGACACTTGCTTACAAGTCCTACAGTTTTATAGGTTTTTTTTTGTCGTTTGCGATTTTGCGGCGGCATAAACTAATTCTAATCAATAATTTTGAATATGAATAAAATCGGACAAGAGGTTGTCAAGATATAAGGCCGTTGTTACTCGCGTACAGCGTCTCCGAGTATAGACTGTAATTTTTGCCGTACAGGTCGTATTTTCCAACCAATGTTGACGACACTTGGTTACAGGTCCTACAGTTTTGTAGGTTTTTTTTTGTCGTTCGCGATTTTGCGGCGTCATAAACTCAATTCTAATGAATAATTTTGAATATGAATAAAATCGGTCAAGACGCTGTCAAGATATAAGGTCGTGAGGACTCAGTTGGGCACATCGACCTGAGAACTCACTGGGAATAGATTGGGATAAAGAAAGCTGTAGATGTTGACGTTGAATAAGAAGTTTAGTAGTAGAATTACTATGAATTTTGATATATAGTGGGGCCAAAAATAGAGGAATAAGTAACTAAGTAACTAGTTTTAGCGTGATTAAGTCCTGATACTTTAAATTATGTGTTCAAATCGCGAAAGTTTAAAAGTTACAGAGGAATAAGTGTTCCTTAAGAGATACTTTCTCTTTTGATCCGAAAATACTGATGGCTTCCCCCTATTCAGCTATACCTGTGAATTTAGAAGAGTCGGTAGAGGTGGACCGTGTGTTGTGGACCCCAGAATAAAAAGATTTTGTGTATTTTTTTTTTTCTGTAAGCTGATCAAAATGAGTCCAAACTCCATCAATCTACTGTTAGTCGTTGAGGAGTTCCGTTTTCCATCTTCCGTATCCATTATCATCGGATCTCGACAGGCAAGCAAAATTTCAACTCAATTAAACAAACCTCTGTTCAATTTTAAAATTTACTTGCAAGATTTGACCTTAACATACATACATACATACATACAAACAAACATACATGAATATATATATACAAACATTGCAAGTTAAATAAAAGCTTGTAAAAATGTCACCGAATGCATATTTTTAATAGCTTCATATTTTGAGCGTTAACAGTAGTAACAACCGACGGCCGCCGTTTAACAAACGAGAGAGAAAGAGAGGAATATATTTTCCTCTCATTTTCTCTCGTTGGTCTGCTGTCCGTAGTTGTCAGGTGTATTAAGGGTTCCAATCACTGTGATAGAGTACACTTGCGATATGTAAACTGTATTTAATTTAATATATATTTTTAATTCGTCCGCTGTGCCGCCTAGAAATGATTATAATCTTCAATCATACCGCGAAAGATTACAATTATGGTTGATAGGTCGAACAGAAAACTCATGGCGCAAAAATATTGCTTAAAAATATCGGCATGTTCGAGACCCTGCAGGGGGGCAATCTACCATAAACCTAGGGCAGCCAATAGGTATATCAAATCCGCCCCCGAATATGGCGGATTTTATAACCTAACTTCGCAACTGGAAAACATAGTTTTTGGGATAATTATGGCTTGTTTGGTATCTGAAGTAATCGATTGATGAATAGTATTTAAATCGTTTAACTTATTTGACTCCATACGAGTATAAACAAGAGCAAATTGTCAAGGAATTCGCTAGTATATATGCGAAATGGCGCGAGGACGTAATCGGGTTTTAGTTTTTCGACCTATGTCATGTTTCTAGTCCTTTTTTATCACACGTAGAAGAAACCACAGATCACAATAGATACCGCATTACGAGATTCGTTGTTCCTACAAAAAGTCACCAAAGTTTCAGGAAGGCGCGGGTCGCGGTGAGTGCGACTAAGCGTTCTCATTGGCAATCTCAAGGTTACGCCTACTCGCGCCTAATAATCAATCAGAGTAATTTCTTATAAGTGTATTTAGACTAATGTGTGGTGCGCTTCGAGCGTCCTGAATGCAGAATCTAGGGTGTGATCTGTGGGATAAACGAACACACATTCACATTGAATTCATTAGAAATGCTCACTAGAATTCTGTTAAGAGGTTATTTAGAGAAAAAGATAGCGCTATACACTTTAGCGCGCAGATGAAAAGAGATGGCTTTAGCGCGCGTTGGTCAAAATGGGGTAGCGTTATTGTAAATACACTAGGGGTTCTAAGCACCTGCGAAAAATGTGTGTAAATCGATCTCGTTTTCCCTCTTGGCTGTAATTCTAGACGAAATAAAAAAAAAACATAAATTATCTCATAATAAGGGTTATAATCTACATAACTAATCAGGTGCACTGAATAGAAAAATCATGTATTTTTTTCAAATTAGGCCATTAGTCTAACCTCCTAGTCGAAAAACCATTATTATGTTATTTTGGAAAGTTCTCCAAAACGCACGAGAAGTCAGCGCCTCATGACAACTGTGATTCATGTAATATTTATGTGATTCGATCTTCATACGTTTAAGGTCTCTGTCTGACTTTGCGATTACAATGCGTACTTTTAAATATTCGATTTGTGTGTAGACCAAGCCTGTGCTATACAAAAGTTATTTTCAATTTGTTTAGATCTCCCCCTGATGGCTTTTTGACATCAGGTCAAGGCAAAAATGAGGTAGATTTAGAATATCTAGATCTCAATCCATGCACTGAAGTATTCATCTGTGAAGACAATGTCTTATGTTTAACCAAGTAAGTGTATTTTGTGCATGCGTGATGTTTCATATCATAATATATACATACCTTACATAATATATATCATATATATATCCTTCTCAGCCAGCCGAGTACTTGAACCATTTCGTGTTGTTGTGATCAGTGATAAGTTATTGGCGCCTTTATTTTGTCTTCATAATGAAACCAATACAGCTATTTATTTTAATTACGTCATACATTTTAAAATCACCCCAACGTTTTGTCCTACCCTTAAGTAAACGGTAGGAATATCTGCATCCGTTTTTATTGTCTATTTGCTACATTAAATTTATATAAATTTCATGTAACGTACTCAAACAATCATGAAAGTACGTCTAAAACTTCCAAAAGTCCTAGAAGTATTGGTAACTACTACCAAAAACTTGGGCTCTATTCAGTTAGTAGAAACAGGCACAGGGTCTTCGAAATATATCATTGATCTGTCTGTCAATTTCAGTCATTGCTCAGTCTTGAAAATAATAAATGTTTAAATGTTCGGCTGTAACTGAAATATCTTCCTACGCCTAAATGTCTTTATTTAAGCTAATTTTGTCTTTTATTTTTGAGTGTTGTGTTTTATTTGTTCCTTTTTAGAGCTGAGGAATTAAACACGATGAGTACGGGGGAAGATGAACCTTCGCTCAGTGTAAACGGAAGATTGAGACCTCGTAAATCAAACAGCTCCACCACATCTAGCCCTCAAAACAAAAACAATCGGAAAACAGAAGGCAAACTCGCCCAGGACAGGCCCAAACGATCCAGTACCCCGTCCAAGGCGTCGCCGGCCAAACAAGATGATCTCGTTACCCAGTCTGACGCTGCGCCCGCCCCTCTATTTTTGTGTCCATACTGCGAAAGAAAATTTAACACTAGACAAACTGTATCTAAACATGCAAGACGCATTCATCTTTCGACTTCAAAACAAGACAATTTCATCAAATGCCTGTACTGCAATCATTCAGACGCCGAATCCAACGGCATTATCAAGCACATGGTCGACAGTCATCCCAACCAGTACTTCGCTTGTCTGGACTGCCATACTCGATTCCCTTCCACGACGGAGCTTGCCGAGCATAAACATGACGTCTGCGAGAAACAAAAACCGACATACCGGAGCAGATTACGACAAAACACTTCGCCACGACTTAAAAAGAATCAGAAAAAGCCGATTAAGAGGGAAAAGTCGGCGAATTGTAATGAAAGCACGCAGCTTACTGACAACCATAGCTTTAACGGTATTGTTATATCCTGCGAGTTGAAACCGTCTGATATGCATGATGAGACTGACATCGAAGACAAAATAACTACCAACCTGATCTTGCCGTCTTCGAAGACTCTCGGCAATACGCCTGTGGAAAAAAATGCTGTCATCGTTCTAGATGACTTGCAGTGGAACAAACGCATACCTCCTAATTTTTCTTTTCACAACTCGGATGCGGACCAGATTCTTTCCAGACTTGGCGTCGTTCATCGTTCGCCTAGAGTCGGAGAGTCACGAAAGGATTTAATAAGAATCATGGATGAGCCTAACGAAAAGTTTGAAAAGTGTTTTGATACCAGTTTCTATTCGAAAGTAGCCAAAAACGTTCAAGAAAACTTAGCAAAATACCTGGACGGGACGTTTAATTTCAATCCAAACAAAGATACCACTATAAAGACAAGAAAGTCGAAAGCTAGCGTAATGATCAACACTGCTGAAGGATTTCCAATACTTTTGGCTCACGAGCAGTTCTCGCGCAATCTGTTCGACGGATTCATAACCAGAACCGTGGCGCCAAAACATAAATGGAAATGGGACACCGCCGAGAATGATAAAAACTTGGTGATGCTACTTGATGAGACTAAACGTGATAGCCACGTCAATAACTGTATCATCACTTTGATCTCGAGTTTAGACATTTGGACGCAATTGCGAATGAAGAGTAAGTTCGAAGAGATATTCAAAACCACGCCCACAGCAAAAAAGACGGAGAAACTAAATATAATTAGTATGGAGCTGAAAGAGATTCTTGAAAGCCGAGATATTCCGTCGAGTTCTTCGCAGATGGTGCAATATAAGAAAAAACCAGTGGAGGAGGGAGCGGGATCGGAGTTGCCGGCATACTTGGGCCTGTCGGCGTCAAGCAGCTTGTGCGAGCTGCAGCCGGCGGTGCTTAGCGGCGAGTGGGTACGGCCGCGGTGCTACGTGTGCTGCGCGTGCGGCGAGCAGACCCGCGACGCGCGCACTCTCTCTACGCACTTGGCCACCCAGCACCCTAACGCGCAGGTCCAGCATTATGAGATCGTCGGCGAGACGCTGCTTAGCGCCGATATTCTCAAACACCTATACGTGCCGCCCAGTCAGATCTCTAACAGGACTCGCCCGCCCCGAGGGTTCAGGGATTGCACAAAGTGCAAAAAGTCCGTTACTCTGGAAGAATTACACCAGCACATGTTGGATTGTGCTGGCGATACTCCCACGGTGCGCAGGAAGTGTCGCTACCGGCCCTTCGGCGTGCGCAGGCGCCGGCCACGCTTGTCTGACAATACAATACGTAAGAAAATGCGCAAAGATATCAGGTCTCGCCACAGACAGAAGGCTCATATGAGACCCAGACCCAAGACCCGAACTGAAGTCGGAGATGGTGAGTTTTGAAAATTTCTTCCCTTTTTACGCTTGAATCGTTATATGTTATATATTCTAATATAAGTATATATTTAACACCTTCATTAATTTGTATCCCCCTTTCAAGCCTCTATGCATTAATACTGTTAAGGAACGTATTTAAGCCATTATATGTTGCAAACTACTAACTGCAACTAATCTCGACTTAAAATATAAGCAAAATAAGTATGGTTGGAGAGTTGTCTCTTTTCTTAAATTATTACGGAAGATGTATATTAAAAATACGCTCCTTTTGTTACATTTCACTGTCTTAGCCTTTTCTTTACATTTATAATTGACTAATTCGAGAAAAAATATAGCGCTGTATGCTTTTGCGCGCTTATGAAAAGAGATGGCTTTAGCGCACGCTAGTAAAAAAATCAGATCATAGCTAATTACAACTAAACCACGAAACAATCAAAATTATCTCCTATACTACCCAAGATATTATATTATCTCAGTATTATAGTAACAATAACTTGATTATACCAGAGACGTTCTGAGATCTAGCGAAACACGTTTGTAAATCGAAGGTTTTTCAATGTTTTTTTTTTCTACCGAGAAAATGTTATGGATCCTTGTTTTCCCTCTGAACTATACGCGATAGAAACAAAAAATACATATTTCAACATAAGATCTTTAATCTGCATAACTAATAAGAATAGAAATACCAATTTTTATTAAGTTTAGCTTCTTAATCAACCAAATAAACGAAAACCCTGAAAAGATCGCTTGTTATTGTAAATGTAGATTGTGACGTGTCACACAAAACAATAATTACGTGAATCGCCATAGCGCGGGTACTCGCGACTGGCGTCTGACCAACTTGATCCCAGATCCTCGTACATACGCGTCTATTATATTTGTGCGTGTAGTTGTTATCGCTCGATGTACGGAGCCGGCCTTCTGTATCTATTTATTTTATTTTGTTTATTTTGCGTCAATTTCGGTGGAGTCGAGTGAAGCGAGCCACCATCGTACTTTCTGAGCTTTTAGTCGCTCGGATGTCGTGTCGTAATGACGCTTAAAAAATGCAATTTTTTTTCAATTCCTTGTAATATAATGAAATGTTGACCCCATATCGTCTTGCCATGGCGTCACACAAAATACTAGTAACACTAAAGAAGTTTCGTATAATTTAAAACGCTTTACATGATATTTTATCAGTTGCGAACTAAGAACCGTGCGTACTTGCATTAGATAATGGTCAGCGCTTGCTGCGTGTTAAACAAACTTTTCCAAAATAATTGCGAATCAAAATTTGCGCCCTAAGAACTTTGCCTATAAAATTTACCATGAGCTTGTCACGACACGCACTTGACAATTTACTACTTACAGATATTTTGTTTTGTCTGAATATTATATGACTTTATCTCAACAGAGTCTCGTAGCTTTCAATGGGGAGCCACAGGGAAAACTAATCTCAGACGGCGCCACCATGCTGGTGCTGGTCATTAGTATGAGCACTTCGTGCTTCATATCTCAACTGCCTCCTTGACTTTGGAGCTTCTAGCTTTGAAAATGAGAAAATTCTGTACTGCGTCATTTTTCATGTTTTTACGATTACAGTTTTAAGACTAGTTTTTTTAATTTATTAAATAGTAAAATTAGGTACTGCTATTAGGTATATTATACGTGTTAATGAATGAACTAAGTACTCACCAGTAAACCTGCTCTCCTCGTAAAAATCATTAGGTTTGAAATGGTCACGACAATCTCGCAGTTTGGTTCAAAGCTTTGATTCGCAGCTTCCGTTGTTTCTCATCACAAAACGGATGTTTCTCGATCCACAGATCGAGAAACGATCTGTACCTTTATTTTTACACTAAAATGCACACACAGAGGTATGTTTTAATACTAGACGATATTTATTATTTATTTACTAAAATTTTCTATTGGTATTTGACACTTTTGACAGTAAAACAACACCAGCCATAATGCGCCACCAAGCGAGATAAATAGGCAGTGCATCTCTCCATTGTTTAGGTCCGATGTCCGCCGCGTGCCATTTCACTCGCTCGGACTTACTCGCACTATTTGAACGAGCGGGATGGCAAACTCTGACCATCGCTACCTAACTTACGCAATAAGGCTAATAGTTAAATCTTCATTCTGTTTATTTCTTAACCTCATTGCTACTATTGCGTTATAATTTATTGAAAGCTTACGGATGATTTTTTGGAGCTTACAAGCATTGTTTTTTATTGTAAGCTCCATTAAAACTTGTATGATAAAAAAACAGACTCAAATAACACACGTAATTAATAATATAACTATTGTTCGAAGCTAAGCAATAAACAAAGATACATATTTTTTCTCTGTACTGAGAACTGCTCTCGTGTGGAGGTACTGGAATTATACGACTCATTTATACTCGGTTGGTTGGTATAAAAATGGTCTCGGTTAGTTGACATTTTGGTTTTATAATAGCTTCATTAGTATAGTCAATCTATAAAAGAACATCAAAATGAAACGCCTTTTAATTTCTTACGCTTTTTAATTTGCATAATATGATCTATTCAGGAACATCATAAGATCAAAATGTGTGCAAATTTACTAATTTCGACGTCATCAATGATCAATGCAACTAGATTAAAAATAGCAGGAATAGTTATCGCACCAAAAATAACTCATAAAAAAAAATGCTCGTCCTTATTTTTCTACGGGGATTTACGGGGATGGTAAATCGACAAGTAGGCAGAAGCCGCATCCTAGTTGGTTTTTGTTTTGAAGTTTGTATCTTTTTGTAACAACAGAGGTTCAGATCAAACATTAGTTTCTGCAATTAATAGTAGTTTTACCCGACTTCCCAAAAAAGAAGGTAATGTTTTGGGCGTGTATATAAATTTGTATGTATTTATGTATGTTGTGTGCCACTCAACGATTCATCAAAATTATCGAGTATTTCCAAAAAACCATAAGTAGGTCTGTATGAATACGGCCAATATATTAAATGATTCAGTACATTTGGTACGGAAACAAGGTTTTGTGGTGTGATTTAGTGTTAATGAATATTATGTTACTTATTCAACAAAAACGGTATTGGCATATCTTCATTAAATTTTAAAGCGAGTCCGAGTACAAGCCCGCCGTCGAAACTATGGTTGGCTAAGAAACGAGCATAGTTAATTTGTTAATTCTACGCGGCTTTGCTGTCCATGTGCAACGCACGAGCCGCACGGTTGCTGCGCGGATGTTGCGCTCATATTTCATGTGTTGTGGTTCAAACAGGTCATAGTATTACAAAAAGCGCGGGTTTGTGTGGCTGCTGCTAACACACGTCTGGTTTGTGGAAGTCTTTGAACCTTTTTAGCAACTAATAACGTGTTTTGTCTTTTTAGCGGAGACTATTCGGAAGATGATAGCAGATCTACCGGCAAAACGAAACAGGATTACGCCAACGAGTGTTCTAAGGCCAAGAAGAACGGTTGTAAAAACTAACAATCAGGTCAAACATAGATCTTCGGAGGACAAAAAATCCAAACATCGACCTGTGAAAAGTTTAAATAAGCCCAACAAAAGTGAAGCAGCAAAGAAACAAAATGATACTGATAATTCATCCACAATAGATGAAGACGACCAGCCCTTAAAGTTGAGTGCTACACGTATTTTGACTAGAGCGGGAAATGGCAAAGAATTGTTACGTAGAAGAGCTACAATAAATAAAACCAAGAAAAAAAAGCAGAGTAACAAACAAGATACAAACATGCAAGGGCTCCTGCCAAATTATTACATTACGCCCCCCTATGAGTTTAACACCAAAATACTAGACCAGAACATGTATAATCATGATGGTTCAAATCTAGAACCATCCAACGTGTCAAGGAGCAACGTTTTGCGACCCACAGCATTGCGGCCAGACGGATACCCGCCATTTAGCTCTTACTGCTTTCCTTACCAGCAGAATATAGAAAGAGAGAGACACAATCACTCAGCTTTTCAAGAAATCTATCAAGAGACGATAAACGCGGACCTAACGGATCGAGTGCCGCAATATCAATCGGTACTAGAAAGTTCGCACCAGTGGGTCGATGTGAAGAGTGCCGGCCCTAGCAACATCAGGCAGCATAGCAGCCGCGATGATAATAATATGCAGAGTAGCAAAGACCACTCTGTAAGAGGAGGAGACGGAAGCAACCAAAATAACAATATTGCTCAGGCACCTAACATGCCTCTAAAACATTCCATAGCAAGTCTAACTTCTGATACCGATGATCGTGGTGCATCAATCCCTAACCAATCAATCAATCACTCCTTTTTATTACCATTGGTAATGAATACAACTTTTGTCCATGAATCTGCGGATAGTCGAAAAATATTCGAAAACGAAGCAACGGTTGACAAAGTGGACAAGCCGCCCTTATCAAATAATCCAACACAATCTAAAAAATCAAAAGAACAACGGCCTGTAGCGTATAATCCTATAGATTTGGATAACCTCAGCGCTTACACACCGTCTCAGTGCGATCCGATCAGATCTCAAAACTCGATGGTACCATCATTTTTACCAAATGAATCGATTGAATCTCGAGCAGCTAGTAAACAAACGTTCTTGCAGGATTCGATTGGTCTACACGGGCAACTGCCTTTGGTGGACAAATTTAAGTCTAAACTACACGTTGAGCAAACACACATACGGACGGGCTTGAAAGAATTAACAGAAATTAATCAAGGTCATAAAATAGCACACTCAATTAAAGAGACAAAAACAGAGACCGATAAAAGTAAATATAGTAAAACTCGGAAAGGCCTAAATGATTGTATTGCAATGTTACGAACTAAAAAAGGCATACGGCTCGACAAAATCACTAGTGAACACGGTGATGATGAAAACATGGACTGTGAAGTTATTGACTTAGAAACTGTAGATTCTGAAGTTACCACAATCGGAAGTTCAGATCAAACTTTGTCTGGCAGTAAAAGCATAAACATAACACCAACTCATTTATCTTCTGGCCAAGATGGAGGTTTTAGAATCCAACGCCTTTCCACCGATCACTTACCTGCTGAAACCGACGGCACTGTTCTCCAACAGAAAAAAGTACATATTGACAGCGATCATCCATCGCCAAAACCGAAACAACACGAAGAAGAATTTAATCAAACAATGTCTACGTGTGGCCGAGAATCTAGCAAACACAGTCCAGTAGAAGACGCGCATATGGTATCTTCATCTTCACCAGTACTCATAAAACATTCCGACTATCGCAAGACTGACCTGACTATTATGCACAACATGAGGCGTAATTCACACGCCGAAATCCAGACTCGCGAAGACCCTCAACTACTTCATAGCAGTAAAGTTAGCCAAAATATTCAAAAGCTTATTGATTTTAATGTTCCGAATTTGACCAAACCTTTTCGTGAAGTACAGGCTATTAAAAACAAGAAAAAGGAAGACATGAAGATAATGCGTGAGTTCAGATATCGTGTTGAACATGAAGTGGATAATCAACGAAGCACTCCAGGGCCTGCATCAACGATAAATGAGGCAGTCTCGAAATCTGAACAAGCGGAAGAAATCACTGCTAAAACCGTTGAACCAGCTGCACAAACAATTGAAATAGCTGCACAACCATTTTCTGAAATTGCTTTGAGCACAGACGACTCAATAGATGCAAAAATGGCTTTTCCGCAATCCAAAGTTTCACATGCATCGAGAAGGACAAGACGTAAGCCTATTAAAACTAAAGCAAATTTGATACAACAATCCGAACAGATACCACATAGAGGGCAAACTACTCCGCAAAAACAAATGGTTGTGTCGCCTCAGCATCATGATTTGCGAGCAGTTGGGACGAGTCCGATAGACTTGATTATGCAACCTTATAACTATTTGCCGACAGTGTCACCTACACATGAAACACTACCTATAAAAACTCCTCCTCCGCCCCCGCCAAACCCCATCTATGCTCGACGAGAATCCTGCAAACGAGTTTTGGATTGTTCAGAAAGCAGCGCTGCTGTCGTTGAAAATAAAGATCATCTTTCCCTGACTAACGCAGTTGGAACATCTCCAGAAACTTATGCTGAAAGTATTATGAACATGCATAATTTACGCCATCACTCTATTGAATTAGCTAATTCACAAACAATGACTGCCAATTATGATAAATTAATGGCATACCGCAATCAATATGAAAAAGCTCTTATGAGTATATCTCTAACTAGCCGAGGAGTATCCCTTCCCCATAACATTAATCGAGACAATTGCATTAACGACAGTTCGCGTTATGATAAACCTAATGAGCTGCATAGTCTTTATCCATCTAATACAACATTCGTGTCTATGACTCACGACACACATGGAATTATGCATGTAAATCCAAACGCATTAAGTAGTAGTGTAAATATGAGTAGCACTCGTGACACACAAGACAACTACAAGACGACCCAAGAAAATGAACAGTTTATGAATGTTCATAGACAAAGATCTGATAATATAGAAGCAAAAAGAGGCCACTCCTTGAAAATTGGTGAACACGTAGACAAATATTTCATGCAAGAAAGCAAAGCTATCAAACAAAAGTCTACTACATTAGATACCAACTCTCACGCACTTACTTCTCGCAGGACCTCTGAAGTATATTACAACCGCTCGTCGCCCTATCAACGAAATGGTCCAAATATGAATACATTAGACCATTTTGTAGATATGGGGTTCGATAAAAACAAGGAAACACATAATAATGCATTACGTGCATATCATGAATCTGTTGCTTCGTTCGCAGTACCTACAGCTACATATTCTAACAACGTAATGCACATGCAACATAACGCAATTTCCTCGATACCGTCATTATCTTGTGAGCCTAATGTGGATGAGATGGCTCCTTTAGATTTGAGCTGTGACGCAAAATCTCGAAATGACCAGACGTTAGATTTAAGTAAAAAATCGACAGATGTCTTCAAAGACCCCTGCAATATCCCGATATGTAACGAAAAACACCCTGATGAAGTAGCCCTGAATCCTATTTTATTTCGGCGCAATTATATTGGAGAAATGCGTTCAGTATTGTCGTCTGAAACTGAACATATTGAAGAGCTTGTCCATCAAGTACCTCCTAACGTCTCATTGGATAAACCTGGAAAAGATAACCTAGAAATGTCAACTCAAGAATTCTCATACCAGCAGGCATTAACTACCAGTGTTCAGTCTGCAAACGTTGTCAACTCAGAGCTTTTAGACAAATCGTTAAACAATTCAAATAAGAATATTAATTCTGATGACGAAACTACAAACAAAATTCCAAATACTGGTAATGATAAAAACTATTCAAATGACCAGTTACAATCTTTACCGCCTGAATGTAATTATTCAATACCTCATGACTCGCAGATTTTAAATTCAAAGGCAATTTATAGTAAAGATAGCCAGCAAGAAAAAACATTTCTTCAAAACAAAAAGATTATACGACCTGTACTGCATGTAAATCCGGAAGCAAAATTTGAAGACGAAACATCGAAAAACACAAAACCTTGCGCACCTATCAATACGGATGATCAAAACGCAGAAAACAATAATTCACATGGATGGGATCCACATCCTTATGTGGATCATCGCATAACTTCGCCTAATGTTCCATCTGTCAATGCGAACGATGTGACGAACCAAAATAATTCCACTTCAGAGATCAAACCCAGAGAAAGAAATGCTCAAATTTGCGATCATGAAGTATTTCCAGATAATGACAACGTACAAATTGAACAAGACGCGGAAACTGCTCGAAAAATTGCTATGTTACCAGAAGAATTAGTCAAAATTTTAGGCACCATTCCTAAAGATCATCGGAATCAGTTGTTAAATGTTTTGCCTCAATATGTATCTACTCCACTGTCGAACTTAGAAAATGACACGAGAAATACAATGTCTTCTACTAACATCCAAAAAAATCTAAAATCAAGAGCAGACACCAAACAAAATATTTCCGGGTCTTGTGATTCGAACAGGCTTTCCGTGAATACTGCAATTACTCCAAGCAGCGTTATTCCTAAGAAGCGACACTCACCTTCTCATTCCAAAGGAAGATTAAATTCTAGTGAATCACAGTCTGCTGGTTCAATGATGCCTCCGTCGTTTGCACCGACATTGTCACAGAGTTCACCAATAGCACATACTGAGTCCGCGAACAATTTAAAATACTCGCCAACAGGCTCATTGATTAAAGCAAATTATTCTGAAAATTTAGTTAATCCCACACGTAAAACAGAAGAAAAAGACTGGACCGATATCAAACTAACTGACGAGTCGAGCAAACCGGCTCATTTGAACAAGAATACTGAAGTCCCGGCTTTTACCTCCCCTACACCTGATCAAGATGTAACTCTTAAACTACCTACAAAACAAAAACCCTCTAATGAACAAACTGCTAGTTTAAGAGCCGTCCGTATCAAAACAACATCTACCAAAAAATCTTTTTCAGACGATAAGCAATTACTGGGCAGTTATTGCTATTCGACAAATGTAAAATCGGATGAGAAATGTTCAAACTCGGGACAGATTATTGGCCCTGGTTTTCAAGACAGTCATGTAAATCCAACTGATTTGAAATACGAAATGAATAAGTCAAATGACCAGCACACAGAGAACAAGGGTGATAGCGTTAACGAAGTTATTTTACGGGATACAATAAAACAAAATACGGATCACTTTCAAGACGGAATTAAAACTATAGAAACTGAAATTCTTAGTCAGACAAAGGTAGAAAATAATGATAATTATACCCACAATGTACCACATCATGCAAGGTTATCCCAAAATGAATGTAACATCATCTCACACGATACACCTCAAGATAGTGACCAGTCTAAAAATACGATTACTTTGGAACGATCATCATCTGTGCCTTTGCAGGAAACAAATACGGCTGTCGATCATTTTTTAGAACAATTGAAATCGACGAGTTTCCCAAAAAGTGGAATTACTGAAGATGAAGTATTTGCACTTACGCCAAAAATTATTTCTCCCGAAAATGAGACGGAGAAAGAATTGATAAATACCATTGTAATTCAATTTGATAGCACTAAAAATGATTTCACGCCAGATATAAAGATACCTGAGAAAACAAAAAACACCACTGAAACCAAAATAGTAGGACAATCTTCCGATGATAATATAGAAGTACAACCATTATCATCAACCTCTACTGAAAATCATGATGCTAAACAGGACAATGAACTAAAAGACGAGGAATCAAAAAAGGAGCCTCTTATCAAGAACGTGTTATCTTTAGAGCTTGAAATTAAAACTGCTCACAAAATATCAACACCAAATGAAGATGATTCTGATGACGACGTCACTTTGGCAGTTATCAAACAAAATAATTGCAAACCAGATTATAAAAGAAGAAAGACGACTAAAAAGCCGGGAAATTCTCCTGGGTTAAAAAGTAAAGACAATAGAAGTAAATTGAAAGTAGCGTCGAAGCGACAGAAAAAGAAGTTATCAAAAAGCCCAGAAATTATACAAAGCAACAAACTCTCTGATGATATTGCAAGCAATACTATCTTTATTCAACCTGATGACAATAGTGAAATCAGATTTAACGACGACAAATGCAGAAATATCGCTAACATGCTGCCTATCACTACAGAAATAGATAAAGTTAAAAATAAGATAAAAGAAAATGATGATGACCTAGTTCTCGGACGGCCTAATGAAATTGTAACCACATTTGATTATGACAATAAAAATGAGCAGAAGGAAACCACTGATACAAAAATGAATTTGCAGCCAGAAAATATAATAAAATATGCCAGTGAACAAATCCAGGCTTTACCAGTTTTGGATATTTCAAGCAATGTTGAATTAGATAAAGCATACGTTTCTTTAGACGAAAGTCAATCAAAAATAAAAAAAACAAATATTAACAAAAGTGAAATAAAATGTAATCTGTCTAATGTTGACAGGAATAATGAACTAGATTTATTTAGTTCAATATTGAATAAGACCAAGCCAGATGAAAAAGACGTTAAGGATTTTACGGAAATTTCTAATAAAGACTCCGAAAAGATAAATCCCATTACAACACCGATAGACAGCATCCCAAGTGATTTTCAATTATGTTCTGAAATTATTGAAGTCAATACACTGCCGTTGCGTCGCAGTAGACGTGGCAAATCAATGTACGTAGATAGTAGTTACTTAAAGGACAGTGAACAAATAGAAGATCGTAACAAAAAAACTCCTCTGACCATGAAAAGACTCATACTCTCAAGAGTAGAAAAAGAGAAAAAGCGTATAAGTGAATCTAGCATCTTGGAAAAAAGTGATGATGTCACTGATGAGTATTTGGCAATTACTTCTGAAGAGTCAGAGTTTCCGTGCGTAAAGAAAGAAAAACTGATAAAACGTAAAAAATCTCCCCAGTCAAGACGGATATCAAAGAAAATAAAACCAATCGATACAAATGACGTCGAGGAGGAACTTTCGGAGCTTTCGGAGCTCAGTAACTTACACAGTACTTCAGAAAATAATAGCTGTATATTACGAGAATTACCTAACGCAGAAAATAAAATTGCTGAATTAGATTCCTGCAATGATGATTTAAAATGTCGTGCTATTTCTGACAATAATGCGAGTTTGTCTGAAAACACAACAATTGTTAGCAATGAGAAGGAATCTGACGTGGCTGGCGATAGTTTAATAGAAATCAAAGAAACCACTACTTCGGTAAAGAGGAAATTAAATACTAATAAATCAATTGATATTGTTTCATCTCAGTCAAAGAAAACAAAGTATCACAAAAAAAAATATCAGTCTGATTTCGATTCTGACGACGATAAAGTTTTGCTGGAAACTAAACAAAAAATTGCAACTGAAAAGCATTTGCTAGATGACCACGACAGCAGTAGTATATCTAAAGAAGAAGAAGACAATAACGGAGAGTCACCAAAAGGTTTGAATGAAGCGAATAATGACATACTTAAGCAAACAGCCAATGCAAGTGTCCCAAGTGAAACTCGCGTGACATGTTACAGCAGGTCCATTTCAAGTAGAAGGCCCCGATCATCTTCTACTTCTTTTAAAGATCACGCTAATTACGACCCATATGATATCGATTTTATAGATATTATTGAAACTTCTGGACCGATATTAAAGAAAAAAGGTAAAAACGCAAGTAATAAGCAGTCCGCTAAATTGCACCACGACTGCAAGCTAAATGTTCCGAAAGAAGTTATAAATAATTCACCACATAAAGATTCAAAGCAAACAGTCACTAAAATTCAACCAAATATGAACAACGAATCTGATTCGGATTCTTCAAAAAGCGATGTACCGTTACAAAAATACGTAGATAATAAACTATCCAAAGTAGATTTAAAAAATAAGAATCAGAAAAATTGCAATGAATTCACTGACAGTACTGAAAGCATCAAAACCTCAAACCAAACAAGTCTCGATATTAAACAAACACCTACCACAGAAAATAGTGACTATAGTAACGATGAAAAACCTTGCAGTAATAATTCAAATGTAGAAGTGGCTCCTACGCCTTTTAAAAGTAAAAAAACTACAAAACGAGCTAGCACTGATAACATATTGTGCGAAAGCGACACACCTCTCAAAGATGACAATCAAAACACTAATATCTCAGTGGATCAAACTACACAAAAGTTATCAATTAATAAACAAAAGAAAACTCGTCGTACACAAGCGGGAAATGATGTTGATTCTGCTATTGTATCTAACGAAGATGATCAACAGCTACGTTCTGACAAATTTATGGAGAATTTTGGCTTTTATTCTGAACGAATACCACGTAAATCCAACTTATTGGCTTCAAAGAAGATTTCGGAGACATTCCATTTGATTGGCAACGAGAAAGACGACTCTTACTTCTGCCACAAAGAAAAGCCTTCCAGAAAATCAGCTGCAAACGAAAGTAAGAAGAAATCCGAGACTGGGAGTAACATGGTTGCTTCACTAGGTTGGTATATCACTTTTTTTTTTATATATATGCGGAATAAAACTCACCGACTTACTAATCGTGAAATATTGAAAAGTACTTTATCAACGAAGTTGAAATTTGGTAGGTAGATTTTTTCTAGGCTTTAGGCGCCAGCTAAGAACGAGTTTGCAAAAGGGCCGAATTGAGGGGAGCAAATTACGCGTTGAAAGCTATATGAAACTCCAGTGTTTTTTATTTTAGGCCCCAGAAAAGCAAGAATAAATGAGTTGAAATGGGGCTGAATGTTGTATTGAAAGTCGATGCTTTTGTTGACATGACACTTGACATTTAGGTTAATGATTTAAAATAAAATAAATAAACGCTGTAATTTTCTTTTTACGTAGGGGACGAATTAGGTACGTAAAATGGGGGCTGGGATGCTGTATGTTGTCCTATGTTTTATATGTTAGGGGCATACAACAATGGCATCGGGCAAAATCACTTAAAAAAAATATTCAAGGAGTATTTGCATAATCAGTTATGACACTTCAAAATGACACTTTCGCAAGAAGTTTTTGTTCGTTCTTTTTGTTTTTAGCATTACTTTATTATTTTTTGACAAATTCTGACTTTCTCAGGTTAAAGATACTTTGTACGTGCCTTTTCATGTTCATTACCAATACGACTGGCCAGATGGTTTTGGCCAGAATTTTAATCACAATTGCTTTTGACCGAAACCGTCAGTGAAAAGTATCTGACTGTTTATTTTTGCAGCTAAACACACTTTTGGCCGACTAAGAGTTTCAACTGTAACATAAATGGGAATAGAGATCAAAGAAAAAATATAATTGGTATAAGAGCTTAGGACATTTCCCTTATGCAAGTGGGGAATTAAACCTTTACCAATGCGCCACTTGTACTAGGCCGAAATGTTAAACATCACTAAAACAAAAGTTTTGAAAAGATAATGATAAAAAAAAAAACGACAGCTCCCAAAAATCTTACTATTATATTTCCGAAAATACGTTTTACAGAATAAAATGAGAAGACGATAGGAGAATCAGATGGCTAAAAGAAGTAGGATAATAGATGAAGATTTCTAGGCTCTTGTGATCTTTTAAAAGTGTCTTACAAAAATGTTTTGCTGTTTCAGATTCGAGAACAGCGACAGGCGACGTAGTTAACTTAGATGTCCAGTCAACCGAGCCTATAATAAATACTAATCCGAATGAATCAGGCGATGTGACGAGGATGGACGACAGCGATCTTGACTCTTTAACGGCCCAAGCCATTATGGACAGTGAAGAAGTTAGAGCTTTAGAAAATGATTTGTTTTCCAGCCTCAGAGAAGCTGCCGAGGCAAGTGCTGCCCGAAATAGTTTTGTAGGATATCAAAATACAAGTGACTTAGACAGCACTCCACAAGCTCCACAAGATGTTACCCAAAAGGATCCTGTTTCGCAAACAGAAGATAAAATTGATGTAAATCTTGAACCCACTAAAAAACCTAACAAAACTAAACAAAATAAACAACCCGGCGTTAAAGACAAAATGTATCCTGATATTGACGAGATAGATATGTTTGAAGACAAGTTTGATAAAATTAAAAGAAAGAGAAGATCGCAAGCAGTGGCAGCGAAACAAGTACAAGTTGTTGCTGAATCTAACACCAGGTAATATTAGTTTATAAAATATCTCTACACTTTACGGTTTTCTCTTGGAAATGTAGGTGTTTTGTCATCTCAGTTAAACCCTTACAACAACATAAAAATTGCATTTGGACATTTTAAAAATAATACAAAAAAAAAACTCGTTGAAAACACTAACATAATGAATAAAATAATGCTCAAATGATAATAACGATATCATTAATGATAATAATCAAAGCGTAATAAAGACAATAATTATGTCTACAAATAACTAAAAGATTGCGAACTCCAGAATCGATACCGATTTTTTTGGGCCTTAGACATTGGCAAGTCTTTTGTGAGTTGTCTTAATCTTACATTATCTTCGTTTATATCCATCTTAGATGTGATAAACAGTAGTTAAACGATCAAAACTTTATTTCGTTTCAAGTTTCCTTTTGCCACGAGGTCTATAAACATTGTGTTTGTCTATCCTTAAGTCATTGCAGTCTCTTAACAAATGCAGCTTTCCACTGAATTTGTTCATTCTTGTCTTTTACTCTTTCTTTCTGTTTGCTGTATATACTTTTATTCATGCTATAACAATTGTTTTTTTACAGTGCAAAATCACGAAAACAATCTGAAAGGAAGAGGACCACAAAAAGCACAAAGAAGAATTATCAGAGCACGCAAGTACCTACGAAAGGAGCACTAAAAGGATTCGAAGGTATAAAAATATCAATTCCTACACAGGATCTTAACATGCCAATCAACGTATCTCCACCGAGGCAGTCAAAGAAGCGACGCAAAACTAACGTCAAAAGAAGAAAAGAAGTAAGTTATTTGGATAGCAGTTGCAGTGAATTTGACGAAAAAGATAAATCAGGTCTTGAGAGAGACATTTACGAATTTAAAGAAAGCGAGGATACAGACTTGTTTGATCTCAGGCCTTCGACCGTAATGGATAGATTTAGGAGTATGCATAATAAAAGTAAACTTAAACATAAGGAGAAAGACAAAGCAAAAGACACGGAAAAAGAAAAACTAAGAAGTAGAGAGAAAGAAAGAAACAGTGAAGCAAAAGTTTCGACGAATTATGAAACAGTCAAAGAACGGAATAAAAGCACTACTAATCAAAATGAAAAGAGACGAAAGAATAGTTTTTCAAGAGAACAGGGGCAAGGCATTGAAAAAGATTTTCGAAGAGATACAAACTATAGTGAAAAGCACTTGGAAAAATGTATGGTCGTAGACCCCTACATGAAACCACTTAATGACTCTGAAACACCAAATTATCGTGAGGTTAACAACGGTAAAAAAGATTTGGATAGTGCCATTGCTAGCACATCTGGTTTTATTCCTGAACGGATGGACGAAAGTGACTACGAAAGTGAGATGTCTTCACCTGAAGGAGATTTTATTTTTTACACATCCAACGATATCAATTGCGTCTGTCCTAGTGATAATGATTCTGATGACAGCGATGTTGAAAGAGCATGCGGCAGATTAAATTGTGTTAACAAAAATAGAAACGCGGACAAGAATGCAGCTATAGAAAATATATTTAAAAACAACGCAGTGCGATGTGAAAAACCTGACACAAAGGAACCAGAAAAACCTAGACCGAACCTCGATCAACTTTTTGACAGTCTACTGGAAACCGAATCTAAGTCTAATAAAAATGACATCTATGAGGACCAAAAAGACGTAATGGAAACAAGAAACATCGATCTTCAAAAAAATATTATGACATCTTTAGCGCACGTGGCGCAACATAATCCGACTGAGCCGAAAGGCGCGAACCATCCATCTGCACTTAACGAAGATATCATTTCTATTTTTGACGAAAGTAACAACACAACAAACTTTCATCAATCTATGCCAACAAATAGTAAATATGAGAGCAATAACACTAATACAGACGAACATACTCCGAGGAAATCTGATTATACATCTTCTTTATGTCAAAACGACATTTTGACAGATTCTAACTCAATGCAAATCTTTTCGATTGATGATAAGCAGAAGGAAAGTATTGGTTATAGTCTAATGTCTGAGGAGTCTACACAGGTTAACTTCTCGGATATCATTGCACATGACACTGCAATGAAAAATGATACAAACGATAAAAAAATATCAAACATAAAATCGACAAAAACGGGTGCTTGTCACATAGCGAACTATAATAGCGAAGATGAATTCGATATTGATAAACCAGAAACATTAAATAGACAGTATATGCACCTCATATTACCCGCCGAAAAAGTATCAACCTGTGTTCAAACAGAAAATAAAACTGATGATTCTGACGCCGAATGCTGCAACGAATCGTCCGCTACCAAATATTTAAAAGGACTGACACCTTCCGAAGCCGCTAATACAGACATTTATACGATAGTGTCTGCACAAAGTACACAGACGGATAAATTGAAGAGGCACGAAAGTGATTCATCGAAGAATGATGACTTTTCACAGTCAAAAAGTGAAGATGAAATGGACATACGAGTCATCCCGAGGAGTCATATTCGTTTACAGAAGTATGACGTTCATGAGAATGCTCATAAATCAAAATCAACTAAGAGCAATCAAACGGAAAAGAATAAGGCCTATAAATCATCCCAATATGATACTCTGACGGATAGCGACGATGATGTTGGAACTGACAAGTGTCATCATACTGATAAAGAACCTGATATAGTTAAAGGAAATGTGAAGGCTTACAGAGGTTCGAATAGCCTTGATGAGACGCCGCCGTACGACGTGGACGCATTCACGGCACCCGCCGCGAGGTCTACAACGGATAAAAATTCTCCAAGGAAATCAGACGAAGGTATCAGCACAAGCCACGACTACAGCGCCGACGCGTTCGACCAGTCATTGGACAACGCGGGCGTCGCGCGCCAAAGAGCGAGAAGAAAATGTGCAGTCGGCAAGCAAAACGTACTGGCCGAACATTGGAGCTCGGAGTCAGAGTTCGACGGTGTTCCTCCGAGGCCCAATAGCGCCGACTCCGTGGTAGCGCACGCTCCTCGCAGGAAGAAGAGTAGGAAGAAAGAAGGGCATCACGCGGGCGTGAGGAAGGCTAGCCGGCATTTGGCGAAGAGTGACAGCAAGGGCGCGAGGGGGCGCGTGGCGAGCGGCGGCCGCAGCGAGGAGGGCGACACGTGCGCGAGCGGAAGTGGTACGCGCGCGCCTCGTGGGCCGAAGATGCGCGCGCGCGCTGCGCATTATTGGTCCTCGGAGGGCGAGGACCTGGCCGGGCCGCAGCCGCAGCATGGCTGGATTGTCGGCGACAGCCACAAGAAGCTGGTCACTATGCTCGCACACGCCAAGGGGCGCAAGCGCAACAACGCTGAAAAACACTTAGACTAATATTACCCACAATATTTAGACTGTAGTTTATATTGATCTTGTACATACTTGTAAATACACACTTTACAAAATCATAGAGTAGGTACTATATATATATATATATATATATATATTATTATTATTATTATTAAATATGTAAATAAATTGTACGTTTGTTTTAGTCGAATTGTGTATAACTGTTTTGAGGACTGATTTTATTTTTAGCGAGATGTTTAAATTCCAATAATATTTTAATTTTATGAATTGAAGTTCTAACAGTCCTCCTAGAAGTTTAAGTTGACAGATTTTATTTATGGGGCACTTTTAATTTCAATGCAAATTACTCTTTTATTTTGATCTAAATTAGATCCAATATATTAATTGAAAGAATTGAAACATACCTAGGATTTTTAATTGACATATAATTATAATGGGGCACATTCTATGTCTATGCTGATTACTTGTAGATTTTATTTTGATTTAAATTAGATGAGATTTGTAATTGTTTTGATTCATAAGATAGGAAAATAGTATTATATTAATTATTGTAATTTATAAATGCATACAATTTAAACACAACATTATTTGTACGGGTTTTTGTTACCGTATAGATGGTATAAAAATGACTGCTATTTTTTGAATACAGTGTTGTGGTAGAGAATGCCCAATATGGTACAGAGTTTTCTCTGTTTTCAAGATCGAAATATCTTCCAAATTATTTTATAATTCACAACATTTTGCAGCCAGAATCTAATTTTATTAATATTAATATTAACGGGATTTATTTTTCTCTTCAAAAGTGTATACCGGCTGTACACTGTCGCTGTCCTGACAATTTACGAAGGCGCGCGTATTACAAAAATGAATGGTGGCAGGCACCTTTTTAAATTGTCCGGTTTTATTTTATTTTAAATAGGTGGTACAGCCGGGCTTAATCGATGTTTGTTGTTCGTTGTCGTTTAATTATGTCATCCGTATTTTTTTATTGTGCTGGTGATGGAATACCTTGTATAATATAGTACTTGCTACTTTAAAACAAGTTTAGTGTTGAAGGACATACTTCTATAATTTCATGGGCATTTTCTTTTTAAAATTAAATATTTTTGTATATCTATGGTCTTATTTTCTCGCGATTTTTTTCTGTGTAATAGGAGATTTTCTGACAGCCGATTAAAAAAACGTGGCGTTAGCTAACAATGACGTGATAAAAAGCGAGTAGCCAGCTGCCATCAAGTCAAGTCAGTCACTGTCACCGTCACAGAGTACTGTCGACTGCTCGACGATCACTCTGCCCTACGAGTTTCACCTAGGAAAGTAAGCGTTCCTATTTTAGTGCAGAGAGCAATATATGGAAGTGTAGCCATTTCCAAACAGTTTTTTTAATTTATATACTTTCAAGAGGGGCAATAAACAAATCGAAAAATGTTAATGAATGACATTTCTGAGAGGTGGTTATTGCGAAGATTGTAAGGCTCGGCCGACAACGTTGCGCGATCATATACCTAATCGCGTGCTCATGATGTCTAATGTAGCCAAGGATTCATTTCGTCATTGATCTAAATGCTCGAAAGGTCGCACTGACTTCATTATTTTGTCAACGCCATCTATTTTACTAATGTATTTTTTTTGGGCTCTCCGAAAATCTCCCATTGCAATGAGATGGTAGGTACTTCCGAAATGTGCGCGTTAAAAATGTATCGCCTACATTCTTTCTGAAAAACGTATTGTTACAAAAACGAGAATTTGTACGGTAAACCCAACGATCTCTAAAGCATCTTTCCTAGCTGTAAGCAGGATGATGCGTTCCATGTATTGAGTTTATTGAATTCTCGGCGTTATTTCAATCGTTCTTAAGATCTCATTTGTTGTGTTGTGCTCGCACGCACTTTGTGTATTTAATTTGGTAATTTTGTGTTTGCTATTAGGAAAACATAAGAACAATCGAAATAAAATCGAGAATAAAATGGGTCGTTCCTATTGGTCCCACCACTTCGCCCCACTGGTGCGACCACGAGGAAATGCAGTTCCTCGTGGACCCATTCAGCAAAAAAAAAAACCTATTAAAATACGTTTGAGGAGCCAAGATCACTTTATTTTAATCTCACAAATGCAATTACCTTGAACTCATTAGTATTTTTATTTAGCCTGTTTTGGTAAGTAATTTCATCAATGGGTCCACGACGAACTACCAAATAGTATAAACTAGAGCAGTAATCGCTTAGAACGCACGGAAGGCGTCTTTATTAAGATCGTGGCGTTTCGTTCCGCTGATTGTTGGGTATGCCTAAAGCGAGCACAAACTAAAATTAAATTTATGCAGGACGCGGGTTTTCCTGGATTTACACGGGACAGTCGCTGTCGCCAAATTTCTGTCGTATTTGTCTCCAAGGTAGGAATTCACGTTGTCGAGCCCTGGACAGGAGACAATAAGTAATAACTTTAAACGTGGAATCCAATTATCATATCCGAAAAACAGTACAATATTTCTGTAACTGAATAAAACGGGATGGCTAAGGCATGGGGGGAGGGGTAGAACCCCCTACGGTCTTGGTTGTCCACGGTCGACAGTTAGTGGCCAATGCCATCTGCGTTATCTAAAGTCCAGTAAAAGTGAACAGTATAGTCATTTTTTAAAAAACGGTCGACAGACGAAGTGTACCACGCAGCGCCGATTTCAGCGCAGTCTACATTGTGTCGCTGTCACATGTCAATACACAAAAAAAAAACAAGACGACTACCACGACAGCGATTTGGCGACAGCGACTTCCCAATGTAAATCCAGCACAACTCTTCCCGCCTAGATTACTTCCTACATTGGCAGATAACCCGCTTTACTGTTATCTCTATCACAAGTGAGCCCTTACTTCCTTTGAAACACCAGGGACTTGGTAACACCAGGGACTTGTTATAACAAGCGCGGATGGGGCGCTGAGTCACAAAGTGTATGGCGCTCTTTGGAGCAGCGGTGTGTGCTTGTTGTATTTCATTCCATAGAACGCCATACACTTTTGTGTCAAGCGCTCCATCCGCGTGCCCTGCGCGCTTACTATATCAAGTTAGCACTGTTTCGTTTATGGCCGTCAAACGACATTTTTTCAAAAATTTCATTTTACAAGTAGGTACCTACCTACCTTCTGCCCTATATACTACTGATTATGATGATGACGGATTAAGTAAATGTAAGTTGTGAATTTTATTTACTTTTATGAGAATGTTCTTTGAAGAAACTATCAATTTTCTATTTCAAACAGAGAAATCCGATCATTTTTGTATTAAAATATCACAAGTATTTCAATGAAAACTAAGGTAGGTACTATTAATATGTGTTAGTTATATTAATATGGCAACTTTACGAAATTGATGTCGTATAAATATATGTATGTAGTTTTTATTTAAGTATAATAGGGATAACATATTACTTAACCACTCACGCGCTGTGATGTAAGCGATACGCTGCGTAATGCAGTTATCGGCGACATTTACGAACAGCAAATGGCGCGTTTTGGTTTCGGGTTTTACAGGTCGTAAACATAATTAAGAAACTTTATGAAATTCTCACAAATAGTTTATATGAATCGGGCCGTAAGAAAAATATATTACGTAGTATTTAAAAAAGACTCCCAAGATACTTCGAAGAGATTCTTTTTTTTTTTTAAGAATCTTAGATTATTTTTTTTATTGAGCAGAGCCCGTACGTACCGTCAAAGGTTCAAAGCGATGATTGTTAGGATCAGTACGACGCTTCACGACTGCAAATCGTAACGCGCCGCGATAGGGTCGCGGTAGACTGAACCTAACAATCAACGCGCAAAGTCACGGACGGTGACGGTGTTCTATATAAATTATAAAAAAATACTATCACAGCGTGCTTATAACAAAAAAATACCGTATATGTGCTTCTGCAAGTGAGGGGTTAAGCGATATACTACCTTTAATAATAAATGTCTGTAAATGCCCCTCCTCATTCATAATGAATATGTTTTAATTCTATTTTGATATATGAGAAATTGATAATATTTTATGATTATGGCTTGTGCAGCTCGACCGTGGGTTTTCTCCTCGTAAAGGACTAAGGAATGCCGCTCATTAGACGCCCAATACTCACCTGGCTAGAAGCAAACCATTGAAATGTGGGCCTTGTATTACGTATAGCAAGTGAGGTACATCGAGAGCATGACGCGTCGACCAGGATGTTTGTCGCGTGATTCTACCTTACTGCTTACGATATAGGGCTTACATTTCTATGATTTGCTTTTAATCAGTTAGGTTTAGGGAGTAAAGTGCGACAGCACTAATAAAACCAGCCAGTATAAATTATTTGTGTGTGTTTCATTGTATGATCTCGGTTCTGTTGTCGGATAAGAAGGCTACGCTCCGGCTGCGCACTGTCTGTGAAGGCTGATAATGAGGTCGGGCGACTGGTGTGTTTCGCGTTTATTAAATAATTTGTTAACTATTTTTATGCCTACGTTAGATATTTTGAGTATTACGTATCGTGAAATCTCAATCATTTATCTAGTCCAGTAAAAGAAAGACTCAGTATTTAACCCACTTCTTTATCAGCCTTGAAATAAATAGTTAGTACCTATGTGGTTTAATTTGCGAGCGTTTTTCATATAATGATTGGTACGAAAATATTTGCAGCTTCTTTGTGTGAAATATTAATTGTAATGAAAATCTATATGTAAACAAATTTTAATGGAATAAACATTCAAGCTCATTTTTGGCTGTGTTTTTTTATTTTTTATGTGGGACAATCTTACCGAGGCGGGACACGAGTGCGTGGGTTAGGGTGCGTTTCCACTGAGGCGGAGACGAGCGAAGCGGAGACAAGACTCAATCGACCAATCAAATTGAAATCCATAAATCTAGTCTCAGTTCAGCTAATAGTTGACTCGTATATTCAAGACTGGTTGGAGATGTTATTCAAGACTGGCTGCGTCCAGCTGTTTCACCCGCGGAGACAATCCCTCAGAAACAGTATATTTTTCTGGAATAAAAAGTATATTAGCCTATAAGTCACTCTCGGGCTCATAAACTTTAACTAACATAAACTAACCCGAGAATGATCAAGTCTATCCATTGCTCTATTACTGCGTGAAACAGGAAGAGGGTTTCCCCGTGGCGTTTCAGTGGCGGAATTACCAACAGGCTAAGGCATTTACACGGCCTTATGAACTAAATATCTACACCATTCAAATCCTGAAATGTGACTTTTCCGCTAGGAGTATGCTAGGGAGGCAAATTTTAGGGGCGGTAACTATATAAACCGTTTTATTTAAAATTAGTTTGTTAATTTTGAAACAGCATTTTCCGCCCCAAAAATCTGCCGGCCTAAGGGACTTGTCCGACCGCAAACGATGAGCGAGCAGCGAGTAGAGCTAGGACGTGGTGTCGCTGAGCTATGCGAGTGTACGGAGTCTCTCGGCGAGTTTTCTGACCGGCAGGGGAGCATCGCTCAGCCAGTATTATCTTTAAAATAGCTCGGTGCGACAAACTAGTGGAGAGAGAGTTCTCGCCAAACTTTTTGAATAGTCTGTTTAATTATTACTTATATTATGTGACTTATTTTTACTCAAACGGAATGTATAATTATCTATTATAATTCTTTTCTTGAAAGAAAAAATAGTCGACAGTTCGTCTCTTCCTCGCCGTGGGTGAGACGAGTGCCCAAGTTTAAGCCTTCTATTTTGGCAGGAAATTTAATATTTTTTCTGCATTTTCAACAAAAATAAATACAAACTAAGTTATGTTTTTTTTCTTTCCTCCTAAGAGGATTTTGGCGTCGCACGTCTTATGCATTTGCCAGTGTCAAGTATACATTTATATTCTTAAGTTTTGTTAGATATTATCAAACAAGTCATAGTCATGGTCAAAGTCGAGCATAGCAAGTCACGGTCAAGTCCAAGTCATGCCCCAGTAAAGTGGTGAAAACTTTACTAGAGCCCTTCTATGGAGTTTTGGAAACAACACGAAAATTCACGTTTTACGACATTATACCATTCACCAATACTCGTGCATGTTCACGAACACTTAACGGGTAGAAATTCACCGTTTTTACACATTAACACTCGAAATAACACAAGTAAAATTTTTTTTTTTGCAGAATAATAAAATGACGCGACATGAATTCTTCACGTTCCCACCAAAACTCTAAGTTATGTTTAAGCACTGACAGTCGTAGAGCTAAGGGCGGAAAAAATTTAACAGCCTTTTTACTTACGACCATGGAGGACCGACTGGACGAGGACATGTCACTAGGTCCTATTAATCGAAGTTGCAGCGGCGAAGGCAAGGATCTTGTATCACAGCTTCGTCTAAGGGCGAAGGTCTCTGAGGGAATAGGTATGATTTGTCTACTGGTAACTATACAGAATTAAAGAGAAAAAAACAAGCATTTGTTGGAACTATATTTTATTATCGGTTGAGGGTGGTTGCGAGGCAGTTCTCTTAGCTCTCGCGCGCCATACCAGCACCAGGCCCAGCAGCAGTACCACACAGCACACTGCGATCAGTACCGGGATTAGAATTGATAGTAAATCCAGTGACCAGAGCAGCCGCGAACGCAGCTCCTCTTTGTACTCCTCTGGTAAATCTATAGACTGAGAAAAAATACTACTTTAGGTTTAGACACTCGGACAATTATGTGTTTTTCATTTATGGATATACAGGGCTATAAGGAAAGAGGCTCATAGTTCTTATCATTGTAAACAAAGTTTACTATGGGACCATCCCTGAAATTCAGGAACATAATACATAGGTTACTTTTTATCCCGGAAAAATATTAGGTTTTTGTAGAATAGAGAGTGAAACAGCGGGGCGCAGCTAGTAAAGATGTATGTCCTTACTAGCTGCGCCCCGCGGTTTCTCTGCATAAAAAGTAGCCTGTAAATGTGTTATTCTAGGGAATAAGCTGCCTCCATACCAAATTTCATCCAAATCCGTTCAGCCGTTACAGAGTTGAACATGATTAAATACACTTTGATAGTTACCTAAGAAACTTTCGAATTAATAATAATAATAAATATCTGGGACATTTTTGCACACACGGTCATCTGACCCCAAACTAAGCAAAGCTTGTAATATGGCTGCCAGAGACTGATATACGTACATAGATATTTTTAAATACATGCTTATATAGATATTAACACCCAGACATAGAACAAACACAAATATTCATCACATGAATGTTTGTCCTAGATGGGGATCGAACACGCCCCCAAACACAGAAGGTAGGTTCACTACCAACTGAGCCACCGGGGCAGTCAATATTCAATTTATAATATTAGTGTGATACCGCGAAAGATAAGATAATATATGATGCCCTTTATACATCGAAAGGTAAGCGTAGGTTATTTTCATACCTCCTCCACCCATACGATAGGTGTCAGCGCAGTGCGTAGGTTCGCCGTGGCTGGGACCCCACTGACGGGCCGCTGAAAGATGTTGAACTGGGCCCTCTTCGCTCCTCTGATCGGGGTCCCGGTGTTCTTAAATCCAAATAAAACAAAATAGATAAATACAACTCTTTTGACTGGGTAAGTGGGTAACTTATTTCAGACTAGCTTCTGCCCGCGGCTTCGCCCGCGTTGTTACAGGACATAATAATGACGTTCTTGTAAGTTGCATCAATATTTAAAGAAGCTATTGTAATGAATTCGCTATAAGTGCATCACAACAGCACCAGCAGGGCTAGCATGCGCGCCGCGACAAAATCTTCTTTACTCTTCTCGTAAAAAAAGAGACAAACGTATACATAATCGTTGCCGTGTCCCGTTCTTGCATAACAATAAGATTATGGCGCGTTGCGCATGCTAGCCCTGCTTAACACTAGTCGCCGTTTATAACGTATGGGCTACGTCTTCAGGTCAACGTACGCGCACGTGGCGTACGTCGCGTCGACCCAATCTATATAACATTTTTTTCGTTTTTTTTTTTTTAGATCAAACGTCAACTTGACAAAATAGTAAGCGACCGTACGTAAAGGATGAATGTATTAATAATATTGTTTTTTTTTTTAACTGGGACAGTATGGGCATACCCGAATCCTTATGAGATACGGGAAAACTGTCTTAGGAAGCATTTTGTATGAAAACGATTTTAGCGTAGTCTCCTTAAAAATGAGATGTTTTGATTTTTTATTTTTTAAACGGATAAGCAAATTTAATAAACTACTAACTAGTTTTTTTTTTGGCGGGAACGTGAAGAAATCATGTCGCGTCATTATATTATTTTCCATTACTTGTGTTATTTCGATTGTTAATGTGTAAAAACTGTGAATTTTTACCCGTTAAGTGTTCGTGAACATGTACGAGTGTTGGTGAATGGTATAATGTCGTGAAACGTGAATTTTCGTGTTGTTTCCAAAACTCCATAGAAGGCTCTAGTAAAGTTTTCACCACTTTACTGGGGCATGACTAGGACTTGACCGTGACTTGCTTTGCTCGACTTTGACAGCGACTATGACTTGTTTGATTATATCTAACTAAACTTGAGAATAAATATGTATACTTGACACTGGCAAATGCATAAGACGTGCGACGCCAAAATCCTCTTAGGAGGAAAAAAAAAAAAAAAAAAAAAACTACTAACTAGTGCCAGTTAAACTATTACTAACTAACCATAACTATTTTCCCTTCTGATACATTGAAATTAAGAACTAATAGGAGATTTCTCCATTTATTTATTTATTTAAAGAAACACCAACAGTATACATATTAATTATCATCTATGGGGTAACACTTTTTAAATCAGATACAGTAATTAAGTAAGTATTCATATCGAAGTTAAAGTACCATAGAGAATTTATAATTTTTCTATAATAATAGTAAATCTTACCGGCTCAATATCAATGAAGATCCTGTGGTTTTCTTCATGGGGGGTCATGCCGAGGACTCCGTTTCTGTACCTCATGTCAGCGTACAAGAAATGGGGGTAGCTCAGCACCAACATGGCACCTATTGGCAAATACACAATAAGTATCAATTTATTATAGTAAAATTAAGCTTGCCCGCTTCGCTCGCATAGGCTACTATACAGTAAATTAAACTCCCTATTTATTTCACCTCTCCTGAGATATGCCTTTCTTTATTCTATATATTTCGTACACAAACCGATTTGCATCGGCTTATCATGAAAAATATTTTATTTCCATACAATCATTAGAGGCTTATTATATCTCTTTAGAGATGGAATTTCGCAAAATGCGTTCTTACCAAGACTCAGAGATCATACCCTAGATTCTGCGTTCAGGACGCTCGAAGCGCACCACTTATCAGTCTAAATACACTTATAAGAAATTACTCTGATTAGTTAATTGTTAGGCGCGAGTAACGCCAATTGAGATAGCCAATGAAAACGCTTGGTCGCACTCCTCGCGACCCGCGCCTTCCTCAAACTTTGGTGACTTTTTGTGGGAACAACGAATCTCGTAATGCGGTATCTAGTGTGATCTGTGCCTAGAATAAACCATTTGAATAGTATTGGGTCCGAATTTCACACTCATAAGCGGTTTGGTCTGTGCGTTGATTACTAGCAATGTGCTTATTCTTTTATAAGATACTAGCTGAAATCGAATATTTTTCCGGGATAAAAAGTAGCCTATGTGTTAATCCAGGATATAAGCTACCTCCATACCAAATTTCATTCAAATCAGTTCAGCCGTTATCGAGTTGAACTGGGACAAACACACTTACATTCTTTCACACAAACTTTCGTATTTATAATATTAGTGTGATTTAGATAAATGATGCATTCACGAAATATAATACGGTACGGTCCTGGCTAGACAAGTTCTATGACGGTATTAATTGAGAATATTATGCTTAATGATTTGTATTTAGAATAAAACATGTATTATGATTAAAAAAATAAATAAGAAACCCGACAGCAAAATGTAGCTTATATCGTTCACACAACAGCTTACAATGTTATTGAAACTGTCAGAATGTTTTTAAGCGCGGCTCGGGCTGACGAGTCAAAAAGACAAGACAAAAAAATACAAATGTCTTACAAATGTCTTATGTGTTACAAATGTCTTTATAAGTCTTTTTTTCTCCTATGACATTAAGACATATTATTATACAAGATCGGTAGGCTTAATATCTAATACTACCTGCGCCCCGCGGTTTTACCCGCTATTATACAGAAACCGGAAGACATTGTGAAAGTCGCGGGCAACCGGCGGATGCAAGTGGCACATTGTCGGTCGGTGTAGCCGTCTAAGGGGGAGGCCTGTGTTCAGCAGTGGACGTCTTCTGGTTGATAACGTATGTAATGTATACAGAAACCGAATATTTTTCCGGGATAAAAAATTGCCTTTGTGTTAATCCAGGGAGTAAACTTCCTCCATACCAAATTTCATTCAAATCCGTTCAGCCGTTACAGAATGAAAGGGAACAAACACACTTACATACTTACATACAAACTTTCGCATTTCTAATATATTCTAATATAGTGTGATGAGCGACTTTAGCACGATCGGCGAATCACACTAATATTATAAATGGGAAAGTTTGTAAGTAGGTAAGTGTGTTTGTTCCCTGGATTAACATATAATAGGCTACTTTTATCCTGGAAAAATATTCTATTTCTGTAGAATAGCGGGTGAAACGGCAGCGGGTACATAATTATGGGTTTTCATCAACTCACATTTTAGTGTAACACTGGCCTCCGGGCCTCCGAGAGGATTTGTATGGCAATTGTCTTCTGTTTAGTTTATTTTTGAGAACACCGAAATTCACATGCTTTTATTAGGACTATAGACTATGACTATGTTATGAAAGTAAATAAATTAAACACTGTTTTAGACTTTCGTGGTGGTTTACAACGTTACTATTAGTACTCACGGGATATTTACCACGGTTATTATTTTTGTTGAGTCATTAGTTTTGTTCACGGGTCTACCCGTGAACATGGCGCATGCAACTGTGCCGAAATATCGGGAACTCAACAAAAATAATAACCGTGGTAAATATCCCGTGAGTACTAATAGTAAATAAATTTAATTATTCAAGGGGCATCCACGATGCGGTCAAGACAAGTTTAGTGTTTCTGAGAATACATTCGAGGAACAGAAGTCAAGGCTATTAGGTGGGCTTGGGTATATGCATAATATTTATTTTAGCAAATAGTATTTGCGGTTTATGTTAATATTTTTCACAGGAATTAGGATCCACCAAAGTATGGTCGTGAGCTTCGACCAAACTATGGTAAATGAATGGACCGGCCCTAACCACACAACTTCCTAAAAAAATATGTAATTATAAGTATGTATATACATTTGTAACAAAAAAGAAATAATATAATATAATATCAAGGCATCTTTTTTCGGATATTTGGATCGCATGTATTGACTTACGGTCTCGCACTTTTCACAGACTGAGAGCGACTGAAGCAAGGTGAGCGCCGGCGCTCACTTTAAAGTCTTCAAAATTATCTTACTTGGGCGTACTTCCATTAATTTTACTTTGGTAGAATGTCGTACGGAGATAGCTCGCGGCGGATTTGGCTCAATGCGGTTATAGGCAGGTTGATATAAAGATAAATATTGTTATTTAATATTATAGGATATACTTAGTATAATTTGTTGTGATTTTTTCATACAACATAAGATTTTGAAAACCGATAATTTTGTACATTTAAACCATGCTACACATATACACTTCTACTCCATGTGACAGCCACATCCCCAAAAACCAAGTATTTTTGTTGTTTTTTCGTTCTTACCCCGGGATCCTGAAACGTTTGTTAACTTTGACGACAGATTAAGTCTATTGCTGTCTTTGTCATTTGCTTAGTGCCAGACAAAGGCGGAATTAGAATTAATCTGTTGTCAAAGTTAACAAACGTTTCAGAATCTCGATGATAGATAATTAAGTCATCCGACATACGAGTAATGCAAATAAGCACACTATAATCTCCTTCTACATACATTATACATACTTACATATACCTATAGACTAGACAATACTGTACTACCTTTAGATTTATCAGATCGCACTTCAGTTTTGGCTCCAGACATAGAGCCAATAGCTTCCCAAAATATCGAGTAAATCAAAGAAATTCACAACAAAAATCAGTCATAGTCATGCACATCACATCATGTCGTAATGCTCTAGTAAAGTAGTAGGAGGGAGCTTTACTGGAATCTTCTACGGAGTTTTCGAAACAATAAGAAAAGACACGATTCTTATCTTCAATTTTCCCCACACTCATACTCACACTTAATTGAATAAATATCCTCCATTAACACTTGAAAGAACACAAGTTTTGAAAGAGTTTTTGGCGGGAACGTGAAGACGTCATGTCGCGTCATGTTGCGTCATTGTATTATTTTCCAAAACTTGTGATACGCCGAGTGTTAATGTTTAAAGATTGTGGTTTTTTATCCATTAAGTGTTCGTGAACTTGCACAAGTGTTGGTGTATAGTTTATTGTTGTGAAACGTGACTCTTCGTGTTGTTTCCAAAACTCCAAAGAAACCTCTAGTAAATTCTCCGCCACTTTACTGGAGCATAACGTGAAGTTGACTGGGACTTACTTTGCTTGATTTACACTATGACTTATTTTATTGGTGAATTATTTAACTTTTAGTTGAAATATTACAATACTTGACACTGGCTAAATACACAACACAACGTGTGGAGCCAAAACATAAGAGTAAAAAAATAAAGTTTTGAAAAATAATACAAAGCGGCGACCTGTTTTATTTTCCACGTTGGCGACAAAACTGCAAAAGAGACTTCAAAAGAGACATTTAAATGCATATTTACATTAAGCAGCTAATTTGAATTCAGTGCACCTCGTTAGTTATGTAGATTAGAAATCTTATTTTGAGATATATGATTTTTTATTATATCGTCTATTATAAAGCTAAGACGGAAAACATGATTACATGACATTTTCTCGATAAAATAAATTATTGAAAAAACCTCAATTTACAGGCATTTCTCTCTAGCGCTCCGAACCCCTAGTGGATATTCCAGTGATTATTACCCTAATACTAAGGTAAAAATAGTATCTAGGATAGCATAGAACAGAATTTAGATTGATTTCCTGGTTTAGTTGTAATTAACAATAAATTATCTGATTTTTTGACTAGCGCGCTATGCTCTCTGTTCATCTGCGCGCGAAAGTTTTTTTTTTTTGAAATATACTATGTATACTAACTAATATACGTACAGTTCGTTCACAGTTATTTTTGTATCTCTGACATTTCTGTGTATTTTCTTGCTAGATTGGAATTACTTGCTGTACTTGCTGTATTTTAGTTGTGTTGAATAGATTCTTGGATTTTTCTCTTGAATCGGTGATTATTTGGCGTATCTCAATAAATAAATAAATAAATTTTATTAATCTTGCCGAAAAAGATTCAAAGTTCGAACAGAAAAACCTTTATAGCTAGAGGTTAAACAACTGTGATCGAAGTGTACCAATAACGACAGAAAAAAGAGGACCTGTTACAAGTCACGTCATTTGCGGCACTTTGAATACACAATATGGCGTCAACTCCACCCATTTCACTAGTGATTTTCCAACCCGTCAAAAACATTTGACAGTTTTTGACAGTTAACGTACTAGCTTGGCTGGGATACAAAACATGGCTGACGTGACGAGAGGCGGTCCCAAGTGACGTGAGCATGCAAGCAATACTTTGTGGCCCATCCGCTATAGCAGTGAATCCTTGGAGTGTGCCCATGGTTCCGAGCGGATAAAAAATTTGACACTGACAGATGACTCGTGACAACCATAAGTTGTATTATTTATATCTCTAAAGCATGCTACAACGCCGCGGTATATAATCGTCTCAACCCTGATTTATTATCGAACCGGAGAGGCGAGGATCCTACACGCGTTTAATTATCTCACTTTTCATGGATGTCACATTATGAATATTAATCACTAACATTATACGGTAAGTTATTAATAAACTGACTGCCGCATTGATTGCTTAGTTTTATTGCGGTTGTTAGCTGTATAGAGGAAAAATAACTTGTTAAGATCATGTCAGGCCATGCTTAGTAGGGATCCGTAGGCGCATAGGACGTTTGAAGTATTTATCAGTTTTTTCAGTTTATCTCAAAAAGTTATTAACAATGTTTCCCGAAATAATTTTAAAAGAAAGTTTTTACTAAGATCTATCAACATGGAAATAACAAGTTTCTGAGATGCATAGTATAGAAATGGCAGGGGGGGGGGACACATTGTAAGCAACTTTGTCGGCCCATATTTCGCAAGCGGTACGTCTGATAAAAAAATGGTAAAGGAAACCTTAATACCATTTTAAAAGACCTATTTAATGATACCCCACATGTGGGGCACAAGTAAATTTTTTTTTATCCCCTCTTTACATGTATAACAGCCACCCCATTAATATAAATTTACGATTTTTTTTATTTTATCAAAATTGTCACCTTGCGAAGACCTGTTCAATGACACCCAACAGGGGTGTGTGAAGGGGTGCAGCGAAATTTTTTTTTACCCTCTTTACATGTATGGGAGCTAACCTTATTTTAAAAAAAAAAGGTCTTTTTATTTTTTGAAACTGTACGTCTATACTTAGACTATCGTCGTGCAAAATTTCATGCATGTAAGTTTATAAGCTTGGAAGTTATAAGGCTGTGAAGGATTCAGACAGACAGACAGACGGACGTGACGAACTTATAAGGTTCCTTGTAGTACTACGGAACCCTAAAAACTGGTTCCAATTGATAGAATATCAATGTTGCAGGGGAAAATCAGAAATGTTCGGAGAAGCGATTTTTGTTCCGTAATGGACTGAGATTAATATTTTTGAAATATTTAGATGTCCGTGTACAGGGCAATTGAGAACAAACGAATGTGGTTCAGATTACTGAGAAAGATACCGCGTTGGTTGATAAAAAAAGCCTACATTACAAAGGGTTATTTAATTTTTAATCTACTATTTAATAATATTCTATTAAAACAGCAAAATTACATTACATATTTGGAGAACTGAGGGACCACGAAAATGCGTTGCTTGTTTGTGAGGATTGAGGGACCCCAGGTAAAGGAATTTATTTTCTTATCATTTCGGACCTGTTATTGAGTAAATAAGCTATAAAAAAAAATATTTACTGATTTCTGTATATATTTAATACAACTTTAACATATTTTCCGAGATCTCGCGAGTAGAGTGTGACGATGAGCACACATGAAGGTCTGTAACTAGTAGGCTATAATATTTTTGTATAATATTTTACAAATCCAAGATTAGTTTTTTACCAGGGTTTAGAATTCTACTGAATCCTTGGCTATTTATTTCGCGAATTCCAGGGGCGAGCCCTCAGTGCTACAACAAATAGGTCAGATAACGTCAATTTCATATTTCATCCAAACCATTTCAGCCGTTCAGATAACCCTTTCCTTAGTTGGGTAAAAAACCCGAACACACACTAAAAAAGTAATAAAAAAAAATAAAAAAATATGTAACTCACCGCGTCAGGCGCAGGACGAGCCTACGCTTACGATTTGCCTGCTCATAAATCATTCATAAAATCTGCCCTTATGGTTTCCTTTCTAATTGATCAGAGTATGTTGATTTTTTTTTTTTTTACAAGTCGTGGTAGCTCAGTGGGAGAACGCTTGCCTCACATTCGTAGCGGGTTCGAACCCGGGCGGGCCCGTACCAATGAGTTCTTTGTAACTTACGTAGGGATATACCACTGGCTTTACGGTGAAGGAAAACATCGTGAGGAAACCTGCATATTTCCGGAGAAGAAATTCGATGGCGTATGTGAATCCACCAACCCGCACTGGGCCAGCGTGGTGGATACCTATACCCTTCAAGGGTAGGCTGATATCCCAGCAGTGGGATGTTTAAAGGCTGTTATAGTAGTAGTATGCTGTTTTGTAGGGAATAGTCGTTCAAGTCGTGGTAGCTCAGTGGGAGCAAGCTCGTTTCGCATTAGTGGGGTCGCGGATTCGAACAAGCCCGTACGAATGAGTTCTTTAAAACTTACGTACGGATATATCACTGACTTTTTGACCGTGATGGAAAATATCGTGAGGAAACCTGCTAGAGAACATATTTCCATAGAAGAAATTTGATGGCGTACTCGTATGTCATCGAACACGATGCGATGCATGCGGGCCGACGTGGTGGATATGGCCCAATCACCCTACGAGTGTCAACCGGTTTAAATAGTCTCTGCTCACATCAGAACCCAACCAAAGAATAGGTACTACTTAGCTATTCCCAACATTGTACATAAAGTACTTACACACATATTAGTATTATATTAGTGTGATTCTCTAAGACAGATGTGGGCAACCTTTGGAAGGTCACGGGCCAAATCTTTGAGCATTAATGAAGTTGCGCACAGTAGGGAGAAGAGAGAATGTATGATAGCAGAATTGTAGGGCCTTAAAGCGTCTATTTATTTTACTTTATGGCCGTCTTGTTTTCGCGCCTGAAATTTCACGTCAGCTACAAGTTCATAGAGCATTTTCAACATTGATTTACTTTAAGCAACGTTTGTAAGTAAGGCCTGTATTGTTCACAGGTGTGCCGTTGAATGTCTCCGCTGAACGGGCGGATGGCTAATGGCGGATTTACACTTTTTCCAAGTACAGGCTATTACATTTTTGCCGCCTTTAAATCTACTATTGTCAGTGCTTAGTTTATTTTCGTAATTTAGCAATTTAGCTGAAATTAGCAATTATTTAAAAAATGTGCATAATAGTAGTCTTGAGCCTAGGATGCCAGATTTTAGGGACAGCAAATTTAGGACCCGTTTTTTTTATATTAACCACAAACTGATTTTTTAAAAGTCTGCTAAATTTGCCGCCCCTTCAATCTGCAGCCCTAGGCTCTAGCCTACTCAGCCTACTGGTAAATCCGCCCCCCGATTTTAGTCAGTGACGTCTATAATACAGTAAAATAGAAATCATAATATGAGTAATAATATATCACTGTCATTGGGTACATTTAGCTAAAGTGCAGTAGTAGATAATTTAGTACGACTGCTAAGTGTAAGTGTTCCGCCGGCCGAATCAAATTCCGCGGCGGGCCGCATCCATGCAGTTCGCAGGCCGGGCGTTGCCCATGCGTGCTCTAAGATAACACGTACATTGTACATGGTATGCCTCGTCATAACTAGTCATACAAACATTATGTGATTACGCGAGAGACACCTGTTCCATGATCTTTGTTTGAAATATCACTTGGTCAAGCGTTCGTTTGCTGCTTGTATAGGCTAGCGTGTGGGAATCGTATGTATTGTGTATTGTATAACGGCCAACTTTTATAAAAAAAAGATTTTTCCTTATAATGCACGTCATTAATAGTTATGTAGATTAAAAATCATATTTTATGATATATGTTTTTGTTTTTTTCTGTCATTTAGCAAGGAGGCAAAGAAGGCGGGAAAAAACAATTGCATGACATATTCTCGATAAAAAAATCATTGAAAAGTTCTCAATTCACACACAGTTTTCGCTAGCGCTTTTCTACTATATATAGGTATATTGAAGTGATTATTAACACTAATGGTTAGGTAATACTATTATCTAGGTTTGCATATATACAGAATATTGATTTAATTCCTGGTTTAGATGTAATTAGCAATTATCTGGTTTTTGACTAGCGCGCGCTAAAACCATCACTCTTCATCTGCACGCGTATAGCGCTATCTTTATCTCGAAACTGGTAATACCACGGGCAACATACGTCTTAACTAGGTTCCTAACCAAGGTGTTTTTTTTTATCTTTGCGCAATCACATGCCTAATTTCGTTTGGATGTATGGAGATGCAGTAGGTAGGCCTCCCAGATGAACCGTCATTGTGAAAGTCGCGAGCAACCGTTGGATACAAAATGTCAAGCCTATGTTCAGCAATGGACGTCTTCCGGCTGATAATGATGATGTATGAGGACGTGTCATCGCAATGAACAAATTGTGACGTAAGCATACTTGGAGTTGAGGGAAGTAACATTAAGTCGGGGCTTAGTAACTTCACGAAGGTTTTTGCCAAATCAAGGCCTACAGTTATATATTACTTATTTTATTAGTTGTGCCAAAGCTATCACTCGCGGTTTTTACAAGTTTTTCTAGTTTTAGTTTTTTTTACAAGTTTAGTGCGACTTAAAAAAAAAATGTATCTGTCTACCATAATAAATGCCAGAAATATTTTAAAGAAATTTTCGTTTGATATTTTTTAATTTGACGGAAGAAGACGAAAAAAAACTTTAACCGCTTTTTTACGATCTACCTAAAATATATTGAATGCAGGCTTAGATTATGCATAATCTAAAGTACATGTACTCTAAGATACAGCCCTCTGCCCCGAATAGCAGAATAACTTTAAAATATCAGACAAATTCAGGTTTGTATACGAATAGTTTAGCGAGGCCGAAAGCAGATAATTGAAAATAAAACAAGCATAATTATTATACATGTATAGTATAATAGTAAAAATACTAATTAAATGCATTTAGGCTAGGTAGACAATTTATTTTCGCGTAAATGTATAAACAATATTTTCACTAGGTAACCTAAGTAGAGGTACAAACTTGTACTGGAGAAAGCGAAGAGAACTATTACGATCCAAGAACGTAATAATTCAAAATAACTTAACTGAAGTTTCGACTGAAAAAAAAAAAGTTATGAATTCGCCAACTACCTAAGGGGATAATTTTAAAGTGCTCAGTGATTCAAAAACATATATTTTTAACTTTTCATCACAGACAGCGCTGCTGTGCTGAATGAAGGTGCCTCCACATGGACCTGATTGTTGTGCAGAGGAAAGCTAGACATACATTTAATTGGAGTAAATTTATTGTACTATACGGTTATGGGTAGTTTCTTTTCCACTCGTGGAATTCATGTCTGGCTATCCTTTTCGAATAAATCATATCAAGCCCGGGTGAAGATACCTTGAACTAAATACAAACTTTCGCACGTGAGAATATTTTCACACTTTAATGATCAGCAGACAAGGCAACTTTAAACTAGATTTTCATGTCGCGCGCCATCGTCTGGCTAATCTCTTTTAATTAAAACTAACGAAAATTAAGTATTTTCAAATAACAATAATGTGAAACGTACCTTTGCTTTAAAGTTTTCATATAAAAAAGCGACACACGGAAAGCGGCCAGTAGGTCACTACATCAATAAGTTATAATATTTACATGGCGAGTTCAGACTGAAATATCCCTTATATTGTTGTTTCTATCCGCACGGCTTCTTTCTTCTATTACTAGTATCTCTTAGTGCTCTTGGCAGAAGGTGTAATGGTTGTTGTTCCTCCTGAGAATATATTTATCTTGGATTTATAGTTGCCTCTCGAAAATGAATAAGGTGGTAGCTGGGGTGCTTTTGTTGGGTTCAAGTATAAATCGAATATGTTCTGCGTGATTCTACTTGTTCTTCGCGTAGTTGGCCTTTGCGTTTGCAACGTTGTGAATGTAGGTTTTCGCGTAGTTGTGGAGAAAGAAGGATTTTGCGTCAGAGACGTTGTGAAGAACCAAGGTTTCTGAGTTGTTGACGTTGTAAAGAATGTAGGTCTTTGTGTCGTTGACGACGTGAACAACGCAGGCTTTTGCGATGTTGATATTTTAAAGTACGTAGACTTTTGTGTTGCGTATGTTGTCGTCGTGTACAATTTTGTTACTGATGGCCTTTGTGTGCTTGATGTTAAAAACGACCTAGTCGCTTGTCTATTTCTTGCTGTTGTGACTGATAGTGCATTTTGAGGAAAGAACATAGTTGTCGATGTAGGACTGTTACGATTTGTAAAGTACGATGGCGTCTTAGTTGTTGATGTAGTCGACTTATACGTTGATGTTGGTGGTTTTACTGTAGTTGTAGAGATATTCTGGGCACGGAACGTGAAAGCCCATGGAGGGAATGTAAACGTTGTGCTTGAAACGGTCTTCGGCATCGCTGTAGTACTTGGGAAATTAAACGCAAAAGATGTGAACGTCTGTTTGACAGTACTTTTAAAACCCGGAGATTCGTATCCAGTTGTTGATGTCAGATAGTTGTTTGTTGACCCCCCAGTCGGTGATACATACGCAATATTCCAAGGTTTGTATTTATTAGTCTGTGAATTGTAGGAAGTATACGCAGGCAATTTATATGCAGTGCCTGTTATGTTCACTGGTTTTATTGTAGAGATGAGCACACTCGGTGAGTTATATGAATCGATCGTGCCTTTAACCTTTGATAGTCTGGCTGGTGCGGTCACAGTAGTAAACGAATCACGTGTGCTAGATTCTGCAGGTGGTTTGTAAGTAGAATAGCTTAATGCATTATTTTCCGAAGTAGTAATATCTTCGGTCACTATTATTTTTTGTGAATTTTTGTTAGAGGATGAGGCCTTCTTTCGGAACTGGTTCGTTTCAATGAACCGCCACGGTTTGACCGGCGGGACGTACGGAGTAGTCGTCCTAGTGGTGGTGGTACTGGCGGGCAGCTGGCCTGGTGCAAGCCCCGGGAGCTTCAATTCATCAACTTTATCGTATTTATAATTATACCAATCTAAGCCATTAATCTTGTTGTGGTCGAGCACTTTTCCGTAACTTTCGCGAAAGATGGAGGTAATCGCCAGATATGGTGGCAGGAGGGCGTCAATGTTCGTGTTGTTCGTGTACGTTTTGTCAGCGGGTCTCGTTCTGTACCGGTTTTCGTAAGAGTACGGTGAGTAAGCGTTCAAGGCGCGTCCTTCGCTCGGCGCTGATGTGTCTTTGAGGTTTTCGTCACAGTCGATGAGGTACTTCTTGGTAGATTGCTTACAATGCTGGGGATAGACGACCCAGGCAAGAAAACCGTCGCCCTGCAGGCGTGTGTGCTCCTCGTGCACCTGCAGCGCGCACTCGAGGTCGTCGGCAATATCGTCGTCGCGCAGCGCAGCGCAGGGCAGGCCGCACACCTTGCCCGAGCCACACCAGTACAGCTCGCTGATCTGGAAGATGCCATGATCGCCGCTGTGCGGGTTGTTGGCGGCCGTATCGAATCGAGACTCGTGGTACGCGATACACACCCATGTCGAGATGTGGTTGGGGTGCACACCAAGCGCGCGCAGATCGCGCGCCAGCTCGCAGCGGCTGTAGATGCGCGCCTGCGAGCCCGCGACCGAGAGCGCGAGAAGAGCGTACGTCCAACACAGAGCGCGGTTCATGGCGGCGTGCGTTTGGCCGGCGGACGCACGCGCTCGCTTTTTTACGTGTCAGCCTCCCTGCCGCGGCGCATCCGATGCGATCCGCGTCTCACCCGTATTTTGCGGCAATCTTAATTGCTCGGGGTTAAGCTACCAAGCATTTCGGAACGCAGATAAAGGCCGTTTGACGGATGGTGTGCGATGGAACTAACACCTGCCCGCGGCACGACACGCCTTGGCTGCCGGCTTACCTTGATGCCGCGTCACCGTGATGTCGCGCCAGCGGTGCTAAACATTCCATTTGCATCGCACGCTCGTAATTAACCTTTTTCTATTCCGCAAATTCAAAGGTGGCGTTGACCGGTTTAGCCTTATCTATTTATGCAAAGGTCAATTTTGTTGTGATGTCTCGCACCAGATAGAATCACGTTTCCAATTATGTTATTTATGTGAAAATTCTATTGATGTGACATATCGTTTTATATCTTTTGTGGACATAATACCTACTTTATTGGAGCATAAATTAATTGGGATCGCATGAGTGTCACGTTGGACGGGTATTTGTGTATTTTAGTGCGACAGATAATATATGTTATTTGAGAGGTATGAATGTTGGGTTGAGCGACTCTGGCGAGTATGTAAATACGCAGGTTTGATTTCCGCGGCGGGTCAAGAGGTGAGCCACTGGCCTCTGTTGCCTAATTCACGAGAAGCCGGTTAATCTTAACATAAACGCCGATTAAACATCCGCTAATCTCATACATCAATTACTATTATTCAATAGTAATCGATATAAAAACTACTGTTAAATAGATTAATTTAAATTTAATAATTGTAGTGCAGTAGTTTTTAATTGGTATTCTAAGTAATTGCCCTAAGCGTTAAAGTCAATTGAGAACAAGTTAACAATGAGTCAGTATCTAACACGCTTACACTTTTCTTCATTACAGTACATAAGCTTCCCCCTTAGAGCGATACTCTGAAGGACAATCTGCCATTTGCACCGGAGAACCGGGTATATCCTAAAATTGCGCGTACCACCGGAGGACGGGCAGCAGTCCTCTTAATAAACGGTGAGCATTCTGCGATTCCCAAGCCACTTGCCAAGCGTGTGGATTATGGCAACTCACCCCTTTTCTAATGGGGAGGCCTTCATCCAGCAGTAGACGTCTTGTGGCTTATGATGATCCACCGGTTGTCTCCGACTTTCTATGTCCTCAGTCCTCATAGTGGGAGGCCTATCTACTCCGTGTCTCCGGTTCGCGATCGCCACTCAAGAACCTTTCCATTATTTTCCATTTTTTTTATTTACAGACAATTTTAAATGGTAAAATATCATCAATGGTATGAAAGAAAGTAAGCGTCTATCATATTGAGTAGTGTGACACTACTCAATACTGTACTGTGTACTGTGTACTGTGTGTGTGTGGTAGGTGCACTTCACACCAGGCCGAAAGATATTTGTATAATGGTTATATACTCAACGACTACCATCATGGACTATTTCGTGGGTCCACATCCATCAGTACAGCCGAACGGATTCATACCTGTTAAAATTAGCAAACGAACGTGTATCGGGTCGCAAAATTTCGATCTATACATTTTTGTTTTAATAAAACGGGAATACTCACTTTACATTGACGCGGTTATTCCGACTATAGTTTCGATCACATTCGGTGACATTTATCAAGGAATGCTAAGCGAGACACACGCGACCTCCTCTTGCCTTGCACTGCAGGCTGCGGCTCGGTCGCGCGTGACCCTTATGGTCACCGAATGTGATCGAAACTATAGTCGGAATAACCGACTCAATTTAACGTGAGTATTCCTGTTTTATTAAAACAAAATGTATCAAAACCACGTCAGTTTTCATAGTAAGATCTATAATTATGACTTATTTTTGTTGACTCGTACCATTGTTCCTCGCCGATTCATGAATGAATTAAAAAAGTAAGTACCCACATAGTTATTCTAATCCATTATTATGTGCAGACATACAGACTGTATTTTTAACAACATTTTTCTGCTTAGGTATGTATGTCAAGTGCAACACTTCACATTCTTGACACTTAAGTCGCACCACACACCAATACTACAAATGCTGTACAATATAAAACCTTTATCGTAGGACTACATTTAAATAAGAGTGCGCTAATAGACAACACCACATTTCTTCTCAAAAAGTGTTGCACACAAAATTTTATGTATCTTGGTGTGTGGTGTGCCTAATCATGATGCACATATTGCATTCGTTTGAGATATAAGTTTATACAGCAGATGATTATTTCGGCAAAATAATGTGATTTTAAGGTAATTTGATATATTTTACGAGTGCCCAATTTGTGTGTAAATTAGGCTTTATGAAAAACATGCGGTGTTATCCTGTTAGGTATAAGGTGCTCGCAGACAGAAAAAAACTAATAAAAAAATGTCTAAAAATACCTACCTACGCTTTAGGAAGCGTTTTTTATTTTTTGCTGATGAAGGGGAGGGAATCTTCACAAAATACCCGATTGTTTTGGGGTGCAGCCGGGTTATGTGGGATTGTATCCACTGAAACTCCCCTGATGCTTGGTCTGACAAGGGTTTCCGGTATTTCCAAGGGAAAGCACCGATGCCTTTATTTAGTACAGCACAGCTGAAGCTCCTGCCTGGACAGCTACGAGCTGTCCTGAGACGCCTCCGTCTACGACAACGTGAGCCAATCGATGCTGTCATCCTCCCCGAGCTTGTTTAAGTAGGTGGATAGACCTCTAACCACCCCCACGCTGTAGGAAGTCTAGACGGCATACAAAAACACAAAAAATATACTTGTGTATTATCGATATATTTGCGCTACGCGGTTTCAAAAGTTTCCGCTATTCTAAATAAATCTAATATTTTTCCGGGATAAAAAGTTACAAACACACTTACATACTTACACACTTAAACTTTCGCATTTATAATATTAGAGTGATTCCGGTTCGCACCCAAGAGCTTGTAAAACCTTTTCGTATAAACAACGAAACGCTGACCGAAAATGCCGTAGTACCCTCACATACGTATTATTGTGGGTATATCTCTAAAACATAAAATGTTATTTTTATATTTATTTTAAATTTTAGGTACTTTTTTAAAATGGCTTTTTAGATCCACTTAATGCTTTGGGTATACAGTTGGGGACGGAATATGTATTAGTTTTATTCCTTGTTTACCTCAACCACCTCTACTGTAAAATAAAATAAAATTACGCAATAATTCCTTGTATAATGGGTTCTAGATATGGAGTCCACTTTAAAAATCGTATAATGTTACATCGTCGTAGTAAATCGTATGTTACATCTATTTTGAAGAGACTATACTTACCTATTTATACTTGTGCGATGACCTGGATTTTAGGATATAATTTAGATTTTAAAATTATTATATTTTATTAGGTTTATTTGTTACATTGTTTTTAATTATTTGTCGTATGTGCAAAACCAATAGAAGTGTTGTGATAAATCAATTTTGTCAAGATGATCGCCAAGGATATCGATCATATCATACAAACGGTAACTACGACAAACAGTTATATCGATTTTGACGAAACTTAGTACTGCGGTCTTGTCTAATATATGAATGCGTGTCAGGTTCAAAAGAGTACTTAAGTTCATATATATTAATCTTCCAATTGGCTCCTAATTAGTTACTTCACCTAATTGACCGAGCGAAACGAAGGTCTCAGAGTTTACTGGGACAAATCGGCATTTGTATGTATGTTTGTATGTTCGTGTGTATATTTGTCCGATGATAACTTGCGAACCGTTGATCTTCATGAAATTTCTGAGACGAGATTTGCTGTGCAATAATATGTATAATATAGATCTTTGTAACAGCATTTTGGCTTCGCCAGTATCCGAGGAAGCTTAAATGCTGTTAAAATTATATAAGCGTGTATTATAAGTATTAGTTTATGTATAATTATGTTCCTTTGTCTGTTACTGGGGTGGCATATTAATTGAGTGACAAAACTCCTTTAAAATAAAAAGATAAAAAAAATACTATTATTTTTCTTTATTTTTTTTTAGTATTTGCAAAGGATTATTCCCAAAACAAATGTATGGCCAAAACATCAGTGCAGGTCCTATCACCCACACAGAGAAGGTAATCGCTATACGTTATAACCCACATGGAATTCAAATCAAATTTACACGACTATGAAATGATTTATGTTAATTACGCATCTAGACTGCCGACCTGAACACACTGCTTATACTATGCATATGTCTTCTCGTCGCTCAGATACGGCATCATACTCTGGGGAAACAGTGTAAACGCAGAAGACCTCTTTACTGCCCAGAAGAAATGTACTCATTTCCTCGCTAATTATAAAATCCCCTGACATTTGCATAGACCTTTTTTTTTAAGTTTAAAATTCTATCGTGTGTCTATTTACATATTAATCGCAAAATTTGTTAAAAAAATACCCTCATTTCTTTAATATAATTACGGACAAAGCACGCAACACTAATACCAATAAATATCTGGGACATTTTTGCACACAAGGTCATCTGACCCCAAACTAAGCAAAGCTTGTAATATGGCTGCCAGAGACTGATATACGTACATATATTTTTTTTTTAAATACATACTTATATAGATATTAACACCAAGACATAGAACAAACACAAATGTTCTTCACATGAATGTTTGTCCTAGATGGGAATCGAACCCACGCCCCCAAACTCAGAAGGTAGGTTCACTACCAACTGAGCCACCGGGGCAGTCGATAAGGCATAAACACATTGAACCGAAGTCTAATCCAAAAATGCACAGCTCTGGACCTAATACAGTGGCTATAAAGATATTTATAGTAAATTACCGAACGAACTGAAAGATTTAGAAAATGATGATTGTTTTATAAAAAAGTGCAATCCTCGAATCCAAATGTTACAATACAATGCAATATAACTTTATTAAACACCGAAAATACAATTAAAATTAAAATTAAACAATAATAAATTATCCGGCAGTATAATGGGCAGCCGTATCTCCTAAAGCGATTTCTTCCAGGCAACCTTTATATGGACAGAAATTTGAAACAGAAATACGGTCGGTGGTGTACATATTAAATTCGTGTAAATATATGTTATTACCCTCTAGACGAATTTTTTTAAAACATTTTTTTACGATCTACAAGTGGAACGCTCCGCACCCACTGTTCCCATACCCTAATAGGGTCATATCTGTTACTAAACCAAAAACATGTTATTTAAGACTTGCATGTATCCACATATGTCGCAAGAAATTATTGAGTATTAAGTAATTACTTACCAACGCAAGTGTAAAGTTCCATAGCGCCCGATAGGAGGCATCCATCGTCACCGTTGATCCCTTCTGTGATATTCAGGCAGTAACAACCGTCGTTGTTGTCCAAAAACCATTCGTTGGAGGTGAACTGGGCGGTCGGGATTCCGTCCTCGTCCACGTCGTTCTGGTAACGTAGCTCCACCGACCTGAGAGATGAAGTTATTTTTAGACAAACATGACAAGCGATTCAATCGCTTTATTTTCAGGTGAATACTGTACCTACACGATAATATACAGGTACTCACAGAACAGTTTTTTTATTTACTTTTCTCTTTTCTGTGATCATACTAGAGTCAATAACTTCCGATGACGTAATCATCACCTAGACTACCCTACCCCCATATCATCCAAAATAAGCAAAACAAAGACCCCCCAACCCCCCCATAGTGCTTACGTAATACTACGTAACGGCCCCTATGTAAAGATAAAGATAAGCTGTTACCCGTTGTTTTTTTTAATGTTTGTTTGATGATTATTATTTTTAATCAGATTGTAATTTTAGTAATTAGTGTGATCGATTTAATACCGTACTAATGGAAAAAAAAAATTGTCAGTTTTTGGTTACATTTGGACACAAAGCCGTCCCTATATACAAGTTAGTTGACGCAATCGGCGCGAGCGAATCGCGGCGCCATTCGCCTCAGTTTGTACGAAGCTTTAACTGCCTACTTTGATAAAAAAATATTTTTTCTATTTATTGCCCCTCATTAGTTACGTAGATTAAAAATATTATTTTGGGATATATGTTTTTTTGGTTCTGTGATCTAGTACTGCAAGGCGGGAAGTATGATTACATGACATTTTCTCGATTAAAAAAGTAATTGAAAAGACCTCGATTTACACATATTTATCGGTGGCGCTCGAAACTTCAAGTGGTTATTCAACTTCAAGTATTACACTAAAAGCGAGGTTATAATAATATCTAGGTTTTCATGGCAAAGAATTATGATTGATTTCTTGGTTTAGACGTAATTAGCAATTATCTGGTTTTTCGATTAGCCATCACCTTTCATCTGCGCGCGAAAGTGTATAGAACTATTTTTCTCTCGAAATACCCTCTTAATGTCCTTTTCATTCTTCAGATACTTACGTTCTGAACTAGGTGTCATTAAATTTAATGTATGTAAGTATGTAAGTGTGTTTGTTCCCGTTCAAGTCTGTAACGGCCGAACGGATTTCAATGAAATTTGGTATGGAGTCTAAGGAGGTAGCCTGTACCCTGGATTAACACATATGCTACTTTTTATTACGAAAAAATATTCAGTTTCTGTAGAATATCGAGTGAAACCGTGGGGCGCAGCTAGTAATTACAATATTTCTTCAGTAATTGCAGATGAAGCAATATTATTCAATACATTTTATCAGTTTGAAATCAATGATAGCAAATGTCCGGGATCGCCGCGCAGCGGTGGGCGGTGGGGTGGTGCAACGAGAGGGTGGCGTAAGGGAGGGTCCCTTACGCCACCCTCTCGTTGCTATGAACCTTTATCACCTACATCTCTACGTATATGAGGTGACGAGCAGTAACTCAGTTTCACTGGACGAAATGCAGTTTACGACACGTACGGTAGATTAAAGTATACAACAAGGGTGCATCATCAATATCATCATCAACAGCCTGACGGGGTTACCATATCGAAATTTGAAAAGACATTACAAAAAAATAAAGAATAAAAACCATATTACTTAAAAATATCAGCTAAGTTCCGGGTAGAAGGACGGACGGTAACCTTACATCATTTAATATGACGCGTGGAATTGGTATCGTATAAATTCAGTAAGTACTATACCAACATCAGTTGCCGCCAATTTCTTATTGTTGATTATGTTTCTAAAGGCGGAGTTAGACGGTTCTTTTTACTTTAATTTTTCGATGCTTCATCGAAAATTAACTAAGTAAGGCGTTTCATCTGTTATTATTTATGTGCTTTTGTAATGAAAGTCACGAGCCTACCGGCTTTCATCGGTCATCGTCGATTTGTCGCAACATTGTGAGAAAATAAATGGAAAAATTAGAACATGCTTGACTTTATATTCACTTTGCATATTACGTGTCAGTAGTTGAATTAGTTCACTGTTCATCATTCACTAAAGGTTCACTGGATGAACCGTCTAATTTCGCCTTAATGAACATATTATTTAATTAGATCTATGTCACATTCAATTCCACCATAATATTAGAATATAATTGTTCCGAACGATTTAATTAAATATTACAAGTAGGCTGTAGCGATAATGAAATCAAAATTATTATGATCCACCGTCAAAATAAGTCGGGCTATTTTGGTTTTAGCATAAACCCTTTAACGATACTGACCTGCATATGTCCGTGTTGATTGCATAGATAGACTTGTCTCTATCTACGAAAGGTGCGAAGATCCCGGAATCAGTACCCCTGATCATGTTACAGACCCCGGGGTCGCCTTCTGCCGCGTCGACCCAGTACGAGAAGTGAGGTAGGCCATCGAACAACCGGATCAAACCGAGCTGATCCGAGTCGTCAAGACCTCGGTACACTTCGTACTCTGGACTGGGCTTGTTGTCTTTCTATAACAATAAAGATATTTTAAAACTGACTCCAAAATTTAGATTATAATCGGCTATAATATCATACTTTTGTTGGTGCTGTTGTTACTTTTATAGTATACTAGCTTCCCGCACAGCTTCGATCGCTTAAACTACAGTGGATATATAAAACACCCCATTTCACCCCTATAGAGGTCTTTATGAGTATGCCCGCGCGTTCGACAGTCCATCGATTTTGATTGCATATAATTATGATTGATAGTTCTGAAAACCATTGAAATCGAAGCTATATGCAAAATAAACACACTGTGTGTTCTGGTCCTTTAGCTTTTATGATGTTTATTACATGCGATATTTTATATAGATATGGTAATTGACCGAACGAAGCGAAGGTCTCAGAGTCCACGGGAACAAGAAGCTCGTGATCATGTACATCATCAGGTATTCGTATGTATGTTTGTACGAGATGGCGCTGCGAAATAAATTAATAGTTTATTCGGGTTTTTATTTTAAAGGCAAATCACTTACATAAGCTAACAAAGAGAATAGGAGCGAGCCATCCTCTTGCTCAGCCAAGTTCTGTGCATTTGCTCCGATCTCCCTTATGATGCTGCACGCCACCGCTCCGAGGATACCGGGGTTGTTGCAGATAGGCACTCCGTCGAAGAACAGGTCCCGTACTCTGAACGAGCTGATCGGAGAGTTGTGGACGCCGAAAACGCTGGGCATGGCTAAGTTGAGAACCGACACCAATCCGGGGAACTGCTGCCCGGCGATTTGGATGATTGCCTGAGACAAAGGAAATGTAACGTGTAAAGATGTCTAATGTAGGCACAGTCGTGAAATTGCCGTCATGCAAGCTATTAAGTTTCAGGAACATACGAAAAAGATAATACGTAAAGAAGTTAAAATCGCCACAGCTACTTACACACGTTCGCGATTTTATAAATAGAAAAAAAAAAAAAGAGTGTAGGAGGAAGAATAGAGCAACAAACCCTAAAAGAGAAACTAAAACTAATTTAAAAATAACACATTTTCACTATATTCATATTCAAATATTTTCTTACTAAATTCCTCAGTAAGATAATATTCTGTAAATTTTTAGCTATTTTTATGATTAAAAATTAACCCTAAGACAATTCACTCAGCACGTTTATAGGTATTTTTGTAGTTCACAGCCTATAGTCATCGTTCATGTCGATTGTATTGAAAATACCTTACCCCCTTATTAATAAACGCAGATAAACCTTGGAGAAATTGCTCTGTCTTCCGTCTTTTTCAATCGAGTTCTAATTTCGAAAAATCGAAAGGGACTAAATACTTGGTAACTATTCCAAGGGTACTCCACGTTTATTAATAAGGGGGTGAGGGTATGTATGAAAATGTTCTAAATATTCAGTTTAAAATGTTCATACATTTTGCTTTATAAACGTACAAAGGTTTTTTCGATTTAGGAAATTTCAAATTCACGGGGTTACTTTAGGGTTTCGTTCCATATCCAGAAGACGTCCACGGCTTAACAAAGGCCATAATTCCCACGCTTGGTAACGCTGGATTCTTGGGCTGGAAAAATGTAGTAAGGAAATGTTTCGCATTTTCATTAAATCGCGTGAACGACTTTACTTGATTAAGGTGCATCGTTTCATCCATCGCGCGAAATTCAAATTTTCTTGCGTTTTTTGTCAATTACAGCTTAATTACTCACCGTGGATTTATTGAAACCAATTTTGCGCCAATAAATAAGTTGTTTTAAGAAATTACGGGTAAAATTATCACCTAGATAACATTGGTTTAGCTACAAATTTCAATAAGCTGATTTTCATCCTTGTTTTTGGTTTAGCGAAAAAACTACCGACACTAGCTTTAAACTTGAATTTTTGGGTGGTGTAATGTCTAGAAACAATCTATTTATTATCGCAAAATTAGTGTTCATGAACCTACGATGAGTAATTAAGCTGTAATTGACATAAAACGCAAGAAAATTGGAATTTCGCGCGCTGAGCGAAACGTTGCACCTTAAATTAATATCTTATAACGGAAGTAAAAGCAGTAAATTTATTTTCGACTTCTTGTCTCTCGAGAATCATTTTTTCAAACGCGTTAAGATTTTTTTATGATGAATACTGTTTAAAAGAAATCTTTTAATAAAGAGTAGGTATAGGTAGCACCACAGAAAAGAAAAATCTAGAAGTTAAAAAAAAAAACTCTTCTGTCGGTAGCACATTATCGTACTACGTCAACAATAATAATAATAATCAGCAATGCGAATAATGTTTGCGAATTAGCACTTCTTATCACTATCCTGATTAAGATTTATTGTGCCAATTATTATTTCAATACGTGTTTACCTGTGCTTACGCAGACCTTGACATTGATAAGATATCACTAAAGGTAGAAGATTTATTTCAACGGCTAACTTGTGCGTATTTTTTGTTTGTATGTTCACACTCAATTTTACAACAGTTGAATGAGAGTTAAGCTTTATATTTACATAATTAACACATTTGTATCCAGAAGCGTTGGAAAAAATCGCCTACTGCTTAGCATAAGTTTCTTTTCTTCTCGTTACTCATCCCGGTCCTGTGTCAATCTTGTCCAGCGATTTTCACCCAACTAGTTCATATTATATAATTTCAATTTCAATTAGTAAATATTTTAATAGATACAATAAATTGATTAAAAATAACATCTTTTTCTTTTTTAGTACATACACTACCTACGCAGTACGCATTTGTCCACACCATAAACCGCTGCTGTCTCCGGCCGACCCGGCTCTGCAGTCGGCCCGGTAGGACCACGTCACCGACCTTCACTACAGCGTACCAATACAGTACAATACAATGTAAAAGTGTATTGTGAAAATAATTTCGCAATGAAAACAGGATATAATAAGCTAAATATAAACATTCGCTGTGCAATCGTCTACATACTAAATGAGTAGTTATTATTATTAATAATAATAATAATAAATATCTGGGTCATTTTTGCACACACGGTCATCTGACCCCAAACTAAGCAAAGCTTGTAATATGGCTGCCAGAGAGTGGTATACGTACATATATATATTTTTTAAATACATACTTATATAGATATTATCACCCAGACATAGAACAAACACAAATGTTCATCACATGAATGTTTGTCCTAGATGGGAATCGAACCCACGCCCCCAAACACAGAAGGTAGGTTCACTACCAACTGAGCCACCGGGGCAGTCAAATTCACATCAGTTATACAAATAATACAAATACAAAATATCTTTATTTACCATAAAAATAAGAATACAATATAATGTTTACTTGTAGTCCACGCACTAGGGCTAGCCTGTATCGCGGGAGACTGGTATCGATTAGTTCTATCTTATGTTCTCACTACTTTATAGAAGAATCGGGTGTAATTCTTGTTTTAGGATATATATGAAAAATAAAATGAAAAGTAAAACTTTGATGACATTTTCATCTAAAATGATCGCCACTACATATAATAGGACCACATCGTGTATGAGAAAACGAAGATTGGTGATAGTGCTGTCGATAGGCGACGCGGTAAAAAAAAAACAAAAAACGATTTGAATTTTTAAAAAAAAGTTCATGTTCGCAATGTAATGAAAAGCTGACGCTATAGATGCTGACGAGCGATCCGTGCTGCGCCGCGCACACTCTATACATTACTGGTTTGTAAAATTATAAACCACAAAAACACACTATTAAGGAGAAAAAAAAACCATACTCACATGGTAAGCCACGTTGATAGTAGTCACAATATCGTCTTCAGTGTAAGGATAAGAAGCTTCTGCGTCGAACTCGAAATTGTCCAAACGGTGGTATCTGATGATGTCGTCGTCGACGTACGTGATATTCCTACTTTGGTATAACCTGGGGACAAAGTACCATAAGGCTAAAACAACGTAGTGAAATATGAACCTTATACGTCGTGTTTTGATATCGATCCTCCCACTCCAACAGAGGTGACGAACTACTTGTGAGAATGGAACACTATCCCCCGAATACTGAAACGTTTGTTAACTTTGACGACAGATTAAGTATATTGCTGTCTTTGTCATTTGCTTAGTGCCAGACAAAGGCAGTATTAGAATTAATCTGTTGTCAAAGTTAACAAACGTTTCAGTATTCGGGGGTATGAAGCATTTTATCCAATCAAATCAACTAATTGGATAAATATATTTTCTTATTCTTGACGAATCAACTGGACTTTTTAATTAGCTCTTAGACTTTCACTGCTGGACGAAGCCTCCCCCATATTGGGGTATTCCGGTATTATAGTTGCCATAATGCAATTGTTTACCATTGCATTTGTCATTGTGTACCTACTTAACTTATACTATACTAGCTCTCACCCGCGGCTTAGCCCTCGTATTAATATTTTTTTCATAAAAAAGTTACCTATGTCCGACCTCATGATTCACGACCTTATAGCCAATTAAATATACATCTTAATCGGTGCAGCCCCTTTGTCGTGAAAAGGCTACAAACGTTAGGCGGAGAGATAAAGTTACTTTCTATACTTCGGTGGATGGCGTTGATCCATTATTATGAAATTTTTTGACGTTTTTATGGACAGTAATTGGCAATCATGTTTGCAATTCTAATATTCTAACGTAGGGATTCAAGTTATGAATCGCGCAAACGAAGTTAATTTTAGCTCGAAGCAAATCTATTCATTTTTATACCTCGAAGCTTTAATTGGTCATGTTACAACTACGGCTATATTCCTTTGAAATATAATACTTAGATATATGTATAGATGGATTAATTTTCAATTGATTTACTTACTTGTACACGTAAGGTCCAACCTCTGTCATGATCGGGACTTCTCCTGCCAGGACGTTTTCCGGGTTACTGATCTCCATGACCCTCACGCTGAACTGGAGCGGAAATGGCACAGTCTCGAATCTCTCGTATTGTATCGTGTCGTTAATTAGAACGACTTCCTGAAAAGACAACGTAATATGTATGTGTATGTCCCGGATATTTGTCCTGGATATTTATAAGAGGACGGGGATCTTGTGTTCCATGAAGGTGATGATGCATTCCAGGCAGATATTCGAAGATATGACAAATTGATGTCGATTTCAAGATTCCAATCTCGAAAACTGCCTCACGTCTCGATTGTCTCCGACCACTCGATGTATCTCGCACGCTAGCCATCGTGAATATCTCGAATGATAGCGTTGAGAATAAGAAATCTCGAAGTTCGATATTTTTTTCGAGACGAGATTGAATCTCAGCTTTAGAGAAGCGTTTTTTTTTTCTTAGAAGAAAACGCATTTTGATTTAATTTGTCGTAAATCTGCTTCTTTACCTCCCTTAGATGAAAGCGTTCGTGACAAGCACGTCTTCGAACATTTCCTTCAGAACAAAGGCGATTATTGTAAAACCTAGACAGCTAAAAAGCCCGCTTCCCTCATAGGCTAACCTTATCGCGCAATTTAGAAGGTTTTATTTTATCAATTTTTTTTTTACTTTTAAAACTACTTTTCAAAGCAAAAAATTCGTCACCTTACGTGACTACTAAAAAAAACGTAGGTAGCATGCTTTTTCACGGTATATATACCTAACATTAAAAAAACATCGAAATGGATTACATATAGGGGTGGGAACAGCTGGCGATTTTTGTATGGACAAGGCAGACGGTATACTCTAATCTTAAAATATCATTGAAATGTTATGAGGCGACACCTCACGTTGAAATGACCTATGGTATGGCAAATTGTGGTCACTTTGCCAAACATCACTCAATCGCTATCTAGAAAAAGAAAAAATCTTATTTGCACCATAATGGCTCGTAGTACACACGAGCACATTTTATGTACAGAATACAACAAAACGCGTGATCACAAAGCGAACTCTAACGAGTGACCGAGTGGAGTTGAGCAAAGTGACCACAATAAAATGGGACATCGTATTGTGATGTCACCTCTAGTACGTAGTACCCCCATATTAGCCAAGAAGAAAAACGGGTAGGTTGCCATAATGCCCACGCTTGGGGATCATAGAACCCTCACCATTTACGAAGAGGACGCTGCTGCCCGTCCTCCGGTGGTTTTGGTCGCATTTTAGGACATACCTACCCAGGTCCAAGTATGAAGAAGATACACGTTAGATAAGAAAATTCAGGACTTTCACCGGTGGTATACAAATATTTAATTTTGTAAATAAATACTTACATTTATGATAATATTCTCCACCACGTTCGGTACCAGTAAAAAGCTGATTAAACAGCTACCTACAACTAAAAGACATCCCACCACCGCTGTAATAACACTGCATACGAAATTACACATTTTGCTAGTACTTAATTATAGTATTATAATTATTTTATTTAATACATTTATATTATTTATTATTTGGAAGGACTGCATGTATCGATCCTACCGTGAAAAATGAAAATTTCTTGCCTTTTCGTTTAGATAGCAATGATAAGTGTATTTAATTAGGATTCCTTGATAATTGTAAAACTGATAATCATACAAATCGGATTTTATGTAACGTGTTATTATAATAAATATTTTCTTCACTAGCAGCGCCCACGCTTCCATCCGCTATTCTACAGAAACCGAATATTTTTTCCGGAATAAAAAGTAAACCTTGTGTTAATCCAGTATATAAGCTACCTTCATACCAAATTTCATTAAAATCATCATCATCATCATCAACAGCCTTAAGACGTCCACTGCTGAACAAAGGTCACCCTTTAGACTGCCACACTGAAAGTCAATTTGCAACTTGCATCCACCGGCTACTCGCGACCTTGAAAATGTCGCCAGTTCACCTAGTGGGAGACTTACCTATGCGGCGTCTTCCAGCTCGTGTTTGCCACTCAAGTTACCCATTGGCTGTCGGTTTTTTGAGCGATGTGGCCTATACTGCCCCGCTTCATCTTACAAACTCTGGAAACTACCATGATGACTAGATATATCCAAGTTCCGTTCCAGTCCAAGGGCTTAAAACGTCATCCAATACGTTCGTGAATAGTTTCGGAGAGATAATGTCTCCCTGTCTCACGCCCTTGCATTTGCATGTCGCAAGTTGTTTGCACCTGCATGTTGCCGGATCCTTCTTCTTCCTAGGGTCAAAGGACCCTAGGAAGACACAACTGTTATCGCCTCTATGCGTTACCTATATTTTAGCGGAAACACATTAGCGCCATCTATAGTATCTTGTTGATTTATATAATTAGTATTAGTAATTTTGACTATTGACCTATACCGATTAAAGTTTTGCGTAGAGAGCGCTGGCGTAGCATCATCAACCAATAGAGAACCGTTTACCTAAAAAGTAGTCTTGGAGGGGGTGATCGGGCGGGTGTTGGTGCTAGGTTGGCGAGTCGGTCACTTTGGATTTGGTTTTTAAAAGAGTAAGATGTCGATCTAAAATATTAACATATAGAATAGATAGATATAAATAAAGTTAATAAGATCAAATACTGAAGCAAGTCTGTACAAGTGATAAAGAGGATATTATATTTCTAATTACATTAATTAGTCTTTTCTATCCTATGTTTGAGGTTTATTACACAACATCCGATGTGGGTGGTATCGGAGCATCTGCCGGGGATTCTTTGTCCCCTGCTCCTCCGTTACCTGACCCGCTATCTAGGCCAGGGATAGATGAGCAACCGGGGACTGTCGGCCATGGGCAGATTTTGTCTTTAATTAGTTATGTAGATTAAAAATCATGTTTTTTGTCTTGTCATCTAGTATTGCACGGCGGGAGAACTAAATGATGACAGTCGATTACATGACATTTTCTCGATAAAAAAATCAATGAAAAGACCTCGCTTTACATAAATTTTCCACCATCTTAATAATAAAATTATATGTAAGTAAAACCGCTGTGACCAGACCACCTCGGCGTTTTATCTACGATAATATCATATCAAATCTGGCTTAGTATGGTATGTACGCAGGTACTAAAGTAGGTACAGTCAGAGTCAAATACATGTTAGCGTTCAGGCGTATTAAAAAGAATAAAAATATATACATAATAAATATAAGTACCTACGCAATCAGAATGCAAATTGTTGTACCTAAGTATCCAAAGCGGTCAATATCTTTAGCAACACATTTGCCAATGTTGTGTTATACGTCGATTTGTTCACTTTTATGTTTTATAATAAAACATTCAACGGTATCTATGCTACCTACGTCAAATAAGTAGGTACACAAAACAACAACAAAACATCAGATGTAAAATAATCCAGCCCTGCTAGTCAAAATATACACGTAAGTTCTGGGATTTAGGATCAAGTAAACAAATAAATGCTTTTGGCCATTAGTATAGATTAAATTACATTACATCCCACTAGTATAGAAACCTAACGCTGAACCTTTTATTTCAATAACAAATAATATTGGCAACTGGGATCTTAAGATATATTGACCATTATATTTCTCAGCTTAATTCTTTGCGATTTTTTACATATTGTAGTCCTGTCTCCACGTCACAGCCTTGCACGGTATGTTTAAAGATTATTTTTTCTAAACGTGGCAGCACTGTCTTCCGATTCCGGTCTCTCAGTTGGGAGTATGCCGCCATCTTACTTCATTTCGTGTTTCCGTGCTCATAGCCTTCGCACATCAATCAGCAGTAAAATAAAAGAAGATCATGGGGAAAAGAAAAACTACAAGAAGTGAACAAAAAATTAAATCTAAGATAAGAAGACTTGAAGAGAAATTAGAAAAGCGTCGACGTCGAATTATTTCATCAGAAAGTGATCCAAAAGGTTGGTTTTTTATTAAGTGCATTTATTAGTATAACTAGAAGGAATTGTGATGCGTACTACCATGAAGGGTTGTTACTGTCACTACTTATATTTCTTCTCCGTTATTGTCATACCCAAAGAAAAGGAAATGTGATGCGTACTACCATGAAGGGTTACTACTGTCACGTAATATTTCCTATCGTAAGCACATTTTATGATGCGAGGCATCGCCTGACTTGGGTTATCTTTTAAATCTACCCTCCATGTGCTCAAAAAATTGACACATTCGTTCCAGAATCCGCCGATGATCGTACAACGGATCCGTCACGAACGATCTCGATTTCACCCGACCGCGCGGCCGGAACGCCGCCGCCCAGTCCTTCACCTGGCCCGTCGCGCGATCTATCGCCTAACCAGATACTGGCATCGTCAAGTGCCTCGGCGCCTGATACGCAACCCGGCCCGTCGCAGCCCGTTATTGCTGAGATTGACGATGAAATGCTTGATGATGAAATTCTCGCATTACTTGGCGATGCCCCAAAACCGGATACTAAATTCGGAAAAGCAGTCCATAAAGACTTGGCCTTAAGATGGCAAGACATACTGGCAAAAGGCCTTACGAAGGAAGTAAAAGAAAAAATTCTTATAGAATATTTAACCCCAGAAAATTGTCCTTTACTAGTGGCGCCAACATTAAATCCAGAGGTAAAAGCCGCCTTGGCGGATCCAATGGTCAACAGAGACACAGCTATGATGTCAAAACAAAGACAACTTGGCATCGCAGTAGCTGCACTAGGACAAGCAGTCCAACTAATTTTTGCAAAAGCAGACCACACAAAAATTCTTAAACCTATTAGTGATGCATGTCGGCTGATATGCGATAGTCATAACGCCGAGACGAAAACACGACGTGGGTTCGTAATATCATCGATCAAACCTGAGATAAGAGAGACTTTAACAGACTCCAAAAGGGACTCTTTATTATTCGGTGAACAGTTATCCGAAAAACTGAAATCAGCCAAGGTTGTCCAGAAGTCAAGCACAGATCTAAAACCTATAAGAAATGGAAAGTCTCAGATATTTAATAAAAATAATTTTATTAAAAACAACAAAAATGACAAACGTTTAAACTGGAGAACCCTGCCTCGAAAAATGCCGTCCAGACCAGAAGCAGGGAAACCGCGGCCTGCACACCGGCCGCCGGTCACAAGGAGCAGCTTTCAACAGCGGGAGACGGCGGAGCGTCCACAGGCCGCGAGATCCATCAGGAGATATTGAACGAGGTACAGTACTCAGGTCGGCTTCGTCACTTTGTTTCAAAATGGCGCCAAATTACTGATGATCCTATCATCTTACAGTGGCTACAAGGGTATAAGATTCCATTTCACTCAACACCATTTCGTAATGATAGTCCTAATGTTTACCCAAAAAATAAAGAGGATCACGAGGACTTTAATAACGCAATTGAATCTTTATTAAGTAAAAACGTAAATGTAATCATGCTGAACAAGAGTTCATATCGTCTATATTTTTAGTAACGAAACCAAACGGTGATAAGCGTTTTATTCTAAATTTGAAGTGCTTGAATAAATTTATAAGGAAGTGCCACTTTAAAATGGAGGACTATAGAACCGCTTCAAAATTAATAACTAAAAATTGTCACATGGCTACTATTGACTTAAAAAACGCATTTTTTTTTGCCTATACATAATGACTACAAAAAATATCTTCGGTTTAAATATAATAATATTCTATATGAATTTAACTGTTTACCTTTTGGTTTATCAACGGCGCCTTTTGTTTTTACCAAATTACTAAAACCGGTCATGGAGTATTTACGATCAAAAAACTTTACGTCAGCTATTTTCTTAGATGATATACTTTGCATAGAGAGAAATTATGATGAGTGTCAACAAAATGTAATATTTACAAAGAATTTCTTACAAAATCTTGGTTTCATAATAAATCACGATAAAAGCTGCTTGAAACCGAAAATGGAATGTAAATATCTAGGTTTTATATTTGATTCCAAACATATGTTACTTAAATTACCTGATAATAAAAGAGATAAAATTAGGGAACGCCTAGAACATTTTAATACTGTAAAGAATTGTAAATTAAGGGATTACGCAAGATTTTTAGGTCTATTGACCTCAGCATGTCCAGCAGTACAGTATGGATGGTTATACACCAAATCATTTGAGTGTCTAAAATATCTATGCCTACTCGATAATCCGGATTATGAGCAATCGATCGCTTTACCTATTGCGGTAAAAAGTGATATGAGATGGTGGATTGAACAAATAGATACAGTTTGTAATCCATTCCGATTTAACACATTTAAGGTGGAGATATTTTCAGACGCTTCAAAAACTGGTTGGGGTGCTTACTGTAAAAATAGAGAATCCCATGGGTTTTGGAAAAGTAATGAGAAGCATTTACATATAAATATTCTCGAATTAAAAGCAGCTTTTTTCGCGCTTAAGGTTTTTGCCAGAGATTTTTACAACTGTGAAATCTTGATACGTATTGATAACGTAACTGCAATTTCGTGCATAAATAGAATGGGAAGCGTTCAGTTTCCTCATCTGAATGAAGTAGCTAGAGACATTTGGGAGTGGTGCATATGTCGTAAATTAATAGTATTCGCATCATACATCAGCACCAAGGATAATCTTGAAGCAGATTCGTTGTCTCGTAAAAGATTTCTTGACACAGAGTGGGAACTATCAAATATAGCATATCAAAAAATAATTAAGAATTTCGGGCAGCCTAGTATAGATTTATTCGCTAGTAGATGTAACACTAAATGTCAAATGTATGCATCATGGAAAAATGATCCAGATGCATTTGCTATAGATTCCTTTACAATTTCATGGTCTGATGTATATTTTTATGCATTCCCACCATTTTCGATGATTTTAAAAATGTTACAAAAAATTATTCATGACAAAGCTGAAGGTATAGTAGTTGTCCCGCATTGGCCCACTCAACCTTGGTTTCCAATTCTGCAAAAAATTGCCGTATCCGATTCATTACATTTTGGCCCGGATATAAAATTACTAAAATCTCCTTTCAGATTACCCCACAAGCTACACAAGACGCTTATCCTGGTTGCCGTCAAGTTATCAGGAACGCTTTACTAAGCAAATCTATGACACCAAAATCAATCGATATTATATTAGCATCCCTATCGGATAATACGTATAAACAATATGATGGATGCATAAAAGCCTCGATATGTTACTGTAGGGAAAATAATTTTGATTATTTAGATTGTTCTGTCACGGCTGTCATAAATTTCTTAACTACAATTTTTGAGAATGGTGCTAGCTATGGTACAGTCAATTCATATAAGTCTGCATTATTGTTACTTTTGGGGTCTAACATTAATGATGAAAGGCTAAAAAGATTCATGAAAGGTGTTTATAGACTTAAGCCTCCAACTCCAAAATATAACTTAACCTGGGATCCAAACCATGTATTAAGCTATTTAAGTCGACACTGGCCCAATGATAATTTAAGCTTAGAAATACTTTCAAAAAAGACTGTCACATTGTTAGCTTTGGTAACCGCACACCGAGTACAGACGTTGTCTCTTATTAAATTAAATAGCATTCAAATATTTGATTCGAAAATTAGTATTACAATTCTAGATCTGATAAAAACATCCCGATTAAATGCGCCACAACCCGTATTACAATTGCCATTTTTTACTGATAGACCTGAAATCTGTCCGGCGAAAACTCTTCTAGCTTATATTGAAAACACTCGGTTTTTACGGTCTGATAGTCACAATCACTTATTTATCAGTTATAGAAAACCACACGGCAAAGTCACTTCTCAAACGCTAAGTCACTGGATTAAAGACATACTTGACAAAAGTGGCATTGATACAACTATTTTCAGCGCGCATAGTGCTCGGCATGCGGCTACCTCTGCAGCTAATAGGTTAGGCATAAATATAGAAATGATTAGAAAGACAGCAGGATGGAGTAACTCATCTTCTGTATTTGCAAAATTTTACAATAGAAATCTAGTTACAGATGAATCAACCCAATTCGCTAGAGCAATTCTTTCTTATAATAGTACATAATTACAATTATAAATAAAATACTATAAGAGCAATTATAATTATAAAATAAGGGTACTACACAAAAAGAAAATAAATGATTTAAATATTTTTAATTAATTTTCTCTGAACATCCTACAATATGTAAAAAATCGCAAAGAATTAAGCTGAGAAATATAATTAATGATCAAACGAACTTACCTGTACGTGAATTTCGATCATAATTATATGATCAGCTTAATTCGAAGCGATTTATAATAACCCCCCCAGAAAACGATTTCTATCCCTACCCCATGCCACTAAATATTTTATTTATTTTCTTATTCTTTAAACTAAATGAAGTAAGATGGCGGCATACTCCCAACTGAGAGACCGGAATCGGAAGACAGTGCTGCCACGTTTAGAAAAAATAATCTTTAAACATACCGTGCAAGGCTGTGACGTGGAGACAGGACTACAATATGTAAAAAATCGCTTCGAATTAAGCTGATCATATAATTATGATCGAACTTCACGTACAGGTAAGTTCGTTTGATCATTAATTATTGTTACCTACTTGCGTATTCTGAGTAATGTACTTACCTACCTACTTACACCTTTTCGAATTCGATATTTTTGACTATTGATCGCTAAATTCTATTTGACTCTGACAATACCTACTTCAGTACATAAACTATTGGCGTAATGAAAGATCGATTAGTTTATAAAATCCGAAGATATTATAAAGATAGCAATATACAGATAGTAATATTTAGGTATGTTTTCGAAATGTTTGAATTTCATTACAAATCCTTTAATTATTACTAAGCCCTTAATCAGTATTACTAAACCTTTAACAAACATCTTGTATAACATATTATTATTTATTTTATTTAAGCCTATTTATTTCCTGATACGTAATTACATTATATATTTCAAACTTAAACATTTTACACTAAACCTTTTTTTAAACTTTACGTATTTGTATTTATATTACATGTTTTGCATTAGTTTGTATCAGGAACCCCTCTCAGGTAAAGGCCTCCTCCAAGGCTTGCCACCTTTCTCTATCCTGAGCTATTTGGATCCATTGTTGACCCGCTATTTTTTTGATGTCGTCATCCCATCGAGTGTAAGGTCTTCCTCTGTAGCGCTTGCCTGGTGGGCCTCGCCATGTCGTTACTGTTTTGGTCCACCTGTGATCTGTGAGGCGCGCTACATGACCCGCCCATTTCCACTTCAGTTTTTGTGCGTGGTTTAGTGCATCAATTGCTTTCGTCTTTGATCTTATTTTTGTGTGTCTTATCCTGTGTAGCTTTTTAATGTTCAACATGCTCCGTTCCATTCCTCTTTGACATGTGATTATTTTATTTTTTATCTGATTTGTAAATTTCCATGTTTGACATGCGTATGTCAGGCATGGGATAAGGCATGCGTTCATAACTTTCGTCTTAAGCACTATAGGCATGTCACTTTTAAATATTTCTTTACAGCTCCAATATTTATTCCACGTACTCTTTACTCTTCTCTCTATTTCTAGTTCATTTCTGTCTCTGCTGAATCCAATTTGTTTACCCAAGTAGATATATTGTTCGACATATTCTAACTCATCATTCCCAATTTTTATGCTTGATCTTGTGTGGTTGGACATGACTTTCGTTTTTGTTAAATTCATTTGTAAGCCTACTTGCATGCTAGCCTTGTGCAGAGTTTCAATCATGTATTGTAGATGGTTGCTCGCTTCTGATAGCAATACTATGTCGTCTGCAAATCTTAAGTGGTTCAAATATTTACCTTGAATAAACAAGCCTTGTTTTCTCCAGTCTAATTTGCTTATGATAGATTCTAATATTGCAATAAAAATTTTTGGGGATAATGGGTCACCTTGCCTGACTCCTCTACGCACTGGAAAGTTTGGCCCGATGGTTTCTAGCTTTACTCTGCTGGTGCCTTTTTCGTATATATGTTTTAGTATTTGTATAACATATACTTGAATTTAATTACTAAGATTTCTATCGGTTGTTGACGCCACTCTAATTTTCTTTAGTTAGTTAAGTAGCTGTAGGTACTGTAGATACGAACAACGTACCTACCTTTGATAGTATTAGGTAGGTGTCTACTGAATGGTGTTTGAGAAACTTTACTTTCGTTAGGATAGGTACTTACGAGTAGGTACTAAGGACTGATAATATCGACATTCAATTCAATTATTTATTTAAACAAATTATCAAGTTTATACCAAAACGTTTAAACTAGGTAGTAAAAGGTATACAGATGAACATCTACCGATTGTAATAAGCAGGTGTCTTAATAAATCGAAATGGGCAGGTGGTGGACCAGGGAAGGTATAGCCTATAAGCTGCGACCAAAACCAAGGGGGGATTGGCAGCAGAATTCTCTTGTTTTTTTCTCCTCCTAAGAGGTTTTTGGCGTCGCACGTCTTATGCATTTGCCAGTGTCAAGTATACATATATATTATCAAGTTTTGTTATATATTATCAAACAAGTCATAGTCCCAGTCAAAGGCTAGTAAAGCAAGTCACGGTCAAGTCCAAGTCATGCCCCAGTAAAGTGGTGAAAACTTTACTAGAGCCTTCTATGGAGTATTGGAAACAACATGAAAATTCACGTTTCACGACATTATACCATTCACTAACATTCGTGGATGTTCACAAATACTTAACGGGTAAAAATTCACCCTTTTTACACATTAACACTCGAAATAACACAAGTTTTGGAAAATAATAAAATGACGCGACATGAATTCTTCACGTTCCCGCCAAAACTCCCAGAATTCTCTTAATTAGCGGTGAGCGTAATGCGATACCCAAACTACCTGGCAAGCTCAGGGGTTATGGCAACAACGTCTCTGGTTGATTATTATGATAGCAGTTGATACTTAGTAGGTGAGTTAGATAAAGGAATGGGTAATTAAAGGTAGATGGTAGGTACTTATCTTACAGTCAGATAGTGTATATGTAGTTTTATCGCTGTTCGCCGCTTGCCCCGTTTTTGAAGTTGCTATCTACCTATCAACTCGTTTGTAGGGCTTATATTGTAGGTGAGGAGCACTACATAAACAATTGATTGTAATTTCTAAGATTTCTATTGGTTGTTGACGCCACTCGAATTTTCTTGTTATTAAAGTAGCAGTAAGAATATTGTTTTGATAATAGTGTAAGGTATTTAATTTACTTAAATTTATATTTTTTTGATTGGTATTTGCAAAGATTATTTTATGAGTAAGTACAATTTGTGTTTATATAATGTAGAAAACTATGATCGATGATTTAGTTATAGTTAAACCAAGTTGATACTTACCTGTCCGATAAGTAAACTAGCAGGAGCTCCCATACCGAGAGCATTCGCATGTTATGTAACACTTCAGTCTCGACCTTTACGTCGTTGAGTGAATATATAGCATTATAGTGCGCAACCTGTAATGATACAATTTGTAACCTTACACCATTGAGCGAGGAGAACCGAACGAAAGATCCTGATTCGGTTAATGGTCAAAATCGAATCTAGATTGCTCGTCGATCAGTGAGGCATATTGTAACGTAATCTTAGATTGTTACATTACAGGCGAATGCTCCCGGATAGGAACCGCCTATACAAGTTTGTCAATATGACTAGTTTGAATGAATAGACGAACATCGAATAGACGATGATCGGGATAAGTGGCGTGTCTTTGGAGAGGCCTATCTGCAGGGGAATATATAATTATGATGCCTGATGATGATAATATTAATATACTGGTGATATTAAAACACATTTTTACCTATTTTGTATATCGTTTAATAAGAACATAAAGATCCTGTCAGCGACAGTATTACAGTATCCAATGTTTGAACAATTGACAAATTCGTTTCAACTGAATAGGAGAAAATATAATTAAATTTCGCCAAAAACATTAGTACACTAACTACAATCAGTCACAAAGTCACAAGTTTCCTTCCGCCATATTTTCTGAGTTTTCACTGTACAATTAGCTGAATGTTTTTCTTGCTTGAGTTCAGAGTGGTACGCTACCCGCAGGCTTATTTTGTAATTCGAAACTCGATATTTAGTCGCAAATTTGACCGTTCTGACATAGCGAAACTGTCAAATTCGCGACTACATCGCGATTTGCCATCAGGCAGCCGGTATTTGTGGCGAATATCGTATAGATGTTTCAAATCAAAATAATGTTTAGTTAGGTGCATACAATTTCAATCGCACCATTGCAAGGTCTAGTGTGAATTTCCTGTGTCTGTCTATCGTAGCATCAGAATTTTTTTGAGAAATCGTCCTCTTGAAATTATTTATTTTGACGGAAAATATCGAGGTTTTTATGACCTCCTCCGCCAAAAAGATAAAAACAACATGATGATTTTCGATGATTCGAACGAAAATGATTTTATATCTTCAACTAGCTGCGCCCCGCGGTTTAACCCGCATGGAAATTTAATTTTTCCTAAATCAAGTAAACAGTATAGAGGCGAATAAAAGGAAAAAAAATTAAAAAAATTGTCGAGACATTTTCGAGTTTTTGTGGGAATAACGCACGACAATTGTTTTTTATGTATATAGATATAGATATAAAAATGAGCGAGCGACAGAACTGTGGACACGACTAATAGCTTTGACTCGTATGTTATCTCAATGCTAAATTTTTCCGATACAAATCATCGACTCGCCAAACTGGTACAGTGAAAACGCGAAAAAAAACGTATCTGTTAGTATAATCGACTGAGATCACTTCGTAGAAAACTAGATATACATAATTCTTAAAAAATATTTAGATACACTTGACTGCCAGTTGCACAAAATGCGCAGTATCATGCCCAATTACTGAACTACCTGCGCCAGAGTCCAAACGCAAGTGCGATGCTCATACTTCTACAAAAAGGCATTATCTTCACACAATTAAATTGCACGCGCAATACTAAGTACCCAGTATTTGCGTTAGATACTGCTCATCGTCTGCAAAGTTTAAAAGCGAACCTTTAAGTTAAAGGCCCCGCTCTATGCAATAGTCATCTCTTTCGCACATTTTTGAAGATGAAAATATCACTGAGTGGGTACTTAAAAAACTGAACAGCTGTCTAGAATCACAAATGTTTTTTGGTTTAGCTATGAAGATAAAAAAAATAAAGTATTGTTTCCTTATTAAATAATTTACTTAAAAATGTGCAACGTTATTGTAAAGAATTGCAAATATTTATTTTTCTTGCAAAGTGGCCACTAAATGGTTTTTTTTTGTTGAAAATACTCGAACGAGATAGCCTGCAGCGGGAACCGGTCTCTTATGAACTGAACTCAGCGCCTAATTTTAACACAACGTTGTCTCCTCTTGTCTTCAAAAGTGTACCTTTTGATCCTGCTTTGTAGTTTAACTTAATGAACAAAAGCGCAAGTTTTTTCGTCTGCGTCATTATTATTTTTGTAGTAAAACAAAAGCGAATAAAGAAATTAAAAGGAGGCGAGCCCATGTTGTGTAATGGCATAACTATATGGAGACCGTCCGAAGAAGAACCTTTTGTGTGAAAAATTTACAAAATTTACATGGGGAAACAAAATTGAGTGAAAGGGCTTAGGACATTTTCCTTTCGCACGTGGCCTAGTAATGAAACCTTTCCACATCGACGAACATAACTTACGATGCATTGATTGTATGTTAAGGCACTAATACTGTGACCGTATCTCTTTGTGAGAATTGCGTACGAAATTTTTATTTATGTTCAAGTTTGTATTTTAATCGCGGCGGAAGAAACCTTTCCAAATCTATAGAGAATAACTTTTAGGCGGTAACAGGAAAATAGTCAAAAATATTCATCGCATTGTTATGTTCTATAGATACGTAAAAAATTTGCAATTTTATAAAATTTGCAGTTTATCGAAATGACTAATGTTGTGGTGGTACTTATACTATACCGAAATGTCCTATGCCCTTTGGCAATGGAATGGGACTGGCGGCTATGGTTATTTTTTGGACGATACACTGTGAACGTACGCAACACAAAACATACGTACGTACGACGTATGTTTTGTGTTGCAAACGTTAGCTTCACGACGGTCCGAGGTTCACGAGGTTATTTTTAACCACATACGGTATATTATTTTAACAGCTTATTCGTAGTAAGAATTGGTTAATGTTTCACAACTGCAAACGACTCTTATGTTATGTTGTGGCAAACTAGATGTAAATCGAAAAGATGTGACACTAAATATAATTAGCGGACATTGTAACTTAATTAAACCTCGAATAATCCCAACATTAGTAAAAGCCAAAGGAAAACACTTTACATATTTTTACTTCCAGACTGCCAGTCATAATCCAATTTCAACTGTACATAAACATTCAGTTAAAAACTTGTTAAAAAATTTAGTTTATGCTGCGTGATTATGTTAGTTTAAAGAATATTATTCTATTATCAACTATTCATCTAAATATAAAATCCGTAAACCAAAGTTATCAAGTTTGATATATAATTACAAATGATATTCGGTGAGTGTCACAATTGTTGTTATAAGTTAGTAAATATTTTCCAATAACATTTAAATTAGGTCTACATTTGGCCGACGTGACGTCTATACACGACCGAACACGGAGCCAAAGTAGCTTTGTATAACTAGTCTCCATATACAATGTATGATCTTGGATGTGTCCAGATGAACGTACGCGTACGTGGCATACGTATAACGTCGGCCTAATGTAGTTCACACCGATACACATCGAAGCGGTTTAACACTCATGTCGACATGATAAACATCTTATCATTCACATTTACGTAATTTATTGAATTTACAGTCAGTTAACTTAAAAAATTGGACCAATGAAGTTTCCGATAGATATACATGCGTCATAGTAAAACTAAAACTACTTAGTAAAAATAAAATTGTTGCGTAAATGAAGTGTAAAAGTAAAATTACTTTGTTTCATAAATATTAATCTTGTAACTGTACAGTTCGTAGGTATTTTGTACATGTTAAATATGGTTTTGGTTCAAGTCTCATCAAACCTAACAATATGAATGCTAGCACTAGCACCACCTACATATAAAAGCGTACGTGTGTATACAAACGCTTACACGGAAACGCCACCCATGCCGTTATGGAGGCCACTGCGCTTCTAATATGCATAGATAAAATTAAAAAAAAAAATTGAAATAAAAAATTAAATTAATATATTAATAAAAATTGAATGAAATTAAATTTATTAAATTAAACCAGTATAAATTAATTAACTTTAAATTATTCGACTAAAATCTTTATATATATATATTTTAATTTATAGGTTGTATTATAGTTGTATTAATTTATATGTGTAATAATTATTTTTGTTTGTTTTCAGTTTAGGTTAGATGAGTTTTGGTAACGCAAATATTGTATAAAAAATAAATAAAAAATATTTTATTTAAATTACCTATATAATATAAATTATTGAATTAATTTAAATTATTAAAAAAATTAAAATACATAAATAAAATTTAAATTCCTATTTTTTATTTATTTATCGAATTAAACTCGACTACTCAACTCGACGTGCGATTGACAAAAAAACTGAGGGTGCGTGCGGGAGGGGCTGAGGTATCTTGAATTGGCGGGGGGCGGGGAGTGGCCGTTCTCAGTAGTACTTATATGGTATTGTGATCTCATGTCGACATGATATTGACTAACACGAAGTACAGTAATACACAGTTACCGGCAAAGTATCATTCAGTCATTATTCAGAATACCTAGCTATAGTATACAATACCAGGATCGTCTAGGCAATGTATAAAATAGTTTTTTCCTTTTTAACCCTTACACACTTTATCAAGATATTATATGCAATAAAATACTTATTATATATGAATTATCTAGAATGCCATTAAGATATCAGGTAGAGAAAAACATGATATGAGCATAAAATAAATTTAAAAGGATTCTACTTCAATGGACAATATAATGTCCATCAAATAGAACACAAACACTACGTAAGTCCATTGGAGGACAATATAATGTCCATCAAATGTAACATAAACAATACGTAAGTCCATTGGAGGACAATAAGATGGATTGTCACTAAAAACATATATATGCTAAAAACCTAAACCTTCGGTCACGCGACTCGGTTTTTGTGAACGGTTTTCGGGTTGTCGTAAAAAAATACTCGAAAAGTAGGGTAGAGTTCGGAACAAATAGTTTTTTATAATTTTTGTTTTTTTTTTGTTTTATGTTTTCCATAGGTTCCCAACCTTATTTTGCACACCGTCCACTTTGTTTTTTTTCTAGAGCCCCCCAGTTTTTTTTACTTTCCATCTGTCGCTAATCTGGAACAGCTATTGCCGCGATTTACGTATAATTGACCGGGCGAACGAACCGAACAAAGTCTCTGCTCTGGCAAAAGTTTCTTCTCTAATGTTCTCGAGGTCTTCTACCGTCCCATGAAAGTCTCAAACTCCTACAAGGGGGCGGTATCGTCCACGTTGATAACCTTTGATGTAATCAAATGTGAATGCCGAGGTATCTCTCAGAATACCGGATTAATCAATACATTTTGTATGTATTACAAAATTTTAAAAATAATAAGCGCTATGTTAATAGCTGATGTTTTAAACCATTTTATATATAAATACGCTTAGTACACTGCTAAAGGTAAAATTATTACATAAATAAAGTGCATGCCTAATATACACGGCGCTTTTAGTTCGGCTAGGGACCCTCGCTATAAAAGACACATTTGATTAGAGATTAGACACATTTGATTAGAGATTAGATACATTTGAAGGGAGAGGGTTTTTTAGGAAGTGAATAGAGAAATAATTATGTATCGCTTATATTGCGTGTATACGTTATACTGACAAGAGCTCTCTAGCCGATTAAAAACACCGTGTATGTTACAGTGATACTTATTTACACGAAGGTTCACGAACAGACGAGGGAGGCAATTCAGTTATCCACCCAAGTTTGGAATGCGATGAAATGTTTATTTACCATACCTAAGAGGAAACTATAGTTTCAATGAATTTTACTAACTGGGTGCAACTGGCAATGTAGCTGAGAAGTGAAAGGAAATGGGTAAGACCTTTCCCAGCAGTGGGATCTAATAGGTTAAAATGTTTTTTGGTTATGAGGTTTTTCGGGATATACTTTCGTGCTAGCAGTGGGATCTAATAGGTTAAAATGTTTTTTGGTTATGAGGTTTTTCGGGATATACTTTCGTGCTATCTTATTTACTTTGAGCTCATCAATCTAAGTGATTTAAACCATTCGGTATATTGCCAATGCAGCATCCAATCTAGTATAAAACAAAAGTTACCATTTTTGAACAACGATGACGAAAATTGAACTTGTAGCAAAACACCTAAGAAATCAAATTGCTCTAATAGTAAAAATATATTATTTAAAAAAATCTTTAAGGATCCATTCCATCAGTTAATGACCTACAAGCGAATAAAATGGTATAATATGAATAAAATATTAAATAAATGAATAGTGATGAAACCCGTTTTGTGCAAATTCTTTTTAATTTTTTGTTTGATAATGACTATGACATTCAGTGTACTTTGCAAATGATTCGTTCTGCTTTTTGAGAAACATACGTCGTTTTACTAATATGAGATATTGCTACACCGGATGTTTTGATACAGACATTTTAATACAAACATCAAATTTAATATTAAACATTATAGCTAAAATACGAAGTTAATAAATGCAAAGATTCAAAATTAAAATCAATGCGGTAAAACAATCATATAATAAAAGGATTAAAGTCATCATTAAAGTCCAAACATAAATCAGTATGATGGTTATAACGAATAATTATATTATTTTTAAGAATATAAAAATATTTTATATGTCAATGATAATATCATAAGATAGAAAGAATAATGTAGAAGTATGTCAGGTCCTAGAAGCAATTCAAAATAGTTTATGGTCAAGATATAAAAAAAAAACGATTTTCTAAAACAAGTAATTCGGACGATCGTCAAAAAGTTTACGTGTAAATTTCACGGCTCAAAGAGCCGTTTTTCTTTTTGACATTTCATTCAATTTCTTTCAACCAAAAGAGATGGCGTGGCAATCATTAAACAATATCTGTCAAAGTAGAAGGATATTTTTTATTTACGCCATCTATTTTCGTTGAAAGAAACGGACAAAGTGTCAAAAGCAAAAAACCGCTAATTACAGCAACATAATAAAATGGGGATTGCTCATCTAGCAACGATTGGAGAAAGAAAGCGCCAAGCGAACATCGAAACAACATCGAAGAACTATCCGAATAGTAAGCCTAGACAAGACTCGATGAGACGGGGCTCTTATTCCCATCGTAAAACAGCTTTTGACAGATTCTTTACAGCACAGCTGTCAAAATTCGTCGCAATCCATCTATGTGTATAGGTACCCTACCAACATGTTCAGCTATACAATCAACAACACCAAACCTAGCGGTGGTTAAGTTTGGTGTTGTTGAAGATAAAAATACGTGTTTACGTATACAAGAATCAGTCGTTGGCGCTTGACGTCAGCCTACCTACATCCAACACTGCAATATTATACCAATCAATGACGGCCAGTGCGCCTCATTCCTATACATCCAACTTTAACATTCAGTCTTATTCAAAGAACATCAACGCGTAGTAACAATTTAGGAATACGAGACAATAATCACGTTGAACGCGGTAATATACGCTGCGGATTGGTTTACGCACGTAAACATTACGAACGCCAAAAGTTCCGAAGTTTCCGAGTTTGTAAAGCCTTTCAAGTATTACTTAACCAGAATTTTAGTTAACCCCCTTTTTACCCCCCCCCCCACTCCCCTCTCCTACGCTTACGTAAGCATTAGTATAATTTTTTTTTCATTTCAAAGCCTGTTCAAGTTTTCATAAAATAAGCGGAGACTTTTTATTTTAATTTAGCTTGAATTTAGTGGGACAAGGCATTTGTTCAAATCAGAATGTATAAAATTTTGCAAAAAATATTTATAAAGTAAATAAATAAATGCTGACGTAATCACCATTCAGACCCCTCTTCCAATGAAATAGCAAAGTCTCCCCTCCCTTCGTTGCTTACGCAATACTTGAACGGCCCTCATATCGAATCATGCGTGTATTAATGCACGTTTGCTTGATTTGGTATCGTATTATAGAGTGCCAGCTCGGTCTCCGCCGACGAGCAGAGCTCCTGACATCTTTGGCGTCGTGTGCTTGCAAAAACAGACACGAGTTTCTACTAGCGTTAGAGAATACGATCGAAACTAGCTAAACGCTACATTTACAATCTTAGGTTCCCAGTCTACAATGTACTTAAATTATGTCTATTAAATCTTAAATCGAAGGGAGCTAGCGTCGTATCAAAATTATTTCCACTACTAGAAATTATTTACACAACGGTCGCTAAAGAAATGCGAAGAGATGGCGATGGACACGTATGTACATTATGAGATGATATTGGGCAAGCTAGCCGTCTGTTACGATCCGGATCCGTCCGTGGAGGCGCGAGCCGCAGTCCGGCCGCCTCACGCTACTGCTCCACTTTAAACCAACAAAACGACTGACAACGAACACGTTAAAAGCCCCTTCCATAATATAACTATCTCATTCGCACGTACAAAAAAAAAAAAAAAAATTACAATAACAATGTCAATGTTTTAAAGCTGTTTTTATGTTGACGTCTCCTATTTTACGAAGAAATAAACCGTTTTTTTTTCCTAATCTTTCGCCAAAATAAAAAATAATAATATAAAATTTTCATTAAAACATTGGCGTTGTAATTATATTATTTTTTTAATTTTCGTTAAATATACTTTATGTCGTAATAAAATTTGAAAAAGTGCAAACGAGTTAACGACAATCAGGGAAGACGAGCCTTAACTAACGTTCCATCCATATTTTTTTGTTTTATTTTTTATATGTTTTTTTTCGTGTTTCTTTTTCTTTTTTTTATCCGTTTACACATCAACTTTGGACACATAATAATTACACATAGTTAGGAATTGAATTTGTAAGTGTTTAAATCATCCTATTCTATATAACATCAACGGATTAGATCAGTGCACAGATTACCCCAGACATAATATTCTCACAGGATATTTCAACGTGACGCCTAAGGGGTCGTCCATTAAACACGTGATGTTCTTTAGCAACGTTTTAACTTTTCCCCCCTGGTGACACGTGGTGAGGTTGTAGACGAACCCCCTACCTAAAAAGCACGTGTATTTTTTTTATACAAAATATCTCAAACACATCGTATTTAATTTAGAACAGGAAAAATCGCATTTAATTTTGGAAAAATCAAGCACCGCGATAAAAAATGTCCAGACAGAGATTAGAAATGGCGCGTTCAAAGTCCTCCCTGTCCCTTTGTGATATTTCATGGGTTTTTTTCGAGTCTCACGTGATTAACGGACGCCCAATGAGACAATGCAAGTGAATAATAAATGTATTTAGACCAACGCGTGGTGACCTTAGATCGTCTTGAGTGGTTCATTGTATTGAGCGTTACTATATCTCAATCTGTTGTATTATTTGTATAAATATGCCGTGGGTATGTATTTTAATTTTGGCAATGTGACCACAATTAAATGGAACATTGCAATGTACATAATTATAAAGCTCAACCGTTCATTGCTAGGTGCGGCTAGGCGTTACCTTGTGACAGCCAATGGGAACGCTACGTCTCAGTTTTATATGCGCGTTTGTCGAAACAAAGATCTTACAATGCGGTATCTGTAGAGGTAATCTGTTCAGTGTAACTATTACTAATAACATATACGACAAAATAACAATACCGGATATAAGTTTGATTGAGACTTAACGTAACTTAACATTATGGTCTCTTAACACTGTCTGTTCACTTTGTAAAACGACCGTAAGTATGTATTATCACGTATCACTAGTTGCGGAAACGGTACGAGCAAATTGAGCTGTTGATGGCACTTCGTCCGACGACATACGAAACCAGAGACCACGTTAGACAAGCAATTGAGTCGATTCTGTTCTACCACTCATCAACTAAAATAATCTGGCAGGACTATACTACACTATTATATATAATTTAATAGCTGTCAAAGTTAGTTTAGTCATAGAGAAATTATACACAGTGGAGTGACAATGGTCATAGAAAGATGCGTAACCCGATATGTATGTAACTGATAAAAACTTATGATGTCGCAAAGTGTTTACAATTGCGACAAGACAGTCACAATTTCGGCTTGTCTTGAAATATAACTTGTTATGAATATTTTTCCATTATTTATATTTTAAATTGTATTTGCAAAACACGCTAGGTTCTCAAGAGACGGTTTTGGAGACATTATTTTTGGACACATATTTTTTACTGCGTATATTGAAATCTAATTTAAACTAAACCTTAAATTGCGGACATATACCAATAATGTTTCTATGTAAATGTTTGAACATTAGCTGACTAAATACGAAGCGCCACTATGCTGTTTTTTCGGTGGTACACTTTTTTGTATGAGATTGTCATTCTTCTCGTATAATTTTTCTATTGTTTAGTCTAGAAAATGGCACAGCAGAATTGACACCAAAAGTTGCGTTTGCACATATTGCAACTTATTGCTAGCCGTATAATTTTAGTCTGACGGCAGTCGAGCGATACTCCAGGCTCGACATGGCGAGTTCATAGTTGTCAGTGCTTTTGTCGATCAACGGTTGCGCATTCGAAGCGAACACTGGATGCTATTGGTGTCGATTCTGTTGTGCCATTTTCTAAAGTAAACTTTACAGCTTTTAAATTGTTGCCATCAATTTCTCCCAAAGTTAAATAAAACGAGACGCGATTAGTTTAGTTTAGTGAGCGGTGCAACAGAATCGAAATCATTGTCATGTATCGGTGGTGAGAGGCGTGGGATGCTACGTACAGACAGCACTGCGTCTCTTTAAGTTCAATGACAAGTAACATTATTAAAAGAAAAATAAAATACCCGTCTGCAAAATGTCACTCCGGACGAAAAGAGAAATACAACGACTCCTAGTATAGTCTATATTGAACTTTACTCCCAAGCTCAAATGGCAGATTATTGTTTGCTATGCTTTCTTCGCTCTGTCCCGCTCACGCGAATTGTACAAGATGGCGCACGTCCGTGATTTGGCCGCGATTCAAAATTCGATCCGGAGGAATTTTTAGTTGTAAAACTGCACTTAAATACACCTCAAAACACTACCCACCTTCTCGGGCAGTCGGGTAAAAAAAAGTTTCAAATGAGCCTGCGTGCTCGGAAAACGATCCATAAATATACTAATTTAATGTACTACTAGGATTAACGTACACTAGTAATTGTACTGATTGTATTTGTAAATTAAATAAAGACTTTTTGAAATTTGAAAGTCGGGTAAAAATAAAGAGGCAGCGCATTCGATCGTTTCGGTCTGTAGATAGCATTAGGACGAGGAGGGTGAGCCGCGACGTGGCGGGGGTCTCTACTTGAGAATGGCGTCGATAGAGAAGTCCGGTTTGCGCGGTTGTTGTTGCGCGAGCGTGTGCTGTTGATATAAGTAGTATCTGCGTGGATCGTAGGTGTAGCGGATTGCGGGTTGCGCCGGCTGCTGAGACGCGGGCCTCGAGGTAGAGGGTTCGCTCCCGCCGCCGCCTGACTCATTTCAGCTGGGCTTCTGCTGCACTTCGCGCATCATCAGCTGCGAGACACATTATTTATTGGTAAGTATTTAAAAAAATAATAACCTTTTGTATATAGTATGCAAATTAAGTAGAGGCCATTCATTGAATACAACGATCATTTAAATGCGTTATACAATGTTAATAACATTCAATTATAATAATTATTATGTCAGAACATGAAATGTCAACAAAAATAAAAAGTTAACATAACTTTTTCCTCAAATTATAATTTACATTTATAAATAAATATAAATTATAATTTCATGAACTCATTAAAGTCATAAAATGTTTGTTCGAAAAGCCAGCGCTTCAGTCTGCTTTTAAAGCAACTTAAGTTCGGAGCGGTTGTTACTGTATCCGGCAACATATTATATACCTCCGGCCCCATAACGTGTGTTAGTTTGCCCGATTTCGCGAGGGAGCATGGAATACTGACCAGCTTGTCAGCGTTGCGAATGTTGCAAGTGTTCATTCGCTACAAGTTTACGGATCATTCGCAAACACGGTTATGTAGTGGGGCTCTTTGCTAGTTATTCATCCGCCAAGCAGTAGTGTGCAAGCAATACTGTGTCCCGGATTGAAGGGCAATGTTTCCAGCGTAATCACTGGGCATACAGAGATTTAACATCTAACATCTCAGGGTGACGAGAGCAGTGCATTGCTGCGCATAGTTTTGAACTGTTGAAGTTCAAAATTCTTGTGGCACTGAACTGTTATGGGCAATCGTGACGCTTAACATCAGGTGAGCGACTTGCTCGTCTCGTCACCGAGTAGTATAAAAAAAAAACCTTTTCGATGTTGAAATGAATGGGGTTCGAATATTTTGGCATACCTTACTGTCCGTCGTCATGTTTTTTCTACAAAACAGCGGCCACCCATAAAACCTTCTCGAATCGATATCAGACACAAATACGAGGTTAGGTTAGTTTAGAAAATCGTATATCTTGAAAACGAGACGCTCATACAAACCTTGTTTGTATTACTGTCAGCTAGCGATTCATATAGTTTTCTGAGTGGCCGCTAATATGAAGAAAAAACAAGATGGCTGACTGTAGGTATACTTCAAACTAAAATACTCAAGCACATTATTATCAACAAATGTCATTATGAATATTGTATAGGAGTGAAATTATATATCCTAACTGATATTACAAATGCGAATGTAACCCTGTCTCTGCGTCTTTCTATTTGTTTGTCGCGTCAAACAAATGTTTGTCGCGTCATCACGGCTAAACGGCTGGAAGGATCGACCAGATTTTTTGCATAAATATAGCTAAGAGTGGGAGAGGGACATGGGCTACGTTTTTTATTGGTCCACGCGAACGAGGACGATAACGTTGGAAAAATCCTGCCTTAGTAAGTTAGGTCTTATGCCGTACACCGCATATAATGGAAAACGGTGAGCGACGGTACCTGAGCGTCCATATTGACCGGGCGCTGCGGGTGCGCCCCGAGGTGCACCACGCCTTCCGGCAGCCGGAGCCCCGACCGCTCGTCCACCCTCTCGTCACCTCGGTGTTGCCGCTGCGAAACAGACTCTTTATATAACCTGTGGGCTTATCCCCTAACTCTGAAAGCGATAGCGAGAGTTGCGCGAGCGGGGAGCGCAACTACAGTAGCTTGGAGCTTTCAGTAGTGCGACTACTGAAAGAGACCACAACAGTACATTTGAATAGTAAGCATCGTGACGCGGCGTACGGCGTGACGCTGTAAACCTAAAGGTTCTGGTAAGTGCGGTATGATACCTGGTGTGAGCGCTGGTCGGGCATGGAGTGGTGCGCGGAGGTGATGGTCTCAGTGCGCACGGGCGGAGCAGGCGGGGGCGGCGGCGCACGGATCTGTGACCCGTTCTCGCGCGGGCAGCGCGCCGGCTCCAGCGGCGGCGGAGGCACCGGGGCTACACACCATCACAACACATCTCACTAGCATACTAGTGGCACAGAACATATAATAGAGTTTTGGCGGGAACGTGAAGAAGTCATGTTGAGTCATTATAATATTTTCCAAAACTTGTGTTTCGAGTGTTAATGTGTAAAAATAAACATAAACATAAACAATAAAACGTGACTTTTCGTTTCCAAAACTACATAGAAACCCTTAGTAAAGTCTCCATCACTTTACTGGGGTATGACTTGGACTTGACCGTGACTTACTACACTTGACTTAGACTATGATTGAGTTTTAATTGTGAAATACTTTCACTTCATTTGAAATATTAACAAACTTGACACTGGCTAAATACACAATGTATAATAATACTACGTATGGAATGGACACTGTAACAACCAATCGACGCTTCCTCACCCCGCCACCTCGCGACGCAGCGAGGCGGTTGTTTTTTTTTTTAGGTGGATAATGGGGTATCCTTGTGCTCTTTACGGCTTTTGGTAAAGTAAAAATGACGAGGATAGGATTTTCTTTAAAGATTTCCTAAGGATAAAATAAATAATTCTTGACAAGTAGCCTACACTAAACTATTGTCATTCTTAAAATAAGTACAGTCTGTTCATCCTTACCTGACAAAAAAGGTAAGCAAACTTATCTTTCTCAAAAAACCGCCGTTTTCTCATATAAATCACACAACCTAGGCACGCACTATAACCCCTGGTTACATAAAAAACATGAATGCAACTATTTACACACGGATATCAACGAAATTCATCATAATTACACAATATTTTGCATAAATACGAAAACAACACAAGATAGTCTGATCGCATTTTGCGGTTAGACTCCTCTACCTCTATGGATTTTAGTGATGGGAATGGCAACTGAAGAATGAACGGATTGAGTGAACTATTGCAATGAATGTGGCCATTGGTATTAGTATTTACAACTTATTTTACAAACAAACAAAAATACAAGTAAATTGTTTTTAGAATCAAATTACAATAATCCCACTTGAATATTGCATTGGGGTAATACTTAACTCCAATAGCGTCGTGCGAGTGACAGATATTTTTTTACTGAATTGCGACCAAGTTAGCCTCCACAACACAATAAAGTGTGTGAATATTTTGTATCTATAAAAATAACCCAATAAAATGCGGTGTGCGCCTCTGGCGAGTCACAACTGGTGTATATTAAGGCACACCCTCGTTCGTAAAACAAAAACCTCATTGGTAATAGGTTACTTTCTACGCCCGGTGGACAATGTACTATTCTTGTAATAGTAACGTATGAGTTTAGAGTATTTGTTGCAGACGTTGATACAACAGAATTGATGTCACTATGTCTCGTATGCACGCTTTAGTTGTCTATTTGATGCCTATGTTTCATAATGTGAATGTAATGTGTAACTTCTGTTGGGGACTATATGGGTCTATAAAAAAAAAAAAAAAAAGCTGCGTGGCTAGAAAATGAGACTGCCCATTATGCTTGCGTGGCAGACATAAAAAAAAAACAACAAGTCAGTAGGCATTACCTGCGGCGAGTGGGATCGCGAGTCTCGCGTTCACCGCCAGGAGATGGTCGCGCCGCTGCAGCAGATTGGACACGTGATCCTCGAGCCGCACGTTCTCGGTACGTAGCTGATGTAGGCACGACAGCAGGGATGCTACTGTCATACCAAACAAGTATTTATACACTTTAGTATCCATAACGGGATAAAAGGTAATTAAGGTTAAGCCTTAAGCATGGACAATCAATGTCAAATTTGCTATTACTATGCCAAACTAGAATTCCAAGAGAATAACTTTTTTTTTGGCATTTTGTTACAATACTAGCTTGCCTGCACGGCTTCACTGTAGGCTATAGTAAATTAAACAACCCATTTTGCCACTTTAGAGGTTGATTTTCGAAATATCCTGAGACATGCCTTTTTTTAAATGATTAGTACATAAACCGAGTTTGATTGGCTTTGCATTTCAAAGATTTCATCATCATCGTTATCCGCCAGAAGACATCACTGCCGAACAAGGAAAACAAAAAAAAAAAAAAATTTTGTGTAACTGTATACTATAATGTTTGCTTAACTTGAAGTAGAAATCCAAGCTAATATATTCGTGGTACGGAGAAAAAACGCTACTTGTTATGAATATTTTTGCATTAGTACGAGTAATATCAGTTAAATTATAAATAAGGATGTTTCTAGGAATGTGCTAGGGTTTCTAGGTTGACTTGGACGTGTGTGATACCGACTATCGAAATGTTGGGCTTGTTCCATGAGGAACTGCGAGCCTTGCTCCCACTGCCTCTCCAGGAGTTGGTCGAGGCTCTGAGCGCTCGAAGTGCGGCCACCCTGGGGAAAATATCATTTCATTTGTACCTGCGAGTACAATAAAGATAGGAAACGTTATTTTAAACTATATCTACACAGTGAACAGAATATCGTCAACATCATCAGCCAGAAGACGCCCACTGCTGAACAATCCCCCCCCCCTCCTTCAGGGGAAGCCATAATCCCAACGCTTGGCATGCAGTTTGGGGGTAACAGTACATTACGGGCGGAACCTAGTGGAAGGTTCCGGAACTATATCTGTGCCATGTTCAGTACATTATATTGCTGTGCCCTTATATACAGGGTATAGGAGACATTATGGAAGCTAAAGCATAGTTTTATAAGAAGGATAATAACATGTAATAAAGTAAGAATAAGCTTTGATAGGGACAGTATATAGTAGAGAAAAAGAAAACACTGAGAAAATTGAATTGAACAAAACGAATCTACAGGCGAGTTTTACTCACGTATGTTGCATTTAGTTATATTCGAAGCCCGTCAAAAAGCTGGCACAAAGGCCTCGGTGTTCAACAAGGTTGGCAGCGTGTTGTGTATTGTAATGTACTCACAGCTGCCTTGTTGATGAGCGGCGGCGGCACGAGCGGATCGGAGCCCGTTGCGCCGGCTGCGTGCGCTGCCAGCTCCGCCGTCAATTGCTCCTGCAATCGCGCCGCCACGCCACTCTCGGGGTTCAGCTCGTTGCCGAGCATGTGTGGCGCCGTGTGCGGAATCCTGACACACCGTAAGCGGTTACAAACGCATACACATCCTAGAGAATACAAACGTAGACCGCAATGTCCGTTGCATCACATACGAACATTCTTCACTCGCAACGCGTCCTGCTCTCGCAACGCGCCTGTGTCATACGTTGTTCCGGTTACGCGCATCGTCTGCATGTATCTTAACATCAGACTAGTCAAATAAACCCTAGCGAGCACCGAATAGATCTTTGTATATTAAACAACGAACGATCCTAACTTCGTACGGGTGACCGTGATTGGCATTTAAAACAGCAATATCGGAACAATGAATGAATGTGAACAGTACCCGGCTGCACTTACGCGATGATTATGTCGGTCAAGACGAAGCTGCCGAGCGAGCCGGATATTCACTTAATCTACTTAATAAAACTTCTAACACTGACTGACAGACAAAGCGCGTCTAATCCAGTGGGAATAGAATAAAATTTTGCACATGAGTTCCCTTTTTTGATAAAATGTGTTAAATAGGGGATTAATGTTTAGGTCGGTGTTCGACATTGTTGACCGAGCGAAGCGAAGGTCTCAGAGTTTACTGGGACAAATCGGCATTTGTATGTATGTTTGTGTGTATATTTGTCCGATGATAGCTTGCGAACCGTTTATCCGATTTCTTCATGAAATTTTGTAGGCAAGTAGTTCATTTCAATACAATTTTTAAGTTCGAATATGAGCTGAATCGATCCAGGGGTTGTGAAGATATAGGGGTCGCGAGGTCTCAGTACGCCGCGAACTACTAGTTGCTTTGTGTTGCAAGGCCCAAGTCTGAGCCAGTCCCGAGCCCTAAAACTGCAAGGCCGAAGGCGGAACAGTACCGCGGACGTCAGCTGGTGTTATGATACTAGAAGAGTATTTTTATAAAGTGAACTTGACGCGAATGGCTCGTAAACAGTAGAAACCATTTGAGCGGCCTTAAAACGGATGTTAGAGTTAGTTAAGCTACTCAGTATTGTAAAGACATGTTTTTCAAATTGGACCACGTATCGAAATGGAAAAACATCCAATTTAAAATAGATTAAAATTCGAAAGGATTTTACTTTGGAATCTACATAAAATAATAGATTATTGTAGTGTCTAAATTCTGCCGTTTATTTTAGATAATATTGGTATTTGGGTTATTAGTTATATGGGACAATAACTGTTTCATAATATTAAGTATTAAGGACGCGAACTGGGGGTTTTAACGTTGTATCAAAAGCTTTATTCTTGTATGTTAGACATTAAGCGGGGCTTAGGTTAGTATTTATATAAATGCGTCAGAATTTTGCTACAAGGACGGGATAAGAAGAAGAAATTGGGATTTATTAAACGTTTTATTAAATTTATTAAGTTGAAACTTAATGAGACTTGAGACTTGATATTTGGACTAAGTAGTTACTAATGACAGTATATTTGTTTCAGATTTTTAAAACAGGTATGGACGAAGAAATTGAAATGGTAGGAATGTTGTGTTTAACTTCTATAGAGTTAGAGATATTATAATCCTGATTTTGAAATGGAAGCCTTATAGGTGCCAGATGGGAGCGGAATAGGACTGCGATGGGGGAGGGGTCGGAGCAGGACGAGGGCGGACTGGGAACAGGATAAAGCTGAGATGGGAATAGAATGAGAGCAGGATCGGCGCGTGACAGATGAAGGAAAAGCGAGAGAAAACAGCGAGATGGGTTTTCTCCTCTTTCGAAGTCACGTGTAAGAATAATTCACTATTAGTAGAAGTCGAATATGTTTACAAGCATTATATTTCTCCTTGTTGTACTGTAGAACCCTAAAACTACAAATTTTCGCTTTACCGTCCGATTACAGACGGCATGTAAGTGGAAAGTTGATACTTACTTTGTTTCAGACTTCTTCACCGGTCGTTCCCCTGGGAGCAGAAAAACTGTTTAATTATGCATGGTGTTGTGGCCATCATAAGGCAGCGGGTTTAAGTCATCCCGTTTTGTGATAAATACCTACCTGACATACTATTAGTCTGTTTAAATAATTCATCGGTTTGCCTCGTTTAAATTCAAACATAAGTTTATTTTATTACAGTGACTTGACTGTAATATTGAATGTAATTTATGGCCAGTAAATATTTCTGACTAGCTTGCCCGTATTGCTTCGCTCGCCTATGCCAGTAAATGAAACACCCCATTTCATCTCTTCAGGGGCTGATTTTCGAAAGTCTCTAAGACATGGCACGTCTATATTTTTATGCTTACTTAACAGACCGAGTTTCATTGACTTAGCATGAAAAATATTTTATTTCCATACAAATATTGGGGGTCCATTTTACCACTTTACAATCCCAAAATTCGTCCTTATTCTTTACCTAGACCATTTGAGGAGAATTTGGTTCAAATTTCTCGTCTGTGTCATAAGAGGTTTGGTCTGTGCGTTGATTCCTAAAAAAGGGCTTGTTCTTTTATATATATTATGTAGATTTATGATCTGTAGATTTTCGTAGCGACTGAAAAGCTCTGCGCCAGGCCTTGTAATGGTGGTGACGAGACTGTCAAAAAGAAGTGGAGAGATGTTTACCGGGCGACGAGGGCGGTGAATCTCTCACTGTCTCCACGTACACCGGAGTCTGGGTCGGCTGCGGCTGTCTCCGCACGCTCGCTAAGCTCTGTGTCGATGTAGATGCCATCTCTGTTGGTCCCAAAAAGCGACCAGATAAGCAACATAACAAACAACTGATCTCGAAGTAATAACTGTTAGCCATTTTGAGAACGATACGATATGTATGATCTGTATCTTGTTCTTGTTCCAGGCGACCTTCAGTGCTTTCAAACACTTGCTGTAATAGAGAGGCCTAAAACTCGATCGGCGAGAATAGGCAGTGTGGTTAGACGATGATAGCAGCGGAGGCGGGTTAGCCGTCGGTAGACGTTACCGACGTGCATTGTTCCTTAATTTTTAAACTTCAATACTTGTCTAGTCTAGTATTTCAGTTTAAGGGTCCTAGTCGTGCCCCAGCTATCTCAGTCGCGCAATAGCTTATATTAATAGTATTATAATAGTTATTTGTCGATAGATTGCGTATTTGAAATGATATTCCAAAAATGTATCATAAAATCAAGAATGTTTCGAAGAAATTTTCATTTGATATCATTAACTTCACGTAAGAGATTGAAGTAGTATATTTTTTTTTGTTTTTTCGATCTCGGTCAAATTACAGATACAAAAACGAAAGGTTCTTTAATAATTTAATAATCTTATGATACATATACCACATTATACTTTTAGGAAATTTGGACTGGAGTGATTTTATATTTTCAATAATCAATAATGTAAAATGCGTGAGCGAGACAACTAGGCGGGAGTAAGAGCCTAAGTTAGTAAGTGAAACTTACGCATCAGCGGAGGCGGGGGCGGCGGCGGCTCCATCGACGTTAGGGTCGACATCGCCGCTCGCTTCTTCGTTCTTATCGAAGCAGGCACTAACAAGATAAAAAAACCTTAAAGGGTTTTTTTTTATTAATTCGTAAGTTTGTAGCGGAAGCGGGTTTGCAAGCGACAGCACATTGCACACAGACGCGCTGCATACACGAATGCGATAAAGGTAGAGATGGTTGGTATCGCGGCCGACTTACGTATTGGGGCCGATGGAGGCGCGAGCGGCTGATTGGGCATCGAGGCTGCGCCAGACAATGCGGTTCGCTTCCTGTTGCGAACCGACGGAGGCGGCAGCGGCGCCATCGGAGCGCCTATGCCCGACCCACCGCTAGACTCCTTGTTGGGCCCAGCCATACCAATCGTCCTGAATTACATATAAGACAATAATAGCTATATTTTAATAAAAAAGTCGCTTGCTTGTTGGTAAGCGCCACGCTTGCACCCAGAATTTGTTACATAACAGTTCAGTGCCATTCAGGATTTTGAACTTCATGAGTTCAAGTCCATGCGCGGAAAATGCACAAGCACGTACGTCACCCTAAAATAGTGTGATGCTGAATCTCTCAAGCCCAGTAATTTTATTGGAAAATAGTGCCACACTACTGCTTGGCGGTTAAATAAGAATAACTGGTAAAAATGTGTTGTTTCGCCAGGCGGACTATGCAACCGAATCCTACATCTATATTTACAAACTGAAATATTGTAGGTATATCAATGATATAACATAACATCTCCAATCTTCATATCTAATCTATCTAAAAAGTTTTTTTTTTCAGTTTAGTCTCATAAGGTATCGCTTCCCGTGGACATCCTAACTAATATTATAAACGCGAATGTAACTCTGTCTCTGTCTAGGTGTTGGTCGCGTTATCACGGCTAAACAGCAGAACAGATCGATCTGAGTTTTTGCACAGATATAGCTTAAGGTGGAGTGGGTCATAACCTAAATTTTTTTTGTACGTCCTGGCGAAGGAACTCGCGTGTAGCAACTAGTATTTAATCTACTAAACAAAGAGAAATAGAAATTCATTTTTTTGCATACCGAAAAATTTAAATCGCAAATACGATACAAAAAATTGTGTTTATTTTAAACGCCAGCTTATCGGAGGAATACTAAACAGCAAACTGATTTTACCTGGGACTGTGTCTTTTACGCATTTGTTATTTTTTTTTATCACTTCACGTAACATTCCTTCTGGCAGTTGAGTTGCTACTGATGATTCGGCAACCAAGCTCCTTATTTATATATAAATTTAAAAACAGGGTGCCCACTATGCATGCTTAAAAAATCCTAGTCTTTCCTGAATTTAAACAAGAAAAAAAGCAAAGATTCAAGATATTCATGACCAACTAGTTTTTACCCGCGACTTCTTTCGCGTGGACATAAAAAGTATCCTACATCCGTTTTTGTGATATACAGATGCTTCTTATCAAATTTTATCAAGATCCGTTTAGGCGTGATAACGCGACAGACATCTAGACAGAGAGACAACGTTACTTCCTATAGGTCGCTAGATGGCGTTAATCCATTTTTGGCGTTTTGTATGGACTGACAATTGTAATGTAGGGAGTTCTGAATCGCGCAAGTAAAGATTTTCCCTCGAGACGAACGTATTCATTTTTATACCTCGAAGATTTATTAGTCCTGATACGACGCGGCTATATTCCTCTGAATTATTATAATATTCGTCAGGATTAAGTATTGACCTTCGCGTTTAAACCCTAATGATTAAATTATGGATAATTTAATTAACTTCCTCTGGTTTTCCCTAAACATTCTAAAAATGGGCACCCTGAATAATGTTAACTTATTGTACAGGATTCTTTTATTGTGAACTTTGTTTCCAAAACCTTACCGGGACTTGCCGAAACAACAGGGATAAGATGGTCAATATTAAGAGGACATAAGTCACAATATAATGTTTTTACTAGCTTTCGCTCGCGGCTTTGCTCGCGTATTGAGGTGATGTAATACACCTAACATCAATACCGTCGCGGCCCTCACCACTCAGTCTCGCTTCCTTTACGCCCCAGTTCTCGCTCTTATCTCTCTGTCCCACTTCCATCCTGTTCATCCCACTCACGTCTTGCTTGCGTCTCGAACCCGTTCCTCTCGCGATTCTATATCTCCGCTAGCTCACCTTGCGCAAGCGCTAACACAACATTTTACCCATACCCGATCAGCAGTGAAGGGATGGGAAACAAATATCTCGACCGCTCCGGAATTAAACCCCTGCAGGCCTAGTAAAAATACGTCGGGATAAAATTGTGTCCACTATATTTATCCCTCGAGAACGAGACGGGTGTATCCATATTCTAGCTTTGTCAAGTTGGCTCGAAGATAAAACGGGTGGACATAACTTTATCCCCGTGCTAGGCCTGCTGTAGAGAGTGAGCACTTAATTACTTGGTATCGCTATTCTACGCAAGATGGCCATATTTGCAAAAGCTAAATACTTAGGGTGTTTTACGAAAATAACCCGATATTTCTATACGTTATATCATGTATTAAATTCTATCTTCCCCTGTAATTGTATTCACATGCGGGTAACATACGATAGCGAATTATCTAGGTCAGAAATGAATAGTCGTTTTCGACATAGGCCAACACACAGACAAGTATTCCAAAAGACAAAATTATGTCGAAACTTGCCCACAATGTAATGCCAGTGAAGGAAAACATCGTGAGGATGGCGTGCCGGCCGGACACATTTCTTGTAAATCTGTTGCCTGACGGTGTTCTGGCAGCCTCACTTGAGAATCGATTCCAATTTCAGATTAACTGTTTACCATTTTCATCCGTCACTAAACTCCCCGCGACCAGTGGCCATACGCCTAGTAACTATTTAAAAAATCTATGTACTCGTACGTTCGTTTTGAGGCACAGTAAAAAATCAGTTATTATTCGCGTTAATCCACGTGCTTCTTCACAGACCAGCGTCGCTAGACCGATGCGGATTTTTCTTCTCTCTCTTATGTTTTGGCCCCACACGCTGGTATTTAACCAGTGTCACGTATTGTAATATTTCTAATGGAGTCAAATATTTAACCATCAAAATAAGTCTCAGACATAGTAATAGACAAGCAAAGTAACTCACGGTCGAGTCCACGTCATACCCCAGTAAAGCGGTGGAGACTTTACTAGAGGTTTCTATGGAGTTTTGGAAACAACACGAAGAGTCACGTTTCACAACATTAAACTATTCACCAACACTCTTGCACATTCACGAACACTTAATGGATAAAATATACCATTTTTACATATTGACACACGAAATAGCACAAGTTTTGGAAAATAATACAACGCGCGACATGACTTCTTCACGTTCCCGCCAAAAACCCCCGATGCGGCTTGATGCATGTAAGTGTAGATGCTGTCATTAGCGTTATCAAGACAAACTGAAAAGAAAGAACTAGCCTGTACAACTCGTTAGTTCTGTAGATTAGAGATATTTAAGTTAGGATTTCTGTTTTTGGTTGCATCGTCTAGTATAACTAAGATATAACATGATTACATGACATTTTCTCGATGAAAAAAGTCACTGAAAATACCTCTATTTACACAGATTTTCGAACTTTCGGAAGTTCGAAAATCTGTGTTAATAGAGGAATCTATCTTTCTATGTTAATATAGCTGAACTTGATTAAGTTCCTGAATTATTTATAATTAGCAAATCTTTTATTTTTTCGCGCACTCTTAAGTCATCTCTTTTCATCTGCACAATAATGTGTATAGCGCTATTTTCGTCATGAAAAAGTTCCACAACATTAAGTTTTTGCTGATATCAAATAATTTTTTTAATTTATTTGTACGATAAAAATCACGCATCTTAACTAATATTATAAATTCGAATGTAGCTCTGTCTCTCTGTCTGTGTGTTTGTCGCGTTATCACGGCTAAACGGCTGCACGGAGCAAGCTGATTTTTGCATAGATATAGCTTAAGGGTCGGAGACGGACTTAGGCTACTTTTTTTTGTAGGTTAACGCGAACGAAGTCGCGGGTAACAGCTAGTACACGATAAATCTTACTTTTTGTATAGTGAAGTAAATAATTCGAGTAATACATATTTATCAGGTGATTTAGACTTACATTTTATGTACATAGTGATTGATGGCAAGCATTAGGATTCGGCTCTAACCATTTTACAATTTTTATTTTTTCCCGAACAGAATCGTTTGTAAATTTAAATTATTTACGTCAATTGTAAATCAGAACAAAAACTATTTAAATAGTTTAATTTAAAATCGTTTTTACAAAACCCCTGCTCGAAAATGGCCAATTACGCCCTGCTTTTGAGCCGGGCAATAATGTTGTACTGGATTTTATTAGAGCCCTCAGCGCAGGGTAATAATATTGTACTGAATTTCAAAATTGTCCGATGCATTATTTTCCAATGTTTGTATTTCGTTGGGTGCGTATGAAATCTTTCTTGATGATTTGAAATGATCTTGAAAATCGAACTGGCGAACTGGCTGTGGCAAGCCACAAGCCAAATAAAAAAGGCGCAAACACCGCAAAACACTGCGCGCTTCATACTACGTTTACATACTGGCCAGTGAAAAAAATTACTGGTCATCTGCAATTACTTTTTTTAAATTTATTCTTTTCGTCAATGCGTCGCGATCATCGTCGTCGATCAAATCATTGAGACATTGTTTTTCACCAAGACAACGCTCGCTAGAACAATAGACTTTTAGCCACTTAGGGTTTCCGATTACTACCTCATCCACCTTGCAGCCGCGCAATGCTTTTTTGTAACCAGCCTTTAAAAAAGCTGCCGTTGAAATAATATAAGACTTCTGAAAGTATTTGAGGTACTTACCCAGGCTTGGTGTCCTGCGGTATGTGCTGCTGTTCATATTGGACATTGAGTCCGCTCCAGGAAGAGCGCGGCGGGAGGCCGTGCATCGATTCCAGCGTCACCTGGAACCGGACAATCGATATGTACCGTCAGTGGGTGTACCCAAGCTGTAATGCTTCTTGTTTCACATTCTTCTTGCTTTTGATTGCAGATAGAACGAGAGAAAACGAGATTGTGATAGATCCCAGTACAGAAGTAAAATGTTGAGTACCACTTAGCAAGGTTAATGTTACTCAACATTTTCCTAGCTGTGAATTGACAGAAGGGTGGAGGAAACAAACTTTTTTATAAATGGATACTATGTTTGACCACCAACTCGCCTGGTATACATAAAGGGGATGAATTCGGACTATCCACTGTTAGACATTCAATAGGCCTGCCATTCTACGCAGTCCCTTAACAATTACATCCAATGCACTGATCACACCAGATACAGCTTTACGAGATCGTTGTTCCAACAAAGTCACTAGAGTTGGAGGAAAACGCAGCTCGCGGGTACTGCGCTTTCTCATCCATCACAAGTTTACACCTACTCGCGCCTAGCAATAAACCAAGTGCCGCTAAGTTATCCTCATCTTAACCATCTCACTTACATCCTAGATACGCACACAAGTGTTGTATGAAACCTTACCTATATTTCATAAGCGCCATTTACAAGACTCCACACCAAAGGGTGCAGTGGAAAAAATAGCTTAATCTAGGATTAATTCAGAAATGAATAAAATTGTCATTTCGTGTTGAATTATTTTAATGAGTCAACTCATTCAAGTGAACACAATTATTAGTAGACTTCATGTCAAATCTATTAATAAAACGAGCCAATAAAGCGCCGAACATGTGCGCCAGATAATTAAAAAAATATGTAAACTCTTACACATACACACAGTGTATATCATAGTGTATGCGGAGGGCTCGGTTGTGCTTACGGTTTTAGACGTTCTCAAACAAACTTAGATACAGATACATTCTAACTAATATTATGAATGCGAAAGTAACTCTGTCTGGGTGTTTCTCGCGTTATCGCGGCTAAACGGCTCAACGGATCGACCTGAATCTTTGCACAGATATAGCTTAAGGGTCGGAGACGGACAAGGATACACTTTTTAGGTCCACGCGAACGAAGTCGCGGGTAACAGCTAGTAACAAATAAATAACTGGTACAGGTTCTTTTGAACTACTACAAAATTGTTCAATTTGGAGGAAACTTTGTGCACGTATTTGATTGGGCAATATCTCTAATTGCTTGTAGATTTTAATAATAATATTACATAAAAATAAATGACAATGTCTTATAAGTAAATAAATAGCAGTTATCATCATTTTATTTTTTAGCGAATAAGGACAAAAAAAATATTCGTATATTTTTTCCTTCCTCTTCGCCAAAAAAATTAATAAATTGCTATAAAAAATTAGCAATGGTGTTCTAGAGTTTTTTTTTTTCTTTTTCTCTATAATTTTGATATCAAAAATTGTTGAAAGAGTGCGAACGAGATAGCGAGAATAGGGAAGCCTTAAGATAAACATAAGTTCCATCATCTTTTCCTTAGCTTCCATGTTGCCTGGAATAGATTGACGGTGATTTTGTTGTAGCATTTTCTAAACTAAATTAGATTTGACAGCTCTAAAGCTGTTGCCATTCTGTTCCCCCGTATTGAAATGAAAAGAGTTGCAGATAATTTTAGTCCTGTCAGGTTAGTTAGTTTAATCAGTGGTACCACAGAATCGAAGCCATTGTTTGACTAGCAGTAAGCCGCCGGCTGGGCATGATTTTAACCCGACGTTTTTAGCTTTCGTAAATGCTATATTGGAATTCGGCCGACCTCAATTCGCGAAACCAAAATAAAACAAGTTAGATGAAAATCGCTGTCACCACATTTGCTACATTGCATTGGTATCAGTGTTGTTCTTCATACGGCTATTGCCGTATTATACGTCTTTTCGAAACGCTGCGCTTCAAATATACGGCATACGGCAGCACTTCCAAAGCCGTATAATATTTTTATGAAATATACGGCAATCCACGAAAGAGTTATCAAAAGCTGCCATTACTAATTTTTCTTGTAACGTAATGCACCGAGTTTCCGGAATTCCCCGTTGAAAAACACCCGCTATGAAACGACAAACTTGAGATGGTGGTATGTCATTATAACGCAAAAACAAAACCCAATCAAAACAGCACGTGTGTGATCTTAACAATCGTAGATTACAATGTTATAAACACAAAACCATTCACGCGCAATTTTGTTTCACTTACCATTTAGTGAATATGTTGAAGACTGCGAGATGTTCCTAAACTAAGCATCGGTTTTATTCACATGTCTATGTACGATAATATAGCTATGTCGAATCGTCGACATATGTGCAGCGACCATGACGTGAGAAACAGACGTCTGTCCGCGAACGACCGACTGAAGACGACTGCTATAGCAGTCATTTTGTTCTTGTGCAACAATACTGTAAACTCAATCTTCGCGACAGACAAAACATTTTGCGTATATCGACGTGTAGGGGCGGAATGGGCGGATCCTTCTCCGGATTCTAGCTCCGCAGGTAGTCCAAGGGTTGGGTGCAGGTACTGAAACTCTACGCTTAGCTTACTCACAGAAGCTTAGTGAAGTACTACTGTTATTTTATTTGGTGGTAAAGACGACTACGTCGACTAGACGGAGAGGGATAACGATAGTTCTCAGAACTCCCAATTATCTTATGATAGTTGTGATAAACTAATTATGAAAGTAATTTATAACTGAACTGGCTGTTGCTCGGCCTGATTCCTCGCGGGTTTTGAGATCGGAACGGCTTTTTATACATGGCTAAATTAATGCCTTGATAAGGATATTCCCATTCCTTGGGGAATTAATTTTCAAAAAATAGAGTCTAGACTATAAAGATAAGGTTAGGATTTAAGGCCTAATGCTATATTAATTTACAATTTTGATTTATTTATTTTAAAAGTTAGATAAACAGATAATGGGATATATATTACGTTAAATTACATCATTAAAGTATTCTGTCATAGCAACATTTAAGCATAACGACATTTTGGCACCAGCAATTTGTACATTTTGAAAATAAATAGATTTAATACTTACAGAAATTAAATACTTATTTTATAGCGTACTAGCTGTTACCCGTGACTTCGTACGCGTGGACCAACAAAAAAAAAAATAGCCTATGTCCGTCTCCGAACCTTAAGCTAAATCAATGCAAAAATTCAGGTCGATCGGTTCAGCCGTTCGGTATAGCTGTGATAACGCGACAAATACCCAGACAGAGAGATAGATAGAGAGATAGCGACAGAGTTACATTCACATTTATAATTGGTTAAGATTAGGATTACGTAAACCAGCCACCCGAAAAATAGTAAAACAAGTATGCCACGTTCTTCTCTCTGGATTAGTTGGCAGGACGTCTGCCTTATTGGCAGGTTTTGGGTTCGATTCCGAGCCCGGCAGATGTTTAAATGATGATTTTAAATATCTATATTGATTCTGAGTCTGGGTGTTAGTTATACGTGTCTTCGTGTATGTTCCACGACATCCCCGACACAGAGAATCCTATCGGGAAGCTAAGAATGTGAAGCAAAAAAAAAATCTAATAATCTTTTAATGACAATGCGATTGATTAAAACCCGCCCAATAAGGTAGCCACCTGATGTTCAAATGGAGTATATTTCGCTTGCAGCTCACATGAGTGTCTGCTTTATTCTCACGCGAATAAGGCGGGGGTTCGAGTGAGCGAGTTTTCGCTGGACTCATAATCGCGTCACACTTCTGCAGAGCCCGAAGCGCACGATTTCAAATTTGGTAAGGTTATAATAATCTTACTAACTTAGAAAAGCGCGCGATTCAAGCCTTAAACAAAAAAAAAACTCTATTGCAAAAGAGTGACGCAACCTTCTTGAAGCGGCAGAATAAGTAGCCAAATTATTCCACCATTGCTGTAATTGCAATTTGTTCAATTTTGATATGAAGGATAATCGGAGTGCAGACAAGTACACTGCATTATAGTTTAGACTTACTTGTTTGTTTGTTGGCTGTGGCGAATAAAATACGTGTGAATTCGGAGGTGCCGACTGCGAGCTCGATGACGTATTCAGCGGCGGTGTTGTCGTCATATATGTTTCTGTCTGGGAAGCTTGTATCGGCTATATTACACAGAAAAGAAATCATTTTACACATAAAGCATTCTTTGACTTAACATTGACTAGCCTTGTGACTAAAATGCCGGTTTTCCGCCTTCTGAACTGAAGGCTGTGGGTTCGATTCCCACTCAGGACAAACATTTCTGTGATTAACATGGATGTTTGTTCTTTGTCTGTGTGTTTCTATTATTCTATGTATGTATTTACACAAAAAAAAAAGTATTTATGTATTCTATCAGTTATCTGGTTTCCATAGTACAAGCTTGCTTAGTTTGGGGCTAGATGGCGCTGTGTGTTAAAAACGTCCACCAATATTTATTTATTTTTATTCTAAAACGATCTACAAGCGATTAGTAAACTTGTGATATTCAACAATAATGCTTATAATTTCGCAAAGAGTTTTTTTCCTTAGGTCATTGATTTAAATTTTAAATCATTAAGTACATTTTTTTTTTTACGTCGCTAAGTAAAGATTTGCTATAAAAAAATCTTTAAGTAATCATTAAACGTCTCAGTGCGTCCATCTCTGATTTTCAATGAGATTTTGTGTGTGTTATAAATATTTTCAGACATTCTCACGGAAATAAAATTTACAAAAAAATACCAGCTCCGCTGATACGATCAATTATTTTGTATTTCATTGTTTACTAGCTGTTACCCGCGATTTCGTTCGCAAGGACCTGTAAAAAATATAAATAAAGTAGCCTATGTCCGTCTCCGACCCTTAAGCTATATATATGCAAAAATTCAGCTCGATCCGTTTAGCCGTGACAACGCGACAAAGACCCAGGCAGAGTTACTTTCGAATTTATAATATTACAGTTGGGTTTAAGAAATTACTGGTAAATACGAAATTAAGAACTATTTGTACTCGGAACTCAGAACTAGATGACATTGTTTTTTTTTTATAGATGGTATTGTTTTATCTGTGAATTTTTTAAGTTGGTGCTGTGTGGCCATTCCCGTATTTAACGCTGCGGTACGGTGTTTTGAGGAGGTATTTTTATCTCTTATTGCATCTTGCTGCGCTCCTCTTATGCCTAGTAAGTCAAGGAGCACTCATAGAAGTGAGGGGTCTTAGTAAATAATCTATTAAATGCGTAACGAGAAAAACAATACAGCACCAACACAAGGGGAACTACTACAAACTCTGCTGAACAGAACCGGTTTTTTGTGAGAGATGCGTGGTGCGAAAGATGTGTACCCAGAAACCCACTCAGTTTAGCGGTTAGTCTGCTATATACCTATGTATAATATAAGCCCCCGGCCATGCCTGGCGTAAGTCAAGGGAATAGGAATACGATGTAATGAAATGAGTAGACATTATAATGCAAGCGAGTTCTTAAAATTGAGCTCCCGGCCTGGGACCCTATACCTGTGCGCTCGAGATTATCTCGATCACTGTCTCTCTAATTAAGAATTTAATGAGAGTGAGAGTGACCGAGATAATCTCGAGCGCACAGGAATAGGGTCCCTGTTCTATCTCTTTCACTTATTTTTTACCATCTTTGAATTTTAAAAATCATGATGTGAAAGATTAAAAAACAGGCAGCTAGCAAAGTAACTTTGAAGCTTTGAAGCAAGTTTTACGTTGATATTTTATATTTTCTCGATTTTTCTCATCCTTCTTTGCCAAAATAGAAATAAAGAAACATGAAAATAGCTTTCAAACATTACTTATTTTATTCTAAAGATAACATACTGTTTCTGTTTTTTTTTTTTTATTAAATTTAATTAATTAAATAAAAATAATAATTATTAATTAATAATTAAAAAATTATATTAAAAATGTTGAAAAAGTGCGAAAGAGTTAGCCCAATTAGGGAGCTATATCTTAATAAAAATATAATACAACAAGCTGACATGCGTTAAAATCGACATGCTCATGCATGTCGGTTAATAAGCCAATACAATTGATTAGTAAGAAATGTTTGTAACAAAAACTTAGTAAATACATTATGTAAATACAATTCAAATTAGTATAAAATACTTGTGAATAACAAAAAAGGTATGTTGCAATATTGTGATACTGAAACATGATTCGTTTAGTCAGCGTTTTTGTCATAATCTGATTTTATTCATTCGTATGAAAAACACACAAAAAAGCTTTATTCAGATTTGATTGTTATTAACTTTACGGCGCTTCTCTGTCCTGTAAAGCGCTATATAAAAGCTTCATAGCGTGGAAATAGCGCTCGCATGCATTTTGTACACGAAACGATCCGCTGGCCTATATCGGCGGGCAGACGCAGGAAAGTGCGATGGTTATGAAAATTCTAGCCTAGCCAGGACCTCTACGTAATGCACGAAGTTACAACAAAATTGATCACGTTCTACTTACAAAGAATGAAGGCTGGACAATACCGACTGCACTGCGCAGCTCCTGATTGAATTGATGTCACAAAATAAACTATTGAATTACAAGCCACTTTCCTTAACTTATTATAGAGCGCTTTTAAATAAATCACTTTTAGCCGTCGAATCCCCTAGTGGTCCGGTAAAACTCTACTACGAATTATCCGTAATATATCATATGTAATAATATAGTAATAATAATAGTCGTTCCAAATTGCTTTTCCTCATACTTGCATACATACATATAGGTATTAGCTAACTTGTTTAGGTTAATATAATTATATTACGGCTTCGATGTTGGAAATTCGCTTTCAGTAAGTTTCAGGAAAATATTATTTTATTAGTAAAAAAATAATATACAATAATATAACGTTAATAGTAAAAAGCAAAAGCCAAGCATCTAAACAACGTACATGCTGGTTAAACAGACATCACACCTAGATTCCGCATTCAGGACGCTCGAAGTGCACCACACATCAGTCTAAATACGATAAGAAATTAATCTGGTGATAAATTAAATTTAATTAATTGATTGGTGGTAAATTAGGTTGATTGTTAGGCGCGCGTAGGCGTAACCTTGAGGTAGCCATGAGAACGCTTGGTAGCACTCACTACGACCCGCGCCTTCCTCAAACTTTGGTGACTTTTTGTAGGGACAACGAATCTCGTAATGCGGTATCTAGTATGATCTGTGTGTTTAAATAATATTACTTACCAAAAGGCATATATTATACTATACAACAATAAAGTCCGTTCATCCTTACCTGACAAACAAGGTAAACAGATTTTCTTTCTCACAAAATCGCCGTGTTCTCATTGAAATCACACAGCCTAGGCACGCACTATAGTCCCTGGTTACATAAAAAAACATGAATGCAACTATAACTTTCAACGAAATTATACTATATTTTGCATAAATACGAAAACAACACAATAATCTATTCGTATTTTGCGGTTAGACTCCTCTACAGTCTATTGATTTTAATTGTGTTTGTTTACCATTTTGTCAGGAAAGGATAAACAGACTATAATTAAAGTTATGTATGAATATTGAAAGCGTTTAAAATTAATGTAGACGCACAACTGTCACATAATCGGTTAAAAAAATAATAATTGTAATGACGACGGACGAGTTAAATAGAATATTGGCTAGTAGGCAAAAAACGTTCAGAAAAAACTGCCTAACAAAATATGTCAAATTTTTAGCCGGTGGCCGTCTACTAAGGTTTGAATATTTTTGTAGTAGAGCTAGAGATTTTACAACATGTTGTGCCCCTCGAGTAAATATGAACAAAGAGTAGAGTGACTTCACAAATCGAAAAAATCTTTTACCGTACATTTCGGTACAAAGCAAATGCGTGTATGAAACAAAATTAAAAAAATATAAACTGGATACTGAAAGAGACCAACCAGTGGATAAGAATTACAAGCCAAATTAATTAAAAATTTTGAACACTAAACATCGCGGGTCCATTGTCAGATTCCAGACGAATCCTGATATTAGAACTTTCGGTCAGAACGAGTGAGGGTTCAACAGGTCCGTTGCATTGTAAATGGAACACGAGACACGCGTGCATTGTGATAATAACAGTTGTGCGTCCACGGAAGCATGATGATGAACCTGTTGATGCGTAGACAGGTTGATGCCGTACGAAGTGGATGGCAGCGGCACAGAGACGAGCAGCGATGCCTGCCCGTCGCGCTCGGGCCTCGCCCCCTACAACCCACGATTATTGACCAAGAGGCGGATACAAGCGGCGCCTAGCGGGGACTAAAATCAACTCGCACGCCTACTTCCTACAGCTCAATGCCCGCGACGAAAGCTTAGCCTAAATGGTAGTGCTAATTATCTTTAGTTAAATAAGTCAAGATAAAAAGATAAGTTTCAGAGTTTGCAAGCTGAAGTGGCAATGGGCAGGCCACATCACTCGATGAACCGATAACCGGTGGGGAAGAAAGGTTCTTGAGTGGCGACCACAAACCGGAAGACGCAGCTTGGTAAGCCTCCCACTAGGTGGACCGACATCATTGAGAAAGTCGCGGGCAACCGGTGGATGTAAGTGGCCCGTTATCGTTCGGTGTGGCGCTCTAAGGGGGAGGCCTATGTTCAGCGTCTTATGGATGAAGATGATGATGAAATAAGTCAAAAATAACCGTTTCTTAAGGCTACCTAGGTAAATGGAGTGTCCAAACGCAAAAGGCAACCCAACACGAACAAAAAAACACATTTTAAACAAAATAGCCTTGTCAGTTAATTTCGATAGGCGATTCATTTCCAATCGCTCCAATCAAATCGGCGACCAAATACGCATAGACCTTGAGGCCAATGATATTCGCGTTATGGTATGGTATACTTATATATCAGGTACATAATTGAGAAATTGCTCATGTAAGGAAGCCTTTAACTATGAACTTTTAAAAGCGTGCAAAATCAAAAATGGAATTTCAATGCATGTTACATGATTTTACCATGCTCCTAAAAATTATAAGCCAAGAATTTGCAAACTTTTTCATCCTTCAGCGAACGCCACCGCCTTTCAGGGAGAGCCGCTTTTTAGAAGTTTTCCGTTCATTTGCGTGGCTTCACGAATCCTTAGCTAAGCCTGAGCCTAACCCCCGAATACTGAAACATTTGTTAACTTTGACGACATATTAAGTCTGTTGCTGCCTTTGTCATTTGCTTAGTGCCAGACAAAGGCAGCATTAGAATTAATCTGTTGTCAAAGTTAACAAGCGTTGCAATATTCGGGGGTAAGTGTTAAAATATTGCAATATGAAATAAAATATGGTAGGCGTGATTTAAAGAAACATTAACGTGGTAACAAACACACACTTACACACAAACTTTCGCATTTATAATATTTGTGAAATAATCAATCAAATTAAATAAATCTTCAGATCAAATTATTTGTTACAGATATATTCAAAATGCTTTAGACAGATTTATGCTGATGTATTATTTGTTTCAGAAATTAAATAATAAATAGTTTTGGGTTAATGATACTTTTTCTTTTTATTCACACTAATATTATAAATGCGAAATTTTGTGTGTAAGTGTGTTTGTTCCCGTTCAATTCTATAACGGCTAAACGGATTTGAATAAAATTTGGTATGGAGGTAGCTTACATCCTGGATTAGCACACAGGCACAATGACGAGTACTATGAGCCCTTTTCAGCTTAGCATACCCTTTCGTTATAACCCTGTATACTATCAAGCTGAATCTATAACAACCAATCTGTAGTGTCTTTCCGCTTCAATATCGCATTTAGCGAAATAGGAATAAGGGGTCAATTGTTAATATTTATTTTTACAACTTTATAAAAAGTATTTTAAGAAAACTAATCTATACCAAGAATATATATCCGAGCGCTAAGAAAATATTTAAAGATCTCTCTTCTCGTCTGGTCGAAGCAACACGTGACCAAAATGCTGGCCTCTATTTCGCCCAAAGGCTGAGTATTGCAATACAACGTGGTAATGGGGCCAGCATTTTGGGAACAATTCCCACTGATAGCGTTCCTTTAGATTAGTTTATTTTGTTTATTATTACTATGTAATTTTAAAAATAAAAATGTATTTATTAAGTATCTAATGTTAAATTTCAGTTTTGTAGATTAAGAAACAACTCTAACATATAATCTATACCAATATATAAAGAGGAAAGATTTGATTGTTTGATTGTTTGCATTGAATAGGCTCCGAAACTACCAAACTGATTTGAAAAATTCTTTCGTTGTTGGGAAGCTACACTATCCTCGGGTGACATAGGCTACATTATATTTTCAAAAAAATTAGGGATCCTTACTAAAACTCCAATAATGTAACCCAAGATGTAAAAAAAATTACCTTAAATCTATACCATATAATTTTTTATTTTTTTTAAATACCCGTGCGAAGCCGGGGCGGGCTGCTAGTCTAACATAAACTGAAAAATTATAATTCACTAGCTGCGCCCAGCGGTTTCACCTGCTATCCTACAGAAACAGAATATTTTTCTGGGATAAAAAGTGGCCTATAGGTCTTAATGCAGTGTATAAGCTAGCTCCTTACCAAATTCCATCCAAATTCGTTCAGCCGCTACAAAGCTGAACGGGAACAAACACATTTACATACTAACACACAATCTTTTTCATTTATAATATTAGTGTGATAATGTATGTTCAGCCATCAACTGTGTTGTACTATGAGATTGATTTTAAGTTTGAAACTGTTATCTATAAAATTAGTGAAAATATTCGATATACAACTAACTTCTATACATCGAATATTTTAATATCGAATATCGTTAATCATCTAAGCTTATTATTAACGTTCGCAATTAATAAACACAAATAACATGCTTACGTGCTAACAAATAGCATGCCAACAATATAGCGCGTCACTATTATGCTAATGCGCGTTCTAGTTTTCTGTAAAACTTTCATCGATGTTAGCATTATCATAGAGAAATTATATAAAGAAGAGTGCCAATGACCATAGAAAGATGTATAACGCGATATGTAGTAACTGATAAGATAAGAAGTCGCTAATGCTTCGAATTGCGACATGATCATCACATTTTCTGCTCGACTTGAAATAGAAACCCAAAATGGTACGGAGAAACAACGCTACGTGTTATGAATATTTTTGTATTAGTAATATAAGTATAATCATTAATTTTTTATTTTATTTTATATTCCGTTTTTATAATACCCATATTTTCATCGGCTTTTATAGCGGGTTGAACAATAGCTAACTAACTACGTAAGCGCATTAAGCATTATACTGTTTTTCGTGGTGAACTTTTTTGTATGATATTGACATTCTTGTCGTATAATTTTTCTATGCTATTATTAACTAAATTAGAGATCAGGCATATTTTCGTCCTGGCATGACACTGAGGCACGACCAAAAAGTAAGTCACTCTCGGGTCGATTTTCTACCTACCTTCTTTCTACCTATTATCTTCTACCTTCATTTTTGTTTGCCACGATTGGGAAAGATCACGGTCTTGATGTGATTGCCTGTGCCTTAGAGTCTATTCTGCAACCTGAGCAAGGCTCTTGTCTCACAGCCGACAAGGAAGCGACGAACTATCGACTATTCACTCGCTCAAGATTAGTATAATAGATACAGACTCCGTGTGAGTAAAAGAGACGATAGAAATAAATATTAATAGTTTATCGGCGACTGTTCACACTGCCGGCGAGAACTCTCTCTCCACTAGTTTGTCGCAGCGACAAGAGCTATTAATGAGAATACTCGCCGAGTGATACTCGCTCGGCGGTCTGATCACTCGCAGAGACTCCCAGCGGTCATTCTCTACTACAGTGCGAGTAATCGCCCGTCGCTCTCGTACATTCGCTGTAGCCCAGCGACAAAACTATCGGAACTATTCACTCGCTTCTCGCTGCTCGTTAACTTGTTTCTAGTCTCTACTTCTACTAGCTGCTCGTTCATCGTGGGCGTTTGAAAAAATCTCTAAAAGTGCAGGTAAGATGATATACTGTTTGTCTTTTTGACATTTCATGTCATTACATTCCCTTTCTTTCATGCAAAATAGATGGCGTAGCAATTTGTAATTTGTACGCCATTTATTCTATCACTTTAACAGATATCGCATAAAGATTCAGTCAAATTTCCCGATATTTATCACCGATCGGCACCCCATCTATTTGGGGTGAAAAGAAACTGAATGACATGTCAAAAAAGAAAACCAGTCGCATTTAAGCGGCGCGGCTCTGCAAAATTTTCTCCCAGAGGCAAATTGTTAGATAGGACGCAGGGGTCGGTATTCGACTGCCTGTTCGCTACGCCGGAACGCAGCCGTGCGTCTATAACTATAACTAACTCAAATCAGCCGCTCCGTGCCGCGCTTCTATTGTGCGGATAGCGTTACAGAAATCCATATAAATAATATTTTGCATTGCCATGTCGCGCCGCCTTAATGCGGTTCGATCTAATGTTCATTTCTCTTGGCGATTACTGCAGAGATCGAATTGCTAGGGTAAGTACAGCCAAGTGCGATCACTCGATATTAGCACACTTAGCGTATCATTTCACTTGCGCAGTCACTTAGCTTGTAATACAAGCATTGATAATAACAAACAAAACAAAAAAAAGACTTTTTATTACCATTTATTTAAATTTGCTTCGTCATAACTAGTCATAGTCGCTTAACTATCATAATCGAGATTATCTTGGCGCCACCCGTGAAATACGTATCATTGAAGAGTTCCGGTGGCCTTCTGTGATCTTCTTCATCAGTTCCACTTCACCAAATGATACTTTCTGAATGCGAATGCTTGATTTGTTGATGAAAATAACAGAATCGCTATAATATTTGAGGAGTTCCCTAAATTCTTCATGGAAATCATTGTTAGCACTAGATTTTGATACAAATGGGACCAATCTGGAAGTATCTCCTTTCAAATAAAAAATTTTTTTTTTTCAAATCTGTTTATAAATGACGGAGTTCTGAGGGAACAAATAAAAAATGCAATCAAATTGAAAACATCTTTTTTTGAAGTCGCTTAAAAAAGACCAGCTCGGAAATCGTCTTTTCTCTGAGAGAAACTAAAATTGCCGAAGCGCATAATTTAATGTCTCCTTCACACCATGTAAGTAACCTCTGTGCACTTTTGAGAAGGATGCACGTATGCATTTCTCTCGTTTCACCTAGAGAAAAGACAATAGCTGCCAAGCTAATCTACTTTTCTTCAACCTAAGGAATCGGAAGTCATATCATTTTCAGTGTTAGTTACAATAAAATGTATTATTAGTTGATTGTATCAGGCGTTACTTTGCGAAAGTCCATCTTCAAACGGTGTCTTCAACGAATCTGTTGTTTTTAAGCTGCAGCGGAATATCCCTAGAGATTTTTTGGACCGTATTTTAAGTTATCATAGTTAGTTGAGTTGTCACTCACCGTGTGATGCGACGGCGACCGTATGGCCGAAGGTGGTGGGTTCATGCCGCTTGGACCCGCCATAGAGCTCGTCATATGCCTATGAACGATACTTTATATCAGTACAAACAATTTCACTATTAATACGGATCTGCCATTGACACATTCCAACAACCACGTACAGTACGCGGATTTTTAGTTGGCACGTAGATGCAAAAATATATACATTTAGGTAAAATCAATTTTGTATAGTGTTATCATTGGCCGAAACGCATCAAAGTGACGTGACACGTGATCTGACAAATTTCCATAAAATGCATGGCAAGTGGCGAGTCATATACAGGAAAACTTGCCAGATCACATGTCATGTCTTGTCGCTTAGATGGGGTCCAGTAAAACATAACGCTATACAAAACCGATTTTTAACATTTGTTTTGTTGTTTTCTAATTGTTCAGACAAGTTTTTCTTGCGCGGAACCATATAACTTGCCACTTGCCACGCGTTGTACGAAAATTTGTCAGATCACATTACCACGTCACTTAGATGAGTATTGGCCAGCGTATCGTTGTCAGTTATTGGCATCGATTGCCGCTAAACCAAACTTAGTGCTATTGCTGTCTTTTACATTAGTAAAAGACAGCAATTCCTATTAGGAACACAAGAAATAGATAGCATGCATTTTAGTTCTGTCAAACGAGTTTACCGATTAAAGCCGCGAAGAAAGACGTACACTAGCGACACTTATAACTTGTTTTATATCGGCACCCGCTACGGTCTCGTCCAAGTTTTTATGGAGAGCTAAGATCTGACTAATTTGACACCACTATAATTCGTGCCATCTCTATCTTGTGTTTCTATTTAGTAAAAGACAGCGATAGCTTAATTGCGTTTAGTAAGTGCACGATGGAATTGCGGCCATTGTCACGTTATGTGTCGTCATCCCCAGTTCACTCGGTAGAAATTGGTCGCTTTCAGTAAAAACAATATACCAAAGTAGTATACATAGTGCCTTTGTATATATTTTTAAGATTAGAGTATACTAATCCAGACAAAAAGCGGCAATTGTACTGTTTACTGGTGTTATCCGATTTCGATGATTTTTATATGTTATCTGTACTGTTTAAAACTAAGCTTAGGTTTAATTGTTTTTTAAACGTCTCGAATTCTCAGAGACAGATTATTTTTCAAACTGTTTCAGAAATCCCATATATAGATTGTCCGAGTGCTGTCTGCTGCACATTGACTTTTGGGACATTCAGGGACTATGTTCGTGGCGGGCAGGACTGAGAGCGCGAGGCGGTCATTCATGTACCTTTCGCTTCTATAATGGCCTTGAGGCCGTGTTGGTGAGCTCATCTCATGCATCCAATTTCCGCCAGGAACGTAGTGCCATCTGGAGTTATACCTAGGACTTGGTGTTGAGGGACTGTGGGCAGGCGGTGGCGGTAATGCCGCGGGCGCGGTCATGTTCGAAAAGTGCCCAGGCGATGGCTCGTGCTCCGGCTTACTCTATAAAGAGAAACATCAATAATTGCTCATTCACTCTTGTTCAATCAGTACTTTTGCAAGGATCATGCGCACCGCGACAAAATCTTCTCTACTCTTCATGTCGTGAAAAATGAGACAAACGTATACATAATCGTAGCCGTGTCCTGTTCTTGCATAACAAAAAGATTTTGTCGCGGTGCGCATGCTAGCCCTGCAGATCGCACAGCGAAGTATAAGTCACAGTTAGAGAGAATTTCATTGTATTATGAAAACTCTAACGCCCTTTTTAATAAACGCGTATAAACCTTAGATTAGATACCAAGTGTTTGCTCCTTTTCGCTCTTTTCAAAATTAGAACTAGATTGAAAAAGACAGAAGACTGAGAATGATCAGCTATTTATATGGCACAGCGAATTATTAGGCACAGTTAGAAAGAATTTCATTGCTTTATAAAAACAATAACAAGTATTATTATTATAGAGATACATTATAGACAGAAACTACATTACTTGTTCATTTGACAATTCAGATCGCACAGCGAAAGATAAGTCTCATTTAGAAAGAATCACACTAATATTATAAATCCGAAAGTTTGTGTGAAAGTATGTAAGTGTGTTCGATCCCGTTCAACTCTGTAATGGCTAAACGGATTTGGATCAAGTTTCGTATGGAGGTAGCTTATTCCCTGAATTAACACATATGCTTTATCCCGAAAAAAATTACTGTTCCTGTAGAATTGCGGGTGAAACCGCGGGGCGCAGCTAGTGTTTTATAAAAGAGCTAACAAGTATTATTATTAAAAGAGATACTCTATAAACAGATACGTCAATACTTGTTCATTTGGAACTTCATATCGCACAGCGAAGGATAATTATTGTCATTTAGAATTCACTGTTTAATAAATCTATTAATAAAAGAAATACTCTACATACAGAAACGTCAATACTTGATCATTCACCACTTCAAATCGCACAGCGAAGGATAAGTTGGATACTGATAAGCAATAACATGTCAAACCACAAAACAAAACGAAAATTTTGTTAATGATATAGAACGCTTCTTTGGCTGACAAAGAAGCGTTCTGTATCATTAACTCAATTTTCGTTTTTTTTGTGGGTTGACATGTTATTGCTTATCAGTATCCAGTTTTAGTTAGAAAGAATTTAATTGTTTTATAAAAATACTAACAAGCATTCTTTTTCAAACAGATACTCTAGAACAGAAACTTCAATACTTGTTCGTTCATTCTTGTTTATTCAGCACTTCAGATAGCACAGTGAAGAATAAACCTTCGTTAAAAATAATTTAATTGTTTTATAAAAATACTAAGAAGTATTATTTTTAATACATATACTCTAAAAACAGAGACGACAATAATTGTTCATTCGTCACTTCAGATCGCACAGCGAAGGATCAGCTAAAATGATTTTCATTGTTATATAAAAAATGCAACCAAGTATCAATATCAATAGAGATACTCTATAAACAGAAATATCAATACTTGTTCGTTCACTATTGCTCATTCAGCACAGCGGAGGATAAGTCTCAGTTAAAAATAATTTCTTTGTTATATAAAAACAGACAGACAGACAGACAGAAATACGAACATGAACAAACTTATAAGGGTTCCTTGTAGTACTACGAAACCCTAAAAATGAAGGTATGTTTTTCAAAGCTGTTATTTCAAGGCTGTTATGTCGGCGATGGACTATTCTCTACTTCGCTCCAGCTAACGCGTAATTTTAAAAGGATATAATTATTATGTACAAGTATGTTCGGGTCTTGCAACTGAATTATAGACCAGTTCGACTTGTTCAATTGCGTTGAAATATTGCATGCCTGCGATGATATATTCCAATATAATTATAACTATTATAATATACCTACTACTTAGTTATTCACTTAATCCACCTAATCGTACATAGTAGCTACATAAGATAATGTTTACAATGAGAGGTACAACTCTGCCTACAAACTGCTATGCAGTTTGGCAGAATCAGGAAAAATGCTATGTATGTTTACTATTGAAAAATAAAAAAATAAAAATGACAATACAATATTATGAGAGGGAGCTGATCCGATGACGGAGACGGAAGGTGGAAAACGGAACTCCTCAGTAACTAACACTAGACTGATGGAGTTTGGACTTATTTTGATCAGCTTAACCAATAACGGATTTCATAAAAGCTTGTCTGGTGAAAAAAATAATCACAAAAACTTATTCTTTCTGTTACTTACTTACTTTACATGCCCACCGAATGCGCAGAGCCCATCGACGGTAGGGGATATAAACAGTTAACTTACCCTCCTGATGATTTTTTCGACTGGCTCTTGCGAATCGTCCCTCTGTTCCCAAGACTGTGCGGTTGGCGCTTCGTTACCCTGTTCAGAAAATATAAGGTGAAGAACATAAGGAGGGTAATGTTTTTGGGGTGTATGTAAGTGTGTGAGACTGTATGTATGTCCTTATGCCCAATAGGCTTGACCGATTTTGACGATTGAGATATCGTTGGATTCCTTTTTACTTCGGAGTGACATCCTTACTAATATTATCCAAAATTAGCTGTCTGGACGTTTTTCGCGTTAACACGGCTGACTGGCTGAACGGATATTGATAAAATTTGATAAGGACAATATATTTTTATCAATAACAGTATAATTATGACAAAGATAGACCGGGTACGTTTTCGATACTTTTTTTAAGTCCACGCGAACGAAGTCGCGGTTAACAGCTAGTAGGCTATATTTCAGTTTGGGTATTTTGTTTTTACCTGACTGCCCAAACAGGAGGGTATGTTTTTGACGAGTGAAAAAATATACGAGATATTTCCTTGGTGTAATCGGGGTGGGTGGTTATCAGACCTCGTTTTTTGTATGGACAAGGCTGTATACTCTTTTCATAAAAGCCGGCTTCCCTATCCAGCTATCTCGTTGGCACTTTTATACCATTTTTAATATAAAGCGACAGATAGTAAATTAAAAAAAAACCGGTCATTGAATATCTTTAGAATACCATAATCAATGTTTTATAGCAATTTATGTGTTTTTTTTTTTTTTTTGTTGTAACGGAAGGAAAAATACTAGATTATTTTCTTCTTCGTCGCCAAATTAAAAAATATAGTAATATCAAAATTGTTATAAAACATTGACAATAGCATTCGAAAGATATTAAATGATCAATGTTTTTTTAATTTCCTATCTGTAATTTTATATTAAAAAATGTTGAAAAATCGAGAACAAACGAGATAGCGAGGCCTTAAAATGAGAAAACTTACACACATTAGATTATTAAAAAATATCGAATTATTTAGAACAGTTCACTTCTTTTTTTTTCTTAGATTCTTTAATTTGTTAATTAATTGTTTAATTATGCATGCTGCGCTTAATTATAAGTGCTGGTTGTTTTTATTTTAGTGTGTAAGCGGTAAGCGAATAACTGTTATTCATACAAGATTAAATAATTCTGAATCTCCGTAAGCCGTTTACTGTACCGTAGAGATGGGAGCACTCGCCGGGAAGTCGGCGGCGGCTGCAGCGGCGGCCGCGGCAGCAGCGGCGGCCGCGGCCGCGTTCGCGGCGACGATCGCCTTGCGCTTCTTAGTCTGCTTCGGGTCTATCGCGTCCGTGTTTGTGATCACGGACTCTTGGAACCCGGTCTTGTTCACTTGCACCACAGACGTCGACACCGATGTACTGTCAAATTAATCTTATCTATACCCCTAGCACAAAATACATCGAAAAAACCTTCGTCACGTTTTTGATTGAAGAATAGAAAATTATCTTATTATTACATTCATTATATTATTAGATGTTATCCTGTAATTGACCGAGTCATCGAAGCGAACGAAAGGTGTCTGCTTTAACTGGTACAATATGTCCGTTGTACGTACGGGCGGTACGTGAGGCCTACGACACTGCGCGATCACGAACCGTATTACCGCGCGATAAGATGTATGGTCGCGCAGCGTTCTCGGCTGAGCCAATCATCGCAAATAAACACCTCACGGTACGGGCCCTGATCGTATTTTTCAACCTATCTTTATGAAAACTTGGTGTATAGGTTCTAAAATTATATAGTTTTATTTTTGTCGTCGGCGATTTTTTATTGGAGTTTGAAGTTTGCTGCAGTGCCATTAAACAGGCGATTTAGATAATATTTGAAATAAACATACCTGTACTTGCAACCCTGGTTCATTCTGAACAACGTTTACTACGGGACCAAATGTGAAATCGCGAAAAAAAAATACAGCTGTTCCATACATTTCGTTGAGTGTGAAAGTTTTTTTTCTTTAGAACAGCTGACTTTATTTCGAGATTTCAGGTTTAGTCCCGTTGTTCAAAATGACCTTGCGAGTCGGACACTAGTTGCAGAACACCGTCTACGTGAAAATCCCCGATTGGAATAGTAATTGCAAGGTTCTTGCCGGCATTGTGAATAGGCCTTTACCTGGCGGTAGTTGGGGGGTTGAGAGCGGGACTGGATGCGGAGGCCACCGAGCTGATTACTCCGACTGGTTCGGGCACTTTGGCTGTCGGCGAGGCTTCTGACGGAGACATCTTAGATGGGGCAACCGGAGTTGTGCTCGCTATGGGGAAAAGTTACTAAAATAACACATACAGGGTTTTGGGACTTGTCCGACCGCCGACGATGAACGAGCAGCGAGTAGAGGTGGAAACTAGAAACGAGTTAGCGAGCAGCAAGTGTATAGTTCCGATAGTACTTACACACTTACAAACTTTCGCATTTATAATATTAGTGTGATGCTAACAATACCGTAATCTGTAGTGGTAGGACTCTTTTGCAGAGTCCGCCTGGGGACTCAGACGTACTGTTACCGGTTACTGTTATTGGGGGGTACCACACCTCCCTAGACGTACTGTTATTAAATCGCCAAAAGTAAAGTAAGCCTTTAATCAAATTACACGGTAAGTAACGTTTTATGTTTTTAACTATTTTCCAAATTTTTACAATATTATTACATTATTCAAATTATTATTATTAGTAAATGTCGCCTCATTGACGTGGGCCTCCCCCAGTTTTGTCCAAAGTTTTCTTTCTCTAGCTATCCTCATCCATTCTCTTCCGTTTCTTGTTTAAAAACAGCTTCCCAGCGTCTATTCGTTTTTTTAAACCGCCAAGCAGTAGCGTGCAAATATTACTGTGTTCTGGATTGAAGGGCAATGTTCCCAGCGATATTACTGGGCACAGAGATTTATCATCTAATGTACCGTATCTGGGTGGCGAGAGCAGTCCATTGCCGTACATTGCCTGTTGAACTTCAAAATTCTGAGTGGATATAATTTACAAGAATGGGACGGAAGAAATACGAAACTGAAGTGGAGTGGGAGAGAGCGGGATTGGAGCGAGATTGAAGTAGAATAGGAGTAGGCCATGGAGTGAGCCAGAAGTGGAGCGAGATGATGTTTTACTGAGCGTAAAAGACCCGGCCCGCAGTTAGTAGGTCATAAAACTTTGTGACATGTAACTGATTGTTATGAATAAGGCATGCCTCTTTTAAAAGAGTAATATGCGAGACGCGGCCTGCGGTAGTGGTCAGCAGAAGCGCGTCCTCGATTAAAACTTCGCGGCCAATGCTTACTGAACCCCACCGCGGCCGCCATCGCAGACTGCGCTGCGCTGGACAGGCCTAATGATTATGAGATTATCGTACGTTTCGCAGGCAGAGGCGACTCTACTGAGTGCTGGGGTGAAGGCGCCGGAGTGCTGTTCTTGCTGCTGCCGCCCTCGCCCGTGGACGAGCCGCGCCGCGCCGGCGATTTCTTCTTATCTGGCGACGGAGATCGAACACCATTGTCAGTTATTGCGTTGTGATAGTGATAGTGCGCGAGCGGGAGCGCGCATGATTCAAATAAGTTGGTATGAGCGGGATGGCATGCGATTACAATCAGAATCACGAACTTACATAATAACGGTGCTGTTTTACAAAATCAGACAGACAACAGTCTTAGTTTAGAGCTACGTGTCCACAAATTACTCCCTATGGATCCCCTAAAGACTATCGAAATGCACCACACATCGGTCAAAATACTTTTCTATTGTGGTACCAATATGGTTGGTATAGAATCACCAACGGTATCTCGGTTACTTTTCCCTAACCGCGGTACAACTGACGGAAAAGAAGTACTAAAGTAATGACTGTGGGACTACTGACCATTCACTAGTGATACTGGGTGGTTTCTTTGACAGATGTCAAAGTGACAGCTGTCAAAGTGTCAATACCACCGCGGTATCATCTTTATCACCACGAAACCGTGGTACCACTGGGATTTTACTGGGGGTACCAAGGATAACAAATCGGTTTAAAACGCGACTTCAATATTTCGCGTCTATGCGTATTTTTCTGCAATTTAAATTTTCTTTTGTAATGAACTCCATTTTATTAGCATTCGTGGAGACCAGATTAACGAGCATGCGCGTAAGCCATTTAGACAAAACAAAAGGCATGCAACAACCTTTTTATGTCCTTATCTCACTATAACACTTTTATGCGAAATTGTGTGCGTATATATGAACCGTCCACCGAGTAAGTAGCCTTAATGTCAGAGTTTTCAGGTCAAGGTTTTGGGTCATAGCGTTTGTGTGTTGTGATCTTGTGGTGTTAGCAATTTAGTGAATAAATTATCGCTTACTAAACTACGACTTAATTGTTGTTGTTCGGACATTGCTAGCTAGCTACTAAATTACTCGCCATTCGACTAAAATAATCGCATACGAAAAAGCTTAAAAGAGGTAACTATGGGACCGTTTATTCCATACAAACGTATTCCCATTTTTCCTCCCTGAATCAAAGACACTACAGAAGAAATAATTTCGCCATAAAATGTATATCTAAAACTGCCATGCTCCCATTTTATGTTTTTTTACTTTCTAACAAAATACAGGAGCATAGCAGCGGTAGTTTTTTTTTTTTTGGCAAAAACTGTGTTTCTGTCTTATAAGTTTTTTTTTTTTTTTTTTAAGTTTTAATATTCAGGGAGGCAGGAGTTAACTTTTAATGGCGAATGGATTTAAGTGTAATTTCGTATAGAGGTATACTTTGTAGAATAACACAACCTCATTATCTCGGAAAAATGTGTGTTAGAAAAACAATATTAATGGAAGATATAAACAGGATCCAGGATAACAAGTAGATAGAATCACTTCAACACAAGATGAAGTGGTATGCTAAAGAAGCGACTTATTATCCTCCTTAGATGATAATGATGATGAAAGATACTGTACGATTCGTTTTTACCGTTTATCATGGAACTACCTTAATAACACAGATCACACTAGATACCGCATTACGAGATTCGTTGTTCCTACAAAAAGTCACCAAAGTTTGAGGACTGCGCGGGTCGCGGGGAGTGCGACCAAGCGTTCTCATTGGGTATCCCAAGGTTACGCCTACTCGCGCCTTACAATCAACCAATCAGAGTAATTTCTTATAAGTATATTTAGACTGATCTGTGGTGCGCCTCGAGCGTCCTGAATGCAGAATCTAGGTAGGTGTGATCTGTGCTTAATAATAAAAAAAACATTAAAATAACATAACATTGGATAACTAACTACATAATGAGTGACTACACAATTAATAATTAAATCTAAGTAGTTACTACGTATGTATATTTTAAACATCATACATACATGCCTACGAGAAAATAGATGCCTTGCATGCAAAAAAACTGCTACTTACGAGTAGATTATCGAGATATCGATCTTTACAGGTATGCAGAAATGGGAAGACAGTATTGCTGTCTTCCTATTTCTGCAATCTCTAAAGCTGTCATTACCCTGAAATGGTCTGCATTATGGTCTATAGTATAAACTAAATTGAATGCATCTTCGCTGTCAAGCTACAAAACAACACATCATTCTACATGCACACGACATTAAGCCCCACACACTTGTTTATGAACGTGGTTAAAATACTTGGCACAAAATATTGGCCATAGCTATCACTAATAACAATGATTTTAATAACAAAAGTGGTAAATGATCAGAATTATCCAAGTCAATTCCGGTTCTAGTTAACTAAATCAGCTTCTACTGTTTTACACAACTAATAATTCCTCCCGATGTACCTGCGCAGTATACCAATTTTAGTAGCGCGGGAAACTTTGATCTACCAATGGCAACTACGCGCTAAAATCTTGCGCTGTTATTGGTCGATCTATTTCGCGGCAAAATTGCGCCGCCCGTGCGCCATCTTGGTCCGAGAATGTACAAATCGTGTAAGCGGGACAGAGCTAAGAATGCATAGCAAGCAATACTCTGCCATTTGCGCTTGCAAATAAAGTAATATCGAATCCGAATTAAATCATTTACACATTCGGCTACTGTCGTAAACCGGTCTGCGCTTTTCTGCGCAAACAAAACTGCCGATCGGAATTATCCGTCGTGTAAAACTGTACGTTACTGTTTGTACACTGTTGTAGAAATAATTGAATTTGTATACTAGTTTATTGTTCAGTAGATATATCGATGATGTAATTAACTTGTTAGTATATTATCTTGTAAAAAACAAAACATCAACGTTGTAATGAGAATATAGTCGCGATTCATACTAACATATACAAAGAGTAAAATTGTTGAAGCTCACAACTGTGTACTAAACACACAGTAGCGGCGTCGCATGTGTGGAGCTCAAGACGGGGTTCGGCCTTTGGCCTCAACCATTCAAAGTTTGAACATATATGGCCTAACGATGCGCGTACGCATAACACAATACAAACAGACACATTAATTTTCACATTTATGATTGCCAATTTAAAAAATTACGTTTAAAATTTTTTGCCAAGTAAATGTGTCATATTATTATTAGATGACCCACTTATTATTATTATTATATTCTGTATTACCCTCATTTTATCTTTATCCACATCGATAAACAAGAGTGTAAGAGTAAATGAACGACTTCTCACCCCGTAGACGGTATGAAGCGAATACATTCAGACAACACATTAGTGGAATAGCGCTCATATAAATCTACGCTTACTAAATCAGACCTCTTATTCACAAATTTCGTCATAATGGTTTTTGACAAGTATGCCATGCCGAATCTGTTAAAATTCGTTGTTAAATTATCATTGCAATGAATATGCGTAATCATCGTTCGGTGCGAGGCCCCTGTGCTCCTCAGCTAGTTGCATGAATATTTAAGCGAATATATTTATTGTAATCTACAAGATGAGAAGTCGTTGGAGTTAAATAAATTTTTGCAACACACGTTTCTCGGAGATCTTGTGTTTGCGGGTGACGGGCGGGTCTGGCGCGTCGTCGCTCATGTCTGCGTGCCGCAGTGAACAAACAACTTGGTTAATATAACGAATCTAGCTCCGTCAGCGTTGCGATCAATCCTACATCGGGATTGAAAGCATCGGCAGATATCTTTCGACGCGTTTTAAACTGATTTTCATCTCGAATCCATGTAAATGCCTATTTTGTTTGTCTACTTATATGATGTTTTTTCTTCAATATGCTGATTTTTGTATTGGTTTTGATTATGTTTTATTCTAATTCGTCGGGAGCAAGCGAGATCGATTTCGGTTTATGTTTCACTTACTTCCGACGGGCAAACTAAAAAACCGGGAACTACATGTTGTCTTTTCCGTCAAAAGGCAAGAGATAGACTGACTATTCCAAAGCTATAAAATTATATATTAATAACGGGGTAAACAAAAGTTTTTTGTTCAAAGTATGTTAGTAAAGTGCAAGAAATTCCATACAGTGCCCAAAAGACAATTAACTAGAGAAGATGAATTAAAAATAAATTACGCTACCAGTAGTTAGTAAGAAAAATGTGAAGGGGTTTAAAATGCGGGTAAAAAAGAAGGAAACGGTTTTCGTTGAAGCTTACCCATTGGTTGCGGAGCAGTTTGCTGTTTTCCTGATGCTGGAGTGTTTTTTCCAGATGCATTACCGTGGGAAGACTTGCGCCCCGGCTGTGTAAAATAAAATTAACATAATAGAACATTAACTTTAACTCTTTAAAATTAACACTTATTAACTCCCATCCACATTGGCTCGCTCACACATGTTCACTTTACTGAAGATATAAAATTACTGTGAGAATTTCCAAAAAAAAAAAACACATGCCATCACTGATATCATAGCTTCTCTATAATAAAGTCGTTTGCGGGGTCTATCTGTATATCCTCTAACTCTTCCTAAACTACGCAACGGATTTTGATGTGGATTTTACGGAAGGTTTAAATTGTTTTTTACTAAATTTCTCCCGTTGCTAGTTTTGATATTTTAGATATTGTGCAAAAATGTTTGTGCTCGCGAGGTCTAGTGTTCGGAGAACTACTGATATAATAGCGGTAGATCGGCGACGTACCCCTTTAGATTTGGAGGCGTGAGTTGGCGTGGAGCCGCCAGCAGCGCCGCCCGCTGCCTCGCCCTCGGGCTCCTTCTCCCCGCTCGAGTCGCTCGACTGGCTGTCGTGAGGCACCGGCTTGTAAGGCGGGATAGTCTTCACGTTACCACCCTTTTTCTGCACAGCAATACATTTTATTTGCTACCATGTTTTGTTACGAAATGTAGTCACGTAGCAAATAGTGCCATTGGGTGCCCGAATTGACGAATCGTGATGGTCTAAACCAAAAAATTATTATTTCACGAACATCGGATCGAAAGAAGATTTAGTCCTCCTGGGAAAGTTCCACTACTTGTTCAATGTTATGTTCAATATTCGTGATAGATACAAACATTATTGTTTCGGTTTTATGAGGGATCAGATATATTGAACATAAGTCATTTTTGAAACAAAATAAAACTGCAGAATAGAAAAATGATTCTAGAACGTCATTGTTAACATTGAAAAAGGTTGACAGTCATAATTATCCCGGATGAGCCCAGGAGGTGTCGCACAGTTTTTAAACGAACTGTTAAGCTGCTTTGGACGAAGACAGCAGCTTTCACCTAATTCGCCACCCCGACAGCGCTGACATGGTATTGGCCCGTGAAAACAGTTTTTATCTGTAGTGACAACCGCCAAAAACTGTTTATACGGGCACAAAACCACGCCAGCGCTGTTACAAAAGCGGATTCAGCGACAAAGACCGTCACCGTCCAAATTCTGCTTTATAGACAAATGCAGGGCTAAAGTACCGACTGTTTATGGTTGGCGGGATTTGCGTTTGACCGCAACTTACCTGGTGTTATGTGACGGTGTCGATGCAGATGGTAAACATACCTAAGCCTGAAATGCTAACTGGCTCTGAACACGATGTTAGCTGAGGCTGCCTGAACAAAGACGGCCGATTTTCTAGTTCAGTGGTTCGAATGCGAATAAGCTGTAAAGCTGATCGGCCGTAAACAGGATAATTTAAATATATCGATAAGCAGCTCCGGCACAGCTCGTTAGGGTCCTAGTTTTCGTTTGTAATCAAACTTCCTGTTTTGAATGTTTTGTATGTGGCGTTCGTCATCTCTAGCTCACACATTCGACACTTTTAAAGGTTAATTACTGAGGGGTGATGCAAAACAATGACTAGACTATACTTTATTGACACCTCAGAAAGGACATTTCAAGAACTGTAAATTAGTGATGGGCTCAAAAGGCGGTCTTATCGCTAAGAGAGATCTCTTTCATACAGCCTTCGAATGAGTAAGAAAAGGTTAATTGTTTTATGGAGTACTACAGCGCCCTGCTGTTTCGTCCTCTATACCAGAGAATTAGTATATTTTTCAAGGTTAAAAAAAAAATGTGTTAATAAAATGGGTAAAAGCTATCTCAATACTAAATTTCATCAAAAACCGTTCAGACGTAACGGAGTTAACTGGGAACAAACACACTTACGCAAAAACTTTCCCATTTAGAATACTAGTGTGATTATATGAGTTATATAAATATAATTCACGTGAAAACTTACCGTGGCAATGTTAAAAACGTTTTGTTTTTATTACACAAACAACAAAGTAAACAAAACTCACAAAATGTGTGTCATCAACACAACACACAAAGCCACGTCAGTTTGCATGATGCAATAAAGGATTATTCAATTTAAAACAGTTTTTCGTTAATTGAAAAACAGAAATTTGATTGATGTAGTATAGAAAAAAAACTAGAATTTGTCTTCAGGGATCAAGAACACTCACTTAAGGTGCATCGTTTCACTCATCGCGCGAAATTCAAATTTTCTTGCGTTTTTTGTCAATTACATGTTAATTACTCATCGTGGATTTATTGAAACCAATTTTGCGCCAATAAATAAGTTGTTTTAAGAAATTACGGGTAAAATGATTACCTAGATAACATTGGTTTAGCTACAAATTTCAATAAGCTGATTTTCATTTTGGTTTTTGGTTTAGTGGGAAATGTACTTATACTAGCTTTCAACTTGAATTTTTGGTTGGTGTAATTTATTGAAACAATATATTTATTATCGCAAAATTAGTTTTCATGAACCTACGATTAGTAATTAAGCTGTAATTGACATAAAACGCAAGAAAATTAGAATTTCGCGCGCTGAGCGAAACGTTGCACCTTAAATCTAAACAAAAATTGAATAAACACAAATAAAACAAGACATACATCACATTTTCTGAGTTCAGTAATTAGTAGAAATTATGTCCGAGCAAGAAAAGGCGAAAACCGGTAAAGCGATCTTAAATAACGGAATGTTATGTACCTTTGCGATGACGGTGACTTCATGATTTGTAAACTAAAAAAAAAAGAAATGGAGGATGATAATGAGTGTATGTTAGTTTAAAGCGAAGACACAGCGTGAAATTTTCAAGCCGGTCGCAGCCCGAGAGCTAAGATAAGTTTAGCTTACGGCTAATTCTCACATACATCTGTAATTGAAGTTTCGATAATGGGCGATTCACTCACTGCTACGCGCGGTTTTTTAACGTTGTTAGGAAATGTCTCCGTTCGCATAGAAAACTAGCGCGGTACAATACACTGACAACGCCTCTACGTGCGGTTTAGCGCGGCGCATTTCTGTAAGAATCCCGCGGTGCAGTGTAAGAATCGCCTTAATAACGGAAAGACGTATACATTATTAAACCGAATCGTGATTTAATACTAATAAAATGTTCACATTTATGAACCGAATCGTGAACCACCCCGTAAAGGGGCAAACAAAAAAAAAACGATCCGGTCAAAAAACGAATAACCTTTTACAAAAGCTGCAAGACGATTCGTCACGACAATTCATTATTAACTGTTTTGCATTTTTGGCCGTATATGTGGTAACTTTTACGTTTCATAAGCATGTGAATACGATAACAGGAGAATAAGTGCCACTGAAAAAATATATACGAACCGTATTAAATCACGATCCAAATATAATAACGATTCGTCGATGTCTGAATGAACCTTTAGCTCGCATAGCTGAGATAATGTTTCATACTTGAAGACCGCAAACTATGTAAACTAAGCTATGTAAGCTGGAAAAATATCTAACCTAGCGAGCTAAGCTAAACTAACTTAGCTTAGCTATCGGTCTGCAACCGGCTCCAGCGTTGCCGCTTGAAGGCTTCTGACACAATTACACACAAATACTTAATTAAGAATTAATAAATATTAATTCTGCTTAAGAACATAGGAAAAAAATTCAAAGACGTATAAAAGTTGAAGGCCCTAAGTCGCGTCTACAGTTGTCTCGCTCGCGCACCTTCAAAAATATAATAGACAATAGACAAATTTTTGTTGGCATTTTTGGCTTATCGATGTCAAATTTATAGTTTAAGCATCTTTATATACGAAATGTGTCAGAACGCTAAAAGCCTAGACAGATGCAACTATTAATAAGGCTCAACAGTAGGTATGTGAAACAATAATTTTATAACAGAATAAATAAGTTTATTGTTTTAAATCGAATTTTAAACTGGTTAGGATTGAGAGATACAATGTTATTCTATCCAAAATAGGTAAAAAATTAAATAACTTATATTTATATATTATGTTGTCCTCAATATCGATCAAATACCTACATAATTTATTTCACTAGGCGTCACTTTGCGGAAGTTCAATTTAACATGTTTTTTTTTAAATTTATTATTAGATTATTATGTCATTATGTTGTATCATTTTCTAAACTGTACTAAATTTGACAGTTGAATTGTTGACATCTTTTTCCTCATACTATAATAGAATAACCAGGAAAAAAACATCACAAAAGATATAAAAAAAAAACGAAAAATGAATTATAGCAATGAGAGATTTTTAATACTCGCAGCAGAATGTAGAAGGATTCTATTTTAATTTTGCAACATTATTGCGACATGTGGGATATGTATTAGACTTATTAGCTAGGTATTAACCAATATTCAGATAGCGAAAACACTAATGATAAAGAATTAATAATGAACTTCTGCAAAATAATTCCTGTTTCAATAAATTAAATAGTTTTTTATGCAGAACTGTTAAGTTCAGTGTGTCTTTACGATACGAAGTGTTAACAGTGAATAATGGCCCACTCAGAGTAAACGGGGTAACAGTTGGCACGTCGCAAAAAGAATGAGATGTTTCAATAATGTACGGTTTTACAGTTCTTTTTCTCTCTTCTTCGATTCCACAAAATCGAAAATAATCCCAACTTGAATCAATCAACTATCTACACGTACAGTCTAGTCAAATTAGAGTGGCTATAAATGATCTGACCTGACATCGTCTGAAAGGGACAGCTAGATTTGAATTCACGGGAGCAAATGAAACAAACTATTAAGGTTATAGCTTCTCCCTTTCGCTCCTCCAGAAACTTATATGTATAGCTACTCTCAAGCCTAATTTGAGCAATCAGGAGAAATAATTCCGGAAACTTTGTAAATTAGTACAGTTATACCTTGAGATGTCCAGATGAACACACTAAAAGTCTTCGAGGGTGGGGGCTGTGCCGAGGGTGTAGGGCTGGGTTGAAAGTACTCTTTTTCAGATTTTTGCGCAATCTCAAATATCCGCATGATTAGCATCATGATTACTTCTGACAAAAGTTTCTACATACCATTTCCTACAAATTTGGTCCTGATCATTTTACGATCAATACTTTAGGAGCTATAATAGGTTGTTTAAGTTAACGGAGCGTTAAAAAATGTGCCTTTAAAGTTAGCGACTCGCGACAGATCGGGTGGGTGGATACAGGTCTAGCGTCCTTTCATAATACAGGCAGTGGGACCCCAGCTTGAGAAATCGTTCTTCATAACCGAAGCTCACTGACTTCCAATTGAAAATTACCGATGTACCAACTGAAAACCGTTTACTGTTCACAGGTAAGCAGAAGGTTATAATCATTACAAACCAGCGACAAAAGCAGAATATGGCCCCAAGCTTGAGCCAATTCTTACCGAAGTGGCAGCACTAACCAACATGTATGTAATGTACATTTAAAATGCCCTACTACAGCCTATTGCAGTTACCGTACGGTTCGGAAAATTCACGAAGACGCGTGCCACACTAAAATGTATGGTGAAACGCGCTTACGTAATTTGGTCGGCCAATAGGGCTTGTGTCGTGTATTGGCCGTTTGCCACCAAATTATTTTTATTTATGTTTTAGGAGAAAGCAGTTTGTCTTTTGTATTTTATCTGTTTAATTTTTAGAAATAAATAGCATTTATATATATTTGCTATTTGGAAAATGCGTATTATTGAGCTAAAAAGTCATCAGCTAGATATTCATCAAAGTACAATTTTGCCTGTTGATATGGAGAACTATATTCAGTGGTTACAGGTTTTTTTTCTTGCCACGACGATGATGAATTATAACAGCTAAATTACGATAGAAGTTTGCACGCAGCACCATAAAGAACCGTATATATAAATTATTAGTTCTATCTAATCTAACCATCTCGGCAAGAATTGGCCCTTTCAGAACAACAATGATACACTGAAATTAAACTTCAGACAAACTTTTTACAGGCCACAGATTCTAGTAATTGATAATGAAAATGAAAACGGTAAAAGCGTAGAATGTTTCGATTATGATTTATAGATGACTTTATATCACGATTGTTACGCTAAGGGCTCGTTCAGGGAGACACGAGGCGTTGCATCGCGCGGGCATATCGAACATATGCCAATGCATGAGAGTGTTCATGCACTGTTTGATATCTAGCGGTACTCGCGGCAGAGCAGGCTGCGACCACGCGCGCCGCAGCAGACAACCGCAGAAGACTGCCAAAAGCGGTTAACGCGGCTTTGCCCCCGTCACTATCCACGCGCCACACATTGCCATATGTTTGTCTTCGAGCGTGCGACGCCGTGGAAAACGAAAAAAGATATGATAATACGTCGCGGTCCTCGTCTGCCGCTTAATGCGCCGCCTCTCCGTAAACTGTTGAAAATGTGCAACACCCCGCGCGTCGGGACGCTGCACGTGCCGCGCATCTCTCCGCGTCTCTCTGAACGAGCCCTTAGGCGACCAGCGACGATTAGCGATTACCTAGTCGCACTTAAAACTATACCAGAACCGAAAAAAAACCTATTTTAACGTATAGATAGATGCCCATAGCGTTGTAAATTTGTCAACGTTGTAATTTGCGCTTCAAAAATCCGTACTTGCAATTGCTAAAAAACAAAAACCAAAAAACTATCAATTTAATTTCTAGAGCAAAAGTCAAGGTTGATAAATTTGCAACTTCATAGAGGCCGAACGTTCGTGATTCTGATTGTGATCGCATGCCATCTCGCTCGTATAAATTAACACGCACTATACGCCGTTCCACTCGCCCACGATCACTATCAGAAACACGATGAGACAGTGTCTCATGTATCGGACTGCGATCGAGAGTCGACGGACTAGATTAGATTTTCATGGTCTATAGGCTGCTTGAGGTCGAATAATACGAGCATGCTCACCAGTTTGCCATAATGATGCTGGCAGTAGCCACAATACTTCACGTTGTCCAAATAATTGCCCGCCTCCTCGCAAAGTAGGCCGAGGCTTTGCGCGCAGGTCACGTGGAACTGTTGTTTACATCCTGAGCCAATAAACGTTTAACAGATCATGTTTCTACACTGTAAACAATGTAAATAATTCATTACAATTGCCTAGTGCGAAGGCACGGCCATGATAGATGGTATGTCAGATATATATAATTCAGGGTTTAAAAAAATCAGATTTTTATAATAAATATCAAAAATCAGATTTTTTAATATATATCCAGGCTAAGAAAAAGAAGCAAATTTCCCTAGAAAGTGAAAATTATTAACGCTAGGAGCACCAGGGAATCCTAATTTTTGATTACCTCGTAAAATAAACCTTATATGATATGAAGTTAAGGTTTGAATGTCAATAAAAAGCTAGCCGTACTGGTAAGTTAAAATAAAAGAGGATTTCCCCAACTTTAAATGAGGTTGCCATTTACGTGTTGCCAGGGTAAACATTAATCTCCAAATTGTTTAGTTCAGAAGACAGGGAAAAATTAATTGATATATATCAAGATAAAAATCAATTGATATATATCCGCTGATATATATCGGCGAACCCTGATATAATTACTATAATAGACCGGGTTCTAAGTGTGCAAAGTAGTTTATGCGGTTTTTATATACATTTATTCGATTCCGTATGAGCATTATTTAAATAATAGCAATAAAGAAGACGCGACAGTTTTAATAAATTAGAATAGATCCAAATAGCATTATTGACAGACAGCCCAAAAGGTACTTTTTGTTCGGACATATTATACAGAGTTTTATCGAAAGAGGCTCGAAGTACTAATGATTGTGAACAACTTTTACTATGGGACCAACCCTGAAATCGAGAAAAAATAATCAGCTGTTCCATAAATTTTGTCGAGTGTCATTGACATTTTTCAATGGAACTGCAATATTTTTTTTCTCAAATTCGGGGTTTGTCCTATAGTAAAAGTTGTTCATTATTGACCGAGCGAAGCGAAGGTCTCAGAGTTTACTGGGACATATCGGCATTTGTATGTTTGTGTGTATATTTGTCCGATCATAACTTGCGAACCGTTGATCCGATCTTCATGAAATTATAAGAATAGTTCATTTCAATACAATTTTAAGTTCGAATATGAGCTGAATCGGTCCAGGGGTTGTGACGATATAGGGGTCGCGAGGTCTCAGTTCGCCGCGAACTACTAGTGATAGTAATAATTGACATAATCACCAGATAAATAAGTTTAGGTATTTACCTGATTTGTTGCACTGCATGCAAGCACCGGCAGTAGCCCGGTGGGTTTTACCTTGATCTTGGCAGATGTAACAAGTCTGGAATAAACAAAAGAAAAACTTATGCTACTGACACGTTTCAGTACACGTCATGTGCCATATTGTAACATGTCATGTTTAGATATCTTACTGTGCCATGTCACGTTTTAGTTGACCGAGCGAAGCGAAGGTCTCAGAGTTTACTGGAACAAATTGGCATTTGTACGTTTGTTTGTCCGAACCGTTGATCCGATCTTCATGAAATTTTGTAGTAAGTAGTCCATTACAATACATACATACAATAGTACAGTACATATAGTAGTCATACAATTTTTAAGTTCGAATATGAGCTGAATCGGTCCAGGGGTTGTGAAGATATAGGGGTCACGAGGTCACAGTTCGACGCGAACTACTAGTAAATTAAGACCCGAAAACCATCTAAGTGACGTGACACATGATCAGGCAAATTCCCCTACAACGTTTGAAAAGTGGCAGGTCTTATGAAAGAAGACGCGCAAAGAAGACTTGTCAGATCACACGCCACGTCACTTCGATGGGATGATATTTTACTAGACATAGATTTTCATCTTCAAAATGATGCTTTGAATTCCGCTCCGTAGAGAGTGCGGAAGAAGACGCGAAAAGTAAGAGAGTAAAAGCGATAGGTATAATGAAATATCTCCGAAAGGACAGATTTTCGGATGTTCATTTTAAGGGCGCTAAAATCGTTTCTCAAGTAAAATATCATAGGGTTTCGGGCTTTATAATTAACTGGCTGTTATCGACAGAGACACAGAGAGACAGAGTTACTTTCGCATTTATAATATTAGTTAGGATTGTAATTTTAGCCCACATTGTAGTGAGGCCACACTGTGCCCCTCTCACTGTCTCCTCGTGCTATTGTGTTTTTTTTTTGGCATCATACCAGCAACCACCAGCACTATCACCAGTCTTCGTTTCCTTTACATCCTGTATAGCCAGGCAAGCGTATAGCCTGCCAGGCGTGGGGATTATGGCAACTTACCCCTTTTTCTAATGGCTTTGTTCAGCTGTGGATATCTTGTCTGATAAGAGGATGAGGCATGCCGAATATATGGTAAATGCTCCTTGACTGTGCCAGTAGCACCGTCGCTGGGCGCATGTCTATGTCCGGTGGCAGCCGCCGACAGGCGTGATGTAGGAATCGCTAGCCGCCGCCGCCGCCGGCATACAAATATGTAAACATTATGAACATGTCATGACGTACATACCTTGTTGTATCGTTCAGCAGGGATCAGCCGCAGCACGATGGGCTCCATAGAGGTGACATTTCCAAACCGCACCTCGGGTATATAGAGCGCGCAGACTACATGTGCCCAGCCTCCCGTGTCCGTCTTTTTGAGCGCGCCAGACCGGGATGGGCACAATTCGCACCGCTGCAATATAGGTACATCCCGTAATATTAGTATCTGAATGTATTAGTATGGGTTTGCGCCGTTGCACCACTAGGACGTTGCCTGAGGCACCACTCCTTGAAGATTAACCGCCCCTCAAACCGCTCAGGAGTCTTTCCTGGGCTCGTTTGGATTGGTGGTCAGATCCTGATACCTGACCTCGTAAACTCTAATAAAATAAAAATCTAATCTAATCTCTAATTTAATTAAAATTAAATTCGCTTAGTAAAAAATCCCCTCTTATAGCTTATAAATAATTGTTTAAGACCTAGGCAAGCAAGACTACCACCGTTTCTGTCTATATATTTTATATTTCCATATCGTTCTAATTAAGATATCAAAATTAATGCTATCAATTTAGACAAGTTTATTTGCTAATTACGGCTATATTTAAGGTCTCCTTGACCTCATAGAGTATCTAGGTTCAATATATTATGCAACAGCAAATAACAACCTAACAAGAGAAATACTCGGTAACATTTGAAACCCATTATATTTTTCTTATCTAAGTATGTCATCCACATCCGCCGGTTTCGATTTGACTACTAGTATTATAGACGTCAGATATTGGAACAAATAATATAAATTATTATTTTTTAAATACCCGACTGCAAACCTACTAGCTGCGCCACGCGGTTTCACCCGCGTGAAATAACCCGGAGGAAGTGTAATTTTTTCCGGGATAAAAAAAAAATCCGACTCTTAAACTATAGCCATGCAAAAATTCTGATCGTTTCGTTGATCTGTTGCTGCGTTAAAAATGAACAAGCAATACAACAAACATATATTCGCGTTTATAATGTTAGTAGATGGACATAAAGAGGAATTCAAATAAACAACTCACTCGTCAAAATAGGTCAAACCGTTTAGGCTTCAGGAGGTAATATAGAAGCACATCAACATACATAACATGTACTTTCATGTATTGAAATACCTACAAACATAAATACTTACTTACACCCCAAAAACATTACCCACCTTAGGGGTAGTCGGGTATAAAGGAAAGTGTTTTTTAATTAGATTTTACCTAGTAGTAATATGTGAAAATAGCTGCGCCCTGCGCTTTCATCCGCTTACTGGTGTATTTTCAGAAAACCCCTTGCTTAGTTCTCCCCTTCACTACCACAGGGAGCTACGCTGAAAACTGATTGCCTCTTCTACCTCTCGTTTAGGCTGTGCGTCGATAGTCAGTTAGCGACACGACACTTTTATACATATTAAGATTAATCTTTGGCACTAATACTAGTAACACCGGTAATGAAGAGAGAAAGCAGATTATTATGGAACGCTAAAAGTGGGTTGAACTCACATCACACCTCGGACACTCCTAACAATATGAATGCCAGCACCACCTACATACGCAAGCCTACGCCTGTATACGAACGCAAAAACACGTGAAAGCCTCCCATGGAGTTATGGATGCCTCCCGCTTCTAATGCCAACTGGGTTATGAGCGCTGCTCAGAGATGGCGCTAGCTAAACGCACTCGACTACTCGACTCGACTGACGATTGACAATTATTTGAATCGTGCAGACAAAAGTAATCAAACTGCGGGTGCGTGCGGCGGGGCCGGGGAGTGTCCGTTCTATTTGCAGAAATAAGTAGTATGGTATTCTGTGCACAAATGACAAACGGCAAGGATAAATGGAAGAAGCATAGATATCATCTCCACAAAGTGGGGCCAATGTAATGCCGGCTACTACACTATTAGGCGAAATAATTAGGTAGAGTTTACTGAATGATCTCGTTGGAAGTCGTTCACTTGCACTACGCTCGGTATTTTCTCAGATCTCGTGGGGGTGTACTATTGACTGCCCCGGTGGCTCAGTTGGTAGTGAACCTACGTTCTGTGCTTGGGGGCGTGGGTTCGATTCCCATCTAGGACAAACATTTATGTGATGAATATTTGTGTTTGTTCTATGTCTGGGTGTTAATATCTATATAAGTATGTATTTAAAAAATATCTATGTACGTATATCAGTCTCTGGCAGCCATATTACAAGCTTTGCTTAGTTTGGGGTCAGATGACCGTGTGTGCAAAAATGTCCCAGATATTTTATTTATTTTATTTATTTATTGAGCGTTTATAACAGGAATAAGAGAATTTAATTAACACTCACCACTTTTCCCTTGTTTTCTGGGCTCTCACATTTTCGACAGAACCACGGTCCAGTTGGAACAGTCACGATACCGTAGCAAGCTGGAAAAAGACACGTCACCTATTTGTGTAAATAATTACTTTATAAATAACTAGCTTTAGCTGAACGAATTAACGGAACATGTCTAGCTTTATATAAGTGAAAAAAACACAGAATCACTTCAATAGTTTCAGAGATTACCTCCTGCAAACAACGTACGTCGTATGTTGTAATCTAATTTGAACTAAACCTTAAATAGCAGACATATACTAATACTATCCTTTTATATAAACCATATTTTCATCAGCTTTTATAGCGTTTTGGACATTAGCTGACTAAATACGTAAGCGCCATCTAGTTTTAAGCATATTTTTCTGACGTACACTTTATTGTATGAGATGGTTATTCATCTCGTGTAGATTTTCTTTTGTGTAGATAAGAACAATAATTATGTGACTTTTCACGACTAAACAACTAGACCGATCTTGATGAAATTTGGCAAGAAGGTAGTGTGCATCACAAGTATCGATAATTACTTGCTTCTATTTAGGAAAACGTAGGAAATAGTAACTATGATTTTCAATAACTTTACAGCCTTGACCCTCAACGTAAATTCACGGTTATCTCGCTCACACATTTCATTGTTGAAGATCACATCACTATGTGTGAGAATACAAAAAATAAAAATAAAATAGCCACAGCTGTATATCATAGCTTTACAAATAAATAAATGTTAGTTTTGACATTTTTAAATTTGACATGTGATTTTGGTTTCAAACTCTGATTAAAATCAATCTGAGGTTTCAAACGATAAAATCGCTCATTTCAATGACTTCCATCAAATTTAACATTATCAAAACGATTATTAATTTATTTGCAAAGGTATGATAATGTTGTTGGTATGATATGGTGTTGGTTGTAAGGCACGCAATGATGTAATTTTGATAAAATATGCTCATATTGAAAAATTTTAAATGAAAGTTTATATTAATAAAGTTTAGCTTTATATATTATAATAATAACATTATTGAGCGTGCGATCGAGAGAGAGCGAAGGGCATGAGAGTAGCCTTAGCCCTAACACTAGATAAGATCACCGCGGTTGTGACGCGGGTGTGAGGCTCGATAACTCGACGTGACTAATGACAAAAAACAGGTTATAAATATAAAAACCTTGATGGACAGCAACGGTACATCCATTCCCATCGCAGTAGACCAGCGGGTTGTCGGGCCAGCCCCGCTCGTCCGAACACACACAACATCCTCCGACCATTTCCTTCATGGTGATTCTCTCATCATTACTTCAAACACTAAAAACAGTACCACAACATGAAAACATTGAACAGTACAGCTATAATTCGTTTGCTATTGGACGATCGCTCAATCTTCACTTCATTATGCAAAAGTTAATTGACATCCGATTTTCCGTTATCCATTAGAAAAACTAACAAGACAAATATATTTTTTATGAGTTAGCGATGAGTTATGAGTTTAATTAATATCTGATTTTCATTAAACTCATAATTCATCGCTCACTCATGAAAAAAATATTTGTCTTGTTAGTTTTTCTAACGTTGACACGTTGACAGTCCCGGGTACATGTAGATCGCTAAAGACAAGCCGCACAAGTTCGGGTAACACAATGGGAACATACCTCACTCACTTTTTTGGAAAAAATAATGTATGACACCGGACGCATGTGTGTATTTTTGAATATAGTTAAGTAGGTCATAACACATAGATAATGAAACAGTTTTGTACTAACGATATTTATATATGGGACCCAAACAAAAACACTGCGACTCCACAGAATAATTTTAGCCTTTGAATGGGGACTGTCAAAATGTTAATTATGCTGAAAAATAAAGTCAGCTTTTTACTATTTACTACAGCTGCCAGAGACCATCCGATTGCGAACGAACTATAGATTACTATTTACAGGATGTTTGGTAGCTGGATGCAAAGAAATTAATAGCTGAGGCCATTTAAATAATTTTCATGTACTCTGATAATCTTTATTGACATTTTTTTTTTTTAGGAAAACAAACATAATGGCACTAAAAGACCCAAGCTCATCCATTTACATCTTAACATTTAACTACCAAGCATCCTGTATTATTTCTAACCAAAATTAATCTTGGAGTGATTATCTTGCACAGATGCTGTAAAAGCAGCTCGCTAGTAGAAACTGAAAGTGATAACTTCACCAAGGCATCATTTTATTGTGTTATATTAGCATGCACCTATACTTTATTAAACTACGTTAAGTAAGGCCCGGCTCTTTGAAAATAATCCATTATACAAATTAAGTGAATATAAATTATGTTAATTAAATTCTCGGAATCCTCATTTTTGTGTAATGAACAAACGGAGCAAAGCATAATAAATACCTACCTGTCATTATATTATTAAATTTTGTTTTAATAAAACGGGAATACTCACGTTAAATTGAGTCGGTTATTCCGACTATAGTTTCGATCACATTCGGTGACCTTTATCAAGGAATGCTCAGCGAGACACGCGCGCGACCTCGTCTTGCCTTGCACTCCAGTGCAAGGTTTCACTCCAGTATTCCCGTTTTATTAAAACAAAATGTATCAAAACCACGTCAGTTTTCATATTATTAAATTGTTTAAATTATTGATTAGTTTGCCTAATTAAACTCTAAACATTGTTTAATTTGTATTAGTGACTTGCCTTTAATATTCAATGTTATTTATGGCCAATAAATATTTCTAAATAATTTTTTTATTGTTTATATTGGCGAAATAGATGAAAATTGTATTTTCTAAAGTCAAGACATTAATTTTTTTTTTTTAAATTTGCGAATGATAGAGATGGCGAGATTGAGGGGACCCGGGCCTTAAGCCCAAGAATGAGCCGGATGCGCTCAGTTATAAAGCCTGCTAATTTGCTAATCTCTTAGGTGAACTCAATGGAACTGCCATCAATCCTTATGAACATTGAGCAACTCGGTAAGGACCCCAACAGCCCAGATCAGCCGGAGGCCAGTGTTGCTCTATGCATAGGGGTTATTAGATTATGGCAGAAATTAATATTAGTGGCTGCCTGCTTTTGTCTGTGTCACTTGTGTGTGTGTCACTAATGAAAATAGACAAACTAATTTTTACTGCATAATTTAGTCACAAGAAGTATAGTCTGAGAAAATTTTTGTAAAATCTTTTTGTTCAGATTACCTCCTTAGATACAATATGAGATTACACATATTTTATATTATATTACATTATATTATATTTTATATTTTAGCAACACAAAAAAAAAAAAAAAATTACTCAGCTACATACTACTAAATTATACAAAGTGAAAAATATAAATAAATAAAGATCAAAAATAACCAAGACTGTATTTATCAAGATGTTCGGCATCAGCAATGAAAGTAAAATGAAAAATAGTTTTGTCAAATTGAATTATGCTCAGAAATAATTATTTTATCGTTATGAAACACGATGTAGCTGGGTTGGGTCTGGTAGACAATGGTGAAATGCACCATTGAGTGTAAGAAGATGTCTAAGCAGGACTCATCGTCGCAAGTTGATTAAAAACAAAAATAAATAAAGCATTTCAATAATATAGAAAATATATTATGACAGCTTTAAATTTTTAAGTTAAAGAAAACGATTAACAGCATCTCCCAAAATGATTTGCCTACTGTTGCCAAAGATACCAATAACAACAAAGCCTCCACATAGGCTTAAATATAAAATACCCGAAGACCTAACGAAATAAGAAAATATGAGGCTGGATGTGTCAATGGACGCATTCCTTACAAGACGCATCACTTCTGCTACTGCACCTCCACTCCAAAAAACAGCAACAAAATCTATTGGATGAGAAAGACGATAAACATTCAGCGGACCCCATTCCAACCTTCAACAGAAAAATCATTGAAAATCTTACTATGAAAACTGATTGTTTTGATAAAACAAGAATAATCACGTTAAATTGAGTCGGTTATTCCGACTATAGTTTCGATCACATTCGGTGACCTTTATCAAGGAATGCTAAACAAGACACGAGCGCGACCTTAAAAGGCAAGACAAGACAAGTCTAGTGCAAGGCAAGATGAGGTCGCACACGTGTCTCGCTCAGATATAGGTCACTGATAATCTATTGCAGCTGATGCAACTACAGGACCTTCATCAATGTTTGCACATAACCCTTCATTGATTAAATATAGAAACAGTGGAACATGTCCTATAGAACTGTAAAGCCACAGAAGAACCTATAATCGCTGAATACTGAATTGCATGAAGCGTCTTCAGCATCATCCATGTCACCACTACAGATTCACTGGTTTTCATCAGCACCAATACTACAATCTAGTCGAATCTCGCTCGACTGGGACAGGGGTGGCGCAGGTAGATGTTGATGGCGGGAAATGCCAATACATCTATACAGTGCAGGACTTATCGCCTCCATCTCAAATAAAAATAAGAATGCATGAGCAGTTTTACACAATCCTTGCTTTACCATATGCTATTATTGATATGGATTGAAGTGTGCATAAATTGTTCTGTTTTCTTATCACTATAACATCACATATTAATGAGAGTTGAATAAAGATATTATTTAGTGTTGTTTTGTGATGAATACATGGCACACAGGAAACCCAGTTGTAGCCATTAGCATAGTCAGTTAAAGACAGGGATTCAGTGCAGATCCCTCAAAGTTTAAATCAGAATGCACTTTACAAAGATATCTAGTAGTTTTACCGATCTGGGAAAACATACTAGAAGGTGTTTAGGCTGACTATTTCTAAACTACGCTCGGCTATCAAATGAATCATTTCAACACGAGATACAACTTTAATTAATCAAAAATACCAACAATTTGTACAACAAGTTTTGTAAAACTATAAATTAATCGAATATTGTGTCGGCGATAAAATAATAACATGAGCAAATACAATTTGAAGCTAGAACAGATGGATATAAATGCTGTGAGAATTAATGATGTAAGTACAGCTTCCATCATAATTACCAATATTAATTATATCCGTTCATTGTTGAAGGTTTACAAATTGCCGGCTTTCATCAATTCATTCATCTTTTCTTTGATAAAATCAGAATTTTATCACCTCACCTGCTCCTGGCTGTAACAACAATAAATGAAGAAACTAAACACAATCGAAACGAAGTAAATCACAAAACCAAAAGTCAATTATTGTACAGTTCACATGTGAACTTGCACTGTTTTCTAGTATGATAGAACAAGAACACTGCAACAAATCTTCACAATTTGGCTACCATTTAGAATTTATGAGGTTTCAAGCAAAAGCCTTCCATGTTGAATTTTTTTAACTGATACAATGCGTTCCGAAATAGGTCAAAATTGTTGATGGCGCAACAACGCGCTAAGCACGCACTCCGAATCCGATTTGACGTTAGCGCGTCTACGATAGCAATCTCGTCGTCATGGATGCCGTCAATACTTGCACCATTTTGCGTTCACAGTGATATTGCTACCATTTATCTGTATTGCTACCCGACGGCGTTAGAACTGTAAGCGTTGTCAAATCTCTAAATTAAAACATAATACAGCCCCCATAACATGGATGTATGATTGTTATAGTGATAGTGCGCGAGCGGGACCGCGCCTAGTGCGAGTATGTTGGTATGAGCGGGATGGCATGCTATTACAATCAGAATCACGAACGTTCATAGTAAGGGCATAGATCTGACGTTTAACGCGAGCAAGATATAAGGAAAGTAAAGATGTGTTATTTGAAAATAATGGAAGATTTGAGAATAATTAGAAAAATAGTCATCATTCAATTCAAAACAAAAAACACTGTGCTCATACCACAGATCACACTAGATACCGCTTTACGAGATTTGTTGTTCCTACAAAAAGTCACCAAAGTTTGAGGAAGGTGCGGGTCGCGGGGAGTGCGTCCAAGCGTTCTCATTGGCTATCTCAAGGTTACGTCTCCCCGTTGTTGCGCCTAACAATCAACCAATCAGAGCAGTTTCTTGTGTATTGTGTAATGTGTATTTACACTAATGTGTGGTGCGCTTCGAGCTTCCTGAATGCAGAATCTAGGGTGTGATCTGTGGCTCATACGTAGCCATTCTCTATATGCCATAAAATCAAAACGGAACGACATTAATTTATCGCTTACTGCACCGGCAGAAATTTTGGATCATTTCGGAACGCGCCATTAGTAATTTTAAAATACTAAGATTTCCCACGCCAGTGGGACACCAGCAACGAGCTTTATTTCAATAAAGATGCGAAGAACCAAGCTCTTGAAATATTACGCGAAAGCTACGCAAAATTGGACTCCACATTAGTATGACGATATGAGTACTAAGGACATAAAAAAAAACTGGAAAATATGCGTATTTTCTGGGTCATATTTTTTTTGTGTTGGCATTAGCGTTGCCTTGTGCGCTTGACGTGTGGACGTGTCGCTGTCTACGAAACTAGTGAAGCTACTGGCCGTACTGGCGATCGGCGGAAATTGGAAGCAATTTGATAGCCGCCGATCCTTGGAGCTCCGATCAAATTGATCTAAGAGTTAACACTATAAAAGTGGGTATACATGGGTACGTCCTGACATCCTGTGAAAGACATGGCTATATATTAGTTTCTGAGGAGCGAAAAGGAGAAGCTATAACCTTAGTAATTTGTTTCTTTTGCTCCCGTGAAATTCAAGTCTAGCTGTCCTTTCGCACGATGTCAGGTCAGGTCATGTACCGAGGCCTTAAAACACCACGGAAAATTGTTTTAATGAGGCGTTTACCAAAAAAAAAAAGTTGATCTAAAATACTTACTAGATGGCGTAACAGACCTAACCGTTTTACCTGTCATTGTCATTTCTGTCGAAATATTTTATGTTTATTTTTTAAATCGTAAATTTTGGCTCCACACGTTGTGTATTTAGCCAGTGTCAACTATTGTAATATTTCAAATGAAGTCAAATACATAATTACGTTACTTGAAATTGTCTAAATAAACATGTCGAGCCAAAAAACACGAGAGAAAAAAAAGGCACACGTAAATTTTTTTGTCTTTCATGTCTTGACAGTGACAGAAAAAACTTAAGGTACATCTAACGCCATCTATTGGGTACTTTTATAACCAGGAAAACGCCTCATTACATAACGAAAATTTTAAGGAACTGAGTAATGAGCGCCATCCCAAACACACCATCGAATGAAGTTGGTCTTTTCACTGGATAGTTTCACTACTCCCTGCTAGATGGCGTTGGCAACATGAAAAAAAACAGCGGACTAGAATTTCAAATCATCACACTAATATTCTAAATGCGAAAGTTTGTGTGTAAGTGTGTTACCATGTAAGTAGGTAAGTAAGTAAGTGTTTTTGTTCCCGTTCAGCTCTGTAACGGCTGAACGAATTTGAATGAAATTTGGTATGGAAGTAGCACAAGCCCTGGATTAACACATAGGCTACTTTTCATCCCGAATATTTTAACGGTTCCTGTAGGATAGCGGGTGAAACCGCGGGCGCAACTAGTAATTATATTTATTTTTTTGTATCTGGTAGGTATAGAAGGAAGGTTAGCATGGCCGCACATGAGACGAAACATCCAATACATCAACGAATCACGATTACCATTACTAAATTCCGACAATGCTGTAATAATATCCTGCTCTTGAAAAAACTGAACACATATACACCTGACCTGACACCGTGTGAAAGGGACAGCTAGATTTGAATTTCACAGGAGCAAAAGAAACAAACTATTAAGGTTATAGCTTCTCCCTTTCGCTCCCCCGGAAACTTATATATAGCCAACTCTTTCAAACGATGTCAGGTCAGGCCATGTAGCGAGGCTTTTAAAAAGTAAAAAAAAACTAGGTAGTTCCTTATTGGCCTACCTATTCAATATGTCAAATCTTATAAAGCTATGAAGCGAAGAAGCCATAAGTGCGTGCTTTTGCCCGGAATGACTACTTACCTTCAGGTTGCGAGCCCGAATTTTCCAAAAAATTAATAGTTTTGTCTCTTTATTAAACACTACCTGTTTACTGCGATTAATATTAAATATTGTATATTTAAATGAACAAGCTTTTATTCGTTTTTATTATTATTTAGTTTTATTTTTATAAGATTACTATATATTTCTGGTTGTTCGCAGGCAACTGATTATTCTAGACTCTAGAATATCATATTACTCGTCATAGTGAACAAAAATTATTTACTATATGGAATTAACCCGACATCGGTGAAAACATTTGCTGTTCCATAGAAAAACGTCAATAACAGCAGAAATGTACAGAAGAGGCGATTTTTTTCCTTAGCGATTTCAGTGCTGGGACCCTATTCCTGTGCGCTCGAGATTATCTCGGTCACTGTCTCTCTAATTTAGAATTTAATCGGAGTGAGAGTGACCGAGATAAAATGTCATTTCTCCGAATAGGGGCCCAAGTCCTTCGGTAAAAGTTGTTTGTAATTGACCGAGTGAAGCGAAGGTCTCAGAGTTTACTGGGACAAATCGGCATTTGTATGTATGTTTGTATGTTTGTGTGTATATTTGTCCGATGATAACTTGCAAACCGTTGATCCGATCTTCATGAAATTTTGTAGGCAAGTAGTTCATTTTAATACAATTTTTAAGTTCGAATATGAGCTGAATCGGTCCAGGGGTTATGAAGATATAGGGGTCGCGAGGTCTCATTTCGTTGCGAACTACTAGTTATGCAGGTGCAGAATTGCAGATACCTACTGCTATCGGAGTTGTTGTATTCGGCTGAGCAATGCCATACGATTGTTCGCTTTGAAATTAAGTGAAATCAAGAAGCTAACAGCTGAAAATTAAGTATGCATCTTCCGTAGAGTTTCTACACACTATTGTAGTTTTGCGCTTCATGTTTGTAATAACTTTTCAAGAGTATGTCGGGCCATGCGTAGTCGCATAACGCGGGTTTTCGCGCTTATCTCAAAAAGTACCTTACAGCCTTATAACTTTCAAAGTTGAAAGCCTACGTGCATGAAATTTTGCACAATGGTTGTATAAATATAGACCTCTTTTTTTTTTGTGTGTAATTAGGGTACTTAGGTACTTAGCTCTCATACTTGAAAAGAGGGGTTGAAAAAAATTATCGCGGCTCCCCATCATGTCGGGTGTCGTTGAATAATTATTTTAAAGCTAATCAATTTGGAAGCATACAAAAATCCGTGACCGAATCATTATTTTATATTAAAGCCAGACACCCCTGGCATACAAGTACAGTGGAGATATTTTTTTTTTCCGCTGGCCTCCCACTTTTGGCGGATAATTGAATGAGTCTTTTAAAGTGAAGGTAAGGTCTCCTCCACGAATTACTTATCGGATGTACCGCTTGCGAAATACGGATCGTCAAAGTAGATTGCAATATAACCCCCCCTCCCCTTTGCCATTTCTAAACTATCATCATCATCATCATCATCGGCAGCTTATTCAGCCCACTGCAGAGCATAAGACTCCTCCCTCTTTCGCCAATCTACCCTGTTTTGTGCCAATCCCGTCTAGGTGTTTCCGCAAAAATTTTGGATGTCATCACGCCATCTCTGAATCGTCTAAGCTATAAATCTCAGAAACTTATCATCTTCCAAGTTGATAGATATTAGTAAAAACTTTTAAAATTACTTAACTAACTAAAACTAAACTTAAGGTAACTTGTAATAACTTTTTGAGATACGCGGAAAAAACTGTTAAATACATCAAACGCCCTATGCGTCTACGGAACCCTACTAACTTTTTGAGATACGCGGAAAAAACTGTTAAGTACATCAAACGCCCTATGCGTCTACGGAACCCTACTAAGCATGGCCCGACATGCTCTTGACAAGTTATTTAAATAAAAATATGTTAGTACAAAAATCTTATTTTCGGTGGCTTTAAGCCATATAGATTTTGTATTATTGACATATTTTCATTAAATATTTGTCGTCATACGTACCCATCTCATTATTTTTGTAAAGTTTATTATTTCGATTTACTACAAAATAAATAGTTCATTTTCTAATTTACAAAATGTTTGAATCCACTTTAGTTATTTTGTTTACTTGCGAAGTATTTGCCAGTATATAGATCTTGCTACCCATCAATCTATTAAAATTACAAACTTAAAGATGTCGTGGGATTTTGAAGAATACTGTTCTAATGAAACAGAAACCATTTTTGAGGCGGAAGAGTTGGAAAGCTCCAACGAGTTGCCACTGCACGAGTGGCCCTCATTGACCTTAGATATACCCGAAGATAACAAGAAAAAAAATCTTTATGGTCAAGGCTTGTATGATCCAGGCAATGGAGAAGTATGTGCTAAGTACATGGGCATCTCAAATAGCTCTATAATCCACCAATTGTACTACAATTACCCTGCGGTGACTGATCCTGGCATCCATGACGCTTTATTTTTATCAGAGAAGCCGATTATTTACCCTGAAGATGGGCAAAAGTTATACATAGCAATGTGTAAAGAGATGGGACAGGTTCCCGTAAGAAAGTTTTTTTGTAATCTTCTCAGAGAAGAAATAAATTTAGCTTATTACTGCGTGGATCCCAAGGGAGTCCGAGCAATGGCACCGGCATTAACTGACAATAACATAGTTAAAATTTTAAATTTAACCGATAGTTTCTTAACTGATGATGCTTGCTACCATTTAGGGGAAATGTTAACGATTAATTCGACTTTACAAGAATTAAATCTGTTCGGATGTAAAATAAAATCAAGCGGTGCGCAGAGGTTGCTCAAGGGGCTAGCACGAAATAGGTCGTTGAAAACTTTGAACTTGGGCAGGAACGAGCTAGGTGATGACGGAGCAGAATATATTGCTGAGGCAGTGACTCGGGGCTTACATATCCAGGAGCTTTACTTGAGTTGCAACAGCATCAGCGCAAGAGGAGCAACTTCTCTAGCTGGCGCATTTGAGACACGCTCGAAATTTATCAAGTTGGACTTTTCCTGGAACAGCTTTATCTCGCCGGGGCCAACATACTGTTTGTTAGCGAAGCTAGGAGAAAGTGAGACTATTCAAGAAATTGATTTGTCATGGAATGCGCTTGCAGGAGCTCGCATTGGCACAGGTATTAAGCTGTTGATGAAAGCACCGAACCTGAGGTACCTCAATTTAAGTAATAATGCACTTACCGGTGAAGCTGTCATAAACTCAATTGGAAATATTGGAAAAGCGCGAAATTTAGTAACTTTAGATTTATCTTTCAATCCGCTAACACCAGCCGATGCTTTGAATGTTTTGGTGAAAATTAACTCGGCGGCTGTCTGCCTACAGAATCTTCTAATGGAGAATGTTTTCGTCAACGTTGAATTCTTGGAACTATTAGAAGAATTTAAAGAGATGAACTCTACAAAAAAAATCTCTGTCATCTACGGCGGTGTCATTTCTTCATTTAGACGAGTGGGGCCAGATATGAGAGAACTGGTTCTTAAAAGAGCTGATTACTTGTCGAGTAGGTCAAAGAAACATCGGGTAGATATAGCGTTGATAGTATTACAACTATTTAAAGACAATGTGCAAGTGATGGCTGCTAAAGATTTTACAGCGTTGGTCCGCACTTATGGAGTACCTCTGGACGCAGATTTAATTGACACAATAGTCGACGTCTTCAAAGCACCAAGCACTCTCAAAAATAAAAAGATTAATATTAATATGTTGGCAGACTATGTTAAGAGACTGTGGCCCGGTCGGAAGCTTCCACCATCTCCTCCTCCTGAACAAGAACCTAAACCTGTACTGAAAGTAAATACTAAACGAAATCGAAAAGGTAAAACTAAAATAAATAAAACATGAGGGCCAGTAACATATTCCTATATTTCATGTAAATTTTTAGACACCTTTTAAATACTATTTTTACTACTATTTTAAATATTATTTTTGTATAGATAATATTTATTTGATATCTTATTTTTTAAATACATATAGATAGATAAAAATTGACAAAAGTGCAATCTAAAACTTCTCGAAGGGCAACCGAAGGGAATCCTTGCATTTTAAATATCTATGACGAGATACAGCCACAAACATATCATACGAGTAACTTGATTTATCAGTTTCTTATTATTTTTCCGCGGCTGTACAAACCCCTGCGTCCAGGTGCCAGTGAAAGTGTAGGATTTCTTTTATGGCCCTCTTTTTCCTTGATTATGCCTTTGCGGCCATTACAGTATCCATACCGTCCATAACATCCATACCAAAAAAATAAAAAAATAATAGCCGCAGTCGTAACAGGACCAATCAAAGTTCTGAGGTATAAAAACAACAACTCCATCTACCGAACTATAGAAAGTAACTTTGTCTCTCTGTCTTTTCCTTTGTTACCTTTTTACGACTAAACTGCTGCACCGATTTCGGTGAAAATTTAAATGGCAATAGTCTGAATCATGAGGACGAATGTAGGCTTTCATTTTAACTAAAATACTCGGAGAAAAGCTCGGGTTGAAGTCAGTATATTTAAGACAAGAATTAAGAGCAAATAATTAAGCAATACGGTCGGTGCTGTAGATATCTACAGCACCGACCGTATTGTTTTTCATTTATAATTCTGTCAATCTGGGTGTCTGGAAGAAATCGCTTGATAAGGCCTACTACGGGTTTTTCTACTATTTTTTTATATTTATGTTTAATTGTCTTATTGGTGTATAATTGTATTGTATTGTAGGTAATGAAAGAAATCATTATTCTAATTTATTTCTATTGGCAACAAAGACGGACTTTCAATCACACTTTCAATCACACTAATATTATAAATGCGAAAGTTTGTGTGTAAGTGCGTAAGTATGTTAGTAGATAAACATGTAAGTCTGTATGTGTGTTTGTTTCCGGTCAACTCTGTAATGGCTGAACGGATTTAGATGAAATTTTTCTATGGAGGTAGCTTGGTAGCTTATTCCCTGGAATAACAAATAGGCTCCTTAACCTTTTTTACCTTTACCTCAACCTTAAACAAAAGTTAACCATTTCTGTAGAATAGCGGGTGAAACCGCATGGCGCAGCTAGTAAGAAATATTCCCGATCGTCTGAATATGGACAATCAACCAGTAACAAAGTGTAATCAGTACGAGTAAAACTTGCATGTATATAAATATTATGTAAGACCAACAGCCCTGTAGTCAGCCAATAAAACCCAATAGAAATCAATCATTATGTACCTACCCACTTGTGACCGATTCTCAATCAGGGCCATGATTTAGGTAGTCGAGAAGAATCGATGATACCTAGTTTGCTTTGAGTGGGCGCTAAAGTCTACCTCTATAATTATGTATTTGTAGTAGGTAGGTATATTCCTTCATCCTCAGCTCTTACCCCCGAATACTGAAACGCTTGTTAACTGTGACGACAGATTAAGTCTATTGTTGCCTTTGTCATTTGCTTAGTGCCAGACAAAGGCAGTATTAGAATTAATCTGTTGTCAAAGTTAACGAACGTTTTAGTATTCGGGGGTTAGACATCCACGCTAGGACGATGCCTCCGAAAGATTGGAGGAGGGTGACATAATCCCCACGCTTGGCAGGCGGCTTGGGGATCGCAGAACGCTCTTCTTTACTATGAGGAATTTGCTGCCCGTCCTCTGGTGGTTCTGGTAGCAGTGGTGGTGGTTTTAAGACATACCCGGGTACTACATTTTTTTTATTTGTAGTATCACACTAATATTATAAATGCGAAAGTTTGTGTGTAAGTGTGGAAGTATGTAAGTGTGTTTGTTCCCGTTCAACTCTGTAAAGGCTGAACGGATTTGGATGAAATTTGGTAAGGAGGTAGCTTATTCCCTGGATTAAAATATAGGCTCTCTTTATCTCGGAAAAGTTATTGGTTTCTGTAGAATAGCGGGTGAAACCGCGGGGCGCAGCTAGTAATATATAGTACGGACGTCGGTCCCAGCCTGGCATTGCATAACTTCCACGTGTATGAATACAATACTACAGATCTCAAGTTAACTTAGTTGTGCATTTTAAGGGTATCCCGAATACATATGTGAAATAGGGATGAATATTTATTTCAGTGCTAGTTAGCATGTAATAAAAACAATGCCAGTATTAAGCATGCCCATTTCGAAAAACTTTAAAAATGAAATGGAAAAAAATTCGAAAAAATATTTGCTAACAAAGGAATAAGAACCATATCATATATATCATGCTGCTTTTGGGCATGTTCAGTAGTATCATAGCGAAAATATACTAGTAATTTTTCTCTATTGTAGTACCTACATTTTTATTAGCGTTCGTAGCTATACCTTAAAAAACATGATTTTTTAGCTATTGTTATGCTTTGCCTGTAATATTTTTCTAATTTCTGATAAACTACGAGTAACATTATATAAGCTTCGAGAGCGAAGCCAGAGAAGCTTGTTCTATGTAATAAGAGAATACGGATGAATCTTTCAACTTCTCGATATCTATGAAATCGATTAAGCCGTTTACCTCCGAATACTGAAACGCTTGTTAATTTTGACGACAGATTAAGTCTATTGCTGCCTTTGTCATTTGCTTAGTGCAAAAGCAGTATTAGAATTAATCTGCTGTCAAAGTTAACGAACGTTACAGTATTCGGGGGTAAGCCTGTTACCCATACGCATACTTTTTACCAACGAGCCGCTAAGGATTAATTTACGGGGCTATTTATTTGGCTTAGTGTTAAGAGATCCTTAAGTGACTTAAGTAAAGTCCTTAAGACCTTAAGTTTCCGCTAAGAGATGGTAATTAAAGTTTCTTAAGTTAGGGTTCGGTGGTAAAAACGTGCATAAACATTGCAATTTGACAAGAAACAACATCACTCTAGATACTCGTTCAAGCAAATTTCGTAAAATATTCCAGACAAGCATTACCCACTAAATATACAATTATAAAAAACAAGTAACGTCATTGTAACGTAACGCATGGAGGTGGAATTTTCCTATAGCCAATGAAGATGAGTGTCGAAACAAGAAATAATAGGACACCGGCCAATTCAGAGCCGGAATGTACCGAGATGATGCAGTCCAGTACTCCAGTCCCATCACTATTATAGTAATGAATAAAGTTCAATATGGCCACTCCATTTAGTACCTAGTGTTCACATATAATTTAATATAATTTATAACAACCATATAAATTATGGTTGTTATTTTTTATTGGTTATCTAAAATATCTCACTCTCTGTAGCTCTAAGTGCATTTCTCTTCACAAATAGCCGAGCTACAAGAAAGACTTATCAAAGCATTTTACCCAATACTGTTGAAATTTTAAAGAGTTTGCCGTAGAGCCTTACAATAAAATCGATGACTCGTTCGATGACCTATTTCCTATTGAAGCAAGTGTCACGTAGTTTTACGTAGCTACAGTGATAAACATAAAACCACTGAGCTGCATACATACCTACCTTGAAGATCACCATTCACAAGCATCTATAAAGGTCACCTGTCGGCGCCAAATTTTCCTCCAGCATTGAATGGATGAGCAGGATCGATGTCGATGGCGACGGGCTGTCTACCTCCTCTTGACGTCATGGGGAAAGTAACCTTGCCGCCGACATTGGGAAGGGGGGTGACGTAAGCGGGATATGGAATTATTTGCTCTTAATTCTTGTCTTAAATATACTGACTTCAACCCGAGCTTTTCTCCGAGTATTTTAAGTTAAAATGAAAGCCTACATTCGTCCTCATGATTCAGACTATTGCCATTTAAATTTTCACCGAAATCGGTGCAGCAGTTTAGTCGTAAAAAGGTAACAAAGGAAAAGACAGAGAGACAAAGTTACTTTCTATAGTTCGGTAGATGGAGTTGTTGTTTTTATACCTCAGAACTTCGATTGGTCCTGTTACGACTGCGGCTATTATTTAAAAAAAAAAAAAATAACTTTTTAAAAATAGCTTTTCATGTTTGATTCATATGCTACGAAAAAAATATGCATTTCAAATAAAAGTTGGTGCATCCCATTTTTAAAATTTGGCCTTTTCAAAAATATACTATTTATTAAATTATTTGAACATAATTATTTAAAATCTGTATTAATTTCGATAAGTTATCATTCATATTTTCAGCCTAGAGTGTTCCCAGTGCTGGACAAAGGTATACTTTCCCTTTCCTTTCGCAGATTGCTCGGTCTTTAATTATTTGGTAATTAATTATTAAGAACGTGTCCAATAACACTGTTCTTATTGTCTCTATTCAGGCGAAGACACTATCTTCATGTGTAAGCAGCACTTGCACTATATACACTACGATTATATCACACTACACTAACTCGAATGGTTTCGTTAATTTGATTCTTCTAACAATATCCGTATAATCGAGGAGCAGGATGGCTTCGACGTTCACATATTGGTAAAGCCTGTTGTCGTGAGCTTCTGCGTACTTTTTATGATTTTGTCTACGAGCTCGACTTGAACGTCCCAATTTTGATACAATTGCTTAGAATGCGTAGCTGTTATCGCCCCATCTATCTATGTCTCAATGAGCTGCGCATCACTTGAGGTATAATCATCACGAGTTATCAGTGAATCATTCGTTTACACGCCACTTTTATGAGAGGTGACGCAACGATCTATAGGAACGATGATAGATAGCCCGAGATAAGGCCAGGAAAATCACAGGAATGAAAACCACTCAGGTGCGAAAATAACACATGTGTAAATATTTCCATTAATTAATTCCATATACCCCTATGGAAGGAGGACATCCACTGTTGAACATAAGCCACCCGGTTCAACAGTGGGCGTTCTCCGTCTGATGATGATGATGATACTCTATTCCAAATAGCATGATGCGGGACACATAAGCTTACTGAATTGCGACCACCACACAACACAATGAACAATTTATTTATATAATTATATACAAAATATTCAAACTCTTATTGATATAGGGTTCGAAGCAATTGTCAATTGGCAATTGTCACCCGCACCATGCTATGTGGCATGTAGTGTAGTCGGTGTATCTACAATATCTATAATTCTATTATTACAACCTTGTGCTCATATTTTCTTTAGTATATACATTTTTATTCCATACTCCTGATTACAGCTAGTAAGGTAAAGTAGATATTAAAATTTGTATTACCTACATCAGATTGACTGAATCGCTTTTTCGTATCTTAATTTTGTGTTTTGTTGTAAATAACAATTGTTGGGTACGCTATAATCACAGAATTAATCAATATAATCTTTGCCAAAAATGTATCTATAAAACAACTATCATTCAAAACAGTTTTGAAAGAAAATGTGAGCTTTCCGATTAGAATTATTGTCGCGCCACAATTTTGGTCAAATCTTGAAACTTATCAATCCTCATGTAATTTCCTGTGTTATTCCAATAAATTCAAGGTTGGTATTTAGTTTTGTGCCATGTCTTAAAGTTTAAAGACATCATGGCGCGAATATGTACAATAAGTTTTGTCAATTGTTTGACATTTGCTCTGCAATTGACGGTTTGAATTATCACAGCACACGAGTCTCAACGACCTCTCTTTTATAAACCTAGAAATGCACCATACCGTGATGTTCTTATTGCAATCTGGGGCTCTATTTTTGAATCGCTCAAATGATTTTGCACGAAACTATTATGCGATATAAAAGGTTTTCTATTGATAGAAAGCAAATTCGAAAGGTTCAAACTACTCGTTGCGTTAGCGAGTGTTATGATTATTTCAAAAATGCCACTTTTGTTTGGGATTTCTTTCGAAAGTCAAGAGTTTCGCGTGCAGCATTTCGATATTTTAGTACGTAATATCATATGAGCGATTCAAATATAGATAAAATATATATTCAATAGCCTCAGGGACGGCCCTGAGGCTATTGAATATATATTTTATTTGAATCGTTTGCGATTGTTAGATTCACCCGCCGACGCTACGCGACTATGAACCTTACCACGCGGTAACACGTTTAGCAGCGATTAGATGCTCGCAGCGTCGGCAGCTGTACATAACAATCATCTCAATAAGAACGTCACAGTACGGGCTCAGGAACTATATCTATACCTACTTCATATTTATTTAGCTGAATATATATAGCTCTTTGTATAAAACGTAAAGGGAGCTACGAACCAGGTGCAAGGACTAGCTCTAGAGCTCCCCTTTAAAGGGGACAGAACAGGTTTCTTTGAATAAACCAGCTCAACAATATTGTATTTACACCATAGATTACACCCTGTAAATCCCGCGCTCAGACGCTTTGTAGCGCTGTCATTAGTTTAATATTAGGTACGAATTTGAGATAACCAATAGAAATGCTTGGTCTCAGTCCCCGAAACCTTTCAAAGTTTGGTTTGTTTTTGTCGGAACAACGATCTCGTAATGGGCTATCTATAGGGTTAATCTATTCTGTAATTCACACGGATAGCTCGGAGATAAAAATCTAAATATTGCATTATGTTAGTCAAAGACGTGCACAGTATGGAATATTTTTAAACTTTATCTTTGTGTAGTATTTATAAGTTGTACTAGCAGCGTCCCGCGGCTTCACCCGCTTTTCTACAGATACCTAATGGTATCTAATCTAATGGTAATCCATTAGATTTTTCCGGGATAATAAGCCTATGTGTTAATCCAGGATATAACCTACCTCCATACCTAATTCCACTGCTGCTTGGCGGTTGAATAACTGGCAAAGGTGTGGTACTTCCCCAGGCGGACTCTGCAAAAAAGTTCCACCAATAAAAAAAAATGTCCTTTACGTTGTCCTAAACATGAAAATATTTTGTTTTTCAGTCATAGAAAGCAATCACTTTCCCGTTTCTTTCTTTTAGTGAAAATAATATGATTATGAACCTAGAGTTCTATATCTGTCTGATAAGTTTCATATTAAGTATGACCAGATTTAACACAAAACAAACAAAGCTCACTAATAACAGTGATAACAGTTCACAGATAGGTATCCACATTAATCATAATGCTTATCTATGGTTGAGATCAGCCAGTATCGCGATGATGCATGACCAGCATGTCCACAATACGATTTTTAGCACAGCAAGACGTATTCCGCCTAACTATTAGGTAGTATTATTAGATGTTCTGTGTTATTAGTCTAATAGTAAACACTACCTGACGGACGTAGCCAGGATTTAGTATCGGTGGAGTTTGAAATAAGCAAGACTAGCATGCGCACTGCGACAAAATCTTCTCTACTTTTCATGTCGTGAAAAATGAGACAAACGTATACATAATCGTAGCCGTGTCCTGGGCCCGTACCGTGAGGTGCTTATTGCGCTGATTGTTAGGCTCAGCCGAGAACGCTGCGCGATCATACACCTTATCGAGCGGTAATACGGTTCATGGTCGCGCAGTGTTGTCGGCTGAACCTAACAATCATCGCAATAAGCACCTCACGGTACGGGCCCTGGGAGCTTATAACCTCTAACTTTGAAACGTTCGTGATTCTGATTGCGAGAGCATGCCATCTCGCTCGTACCAACTTAGTCGCACTCTGTGCGGTCCCGCTCGCGCAACTCTCGCTATCGCTTTCAGAGTTACGGGATAAGCCCAATGTTCTTGCTATAAATGCGAAAGTTTGTGTGTGTGTAAGTATGTAAGTAGGTATAGGTATGTAAGTATGTTGGTTCCCTTTCAACTATGTAACGGCTGAACGGATTTGAATGAAATTTGGTATGGAGGTAGCTTGTACTCTAGATTAATTTTAAAATTGAACGGTTCCAGTTGTTTAGCGGGTGAAACCGCGGGAAGCAGCTAGTAACAAATAAAATAAACAATTAAGGGGATTTCTGGACTTTTGTCTAATAATCTACTTCCACAGAAATAAAATAAATGGTTAAGGGGGGTTTCTAACTTTTTGTCCAATACTCCCCTTCACCAAAATGAAATAAATCTCTAAGGGGATTTCTGTTTTTCTTGGCGAATAATCCCCTTCGCTATCTTAGATGAGATGCTGAAGGGATTATTGGACAAAAGATCCAGAAATCCCCTTCGAAATGCAAGGGATTGTCTAAGGGGATTTTTGGGGTAAGCCAAAATTTTGTCGCGGTACGCATGCTAGCCACTGGGTGACATACTCGTAGGCTACATTTTGCAGTCAGGTATTTTGTCTTTCTTTTAATAACATTACTTGCTACAAGACATGTAATAAGTTACTTTTTGTTTGGCAGAATAGATGTTAATATCGAATTTTACGAATCTTGTTCTAAGGGCATCGCAAAAAAGACTCGAAGAGGCACAGAGCTGATTTTTGACAGGTTAAAACCGAACTTAAAATTCATAGCTAGAAGTAATCGTATCAGACAAAAAATGATTTATTAGCACTTCAAACGTGCTAAGTGTACGTATAATGAAGAGTATTGTTTTGTCCGTTTGTACATAGCATGTGACGTGTCAATTTACAACTTTATTGCGATAATTCACTGAACTATGACCATCAAACTAGAATCAGCTCGATATTATTGCGCAGCAACGAATCAGGAAATCATGTACTTTGAAGTGGTAAAGGATTTTTGCACAGTCCGCCTGGGGTGGTACTGCCTTTGCCAGTTATTCAATCGCCAAGAGGTGCAAGCATTAATGTGTTCCGAAGTGAAAGGCAATGTTACAGTGAAATTACCGCGTATAAAGAGATTTATATATATATTGTTATTACTTATGTGTTTCTATTTTTCTATTCTTTGGCTATAAATACTGGCATGATAATCAAAATTCTGAATTAGTTAATAATACTATTTACATTGTATAAGTACTTTGTTTTGAGATGACTTGGCCACTGGCACTTGACACACAGTCCTAGACTAGTTCGGGAGCCTATGGATCAACAGTCAATATAAAAACTGAATTACTATTAATGTCAAAATAAATTATTTTGTTTTGGTTGTTTGTTTGATTTAATACCTTATATCCCAGGGTGTTGAGCGCAGTGCATTGCCGTGCACGGCTTTGAACTGTAGAAGTTTAAAGTTCTAAATATTACAGAATTTGAAAATTGAAATTGAAAAGTGTATTAATAACTTGATAAGAGCATGTCGAGCCATGCATATGTTTAACAGGGTTCCGTAGGCGCGTACGACGCTTAACGTGTTTATCAGTTTTTTCTGCTTATCTCAAAAAGTTAGTATCACATAGTGTCCATAATAATTTTAAAATAAAGTTTTTACTAAGATCTATCAACATGGAAGATAACGAGCATATTTCGCAATCGGTACTGTTAAAATTTTAAGAATTTTCATTTTAAGAAAGCTCTTTTATGATACCTCATACGAGTACGTGAGGGATAAGCTTAAATATTTTTGACCCCACTTTACGTCTCACAGCCACTCCATTAATATAAATGTATGACTTTTCATTCTTTAAAAATTGTTAACTTTAAAAGACCTGATCTTTTCAATGACACCCCACATTATGGGACACAGCGAATTTTTTTTCCCCCTCTTTACATGTATCGGAGCTACTCTTATGATAGAAATTTTTATTTTTTTGAAACTTGAGGGCTTATAGTTAGACTATCTTTGTGCAAAATTTCATGCATGTACGTTTATAACTTTGAAAGTTATAAGGCTGTGATTGACAGGGGTATACGACGAAGTTAGAGCAGTCAAAAATGATCCTGAAAAACCACACAACATTTTTTGCACTTTACGAACAAGCCCATGATGATAATTCTTAAGGAAAATACGAGCATGTCAAGATACGCGTTAGAAAGTGATTTTTGAACAAGGCTGCTGAAACAAACGGACAAAAGTTGTTGAGTATGTTGTTGGGAAGCAGCTTTGTGAGAGATAGCTGTTTAATTAAATACTATCTAAATCTATTATATTTCTACATATATCCTAAAATCCCAGTCAATTAAGCGTTTGACCCGGAAGTATTTATTGTATATTTAATTTTTACTAAAATAATCTAAACTTAAATGTACAAACTAAAACTATAAACTATACTAAACTAAATAAGTACTTAAATAAATTAAATCTAAAATATCTACAAATAAAAAATAATAATAATAATAATCCTAAAATCTATTTATAATTATCTTATTTCTAAAGTTTTTTACCCGACTGCCCAAGAAGGAGGGTAATGTTTTGCGGTGTATCTAAGTATGTTTGTGTGTTCCTATATTACTTCCTGTAGCTTAACCGGCTTGACCGATTTTGACGAGTCAGGTGTCGTTGGATTGTTCTTTCCCTTCGGAGTGACATAGACTACATTTGTGGGATGTTTTTTTTTTAAATAATGTCATTGATATAAAATGGACGCAGCGCTGTCTTTACGTGGCATCTCACGCCTCTCACCACCGATATAATTATGACTATGATTTCGATTCTGTTGCACTCACTAAACTAAACTAATCTGACACTTGTTTATATCGTTTAGTTGGTGTTATAGGTACTTAAGGCAAAAGTAATACGTTCATATCATAGTGAAACCACTCACGATTGACGTCTTTTATAATGCTCATACATAATTCGGCTTTATCGATATTTGCGCTTGTGTCAAGGATTTCTTGGCGCTTATTAATTATTCTGGAGTTTTCCTCTGGCCCTGCTTAAGTTCCTATTGGCATTTCAACGATAAAACATTTAACTAACGTCGTATTCTTTAAAAGGAATTAGTAACCGTTACTGGTGCACTGATGTTAACTACTGATTCGCCTGATTGTGCGCTATTATGAACTTTGTTTCAGTCACATCAAGGTTGATAGTCGGTGGCAATTTGATGTTATTCAGCTATAATGTTTCAGTTAAGCATTCAGTGGTCATCGTTGGGATACAGAATAAATAATAGTACTTACAAGGTTAGGCTTAGATCATCGGCTTTGTTATTTTGTGTTTGTTTTTAGCTATTATGTGGACTATTATTAGATACAGTACGTACTAGGTACATAATGAAAAGCACCTTAGATTTGAATTATGCCGCTCGGTCTGGAAGAGTACGATCTCTGAAAGATGGCCGCTTCCTTCATAGTATGCTTTATCTAATACACTTTTATCTATTTAAAAAAAAAAAAAGTTTTGAAACTAAAAACCACCAACGTAATATTAGATTATGCACCAAAGAGATAAAGCAGTGTCTTATTGATTCCTGAGCGAAACGAAGGATTCTAGAGCTAGCTCCCGAGTGTAACGAGTCTTAAATGTATTTATGACTAGAATCCTGAGTGCAGCGACGAATTCAAGGTCGCCCAAGACAAAGACAGCTTTATCCCCGAGGATACTCTACTTTATACACATCCTGCGAGAAAATAAAAGCAAGGCTAATAATAATAAATATGCGTAATTAATAATTTGATTTAATTTTATTTCAATTTTCAGTACATTTTGAGGTTTGAGTTTCGAGTTTTGAGATTTAACTGAAATTTGAAATTTGACCTTGGAGATTTGAAGTCAAGCAGGCAATAAGGAAATCAGTACAATATTATTGAACTGCGTAGAGGGTAATAATGAAATCCTGTACAATATCATTGCCCGGCTCAACAGCATTTTATATGGAAAGTGAACGTAACGTCAAGCATTTTTCAATTTTTCCATTTATTTTCTCACAATGTCGCGGAGACAAGGCGACGATGACCGATCAAAGGCCAATTCCGAAGAAAGCGTACGGGTGGTTCGTGACTAGGCACATCAATAATGACAGGTGAAACGTCTTACTTAGACTGTAACAAAGCAAAAATGAACCTTCTAGTTCCGCTTTTAGGCCAAGGAAAGCAATAGCGCTCCTATCAAGCAGGAGCGTAAAAAAGTGGATAAAACGTACACAATTCGAAGATCTGATTTCGATTGACCATCGTGATGTTGACTATCTGTTGGTTAGAAAACTCTTTAATCTTCTTTTCCCTTCGTAAGGAATTTTTGACAATGTGGTGCTGTCATGTTCAAGTCATGTTCATGTCTCGTGTGAAAAACGAATGTTGAATCTTCTGCGATATAATTATTTACAGGAATAGCTTAATTATCCTGGTACAGCACACAAACACAGATGCATGTTTAAAAAATATTAAAATTTACTGAATAGAAAGATTATAAATCTGTTATACTGAAAGTTTTTGTCTTTTCAATAAGCACGTCGACTACGCCATCTTTCTGATCATAAATGCGAAAGTTTGGATAGATTGAAGAATTTTTCTATAGAGAATTATATAATAACTTTCATCTCGGAAAAATATATTATTCCTAATTACTTATTATAAAATTTTATTTTGAGATAAATTATACCAGGAATACATAAGCAATGAGGAGGCAGCTTTAAAAAAAAAAATTTAGCGATAGTGTATGCTGAACGGATCGACCTGATTTTTTACACAGATAGGTATAGCGTAATGGTCGGGTAGTGACAGGCTACTTTTTATCTCGGGAAAAAAGAATGTTCCACGAGGGTGATACCGCTGGGCGCAGCTAGTATTATAAAGAACAAAATACACTTACTTCCCACTAAAAATTGAAAAACGAATTTAATGTCTAGAAAAAAAAGATCCATTTCAGATTTCGCTCTTTGCTTTGAAGTAATTAAAATATTATGTTCTACTTTTTAATTTAAGTTTGAAGTCGGTTCTTTTTATCTAAAAATTTTTTTTTTGTCCTAAAATTTTATAAAAATGTTACTTGAAACATTACAAAACTTGACACTGGCTACATGTGGTTGCATTAGGCAAAGTTTTATTGTTTTTACCAACTTTTTACACGACTACGCAAGAACAAAGGAGGGTTATGATTTTGACCGGTATGTATGTGGTATACATGTATGTATGTGCATCTGTTCCCTCATAACTTCAAACATAATATGACAAATGAGGTATCGTTGAAAGCACAGAAGAGGAAATTTTTTTTACTTCTCTGTTCTGTGGTTGAAAGCGTCTTGACCGTCCGCTGCTGAGGTCCGCTGGTTATAGGATATGTGACGTCCAAATAAATTGAATATGGCGCCCTCTAGAGGATATAAAGTCATGAAAAATAATTTAAAAATGTACCCGTGTTTGGTATCAAATGTATGACAAATATATAATTATTTTCAGCTGTTATATAACAAGCACAACGTTAAGAAAAAAAAAAAATGCAAGCTAAAATGCGCCGTGTCGTAAGGATGTATAGTCGGGTTTTAGTTTTTCAACCTTTATCTAGGTTTTTACGTTAGTCCTTTAATACCTCTGCAGAAATATATAATATCTACATAGGTATAATACAAACGCCAGCTACCTATCATGGGCTAGTAGATGTTTGTAGGCGATAGTATAACTGCTTGCAATTTTGCATACCTAATTACTTGCCTGGTGTAGGGCGGAAAAGGTGATTCATGTTTAGTGGATTTCCAGAGAGGTAAGGGCGCAGGCGGCCGCGGCCGTCGCGGCACGGCGGCGCCTCATGTCAGGAAAACATGGCCACAATCGGGTCGGCCATTCGCCGCTCAAGCTGACCTGCAAGCGATTTTCAGCATAACGGGCGGCGGTGGCGGCTCTATGGCACCGCGAGACGGTGACGTAGCCAGGCGCCTCCGTTTCAGACTTCTCGGGCTTGGCCCCGCGTGGCGACTCGAGTCACTCGCTCTGGCGCGCTCGAACGCGCCCACCGCTCATTGCCGATCCGACCGCAACAGTGGCTCGACGTGCGCCGACGCGTCTTCTCATTTCAAATCGCAAACTTTTTTATATTCGAAGTGAACCAATCCGAACGGCTCTCGAGCGCCAGCGGCCGCTAAATATTTTCGCTCGGCGAAAACTTAACTGCAGTTTTGAGACGTCGCTGAGTTGTGGAACGCGACACGCTTGTAACGTAACTTGTTTAGAAATCATTTCTAAACATTAATAACAAGGAAATAATTATATTTCCATTGTGAAGATCTTGATATTTTTATTCAACGTGACGAAGGAAGGAGGCGAAAATGTCGAAAAAACATCTTCACAATCAAGCTGCTATCCCGTTAGCTCCAGCGGTGTTTAAGGTAAGCCTACAACTAAAATTGTAGTTTATGTAAATAAATATGCGAATTCTTATTTTAAGTAAAACAGCAGAGCGGAAATAAAACGATAACCAATCGATTATCCGTATATATATTTGAGCAAAATATATTACCTCATTAATTTACCATGGTCTATATCCCTACCTATTTATAGAGCAAAAACGTGATTAGAAACGCTCTGCGACATATCACATAAATTTAAATTTACTTTAAGATTTTAATTAAACTTGTTTATAGAAGTCTATGCACCTATGTTTACTAAATCGAGACTGAAACAGCCGTTTATTTCGCACTCACTGTCGTTAAAAAGTAATTTGCCAAAGTGGCACGGGCAGCGAGCCATATTAACATCAATAGTAAGGAAGCAAAGTCGTTTAGTCTATGTACGGAATTCATGTTAACAGAATTGACATATACGGTATATTGCGTAGTTATTAAGAATGGATTATTTTCAGCGAAACAATTAAAAATAAATCTATTGTTACGAAAAGTATTTGGCAGATTTATCAAAAATTATTACTACTCAGATAAAAGTTAATTAATGTACCCCTTTGAATTATGCGTTACATATTTTTTGGATTTAGATAGAAAAACTTAAATCATTTCGTTTCTTTGCCTTATTTGATCATCATTGATTCTTTTGATTAGCCGTAAAAGGTAACAACCAGATAGACAGATGACCGAGACAATCTCGAGCGCACAGGAATAGGGTCCCTGTACCGCATTATTTTCCTATAAACGGTTGAAGCACCCGCCGGGTAATATACTACCCTTTTTATTCATTATTTTATTACATTAGGTGTCTGAGTTATGATGACTTTGAATGACGATTGAAATCATTAAAAAAGATTGTCTTGCAGTAGAAAATATAAAAAAAATTACCTTCATTGCAAGATCGAGCCTTATGTCTAAGTAGATATAGCTTATTCTTCTCATTCAAACAAAATACAATTAACATAACAGCGGTGGCGCTATAATAATGGTTATTATTTGGTAGATATGCAAACATTTATTATCTAAAATCGCGAAATTTGAAGAACGAGTGATATTATTGAAAGAACAAGTTAAAGGTTGAAAAACTGAAACCCGACACGTCTGTACGTCACGGCGCATTTTTGCTTGCAAAATCATTTTTTAACAGCTAACAATTATATTATTTACATATTTTTTAGATATGTCCTCTAGAGGGCGCCATTTTCAATATAATGTTACGTCACATATCCTATAACCAGCGGACGATCAAGACGATTCCAACAATACCTTATTTGTCAAATTATGATAATCGGAGTGACATTTTGCTGTTGGGGTTTTTGGTTTAACCCGAATACGAAAAAAGAGGCTTATGTTCACCTGTTCCCTCATAGCTTCTAAATTACCTATGAGTAGATTAGAAGACTTTTCGACAGTATGTTCATGTGACCCACACGGTCAGACCTGTATGTATGTTTGCATACATATACCGGTCAAAATCATAACCCTCCTTTTAGTAGTCGGGTAAAAACAAAAAACCCACCTGCAAAATGTCACTCCGGTCGTAAATTACAAGAGGTAATATAGGTACACACAAACATCCATACTTACAGAAATACTTTAATAAACCCCAAAAACACTAACCTGTCCTTTTTGGGCAGTCGGGTAAAAATGACGTATTACAAAAAAAGGTACCTATCTATAGAGTTTGCATAATTTATCGCTAAAAAACGCCGTGTAAGATTCCGTTTATGGTGTTTTTGATCAGAAATCACCTGCCAAGACATTTTAACACATAATAATATTTCTGGTTTAAAGTTAACTTGAACCTGTCTGATGAAATCTCATACTTACATTTCTTGTACTTAGGTATACCTACACTAAATTTAGTAAAGCATAATTTGCGGTGAGTTTGTAAAATACATTATTTTCTTTGAAAAATTGAATCATAAATAGTCATCAACACCCAGAAGACGTCTAATGCTGAACAAAAGCCCTTAGAAAAGGAGTTGGTTACCATAATCCCCACGCTTGGCAGGCAGCTTGGGGTTCGCCGAATGGTCACCTTATATACTAAGGCGCAAGCCACACAGGGTCTGGCGCCGGCGCGGACATGGCGCGGGCGCCTTTCCATTCCATTCAAATTTCGTACAAAACGCACGGAGATAAAGTCGCAATTTGAACACACCGAATGGTCGTTCGACGTCGCCGGACGTCAGTTCGGTGTGTTTACCCCTATGTATTCTCGGTAAAAACTTCATCAAAAGCAACCGTGAAATATTTATCTGACTTATAAATAAATCATAGTTTTATTTTAACATTTTTAACGTTTGAAAACTTGTAGAACTTGTTAATTACGTTAGATGAGCAGTTAAAGTGATGTTCCAGGGGTCATCAAATGTCGGACCGCGGTCGGCATCTTCACCGCCGACTTATTTTGTGCGGACCTTAAGTAAATTGTACTTGAGTACGTAATTTATCCCACGCTTTTCCCCTGCGATTAAAAGCTCGAACATGAAACGACATTATGAGACCAAACAAATAATTTGGAAATTTTCCACTCGGTGCCTAGTAAACTGCATAAATCTATATTTGTGATGCTGCGTTTTCAAGATGAACTTCAAATACATTTAGATCTCGACTTACTGAAAAAGATAAAGATCTCCAGAATAGCTAGCAACTCCTTTACTCCAAACTTCAGACAGATAGGAACTTAGTGGAAAAAAAAAACAGTTACATATTAATATTTAAAAATCACTTTAGTACTTTTGTGCATTATTATTTATTTATTTATTATTACATCAAATAATACTCAGGTATATCTGAATTATTCTTAATTTAACGAAGTAAATATACACGTCTTAATGTAAAGGCCGGTTGAGGCTCTCTATAATATATCTGCTGTAAAAAGAAGAAACGGACCGCGATGATCCTTTTAATTTAAAAAACGGATTACAAATGAAATTTATTGGTTAGCCCTGGTTTAACACCTACTGAAAAGCGTGGCCCGTTGGTAAGTGACCGGCCAGAATAATATGAATTATTTATGTTAAATAATTTAGAATGACCGCAATTAAATGTAATAGGTAGGTATATGTTATATATATACAATTTTTTACAGAAATACTTTTACATAATATTTATTCAGTGTATTGCGGCCGGTTACTTGCCGACAGCCTTGTATGAAAGGGTTTACCAAACAGTGACACATAATAAAACATACACATAATTTAAAAGCCCGTTCCCCTCGTAGCCTATCTTATAATAAATCATTTAAAAAAAACACATTATATCAGTCTATTTCACTCGCACTTACAGGTCATATGGAGGACGTTTATTGCTCGACGACTCAGGTGATAACGCGTTTACTATAGGGCAATTTAAAATAGACGCTACAGAAAACAAAAAAAAATGAGTAATCAAAACAATTACAGTCATCGAAAGATAATTTTAAAAAAAACCGACTTCATCAAAAAAATTATTGAAATTTGATTCGTTATAGTCGAGATTATCTCATTCATCGTCACCCGTGAAAAACGTATCTACTTCACCATAATATGATACTTTCTTAATGCAAATGCTTGACTTGTTGATGAAAATACCAAAATCGCTATAAGAGTTCCTTCAATTCATCATGGATCCCATTATCAGAAGTATCTTCTTACAAATAAAACAATAATTTTCCTAATCGGTTTATAAATGACGGGGTTTTAAGGTAACAAACAAAAAAAGACTTGAGAATCTCCTCCTTTTTTATGGAAGTCAGTTAAAAATCTTAGCTCGGCAATCGTCTTTTCTCTGAGAGAAAGTAAGCTTGCCGAAGCGCATAGCTTAATGCCTCCGACACATCATGTAAGTAACCTGTGCACTTTTAAGAAGGATGCACGCTCTCCGATTTCAGCACCGATTTACGCAAATTATTATAGATTCTTGGACCCATTCCTAATACACTTTTGTCAAATAGTGCGGTACTGCGACGAGGCATGCTAATTTTTATTTTGATGGCGTTTAGACGACATGTATTGAAACATAGTTAAATTATTTCTCATGAATAATGCAATTTTGTGTATGTACAGACACGAAAATGTCAACATATTCAACTCTTTAAAGAATGGCTTGCAAGAATATCTGGTTTTTAAATAGCATAATGATGTTATACATTTCTTATGAGACGTAAAGATGATTTATTTTTCCGTACAGTTACCCAATAATATAATTCTGTATCTTAAGGCAGACTTTACATACGCATGATACGACGTGAGCACTGCCGATTGATTCACAACTTTTCTTAACATGTATAAGACGTATGAGTAGCTGCCTACTTTGGAGTATACCGATTCGGCTTGCTTTTCCCAATTAAGACCAGAATCTGTCCTAGAAATTTAGTAACCGAATCCTTTTGAATTTCATTATTCCAATAACTTATTTTAGATGTAATTTTTTTTATATTTATTTTATACACGTTTTGTAAAGAATTATTGACAAGTGTGAACCACTGAATGATATCGCTTAAAGCTAAATAAATTTCTAGTTCCGTGGACTTATCTACATTACCTACAAAATAGCTGAATTATCGTCCGCGAATAGAACCATGAGATGATCGATAGCTTTGGGTAAGTCATTTATGTAAGAGATAAAACATAATGGACCAATTTTGCTTCCCCGTGGGACGCCAAATTTTACCAAACTAGCATAAAACACGTTTATCTTATCGGTTTTTGTTTTTGGACATATTCTCACGATTTGAGTCTGCTGAGAACGATTGGAAAAGTAAGACTTGATTAAATTAAGAGAGTTAGCTCTCATTCCATCTTCCTCCAATTTAACAGTTAAAATGTCTTGATCAACGTAGTTGAATGCCTTAGTCAAGTCCATAAACATAGCATACGCTGGAAGTTTCTTACCGCGTGCTATAATTACAGTTTTTAATAAGTAGTTAAAAGCAATATTTATGGGCTTATTTTTAAGAAAACCAACTTGTTCATCAATCGGGTACTTATCGCAATAAAATTTGCACTTGAGAGGCTCTATAACTTCACAACCCGATGGATCAATTTTGCTCATATTACTACTTACTTACTAAACTTCATGAATATGGTCAACAGTTCTCAAGTTATCTCGGACAAATATCCACACATACAACTGACAATTTGTTTCCGTAGACTCGAAGACCTTCGCTTCAATCGGTAAATCTATATATTTTTTAAATAACAAGCCTTTCCTTAGGAATCAAGCACAGACCAAACCGCTTATGATAGAGACCCGAGCTTACATTACACACGTGCACTCACACAAAAATTGAAACTCGCAAACACATTACACACAAATAAACATGATACACACTTTACACACATACACACTTGAACACACACTACATACACACTTGAACAAACATATTACTCAATCACACCCACGCTTCACACAAAAATACAAACACACTCACACACATTACACAAACACACAAACTATATTAACTATTATTTAACTATAAATAACTATATCTGTGCCACGCCAAGTTGGCGTAATAAACACAAACATTAAGAAAGATGAGTCTCAAGATGTTTTAAAAATCAACCCCTAAAGCGGAGAAATGTGGTATTTAATTCACCGTAGACCTTGCGCGCGAAGCCGTGCGGGCAAGCTATATATGTATAAAATAACATAATACTTACGTATGATCATTGCACAAGTGCATATAGGAACATTTCTCTCCTCATACGTGACAGCGCACGTTCAGTACGTGATTTTTACGGCTTCACTTAATCTTTGTTTAATAACGCAAAGCCTATTGATAAAATATATATTTTTAGTGGTAGGACCAAAACCAAGATAAAATATGGATACAAAAATAGAGATAGAGCCGGCGAGTATAGTATTTACAAATTTTATTAGAACCTCAATAGAAGTTGTCTGCATTTACGTGGTTCTCAAATTTCAGTACGAAATTGCACGCAAGAATCGTTTTATCGAAATTATTTCAATATGACTAAATTTGATGCTCGATACTAACAAAAGTGCATACAACGATATAGACGATCAAGCAAATATGATTTTAAAGGTGATTCAAAAAAAGCCAAGAATAAAATAAACTCAATGCTCAAAACTCATTTATCTACGAACTAGCATAATGTGGACTTGCGAGAGAAGCGCGACGTCAACCTAACCTAATATGAGTACAATGGTCACACTTACGTCATTGTAATGCACGGTGCGTCCAACTTATGAGTTAATAGGGGGAGTCACCGTGTATTCTTAAAGAAACTGATACCACCTGTCTAATTTTTTTAGTGTTCTTGCTAAACACCTTCCTATTTTTTTTAAACGCTTACAATCTTCCGGATTTTAACCAAAACCGGCCATATTTTGTAGTTTTTAGAAATCCCTACTAATATTATAAATGAGAAAGTGTGTTTGTTTGTTTGTTTCTCTTTTACGCAGAAACTGAGCAACGTATCGTGCTGAATTTTTGCATGGATATAGTTTAAGGGCTGACTAACATAGGCTAGACTTTTTAACCCAGGAAAATGTACGGTTCCAGAGGGATTTTTCACGCGGGTGAAATCGCGGGGTGTAGCTAATATAGCAATTATATCCACGCTAATTAATTGCTACTTAATAATTAATTGATTACATTCGGATACTCGGTAAACCTAAAAAAAAGTGACATAACTTCGTACTCCTAAAAAACTGATCCCAATCTATTTATGAAATAATTTTTCGGTGTAATCCCAACATAATTTTGAATCCACCTTAACTTTTTGGGCTTTGATTAGATATACTTACTGCCCGAGTAAGGTTAGCAACCAAATGTTCTGCGATGAATAAAACTCAGACAAAGAATGAAAATGTATATGTACAAAAGTTTGAAAGTACTAGTAGAGAAGTTCAGAAGAAATACTGAAAATAATGTTCAACAATTCTTTATACACTTTCCGCTTGATGACAAGGTTACATGTCATTTAAAAATTAATATCACATGTAGTGAAAATTATGCTCTATTTTCGTCTTGGCAATGATTGATCGATATGCAAACACATGAACATTGAAAATAGTAATTAGGTCCTCTTAATTTTCCTGTTTTCCGCTATAGGTTACTTGATATCATCTCACATTAAATTTATGTTAATGAGAATAACATACAATAAATTAAATATATTATTTATTATATATTTTTATTTATGACAGGACTATATTGAGGACAGTTCAGATGGGTCCCGAGCAGGCGCCCTTGTCCCGGAGCTCGTCCCACTTGTCGATCCAGAAGTTAAAATTTGATATAATATAAATTACAATATATTAAATTAGGGGTAGGCCTATGTTCAGCAGTGGACGTCTTATGGCTGATGATGATGATATTAAATAAATTGACAGCCGTTTAGGCAACGGGATGTAATAAACATACTTTCATACACACCAAAAACGTTACCCTCCTTGGTCAGTCAGTTAATAAAAGTGGATAACCGCGGCTTCCTCTTGTATCCATGCAATTTACTTACGGTTAACAAGACGACGTGTCAAGTATCTTACTTCCACGTCAATATGTATTGATGCAAGTGATAGATAGCTCTGCCTTTTGCGTTAGTTAGAAACTGTGTTGCAAAAGGCAGCTTCTTCCAAAGGTATGTGGTTAAGAGTGATTAAGTTTTATACAATGAATTATTTTAGACTGAGGGTATACAAAAATAGGTTCTGTTGAAATATAAATGGTATGGTTCTATGGTGTTTGTTTGTAGACAATGAGCTATCGGATATGTGATACTCAATTAGTATAGCAGGTTAAAATGGTCATTCATGAGAAACGCGGATGGCATACTGTCAACATGGCTCCGTCGATGTGATTAACTTGACACACTACGTGGTGTCAATTTCAAGAATATTTTAACGCCACGCGGTTTCATTCACAACAAATTTCTATACAGGGTTATTGGTAATTAGCTAACAGTCTCTCATAGGCAGCTTCCCTACATTATACCTTAAAACTTTTGTTTCATGACGTTTAATAAAATAAAAAAACAACAACAAAACAAAAACTGTACCAAGTTAAAATTTGATATATAAATAAATTTTTGTTGATTTTTTTTCCATACGTGTTTTTATAAATAATTAATGGTATTGAAAAAGAGGCCAAACTCCTTCAGTCTACCTCATATTCTATATCTTCCTTATATTCTGATCAGATCAGATTCAGATCAGATTGCTGTCATAAATATTGTATTGTCATCGGAACTTGACAGGCATGCAAAATTTCAACTGGTCTTAAATTGAGTTGCAAAATTTGAACTTAACATACACACATGCATACTAACATTGCAAGTAAATAGAAGTCTAGTCTAGTCTACTAGGTCTTTTAAGGACAATAACATTACGCGGTTTGAAATGAGAACGAACGGGCTTAATAGTCTGGCTGAAGCTTCATCATATTTATCATCGCAGGACAAACTCCATAATCATCAAAAAACAAAAACGAAGGTACAGGAACTGACATTTGCAGTAAACAACTACAAGAATAAAAAAATCCACACAAACTTTTTTTTTTATTTGAATATAAGTTTTGAAAAGCCATGGAACAAAATTTGCAAATTTGTTAGCTAATTACAATAACCCTGTATATTTCTGTGTTATAACGTCCTTGTGTATGTCCTTTGTAGTGGGTTAGTGGCGTCAAAAAGATTCATCATCACACTAATATTATTAAATGCGAAACTTTGTGTTTAAATACTCGAAACTCGAATTTTTAACGATTCCTGTAGGATAGTATTTTTTTTTACTTTACAAACTATTTACCAGTTCTATAAGACCGTCATCGGGTCGCCATGCCGCGGTCATAACAAATTTTCCCCGAAACGAAAATTTCATCAAATAGTTAGGTGAGTTCACTCTCTCTATCGCATGCACGGGAAACAGAGCGACAGCTATACAATATCAAATATAGAAGTGCCAAAAACTCGCGACATGGCGATCCGATGACGGTCTTAGAGAACTGGTAAATAATTTGTAAAATAAAGAAAAATACTTTCACTTAAATTGTAAAAGACAAACAATTGATTCTTAGTTCTGTACTAGAAGCGATATTGCAGCGAAAAGACACTACATCAGACCTGCAAGGGCGCCGGGATAAAGCTATGTGCACCCGTTTTGTCTTCGCGTCGACGGGACAAGGCTAGAATATGGATACATCTGTCTCGTTCTCGCGGGATAAATATGGTGGACAAAATTTTATGCCCGCGCCCGTGCTAGGCCTGCTGCAAGGGCGCCGGGATAAAGTTAAATATGTCCACCCGTTTTGTCTTCGCGTCGACGTGACAAAGCTAGAACATGGATACATCCGTCCCGTTCTCACGGGATAAATATGGGGGACAAAATTGTATCCCGGCGACCTTGCTAGGCCTACTGATTGGTTATTATAAACTCAGTTTGGTAAATTTTCCATTGACATAGAATGTCAATAGAATTTGTTACGAACTGTAGCCAAGTTTTGCTTATTTCAGTCCTGCATTCTATTTATTCTCAATAGTAACTTCATTTAGGTATGCTCTATGTAGTTCTCTGTATAATATAATTTTAACACAATTTAAAAAAAAAGACAACTAATACTCCGAAAAAATGCACTTTCGAGATGTTTTTGGCGCCACCCGTGCTATACTTGTCATTGTGAAGTTCCGGTGGCCATCTGTGCGATTCTTCATCAGTTCCACTTCACCAAATGATACTTTCTGAATGCAAATGCTTGACTTGTTGATGAATATACCAAAATACGTATGCCTATAGCATTTGTGAAGTTACCTTAATTCCTTATGGATCCCATTATCAGAACTTGATTTTGATAAAAATGGGACCAATCTGAAAGTATATCCTACCAAATAAAGAAATAATTTTTCAAATCGGTTTCTAAACGACGGAGCTTAAGGCAATATAGAATCGGTCGACTCCTATTTTTGAACGTCCTAAAAATTAGAATACGTAAAACCGTGGTTAATAATGCGTAAGTATGGTATTTAACATACAATAACTAGTTACCGAACGTTCAAACGCCCATCGATTTAAATTATAAATTGGCACAGCAAAATTGCCTGAAATGTTTCATTCGGCGAGTGCGTTTCGAAATTCGTACATCTGACACCACAGCTTACTCAACAGTTGGTAGGATTCGTTACTGAAGCGTGTTACCGAAAGTGCGCTCGCACACGCCGCCGGCCTCTAAATCGGCAAGCCGAGACGGTGTGAAGAGTGCAGCATAAGCGAACGCGGTACGCTCGCTTCTATCGCGCCGCGCCACAGAAACTTCTAGACCAAACTTTACAATTACATGGAGTTCGGTACCACGACAATATTATCATGTAAATATAAATGATGAATCGAGGCTATTGCTTTGGGATCTATATGTATGTAAGGATATATGTTTGTGCGTTCCTATAGAGGGTTATGAGGAAAGAGTATGCTAAGCCGAAAACGGCTTCTAGTAGTTATCATTATGAACTTTTACTATGGGCCACACATGAAATCGCGAAAAAAAATACTGCTGTTCCATTCGAGAGGTAATGGCATTTTTATATGGAACAGTTGTTTTTTTTTTCTAAATATCTGCCCTTTCTAACCTAAATATAAATGTGTTGAATTATTTACGTCCGGAGTGACATAGACAACATTTTGCAGTCGGGTATTCATTTAATAATAATAATTTGTTTTTGTTCACGAACGTCGCGAAGTCTGAAGGCGCGCTTCGGTATGTCGACTCCGCCGACTTGGCTACTTGTGTCTGTGTGCATGTATCGTTTACCGCTCGACGCTTGGGCAGTGGAAATTTCCACTGCGCGGAGCGGTCGAGGCGCGCCACTGTGAGCTCCCCCCGCGCCCCTCCTCCTCCCCGCTCTCATGGTTACCGCTCCCCTCACGAATCCTACAAAAGGATTATTTAGCGAGTTTCCGCTCCAGCTTATTACACAAACTCGCTCTCTCACAAATCAGAAACGCAGCTTTACAACGATTGTATTATAAATAATTTATGGCTTTAGTTAATTACCGTTTGGTTAGTTTCGATAGGAAAATTACCGTTGTTATTTTAGTTAGTGACAAATGCGTGATAAATGCTAAAATTAAATTCAGTTTATTTAATACTAGCTGTTACCCGCGACATCGTTTGCGTGGAACTACAAAAAAAGTAGGCTATGTCTATATCCGACACTTAAGCTATATCTATGCAAAAATTCAGCTTCATCCGTTCCGCCGGTTAGCCGTGATAGCGCGACAAACACCTAGACAGAGAGAGACAGAGTTACATTCGAATTTATAATATTAGTTAGGATTATATAATATATTATTGTGTCGTATGTTTGTTGAGAAATTATAATGAGGGTTTCTATGGTTCACGATTTAGTGGGGCGGTTCTAATGTTCAATCCTCGAAACTAATCAGACGGCGCTAAAATCTTAAAATTATCTGTATCTCTTTTCGTCTGTGAGAAAAAGAGAAAGAAGAGAAAACGTGAGAAAAAGACAGTACCATTTTTAGAGTTGTCAAAATTAGTTTAGAAAATGATAAACAGGAAAGTACTTTCTAAACTACTACTTACTTACTTAACTACTTACTAAGTTATTAAATAGCAATAAATGCCAATTAGCCAATGGCGACCACGCACCGGAAGACGCAGCGTAGGCAGGCCTCCCATTAGGTGGATTGACGACATTGTGAAAGTTGCGGGCAGCCGGTGGATGCAAGTGGGACGTCGTCGGTCGGTGTGGCGCTCTAAGGGGGAGGCCTATGTTCAGCAGTGGACGTCTTCTGGCTGATGATGATGATAAAATGCCAATTTTTCAAAGGTTCAGAGTATTTTTAGATCTTTGGTATTCAAAGTTTTTTTTGTACTTATATCCTGTTGCGTTCTTGGTATCCAGACAATTGAGTTCGGATACGGTTTCTGTTTTTTTAAGAGACAAGTCCTTAGAATGCGTTGTGTTTATTTTTGGGAAGAAAAGACATCAACGCGCTGCCTCGTCCACGTTTTATAATTGGGTACCAAGAAAATAACATTAAATTTCGTGCGTTGGAAGATTTCGTACGTATATTTAAATGTTCATTAAAGTAAATGATTATTAACTTTCTATATAAGAGTACATGTATTTTTTTTAAATATCATTCTTGGCTCCACACATAGTAAGCCAGTGTCAAGATATTTTCAAGTCCGTCAATCAATCTATGCCGATAATTACAGACACTGTCCAGTTCAAGTAATGCTTCGAAAAAGTCATGGAAGCTTCTGCGGAGTTTTATAAGCACGGAAAATCACGTCTTACGTCAACTAAGTATCCACGCGCATAAACAAAGAACCAAGTAAGTTTTGCGAAATAGTACAATGACGCGACATGACTTCCTTGCGTTCACATGGGCTATTTTTTTTTGGCTTCGTTTTGTCGGTCTTATTTCTGAAATCATCATGGTGAAGAAGGTATGAGTCGATATATCAAATTACTGTACTCTATTATCTGTTACTTTGTCTCGTCATGAGATAAAATTGAGAAAGCAGCATTTTATTAATAATCCTATTGAAAAAAGTCAAAAGAAATAATAACCTTTTGATGTAGTTTTGGCGCCGACGTGAAATAATCATATCGCCGTTTTGTTAATTTCCAAAACTTGTGTTCTTTCAAGTATTCATGTGTTATAAATAAGGGTGGATTATTATCCAAGTGAAAAGTGGGGAACCGTGTCTTTTTGTGTCAATTCCATCTTTTTACTGAAGAATGCCTTGGACGGACAGTGACTGAAATTGTTGACTTGAGATATGTTTTTTTTGGAGATTTTAAGCCAAATTATAAGATCAAAAAAGCCCTATGATTTGAGTCGTTTAATTGAAAATAATATCTAACTCATGTTTATGTTTTTTTTTTAGTTAGTCAAATCTGAATATCGCGGACCGCAGACCTAAGAGAAAAAATAAGAGAAACATATATCATTCTCTCTTTCTCTCGCGTTTGTTAGACGGCAGTCGGCGTCAACCAAATTGCTACATTATATTCTCTTTATAAGTATCACAATCGAACCACGCAGGCAGATCAGATTAAAAATAAATTTAACACCTATCTATTGGAACTTAAATCTTAACCTCACGGTCCCAGAGGCTATTTTTAATTGCGTATATCTGATTTAGTTAATAAACTGCGAGCGTTCTTTACTTACCTACTAAGTTATTTTAGGAAATTATTTAGTAACGCGATGTGGGAGATATTTCACTGTAAGGAATTATTCCACCAAGGAAATATGACAGGAAAATAATTATAATTGTTTTGTGTTGCAGCTATCCAATAACGTGGATAAATTGTATGTGAACTAATAATGTAACTAAGAATAGGATTGTTTGTTTAGCAGTTAGGCTATGACGTCGCCCGTGTTGTCTCTGCTTCAGCCTTTAACCATCCCACTGCTGAGGTATCGGCCTACCCTCGAAGGGTGATTGAGCCATATCCACCACGCTGGCACGGTGCCGGTTGGCGGATTCACACATGCCATCGAATTTCTTCTCCGGAAATAAGCAGGTTTCCTCACGAAGTTTTCTTTCACCGAAAAGCCAGTGGTATATATCCGTACGTAAATTCCAAAGAATTCATTGGTACGGCACCTGGTTCGAACCTACGACTCCACGAATGTGAGGCGAGCGAGCTTCCACTGAGCTACAACGGCCTTAACTTTCTCTGTTTTGTAGTTCTGTAAAATATTAGGTTAACCTACGTAGGCGCCATGGAACACAAGGTCGTAGGTTGGGTGGGCTGTGGTTTGTCAGTGTGGGGCATAGATTCAAATCCCCCGAAATGCATTAACCAACCCACTGTTTAATACAAACTTATTAAAATATTTTTGACTTTTTCGGATCCGTGGTACGATAATTGGATTCCAAGTTAAATGTTGTTACTTGAACTAAACCGTCTTCATTGGTAAAATAATGAAACCTACTTAATCTATTTTTATGAACGTCTTCAGGCTGATGATAATGATGAAGAGGTAGCATCTAATACAAAAAATCAAAAGTATTTTACACATATACTTAACTTATACTCATTACTCAAGTAATTATCATTAAAAGAAAAAAAAAACCCGACTGCAAAATGTAGATGTCACTCCGGACGTAAAAAGGAAACCAAAGACTACACAGTCGGTATATTTTTTGCGAATGAGCTGTTCACCGAGGAAAAAAAGTAACAGCAGTATCGATAGGTACTTCAAGGTCGAAATTGCTTCCATATATTTTGTCTGTCGCAAAAAATAATTGTTATACATGAAGCACCAGGGCCCGTACCGTGAGGTGCTTATTGCGATGATTATTAGGCTCAGCCGAGAACGCTACGCGACCATACACCTTATTACGCGGCGATACGGTTCGCGGTCGCGCAGTGTCATCGGCTGAACCTAAAAATCATCGCAATAAGCACCTTACGGTACGGGCCCAGGGCTCGTATCGTGAGGTGCTTATTACGAAGATCGTTAGGTCAGCGGACGACGCTGCGCAACCACAAACCTTATCACCGTGCGGTAAGGTGAATGTTTGAATACCAAAATACTTCTAGCTAGTTTAGGTATGTACGGCATAATCAATAAATCCCCTTAAAAATTCCCTGCGAAGGCGATTTGTAGACTTTTTATCCAAAAATCCCTTTAGCATCCCTTTTAGTTATTTCTCGGAAATATCGCTAAAATAAAGCTAATAAAATAAAGAAGTAAGCTCATTCCATATCTTGCAGGTTTGGGTACAAGGTGGCTGTAATGTATTTTCAGCCTGCCAAGAGCGTCCCCTTATCCTTGGCCTGCAAAGTACAGTTGGTCTGCTTCAAGTAAAGCAAATAAAACCACTTGATAGCGCATGCAGAAAATTATCTTTAAAATACAACAACTCCCGCGTTGGGACGAGGTACTTAATCGCGCTAGTAATTGGGCGGCTCAAAACTCATTTATGTTATTTTATTGCGCCTATGATTCATTTGGTGATTTTATTATTTGATAAATTTGATTTGTTATGATTTTGGTGGCTATTTTTCGCTTAATATTTATTGATTGCGTAATATCTTCTCGTCCAAAATCCCGCAGTGCCTGAAGACAAGGGTCTTCAACCAATGTGTGTTACCAGTGATGACGTATGAAACTGAATCGTGGTCCTTGACTACTGGCTTACTTTGGAGAAACTCAAAGTCAAACAGCGGGCAATAGAGAGAGCTAAGCTCGGAGTTTCTTTGTGCGATATAATCCGAAACGAGGATATTCGCCGAAGAACCAAAGTCACCGATATAGCTCTCAGAGTTTGCAAGCTGAAGTGGCAATGGGCTGGCTATATCACTCGAACAACCGATAACCGATGGGGAAGAAAGGTTCTTGAGTGGCAAGCACGAACCGGAAGACGAAGTGTAGGCAGGCCCCCCACTAGTTGGACCGACGACATTGTGAAAGTCGTAGGCAGCTGGTGACACGTTGTCGGTCGGTGTGGCGGTCTAAGGGGGAGGCATATGTTTAGCAGTGGACGTCTTGTACTTGATAATGTAATGTAATATTTATATTGACCAACAGCACAATATTATAGACACAGAAGAGGAACATTTTTTATGATTATAGAACACTAAACAAACGTCCATTTTGTAAATACTAATGGTGTCGATTCTTCTGTGCCACTTATTTTGACAGTTTAAAATTGTTGCCATTCTTAAGAGATAAGAATGGCATTGAAATAAAAAGAGATGCAGATAATTTTAGTCCTATCAAATATAGTTTAGTTTAGAAAAATAGTATAGTACAATTAGTAAATTACTACTCTTTAAGCTTGTAATGGTAGGACTCATTGCTGATTCCGGCCGGAGCACCGCTAAGCAGTAGTGCGCAAGCACTACTGTGTTCCGGATTGAAGGGCAATGTTTCCAGGGTCATTGCTCATTACTGAGCATAAGTGCTCCAGTGCCTATTCATAACAACAAACAGTAAGTAACTGTTGTTGACCTAAAGGGTTGTTACGCGCCTGCGAATGTGCGTGTATGCGATTATCGGAAGGGCGACACGATGGCGCACAGTCTGCAATACAAACATTAAAAAGAACAGCGGAAATAATTAAAAACAAGAATTTTTGTTCTGTACATAATTGAAGAACTAACTTCTCATATTAATATATAATAATTAAACAAAATTCGTATCCGAAACAGATTCAAATTTAACATTTTGCAATATCGTCTCTATTTGCGCTACGTTAGAGTCTATTTCAGACGACGATCGTGAGCACGGCAGTGAGTCATCGGCTCCGAAATAAATGCTTTTTCTATGTTCCGTACCTGCAGACTGTTTAATTCAATGTAATATTGATTCTTCAGCAAATTATACCAATCACAATTTCACATTTATGTTATGAATTATGTCCGGGCCCTCCAAACTAAGTCCAGTAATTTCTTGGCTAAAAGACCTCCTCAAAAGTGGGGTGTGGTATTCCATCATCCCCACCATAACCAGGCAACTTCGGGATCGCAGAACACTCACCGTTTATTAAGAGGATGCTGCTGCCCATTCCTGTAAATTATACACAGCTTATTATCATTATATTTTCGTGACGAGCTTTCAGCTGGCTAGATGGTCTTTGGCTTTAATTCATGCTTTAGTGTGCAAAACAACGCATCAGGAGAGTAGCGCGTGGGCCGCATTGTGTGGTGGTGGCCTACAGCTTTCACAGCCCATTGTTGTTACTGCACTCGAAATACTAATGAGGACTCCGCAAATATGTTGAAGAGAAAGAGACAGATAGACAGAAGGACGGCGCGGTGGCGGTATGCCGTAGGCTTAGTAATAGGGTTCCGTTGAGACCCTGTCGTGTACGGAACCATAAAAACATTAAGCTACATACTGCAGACTACGTGAATATTTTCCACCGCGGTTTACCTGGAAAATATTGACATCCTCATCGATAATATTTAACGCTCATCAAAAATTACCACGAATTACATCTAAACAAAAACCGTAACCTAATGTATGTCTTAAGAACAAAATCTTTTATATTATTCAAGTCTACTGATTATTTGAACCTATGCAAAGTGTAACTGAAAAGTGATGTACTCGTCATTATGAACAACTTTTACTATGGCACTAACCAGGAAATCGCGAAAAAAAACTAGTTGTTCCGTAGAAAAATGACAATGACATTAGACAAAATGTATGGAACAGATGTTTTTTTTTCGCAATTACAGTGTTGGTCCCATAATAAACGTAATACTTTTAAATCTTTCTGAGACACGTAATTATATAATGTTCCTTCCATACATTGCCTTGTTATGTTTGGTTTGCTTTTCTTGCGCAGTTAGCATTCTCATTGGGACATAGTGGGTTTTTGGTGTGCTTTTTAACATTTGCTATCCTAGAATTAATACTCGTATCTACACATAGCACAGACGGCAAAATCGCGGAAACGAGCTGCCAATAATTGACCTTCATCAACGAGATGGTGTCGACCCAAATATTAATGATTGATTACATTTTAACATCACTATCACGAGCAAGTTTGTTTGATTATAAATTCTGCAAAAGATAAAATTGAACTTAGCTTCCTTTTTGTAGGAATTTATTTTACCGCGACAAAACTGATTCATCATTTTTAAGGTGCAACGTTTCGTACATCGCGCAAAATTCAATTTTTCGTGCGTTTTTTGTCAATTACAGCTTAATTACTCATCGTGGATTTATTGAAACCAATTTTACGCCAATAAATAAGTTGCTTTAAGAAATTACGGGTAAAATGATCATTGGTTCACCTAAATAACATTAGTTTAGCCATAAATCTTAATCAGCCGATTTTCATCTTGGTTTTTTGTTCAGTGAGAAATGTACTTTAACTAGCTTTCAAATTGAATTTTTGGTTGGTGTAATTTCTTGAAACGACCTATTTATTGTCGCAAAATTAGTTTTCACGAACCTACGATGACTAATTACGCAGTAATTGACAAAAAACGCAAGAAAATTTGAATTTCGCGCGCCGAGCGAAACGTTGCACCTTAACTACGCCAGAAGACTTGCCTGTAATATTTTGAGTCAATCATTTAACAACAACTAATAACCTCATGGCATCTCTATTATTTACATGAAGTAGGTACAAGAGAAACTTATGGACAGCTGTGTCAATACGAAAGTTTAGAATATACATTTCCCGGTCCCGGGTTGGATTCCGGGCCGGCCGGTGTTTAAATGATAGATAGATAGATAGATAACTCTTTATTGTTCACACCAGAAATAACATACAAATTACCAAAAAAAAAAAACTTAAAACTAGTGTAACAACTGGCGGCCGTATCGCCTAAAGCGATCTCTTCCAGGCAAATGATGTTTTTTTATTAACTAAACAAAATATAGATAAACTACTTAGCCTACTATATAAATCGAACAGTTGGATTACACAGATACCATAAAAGGTCTAAAGATAATCCAAAACCTTAATAATTAAGCCTACTACCACTTGGCGGTGCACCCAGTATGCTGGCGGCATTACTACGCTGACTGGTAATACCGCCAGAATTTCCATTTATTCGTATAGTTAGTCTGTTGTCCGTATCTTGGTGTGCATTCCACGGTAGTTATTTATTTATTTTATAGAATATGGATCCCCAACAGAAGTAACACATTACATTCACATTATGAAACATAGGCATCAAGCTGGGTGCACCCCTAATTACAGGAGACCACGTCGTGCTCATGAATTGTATATCCCCGACAAAGGGAAGCCTACTGGGGCGCTAAAACCTGGTCTTTGCGACTGCTAGTTTGCCCTAGTGATATGGTGTTGGAGGCGCCTTTCGAAGATTCTACATTTCGTTACTAAACGAGTTCACAATTATGGTTATTTAGGCTTTCGTTGACTTAACGAGTAGTGAAGTTTTTCGGTCACATCTCCAGCAAAGAAGACTCAATGGAAAGTAGTAGCCCAAGGTCCAGATCTCCTGCACGCTAGACGAATCTAATTAAAACAGCAACTCAGTCAATAGATGAGTGCTCTCATAATGCGACGAACCGATTAAAATGGAGCAGCATTGCTGGATCAGTGATCGCCGTCCATGACGACGACGTTGACCCGCCCTGTACCTCCGTTTTACCAAACACGACCACTCTGAAAAGAGTGTCTTACTATGAAGAAAGGGGAGCTGTGGGTGTGAAGTTTAATTTCGTGATGCGTAAAACATGACTTATTTTTCCATCGAATTTTATTCTCGAAATATACCTAGTTATTAAAAATTCGACCTTGAATATTTTGGCACGGTTCCAAAATCAGTTCCCGACCAAAGAAATGCATATGGTTTGTAGATGTCACGTTTGTTGTTGATATCGATACATTGATAAATTTTAATACGACACTGTGTAGTATTTTATTCACGGAATTAGGAACAGTATTCTTGACACCAGATTGCATAGCACGTGGCTTTTTCACTGGTTTATTTCGTTCGGGGCAAGTCGCAATCGCAGCAGATTTATTAGAAGCTTTCAGTCGAACGACTTTGATGATTTGAAATACTCTCCAGAAACGCAATAGTGCTTTGATTGAAAATATTTAAAGGTTTGAATGTAAAGCGGTTTTTATACATATAATTTATGCTGCTTAAAATAATCGACGTCACAAATAATGATTATAGTATTTGTGTCCTGAAAATGAGCACTAGTTGGTTTAAGCCCGTGGTGTTACAAATACTACCATAATTCCTAAAATTTCAAGATGGTAAATATGAAGATAATAATAATTAGAACTTTTTATTGATTTTTTTACACAATATGTGGGCGACATCACTGGTTAGGAGGAATTCACATTTGGCTCAAATTCTTTGATCTATTGTAATCACTTTAGCTTACGTCTTACAAGTGGAATTGACCGTGGCTTACCTGGCTTGACTTCTAGAAACTATGACTTGTTTGGCGATATTTATTACTGCCTGAAATATTGCAATATTAGACTTAAGAAGTGCGACGCCAAAATCCTCTTCGGAAGGAAGGAACAAATGTGCTGCTCGTAATATTTAAGCATGTTGTACCTATTCTAAAATCGGCTTCCTGTCTCACCTACAGCCCATATTGTATATACACATTTGCGTTAGCTTTAGGACCTAACAGAATAACTCCTAATAATCCAACCATAAAAATCGGTTCAAGAGTGTGTTGCGAGTGAACAAACGCCATCGATTGGCTGCCACAACGCACCGCTGATAAGATAACACGTGTCCTTCATCTGACCTTGATTCATTTAAAATACCTACGTTAGCTGTTATGTTAAGAAGCCTTTCCTTACTTACTAAACGAACTGAGACAATATATCACTATAACAGTCACACTATAAGGCTATAAGTCGCCCTATAAGGCGTTGTAACCATTTACTAACTAATACATATTTCAATTATTTCTTCAACATACTATGCTTATTATTTCAGTCGTAACGCTAGCATGGCTTAAAGCTAAGTTTCATATAACAAGATACAGGATAATAGAAAACATTCCACGTCCAATAACAATATTGCTTGGCGTAATATTATTTCTGACTTTCAGCGTTACATTTATTTTCATAATATTTCTTCATCTTATGAAAGTTTAGGCACCCGTATACCATTCACAAAGATATAAATAAGGTAAGAGATTGAAAGACATTGCATTTAGGTACGTTATAGATATAATTATGTATATTTAGGTCCCTGAGATTGAACTGACGTATACTTGATTGAATTCTTCCATTTCCTTTTTTTGCCTATCTCTCTTAATATTAGGTGCGATATTTCCAAGAAGCTTCACAACATTCAAAAGGGGTGTTAAACTGTTAATTTACCTAACCTTTTAAAGGTATTCACTTATAAGGTATCTTTCACAATTGCGCGGTATTTCAGATATATGAAGCGGCTTGGTGTTAGGTGACGGTAAGCTCATGTTTACCAAAACAGGGCCTATTTTTTGCCACGTGCATGAACAAATGTTTTATTGTCTGAGCGAAGGGAAGGTGTCAGAGTTTACTGGGACAAATCGGCATTTGTATGTATGTATGTATGTATGTATGTTTTGTGACGATATGTTGAGTACCGTTGATGCGATATTCATGAAATTGTATAGGCAAGTAGTTCATTTCAATACAATACTTTTTTTTTTTTACCCTACAATTGCCTTTATTAACTAAGCAAAATACATACAAACTACAACTACCTAAACTACTTAGCCTACTACATAAAAATAACAGTTGAATTATCCAGTTGGTTCGGCGCGAACTACTAGTGTTATTCTAAGGCACAAGTGCCGGTAGATTACCTGACAATATATTCTATCTAATGAGAAAATATAATTTTTATGTTATTGTTAATTGTTTATATGATTAAAGTTGGCTCTAATGATTTTCCTATGAAATTTTGAGCATGGGTAAAGGTGTGACTGAAAGCGAAAGTTATATTTAGATTGAAGAGAATCAGGAGCGCAGAATTCGATAAGAGTTCAAATAAACCGATCGTTCAATGTCAGATATATTACTATGGAATACTATGAATGTGGATACTCTTTGTCTGGGGCATTGTCGCGCTTTCGCTAGGTCTGAGCAGAACGAGCGAGATACCTTCAATCTAGACTACACAAAACTACACATTCACACGCATCCTCACCCTACCTATGTGGCACACAGGCGTATCTAATACGCTCGTGTGCGAAATCCGAAATGTAATCTCACTTTGACGCACACAAACAAACAAGAGAGAGGGGTGTATTTTACTGCGAAAATGTGAAGCTTCAAGTGGCATTTATTTATAGTATTCTTCAAGAGCTATTGTTGGATAGACGTAAGGGAAGGTAAAGTTTCCAATGTTTCGAGAGCACAAACGAGCTGATAACGAAGTCATTAAATCATCCATTAAGAAGCTAATTTGAAAAAAAAAAACAAGATATTTCTATTTAGTCCTTGTCATCACAGTGCATTTTGAGCTATATATATTTTTTATTTACATGACGTAAAACATGATTACAAGACATTTCCTCGAGAAAAAAAACATTGAAAAGACCTCGATTTACACACATTTTTCTCTGGCGCTCCGAACCCCTAGTGTGTATTCAAATGATTATTACACTAATAGTGATTTAATAATAATATTCTAGGATAGCATCGAACAGGATTTTGATTGATTTCCTGGTTTAGTCTTAATTAGCAATCATCTGACTAGCGTGAAGTTTGACCGTCAAGTAGTTTTTATCTTGGAGCTATTTGCTCTACAATGAGTAACATTTAACAAGCGGAAAAACCCCTAATGTTACAATTTCATGATCAAACCCCATAAGACATGACGACAATGGAACCGCACCCGTCTCGTTTACACGACATGTTAGGGTGCGACCAGCTTTGGCAAATTAATTAGATTTCCTAAAATATTTGGCGGAAATGGGTCGCTCGCGTTCCCAATGCTAGATATAGGTACAAGTGGTACAACTGTATAAGTCAAACAATTTGCTGTCTATTTTTCGTAGTCCCTAATTAGGCTATCTCGTTCGCACTTTTGCAACAATAAATAATGTAAAAAATCAAAGAGTGAAAATTAAATAATTATACAGTCAGACAATGGTTTTTTTTATGCGCATCTTTTATGCGCATAAATTAATAATATTGTAATATTAATAATATATAATGCGCATAATTTTTTTTTTTATATATTTATATATATATTATATTCTATATTAACCTTGTCAAAAAACTCTTGTTCTCATTTTCAATCGCGTTCTTATTTTTTATCTGAGACCTAGAAGAAAAACATTGAAAAAAAAAGTCTTTCTTTTTCGTCAAAATAGAAAAAGTTCGCATAAAAGATGCGCATAAAAAAAACCATTGTCTGACTGTATAATTATTTAATTTTCACTTTTTGATTTTTTACATTATTTATTGTTGCAAAAGTTCGAACGAGATAGCCTAATTAGGGACTACGAAAAATAGACAGCAAATTGTTTGACTTATACAGTTCCTTATACAGTACCTTTTAGAACACGATAAAACATATATATATATATATATGTTTTATCGTGTTTTAAAAGGTGTTACGTCGTTAGGTATTCTATAATCGTCGTGGGTTGTTGACCGGATTCATGCAAAATGAGACCGAAATAACTCAGTAAAGAAGAGTAACCACGAGGTTCTTTTCAGATAAATTTCATGAGTTAATAATTGTAAGTTAATTTGATGAGTAAACAAGTATATATTAAAGGATAGTTCCCTTTTCGAAATTACTTAATATCAAACATGTTTCAATATAAAAAAAAAACAGAGAGGAAATTAAATAAACAGTCTGTCCTGAAAACAACGACTCGTATAATAATATTATTAAAGATGATTTAAATTAAATGTATCCATAAAATACATACATTATACCTATCAAAATCCTAATCGTCTTTTCCCCGTAGTCGGGTAAAAATTGGAATTCGATGCGTTACTTTATTACTGCAAAAAACTGCAACAGTCAATATACAAACAAGAAATACGTGTTTCCCGATAACACCGATTGTAAAAGTTGTCTGTGTACGTGTACATAGGCAGTAATCGTTATCAGTGCCGCTATTCAGGGAAATTGCCTCGAGATGATATTATCAGATTAGTTTTTCTTTAAAGTAAGGCTTTATCTACCGAATACTTATGATAATACTGGTTTTCGGCGGAACGTAGGCTCTCGATATAAACAAGTTCGTATAGGCAAAGTTACCGGCTCTTATGACAGAGTTTTAGACACCACGGATGCCCTGACAAATAATAATTTACTAAGTAAAGAAGCGATCCCTAATCCAACCCAATTTATTGTGGCCCGCAACCTAGCGGCACGTCTAGCAGTACTCCCGACCTCCCGAGCCAAAATCACTCGGCCACGTAAACCGCGCGTTCTACCAGTTTTTACTGGCTAATGAAGAATTATAATGGAGTGTTTGGGCTTTGCCTGTGACATGGTTGAACGAATATTACACAAACAGACATTAAACTTTTCAGGTTATTTCTTGACTGAAACAGAGAGTAGTGGTAGTCTCATAGGTAATATCACAGTCGTAGACGTTCTAAGGACTTTTATGGAAAATGGCATACTAGTATTTAAAGCGTCAACAGCAAAGGTGATTGACGAGCGCTGTCAATATTTTGTGTAAGAATACAATTATAATATTCTGCAGCACGCACTTCTAATATACAATGTTTATTGGTTTACATGACGCGATTTGATCATTTGAGTCAATTTCCACTTGACCTTAAGCGAATTAAAGGAAGCGTCATTCTGAACAGCGAAGCTTGAAGTCTATTAATTGACGATGACAATAATAATAACTGAAATAATGAAGATAAATCTTCGAAATAAGAATGTTTAATTCGTTATTTAATATAACTAAGTAGGACTACTTGATTATGAACAAAATGGAAGTTCTATCTAAGTTCCAATTTGCAAATATATGGCGCTATTGGTGAGTCAGTAGACCAACATTCATTTGTATATATTTAGCTCATCCGTCTCAGCATTAGGAGAACAAACCGTTCGTTCTGCTCAAGAACCGTTATCGCAGTATCTGGATCAAAGCAAAAATAACAATCAAACAAATGAAGACTCATCAAACAAAATACTAGTTTCGTTCAAGCTTTATTAGACTTCAAATAACAGGTGCCACAGAAACACGCCGCCATATAAAGCACAAGCTGCTTTCATAATGAGATAATTCCACGGCCAAAACCGCCTGTATCCAGTAAGAAGCGGTTCAAGCACCGTATGTGTCAACATCCAACACATACCGCCCGCGCAGTTTATAAATACCACCTTATTGTATAAGAAAGTTTGTAATTGGAGGCAATGATTGAGCATTGTCATGAGACAAGTATTCAATTGAGTTATGACGAGAAACGGAAACCTAGGTGATGTTACAGACGTTTTAATCGGTTTTACTTACTTTTTAGGAAAGTAGAATTTTTATAGAATTATATGTATATTATTTTATCCTCATGTATTTACTAGACGTTTACATATCTTAAATATTATACAGTTTTAACTCCTCATAATTGAGGAGTTAAATCTAGATTAGGATCATGCTCTCTAGAGCATCCTTACTAAAATAAAATGCACACATCTCGGGTCCAGCTGATGTAAAGAAAAGTGAAGCCCTAAAATCTTCATATATTATGTTTATTTTATGCAATAAAAGATCAATACGCGTGTCATAATCTTATATTAATCAAATCAAAATTTAAAAAAATAAAGGTCACAAAACAGAAAATACAAAATTCAGTAGACTTGAGAACCTCCTCCTTTTTTTGGAAGTCGGTTACAAAGTAAAAGTGGTTGCCTGAAAAACACGTTGTTTTCGAGTTACACAAAAAAAACAAAATGTTAATATAAATTGCTAGCTCCTTGTTAAAAATAATTGAGTTTACTTAATGATATTTTACTAAAGATCAAAATGGATAGCATCTTACGGTCGCACTCTGCTCTCACGTCCCTGAGTGCGGCTGTTAGTAAATAGTGATCCTTCTAAGATCCCCAAAACGCCTGCCAAGCGTGGGGACACCATCCCTACTTCCAAAGGCTAAAAAAAGCCTTTATTAATACAAGGCTGATGGTGATGATGACAAATCAAATTAAGATTATAAATATTGTAAACAGCTTACTTGTCTCTTAAGATATTTTAGGTTCATTCAAGGTTCAACGTACAACTGAAACTGCTTAGTTTAATTGGTTTTAACTTCAGCAGGTACTTACTAGTGAGAAGTTCACCAGACACTCATTATGCAATGAATGGTTGACCTCTATTTATCCACTTATGTATAAAAATACCTCTAGCATTCTGGTTTAAACTGGTTGATTCTAAGTGGCCTAATAAATTGGTTTCACACGGCAATCGCCGTTTTTTACAACAAAGCATTCATTATTCCGTCTGTGACAATGCTTTGAGGAACGTTGCCGAAAAACGAAATAGGACAATCGTTTGGAATGGTATGGGAAATGCCCGCGTGCTTAGTAAAGTAAGAAGATTTTGTTTTTTATAGACATAGGTCTATAAAAATATATATAATATATAAGGTCTCGCTTCTTCTAATGCAGAGAGAGCGAGCCAAAGGTATTATGAAATCCCAGATAATTATAAGCAACTATCATTTTTGTATTTTATAAAATTGTTTTTTTTTTCTTTACAATAGAGTATACCGCCGTCCATACAAGTAGTCCGTAGTCCGTAGTCCGTAGTCCGTAGTCCGTAGTCCGTAGTCTGATACCCACCCCTAAATGCAGTCCGATCTCTATGTTTTTTTTATATGCTATCTCACCGTGGAAAACTATGCTCGTATGTTTTTTTTTTTAGTCTCTCAATATCTTCGTTGTTATAGGCACTTTTTTGAGTCGAAAATACGGCGGAGAGCAATACTTGTTATAAGAATACCATATTATAGTATGTTTATAAACGAAAAAACAAAACATACATATACTAAAACATATTATGGTTATGGTGAATATGGAATATCAAAAAACAAAAGATTTTGTTAAGATTTAGGGTGTGACAAGTGACAACAGACTCATCATGAAGATAGAATAATTCACTATCTCTCTCTATCGCACGCACGAGAAACAGAGCAACAGTTATACAATTTCAAATATCGAATGCGCCAAAACCACGCGGAACGAAAATCCTAACTTCCTCCACATTAATATTAATGCGAAAGTTTATACGTAGGTAAGTATGTAAGTGTGTTTGTTCCCGTTTAACTCTGTAACGGCTGAACGGAATTGAATGAAATTTGTTATGGAGGTAGCTTACACCCTGGATAGGCTACTTTTTATCCCGGAAATTATTCGGTTTCTGTAGAATAGCGGATGAAGCCGCGGGGCGCAGCTTGTACTTCACAATGCTCTAAATTAATGTCGATGTCGATGTTGGTGAATGTCGTTCCTCTATTTCTTTAAAAATAAAATATACCGTGTAATGAATAAAAAAATAACTAGTAGTTCGCGGCGAACTGAGACCTCGCGATCGCTATATCTTCACAAACCCTGGACCGATGCAGCTCATATTCGAACTTAAAAATTGCATTGAATTGAACTACTTGCCTACAAAATTTCATGAAGATCGGATCAACGGTTCACAAGTTATCATCGGACAAATATACACACAAACATACAAAAATACAAACATACATACAAATCCGTATTTGTCCCAGTAAACTCGGAGACCTTCGCTTCGCTCGGTCAAAAATAAAATAAAAAATAACTTATTACTTGAACGTAGATGGCAAACTAAGGGGTGGCACGTGAAACTGATTTCATGGCATTGGCAACCTCAGTGGCGGACTCGAGGACATTTAGAATCAAAAGTTACAATAGACACAGAAGTAGGCCAGTATTTCCGGGTAAAACGTGAAGCTATGCTTACCTACTTAATCGTTCAGATTCTAACAGTTTTATAGGTATAAAATGTGTATGACCATGACGTGACGTCATGTGCGCACGCGGCGTGCTCGTGCTATCGTAATTTTCAGCTCTACCGAACGAAACCTACGGATAAATACATGCTCCCGTATAGTTTAGAACGCTAAGGGCCTGATTCCTGATTTTCGCTATCTTGTTCGCACTTACAGAAACGAAATTATAAAAATTGTCATATAACATCTTTCATCATTGCCAATGTTATAGCACTGTTCAAGTTATATTTTTAATTTTTATGGAATAAATACTCGAAATAAATACAAAGTTTTTTCCTTCTGCTTCGCCAAGATAATTAAAAGTTAGTGTTCCTCCGCACGAGAGCTTTTTCTCAGTTACATAGAATCGCTCAGTCAATTTCGCACTGATTTCGTAAGATGTAAAACGGCCTCCCGGAGCAGGCTCAAGGTCACACGCTTACGAACCGCAGCAAGACAGGCGTGCGAAAGATTGTGATTGGTTAAACTAATCAGGATAAGATTAGGTGGTTAATCGAGAACAAAATATCCCTTCTCCTTTGCTAGTCAAACTGCGGTCGAACCTTCACTCACTAGTAGTTCTCGCCGAACTGAGCCGAATGAAGCCGATATTTGAACTTAAAAATCGTATTCAAAATAACTACTTGCCTACAAAATTTCATGAAAGATCAGATCACCGGTTCGCAAGTTATCATCGGACAAATATACACACAAACATACAAACATACATAAAAATGCCGATTTGTCTCAGTAAACTCTGAGACCTTCGCTTCGCTCGGTCAAATACTCATTTGATCCGGAGCCGCCGGGCCAAATAGAAAAAAATAAAGGCAAGACATTTCTCTCTATTTAGTTCTGTCGCAAAAAAATCCGCTTGTTCGTCCGTCCTTAACTCTCGTTCTATTGTTTGCAATGCGAAATATCAAAGTTTGTTTATGATTGCTTTATGCGAATGTATGCTAAATTGCTTTGCGAAATAACTCATTGTAATCTTGATTTGTTTAATTAACATTACAAATTAAATTCATAGGATATAATGACAAAAGTTCATTACTCGCCGAGCGAAGTAAAGGTCAAGAGCCGCACAAATCGGCGTTTGTATGTCTAAATCTAATTACTTATGTATAATAATAATTTTGTATGTATTATCTGTATTTATACAATAGCTCGAGTACCGTTGATCTGATCTTCATGAAATTTTCTCCGAAAAAACAATTTTTAAGTTAAATTATAGGCAAAATCGGCCGAAAGATTGTGAAGATGTGCGAAAACTACTAGTGTTATACGGCTATCTTAGAGATCAACCGAGGGCTCCATTTTCGAATCACTAGTATGATAAAAAATATTGCACGAAATCATGTGAAATTAATGAACATTTGAAAGAAATCCCAAACGATAGTCGCATTTTTGAAATAATTATGTCACTCGCTAACGAGAGTGGTTTGAACCATTCGATTTTGCTTCTATCAATAGAAAATCTTTCATTTCGTATGATATTTTCGTGCGAAATATCATACGGGCGATTTAAAAATGGAGCCCCAGGACCAGTTAGGTGATAGAGCACTTCAATATCTACCAATATGAATATCAACAAGACCAAAATTGCGATAAAAATCAGCTGTTTTATAGATATTTTTTATTGACACATAACTACCTAAATGCATTGACGAACTGTTTTTTTTTATCCGACTGCCCAATGAGGGTAATGTATTTAGGTGTATGTAAGTATATGTTTGTATGTTACTATAGTACCCCCTGTAGCCTAAACGGCTTGACCGATTTTGACGACTGAGGTGTCGTTGGATTCCTCTTTATTTCCGGATTGTCATAGGCTTCATTTTGCAGTCGAGTATTTTGTTTTTATTTTAATGATATTACTTATTGCGTTTTCTAATTCTGACTTGGTGTCATAGTTTAAACGGTAGTGGTAGAAATTGAGGTCTCTATTTTCCAGCTGTTACTGATCCATCCACTTATTTGGTAATGCCAGACGTACTAGGACCACGCGATACCGAGTTCGATTCCCGGCCGAGAAGACATTTGACGATATTAAATTGAAATAAGGGGCCGTTCAAGTATTACGTAAGCACTATTTCTTTGTTTTGCTTATTTTGGTTGACATGGGGGGTAGGGGAGTCTAGATGATGATTACGTCATCGGTAGTTATTTACTTTTTTACACGAATGGCAACCCTCCAACTTAGAATCATGGATTCGGGTTTCATGGTCTGAAGACTGTTAATTTGAATTTAATATGTGTACCAAAAGTTTAAAATAAGTTTGTTATGTTCGTAAGATTTTAATATTTTTGTCCCTTACTCTATGTTGAATACTGTATCAGTAAAATCTAATCTCTATCCTAAATCTATTTTCTTATTTTTAAAATTATAATTATAACATTATAATTATATTATTTAAAAAAAAAAATATAATTGAAAAATGTTTACGTAAGCATGGGGGGAGGGGGTAAGAGCTTTGCTTACTTTTGCTGACAAGGGGGATGGGGGGGGGTAAATAATTGTAATAAATCTGCTTACGTAATATTTGAACGGCCCCTAATTGTTTTGGGTCTGAGTGTTTATTGTCCGTGTCTTAGTTTGTAGTCTATGGCATCCCCGATATATGGTATCCCTGTGATGAACTATGGGTGTGAACGTTATTTCTTTAGTCATTCATATTTAGTTTTCTTTTTCCTGTTTAGTTTAGTATACACCCTATAGATGGTGTCCTGCACCACAGCTTATCGTTCAGTTTTACAATAGTAGATTAAATAATCTGAGATGACGTATCATCATTAAAGCCAGGTTTACATTATTCCAGTAGCATTCCAGTCCAGCAAAGAACCCAGCGCTGGAATGCTACTGGAATAATGTAAACCGGGCTTAGACCGGAAATCCGGTTACTGGCTTGGATCGCTCCCTAGATCAAGTGCATTGGTGGACGTTATTTACACACAGCGCCATCTAGCCCCAAACTAAGCAAGCTTGTACTATAGGAACCAGATAGCTGATAGAATACATAAATACTTTTTTTTTTTGTAAATACATACATAGAATACATAGAAACACCCAGACAAAGAACAAACATCCGTGTTCATCACACAAAAATGTTTGTCCTGGATGGGAATCGAACCCACAACCCACAGCTCAGAAGGCGGAAATCCACCCACTGAGCCACAAGGCTAGGCAAGTGCATTTCAGTGCCTGTTCCCATTATTTCAGCGCTGGATTCGAACAGTGGACTTGAATCCTACTGGAATAATGTAAACCGGGCTTAAGTCGTTAGTTTGGCTTTATGGTTGTAAAACAACGTTATGTTACACTTTATGACATGGTAATCTGCCATTTATTGGTCTGCATTGTCGGGTTTGACTAGATATCCAAGGTTACACGGAACTAAGCCGAAAAGAGCTCATTTGACTCATCATTATGAACATAATTATGTGATCTCGAAAAAAAAGCGGTTCCATAAAAAAAACCATTCACACTCAACGATACGTGTACGAGCAAAGCTATACAACAATGTAGTGTAGTGTAAAGACATGTCACAGGACTTAGTGACTATGTCATTGTTTTTAGTCTTTTCAGACAAAGCTCTAATTTCATACAAAAAAATATGTATATTTATCTTTATCGATTAAAATTTATATTTTGCGGTGGTTTCGTTGTCAATTTGTCCCGAGAATACGTTTGTAGTGGCGTTCACGCATATTCGTTGGGCGCTCGCATGGTCTCTACTTAATCACAGTAAATTGATCGGGCATTTTTTGTACACTATGCCAAAAGTTCACGGGTCAATTGGACTTGCGGTAAAGTTGAGTGTGCGTGCGCATTTCCTTATTCGTTACGCAGTTACAAGGGCACTTGTTTCGTAACAAATGTTAATAATTACAAACAATACTAGGCGAACTTTTCTTTTTGTTGACGAGGCAAATCTTGGAGAGGTTCCCAACTGCATTTGGATGCAGACGGGTTATGACTGTGGTATTATACCCTCTAAAACTACTCTGTGGCCGGCCTCTATGGCATGTTGAATCCAGAATCTCCATAGGAACGCACCGGTGCCCCTCTAGCACGCTGCCAAAGCCAGCATTCCCGGGATATTGTTCACTTTATGTCCCACATAAAAACGCGCGCCACTTCGTGCTGTTATCTTCCCTGGGTTCCGTTCGATGGGTAGGCAGATCCCCAAATCTGACTGTCCACGAGCCCAAAAGTCCCCATTTTTATCGGTTCCTACAACAGGCAGAAGATACCGAATCCTAAGACCCCAGCAGGCCAAGCACCGGCGCCGGGATACAATTTTTTCCAACCTAGTTATCCCGAGGGAACGAGACGGATGTATCCATATTCTAGCTTTATCACGACGGCGCGAAGACAAAGCGGGTGGACATAACTTTATTCCGGCGCCTTTGCTAGGCCTGCTGCTCGGACTAGACCTACCATTTACCATTTTGATCAAAACTTTTAGTTTAGTAATTTATATATTTATTTGGGATTGTTTTGAATGGGTTCTTAATTACGACTCAATAAAATTGAGTGAACCGATTTTGCCTGAGTTTAACAAATGAGGTTTTTTTTAAATCCTAGATGCGGCTTTAAGCTTTGTCCTGGTTCCATTTCATAACAGTCTCCTTAATTTTGCTCTAGGAGTTTTCCTATTTTCGTTTTTAGGGCTCCAACCATTGAATTCTAAATGTGGCTTAATGCCAAGTTATTAATTCCATATGTACTTATTTAAAAGAATAACGGTGGCTTAGTATCCAGGTCAAGGATATATAGATTTGCTCACTCACTTTCAGTTCTTTATTTTGTGTCTAATGCGTAGGTAAGCAAATTCTACTCTTGTGCTGAAAATAAGCTCGTTATGTTTGCAAAAATATTGTATTATTTTTTATCCATGGAATATTATATATTCATATAGATATATAAAAATACGTACTAAATATTTTGCAGTGAATCAGAACTCTGGGAATTTGTCCCTTCTTTGTATCTAACTCAAGATCCAACAACCTCAGCTTTTATATGTATAATTGTGTTTGTTTGTTTGAATCTTTGTTTGACGATAGCTTGCGTAGGTACCGTTGATCCAATCGTTATAACATTTTGTTGGCAAGCAGTTCATGCAAACCATGTAGAACCGAGCGAAGCGAAGATTTTAGAGTTTACGATTGGACAAGTCGACAACAAACAAGTCGGAAAGAATACCAAACAAGTAATATCATTTAAAAAAACAAAAAAAACGTGACTGCAAAATGCAGCTTTAATCACTTCGGATTTAAATAGGAATCCAAGTAAATCGCACTCGTCAAAATCGGTCAAGCCATTTTGGCTACAGGGGTTGCTAATATAGGAACACATAAACGTACTTACATACTCACACACTTACAAACATACCAAAAAGATTGACCTGCTTCTTAGGTAGTCGGGTAAAAATAAATACAAATCGTACGTACTTGTTGAACATTTTGTTATTTTCCAAATAATAATTAATTCGTATGACGGTGTCATTGTCATTTTCTTTATGTTCATTCTTCATCTTTCATTTAGTTTTCATGGCTCCCAAGTATATACAAATATATGTATATTACGCCGCCGGTAAAACTAACATTGCTATGTCGAATGAATAGGAAAAAGCGAATGTTCGAGTTCAAAGCAATGATATAAACATCCACATACTCAGGAGTGGACGAAGACGATTAAAAAAGAGGTTACGAGCATGCAAAGTATTTTTTTCTTGGAGTAGTAGTCTAATTTATAGATAGTATATATTTTTTTTTTATGGGGCATGTGCCTTTATTAACTATAACTAAACAAAATAAATACAAACTACAACTACCTAAACTACTTAACCTACATAAAAATAACAGTTTAATTATCCAGAGACCATTAAAGGTCTATAGATAATCCAAATGTTCAAGCCCACTACCAGTTGGCAGCGTACCCAGCATGCTGGCGGCATTACCACGCTGAATGGCAATGCTTATGCGTTGAGCCAAATAAGCGCCAGCATTTCGGTCACGCGTCGCGTTAACCAGGCGCACTGTTAAGTTTTTGAAAATAAGTATACCACTACCAGTTGGCAGCGTACCCAGCATGCTGGCGGCATTACCACGCTGAATGGCAATGCTTATGCGTTGAGCCAAAAAAGCGCCAGTATTTCGGTCACGCGTCGCGTTAACCAGGCGCACTGTTAAGTTTTTGAAAATAAGTATACCACTACCAGTTGGCAGCGTACCCAGCATGCTGGCGGCATTACCACGCTGAATGGCAATGCTTATGCGTTGAGCCAAATAAGCGCCAGCATTTCGGTCACGCGTCGCACAACCAGGCGCACTGTTAAGTTTTTGAAAATAAGTATAACATTTGATGCCCAATACGTAACAATAATAACTAAATTAAATTTAATTTTAATTTTAGTGTGATTTCGATATCATCTGTTAAAGTCATATACCTGTTTAGTATTTTATATATGTGAACATAAAAGAAGTGTGTGGGCGAGAGATCGTACATTATGGCAAATGTATTGTGAGCGAAGGAGAAATGTTGATCTAATCACCTAATTTGCACACACAAGCAGTTGGATAACCCATAGAACGATGGAACTCAAGAGATAATCGCTTTTTTCCGACAGTGTACCCAGCATGCTATATCGTCTTTGCTACGCTGAATGGCTTTAGGCCAGATAAGTGATAGCATTAGAGGTTGTCTCCCTGTCTATTAGGGTAGATTTGGATGCCGAGCTTGGCGCCAACGATGGGAGGCGGGCAGACGGTTACGTCACGAGGAGAATACGATTTCATTCCCATTCGTAGTACGAGTAAGTAGGGAAGGTTATAATAGAGCTTGAGAAACCAAACAACAATAGCTCGGACATTGTTAAGTTGGGATTTTATTTTTTCCATAACTTTACAGGGATTGTAAAACGATGGATTTGTACTATATTATAGCGGGCCGTGAGTGACTAAGACGTAAGTGAGATAGTGAGTGGAAAGGGCGGGATGAAAATAGCCAGTTTCCAAGCCTTTTTGTCCATACAAAAGCGCCATAGGTTTACCTCTAAATGTTATTCAATTCAATGATTTTTTACTCGTTATCTACACTGTGAAAAACTAATTACAGGTTTGTTTTTTTTTTTAAATCGCTTGAATCTTCGTCGTAACAGGCACCTTCTTATTCGAAAGAGGGGCGATAAGCCCTGCACAGACGTCTCACATGGCCTATATTGTTCATGTACCATTTATATAAGCGATATTAAAAAATAAGCCAGGATAATTTGTACGATGTCCGTTTATCGGATGGTGGAAGTGTAAGTGGCAGACCAATAGGCCACACGGGAGTACGTAGGTGTTTAACCTTCTTTTATCTAATCAGTGCTACGAGTCACGGTAAACGTAGTAGGTACATAAATATGGAGGAAGTGGAGACACCTACTCATAAATAGTTGCGGAAGGCATACCTGAGGCGACATATTATAGGCTACATGTCAATCCGATATAAATTTACGCACCTATCGCAGGTAGTAGAAAAAAAAGTAGAGTAGTAGACAAAATGTTCTCATCCCAACATTTTGTTGAAAGCCAATTAGTTGAAAAGGTGCACTCTTCCCCGAATAGTTCCTTCGTCAAATGGACCGTTAAAAGGCCAAGATGTCGAATGCTTGATTTTTCTTCCGTGAATAAAAATCTCAGTAGTAAATCGTATTAAATCAGTGATATATAAGATATTCGGTTTTTAAGCAGTAAGCAATCACACGATTGCATTGCGTTACTTGGATCGATGCACACGCACGTCTATCGCTGCAAACTCGCGTTGACATGAAACTTGCTGCAAAAAAACCGTGTGAAACCAATGTTATTATCATACTACACTTATATATTTTACCACACAAAAGTAGGATGTACTTATCATAGGATTCAGTAGTACTGATTGGTATACAAGTATAGGTGTCCTAAACTGAGCATCATGATTGATACGGCCTTGACTGCCAGATTGTTGAGAAGCGGCGTGGCCCCGAGCCTGGTTGAGACGCCCCTACACGTGCCGCGCATTCGACCAGAAAAACACGTAAAACACTTTCTAGCGACGCACTATCCGATTAAAGACTAGATCAATCTTAACAGATAACACGTTCTAACGTTGCTGTCACGCCTTCGTCTAATTTATGCTAATGACACTGTCATTTTGCGTGATTTATATGCTGATCCAAAAATATTGCAGCGAATTGTTTACAAAATACCTTGACTGTACAAAACTTTAATGTAATGATTTAGTCAGCAAATTCTTTTTGACAGTGAAGTTGTGAACAAAATAGCTGTTTGTTGAGCCTCGCTTTCTAAGCGAGAAAGTTAACGTCGCCGTCGCGTCGACCGTGGATCACAATAGACTATAATTATTCAATATGACCATATCTGCGAATATGATAGACAATCAGAGTCAAGACGATAGTTATGATGAAAACAGAAATATGACACACCACTGGTTATTATTTATAAGTCACGTGTTCAAATTGTGGTCAAGTGCATGCATGGTTGTATTTTATTCACCGCGATGATTCTTTAAATATTGAATATCATTTATTGTGTTGTTAATGATTTGTATGAATGTTCCTATTAAACGCTTTTTAGCCCGAAGATACAATATGATACAATACATTGAGCAGCTCGGTACCAGCCCGCTTCGGGTTGGCCGGAGGCTTGTGTTGCTCTAAGATACAATACCACTACTGCACATCTATATTCAAACTTTTTTGTCATACCTAACGCCCTAGCAAACTATGAACCCTCATAGTATTGCCGTGTACGTCCGTCCATCCACCTACATTTAATAATCATTTTATTCAGAGACTAACTCAACGTATAGATAAATAATTGTATTCGCTACAAATTATTATATTTATTAATATAATTCTTAGGCGTAACAATCAATAGTTTACTAATCTTATTGTTGAAATAGAAAGTAAAGATCTTCATTAGGTTTCTTTTCTACAACCGTTTTCAATTGCAGGTGTGGTTTTGTGAATATTCGAGTCCAAAAGAGCAATTTTTGATGTTATTTCATGCCGGTCAAGACTGAAATAATTTTTAAAATGATTGCAGTAAATAAGACCTTAACGGCGGTTGAAATAAATATGAGAATAATTATTTGTTTCTACATCAAAAACAAAACTATCCACCAAATCTTTGTTGGATTGTTCATAAATTTTCACAGGAAGTAATAGTTCACTTCATGTATGCTAAGTACTCGTATTCAACGTTATTTTGAAAAAACTCAAAATATCTGTCAAGCAAGCCCACCTCTAACCACCCCTGAGCACAGAGGTCCACTTTTAGTAATCTCTTACTACAGGTAGGGGATCTGGTGCCCCGGCATTAGTAAGAAGCAGCTACGGGAGGTTTTGCGTTATTTCAAAAAGACGTTGAATATAATTATTACAGTACACACTAAGAAAAGACACTTGCAAAGAGGAAAATTGCGCCATTTAGTTTGATTTTTAAATTACATCCCGTGTTAAAAGAACACGACATACGATTTTAAGTGCTAAAATAGACTAAGATGAATTATAGTGAGTAAGCTGTTATAGTTGCGTCTCGAGCCTGAATCAAATTTGACCGATTTTTTATAACACTTGTTATACTATAGAATTAGCACTTTAACCACACCAAGTTCGAAGTTTGTATATAATTACCGTTTTCACGATAGAGCAAAAAAAAAGAAACATCGAAAAAAGAACACGACCTTTTGTCCTCCGTAGCTTTGTACTGTTTATTATTTGTCAGAGGAAATCTTCCATTATAACATATATCCTGTAAAAAATTCAAGCGACATACTGTGCTAAAGATAGAACTTTTTAAACGTAGGACGGACGGATGGACAATTTTTCAATAAAACAGCCATGAATGTATGAGAGATAAAGTGTCTAAAATCTAAAAAAACAATAGATGTGCTATTGTTGTGTGTTTGAAGACCACCGTCAGTCTTCACTGAGGCTGGTTTTGCTGATTCTATGTTCTATTGTGATAGCTGAGAGCACTCAGAGATCTATTTTATTGAGGAGGTCATCTGAACAGACAATGTGATGCTGGAATTCTATCAGATCAATATTGTCAATGCGAAAGGAACTCTGTTCCGTCTTTGTTTATTACCTTGTCACGAATATATCCATCCAAATACATTAATAAAGAAGTTTTTATACTGGGGACGTTGCTGGACAGAGACCTCGCCCAAGACACTTCACTCATCTCTTTCCTCGGATTTTCACTCACTTTCCATATATAGACACTCCTCACATAATGCACAATACACACCGCGCAAGCAGGACTTCTCCCATCTCCAATAAGGATGAAACTCAAGGATGATAAAGAATCGACACTCCATCGAGTCTCAGGATGTTATTCTACATTTACCGTTTCTCGGTCTCCACTCTAGAACACGTCTATCTCAACGATTTTAATTTCTGTGTCGGTCAATCATCGGCGCATTGCCACTGCCAGCTTGTTAAATGCTAATACGCTGAGGAACGACTCTTTGCTCTAAAAAATTGTTTTTTTTATCAACCGAAAGTTTAACAAGCGTTGATTTGTAAATACATTAATCATTTACAGTATTTTGCTCGTCTAAAAGTAAGACAGAACGGAGCGGTAACCAAAAATCACCATTGACCTCCAACACCGGTCTGTTTTTTCTTACCTTTTTTCTTCTTGTCCAGATATTTTTGCTCTAACGTCCCTCAAAACATGTCACGTGTATATAATTGCGAAGTTTTTAATTTTTGGCAGCTACTTTGGTTCAAAGGCCAGCGCCCATCAAGGAAAGGAGGCGAGGCGCGGCGTACAAGCAACCGTGGATAGTTCTTTTTCCGGTATATTGTAGGCTTAAAATTGTACAGCATTTACCATAAGGCGGCCCGTCTGCTTTTTTGCCACCTATGACATAAAAAAAAAAACAAAAAAAAAACTAGAATATACAGTATTCTACAAAAAAAATCTAGTGTCTATAACAAATATTTAACTAACTTCCGCAAAGTAATCAAGTGGGAGCACGCTTACCTCATATTCGTGGGTCGCGTACGGGCGGGGTGCGTACGAATACTTACGTACGGATATGTATCACTGGCTTTTCAGTGAAAGAAAACAGCGTGAGGATACCTGCATATTTCTGGAGAAGAAATTAGATGGCGTATGTGAATCCGCCAACCCGCGCTGGGCCAGCTTGGTGGATATAGCCTAATCACCCTCCGAGGGTAGGCCGATATCCTAAAAGTGGAATTAGATATTTAGAGTTTTTGACAGGCTCGCGGCCCGAAAGTCAACAGAACAACTCTACCGGGTAATAGGGTTGACTTTTTAGAGGACGATATGACGGTGCGCCTCGCTTCGACTATTCGGTGTGCGTTGAGCCTAAATCGTTGTTTCTTGAAGCTAATAAGCGAATAACCTAACACTGTATACAAACAATTTTATTTTTAGAACCGCGTGATTCTTGAGCTGACGGCTACCGTAGATCCATAGACAAATTATAATACGTAGACACCGTAGGTATGTATTTGAACTGGAGTTACGACACTAACAACCTGTTTAAACTTATCACCATCGGCAATTTTTCAGTCACTGATGATTCTTCTGGTTTGGCGCGGTTTCTTGTGACATCGCCAATGCCGAAACAGGCACGACCTAACAAATTACCTTAAATTAAACTATTTACATTTTTAGACTATTTGTAACATATTTTATTTAATTGATTGAAACTAGTCTAGTTTATCAATATCATTATAGTATTTCTGGTGTGCCAAAGCATATTCCCTCACAATAACAAAGAGGCGTGAAAATAAACAACACAAAGTATGTTTTCACTAAAAAACAACGTTTATATTAACCTATTTTTGAACAGCCGTGTGAATAATCATTAACCAAACACTGGCCAGAAATAAATATTTGGCGACAGCACACGGTAGCAGCGGTCATAGCGATTTTTATCATGGACATGACAGTCATGAATTAATAGGGCTGAGAAACAATGTAAGCCGCAAGATTACATGTGGATTACCTTTGATGATCCGAATTTTTACAAAGTTTTAAAAATACGATACATTCCATTATAACATTCCTCGGTAGGTACTGTAGATTACTAAATGACTAGGTAGATAAGTGCTACATTACTAGGTAGGTACTGTAGGTATAGGTACATTACATAAATAGATGGGAATTGGACCATATACGTCCCCAGTTAGTTCTTAGCAGGCGGTGGTAATTTTATAGAGGATGAACGTAATTTTCTTTTGCTTTTGAGGCATACACTTGTTTGAAAATTGACACCTAAGTATTAGGTAAATGCCACGAACTTTGATCGCCAATTTTCTAGTCATTGCCTACAAATAAGGAAGTTAGTTTCGCATGAATTCACCAAGGACTTTTTGCTTTTCTTGCAACTATTTATTTCGCCAATTAAATTATATCTACTAACTAGCTTGCCCGCACCTTTTTGCTTTGCCGTCGCCACTTCGCTCGCATTTGCTACAGTAAATTAAATACCATATTTCAACTCTTTAGGGATGGATTTTCGAATCCTGAGACATATGCCTGTTTATTTTTTTACAATTAGTACATAAACGGAGTTTCAACGGCTTAGCACGTAAAAATATTTAATATCAATACAAACTTTGGAGGTCCATTTCACCCCTCTAGAGGTGGAATTTTGCAAATAAATAAGTAGACAAGTAAGAAATTTACAGAATAATACAGAATCATTTTTTAGATTGAAATTTATTTCGGAATCTTAATTCTTGATGACCGTTTGGTGGAGCATATGCTTAAGATCCCATTCGCCATCTTTCCTAGCCTACTTGATCCCATACTATGGGTATGCAAAATTCTATCATCTACTTTGGCCTTAGCTAATGTCATTGCCCATTAAATCCAAAATAAACTACCCGTAGATGATTGAATCGATCTTGATGAAATTAGGCAAAGACGTATCGTGCATTATAGTGGCGGATTTATGTTGCTTATCCACTCACATGCGGCTAGCATTGCCCGACATCATGCGACAAAACCGTCTGCTCGCCAATGGTTAATCGAAAAAATGTTAGCGGGTAAAGCCATACATCGCAGATAGGAGTACCATTATAATTAAATCTGTGCGCTATCCCAGAGTCCACGAGGCTCGGAGGGCCATAAGTGGTAAATTGTTGTAATCCGGCTTATTTGGCCCACGCTCACACCCTTGACACTGGTGCGATCAATTTCGCGACTCAATTGGATGTAGGAGACCATGTCGGAATAAATATGCCCATGGGAAAATTATTATATTATTATATCCAACTAGCAACTCGCCCCCGCTTCGCACGGGTATAATTTATAAATCTTCCGTGAAAAAAATCCAAGTGATGGTGAAAACGGCATCAAAATCCGTTGCATGGCTTACGAGGAGTTAGCGGGTATACATACAGACAGACAAACGCGGAAAGCGACTTTATTTTATACTAATTTGACAGTATTTTACGGCAGTTCAAAGGGCTCCAATTTGTACCTCAGAAATCAAGTTTTATTACATGAATCATAATAGTGCCTATTTTGTTGTAACAACTATGATACGTGGCTATCGAAACTAAATTTGCCAGCTCTAAACTTGATGCTATCCTCTTCTCACATATTGAAAATGTAAATAGATGCAGATGTAACTGAACCTCAATTTAAATTAAAAACAGTTACGGAATGTACTTGAATCAATTACGGGGTGTAGTCGAAAAGCTAAAGTTTTTGTTGAGTCCATTTCAGGGATACTCAGAATTTTCACCAAATTGACCGTGCTCTGGGTTATTAAGTACATGCACAGTTATTTCGTTGAATACAATTCAAGCCAAAACACAGTAATGTCTGCACATTGAGGCTTGGTGGCTGAATAACTGAGAAAAGTGTGGTATTTTCCCAGAAGGACTAGTCCTACCACAACAAAGTAGTCATGGATGTGTGTGTGTAACGTATCAATGACATCACAACAAAGTAGTCATGGATGTGTGTGTGTAACGTATCAATGACATGTTGCTTAGAGATCCTATTCATTTATGTTACCCTGATAAATCAAGTGAAATTTCCTCCTACGAGATTCTTGTGCTACGCAAACGAGGTAGCTTTGGATGCGTGCAACATATATCAGTACACCATGTTGCAAAAAAATCCTATTCATTTATGTTACCCTGATAAATCAAGTCAAATTTCCTCCTACGAGAATCTTGTGGTACGCAAACAAAGTAGCTTTAGATGTGTGTGCAACATATCAGTACACCAGGTTCCATAGAGATCCTATTAGTTTATGCTGCCCTGATAAATCTAGCCAAACTACCTCCTACGAGATTCTTGTGCTACGCAAACGAGGTAGCTTTGGATGCGTGCAACATATATCAGTACACCATGTTGCAAAAAAATCCTATTCATTTATGTTACCCTGATAAATCAAGTCAAATTTCCTCCTACGAGAATCTTGTGGTACGCAAACAAAGTAGCTTTAGATGTGTGTGCAACATATCAGTACACCATGTTGCATAGAGATCCTATTCATTTTATGTTATCCTGATAAGTCAAGTCAAATTTCCTCCTACGAGGTTATTGTGTTATGCAGACAAGGTAGCTTTAGATGTGTGTGCAACATATCAGTACACCACGTTGCATAGAGACCCTATTCATTTTATGTTGCCCTGATAAATCTTGACAAATGCCCTCCTACAAGATTCTTGTGTAGCCTTGGATGTGTATGCAACATATCAGTACACCACTATGCATAGAGATCCTATTCATTTTATGTTGGCCTGATAAATCTAGCCAAACTACCTCCTACGAGATTCTTGTGGTTACGCAAACAAGCTAGCTTTAGATGTGTGTGCAACATATCAGTACACCACGTTGCATAGAGATCCTATTCATTTTATGTTGCCCTGATAAATCTTGCCAAACTACCTCCTACGAGATTCTTGTGTTACGCAGACAAGGTAGCTTTGGATTTGTGTGCAACATATCAGTACACCATGTCGCATAGAGATCCTATTCATTTTATGTTGCCCTGATAAATCCGACAAATGTCCTCTTACGAGATTCTTGTGTTATGCAGACAAGGTAGCTTTGGATGTGTGTGCAACATATCAGTACACCATGTCACATAGAGATCCTATTAATTTTATGTTGCCATGATAAATCTAGCCAAACTACCTCATACGAGATTCTTGTGTTACGCAGACAAGGTAGCTTTGGATGTGTGTGCATATCATTACACCATATCACATAGAGATCCTATTAATTTTATGTTGCCCTGATAAATCAGTCAAATGTCCTCCTACGAGATTCTTGTGTTACGCAGACAAGGTAGCTTTGGATGTGTGTGCAACATATCAGTACACCATGTCGCATAGAGATCCTATTCATTTTATGTTGCCCTGATAAATCTAGCCAAACTACCTCCTACGAGATTGTTGTGGTTACGCAAACAAGCTAGCTTTAGATGTGTGTGCAAAATATCAGTACACCAGGTTGCATAGAGATCCTATTAGTTTATGCTGCCCTGATAAATCTAGCCAAACTACCTCCTACGAGATTCTTGTGTTACGCAGACAAGGTAGCTTTAGATGTGTGTGCAACATATCAATACACCACGTTTCATAGAGATCCTTTTCATTTTATGTTGCCCTGATAAATCTAGCCAAACTACCTCCTACGAGATTCTTGTGGTTACGCAAACAAAGTTGCTTTAGATGTTGTATAACATATCAATACACCATGTCGCATAGAGATCCTATTCGTTTATGTTACCCTGATAAATCCAGACAAATGTCCTCCTACGAGATTATTGAGTTACGCAGACAAAGCATCTTTGGATGTGTGTGCAACATATCAGTACACCATGTCGCATAGAGATCCTATTCATTTTATGTTACCCTGATAAATCTAACCAAACTACCTCCTACGAGAATCTTGTGGTTACGCAACAAGGTAGCTTAAGATGTGTGTGCAAAATATCAGGACACCAGGTTGCATAGAGATCCTATTAGTTTATGCTGCCCTGATAAATCTAGCCAAACTACCTCCTACAAGATTCTTGTGGTTACGCAAACAAGGTTGCTTTAGATATTATATAACATATCAATACACCATGTCGCATAGAGATCCTATTCGTTTATGTTACCCTGATAAATCCAGACAAATGTCCTCCTACGAGAATCTTGTGGTTACGCAACAAGGTAGCTTTAGATGTGTGTGCAAAATATCAGTACACCAGGTTGCATAGAGATCCTATTAGTTTATGCTGCCCTGATAAATCTAGCCAAACTACCTCCTACGAGATTCTTGTGGTTACGCAAACAAGGTTGCTTTAGATGTTATATAACATATCAATACACCATGTCGCATAGAGATCCTATTCGTTTATGTTACCCTGATAAATCCAGACAAATGTCCTCCTACGAGAATCTTGTGGTTACGCAACAAGGTAGCTTTAGATGTGTGTGCAAAATATCAGTACACCAGGTTGCATAGAGATCCTATTAATTTTATGTTGACCTGATAAATCCAGACAAATGTCCTCCTACGAGAATCTTGTGGTTACGCAAACAAGGTAGCTTTAGATGTGTGTACAACATATCAATAAACCACGTTTCATAGAGATCCTTTTCATTTTATGTTACCCTGATAAATCTAGAGAAACTACCTCCTACGAGATTCTTGTGGTTACGCAAACAAGGTTGCTTTAGATGTTATATAACATATCAATACACAATGTCGCATAGAGATCGTATTCATTTTATGTTACCCTGATAAATCCAGACAAATGTCCTCCTACGAGATTCTTGTGTTACGCAGACAAGGTAGCTTTGGATGTGTGTGCAACATATCAGTACACCATGTCGCATAGAGATCCTATTCATTTTATGTTACCCTGTTAAATCTAGCCAAACTACCTCCTACGAGAATCTTGTGGTTACGCAACAAGGTAGCTTTAGATGTGTGTACAAAATAGCAGTACACCAGGTTGCATAAAGATCCTATTAGTTTATGCTGCCCTGATAAATCTAACCAAACTACCTCCTACGAGATTCTTGTGGTTACGCAAACAAGGTTGCTTTAGATGTTATATAACATATATCAATACACCATGTCGCATAGAGATCCTATTCGTTTATGTTACCCTGATAAATCCAGACAAATGTCCTCCTACGAGTTTATCGTGTTACGCAGACAAGGCATCTTTGGATGTGTGTGCAACATATCAGTACACCATGTCGCATAGAGATCCTATTCATTTTATGTTACCCTGATAAATCTAGCCAAACTACCTCCTACAAGAATCTTGTGGTTACGCAACAAGGTAGCTTTAGATGTGTGTGCAAAATATCAGTACACCAGGTTCCATAGAGATCCTATTAGTTTATGCTGCCCTGATAAATCTAGCCAAACTACCTCCTACGAGATTCTTGTGCTACGCAAACGAGGTAGCTTTGGATGCGTGCAACATATATCAGTACACCATGTTGCAAAAAAATCCTATTCATTTATGTTACCCTGATAAATCAAGTCAAATTTCCTCCTACGAGAATCTTGTGGTACGCAAACAAAGTAGCTTTAGATGTGTGTGCAACATATCAGTACACCATGTTGCATAGAGATCCTATTCATTTTATGTTATCCTGATAAGTCAAGTCAAATTTCCTCCTACGAGGTTATTGTGTTATGCAGACAAGGTAGCTTTAGATGTGTGTGCAACATATCAGTACACCACGTTGCATAGAGACCCTATTCATTTTATGTTGCCCTGATAAATCTTGACAAATGCCCTCCTACAAGATTCTTGTGTAGCCTTGGATGTGTATGCAACATATCAGTACACCACTATGCATAGAGGTCCTATTCATTTTATGTTGGCCTGATAAATCTAGCCAAACTACCTCCTACGAGATTCTTGTGGTTACGCAAACAAGCTAGCTTTAGATGTGTGTGCAACATATCAGTACACCACGTTGCATAGAGATCCTATTCATTTTATGTTGCCCTGATAAATCTTGCCAAACTACCTCCTACGAGATTCTTGTGTTACGCAGACAAGGTAGCTTTGGATTTGTGTGCAACATATCAGTACACCATGTCGCATAGAGATCCTATTCATTTTATGTTGCCCTGATAAATCCGACAAATGTCCTCTTACGAGATTCTTGTGTTATGCAGACAAGGTAGCTTTGGATGTGTGTGCAACATATCAGTACACCATGTCACATAGAGATCCTATTAATTTTATGTTGCCATGATAAATCTAGCCAAACTACCTCATACGAGATTCTTGTGTTACGCAGACAAGGTAGCTTTGGATGTGTGTGCATATCATTACACCATATCACATAGAGATCCTATTCATTTTATGTTGCCCTGATAAATCAGTCAAATGTCCTCCTACGAGATTCTTGTGTTACGCAGACAAGGTAGCTTTGGATGTGTGTGCAACATATCAGTACACCATGTCGCATAGAGATCCTATTCATTTTATGTTGCCCTGATAAATCTAGCCAAACTACCTCCTACGAGATTGTTGTGGTTACGCAAACAAGCTAGCTTTAGATGTGTGTGCAAAATATCAGTACACCAGGTTGCATAGAGATCCTATTAGTTTATGCTGCCCTGATAAATCTAGCCAAACTACCTCCTACGAGATTCTTGTGTTACGCAGACAAGGTAGCTTTAGATGTGTGTGCAACATATCAATACACCACGTTTCATAGAGATCCTTTTCATTTTATGTTGCCCTGATAAATCTAGCCAAACTACCTCCTACGAGATTCTTGTGGTTACGCAAACAAAGTTGCTTTAGATGTTGTATAACATATCAATACACCATGTCGCATAGAGATCCTATTCGTTTATGTTACCCTGATAAATCCAGACAAATGTCCTCCTACGAGATTATTGAGTTACGCAGACAAAGCATCTTTGGATGTGTGTGCAACATATCAGTACACCATGTCGCATAGAGATCCTATTCATTTTATGTTACCCTGATAAATCTAACCAAACTACCTCCTACGAGAATCTTGTGGTTACGCAACAAGGTAGCTTAAGATGTGTGTGCAAAATATCAGGACACCAGGTTGCATAGAGATCCTATTAGTTTATGCTGCCCTGATAAATCTAGCCAAACTACCTCCTACAAGATTCTTGTGGTTACGCAAACAAGGTTGCTTTAGATGTTATATAACATATCAATACACCATGTCGCATAGAGATCCTATTCGTTTATGTTACCCTGATAAATCCAGACAAATGTCCTCCTACGAGAATCTTGTGGTTACGCAACAAGGTAGCTTTAGATGTGTGTGCAAAATATCAGTACACCAGGTTGCATAGAGATCCTATTAGTTTATGCTGCCCTGATAAATCTAGCCAAACTACCTCCTACGAGATTCTTGTGGTTACGCAAACAAGGTTGCTTTAGATGTTATATAACATATCAATACACCATGTCGCATAGAGATCCTATTCGTTTATGTTACCCTGATAAATCCAGACAAATGTCCTCCTACGAGAATCTTGTGGTTACGCAACAAGGTAGCTTTAGATGTGTGTGCAAAATATCAGTACACCAGGTTGCATAGAGATCCTATTAATTTTATGTTGACCTGATAAATCCAGACAAATGTCCTCCTACGAGAATCTTGTGGTTACGCAAACAAGGTAGCTTTAGATGTTTGTACAACATATCAATAAACCACGTTTCATAGAGATCCTTTTCATTTTATGTTACCCTGATAAATCTAGAGAAACTACCTCCTACGAGATTCTTGTGGTTACGCAAACAAGGTTGCTTTAGATGTTATATAACATATCAATACACAATGTCGCATAGAGATCGTATTCATTTTATGTTACCCTGATAAATCCAGACAAATGTCCTCCTACGAGATTCTTGTGTTACGCAGACAAGGTAGCTTTGGATGTGTGTGCAACATATCAGTACACCATGTCGCATAGAGATCCTATTCATTTTATGTTACCCTGTTAAATCTAGCCAAACTACCTCCTACGAGAATCTTGTGGTTACGCAACAAGGTAGCTTTAGATGTGTGTACAAAATAGCAGTACACCAGGTTGCATAAAGATCCTATTAGTTTATGCTGCCCTGATAAATCTAACCAAACTACCTCCTACGAGATTCTTGTGGTTACGCAAACAAGGTTGCTTTAGATGTTATATAACATATCAATACACCATGTCGCATAGAGATCCTATTCGTTTATGTTACCCTGATAAATCCAGACAAATGTCCTCCTACGAGTTTATCGTGTTACGCAGACAAGGCATCTTTGGATGTGTGTGCAACATATCAGTACACCATGTCGCATAGAGATCCTATTCATTTTATGTTACCCTGATAAATCTAGCCAAACTACCTCCTACAAGAATCTTGTGGTTACGCAACAAGGTAGCTTTAGATGTGTGTGCAAAATATCAGTACACCAGGTTCCATAGAGATCCTATTAGTTTATGCTGCCCTGATAAATCTTGCCAAACTACCTCCTACGAGATTCTTGTGCTACGCAAACGAGGTAGCTTTGGATGCGTGCAACATATATCAGTACACCATGTTGCAAAAAACTCCTATTCATTTATGTTACCCTGATAAATCAAGTCAAATTTCCTCCTACGAGAATCTTGTGGTACGCAAACAAAGTAGCTTTAGATGTGTGTGCAACATATCAGTACACCATGTTGCATAGAGATCCTATTCATTTTATGTTATCCTGATAAGTCAAGTCAAATTTCCTCCTACGAGGTTATTGTGTTATGCAGACAAGGTAGCTTTAGATGTGTGTGCAACATATCAGTACACCACGTTGCATAGAGACCCTATTCATTTTATGTTGCCCTGATAAATCTTGACAAATGCCCTCCTACAAGATTCTTGTGTAGCCTTGGATGTGTATGCAACATATCAGTACACCACTATGCATAGAGATCCTATTCATTTTATGTTGGCCTGATAAATCTAGCCAAACTACCTCCTACGAGATTCTTGTGGTTACGCAAACAAGCTAGCTTTAGATGTGTGTGCAACATATCAGTACACCACGTTGCATAGAGATCCTATTCATTTTATGTTGCCCTGATAAATCTTGCCAAACTACCTCCTACGAGATTCTTGTGTTACGCAGACAAGGTAGCTTTGGATTTGTGTGCAACATATCAGTACACCATGTCGCATAGAGATCCTATTCATTTTATGTTGCCCTGATAAATCCGACAAATGTCCTCTTACGAGATTCTTGTGTTATGCAGACAAGGTAGCTTTGGATGTGTGTGCAACATATCAGTACACCATGTCACATAGAGATCCTATTAATTTTATGTTGCCATGATAAATCTAGCCAAACTACCTCATACGAGATTCTTGTGTTACGCAGACAAGGTAGCTTTGGATGTGTGTGCATATCATTACACCATATCACATAGAGATCCTATTCATTTTATGTTGCCCTGATAAATCCGACAAATGTCCTCTTACGAGATTCTTGTGTTATGCATACAAGGTAGCTTTGGATGTGTGTGCAACATATCAGTACACCATGTCGCATAGAGATCCTATTCATTTTATGTTACCCTGATAAATCTAACCAAACTACCTCCTACGAGAATCTTGTGGTTACGCAACAAGGTAGCTTAAGATGTGTGTGCAAAATATCAGGACACCAGGTTGCATAGAGATCCTATTAGTTTATGCTGCCCTGATAAATCTCGCCAAACTACCTCCTACGAGATTGTTGTGGTTACGCAAACAAGCTAGCTTTAGATGTGTGTGCAAAATATCAGTACACCAGGTTGCATAGAGATCCTATTAGTTTATGCTGCCCTGATAAATCTAGCCAAACTACCTCCTACGAGATTCTTGTGTTACGCAGACAAGGTAGCTTTAGATGTGTGTGCAACATATCAATACACCACGTTTCATAGAGATCCTTTTCATTTTATGTTGCCCTGATAAATCTAGCCAAACTACCTCCTACGAGATTCTTGTGGTTACGCAAACAAAGTTGCTTTAGATGTTGTATAACATATCAATACACCATGTCGCATAGAGATCCTATTCGTTTATGTTACCCTGATAAATCCAGACAAATGTCCTCCTACGAGATTATTGAGTTACGCAGACAAAGCATCTTTGGATGTGTGTGCAACATATCAGTACACCATGTCGCATAGAGATCCTATTCATTTTATGTTACCCTGATAAATCTAACCAAACTACCTCCTACGAGAATCTTGTGGTTACGCAACAAGGTAGCTTAAGATGTGTGTGCAAAATATCAGGACACCAGGTTGCATAGAGATCCTATTAGTTTATGCTGCCCTGATAAATCTCGCCAAACTACCTCCTACGAGATTCTTGTGTTACGCAGACAAGGTAGCTTTGGATGTGTGTGCAACATATCAGTACACCGTGTCGAATAGAGATCCTATTCATTTTATGTTGCCCTGATAAATCCAGACAAATGTCCTCCTACGAGAATCTTGTGGTTACGCAAACAAGGTAGCTTTAGATGTGTGTACATATCAATACACCACGTTTCATAGAGTTCCTTTTCATTTTATGTTACCCTGATAAATCTTGCCAAACTACCTCCTACGAGATTCTTGTGTTACGCAGACAAGGTAGCTTTGGATGTGTGTGCAGCATATCAGTACACCGTGTCGCATAGAGATCCTATTCATTTTATGTTGCCCTGATAAATCCGACAAATGTCCTCTTACGAGATTCTTGTGTTATGCATACAAGGTAGCTTTGGATGTGTGTGCAACATATCAGTACACCATGTCGCATAGAGATCCTATTCATTTTATGTTACCCTGATAAATCTAACCAAACTACCTCCTACGAGAATCTTGTGGTTACGCAACAAGGTAGCTTAAGATGTGTGTGCAAAATATCAGGACACCAGGTTGCATAGAGATCCTATTAGTTTATGCTGCCCTGATAAATCTCGCCAAACTACCTCCTACGAGATTGTTGTGGTTACGCAAACAAGCTAGCTTTAGATGTGTGTGCAAAATATCAGTACACCAGGTTGCATAGAGATCCTATTAGTTTATGCTGCCCTGATAAATCTAGCCAAACTACCTCCTACGAGATTCTTGTGTTACGCAGACAAGGTAGCTTTAGATGTGTGTGCAACATATCAATACACCACGTTTCATAGAGATCCTTTTCATTTTATGTTGCCCTGATAAATCTAGCCAAACTACCTCCTACGAGATTCTTGTGGTTACGCAAACAAAGTTGCTTTAGATGTTGTATAACATATCAATACACCATGTCGCATAGAGATCCTATTCGTTTATGTTACCCTGATAAATCCAGACAAATGTCCTCCTACGAGATTATTGAGTTACGCAGACAAAGCATCTTTGGATGTGTGTGCAACATATCAGTACACCATGTCGCATAGAGATCCTATTCATTTTATGTTACCCTGATAAATCTAACCAAACTACCTCCTACGAGAATCTTGTGGTTACGCAACAAGGTAGCTTAAGATGTGTGTGCAAAATATCAGGACACCAGGTTGCATAGAGATCCTATTAGTTTATGCTGCCCTGATAAATCTCGCCAAACTACCTCCTACGAGATTCTTGTGTTACGCAGACAAGGTAGCTTTGGATGTGTGTGCAACATATCAGTACACCGTGTCGAATAGAGATCCTATTCATTTTATGTTGCCCTGATAAATCCAGACAAATGTCCTCCTACGAGAATCTTGTGGTTACGCAAACAAGGTAGCTTTAGATGTGTGTACATATCAATACACCACGTTTCATAGAGTTCCTTTTCATTTTATGTTACCCTGATAAATCTTGCCAAACTACCTCCTACGAGATTCTTGTGTTACGCAGACAAGGTAGCTTTGGATGTGTGTGCAGCATATCAGTACACCGTGTCGCATAGAGATCCTATTCATTTTATGTTGCCCTGATAAATCCAGACAAATGTCCTCCTACGAGAATCTTGTGGTTACGCAACAAGGTAGCTTTAGATGTGTGTGCAAAATATCAGTACACCAGGTTGCATAGAGATCCTATTAGTTTATGCTGCCCTGATAAATCTTGCCAAACTACCTCCTACGAGAATCTTGTGGTTACGCAACAAGGTAGCTTTAGATGTGTGTACAACATATCAATACACCACGTTTCATAGAGTTCCTTTTCATTTTATGTTACCCTGATAAATCTAGCCAAACTACCTCCTACGAGATTCTTGTATTACGCAGACAAGGTAGCTTTGGATGTGTGTGCAACATATCAGTACACCATGTCGCATAGAGATCCTATTCATTTTATGTTACCTTGATAAATCTTGCCAAACTACCTCCTACGAGAATCTTGTGGTTACGCAACAAGGTAGCTTTAGATGTGTGTGCAAAATATCAGTACACCAGGTTGCATAGAGATCCTATTAGTTTATGCTGCCCTGATAAATCTAGCGAAACTACCTCCTACGAGATTCTTGTGGTTACGCAAACAAGGTTGCTTTAGCTGTTATATAACATATCAATACACCATGTCGCATAGAGATCCTATTCGTTTATGTTACCCTGATAAATCCAGACAAATGTCCTCCTACGAGATTATCGTGTTACGCAGACAAGGCATCTTTGGATGTGTGTGCAACATATCAGTACACCATGTCGCATAGAGATCCTATTCATTTTATGTTACCCTGATAAATCTAGCCAAACTACCTCCTACAAGAATCTTGTGGTTACGCAACAAGGTAGCTTTAGATGTGTGTGCAAAATATCAGTACACCAGGTTGCATAGAGATCCTATTAGTTTATGCTGCCCTGATAAATCTAGCCAAACTACCTCCTACAAGATTCTTGTGGTTACGCAAACAAGGTTGCTTTAGATGTTATATAACATATCAATACACCATGTCGCATAGAGATCCTATTCGTTTATGTTACCCTGATAAATCCAGACAAATGTCCTCCTACGAGAATCTTGTGGTTACGCAACAAGGTAGCTTTAGATGTGTGTGCAAAATATCAGTACACCAGGTTGCATAGAGATCCTATTAGTTTATGCTGCCCTGATAAATCTAGCCAAACTACCTCCTACGAGATTCTTGTGGTTACGCAAACAAGGTTGCTTTAGATGTTATATAACATATCAATACACCATGTCGCATAGAGATCCTATTCGTTTATGTTACCCTGATAAATCCAGACAAATGTCCTCCTACGAGAATCTTGTGGTTACGCAACAAGGTAGCTTTAGATGTGTGTGCAAAATATCAGTACACCAGGTTGCATAGAGATCCTATTAATTTTATGTTGACCTGATAAATCGAGACAAATGTCCTCCTACGAGAATCTTGTGGTTACGCAAACAAGGTAGCTTTAGATGTCTGTACAACATATCAATAAACCACGTTTCATAGAGATCCTTTTCATTTTATGTTACCCTGATAAATCTAGAGAAACTACCTCCTACGAGATTCTTGTGGTTACGCAAACAAGGTTGCTTTAGATGTTATATAACATATCAATACACAATGTCGCATAGAGATCGTATTCATTTTATGTTACCCTGATAAATCCAGACAAATGTCCTCCTACGAGATTCTTGTGTTACGCAGACAAGGTAGCTTTGGATGTGTGTGCAACATATCAGTACACCATGTCGCATAGAGATCCTATTCATTTTATGTTACCCTGATAAATCTAGCCAAACTACCTCCTACGAGAATCTTGTGGTTACGCAACAAGGTAGCTTTAGATGTGTGTACAAAATAGCAGTACACCAGGTTGCATAAAGATCCTATTAGTTTATGCTGCCCTGATAAATCTAACCAAACTACCTCCTACGAGATTCTTGTGGTTACGCAAACAAGGTTGCTTTAGATGTTATATAACATATCAATACACCATGTCGCATAGAGATCCTATTCGTTTATGTTACCCTGATAAATCCAGACAAATGTCCTCCTACGAGTTTATCGTGTTACGCAGACAAGGCATCTTTGGATGTGTGTGCAACATATCAGTACACCATGTCGCATAGAGATCCTATTCATTTTATGTTACCCTGATAAATCTAGCCAAACTACCTCCTACAAGAATCTTGTGGTTACGCAACAAGGTAGCTTTAGATGTGTGTGCAAAATATCAGTACACCAGGTTCCATAGAGATCCTATTAGTTTATGCTGCCCTAATAAATCTAGCCAAACTACCTCCTACGAGATTCGCAAACAAGGTTGCTTTAGATGTTATATAACATATCAATACACCATGTCGCATAGAGATCCTATTCGTTTATGTTGACCTGATAAATCCAGACAAATGTCCTCCTACGAGAATCTTGTGGTTACGCAAACAAGGTAGCTTTAGATGTGTGTACAACATATCAATACACCACGTTTCATAGAGATCCTTTTCATTTTATGATACCCCGATAAATCTAGCCAAACTACCTCCTACGAGATTCTTGTGTTACGCAGACAAGGTAGCTTTGGATGTGTGTGCACCATATAAGTACACCGTGTCGCATAGAGATCCTATTCATTTTATGTTGCCCTGATAAATCCAGACAAATGTCCTCCTACGAGAATCTTGTGGTTACGCAACAAGGTAGCTTTAGATGATTGTGCAAAATATCAGTACACCAGGTTGCATAGAGATCCTATTAGTTTATGCTGCCCTGATAAATCTAGCCAAACTACCTCCTACGAGATTCTTGTGGTTACGCAAACAAGGTTACTTTAGATGTTGTATAACATATCAAAACACCATGTCGCATAGAGATCCTATTCGTTTATGTTACCCTGATAAATCAAGACAAATTTCCTCCTACGAGATTCTTGTGGTACGCAAAAATAGCCCGACTAAGCAAAGCAAAGAGGATAGGGTTCTGATTTTGACCGGTATTTTTGTATGTATGGGCTATGTGACGTCACATTAAATTGAATATGGCGCCCTATAAAGGACATAAAGTCATGAATAAAAACTAAAAAACTTTATCGATGCCGTGTTGGGTATCAACGCCGCGTAACGACCCGCGTATCCTTGTACGAGCCCTTACTAAGTAACCCATTTCATAAATATATATAATTATGATTTTTGGCTATATAAAAAAAAAAACGCACTGTTAAAATGATTTTGCAAGTATATCCTAAGCTACCCCAGTATAGAGTCGAACAAAACAAAAAAAAAATCGTCAAGCCATTTTAAAAAGTATTCAAATGTGCTTGTTAAACTAAGCCCTTTCATTTGATATCCAACATGGAATCATAAAACTCTTTTTTTTTGTTCATTACTTTATGTCCTCTAGACGGCGCCATATTCAATTATTATTTAAATTGACGTCACTTAGCCTATAACCAGCGGACGGTCAAGACGCTTACAACAATACCTCATTTATCAAATTATGAAAAGCAGTTTAGAAGTTATGAGGGAATAGATGAACATACCAAAATACATACACTAAACATACATACCGGTCAAATTCATAACCCTTCTTTTTCGAATCCGGGTAAAAACTAACTAAACCTTGATCCTTCTGTACCTATAGTTTTCTAAACTAAACTATAAATACTAAAATGTATGTCCTAAAACTGCGATCAGAACCATCGGTGAACGTTCTGCGATGCCCAAGCCGCTTGCCAAGCGTGGGGATTATGGCAGATGACTTCCGACAGATGATGAACCACACTAATTTATCATCTGATCATGTCATTTTAATGTGTATGAAAAGGATAGCATTATTTTCAAAGCAGATATTTTCTAATTTAGTTTAATTAAATAACAACTATTCTGTTGTATTAATTTTTAATTAATACACTAATGTAAGGTTGAAAGAAAGCTCAAAAATCATTGCCATCCTTATAAAGAAAAGGGACGCTGATAATTTTAGTCCCTTCAGATTTGTTTAGTGTTAATAAGTGGTGATGGTACAACAGAATTCGCCAACTACTATTTTCAAAAAAACTTGGGTTTTTGAAAAAATCTGTGGAGCATCTACCAGGGCTTCACGAATAACGAAGAGATTGCTCAAAGTTACACCTACAATCATACGTGGAATAGTTTATTTGCGCACACAAATAAATCACTCCCCAGGAGTTGCACGTAGTGGGGTGAGTTAAATGGGGGAAACTAACGCATATGCAAATTGCATTCTAGCCCTGTCTAGTATTCACACAGTAAGGGAGACTGACAGCGACCGTCAACTTCCAATGCACAAACCTTTGCGCATGTAACTTTTCATGTATTTCACTTTTCATTCATAAAAATTTCATGTGGGTTCAGCTTTCTCTTCGTTGCAATACTAGGTATTGATTTTAGTTCAACTCTAACCGTTCATGTTTCCTTGGTACTGCCAACTATCCAGCCTCCCACGGAATAATAGTGGCGGTAGTTCTCATTTACGTTGCTCATTGTATTATTCAAAAGTGCAGTACGTTACCAGTAATGTGAATAAAATTGTCGTCGTCGTCGTAAGGAGGTGTGTCCGCAGTTAATAAAATGAGTAGGTATAGTCGCGACACTTTGGTAATAAAAATTCTTATGAGCCTTGAAGTATAATTATTATGATTCTGACGCTGTTTGCTGTTCATCACACAATAAACCTGTTGTCGTTATGGACAGCAAGTGTATTAGAAATTAGCGGCTCGTGACGGTTCACACAATAAAGCAGGCTATAGGATGTCCGCAACAAAAGTGTCGTGCTATGGATTGTTGACATTGATCATGTTTGTGACAAATATTGACTCAGTCACGTTAGTGTGACTCGTGATAAAGACTATCACGAATTTAAAATGGGTGTAGCGGGCATTTAAAGATGTTTTAGATTTATATTAGTATCTTCTTGATAGCAAAGGCGTGTTGTCAGCAAATATTTTAAAATGCATTTCGGTAGCTCTCTAATTCTCTTTAGAAGTAAGCGAAGGTAACTTCACTTAAATATTATCTAAGTAAACACCCAAAGATTCATTGAACATTTGAAAATATTCCGTTTGTAAAACATATTGGTTCTTAAAATAAATTTATAAATTAATTACCTACAATTCCTACAAGACAAGCCATTAAGATAGCAGTCATTGAGGCAATGAAGCCTAAAATGTACTTCATCTATCACACCATTTCCTAATTGAAACAGACGACAACTGGCCAGGGGTTCGGCGTATCCTTGTTGCTGCCTATTTTAAAACTGGTAGTTCGCGCCGAACTGAGACCTCGCGACCCCTATATCTTCACAACCCCTGGACCTATTCAGCTCATATTCGAATTTAAAAAATGTATTGAAATGAACTATTTGCCAACAAAATTTCATAAAAATCGGATCAACGGTTCGCAAGTTATCATCGGACAAATATACACCCAAAATACATACAAATGCCGATTTGTCCCAGTAAACTCTGAGACCTTCGCTTCGCTCGGTCAACTATATGATATGGCAATAAATAGCATTTGCGATGTGGTTGCAGATGTGTTGCATTACAATTAAATGTTGCTTTACAATTTTCTTTGAAGCTTAAGTTCATAACTTAAAAACGAAGAACATTATCTAATATCCAAAATCAAATAATAATAATTGTCCACTATCTATTGTTGACAGTAGTTATGTAAAATTCGTCAATATTCCATTGATCAAAGCAAGCTGTACTTTCAAAAAATATTTTTTCCACAAAAGCAAGACGGAGAGTCTTTCCACCAACCAAAAGTCCGTCCTTACATACGGTCTGTTTTGCAATACCTGCACCGTGTATTCGGTGACTTATTTGTAACATCCAGAAATAGAAGTTACGTGGGCGAGTCACGAGCCGTCCGCCAAAACACGTCACGCGCCGTGCTGTCTTCTCTCACGCTGAACGACACCCTAGAAAACCAACTTGCCACTTGTATCTGCACCTAGAGTTGAATGGAGGAGCCACTGTAGTATCCTCTGAACTATATTGACAACATTCTGTGCCTGGTCTTTCGTCATTTTTTGATTCTACGTACTACAGGGGCAATGCAAGATATTGCGTAGTAATAGAACTCTTTGATATTGCGATATTCCATTTAACTGTGGTCAGCATGCTAAACTTCACTCAGTCAATCGCTAGAACAAACAATATTATTAAAAGAAAAACAAAATACACGTACACAACTGTAAAAAGTAGCCTATGTCACTCCGGACGTAAAGAGGGATCCAACGACACATGACTTGTCAGAATTGGTCAAGCCGTTTAGGCTACAGACGAACACAATTATTAATCGAACAAATTCAGCCAATCGCATTTTGCAAATCAAATATACCTAGTTACTATCAGAATAGTTTGTTCACACTTAGACAAATCCAAAAATGGGGTGCAGCGAATATATTTTTTTTACCCGCCCTTTACATGTTTGGGAGCTATCCTTATTTTACAAAAAATAGTTTAGTTTATTTTTTGAAACTGCAGGTCTATACTTAGACTATCGTTGTGCAAAATGTCATGCATATAAGTTTATAATTTTAAAAGTTATAAGGCTGTAAAGGATTCAGACAGACAGACGGACATGACGAACTTATAAGGGTTCCTTGTAGAGTACTACGGCACCCTAAAAAGACATTTTTTTGTTAACTAAGCAAAAAACATACAAACCACAACTACTTAGCCTACTCGTACTACATAAAAATAACAGTTGGATTATTCAGTGACCATTAAAGGTCTATATATAATCCAAATGTTCAAGCCCACTACCAGTTGGCTGCGTACCCACCACAGAAGAGAGAAGTAAATATTTTTTTTTCCTCTTCTGTGGTACCCACCATGCTGGCGGCATCACCACTCTGAATGGCAATGCTTATGCTTTGAGCCAAATAAACGCCAGCTTTTTGGTCATATGTCGCGTCGACCAGGCGCTGATAAGTTTTTGAAAATAAGATGAGGTCCCGGTCCCCAAGAGCCCAACGTCTCTACTAACATTTTAAAACTTCTTTAAAAAACTAGCTTCTATATAGATATAGATATTCTCTATAGATACTTCGTTTGTCGGGCAGTGTTGCTAAGCGATCAGGTACATTCATGAAATTTAATCGTTTGTCTGCTTTGTTTCAGAAACCCCAATTGCGGCCGATGATAGCCGAATATGACCCTAAGAAAAAAGGAGTCAAAAATGATTTATCAGATGTCGTTATGGTCAAGTAAGTGAAAATGTTCCAATAAATAGTAAAATGACATGAATAGAGCAACAATTATCATTCTGCTTTGACTGCCTCTGTGTGTTTTCAATAATAATTTGAGTCAATACAGCGAGTGCCACAGTAAATAAGAAATAAAATAAAACTAGAAAAGCATGCTTCACAGCTTAACGTCTTGTTATGTACAGCGAAATTAATTTTTATTGTGGATTTTTCTGCAATGATGTCGTTTCATTAATAATCGTGGACTTTTTTGTTCAACAGGAAATTGAAAAGAAAGCTTTGTAGTGTACTTACTTATTTTAGTAGCAAGTTTAATGACAATTAGATCTGTAGAGATCCGGTGCTTAGAATCCGGCTTTCTATAAAAGGCGCGGGGCGGGTCGTTTCCGCGCCGACTACTGAATGTATCAATATCGTGGTATTTTCATATTGTATGTTGATTGTTAAGTAGTTACTTGCTCCTTATAACGAGCTAACTAATGCTCGCCGCGCCCTACGGAGACGATCCGAGAAGACGTGTGCTGCTTCCACAAGATAAAGTCGTTCGACGACCTTGATCATCTTGCAATGGACTCATACACCGGTACATCATTCCATTTTTATGGTTTCAATTTTGTTTATATCGTTATGTTTTGTTTGGTAATGGTAAATTGGAAATATTGCCCTCGTGGCAGATGGGTAGCGGCCGGGACTCGCCAGGCCGATCTGCCGCGGGGGCCTCGTGCGCCATCTCTGTTCAGGCTCGGGATTGGCTCTAAAATTCGCTATTTTGTACAAATTTGATTTAGCTTTATGACTTTTAGTAAACTACATATGACAAATTGAAACCATCTTTGTCGCGAACACGTAAATTTCTGTTCACAATCATGTTAGCGCTTCTCATGTCAATGTATTTCAGAAAGAAAAAAAATCCCATTAAATCTGATAACTCCGATTTGTTACTACGTCGTAAAGCTGCATTGAATTTAGCGTTAGAGCCGCTTATTTGTAAATGCCAAGTCTTAACAGAGTGACACGCACAAACGAAAAATACTTCTATATATTGTTTTGGAGACCATAATGAATGTATCACACTGTACACAACGACACTAACACAGTATTATGCAGCTAAAATCAGTAATAGTAAATTTAACTTCCGCGAGTACCTAGTAATCAGCTGCCACATTAAATTGAGTGGATTATCATCTTGTTTCCGAGTTCGCGACACATTATCACACATCGTTTCACATTCAAGCTTAGATATGTGGCGCTTTGGTAATAACCATTCAACGTACATTTCGCGGTTTGGTTCGATGAATGTTTTTATACTATACTCTGGTTACTCTCACTTCTAACCTCTTAGCATAGTTTAGTTAATGGTTTGATGAATATCAGTGGCGTTTCCTATAACAGTGTTTTGGGAATGTTTTGCAGGTATAAAGTTGACCCAAATGAGATACCAGTGGAGCAACAAGCTGGGTCTACCCTGCCTCTCATGGAAATCCCGGGACGGGACATCGAGGCGGACGAGGACTATAACCCTTTCGAGCACAGGAAACTTGCTCATCCCACATCGTAAGTTTGTAGTCTTGGTAACATTTACTTCAACAACCTACTGTCCTAAAAAAAGCACGAATAGGGGGTAATTTGAGAAAAATGTTCCGCTATACACTTTTCGTGCAGAAGAAAAGAAAAGAGAGCTTTGCGCGCTAGTCAAAAATCACTTATTTTATAATTGCTAATTACAACGAAACCAGGAAAACAGTACAAATTTTCTTACGACTTTATTAATAATAATAAATATCTGGGACCTATAGTGACTAGGGGTTCGGAGATCAAGCGAAAAATGTGTGTAAATCGAAGTCTTTTTTTTTTAAATCGGTAAAATGTCATGTAATCTTTTTTCCCCTTTTAACAGCTAGATTAGACGATATAACTAAAAATATATAGGTATATCTCAATATAAGATCTCTATTCTAATGGAATACTTTACATTTTATGACAAAGATTATTCTATAAACTGAATTGTAATTTCCAGAGACTTGGACACCCTCATCCACTTGCTGAAAGGTTCACTGGGCAGTGGTATTTTGGCCATGCCTATGGCCTTTTCGAATGCCGGGCTTTTCTTCGGGTTGGTGGCAACTTTTGTCATCGGTGGGATATGCACTTACTGCGTGCACGTTCTGGTGAAGACTGCACATGAGCTCTGCAGACGGATACAAAAACCGTCGCTGGGCTTTGCAGAGACGGCTGAAGCAGCCTTTCTTGCCGGACCACCCGCCGTTCACCAGTTCTCCAGACTCGCTAAGTGAGTTCAATTTTTTTTTTTTTTTTTTTATTTGTCGTCCATTATCACTAACAGCTCATTTTTATTTCTTTGTTCTTCAATTCCTTATTTTCCCCAGAATACGTTTTATTTTTAACCATGAACAAGTAATATTACTACATGCACCCCAAAAACATTATCCCTCCTTCTTGGGCAGTCGGGTAAAAATTATGTGAAATGCTTAAAGTAATATTGCCGTATTCATAATTTTACGGTCCATATTACATTTTGATGGCTACAAACTGCATAGGTATTTGAAAAAACTTGGCTGATCTTCATTGATTTCAAATGATATAAAAGAACGTACATCAAGAACATACATGGGGTATTTTCGTGAAGCCCTTAGTATGAGGCGCTTTTTGTAATAAAGAACAAAATGTTACAATGCATCTAATAAATGTTATTTTGTGAGGACTAGCTGTAAGGTAAGATAAGTGTGTTTTGCAAAAATATAGCCTCGATGCATGCTTGTCAGACGCGTAGCAACACAAATAGAACTACACCATACAACCCACTAATTGCCTTCCTGGTTCCTACCTACATTGGCCACAAACCGTTCTATAATATTTGACCTTCAATATAATCTTGTTACAGAGCTATGGTCAATTGGTTCCTGGTGATTGATCTCCTCGGGTGTTGCTGCGTATACATAGTATTCGTTGCCAAGAATGTCAAACAAGTAGTGGATTTTTACGTGGATGGCAGCGGATGGGAGACCTTGAACGTTCGGTATTACATGGCCGTATTGTTGCCTCTCCTCATCGTAATGAATCTCATAAGGAACCTCAAGTACCTGGCGCCCTTCTCAATGATTGCAAATATTTTGGTCGGTACAGGAATGGGTATCACATACTACTACTTGTTCCAAGATACTCCGTCCATAAGCAGTTCTACATACGTCACTACAATCGACCGCATGCCTACGTTCTTCGGTACTGCAATCTTCGCTCTTGAAGGCATTGGTGTTGTTATGCCTCTCGAGAACAACATGAAAACTCCCACCCACTTCATCGGATGTCCTGGAGTCCTGAACTTTGGAATGGCTTTCGTTGTGTCGCTGTACGCTTTCACGGGATTCTTTGGATACTTGAAATATGGAGATCTCACTGAAGGCAGCATCACTCTGAACCTGCCGCAGGACGAGGTGTAAGTATTTTGTATCGTTTGATAGAACATTGATTGAAAGTTGATTTAGATAATAAGGATATTTTTTTAATATTTGAAACTTGACGAGATGTGCCAGTCACTCGCCCGATGGTAAGCGTCACGCTTGACCATAACGTTTCAACGGCATACATAATTTTAAAGCATAGAGTCCAAAACACTGCGCAACAATGTACTGCGCTCGTCACTCTGAGATATAAGATGTTAAATCTCTTTATGCTCAGTAATTATACTGGAAAAATATTATTGCTCTCAATCCGGAATACAGTAATGTTTGCACACTACCGCTTGGCAGTTAAATAGCTGGCGAAGGTGCGGTACTTCCCCAGGCGGACTCAGCAAAAGAGTCCTTCAAAATATATTAATTTATAAATCAATTTTCGCCTTTTAGCGTAGGCAATATTATCAAGCAATTTATCATTGATTAAAAAGAAATAATTATGCAGAAAATGACCCATATTATCTATTTATATATTTTAGAATATTTAAAAAAACGGTGTGTTTCCCAAAGGCTTTGGAGCCATTGAAAGAAACTTTGTGATTAAACGTTGTTTTTATAGTAAGTAGATATTATACATTACTCATATATGTATTTTTCCAGGTTGGGCCAATGTGTGAAATTGATGATCGCCGTTGCCATCTTCTTTACATACAGCCTTCAGTTTTATGTCCCGATGGAGATCATTTGGAAGAACGTCCGCCACTGGTTCGGAGCTAAGAAAAACGTAGCCGAGTACAGCATCAGAATTGGAATCATTATCATGACCTTGTGTATAGCCATCGCGATTCCCAACCTTGGTCCATTTATTTCACTGGTTGGAGCAGTGTGCCTCTCGTTTCTTGGTCTCATTTTCCCGGCTGTCATTGAAACCGTAACCTTTTGGGACAGGCCCAACGGTCTCGGGCGTTACAAATGGGTCCTTTGGAAGAACATGTTCCTGGTTAGTTTCGGTATCGTCGGCTTCCTAACAGGCTCCTACGTCAGCATTATCGACATTATAAATAGTAAGGAGTAAACGACAATCCTTTCATAGTTAAGGCTCAACGTAACCATACCTATATTACGGGCTATATTATTTCTATATTTTTGCTTATAATTTTTTACATATACTGATTATTTTACCGAAATTAAATTTATTGTTTTTGCAAATGCTCAAATGATAATAATATTTTGAGATGAACTTTATGGGTCAATAGATAATTATTAAAGACTTATGAGTGCCTATCTTCATTAAAAAAAAATTGACGTATCAGGTTGTGTTTTTGTATTATTTGTTTAGGTTTCCTATATATTTTTGTACGGCCCCGAAACGCGAAGTTATATTTGTAGATAATTTTTTAACTACTTATGTGCCTATAAATGTTTGGGAATATTTACTTAGGAGTAGTATGTATGTTATGAATTGTGATACATTTTGTTTTTAGCATGTTTATATGAAACATAATTGTGAGTTAAAAAAATGTTTCGAGAGAAGATGGACATTTTGATTGATGTGGTATTAAGACTCAAAGCCTAAAGTTTGCAGCAACAGCTTGCCGTATATTATACATACATACTTACATACCCTCTAGTTTTTCTCGAAATTACTTACAATTTGTGACTTGTCTGTAGAGCATTGCTTTGTGATAAAAAATAATGGCATTTTCCATTACCAAAAATATCTGTTTAAGATAGATATATGGATAGGTATTCATATCGAGCTTTTTGAAACACTGTGAAAATAAGGCATTTAATTTTAACGTGTAGTATGTGTTTGTAAGCACAGTAACACTCGAGTTTGTGTGTCCTAGTATTAAAATTAGTAAGAAAACAATGGAACTCTACATATGGATGTATCGGTTATGTATTATGATTCAATTTTTAAGCCGTAAAGTTTTACTTCATCTTAAAGACTGTAGGTATTTGTAGATGTTACTTTGAAACAAAAGTAGGATTTATCCTAAAGTTGTCCTCGTTCCTCGTATTATTTTTATGTCTAATTATTTTTTGTACTATACCTACTTATTATAAGCTGGGATCTGACCTGTATGAACTTTGCATTGGTTTATCGATTTAGAACCAACGAAGGCCTTTGCTACAACAAGTGAATCTAAATAGGGATGAGCTGAATCAATGTCCAAAATATTTCTGTGATTGCCGAAAACAAGGAAACATTTGCCCAAATGATCATCGTTCAAATGCTCTGCCACATACACAATATATAGACATCGTTGATCGGATCCACTCAACAACAACACGGCTAATAGCCTAATATGTAATTGTGGACTCGACCGTACAATAGAAATTCATATGACGAAAAAACAGTGTACTATGCGACGCTTTGATCACGCGTTTTTTTTGTTCGAAACTTTGTTGTAATGCATATTATGAACGAAATAAGATTTAATATCAATGTTATGTGTTTGGTTGGGTTGGTCTTGAAACGATGTGACTAAATGATACAATAGTTTTTGCTATCATCGTTTATTGCATCCGGCTAACTTTAACTCAACACTTTTGGAGATTCAAAATCACTGAGTAACCAATTAATAATCACTTATCTTGCAATAACATTATTTAGTTTCAATTTACATGTTATTATTTTGTATTGTGGCAAAGGTGAAGAAAAAAACCTAGATAAACGTGGTTTATTAAATTATATTCTTATAAGTTAAAATATTGCTGTATAAAAAATTGGCATTGTTATTTACAGATGAAGATGAACACTGTTTATTTTTTTAATTTCCATTGAGGGACTATTTAGTCTTTCTAATGTTGTTGAAAAAACGATGAACGAGCCAGCCTATGATCCCTCATGCGGGGCTCTTAACTTCCTATCTTGAAGATGTGGACAGCACTATGAGCAGAAAACTTGATCTAAGGCAAAGTCAGATAACATAAAAAGTTCCTTTATCACAAGATATTATATTTATAAAACCGAATATTTATTGCATACTAACCTAGTCTAGCGAAAAACTTTTTAGAATGAAACCATGTCGGGCTGACGGCTCAGTGCTGATCATTTTGAAAAGATGTAGGCACAATCAGCAATACTCAACACTTTCCAGTTGGAAAATAAGGCTTATTATATAAAATTATATAAAATTACGCTTCTTGCCCTCGAGCGGCAAACTTCGCGGGATTATGGGAATGCTTACGTGTATCTGCTCTAGAGCTTTTATCAGCGGGCTCTATAACTCTGCGTAAACTAAAACTCCGTTCGTATATCTACCAGTATATACATTCTCTGTTATTGTATCTGATTCGCCTCATCTGCGCTGCGTCCATGTTTCTTACCTTACCCGCGGCTGCAAGCGTAAGCCTGTTTTTAAAGACACGCTTCTAGCCTCAGGTGCGATAAGCGTATGGGCTAGCGCGAACGTGTGAATCTACTATCGTTTTATTGATAAAGCCCTCGCAGACCTGCGGAGTACAGTTTTACATACGAGAGAGAAATATATTTTCCTCTTATTTTCTCTCTGTGGTCCACTTGTGGTCCCTTGGTTTTCATAGCCTCTATAAACGCACCTGATCTGATTAACGCGAAAGTAATAGCAAGACGTGAATATCATAGGATTAAAAGAAACAGACTGATAAGGTCACTGCTTGTCCCTTTTGCTCCCTTCGAAATTTGCTTTCTCTTTCGTATCATATCAGATCCCGGCTTATTGTAGACACCCTGAGGCTTTTATAGAAGTCTGAACCGTATGTCATACAGCACGGATTCGAAACGTGACGGGCATAGATTTTCGCATGTTTGCCCCCGCGGGGCTGGCACTTACCATCCGCGCAGGCCATAAGCATCACTCAAACCAGCCTGACCGTTGCTGATTGTACCTACGAATATACACGTAAGTTATTAGTTAGCTTGTCGGCTCCGCGGCCGGCAAGTAAAATGATCATAATTATATATACATACGTAGGTTACGTGTCCCTTACCCCATCGGGTACAGGGTAAATTATAGTGATGATCTTTGTTCTGTAACGAACTAAAAATTAATATAGTTTAATCGACGAAACAATCCATGATAAGTATTTTTACTTTTATTTCATGACTCGTGACTATAGATTATTATCTATTGGGTAATTTTTTCCCAAACTTCTCTCAAATTGATTATTTTTTTATCATCGTCTTTTGAATTGAAAAGATACAGTTTTAGTACTTTTAAACGAATTTGGAGAATGATGGTGTCGAAGCCGATGACGTCACAAGTATTTAGTATAGGTTCATACGCTCGGTTTCTTTTTTAGTAAACCTTTACCTTGGTTCTTAGACGACGTCCTGCCTTGACACTTAAATTGATAGGTACAAAGACAGGACCTTAGTTACCTTACATTTTGATCCTTCTTTCCTGAGATTTTTCCATCAAAGTTTATAATTTATTGTAAATTAAATTCATAGGTACTCCTAAACAGTAGACTTTGATTTGTAATCGACTTTCACGAGTAAATCATTATAGATACCTATATATCTACTTAAAATTGTAGTGATTGTTTTGTTACAGTATTAAATAAATAAGATATAAGAATACTTACCGGGGTTTTACTTACTACCTGCTACTACTACTACTACTACAACTTTTATTTAGGGCCCAGTTACACGACGCGACTTTAGCAGTCCTCTGCTGATAATGATAATGTCATCATCGATTTTCGCCACGGCAACTAGGCTCCTATAAGCAAAATTATATAAGAAAACATACATATAACTAGATGTTACCAGGGGCTACGTTCGTGTGAACCTAAAAAAAAATAGCCTATGTCCGACCCACAGAAGAGGAAACATTTTTACCTTTACTTCTCTCTTCTGTGGTCCGACCCATCCTAATCTTGACAAATATTATAGATGCTAAAGTAACTCTGTCTCTCTGTCTGGCTGGGTGTTTGTCGCGTTTTCACGGCTAAACGGCTGACCGGATCGACCTGAATTTTTAGCCGACTACGAAAAAGGAGGGTTAAGTATGAGTTTAACTGTCTATATATGTATGTAGATAAGTAAGTATGTTCATTTGTTCCTTCGAATCTCCTAAGCCGAATATCAGATTTTGACAAGATAGGTGTCTATTGATGCGTCTGTATCAAAATAAAGGGATTCATGAGTAAATTCCAAATATCTAAAAAAAAATTTATCAATATATTTATATCTGTCTGTATCTATATATATATCTGAGCATTTTCACGATTTTTTTTTTCTTTCCTCCTAAAAGGATTTTGGCGTCGCACGTCTATGCATTAGCCAGTGTCAAGTATACATATATATTCTCAAGTTTTGTTAGATATTATCAAACAAATCATAGTCACGGTCAAAGGCGAGCAAAGCAAGTCACGGTCAAGTCCAAGTCATGCCCCAGTAAAGTGGTGAAAACTTTACTAGAAGCTTCTATGGAGTTTTGGAAACAACACTAAAAGTCACGTTTCACGATATTATACTATTCATCAACACTCTTACACTTTCACGAACACTTAATGGGTAAAAATTCACGGTTTTTACACATTAACACTCGAAATAACACAAGTTTAAAAAAATAATAGAATGACTTCTTCACGTTCCCGCAAAAACTCCTAGCTTATTATCTGTTACCCGCGACTTCGTCCACGTGGACCACAGATATTTTACAGGCGGATTTTAGTTTTTAACTTATATTTTATTTACATACTTTTTATCACAATCGAGTGTTAATGTACAAAAATGGTGGATTTTAATCCATTAAGTGTTCGTGAATGTATACGAGTGTTGGTGAATAGTAGTATAATGTTGTGAAACGAGACCCTTCGTGTTGTTTCCAAAACTCCATAGAAACGTCTAGTAAAGTCTCCACCACTTTACTGGGGCATGACGTGGACTTGACCGTGACTTACTTTGCTTGACTTAGACTATGACTGAGTCTTATTTTAACTGTGAAATATTTGACATCACTTGAAATATTACAATACTTGATACTGGCTAAACAGACAACGTGTGGAGCCAAAAAATAAGAGAGAAAAAAGCTATATTCATAAAATTCAGATCGGTCCGTTCAGCCGTTTAGCCATGATAACGCGACAAACACCCAGGACCCCTATTCGGAGAAATGACATTTTATCTCGGTCACTCTCACTCCCATTACATTCTAAATTAGAGAGACAGTGACCGAGATAAAATGTCATTTCTCCGAATAGGGCCCCTGACAGAGAGACAGATAGATAGACAGATAGACAGAGAGACAGAGTTACATTCGCATTTATAATATCAGTTAGAATAATATAGAGATCACACTAGTATTATAAATGCGAAAGTTTGTGTAAGTGTGTAAGTATATGTAAGTGTGTTTGTTCCCGTTCAACTCTGTAACGGCTCAATGGATTTGAATGAAGTTTGGGATGTAGGTAGCTTATCTTTTCATATTTTTCATCCCGGACTAATAGTATTCTGTTATTATTACAGACCTATTAGATACTAGTTGTTACCCGCGACTTCGTTCACGTGTACGTAAAAAAGTATCCAGTGTCCGTCTTTGTGATATACAGTAGCTCCTTATCAAATTTTATCAAGATAGGTTCAGCCGTTTAGCTGTGATTCAGACAGAGAGACAAAGCTACTTCCTATAGTTCGCTAGACGGCGTTGATGCATTTTTTGACGGTTTGTATAGACTGACAGTTGTAATGTAGGGAGTTCTGAATCGCGCAAGCGAAGTTTTTTTTTTATAACTCGAAGCTTTATTGGTCCTGATGCGGCAGCGGCTATATTTCTCTGAATAATAATATTAGTTAAGCTAGGACTAGGATTAGGAAGTTAGGACTACCCAAAATTTAATCCCAAATTTTTTGATATTATCTACAGACAATCTGCAAAACTTTAAAGTGGCTTTATTAGCGCGGCTTTTAGCAAAGTTTTTTTTTCTCTTATATTTTGGCTCCACACGTTGTGTGTTTCGCCAGTGTCAAGTATTTTAATGTTTCAATTTATTGAAATAAAACGAAGAGTCACGTTTCACAACATTATACTATTTACCAACACTCGTGCACGTTCACGAACACTTAATGGATAAAAATCTGCAATTTTTACACATGGTCACGAAATAACACAAGTTTTGGAAAATATTACAAACATGACGCGACATGACTTCTTCACGTTCCCGCCAGAAGTCATAAGTATTTTGTTACAGAAACTTTTTGTCTTTTGGCATTCACAGACCTACAGATAAAACCTTAGACGAAGCATCATACTGGACAGACCCATGAGACGTTGCCGCTCCGACGTTCACATTGTCATGTTTCTCTTTTTATTTCACGGGTCGTCGCATAGAGTAAGCGAGAGAGCTATTGTAAGATTGGCAACCTCGCACTCTGTGTCCATTTTATGACCGACTAGTCGGTCACAACATTGCGACCCGTCTTACTAAAGAAGCAAATTGGATCAAAATATCGCTGTGAATACTTAATATTGTTATACATAGTGGCATTATGGCGTGTTGTGCTGTGTATTGTGCATCGAGAACAACGAAAGGGGGAGTAAAAGATCCAGAATTATCATTTCACACGTAAGTCTTTTGTAGCGTTTTTTGCCTAAAATAACCAGAATCAAAGCTAAATATTCGTTTCACTTAAAGAATATACATGTTTGAAGTCATACAACTATCACGCAGTGTTATTTAGTAATGAATTTAAGCATTAATTTAAGATAAATAAATGCATTGTTTTACGTGTTCCTGCTAGTGAAGTACCACTGCACGTTTCAAACTTTGTCGATATTTGGTCGATATTTATCTAATAATATTCTTGTAATATCCTACATATACTACATTAAGTGAAACATGAACCGTTAATTCCTTTCCGCGTTTAATCGGCTTGATACGTATTCTATCGATAATTAATTTTAATCTTTTTGAAGCTTTCGCGGCTTGAAATGTATGATAATTTGTACCAATGTTGTGTCATGGTTAAACAATTAATTAAAATAAAACATTTTGTTATAGGTTTCCAAAATGTCCGGAAATCAGAAATCAGTGGATAAAGACTGTGAGGCGCGAAAACTGGGAGCCACCTAAATACTCTCGACTTTGTTGAAAACGTTTTGAAAAATCTACTTTTATGACTGGGCTGTCAATTAAAAAACTAGGAAGAATAAAAGAAACTAGGAGACGGTGTAGATACTTATTAACTTTCATAGTTACTATATATACTATATATATTCGTACTATTTACATGGCAATTACGAGTTTCGATGTTCAATAAAGTACATATTTTTGCAAACATTGTGTTCTTAATTTACAAATTCTTAGTTTTGTACACTGTGTACATTTTTATCGATAGATTCTGCACTAGTTTTCACTTCCCTACTCACTAAACGTCACAACAGAAAGTGGACACGCTGCCAAAGCAATCACTCTATCCAGTGTGATACAAGATCCTTGGATAAAACCGAAAATTAAAAGAAAACAGCACGATGAATGTCCAATTGTCCATAATATGCTTTTTCTGCCCGCTCAGCGCGATAATAATGGATTCTCATAAACATTTTCTGCCCGCATATTTGTACGATAGTACCAAAGACATAATTTATAAAGAGAATTCTGTGGATAGTACTTATGACGTACTTTTTCATTTCATTTCTTTTCTTCTTTTTAATTTCCTCTGTGTAATTTATGTTTTTAAAATGTTGAAAAAGTGCGATTGAATTAGCTGAATCAGGAGAGCCGCATTGAGAATGTGTTGTTGTAGGTAAATAAAGTTAATAAATAACACAAAATACTACTATCTTGTGATAGCAATATATATAATTTAAGATATATTTAATTAATTAATAGATACTTAACATTTATGATTCCCGGTTACAAAAATATTATTGATTTAAACATAGTCGTTGTCATGAATGTTCGAGGAGAAATTACTTTTACGGATATGGCAATACTGATTATTCATATATTGCGGGTAGAAAAACTGAAGTACAGATCCGGACTTACTAGGAGAATAAAATGGACGATCGGGGGAAAAATACGGATTACATCGAGGAATATAGTGATCAAGTGGAGTTAGGAGTTTTACTAGACATCTACGACACCCAGCAGCACTCTGAAGTGAAGGACAAGCTTTCACTTGGAAATGTACATTGCAATATACCTAGGTCTACCACAAACAATTTTCCTTATAAATAGGTCTACCTATATGCAATGATTATATGACATATACTAATTTTCTCCTTACCTATAGTAAGTTCTGTTGACAGTGTAGGTAAGTAGGTAGATGATAAAGATACATTTTCTCGAAACGAGGAAAGCCTAGATAATCTAGGTATCATTCTAGCAGGATTCCTGTAGTTATATGTTTCTAGCGATTAAAGTATTTAATTACGTAGATAAATACCTATACCTAAGGTTTAAAAAGCGAATGACAGATGGGGTTCGCACGACATAATACGAGATGGCCATGGCAGGACCAGTTGTATTTTACTTTACTTGAGAAATTACAAAACTTAAACTAAGTACCTACACTTCCTACCTCCTACTTATTTTGAGCTAGAATTATGTGGTGGAGAAAAAAGCATGTCCTACAAGCACTTATTCAAGCCAAAATTTCATGAAAATTAGTTTTGAAAATGCCAAAAAAAAGTCAAGAGTTAGTTAGTCATCATTATCATAATCACCAATGTCAGTTCATATCTACGTAATTCCGAAGCTATAGCTATATAAAGCTTGGTGAGAATTCTGGGTTCGCTCGCATGAGAGGTGATGGTTCCAATCTAGTGCAGTGGGATTACGGGAGCAAAAATACCCATGGTCCTCCCACCTGTGGGTTAAAGTAAGTGGGACCATTGGTAAAAGTTCTAGCTTGATCTTCAAGTCAGCTTCCTTAGCGAACCGTCCAAACCATAGCAATGACTTCGGAATTATGATGCGACTAATTATTTGACGTTGGTGACTAATTCTTGATTGTTTTTGGCATTGTGAAAACTGATTTTCACAATAATATTATACTATAGTAAAGAACTTAAACAAAAACAAATTTATAAGTGCCATCTAGTGGGGACTAGCATACTCTTGCAAATGTTATTTAAAGTCATCTAGCGACGAGTAAATAAACTATCCCAACAAAATTTAACTGAAAATACTAGTAGAAGTAGTGGGGTGGAGTTTTGGCGGGAACGTGAAGAAATCATGTCGCGTCATTTTATTATTTTCCAAAACTTGTGTTATTTCGAGTGTTAATGTGTAAAAACGGTGAACTTTTACCCGTTAAGTGTTCTTGAACATGCACGCGTGTTGGTGAATGGTATAATGTCGTGAATCGTGAATTTTCATGTTGTTTCCAAAACTCCATAGAAGGCTCTAGTTTTCACCACTTTTCTGGGGCATGACTTGGACTTGACTGTGACTTGCTTTACTCGCCTTTGACTGGGACTATGACTTGTTTGATAATGTATAACAAAACTTGATAATATATATGTATACTTGACACTGGCAAATGCTTAAGACGTGCGACGCCAAAATCCTCTTAGGAGGTAAAACAAAAAAAAAAAAGTATTGTGGCTGAGGAATGAGGCGTTTTCCAAAAAAAAAGAAATCCTGGTTATAAAAGTACCCAATAGATGGCGTTAGATGTACCTTGAGGTTTTGCTGTCACTGTCAAGACATGAAAGACAAAAAAATGTACGTGTGCCTTTTTCTTCTCGTGTTTTTTGGCTCCACATGTGTATTTAGACAATTTCAAGTAACGTAACTATGTATTTGACTTCATTTGGAATATTACAATAGTTGACACTGGCTAAATACACAACGTGTGGAGCCAAAATTTACGATTTAAAAAATAAATATAAAATATTTCGACAGAAATGACAATGACAGGTAAAACGATAGGTCTGTTACGCCATCTAGTAAGTATTTTAGAACTACTTATTTTTTTTGGAAAACGCCTTAAATGTACTAGGTATATGATAATGGTAGTTTGTTTCTTTTGCTCCCGTGAAATTCAAGTCTAGCTGTCCCTTTTCACGATGTCAGGTCAGGCCATGTATAGACACCCTTACGTGCACACCTACAGTATCCCGGCCTTAAGTCCTCGCTACATGGCCTGACCTGACATCGTTTGAAGGAACTGAACTGGCTATATATAAGTTTCTGGGGGAGCGAAAGGGAGAAGCTATAACCTTGATAGTTTGTTTCTTTTGCTCCCGTGAAATTCAAATCTAGCTGTCCCTTTCACACGGTGTTAGGTCAGGCCATGTGTAGACACCTTAACATGACCGGCGGCAGGCTGACAGTGGCTATACATGGCTAGACCTGACATCGTGTGAAGAGATGGCTATATATAAATTTCTGGGGGAGCGCAAGGGAGAAGCTATAATCTTAATAGTTTGTTTCTTTTGCTCCCGTGAAATTCATGTCTGGCTGTCCCTTTCACACGATGTCATGTCAGGCCATGTACCTTCACCCTGTGGTCTTGTATTCTATAATAGTCAATAGATAGCGTGGTTTGTCATTGGAATATTTTGTGTTCTGGCAATTCTACATCGGCTACTCTATGGCTAGAGTAGAAAAACCATGCATGCGTTGACGTTTTGAGTGACCTGGGCAAAGCAAATCAAAATCAAACTTTTGCCACTTTGTTCGGCCATATTGCTTCGTCGCCGTGCGTGCTCGTTGCCTGAAATTGAATCGTACAAATTTTTGGTAATTATGCTTTAATTTCACTATAAACACATTACTATTTGCATAAGTATTGTATAGTAAAGTGTAATGAAGGACAAATGGTGGATAGGTTTATTTAGAAAGCAAAACTGCGCGTATCTATTGCCACCTTGATCGAGTCCGATTTAATCAGAATGCAATCTGTTCCGTTTGGGCTGGTCGTGGAACTCCCTAATGCTCGCGATCGCGCTGCGCGGTTTAAGTCGTCGCAAGTAATATCTGGAATTTGTGATAAAGGACGGTCAAATTATATTGTGCTACTTGAATTGTGATTTTAGCGAGATGTGCTAAAATAAATGTAGGTAATGAAATTAAATCCACATTGAAAATTATTAGTAGGTATGTAACCAGAGTATTGTGTGAAGCTGTATTTGTGTACCTACTACGAATATTGCAGACGTAAGTTCCTTGTAAGTTATATTGTTGCAATTGATAACAGGGCTTGCTATAAAGTGCTGAGTTACATTATTATCTACACTGTTGTTATTGTCGCGCCTACGACAAGCAGCCGTGTTCATTTCTAGCATAAACAGAAACAAGTATCTCCCTAAAATACTTTGTCTAATAAGAAATAATGCTAGTGATAAAGTTTCATCTCAATTGCACAGGACTGATTTATTGCCAATTTCAAAAAAAAAAAATTTTACATCTACCTTCATGTAAGCCATGTTCTACAAGCTTTCGTAGAATAAATAATATTCATGGCAGATTTTATCTACACTAACTCATTAGCATTTTTTCTGTTTAAAATATTATTTTAGGTAGGTTTGATTCATAGTGCAGATACATTTCTAAGACCTTATTGTTCATGTAAACAAAATTTGTTTGCAAATTTCTCCTTAAATGACTTTGGAATCTAACAAAATAAATGGATTTTTAACTAATATAATAGGGATACAATAACCTATTTTTATCCGACTGCACAAGAAGGAGGGTAATTAATGTCTTGGGGTGTATGAAAGTAGTGGTAGGGCTCTTTGCAGAGTCCGCCTGGGGAGTTCCACTCCTTTGCCAGTTAATCAACCACCAAGCAAACAAACACAAAACAAAGTGCAAAGTGTGCAAACATTATTGTGTTCAGCAGGCTTATCCTCTAACTTTGAAACATTTGTGATTCTGATTGCGAGAGCATGCCATCCCGCTCGTACCAACTTCACACTATCACTTTTGCTTTCAGAGTTACGGGATAAGTTGGTGGATTGAAAGCCAATGTTTTTACTGTAATTACTGGACATAGAGATTTACCATCTAATATTTCAGAGTGACGAGTGCAGGGCATTGCCATGCAGTGTTTTGAACTGCTGTAGTAAAAAATTGTGGGTGGCTTGAACTGTTATGGGCATGCATGACGCTTACCAGGCGATCCCTTGCTCATCTCGTCACCTAGTTTAACATACAAAAAAAAGTATGAAAGTATGTGAAATTGTTTGTACCTATATTTCCTCGTGTATCCTAAATTGGCTGATTTTGACAAATCAGGTGTCATTGGATTCCTCTTTATGCCTGGAGTGACATAGGCTACATTTTGCAGTCAGGATTTTGATTTTCTGAAGGAAGAATGCGCCCAAACAGATTTCGCAGATATCAATAAAAGATATAGTGTCTACAAAGATGGCTCAGAAAACAACAATGCAGCTGGATATGGTTACCGGAACTAAGAATAACAAAGTCGACGGCCCTAGATAAGGCTATCTAGAACTGTACAACATCCAGAGGCGATGAGTCTTCTGCTAACAGCAAGAGCAGTACTCGCAATAAATCCGGAGAGCAACGTGAGTGGCAGTAACAATCAACTTACGTTGACTACTGACATTGCAGCTATCATGTATGCATATGCCCTCCTACAACAGTATAGAGCAGTATCACAATGACACTTTGCCCTACAAAGTTTAGTGGATAGAATAGATAGATACAAAGTTACGGTTGAATGGACAAAGAGCCACAGCAAATTTGAGGGAACGATAACGAGCCTCCAATACCACAACATCTGACAAAATAGGAGTGGAACAGGTATGCCGGTGACCCAAGGCCATGCTCGGTTATTTTAAGGAACTCTATTAGTTTTGGTAGGCTGGCAGAGAGGTGTACACAAAATCCCCAAGCGGGACATCAGTACAGGTCTTATCACCCCCACCTAGAATTAGAAATAGAGGTTGTAGAATATCATGTCATGTTTTATAAGCCGCACCACAAACCAAAGACATGGATGTGTGCTTTATGATACTTGTGTTATGTGGCACACTTTTGTGTGAAGAATGTGATGTGTTGTCTATCAGCAAATTGGTATTTTATTGTAGGTCTACAATAAATGCTTTGTGTTATGTACAAAATTTGTAGTTTTGATGTGTGGTGAACCTAAATGAAGGTCTATGATCAAATTGTTGTGTGGTGTACTACATTTGTAGTTTTGATGTGTGGTGCGCCTTACTCGCACATCTATACGAATATTGTGGTGTAATAATGGAAATATTTTTTTGGGTACAGTGTGGCATGAATGACACCTTGTCAAAATTGGCCAAGCCATTTAGGCTACACAGGGTAATAAGGAACAAACATACATGCTTACATAAACCCCAAAAACATTACCCTCCTTGGGTAGAAGGGTAATTAAATGGGTCATTGCAAGGTATTGGTACATTATAGTGCACTAAGTAGGTTAATATGATAGGAAACAAAAATTATCCGGTTCACCTGAAATACTTTTTAATGAGTAGTTTTTTTTTTTTGTTAAGATAAGATGTATGGCATTGTGAGATGTCTTCATGCCCATGGTAAGGTTGCGGTTGTTGGTTGGTAAGACTCAGTAGAACTATAAGACCATGAGGTACAAGCTTGATCTTCTTGCTCCTCGCCCCCTTCTTTTTAAATCATCGTCTTAATAGTCATTAAATTTTCGTCTTTCACAATCATGCATCGCAACGAAAACCGGTCGCGGGCTTCTGTGGCTCCTAATTTCTCTGTCGATAATAAGAACCTCCCGGTCTTCCCTTGCCTTTCTTTTGGTTTGATGCCATGGATAGACTCTTGTTCACAATATGGTCGTCAGATCGTCGCACAACGTGTCCATACCATGTCAACCACGATTCGGCAAGTTTGAGATAGGTACAAGCATAATAATAACTTTTAGTCTGAAGTCCGCACTGATACAGGCCTAGAATGAACAAGAAAAAAAAACTGTTTTGAGAACCTATTTTTTTTAAAAGTCTGTTTAATAAATGTGTGTATGTTTTTCTGTTTCTATTATGTGACCTACCGCCTAAAAGGGTTTAGCGTTTGTAGAGTGCAAGGTCATCACTAAATTCATTTTTAACCGACTTCAATAAAGGGGTTCTCAAATCGACCGTTTTTTTAATGTTTGTTACCTCAGAACTCGCGCCATTTATGAACCAATTTGGATTTTTTATTTCTTATTTAACAGGATATACTTCCAGGTTGGTCCCATTTTTGTCAAAATCCAAATATTTTCTGGTTTTTATATCTGGATAATATTCTATTTCTGGTATTTTCATCAACAAGACAAGCACTTGCAATCAGAAAGTATCATTTAGTGAAGTGGGACTAATGAAGAAGACCACAGATGGCCACCGGATAACCTCAACGATACGTATTTCAAGGGCGGCGCCAAGATAATCTCGAGTATGATAGTTAAGCTACTATGACAAAACAAATTTAATTTCGAGTTTCTGATGAAGTAGGTTTGTTTTTGCTAAAATGTTCATAACTGGAGTGACATAAGTTACATTTTGCTTTAAATCATTTATTCAGGCTTTAAGGTATTTGTTTTCTTATTATTAATACTTATTTCTGTATTGTATTATTATGTTGTTATTATTTAAAAACATTTCATTTTACGATGTTGTAGCATAATACTAGATACATTGTACATTATCACTTAATGTAAACATTCATAATTACTTAGATAGATAGATACTGTAAATAATAAATAAATAATCCTTATTAGGGCAGTAGCCACATGAATATCGCTCGTCTTAGGTCGTTTAAGTCTGGACTTAAACGACTATGCTATCTTTAGGTGAAAGGGCGCAGCCAATTAAAATAACTCTTTTTTATTTTTTTGAACTTACTAACGCTCTCGGAAAATACATTATTATGTTTTTAATAAAAAGGAGATATTCTCAGACGTCCACTGCTGGACGAAACCTCCCGATTTTTTTGGGGGTTGGATGAATCCGAGAAGGTCTCCACTGTCATGCAAATATGGTAATATTTGTATATACTGACAATATTACCACCCGGTAATAGTGTATCAAAATCCAATGTTAACGTGCTGAGCGGGCAGAAAAAGTAAATGAAAATCCATTGTTAATGAGCTGCTTTTTATTTTGATTAATATCTGACATCTCTAATAATGCCAAAAGACAAACAAGTAGTTTCTCTACTACACTAATGATAAGATTGTACGTCATTAATTTCGTACAAATGTGCGGGCGGAAAAAGTGTACAAAATCTATTGTAACGTGCTGAGCGGACAGAAAAAGTATATACACATTCATTTTTAGCCATCCATTCCCAACTCGTGTGTATTAAAGCCCTTACTACGTACTATTCTTAGTTTTTTTCCTTAGTTTGATTTTATCTGTATTTGCTAGTGTGATACTTTCGTTTCTCTTATCAGCTTTTAGACGTCCACTGCTGGACGAAGCCACCTATTGCAGGGGCGGTTGTCATAAACCTCACGCTTGGCAGGCGGCTGGGTGATCGCAGAATGTTCATCGTTTACTAAGAGGACACTGCTGCCCGTCCTATGGGGTTTCTGGTCGCAGTTTAAAGAATTACCAGGGTTCACACTTCACTTTCGTTGGCGTGGTCCTAACTTAGATAAGAGGGTCGGCAATTCGGCATAGCCGCAGCGAATAATTACAAATATTTACTTGTGATTTGTTTAGCGTGTTTTTGTTTACTTTATCAAAGGGGACTGCCCCTTTACAGCCGCATTTTCGACTATATCGGCCAGCCAGGCGGACAACAAGTTTTGGCTCTGTGAAGTCGTACGTTTGCGCAAACTAAGTTATGTGGTCTGAAATACCGACCACCAGTCTCATCATCAGTCCGGTACCGCTGCCTGCTTTGATCGAAAAGCCAACATCAAAGTCCGTAATGATTTCGCATTCTTATATCCGATCCACTCTACATTGCCAGAAATAATTTCTTAAATGATTGTCAACAATCGTTTTCTTAGTCGCCTCCGTGTTCTCCATTCTCAGATTTTGTGCTCACACATTTTAACAAAATAAAAAATTTGAGCGAAAAACTTATTTGGAACACCAATTAAGCGAGCTTGCGCAAGTTGCAATTTTTTGAACTGCTGTTAGCAAATGCAGATATTTTATTTTATTTTTTGTTCTATTGTTTATAGTAACTGTGTTTTTTTGTTGTACTCGAATTCCTGATTCCTTTCCCAATGTACTTTTCTAAAATAGTTTTAAGTTCGTTTACATAATTTTCAACGATTAGTATTAATAAAAGATTACCATGCAGAAGGTGGGATAATTATTACTTTTTATTTCAGCTGCTGTCTCTGCTGCTTGCGAGTTAGCTGGAGATCATTTAAATCAAATTGGCGTTAAGGATGGGTGATCGTACTAATCCCATTAAGTTCGGCCCGGAGTGGCTAAGAAATCTAGCACGGGAGCGTTCGATTCGTTCGAGTCCAGGGGCGCAAGCAGGCGGTACGGCGGCCGCTGCAGCGCCGCCGGGCATGGGGGGTGCTCCGGCGGCCCACAGACCTCCCGCCGCTAACCCTACCACCAACACACCAAAAGTGTTGCTTGCCAGGCTTCGGTAACTATCTAATGCCGGCTGACGGGCTGTACACTTTCGCTGAGAGCGGCCCAGGGTGAGGCTCTCGCTAGCCTAGCGCCTCATCGTGCGCATTCACGTGCCGGTATTTTGCTCCCAAGTCAAAAGGAGTCGTTACTCGCGAGATGTTTGTGAAGGCGTCTTGGACTCTCAATGAGAGTATACAGGCATTATTATGTTAGTTTAGTATTGGTGACAGAATTAATGGTGGCCTTAATCATTATACTTTTTCTTTACATTATTCAGTAAGCAACCAACTTTTATATTCCTGTGAATATTTTTCAGTTATGGCCGAGAGGAGATGCTGGCTTTGTATGATCGTCAAACGGCTGAAGCCCCCGCCCAGTTGAAGGCTAACGATACACTCTACGTACCGCGAGGACAACCGCCCTACGCCTTGAATAACTCATTTGAAGATGATACAGTGAGTAGTGTTTTCACTTGTAGAGACGTAGCTTGGTTCTTCTTATTATCAGCTCTTAGAAGTCCTCTACTGGACAAAGCCACTCCCTTACTAGGTCAAATAGTTGAGATAGGTACAGGTACACTGAAAAACAAAGACTCAGTTTTAGCAAACGGTACACCTAGTTTAAAGTTAGGTATTGACACCTTTAGTCTCACTTTTAAGAGGTTGTGAGGTTTAAGGCTACTTTAAGTAACTTCACTTTAGTGAGGTTTAAGGTGAGATACAGTAATTTTTTTCATCATTCCCAGTTTACCTGTGTGGGAGCTAAACGGTACATTGTACCCTACTATTAGTTAGAAACTACATTCCAATTTTTAAATATCTTTGTGGAAAAAAAGCAAAAGCTAAGCGACCTACTATTAAAATATCTGATCGTCTTAAGTGAAAATCTTCGAACGGAGGCCACAAAAACCGGAGGATCCCCAAGCCGCCAATTATGGCAATTATGGCAACACTCATCTCCCCATTTTAAAAGGGCGAGCCTTTGTTCAGCATTTGACTTCTTCTGGCTGATGATGATGAATTAATAGGTATGTCAAATTTAGAAGTACTTACCAGTACATTATACATGTGTATTTTCAGAGAGACAGTATCTCCAGACAGCCTCCTGTAGGGGGTCTATTAGCCACGAGCGATAGGTACGCGGGAGCGGGGCGCGGTCGTGGTATGGGTCTTGGTGACGTCAAGAATCGAGGGATACCCCTTGGTGATATCAAGGGAAAAGCCAGAGGATATAACCGTCCCACTTCTGCTGGAAGGTATGTTTCTTACATACTCAACATTTATAATACGGAACCCTAAAAAGTAAGTTATAATTTATTTTTCTAATCAATAAGCTATTTCTTCATCGTCAGCCCATATCTGTTCATTGACACACTGTTTAAGGGAAGAAATAAAGATGTACACTTCCACGTACAGAGAAAAATAATAGCACTGAGTGCTGGCTAGTGAAACAATCAAATAATAGCTAATTACAACTACTAAGAAATCATTAAAAATAAAGCTTGTTATAGACTTTCGTGGTTATTTACTACATTACAAAAAATATATATATGTAATCAAAATAATGTACTAAGCTAAAAATTACAGATTACGAATTCACTATTAGAAACGATTATTAGAAACGTTCAATATAGAAACTATTAACTGATTTTGAAGTTTGCATAGAAGCTTTCTATGTCGTTGATTGACATTTTTGAGTTACAACATTTAAAAAAACATAAAATATATTTTATTTCAAAATAAAAAATAGGTTACTTACAAATGATAGCTCTGCCTTTTGCGTTAGTTGAAAACTGTGTTGCAAAAGGCAGCGTCTAAAACACAATTCTATATATAGAGGAAACTGAAAAATATGCACTTTATTCCCTGTCACAGGTTATTTTCAATCAATGAGTAATTTTTATAGATTATACATACATACATTTTTACCCATCATCATCACCATCAACCTATTTTCGTTATTTTTACCATTTAAAAAAAAATACTTAATTTATTCACCCTTTTCCAAATCGACGAAAAATGTTGATTTTGATTGCCTCGACATATCAATTTAGCGTTTGACCCGGATGTAACTAATAACTGGCTTTTTTTCTGTACCTAATTGTAGCACCATATTAATATACAATAATTAAACATAGTGATTATGCGGAACAGTATCAAATTTTACGTTTTGCAATATCGTGTTTATTTTTCCTTTTTTGGTTTGGTCTATATCAGATGACGATCGTAAGCACGACAGTGAGTCGTCAGCGACGATAATGTATTATGGCTCAAAAGTAAATATTTCTTCTATGTTCCGTACCATCAGACTGTTTAATTTAATATTGATTCTACGTCAACAAATTATAACAAACACCATTATCTGATTCCCACGGTACAGGCTTGCTTAGTTTGGGGCTAGATGGCGCTGTGTGTGAAAAACGTCCACCAATATATATATATTATATATTGATGTTATGAATTAGTTCCGGGTCCTCCATACTAAGTCCCTTAACTTGCCTGGGCTCTATAGGCACAAAATACTGGTATATTGTACAAAGATATTCAGAGAGCTTATTTTTCACTTTTTAGAGGGTGGCATGCCAATCAGCGCAGTGGATACAGTGGGATTCCTGACGATGACCCGAATCAGTCTCTGAGGCCATGGAGCAACAGCAGTCATCCAACCTCGTCGGGGTTGAGACCCAACAACGGGGAGCAACCCGATTGGCAAACAAAGCAACAACAGTATAGGATGTAAGTAGAACCATTGGGTTTATAAATAGTAAAATAACTTTATTTTTGTGAGAACTAGCTACGTGCAGTCTTTGAAGTATCCGACCTGACACATAGATGAAGTATTTTGTTTGAAAGTATAAACGATTAAAATTGGGGTTAGAGGCTGCGTTGATCTATACTAATGTTATAATTCAAAGGAATATTGCAATGTACATGTAGAATACTAGCAGTGCTTTGCAATTTCACCCGTTATGCCATAGGAATAGAATGCTTTTCCAGGAAAAAAAGCCTGTGTTAATCCCGGGTATAAGCTACCTCTATACCGAATCTCATCTAAATCCATTCAGACGTTACGGAGTTGACTGGGAACAAACATATTTGTATACTTACGAACAAACTTTAGCGTTTATAATATTAGTGTGACTAGTTGTTACCCGTGACTTCGCTCGCGTGGAACACGTCATTCGTTTGCTCAAATACAGTAAAAAAAAGTTAAAAAAAATACATTTTCATTTCAAATTAAGTTCAATATAGAATATAGATTATTCGGTATTGAAACATGTCTGCGCTCGTCTGCAAAAACGAAAACTACCGATCGGAATTATTTGTTGTGTAAAACGGTAACTACTTATCAAATTGTATCAAGATCCGTTCAGCCGTTTAGCCGCGATAAACCAGACAGAAATACATCCAGGCAAAGAGACAGAGTTACTTTTGTTTGCTTTTATAATATTAGTTAGGATAGTCATAACAGAAACAATTAAAGCTTCGAGGTCATTAATGTAGCCCTAACCCGTCAAATCGACGTTGTAATAAAAATCAATACTTTCCTCTCGAACAAAAAACTTCGTTTTTTGGGCAGTTCAGAACTCTCTATACTATAACTGTCAGTCCATACAAAACGTCAAAAAATGCATAAAAATGGTTCAGCGCCATCTGCCGAACTATAGAAAGTAACTTTCTCTTCGCCTATCGTTTTTTACATGTTCGCCACTAAAAAAAAAATGGCTGTAGTATTAATAATGAAGGCTAGGAAGAAGAATGATCGCTAGGCTAGTATGATAGAATACTATTTTTATGAAAAAAAAAGGATATAACTTTTTACTTAAAATACGCGGGTGACGCCGCGGGTGAAACCCTTTTGGTATATAAGTCTGACTATAGATGATTGAACTAGGAAGCGGCAGACTAGCACAAATTGGAGACAGCAACAAGGTCGTGACGAAGGTGAAGAGTGGCGCTCTGCGGATGGGGCGCGGCGGCCTCAAGACAAATGGGGTAAGTTATCCCCGTTTGCGTTACAGTGCTTCTACACTACACTTGTACTACACATTAAAAGTAGCTTGAGCAACTAAGAACACCATCTCGACTCTAATTTTCGCTTCAGTGACTACTGCGCCTTTACTATTATTCAAATGTAAAAGAGTATAAGTACAGCAGAGCCTCGATAATCCGAATCCCTAATTAAACAGATAATAAGAAAAACGCTAGGATCCATGGGCACACCCCTTCTGGGGTGCCAAGGCAAGTCTGATGTTCCTTCTCCGGATGATGGCCCAAGCCGAGTTTCGTACCGCAGCGGTGCCCTTGCGCTAGTCGCCCACGAGCTTCATAATAGTTTTTAGGGCCCAGCGCCATACACGTTCGCCAAAGTTTGGTAAAGCTGTAGAGACCAACAGCATAGTCATTTAAAACCGCGTTCCCCGCCCCCGCGCACCACTCCATTTACCTGTCGCGCATTTTTGCCGCACGCTCGTGTTTTTCGTTAGCGACTGTAATTTATAATAAGTTACGTCGCGGATTTCAAATAAATTCCAAATTATATTAAATTACAAAACCTTTGTTTTATTTCAAAAATGCCTTGTTTCTCCATACCATAATCTGAACGCTCCGTGGCTCGGTTTTTGTTCGTTGTTCGGATTACCGAGGCTCTGTTGTACGTTCAAATGCAAGTCGAGAGACGAATAAAAATGAATTCTTTGCTTTTAATTTATATAATTATCATTGAGAATAATATTAAAAAAATATTTTTGCAACAATCACTTTAAAGTTAAACTATAGAAACTTTAAGACAATTGCAAAATTATTGTTCAATATCATCCTCAGTAATTGTATAACAATAAAAATATTGTATATGCGAGCAAGAGAAAACAATAATTGGATTCCTGCTCTTAAAATATTATAAGAAATCTGGTTAACTCTTTCCTCCAAATTTTTATTATTTGTTTGACATAATAAAATTTTATGAAACCGTTTTTAAATTTAACTTAAAAATTTGCTTATACAAAAACCTGAAAATAGTCATTTGACACAATGTGTCATGTGATTTGGACGGCAATTTTAACTTTGGAATTGAAATGCAGCTGAGTGGGGGTGGCAACAAGAACCCAACAATAGACCGAATCAAGAAAAGCAATGGCACACCAATCGACGCACCTGGGTGGGAGGCGAGGGCAACGAAGATGCCTTGCCCGAATGGTAAATATAAGTTTTAGACCCCATTAAAATGTCGCAGAATTTTGTTTTGTTGTCGGTCTTTTTTGGTTTTTCCACACAATGTCTACGAATAAAGTATAGAATTGTAACTCGTGCAAAGTATTGAAGGGCCATGCTTCCAGCGTAATATTACTGGGCAAAAAGAAATTTTGCATCTAATATCTCAGGGTGACGATTGCTTTGCCGCGCAGGGTTTTTAACAGTTGATGTTCAAAATACTGGGTAGTACTGAACTATTATGGGCAAGGGTGAGTCTTACCATCAGGCGAGCGGCTTGCTCATCTCGTTATGCAGATACATAAAACAAAAAAAAGCCAATCTACACTTATTCTACAGCGGCGGCACACTGACTGACAATATTCTACAGGTGACAGTCAGCTCTCCCATTCTTCTTCGATAAGTCCAAGATAGATACGATACATCGCTGTGAACCATGCGGGGTAATATTGTAAGAGCTATTCTTATTCGTAACAAACATAACTGGCAAAACATAAGTACAGAGGGGGGCACCCAGACCCCCCTCGTTGCGTAAAAGTAAACCTCAATCTCCCCCCCACCTCCTACAACGTACTCCACCTGTATTGTCCTCTTAGGGCCAGACTCCACATAAGCGGAGACGAGACGATAAGAGAGATGTGTTAGAAACAGAACAGAGACGTGAGCTGTGCCTCGCAAGATGGCGACGAGCCGCAGCGGTGACGAAAGATGTGAGCGGCGTGCGGCGAGCGCCACCGGTAGTTCCCCCGCGCCGCACAACCCAACCGACGCGCCCGCGCCACTTAACACTCGCTAGTATAGCACCGCACGCAGCTCAGCTCTGCTCTAGCCATTACGCATCTCTACCCCGGTCTAACAGCTTCCGTGGAGACATCCTATCTTTTCTGGTCTCCGCTTCGGTGGAGTCTGGGCCTTAATCAAGTAACCTTTTTGGTAGGGCTATCGACAATGCGGAGGCGTGCGGTGGAACGTTCGACTCGTCGGGAGCTTTTCACGGATACAGTAACGACGATTCAAATATTCCTAAAAATCAAGAAAATCCGTATCGTAAGTATTAAAAGCTCTAAATAATTTTCATGCCATGGTGATACTAATGAAAAAAAATCTATAACGGACTCAACCCATTACCATAACCCATTGAAAAGACTAAGTTGTTAATTTGTAGACTTGCGTGAAAGATTTCCACAGTATTGTATTTTCTTAATTTGCGTCTTGTTGCAGCACTGACAAAGTCCCATACACACGGGAGCTTTGCCCGTACTAAAATGGCCGAAGAAGGATCCGAGGAGTGGTGGGCATCAGAGAAAGCTAAAAAGCTGTCTCCTAAACGGTTTGATGCCAGTGAGATACAGTTCAAAAAGGTAATTTTGGTACAATATATCATACATATAAAATAACAAGCCGTTTTCTAGGAATCAAAGCACAGACCAGACCGCGTATGATAGACACATGAAATTTGAATGAAATTAAATAATTTTTCATGCTAAGCCAATGAAACTCGGTTTGTGTAATCATAAAAAATAAAGAATGGAATGTCTCAGCATTTTTCGAAAATAATCCCTAAAAGGTTGAAATAGGATCTTTTATTTAATGCAGCCTGTGCAAGCGAAGCCGTGCGGCAAAAATATTTACATATCATACTTGTGATGTTTATTCTAACATTTATTTTATTCTGTTTTTAGTCACTCAGCATGAGCAATGCTGATGAGAAATCCAATTTAAATTCAGCTACAACAAAAAATTCGATTTCTCATGATCCCAGTTCTCAGAGCACTGGAGCAATTCCAAAAAGATCTTATCAAACCGCAATGACTGGCAGTGACAAGCCGGTAAAAGATAAATCTGCTCAGTCACCTGAAAGTAAAGAGGGAGATGATGACAGTCCAGAAAATAAGGGACATTCAGCCACCCCAACAGAACCTGAAGAGTATAATCAAAATAAAACTGAGGATGCAAAAGATAAAATGTATGATTCGCGAACGAACAGTGAGAAACAAAACGATAAGGGCAATTTCCAGTCAGTGATACTGACATCAAATAATACTCTCCGACAAAAACATCAGAATATTGCTGTCACACCTACTGAAACTCCAAAACGGCAACCTAAACTAATGCAATACATGGAAACGACGACTCAGCCCAGACAGCATGAAAGGTCTGCAAAAATTCAATCAATATATTTTTTATCACTTATATTTTGACTCCACACAGCGTTTTTAGCCCCACGCTGGTAATATATCAAGTCACGTATCGCAAGTCTCAGTCGTAATTTAAGTAAGCAAAGTAAGTCACGGTCGAGTCCAAGCCAAGCCTCAGTAAAGTGGTGGAGCCTTTACTAGAGGTTTGCTAGAACAACTGGAGTTTTGGAAACAGCACGAAAAACTTTGTTTCACGACATTATACTATTCACCAACACTCGTGCATGATGACGAACACTTAATTGATAAAAATCCACCGTTGTTATACATTAACACTCGAAACAACACAAGTTTTGGAAGTTAATACTGTGACAGGACATGACTTCCTCACGTTCCCGCCAAAACTCATGTATTATATATTATATTTATTTGTGACTTTTTTTCTCTTTCCTCCAAAGAGGATTTTGGCGTCGCACGTCTTATGCATTTGCCAGTGTCAAGTAAAATTATATATTTTTCAAGTTTTGTTAAATATTATCAAACAAGTCACAGTCAAAGGCGAGCAAAGCAAGTCACGGTCAAGTCCAAGTCAAGCCGCAGTAAAGTGGTGGAGCCTTTACTAGAGGTTTGCTAGAACAACTGGAGTTTTGGAAACAGCACGAAAAACTTTGTTTCACGACATTATACTATTCACCAACACTCGTGCATGATGACGAACACTTAATTGATAAAAATCCACCGTTGTTATACATTAACACTCGAAACAACACAAGTTTTGGAAGTTAATACTGTGACAGGACATGACTTCCTCACGTTCCCGCCAAAACTCATGTATTATATATTATATTTATTTGTGACTTTTTTTCTCTTTCCTCCAAAGAGGATTTTGGCGTCGCACGTCTTATGCATTTGCCAGTGTCAAGTAAAATTATATATTTTTCAAGTTTTGTTAAATATTATCAAACAAGTCACAGTCAAAGGCGAGCAAAGCAAGTCACGGTCAAGTCCAAGTCAAGCCGCAGTAAAGTGGTGAAAACTTTACTAGAGCCTTCTATGGAGTTTTGGAAACAACACGAAAATTCACGTTTCACAACATTATACCATTCACCAACACTTGTGCATTTTCACGAACACTTAACGGGTAAAAACTCACCGTTTTTACACATTAACACTCGAAATAACACAAGTTTTGGAAAATAATAAAATGACGCTACATGAATCCTTCACGTTCCCTCCAAAACTCATTTGTGACTTTAGTATTTCATTTTATTTTTCGTTTGACATTGACATCAACACTGTTTTCATGTGCAAAACAAGCATCAAGCAAAAAAAAAAGATATTATTAAGAGGCCCTTTTGTATTTATTACAAGCTTTTATTTAACTTGTAATGTTTGTATGTTCGGGTCAAATCTTGCAACTGAATTTTAGACCAGTTCCCCTTGTTCAATTGAGTTGAAATTTGGATACCTGTCAATTTTCGACGACTATACAATATTATGAGAGCGAGCTGATCTGATGATGGAGACGGAAGGTTGAGAATGGAATTCCTCAGTAACTACAATAGATTGATCGAGTTTGGACTCAATTTGATAAGCTTATATTACCAATAAAGGATTTCATAAAAGCTTATCCAGATTTTTTTTTTTCCACAAAAACTTATTCAGTTTATTTTTCTTTGCAGTGAGACCGGCGATTTTAAAAAATTAAAGGAAACAGAAAGCAATAAAATAGTTGAAGACATACTACAGATGAGCTTAGATGACGGCATTCCCTCTTCTGCAATAAATCAATTGCTTACAAGTCACAGCAACTCATCCCTGGACTCTTCGGCACAAGTGCCTTACCCTTCGATGCAAATTAGAATGGCCAGTACACTCCAAGGTCTAAACGCACAGCCAAAGCAGAATCCCCCACTTGCTACAAGCATGCCTGAAGCATATAATGGGATGATGCAACAGCCAATAGGCATAACAAACTCTATGTTAAATGCGTCACTCGGCTTGCCTATGCCGAATTCCAGCACCGGTATCCCAGGGCAGGGTATCCCATCTTTATCGAACACCGGATTGTCTAATGCCAATGCAATGGCATCTGGTCTTCAAGCCATGGGCGGGGGCAATTTGCAACAGACTGGCTTACAACAAGGAAGCATGCAAGCTGCGGGTCTGCAGAACAGCCAGGTAGCTGGTCTACAGGGCCTACAAATGCAAGGTCTACAAGGGTATGCAATGCAATCAGGAGGTGCCTTACAGAATCAACTAGGCAACATGCCAAACAGTGGTTTGCAAACAGGCGGACCTGGGCTGCAGTCAGCAAATCCGATGTCTGGTGTGACTAATACATCGTTGTTCAATAACGTGAGTGTATAAAACATTTTGATGTGAAACCTTATTTCTTTGGGCCCGTTTATTTACTAACCGATCGCACTGTCAGCAGCAGATGCAGCATGCGAACGATTTGAGTAATTTTGGAAATTCCGTGGGAGATCCGGTGGCTGCGTTGCATAGGCTTCAGCAAATGGCATCGCAGCGCATGAATACTGCGATGTATAGCAACATGATGTCCCAGCCACCTCCAATAAACAACATGGGAATGCAACAAATGATATCCGATCAGTGGTATTACGAGGATCCAAATGTAAGTACAAGTTTAAATTTACGCTGTTATAATTATGTTTGCGTTGCAGAATAGTTTCGTAGAAAGAATATTGAACGGCTCGAATTGAGGTAAAGCCGTTCTATTGCCTAAATGGTTTGTGAGCTATTCTGCCGTGCTAATAAGAAAAGGCACATCTAAATTTTTTTTCAAAATTGAGTTAAATATATATTCTGAATCACGAAGTGATGTGCCCTTTCTTCTGCACGGCAGTATTTCTGTACCCAGAACATGTTTTTTTGGTTGTCAGTTAGTTATCTCTTACGTTCTAGTTGTACATATTTATTTTTAGCCGACTGCCCACGAAGGAGGGTGTTGTTTTTGGGGTGTATGTAAGTATGTTTGTGTGTTCATATGAGACGCCCTGTAGCCTAAACGGTTTAACCGATTTTAACAAGCGAGGTGTCGTTTAATTCATCTTTACGTCTGGAGTTGCATAGGCTACATTGTGCTACATAGGCTACTATTTTGTTTTTCATTTAAAGATATTAACTGTTATATTTAACAGTGTATGAAACTGTTTCGAAAATATTATTATTTTGTTTCAGAAAACCATACAAGGTCCATTTAGTTCTAAGGAAATGTTTAACTGGTACCGAGCTGGATTTTTTAGCCCGACATTGATGGTTCGTCGCGAGTGCGAAGCAGTCATGAGACCGCTTGGAACTTACGGACCCATGCCTTTTGGTCCCGTGGTAATTATACTGGGAATGATTGCAATTGATGATTATGCTCCGATTATACCTTGCTCTGATCTATCAATTTATCACGAGCACATTTATTAATTAGAATGTTGACATCCGAAATTTAGAATGTATGCCTTCGTCTTGTTGCAATATAGTTTCGAAAAAGGCCAGTAATAATCACACTAATATTATTAATGCGATAGATTGGGTGCAAGTATGTAAGTAAGTAAGTGTGTTTGTTCCCGTTCAACTCTGTAACGGCGAAACGGATTTGAATGAAATTTGGTATGAAGGTTGCTTACACCTACTTTTTTTTCTTTTCTTTTCTGTAGAATAGCGGGTGAAACCGCGGCGCGCAACTAGTGAATAATAAAATCTAACGTTTATTGAAACTACTATGAAATTCAAATCTATGTTTAGCATATTAAGGGACTTGTCCCACCGCCGTCCACGAGAAGCGAGTAGAGACTAGAAACGAGTTAGCGAGCAGCAAGTGTATAGTTCCGATAGTTTTGTCGCTGGGCTATAGCGAGTGTACGAGTGCGACGGACGATCACTCGCACTGCAGTAGAGAATGACCGCTGGGAGTCTCGGCGAGCCGGTTCTGACCGCCAAGCGAGCATCGCTCAGCAAGTATTCTCAATGACCGAGCGAAGCGAATGTCTCAGAGTTTACTGGGACATTCGGTATTTGTATGTATGTCTGTACATTTGTATGTGTGTGTGTATATTTGTCCGATGATAACTTGCGAACCGTTGATCCGATCTTCATTAAATTTTGTTGGCAAGTAGTCCATTTCAATACAATTTTTAAGTTCGAATATGAGCTGAATCGGTCCAGGGGTTGTGAAGATATAGGGGTCGCGAGATCTCAGTTCGGCGCGAACTACTAGTTAATAATAGCTCTTGTCGCTGCGACAAATTAGTGAACCTTGGAGAGAGAGTTCTCGCCGACATTGTGAACAGTCGGCGATCAGTTATTAATATATGTCTCTTTTAATCACACGGAATCTATATATATACGCTTCTTGAACGATAAAATAATTTATAGTTCGTCACTTTCTCGTCGGCTGTGAGACAAGTGCCTTAAGGTAGGTACTCAATGAGAGATCGGATATAATAAGATTGTGACGTGTGATCAAACTGTTTTCATCAAGTGTAAGACATTAATGGTTTGATTATACCATAGGTTACCATTGCCGGAAATTTTAAATACTTTTTTTTACTTTAGGATCTGCTTCCGCCATTCCCGATGGGTGGGGGTTATGATTTACGCCCCCAGCAATCCCACGAGAACATGATGAACCCACAACCGAGTCTGGGAATGGATGTGAGTACTTTGTGTAATAACCATTAATGAATGACTAATTATATTTCACTTAAGATAGGTTTTTACCTTCAAAATGGTGTTTTGAATTCGGCTCCGTTGCAGTCTGTTTACAGCTCCTAGCGTTACTAGCTCCTGCTAGTAACCTAGCAAACAAGTTTCGCCGAAGAGTGCGAAAGAAGATGCGAAAAGTAAGAGTGTAAAAGAGATAGCTATAATGAAATCTGTCTCAAAGGACAGATTTTACAGGATTTTGTTATAGGTCCTTTAAGTTTCGCTGTTGAACAAGGCCCCTTGCCTTTTTGTCTGGTGGTTTGTAGGTGGTCGTGTCTTCCACGTGACATTACAAGATCGCGGTGTGAAGGCGGTCAACCATTCCTCTCACGCTTTAAGTCTCTAAGTCTCGATTCGTCAATGTTGAAATAGTGCCATATTGGTGGTCGCCGAGTGGATGCATCGCCTTAAATGCAGTTTGCAACATTGGCACTGTAATGCGTATGTTTGGTTGATTATTAATTATGTTAGGGCAGACCTTTTGCGGTCTAAATTGTCGAAAACGAAGGTCGCGCTATTTTTATGCAGACCTTGTGGCGCGTTTTGTTGAATTTGTGAAGGTTATGTAACCAACTTCGAACAAAGCGCGCGTCGAGTTTCGAATAACAATGGCGCGACCTTCTCGCATCAGCAGTGTAGGCCGCGAAATGTTCTGTCCTTAAGGGTGATCTAGTCTGTCATTCTTCTTTAATCACACTAATGCGAAATTTTGTGCGTAAGTGTGTTTGTTCCCGTTTAACCCTGTAACGGCTTAACGGATTTGGATGAAATTTCGTATGGAGATAATTTATACTCTGGATTAATACATAAGCTACTTTATATCCCGGAAGTATATACAATTCATATAGGACCGCGGGTGAAACCGCGGGAAGCTGCCAGTACGTTTATATTGCGGTATAGGACAGGGATAACAAAAATATTATAAATCCACGCTCTAGCTACTCAGGGGTGGTTACTGAATTATTATAAACGGCAGTTAAATTAATAACAGATGATTATAATAATAACATAGTTTCACCCGCTATTCTTACAGAAATAGAATATTTTTCCGGGATAAGAAGTAGCCCATGTGTTAATCCAGGATATAAGCTACCTCCATACCTAATTGCATCAAAATTCATTCAGCCGTTACAGAGTTGAACTGCAACAAATACACATACACTTACGCACAAACATTTGCATTTATAATATTAGTGTGATAATAAATAATCATGTTTTAGATCAAACAACGCAAAACTATGCAGTGTGTAGATCGACATAGCTTAGTTATTGTTTAAGTCTAAGGTTGTGCAGCCTTAGACTAAAATAATCAAGACCGCTGGCTTAATTTAAAAATGTTCATACTTGTCAGAGTGTTACCAGTTAAGTTCATAATTGTTTGTTAATGCGGCTCAACTACACTGCCGATAGAAGTATCTCGCGCTGCTCTTAAGAAACTCGATGCGCTTTGTTCGAAGTTGGTAAAGCCGCGTACGCACGTACGAACACGAACATCGCGAACGCAATCATCGTTGGTTCCTACGTATGAATGTTTATTGAATCTCTCGGAACATCGCCCATACATAAAGTATTAATTGGATCGACAAAAACATGTCTGACGAACACAGTGTTCGATTTTCGTTATGTCTGACGAACAAATTGCTCGATGTTCGTAAGTGGCACGCACACGCACACAAATTTGTTGCGTATCATGCAACGCAACAAATTTGTGTGCGTGTGCGTACGCGGCCTTAGATTATAAAACCTTACCAACTTCGAAAGGCGCGTACGCACACACGAACAAAGATGCGTTGCGTGATACGCAATTAATATGTTTGAAAGTGCGTACCACTGACGAACACAGAATTCGATTTTAGTTACTGACACGCCGTGCAATGTTCATGCTCGAGCAGAGCTGTAAGCTCGCAGTGTTAGAATTTAGTAAGGTTATTATAATCTAATCAAATTCGAACAAAGCGCTTTTCAAACTACATATAAGAATAGCGCGACATTCTTAAACCGGCAGTGTATGTCTCGCATTTGAGCCGCCTTCACTAACAATCATCAATTTAACTGGTAACCACTCTTAAATTAAACCAGAGTTCTTATTATGTAACTTCTCTGCTAATAGTCTTCGCTTTCATGAACGCCAGACTGGACTTCATGAATCCCAGTCAGAGCTCCGTGAAGCTCAGTCTGGCTTTAATTAAACCCACTGTAGGTTTCTTGAAAGCGATGACCATTACCAGAGAAGTTACTATAAAATATATGAGGGTGCTGTTTACCTACATGAGCTTTAGTGTGCTGACCTATTTATAGAAGCTTCGAATTCCGTGTTAACCTCTTCAATTATTTTATCCATAGGATCTTACATCTAAGGGACACCCGTCACGTCAGCCTCCCCATATTGAGACTAACGTCCAATACAATCACAGAAATAGCAACCAGACCCAAATTCAAGTGGCTGTGAAGTCTGCCGGACCCATAAAGTCCCGACCAGTCTTACAGACCCCTGCACCCCAACCCCAATTTCAGCTGGTACAAAATAACGAGGTAAAAATTATACTACCAATACAGTCACTGCTTCGAATCAAGTTGGATCGATGAAGACAAACATTTTGATCTTTTGACGCGTATTGCCATTTTGCGTCAAAATCGACGCGGCTTTTTTAGTAAGAACCCTTGGTTCTGCGGCTTTATTATGTAACTTCATTGGTAATGTCCTTCGCTTTTAAGAAACTCAGACTGAGCTTCATGAAAGCTAGACTGGGCTTCTCGAAGCTCAGACTGGGTTTCATTAAAGCTAGTCTGGCATTAGTGAAAGCGAAGACTAGTTATCAGAGAAGTTACATAATTAGGCCGCTGAGTTTTGGAAGCAAGAAATCCTGATCCATGTCCATATTGTGCTTGATTGTTGGACATTTAGTTATCACTATATTTAATAAATGTCTTAAAAATTTGTTTGTTCGATGGGATTTTTTGCACTTGATGCGGTATATATGCTACGCAAAATAATAATGTTCAAATGTTTTTTTCTGAAATAGTACATTATGCTAATTCACTTATTATATATATAATTATATTTTGCACGGTTATCCACCAACTAAATTACTGTGGCCGGCCACAGTAATGACATTGAAGTATATTCTTCAAATAATGAAGGGATAGCAGAACTTGTTCGAAAAATATATTTGCATCCCTTAACTAAAGCGATATAACTTGAATCTTATCAGTGATGTTTTGGTAGTACGTTTTTTTTTTTTTTACTTTTTGTTTTGTTACTGGCTGTATTTGTATATCCGTGTTACTTTGCCTTCGAAAACGTATTACTGTCTGTATATTTCTGTGCTTATTCAATCTCCCCGAAAAGCATGTGAACTTGTGAATTACGTTGTGACTTTTATGTAATGTTTGCGTCCATTATTTTTTTCCAACATCCCCGTTAACTGAGCATCTCTTTAGGGAAATGTTGACTGTTTCTCATTCAAACGTAAAGTATAAAGAAATGAAAGTAACACATGAATTTCATGCATCTATTGTTTCACTTGGTTTGCCGAAAAATTATAGCTTTTCCAGACAACAGACAGCTCGTGTCTTTCTTTGACGCCAATAAAATAACCATGGGCTCATTTTTTTAGTCGCTCATATGATATTTCGCACGAAAATATCATGCGAAATGAAAGATTTACTAAAGTTACTTAAAAATTCGAATGGTTCAAACCAATCGTTGCGTTAGGGAATGATATGATTATTTAAATAATGCGTCTTTTGTTTGGGATTGCTTTCGAAAGTCAGTAATGATATTTTCGTGTGAAATATCATAAGAACGGTTCAAAAATAGAGCCCCATAACAGTAACCACAGTGCAAGTAATCTGCGCAAGTAAACAAAAACAGATATCAGAGTAACAGGGCTCAATTTCATCATCATCATCATCAACCAGCCCTTGTCTCTCTGGCGTCTGTAAAAAATCGCCATCACCCTGTTTTTTACCCTGTCACTTTGACATCTGTCAACGAAATCGCTACGGTGAAACTGGCAACTAGTCAGTAGTACCACGTATTACCTCAGTACCACTTGTCTGCCGGTTGTACCGCGGTCAGGGAAAAGTAACCCTGATACAGGGCCCGTACCGTGAGGTGCTTATTGCGATTATTGTTAGGTTCAGCCGATGACACTGCGCGACCGCAAACCGTATTACCGCGCGATAAGGTGTATGGTCGCGCAGCGTTCTCGGCTGAGCCTAACAATAATCGCAATAAGCACCTCACGGTACGGGCCCAGGTGGTTCTACTGGGGGGCCAAGGATAACAAAGCTTTAGATTAGCAAGCTTAATATATTTTTTCCATTCCCAATGAGCCGTTTTTAGGGTTCCGTAGTATTCTTTTTGACGTTTCATGTCATTTAATTCAGTTTCTTTTATCCAAAACAGATGTCGTGACAATCGTTATACAATAACCATCAAAATTAACGGAATTTATAAGTAACGTCTGTCAAAGTTGAAGGATATTGTTTAAAGATTGTCACGTCATCTATTTTGGATGAAATAGTATTCTTATAGTATTCATTCGTAAGCTTTTTTTTCTTTATCCTCTACAAATTTATTCTCATCACCAAGGCTACTTCTCTTTACCCTATTTTAGTTTTAAAATGGTTTTAATACTGTGTATGTACTTAAAATGTACAGACTTACAGTTTTATAATGACTGTTTTTTGCTCTCAATAAGAAGAAGGTGCAACGTTTCGCTCAGCGCGCGAAATTATGCGTTTTTTGTCAATTGCAGCTTAATTACTCATCATGGCTTTATTGAAACCAATTTTGCGCCAATAAATAAGTTGTTTTAAAAAATTACGGGTAAAATGATCACCTAGATAACATTGGTTTAGCTACAAATCTCAATAAGCTGATTTTCATCTTGGTTTTTGATTTAGTGACAAATGTATATAAACAACTGTACATAAGCTTTCAACTTGAAATTTTGGTTGGTGTAATTTCTTGAAACAATCTATTTATTATCGCAAAATTAGTTTTCGTGAACCTACGATGATTAATTAAGCTGTAATTGACAAAAAACGCAAGGAAATTTGAATTTCGCGCGCCGAGCGAAACGTTGCACCTTAATCTGAATACCACAAACGAAACAAAAACCCATCGAAATCGGTTCTTCAACTATTGAGATAATTATGTCCTACATTTAAATGGCACCGTCTGTCGCCTAACAGGTGAAATTTGGTCAAACGTATTAAATTATTCTATTAGTAAAAAGTTTTCCGCTGGGTTCATTATTTCCGGTTTTTTCCTTGTGAAGTTACAATTACACCTAAGCTACATACCGATCATACATAACCGGTGGGCTTATCCCGTAACTCTGAAAGCGATAGCGAGAGTTGCGCGAGAGGGACCGCGCATAGTGCGACCAAGTTGGTGCGAGCGAGATGGCATGCTCTCGCAATCAGAATCACGAACGTTTCAAAGTAAGAGGATAAGCCCCCGGGTGCGTTTAGTTAGATCGTCGGGTTATCACTACACGAATCACCCGTTCAATAAGTCAGTTTATCCTCTGTATAGCCACCGTAGCGTTCAAAATTGCCATAGATATTTGTCTGCAAGCTGCCAGCTTCTATTAAGTTTGATATCGTTTGTGATTAGGACTATAAATATCAAAAAACGATCACAATGACCCACCTCTGTGACGTGGATCAAAAGTGGCAGTCGCAGATCACACTAGATACCGAATTACGAGATTCATTGTTCCTACAAAAAGTCACCAAAGTTTGAGGAAGGCGCGGAGCGCGACCAAGAATTCTCATTGGCTATCTAAAGGTTACGCCTACTCGCGCCGAACAATCAACCAATCAGAGTAATTTCTTATAAGTGTATTTAGACTTATGCGTGGTGCGCTTCGAGCGTCCTGAATGCAGAATCTATTTATTTATTTCATTACAACAATTTTTACAGGATAGCACCTAATACAATAGTGTAGTTATGTCAACATTTTAAATATATAAGAAATTAGTCCAGAATATTAAATACATGCAATGTCAACTAAATTATACAATTATAAGAAATTAGTCCAGAATATTAAATACATGCAATGTCAACAAAATTATACAATTATAAGAAATTAGTCCAGAATATTAAATACATGCAATGTCAACTAAATTATACAATTATAAGAAATTAGTCCAAAATATTAAATACATGCAATGTCAACTAAATTATACAATTATAAGAAATTAGTCCAGAACATTAAATACATGCAATGTCAACTAAATTGTACAATTATTATTATTAATCTAGGGTGTGATGTGTGGTGGCAGTCCACGTTAGCTGTTTTTTTTAAAGCTATCCGAACAGTGAAAGAAAACAATTTTAGAACAAACCCTGAAACATTCCCAAAACGCACGCTGCATGTGATCGTTTTTGCGTTTGTAACAGTTAGTTTTGCCACATAGAGCTTGTCGAATGCACCGGAAGCGTCTGGATGCAAATAGAAAATTGTACTTTAATCATATCACAAATGGTCTTTTTTGTTTACATTTTATTTTATGTAACATGCCAGGTTTTCCAGCAAAACGGTTTCATTAAGACTTCTCGGTTTTCAGGTGCAATCTTTATGGGGTCAGCCGGCAAATAGTGCAGTCAACCCCGACCATATGTGGATGCAAGCGATGAACAACAACTCCAGAAACGAGAACCCCATTAACAACTTGCCGATGTACTTCTGGGACAATCAGGTATGTGACCCTGTCAACCATTGGTCTAGAAACACATGGATTTCGGGTCAGCGATCAAACATGTCCGAGCAAAAGGCCAAAATTGCAAGCTACTTTGTCGGCTAATACTATAACATCATCACACTAATATTATAAATGCGAAAGTTTGTGTGTAGTATGTAAGTGTGTTTGTTCCCGTTCAACTCTGTAATGGATTTGGATGCAATTTGGTACGGATAGGTTATTAGTAGGTTTAACACATAGGCTACTATTATCCCGAAAAAGTATGTAAGTGTGTTTGTTCCCGTTCAACTCTGTAACGGCTGAATGGATTTGAATGAAATTTGGTATGGAGGTAGCTAAAAAAATTAAAAAAAATCCGTTCAGTCGATAAAAAGTAGCCCATCTGTTAAATAGGCTACTTTTTATCCCGGAAAAATATTCGGTATTTGTAGAATAGCGGGTGAAGCCGCGGGCGCAGCTAGTATTTATGTATAACTAGCTGCGCATTCGGTTTTAGCCGATATTCTACAGATACCGAATATTGTTCCGGGATAAAAAGTAGCCTATTTAACACATGGGCTACTTTTTATCGGCTGAACGGATTTATTTTTTTAGCTACCTCCATACCAAATTTCATTCAAATCCGTACAGCCGTTACAGAGTTGAACGGGAACAAACACTCTTACATACTTACCAACTTACACAATCACACACAAACTTTCGCATTTATAATATTAGTGTGATTCTGTTTTTATATTCTTTCAAAATTGTCAACTAAAAAAACTATTCAATGGCACCCCAACCGCGAATTCCATCTTTACAAGTATGGAATCTACCCTTATTATACGATAAAAGTATTTTTCTAAACTTTAGATCTATCCTTAGACCATCGTTGTGCAAAATTTCATCCATGTAGGCATGCTTATAACTTTGGAAGTTATAAGGCTGTAAAGGATTCAGACAGACGGACGGACATGACAAACTTATACGGGTTCCTTGTAGTATTACAGAACTCTAAAAAAAAACACCATATTTAACTCCGACAGCGCTAGAGTGGCAGCGCTGGCTGTCTTAAAGACATTGCTAGCTCATTCAGCCATTGTCACAGGCGCTCTATCTATTTGCCTAGGTTTCGAGTTCTGCTGAGTATTGAAAAAATATCTCAAGTAAATTGTAGTTTCTTCTGCTGTGAAGCCACTTGTACCAGGCCGAAATGTCCTATGCCCTTAGACATTATGGCATATGATTTAAATTAAAATGATTTAGTTTGTCCATAGTCCTAATATTTTTTACTTATGTACGGAAGGTTTTTAAGATAATTTTGTTCTAGACCCAACATCCATGTGTTAGCAGATCCGTGCTTCTTAACATTATGCGTTTTAGCAGCTTAGTGCGTGTAGACCTTTAACCATTGTATTAATAAGATGTTATATCAGCGCGCATCCCTTTGCTTTAAATGACCGACATTTGTCTGTAGGTGTAATTCTACATTAAATCATAGAAAAATTATACGAGAAGAATGAAATGAGAGAAAAAAAAATGGCGTTTACGTATAAAATCAGCTTATATTCAAATCGCTTTAAAACCTATGAAATTATGGTTAATAGAAACGAAGTATTGGTATATGTCTGAAATTTAAAGTTTAGTTCAAATTAGATTGCAATATACGACGTAAAAAGAGAGAGCGTGCTCTTTTCGCATTTATATTGCTATGTGCATTATCAGATTTAGTAGACCGCTCACATAAAGGTCAATGCATTCTCAGCTCATATACATCATTAATAAGTAAAGCCGCTACAGACTCTAGCGAGATGGCTTAGAAATTTCGCCGAGACTGCGACACTCAAATGTATACTATTTGTCTGTCGCTCGTTTTTTGGTTGTCCCTAAAAACCGACAAGCTATGACAATACAAGCGTATCTAAGCGTAACTATGACAAGCGTAGATTATAGACGATCTCGTCCCGAGGGTTCTCGAGAATTAATCAAGGCGGAGTCGTGCGGCATTGTGGCATGCAAAAATAAAGATACGCATAATTTATTTTTGCATGACACACGTCGCACGATGTTGCTTCAATCTTATTGAATCGTCTCGCGAGAGACTGGAGTTGGGATATTGTAGTATCTATTTGTACGTGCATGTATTCAATGGTTATTAACCTTTTTGTCACAACGCATTTTACTCTCACCACATATCGCTAATAAGACCCTTCATAGAAATGGTCCCGTAAGACACCCGCCTCGCAATAGTGTTACGTTAATGTTTGGTGTCAGCCCTTTCCGTGGACCCCTTCTAAAGCAGCCCACAGATCCCCAGGGATTCTGTACTTTATAGACGATAGGTTAAGAACCCATGTCTTAAGAAGTAAAGGCAATTATTATTTGCCAAGCAACCTGAATTAAGATCGTATGCCCGTAATCATGCATAACTGCAAAACATCTATTACTATCGTAGCTGGATATACAATTCGATACACATATATATATATTTATAATTATTGTAATTAATAATATACGATTAGGCACTTGCCTAGATTGGCAAATACGATTAGGTACTCATTTTAATGCTCACCTATTTTTACTAAGATGAGTTTTAATGCTCACATATCTGTTCCTTATTTATTATTTTATTTTTTTCCACCATTTCAATGAAATGTAGGAATGACGTTACGGACTGGATTGGGCTTCGCCGGGGTAACCGATCAATGTTTCGACATTTTTGAAGTTCGATTTTTAATTGGCAGAGCAAGGTACCCTGAGTTGGTGTTTTTCCGAAGGAACATTTTACATATTTTTTGGAATCTTAAAATCATTTTTTTTAAGAGTATCATTAACTAGAACCATTGTTTTTCCGATTTCTACCGTATATACTTAATTCATCACATTCTCAAAAATACCGATCGGCGAAGGCGGCTTATGTCAAAGTCCTCGGCGATATCATTTAACAACATACTTTAGGCAAGGCTGTAATAAGATCAAGAAAAAAAGTAAAATTACTTTTCTTATGCCATTTTTAGTCCATTTCACGGCATTTACAAAAGATATTGGGTTGGATAGCTATTGGAATCCTTTTATTATTATGTATGTACTTATTAGATCCGCGAATAAATAAATTTTTAACCGCGAATATAGGAATTGGGTCGCATTTTTTGAATCCGCGAATAGTGAAAACGCGAATGAAGGAAGCGCGAATAAGGAGCTTTTACTGTCTATTATATCCGAAATGTCGAAAATTATAATTGTCTTATTTATTAAAGCTAGGCTAGTTCGATGTATGTTGTTTAGATGTATAGATTCACATATTTGTGTTTATTAAAAATCATTGTGGTTTTACGGGTGCGCAATGTGGTTATGTTTGAACTGCGAAAAACCAACGCGCAAGCCGAGAGAGAGAAGCAGGCGTGTCGTTGCAGCAGCCGGCGAAGCGTTATAAACTGTAACTGTATATTAATAAAGTGGCCCCGAACACATGGTTAGGTTATGTTTGAACTACAAAAAACCCATGCGAGCTGAGCGTGCGAAGCGAACGGGCCAAGCAGCGGCCGGAGAAGCGCTACAAAGTAACTGTAACATAGTGGCCCCCAACACTTTATTAATTCAGTAATCTTCATTCAGTATAAAAAAATTAAGTACATAATATTAAGTTCTAGTGCGATGGGCTAAAAAGGCTAAATGTATTGATTGGCTGCTGCCGAGATAGGTTTACACCTGTATTGCGGCAGGCAGCTTACTCCCCTGTGTAGTTGGATAGCGGTCAGTCTTACGACAAAAGAGTGTACTCGTACTAAATTGTAGGTACATACATAGAATTAATTTAACAATAGATGGAACAGAATGTACCTTGATTAAATGTAATCTTGAGTAAATGTGTAGTGTGACCTCTCAGGGAGTGTTGTGTATGTGTGAATATGACCGGAACACGAGGTTAGGTTATATATTATTACCTGTAAGTGTAACATAATAAATTGGCTCCGAACACAAGGTTAGGTTATGTTTGAACTATGACAAACAATGCGCGAGCCGAGCGTGCCACGGTAGCGGCCGGCGAACCGCTACTAAGTTACTAACATAATGCAGTGGCCCCCAACACTAGGTTAGGTTATGTTTGAACTGCAAAAAACAACCGGCAAGCCGAGCGGGTGAAGTGAGATCTACCGACGTTATTTTGCGCCTGTGTGACATTTGTCTGTAAGAGAGCGTGAAAGAATTTCAATGGTTTTTTGTTAGGTGTTTATGACTTGATAGGTGGTTAGAACGTTTTTTATTTTTAGTTAACTGATTCTTTGAAGTTGTTATTGTTATGGATTTATATTGTTCGGAAATTTGAATTTTCGGGATTTTGTTGTTAAGGAGTTCGTTTTGGTGTCATTACTCAAATGACACCATGCATGTATTTTCGAAAAATGGTGTTTCGGAATTCTAGGTTCGGAAACTTGTGGATTTTGTATTTTCGGGCAAATGAGAAAAAAGGTTGTTGATGATAAGGGCTACTTTGAGAAAGTAATATTCGGGTCATCGAAATTTCGAGAGATCGATAGGTAACCCTCCGGCGGAACGCTAGCGTTCGAGTTGCCGTCCAGTCAGGGTTGCCAGACGGTCGGGATTCGTCTGGGTTGTCCCGGCATTTCGTATGATAGATTCCCGACAAAATACAAAATCTCCCGACACACAGTTAATCTTAAAATTCCATGCACAATAATAATTTGAAAATCGCGCATCGTATGCCCTTTGATTTAATAAAAGCTGCGGTAATAATAAGGCTGAATTTTGATAAAAGTTTATTTTTTAATTGTGTGATGTCAATGAAGATTGGCTACTTAAGTTTATTTGAAAGGTATACTACTGTTTTAGGTTCCTTTTTTGAGATGCGTTCGGTTGCCTCTTTAGAGGTCTACTCTTTTACGTCTTTGAGGGAAATGAGTAGTGCAATTAGCTATTTCGTCAGCTACACATTGTCTAATAAAGAAATGTCGAATCCTTATATGTTAGCTTCGACGATGCATCTCATAGGAGGGGCTATGAGCCAGTTGAATTGCAAACTAAAGTTCGCATCAGCCTGCATAGCCATATAACTTCTCTTGAAGCCTTACGGGCCGTAACAATTTCTGTTTCTTTACTAGACATTGCTAAAGGAAGGCTGATTGTGGCTACCCCAAGAGACAAATTCTCCAGCGCACATGCAAGTCATGCCCGCTGTTTACCTGCATGTATCCGTATATCCACCATGGTCAACATCGTTGAAAGACCACAAGTCATGATGGCAGTCTAATCTTTATTGCAAGCCCCTATATTTAGTTCCTTGTAAGAAACGCAATGTACGCTTCGCCTTTATAACGTCAGCTCCCATAGGATTGTCAAAATGCCTCTGAACAATGCTTGCTGCGTTGCTATATCCGGCCTCTGGTAACGACCATTAGGTGTGCTAATGCTTGTACGACTTGTAGGTTTTGAAACTATTCAGCAGGTGCATATTCTCTTAATCCTGGCGTAATTCGTATAGGTGTCCCTTTTTCTCCCACTACTGGACGATGCCTCCCTCAATTTTTTCAAGTTTATGTTATAGTTAATACCGGCCGCTATTTCAGTTTCAATTGATATAACTTAACTTTAACTTAGAAAGATTTTGTTACGAGTCCCTCTAGGCGCGAGGTCGTCAGCGATTGCAGAGGCCTAACGCCGCCACTTATTGTCAGTTAACTACTCTATACCTTCAGATTCTTCTGGCGGTGATGACTGCTGAACCAGTGTCTTTTAAGATATAGGCGCATAAAAAGTAATTGCATCTGTTCCTTCTACAGGTATTGGATTCTCATTTATTAGCCATCTCTTTAAAAATAACATCTCTCGACGAAATATTTGGTTTGTTTCTTTTAACCATACTCTATAACCATCATCATCGAATCCAATCAATATGCCATACACGGCCTTCGTATGCAACTTCTTCCGCGATATTTTCGGAATTTGTGCATGTGCATAGCAAGTACTACAGATAATTCACAAATATCGAAACCATGGCTTTTTGTTATACGAAATCGCATAATTATGGAGTCTTATCCTTATGGTTGGGACAGTCCGATTCAGAATACAGATAGTTCCTGTAATAATTCAGTCCACGGTCTTTGAAGTAGACCTTCCCCATGCATAATAGCCCTCGCTGTTTCAAAAACTGTCCTATCATCTCTCTAAATAACCATTCCGTTCTGGCGTTTGTGCAATTGTTATTTTGTGCATATTGTATGTGTAGTGTCATTCTTTGAAAGTATTTTCTTTACTTCTTCATTGTCTCTGCACCACAAACGCTAAGTAGATACTTAACAGTAAATCCTGCTGTCTTTGTGAGGGCGAGCATCAAAACGAGCTTGGCCTTATCTTCGGACTCGTGTCTAAGAAATGTCTTTGTCGTACGGTCTGTGAAGTCAATTTTAAACAGTACATAGCATTAATAACAACTTTCTGGAAAAGGTCTGTATACATCTGAACTCACAAGTTGAACAAGCTTATTCATATTTATAAATACATATTATAGTACATTACTGTCGCGGACTATACATGATTGTGTCGCTGGCAGCGATATTGATGACCGACAGCGTAGCATAGTGCAGGTCCAGGCCATCGATTTTCCACTGCGCAAAATTGTCGTAGGCAAGTTTTTGTGCCTGACTACCATTGAAACAAAACTCGACAATAATGGATTGCCAAAGGAAATTGCTGGTGGCTAAAACACGCCAGCAATGAAATTTGATACAACTTTGCTGGCGCCTATTCGAGTAACGCGGGAAGGCCGACTTTGCTCAAAGATGGTTGTCAAAATAATGACCACACTACCAGCGTTTTTGAGTAAAATATTAATCTAAGAAATTTAGACCTTATATCGTATGGTCTGCAAAAAATTATCAGCTCCACTTTATTATACTTATGTGCAAGTTAACCAACGTTAATACAAATTAAAGTGGGGTTGATATTTATTTACAAAGCGCCCCTTCGTTAATAAGTCTTTTAAATTAAAATAAAACTTCCATGCACCAGCTTCGTCTCGTCTCCCCTCGCCATAAGATACCTTTCCATTTAGTTTAGGATGTCGAGTCAAGCTTCGTTCGATCATCTTTGTAACAAATGTGACGTACATACATGCGTCTCGATCCGCTCTTTACCATTTATTTTTAGTTACTTCAAAGCACCGATGTAATGACAAAATAGTCTTGTTCGAGTAGTTTCAAAGTTTTAATATAAATGAAACATGTGTAAGGACGCTTTCCTCGTAGACATGGTAAATAAATAAATAATACATCACTTGGGGGAAACTACATACTTCAGACTCGGCGGGTACACGGCCCTCGCCAGCCCCTAAATGCCACTTTTTTTTTGTGATCAGTCTCTGTCCTCATGTAAATACTGTTATTCTTACTTTAGGTCTTGGAACAACTCTATGAAAAAAACACTTCAAGACTTTTCAAGTGTTGGCTCTCTTAAGGATGGACTCATCGAGATGTTTGCCGTTTTCATATAAACGCACTAGTATTATTTTTTTTCGGAAAAGACAGCCCTAAGCTGATGAAGCTTGGTGTGTATAGTAAGACTGTGCAGTATGGCTTTTCGTAGCGTTATTTTTTATTAAAAAAAACAATTTAAATGACCAACAATTTCTTCATAACATCATTCATTCTTTAAATTTCTCTTGCGTATTTCAATATTTTTTTGTTCTCTTTTATTGTCCATTTAAATGCACAAAGTTCAAATAAAAATGGGCAAACAGTTTCTGAAAAAAAAAAACCTAATACGTTTGGATGAAATTAACCTCCAGCGCCTTATCAAATACTTATTGTAAATTATATCTAATCAGTTTTGTTTGCCACTAGTAAATATAATCTTATTAGTAAGTGGTGTATACATATGTTAGGGGGAGACCGTCTGGCGGCCTACACTGCATTTTCAGGAATGTTGTGCCATTCTTTTGCAGAGCTTGAAGCGTGCGGTGTTGTTGGTAAAGGGTTATTATAATCTTATCATCTTCTAGTAACGGGCGCTTCGAATTTAATAAGAATTGCGGTATCTTCTTTAATCAGCACTGTAGGCCGCGAATTGGCCCGCTCTTAAGACGCGGTCATACGACAAAGAAAGGGCCTAAAAATAGGAGGGTTGAAAATCGCGACAAAAAATTAGGCTCGCGTAAAATTTTGTGGGGTTTCTATTCGGTATTATTCACATTTAATTATTTCCTTTCATTATGTACCTTCGTCAAATTTGGAGTTTAAAAGGCTTCAATTCAATTTTTTTGTAACACCGCACCTTAAAGTTCACCATTTTCTATTCAGATATCACGTACTCTGAATTTATGCTTAGCTTTATAATAAGAAGTAATTGTGTACGCAAAACTAGTCATTTTCATAAATGGAACTGGTTTTTATGATATATTTCTCTTCTTCCATACATAAACAACAAAAAAAAATTTTCCACTATTCAATCTTCAAATATATCATAAATCTAAGCATAAGTATATTAAATATTCTGAAACTCATAGAGTTTCTGTTTATTTACTATGTTTTTTAGTTATTATATTCTTCGTTTTTTTATTCTACCATTGATTTTTGTATGGCAAACGTATATCTTTAAGTTTTGTTTCTGAAGGGATCTATATCTCTGACAGACACTACTCTGATAATATCGTTAGGAAATATCGTGCCAAAAAGCTGAAGAGCAATATTAAAAAAAAAACGTAATATGTAACTATTTAACTTCATCTTTATACAAAGCTTCGCAATCCTATGATTGCGAACTTTTGCAATCTTTTTCTCTGAAATTTTGGCTTCACACTTTGAGTATTTAGCCAGTATCAAGTTATGTTATATTTTCGTTAACTATAATAAAATGACAGTGCATTTTGGACTGGAAAAAAAAGATTCAGTCGGACTTCAAAACGTGTACAAATACTTGAAATTTCTAAACAAAAATATCGTGATCTTGTTTGGCATAATTTGTATAATCACACTGCGACAGCAGTCGTGAGAACATAGACACCTCATAAGTAGATAATGAAAAAATGATTAATTCTTATAACAGTACCTTGTTTTACGTAAAGGTTAACATTTGGTTTTGCAGGGCTAAACGAAGACCTGTCAAGAAAAGAACTATGCCGAAGCCCCAATATAGCTCAGGCTGATTTGGCAACAATGTTATTGGCGGGCAATAGTTTACAATCCCAAACAAGTAACATTTCAAGTCATTCATGTCCGAATATATATTTTAAAATGGCATGTTTCTTGATACTTCTGCAATTTTTGATGAATATAAAAGACAATACGCAGATTTACCTTCAGGTATCTTAATTATTTGTTTTATTGGGCTTATGTCGATTTGCCATAAATTAGCTCTCTAATTCATGAACCACGTCTGATTTAAACACGTCTAGGTGAATTTAATTTGTAATTTAGCAGATTGGCGTGTATGAATCAAGTGAATGGTTTTTAGATCGGCCTGGTGCTTTACAAGTTTTACAAACGTACTCGTCATTTTTTATAGCCAATGTAGTTCTCAAAACTTTGATATGTACGTTCGTTTGGATTTGGCAGGAAGGCTCAGGGTCGGCACTTGAAGTATTTCTTTTAATATTTCATCAAAGATTGTTGTTACTGTTTGAAAAATAGTAAATACATTTTACATCGTTGTAACTCGTATGGGCAGATCGCGTATTGTTGTTATTGCAACCATGTAATGATCAAATGTATCCTTGTAAATGAGATAGGACAAGGCAAATTTATGGAATTAATCATTGTTTCATCGTTAACGCTGCTGGTCAGTGTTTGTAGAAACGTTTGTTTTTCTCTAATGAAATAATTAGGTGTTATTTTTATTTGATAGCGTTTATGTTTTGTACTGATTGAATAAGAATTTATATTATGTCAAAAAATTCGACTTTGTTGTTAGGTTTTGTCTGAAGATCTTATTTTTAACAATGTTTATTTGTTGTTTCCATAAAAATTGTGTTAATAATCGACTGTAGATATTCTGGTTTTGTATAAACCACTTTCCAAATTAACTTTTTGTTTATTTCCAGACGAATAGTAATTTACTTTTCCAAAAAGTAGAAATAAGTGCCCGTGTACTAATATTACTGGAACGTATAGTGTACTAAATAAACACATTTGAAGTTTGCGAGGGCCGAGATTAACTGTAGTTTTGTTTATTATTTTACATCGAGTACATTCCAAATATAGTATGCCTATAGCAATTATTTACAACTAAAAGGCAGCGTGTGTAACTGCTCTGTTTGTAAAAAAAAAAGCTAGAGCCGAATAAAATTAACTGTACTTAAATACATTAATATATACCATTAACAGAAGAGCATTTACTTGTTACCAACATAATTTTATATCTATTATCTCGTGTGTTATTTTACTCGCCTCTTGTTTTTTGAGCAGTAAAATTATTTGTTCTAAATTTTATAGTTAATCGTTTTGAATATTACTTTGCGACAGCGCTGCGGAAAACTTCAATTATAAAGAAATACTAGGCTTTGGACAACTACACGTCGATTTTAATGAAACTTTTGGAGCTAAACTGAAAAATATGTTTTTTTTTTGTTTCTTGCATCTTAATAGATTAATATTAGAAAGAATATTAGAATTATAATTTTTTTTTTTTAGAATTTTGGCTTAGTTGATTAGAGATGTGTTTTTTTTTGATTTATCGTCTAGCTAGTATAACATCGAAAAAAACCTAATTAGATATTCCAGCCCTTACTTTATATTAAAATAATTTTTACTCTAATAGTGAGGGTAATAATAACTTCTACGATAGGTTAGTTCAGAATTTTGATTTGCCTGGCTAATTTGTAATTAGCAATTAACTGTATTTTTTACGAGCGTTTAGCGAGCTTTTTCTATTTTAATCTGTCCGCGAAAGTGTTTAGCGCTATCTTTTTCTTGACTAATTTAGGTAGGTTTTATGGGTAGCAATTTGGGACTTGAGTTATTGTTAATATCCGACAAAATCAATAAAACAAGGGTCCTTTATTTGGATATCTAAAATAATCTTAGTTGTAACTACAAACGTATCGCATTTTTAAAAGTAAAACGCCTCAAGTTCGAAATTAAACAGAATAAGTTTCATCAAAATAGATGTGTAGCAACGAATCGTAAAAATACACGTTTGTATGAAATCGTAGGATTTCAGTTAATTGTGTATACGATAGCGAAGTAACACAGCTCACTTCACTATTGAGCTTGCTGTTTCATAGCTAATGCAAGTTGTAAAATAATTTTGGTAGTTGGCGGTAGTTGGTGCGTTGATCCGTACCCGCATTTGCGTTGTTCATCATTGCGTTCGTTGTCCCTCCAGAAGAAGGGACATGGACCGAATGGGTAGCATTTTTGCGAATAGTTATATAAGTTACTAAGTTTTTTTTATTTACTACCCACTATTTATTTTTTTCATTTAGCCAGTATCTGGTATAATGCATCAAGTTTTTCTAAAACTTAGAATTAGGGTTCTTGATGAGTTCCATTATGTTACCTCAGGGACGCGCTTGCACTAAGACTGGCTGTTTGTATGAAAACGGCCCGACTCATGAGTACTGTAAAACTTTTTTTTTAAAGTTCTGCTCTGTGTTAAAACCTACCTATTAGCCATAAGTAGTTGGACAGGGTACTTCGTGTTGATTGTTGGGTCTATCTGACAATAAAACAGATATTATTACTTTAGAAAAATATTGTCGTTAAGGATGTTAGTATATTTTATTCAAATAAAAATATTCAGATATTATGAAAACATCTTATTTTCATTTATAAACCGCATGAATTGAAATGTGGCCATCATCCATTCTATAACATATTCTATTTGTTTTAAATCATTGGCAGCTCATTCGGCCCAGCTGCAGGACAACCTGCAAGATGTAAACCTCCCTCGTCTTTCGCTAATCTCCCCTGTTTAGCGTCTCTTAGTGTATAGAGTGGAGATTTACATCGCGGGAGTATGGTCCGCTCGAAAAGTTTCACCTGCGTCAAAAATTGTATTCTATACCATTCATTTTGTAAACCGGTGTCCAAAGACAGTTCCAGAAAGGGATTACTTCGCCAAAAGAATCGGTTATAAAGCCTGTATTTGTGTTTTTTTAATGATCTTATGATGTTATAAGAATCCTACTTTTTTGTTGCATGCGCAAGGCATGCATATGGCTAGGTTAAGCTTGCCTAAAGTTAATATCGATAATGACATGAAATATTAGAAATATATACAAATTAAGAGCTTAAAATAGTTTCAATATATACTTATATTACCTAGACGGGTGACGAGCGAAGAGCCGAGCATGGCTTTGAAGTACAAAATTCTGGGCAAGCATGACTCTTAAACACAGATGAACCAGATACCTCGTCACGCGGGTTTTGGTCCGATCAAAAGTCGCCACAGTTTGAGGAAAGCACGGGGTGCGCGGAGCGTGACAAATAATTCCCATTGGCTATCATCAAGGTTACGCCCACCACTGTACCGAGTTAGTACGTTCCGTAGTGATGGGGTAAGCAGTAGGCTGTGGCAGTAAGGCAGCATTATTAATCGGTACTTACCTACGCAGCGAACACTTGGGTCGACTGCCGCTCTGCCATAGTAATCGCACTCACTCGAATCTCAACTCACTAACATAACATTACTACACAACACCATTAAAGTACTAATTCTTCCTCAGTGTCGTGCACTCGCGGATTTCCTGAATCAGTGTGTATTGTCACCGTACGGATGTGTAAATCTAATTCAAGATGGGATTGAAAACCGCGAATCATATTTCCTACACGCTGCATAATAAAATTATCTACTATTAGTTTCTATTCACGCAACATTGTTGTAAAATTCCTAGTATTTAACTTCAACGGTAACGACCAGAAGCATCAAGCAAGCACGTGCGACTAAAAAAATCATAAACTCGCATCCCTTCGGGAGCCCCGCGGATCACAGACTAGATAATAATTACTACGCAGCGCGCGGCCGCTGTTGGTCGAAAGGCGATGCATCTTTTGATAGACCGCGCCGCGGCTTTCTGTCAAAGAACATTTTACCCTTTCGGCAAAATGTTACCAGGGTTGGATTTAGGTACGTTTGAAACGATAGCACAAAAATTATAAAAGGATATTATTTAAAAAAAAATATAATACTTACGCTTCATTAAATTTAACCTATTTCCAAAAAAACGGAAAGGTTCTCAAGTAGAATGTTTTTTTTAATTTTATTTTTCTTACTTCAACTCAGAACTTCGTCATTTATGAACCAATTTGGAATTTTATTTTTTAAATTGAAAGAGATACTTCCAGATTTGATTTTCATCAAAATCCAGTTCTATTAATGGGATTCATTTGGAATTGAGGAAATTCCTCAAATATGATAGGCACACATTTAGCGATTTTGGTATTTTCATCAACAAGTCCAGCATTGTAACAGAAAGTAGTCCACAGAAAGTAGGTATAATTTAGTGAAGTGGAACTGATGAAAAATCAGAAAAATTATCAAAGGATGATGAAGGCTACAGACGGCCACGAGAATTGATGAAATGCAATGATGCGTATTTACGCATTTTAGTGAAAAACGCATCATTGAGGATTAACAAATAATTTTTTTAATCGGTTCATAAACGACGGAGTTCCGAGTAACAAAAAAAAAAAACTACTACTTGAGAACCTCCTTCTTTTTTTGGAAATAGGTTAAAAATAATAAAGCATACTATATATTTTTGTAAATTTTAAAAATTTTGTGCTATCGTTTTCAACGTACCTAAATCTAGCCCTGCTTCTGATTTTTTTCTCTAGTCTCACCACAGTCTCACGCACATGCTAGATGCTGCCGGTCGATTCTATCGTGATTTCGTTGCTTGTCGAGTTGAGTCCAAGCAGAAGGTCCCGAGTGCACAGTTTAATTAGTTAGTTAGAATTCATCAGTGTTCGAATCCCTTTACGGTATGGTGAAAATCGAAAATGCAAGTCTGCGTTTTGTTTAATGAGTCACAACACTACTTTATACGTACGTTCGCCAGAAAGGGACAACTGCATGGGATATCCGCAGTGAGGAAAAGGGATAAGTGACGACGTGTCCATTATACGCTGAGCTCTGCTGTCTTGTAAAACTGAATTATTTTACTTACCGATGAAAAGTTATTCCGTATTTTTTGTAGTTTGAGTGCGCGGATGACTTTCCACACAATTTCACTACACAGATAGTCATTTTTGTTTACTGTTGGTTGTCAGGAAATTAAAACAACCGTCTTATTTTGTAAGCCGCACGCACGCACGCACAGCTCTGGCACTTGGTCGGAACTGAGGTTCAATGTTTGGGGCGGCGTCTTATATAAGTCTTATAAAACTTATGTGTTGCGCGCTAGGCTCGTCCTAGACTAGGTATGTAGTTCTATTCATCTGTGTTCTTAAAGTTAGGCTTCCGATTATTTAGTGAAGTGACAAACATGTCACGTCACTAAAATCCATTTTAAAAAAAAGTTCTCATTATAAATATATTATATATAAAAATCTTTAGTTTTTATATTCCGTTTGAGTTGATAAAAATTTCTAAAACTTGATAAATGGCACGGACCCCGGAGTCCGTGGAGCAATATTGTAAATTAAAAAAAAAATATATATATATAATATGTATCACATGGTGCTTGTTAATCGGTGAGGCAGCGGTTGTGAGGATGTTGTGTACAAGATAACGATCAACTTTTGAAAATACACTGTAAAAAATCAGCTGTTCCATACAAAATGTTCGTGAATCTTCCAATGAAATGTATGGAACAGCAGATATTTTTTTCGTGTATTTTCAAAAGCCGCAGAACAAAAGTTGTTCGTTATCTTCTATAACACATTCTCACAACCGCTCCCTAGCCGATTAAAAAGCGCCATGAATTCATTTATGCAAAGTTGCGTAGTAAAATAATAATGTATAAGGTTGTTCATCTTTTGCGATACACTTTATTTTAAACCATTTATCCGCTTGTGTTGCTATTCTAGGTATGTGGAAGAGTAATCTTAAATAGCCTTCCTGATACAGAAAATACAAAAATACAGAAAATTTTTATTCGTGACAAAAATACATATTAGAAAATTAAAAACATAAAAACACAGTATAAAGAATTTACGCTATTTTTGTCACAAACCCGATCCCAACTCAGCATAATAGTGAATAGTGAGAGAAGCGATCTCTCGCTTTTCGGACGCAAAAAAAAAATTGTTAGCCTAATATTATAATTCAGAGGAATATAGCCGCAGTCGTATCAGGACCAATAAAGCTTCGAGGTATGAAAATGAGTACGTTCGTTTCGAGGAAAAAACTTCGCTTGCACGATACAGAACTCGCTACATTACGACTGTCAGTCACTATGAATGTCACATGTCACATATGAAGTAGCATTGTTGGTCGCGCTATCACGGCTAAACGGCTGAACGGATCTTGATAAAATTTGATAAGGATACTGTAAATCACAATGACGGACATAGGATACTTATTTTACGTCCACACGAACGAAGTCGCGGATAATAACTAGTTTTATATAAATAAAAAATGTGATAGAGCTAACGAGAGCGCGCATATTATGTCGACCTGAAAAAATTATCACCGAATGACAATTGACAATTGATAAAGACAATTGTCCGTGCTAAATGTTCCAATCAGCATTTACTGACTGATTCAGGGTTCTGCTGGTTAAATTGCTATGAACTACGAGAGGAATCGGTTAATGTCTTACACTGGCAATCTTTCGCCAAGATAAGCCGAGATAGACATCACGAAACAAACTCACGTAGTAAACAAGAGTGACTACGAGAAGTTGTATCGGGATGTCTCTCCGATTGTGCACCGTAGAGCCGCAATCCGCATTTACTGACTAATTCTGGGCTTGGATGGCTGGTTAAATTGCTATGAACTACGCGAGGAATCGATTAATGTCTTACATTGGCAATCTTTCGCCAAGATAAGCCGAGATAGACATCACGAAACAAACTCTCGTAGTAAACAAGAGTGACTACGAGAGGTTGTATCGGGATGTCTCTCCGATTGTGCACCGTAGAGCCGGTAAAGGTTATCGTAAACGCTTAATGCCTTAAGTATAGAGTTCCCCGCGTTTCTTTTCCTTTTGAGAGGCTGTGCCATCTTCATGTATCAGCGTCATGCAGCGCATCCTTCAGTGAGGTATATTATGGGGTCCGTAGTACAACGATTATAGGGAACCTCATAAGATAGTTGTGTCCGTCCTAGTCCTAATTGAATAGAATAGCCAAGATTTACTGCAGAAAACGTCAACAAAACCAGTATCTGCTAGTGTGTAAAAGTGTTTCGCTTTTAAACATTATCGGAGCTGAATTCTGAAATCGGAGTTACTTAAAGGATAATTCCTATTAAACAGGACCCGGTCGGCTTCTATCATTCATATCGAACAATAAAAAAAAATGGTAATTTATGAATTACACTATTGCCATATATCACACGGGCATGCAACTTATTCCACTGGAAATTCTGATGCACGAGGCGTACTATCACATTAATATCAGGGCTTATTCGGACTCGGTATCATTTCAATTAAGCTTAACCGCATCGTCATCAGGTGAGATGTTGTCAATCGTGAGCTAATTCGCAATGTGACTTTATGTAAGGTGGTTTTTCTTGTTTATAGCCAGCGGAAGTGCCTGCGACCCCGCTGCTGCCCAAAACAATAAAAACTGAAGAAGAGATTCTGGCTCAAATGCGTGCAGCGCAGGCGCAGGGGCAAGGCCCGACCTCGCCGCTCTCTTTCTTCGCAGAGTCGCCGGTTGCCGCGCAAGAGGTCGACGCTAACACCGCGAATGCCGCGCTCAATGTAAACCAGCTTCAGAAACTTATACAAAAGGACACTTCCGCGCCCGTTGCCGGGGAAAGCACCGAAAGCGAGCAAAAGGTGAGGGCGACAGAAAAAAATAGGCCATAACCAGTTCATATTTGAACTCATATTTGACTCTTAATTGAGCACTACCGGACGGTGCCCAAACGGCATTGACCGCAAAGATAGATACGTACATAAGTGTTCGTACGTAAGGGATCCCCGAACAGGCTTCGTCTAATACACAGATCACACTAGATACCGCATTACGAGATTCGTTGTTCCTACAAAGTCACCAAAGTTTGAGGCAGGCGCGGGTCGCGGGGAGTGCGACCAAGCTTTCCCATTGGCTATCTCAAGCTTACGCCTACTCGCGCCTAACAATCAACCAATCAGAGTCATTTCTTATAAGTATTATGTATTTAGACTGATTCGTGGTGCGCTTCGAGCGTCCTTAATGCAGAATCTAGGGTGTGATCTGTGGTCTAATACCGAAATTCGATTTCGGTCTTCGTCAAGATAGCTCTTTCCCTACCCTTTGCTAACACGTATTACCTTCGACAGGTGCCTGAAAAACCTGGAACTACACAACAGAATTCGAGTGGAGTGTCTTCCCCGAAAGGAAACAAGACAGCCGACAAGAGTTCTGACGCAAAACCTAGCAAAGAGGTCGTTAAGGCCGACAACATAAAACCTAAGAGCAAGGAAATTCCCAAGCCGAAGAGTAAAAAAGCAAAGGAAGAAAAGAAGGAAGAGACATTAGAAATTAAAACGAAAGAAGAAGAGGTTAAAGCAGAGGTATGGTGTAATTAAAATAATATGTTAGAAAAGTAGGTAATAATAAAATAATAAAAATAATTATAATAATAAATAATAAAAATATTAAAATAAATGCAAAAACCCAGCTGCATAGACTTAGAGAAAAAAGATGAAAATCGATCAAGCCGTGTCGGCGGCAGAAGGTCACATAGGACAGACAGATATCCTAACTAATATTATAAAAGCGAAAGTAACTCTCTGTCTGGATGTGCACTTTCTGTAATCCAAGGTACGGGACTTAGTATGGAGGACTCGGACATAATTCGAATAATTTGCTGACGTAAAATCAATATTAAATTAGCCCCCGAATACTGAAACGTTTGTTAACTTTGAAGACAGATTAAGTCTATTGCTGCCCTTGTCATTTGCTTAGTACTAGACAAAGGCAGTATTAGAATTAATCTGTAGTAAACAAACGTTTCAGTATTCAGGGGTAAATTAAACAGTCTGGAGGTAGGGAACATGGAAAAAGCGAGCCATAATACAATACCGTCGCTGACGACTCACTGCCGTGCTTACGATCGTCATCTGAAATAGACGTAGCGCAAATAGAAAATATATTATAAAATGTAAAATTTGCGTCTGTTCCGGATACGAATTTTGTTTAATTATTGTATATTAATATCAGAGGTTCTTTCTAAAATTATGAACCGAAAAAATTACCTGTTTTTATTAACTTCCGGGTCAAAAGCTAAATTGTAATAAGTATATCAATATCACTCTGAGAGTGATTGATATCATATCAACCTATATTATTATGACGTCATAATATAAAATGTAAATCATGTATAAGAAAATCCACAGCCTTGTCCATATTAAAACACATTGATCAAAATATAATATAATTTTTCCAGAAACGTTCTGCGGAGCCTTCGCCTTCTCCGAAGGTCAAAAAAGAAGATAAATCCAGCAAAAAGGACTTAGACAAAGAAAAAAAGGTATAAAATTACTGTTGTGTTTTTTTTTTATGAGTATCACCTTGTACAAGAACATATAGCATTTTTGTAGGCCTATTAGTAATATGAATGCTCCTATACCAACTCTGTAGTCTTCCACAATACAATAATTGTTTTTTTTTTTGTTATCTTTTGTGACAGAGCGAAACAAAGTTGCGTTCGGAGGGTAGAGGACTAGTTTATCGTTGATTTTCGCATTCGCTCCTATGTCTAAGTAGTTTTTAAGTTCTAATTCTGACATTGAAATCAATTGACATTTCGCGTAATGAGGCGTTTTCCATAAAAAAAGAAATCCTGGTAATAAAAGTACCCAATAGATGGCGTTAGATGTACTTTGAGGTTTTTCTGTCACTGTCAAGACATGAAAGACAAAAAAAATTATGTGTGTCTTTTTTTCCTCGTGTTTTTTGGCTCCACATATGTATTTAGACGATTTCAAGTAATGTAACTATGTATTTGACTTCATTTGAAATATTACAATAGTTGACACTGGCTAAATACACAACATGTGGAGCCAAAATTTACGATCTAAAAAATAAACAGAAAATATTTCGACAGAAATGACAATGACAGGTAAAACGATAGGACTATTACGCCATCTAGTAAGTATTTTAGAACTTTTTTTTTTGAAAACGCCACGTTACTTTTTCATTTTTCATGCATAGTACATTTAGCCAGTGTCAAGTTTTGTACTTCACAATTAAAACAAATCGTAGTCTTAATCATTAACTTCAGGCACACCAGTTCAAGTCATGCTTCAGTAAAGTGGAAGAAGCTTTGCTGAAAGCTTCTACGGAGTTTTGGAAACAACTTGAAAAGACACTATTTACAACTTCATTGGACTTACCCACAAGTTTAATTATCGGCTTAGACCTTAAAGTTTATTAGATTACTTAGATTTTATTTGAAATTTTAGAATAAAGGATACATGAACCATATTTGAGATAATAATCATCAACGGCCTATTCAATGTTTGTAAACTGCTATACGTAGGCATTTCGTACAGAACGCCACAGTGCTGCAAGCCCTGATAAACAATATACAGTTCTGTTACTGAAAGGTGCAACAATATTGAAAGGTATGTAGTACTCATCATTATGAACAACATTTATTATGGGACCAACCCAGAAACCGCAAAAAATACTCACCCGTTCCATACATTTTGTCGAGTGTCATTGACATTTTTCTACGGAGCAGCTGATTTTTTTTTTCGCGATTTCAGGGTTGGTCCCATAGTAAGAGTTGTTCATAATGATGAGTACATACATACATTTCAATATTGTTACACCTTTCAGTAACATCTTGTATAATATATAATATTAATTTCCGTGCTTTTAAATCGTATAATTCGCATACGAGTGACTTTAGAGAACTAAGTGCGAAATGTGTTTGCTCAATAGGAATGGCTTAAAGAAGGTTTCATCATCGTGAAGGGCGCCGATAAGAGTAAGGATAAGGACAGCAAGAAAAAAGCGGAGGAGGCTAAAGTCGCCGAGGAAGCGGAGCGCAAGCGGTAAGTGAAAATAGTTCGATTACCTACGCAAGTTGTTTTTTTTTAAATTATGGATCTTGTTGACGAGCCGGGAAAGGCGCTCACCTGATGGTAAGCTTCACGCCTGCCCATAACAGTTCCATTAATAGTGCCATCCAGAATTTTGAACTTCTATAGTTCAAAACCATGAGAGGCAATGCACTGCGCTCGTAATCATGAGCTATTAGATGTTAAATGTCTTTATACCCAGTAATTACGCTGGAAACAATGCCCTTTAATCCGGAACACAGTAATGTATGCGCACTACTGCTTGGCGGTTGAATAACTGACAAAGGTGTGGTACTGCCCCAGGCGAACTACAGAAGAGCCCTACCACTACAAAACTCTAAACGTATATCAATTTTCTTTCCAATTAAAAAATCTTTAGCCAGCTTTAGATGGATAGTAATGTTTTTCGAATGTGTGTGCAATTAAAGTTCGCAGTCTGTTTTACGTTTGCGGTTTTTAGTACGTTTCGAAGTGGCGCGTCGGGAAAATTTAAGGGATGTCTGTTTGATATCTGATCTCATTCACTAAATAATATCTAATTAACACTACAATACTAATACTAACTAGTATTATACATTCGAAAGTAGCGCTGTCTATCTGTCTTTCTGTCTCTCTGTCTGGGTGTTTTGTCGCGTTATCACGGCTAAGCGGCTAAACGGATCGAGATGAATTTATGCATTGATATAGCTTAAGGGTCGGAGACGGACATAGGCTACCTTTTTTTTGTAAGTAAATAAATTAAAATATTGCCCGTTGACATCTGACAAAGCAACTGGTCAACAACAACAATCTGATTTAACTGGTCTGTAGAAATATAAGAATGAAAATGTATGTATGTTGTATTTCTCACTGTTTTTTGCACACAGAAAAGAGGAGGAGAAACTCGCTGCTGAGGAAAAGAAACGTCAATTAGAAGCTATTAAAAAACAACAGGTAAGCTGTTTCGATACAAACTAACATCGACTTAAAATTGATATTTTCGTAGGTTAAAAAATAATTTTGAAAAATATATCACTGAAATAGTATCCGTGCGTTTGTGAAAAATTATAAAAGTTTATCTAATGCAGCGAGTATTCGCTAGACTTAAGCGCAAGCCACACTAACGAGACTTAATTGCAGATTCATATAAAAAGTAACCTAAATAGCATTTAAAAAAAACAGTCAAATTGAGAACTTCCTCAATTTTTGTGAAGTCGGTTAAAAATAGCCCAAATGTGCGTATTTTAAAGCAGGAGGCGAATCAGCAAGCAGCACCGGCGCGGCAGCCGGTCGAGCTGGTGGCGAAGAAGGCTCCGTGGTCGGCTCCCAGCCAGGGCATGCAGTCGAGCGGGCACGAGGGACCCACGCTCGCGGAGATACAACGCCTCGAGCGGGAGAAGAAGCTCGAACAGATGAAGGAACAACAGCACATGATGCAGATTATAGCGCATCAGCAAGCCGCAGCATTGGCCAGGGAACAGGTATAATTCAAATTCAAATTATTTATTTCATCTAAGTACAGATCAATAATGTAGCAGCACTATACCCCAAACTGGGGGTTCAATTACTTAATTGAACCCAGTTTGGGGTATAGTGCTGCTAGTGCTACTACCCGTATCTTGGGGCTTAGGCCTTCCCTTCAAATTAAACTATTTAAAAGTACATTTAATGAAAACATTCAGTTATGGAACTACAAAATTAGAGAATTAAATTAAACAGTAATAAATATGTATCAGGATCCGCAAAAAGAAAGTAAGAACGTAGAGTTTAAAAATTTAGGTTTGATAATAATAGCTTTATAAATTTTGAAGACTTCATTCAGTAAGTACATATTTTTTTTTTACATTTTGTATCATTAGTTTTATTTTTCTATTATTATAAACTAAAAACAAATTAAATTAAAATTAATAATGCTCCACACTGATAGCAAGCATTCCCGGCGGCATCTCCGACGCTAACACAAAGACACGGACAATTAAAACAAGACCAAGAGACAATTTAATTCATCCTTAAAATCATCTTCCTGGCCGGGAATAGATACCGGTCTCCTGATCATTAGGCCACACAAGTACGGCCACGTGTTAACTATTTATTGAATAAGACATAAAATCAGTTAGTAAGTTAAAAGTAAAGTCTTTAGTTTTTATATTCAGTTTTAGTTGATTACAATAATTGTAAAATTTGATAAAAGGCACGGACCCCGGAGAGTACGCGGAGCATCATAGTATATTTAAAAAAAAAAGTCTGTTTCTTTTTACGAATAAATAAAAAAATAAAAGACACCAGTTATCTTGGCTATTTTACAATAGACATTGGTTGTGTAGGAGGTGCAAGCTGGACTGGGCTGGGCGAAAAAACCAGCCAATACAACAACGAACCAAACCTTGTCGGAGATCCAGGTGAATATTTATATATTTTTCTGTAGACGCTTTCCTCTTTTTCAGCGCAAAGAGTAACGTATAATAATTATTTAATTACAAAATCCAGGAATGGTCCTCCTTAGAACTGGCATTAACAATTATTATTAGTGGTCGAATCCATTACTGGTCATACCTTGAAGGCATTTTAAGAAATGGGCACCGACCGCCGAAACGTTTTAAAAAGTGCATGTTTGCTGTGGTGTTAAAACAACTTTTTGAGTGTATTTATCGTATAATTCATAATCGTTTATTATTAAAAAACGCTGCACGTTTTTACCCGCTATCCTACAGGGTTAATTTTTTTTAGAGATGAAAAGCCTATTCCTATTTATAGTTTGTGCTACAGTTCGATTCGAGTCCGATTACCCGTTACGGAGTTGAGTGTATTGAAACAAAGAAGCCAACAAAATAAAACCACAGATGAATTATTTTCAATTTTAGCTTAACACCAAGCTAAAATAAATAAATATCTGGGACATTTTTTGCACACACGGTCATCTGATCCCAAACTAAGCAAAGCTTGTAATATGGCTGCCAGAGACTGATATACGTACATAGATATTTTTAAATACATACTTATATAGATATTAACACCCAGATATAGAACAAACACAAATATTCATCACATCAATGTTTGTCCTAGATGAGAATCGAACCCTTGCCCCCAAACACAGAAGGTAGGTTCACTACCAACTGAGCCACCGGGGCAGCTGTGACACTGTTTTAAAATGTGTAGGATAGAAAAGTAAACTGAAAACTCAGTACCCATCTTGCTAAATGGAGTACAGTACGCGTGATGTTGCATGGTTTTCGTCAGGCGGAGGCGCGCAAGCAAGCAGCCGCTGTCGCTGCGGTTGCGCCGCGTGAAGAAGTGCAGTCCACGCCATCGCCGATTAACGCCGTGCCTTGGGCCAACGTGCACAATGGAGGAGGTACCCTCCCTTCCCATACACTAAACCCGGCTGTACTCGCACTAATACTCATACACTCTCGTTGCACAGTTTGGCACTTGTCAGTTTTTATGTTCGAGTCAAAGAAATGCAAGGAGCAAGATAGGGTGTTTCGGATAGAGCTTATAGCCTGATTATCACTTTAATTTCTGTGAAAGAGCTATTATAGAGCTGGTGCAATACTTATTTTGTTGACGTTTTCAATGGAAATTACGTCTCATTCGGAAAACTACGTCGCGTTTAATATGCCGTCAATGTGGGTTATCTTGCGTCAATTTGTTCGGTTATGGCATACTGTCTCATTCATATTTTGGTTATAAATAGTTGAGGATATAAATAAGCTCAATGTAAATTTAAAAAGATGATTGGTGAAACCTTTACCGATAGAATAATACGGCGAAAATCGGTATTCTAAAACAGGTTTTTCGTTTTTTCTCGGAATCTAGAAACTATTGATGGTTCGTTTTTTTTTCATATTAAAATTGCCATTTATGTATAGTAATGTAACGTCCAAGACAAACTCGTTTTATTTAAAATAAACATGTTTTTTGAGTTATTTGGAGTTTTCCACATAAATGTCGCTTACGCTATTTCGCGCCGACTTGTGCGTATCTCGTTCTGCGCGCGATGATCGCATACATTTATCACTCTTTCGCATCTTGGATTTTAACTGACGACATATCGACTCGGGCCGTCATTCGGCCAAAACGGTACCGCACTGTGAGCTTGTGCCGTGTGCTTATTGCGATGATTGTTAAGTCCAGTCGCCGAAGCTGCGCGACCGCGAACCTTATCGCCGCGCGATAAGGTTCACGGTCGTGCAGCGTCGGCGGATTTACCTAGCAGCCTCTGCAATGAGAACGTCACGGTACGGGCGCTGTATTTCCTTCACCACTAATCTTTATTAAACCCGAGATATGGATTTACGATTATCCACTTAGTATCCGCCTTCTTCTTTCTTGTTTTTTCCATCCAATTTTCTCTTGAGTTCATGTAATGTTGATGATACAGTAACCCCCGAATACTGAAACGCTTGTTAACTTTGACAATAGATTGATTCTAATGCTGCCTTTGTCTGGCACTAAGCAAATGACAAAGGTAGCAGCAGACTTAATCTGTCGTCAAAGTTAACAAACGTTTTAGTATTCGGGGGTAAGGCCTATTAATAATGTAGTAAATTGTTTTTTACCTTGTGGATTTGTATCAATCGGGACTGCATTGCAGCTGGATTTTGGGACAGTCCTCACCCGGAGCCTGTGAAGCCAGTCGCGAAACCCGCCGAACCAAAGGCTGAGCAGAAACACAACAAAAAGAAAGTGACTGTGATGGCGCCGTCCAAACAAGAAAACGCGCCTTCAGTCGAGTTTGACATGTGGTGCTCTAACATGCTCGTCTCGTGGCGGGACACCGGAATTGATGGTAAGTGCAATGTATAACAATACAAGCCGTGGTAGCTCGGTGGGAGCATGCTCGCTCACGTTCGTGAAGTCGTGGGTTCGAACCCGGGCGGGGGCTCGTACCGATGAGTTCTTTGGAACTTACGTACGGATATATCACTGGCTTTTCGGCGAAGGAAAACATCGTGATGAAACCTGCATATATCCGCAGAAGAAATTCGATGGCGTATGTGAATCCGCCAACCCACACTGGGCCAGAGTGGTGGATATGGCCCAATCATCTTTCGAGGGTAGTCCGATATCAGCGACGCTTAAAGGCTGAAGCAGAAGGAATGTACCATCAGCTGGAGAAAGTATCATCAGACGATCTTATTTCGCTAGGTGGCATACCACCGTCCCATTCGCGCCAACTTGCTTACACTATGCGGCAAGCGAGATGCAGTGATTGCAATTCTGGTGGCAGTGGGTTCCACCCGACTAGATATGACATATCCAATCAAATAAATCGCTTTTATATATAGGTTTTACTGAAAGGTGTGACAATATAAAAAGGTATGTATGTACTCATAATTATGAACAGCTTTTACAATGGGAAAAAGTAAACAAAAGTTCCATAGATTTTGTCGAGTGTCATTGACATTTTTCTAAGGAACAGCTTTTTTTTTTTACGCGATTTGTAGCGCCTGGTATAATCATCTCAGACTGAATGAAACATCGATTGTTTGTTGTCTTACTACGACATGTGATTTTGTTGTTTGGCACAGTTGCCGTTTTATGGAAAGTGTGATGATAATGCGTTTGCTATAAACTTACTAGCCGCGCCCCGCGGTTTCACCCGCTATCCTACAGGAACGTATAAAGTTTTCGGGATAAAAAGTAGCCTATTTATTAATCCAGGGAATAAGCTACCTCCGTAGTAAATTTCATCCAAATCCGTTCAGCCGACACTGGCTAAATACACGTGCGGAGCCAAAAAACAAAGAGAGATCACCAGCATTGTGAAAGTCGCGGGCGATCGGTAGATGCAAGTGGCACGTTGTCGGTCGGTGTGGTGCTCTAAGGGGGAGGCCTATGTTCAGCAGTGGATGTCTTCTGGCTGATAATGATGATGATGACCTGCAACAATTCTTTTCCAGTACCAACATTCGTGTCTTTCTTGAGAGACATCGAGTCGCCTTACGAAGTCAAAGACTATGTGAAATGCTACCTGGGTGATTCGCGCGAGTCCAGCGACTTTGCCAGACAGTTCCTCGAAAAACGGTAAGTGCTTATTGTATACTGGCTGCGCCCCGCGGTTTCACCCGCTACTCTACAGAAACCGAAATTTTCCGTGTTAAAAAGTAGCCTATGTGTTAATCCAGGTTACAAGCTAACTCCATGCCAAATTTTATTCAAATGCTTTCAGCCGTTATAGAGTTGTTCGGGAACAAAGACACTTACATACTTACATACAAACTTTCGCATTTATAATATTAGTGTGAAGAAGCTAAATTGAATAATCCAATTTGATTTTGCCCTTTCACATGTTAATTTTGTAACTTTTAGTCCAGCCAGTTGATCAACTTCCTTTTTAGGGTTCCGTAGTACTTCAAGGAACCCTTATAAGTTCGTCATGTCCGTCTGTCTGTCTGTCTGAATCCTTAACAACCTTATAACTTGTAAAGTTATAAACCTACATGCATGAAATTTTGCACAACGGTAGTCTAAGCAAAGGCGAGAAGAAAAAAAAAACATTTTTTTTTATACTGGTAGCTCTCTTATATGTAAAATTGGGGTTAAAAAAAATATTCGCGATACCCCATAATATGGGGTATCGTTGAATAGGTCTTTTAAGGTTAGCAATTTTGGAAGCATAAAAAAATCATAATATAATTTTATTGCTGTCATAAATGTAGAGAATGCTATAAGGCTATGTATATATAGGCTATAATGCTATAAGTTGTGACTGACATCCGCTCTATCGTGTCGGATTACGTCCGCGATTGCTTTATAGTTTGCACGTTTAGGTCTTTACAATTCTGGGCAGTAGAACAATGCGCTACTGCCCAGAATTGTAACGCTGCTGATGGTATCTGGGCATTAACACAAATTGTGTCGCTGCCCAGATAGCATCAGTCGCGACTAATGGTAGCGCCCGATGTTTGGTTACCAGTTTAAATTGCGGCTTGTCGTCATAGTGTTGTGTGTGGTTAGGTCGCGGCTGATGCGCGTGGGCATGGTGACGCCGTCGGACGACTTGTGCTCGCCCGCAGTCGCGGTCAACCCGCGCACCACCTCCGTCTCCGACCACGCGGACCTCAAAGCCAAGGGCAAGAAGACAAAGAAGAACAAAATGCTGAAAGTGGACGCGCGCAACATACTCGGCTTCTCCGTGACCGCGTCCGAGGACCGCATCAACGTCGGCGACATTGACACCGTCTGATACACGCGGGCGCCGCACGCGCCACTAGCCCCCTGTGATAATGACAGACCACTAGACACCACTCGAAGCGAAGCCGGCGCCGACCGATCCCAGCGAACCTCGCCTGTCAATTCCTCCTAACCTAGTGTTCTAACATGAACTTGTGATCCCCTGTGTTAGCGCATAATATTTATTGTGCCTTCTGAGTGGGTAGTTCCGCGTGACTGCACCGTTGAAATTACTACAATTATTTTAATTTTTAATAATATATGAATGTTTGTATTATTGTTAGTTTGATCATTTGTATTGTAATTGTTTTGTATTATTTTAATCGCATACATGTACAGCACCGCAATTTTTTTTAAAATTAGGTTTTGAATACTTACTGTGTCAAATCAAACCGTGGAAAAAGAAGCAGATTCAATTCGACTTGCAATTAATTTCTAGTCAAAAACTGCATCATATTTATAAAGAGAGTTAAAGATCCGTTCGTAATTTAATTAATGCCACGCCATGTATAAATTCCTATTTTTTATTGTAATGAGAGCCATGACTTTCCCATTGCAGTGCAAAGGCCTAATGTTCAAATTCTTAATCAAATCTGCTGGGTGTTCTTATAAACGACGGTAATACTTTGAGAGGGTTCTCAAATATTAAAAAAGAATAGGACTTTAATATTTGACAAATTTATCCAGTACAGTGATCAACATAATTCGTAGAAAAACTTCAGCGTGGTACGCCGCCGACTGGTTAGCTTGAGCATTTGGATTATTATAAACGTTCAATGATCTAGGTAATATTTTTATTATTTTCTTTTGATGTTTCTTCTCGGCTCGGTGCATCCCCCACAAAATTTCAGATGTCTCCCACATCTGAAATTTTGTAGAACGTAAAACTCTAAATAGCATTTGAGGTCCTCTGTACCCCCTGAGGGAGACATTAGGAAGGGAGATATCAGAAACTACTCCAAAGTAATGTTTTAAGTACTCGTGCATTGCACGTTATATAAAAAGAAAACGCATGCTTATAATAATTATTTGATCGGTTTTAATTATCACTGCAGTTTTATCCTTAAACAATCCAACGCTTATTTAATATTAAGTTTTGTGTTCAAAATAGACGCGTCTCATTCTGTTTGAATTTTAGTTCCTTTGCTGGACTTTGCAATATTTTCAAAGTTTACGATGGCCATATTTCTTCGACATGTCTTCTTCAAACATTGTCTATAGCTTAGTGATCGTTACATTTTTTTTTTAATTTAAAATATCTATAATTTTCTTTTAATAACAATCTTCTACCAAATCATTGGTTCTGGGCGTTGATTACGCACCATTCTGTTATTTTCAGTTTAGTTTCCATTAATAATTTTTAACCGTATCTTTTCCATGTACATTAAAAGTGTCTTCTATTTAATTCCACACACTTGATTTGTACTGGTCCTTAATTTATTTGAATGTCTCTTCGATTATACCTCGAGTTTACATCTATGTCAAAGTCTCATCGATGTACTTTTGATTCAAGATAGGACTTTTTTCATCTTTCTTCCTCGGCTATTCAAAAGGCTTTTTCCCTCGTTACATAGTATGCAAAATTACTATTAATATTTCAAAAAGAGGTGTTGCAGCTAAGATGAATTATTTTCAGTTTTAATTTATCTTAAGTAATTTTTTTCATATCCTAACTAATATTATAAATTTGAATGTAACTCTGTCTATCTGTCTCTTTGTCTGGATGTTTGTCACGTTATTACGGCTGAACGGATTGAGCTAAATTTTTGCATAGCTATTAGCTTAAGGGTCGTAGACGGACATAGGCAACATTTTTTTTGTAAGTCCACGTGAACGTAGTCTCGGGTAACAACTAGTTTATTATAAAAACAAAACCTAAAGTGACGCCGGCAGCGGGCAAACGCTTAAGCTACCGGTAGTTAAGGCTGCAGAGTGAGGAACTGCCTGAAAAAGCGCGCTGTGTCCAGCGAGAGCTTCTTGAGGTGTTGCTCCAGGCTGCAATGATCGTCGAATCAACATCCCACAGCGCGGTAACCTCGTGATCCAAGTCAAGGTACTTGTTGCGTTGTCCTTTTCTAGTCTTATGGCACGGCGCTGTTCTCTGAGAACGGTTGACCACCATGATATCAGGCTTTTTGGCGACACTAGTCCATGATGATATAGCGGTCCCAGTAGAATAAAGCCCGCCTGTTCTTGAGACCAGGCGCAGGAGAGTACTTAGGGGGCCGTTTAATTTTAACCCACTCCGCCCCTCACTTGTCAGTGACAGTAAGCAAAGCTCTTGCCAACCCCAAGATTTATTTCCGGGAGTCTCCGACCATGTTTTTCGATTTCCTGCATGTGCATGTTTGTAGGAATGACATAATATTATGTGTTCATATCAGAATTAACAATTTTTATGCAAAAATTATAATAATCAAAGTATATACATAAATTAATATTGCTAAAACATCCCCCCCCCCCCAACCACATTTTGAACACAACTTCTACTAATATAGAATTAAATAATCTTTGGAATTTCTATGGAAAAACTGAAAAAAATTATAATAATTGAAAAACTATGAAAACTGACGTGGTTTTGATACATTTTGTTTTAATAAAACGGGAATACTCACGTTAAATTGAGTCGGTTATTCCGACTCTAGTTTCGTTCACATTCGGTGACTTTTATCAAGGAATGCTCAGCGAGACACGCGCGCGACCTCGTCTTGCCTTGCATTGCACTATAGTCGGAATAACCGACTCAATTTAACGTGAGTATTCCCGTTTTATTAAAACAAAAAATTGAAAAACTATTAAAAATTTACGAATACCTAAAATATTACTTAAAAGTTCGTGCTGATATCTCCTGTACTTAGAGAAGACTCCAATCCAAGATTCCTGATGTCTCCCCAGGAGGTTCACCGAGTACAGAAATTAGTAGATTATGCACCAAGGGGATGAAGCAGTGTCTTATGTCACGGGCAACTTATTGAATCCCGAGCGAAACAATTTTATAGCAAATTTGAAATTGAACTTAAATCAAATTAATTTACTAATTACAATTAAAGACCTATAGATAAAAATAAAAACAAAGCGCGTTAACAATGGATTTTCATATAGCTTTCCTGCCCCTCAGCGCATTAACAATTTTTTTAAATATTTTTTTTCATTTATTGTTGACACTAATGACGTAATTTCTTACTTCTCTCATTTTTAAATAGGTACTTTCCGAAAAAGTGTAGTATGAAATTTGTACATTTGAAATTCAAAATTCGATATAAAATTATCAGTCAACTTGTCCATTGCCCATCGTCAAAGTGGAGGTATCTCCGTCGAGCTGAAAGCGAAACACGAGCGTGCTGTGCCCTATGCTTTCGTCACGGGCGTAACACGTCATGCTTGCTCCTCATTCCACAATTGAAGATGTGAGCATAGATAACGTATTAGGGGGCTGCTTCGAACCTTCAAACAGTTCACGTACTGGCGACGGCCTTCGAAAGACAAGGAAGAGCCGTACCCTGCGAACCTACATTATGCTATTCTTGAGCCGACACTACGTACGAATTCTGGGTCAAATTCGATAAACCGTGATAAAAAAAACAATTCTTCAATGTTGCTATAGTCGAAGCTAAAAGTATTAATTTTTTAGCGCAAAAGTCAATGTTGACAAATTCACAACTGTCCAAAAAGACTTTTCAAAAATTGCAAATCATAGCTAACTATGATTTGCCAATTCGTGAATTTGTCAACATTGACTTTTGCGCTAAAAACTTAAATACCTTCTTCAAGCTTTGGCTATAGCAACAGTGAAGAATTGATTTATACCTTCTTCAAGCTTTGGCTATAGCAACAGTGAAGAATTGATTTTTATAGCACAAATTTAAACTTAGAAAAAATTGCAACTTTGTAGACATCTACATATATTATTATGTCATAATGTTTTTTTAACTTGGCTTTTATGTAAGGTTGGTGTAAATAGGTACTTTCTTTATTAACATGTAAATAGGTGTAAATCATTGTAAATAAAATAGATTAATATTTTTAAATACATCAGATATACCAAGATATTATGATGTACTTACTACCACCGAGGAGCAGCCATAGTTAGATTAACTTCCATAAAACCTCAAAATTATAATTTTGATCATTATTATAAGTACGTAATAACAAAAACATAACTTTGTACCTAGTTTAAAAAAAAATGCATTTTAAAATGCCTACCCGCTAAATAAGTGCATTAGTTTGCCGCAGTGACCCAAAATGTGTCGGGCCCAGATACTAAAATGCCCACCTACCTAAATCTACCTATCAACAAGGGACCTGGTGACAAAGGCGATCAGAGCTTTGTGAAAGGCCAGCGACGTACCGCGCAGCGAGCAAATAAATACAATATTTTTTTGTAGTGCTGCCCCACAGTCCGTGCATTTTAATTGTAGACTTATATTTTTGTCAACTATTACTCGTCTTCTAAATATTTTCGCAATTGCCAAATCTATGAAAGAACATCACTCGAGAACGGCTGGACCGATTTGGATGATTTATTTGTAACTGTCAGGAAAAGGTTTCGCGTCAATTCGCGGGCATCAGCTAGTATAACATAGAACTAAAACATTTTTACAAATTATGGTATACTGCTGACGATAAAATAAATAAGTTTAATAGTAAATACTTCATGTCATTTTTTTCTCCACCATGTCAGCCTAAATTATGGTAATGATTCTATGGCCGTCGTTTATTAGACTACCCCGTACAAGTGAATGGACAATCCCGCATGCTTCAATTCTTGCTTACACAGTCTAAAATAATAATTCCCTTGTTTTAATATTGTTTCATTTTTCGCTGATTTGACATAGTACAAATGCCATTACGTTGAGTGTCGTATAAATGTGAAACAGTTATTTATGTGTGTGAATTAATTAAGTATTTATGCCTCTGTGAAGGAAATTATATACAAGCTGGAAAGTGTATGGCTTGATGATATGAAAGTATGATCTAAAATGTTAATTACAGAAGTTGTGACCTTTTTATCAACGCTAACCAATTATGTATAAAATCCTTGGCCTTTATATATTTAAATCGGCTAACTTAGTAGTAAAATTTCTATGTACCAAATTAAGTTTTAGCGCAATGTGCGATGCCGAAGTTGACATAAATTTCAACCTTTTTTGTGACCCCGATAATTGTCGAATAGTCATGTTTGATAGTGGAGTAAATTGTTAAATGTAAATGACGACATACCACGATGCTTTATTTGTCACAGACATCGTTGTCATTCGGATGTCTGCTGTACGTGTACATAGCACTATATAAGGCTTTACTTATCATAGCTTTTTACCACCGCTATGATCTTTCGTTTGTCCTTTCTAATATACGATTTTCGTTTTTATTAAATAACATGTTTTACGCTAACAAAAACAAATTAATTACGTAAAGGGATGCTTCTAAGGACAGGTAATTACTGCTCATAGCCTTGCTAGATAACATTAATAAATAACTATGAATATGAACAATAAGCAATAATACAGTGAAATAATATATTTTTATAAAGAAGTTAATTATTTACAGAATTTTCGAATAACATATTTAACGCGCAATGCAGTTCAGTTCTTTGTATGTAACGATGTAAATATTTATTGTATCTCAATCAATATAATTATTTTCCCATGATATAATATTTTAGACAAGTTTACTGCAGTTTCATAATTAAATAATTTTGATAGCTCTGTTTTAAAGTTAACACGCTTTTGTTTGAAATTTAAAGAGCTTGCACGCATGGCTCAAAATCTCCAATCTGAAAAATATCACACGACATGAGAGAAAACTTCAATTTTTATTTGTACCTGTATAATTATATGCCTCGGCTTTCGATGAAAATATGAAAGGCATTCACTAAAATTGTGCCTAAAAATATAAAAAAATTAAGTTAATATTTATATAGTTACCCTGATCTCTGATTTGTGCTTTTTTTATGTTTCAATGGTTTTGTTTGATATCTTCTTCGATTCACATTTCAGTTGCCGATTTTATATAACATTATGTAGGTACTTCATATATAGTTGCGTATACATAGATTTTATATCGTCAGTGTAAGTCGCATGTTTGTTAATTTAACTTTCGACTTTTCAGAGAATCGTCGATTTTCTGAAAGGGCATACCGTATGGATTTTTTCTTTTTGGTAATTTTGAGCCACATCCGGTCATTATTTAAAGCAAATTTTATTATCTATGTAGTTGTAACGTTTTTAGCGTATGTTTTAAGCAGTTTGTACATATTTTTTAAACGTTATAGTTTTGTAAATAATTTTGTTTCTTATTAGTCTTAGTGTGTGTTATTTTTTTTTTTTTATTAAATGAGCCTTTGCCAGGGCCTGTTGCGGTCCCATTGCCAATAATTGTAGGCCTGGTGGCTGAGCACGTGATAGGTCGACCGACCGTCAGGCTCGCTAGCGTACTGTACGCACAGTCGTTTATTAACAGCCCGTTTCCTTCAGAGCTTGTCTCGTTTTTGCATTCGTAATATATTTGAAGATAACTAAATAAATGAGTGGTAAATAAAAAATTTTTTAGAATAACAATGCCAATATTTTAAAGCAATTTTTATTTAAACTTTTTCTATTTTGAATTAGAAAAAAAACAAATACTATATAATGCTCCTTCGCCAAAATAAAAATAATAGCATAAACATTGCTAGAAAACATTGGCAATAGCAAAGAATATCTATCTACACGAGAAGAATAAAAATCTCATTCAAAAAATTGTGCCCCCAAAAATCTGCTTAAAACTAGATGGCGCTGACGTATTTAGTCAGCTAATATCCAAACCGCTATAAAATCCGATTTAAACATGGTCATGGTAAATAGTATTAGTATAAATTATGTCAGCTATTAAAGTTTTAATTCAAATTAGATTGCAATGCATAAAAAATTGTGTTTTCAACGCCATCTCTTAAGGACCTAGCGAGTTTTGCAAATAAAATATAAAATTTATAATTTTACTGATATTACTAATGCAAAAATATTCATAACAAGTCGCGTTTTTCCCCGTATCACTACGAAAGAGTTAGCTCGGGTTTCTATTTCAAGTCGAGCAGAAAGTGACGATCATGTCGCAGATAAAAGTACTATCGACATTGTCTTGCGTCCTTATCAGTACTACAATCGAGTTACGCATCTTTGTAAGGACATATCAATCAAATCAAATTATTTATTTGCAATAATACATGTTAATAAATGGACCTCCCACTAGGTGGACCGACGACATTGTGAAAGTCGCGGGCAACCGGTGGATGCAAGTGGCCCGTTGTCGGTCGGTGTGGCGCTCTAAGGGGGAGGCCTATGTTCAGCAGTGGACGTCTTATGGCTGATGATGATGATGATGTTAATAAATAATGTTCTTATAAATTATTTTAGTATCACGGTGTATCTAGTCTGCGAGTAGTCGTGCAAATATTATATAGTGCATATACTCTTAGTATAATTTCTCTGTGGCAATAGTATTCTAAAGATATTGTTTTTATTTATAAATTTATGCTCATTCGTTTTTAATCTTAAAAGTTGAAAATGTGTAAAAGAGATGTGCTCTGGCTGGAATCGTTGTCTACGGCGAGAACTGGGTATCGTATACATCAGATGCAAGGCAGCGTTCTGATTGGCCATCAAACACGAGCATCGCATTATTGTACCAACTTGCTACTCAAGCATGTTCCATCTTTATTGAGCTCAATTCCTATTTAAGGTCCCAATTGATGCAAGCTATAAAAAATATTTATCGTAAAAACAGTTTTTGGAATAACTTGTATTTTACGTAGGTAACCGAGTGCATGAAAATTATACTGAATTTATTAACATTCGACGATTAATTATATAATTAGAGCATTACGACGACATGTTTTGAGTAGGTGTAATCGAGTGATAAGTAATCGAGCAGTTGTGTGTTCAATTTAGATGTAGGGATAGATGTCGAAACCTATCCCAGTAATGTTTTAATTTATATTATTTAATGATTTGTTTTAAAATCGTTATTTTATATGAAACGTCTTGTCCTGTACTCTAATTGTCATTATGAAAGTAGTATATATTATGTGAGTTAGGCATATTGAATTAAATTGTTAAGTATAACCGATATTGTTGGGAGTTTAACGACACTCCGAATTGAGACGATCGAACTTAAACAAGGGGTCGTTCAAGTATTGCATAAGCGTCGAGGGACCGGCTTTCTTTGTTTATCTGATGATTACGGGGATGGAGCTTCAAATCCTTGTAATCATCAATCGAATATAAGCAAAACTGAATAAATCTACCGACTGACACAACGCATAGCATGAGTTTCTTATATATTGTACATTGAGACTCGTCGGCGTCCTAATCGAGCGCGATCACGCGATCTTCGCTAGTTCGCGCAAATTTTGACTATTGACGTTCGCGCGATGACTAAAATGTCGAATTAGGACACCAGGGCCCGTACCGTGAGGTGCTTATTGCGATGATTGTTAGGGTCAGACAACAACGCTGCGCGATCAGAAACCTTATCGCGCGGTGATACGGTTCGAGGTCGCGCAGCGTTTTCGGCTGAACCGAACAATCATCGCAACAAGCACCTCACGGTACGGACCCAGGGCCTGTATCTCGAGGTGCTTATTGCGATGATTATTAGGTTCAGCCGATGACGTTACGCGACCATACACTTTATCGCGCGGCACCACGGTTCGCGGTCGCGCAGCGTCGTCGGCTAAAACTAACAATCATCGCAATAAGCACCTCACGGTACGGGCCCTGTTAGGTATTAATATGTTTGATCGTGAGTTCCTACGAACAAAATCCTCGCGAGATAGCGACGATCGCGTAATCGCTTTCAATTAGGACTACGGCGAAGGAAGGGTTTTAAAAAATGAGTCCGTTTAGGTGGTTTAAATAGGGGATGAAAGTTTCAAAGGATGTTTGTCATTTTTATTTTGTATTTGCGAGGCCTAAGGCCGAATTTCTGTACAGATTTCTTTAAAACTGCGAGAACAGAAGTACTTAATACTTGTCCGGCCCCTCTGTTTTGTTAATAGTGTACTTGTTAACGGTCTGTGTATTAGATTCTATGTGTACAGTATAAGATTATGTGCCCCTTATTCATAAAGGTTCGTCAACTTAATTAATGCTCTGTCAAGGGATTGTCACGAGATAAAGCAGGCTAGTATAGCTATTACCGATAAAAATATATTATTTACAATAAAATATATTATAAAAAAAATATTTAGTAATATAAATTAAAAACGGTTTTATAACGAACAAGCGGATGACCGTTGACTCACTCTTAGAGCTCTTAGACCTTGTGGCGATGGTGATCGATTCCGCTCGCGCGCATCGTGCAATTAATTTAACGCCACCGGCATGACTCGCCTGACTTTGGCAATAAGTCCCCTGGGCCGGCTGTAACAATAATGATTGTCCGAGTCTACGGATTCGTCTCCGCATAGTCAGGATGCCGGAGACAGAGATTGTGACGGAGATAAATATGCCCTTTATTCTGAAACCAGTTGGACAGGATTCGTCTCGAGTAGGAGATCAAAATGTTTTATTAGTTATGTACATAATCGAATCCTTTCCGACTAAGTTCCGGAGCTCCAGTTTTGTATCGTTCGTATGATAATTCGAAGGAAAACATCAAGCGAAATGTAAGATTTTCTATTGATTGAAGCTAATTCGAATAGTTCAAACCACCACCGTTAGCGAGTGATGTGTGGTTATTTAAAAAATGCGACTTTTGTTTGGGATTTCTTTAGAAAGTCAGTAATTTTGCATGATATTTTCGTTCGAATATCATATGAGCGATTGAAAAATGGACTCCAGAATACAGGGCCTGACACACTTTAGTTTTGCTCGGACATTGTCGTGGACAGTTGTGTCCTCCTGCGAAACCTAAAATGCGTCATGATATCTTCTTGTGCATTTCAAAAGTGCTTCCATCACTCCGAGTAAACAAACCGGACTCACTCAAAAATATGGTAAAAAACATTAATTATTTGAGAATTATAAAAATACAATGTCCAACAATACAATGTACAAAGTACAACGTTTCAAACAGAAGGAGCTGGGCATTGTTATAATTAGTCACAAAATAAGGGAGCTGGTTGCACTCGTGTTGGCTCGGCGCACGCAAGTATAGAGTGCACTTTAAAATATTCGAGCGAGCGAGACAGCGATGTTCCTTGTTAGTCTGAAGTTTTGCCGGACCAGCTCTGAGAGCGAGATATCGGTTTTTATCTGTTTTTGTACAGCGGCTTAATTCTATTAATGTCATATTATTTGCTACACTTATACGCGGCTAATAGACTTTGGCGCCCGGGCGCTCCTCTAAATATTCACGAGCTTCATCTTTCTCTGTTGTTCTTTTAGAAGACCGATGAGATAGGTGACGATAGCAATTACTATTATAAATACTTCACGCTATTTGCTTTGGTATATCTACATCTTATATTATGCAACGCCATTAAATGAAACTTATTCACAATAATGAAAATTCAGATAAACAGGTTAATATATTTTAGTTCATTATATCAGACGTTACTTTGCGGAAGTCCATCTTCAAACTGTCTTCAAGGTATTTTCTGTTTTTCCGCTGCAGTATCGCGTCTAGTAAAATAGGAATTAGCCCGTATCCCTACAATACTATGTCGAAACGTGTTTCAATTCTACACAAGGCATCATTAGGACGCGTTGACTCGTGGAGCTTCGGGCTTAGAATGAATAACACTACACATAAATGAATGAATGAAACAGTACTCTAGAGATATGGGTTCATTCCTATTGTACTAGCCGCGATATTGCAACCGAAGATCTGAAAAACAAGAGATTTCTTAAAGATACAGTTTGGACTTTATCTTAGTCCGCTCAAGGTCGCTCAAAGTCAGGATATTGCTACTGGAGTGCCATTGGTGAATAGAGTAGGCAGTTTGTTGACTATAAGTGCTAGCCCAATGCCATGTCCATCCGGTAGGAAGTCGTTGATTCTATTGCTGACCCGAGCTTACTTCCTCAAATAGTTATTTGTGCCTTAAATAATTACTACATTATTACCTGATTTACATTATTTGTAATATACTGAATAATATAATCACTTATTTTATATAAAGTGTAAGTTTGTGTACGCGTGTCTGTTAGTTCACTATCAATTAGAATGTGAAATGTATTATAGTCAGATAAAATTTTATGACTGTTATTAATTGTGTAATTGTAATTTTATTCTCGTGTAATAAGGGTGCCTTCAATTTGGACGCGCGGCTATTGAGCTGCAGCAACTATTGTTTTGCATCGGTGTTCGGCGTATTAAGCGCGCGGTTCCCGTATGCGGTACACGCTGCGAAAGACCGACGCGATAACGTTCACCGTTTGCGCTATTGAAACTCATTGCCGCTGCGTTCAACGCACAGATGAATGTTCAACGCAAAAACCAATGCGTAGTGATTTCTTTATATATAGTAAAAGAGTATGGGTCAATCGCAATGCGTCTAGCGCAGCAAGCGCCGCATAAAGGTACCGCGATTTAGTATACTGGGCGGCGCCGCAATATTTAGGTTTTTGAAAATAAAATCGAACAAGCGCGAGCCGGACTCGCGAACCGAGGGTTCTGTGCCGATCACAAAATAGTTCCGAATACATACTTTTTAGTGTGAGCCCGAGTCAAACTTTTTTATCATTTGTTATAATTTAAGAGTTTGAATTACAAATTTCAAAAACAATAAACGTTGAAAAAACACGTTCCCCGTAATAATAATTGTTTTATTATTATTATTGTTTACTTTACTGTGAAAGTTTAAACCGGCTGCCTATAACGAACAGACTTCGCACTGCGCTGGCTTGTAATAAAGTCCCATTAGCATCTTCTGTGTAAGGTATACATATAATCAAAGGCCCCGGAGCGGACAGCCGCGTTAGGTCAGCCGTTCGGCTGACCATAGTGTGGTAGGTAGCCGCATCGCAGTGCGAATAAAAGCTATTTTATCGTACATATTTTGATTGCGGTCTACCTGACGGCTGGACTTGTTCCGGTTAACCGCAAAGTGCTTAGATATCCTAACTAAGGAACCCTATAAAATCCCCCACCTCAATCCGCGTGCGGCGCTGTCCCGTTTTGCATCGTGAGCTTACCTTGAATATGTACGTCCTAGTTACACCGCATAGTCCCTGCAGCGCATCATGTTACCGAAACTTATCGCCGCTCCCGGCCAGAGCTATCTCTTTCACACATTTTCATCATTTTTGAAGATTATAAATCATACTGAAAACTTAAAAACGCTTATCGTAGGAATGCATAACATTGCCGGTGTTTTATAGAAATTTTCATGCTACTTTTTTTATTCTGCGGAAGGAGAAGTGGAAACAATTTGTTTTTCCCTTCTGCGTCAAAATAGATAATGTTAAAATGAAAATCGCTCCAAAGCACTGGCATTGTATGATAGTGAACTTTTTTTTTGTCCATTCAGTGTTATTTTTATTTCATAAATGTTGGAAATGCGCGAACGTGATGAGGGAAGCCGGCTTTCAAAGCCTCGTTTTAGTTAGCAAGCGGTCGCAAGCATGCGCGCGTGAACTCGTGGACAAAACTCCTTGAGTGTCATAATCAGAGCTTGGGTGATTGGCTTAAGGCCTCGCTACACGACCTGACCTGACATCGTTTGAAAGAGATGGCTATATATAAGTTTCTGGGGGATCGAAAGGGAGAAGCTATAACCTTAATAGTTTGTTTCTTTTGCTCCCGTGAAATTCAAATCTAGCTGTCCCTTTCACACGATGTCAGGTCAGGCCATGTGTGGACACCCTTAGTGCTTCAAGTATTTTAATTATCATTGTTATTAGAACATCGAGAGATCATGCGACCTAAGGACGAGGCTTAATCCAAATAAGTATCAAGAAACGCGTGCAGTCTATTTTGAATGGACCCATGAATGAAATATTATACGACTCTAATACGCGGATCGTTTATGTCGGCAAATCTGTTATTGTTCATTATCTTAGGGGACGATAAAATCAAAGCAATAAGTATACTTACTAAATCAATAACCTTGAGTGTTTCGATTAATTGTTCTGAATGTGTTAAAACATGTAAATATTACTATATGAATTAAAATAATGATCACTGATTAAACTTGTTTCTTTTTTATTTATACTTAATCGTAACATAGGTTGCCATTTTAATCACATCTCTTTACTAACACTTATAGTCAACAAAATAGAAACAATTAGACGTTCATCATCACCATCAGCCAGAAGATGTTCACTGCAGAACAAAGAATGTCACACTGAACGAAAATCAGCCATTTGCATCCACCGGTTGCCCGCGACTTACTAACTGTCGTCGGTCTCATTTGTGGCAAGGAACTGTTTTAGAAACACGTTATGATTACTATCAAGCGAGCGATTTTCTCGTCATGTCACTCATAAGAATATGATTAGAATGGCAGAGGATCGGAAGTAGGCTGGTAAGGGATACGGATCTGGGAAAAATGTCTTGTAGGGAATATTTATTTACTTTTTATTGAGATACGCCAACAGTGAACATATTTTACATTCTTATGATATATTTCTACGTGAGTGGGTACATGGAACTGATATGATCACCCTTTATAGGCATATATATAATTATAACATTCGCCATAAATAGTGATTAGACAAGTAAAGAAAATAATGTAAACTATTATAATATAATTGGAATGTTAGTTAGAACATATAGCATTTTCTAAGATAATACAAAAATAAAACATCATAATAGAAACATTATTTATCTATTAGAGACTTTACTAGTTTGTTTTTGAAAACAGTTAAAGAATCATTAAACACATCAAGATCATCCAAGTAAGCGTTAAATTCATTATAGGTGCGACATAATCTTTGTGTAGGGGAGTTTGTTCTAGCAGATTGCCGCCAACCTAGAATTCGAGCAATTTTGTGCCTAGGATAGTGGCAGGGAACGTGTAGAGAAATGTCTCTCAAGATAGATGGACAGTCAGAAAACCATGGATTGCTTTATGGAGAAATGTTAGATCGCGGATTTTTCGTATTTCGCGCAAGGTAAGTATGCATTTTAAAAAAACGTAAACGATTTTCGTAAGGGCTTCCGTGGGAAATATCTTGGTTGGAGAAAGCCAATGATCTCGTAAAAGCACGTTGGACGCTTTCGATGCACTGAAGAGTGTACTGCATGAAAGGGATTCCACAATACGTTCGCGTATTCCAGACAGCTGCGTACCATCGTAAGTATATTTATTTCTATTTTGTTGACTATAAATATATATTATATATTATATTATATATTGTTGTTAGTAAAGAGATGTGAATATTTAGTAGAAGGGCTAAGGGTAAAGTCTGGTATACTATTAAAGAGAAGTGCCGAATAGCGAGCACGTCCTAGAGTGTAGTCAGGTGATTATCATAATATCCCGGTATTGAAACGCTCAATACCGCTATTGTAAAATTGTTTCTAAATACCGGGATCCCGGTATTCATGCCCTAGTGGCCACTAACCATGTACTCAGCTTTTTAGATGCCTTGGTCGCTGGCTCGCTGGAGTACTTATATATAACTAAGTATTTACTTACCTACGCTAGTATAATATATTTTGATGCTAAGGTTTGTAGGTAGGTAAGACTGTTTCGTAGTAAGAATTAAATCCTCTAGGGTTTTAAAATAAGAAAACGTCATTGCGTTTCATTGTTTTAGTTTTTGATGTCAAATTCTTGTGCATATGGAATTTTTTTACAAAAATTAAATCCCCCCTATATTTTATTACTCTTTGATTAAATCTAAAGAAGCATGTGTACTTAAGTAATTTGTAACGTTTTTATACTATAAAATAATAAAAATATATAAACTCTTAAAAGGACTGCCGCCATGAAACCTGAAGCGTTGGAAACGGCCTCCTCCTCTCGACATACTCCGGAGCGAGCCGTGATTCAGTTCCTCCTGGAGAACAAGGGTGGCGCTACTATGAACGAGATCGTTCGGCACTTGAAACGAAACAATGGTTTAGATTCAGAGGGTATGTGCGAGATTGTCGAATCATTGCTGCAGAACGGAACGTCCATGGGTTTTTTGGAAAGAAAGGGCTCTTATTACCAGAACTGGCAACCGAAAGAGGCCGGGTGTTGCCGGCGGCGCCGACCACGTTGTCGTAGCTGCTGTCCTAAGCGCCAGCGCCGTTGTTGCCGGCGGAAGCGCTGTCCGACACGCCGCCGCCGCCGTTGTCGTCGCCGTCCGCGCCGCTGCGGCAGCTGCGGATGACGCCCACCTGCTATGACAGAACCTAAACCGAGACAGGTCTGTCGTAGCGACTGTTCGGATAATGCCTGCGCAGGACATGACTGTCCCTATCATTGACTGCCCGGATTCAAGCTCCTAAGAGGTAACTATGCGACCGTCTTTTCCATCCAAAGTACACGTACACTACAGACAATAGTTTCTGCCATTATATAATATCTAGGTAGTATCTATAGAAAACAAACATTCAAACATTTGTGTGATGAACATGGATGTTTTATAAATATTTTAAAAAAAAAGTTAGTATAAAAATATTCTATCAGTTATCTGGTTCCCATAGTACAAGCTTACTTAGTTTGGGGCTAGATGGCGCTCGCTGTGTGTGAAAAATAAAAACGTCCAGAAATATTTATGTATTTTAACATAGCAGTGGTATTTATACATTTTATGGCAAAAAAAAAAACAAAACGGTATTCAAGGAATTGACATTACTTAAGGAAGAAACAGGAGAATACATTTGTATGAATTGACGGTCGTATAGTTACCTCTTAATTCGGACAGATCTGCTAGCTCTGTGTTGTGACGAATAGACTTAGTAGTATTTAGAAATCTTCATTAATGAATCCTCTAATTTTAATTAATGTTTGTTACGTTCACTTATTTCGTGATGTTGACCCGTTATTAATCAAAGTAATTGGTCATACCTTTGAGATGAATTATATATTTGGCAAGTATCTAAAATGCCTATAATTTACACCTTACTCTCTCTCTCTCTCTCTCTCTCTCTCTCTCTCTCTCTCTCTGTGGTCGGTACTTCATGTCTGAAGATCGTGATCACCTACACCTTACTAGTAAAGTTGTCACCCTCGTCTTCGTTCGCGTGGACATACAAAACAAGTATCATATGTCCGTCTTTGTGATATACAGTAACTCCTTATCAAATTTTATCAAGATCCGTTTAGCCGTGATAACGCGACAAACGTCCAGACGTTTGTTGTTAATGAGAGATGAGATATGTGAGTTTCGAGAATCGAGTGTATACTCCGATAAACAAGTGTGTTCCGATAATTTTGCCGCTGGGATATAGCGAGTGTTCGAGTGTGACAGGCGATTACTCGCCCCACTTGCTCGGGCAGGGCGGCCGACATACCGGGTAGTTCCCACTAGTACACCTCGTCGTCTTCTCAACTGAGAAATAATAATTGTTCTATATTCATCAGTGGAGTACCTACTTAGCTTGCCTTAGAAGGGCCCTGTATCGAAATTTGTTGGGGGGCCCAAAATGGTACAGATTTATCACAAAAGCAAAAATCTTCGGGGCCCCTGCAGCCCATGTGACCATGTCATTTTTGTCTAGCTGCCAAGCACGGCCGCGCCACTGATTTCGATCCCGGGGAGATTTTTAGATGATTAATTCAAATGCCTGCTTTGGTGGGGTGTAGTAAAACTCAAACTCAGCCCTAAAGCAGACGTTATCTTTGCATGTATGTACTATATGTATGTAAGTATATATGATTTTTTATGTACTGTTCCATGTCATCCCCGACACAGGGTATTTCTGCTGGAGAATTACACTTACTCACTTACACATGCACTCCCCATACACACTCACACTCTCAATAAACACAAACAAATACGCGCGCGCACTCACGCACCCAGAGTCTTTTTAGAATAACTTATAACTTTAATATCTTTCAATTGTAAAAATTTAAGTAATTACTCTCTTAATTTTGGAGCTCCCGTTTAATGGGTGTTTCGGGGGTGGGCGTTGCTACCCGCGACACAGTTATTTAACTACTGCGGGTAGCATCGTTCTATTTGCATTATGCACTAAGTTTTTGTTCCAAAATAAAGAATTTTGTATTTTATTTGAATTTTGTGAACAGAGTGATACAGAGTTATGTTTTAAGTACTCCTTTATAGCTGCTCTGCTGGTAATTGCTTGCCGCTCTTACTTCTAAGTACCTACTTGTCCTTTACTAACTGAACTGTTTATTAGTTTACCATAGAATAAATAAGTTTGCAGTTTCGTAGAATGATGTGTGTGTGGACTGAGTGACCACATAGATCTCGTAAGTTTTCTTTGTAGTTTTAGTAACTGGATTGGATAGAATAATTGTACAGTGGAAGGGATCAGAAAAAAGCCATCGACATGATGTAAGTATTGAATACTTATTTATGGAAGAAAACTGAAATCTGTCTTACATAAACAGGGTGTCCACTGCCCACCGCAAATGTTTTTAAAAAATCCTGACTTTCCCTGCCAGTTTTTTGCGGATTTGTGCAGTGTGCTTTAGAGTATTAGAATTGACGAAATATATCAACAAACATGAAGCTTGCTTGTGCCGAAAGATAAGCACGAGGAGAATTGGTAATTGGGAGAAATAAAGTCCGAGTCCAATGGACAAAGTTAAATTTGGAAAGTTTGGGACTGTGGTGTGGTCAGCCCACAGATAACACCCTAGATTCTGCATTCAGGACGCTCGAAGCGCACCACACATGAGTCTTAATACACTTATAAGAAATTACTATGGTTTATTGTTAGGCGCGAGTAGGCGTAACCTTGAGATAGCCAATGATCTGTGGGTCAGTCATACCACACGGATAACAGTCCAAACATTTCACGGTTCACTCAGATGGTCTCAGGAGGTGGAAGGTGGGGGCTAACCGCACATACCTATACGTGCTTCTTATGTTAATACTTAATTGTTGTTGCGAAATAATGAAAAGGCAAATGCGGAGTAAGAGGCGAGAGACGCGTAGAACTAGCCGTCTATTCTCAGTAGTTTTCAACAGTTCAATTGACTGAACTACTGAGATTTCTTTGTCTTATTATTTCAATGAAATAATTTTATTGAACTACTGATACTCAAAGAAGCATGTGTACTGTAATATTATTAAAATAACTATAAAATAGTAAAAATGTACCTATAAACTCTTAAAAGGACTGCCGCCATGATACCTGAAGCGTTGGAAACGGCCTCCTCCTCCCGACATACTCAGGAGCGAGCCGTGATTCAGTTCCTCCTGGAGAATATCATGTTGACGAGCGCAGTGCATTGCCGCTCATGGTTTTGAACTTTTGAAGTTCAAAATTCTGGATGGCACTGAACTGTTATGAGCAGGCGTGAAGCTTAACATCAAGTGAGCCGACTTGCTCGTCTCGTCACCAAGTTAAATAAAAAAATATATATATTATATTCACCTACCTATTTTAACACTTTGACAGTCCCTGGTACCACATGTGGACCGTCCTGAATGCAGAATCTAGGGTGTGATCTGTATCACACCCTAGATTCTGCATTCAGGACGCTCGAAGCGCACCACAGATCAGTCTTAATACACTTTAAGAAATTACTTTGATTGGTTGATTGTTAGGCGCGAGTAGGCGTAACCTTGAGATAGCCAATCAGAACGCTTAGTCGCACTCCCCGCGTACCGTACCTTCCTCAAACTTTGGTGTCTTTTTGTGTGGGAACAACAAATCTCGTTATGCGGTTATCTAGAGATCTGTGGTCCCGGTAGACAAGCCGTACAAGTCCGGGAAAGAAAAATAGGTATGGGCCCACTATGGGCCCAACACCTCACTCACTGTGTTGGAATAAATAATGCACCTGATGCATTTGTGTATTTTTGAATATGGTTAAGTGCACATAGATAATGAAACAGAACCAACGATATTTATGTGGAACCCAAAAAACGGCTCCACGGAACAATTTTAGCCTCTATATGGGAAATGTCAAAGTGTTAACTTAAGAATTTATATTTTCTTATTTATAATAGGGTAGGAGTAAAGAAAAACGACACACGGAAAAGTAGTAGGTATATATTAGGTATATAAATATGTATTACACAATAGGTAACACGAAAAGCAAATATGTAGAATCGATAACTGCCAGATAAACGTAAGTAGCTATAGGTACAATATTGACAAGCATATAGGTAGGTACCTATGAGTATAGTGACAAGAGCTCGAAACCTGCTTTTACTTTTTTTTTAAACGAAATGTGGTGTTTATTGGCGACATCGCAGTAGGTACATTGCAATTTCCCATTTAATTGTGGTCACTTAGTCAATTTTGGACGAAGCCTCCCCACTATTGAGGGGGTGGTTGCCGTAATCCCCACGCTTGGCAGGCGGCTTGGAGATCAACCTAGATTTATTACCTGCCTTTGCTTTTCCATGACACGACGGGATATAATTAATGAATAATTTAAATACTTATCTAATTTACAATTAGGAGTAGTAAATTACAAATAATTAAGTAGATTAGTATGACATGTTTTAAAGTGTACCTACCTAATTTTAATAAAGGCATTTTTTTCTTTTACCACGGTAGGTAACCGTGCGCACACGAGCAGATAAGTAGGTACAAGCAACACGTAGCAGTTGTTTACATCAATCGTTTAAATAACATTATTAAATAAGATTAACAATCAAAATTCCTATACATGTTTAAAATAGACATCAATCTGAAAAAGTCGAATAAAATTAACTCGGCCATGATTTTTACGGATTATTAAGAATACCTAAAACTTATTGACCGAGCGAATGAAGAGAGTCTATGAGAAAAAGTCGGTGATTGTATCGTATGTTTATATGTCTAACTAGCTGCGCCCCTCGGTTTCACCTGCTATTCTACAAACGGTTATTTTTAGGTAGGATAAAAAGTAGTGTGTGATATTTCAGTAAATAAGCTACCTCCATACCAAATTACATCTAAATCCGTTCACCCGTTACAGAGTTGAACGGGAACAAACACACTTACATACTAGGTAGGTAAGCATGTAAGTGTTTTTGTGTTACCTACTTACACATAAACTTTCGCATTTATAATATTAGCATGATTGTCCGATTGATCCGATCGTCGTGAAAGTTTCCAGGGCCCGTACAGTGAGGTGCTTATTGCGATGATTGTTAGGTTCAACGTACAGCGTTGCGCGAATATACACCCTATCGCGCCTCGATACGGTTCGTGGTCGCGCCGCGTCGTCGGCTGAACCTAACAATCATCGCAATAAGCACCTCACGGTACGGGCCCAGGAAAGTAGTTTTTATTAGTAGAAATTTTAAGTTTTAATACATGTAAAATCGCTACAGGGGTTTTGAAGTTAATGGATAGTGATGTGCGGTTTGGCGCGAATTACTTACTGGCGTTAATCGGGGGCAATTTTATGCTTGAATAAGTAAGAATTAGAGTAATGTAATAATGTAAAGCCATTATGTATCACAAGTACAATAAACATAGTATGCGCTGCGTACATAATTATAGCCCGATCATACGCACTCGACGATGTGCTGATAGTAAAAGGTGTATAACACGTTAGTATACAAAGAAACAGATCGTCAAAGTTTTACCAGAATAGTACCTGAACAAAAGTGATGTTACCTACATTACCTAACCTACTAGCAATGTCATTATCACTTTCCACTGATTCCAATATCTACTGCAAAATCTTGGGCCCGAGTTATTCCTTGGCAAATTTTCACCAAGCTTAAACCTTCCAAATACGAAAGTAATAGCTTAAATAATCCTATTAGGGTAAACCCTAGAAGGATCATTTAAGTTCATAGATAAATTGTATTATAATTATTATCTTATCTAACCTTCGATATGATATGTAAAGGGATCTTGGATCCTAAAATCGAAACGTGAGATATTATTTTTTTTTGCAAAAAATTAAAAAAATATTTCGAGCGGACTATAACTTCTATACTTTTCGAAATGTCGATGTCGGGATTTTTTTAATATATGAACACAAAGGTTCATTGTCAAGTGTTCGGTGAAAACTTTCATAAATTTCGTTATACAGTTTTATATGTCCATATCATGATATTTTAAATGGGACCAACCTTATATCCTACCATGGATGACGAATCATCGTCGAATCTAACCAATAAAAAATATATTCATTTATAATTCGATTTACAATAGTAATTGACGGGTATTTCGCAAAACGTATATAGAATTTACTTTCGAATTGAGACCCTTCTCTTTTTTGGTGTCGATTATTTCTTTATGTTAGATTAAGCGCCCAACAGTCTTTTGATGGTATATCCGGGAATAGCGTAGATGAGCAGGAAGATGGCAAGGGCCACAGTGAAGATGATGGCTATCTTAATTATAGTCCACTTGTAGTTGTGCCACACGATGTAACGAATAGACTTGAGCGGATTCAGGAACCACATGAACGATGCATCGGGTCGGCTACAAATAGAAAAAAATACGTTAGAGCGTGCTAATCAATATAATACGAAACGAACGAACATAATTATACACGAAACCCTATCATATCCGTGTCTTGATATTTTCTTGACAACTTATTTCATACTATAACATTTTTCACAGCTGGACAATCTTGAAGAGCAAGTTACTTTTGCAAAGCTTACTTTTCAGTCATATACGGCTCTTTATAAAAAAAGTAGCCGTGGAGATTTTAGACAAATCCGAAAGGTCTACTTACTTTGGTTTTTCGAGAGGGTCAGGCTCGCTGCGGCCTAGCCCGGCTGGTACTTTGTCGGCTTCATCTCGAGTCAAGAGATGTATTTCAGCTTCAACCTTTCCAGTGAGTTCCATGTCCTCAGTATCACGTTTAATATAGAATGGCCACCAGCCCTTAACGCGTTTCTGTTTGAAGAGGTTTACCATAGGAACAGAACCATCGCTTCGTAACATTTCTAAAGTGCAAAGCTTAGCTGACTTAGCGCCGCGTGGGAACCGATTAAGGTCTAGTGTTATTGCTCCTGAAAATGATTTAATTTTAAATCAATGACCAATTTTAACAACTTTGTTCGTTTTCAAAGTTTTTTTTTGCTAAATGCTCACCGAGGAAATCGTCAGCTGAAAAATGATCAGCATCCCAAACTTGCAATTCCAGTCGAGCAGGAATCTTGCACTCAGTCTCATCCCAAGAGAATACAGACTCCTTGCGAGTGATCACTATACGCTCTTCGGCTTCCATATAATCGAAAGGATATATGAAGCGCCAGTTGAAGTTGCCCTCTCCAGTTAATGAGCGGTAGTGTATATCCGTAGACTGGCAGTCGTCTGGTCCTTTCAGCCATCTGCGAATCACAAGATCTCCTTAGGAAGTTACTTTACTTATAGAGAGACACATTATCTTTTTGACCGAGTGAGCGAAGGGAACGAAGTCTCTGCTTCAACTGGCAAAATTTGCTTCCATCTGTCCGTATGTTGGTACTTACGTACATGTCATATTTTTCAACTAATGTTGATGAAACTTGGTATACTAACTTGGTATAAAGGTTCTACAAGTTTAAAGTATTTTTTGTCGTCAATAAAACAATCGTTGTTGTTGTCGTCTCATTTCGGGACATCGAACGAACTTGTATCTTTACAACCTCTTGATCAATTTTGCTCATTTTCGAAATTCTTGTTTAGAGTTAAGTACCTTATGTTTCTGTCTCAAATATTATCAAACTCGGGCAGTAAATGGCAGGGCAGCAAATTTCCCCCTTTTTGGGGGGGATAACACGCCCAAAAAATCAAAGACCACCAACGACAAAAAAACCTAAGAAATTGTAAAATGAAGATTGTGCAAAAAAAAATTGCGCTCGCGAAGTTTTCTGTTCGCGGAACTACTAGTATCTTAGTTAGGAAAAAATCGAACTCATACCCTTTTACGTATATGTCAGACATCTTTTCACCCGTAAAAAATGCATCATCCTCCAATACGACGTCATCTGTGTTCCAGATGATAACTCTCATTTCATAAGACTTTGGCTTGCGTGGGGATATATCAAGCGGAGGTCCCGGGGCTGGCATATCCATGGGGAACATATCAACCCACATCTCTAAGCGACCTTGTTCAATACCTGTGAAATATCTATTGTTATGAGATAAATAGTTCAAGACCAAGACAAAACATTAGTTGAAGGTTAGTAAAAATTGTCGCACCAGGTTTATTAGGGTTATATAGCGGCCGTGTTTCGACATGCTCGGTTACAAGTCGAGTCCCAACTCTGGGGACTTCCTGCCAGCGGCGCAGAACGTTGAGAGCCATCTGTTCTTCTGTAGTATCTGGGTTCGAGAAGAGTTCAGGATCATCCATCTGCATGTTGAAAATGGTACGCCCCACCTTCACTCGGCCGTGCTCGTATACAGGAGGGTCGAGTTTGCCGTCTTTGCACAATTTAGCGAGGATCTGCGTTGGTTTCATGGCGTCACGCCATCTGTTGTACCCGGTCCTAAACGTGTTACTTGTGTTAGTAGTATCTAGACAGCAATATTAATTAGCACGAGTTAGTAAACAGCAATAATATAATTATAATAAACATACTCTTCATATTTTATCGGCAACCCACACGTGGCTCGGTGGCGACTGTAAAAACGGTTTTCAAGATCAATTTTGGTTTCTCCGATCATATCGTCAGATCCAAGCAAGTCCCAGTCCAGTACTTGGATTGTGAGCATGGAGTCTTGTGGGAAAGTTGCTTCTATTTCGAAGCATTTCCCAAACACTGGATTGAGTTGTTTCGATACGTAGTGTTCCTTGTCACTGATCTTCTTTGATCCCAAGTGCAATACTATGTAGGGGTCAGCTTTTCCATTTAAGTCCATGGGGTGAAGGTCGGTTGCTTTGACGATGTAAACTCGGACGAGTACGTGAATGGGATCATTGCTGGGCACTCCTTGGAAAAATCCAGCGCTCGGGTCAAAGCCCATTACCGTATGATCGTCTATTCCTCTTGGAAGAGGCCATTTATATATTTTAATAGCTCCCTGTAAAAACACAATTATTTAAATTTACTGGGTCAAAAAATTGCATTAAGCAGGTTAATTAAGCACCAAAGTAGAGTTAATATCAAGATTTACCTTAAACACTCCGACTACACGGTTATCGTCGTCATCTTCTTCTCCGGTTTTTTTCCCTCGCAATAGATCAAACGAGTGTAGCCACTCCTTGAACTCATCATATTCAGGAACAGCCTCTAGCTCGTGCGGATAGACCTAGATAAGAATAAAGGTTGGTAAAAAAGGCTAAAATTTTTAATCGTGGAAAAGCGTAAAAATATGTTTTACTTTGGTCAGCGCCGATCTTGGTATTTGAGCCGTCTTAGTCGATGCCGCCGCATTTGCCACCTGAGACGAAGTCGGTTGGACTTTGATAACTTTCGGGGTGATGGTTCGCCGCTTTGCGCCTATACCACATTCCTGTGCTAGTTCTACGCGTGGCGAACCATCTCGTGGCGAACGAACTGCATCTATACGTGTAAGCTGTACAAAGCCCTGCCTCTCACGTTTAGCTTCTTTTTCTTCCTCAATCATAACTTCAACTGAAGCAAAATATTTAGTCCACCAATCCTTGCTGCCATCGTCCTCACCTATCGCCGAATCAGTGCTCTGTTTCCGTTTCCTCGAACCACAACGTTTTGGTGTTTTCTTACTAATACCTTGCTGAGTCTTACCAGAACCATAAGATATACCACATCGCTGCGGCAGAAGTAATGGGCAGCTTTCCTTTTCATTCTCAACTAAAAACTCATCTTGTACAATCGTGTTAGTTCGCAAATCAACGTTTTGTAATTGCAGCAAAGATTTTTTTCGTTCCTCGATCTCTCTGTCTTTTTTGCTAATCGGAGAGTATATATATTTATGAACAGAATTTATTGTATGCGTTCCTACTAAAGCGACCCTTCCAAAACTGCGAAGGTCTTGCACCCGAATAGTCAGCGGAGGTTGATATAAATCCTGGTCGGGAAGATCCACTTCGATGAACTTCACCGGGTTACTAAAGTTTGGATTTCGTTTCGCATTATTAATCCTACTTGACTGTAAGATGTTCCCAGCACATTCAATGTCGACCAACGGCCTATCAACTGACAAGAAATGAATACGTTTCACATCACGCAATCCCCAAAACAAGACCTCGATGCGATATCTTGATAGAGTTGGGCGGATTCCTCGCGGGACGGGCAATATTGGACCCTTGTTAATCGTATCATTTGGTCCCTTAACAACCACCTCTCGCGGGCTGGGCAATGAAGGAAGTCCAGAAGTGTCATTCTTGTTCAACACTTCCAGCAGCTCAAAAGTAGCAAGAAGTTCACCGGCCTTATTCTCACCGCGTCTGATTTCGTGCCACTCCAATGAAGGTGGGCATTGAGGTCTACTTTTTAGATCCTCTAATGACTTGATGTATGGCCTTGCTAATGTGCGTCCAATGAATTCAGACTTTCCCACACTGTCTTGATCAAAAATTTCAATCACAATAGTGGGTGGTTCAGTTTTGATCTGTTCAATTGTACTATAAAGTAATACGTCATCGAATACCAACAGCTCATCCCATGTAGGACTTAAAGTCTGATCAATTACTTGAGTGGTAGCCGAGCAATCTTCTAGAATAACTCTTGCAAACGGATCTGACAACCCTGAAGAATCCGAGCCTATCAAAGACCTCGCTTGATATATGTATGCCCTCATCTGGAAGGACTGAAAATAAATATTCGCGTTAGAAAATAATAATAATAAAGTTCACAGCTTCAAACATACACAAAGACATGAAAAACGAACACCAAAGCCGAGAAAAACAGATATTTAAATTCAGCTTTCTAATAACTGCCCGTCCGGTAATCGAACCCGGACACGAACTCATAAAGCAGACGCGCTACCAACTGAGCCATGATGGTCGTCAATAACCTTGACTTTAATCAAAGTTATTGACGACCGCTTGGTTACTCTAAAATCTTCTTTCTCTCTTAAATGAACCTATAATATATGTTGTACTTACATGTTTTTCGGCGTAGTAAATACTTTGGGGGGCATTTGTCTGTGCATAGCCCGCATTTTTCAATTCCGAGGTTAATTCGTATCCCTGAGGCAGACCATCAGTGTAATGTTTTTTATCGGCAACGAGTCCAAGCCACAGATAGAGGGTTATTTTTACTGGAATAGCCCAACCACTCGGGTTTGTAGCTTTTTTGCCTGGCCACTAAAATTGATTTAGGTGAATTTATATTTATGGTTAAATTATATTTTTGAAATAATATTTATCACCAGTTTCAAGATTTTACTAGCAATAAACGTCTAGCGTTATGATAATCGTCTCAGTTTTCTAAATTCTAGCAAAAATCTTCTAAAGCAAAATATAAGTAGGTATATAAATATTATGTTCTGCGACCCTATGCCGCCTGGCAAGCGTGGGGATTATGGCAACCATTTCGCAAGCTTCCAATATATGGGTGGGTTTTGGGAGACTATTATAAATATAAAACCTTTAAGAAAAGCGTTTGTAGTTTTCCACAGATTCTTCCAGCCTCGTCCGGATACCCCGAATAGATGACATCCCTGGCGGGCACCCTGTGATACGCTAGCCTTTTACCGTTACTTATGAGCCAGATGAAAATATCTGGCATAGCGTGTTGTGGCTGTAATAATAATGTACAGTCGGTCAAAAGTTAATTTCGCACATTGTTCAATCATTTCACAAAATAACAATAACATAACTTACGTCTTCGCATATATGTTTCAGTTTCCCCAGGTATGTGTATGCGGTACGAAGCCGGTCCTTGATCGAGTGCTTCGTGATCAGAGCTTTCAGATTCTTCGTCAGAGTGCAGATTTGGTCCTGGAAGCATTACACACAAAATATGTCTATTAAAAACATAAGAACCTAGCAGGATAATGTTTACACCTACTTGGGTATAAGCCTTCTCCGACTAGGTGCAGGGAAGGGATGAGACGTAACGACTGTACAAAGTTAAAAATGTATCTGGCACTTACGATCTCAGTAAGGCACAGCTTTTGTCTCTCTCGGTCCAAAGGCGTCTTGCCCATAGGCGGCGCGTTGGCCATGTGCCGAACATACGCCGCGCAGGCGTTACTGGTAACTTCGAGCGTCGATTTCAGCGCTTGGATGCTACTGATCGCCACACCTCCTTCTGATTCTATGGCAGCCTGCGCCACAGCCAGACCATCCTCCTATGTACAATACAGATATTACCATTTCAATAATCTTACTTGAGACTTTCCTCGTAACTAAATGAATTACCTACTATTACGTGGAGATCAAATTCAATTGAAATTATTAAGTTTTTTTTTTTTTCTCTTTCCTCTTATGAGGATTTTGGCGTCGCACGTCTTATGCATTTGCCAGTGTCAAGTATACAAATATATTTTCAAGTTTTGTTAGATATTACCAAACAAGTTATAGTCACAGTCAAAAGCGTGCAAAGCAAGTCACGGTCAAGTCCAAGTCATGCCCCAGTAAAGTGGTGAAAACTTTACTAGAGCCTTCTATGGAGTTTTGGAAACAACACGAAAATTCACTTTTCACGACATTATACCATTCACCAACACTCGTGCATGTTCACGAGCACTTAACGGGTAAAAATTCACCGTTTTTACACATTAACACTCGAAATAACACAAGTTTTGGAAAATAATAAAATGACGCGACATGAATTCTTCACGTTCCCGCCAAAACTCCCAATAATTATTAAGTTTGCCATTCCTGCGACGCTAAAATAATGTAGCAGTTTTTAAATAGTGATGAGAAGTTGAACATGCAAACAATGTAACGTTATGATTGGATCATCTAAAAAGATTTCCCAGAATATAAAATAAAATAAAAATAATATAAACTGTCCAACATCTTGAACGTCTACACTTACAAATTTCTCAACAATGTTAGCAATCAAGTTGGAGTTGAACATGCGCCGTCGGTAGTCAGGCCAAATGCTACGGATCTGCATGGTCTCTTTATGGTCCCATATCGGGAGATAGTAGTAGTTTTTATCCGTGGACGTCGCTTTGGAAGGCACTGTCGTACTGCGCCAATAGCCCGTGTCAACTTGAAGCTCGTCTGGAAAACAATTCAAGACATGATACGTCTCGTCACTCTACATCCCACAATAAACAAATGTATAACTACCCTCTTAAGAATAGAGTATATTGCCATCTTGTCCGTATAAAAAGTATAGCCTGATACCCAAAAACCCTAAATGTTATCCTATTTTGATCATTTTTTTATATGCTGTCTTACCATGGAGTCTAAAGTTTTTTTTTTTTTTTTAATTTCCAATAATATTTTTTTTTTGTTATAGGCATTTAAAGTATCAATTTTTTCGCATCGGATTACGACGAAGAAAAGTTGTTATTAGAAAATAATAAAAATATTTAAAAAAAAAAAAATTCAATCCATTGACACCAAAAACAAAAGATTTTCTTAAAATTAAGGAGGTGGTAACAGACTACTGAAACTCCCGAAACGGTAATTTCATCAAAAAGTTAGGAAAATTAACTAACTCTCTCTAATTACACGCAAGAGAAACACAGCTACAATACAAATACAATTTCAAATATCGAATGCAACAAAACCTCGCGGAAAGGACTATCTTCTTAATACACACCGAGATCCTCGACGACTAAATCCGAAGACTTCTTCAGGGATTCGCTATACCCATCTAGAGTGTTTCCAGAGTTTCCAATGCTCATTTCAAAGAACATTGGTTTGCCCACAAGGCGCTTGTCGATCATATTAGCTTCAAAAATTGTGCCGAAAAGGAAGAACTCCTCGTTTTTCTGAAAGCTGGACTCGGTAATTGGAGGAATCGGTTCCCTTTCCACTTCCGAAGATACTGGGTGCTCAATATATTCAAGTATTTCTGTGCGAATGGAGATGAGGATCCTGTAACGTGCATTAAAAATAACACTACCATGGATACATTTATAATACTTGTGCTTTGAAATTGGTGGAATTAAAACCAATTTCAGAATCGTTTATTATCTAATTGAGCCAGTAGCATAACGATGCTGTGGGTTAGCAATGTTTTAACTTTTTGTTGTGGTAGGTACTCTTTTGCAGAGTTCGCCTGGGGAAGTACCACAACTTTGGCCAGTAATTCAACCGCCAAGCAGTAGTGTCTAAATATTACTGTATTCCAGATTGAAGAGCAAAGTTTCCAGCAAAATTACTGGGAGCAAAGATATTTAGCATCTTATATCACAGGGTGACGAGCGCAGTGCATTGCCACGCATGGTTCTGAACTGTTGAAGTTCACAATTTTGAGTGGCGCTGAACTTTTTTGGGCAAGCGTTTGGTGTGTGACTTACTCGTCTCGTCACTCAGTATAATAAAAAAAGAATTTCAACCTAAATTTCAGGCCGTTTAAGGTGTGAATGGAAATGTTAATAAATGGCTCCAGAATATTTTGGTAATCAAAACGCGAAACGCGCCTCCACTACCTTCAATTAAGTAGAATTTGCTTAAATTATTTGGTCGTACCGACAAAGGGCTGCAGTTCAGACACTTCATTTATAGGTACTTTGGATGAGCCCAAAGACACTTGAATTGAAAGTGAGAAATGCCAGTTCCCACAAATGCTGTGAGGCTAGATACGAGAACATTGAATAGACTACAGTACACTTACCTACTAGTTATTCTTACTTTGGATTATTTTATCATCTGGTAACTTACCTGCCTCTGTATCCAACTCCTTCACCCATGCCCTCGTTGAGAGTGTTCTTTGAGTTTGAATAGTTGTAGTCTCGAGTAGACCCATACAGGTTTACGTAAGCTGGTCCAAAAGTTGGGAGAAAACCTGCAATCGTATCTCACCAATATTATACCGCTGATCGAATAGAAACACACCGATGTAAACCGATAGGCGCAAGTAGGTTGGCTTCCACTAGGGAGACTGACGATATTATAAAAGATGCGGGCAACCGCTGGATACAACTGGCTGATTATCTGTCAGTGTGACGCTCTAATGGGGAGGCCTTTTTTCAGCAGTGACATCTTCTGGTTAATGATGATGGAACGAATCTTATTTCCGTTGACTGATTCTAACCTCTATTGAATAGGTGACTGTGAGTGGAATTTAGACATTTATTACAGAACGCTACCTGGAAAGTGCTATTCCGACAAAGCACATCAAGGCTGAAGGAAAGCGCGAGTCGCAAGAACTGAGACAGAGTGTTCTCATTGCCTATCTCGCAGGGTTACGCCTAGCTGCGAGTCGCAAGGACTGAGTCTGAGTGTTCCCATTGCCTATCTCGCAGGGTTACGCCTAGCTGCGAGTCGCAAGGACTGAGTCTGAGTGTTCCCATTGCCTATCTCGCAGGGTTACGCCTAGCTGCGAGTCGCAAGGACTGAGTCTGAGTGTTCCCATTGCCTATCTCGCAAGGTTACGCCTAGCTGCGAGTCGCAAGGACTGAGTCTGAGTGTTCCCATTGCCTATCTCGCAGGGTTACGCCTAGCTGCGAGTCGCAAGGACTGAGTCTGAGTGTTCCCATTGCCTATCTCGCAGGGTTACGCCTAGCTGCGAGTCGCAAGGACTGAGTCTGAGTGTTCCCATTGCCTAGCTCGCAGGGTTACGCCTAGCTGCGAGTCGCAAGGACTGATGCTGAGTGTTCCCATTGCCTAGCTCGCAGGGTTACGCCTAGCTGCCATTAGCATTGAACAATGAAAATTTGTTTAAATGCGTATTTTGACCCATGCTTTGTGCGCTTCAATCGTCCTAATTCCTGATAGCGGAATTTATAGTAAGTAACCTGTGGCTTAGTAAATGAACTCTGTTCAGTAAAACTGGTCTTTTAGTGAACATTTTTCAATTGATACTTAAGGCAAGACATACGGTTGAATTTTCAATGTTGGTTCACCTTTTTCCCCGTCGTTTGAGATCTTTGTCAGGTCGAGGAAGTGTGTGCCAATGATGTTGGGCTGCACAGAGAAGCTGTCACGAAGTTGGATCTTGATGCGCTGGCAGAGAGGTGGAAACATCTCCGTGAACACTATCTGCTCGTTCCATACAGGCGCGTAGCAATTTTTTTTTACTGATGTGAACCCCTGTTGGGTGTCATTGGATGTGTAATGAACTGACAACAAAATCTTAGCAAATTATTTGCCGTAATGAAATATAGAGAAACGAAACTACAAGTGTATCTATATAAAATTGTGATAAAATATTAGTTAGCAACAACTACATAATTGCCAATATGTATAAGAATTACCTTAGTCGAAGCTTGTGAAGCTGTAGTAGGTATCCAAGTGATTCTAAAAATTTTTATATAGAATTTTGAACAATTTAACTCCTAGTGTAGGTAGGTAATTTAAAAAACAAAACAGGCTGATTTATAAAACTACGTAAATCAAAAGTTACTATAAGTATTATCTATGCAAATAATTGAGATTATAAATACATGGGTACTAAGAAATCGTCATTAAAAAGCAAGACAAATATAAAAGCGTTTTATAGTGCGCTCAAAGGAATTTCTGTGAGTGCGCTCAAGACCATCTCTGTCACTCTTACTCTTATAATTATTGCAATGTGAATATTAAATGAGACAGTCAAGATATACGAGTATGTCTTTTTTTAACAGGCAAGCACTAGGGTAGACAAAAGAGCAAGAGATCATCGCATCATCGAGATCGGTGACTCCTGCTCACAGTACTTAGTGTCATGTCAACCCTCAGGTAGGAAAAGCTGTGGGCAGGCGGAAAGCGGCGGAGGACCAAGATTCGTCTAAGGAAATTAGGTAGATTGTTTCACTGCTATGTTCTGGCATAACATATATAGTATTTAAAAAATCGTACTTTATCTCATCTCGAAGTGGGTGCCACAGAGAAGGATACCGCCAGAGTCGTACTACGCATATTCTAAGTAATATTTATAGCTAACTTGAAATGTGAGGTGAGCTGCTGACAGGGTGATTGGACCTGAGGGTTGCTCAGAGGTGATAGAAGCAATTGCTTTGCACATACGTAATGCATACATGAAAGCGTGTTATCAAAAAAGTATAGGGCATCTATTCTCTCAAAACAATCACACTAATATTATAAAAGCGAAAGTTTTTGTGGAAGTGTGTTTGTTCCCGTTCAACTATGTAACAGCTGGACGGATTCGGATGAAATTTAATATGGCGGTAAGTTATTCCCTGGATTAACATATAAGCTACTTTTTATTCCGAAAATTTAAACCGTTCCTGTAAAATAGCGGGGTGCACCTAGTGAAAATATAAAATAAGAAAGACAAGATTCCATTCAATAGACAAGCACTAGGATCTAGAAAAACTAAAAAGCAAGACAAGAATCTGCATCATCTGGATCGGCTCCTCGAAGTAGGTAAACAAAAAATGTTACTCATGCATTACCTACTGTCGGCTAAAGGGCCAAAGAGAACAGAAAAGTGGAACAACCATCACTATCACTGTGTCAACCGTCAGGTAGAAAAAGCTAAGTGGCAAGATTAACGGAGGATTAGATATACGTAAATTGGAATTAGAATATTCCATTGCTGGGCTAACGGCATTAGTGTAGTATTAAAAATCGTACTTTTTCTCATCTCTAAATGGGCGTCACAGAGAAGACCTGACCGGCTGACCAGCTGCCTTAATGCGGCCGTAATAGTAGACTTTCCACTTTAAAGTTCGCACATTTACAAGGTACGCCAGGCGCGGATCTACGATTTTGCCGACTTTATTACTGGTACTCGTAGGGGGGGGATTTCCAAAGGGTAACACCACAGATCACCTAGATACCGCATTACGATTCGTTGTTCCTCACCAGTGAGGTTCGCGGGGAGTGTGGCCAAGCGTTCTCTTTGGCTGTCTCAAGGCTACGCCTACTCGCGCCTAACAATCAACCAATCAGAGTAATTTCTTATGAGTGTTTTTAGACTGATGTGTAGTGCGCTTCGGGCGTCCTGAATGCAGAACCTAGGGTGTGATCTGTGGATAACACCAAACGAGCCAGTGCGGCTCCTTTGATGCTACTCGTTGGGAGATGCACTAACACTACTTACTTCTATGAAATTGTCAACAAGCAATCAATTCAATATATCATGGTACAGAATATACCTATAGCCCATTAACGATCAGTCGGATGGGCAGATAGAAAGGCAGGCGCCCCACAGTTGGCGGTCGGCTTAGCAGCGGGTCGCGCCTATGATTTAAGTTTAAAAAAATGGTCTATGGAAACCTATACTACTTTGTCCTCCGGTCCCCCCTATACCGCGCCTGAGGTGCGTATAGAAAAAAAAAAAAGCCTGCATACACGTGATATCAATGGCAGTGCAATAAGTAGAAAAATCTATTACCTTATGAGTTTTACTCACTGTCATCCCAGCAAAGCACACTTCAACGTACGGATCGACAAGGTCGTGGCTCTCCCCGGTGATGGCTTTCTTCATGTTGGCGAGGATCGAATAGTTCATCTTGGGTAGTCCATCGGCCTTATGAATTCTGATAACGAAGCGAGCACGCTGTCGCTCGATCGGTACTCCGTCAGGTAGAAGGAGGTTCCTAAACAAATGCCAAGCATAATGGGGCATTTATAATGTAGGTACTTCATAATTTAATTCATCTATAGGCAGAGTGTTCAAGAGATTTTAACGGATTTTGAGGTCACATGAAATAGCTGTTCCGGCCTTGAACCACGTCGCTAAGCAATCCCGGTCACCCATCATAGAATACAGACCGGACCCATAGCGACTATACGTATTATGAACTGATCTTTGGGATTGGATAATACAGCAATGTACTCACGTAAATTGGCAAGAATAGTTTTTATATTACATCATTTCAACTAGTCGTAAATTTTACGCATCGGACATCATAATAAAACTTGTAAATAAAATGGCGGTAAAAGCTCCCCATATTGAAGATAAAAATGATCGCCAGCCAAAAAAATATGACTGTTTTTTTTTTCAGATAAACAAGTAAGTTTTTAAGTAGCGCGCAAACTTTTATCACGCAGTATTCAGTATCATTATTGAAAATATTAAATTAATAAAAATAACTTTATTTTTTTGTTGTATTGACTCGAAATGTCCGAAAATATGTAATACAATAATTACCTACCTACTTGCTAAGTCTCTACACAGAACGAGCTAAGTCTCTACACAGAACGAGAACAGCAAAATCAATGGAATAAAATCACAGGTTGCAAACACGCAAAAGAGTTTTACCCTTTGATAAATAGGAAAATGACTAATAAACTACTAAAGTTCTTCGGACCTTCGTCTAATGATAGGTATTATCACAGGACACTGTGAGCTAAACGCACAAAGTTGGAGCCACAGATAGTCCCCTATGCCGAGGCTGCCTACAGGAGAACGAGACCGTGGAGCATGTGCTACTGCACTGCAAAGCCACAGAGGACATACGAGTAAGGTCGGGACTCCTTCAAGAATCTCGACAACAAGACTCCAATAGCATAACATCTGACGAAACAGGAGTGGAACAGGTATGCCAGCGACCCAAGGCCGTGCTCCGTTACTTTAAGGAGCTCGGCTGGTTTGGGTAGGCTGGCAGCGGGGTTAATGCACAAAACACCCTTAACGGGACGTCAGTGCAGGTCTTATCGCCCCTATTTAGAATTAGAATTAGAATTACCTACCTACTAGTTGCTGTAGCGAGCGAGAAGAACCGATGTAGGTACCTGCACGGATCGTAGTGTGTGTAATACAATCACGAATAGAGTGATCATGACTACCACATAATACTATTACTCCAGCGGAGACAGCTCTTGCTGTAGCTACTTTCATTTGAAGTTATTTCGAAAATGTTGTACCAAGGTATGAAAAAATATGTACCCTTTATTTTTCAATAATCTTTGTGTACACAAAATTTCAAAATTTGCGCACTACTTAATTTTTAACCTGTATGGAAAGTAGGACCTTCGGCGCCTAAGCTTCTCCTGCTCGTCCAAACTCGTAGAAAACGAGTTTTCCTATGTATTTTTTATTTACCATGGCGGACTCTGCAAAAAAGTCCAACCACTACAGACACCCATAATCGTACAAGATTCAGGTTCGTACTTACGCCTCAATGTCATCTTCATCCTTTTCACTCTTGGGCGGTATTTTTATTGTATCTCCTTTGCCGATGACGCTGATGTCACATTTCAGAAAACCTTTGGCACCAGCTGTGACGTCTTCGGGGTCGGTCAGCAGCGCCCATTTGTGGTAAAACTGGCGGTCTGTTAAATATACAAAAATCTTAACACAGCTACTACTTTTACTTTTATGAATTTGTATGAAAACGTAAGAAATCATTAGCATTCACATTCATTATTCATACTCAAAAGTGTTCATTTAAACTGAGCAGAATATAATCATGAAGGTAAACGTAACACGCTAAAATGTAATTTTATATCATTTGATTGTGATTGTGAGTGACTACAATATAACCTCATTTCTTGAAATCTTTTGAATCATACGCCTTTGTAAGTGTAGCTCACATCGTCATAAATGTCGACACTACCATCTACGGCAGTGGAGTCAATGTGCCAGCGGCCCAGATCCTCGCTCCGGTGTTTCAATAAGCTGGGGGTGGCTCGGGTAGCTGGCAGGGGGAAATGCACAATACGGGGTGTATTGTGGGATGTCAGTGCAGAACTTATCGCCTCCATCTCGAATAATAATAAGACGCTTTTGTAAGACTGAGTTATTCCGTCTTCATCCTATGAAATCTCATATTGTGTAACCAAACATCCAGAAGGTAACAGATAAAGATAGATAAAAACTTATAAGAATGTATTACTAAGGTTATGCAGTCTGACTCGCGCCTTTTCGAATATTTCTAATTTTCTCCAGATAATAATGATAAGCCGTACTTTAAGCACTATAGCTGATAAATGGATACTGATAAGCAATAACATGTCAAACAACAAAAAAAAAATTGTTAATGATACAGAACGATTCTATGGCTGACAAAGAAGCGTTCTGTACCATTAACAAAAAAAAAATTGTGGGTTGGCATGTTATTGCTTATCAGTATCCAAATAAGCTTTTCTTCCAAATTTGTTCAGCCTAACTTTCGTATCATGAAATCATTTGTGTCATCATCATCCTGAAGATTATTATTATTGTTGTGTCGAAATATGGGTATATTTTCAGTAATGTATTAAATAAATAAGTATACCTAAGGATAGAGTTTCATCTCGGGTCTGCACTTGTCTTAACCGAATCAGGAGCATTAATGTGACGCCCACAGAAAAGAAATAGAATTTTAAAAAAAATCTTATGTGGTGACGCCAGCCTTTGAATTATTATTTTTGCAATTAAAGTTGCAATCTTCTCCGTGCTGCAGCCTTAGGTATACCTAATTTCCTTATTAAATTGCAGGATACCGATAAAGGTTAAATATTATATAAGGTACAAGAGGGTCTTTTCTCAGTTAAGTTCAAGAAAGCGCGCCTACTTTTTTCTAATCCTTAGTGCGAGCCTGTACTGCCTGGCCTTCGGAGTTTTTACTAGAAAACAATTAAAATTAATAATTTCGTTACTATGGATTATCTCAGCTCGTATCAAATATTCTAGCTATTTTTCTACGAATGATTTAAATATTCAACAGATGCCGAGACGGGCTACGTACTTATTAACTACTCACTAGTAGTTCATCCCGAACTGAGACCTCGCGATGTTCCGTTTTACAAGCTTCTATTACACTACCTATTTCATATTTTTTTCAGTGTAAGTGTTGGTCCCGTAGTAAAACTTGTTCATAAATGACGAATACAAAGATATTCTAGATCTAGAATATTATTAAAATAAATATATATATCTACACTAGCAGTTCACCAGTACAAATATTGCCTGCTAGAGATTTGCTTTATTTCAAAGGCTCGTTGTAAAGGTACGTACATCGCATTCAGAAAGTTAAGTGAGTCGTGAGCCTTGTTCGAACAATGGGATATGAAACCGGGAGTTTACAGCTCTATATAGTACAGGGACAAATACGGCCTTGAAGTAAAGGTCTAGACAGATTGTAAAGTAGCACATTACAAGGCCAACACGAACATTATTTAGATATTATTTAGAGAGACAAAATATGATTTAAGGCATCTTTAAGCCTAGGGATCAAGCTAGTAACTAACCAAGCGTCTCAAAAAAGCAAAAAAAAATATATATTATATTATGTTTGTTCGTTCGGGACAAATCTTGCGAATGTAATATAGACCAGGGCCCAAACCTTGAGGTGCTTATTGCGATGATTGTTAGGCTCAGCCCACGACGCTGCGCGACCACGACGTCATCGGCTGAACCTAACAATTATCGCAATAAGCAACTAATGGTACAGGCCCTGCCCTTGTTCAACTGAGATGAAATTTTGCATGACTGTCAAATTTCGATAATAACACAATATTATGAGAGCAAGCTAGTCTGTTGATGGAGTCGGAAGGTGAAAAACGAAACTCCTCAACAACTAACAGTAGATTGATGGATTTTGGACTCATTTTGATCAACTTACAGTATACCAATAACGGATTTTATAAAAGCTTGCCTAGAAAAATATATTTATCCAAAAAAACTTATTCAAACATGAGTTTGGAGAGTAGATACGGCACGTAGCAATCTCTGGTAGTGCTAAAACCGGTACTGCTTATAAATCAAACATTCAAACGTCTACCTACGTTCTATTCCAAGCCAGTGGCTGGTGATCGAAGCCATGCAGGAATCCGGGATCTCCTCTGCTCATGCAGAAAGGTAAAGGCAAGATGAAGAAATAAAACTTTGCATATTTCTTACTGGGTTGATTGAATACAGTCCCCACGTCGAGTTTGAAGTTACCCAGAAGTTTGTCCGCGCGCAGTAGATGTCGTGATTGTAGCACCTGTAACAAAGCATAACATTCGAAAACTTGACGTTTTGAGGAATTATTCCGGTCGGCCCCATTGCTCTGTCCGCTTAGGAAGATAAACAGAAACTGAGTGCCAGCAACCGGGACCGGACAAACCAACTATATAAACTAGAAGCACTCGACAGGATTTATACAGTCTTGTCCTGCCTCTGATATTGACGCAACATTAATACAATAAGTATTTTTATTAATCACTGTTTTAGACTTTCGTGGTGGTTTACAACATTACTGTTAGTACTCACGGGATATTTACCACGGTTATTGTTTTTGTTGAGTTCCCGATATTTCGGTCGGCAAAATACAAAGCGTAGTGATACTGTGAGTGTGTTTTGTCGAGACTTGCAATCGAGTTCTAGTACCAGTGGTACCCGTAGCAAAAGACTGAGAGAGGGGGTAGATCGGTTTGTCTGCTCCTAAATTTCGTAACTTTTTTATCATCCACCCGCATCTTCAGTCTACCCGTGAACATGGCGCATGCAACTGTGCCGAAATATCGGGAACTCAACAAAAACAATAACCGTGGTAAATATCCCGTGAGTACTAATAGTATTTTTATTAATATTTAAAACAGTTTTATTATTATAGTGGACATGGTGTACCTATATCAACGCCCTTATACGAGTACTCTACAGACATTACAACAAACTTATTCGCATATAAACAAGTACTGACAACCCATGCGGGACGGTTGTGTAGGACTTTTCGCTCCCATCTTGAATGAGAAAGACTTTTAAGTGCACTTAGCACTTAAAAGTGTTCCGTACTGCGAAAAAGCTTAACACTGATTCAGAATTATGCGTTTGTTTAATTTAAATTAGTACTCACGGGATATTAATCATGATTTTGTTTATTTTTGGGTCTACCCGTGAACATGGCGCATGCTATCGGGAACTCAGCGAAATGTGAAATCCTGAGTTAATACAAATGTAACACGTTTTATACCTACTCATATATAATACAAGTTTATATGAATTCTGACATGGGGACTCATGAACTGGGACTCAGTTGTATCTCCTGTATATCAATAATTTAAAGATATTTTAACCCATAATTGATTTTATAATAGTCGACAAAAACACACACTCTCAACGGAACTTTTTGTTGCATTATAGCTAGAATCTGTAAATCACTGGAATCCTTTTCTATGGATTTTATCGATGCACAGATCTAAATATTTTCAGAAGTCAAGTTGAAAGAAAGAAACACAGAAAATCTAAACAAATTTTCATAAACTGATTCAAACAGTGTTTTTTTATCGCTTTTTAACCAACTCGCCCATTGGTAAGTAACAAGTGGTCGAAAATGAAAGAAAATACGTATTAAAAAGCCCTAGATTATATCTCAGGATAAAAAAGCCAGCAATTTGTTCTACCTTCGCTGAAGAGGGGCGATCAGCTCAAGCTTGAAGTGTCTGCTTTTTATACAGGATTATCTTATATTAACTAAACCCTTTCGCAGGCAGATTCTCTACATTATACTTAACATTAAATAAGTCATTATTTTTAGGACCGTTGTGATAAAATCTATCATTATACTACATGTAATGGTATATTGAGTATAATGATCGATAAAAAATATATTTAAAAAAACCGCTGTTCCATACATTGTATTGCAAGATCCATGAACCTTATGTATGGAACAGCCGATATTTTTTTTCTTGAATTTTCAGAACAAAATTTGTTTGTCACAACCGCCACTCAAAACCTCCCTAGCCGATTAAAAACCTGTTTAGAAATAGCTATAAGTATATAATTTATCTATTGCGATAGTAATTGATATTCCAGAAAAGGCTCCATTCAAAGACTTTTTGAATAAAATCATACTCCACAAAATAACCACGAGAATTCATTTTTGTTTTAAAAAGGTTTCTTCGGTTTGTTTTCATTGCTAAGGAAAAAAATGGGCTAGTTATGTTTTCCTTTTCCTTTTCAGATTTATTCAGAAGAATAAAAATATACTTTGTCAAGTGTAAGGGCCAGAATTCTCCAGAGCTGTTGGTAAGCTGGGTATAATTTTTCCAAGGTAATTAATATAAACAAAAAAATGTTTTATTCTTTACACAGTGAGCTCTAGTTGGATACTGATAAGCAATAACATGTCAACCCACAAATAAAAAATGTTTTTTTGTTAATGATACAGAACGAGTATTCTTTGGCTGACAAAGAAGCGTTCTGTATCATTAACAAAAAAAATCTTTATTATGGATTGGCGTGTTAGCTTATCAGTATCCAGTTATAATATCATGATATCGAATTTGACGAAGTAATGCGTATAAAGTCGTGCCACTGTGTGTGCTCACTCGCTAATTTGCAAGTTTTTAGAACGGAATATTTTCGTTTTGCTTTCTATTAATTAGACAGACAAAACGTTTTTTCTCTTCGTTCAAAATAAAGATATGAAAACGAAAAATTCTGTAGAATCTATTCATTAACAGAAACAACATAACTAAACAATTAGGAAGTTCACACTTAGTTAGTATAATAATATTTAATAATGTGAAATTCGCGCGCGAGATAACTGAGGGACATTTTTTTTACTTCTTTATCATGATATATATATTACTGCGCACCGCGGTTTCACCCGCTATTCTACAGGAACGGTTAAAATTTTGGGGATAAAATGCCTATGTGTTAATCCAGGGAATAACGTACCTCCATACGAAATTTCATCCAAATCCGTTCAGCCGTAACAGAGTTGAACGGGAACAAACACACTTACATACTTACGCACTTGCACACAAACTTTAGCATTTATAATAATAGTGTGATATATATTTCTTTAACTATTCGTTCCGCCGGTTAGACGTGATGGTGTGAAACGCCCAGGAAGAGAGACAGAGACAGAGTTACTTTCGCATTTGTAATATTAGTTAGGATGAAGGTGGGGTATTCCCACATTTATGATGAGCACACTCTCATTTTAAACCGTAGTATCCGCTTCAAATTTTCACATAAATGTGTCATTAAATTGTATTTCCTGACAAATAATAAAGCTACTAAGGGAGATATCCGGAGGACGGGCATAAGCGTCCTCTTATATTAAAAGTTGAGCGTTCTGCGATACCTAAGTGGAGATTATGCCAACTCAATCCTTTTCTAAGAGGGATTTTTTGTTGTTTGTTCCTTTGTTCAGCAGAGGACGTCTTGGCTGAATGAAGGGAAGGTACGTTCAATCATCATTTATTCTCATAGACATAGTAAATGTCACATAAATGAGAACCAATTACATGGAAAAGATAATATTGTAGGTTGATAACGTTAAGGTAGGTAATCAATTAACGCATTCTTAGATGTATAGAATAGCTACAGTAATAAATAAACATTTGTTATGTTGAGCAAGTTTGATTTTAAATGCGTTAAATGAGTTTATATTTTTTAATAGGAGGTTAGTTTATTATTAAGTTAGCTTTGCTCCTTCGTAACTTATTGTTTATATGGCATAGTTCGTGCGACTTTTGGGTAACATAAGAAAGCTAGCGCGAAGCGTATTTCGCTTTGTCATAAGTACAAGAAACATTATTTTTTTCGACATTTCTTATTTTCTTCAATAGTAAATAACAATAATACATCTGCTTCAGCCTTTAAACATCCCGCTGCTGAGATATCAGCCTACCCTCGAATGGTGATTGGGCCATATCCACCACGCTGGCCCATTGCGGATTGGCGGATTCACATACGCCAACGAATTTCACCTCCGGAAATATTCAGGCTTACTCACGACGTCTTCCTTCACCGAAAAGTCAGTGGTACCGGACATATCTTCCAAAGAACTCATAGGTAGGAGACAGAATGGACAGAGCATTTTTAAGCATTAAGTAGAATATGGAGATAAACTGAAAAAAAAAAATGATTTCTCTGTTCCGTACACCTCGTTATTTGTTTTAATTAGAGATCTTATGTTGAGATGTGATATAACAAAACATATCATATATGTTTTATTTTTGGTATAGGTAAGAAGAAAAAAAATATTACATGATAATTGCTCGATAAAAAAAAACCTTGAAAAGACATCGATTTACATCCTTTTTTTAAATCTCTGAATTCCTAGTGTATAATCATGTGATTATTATTCTAATAGTAGGGTAATAATAATTTGTAGGATGGCATAGAACAGAATTTTGATTGATTTCCTAGTTTGCTGGTAAATAGCAATTCTCAGTTTTTGACTAGCGCGCTAAAGCCATCTATTTTTGACTGCACGCGAAAGTGTATAAGTATAATATATATAGCACTTTCTTTTCTTGAATTAGTCCCATAATGCAACGTTTATGAGTAATTTTAGTATGAACATGGCTTTGAACACTTTGTTTTGATAAAACGGAAATACTCACGTTTATAAGTAAGACCCTTGGTGGACGGACCCATTTTAAAAATTGAATCAAAGTCACTTCAAACAAATAAAACATTTACCTCAAAAACTTTGACTGGTAAGCAGCGCCCTTATACCAAAGGTTTAATAAATTGTTTAATTACAGAGCGACACGACTCAATTAACTTTCGGTTTACCTAAGCTTTTGAGTTGTTAAAATTCAGCTACTTATTGTTTAAATACGGCAATTTGTTGTTTGAAATTCCGGAGCCGGTTTTTTATTTACACTGTAGACATACGAACGAAATCCGCGCACGGCAAGTAAAACGAGCTAATAAATTTTATATCAAAAATATTTAGGTATTACGCATCAATATGTCTCATTATATTAGACTTACTTATTGCAACTTAATTAAATGTTGCAGTCCACAATGGGATTGACTGTCTATCTTATCATTCTGTATCCACAAACTGTTGGAACCCCCTAGCACTGTGATCTGTGACTGCTCGGTGTATACACGCAACATAGTAATAAGAATAGTAGATATTCCTCTTTAAATAATAATAATAATTAAATTGTTTATTACTAAGAGTATTACAAAAAAATCTACAATCTTGCTTAGTTTTATCTTATAATTAAAGATTGTGTATACTAGGCAATCTTTTTAAGTTTCTTAATATTGACAAAAATTTGCAGTCACTATGTTACTTACTTATTACATTTAGGATTGTCCGGGCATGCACCCCCCAAACATTTTTTATATTTATCTAGTAGGAAATATTTTTCCATTATATTTTTTACTATTTTGTGGTTTTTGCCATGATTTTTTCCTATTAATGATTTGGGAAGACTATTTAATGTTTGAGGTAAGATGCATGTCCCAACCCTTCTTATACTCATTATTATTTAGCGGAAGGTCTGGCAAATTTCGCAAGTTTTTTGGGATTCGCTCTCTAATTTAGAATTTAATGGGAGTGAGAGTGACCGAGATAAAATGTCATTTCTCCGAATAGGGTCCCTGCAAATCTCATCCATTGTCCTTCGATATGCTTGACAATGTGGTCATTAGATTGGATAATAGTTAAGCCTGAAGGGCCAGACTCCACCGAAGCGGAGATGTGCGAAGCGGAGACGAGAAGAGAAGTTTAACAGCTAGGGTTTCTACACCAAAGCTGTGCGGAGATGCGTACTGGCAAGACCGGAGTTGAGATGTGTAATGGAACTTTTCACGGAAAAAAAACTCTAAAGTTGTTTTTTTCTTTCTTCTTTTTTTTTTACATTGGACTAGGCATTCGTTTGCCCACAATCTCACCTGATGGAAAGCGACGATGTGGTCGAAGATGTAGCACGCTTGCCTAGGAAGTACATATTCACTCTTTTTTTGAACAGCCCCGGATTATATTTTTTCGGAAAGACAGACGCAGGTAAAGAGTTCCACACCTCTGCTGTCCTTACTATCTTCTTCGTCAAAGTAAGAAATAATAACATGAGAATTCAAATCCGCCAACCAGCAATAAGCCAGCGTGGTGAATATGGCCTAATCACTCTTCCGAGAGCAGGCCGAAATCCCAGCGGTGGGACGTTAAAGAAAAAAAAGACTGATGCATGAAATACTTTGTATTTTTTTTTTTGTACATAGATAGATTTACTTAGTACTACGATCTACTATCATCCGATATGCAATGAAAATGGACCGAAATAGCCGGTTATTCCGAAATACCGGCGTACTGTTTCAATAATCCCCTTTGGCAACAGATTTCGAAACCTGCAAACTAGGGTTACCATTACGTAAAGCCTGATTTTTCAGAAAAGGCCTGACAAAGTTAAAACATTATTTAAAGAAAAACAATGGGCTGTGGCAATTACACGTGCGCGTTTCCGTCTTGGCATATAACAAACTTTCCGACTTTGGAATTACTTTTTAGGGATTCGTCCGCTCAGCACCTGCTGCTCCAGTTGTCGGCTCCGGCAGCGGAGGCACTTTCTATCTATTCTGTCCGTGCACTCCTTTATTATGGTAACCCTACTACCACCATGACCGCGTCCACAACTGACTCAATAATGGATGCAGCTATTTGGACCCACTGAAGCTATTGGCCTGTTGATACTGAATTATTTAGGGAGTTTACGAAACAGTACAATACCAACTCGTGCATAGGATCTGTTAAGGCCATTTGTCACGTCTACAGCTATCTCGCTCACGCATTTTCACGTTATTGAAGATATAAATAATAATATATTTTTGTAGCGGACTCTTGCAAAGTCTGCCTAGGGAAGTACCAAAACCTTCCAATTATTCAACCGCCAAGCAGTAGTGAGTAAGCATTACTTTGTTCTGGATTGAAGATATGGAAACAGCATTTCCAGTGAAACGACTAGGCATAAAAGGGATTTAACATCTAGCATCTAGGGTGAAGAGCGCAGTGCATTGCGGCGTACGGTTTTGAAATGATGTTGTTCAAAACGGGCAAGCTTGATGCTTACCATCAGGCTTGACATGCTCGTCTAGTCATACAAGGAAGAGATTGATAATAAAACGATAGTATACGTTCTTTTCAATATCTTCTGCCAAACAATAAAAAAAAATTGAAAATGTCTCTAAAATATTTCTGATGATATGATAAACAGACACCAAATACAGTTTTTTTTCTTTTCGCACTCTATAAAAACTTGATAATGTTTTTTTTTTTTTTGTTACTCGGTGATGAGACGACCAAGTCGCTCACCTGATGTTAAGCGTCACGCTTGCCCATAACAGTTCAGTGCCACCCAGAATTTTTAACTTCAACAGTTCAAAACTATGCGCGGCAAAGTACTGCGCTCTTCACCCTGAGATGTTAGATGTAAAATCTCTGTATGCCCAGTAATTACGCTGGAAACATTGCCATTCAATCCGGAACACAGGAATGCTTGCACGCTACTGCTTGGCGGTTGAATAACTGGCAAAAGTGTGGTACTTCCCCAGGCGGACTCTGCAAGAGAGCCCTACCACTACAAATGAGATGTGCGAATGAGATGGTTATACCTTTTAACGTGGAGCCAAATAAATGATAAGTAAAGACGCAATGTTCGAATTTGGTACAAATATGATCCTACCACCCTCAAACAACGCACGCTTCGAACTCTACCTAAGAATGGCGCGGCCTTCTTCAATCAGCAATCATTGAAATAAGTCTATTTATCTATATCAGCCTTTTAAACATCCCACTGCTGGGATATCAGCCTACCCTCAAGGGTGATTAGGCCATATCCACCTATCTGGTCCAGTGCGTGTTGGCGGATTCGCATACGCCATCAAATATCTTTCGATGTTTTCTTTCACCGTAAAGCCAGTGGTATATCCGTACGTAAGTTCCAAAGAACTCATTGGTACGGGCCCGCCCGGGCTCGAACCCGCTACCTCACGAATGTGAGGCGAGCGTTCTCCCACTGAGCTACCACGACTTGCAATAAGTATGTCACGGTAAAGGGCCAAAAGCATTCACTCTAACTAAACCATATTGTATTCGTTACAAATTAGATTTACTTACCGAAAGTGTGATAATCTTGTCGAATAACATCACAGGTGGAATTTTGAAGTCGAACACGAAATACTGTGGACAAAGAAATCGTAAGCTTATTATTGCACGCATTAGGCACTAATTCTCATATACTTTATTTAAATCCCTGTGCTATAAAAAAAAATATTTCCGACGGTCCAATGTTACTAGAAACACTAAAGGCCAAAAGTTCATCTACGAGAGGGTTTTTTCTTCTTCAGTTTTGGTTGCGCATACAAAGTGCATTTAGCAATAAATATTTTAGGACAGTACAGTCAAAGTTGAATTAATGAGTCATGGTCCAGACAAACATAAGTTACTCCAGTGAAATGGTAGAAACTTAACTAAATAGTAGTTTCTATGGAGTTTTAGAGCGAAAACGAAAATCACGTTATTAACTAGTATGGATTCTTTATCTTGTGTTCCAACAATAATCAAATTGTCTAGAAAATTCGTTCCTTTAGGTATTTTGCTAACCGCGCGGCAAATAACTAATTTTACAATATGGCTGTAAAATTGGCTATTTGGATGATGACATACGAAATACATAATCATAATATAGAATATTAGCTTGCCCGCACGGCTTCGCTCGCCAAGGGTTCTGTAAATGAAACATCCCATTTCACCTCAATCAGGGGCGATTTTCGAAAAATCCTTAGACACGCCTTTCTTTATGTTTTTGCTTGCCGAGTTTCATTCGCTTAGCATGAAAAAATATTTTATTTCCATACAAATTTAGGGGGTCCATTTTACCCGTTTAGAAGTAAAATGTCTCAAAATCCGTTGCTATTGTTTACCTAGACCATTTGAGAAGTATTGGATTCAAGATTCACGTCTCTATAATGAGGGGTTTGGTATGTGCGTTGATTCCTAAAAAATTGCTATTGGCCTGTTGCGAAAATGATATATTGCTAATTTGATCATTCGCCTATAAAATCTTCGAAATGTGCACTTTGGCCTTCCTTCCTGGAAACATGCGTCGAAACCCAGGTGGGTAAATATGCCTATATACTATATCAGCCTTTAAACATCGCACTGCTGGGATATCAGCCAACCCTCGAAGGGTGATTAGGGCACATCAACCACGCTGGCCCAGAGCGGGTTGGCGGATTCACATACGCCATAGAATTTCTTCTCCGGAAATATGCAGGTTTCCTCACGATGTTTTCCTTCACCGTAAAGCCAGTGGTATATCCGTACGTAAGTTCCAAAGAACTCATTGGTACAGGCGAGCGTTCTCCCACTGAGCTACCACGACCTTGTGTCATCACCAAGTCTCATGCCTATATCCGAGGCAACAATAACACCCTAGTCTGAAAAATGTACTTGTTTATAATTGTTGGAAAGTTGCAACTGAACTATTAATTACTTTGACCTCGCGTGTAGTCGGGCTTTTATTATAATCGACTTGAGTTAACATGCTATCAATGTTCCATTAAATTAAAATTATAAAAATGACTTAGATTCTCCTGCTATGAACGAAGAAACAAAGGGATTTAAAGTGGCGTGTTTAGCAATAAGTAGCGTAAGAGGAAAATATATTTTTTTTTTTTTTTTTTATGTTACTCGGTGACGAGACGAGCAAGTCGCTCACCTGATGTTAAGCATCACGCTTGCCCATAACAGTTCAGTGCCACCCAGAATTTATCTCGCACTCTCTATCTTGTTTTTAGGCGGCGGTTGGCGTCAACCAGGCTATTATCCCCCGAATACTGAAACGTTTGTTAACTTTGACGACAGATTAATTCTCTTGCTGCCTTTGTCATTTGCTTAGTGCCAGACAAAGGCAGCATTAGAATTAATCTGTTGTCAAAGTTAACAAGCGTTTCAGTATTCGGGGGTATGAGTGTTACATTGTTACCTCTAACGTCAGCCTACCTTTATAACCATAGATTGATTCATTGAAAAAATAATATACACGATAGGAGGACAAAACTGGCGGTCTTATCGCTTAAAAACATATTTCTTCTAGACATACGAACAGGCATCATGACAACCGCAACGCGTAATATTACAATAGACAATAAACAGTTATTTATTTGTCACAAAAAAAATACAAGTTAAAAGTATTACAGTGCAACGTTACTAATATTCACTCAAACACTCTAGAAAATCAAAAACAATATTCAGAAAAAAATGCCCCCGGTGTGTCGTAATACTTACATACCCTGGCATATTCATTGTTGATGCGAATACTACCTACTAGCTACATCACAACATCTGATCACAGAGAGAACTCTAGCGAGTAACCTAGTGGAGTGTGGTAAAGTGATCGCATTAGGCTGCTTTTCCACCGAAGCGGAGCGTTTCGGAGCGGAGTTGTGAAAATAGGTGGGTGTTTCCACCGAAGTGGAGACGAGCGGAGCGGGGAGGTGCGGTGCCGAGCGGGGAGGTGCGGAACTGAGTGGAGCAGTGTAGAGGAGACGAGCGTAATTGTAGCTATGCAGTAGCAGAATCTAGGGTGTGATCTGTGACCTTACTAGGTCACAGATCACACCCTAGATTGTGATCTGTGACCTAGTAAGGGTGTGATCTGTGACCTAGTAAGGTCACAGATCACACCCTAGATTCTGCATTCAGGACGCTCGAAGCGCACCAAGCATCAGTCTAAATACACTTATAAGAAATTACTCTGATTGGTTGATTGTTAGGTACGTGTAGGCGTAACTTTGAGATAGCCAATGAGAACGCTTGGTCGCACTCCCCGCGACCCGCACCTTCCTCAGACTTTGGTGACTTTTTGTAGGAACAAAGAATCTCGTAATGCGGTATCTAGTGTGATCTGTGTACTAGGTGCAGGGGGTATAGCTAGATAGGGCTCTCGGGTAACACTTACCTCGTTGTAGTAGGGGCAGTTAGTACTCTCCTTGACTTGCGTGAATCGGCGCGTGTCTCCGACTTGCACGCACACCACCGGGTCCATATTGAGACCGGCCAGCTGACGCGCCTCGATGATTGTCACACACACTTGAAAATCAGCCGGCTTCAGTGCTGACGGGCCGATGGTCTCCAACGCTGATTGCCTGCCAAAGTTAACGTTTTGGAACCAACTCAAGTACGTTTATAAGTTAGCCGTAACCGGAATACTATGGCCGATGATGATAATGGAATCTTTATAAATAAATCACCATCAAAAAAATAACAATAATTTCAGCTCAGCTAGAAACTTTAATAAATAAGGAGATAAATATTAGGTATGTGAATAAAACATTTTATAACAAATTCGAATTTGTTTGTTTGAAACTTTAAGCTCGAGTAAAAATGAAAACTATCCGCCATGGAACGATCACGTGGCCTATTTAATAATAATAATAATAATAATATCTGGGACATTATTGCACACACGGTCATCTGACCCCAAACTAAGCAAAGCTTGTAATATGGCTGCCAGAGACTGATATAGGTACATAGATATTTTTTAAATACATACTTATATAGATATTAACACCCAGACATAGAACAAACACAAATATTCATCACATAAATGTTTGTCCTAGATGGGAATCGAACCCACGCCCCCAAGCACAGAACGTAGGTTCACTACCAACTGAGCCACCGGGGCAGTCAATTATTTGACGGGGTATTTGCTGAAGTACTCATTAAAAACTTGAAAGATAATTAGGATACTCCGTTTTTCTAGTAAATTACCATTTGTACAACAGACGACAGGATTTCAAATACATTCACTAAACTACGAGACAAAAGACGCGGTGAGACCTTGCCATACACGAGGCAACGCAAGTACCGGATACTCGAGTATCTTTGGCATAGTCGCGACTCTCAGTCTCACTGTGTATCGTCACCTATTGTCGATTATTGTATGAAGTTTAATTCTGGGCACTGTGCATTCTAGGTAGGCTGGAGTTTCAAGCTTAACTTGAAATTCTGTTTCATGACAGCTCGACAAAGTATAAGCACTTTACGAAGACAATTGCGACGATGAATTTTATTGTGGCGCGTGCCTACGTAAATTGTTCGGACTATACGATCAAAAGCTATCTCGCCGTGATTGTACAGCTGACAAAAATTGACGGTAGATATTGAAGCGCAAAATGGGAGTCGCGACGCTCACTATAGGTCAGGGCCAGCCAACTCTCTTAGGCGAGGAGGAACACAAGTACGTACAGGGGAGTTTAGGTATTGGGGGCTACAAAGGAGCAGTATAGAAGATGTTTTCCTCTCGTATTGACTTCTAGAGATGTTCAATTAGGGAGCATTGTATCGATAATGATCGTAGCAAGTCATTAAAATCTGTTGTAAACTATATGGCTGTGCCTCCGCTGCCCTAGTCGGCAACGAATAATAGAACGGTTCCCGGAGGTACGACCTACCTACTGTCATCAGACTCAAATCTGTTTCTAAAGGGTTTCCGGGTTGAATACCTGAACCTACTGTTAACCGACTCGTTTCTGTAATCGAAAGGGTTTATTACAACGACGAAAGTAAAAAGAGGACCTGACAAGTCACGTCATTTGCGGCACTTTTAATACACAATATGGCGTCAACTCCACCCTTTTCACTAGTGATTTCTCAACACTTCAAAAACATTTGACAGTTTTTGACAGCTAACGTACTGGCTTGGCTGGGATACAAAACATGGCCGACGTACCGCCAAAATAACGTGAGCAAACAATACTTTGTATTTTGTATTTGTGGCCCATCCTCTATAGTAGAGAATGCTTGATTTATGAGTTTCTATTTAAAAAAAAAAAAAAAAAACAATATTTATCTGAAGCGGCTATATCACACCAATACGGTATTCTGGCTGTCATAAACCAGAATAATAGGTATTTGTATGTATTTTTTTTAAATATTCCGTACAGAATTTCAGAAAGTAGCAGTATTTGCGAGCGACAAACAAATATCAGTTTCATGTACATGTAAAGGATAAGATAGTTGCCCTTTCACTCTTCTTTCTGATGAAAACATATATATCGACATATCCTAGAGCTTCAACTAGGATATGTTGAACCATATAATTATGTTGCTTATCTGTTTGTAATATTTAATCACAAACTTGATGCTAATATTTGTCACTATTGAGTTGCTCTGTGGACAAATTACCTAAAATAAACTTAATTTTTAGTATTAATTTGATGTTATGTTTTATAAATATTGGTGAAAATGGTTCCCTAATAATTTTACTTTAATTTGTTCAGCCATCCAAAATCTTTTTAATCGAATCTCAGTATTTCGACACAGTTGAGGATCGAATCAATTAAAATTCAACGACATGAGTTTACGACATCCCTAGTCACGTCACAAGAAAAATGGCTGCCGGTGTTCGTCAACAATTAACTTGTAAAAGTTGTTGTTTGTGAATATTTGGCTTTGTTTTATAAAAATACGTTGATTTGAGCTTGAAGTTCCTCCATGAATCTGTGAGTTTATCTTACTGTGTGTAAGCGAGACAGGACTCCATTTTGTGATAATATATGACTCGTGGTGTTTTTTCATCACAATGAAAGAAAACCTTGAAAAAGAAAAAAGAAATGGTTAAAGTGTGGAAAATCACCTGCTGATGATCCCAATGTCATACTCCATCGCTTTCCTCGGCCTAGGACTAAAAATAGCTTACGGTACGTATACGAAGAGGTTACAATTTAGTAGGTGTTTTGTTTTCAGAAAACGACAGTGCTTTTGAACAATTTTCCATTATAAACAGGAAAATCTGGCCTGGGCTTGTAGTCGCGTGGTCACAGATTGGAATAAATACCTAGGTATGTCTAATGGTTTTCAATATTTTCTTTTCAGTTGTGAGCGCTATGGGCAAAATTGTGCTACCCAAATGATGAATGGTCTTCAAGAGAATTCCAAGAGCGTTTGCATAAAGACCATAGAATGCTTTGCAACGGCCACTTCAAACATTCATCTTTCATTGACCAAGATAGAAAAAAAATGTGAGATCTGCTGCACCGGATGAAACGCTCCACGAGGTTAGTAATATTTACGGACTCTATACACCAGAATTATTTAAAATAAAAACAATTACGAATTTTTTAAATAAATTTCAACTTAAATGTTAATCATCTGTTTTCAGAGATCAAGCTTGAGCATAAGTCCTGAGTATCTCCATGAAGCTGGACCATCAACAATCACATGTTTGGCAGAGAATGTCAATATTTTGAATATCTATACATCATGTGGTGAAAAAGAAACAAGTGAAAAAGTACTGCAATAGCTGTTGTACTGGATAATCTGATGAGGTGTGTAAAGCTGTTGTAATTATTTTATGTACCTATGAATGTATTAGGTATTTAAGCATAAAGCAAATAAATTAAAATAGCATTTATTCACGGATTTTACCTTTAGTTTTACGATTTAGTATACAATTTTATAATAGTTTGAAGTAAAATAAAATAAACTATTATTGACACCGGCCTCTTAAATATCAGGTTGACCATCATTACAACTGTCTTACTATGAAATTAAATATGACTCATCTGTTTTCAGATGTCAAGCTTGACCAAGGAACACTCAGATTATGAACATGAAGCGGGACCATCACAACCATCAAAAATCGCGCGTATCACTGATACATCATATGATGTAGGTATCTACACCTTTTTTTTACCTAGCGAGTATCCCGACATGAGCCAAGGGCTGCTTTCCTTCTGTTATCTTCAATTTGTATGATTGTTAGCGTCTTTTGTGACTATCGTGTCATCGCATAACTTAAGCCAATATCCATTTTGGCGTCGAAGTCTTGCTCCAGGGATCACCATTTGTGTTTTAATATAAAGACATATTCCACCATTCTGCGGACTACATGAACCTTTGTTTTAGCTCCACTACCTTAACCATTTCTTGATAATTTACTTTCAGATACTGATATCGAACTTAGATACTGGTAATGAAAATGCAGCGGGACCATCAAGAATCGTAGAGGAAAAACCAGAAGTTGTACAAAAAACCAACAAAAACCTGCTCATTTTAAAGAAAAAAGAAAGGCACCTGTACATGAAGTGCCAAAAACTCTGATAGTGTTTGTTCTACGATACGTTCTGCGATACGAACGTTTCGCACAGCGCGCCAAATTTTTTTTATTTTTTTTTTGTCAATTACAGCTCAATTACTCGTCGTGAGTTAAACTAAATTTGCGCCAATAACTAGCATCAAAAATTACATCAACCAAAAAATCAAGAATAGCCAGCTAATAGAAATAATGAAAGCAATAATTACACTTCTCCCGAAACCAAAAACCACGACGAAAATCAGGTTATTGAGATTCCTAGCTAAACTAATATTATTTATGTGATCATTTTAGCCGTAATTTCTTGACACAGCCTATTTATTGGCGCAAAATTGGTTTCAATAAATCTATGATGAGTAATTAAGCTGTAATGCAACAAAAAAATTATTTGGCGCGCTGATCAAAACGTTGCACCTCAGGCTGTCTTGCTACACTCCTGGGTCAGGACAATTATTACACTGGGCAACTAACACTTAAATGTAGTTAACTGGAAAAACACTTGAGTGAAGTATGTCTGAAATTATGTACTTTATTTAACTGTAAATCTGCTAGACGCAAATTCATATACTTGCATGAATTTGCATACAATTTGCTCGCAAAGTTGTTGCGTAGAACAGTCTACAATACTTTGACTATAAATTAAACACTAACATATAAATGTATCTGTAATTTTAAAGATGACAAGAGTATTTACTGTCTTGCTGGCAAAACTCTTTGAAAATGTATCTAGACTGCCTCGATACCAAATTATTATATTATTATAAACATAATTAATATTTAGAAATTTCGGAGTAGTCAAACCGATCTAACACCTATCGCAGTCTTTTGCTACGGGTACCACTGGTACTAGAACTAGATTGTAAGTCCCGACAATACACACTCACAATGTGTGATGTCGGGATGGTCGGGACTTACAATTGTAAGACCCGCCCGTAAACATTGCGCATAAAACTGTGCCGAAATATCGGGAACTGAACAGTAATAAAAATCCTGGTTAATGTTCCGGGAGTACTAATTTTAATGTAATAACCTCTCATTATTAATGTTATGATAGAAATATGAACGATAAAGTAAATGTCATTGTTTGGTGTTTTAAATGTGTATATGTGTAAAACGGTAAATCCACCAGAAGTGAATTTATAATTTTGTGTATGGATGGGTATATATATATATTTTTTAATAATAAACCAATCAGTTTTAACGAAACTGTTCTTTTTTTCCAGATGTACTTGGTAATTTAGGCCACGTGAAGCTGCCAGTTTATATTGTAAAAACGTAAGGTCTAATTGACAGCTATAAACGGAGCGAAATTTAATCATAAATTTAGTTTTGGTATAGTATATTTCAATTGGGCTTTATTCTTTACATAATGTAATGTGGCAGCTTCATGTTACGTAGATTATTGGCAATGTCTATAGTATAGGTAGGTAGAGCAAATTTTAAAAATCCCGCCCATCGTAGCCACACACATTCGAAATTCCCTCCCAGATGGATTTAAATTTTCCCGCGGTGGGGGCGACCAAGAGATGGCGCTATTTTTTCCAAATGTATGAAGTTGACATTCTTCTCCCCGAGTAAAAATATTCTTTGCTATAGGTACTCGAGTTGTAGACATGATAGATAGTTAGATAGATAGATAGATAACTCTTTATTGTTCACACCAGAAAACCAGAAATGTAGGTCCTAGGTATATATTTTTTTTTTTTTATCGAATATGGATCCCCTACAGAAGTTACACATTACATACATATTATGAAACATAGGCATCAAGCTGGGGCACCCCCAATTACAGGAAACCACGTCGTGCTCACGGAGGTTCGACTAAATTGAAAATATTTTTTGCTGCTTATAGAGTGAGAATATAATAGTGAGAATTCTGATATACATTTTGACAAAAAACGACTACATGCATCGCCTTTTGTACGAAATTTCGTGGAAAACTAATTCGTAACACGACATTGGCCCCCAACGTGGGGCTAACTTACCATCAGTCAAGAGTAGCTCGATCACTAATAGTGAAAGAGTTTCAGTCTAAAACCACAGAAAGGACAACAGAAGCACAATATATGATAGGGATCACAATCCCTATCACATGTAATTAAACTGATCACTGGGTTTGCAATTTCTTGCTAAAGGAAAATTAAACTCAACAGACGATGAAATAATGTAATAGCTTAATTTTATCGGTGGATTACATATTTCCAGTGCTATTTACAAGCATTTGTGTTTTTTCGTTTTTAAATTCATTAGACTTGTTAACTTTCTTGACCCGTAGAACAATATTGATACATCGCTCGATTAAACATAAAAAAACCTGTTTAATAAAAACAACTCATAACTTCAGGTTAATACCGGAAATTAAGAATGTACTTCTCTTACCCCCGAATACTGAAACGTTTGTTAACTTTGACGACAGACTAAGTCTATTGCTGCCTTTGTCATTTGCTTAGTGCCAGACAAAGGCAGTATTACAATTAATCTGCTATTAATCTGTTGTCAAAGTGAACGAAAGTGTCAGTATTCGAGGGTTAACTAACTTCTGATCAGTTATACACATACGCATGATCCCAAGTGGGAACAGTAAACTTTACATATATCTACTTACATTTTTGTCTTTGGCGTGTCAGGTGGCGTTCTAATGTCGACGAGTATTTCATCAGAGGACAACGAATTCTGACTTATGGCACGGTCAGGCTCTTCAAGAGGCCCCGAGGCCGTGTCCAGCAGACCCTGTTCCTCATCTCCGCTGCTATAGCGAGTTCTCGAGCGCCCCAGTCTGATGAAGCTTCTCACACTTTTCAGCGTCGAGCGCTTGCTGTTCCGCACTTCGTGGTCAGCGATGGTTACAGACTTATCGGCTCCGAGAGAAAATCCTCGCCTGTATTGTTATCACAATATAAAAATAGGGACCAGTGATAGGCCATTAAATTGTGCTCGTTTAGGATAATCGCAATAGTCTTAAGCAAAGAAACGTACTTTATCTATGGTCTTAAGTAATTCTTTGGCAACATTAGAATAATTTACACTGTGAAGCGCTACATTTTTCCAAAACTAAATCTTTGTTTCTGGGTACCGGTTAGTGTCAAATGCCAGCTATTGATTTTCAAGTCTCAAGTTTAACAAAAAACACAACTTGTTAATTAACGACTAAAAAAGCAATTTCGGGAGCATAAAGTTCATCAGTATGTACATTTCATAGTAAGACGCGTCCCGAATACTAAACTGTAGGTGAATTGAAAGTAACAGATGTGGGAAAAACAGGACGGCGGCATGTCAGAGCCTCTAAACATCGCCATAATTTAATGAACTTTAATAATTCTGCCTTCTTGAGTTTTAAATACATTTTTGAATTATTTATTATTTATTTATTTATAATAGTGAAAGCAAAAAATGGCCAAGTGCGAGTTAGACTAACGCACCGAGTGTTGCATAGAAAAGTTAAAACGCTTACGAAACATTATTTAATATTCAAATAAAATTAATGAAATTGTAGTTTCCTTCATTCCGTTCGGGATCCTTAGCGCGAGCCGACTCGCAACTTCACCGAATTTAAATATTGGAGTTTTACATTGTCACACCAAGTTTGAAGCTTGAATGAATTGCCGTTTTTTTTTTTTCTTTTTCCTTCTAAGAGGATTTTGGCATCGCACATCTTATGCATTTGCCAGTGTCAAGTATACATATATATTCTCAAGTTTTGTTAGATATTATCAAATAAGTCATAGTAACGGTCAAAGTCGAGCAAAGCAAGTCACGGTCAAGTCCAAGCCATGCCCCAGTAAAGTGGTGAAAACTTTACTAGAGCCTTCTATGGAGTTTTGGAAACAACACGAAAATTCACGTTTTACGACATTGTACCATTCACCAACACTTGTGCAAGTTCACGAACACTTAACGGGTGGAAATTCACCGTTTTTACACATTAACACTCGAAATAACACAAGTTTTGGAAAATAATAAAATGACGCGACATGAATTCTTCACGTTCCCGCCAAAACTCCTGAATTGCCGTTCTTACGATAGCTAAAATAACATACATACCTATGTCAAAACAACCCGTTGATTGTATCTGACCCGCTTAATTTTGACGTTCTATTATGTTTATTATCTGTCATTAAATTCGCCATCAATACATCATTATTCCGTAAAAGAAACAGGCGGCTACCTAACCGGTTCAAAATATAGAGCCTTTTAAAGTTGGACGGAAGGAAAGACAGACGGCCAGGCTTAGTAAAAGGGTCCCATTGACACACTTTGGGTACGAAACCCTAAAATTGTAAGCACATAGTTCAAAAAGTTAAATTAGACTTACTTCAAAAATCTTTGTCCAGCGACCTTCAGCTTACGAGCCCTGGTGTCTTCTCCCGAGTCCATCTCGATAACTGTCTCCTTATTTTGAATGGATCTTTCCAGGGAGGCTATGTTACGTTCTACGTCCAAGAGTATATTTTCTTCGTCACAGTCGGATTGAGCTGAGCTATTTATGGAACCCCGGGGAGAGGTCTGCTTGGAGCCAGCTTGGCTGGTGCCGGCGCGTGTGGCGTGCACCGAAGGCAGATCCGGTGGCTGTATAGAACCATCGCTCTCATCAAGAAGATCTTCACTAGTGTCCAGCTGCTTGGTGATAGGTGGTGGGCGATATCTCACTTCCATTTCAACGAAAGCCTGGGAACAAATAAACAATTCATTTTTTAATCTTTCATTGTAACCTTACCATACCAAACCGCTGAAATCCGAAACTTTTTAGGTACATCCCTAACGAAGCGCACTGCTCGTGCATTTATAATACAGACAAAAGCGCAACGGGCCCAGCTATTTCCATTTACGTAATAAAACTCTATTAATACCTCTATTAATAATGTTTTTATGTGTGGAATGAAAAGCACGTCACTATCAAAATCTTTTTTATTTTAAAATGAAAATACCGCACAAATAGACCATTTTTGTTCTCTTAAATTTTAGCTCCACACATTGTGTATTTAACCAGGGTCAAGTTTTGTAATATAACCACAATATTTTACAACAAAAAGAAGTGTCAGTCATAGTCTAAGGCAAGCAAAGTAAGTCACGGTCAAGTCCATGTCATGCCCTAGTCAAGTGGTGGAGAAAGAGGAAAAGTCACTATTCGCAAACACTCGTGCACGTTCACGAACACTGAATGATTAAAAATACACGATTTTAACATATTAACACTCGAATTAACACAAGTTTTGGAAATTATTACAGTGACGCGACATGACTTCTTCACGTTCCCGCCAAAACACCAAAATATTGCATTGTGTTCTTATTGTGAAAATTTGAGTCGCCTAATATAACTGTGAACAAAAGCTAATAATGACAAAGTGACGAATTGCCCTTTTCGCATTCCGAATTCGCCTAGCACAGCGGTCCTGACCTTGTAGAATAATAAATTGAGTGTTCCGCTCAGTATACGTCGCTTAAACTGTGAAGTCCTTAATAATGAATAGGTCGACTGATTCTAAGTGCTGTTAAAATAACCTCGAACGTTTTTAGAGTAGGTTATCATTATTTGACAAGAAAATGTGTTTTTTTTTAAATATTAATCCTGGCAATCCGTCTATTATTGAATAACAAGAGCCTTGACCTACAAAACAGCTTATAAAGTACGAGTAGCTTTCTCTATTGTCAATGTTTTTGTCAATTTTGTCTAATGCCGGTCCCTGACTTGCAGGCCGTATACCGAATGTTCGCGCAACGAAGCGATATCCGCCTATCAGAGACGAGTATGAGTATACGCGTCTTTGATTATAGGATATCACCTCGTTTGGCAATGATTCGGGGCGATAGACGTTAGTCTGGGACATGCATAAGACAGTATTAATTTGTTAGAAACTTCTTGAAATATTTGAGTTCACTTGAAATATTATACTTGACACTGGCTAAATACACACTGTGTGGAGCTAAAACATGAGAAGAGTTTTGGCGGGATCATGAAGAAGTCATGTCGCGCTATTGTATTATTTTCCAATACTTGTGTTATATCGAGTGTTAATGCATAAAAATGGTGGATTTTTATCAGTGTTCGTGAAAGTGTACGAGTGTTGATGAATAGTATAATATCGTGAAACGTGACTTTTAGTGTTGTTTCCAAAACTCCATTGAAGCTTCTAGTAAAGTCTCTACCACTTTACTGAGGCACTTCACAGGATCACCCGCTGCGCAAATCTGAAGATTGCCTGAAATTCCATCAAAATCGGTCCAGTCGTTTTGGAGTCTATAAAGAACATACATACAAATACAAAAAGTATAAATATGTTATGTCTGTTTTTGATAAGACTTCGATTACGACGACATCTAAAAAAAGTTTCTTTGATATTTTCCTTACAATTAAAGTACTTAAATCGAAACTAAAGTTTCTTAACAATATTTCTTATGTGTAATGATAAACATATACAACATATAGTTATTACAAATCCACTCTATCTACGAAAATTTGCATCTCTGCGAGTGATATCGTGACACGATTAAAGACCCGTCAAATCAGACAAACACGAACGAGTCAAGTGTTACCAGCAAAGCGTCAAATCCGCCAAGATCTGCAATCAACTAATGAAGGATTAGGCGCTGAATCGCTTCGGTCAGCTCAGCTCTTTGGCGATTTACTGGTTCTTATACTTATATATTAACAAGTAAGTATATCGATAGGAAGCCTTAGGTGTTTGTTGTAATTTATTTTCTATTATCTCTTTTTTATGTCTATCTTTATTTACTAAGGAACAATATAGACAATAGACAATAGACAATGGTTTATTTGCCACAAAAACAAAACAAAATATAAACAAAACTTAAAAGATAAATAAAAATTACAATTAAAAACAAACACCTATTTTGTTTTATTTTTGTCACAAACCGGCCCCACCTCAGCATGATGCCGGCTGTGAGCAACCAGCGCTGGTCTTCCGTTGGAGCCGGCCGCAACAGTACTTATATACATTATACAACTAGCTACACACATTACTTCGTTCGCGATTGCCATGCACCTCCCTTCTCTAAGTTGTTTTGTTCTGTGGTCAACGTTGTTTAAGTGACAACGTTAACCAAATCTATTCTATCTATCTATCTATTCTTGTTGAGAAATAAACTTCTTTAACCCGAAATCTATGCAACCGAAGTTATTGTTAAAAAAAATTAAAGAGTCGAAGCTTGAAGGTTGCTTCTTGATTCAAGTGTAAGCTTACTATATTTGCTGACAATCTATCTATCTATATATATAAAAGGCGATGTATGTATGTATGTTCCCTGTGGACTCCTCTTCTTGCACTTATTGGAAATTTACACCATCTGTACCGGTGAAACCAAAATCACGGACTAATTCGAGATGTGTTCAGGGAGATGAGATTCGTGTTCATTACTAATTTATTATATTTAATAATTTAATTGATAATTTAATATTCAAATTTCATATTTACTATGCCAAAAAGTAGGTTACTTGAAAGTTTTATTTTTTATCGTTTGAAAACGTTTGAAACGTTTCCTTTAGCGCGCCAAATTGAAATTGCTAATTACAACTTAACTACCTACTCATCATGGATTCGCGGATTCTGATTGCTGTGATAAATAGTAATATAATAAATTCGTGTCAACAAATTTTATGTACTTAATAATAGTTAAGCTGCGAATTGTCATAAACTAAATTTCATACTGTTTTTTTTTTTTTTTCTTTTTTCCTCCTAAGATGATTTTGGCGTCGCACGTCTTATGCATTTGCCAGTGTCAAGTATACATATATATTCTCAAGTTTTGTTAGATATTATCAAACAAGTCATAGTCACGGTCAAAGTCGAGCATAGCAAGTCACGGTCAAGTCCTAGTCATGCCCTAGTAAAGAGGTGAAAACTTTACTAGAGCCTTTTATGGAGTTTTGGAAACAACTCGAAAATTCACGTTTCACGACATTATACCGTTCACCAACACTCGTGCATGTACACGAACATTTAACGGGTAGAAATTCACCGTTTTTACACATTAACACTCGAAATAACACAAGTTTTGAAAAATAATAAAATGACGCGACATGAATTCTTCACGTTCCCGCCAAAAACTCACATACTGATGTTTGGTTAGGTGAAGGTTTTTTTTCGTTGACTATCGAATGGTCACTTCGTCAAATGTCAGTTATTTATCCAAAAATCTTAATCAAATATTCTGCCTCATTCGTTTTTCAAACGGCCAGTCAATAAAAAAAAAAACAAAGAAAATGAAATTACAATGCTTTTATCAAGCTTTTTGTTTTTAGTCATTCAATTTATTACAACTGTCAGCGATGATCAGACAATAAACAGATTATACTAAATGTTAATATTAGTACAGAACAATTTACTTGAAAATAACAAAACTGACTAAATACACTACATGTGTGTAGCCAAAATATAAGATAAAGAAAGAAAGAAAAAAAAAGTCATATCAGGACAGTGGCGGATCCAGAATTACTATTTTTGGAGCTGAAAGTTGTCTACGTCGAGTTATTTAAGTAAATCTCACTTAATACTCGTACGAAATTCTAGACAAACATGTTTAATGCTGTAAAGGTTGCATAACTTTACGGGTGAAGTTTTTTTAAAGGACATTGCTAGTCGGAAAAACCGAAATGGTCTAGAAACGGTGAACACCAGAAAATTAAAAACACATACAGAACAACCTTATAAACTCATGCCACAAGTGGCGGCCTTATCGTTAGTGCGATTTCTTACAGGCAAACATCACTCTCATATTATTGATAATAATGAATATATGTAGTAAGTACCAGCAGGGCCTCACGGTTTCACTCGCTATCCCTCAATAACGTTTTTTTTTCGGGATGAAAAATAAAATTATAATGTAATAGCCTATGCATTCATCCAGGTTATAAGCTATTGTACTTATGTACTAAGTTTCATCCGAATCCATTCAGCCGTTACGGAGTTGAAAGAGAACAAACACACTTCGGTACATACTTATACATAAACTTTCGCATTTATAACATAAGTGTGATAATGGTGTGTTATTACAAAATTATACAGGATGTAAGGGAAACGCTTCCGTAAACGTAGTACGATGAAGTCTGGTAATGGTCCTGGTGTTTGCTAATACGATACCTAACACAAATAGCTTGTTAAGAGCATGTCGGGCCATGCTTAGTACGGTTCCGTAGGGGCGTAGGACGTTTGGAGTATTTATCCGTTTTTTCAGCTTATCTCAAAAAGTCATTATCAGATGTTGCCCGAAAAAATTTAAAATAAAGTTTTTACTAAGGTCTATCAACGTGGAAGATAATAACTTTCTGAGATGCATAATTTAGAAACGCAGGGCTCACATTGCAAGCAATTTTGTCAGCCCATATTTCGCAAACGGTACGTCTGATAAAAAAATAGTTTAGGAATCCTTAACATCATTTTAAAAGACCTATTCAATAATACCCCACGTGTGGGGGACATGCGTTTTTACCCCCACCATATTTTAATAAAATTACGATTGTTTATTCTTTCAAAATTGTCTCTTTAAAAAGACTTGTTCAACGACACCCCACATGATGGAGTACAGCGAATTTTTTTTCATCCCCCTTTACATGTTTATTCCCTTATTATCCAAAAAAATAGTTTTTTTTTTTTAACTGGATTTCTTTACTTAGACTATAGTTGTGCAAAATTGCATGCATAAACGTCTAAATCTTTGGAAGTTATAAGGCTATAAGTAATAAAGAATTATGACAGACTGACAGACGAACATGATGAACTTATAAGGGTTTCTTCTAGCACTACGGAATCCTAAAAACGCTGTTTTGTTTTCTTCATTTTCGCAATGTAAAGCAAAGCTGAAGCCAGATGTCAAGGAGAGACACGTGGCACGCCACGCGCACGCTTGAAGTCTTTACATTGCTGGTTTGCAACATTCTAAGCCACAAAAACAACAAACAGTAAAACAACAAATATAAAGTCAATGGCTATTAGTAAACGATTGTATTTAGACAGTTTAATAGTAGCGTTTTGGGTTCGGGAGTGTTTGCCTTACACCGGGTATAACAATGTAATATACCGACTCTCGTATGTAGACCAAAATGTGAAGGCCTTTAATAGTGGGTACCTGTTAAGTATTTCGCTGTGAGAGCCACTCCGTCTTTTACCAGGCAACAGCCTGTTCGAAAATAATTGATTGATTGACGTGTTGCGGCGCGGCATTTTACGGGGCTTTATAAGCCGGCTTTTTATCGGAAAAGCTCCTGAATTTTATGCAATCTATTTGAGTAAATTACCGCAGCTATTTCACGGAAACGAATCTCGGTTCATCGCAAACAGCGGAACCTGGCGGAGCGCCATAAAAAAAGTACTTTATCACATACTAGCTTGCCCACACGGCTTCGCTCGCATAAGCTACAGCAAATGAAACACCCCATTTTACCCCTTCAGGAGTTGATTTTCGGGGAAATTGGAATCCTGAGGTACGACTTTCTTTATTTTTATGCTTAGTAGTCCATTAGTATACAAACCGTGTTTCATTGGTTAAGCATGAAAAAATATTTTATTTCCATACAAACTGTAGGGGTTCATTTTACCCCTTTAGAGGTGGAAACTCGCAAAAGTCCGTTCTTATTGTCCATTTGGTTTTTTCCACTTTTCACAATTGGTCAACTAGACCATTCGAGGAGTATTGAAAATGGCTTGTTCTATTATATAATACTAGCTGTTACCCGCGACTTCGTTCACAAGGCCCTACAAAAAAAAGTAGCTTATGTCTGTCTTCGATCCTTAAGATCGATTAATTCCTTAATATGTAAAAAATCAGGTCGATCCGAGTCAGTCACGGATCGCTTACACATATAATTAAAATGTATTCTACAGATTTAAACCAGCACGTAGATGTATACTAATGTTAATAAGTTCTGTATAATAATCCAACACTAAAGTAAGTCTGCACCATTTGTGGTCGCGCCATAATTATATAATTATTATAATCCTACCAAATTTAAATAACGCACGCTTCCAACTTTGCATAAAACTTGCGGGGAAAAAATAGGTTTTTCGGTTGTTGCAAAAGAATAATTTAAAATGAAAAAATACAAGAAGATAACATAGAAGCGATGACATATCGAAAAATATTTTTTTTTTAAACTGTTTTAGCGTCAGGGTGTAAGTGATACGCAGCGTATACATTCATCTATGAACGCAGCTTTATAGCTAACTGCGTTTCCATATTGGAAAATTACCTCATTTTAAACATTGACCTACATAAAATAAATTGAATTTTATATTTCGAACAATCTTCTATATAAAAGGGGCCATGAGAAAATCGTGTTGCCGTTACGTTGCCGAATTATTATGAATAACTTCCAACATGAATACTATTATCTACATAATATTACCATTACAAATATTATACGAGAGACTCTCATAGGAATAACAGACGGTTGAGATCTAAAATTATTGTTTATGATTTCAGACAAAATTCGCTATAAGTACTTATTGTTTAAATAATCCTTTATAGATTTCCTGTGAATAAAAAAATACAGTAGTGTCGTGTAGCGTAATCCCTTCGTAGAGGTTCTGGGAAAAGACGCTTTTATTTTTTATATTGTATCTTGTGTTTTGGCTCTATATATGGTGTACTAGCTGTTACCAGGGACTTCGACCGCATGGACCAAAAAAAAATAGCCTGACCTCGAGATTCTGACTTTGACAACAGGTCTATTCTATTGCTGCCTTTGTCTGGCACTAAGCAAATAACAAATACAGGAATAGACTTAATCTGTTGTTAAAGTTAACAAACGTTTCAGAATCCCGCGGTATGTCAGTCTACTTAAGCTATGCAAAAATTCAGGTCGATCCGTTCGACGAAACATAGGCAGAAAGACAGAGTTACATTCGCTTTTAAATTAGTTAGCCAGGATAAGGATTTAGCCAGTGTCAAGTTTTGTAATTTTCAAACTAAAGTATAGTATTACATATTAAGCGATATTGACGTTCAACAGTTTTAAGTTTTATTTTTATTTATTGTATAATTATCTCTGTTTTGGCGTATCTTTTCTGTTCATGAATTATGGGAGAGGCCATTGGCTCTGAAATACAGTGTATACTAGTTCGGGGCTAATGGTTTCATGTGTATTTTTTGTACAAACTTTGTTTATGTCAAATAAAAATTATTTATGTGTTATGTATGTTTTAAGTAAATTCAATGACTAGCTGCATTAATGAATTAGACACGCAAGTATCTAGTTTTTAATCGAATTCCAAAAAAAAATTTGTCCCAAATTCGATTGTTTTTTTTTGTTACCTTAGAACTCCGTCATTGGAATTGTTGTTTTTTTTTATTTGACAGGAGATACTTCTAGATTGGTCCTATTTTTAAAATCCAGTTCTGATAATGGGATATAACGATTTTGGTATTTTTATCAAGCATTTGCATTCAAAAAGTATCATTTGTTGAAGTGAAACTAATGAAGAAGATCACAGACTATCACTCCTAAAAAATAAGTATTTCACTGGTGGTACCAAGATAATCTCGATTATGATAGTAAGTAGCGACTGAGGACAATTTTTTGTGTTAAAATTATTTAATTTATTCCTTATTTTAGAGAATAACTTCAATCAATCCAAATTCATGGAGGAAGCCCAGATAGTAGTTTTGCTTATAACTCATGACACAATAATTTAGACTATTTCTTTAATAATGTAATATAAGTTAACGCTTTTAGCTGTTAAGATTTTTCTAGCCATTGTGATCAAAGTCTTCCTACAAATCAAAAAGACTACGAGAGCAGAACGACTAAAATGCAGAAATACTAAAATATTAAATCATCATCGTCATCGTCACCATCATCAGCAGCCGGAAGATGTCCACTGCTGAACAAAGGTAAAACTCCCCTTTACACCGCCACACCGAGCGACAGCTTGCCTGTTAAATCCATCGGTTGCCCGCGACTGTCACAATGATTTTTCAAATATCAGATACCTAAAACTAAACAATATTCCAAACTTTTTTCTGTTTCAGATTTTGCGTAGTTAGTGTGAATGATTGTTTGCGATTTCCTTTCGTATCACGTGACCACGCTTTTAGTAGTTTTATTCATGAGTGTAAAGCACGCATAGCGTTTTTAGTATTGTAAGCATACCTCCCTATATACCGGTTCGAAGTATGACTTGAGAAGTTTCTGCATTTTCCTACACAATGCTTCGTATCGATTCTCTCAAAACATTGTTGCGATTTTGCTAGACATAGGTACAAGGGTGCGTACTATGACTACATGTATGAATCATCTACGCTCCTCTTTTAGGGTTCCTTAGAGCTATAAGGAACCTTGGTGATCATTATGTCCGACTATCAGTTCGAATATTACTGTGATTACACATCATCATAAATTAATTTATTTTTTTAACTACTGTACTACTTACATCAGAAATTATGCTATAATATTCAAGAGGCAAACAAGTTACAAAAAAAAAAAATTGTGTATCTGGTGATATGCAACCTACTCTGAAAACCACAGCTTGTCACATCATTTATGCAAGTTTATGTGACTGTCATAGCTTATTATTCCTAATATTCTATGCCGTATTTTTGCCGATTAAAGCCATAATTAAACTCAAATGGTTTTGAATTCCACAAGGTTTTTAATGCGATGATTGTTAGGTTTAGCCTCCGACGTTACCCGACTGTCACCTTCACGGGTACCGTCACGTTACGGGCCCTGTAATATAATTATAAGGGTGATTCCTTATTTATAAGGAGAATTTTGTGGGTGATTCTTATACTTACTATGTGGGGATGAACTGTTTATTTTCACCGCACCCCTCTTTTATGTCTTTTAAAATGAAAATAAGGTCTCATACATTGCTTTTATCAGGCGTATTTTCGTTCGTTGTTCGTGACATAATTATATCCTGTCAAAGTGGCTTACAAGGCTTTTCCTCCCCAGATGTTCTTCCCAAATAATTATTTACGATAAGAAATGTTTTTTTCGTTTCTTCATTGAGAGATCGTCCAACAATCTTGACCTCGGAAATAAAGTCTTGATGCAATGAGCCAACTTATGTATAATAATATCTCTTCGTCATTAACCGAGAAATCCGACAAATCCATCGCAATCCATTTTTAAAACATTTAGTCACACGAAATCATTACACAGTGATAAAATATATCACAGAATATCGAATGTCTGATCACATGGATATCCAATTTAGCGCTAAAAACCATTTCGGAGTATTTATTTTGATAGTAATTTAGACATGTTTAGGAGATTAGTTTTTGCTATGTAACATGCTAGACGCGATTAATTGCCTAAATTCAATTAAATGGTCTCTAAAATCGTTTATAACCTGTTACTCAAGCGGCTTTAAATAAGAATATGTACGCCACAGAAGTCTTTCTATTATTCTCTGTTAGGCCCTATTTGTTAGAAGATATCCCACTCGCAAAAAAAGGCCCTATTTGTTAAACGCGAAATGTCACTCACCGACTCACTGCTTTTCAAAATTAAAACAATTCAACCGGGATAGAACTTCAAAAGTATGGACAATATAATAAAGCATATTCTTTGATAGAACGAAGGAACATGACAAAACAATTTGATTTCCTTTAGCTTTGCTGCATCTAGAGAAAATATTGGCCAAGTACGAAGATAGATAGCGCCAGAGTGAGTACGATCAATACTTGCCTATACCGATTTTGTAGAATCTCGCTATTCATACGAACTCAACACATCAATTTAAAGTTCGAAACGCGATATGTTGCTTTGAAATACATAGATATTAAGATATTTTATGGAAAATACATGAAACAAAATATGCATAAAACGTCTCTCCCAGTGTATCGAGGCTCCTATAGATGTCGCTTCTGTTGCCCCATTTTGAAAAGAATCTAAACAAAATTTGACGACACTAAAATTGTTGCCACGAGCACATCGCATGCAATATACTGTTTATACTCTGTAATCTGACTGAAAACATTGATTACACATTGATTTAAGTAATTAATAATAATTTAGTCCGTTAATTGTAATCCTGTCAAATGTGAGCGGTCGAAATAATCGACACCATTGTTTCTTCAGGTCCTTGTACTACAAATAGCGTAGGCCTGAGTTCCGCGCTGCTTTTGACAAGGTTTCAGTGTGAATCTATAAGAACAATCTACGATACAGCGGACCAAAAATATTAGGTACATATTACGTAATTTTTATTTATTTTTATGTACAACAAAACAAAAACAATATCAAATTAAGAATAATAAATTCTTAATTTGATATTGTTTTTGTTTTGTTTATGTAACACATAAATAATTTTCTATTGTCTATTGACCAAAAAAAATAAATAGGAAAATATATTTTTCTCTATCTCTCTCGTTTGTTAGAAACAAAAATATTCATATATATGTATATGATGAGACCGTCGAGAATTAATGTCATTTTTCTATGGAACCTCTCAGCTCTTTGACGTCCACTGCTGGATGAAGCCTACCCATATTGGGCGCAGCGGGCTTATCCTCTAACTTTGAAACGTTCGTGATTCTGATTGCGAGAGCATGCCATCCCGCTCGTACCAACTTAGTCGCACTATGCGACTAAGTTAGATAGAGTTACGGGATAAGCCCGCTGGTTGCCATAATCCCCACGATTGGCAGGTAGTTTCCGCAGAATGTTCGCCGTTTAATAAGAAGACGCTGCTGCCCGTCCTCCGGTGGTTTTGGTCGCAGTTTTAGAACACCCGGAACAGATGATTTTATTTAGCAACTTCATTGTCTCATAGTGAAAGATGTTTTATGACGAGGAACATGACATCCTGGACTTATTCCTTCGACGTTCGCGTTCAGATTGAGCTAGGGCCCTTATGCAGTGTTGTAAAAAGCGATATACTTAGCAAGGTCCTGAATAACTTGTGGTGAATTTAACTTAACTTTTAACTTTTGGGATCTGGAAGGGCTTCACTTACCTATAAGTAGCTGTTGCTTTCAGACACTTGTTGCCTGTCAAAAAGTCCCGTCGGGTCGCCCGCCGGCTTGGGTTGATGCCAACCCCCTTCGTGACTCACTGAATCTTTGAAGTTCTTGAATTACGGTAACGATCACACAAATAATTGAGTGACATGGTTATATTTGTTTTCCAAGGTATTTATTTTGCGAATCTGTATTTACATCATTTTCATCATTAGCCAAAAGACATCCAAAGCTGGAAAAAGGCTTCCCGTTAGAAAAAAAAAGGGGAGTGACATAATCCCCACGACTGGCAAGCGGCTTGGCGATCGCAGAACGTACGCTCACCGTTGACTATAAAAAAGACGCCGCAATCCGTCCTCCGGGCAGCAGCAATACTCAAGGCAATACCCACATAAATACAATCTTTACTTATTTTTTTAAATCTATTTTCTTTTTTGTTCTTTTCGCTTACACTAATATTACGAGTACCATTACAAAATTCAAAAGACACATACTCTAACAACATAAATGGCGCGACCTTGAAGCGGCATTCCAGGCCGCCAAAGAGTTCCGCACCTAAATAAATAAATAAAATAAGACGGTATGACAGAGAGACGCATTTTCTGTGATAAAATATCTCGAATGGAATGTATCCTATACGATTTCAATTCAGTTCTTTATCTCTAGCCATTACTACAATGTTCTTGGACATGTCAACTCCAACAAATTTATAAATATAAAAACAACAATAGTTTTGCAGCTGTAGATACATGGGCTTTGTTGTCGTCATGATGCAAACTTTTATAATCGAACATTTATTTAGCCTCCGGCCGACGCGGGCCGATACCGAGTTGCGCAATGGGGCCCATCATACCACTGGCCATCTTCACCAGATGCCCGACTGCTTTGGGATGCAGCCGGGCATCTCTCTTTTCAGCTCCTCCCGGGACAGCTACGAGCTGTCCTTAGACGCCTCCGCCTACGACACCGTCAGTCACTCGACGTTGTCGTCCTCCGCGGGCTTTTTTAGGTAGATGGTTAGAGCACCGTTGTTTGTTTTGTTTTGTTTTGTTTTGGCAAAACAACGGTTTGTTTTTAATAATAGACGACGTTGAATATCTTTGCTGAATAGATCAAACAATTTCTACAAAGGTCAACTTTTTTTCTGTAATCATATCTGTACGCAGTCAGTGCGTTTTGCTACAAAAGTGTAGTAGCTTTTGGAGAAATTTTAGTACGATTGCTTAGTGTTCCACGGGCCGCATCCGGCCGGCGGCCCTACCGTTACCCATATATGATGCAACGAACAAATATGGTTTTACATCCCGGTTTTAATTAAGCCTCGGCGTAATGCTTTGCTAACAGTGGGGATTTGAACAACTCTATCCGTTCCCTGCGTGTAAAATTACTTCAGTACACAACACACATGCATTGAAATCGAACAAAGCCCTGACCTAGTTTAGCAAAATAAATACTGCGGGAATTCCTTTGTCCGAAGGTTGTAGGTTAGTGTATAAATAACTCTTCAAGGATATCTTCATCTTCCAACTATCAGACAAATAGGTGAATCCAGAAATAAGTTAACCCCTACCCTTTTCCTTGATCACTTACTTACAATACAATGATCTGTTCTATATTTTTTTTGCCTTCAAGCGTAACTGTACTCTGTAGAAAATGAGAGAACATTTCATAGCATAAGCAAACAATTTTATAGCTCATTACATCAATACAAGCGTACAGCTTTGAAACAAACAGGCGGGGGCTAGTTTTCCATCTATCTACAGTGTAATCTAAGGGACCTAAGGGACTGGTGTATAATATTAAAAATAACAGGCTAAGTGAACATCTAAGAAATTATTGAAGGAAACGGCTGAAAGCCACATAAGGCGGAAATATGAATCCCTTGGCAATGGATAAAATGTATTCCTGTCTTTTGGGGTAGATTGCATTGGGTCCTTGGAGTCAAAGCGCATTGCTGCATGGCTCTGGGCACTTATCAAAGACCAGAGAATTAGCATTGCTATATTAAACGAGGTAACGTCGCAAGGCTTTTGGGCTCCCTCCCTATCTGCGGATACAACAAGGTCCTATCTGCCGATACAAGTGTTCTTTTTTTTTATCTGTTATATTTTATAATTATTATTAACTTTGTTTTTGTTTTGGTGTCTAAGAAATAATTAAATTCGGCTATTAAAGTTCTGAGATTATAAGCTTTCAACGTTTTTAGTGGAGATTGAGGGGAAGCTCTCTCTCTCTAGAAAAGGCGTGCATAGAATGTGAAATCATAGTTCAATAAAGTACCTACGCCCTTTAGCTTAGCATGAAATTAAAAATTTCTAATAAATAATTTAAATGTTATTTCGTTCTTCTCTTCTTTTTAAAGTCATTTTTTTTTTTATAAAGCTGTAAGGATCAGTCTACTTTGGCTGTATTTACGTACTTACATGCTTATGATTACTTCTTGGCTTCATCACCATCATCACCATAATCAATTTATCCAACTACTTAACCTTTACTAACCTTTTTAGATCTTGCATTTCAAGATAGCAAAATCTCAAGTAGGTATACCTTGGCTCCTTAGAGCGACACAGGCCTCCGGCCGACCCGGATGTTCCTCCGGCCTGTACCGAGTTTTTCATTGCTTGGCGCAAACAACGTAGAAATATCATGTCGCCGCTTTGTATTATTTTCGGTTATTATTAACTGGATACTGATAAGCAATAACATACCAACAAAAAAATTTTTTTTTTTTTTAATGTTACAGGACGCTTTTTTGTCAGCCAAAGAAGCGTTCTGTATCATTAACAAAAAACATTATTTTTTTGTGGGTTGACATGTTATTTCTTATCAGTATCCAACTTTCTGTTCTTTCGAGTTTTTAAGTGTAATAATGGTAGATTTTATCCATTAAGTGTTCAGTAACATTCACGAGTGTGGAGATATCGTATAAGTGTTGTAGTTTCATGTTTTTTGCAATATTCCTTGGAAGCTTCCAGTAAATTATCTGCCACTTTACTATATGACTTGGACTTGACCGTGACTTATTTCGCTTGACTTATATCATAGATGAGATACATATGCTGAGATCATAGGCTTATACTATAACTGAGATTTGTTTTGTGAAATATTTTACTTCACTTGTAATAGATTTTACAAAACTTGACAATGACTGAAATGGACTACGTGTGAAGCCAAATTTTAAGACAAAAAAAATATAACAATAAATATCGAGTAAAATATGAACATATAACAATATTGGAAACAAAAAAGAAGTACCTACTTCTCGTACGTGTCGTGTTTACCCTACTTTACCGCGGCAATGTAATTTACTGTCACAGTATATCATTGCTGGTTGGATATATTATGCAATAGCAATCCGCAATGATGCTGAGCGGACAATGAAGCGTACATAAGTAATCAAATTGTTATTATTATGCCCTAAATAGAGTTAGACCGTGAAAGTATAAGAGTTAAGTTCTATACTTAGTGGTAAGACTCTTTTCAGAATCCGCCTAGGAAAGTACCACACCTTTGACAGTTATTCAACCGTGAAGCAGTAGTGTGCAAATTAGTTAAAAATTCTGGGTGGCATTTAAATGTAATCGGCAAGCGTGACGCTTACCATCAGGCGAGCGGCTTGCTCGCATCGGCACACAGTTTGGCGATCTGCGATCCCCAAGCCGTCTGCCAAGCTTCGGGATTATGGTAACTCCAAATGACTGTCATCAGCCTCAGTCTCACACTTCTATAATATTTCATCATCATCATCAGCTTGAAGAAGTCCACTGCTGAACAAAAGCCTAAAAGGAAAAGGAGTGGGTTGCCATATCCCCATGGTAGGCGGCTTGGGGGTCAATATATACTATAAAACTTAGTAAGTTAAAAGCCAGAATATATAGATATTTATTAAATATCAATATTCTGGCCAGTTAGTCTACTCACCATAACAGGCTTGTTGCGGTCATCCACTAGGCTGTCAGTGACGAACAGGTGTCCGTCGTTGACGAGGATCTGGAGTCCGAGTCGGTACACGCCCATAGTGCACTGTGAGCCCCAACGGCTGCGGCTCAGGAGGTGCAGCGTCAGGACTTCGCCAGGGCATACGGGCTGCGTGATGGGCCATTCGAAACGCTGTCGACAAATAAAATCTTAATTAAATTAAATTGTTCACTAAAACGTCGGTGTTCACGATGCGATCTTACACTAAAATATGTAAAAAAAAGTTCCTTCATATTTGACCCTTATACCCAACATAGAACCAAGATGATAGGCATAATTTTGTAAGCTGCTACCAGAGGACAGTTGCCTTACCAGCGCTTCAACGCCAATTTATGAAGAAGTTCTGGCCAACATTGATTTCGTTTTTTACCGCGCAAGTGCTTTTATGAAGTAAACAAAATACATGCAAACTAAAACTGCATAGTCATCTGTATAAAATGAACAGTTTGATTAGCCAAAGACCACTGAAGGTCGAAAGATAATCCAAATGTTCAAGCCCACTACCAATAAACAGCGAAACCCAGCGTGATGACTGCATTACCACGCTGAATGACAATGCTCATGTGTTGCGATATATTGATATCGATTGATATTCTGGTTTATAAGTAACTCGTTATTAACCGCGACTTCGTTCGCGTGGACATTGAAAAAGTGTCCTGTGTCCGTCGTTGTGATTTACAGTAACTCGTTATTAAATTTTATCAAGATCCTTTTAGCCGCTTAGCCGTGATAACGCGACAAACATTCAGACAGAGATACAAAGCTACTTCCCATGGTTTGCTAGATGGCGTTGATCCATTTTTGTTCATTTTATGACGTTTTGTATGGACTGACAGTTGTAATGTAGGGATTTCAGAACCGCGCAAGCGAAGTTTTTCCTCGAGACGAACGCATTCATTTTTGTACACCGAAGCTTTATTGGCTTTTTTTTTTGATACGACTGTGGCTATATTCCTCTGAATTATAATATTAGTTAGGATAAGGCGCTAAGCCTTCGCAGCAAACTAATACCTGACTTAAATTATCTGACAATATTTCCCCGAATACTGAAACGCTTGTTAACTTTGACAACAGATTAATTCTAATGCTGCCTTTGTCTGGCACTAAGCAAATGACAAATGCCAATGCTGCCTTTGTCTGGCACTAAGCAAATGACAAAGGCAGCAACAAACGTAATCTGTCGTCAAAGTTAACAAACGTTTCAGTATTCGGGGGTTTGTATCTAATAATTTGTAGTAATATCAAGTAAGACAAAACTGCAAAGTTAAGTTTGACCTTTAATCATCATCATCATCGGCCAGGAGACGTCCACTGGAGAATATTTGCCTTCTTTCTTGGCCCTTGTAGGGTTGATATAATCCCCACTCTTGGCAAGACGCTTGGGATCACTCACCGTTTACTAAGAGAACAAAGAGAAAACTGCTACCTGTCCTCTGGTGGATTTGGTCGCAGTTACAGGACAAACCCTGGTCCACTAAATCAATAAACACGCAACACACAACTATGAAATTATGTGCGAAAACTCAACTAAGAATATAATGATAAAAAGACAAGGCATCATTTTCAATTTATATATTCAACCTGCTACGCGATAGGTACTATATTTTAATAGAATGCCATCTCATCCGATCATATATCTTATCGGACGAGTCAAGTTTCTCGGAAGTCGAGTATGACGTATCAAACCTATGTTGTTGAGATTTATTTGTTTAGATTTATTGTTGATTAGCTACTGTGCTCCGCGGTTTTCCCCGCGATGTAAATCCTTTAGGAACCGTACATTTCCCTTCGATTAAAAATAGCCTATGTAACTCGATGATTATTATCCATGCAAAAATGGAGGTTTACCCGTAGCGTCTTTTGCTGCGTGTAAAAGGAAAAACAAACCAATAAACACTCTTTCACATTCATAAAATTAGTAGAGATATCGACCCTTCCTACTGCTTTGAACGCGTGGGTAACGATAAAAGCAGACGATATCGATATTAATCATCATTATCATCAATAGCCCGAAGACGACCACTGCTGAACAAAACCTTAGACCACCGCCACATTGATTGACAATTTGCAATTTGCATTCACCGGTTACCCGCGACTTTCAAAATGTCGTATGTCGTTTAGCTTGCAAACACTGCAAGCTACGGTGGCTACTTTGGTTCTTCGGCAAATATCCCCTTTCCGGATTTTATCGCGCAAAAAAACTTCGAGCATAGCTTTCTCCGTTACCCGCTGTGTGACTCTGAGTTTGATATCAATATTACCAAACTTTAATATATTTTACCATGAGATAAATTAAAAGTACGAGGCGCAGGATGATCAATATTTTTTTGGTACAAACGCCAAAAAGGTCACCCTAACATCTGTCACTCTGTCATTTTTTTCCTCTTGTGTTTTGAATCCACACGTTGTGTATTTAGCCAGTGTGTCTAGCTTGTTAATGGAATGAGTGATAAACTTTAAGGCCGCGCTCCCGGCCAGAGCCATGGCATTGTTATTCTAAACTTAACTGAACGCATTTTTATGGAAAGCTGTAATAATCGTAGCTGATGTAATACTCGTAACAGGTCGGTAGAGTAGCGTGAGGAGCAGCGCTCGTAGCAGAAAGTGTAGCACTTGTAGCAAAGCTGTTATGCTCGTAGCAGGTCAGTAGCGTAGCAAGCAGCGCTAGTAGCAGAAAGTGTAGCACTTGTAGCAAAGCTGTTTTGCTCGTAATAGGTCAGTAGCGTAGCGAGTAGCGCTCGTAGTAGAAAGTATAGCACTTGTAGCAAAGCTATTATGCTCGTAATAGGTCAGTAGCGTAGCGAGCAGTGCTCGTAGCAGAAAGTGTAGTGTTTGTAGCAAAGCTGTAATACACGTGAAATGGTCAGTAGCGTAGCGAGTAGCGCTCGTAGTAGAAAGTGTAGCACTTGTAGCAAAGCTATTATGCTCGTAATAGGTCAGTAGCGTAGCGAGCAGTGCTCGTAGCAGAAAGTGTAGTGTTTGTAGCAAAGCTGTAATACACGTGAAATGGTCAGTATCATAGAGAGCAGCACTCATAGTAGAAAGTGTAGCACTTGTAGCAAAGCTATTATGCTCGTAATAGGTCAGTAGCGTAGCGAGCAGTGCTCGTAGCAGAAAGTGTAGTGTTTGTAGCAAAGCTGTAATACACGTGAAATGGTCAGTATCATAGAGAGCAGCACTCATAGTAGAAAGTGTAGCACTTGTAGCAAGGCTATTATGCTCGTAACAGGCCAGTAGCGTAGCGAGCAGCACTCGTAGCAGAATGTGTAGCACTTGTAGCAAGGCTATAATTAGTAAGAATGAGATAAGGCTTGTGATAAGTAGTTGTATTTTTTTGACTTTTCTATCTAGGTTGCTCTGGTAGCATTAACAATAATATATTTGCAGCTTGAACAGGCACAATTTGCTGCGAGACACTAAAAATAAAATAAATAACAATGAATAAATGCATTGGAGTTGAAGGGGAATATTTTTAAAAAGCTATAAAGATTATTTACTTAATGTTTCAACTATTTTTCATTACAGTTACAATTTAAGCCAATTTTAGCTTTGAGGTATACAGGAGCTTCACTTGTGCAAAAATTGCAAAGTTTTTGTTTCTTAAATGTTTCTAAAGAATAATTACTAAACACATTAATATTCTACGAACGAAAGTTTTGAATGAATTTGTTTGTTAACTGTGTACACTCCGGTTTCCTATGTAAAATCCGTTTAAGTGAACGGATTTAGGCGAGAAATTTATACTGTTTGCAATTGGATCGAATAAGGTTTGTTTACTACGTTTACGCTCTTCGGTCACGATGAAGTTCATATTTATATATAATTTATTTATTTCAAGCATCTCATAGCTATGAAATAAAAAGAAAAAATATAATAAATTCATAATACAAGTAACAAGTAAGTTTAGTATCATAGATAAAAAAATATTGTTTAGTATGACGGTGAAAATTGAAGACAAATAGTTTTTTTTTTAAATGTGTGCTTTATTATAAAAATAAATTCAGGACCAAGAGATCTCAGCGAAACAAAGAAAATACAAAGAATATACAAATTTAATTTCGTATTTTATGAATGGCATATTTCGAACATTATTTTCAACAATATTAACTAAAATTATTACTAACAGAAAATCAAAATACCCCACTGCAAAATGTAGCTTGTCATGCCAGGCATAAAGAGAAATTAATCCAAAGACAACACAATCGTCAAAATTGATTAAGCCGTTTAGGCTTCAGGAGGTAAATATAGGAACAAACATACATACATACATACTAAACATCACCTTTCTTGTTGCAGTCGGGTGAAAACACTGTTTTAAGTTCTCGCTCGCCTAATTCAGCTAGGTATCTTATTTGCGCCTTCTCAACTTTTTTTTAATACTAAAATTACTGAGTTGTAATATAAGAAATTAAACAGTAAATTATATGTATTATCTTTATTCTATTGCGAACGTTTATAGCAGTTTTAATGTTTTTTTTTTTTAGCGAATGATAAGAAAAATAAGGCGGTTTTTTTTCATTTTTTTCTTCGACAAATTAGTTTTTTTTTAATTGCTTTGATACATTAACATTATTATTCTATTGATATAGACCGTTTGTATTTGAATTTTCACTCAATTATTATTAGTAAAAAATAATAATTAATACTTAGAGCAAACGAGATAGCTGAATTATTAAGGGAGGGAGCCCTTAAGATATTCGCGTTTGAAGTTTAAATTTGCATAACCTTCAGGATCATGTTAAATTTAACAAGCAGCGTCCCTTGGGAACATACAAGGACAGTCCTTTTGCATGATATTACAAATTTGACTCTACGCGTGAAATCTGGTCGACATTTCATACTTTTTTAATGCTCGGGCTAGGCGTTCAACCGCAGCTCATCTGTTGTTAGGTGGCGATGTATTCAAAAGTGGCAAACATCTTACCTGGCTCGCAAGTTAGGCTACGAGATAAGAGGTTTAATGTTTTCCTTCACCGGTAGCTCAAGTTCATTGCTGGGATCTCATGGTCAACGGGGCCGATTGGATTTTTCCCAGCCGCCCCGGTACCGGGGCCGGGCCACCGGGCCAGATGAGACTAATCCTAACGCACGCCATAACGCGCTAACCACTGACCCATCACTATAAGAGCAAACTAACCTGTGGTTTCTACCGCTACACTACAAGATATTTTTTCAAGGATACAATTTTTGCTTTACACAGCTAACTCCATTCCGATCCAAGTTTCCTTTAAATCCATTGAGCCGTTACGAAATTACGACGTTGAGAGGAACAAGCATACATTATAGTAGTTATTTTATCCTCTCGAAGGCGGGTGTGCCTCTGTTGTGAATAAAGGCACCGACTATAGTTGCCGAGCAGCGTTGTTACCGCAGTCAATCATTAGACTTATGCTGTATCAAATAAGGTCGCATTTAGTGGACCAAAAATATGGCTATTACGCAAAGTCGCGCGACAAGGTTAAGGTATTTATAGATTAGATAATTTTAATATATATAATACTAGCTACGCCCCGCGGTTTCAACCGCTATTCCACAGAAACCGAATTATTTTCCGGGATAAAAAGTAGCCTATGTGTTAATCCAGGGTATAAGCTACCTCCATACCAAATGTCATTCAAATCAGTAACTTCAGTAAAACTATCAATTTTACAAAAAATCTCTTGAGATCTTAGCTTAGGTTGTCAAGAGATGGCGTTAAAAACATTGTTGGAAACATATTTTTTACATCGTATATTGCAATATGATTAGAACTAAACCTTAAGTTGCGGACATAATACCAATAGTACGTTTCTATATTAACCATATTTTCATGGGCTTTTACAGCGGTTTGGACATTAGCAGACTAAATACATAAGCGCCATCAAGTTTTAAGCAGATTTTTCGGGGGTACACTTTTACAACCTTCAACTAGGCACACATGCCATAAATTCAAATTTACTACATTAGTGTGTTACGTTGTCATGATCTCACAAACGCGCGCAACGTGTCTGTTATTATTTACGAAGTTGTCAACTCCAGCAGCCAATTTGCGCTATCTACGTCTCTGCTTATTCATATTTAACGAAACCAGCACCAAAACTAATTAGGCATTGAATAAACTCGTTTTTTCCAATGAGAACGGAATATGTGACGAGTTCAAAATGCTCTTTACTAACAAGAGAGGAATATGTGATGAATTGTTTCAGTGACTAATGAGTTTGCAGAATGAAAGAGTAGTTTTAACACGGGTTTGATATAAATGTTAACAAACGCGCCATGATTAGGGACAGATTTTTTTTTTCTTTTCCTTAGCCATATTAAAAAAAAAGCATTGCAATACAACGTGGTAATGGGGCCAGCATTTTGGGAACAATTCCCACTGGTCTTTTAGATTAGTTTATTTTGTTTATTATTACTATGTAATTTTAAGTCCTATTTAACTGAATTAATTTGTTCGTAGCATGTTTTCTCCTCATTAAATTAGTTGTTTAATGGCTGTAAAGATATTTAAAAAAAAAATACTATTTATAGTTATTCGGTATTCTAAAGTCAATTATAATAATGACATTTTTTTAATTTCATTTCTTGTATATTTTTATTTGAAAATGTCGATAAATTGCGAACGAGACAGCTAGAACCAGGATAAATGGTTTTTTTTCCGTTGCATGTGGAGTACTGACGAAACCCTGACCCTGAATTGTGTGTTTAGCGCTTGAGGGTTCCTGGTTTAATTATAGAAAAGAAAAAGACTATCAGAAAATTACTTACTTTGTTGACAACCAAATAGTCGTCCTCCTGGTGCAGCAAAGAAGAGTACTTGCGGGTTCCTGTAACAATTAATATTATATAAATAACGTTTTACTCTCATAGAAAAACACACAAGACAAGGTCAAGAACACCCTGATCACCCTGATCCTGATGAAATATTTAAATTCATCATTCTAACTATTATACAGTACATACGATTGATATCATAAAATACAGATTTATGCTTAATGTATTTTTTCCTACATTTAGCGGGTTTGATTCCCGGCTCTGACAAGTGACTTTAAAAAAATCTTTGAATGCAGCTATTTTTATTTTTAAAAATAAATAAATGCTTAAATAAAATAAAATGTTTCCTTTGAGTAAAACTTATATTTTAGGGTACTTTCGCAAGTACCCTAAATATTGAAATAAGCCCCCAGTTAAATACTAGTTAGCCTCGGAAAGTCCTGAGCCGGATATGTGTGGATAGCGCTTCTGCGGACTGCGTTCCGCGCGTCACCACACCACCACTTGTCATGGTCATCGCCCGATACGTCAACCTAAGCACTATTTCCGTAACTCACATAGTCTGCGTGCTATAACATTTCCAAAGTACATCAAATTTGTCTTAATTTCATTTCTGACATGAGACCCAGACCGATTAGTCTTTCATCAAATTCATGTCAAAATAGTCACAAACTTATAAATATACCTACTTACAACTACGAATTTGATCCCGTAGACTATTAGACCTTCGTTTCGCTCGTTCAATAATAAAGACTAAGTAAACGTTGAGATTTAGGAGGACCGGTTGCTAATACCATAGTTAGTAATAATAATTGTTCTATTTCAGAGGTTTATACCTCCCTGTGTCATGGCTTAATTGCGGCCTGCGGCGGCGTCACAGTCTGATTTACTCGGTAGGTAGGTTTACTTTGGTATTTTGTTTTGAATAATGTGTGATTAAAATTATAAAATTTTTTTTTTCAGACGAATCATTAAGCCAAGTTAAACGAGCTCAAAGTTATAAAACTTTATCATCGTCAGTCATATACGCCACTGAGCGTTAGATAAGATAATATATATTTCCATGAACACTGAGTTACTACTAGTAGTTCTGCGAACAGTAGACCTCGCGAGCACAAACTTTTTTGCACAATCGCAATTCTACAATTTCATAAAAAAAAATGTCGTCTGCGATTTTGATTTGTGGGGTATTTCCCCCCAAAAATAGTGAATTTTGCTGCGGCGCCATTTACCGGCCAACTTTGATCATATTTGACATAAGCTTTCGGTACTTTTCTTAACAAGAATATCGTAGAATCATAATTGAGGTTGTCATGATAAATATAAGTCGTGAGTTATATCTTGACCTTATATCTTGACAACCTCTACACCGATTTCATCGATCGCACATTCAAAATTCTTGTTAATAATCGAGTACTGCGTGTTGATGCAAAATATTATCAAAATTTGCCGGTAAATAGCGCCGCAGCTAGCTTCCCCCATTTTTTGGGGAAATAACCCAACAATCAAGAATCGCCGTCGACAAAAAAAACACAAAAGTGAACCTGTATAACAAGTTTTGTCAGAATTTGTTGACAAATACGACCAGTACACGAGTACCAACATACGGACAGATGAAAGCAAAATTTGCCAGTTATAACAGAGACTTTCGTTCGCTTTGCTCACTCGGTCGATTATGCTATACATAAGTGAAAATACTAGTCGTACAAAAAAATGGTTAATGTATTAACTATGTAATTATGTACGTGATCCCAATCGCAAGCTAACCCGTAACTAGGCAAAACTTGTATCTCGGTGACCTATCTCAGTTCCTCGTGTACTCGTCCAGTTCGGTTTCCGTAGCCATAATGAAAATACTTTCGTAGGTATTCGATATCAAGATCTATGAAAACAATCCACCCTCCGCCCCTAGCGGTCCTAATTGGAGCCTACATTGTTCATGTAGGTGTCATATTATCGTATATGACATAATCCTAACTAATATTCCTATTATAAGGAAAATTCTGTGCTAATATTATAAATAAGAATTTAAACTAAAGTAAGAGTAAAAGAACTTGTTATTTTATACATACTTATAGATTGCACATTTTGAATTACCGTATCAAGCCGTTTTAGCCACATTCTGTTTTATTATATCTAATAGTTAATAATATCTATAGACCAAGAGAAGTGGAGGCGGCATGAGCATTTCATAATGTCAACATGGACGTGGTAACTGCGACAACATTTTTTACGTTGTAAAAATATATGTCATGCTCAGCTTACTTCCCGACGCTCAACAGTGAGCAAATGACTTGAAGTGGAAATAGTAATAGGACATGCATACCGCCCATTGTCAAATTTTGCACATGTTCTGTCATACCTTTAACGTTCAAAGGAGGTACTATCAAACGACACCTTCAATTCACGTGTAAATTCAATTTTGTAATAACACAGTCTTAGATATCCCACCTTCGTCGCTCCGAAAAGGCTTTGCGTATAATGAATTGAGGTAAAATCCCATTTCTGTATTCTAATTGAGTTTTGTACTTCTATCCGACAAATATGAGAATTTAAGAGCTCCATTGCCGTTTCAATGTTAGCAAAATGCTGGATTTACGTCGAGAATAACAATGAGTTTTGTTTAAGTTTATAACAGCTAGTAGTTCACCCCGAACTGAGACCTCGCGATTTTCCGTTTTACAAGCTTTTAATTAAGTTAGCTTCACTATGTACTATGTAGCTACACTGTTCATACTGTTTAGAAATATGTAATTATGTGTCTTCCAAATCAAAACTCGTATAATTGATTGAACTGTAACTTGATTGATCGTAACTGAGAAATGGCAACTCAATCGAAACTGTTCAAAGTGGTCGACAGTTTTAACGGTTTCGATTGAGTTGGCATTTCTCAGTTGCATGGATCCCATAACAGTAAATGATAATGATAACACTGAGGTATGCTGATGCTGTTGCCGTTAAAAATTCGGTCACTGAAACATGAAGTGCTGGTCCATCTGTCTGTGATATTGCATAATACCATAGATAAACTATTTTGATAATACTTTACTATAAATAAAAGAGCGTGAGCGCAATAAAGCAGTCCGGTTAATTATAGAAAAGATAGCCTGTATGTCCAGGGCTTAAGAGTACCTCCACAGGTCAATTTTTTAATTCCATGAATACTTCCAAATTCCAATATTCACAGTGTTTCCAAGAGAAGCAGAATCTGAATCTGAATTTTTCTACCTGCCCGTATCTTATGAGGTAGATATCTCTCTCTTTTATCAGATCAGTCTCTGATGAAGAAAAGGTGAAAAAAACATTTTTTTTCTAATTGGTCTGTGGTTTTCAGGTTTTCCTATAAGTGTCATCTGCCATCGTCAGATATTGTTTTTTTTTATTTAACTTGACGAGACGAACAAGTTGCTCACCTGATGTTAAGCGTCACACTTACCCATAACAGTTCAGTGCCATCCAGAATTATAAACTTCAACTATTCAAAACCATGCGCGGCAACGCACCGCGCTCGTCACCCTGAGATATTAGATGTTAAATCTCTTTATGCCTATAGTAATTTCGCTGGAAGCATTGCCCTTCAATCCGGAACACAGTAATATTTGCACACTACTGCTTGGGGACTGAATAGCTGGCAAAGGTGTGGTACTTCCCCAGGCGGACTCTGCAGAAGAGCCCTACCACTACGAATGTATCTAGCTACTACGTACTAAAGGCACAGAGGTGATAAATACCGCAGTATATGCTGTGTCACTTTGCAAAATTTCAGTTAATTTCAGCAAACTACACGACGCAACGCATTATCGGAAAGCAAACTCTTGTTAGTGACTACCTGAAATATGGCAAGGTAACAATAAATAAAAATCCTAAGACATGCCTTTCTGTTTTTTTAGGATCAGTACACAAACCAAGTTTCACTGGCTAATGAAGAAAGCATATAATATTTTATTTCCATACAAACTTTGGGGTCCATTTTACACTTTTGGAGGAGCAATTTTGTGAAACCAGTTCTTATTTTTCACCTAAGTGTTCAAATTCCAAGTCTCTGTGATAAGCGGTTTGGTCCGTGCGCTGATTCCAAGAAAAGGCCTTGTTCTTTTTTATAATTATGTAAAGTAGTAACAGTATTATGTAGTTGTGTATTTAAGCCTTTTTCTAGAAATCATCGCATAGACCAAACCCTTTATCATAGAGACGTGAAATTTGAACCCAAAATGGTCCTCAAACAGTCTAGAACGTCTAGGTTAACGATAAGAACTGGTTTCGCGAAATTGTTCCTCTACAAAGTTAGACCACGAGGAAATACCCTCTAAAGGGTATTTCACCCTCTAAAGGGGTAAAATGGACCCCGAAGTAATGGATTGAAGGAAAGTTTGTATGGAAATAAAATATTTTTCATGCATTTCAATGAAACTCGTTTTACGAACTAAGCATAAAAAATAAAGAAAGGCCAAGATTTTTCGAAAATCAACCCTTAATGAGGTGAATTGGGGTATTTAATTTACTGTTGCCTATGCGAGCGAAGCCGTGCAGCTAGTGCTAGCTAGTTTCTTAAAAGTTGAACGTTTATTTAGTAAGATCAAAGATACGATAGAAGCTAAAAGACTGAATTCAACTATATTTTATTTTACTATGAAAACTGACGTGGTTTTGATACATTTTGTTCTAATAAAACGGGAATACTCACGTTAAATTGAGTCGGTTATTCCGACTATAGTTTCGATCACATTCGGTGACCTTTATCAAGGAATGCTCAGCGAGACACGCGCGCGACCTCGTCTTGCCTTGCACTCTATAGTCGGAATAACCGACTCAATTTAACGTGAGTATTCCCGTTTTATTACAACAAAATATATTTTATTTATTAAGCTATAGTAAGCCGTTCGTTTCAATGCACAAATCGTAGCCAGTTCAAAGAGACTATGTTCTGATTTAATGTACTTAACATATCACGAGGCAACTTTGCGCTGCCGAGTTGTTTGTAAAGGATTGCAAAAGAGTAGGGATATAATTTTATTTATATAATTATAAACACGAGTAGCTGCATAGTTCAAATAAAGACTTGAACTTGACTTGACTTTCTCCAGAAATTTATGAGAAAATTGTATTCATATTTTTTTTTCAAATTATCTATACATTCATTCATTCGACTAAAATAAACAACTTCCAAATCATTAAAATAAAATGATGCTGCGTCGAATTGACGTCCCGTCGAATATCAGTCGCCTGAATTTATCAACGCCTTCATTAGAAGTCAATCAGAAATAATAAAAAAATGCACTCTTTGCCAACTCTGATTTTGGAGTTTTTGGGCGGGAACCGGAAGAAGTCGTGATTTGAAGAAGAAGTACTTAGTTGAGGTTGATTTATGCACTACATTGCTTTATTAAACACGTAAGCATATTGCCGGAGCCTAAGCATAAATCCAGAACGAGGATATTCGCCGAAGAACCAAAGTCACCGACGTAGCTCCAGGGTTTGCAAGCTGAAGTGGCAATAGGCAGGCCACATCGCTCGAAGAACCGGTAACCGATGGGTAAGAAAGTGTCTTGAGTGGCAACCACGAGCTGGAACTCACTGCGTACAGCGTAGGTAGGCCTCCAACTAGGTGGACTGACGACATTTTGAATGTCGCGGGTAACCGGTGGATTGAAGTTACAAACTGTTATTCAGTGGGGCGGTCTATGGGGTAGGCCTTTATTCAGCAGTGGAATTCTTCAGGCTGATAATGATGAAGCATATTGCGTTTGCATCATTTGACGTCCACGGCTTAAATTAAATTAAATTATTATTATTATTTTAATTAAATTCGGAATATTTTAAACCTAAAAAACTTCAATCAAAAGCGTTTGTTTTGTTTACTTTTCAGCTCAAGCACTACAAATTAACAGACCACAGAGTACAAAACGTGGCCCTTAACGTGGCGGCGCGGCAGCCTGTAGTAGGTATCCTCGAGTCATGTTAAAATGTTTCCAAATTGAGAATATGCAGAAAGCATGCCATCTCTTTCAACAGCCGACTTTACAAATTAGTTAACAAGAGAGAATACATAGATTCATATTTCTATATCGATTTACCACATATTTGTATAAACGATGTGGATATAGTAGAATGAGGCCGTCTATGCAGAGGCTGAAGAACGGACGCGCATATGCTGCTTGAGTGCAAGAGCGTAGCAGAACAAAGTACATCGATCCTCGGTTCACGGAAGACGCTCCGGGAAGCCTGCGCCGGCGTGAGCGAGCTGCTGGCCTTCCTGGACTAGCTGCAGCCGGGTTGATACGCAAAAGGAGCCGCTATTCGGCCTACTTGCGGAAAGAAGGCCGCTCACCAAGTAACCAGTAAGTAGAATCGGGCCAGTCTTGTGGTTTCTTTCGTCGTAGGAATCAAACGAGTCCTTTTCTGGTTAAATATCCAAGAATTATTATTAAAAGAAAAACAAGAATCTCGACTGCAAAATTGAACTTTATCCTTTGACTCTCTAACGACACACACTCAAAATCGATGAACCGTTCAGGGAACCACATAAACATACGTACGCAGGTACATATACCTCAAAAACATAACCCGCTTACTTGGGTGCCTTGTAAAAAAAATAAACGAATTTTATACGCATTTGACTTTGATGTTTCGAAGGTTTCGTGCTTAGTATTTTTTTGAGCCATCAAAGGAAATGTTATTTCAAATACTGGATTCATGAATTCAGATAATGGAAGTTAAATGTATAAAGCCACTATATACTCGTAGATCAACTGTTTAATTTAATTTAAAAAACAAGTTACATGGAATGAAGTCATTTTGAAATCCCAAGCTTTACATTTACTAAGTATCTATTTAATATCATCGTCTGTGTACATTTAAATATCAGAGCGCAGTTCATTGAAGTACAATAATTCTGGTTTGCAGCAAGCTTACCATCAGACGAAAAAAAAACTTACTCACTCTCTATGATTCACTCTCCAAAACTCTCTATTCAGAAAATGTCAGATTTAAATTATAATTCAAAGAGAACAGATATTTTTAACGATAAAAATAATAGTTATATAAAATAAAAATTAATATTGCAAAAAAGAAATCTTGGTCTGAAAAAATTTTCTACCACAAAATTTTGTGAACATTTTCTTTTTCTGTAATATCGAAACGTTTTCTATAATTACTTCGCAGACTATTATATACGCAAATCACGTTCTTCTTCTTGGTCGCTCCGCTCTTGACAGAGCGGTCGTGGTCGTCATGTAGTATTACTACTGGTGAGGGCAGACGCCTCACAATGTCTTGCCATCTCCTTCTGTTAGAGGTCATACCCATGTAGGTCGGTCTATCGCATGGGTGACCTCCTAAGTGATCTAGTGCCTTCCACTTTGCCATGGACAAGACGCTCTAAGGACTGGCTGCCGCGCCTTGAAACGAGTCCAAAGAAAGCTAGTATGCAGGACTGTACCGGAAGATAGACGTCGCTTGATGCCGAGTTCTTAAAGTATCGAGACGTTTGTGCGAAACTAGGTCCACGATACCCCAAGCATTCTTCTACAATACTACATCTCCAGAGCGTCTATCTTCTTCTTTTCAAACTCACGTAGGGTCCACGTTCTGCAGCGTATAAAAATATAGGCAAAATAAGAGTTTGCACAAGCGTGGTCTTCAAATCACGTTAGTTCAGAACAAATGAGACCGCATTTGTCCATTCTCCTTTATTCGCATCGCATGCCGGGGAACCCTACTCAGGATTTAACTTTAATCACTTCCTAAACTACTTAGGTAGATGAAAAGGTGCGAAGGGACCGAAGAAAATTAGATTTTGAGCAAGAAATAAAATGTTCCCACTTGTGAAACTGTTGAGAAACGAAGCTGCGGAATATTGCTATCTGCATAAATTTAGTTTAGTAATTTTTGTGATACTATGTAACGAGACGTCCAAGTCGCTCACATGCTTGCCCATAACAGTTCAGTGCCACCCAGACTTTTTAAATTTATCAGTTAAAACGATTAGCTAGCTTAATTACCCAGTTAGTTTAATGGTTATTCTCAATTGGTACAATGGGTCCTCTTTGGTCCAAAATTATATTTATCCTAATTTGTAAAAAGATAGATACCGTTTGATAAACGATACCTATTTATACTAATTCGTTTTTACTTTAAAGGTACCAGGCAAAAATAAATTCAAAGATAGTTAAGTTTAAATAATGTGTAAACTGTCTCTTTTTTTTTGTGCTCTCGTTAGATAACATTAATCTGTGGTTTTCTAGCATTGTACAAATTGAGCAATTAACCATTCAGTGAACGAATTGGGTAAGGGAGCAACACTAAATGTACGAACTGAGCATTTACTATCCGTTGATCGAATTGGGTACTGTACGAACTGGGAAGTAATCTTCTAAACCACGCGAGGCAACTCACTAACCTCATCAACCTGAAATTTAATATGCGTTAAATTTTCGGATTGCAATACGGAAAACAATAATATTTGCAAACTACTGCTTGGGGGTTGGATAACTGGCAAAGATGTGGGGTTTTATGTACAAACAAAAATAGCACTTACTCGTATTATTCCTTAGCCTATTTTTTATCTTCTAAATAAATTTATTTCAAGCATCTGCAAAGTACCAATCCAAACGGACAGTTCGAAAGTTTTTGTGCGTGTTTGCTCTCATTCAACTCTGTAATGGCTGAACAGATTATAATAAAATTTGTAACAATTTAAACCACGGAGAAAATGGTTTCTGGTATAAGAATCTCGGGTGCGACCGCGGGCGTAGCGTAATGATTTCCAATTCCACCCATGCCTCTTTTATAAACAGGGATAGTAAGTACTAGGTAAGTACCACACCGCTGTTTTGAAAGCTCACAATGAACCCTCGGGTCCATTATGAGCTTTCATAGCGTCATTAAAAAGGAGTAGCAGTACCAACATCGCTTGGCCTTTGTCAAGTTGAATTTTACGGGCTCAAAAGAGAAACACGAGGTAAGTTATTTTCACCATTTCCGGCGATGTTATTCATTATTCACGCGAAAAATGTAATTTTGTAAGTGATGTGGCCGCTTCGTTATAGCCGTGGTATGAATAAATCAGAATTGACCCCAGGTGAGACGGGTTACAAACCTTTCTCGGCCTGCGTTGGTGTCTAGTTCGTTTATGTTGGTGTAGTTACGTAATATGATACAGTTAAGTATCAGAATCCAGAGATCCATGCAGAGCTTAGCTGTGATTTAATTTCTGTGTTTTTGGCTTGCTATAATTCTCTTTTGCACAGTTCGCTAGAGGAAGTACCACGCCTTTGCCAGTTATTGAACCACCAAGCGGTAGTGTGCAAACATTAAAGTATTTCGGTTTGAATGACAATGTTTCCAGTGGAATTACTCCAGTTAATCGACCGCCAATCGGTAGCATTAGTGTGTTTCAGTTTGAATGACAATGTTTCCAGTGACATGCCTTAGAATAATTACCTACATTGATAAACAAATATCCACTAATATTATAAATGCGAAAATTTATTTGTAAGTATGTAAGTGTGTTTGTTCCCGTTCAACTCTTTAACGGCAGAACGAATTTGAATGAAATTTGGTATGGAGGACCCTTACACCCTGGATTAACACACAGGCTACTTTTTAGCTTATGTGTTAAATATTCGGTTTCTGAAAAACAGCAGGTGAAACTGCGGGCCGCAGCTAGTAATATATAAAATGTTATACATAATATCTTCGGGTGACGAGCGCAATACATTGCCGCGCAGTGTTTTGAACTGTGGTTGCTTAAAATTCTGAATGAACTACGGGTAAGTGTGATGTAGTCAGGCGAGAAACTTGCTAGTCTTGTAAGTCAGAAACATTAAGTGTGTCATAAGTGTCAATGTGTCAATAATAACATAAGTGTCAATTTTTTGCGTTGATATTAGTTTCAAATTTTTATTTTTAAAACCTTTCAGTGCTCATTAAAGCGAAATGTTCATGATTATTTATCCGAGCCATTGACACCGAAAAAACAAAAGTGTTGGTAAGATTTAGGGGGTGGTAAACGCTAATTTCATCAAAAACTGAATGTACATTCTCTCTATCGCACGCAAGGAGAACAAAGTCAGCAACAGAATTTTCAAATGCCTACTCCGCCAAAACCTTGCAGTAGGATGTCCCTCTTAAGGTGTTCTTCAAAAGATAGAACTCATTTGAAGAATCCGCTTGGTGTAATTTCACACCTTAAGGGGGAAGTCATGCCGCCTTTTGGCAGCACCGAAACAACTTTCGTAGCCGCAAACTTGCGAAAGTTGATGTCAAATATAATAATACCAGTTGATCACGCATGCTACAATTTGTCTTTAAAGGCCTGCTCCCATGATTAAGCTATAACACTCGCACTATAATATATATATAATTACAGAGAGGAAATTTAAAAACAGATCGTTTGTTATCTTTAGAACATCATTGCCAATGTTTATAGCTATTTTCAACTTAGTATTTAGTGTGTGTGTATGAAGGTGAAAGAAAAAACCTCGAAAATATTACTTTTTCCTTCTCTTTCGCCATAATAAACTATTAGTACGCACCGAAGTGAGACCTCGCTACCACTACTTCACAACTCCTGGGCCAATTCAGACCATATTCAAACTTAAAAATAGTATTGAAATTAAGTTCTTGCCTACAAAATTGCATGAACATCGGATTAACGATTCTTAAGTTATTGTTGGACAAATATACATATAAACATACCAACATCGATACAACTGTCGATTTGCTCCCATAGACTCGCGACCTTCGCATCGCTCTGTCAAAAATAATTGAATGAAAATTCTATAAAACATTGACAGTAATATTCGAAATATCTCTAGAAGATATTCTAATTATATTTATACACGATCTACGACATATTTATTTTTATTTTCCTCTCTTAAAAAGTATGAAAAAGTGCGTACGAGATAGCTGAATTAGAGAAGCGAGCCCTTAAATTACAACTCAAAGCGATGGATGCGAAATGAGTTTTTTAATCATTAAACTTTTGTGCAAAATTCATACACGCTCATTAATTCATTTACACTTTGAATGAATTAATGAATTGAATTATGAATTGGCATAGATAAAATACAGTTTCATTGGAATTGGTAAATTTTATAAGAGGTCCAATTGACGAGAGTATGCTATTTTGCGCTTAATAATTTCGAGACGGGGGTATACGTACGAGGTGTCAATCGCTTATTAAGTTTCTACAGAAACATTTCTGCTTTCATAAACCTTCTCCAACATCTCTAAAATAAGCTAACAGGAAAATTTTGGGCCTTTACAAGTTCGTACTTCAAACTCAATTTTACATAAAATAAATAATCTTCGCCAATTGACGAATACATATGTTCTTTATGCTACATACTTTAGCGTTTTGTGTTGTTTTGATACGGATAATAACATAGAGTTATGCCTATTACTAAAGTTGGGATATTTGCTAAACACGCAATTTTCAAATTACGGCATTTTGTAAGTACCTCCTGAGTAATTTGTCCATATCCCGAAAAATAACCCCATCATTACGTAGCGTTTATTTCGAATAGGTCAAATTTATTATTCTAATATACACCGCTCAATTTTCCAAAACCTTAGAGCAACACAGGCCTTCGCCCGTCTGGGCCGTTCGGTCCGGTACCAAGTTGCTCAATGTCTAAAACTATATGTATATTTAACTATAAATAATAATCTATATCCTAAAGGAAACTATTACTTTTACTAACATCCTTTTTTAATGCGTTGTTAAATAACGTAAGTACGAACGTACGTAACTGTGCAATTTGGTTGGCGCCGACCGCCGTCTTACGAATGAGGCAGAAAGAGAGAAATATATTTTCCTCTTATTTTCTCTTTCGTCTGCTGTCCGTGGCTGTAATTGGGATTGTTATTTTTTTATGACTAAAAAAATAATATATTATTATCAAATATTTTAATGATATTTTCTAAAAATACTGAATAAAATAATAATGAAAAATACTCACTCTGTGTCGGATGTTAAAAGTAAACCTACCATTAGCTTACGTTGCAATGGCGATCCTGGGCTCTATTTTTGAAATCCTTCGATATGAATTTATTTTCGCATCGAAAACAATCGCCGGTGAAATCGAATGCGAGCTATCCTGATTTAGAGTTTTTTTTTTTTTTGAATCATTAAAATAAAAATTTCCATTTCACGCCGAAATAGGTAAACCGGTAACTTTCGCAACGTCGAAACGTAGACAGAGAAAGCAATAGCCAGCTGGCTACATGTCTCTTTCTCAAGCATGCTCTCGCAATCAGAATCACGAAAGTTTCAAAGTTAGAGGATAAGCCCGCTGGTACCATAGTACAAGCTTGTTTGGTTTGGGGCTAGATGGCTCTGTGTGTGAAAAGCGTCCACCAATAATTATGCCGTGATTGCATGCAGGAGAAAGAAACTGTGGAACATGTGACTCGAATCGCAGTTGGATTGCATGAGGCGGCTTCAGCATCATCCAAGTCACCGCGGCGGCTGGACTAGTTTTCATCATCATTATCAACATTACCATCCACACTGGAGCAACTATGCCAGCGGCCCAGAGCCTCGTTATGTCAAGGAGCTGGGTTGGATCGGGTAGACGCTGGCAGGGGGAAATGCACAAAACACCTCTCGAATAAAAATAAGAACAAAGTTATTATATTTCTGTTCCATAGTGTATGTACGCACGTTACTGCATCCTGATTGGTCGAAAAATTGGTGCCTGCTATTATTACTGCATCCTGATTAGTCGAAAATTGGTAATGGTAATCGTGATTGGTAAAAGACGTTTTGTCTCATGTTCAGCCACGCTAAGCGACTTTCTATACCTATACCTTTTCTGGTCGACGAAAAAACGTCAATTAAAAATAAAACAGACGAATATTTTTGTGTCTGTGTAATGACGATATTTAAAGTGTGTCAAACAAAGTTTTAATTTGACCAATTTTCTTTTTTTTTTGTCCTATTTAGCGCGTTTGCTGCCCTTTGTACCTTATCTGTCAGTTTTTTTATTGATTGAAGACAAAATCGAAAGGTTGAAACCACTCGCTGCAGTAGCGAATGACGTGACATTTAAAAAATGCGAGTTTATGGAATTTCATACGATAGTTCGTCATTTCGACAAAAATAAATAAATCTGTAACAAAAATCGAGCTCCTGGACAACTTCTGCTTCAGTTACAATTCACTATAGTTCTACCTCTCATCAATAATTTTGTTTGTGATGTTTTCGTAATTCTTTTCTAGGAGCGCGTGCACAATTTCATGATTGAATTGAATCTCGGCGTGTGGGTTTCAGCACTGGGGAATAAAACAAATTAAAGCCTATTTCGACATGTGGGCAACTCCCTTTCTATTATTGGATTTTTTCCTTTGGATTCCAGATTTTTATTACGTTTTTTTACCAACTGCTCAAGAAGAAGGGTAATGTTTTTGGGGTGTATGTTTGTGTGTTCCTATATTATATGTATCCACGGCTTCTCTTGACGTGAGCTACATTTTGCAGTCGAGTTGTTTGATTCCTATTAATAAAAATACTTACTGTACTGTAAATACAGTATTCATGTATGTATGTATTCTTCTATTCTGAATATTTATTGTATTCTTCGTATCCGGTATATTAAATCCCTAATATTTTGTGATAGCTGCGCTCAGCGGTTTCAACCGCTATCCTAAAATAACCTGTCCTGAAGACTCTTTAGCCGATAAACAGTAGGCAAAAGTTCCAGATTAAAGGGCAATATTACCAGGGAAATTACTGGGCACAAAGAGATTTGACATGATTAATATCTTTGGATGACGACCGCATATGGTTTTGAACTGTTGTTATTCAAAATTCTGGGTGACACTCCCAAAACTGTGTTTTTTTAACCGGGACAGTAATAAAGGCACTTGCCGGTTTAAAAAATATATCGGAAGAGAGCTCACATTTTAAACGGCTAAATACATTATCGCCAAACGGTAAAGACCAGCGAAACGAAACCGTATTAAAAAAATAATTAAATTTTAATTTAGCGGAAAAAAACAAAGGAAAAGAAAAGAAAAATTGTAATAGAAATACAAACAACCTATTTTTTAACCCTTCTTTCCATCTTAAGAAAGAACTCGTAGCATTGACAGAATTGTGAAACACTCTCGCAGAAGCCATAAAACAAGAATTGAATTGAAGGAAAGAGAACTTTCATAACAATCAAATCTTTTTAAAAATATTGTCAAAGTTTACGTAGGCTGTTTCAGAAGTTGTTTGTAAAACCAAAAACTATATGTAAGTATTTACGTGAAAAATGCATTTACTATTTTTCAAAATTCTTCCCTGCAGCCTCTATACAATTAAATTTAAATCAGTATTCACTGATTTAATGTGTGATGTTCTCTAATTTAAATGTAATAAACAAAGTAGGTGACCCGGGTATGACCTATAACTGCGACAAGAACCACCAGAGGACTCAGTAAACGGTAAACATTTTGCGATCCCTAAGCCAAGCGTGGGGATTATGGCAACCAATATGTCGTCCGTTCTTTGTCCATCAATGGTCGTCTAAGAGCCGATATGAAGAAACAAACTAGAAAGTCTAAAACAGTCTAAAGTCTAACATTTAATGTTCATTGGACTAAAACGGGTTTCAAACAATAAAAAAATATCTTGCGCAAGGTCGAAAAACAATTGCATGAATTTAACGGAAAAAGATAACTCTCATCAGATGTCTAAAATTTTCTTCCACTTAGCATTTATTTAATAATGGGAAACAAAATATTGCAGATCTGCGTTGTAAGGTGGATGAGGTAGTAATTGGACGCCCATGTTGTCTACAGAGCCCATTGTTCTGGTGGCAGAGTGAGGCCACAACATTTTATTATCTATGCGACCACTGAGGAAGTAATTAATAATCAGTACGTCCCGACGATTGATCGACGACAAAGATCGTCGAAGATTGAAGTAAAACTAATTTAAAAAAAAAGTAATTGTAGATTAGTTTTTTTCTAAGGAGGCTAACATTGAAATTACCTTTCTATTTTGTTATGAATTCAGAACTAAATAAAGAATTTAAAAAAATATATCCTTTCGGACCATTCTTAAAAAATATTTATTATCGAAAATATTTTCGCAAAGCTAGAGCTGGTACTTAGAGAAACCAAAATCTGTCGCTTATTTAGCCATTTTCAAAAAAAAGAGAAAATTCCACAAATTTTCTTTGTTTTCTGGAAATGGCGATGTGCCCTTTCTAAAACTTAAATTAATTTCAAAATGAGGACTGACTTTAAACTAATTTAAAAATTGTTGGAGAAAATCGGGAGATAAAGTATATACTTCAGAAAAATCACGCCTGTAGGATTTAATGTAACATTCCCAAACAAATAAAATTGCCTTTCCCGGATTATTATAACTTCGAAGTTTCATTTACGTCATGTCTTTTTTATTCTGTAAAATGAACTAATTTGTCAGCTGTATAAATCTCTTTTAATTTCAATATGATAATAAAAGTTAAGGACTAATTTTAATTTTAACATTTTACACAATGAAAAAGACATGACTTACATGACGGTTCAAAGCTATAACAATACGGAAAAGGGAACTTTATTTGTTTGGTAATATTATATTAAATCCTACAGTCGTGATTTTTCTGAAGTACATCTCCTGATCTTCTCCAACAAATCTCTGGAGCTTTCATTTCCGCAGCAATGAGAAAATAACCGGAACAGCCAGCAATCGATAGCAGTTAATGCAAATCTGTTTGCCATTATTTGGCTCTATCATTATTATCATACTTTTTCTAAACATGCTTACATAAAGGTACTGCTTCTACAGTGCGTTCAGAGTATACCTGTATAAGTAGCTAAGGACACAGTAGAAAATAATAATATTTTTACGAAGAAAAATATTATTTTCGCGGGAAAGTAAAATCCTAGCGGAGTTAAAATTGTAATACATAAAATTCAACTTTTTTGCACAGCAAAAATAATGAAACAAGTCGCATTTCTTTATAGTACTTACCTCGGAATTCGAAGCGCGCAAACTTCTCGGATTTGCATTTTATGACTTTGAAACGGTGTAGTTTTACGGACAGAGACATATTTGAAAGGATCCAAATAAACGGTGGACGAACAGATTTTCGCGCCGCGAAAGGAAAAAGACTCAAAATAAAGCAAAGAACGGTAACGATTAATAGGAGTTCAGAGGCAGGTTTTTAGGTACCAGGAAGTTAAAATTTTCATGATGAATTTAATATTATTGATACTGATTTTTTTTTAAGTTTTTCCGAACGCGTTGTAGGGCTGAGAGTTGCTGCTGAGGTAGCGAGCATCCGAAGCCAGTACTAGAGTCGGAATGAAGGACCGAAGGCGGGTGGAGATCCGGGCCAGCACCGCCGCCCGCCGCTCCCCGCCCAGCTTTCAGGCCCGCACCTCAAACGCGCATCTACCAACACGCCTGCGTTAAAATTTAGCCTTTGTTTATGTGTTCAGGGAAATTATTAATCTTGAAGATGGAAATATTTTTGTTTTTCTGTTCTTCTTCCATACTTAATTACCTACCGACCAATTTTGATAAATGAAAAGCTTGCACACAGAATAGCGCATAACACGCAGTACATGGATACTGCGTGTCAGTACATAATCTCCTTGGTTTCGTAGTAAGATTTCATACGTTGCTTAGTAATTGGAGTATTTTTAATAGACCGAGTGAGCGAAGCGAACGAAATTTAGATTTAGAATTTTTATCGTCGGTGATTTTTGATTGGTCGGGTATATTCCCCACAAAAAAGGGGGAAGTTTGCTGCGGCACTATTTTGATAATATTTGGCATAAACATTCAGTAGGTACTTGAATTTTAAAATCGGTTTTTTTGATTTTTGATTTATAATCGAATTTGAATATGAGCAAAATCTGTGAAGAGGTTGTTTAGCAAGCATTTTTAGAGTGGTGGGATATTACTCCCGAAAATCCAGTACTGATTCTAAATGTTGATTGGCTTTGATTTTGACGATAACGCTTATTGTATTTTCATATTTATGTAGGTTCGCCTAGGCGATGTACACTAATGCCATGTCAATAACATTACATAGTAAACTAGAGTTAATCCACACTAAACTAAGTATAATTATAAAATGTAAATATTATTAATATGTTGATTTTTGAATCATTTACTGTACTACTCTACTGTCTTTCTGTTTATCTGTGTTTTTCTCTGTACCGTTCTACTTAACATAATGTTTGATGTGTGGGAAGCCTAGCCCACAAGATATGTGTGACTAAGCCTAGTTTGAAGAGTAACACAACAATTATTTTTATTTAGTTGTTTTAGTTGTTGTTGTTTTTTGTTGTTTTTTTTTTTAGTATTTTTCTGATGAAATATATTATTTGTATTTGTTATATATTTGTAACTCACCCTATTCAAAGGTTGGTAGGTAAGTATTACATTATGGTGACATTATGATTTCGATATCCCTGTCTATTCTAGGATTCTGACATTCAAGTGACGGCCAAAAGGACAGGGTATCCAGGCAGGTTAACAAAAAAAAAATTTAAAAAAAATCGTGTAGTTTTATCACAGAGAAATTATACTAAGAGTGCTATTATTGTCCTTGACGACATTGTGAAGGTCGCGGGTAACCGGTGGTTGCAAGTGGCACGTTGTCGGTCGTGAGAGCCATATGTTCAGCAGTGGACGTCTTCTGGCTGATGATGATGATTATTGTCCTTAGAATGATGCGTAAATCGATTGTGGTACTAACAAAGGTGTATGATGTCGCTAGTGCTTCAAACTGTGACATGATTAAATTCCAACAACTATTTACAATTTCCGCTTGAATTAAAATAGAAACCCAAGATAACTCATTCGTAATGGTACAGAGAAAAAACGCGACTTGTTATGAATATTTTTGCAATAATAATATCAGTAAATTATTTTTTATTTTATTTTATTTGCTAAACTGGCTAGGGGTTCTCAAGAGATGGCGTTGAAAACATATTTTTTACGTCGTATATTGCAATCTGATTTGAACTAAACGTTAAAAAGCGGACACCATATACCAATACTACGTTTCAATATTAACCAAATTTTCATTGGCTTTTATAGCGGTTTGGTTTGTGAATACATAAGCGCCATCTAGTTTTAAGTAGATTTTATCGGGGATTATTTTTTTATGAGATTAATATATTATATTATTAAAATTTAATTTCATTATATTATATAATATTCTTCTCGTGTAGATTTTCTTTGGTTTTATGTTTGGCTTCTTTTCTCAATTCTGAATCACTGATGTGATTATGATGCTCAAGAAGGACAACCTGACAGGACCAAAATTATCAGCGTCTCTTTTCTTTTCAATATGTGTGAAAAGTATCAATAATTTTAGAACTGTCTCAGTTTAGTTTAGAAAATGGTATAACAGAATCGACGCCATTGCAGCACTCAATAAACTAAATCAATCGGACAGGACTAAAATTATCGGAGTCTCTTTTCTCTTACACGTTTCACGTGTGTAAAAAGAATGGCAATAGCTTTCTTTAGTGCAGAAAAATTGTTATAACAGAACCGACGTCACTGTCTACTTTTCTATAATGTTTATAGATATATTTGGCGTGGAGCCAAAGCTACCTGTAGCTCGGGTACGTAGCTCGTACTAACTGTTTTTTGTGTCTGTGGTTCAAATAAATACGATACATTCACTGCACTATCGCTATTTACTAACAACTGACTTATTGACAACTAACCTAACCTAAGCTAAACATGTAGTAACACATACATGTGTATGTAGCATTCGTATAGCATATTGTAGTCTGCACCTATAATTGTGGTGACGTTTGGCCTATTTCCATTGCTTGCTTCCTTCTTTGTTATAATGACGTACATAATGTTGGTGTCTATTTTTAACTGGCAAGTGCCTTTATTTACTAAGCAAAATACATACAAACTACACTACGGGTTTTTGGCGGGAACGTGAAGAAATCATGTCGCGTCTTTTTATTATTTTCCAAAACTTCTGTTATTTCGAGTGTTAATGTGTAAAAACAGTGAAATTATACCCGTTAAGTGTTCGTGAACATGCACGAGTGTTTGTGAATGGTATAACGTCGCGAAACGTGAATTTTCATGTTGTTTCCAAAACTCCATAGAAGGCTCTAGTAAAGTTTTCACCACTTTACTGGGGCATGACTTGGACTTGACCGTGACTTTCTTTGCTTGACTTTGACCGTGACTATGACTTGTTTGGTAGTGTCTAACAAAACTTGAGAATATATTATGTATACTTGACACTGGCAAATGCATAAGACGTGCGACGCCAAAATCCACTTAGGAGGAAAGAGAAAAAAAAAAAACTACACTACGGGAGTTTTGGCGGGAACGTGAAGAATTCATGTCGCGTCATTTTATTATTTTCCAAAACTTGTGTTATTTCGAGTGTTAATGTTTAAAAACGGTGAATTTCTACCCGTTAAGTGTTCGTGAACATGCACAAGTGTTGGTGAATGGTATAATGTTGTGAAACGTCAATTTTCATGTTGTTTCCAAAACTCCATAGAAGGCTCTAGTAAAGTTTTCACCACTTTACTGGGGCATGACTTGGACTTGACCGTGACTTGCTGTGCTCGACTTTGACCGTGACTATGACTTGTTTGAAATCTAACAAAACTTGAGAATATGTATGTATACTTGACACTGGCAAATGCATAAGACGTGCGACGCCAAAATCCTCTTAGGAGGAAAGAAAAACAAAAAAAAAAACTACAACTACCTAAACTACTTAGCCTACCACATAAAAATAACAGTTGAATTATCCAGAGACCATTAAAGGTCTATAGATAATCCAAATGTTCAAGCCCACTAGCAGTTGGCAGCGTACCCAGCATGCTGGCGGCATTACCACGCTGAATGGCAATGCTTATACGTTGAGCCAAATAAACGCCAGCATTTTGGTCACGCGTCGTGTCAACCCGCCTGGTTGTCTGTTAAGTTTTTGAAAATAAGATGAGCTTCCCAGTCCCCAAGGGCCCAACGTCTCCACTCCAAACGGCTCAAATATGTAACCACTACCGAGGTTGGCCTATTTGCGCCGCTTGTGCTGCTCCGCTGAATGACCCGCCGCGCCAGCCCTACTCTGTGTTTCAGAAAGATGTGACGGTGCCATTGTGTTGACACAATGGCACGTCCCACACAAGGGGCCGTCCCATCTTCCAGGGCACAAGCGTCTTACAGTAAGGTATTTTACCATCGTCACGCGCTAGGCCATTAAATAAATAAATATACCGCGCGGTGTATATCTAGCAAAGCACGAAATTTTGTACCCTAACTCTTTAACATAACGTCACTTCTAACGCATTGCTCAACTAGATTGCTCAACTAGTTGAGCAGTAGAGCAGTGGGACATAGTATTACCATAGATAAAATCCTATAAATATTCTTTGGTATTACCGAACATTTTATGCTCTATAGCTCAATAATTTTTTGTTCAACTAAGTTGATCAGTAGATCCTCCTGTTATAAAATCCGCTTCTCCCCACTGCTCAAAGAAATTGCTCAAGTAATGAATGGAGCAGCAGATTTATTTCGGCTTTGGTCCCATAGTAAAAATTGTTCATAATGATGAGTAGGTACATACATATCTTTCAATGTTACAAGGTTTCTCAAAATTTATTCTATAAGGGGGCATGCAGGCAAAGCCTTGGTCTTTAGCCTTGTGATCCTACAAGGCGAATCCTGCATGGCTGAAGGCCAAGGCGATCCGCGTGTGAATGTCGCGGGTATAAGCTAAAAAAACGACAAAATGAAGACAACCACAGACGAGCTCAAGCGAACGTAGTCAATGACCACCTTTTATATTAGCCCTTGTCTATTCTCGATGCTCGCTCATTTTGGCACTGCTGGCATTAGACTCCTTGCTTTCGATCTTTGGGCCCACTCATACACACTAGAACGAACGACAGTCGAAACTACGCCATTCTCTCGCAATAAATGGAGCTTCGCCTAGCTTTGGCACACGACAAGCACACTACAGACTGAAGTTACCGGAAACGTCGATGACGTGAGCCATACAAAGACTCGACTATTAGAATCGCGCTACTCAAGCCTCTGACGTGTACAAATGTAGGGGTAGGTAGGCATATTATGTATATAATGAAGCCGCCTCGTATTTTTCACAAATATAGATAGGCTAGCTTTTACCTGCGGTTACGGTCGCATGGCTCTAATTTTTTAATACCTTTAGACAATACTTTTGTATTTATGCCTCTAGGAGCGAACTAAATTATAATCGGGAAAGAGCAACAAATAGTTTGCACGTGTAAAAAGCGGTCAGCCCTAAGGTTTACGCCTGCTGTATTCAGCCTGCCCTTGGATTGTATGTATTGTGCCAAAGCTGACGCTGATTGGGAATTGCATGCCCCTTAAACAAAACGTTTAATAATTTGGAAACTCGTTCTTTTTTACCGCGCCCCTTTTATTTTCTTCTTCTACCACGTTTCGTTAAGAATAAACCGTTTTTAATCGCGTCCTGTTCCAGATTTAAGGCGGGTTCAAGCGTTTCGCAACGAAATTATGGTCACAAAGTCCTGGAGTTGGTGGGTTCTCTAGCTCGCAAAACAGTACACGCCGCTCACGGTCTGCAGTCATGGGGGTCAGGGGTCTCATTTAACCATATGGAATGGTGTTACGCGGTGTCACCACCCACTGAAGCAAAGGCACGCCACAAAGCCGCCCAGGCTATTATTTATTTTTATTATATTATTATTTTTATTTATTTATTGCTTAGACAAAACTTAGCATTGCGATCCAGCGTGGCAATACTGCCAGCGTTATGCCCACTTTCCCCACCACCAAGGGGCTTGTAGATAAGTTTTTTGTACATAATATTCTTTAAGTTTATGTAAAGGTTTTGTTTACATTTAAGTAGTTTTTAAATTTAAGTATGTACCTAGTATTAGTTCATATTTTATTATAAATAATTATTGTTTTTCTTTCTTAATATAAGACCTTTTTTTAAATTGTGTTTGAGTGAACTACTTGCCTACAAAAATTCATGAAGATCGGATCAAAGCGGTCATTTATTTCACAACGTTTTTTTCCAATGCTGGTCCCGAATGGTACCTTTATCATCGCTGTGGTATTCAGTCATCGATGGATAACTAAAACTGTACATGACGCACGACCATCGCGTAGTGCATGATATAAACGGCGACGCACTGTTTGTTTGAGTCACTTCGGTTCGGACATCGAGTGAGGCGGGTCGTGAATTTCATAATTTGTGTATATACCGAAAAAGAATACAGCAAAATGAACAGAAGCCTATTGGAACAGGTGAGAGCTATTACTGTCTTTTTAGTTTGATTGATTGTGATTTAAGCCAATGAAACGACATGTATTAGTTCTAGAAGTGTGCCTTGACCCTAAAGGGTAATTTTGATAAGGAACGAATGTTTTCGAGGCTCAGCACACATTTGCTTGAGTGATATAGATTTTTAGGAACTTTTTATTATATTATGCTGATAAATTACTTATTAATGAATAATACGAGTAAATAATGCGACTTGTTGTTAGGTTAGTTCAATCTTTGTGAACTTATAACTGATTTTTCTGGGTCGATTTTAAGCGTCAAAATTTTCAATTAGTCAGTCATCCCCTCACATTATAAAACGGATAAAACCGAAGATGAGATGTTATAGTGACTCATTATGAAAATTTGAGCTATATTTGGCTGCGCACGAGTCTTTTCGCGAAATTTGTGGGTAGGCTAGATAATTTCTATGACTTGATAGAAAAGTTTGTTTTATATGCGCACTTGCTTAAATTAACTAACGCTACTTAATTATTGCAGTGTATTTTGTGCTTCGTTTTCAACTAGTTTCTTTCAACATTTGAAAAAAAAAACTTAAAAGGTATAACAACAGGCGGCCTTTTAGATTAACGCGATTTCTTCCAGGTGTTCTCTTTTCTTGGGTAACCTTATTTGGGTCAGTAATAAAGAAATATGTACATATTTTTACTTTTTTTCTTGTGTGATAAAAGTGATTTTCAACTACCCATACCATATCTATACCGTATCAGGACTAATAAAAATGAATACGTTCGTCTCAAGGAAAAAACTTGCTCGCGCGATTCAGAACTCCCTCATTACAACTGTCAGTCCATACAATACGTCAAAAAATAACAAAAATGGAAAAACGCCATCTATCGAACTACAGGAAGTAGCGGTCTCTCTGTCTGGATGTTTGTCGTGTTATCACGGCTAAACGGCTGAACAAATCTTGATAAAATTTGATAAGGAGTTACTGGATATCACTAAGTCGGACATAGGATACTTTTTTATGTCCACGCGAAAGAAGTCGCGGGTAACAACTAGTAAGGGTGTCTACACATGGCCCGACCTGACATCGTGTGAAAGGGACGGCTAGATTTGAATTTCACGGGAGCAAAAGAAACAAACTATTAAGGTTATAGCTTCTCCCTTTTGCTTCCCCAGAAACTTCTATATAGCCATCTCTTTCAAGCGATGTCGGGTCGGGCCATGTGTAGACACCCTTAGTAATAATATTGAATTTGGAGTAACTGTAAATCAACCAGGGGGAGGGGGGGGGGTCGTCATATACAACGCTTTAGGTAGAATATGAAGTTCGGTACCCTCATAAAATTAAAAAAAAAAATGAATACTCGTCAAAGTAGTTAGTAATATTACAAGTATTATTATCACACTGATATTATAAATGCGCATGTTTGTGCGTAAATATGTAAGTTTGTTTGTCCCCGGTCAACTCCGTAACGGCTAAACCCGTTTTGCATGAAAATTGTTATGGAGGTAGCTTACACACTTGATTGACACATAGGCTAATTATTATTTTTTTTATATCCCGGAAAAATATACTACTCCAAATAATATAAACCGTGAAACCGAATAGCGTTGATAGTATTATATAAGTATACTAGCTTGAAAGCTCGGCTCCGCTCGCATAGGCAATGTAAATGAAACACCCCATTTCATCTCTTTAAAGGTTGAATTTCGAAAAATCCTGAGACATGCCTTTCTTTAAATACATAAACGGAGTCTCTTTGGCTTAGCATGTTTTTTTTCGTACAAATTCTATTGGTTAATTTTACCATTTTAGAGGTGGAACTTCGCAAAATCCGATCTGGGGTGCTAGTCTCGACTTTTCGCTACTTTGCGACCGAATTCGGTCGCTATGACGCAAAAATTTGACTTTGTACACGAATTGTTAACGAAAAAACGCAAACATAGCGTTGAATATTGCATTATTCGAAAATTCGACGCTATGTTTGCGTTTTTTCGTTAACAATTGATGTTCGCTGTCGAATTTTTACGTCATAGCGACCGAATTCGGTCGCAAAGCGCTGTAGCGAAAAGTACGCGAACTAGGGCCCCTGGGGCCTCTAACTTCCTCTAACTTTGAAACGTTCGTGATTCTGATTGCGAGAGCATGCCATCTCGCTCGTACCAACTAAGTCGCACTATGCGCGGTCCCGCTCGTGCAACTCTCGCTATCGCTTTCAGAGTTACGGCATAAGCCCACTGGTTGCTTACCTAGACTAATTACCTAAACTAATACTCAAATTTCACTATATCATAAGCGGTTTGGTCTGTGGCCCTGTGCGTTGATTCCTAGAAAAAGGCGTGTCCTTTTATACATAGCCTAGTTACTACCCGCGACTTCGTTCACGTGGACGTAAAAGTATCCTATGTCCAGATTTGTGATATGCCGTAACTCCTTATCAAATTTTATCAAGATCCGTTCTGCCGAAAATTCACGTTTCACGACATTATACCATTCACCAACACTCGTGCGTGTACACGAACACTTAACGGGTAGAAATTCACCATTTTTACAAATTAACATTCGAAATAACACAAGTTTTGAAAAATAATAAAATGACGCGACATGAATTCTTCACGTTCCCGCCAAAACTCTAGAGAATCCTTGATCTTCGTGCATTTTTGACGTTTTATAGGGAGTGACAGTTGTAATGTTAGTCCATATAAAACATGGTAAGCTCTGTATCGCGATAAACGAAGTTTTTTGCTCGAGACGAACATATTCATTTTTATAGCTCGAAGCTTTGATTAGTTCTGTTACGACTACGGCTGTTGGTATAAATAAATAAATATTGGTAGACGTTGGTAGATGTTTTTCACACACAGCGCCATCTAGCCCCAAACTAAGCACGCTTGTACTATGGGAACCAGATAACTGATAGAATGGTTTTTGGCGGGAACGTGAAGAATTCATGTCGCGTCATTTTATTATTTTCCAAAACTTGTGTTATTTCGAGTGTTAATGTTTAAAAACGGTGAATTTCTACCCGTTAAGTGTTCGTGAACATGCACGAGTGTTGGTGAATGGTATAATGTTGTGAAACGTGAATTTTCGTGTTGTTTCCAAAACTCCATAGAAGGCTCTAGTAAAGTTTTCACCACTTTACTGGGGCATGACTTGGACTTGACCGTGACTTGCTATGCTCGACTTTGACCGTGACTATGACTTGTTTGAAATCTAAGAACACTTGAGAATATATATGTATACTTGACACTGGCAAATGCATAAGACGTGCGACGCCAAAATCCTCTTAGGAGGAAAGAAAAAAAAAAAAAAAACTGATAGAATGGTTTTTTTGGCGGGAACGTGAAGAAGTCATGACGCGTCATTATATTATTTTCCAAAACTTGTGTTATTTTGAGTGTTAATGTGTAAAAATGGTGGATTTTTATTCATTAAGTGTTCGTGACCGTGCACGAGTGTTGGTGAATAGTATATTGTCGTGAAACGTGACTTTTCGTGTTATTTCCAAAACTCCACAGAAACCTTTTGTAAAGTCTCTACCACTTTACTGGGGTATGACTTGGACATGACCGTGACTTACTTTACTTGACTTAGACTATGACTTGTTTTATTTGTGAAATACTTTACTTCACTTCAAATAATACAAAAGTTGACACTGGCTAAATACACAACGTGTGAAGCCAAAATTTAAGAGAAAAAAAAAAACTCATAGAATATATTTAATAAAACTTGAAAATATATAAGTATACTTGATACTGGCAAATGCATAAGACGTGCGACGCCATAATCCTCTTAGGAGAAAAGAGAAAAAAAAAATGATAGAATACATAAATACTTTTTTTTTGGTTTAAATTCATACATAGAATACATAGAAACACCCAGACAAAGAACCCATGTTTATCACACAATGTTTTGTCCTGGATGGGAATCAATCCCACCACTTACAGCTCAGAAGGTGGAAATTTTCCCACTGAGCCACAAGGTACAATGTTGGTAACAAATGGAAGGCACAATGTTGATATGGATGGCTAACATCTGTTCAACTATCAAAGTAATCATTGGTTATTTTCCGTCGCTAATTGAAGTCGGGCGAGTTTATGGTGATTTCATATGAGGTCATTTTATGACAGCCAGTCCCTGCAGAATAACTGATAATTTAAACATGGGCTTAAATCATACAAAGTTCTGGATGCACTATCTCTTTTTACCTCTCTAACATTTGCCCATTTTTTTCTCTTTCTGATAGTTAACTGTAAAGTATAGTGCTTATTGTATAACACCTATGTTTTGATAGTTGAATTGAAAAGTATCAAGTTTTTTTTTTTGTGGAAACATAATTTTTTCACATGTAAATGAACCCTAAACTGTTTAAAGACTTAAGCATTTTGCCGTTTCCTTTTTCTCTCAGCTCAAGTTTTTTTGTATCATCTACTACATTTTTTTTTTTTTTTTATGTAATTTGGTGACGAGACGAGCAAGTCGCTCACGCGATGTTAAGCTTCACGCTTGCTCATAACAGTTCAGTGCCACCCAGAATTTTGAACCTCAACAGTTCAAAACCAAGCACGGCAATGCACTGCGCTCGTCACCCTGAGATGCTAGATGTTAAATCTCTGTGCCCAGTAATTACGCTGGAAACATTGCCCTTCAATCCGGAACACGGTAATGCTTGCACACTACTGCTTGACGGTTGAATAACTGGCAAAGGTGTGGTACTTCCCCAGGCAGACTCTGCAGAAGAGCCCTACCACTACCAAATCCATATTATAGCCATTTAGCATCCCACTGATGGGATATTGGCTTCGAAGGATGATTAGGTTATATCCACCATGCTGGCCCATTGCGGGTTGACGGATTCACATACGCCTTCGAATTTCTTCTTCGGAAATATGTCGGATTCCTCACGATGTTTTCATTCACTGAAAAGCCAGTGGCATATCCGTTCGGAAGTTCCAATTAACTCATTGAAACGGGCCCGCCCGGGTTGGAGCCGTTGAACGTGCTCCCACTGAGTACCCTCGACTTTTTATCATCACATCACACTAGGTAATATCATAAATGTGAAAGCTGTATAAGTGTGTTTGTTCGCACTCAACTCTGTAACGGATGAACAATTTTGGATGAAATTATGAGGTATGGAAGCTTAGAACCTGGATTATAACATCATAATCATAACCGTATTTATTGGCAACAAATTATTACAGGTCAAAACTAATCATTATTTTTCACAAAAATAAATACTTTTTGTATCTACTGATACAATGCTACATGTACGAACCAATTACATAATTGAATGATATTAATCAATTATAAAGTATGTCAAACTCATGGATTTAGCATCATACTTCGTCCAAGGTCAAACTAATCAAAAAATAAAAATTAAAGTATAAGTCATGTCATGTCATATCATGTCATAGGCTTCTTTTTAGTCAGAAAAAACAACGGTTTCTGTAGCATAGCGGGTAGCGCCAATTTATTCCCTGTGACAACTTCGCTTCGCTCGGTCAATTGCTTAGGTACCTACGTCTATCTACTCTTGCACCGAGCAGCTCATCGAACATCGCTTATGTAACAAATTAGAGTTAATTCGTAAGACTTTATTCGTATTTAGGTAAAAAGTGAATACAATATAACTATTTTGTTGTTATGATTGAAAGCAACTTGACAGTTTATTATCTTGTTGTTAATATTGCGGACAGAAACACTTTATCTGTGTGAAGTGATAAGAAACGTGGACTCGGACAATGTAATAAGCGAAGTGGTTCGATATCTTCTACGGTGCTTATTTTAGACGAAGATGTCTTTTGACGAAACCTTTGACCGGTATCGTCTATTAAGCGTGCTAACGATCGTTAGTTAAATATTGAACGAAGTTTGTCAACTACAATACCTACCTATATCACATTTCTGCACGGCTGAAAAAAGAGCCATTGATGGACAAATGTTAGAGTTTGGACCGCGGCGAAGCCTATGATAAGTAAAGAACAGCTTCTATTTCCTAGCCAGTTCGTTTGTATAAAATCTTACCTTGTTGGTTGCCATCTCTTTATAGTCCCAGGGACCCTATTCGGAGAAATGACATTTTATCTCGGTCACTGTCTCTCTAATTTAGAATTTAAAGGGAGTGAGAGTGACCGAGATAAAATGTCATTTCTCCGAATAGGGGCCCTGGCAGGTGGATTCGTTTACGTTGGAAGCTATTGAAGATGTACTAAATATTGGTCTCTATTATAACACATTAATTTTCAAAATCATCTTTGTGCGAGTTTCGTCGTGTCAGAAGAACAAGAATAACTTATTTTTGCCGATTTTTGCACCCAAGTTAAGGTCATTAATAAAATAACATAAAAAAATATTGCTCGGTCTGATACTAACAGTAGGGGTACTTTTTTGGTTCAGACATTGCAAATTAAGCTCTTCAAGATTTACTCTACTGAGCAAAAAAAATAAAGTCAAGTCTCAATCTTCAGAATTTTTCGAAAATATTATTTTTCGTCGGCAATTTTTGTTTGGTGGGGTATTTCTCCCAAAAAGGAGGGAAATTTGCTGCGGCGCCACTTACCGGCCGAATTGATAATATTCGGCATACACATTCGGCACACAATTCTGACCAATAATTTTGAATATGAGCAAAATCGGTCAAAAGATTGTCAAGATATAAGGTCTTGAGGTCTCAGTTCGGGATATCGACTTGATAACTCACGACCTAATATCTTAAAATCGGTCGATTCTGTTGTACCATTTTCTATTCTGAACTAAAGATATCTCTAAAATTATTTCCATCCTCTTTTTAAACATAGAAATTAAAAGAGATGCAGAAAATTTTAGTCCTGCCAGATTGAAGTGTCACGGATGAAAGCGGGACAAAAAGTTTTTGAGAACATGTTAGCTTGTCGAGCGTACTTGCTTATGAGGGTCAATGTACTTAATTGACATAGACATGCTGCCATAACACATTCCGGGTAGTTTTTTCTCTGAGAATAGGCATTTTATGTGCAAACCTGCCACCTAAGTTCGAACCTATTTATTCGTATGATTTATTTTTGCGGGTATGCATTTTATAAAGATTGAATGTTATTTAGGTATAATACCTGATGTAACCACGTCTTCGTTTTTTAATTAGTATATCTACTTACATTTACTAATGCAGAAGCACGTACAAATACTTTACTTAATTTGTTTCTCACATAAGTGAAATTTTGTATTTCTTGTTGAGAATAAAAATCTTAATAAATGCTAATATTACCGTGAAACCCACGGACCGCAAACCAGCGAGAGAAAATAAGAGGAAAATAAATATTTCTCTTTTTTTCTTTTTCGTTGTTGACACGGCAGTCGTTGAGAGTGTGATTATAGTGCAAACTCTATAGTATATCTTCAACTCTTAATAAGCGGGTTAGGAAATTATAGGGAACATATGAACATGCGTACGTATACTGTCAAAATCATAATCTTCCTTTTTTCGTAGCCTGGTAAAAAGCGGTCACGTGTGAGTCGGGCTCGCGCTAAATGGATCTCGAACTGAATGAAGGTTTTTCTTTTACATTTTATTTGTACGGAACTTTGGTGGCGCAAGTCCGACTTGCATTTTGGCCGAGTTTTCTACTTTGCCAATCATAATCAAAACCCGTATTTTTTTTTTCTTTTGTAGGTTACAACTTTTACGAAGATTTAAAAGATAATCCTACTAATATTATAAATGCGAAAGTTGGTGTGTATGTAAGTGTAAGTGTAATTTGGTACGGAGGTAGCTTATTCCCTGGATTAACACAATTTATAACGCTTTTTATCCCGAAAAATGTAACCGTCCCTGTAGGATAGCGGGTGAAACCGCGCGGTGCAGCTAGAAAAATATAAAATGCACAATTTAATTGTGCGAATGTTTTTATGGAAATATAATCTTTTTTCATTCCAACCCATTCCATTTATGGAAACCAATTTTGCGCCAATAAATAAGTTGTTCTAAGAAATTACGGGTAAAATGATGACCTAGATAACATTGGTTTAGCTACAAATCTCAATGAGCTGATTTTCATCTTGGTTTTTGGTTTAGCGAAAAATGTACCTACACCAGCTTTCAAATTGAATTTTTGGTTGGTGTAATGTCTTGAAGCAATCTATTTATTGTCGCAAAATTAGTTTTCATGGACCTACGATGAGTAATTAAGCTGTAATGGACAAAAAACGCAACAAAATTTGAATTTCGCGCGCTGAGCGAAACGATGCACCTTAAGAGATAAAATTGAGTGTTTAATTTACTGTAGCCTTTATGACCGGATCCGTGCGAAACTAGGTCTAGTTTATTATAAAAGGTTATCGCGAAGAGACCGACTGTGCCCCGAACGACTCGACCTCGCCGCTTCGATTTGTCAGTAAGTATTAGTTAGGTAAGTACCTATGTACTTACTACTTACTATGTAGCTAAGTAAGTACCTATGTACTAGATTATGTACCTCGTCGGCTTATGTTATGTCAGAATAGGACAACGTTTGCCACGTTTGCCTGATGGAAAGTTCTAGTGATCTAATATACCGCACGCTTATAGATACCCTGGGCTTGGGAAGACCTCTTTTTGGTAGTTTTAGTTTGTGTGCAAGTATTTTGTTTATTTAATCTAGGCACTTGCCCGATAAATTAATGTATACCTACACTGATAATTCACTTTGTTGTTAATTGCAATAACTAGGCAAATGATTTAAATTATACTGTGACATTTTGATTACCCGTTTTGGTTTAGTTTATTCGTTTAAGTGTCGTATATTTTTTTATATTTATGATATTTTGTTGACTGTACCAACGCGTCGGCGAACATTGGAATAAGCATACGAAAATAGATGGTAGTCATAAATAGCACCAGTCGGTGGGGGCGTCGCAGGCGCACCGCACGTGGTCTCTCTCTTCTGTAACATTTTGATTTTGTCGAGTCACCGTAAGCGGACGCTTGTTATGTCTGGAAGACATATGGGTGCCTACCTACCACAATCTCAGGGTCTTTACCAGACTACGAAAAAGAAGAGTTAGGATTTTTACCGGTATAACGGTGAACAGATGCATACATATATATGTATATGTCATATATTATATATATGTTTATATGTGTTCCCAGAATTTCTAAACTACATATCATAACTAGACAAATGAGGTATCGTTGGGAGCGTCTTGATCAAGTCTTGATCGTTGCTGGTTATATGCTATCTGACGGCACATTGGATTGAATATGGCGGCATCTACAAGCTACAAAGTCGAACCCTAAAAAAAAATGTATGATGTCGTGTTGGACATCAAATTAAAGGGATAAGCACGTTTCAAAAAATTATACGCCGTGACGTAAGGACACAGGTAGTCGGATTTTAGTAAATCAACCTATATCTTGTTCTTGTTTAATTGATATCTAGATGATCTATTATATTCGATATTAATAAACTCGAACTACTAGTAGTTCGAGTATAACTGTACAATAATGAATTACTAGTTCATTATTCATACTGCGAACTCTGCTATAAGCAAAACATGGATATCCAAATTTGTATTTCTACCTACACCCGTACGATACTTGGAAATGCTTTCCTTATTTCAGCTGCTGTTTCATTCTTTTCTCGACTGCCCAAAAATAAGTATATAAGCATAAGTAAGTATGTAAGCATGTGGGTATGTTGTATGTCCTTCAGCCTAAACGGCTTGACCAATTTTGACGATTGAGGTGTCGTTGGATTCCTTTTTACGTCTGAGTGACATAAGCTACATTTTACAGTCGCGTATTTTGTTTTTACCCGACTGCCCATGAAGGAAGGTATGTAAGTATGTTTGTTTGTTCTAATATTATTATCTCCTGTAACCTAAACGGTTTGACCGATCTTGTCGAGTGACGTGTCGTTGGATTCCTTTCTACGTCTAGTGACATAGGCTACATTTTGCAGTCGGATATTTTGTTTCTCTTTTAATAATAGGTATTACTTGTTGAACTAGCTACAGCTTTGTGTAGTAATTATTACGGAAAACTAGACGTAGACTAACTTGATGTGAGACCAGCCACGAAATAGATAAAAATTAGCAGTCATGTAAAAAAAAACTTGTGATAATGGACCGCTTTAGGCGATTCACATAGGTACTGCTCGACGCACCGCGACTGTGCGCGTAACCGCGTTTTATATCGTTGTACTGAAATGTCACCGTTTGTACCTATATAAACACGCGCAGTACGAGTACCTTACCTACAACAGACTGAGGCCATGCAGTGTCTCATCGCGGTGTGGCGCGGCGCATTTGTATGAGAATCCCGCGCCCCGTCGCGGCGCGTTGCGCAGTGCAGTGAGAAAATCACCTTGTTTTCATAATTTTTGGATTGGTTTCGTAATAGTAGCAGTAGTGATTTGTTGTAGTGGTAGGGCTCTCTTGCAGAGTCCGCCTGGGGAAGTACCACACCTTTGGTACCACACCTTACCGCCAAGCCGTAGTGTGCAAGCATTACTGTGTTCCGGATTGAAGGGCAATGTTTCCAGCGTAATTACTGGGTATACAGAGATTTAACATCTAACATCTCAGGGTGACGAGCGCAGTGCATTGCCGCGCATAGTTTTGAACTGTTGAAGTTCAAAATTCTGGGTGGCAATTATGGGCAAGCGTGACGCTTAACATCAAGTGAGCGACTTGCTCGTCTCGTCAACGAGTAAAAAAAAAAAGAAAAGTATTTCATAACGATATTTATTGATGAATAAATATTACAATTCTGTTTTAAGTTACTTAATTCAAAGAAGAATCACGTTGTATTTACGAAATATCAATTGTACTTAAATTGAATTATTTTCAGTATGACCGATACGGGTTCGTGGTTCTTGAGGAGCTACTGTGGCCAGAGGAATGCGATGAGCTCGTTTCGGCTTCGTATGAGCTTGCTGATAATCTTGTTAAGAAAGTTCAGAGACGGGTCACCTTCAACACAAAGACCGAAGAAGTAAGTAGGTATAACGTCTAACTAGTAGTTCGCGGCGAACTGAGACCTCGCGACCTCTATATCTTCACAACCGCTAGACCGATTCAGCTCATATTCGAACTTAAACTTATTGAAATGAACTACTTGCCTATAAAATTTCATGAAGATCGCATCAACGGTTCGCACGTTATCGCCGGACAAATATACACACAAACATACAAACATACATACAAATGCCGATTTGTCCCAGTAAACTCTGAGACCTTCGCTTCGCTCGGTCAATAATGTTGCTTTTTAACCAACTGCCCAAGAAGGAGGCAAATTTTTTTTGGGTGTATGTGAGTATGCCTGTGGCTAAGTATGTATGTTTGTGTGTTACGGCTTGACTAATTTGGACGACTGTGGTTGGATTCCTTTTTACGCCTATATACGTGTAGTGACATAGGCTACATTTTGCAGTCGGATATTTCCTACAATATGACTACAGTACTTACACACAGAATATTACTAAATTTTTTTTCGATATCTTAAATTTATATTATTATAATATAATAATATATAAGTAATTGCCGGGTATATTGTTTTTCATCTAACGTACTTTATAAATAGTTATAAAAAACTAAAAAAAACTAGGAAAAAAATATAATATTTACAGTTACAATTTAATAAAACATTTATAATTATATTTTTAAATAGAACCATTCCCATCAAGCCCAAAATTCTGAGCCATTATGAAAATCTCTTGCAATGCTGATCCAAAGTAATTTTAAATATAATTTTAATATGCCAAAGAGATAGCTGCGGATACCGTTATCAACGAGCTAGAAACTTAACAAAAATTTGAATACTTTGACATTTACGTACTTGAAAGGGAATAAAAGATAAATAAAATAAAAGTCTGAATAATAGTCTCTGAAATCAATGAAAACTGCACAATAATTGTGCAGTTGTTTTCGAATGGCAGCACATTACATTCCGTCGCACTCCTATAAATCCAGTTCAAAGATATGCGTAGAGAACTCAACCATGTACTTACCTACCATAAAAAATATGGTCAATTTTAAAATGTTATAGTATGACGCTAACAACGCTTCATATTGGTAATTCATTCATCTGCAGCACTGCTGGACAAAGACCACTAGAAAAGTGGTGAGTACCTACTAGGCTACAACGGATTTCCATACAAAATTGCCTTGACAGGCAATCTAATCTAGAAGTAAAAAAAAAAACCTCTTCTGTGGTTTTTACATAGAAGTTTTGGAAAATAATAACAATGACGGGATATGACTACTCCACATTCCCGCCAGAAACTCGTTTACATAGTCATTTATTGCTTCTATTTAAATTCACAGCAACTGAAACACGACTACTTCCTCGAAAGCAGCGACAAAATCCGAGCGTTTGTTGAAGACGCAGCTTTAGACGAAGCGGGAAACTTCAGAGTGCCACCAAGATATTCACTCAATAAGGTAAATGCATGTTAATAATACAAAATACACGTCTTCTTAAAATATATCCCGTAACTCTGAAAGTGATAGTGACAGTGAGCGAGCGGAACCGCGAATAGTCCGACTAAGTTGGTACGAGCGGAACGGCATACGCGCGCAATCAGAATCATGAACGTTTCAAAGTTAGAGGATAAGCCCGCTGGTATCATTAAATCACTTGATGATTGTTTGTTCCAATAACAGAGGCCCTCGGGTGGCGTAAAATCCTTGATATCAGAGCCACTCTTCGCTCTGGGACCCTATTCGGAGAAATGACATTTTATCTCGGTCACTCTCACTCCCATTAAATTCTAAATTAGAGAGACAGTGACCGAGATAAAATGTCATTTCTCCGAATAGGGTCCCTGTATGATTTATCTATACTTTGTCATTTACAGATCGGACATGCTCTTCACTTACTGCACCCAGTTTTCCGTTGCTATACCTACTGCGATCGAGTCAAGACAAAGTGTAAGCTGCTAGGCCTCGAGCAACCCACGGTGGTGCAGAGCATGGTCGTTTTCAAGAACCCGGGCGTTAGTAGCGAAGGTAAGTATTTATTTATTTTCGGAAAACATAGTGTTATCTTAGCTAGCTTATTAATTAAATTATTTCTAAACACCATTTACTAGCTTTCGCATTTTGAATCTAGAATAACAAATTTACTTTAAGCTAACTATTAAACGTAGCTTGTTTGCCACAAAAAGATAAAAGAGAAATATCTTAAATTCCTTAAGGGAAGTATTAAAACTCGAGAGTTAGGAGATACCGTCAAACTAATTTCTAGACATTAAATTGCGTACTTTGTTCGGAGATATATTAAACAGGTCAAATTCAGGCAAGTCCATGTTATTAATAGTATTCGAAGATCTGATGAAAAATGAATTTTGCCTATAATTGGTAGTGCATTGGGGGACATTTAGACACTTAGGGTGCCGGCGGGAACGTGAAGGATCCATTATACCTATCTTGGAGAGGAGATCTGGAGAATCAATATGTGATTGCGCTATTTTAATTAACATTATTATGTCAGCCAACTTGCGTCTTTCGTGAAGAGGTAACATATGTTGTCTTCTGCATCTAGATAAGTATAAACAAATGTTTCAACTACGACTAGACCTTTCTCCTAATCTTCCCCATTTGCACAATGTATGCCGCGGATACAATTCGAAATCGTAATCTAGGCAAATATAAATAACGATGGCGCGCGCCAAGGTTAAGATAATATGACAAAGTTTAAAGGGTACTACTCTTTCGCGCACAGTTAGAAAGAGATGGCTTTAGTGCGCGCAGAACTTAGAAATTATTATTACCTCACTATTATAGAAATAATCGCTTGAATATGCGGTATACCTACACTATGGTTTAAATATAAATAGTTAAAAAAAAAAGAAAAAAAAAGACAAAATTGTGTCTATAAATTGAGGTTTTTTTAAATGTTTTTTTTTTGTTTTACCGAGTAAATGTCATGTTACCATGTAAATTGTATAATTATGTAGATATAGAAGGTATAATTTGAATGTATTATTATATTATAGTATGTACATAGTATTTTAGGAACCCATACTTTCAGTTTCAAAATGAATGAGGCATTGTTACGCGAGCGAAACCGCGGGGTGCTGCTAGTTATTAATATAAGTGTTATTTTTTTAAATCACAAATTTTTGTATTGCAGTTCAGCCACATCAAGACGGGACATACTTGTTCGCGGAACCCCGCCCGGCTATGGGATTCTGGATAGCTCTTGAAGACGCGACCATTGAAAACGGGTGCCTTTGGATCGTGCCTGGCTCCCACAAATCGGGGATCCATAGAAGGCTAGTGAGGAACTCGAACAAAAACTCCCCGGACAAGCTCATTTATGATAAACAGAACCCGTCATATCCCACTTCGGGTTTCAGGGCTGTTCCCGTGAAAAAAGGTACCCTCCAACACAGTCTATGCCTACTTCAACAAGTACTCATTAACCTTTAGACAACATTGAGGTGAATTAATTTTGCACAAATACAAGACATTTAGGCCAGTCATTGGATGCTCAAAGAGAGGATTACCTGGAAAGTTTTCCGGGAGTTTTGAAAATTGGTGATTTTATAGATTTCGACGTGCTCTTTACGAATTTTCACTTTGCGACCTCGTGTCTCGCATGCATGAAGGTGTAGGTAAAACCAAGCTTCTAGCTCGCACGTGCCGCCATTTTAGAAAAATGGCGTCCATGAACAGTGTTTTGAGAATATCTCCTTTCCGACTAATTTTATGATGAAACTAGTTCATAATAAATTAAACTAGAGAAATATTCCTATATTTATGTAGAAACCCTTTTTTTTTTGTAAGATGACTAGCTTTAGCGTATGAGCGCCGCAAAGTCTACTCCAACACGCGTTTTGCCCAAAAAACTAATTTCTACACCACCATGAGGTAGCGCGTATTTTTTGTGGTGTTGATTTTTGGTAAGAGGATAGCTCGACATACATTTTCTTAGAGTAAAATGAGAAATACTACTTAGGTCTGCAATGGCTTTTAATTTTACTACTACTTATTACAATGAGGCGATTTCCAAAACAAAAAAAAAACCTGGTAATAAAAGTACCCAATAGATGGCGTTAGATGTAATTTGAACTTTTGCTGTCACTGTCAAGACATGAAAGACAAAAAATGTACGAGTGCCTTTTTTTCTCGTATTTTTTGGCTCCACATGTGTATTTAAACAATTTCAAGTAATGTAACTAGTATTTGACTTCATCTGAAATATTACAATAGTTGACACTGGCTAAATACACAACGTGTGGAGCCAAAATATAAGATTTAAAAAATAAATATAAAATATTTCGACAGAATTGACAATGACAGGTAAACTATAGGATTATTACGCCATCTAGTAAGTATTTTAGAACTTTTTTATTTTTTTTTGAAAGTGCCTCATTATTTTGTAATACATCATGGATTTAGCATGATGTTTCGTCCAAGGTATACGTATTCAAAAAGATCGATCTGACTTTTCCCGCCTGTAGATAACTAGGTATGTAGAGATTTTAATATACTATTATTATTCCGTTTCAGGGTCTTGTATTGTTCTTAGCGGGCACGTCGTCCACAAGAGCGACGTGAACAGAACAAACAATGCTCGCCCAGTTTACACTTTCCACATGATCGAGAAGAAAGAAAACTTTTATTCGCCCGACAACTGGCTGCAAGAAGGCCCGGAGGCGCCTTTCCTCGACATGTTTTCTGTTACGCAATTCGATTTTGAAGATGACTCGCAAACAAAGCAGCAGACCGCAACAGCCAGCGCATCCACATCACGACAAAGTATCAAGTAAATAAAATCCCATACGCTCACAACATACCGTTCAGATCACAGCCCACGGATGCCTTCTTTCTAATTATCTACTTCGTAAGTTTGAGGTGGTATTTGGGTCTTAAATTTTTTGTCAAGTTCTTGTAATGATAATAAATCCACTTATCAGTTTAGATACGGTTCTAGCGTCTGCACCATAAATATTTACCTATTAATTGTCCGCGCACTCCTTTTATGGGGGTATCTCTAATACTAAGTGCTTAATTCAACGCCGTTGAAGAAACGGCACTAAGCGCTTGAAAAGTATAAAATTAACTTACTTTTTTATTTTATCATACTACTTAATCTTAAAAACCCAAACTTAAAAATAAGAAAGTACCTATATTGAATAAAGGAATATTTTTATTTAAGTTAAAAAAAATATATAGCCTGGGTAGATATTTATTAGACCAAATCTGTAGTTATTTTGATAAAAATAACTCAACATTGATCTGGTTGCTTACCTACATAATTTTAAGCTTTGTATCTTGCATGTAATTGCAATATTTGTAACATAGAATTATTATCAAGTAGGTACCTATCTATATGTAGGTACTACACAACTACTTACTTACGTAAGTAAAAAAAATGTGGTTTTTTTTTCAGTAATGAGTAAGGGTGTCTACACATGGCCTGACCTGACATGACGTGAAAGGGACAGCTAGATTTGAATTTCACGGGAACAAAAGAAACAAACTATTAAAGTTATAGCTTCTTCCTTTCGCTCCCCCAGAAACTTATATATAGCCATCTCTCAAACGATGTCAGGTCAGGCCGTGTAGCGAGGCCTTAAGTACTTGTACAAATTTTTGTTGAGTAATAATACTGTTAAACAATCGATTTTCTTTAATTGGGTATGCATTGTGTTCTACTTATTAATAAAATACCGATAATTAGTTTGAGGTGCTATTATATTGGGCCTTTTTTGTATCAAGTGTTTTTGTAATGGATAACTTTACGTTTACATTTTGTATGGACGGACGGAACCTACGATAGTGACTGCACCATGAATATTTACTTAGTAGTTAGGTATTGTAACACAGGTATTGTAACACCTGTATACGTCTTTATCACTTACTAGCCCTAACAAGCAACTTCGTTCGCGTGGACCTACAAAAAAAAAGCTAGCTTAAGTCCATCACCGACCTTATATTAAGCTATATCTATACAGAAACTTAGCTCGATCTGTTCAGCTGTTTAGCCGTAATAACGCGAGAAACACCCAGACAGCGACAGAGTAACTTTCGAATTTTTAAAATTAGGATAAGTATAAACCAAGGGTAATTTGTAGAAGCGCTCACTTGAATAAGGATCCTATTCCTGTGCGCTCGAGATTATCTCGGTCACTGTCTCTCTAATTTAGAATTTAATGGGAGTGAGAGTGACCGAGATAAAATGTCATTTCTCCGAATAGGGTCCCAGTATAAAATTGACTTAGCGACTTTTTTATTTTATTATGTTACAATGAGTGCGGTTTAAAATGCGCACATAGTTACCATTTACACTGTCAGCGAGCAAAAAGTCGGTTGCGCGTTTATAGGCTCCTGTCAGCCACACGACGTCATGAGTGACCTCATTTGAGCGTGCTCACAAAAATGAGGTAGGGTAGTGCACTGCACTAATGTCAAATTCGAATTGTAATCTGTGAATTCCGTTATTCTCAGTTTTTATCTTCTGTAAAGACAGAAATTAATTTATGGCCATCAAATTATGAGACGCTGGTTTCCGAAATACAGTGTAGTTCGGGAACCAGCTTCGAAACTTTGTATGTACCGCTATTATTTGTAAAATTAAAAATTAAAAATAAACTTTAAAAAAACTAAATTTTAAAACTGACTGTCTCAGTTTTAAAGTTAAGACATTTTAAGACACTGGCAAATGCATAAGACGTGCGAAGCCAAAATCCTCTTAGGAGAAAAGAGAAAAAAAGTATCTGAAAAATGAAACTATCTGACATAAACACGCTAATGAACGGTTTAATTTGTTGGCGCGCTATTAGCGTACTAACAATTTAAACCGATCGTTAGCAGTGTTTGTGGTTTTTGCACTGCGAGCGCATTTTAAACCGCACTCATAGAAACTACCTACTGCCTAATCTAGGGTATGCAGACACAAAATAATTATATAAAAACATCAACATTTTTACCCAAGAAAGTAAATAATATTTTGATTTTAGTTTTTATTGCTACTAAACTTGATTATTCTTATAAATAGTTTATACCTAGCTACCTACCTTAAGTATAAAAGAATATTATAAAAAAAAATTACAACAATGTAATCTTCGAGATAAGGACTAAAGCTGTATGAAAATTTGGTAGGTATCTACTTATTAGTCCGAATCTGTAGTAACTACCGATTATTAACTTATTAAAATACCTGTTATTTTATTAAAAATAACACAACATTGATCTGGCTTATCTATGTATCTAATTTTAAGTTTTTTCTTATTTTTTATTTTGCATGTTATTGTACACAGAATTATAAAGTAGTTAACCTATATAATCTAGATAAGTAAAAAAAAGGAAAAAAAGAAAAAAAAAAGTGTCCACTCTGTTGTGCCATTCATTATAGTCATTCTTCTATCACTTATCTACTACCATAAGAAGTAAAACGAGACGCAAATTATAATTTTAGTCCTATAAGTTTAGTCTTTAGAGAATTAGGCACATCAGAATAGACGCGAGTATCAAAACCTAGGTACAAAGCTTTAATGATTTGCCTTGGCATGGTAATCTTTTATATAGAACATATTATACTATATGTACCTACTAACCTATGTATATTGCAAAATCATTGTGATAGTCATATTATTTTTTTGGTCCTTTTATTTTTTATTATTAATAAAGCCTATAAAGAAAATGGCCTTTGACCTTAGAATATGATGTACTGTGTAGGTACCTGTACCACTCCCTGCGTATACAAATTAATTATTATTATAATTATAATATAATAATTATAATTAAGTCGTGGTAGCTCAATGGGAAAACGCTTGCCTTACATTCGTGAGGTAGCGGGTTCGAAACCGGGCGGGCCCGTACCAATGAGTTCTTTGGAACTTACGTACGGATATACCACTGGCTTTACGGTGAAGGAAAACATCGTGAGGAAACCTGCATATTTCCGGAGAAGTAATTCAATGGCGTATGTGAATCCGCCAACCCGCACTGGGCCAGCGTGGTGGATATGGCCTAATCACCCTTCGAGGGTAGGCTGATATCCCAGCAGTGGGATGTTTAAAAGGCTGATATAGATGATAATTATATAAGTTTCTCTTGCTCTTTGCAAGAGAAACGAACGTCTAAGGTTTACACCAGGTTCCAGTCAAAACTAAGTACCTACTGCGGGATGTTTTGTTTCATTAAATTTTGTACATCATACCATTCCAAGACACGCAGTGTATCCTCTGTGTCAATGGCGTAGACTTGATAATGCCGCGTAGCAAACGCGGCATATACTATCACTATACTCTGATAGATCCGGTGCACTGACTGTGATCCGGCGTGACATAGAGCAGTGCTCTCAGCCTTGTGTACTGATAGTTCACCCCGAACTGAGACCTGGCGATGTTCTGTTTTACAAGAATTTATTTCACTTACCTAAGTACAAACTTAATGTACACTGTTCATAATGTAAAGATACCTAAATGATATGTTGTTCTTCCAAATCAAAGCTTGCAATTGATTTTTCGACCACTTTCAACAGTTTCGATCGAGTTGACATTAAATTTAACAAAGCATATAACAGATAGGTAATGCATGGCTCCTATGACAGTATTAATGATGACGATGATGCTGATTTTTTGGTACCTACCTACTTAAGGTGCAACGTTTCACTCAGCGCGGGAAATTCATTTTTTTTTGCGTTTTTCGTCAATTATAGCTTAATTATTCATCGTGGGTTTATGAAACCAAATTTTGCGACAATAAATAGGTCGTATCAAGATATTACGATTAAAATTATAACCACAATAATATTACTTTAGCTACAAATCTCAATAAGCTGATGTTTATCTTGGATTTTGGTTTAGTGAGAAGTGTACTTATACTAGCTTTCACCTTGATTTTTTGGTTGGTGTAATTTCTTGATATAACCTATTTATTAGCGCAAAATTCATTTTCATGAACCCACGATGAGTAATTAAGTCGTAATTGACAAAAAAAGAAAATTTGAATTTGCCGCGCTGAGTGAAACGTTGCACCTTAAGTACTACGTACTAAATAAAATAACCATAATATCTTCCACCAAAGAAAATACAAATACTACGTAAATTCCAACCATAGCATCATTACATTACTTACGATACAAATAATAAAAGCATGTTGCGGAGGAAACGCGAAGAAGTCATGTGGCGTCATTGTATTATTTGCCAAAAATGGTGCTATTTCGAGTGTCAATGTGTAATTGACAAAAAAAGAAAATTTGAATTTGCCGCGCTGAGTGAAACGTTGCACCTTAAGTACTACGTACTAAATAAAATAACCATAATATATTCCACCAAAGAAAATACAAATACTACGTAAATTCCAACCATAGCATCATTACATTACTTACGATACAAATAATAAAAGCATGTTGCGGAGGAAACGCGAAGAAGTCATGTGGCGTCATTGTATTATTTGCCAAAAATGGTGCTATTTCGAGTGTCAATGTGTAAAAATAAGTAAAGTGGAAGTAAGTAAGTATAGTGGAATTTTATCCATCAAGTATAAGGAGAATTCTGTGCATCAAGTGTTCTTCAAAGTTCACGAGTGTTGGTGAATATTAAGTATAATGTTGTGAAACTTGACTCTTCGTGTTGTTTCAAAACTCCATAGAAACCTCTAGTGGTCTCCACCATTTTACTGGAGCATGACTTAGACTTGACCGTGACTTACTTTGCTCGACTTAGACTATGACTGAGACTTATTTTAATTGAGAAATATTTGAATTTACTAGAAATATCACAATACTTGACACTGACTAAATAAAAAACGTGTGGCGCCAAAACATAAGAGAACTCAATGCATCTTATGAAGTCGGGCCCAAGAAGATTGTAGGGTCGGGCCACAGATGAATAGAACTCTGTGAGTCAAATTTTGAATGCTAGAGGTTTCAAAATTACGCCAAATGAGGCGTTTTCCAAAAAAAAAAAAACCTGGTAATATAAGTACCCAATAGATGGCATTAGATGTACCTTGAGGTATTTCTGTCACTGTCAAGACATGAAAGACAAAAAAATGTACGTGTGCCTTTTTTTTTCTTGTGTTTTTTGGCTCCACATGTGTATTGAACAATAATATATTAAAATAAATTTTAAAAAATAAACAAAATATTTCGACAGAAATTACAATGACAGGTAAAACGATAGGACTATAACGCCACTAGTAAGTATTTTAGAACAATTTTTTTTTTTTTTGGAATACTCCTCATTAATGCCTCGCAACAGCATTTCCACAGAGTACTTTGTTATTTCGCACGATGTCATTGGTTAGGCCATATGGCGAGGCCGTTAAAACTTGTTTTTTTAGTCTTGCTTTTTTTTTTTTTTTTTTGTTTATTTGCCCGTTTTGGGCAGGCTAAAGCCTTTATGGCCATACCGCCTCGTCTTACGTATATAACAGACAGAGTACAAAATAAAAATGGATGTCGATTGCATATTTTGTAGCATTACAATAATTTGATACCTATATGTATTATATTTCATTTACAGTGCTGATTAAAAATTTATACAAATGGTAAAAAGTTGAAGGGTTCGTAAGCAGCTCTTTAATGCAGCGCGGGACCAAATCAATATCATCATAAAGTTCAAGAAGCCCATCCATTAGCACAAGGCGCTGAATACCAAATGATGGGCATTCGAAGAAGACATGGTGTAAAGATTCAATTTCTTGCGATGAACAATATTTACAATAAGCAGAGTTGGCCATTCTTAGACGATACAGATGATAGTTTAACCGACAATGGCCGAAACGCATGCGGCAAATTGTAGAGTAATACCTTCTGCTACGGAAAGTATTACTCTGACAAAACCATGGCGTGGAATTGACTTGCACATCTAAAGCTGCATACCAAGATCCTTTACATAACAACTCAGTTTGCTCATAAGAATGTGTACCCCATATATGATGCATCCGTTGTTTTAAAAGACATACTACATCTGTGAATGGTAATAATACATCAGAATTCTGGCTGCTTTGGTCAGGAATAAGATTTGCAAATCTAACTATAATGTTAGCCAAATAATCTGCTTTTTCATTTCCTATCACACCTTTATGTGAGGGTACCCATACAAAATTAACATCTATACTTAGGTTTGACAATTCTACCCACAACTGTTTGATAAGAAAAATGATGTAGTTAGTGTTAGCATGTAATTTGTTATTTGCTAAGTTTTGTAAAACGCTCATGCTATCACTTACCACTAACCATTTGTTACATCCCATATTACGATTTTTTATATGCTTCATTGCACTCAATATAGCTATAGCTTCTGCAGTAAAGATACTAGCATGCTTGTCAATTTTGTGACCCACGCCTATATTTGAGGATGGTTCAAAAATGGCATATGAAACAGCACTATCATTTTTAGAGCCATCTGTGTATATAAATTTACAATCAGTCCATTCTGATAACATATTAGTCACTTCTTCTTTGGAAGACAATTTGTTGTCTATGACAATATTAATAGATGGAAATTTGCTGTCAAAAGAACCCTGATAACAGGGTAAAATGCGAGTAGATTGATAAATTTTCAAATTTCGAAGATAATCTAGAAACTTTTTGAGATCCTGAAGTAAATAAAATGGTTTTGTTGCTGATATGAAGAGGGTACTTGACAGGTTAGATAAAAGACTGTTATTAGATACACTGTAAAGTTTCAGTATAAATATCTCTTTTAAGTAATTGAAACGAACTGCTAGAGGTGGGAGATTGCATTCTATTTGCATAGCATTTATTGGAGTACTTATGAATGCCCCTGTTATAAGTCTTAGACACTTGTTTTGGAAGACATCTAGGTTATTCACAAGTTTAGTATCAGCAGCGAAGGAGAAGAAACCATACTCAAAGTGGCTACGCACTAACGATTTATACAAAGTTAGTAGTACTTTAGGGTCTGCGCCCCAATACGATCCAGCCAAGGATTTTAGAACATTTAAAGCTCTGTTAGCTTTACCAATTATATGCTTTATGTAATTACTCCACGATAAATTGTGAGAGAATAAAATACCCAGAAATTTTACTTCAGAAACTACAGACAAGGGAGTATTATTATAACATACAACAGGCATATACGGGCACCGTTTCCCGAACACCACTACCTTAGACTTTGAGGGATTGACATCAAGATCGAGATACGAAAAATACTTGTTCAATTTTGCTAACGCATCATTAACATTGCTGGCCAATTGAGATAAATTGTTACCCGATGTATATACAACCAAATCATCTGCAAACTGTAAGTTTTTAACGTTTGATCCTAGAATCATATTTAGACAGCGTATATACAAAATAAATAGTAAGGGTGACAAAATTCCTCCTTGACAGACTCCTTTAGATGAAAGTCTAGGACCATATAAATGACTATTATATTTAACAAAAACTTCTCTGTTATTTAAGAATTGTTTTAACCAATTAACAATTTTTCCAGGAACTCCTAACAATAGAAGTTCATGGCAAAGTATATCAACATTCAAGTTGTTAAATGCACCTGCTATATCAAAGAAAACAGCAATCATATGACTATTCCTAACCATAGAATTATGTATGTCAAGCTGTAATTGACAGATACTCTCCCTAGCCGAGCGATTCCTGCGAAAGCCAAATTGATTAGAAGGTAAGATACCATTCTGTTCTACATAAAACTCTAGTCTTTGTTTCAACAATTGTTCAAAAATCTTTCCTACACATGAGGTTAGCGCTATAGGACGATAAGAATCAGGACATAGCCTGGGTTTATTAGGCTTTAAGATAGGCACTAGACAATCCATTTTCCAGTCTTGCGGTATATTGTTAGATTCCCAGAGTAAGTTCAACAACTTTAAGAATACATCTAAACTCTTTTTGCTTAAATTTTTAAAAAGAGCATATGGTATACCATCAAGACCAAAGGCAGTATCTCTCCTTGATGAAATTGCAGAAATTAATTCATTGAGTGTGAATGGATTGCATAGAAAACTATTGGTTGCATTTAAGTTTGTACTATTATTAAGAAAATTGGATTTCTGGGGTGCATAATCTGGAGTATATTTTCTTAAAAAATCTGCTATCCATGAGTCTGATTGATTATAGCTAGCGACATATGTTCTATTAAATTTACGCATGTATTTCCAAATGATGGACATAGGAGTACATCTATTGAAAGTTTCACAGAGGGACTTCCACCCATTTTGCCTTTCTATCCTCAAGGTTAGTTTTTTAACAGCACGAAGTCTTTTGAAATTCAAATAAGTTTCTTCTGTAGGATCATTTTTATACTTTAAGTATGCCTCTTTGAAATTCAAAACTACCTCAGCACACTTCGAATTCCACCATGGGAGAGAGCTCTTGTGAGATCTAGGACGAGGACAAGACAACTGATTATTATTATTGTTCACAGATCCACTCGTGCTGATGTGACTTGAAATAGATATCATGGCTGCTTCGTGGAGAAACCCGCAAAACAGTGAATAATAATTTAGTGGATCCAAATAATTAGGTGTGAAGCCTTCCAACAGAGTGTCTACACAGTCACTAAACACTTTCCAATCCACCCGCTTGTAATTGGGGTGGACGGGTAAATGTTGACCATTACAACTACCAGTATCTGGTTCTGAATCATTGCTAACACCCCCAAGCAATACATTAATAATTACTGGAAGGTGATAACTTGTACCAAGAGGGTGATCAAGAACTGACCATTCGCAATGAAGTGCTAGTGATGGTGAAATCAAGGAAAGATCGAGTGCATTTGGACGCCATGTCAATGAGCCAATTGTTGTTGTTTGACCATTATTAAGTAGAACTAAGTTATTATTGTCAACGACTTCTAAAAGATCCCTTCCACGCGGGGAGTCGAAAGTACAACCGTAAGAAGTATGATGAGCATTGAAGTCACCTGCTAACAAGAATGGACTAGGAATCGATTTTACCAGTGCATCAAGCTTAGTTTTGCTAAAACCTGGATTAGAATTTTTAGGACAATAGATGCTACAGATACTAATATCTTTACTGTTCACATTAATTTTGACACAAACATTTTGCAAGGAGTTATCAAATTGTGTGCTTAGTTTTGTATAATTAATACTTTTGTGAATAATAATGGCAACACCGTTGTGATCGTTTCCACAATCATTACGTTCTACATTGTAGTGCCTGATAGAGAAATTTTGGTGTGTTTTAAACCATGTTTCTGATATTATTGCAATATGTATGTTATGTGTATAGAGGTAATTGATAAATATGTGCTTATTACTATTTAGACTCTGAGCGTTCCACTGTATAATGTTTAAATTATCCATTATAGGGGAGGGGGGAGTTTATTACTGAGAGTTTTTTGCAGAGTCTCTTTAATGGACCCCGAATTTATAGGAACATCTTTGTTGTTGATAATTTTCATTATTGTCTCGACCAATATATTGATGAATGTTTCTGATTTCATCAGATTGTTTACTTGTACGTCAAGTGTTCTTGCAGTCAATTTTGGGAATGATTTTTCGTTGAACAGTTCTGAGTAGGCAGGCGACCCTGATTTTACTTTATTCTCTTCAATTTTTTTCTTTTTAATGGGACATGATGCAGAGATGGCAATGTGATTGCCCTTACAATTGACACATTTGGATTTTTCAGGGTCAATCTGACAGTTTTTATAATTATGACTTCCAGCACACACTGAGCATACTTCAGCGTTTCTACAAAACTTAGCGATGTGTCCAAATTTCATGCATTTCAAGCACTGCTTCACTGGAGGAATATAAGCACGTACTTCGTGGCGCCAAGAATCCAGGTAAATATGTTCTGGCAAGTTGGTTGAGGCAAAGGTTACTGCTACTGTCTGTGTGGGAGCAAAGGTGTTAACACCTCCATCGCTCCTTATTTTACGCATAAAACGCCTTACTTGTATTACATTTTTAGAGCTGCCAATCAAGGAGAAAATCTGTTTGTTAGACATTTCAACGGGCACCGAGGTTAGAACTCCGGTTGTCTCAGTATCACCAGCGGGTATGGTTGCCTTGAAAGACAATTGTTCCAGAAGTTTTCTATTTTTAAGGAACGTGTTGGCATTATTGGGTACATCAAATGTAATTCCCACCTTGTACTTATTTATAGATTTTAGGTGCATGACGCCGGAGACCCCATGTTCACGCAGGCCTTTGGACAAAGACATACGATCCCTGTCGCTAAAAACTGTGTTTTCCACCATATGCTGCAGAAAGACAATGAACTCTGTTTTCTTCGAATCTTCGGGATATTTACGTGAATACCCTGGAACCTTGAAAATCTCATACTTATCTGTTTTTTTATTCAACTTAGGTGGTGCCGTAGTCTCAGAGTCCGTCGAAGACCCATCATCGGAATGCGAGGAAGGCAACGCCTCCGATGTAGGGAGATCCTCCTTCTTACGCTTTCTTCGTTTCGCCATGTTCGACGTAACAAGGAAAGTATTTCCTTGTTAAAATTAATTTAAATAAATTTTCTTTTAAAAAACGCGCCTTTTCAGTTTCACGGTTCCCGCCAAAAAAATTTTTAGTCTTGCCCAATCTTCAGTGTTGCCGTTTTGGCATTTTACCCTGGCAGCATTTAAAATTAAAAAAAAAAACTTTTGTTTGACGTCTAATTATTGCAATTATTATTGTACAAATTTGGCCCACATATTTTACAAATTGCCGCCTTGGTTTTCAGTCCCATTCACGGGATATTACTGCTGGATAAATACTGACAAGGTATATCAAAGAAAATGAGTCGCCACGATAAAAAGGAAGATGAAGATGGCATCGGAAGGGTGTTTCAAAATCTCGATAAAACAACCTTGCTTCAAGAGGCAAGATACTTCAACTCGAGCCCCGTGAACCCAAGGAAATGCGTGCATATATTGACCAAAATATTATATTTGCTGAACCAAGGAGAGAGCTTGAACACACAGGAGGCTACGGATGTGTTTTTCGCCACCACAAAGCTGTTTCAATCTAAGGACGTGATGCTGCGTCGACTCGTGTATTTATGCATCAAGGAGTTGAGTTCTCTCGCGCAGGATGTTATAATCGTGACCTCGTCGCTAACGAAAGATATGACGGGGAAAGAAGACTTGTATAGGGCAGCTGCAATCCGGGCTCTGTGTAGCATCACAGATAGCACTATGTTGCAAGCAATCGAGCGTTATATGAAACAAGCAATCGTAGACAAGAACCCAGCAGTTAGCTCTGCAGCCCTTGTCTCTGCACTGCACTTGTCTGCTAGTGTACCAGATCTGGTGCGCCGTTGGGTGAATGAAGCGCAGGTATGAATATTCAATAATATTATAGTTTGTGATAAGTGATCAGTAGAAATCAATTTTTTACTGACAATATGTTGATGTACCTATCAGACTTCCTATTATTGCTGTGCCAGATTATTGGATATCTTGGAAATAAATAACTACTTGCTTGTGCGTAAGTAGTTAGCTGTGTGTGCAAAAATGTACTTTATTACAACAAAGTAAGAGTTTATTTATTTAATAGCCACCTTGATATCTACTATTCTTGCTTGCGAGTAGTAATGCTTAGCTGTGTGTGCAAAAATGTACTTTATTGCAACATAGCAAAAGTCTTTTTATTTAATAGCCACTTTGATAGCTGTGCTTGCTCGCGAGTAGTAATGCTTAGCTGTGTTTGCAAAAGTGTACTTTATTGCAACCAAGCAAGAGTCTATTTAATTTTATTTAATACCCACTTTGATAAGTGTGCTTGCTCGTGACTAGTAATGTTTAGCTGTGTGCAAAAATATACTTTATTGCAACAAAGCAAAAGTCTTTTTATTTAAAAGCCACTTTGATAGCTGTGCTTGCTCGCGAGTAGTAATGCTTAGCTGTGTGTGCAAAAGTGTACTTTATTGCAACAAAGCAAAGTCACTTGGGAATGTCTCACTTCAGAGTTTTACTAGTTGCATACCATGCTATATGACATATAAATTTATCTGCTTTAAATATTTCACTTACTATTTCACAATATGCACTATTTCATTAAATTGAATTATGTATGTGTCTCTCTGCCTGAGTGTTTGTCGCGTTATCACGGCTACACGGATGAAGAAAATTTTTTGCATAGCTTTAGAGTCGGAGACGGACATAGCTACTTTTTTTTGGTAGATCCATGCGAAAGTTGCGGGTAACAGCTAGTATGTACATATACGAATATATCGTCGTATCAAATCCCTGAACTGAACTGAACTGTTGATCTGGTAAACACTGGTAAATACAATTTTTAAATTCGAATATGAGTGAAATCGGTTCTAGTGTTGTGAAATAATAGAGGTCGCGAGGTCTCATTTCGACAAGAACTACTAGTTTATTAGTAGTTAAATTGACAGCGATTCGGTCTCCTCTCGTCCCACATGTTGTACTCCAGTGGGTATTAAAGGGGGTAGTTGTACTTAGCTATGCATGCTAAAATTTAATTTATTGTAATGTAGCAAGAGTTTTCAGTGGTTTATTTCAATGTTGGGACGAATGGGCATATTGCGCCCTAACAGCTTGAATATTTATATATTATGTGTTAATTATTCTGACCAAACAAGCAGTCTGTAGCATGAAGCTTTTTGAAAATGGGATGTTTTGAGAATAGAAAATTAAGCGAATCAGTCATTCTGAGAAAGATACTTTTTAAGAATGGGTCACACTGTGAAGGAGATTCTTTGCGACAGCATTGGCAATTTGCGATGGGTACATTTTGCACACAAAACTGCATAGATATATTATGTGTTTATTATTTTAAGAAAATATACTCAGAGTAGAATTTCTCTAAGTTTCATTTGCAGTGATGATTTTCATCATTATTGGAATTTTCAAGACGCAGAAGGGATCTTATAAGGGTTCTGTATATCCATTTAACGTAAGGAACCTTAAAAACATTGCCTAGCAATTGCGTGTTTGAAAAAGCATTTTTCTGTTTTGAGTAGGTACAGTGAGTACATGGCAGTACCTACTTTGGAACCTGGGCAACTCACAAAACAAACAGAAATTAAATAAATGTGTGCACTACAACCAACATAACTCTTACAAGCGTTAACATAACAGAATTTTGCTCAAATTCGAACTTAAAAATGGTGGGTATTTACATGAACTACTTACAGGTTTTCACAAAATATACATATAAACATAAGCGGCGATTTGTTCCCTTACACCTTTGCTTTGCTCGGTCATTCAACTTGCTCCCACATAATTTTTTTATTGTGCTCGAAAAAGACAAAAAAATACTATTCCACGATAAGTCCCCCAAAAATTGTGTTTTATACCAATATCCAGTAGAAATAGTTTTAAGTAACGAAAAAAAAAGGTTAGTAATGTTTTTTCCTACCTATTTCCAGGAGGCCATTTCATCAGACAATGCGATGGTGTCGTACCACGCGCTGGCTGTAGTGGCAGGGGCTCGCCGCAACGACCGTCTCTCCACCGTGAAACTTGTCCTCAAGCTCACCAGGGGACAGATCCGGCACTCGCCCTACGCACTATGCCTTCTCATCCGCTTCGTCGCGAAACTGGCCGAAGAAGACCCCACAGAAACATTCGACACATACTTGGAGTTCATCGAATCTTGCCTGCGTCATAAGTCGGAAATGGTCGTCTATGAAGCCGCACACGCCATCGTTAACCTGAGGAAGTCGGCAGCTGACCTCGCCCAGGCCGTATCAGTGCTACAAATCTTCTGCGGCTCATCAAAAGCCACGCTTCGGCTCGCTGGAGCCCGGACACTCGCTAAATTAACAGCAAAACATCCAAACGCTGTCGCCGCTTGCGCTGTGGACTTAGAGAATCTTATTTCTGATCCGAATCGCTCTGTTGCCACGTTAGCTGTGACCACTTTGCTCGCTACCGGAGCCGAAAGCTCAATAGACCGCCTCATGAAACAGATATCTAGTTTCATGTCCGAAATATCCGACGAGTTTAAGATAGTCGTTGTTCGTGCTATAAGGCGTCTCTGCTCTAAATATCCCAGGAAGCATCAGTCGCTAGCGGCATTCTTAGCTGGAATGCTTCGAGATGAAGGCGGGCTGCAATATAAAAGTGCAATTGCCGACGCGCTAATCGCACTGGTAGAAGAAAATCCGGATGCGAAAGAAACCGGACTGGCCCACCTTTGCGAGTTCATCGAGGATTGCGAACACGCTACACTGGCAGTCCGCATTTTACATGTTCTTGGACGGGAAGGTCCAAAGGCCCGCCAGCCGTCTAGGTACATCAGATACATCTACAACCGCGTCATATTGGAGTCGGGGCCAGTGCGAGCAGCTGCAGTATCGGCCGTGGCTCGATTTGGCGCCGCGCGTCCTGAACTGCTCCCCAATATTCGGGTACTTTTGCAACGCTGTACACTCGATGATGAAGATGAGGTGCGGGACCGGGCCGTCTTTTATTGTGCCATCCTAGATTCTGGAGATCCCCAGCTGATAAACGAGTACATTACAAATATACAGATTCCAAATCCTGTCCTTTTGGAGCGAGCGCTGTTCGACCATCTCGCGACAAATCCTGACGAACCGTTCAATCTCGCTTCTGTTCCTACTGCAGAGGAGCCTCAACATACCCAAGAAACTCCAATAGAAATGGAAATACGCAAACAGCCGACGGTTTCACGTGAAGAGCAATATGCTGATCAGCTGAAAGTCATACCTGGAATCGAGACATTCGGCTCTATATTCAAATGCTGCAAACCGGTGGAGTTGACCGAACCCGAAACCGAATACCTCGTCCGTTGTGTGAAACATGTTTTCGCTCGTCATCTGGTTTTGCAGTTTGAGTGTGTTAATACTCTCAGTGATCAGTTACTGGAGCAAGTGCACGTTCGTTTAGATCCCGCTCCCGGTTACAAACTGATGGGCGAAGTACCGTGCGAACAGCTACCTTACGATAAGCAAGGCAGCGTGTTTATCGTATTGGAGTTTCCGGAGAATCCAATAGAAACTTTGGGGAACATCGGAGCGACGTTGGAATTTGTGGTTCGCGACTGCGATGCAACCACTGGGCTGCCAGATCCGGGCGAGGGTTACGCGGATACATATCCTTTAGAGGAGATAGAGATCGGTTGCGCGGATCAGTTCCGTACACGGGCCGCGTCAGATGATTGGGAGGCATCGTGGGATAGGGCTGCGTCGGCAATGGAGGCGAGCGATACCTTTGGTCTGGCTCAGTCGAATGTAGGCGAGGCTGCTGACGCTGTGTGCGAGCATTTGGGGCTGCCGAAGGCGGCAATAAGCGGGGACGCGGTGAAGGAGATTCGCGGGGATGGGCTGTGGCGCGCCGGTGTACCGGTGATGATGCGTGCGCGTCTCGTCGCGGCCCACGGCGTCGTCACTATGCAGCTGTCAGCGCGCTCGCCCAGGGAAGAGATAGCCACACTCCTCTTGGCTGCTGTTGGCTAGCATCTAGCTGAATTATTATTAGGCGTCATCATATCAATTCAAAAATGTTTACGATAGACGCCATTGGTTTCGTGGCATTAACTTAAGCCCGAAACCCGTTTAAGTGACGAGAGACGTTTTCCTTGGGCGTAATCTGTTTATGACGTGCCACTTGCCACGCGTTGTATGGAGATTTTTCGGGCCTTATATGAGACGTAATTAAGATCAGTAGCGCCTTTGTAGCGTCCCATACTAACCAGGAATCCTAATAGTTTCATGATATCGGCCTTTGTGGCATGTCAACCGTGATAATGTCACGGTTCTTCAATTTAGAGACCCAGAACTTCAGTGCTGAAATTTGATACAAATTACATGAATTATATCCGCCACAAAGCAATTTTTTTTTTTAATCTTATGTTTAAGTCACTGAATGAAACATAATAATGAATAAAACGTTTATTTACTACCCTCAAAGAGTGGGATGTTTTTGAAAAGTAAATTTTAATGAGGTTATCATTCATTGTTTTTTTATTATTCCACTTTTTTTTAAATGTGGATGTATAAAGTGTCCATTAATTTTAGTTTTTAGTAAATTAACCATGTTAGTTAAGATTTCAAGCTAAACACAAATATCTGAAAAAAAAACCTATAGACACACAGAATCACAACACGTTTTGGAGTCAAGTCGCTTACGACATGTCGCCAACCAAGTTTAGTACTTAAAGGAGTCAAGATAAGGTAATATTTAGAAGAACTCGGAAAAATTACAATTTTACATTATAAACCCTTCCTCAGATGTCAGTTATTGTTTTATTTTTACTAGCCGCTAAAGTCGTTCGCGTGGACCAACAAAAAAAAAGTAGCCAATGTCCGTCTCCGACCCTGCTAATATATATATCTAGTCAAAAAAGTCATCTCGATCCGTTCAGCCGTTTAGCCGTGATAGAGCGACAAACAGACAGAGTTACTTTCGAATGTATAATATTGGTTAGGATTTATCTACGAGACCCCCTGAGCGTGTCACGATACGCAGTATACCGGTTGTCTTTATTTACCGCAACGGAAAATTTTGTGTGCATGATAGGTACACGGAGTACCTGTGACGATGGCAATATTAGGGTGTCTACATGGCCTGAGCTGACATCGTGTGAAAGGGACAGCTAGATTTGAATTTCACGGGAGCAAAATAAACTATTAAGGTTATAGCTTCTCCCTTTCGCTCTCCCATAAACTTACATATTGCCATCTCTTTCAAACGATGTCAGGTCAAGTCATATATAGACACTTTAAAATTTATTGTTTTGTGCACTAGTTTTACCACAGAAGAGGAAAAATTTTATATATGAGTTTCTGGGGAGCGAAAGGGAGAAGCTATAATCTTAGTAGTTTGTTTCCTTTGCTCCCGTGAAATTCAAGTGTAGCTGTCTCTTTCGCACGATGTTGGGTCAGGTAATATAGCGAGGCCTAGCTGAGACGTTTGCGCGAGACGAATGCTATGGCGGATATTTAAGTCGACGGTAAAATGGGTTTTATGCACGAGTTACACTCGGCTTAGGGCTACGTCAATACTGGTTCACTTTTTAGGGGACAGTTTGAATTGCTGATTAGGAGTCTACCGCTATAAGTCTTGATTTTTATAATAAAACATGCTTGCTTTCCTAGAGGTAAACATTTTTCCTCTTCTGTGTTGCTTTCTGTAAAAAACGCAATTAAAATAATCTAATTTTTGACATATGATCACGTGATCGACAAAAGGGTCTTTAATGGGTTTCAGAGTTGATGTCACATTACACATAAGTCAGCAGTATGACACTTGCTGTGCTTTTGCTGTTTTTGCAGTTGTTTACTTATGTGTGACGTCAATGAGTCACGTGACCGGCGCTATGCGTTACGGCGCGATATTTTGAAATTCCAACTAACAACGATTTATATCGCAAATACGACTGATCCCCAGAAAATATTCGTTTGTTGCTCGTGGTACTACCAGTACTAAAAGTTATTATTTTATATTATTATTATTTATTATTTTATTATTATTATTATTTATTATTTTATTATTATTATTATTTATTATTTTATTATTATTATTATTTATTATTTTATTATTATTATTCCATTTATTTATTTTAATTCTTAAATTTAGGTTTTTTATAAAATTAAAATAAAAAATAAATAATTCTATAAAAAACATAAATCTAGAGTCCCGCCGACAGCGAGGCAGGGCCCAAGCTATCGGCGGTCAGGGCTGCAGGGTGAGGAACCTCCTGACAATGCGCGCCGTGTCAAGGATGGCTGCCTCAGTATCTGGCCCTTCACCTAACCGTCTAGCGAGAGCCTCTTGAGATGTTGGTCAAGGCTCTTCGCTATAAGGCCGTTCGCCGAAACGACTATCGGGACAATGATCGTCGAGTCAACATCCCACATGACGGTAACCTCGTGAGCCAAGTCAAGGTACTGGCTGAGTTTGTCCTTCTCGGCTTTCACGAGGTTCTCGTCATGGGGGTTGGTGATGTCGACGAGCACTGCCCGGCGTTGGGACCGGTCGACTATCACGATATCAGGCTTATTGGCAACAATAGTCCTGTCCGTGATAATAGAGCGGTCCCAATAGAGCAATGCACGATTATTATTATTATTATTATTACAAGTTATTTTTTCCTGTGCGACTCGTGGCGTTCCTTTTTTTGAATAGCTCACTAAAGTTTAGTGAGGAATACACAATTTTTCCATAATAAGTATAGTTTTATTTTATTGTTTCGTGCCTTTGTTACATTTTGTCTAAATTTTATATTGTTGATTTTCTGTTTTTATTTAAAATGTTTTAATGTAGATTGGTTACGTTTTGGTGAAAATACACTGTTAAGTTGCTTATTTTTGTAAATAAAGAAAAGAATTGAATTGAATTATGGTGGACTTTGGAAAACCAATAAATTTTGCGCTAGTAAATTAAGAATAAATAAAGGATTTATTGAGAAATTACAGCTAAAGTGATCTCTCCTAGATACAAAATAAATGTCGATAAGCTGATTTTCATCTTGGTTTTTGGTTTAGTGACAAAATTATTAATGCACTTTTGTTAACTTTCACCTTGATTTTTTGGTTGGTCGGTGGGTTCTTGGTACAACCTATCTAATAGCGCAAAATGTGTATTCATAAGCCCAGGATGAGTACCAGTGGCGTAGCTTGCCATAGAGCGGCCCCGTATCAAAATTTGGTTGGGGGCCCTAATGAAGAGTCATTATTTTTCAAAGAAACAACGTTCGGGGCACCTGTAGCCCGGGGGCCCCGTATCATTGATACGGCTGATACGGCGGTAGCTACGCCCTTGATCAGTGCCTACAATGAGCTGAAAAAATGACCAAAAACGAACGAAAGTTTGAATTTTGCGTTTCCGAAAGAACTCATAAACTTATGTTTTTTTTCCTCAACGAAAGGTTCGTGTAATATCGCTGAACACAGGAAGCGGAGAGAACTCCTGCTTACTGATTTGATGCTGGGAGCCAAATCGTTGAATTTTTCAATAAGTGAACTTTTCTCATTGCTAGAAAAAATATTTATTATTGCAGTGAAATAATTTTGAGATTTAATTCAGCGGCTCTAATCTTCAAACCTTTAGATACCTACACATTCAGCTATATATATTATATATATTATAACAGTTTAAAACAACAGTTATATAATTAGACTAACAATTTAAATTTATATTATAACAGTTTAAAACAACAGTTAGATAATTAGAATATAATGAACAATGTATTAGAAACTCGTTGACGTCTATAATACTATACGCTAATAATATAATCAATCAAAAACAAAATATATATTTATCAGCGATATTACAAGATATTACAAAGAACGGTCAATGTGGTGTAGGTAGGTATATATATATATATATATAGCTGAATGTGGTACTAATCTGACGCTGTCAGTAGACCGTACGCGGCACGTTGTCACGTTGCGCCACTTTGCGCCCTATGACAGCTATGACGTAGGTACGTAGCCTGGTTGCGAGACTGTTCATACCTTGGACGAAACACTAAATCCATGGTTTAAACTCAGGACAAAGTTCGAACGTGCTTCAAAAGTAAAACAATAGAAAAGTTGTATCTTTTTTTATTAATAAATCATTAGGGTTTCTTATTATTACTAGTAGTTCGCGCCGAACTGAGACCTCGCGACCCCTATATCTTCACAACCCCTGGACCGATTTATCCCATACTCGAACTTAAAAAAATTATTGCAATGAACTACTTGTCTACAAAATTTCATGAAGTTCGGATCAACGGTTCGCAAGTTATCATCGGACAAATATAAACATACAAATATATATACATACAAATGCCGATGTGGTGATATGCAACCTAGTTTGTAAACCATAGCTTGTCACATCGTTTATGCCAGCTCTGTGACTGTCATAACTTATTATTACTAATATTCTGTGTCGTATTTTTGTCGATTAAAGCCATAATTATTCTGAAATGGTTTTGATTCACAATTTAACCGACAAAAACAAAAATGGAAAAATATCTAAGACCTGAAAGATTCGAAGCCGATCCCTCAGCTAGTTCGGACCAATCGAATCTATGGACTCAATGGAAGGCAACATTTAATCATTTCATCCAAGCTATACAAAACAAAGAAATGTTGCAGTAGCCTGCACATAGATGAATGTATACTAGCCTGCAGTGATGTGCTGAGCCTATTTTGTATGTAGCGGATAATTATAAACAACGTTTTATGATGAAAGTATTTTAGTTTAAATATAATTAGTTTTCCAGTCTGAGTTATGATGATGGATTTTTAGATGTGTCAAACAAACAAAAAACTTAAATCATTGCATAGAAAAATATTTAAACACAGAACACAAACAGTAAAGAGTTCTTTTTGTAGCTCATCTACTTACCTCTTTCAACACTCCTCCTTAAATGAGGTACTAGGAGCCAGTCCAACTCCTCCTCAAGCTTGCATTCCTTTTAGACATCTTTCATGACGCTCTCTGCAAAGTCCTTTTGTTAAATCATCAGCAGGCATCTCATTCGTACACAGATAACTAAGTCTTACCCTATTCATTCTTACCATTTCTCTAATGTAGTGATGCCTCACATCAATATGTTTGGTTCGCCGATGATGCATGGGATTCTCTGCAATTTGGATTGCAGATTGACTATCACTAAACAGTTCCACGGTTTCAGTAATTCCAGTCAACTCAGCTAGCAGTGCAGTCAAGAAAGCTGACTCTCTACATCCCTTTGAAAGTGCCACATACTCAGCTTCTGCACTTGACAGTGATACTGTCGTTTATTTTCCCTACTTTCCCAATACACGGGACCTCCGCCAAGTGTTTGGGGCGTGGGTACCTGCGGGTGCCCACGATCCCTCTTGTCCGCTGTTTTAATACGAGGTGACGGTGGTCGAATGAAATGAAATGCGGTAAAAGGGGACACTTCTCTAAAGTGTGCCTTAGCAGAAGTCGTCAAGTAGCAGCAACTGATTTACCAGAAGAACACACTACTCATGCAATATCCACCTCATCATATCTTTCTTGCATATTGTCGGCAACAGACCAGTTATCGTAAACAGCAAAACAACAGTAAAGGCACTCAATGATACTGGCAGTGCAGCAAGTTTTATCGATCGACGTCATGTTAATGTCTGCAATCTGAATGTCTATCCCTGCAAGCAAAGGATTACAATGGCCACAACAAATCTATGCACGCAAGTGACTGGATCATGCAAAGTGCATGTGAGACTTCAAAACGGCCGAGAGCTTGTTGTCTCAAATCGACATTTAGCACCCACTGGGAATGAGCTCTCTGATACCGTGGATCTAGATATCGAAGGTCTGGAAAACGATGAGCAATATGTTACCCCAGAACAATCCCCACGGACATCACGCCGATCATCAAGGGAGCGACACCCTCCTGCATATCTCCGGGACTATGATACATCTTAACTAGAGGAGAATGTGGTGATATGCAACCTAGTTTGTAAACCATAGCTTGTCACATCGTTTATGTCAGCTCGCTAGTATACATTCATCTATCTATGTGTCAGCTCTGTGACTGTCTGTCATAACTTATTAACAAGGAACATCTTATTATTATAAGTACTAATCAATTTATAAGGAGAATTCTGTGGTACTAATATTCTATGCCGTATTTTTGTCGATTAAAGCCATAATTAATCTGAAATGGTTTTGAATTCCACAGCCGATTTGTCCCAGTAAACTCTGAGACCTTCGCTTCGCTCGGTCAATTATTTATAACTGGCCTGACCCCGCGGTGTCGCCACCGTGGTTTCTTTTTTCCTTAGCGACCTCAGTATAGTGGAGACAAAAACAAAACATAAACAAAACAAAAATTGTTCCATTACTAGGTACCTGTTGGATATTATTTCGGAAACGTGAACAGTGGAACTTTATTGTTATACTTACCAAGCTACGCTCTTTTAATTTGTAAAGTTTTAGCCACGAGTTTTATAAGTCCTATTCACAAAATTCGTCACGTTTTGTTAAGTACGTCACTTCTTTTTACAAGTTATCGGCTCACGTGCAAAGAACTTGAAGCGAACTGTTCCGACCGGGACCTGCAAAGCCCTCTGCGTAAGTAGGCATGAGCACCTATAGGTAAAGGTCACATGGTCAGTTTACAAACTCAGAATAGTGATTATTTTATTGCTTTTGGAGTATTTTTACTTTGTATTTTATGCATTTGCACTTTCAATATAACCTACATACTAACCTACATATAACCTACATACCTACATACTTACCGAAGTCTATCATGTTTATCAGCTCTTCTTTAGAGTTTTTTTTCACCGCCGCTTCGGAAATGATCATCCCTTTTCTTTTATGAACTAGAAATAAAATGAACATTGACCTATATTCTACCTAAATATGTAAGTATGCGATGAATTTGTAGTTTGGTAACTATGAAAAGATGCTTGATCGGTTAATTAATGCGTGATGGTTGCCTTATTAATCTTAACATCCCAAAGCCAAAAAAAAAAAACAGAAAATTCTTCTTGCTATCTCGTTCCAACTTTTTTTTTTTTAAATTATCATCTGAATTATCATCATCAGCCAGAAGACGTCCATTGCTGAACGAAGGCCTCCCCCTTTAAAAAGGAGAGGGTTTCCCAAAATCCCCACGATTGCCAGGCGGTTTGGAGATCGTAGAAAGTTCACCGTTAACGAAGAGGATGCTGCTACCCGCCCTCCGGTGGTTCTGTTCGCAGTTCTACGACAAACGTTAATACAAAATAAACAACGTTAACTTATTTAGTAATAGTGGTATCATTAATTTAAAGCAATCAAACCAATATTATAAATCCGAAAGTTTGTGTGTAAGTAGGTTTCATCCGCTATTCTACAGGAGCGGTTAAAATTTTCGGGATAAAAAGTAAGCTACCTCCATACTAAATTTCATCCAAATCCGTTCAGCCGTTACAGAGTTGAACGGGAACAACCACACCTACATACTTACCTACTTACACAAAAACTTTCGCATTAATAATATTAGTGGTAACTTCAATAACATAGGTGCAATAAATTGTCAAGTGCGTGTCGTAACACACTCATGGTAGGGTTCTGTAGCTTTGATTTATTTCAACAATACGATAATTTTGACGCACGATTGCATAAGTCAATATTTTACTGAAGATAGGTTTTTACCACACTACACTAGATCACACTAGATACCGCATTATGAGATTCGTTGTTCCTACAAAATGACACCAAAGTTTGAGGAAGGCGCGGGGACAGGGACCAAGCTTTCTCATTGGCTATCTCAAGGTTACGCCTACTCGCGCCTAACAATCAATCAATCAGACTAATAATTTCTTATAAGTATATTTAGACTGATGCGTGGTGCGCTTTGAGCGCTTTGAGCGTCCTGAATGCAGAATCCAGGGTGTGATCTGTGGTTTTTACCTACAAAATGGCGCTCAGAATTCGGCTCTTATTTATCGAGTGAAGCGTATGCCTACGAGTCTACGGGAACAAGTCGGCATTTGTATGTATGTTTGTGTCAACGATCCAGTTTTACTAGGTCGATATTTTGTGTAGATGGATAAAACATTGATCATTAAATTTTGTAGGCAAGTAAGTAGGTTTTTAGGTAGCTACTTTCAATACAATTTCTAAGTTGTTAAAGTTATGGGCAAAATCGATCCAGGTGTATTAAAGTTATAGGGATCGCGAGGATCGTGAAGAACTACTTAGTTGTACCTAATACGACTAAGGCAGGTTCAGAGGGACACTGCCAACTAATAAGGGTTCCTAATTTGCTGCGGGACCCTAAAAAAGGAATCCCACAAGGCGTCCGTATAGGCCACGCGACCCTGTGCGTTCTATGTTGCTGTCTCTTTCTATCAACACGTGCCCCTTAAAACCGACCTTATGTACCGTTCCCGTTCTTCACCTCACGTGTTCTTGAGCGTGAATAGTAGTGTTGTGATATAAATTCATCTCTTCGAAACGATGTAAATTTTATTAATAATTACTTAGGTGTTATGGGTATTTAAAATATTAGTATATAGGTAATTGAGTAGGTATAATATGTTTTAAATAAGTGTATCGCAATTTGAGAGGCTATTGCAGAGGAATATCTAAGTAAGTACTCAGGTAATCTAGTTAATTATCACAATATATTATTCGCAGAGAAAACTTATAAGCGGGAACATTAATAATATGCATGCTCGCACTCTAATAAGTATATGTGTTTATATTTTATTTATGTTTTTTTTGTACTTATTTTATTTTATTATATTTGTTGAATATTATCTGCCTTTGTAATAAATCAACAAAAATTTAGCTTGCGCCTTGGATCACAAGAAAGAAGAAAGAAAATTATTTTATTTTGCAACAACAATAACATTCAATTATTGTTGAATCGTAGGGCAGGCAAGTGACTAATGTAATATAACTATAGCTAATCAATGTTATGTGTCGCAAAAATGGCCATCATCAACACCATGACAAGATATGATCTAACGCTTATCACGGCACTTCTTTTTTCTGCGCGAATCTAGCAAAAATAAGGTTCAAAATTCACTGAGCCCAACATTACTTTATATGTAATAAGTTCCTTCTTACTGTGCAGCTTAAACAAGGGAAAACTTACGCTGTTATGACAAAGTTAGCCAATCTATGAAAAAATATTAACACTTAAGGGTGTCTATACATGGCCTGACCTGACATCGTGTGAAAGGGACAGCTAGATTTGAATTTTACGGGAGCAAAAGAAACAAACTTTTAAGGTTATAGCTTCTATTTCACTCCCCCAGAATCGTATATATAGCCATCTCTTTCAAACGATGTCACTTCAGGCCTTGTAGCGAGCCCTTAACACAGGTAAGTAAGTACATTATTTTTGTAGATAACGTTTCGACTTTTCTTATGGGTTTTTTATTGCCTTCAATTTCGTTTAACTACAACATCGAGAATTAAAATAAATCAAAGAACTTCAACCTTCAAGTTCGACCTAATATAGCTAAATAAAATGGAAAAAGAAGGTATCAATTTTAGAGCTGTGAGATTATGGTCATGGATATTCATGGATATGGTACAGCAGAACCGACATGAATAAAACTGAATTTTATATCGATAAACTTTGTCGACTTTTTGCATCACTATATTTAATACAACTAGTGACAGAAACGTATTTTCGCATGTCACAAGTCGAATAGTGAAGTCCGTAAAAACAGTATTCATCGATATTTTACATTACTCGATTAATCGTTTGTACGGGAAGGAACTTTCTTAAGGTATCGCTCACGCTTCTGGATTATTTCGGTGACGGTATCACTCATTATAACGTCAAGAGAGTGACCGGTACAATCTATTGTTGTTTTCATAATCTTGTTGATTGTAATTTTTAATAATTTTAACAATATATTAGATAATAAGCTGCTACCGTTGACTTCGTGTGGAACTTGAAAAAAAAAAGTTGCCTATGTCCATCTCCGAATCTTAAACTATATCTATGCAAAAATTTAGCTTGATCCGTTCAGCCGTTTAGCCGTGATAGCTCGACAAACACACAGACAGAGAGACAGACAGACAGAGAGACAGGGTAACATACGAATTTATAATATTAGTTAGGATTATGAGAAAATTAGGAGGGGGTTATAATAAATCGCTTGCAATGGTTTTTGCGCTGTCATCAAAATTCACTCGATGAAAGTATTATCGATTACGAACAGTTTAACCACTAGTAGCGCAAACAGGGCAACACACATCACTGTTTTATATCAGTGCAGCTATAGTATAATTTCAATGCGAATACTTAATTTTTGTAAACTACGGAACGGAGTAATGTCTCTTGGTCATTGATTACTTCCTCGGTCAAGGAAGAGGAACATATTACTTTCTCGTCGTCAGTGTAATAATATAAAAGTGCGAACTACTTACTAGTAAATACTAATGGGCCTTAATTTGAAAGCACTAGGTTTCTATAATACATTATATTTACTGGATTTGACGGCGTTGTTTTTAGTGAAATAGTGCATTTAATTGTGTTTTGAGATACTTGATGCCAATGTGTCGTCGGACAAGACTCTGCCTTTTAGGATAATCCGAGAAAAACTAAATATTTGTGCGCAGTAGAAGAACGAAAAGTTTTTGAAGTACCTGTGCACGGTAGGTTCATTAATTACATATTATTTGCAATTACACTACTAAAAATGTTTACAACTTTTTTGTCCATTTTCGAGTCAAATTAGTATCTTCCTACGAAACTGCTGTGGCCGCTAAAAGTTCTAGTATTCTGTTTGCTGTGGTGTTTCTATTTACCTGTAGATTTACGTTAATTTATGGTTACGACACGGCGACATGTTTGTTACACAAAATCTGATCTGTGACAAAATCCCACTAGTGAATTACCTACTTGCTCAGTGACATAAGCTAAAACAGCGGACACTAAAACATCTTTTTGCTTTCTATACTTATTCTGTCCTTTAACAGAATGATTGGATTCAATTAAAGATTGCTTGTATAGTTATGGTTAGTCTTTGATGATTTTATTACTGTGTTATGAACACAGATGAACCTAATCATTTAATGGAATCTGGAGTCAACAAAAAACTAAAATAAAAACAAATATACAAACAACTTATAAATGAAATTTTTGTTGAAAGGATTTTAATTGACTTTGTTTCAAATGATCTAAAGTTATTATTAAACCATGTATAACAACATGACACTGAGGAATCATAATAATTGTGCAACGTTTTGCTAAGCATCCCATATTTGATTTTTCTTTTGTTTTTTGTCAATTACAGCTCAATTACTCATTCACATCATAAAAACTAATTTTGCGCCAATAAATAGGTTATATCAAAAAATTGCACCAACCAGAAAATCAAAATGAAAATACACCTCTCACTAAATCAAAAACAAAGCTGAAAATCAGCTTATTGAGATTTGTAGCTAAACAAATATTAATTCAGGTGATCATTCGAATTTACAATATTAGTTAGGGTTAGTGCGATTCAGCTTAGAGACAATTAGTCCGGACACTGCTTTGAGTATATTGTTCATTCTGCATACCAACGTCTACCCAGGCTCTTTGAAATCTGTGTGACTCCGAGCTGCTGGCACAACTGCTTTATCTTGTGCCAAGATGCTAAGTTAAAAACTAATACCATCGTATTGAACTATTACGTACTAGAGGAGACACGGCACTACATTGCGATGTCCCATTCAATTATGGCATCAGTGCCACACTACACTCAGTCACTTTTTAATTCACATACTTTGTTGTTAACTAATTTGCTTACTGTCTTTAGGTGCTACAAAATGGATAATATGGATGATCCGGAGACAAATGCAAAAATCTCGGATTCTGCTTATTCGAACAGCTGCAGCAACAGTCAGTCGAGAAGGAGGTTAGTCTTATAATTTTTAACTAGTTGTTTCAGTTTCTTATCACCATTTACTAAGAGAATGCTGCTGCTCGTCCTCTGGTGGTTCTGATCACAGTATATAAGCCAGCAGTGGAGTCTAAAAGCTGATACTATAAGAAAGGTATCTGTGAAGATGTGGCATCGCTTCCCTCATCGGGCTACTGCATACATTAATTGCTCTCGGTTCGGTTCGGTTATATAATAACAGTTAGAATAAGAGGCAGAGTAAATAGTTGTGTGAGTTAGAGTGAGATAAAGAGTCCACCTACTAAATGTATGAGGCTTGTGGTGTCCTTTAAGAGATCGCTTCCTTTTTATTCTTGTGAAAAGAATTCTCCCTATTAATGTCTTTGGAAAAAAGCTCTAAAATTCTGTTATTTGCTTTTTCGTTAACAAAACTATAAAATAGCTTTTTTTAGACATTGACAACTTTTTTTATGGACCTTACAACAACTTGTTTTTTTATTTTTTTAAATTCCGCTCGCTTATTTTTTGGTTTAAAATGTCGAAGTGCAAAATATATAATCTAAATAAGGGGAGCGAGCTCTTAAATGTGGATTTGCAAAAAAAAAGTTTATAGTATGATACAAATGTTTTAGTTAAAGTTTTGTATCTATTTGTTTACATATAGGAGAAGATAAAAAAAGACAAAGAAAATATAAGTCTTTTACGATTTCTTTCCTCGAATTAAAATATACATACACAGAAGTTTCATAACAATATTTCTAATTTTCTTATGATAGGATTATCCACTTTCTGTATGATAGACTTACTTCTGACAACAGTTTTTGGAAATCCACACTATCATCAAACAGATACACCCTAGTCCAATAACGAGTGATTTAGGTAACTAAAGTATCACAGTTTTGTTTTTTTTTTTTTAAATTATTTTATTGTGTTTTATGTGGCAGCGCGTTGCGAATGTGCATACCGCGACAAACTTACTGTAGGATTGCGGTACTCCATTTCTTGAAAATAAATTGTAACTGTGTAATGAACAAAAAAAAAACTTGCAAAGCTTAATTTCTGTTGTTCGGACAGCCTGCTAAATTAGTCGCCAATCGACTTAAATATTAGAGCGACACTGGCTTCCGGTAAACCATCGGGCCTGTACCGAGTTGCTCAATGACTTTATTAAACGCGTAGTCACTACTAGGGTTTAAATGTGCACTTGAAAATATATTGACTCAGTGTTCTATTTCAGCCGTAGCTCAAAATCTACGCATTCCGGCAGCAACTCCAGCGGCAGCAGCGGCTATGGAGGAAATGCATCAACTTCTGGGAGCAGGTTTGTTTTGCAGTCAGCACCTATAACAGTTCCAGGCCTAACTCACTGCAAGCGCGAAACTTTTAGTTTTGAAACTCGCAGCCAGATATTTCGAGAAAATAGCACTTTGGCGCGCAGATGAAAGGCGATGGCTTTAGCGCGCTATTAAAAAATCAATGCTAATTACACGTGAACCAGGAAAAAAATACAAAATTCTGATCGACGCTATCCTAGATATTATTAATACCTGACTATTAGTCATACTGTTTGTAATAATCACACGAATATACAATATGGGTTCCGCGCTACTTCGAAAAATGTGTGTAAATCGAGGTATTTTCAATGTTATTTTAATCGAGAAAATGTCATGTAATCATGTTTTATGTTGGCTATACTAGACGATATAACCAATAAAACATATACTTAAATCTAATGTACATAACCTTATAATACATATAATAGATAAATCACATTTTTTTTTTCAAATTATCTAACCTAACGAGTTCAAAAGTGATAATTATCTTATGAGTGTAGTGACATTATTGATATGACTCACGTTGTTATCTTTGTGTCTAGCAACATATTGGGTCAACCTCCAAAGAAAGATAAAGAAGGAAAATCAAAGAAAAAGAAGCTATCACAGACAGAGGTGAAGGCGGCTGATGCTGCTCCCGCTGATGAGCCTGCAAGGCTGCCGGAGCCCGACCCAATCCTCGCGGCGCCTGAGCAAGAATCAGACACTGGTGAGTGCCGCTTCTATTATCTCTAATAATGTTATACTCCTTTAGAATCACCAGACGAAGATGCAGATATTTTTCAACATTTTCAGTAGTCGATGTTGCTCACGTTCAGAATTTACAGCACGAAAATGAATTTTCGTAGAATTTTGTGCTTTTTGGGGTCGAGCATCGTAAAAAAGTTGTTTGTTCAGTCACTCATTTGAGGAAGTTCATAATCAAAGCTTAATCATAAAATAATCTAGTGTATTTCTACTTTAAACTTTAAAAACACTCTATTCATAGAACAAGTACCTATAGAAAAATTGGGTAGTGTGGCCACATGCAGTAGAAGATTTTACATCTATATTCTGTATCATAACTACACTACATCAAATACATCGCACCATTGTTATGTGTAAGTAAGTGTGTTGTGTTGTGGGTAAGTTTTTCTTAATTTAAAACAAAATAAAATCAGCAAGTTTTATTGAATATTGTGCAAAGAAAGACTTCAATTGTCCACAAAGGCGCAATAAACGTTATTTAGCCTGTTTGTTAACCAATTGGTGCCTTGAAAACAATGGGGTCATATAATTTAATTTAAATACAAGTTCAAACATTATATTTGTCGATTTTTCTTTGCGCATAATTGTCGTTGGCAAGTTTTTGCTCCTGACTTCTTTTGAAACATAACTCGACATTAATGGATTTTCATTGGAAATTGCTGGTGGCTAAAACACGCCAACAACAAAATTCCATACAACTTTGCTGGCACCTATTCGAGTACCGCGGCAAGGCCGACTTTGCTCAAAGAAGGTTGTCAAAACAATGACCTCATTACGAGCTTTTTTGAGTAAAGGTGCATTTTTATCTGGAGCTTGTAATCTTGTTGCGCAGTTATCGATTCGGCTAAGGTCGTCGCATTTCCGGAGAAGGCCTCTGAAGACATGGACACTTCAACGCCTGAGCCCACTGTTACGAAAGAAGAGGTTCGTATAAAATTTCATCCTTAAAAGTGGAGGTTAAAAAAAGAGTAAAATTGAGAAAGAATATAACTGTCTTCTAATATAATTCTTCAATTTTATTTTACACTAGCAGCGAACTGCGATTTCACCAGCTATTCTAAAGAAACCGAATAGTTTTCCGGGATATAAAGTAGCCTACATGTGTATCCAGGGTATAAGCTACGAACTACAACTGCCTAAACTACTTAGCTACCTCCTTCTTATCCCAAAAAAATATACATTCCTATGGTAAAGCGGGTGAAACCGCAGGGCGCTGCCAGTTTGACATAATAATGAGACGGGGACACATAAAATCTCATCACACTAATATTATAACTGCGAATGTTTGTGTGTAAGTGCGTAATTGTGTTTGATGCCACTGAACTCCGTAAGGGCTGAACTGATTTGGATGAAATTTGGTAATATAAGCTTATACTCTGGATATCCTGGACTAACACATAATTTATTTTTAATCCCGAAAAAAAAAAACCGTTTCTTTAGGATAGCGGATGAAATCGCGGGGCGTTGTTAGTAACATAATGAAGCAATATAGTACACTTTTTATGTTTTGGTTGAAAAGTTGCAAGAAAAATTACTTGCTGTGTCACCCCCTTAAGATAGACTTCCGTGCATCACGGCCGATCGTAGTCTCTCGCAGACATCGGAAGCGGCGCTATACATTTTCAGTGCTAGTATTGTCGCACTGGCCGCGCATGTTTAATGGCACGCAATAGATAGCGCGCGGCTGAGAACGGCCGCGATTCACGGAACCTTTAAATGGTAAAGTTTCATCACAAGTGTATTTATTCATTCTATTTCAATGTTACAGACGTCAAAAGCCCTCCAGCCGGTAAGTAATGATGAGAACTACGTGACTACTCGCCCATCTCCATCCAATTCTGTAAGTTATCTAACTTCCCGCCTCAATCACACTAATATTATAAATGCGAAAATTTGTGTGTAAGTAGGTAAGTATGTATGTGTGTTTCTTCCCGTTAAACTCTGTTAAGGCTGAACGGATTTGAATGAAACTTGGTATGGAGGCAGCTTATACCCTGGATTAACACATAACACATTTTATCCATATATTTTTCATATAGAGACAAATATATTGAAAGACACAGATTACAACAGATTATATATGGTAATAATGCGCGATCAGTGCCCCATCCATATTCATTATACAATATTTGGTAACTGTAGACAATTTTAGCGCTGTCAGATTGATTGCGATTTCTGTAAGGCCCGATCGACTTGTATCTTGGCCTTTTTAAACGAATTGGTAGTAAATCTTCACTCAGGAAGAATAACATTATAACAGTTTTAGATTTGATTACATATTTCCTATTGACAAAAAAAAATACTGTAATTAATATTTGTTTTTTTTTTCAAGGACGGATTTTCTTGCGTGATCTCTATGCACAACGGGGTTGTAATGCACACTTCGGATTCGCTCACGTCTACGCTGGGCTTCCCAAAGGACGTTTGGATCGGTCGCTCCTTCATCGACTTTGTACATCCTAGGGTACGTATGGTCTACAGAACAAACGCTTTTTCTGTACATAATTTTCCGTTGATGGAGTGAAAGTTTTTGCGTCAGTATTGTTAAAATAGTTTCACATTATTGAACATAAACAGCTTAGTTTGACTTTTCCAAGAAGTATGTTTATGTCTGTTTATATTACATTTTCAAAGTTTCAAAGCAATTTTCGTTTTAATATCTCTTAATTTGAAGAAAATCGAAGAAAAAAAATTTTTTTTCCAATAAGTTTCAAAAAAAAATTTTTTTTTGTATCTCGTTCGTGAAGTTAAAAAATATCATCATGAAAATTGCTTATGTTATGATAGACAGACGTAAAAGTTTTTGGATATTCACACTATCAGACTAATATTATAATGCGAACGTTTGTGTGTAAGTAGGTAATTATGTAAGTATGGAAGTGTGTTTGTTCCAGTTCAACTCTGTAACGGCTGAACGGATATAAATGAAATTTGGTATGGAGGTAGCTTATTCTCTAATAAACACATAGGCTACTTTTCATCTCGGAAAAATATTCGGTTTTTTGTAGAATAGCGGAAGATACCGCGGGGCGCAGCTAGTCTACAATAAGTTGAAAATGTGGATAGCTGTGGAACGACTATACTAATTATTAACACTAGGTGAGCCCGGATTAAACGCCTGGCCTGTATTAATAAAGAAGACAAAAAATAATTAATAGAAAAAATATATTTCCAGGATCACAAAACTTTCGCGTCGTTGATCACGAACGGATTGGCACTTCCGAAATCAGAAAATGGCAGACTAGATCAAGGTATTAATTTTGCTTTACACACCACTACTCGCATATTTGCAAGTATTTTTTTATACTGTTTGTGAATTTCCAAATAAGTATGTTGGATTTGTCTTTCATAACACTACAGAATACATATGTATAGTACAAATGAAACGGCCCCTCGCCAGTTCAAAATACGCCGCCGCCTGGTGAGGATCCAAGTGTAGAAATTATGGCAACCACCTCCCCAATAGGGGAGAGGCTTCGTCCATTATTGGACGTTTAAGAGCTGATAAGAATATGAAGGGTTGGCGCCTCAGTTTTTTTAATGCCCGCGGCTTCGCTCGTCTCTATATGTAAACGTAAACTAATCTCTATATGTACCTGTTTCATACATAAAGTATTATCCGGTGAGCACTAAAATGAATTGGCGGTAGCTTGTAAAGAATCAAAAACTCATCAACAAAAATCATATACATATAAGTTCATATTTTTAGTAACGTGTCTATGAACTTGGCCATTTATGAGTTTTTTTTTATTTCCAAACATGCTTGCATGCCAAGGGGCCCATTTTACCCCTTTAGAAGTGAAATTTCGCAAAATCCGTTCTTATTGTTCACCTAGGCCATTTGAGGAGTATTGGGTCCAAATTTTACGTCTCATAAGCGGTAGTGCCTGTGCGTTGATTCATAAAAACAGGCTTGTTCTTTTATATATATTTTTTTACTATAGGACCAACAATGAAATTTCGAAAAAAAATCTGCTGTTCCATGCATTTTGTCGAGTGTCATTGACATTTTTCTTTAGAACGTCTTGTTAATAGTTGTTCATCACGATGAGTACATACATACCTTTAAATATTGTTGCACCTTTCAGTAACATCTTGTATATAGTTTTCTACTTTTACAGGGCCAGCGCATATATCAGGTTCGACGATGGTATGCCGCATGCGCCACTACAGAAGCTTGGTTACGGGTTTCGGAGTTAAAGATTTCGTGGTTGCCTTCATGCCCTTTCTGCTAAAGTTCTTCTTCAAGGATTACAGAGACGACGACTCAAAAGTAATCTACTTAGTCATCCAGGCGACATCTTTTCATTGTGCGTTCAAGAGTAAGTAATACATATTTTATAAACATACTCTGTGCATATGTTTTTTTTTTTCTTTTTCCTCCTAAGAGGATTTTGGCGTCGCACGTCTTATGCATTTGCCAGTGTCAAGTATACATATATATTCTCAAGTTTTGTTAGATATTATCAAATAAGTCATAGTCACGGTCAAAGTCAAGCAAAGCAAGTCACGGTCAAGTCCAAGTCATGCCCCAGTAAAGTGGTGAAAACTTTACTAGAGCCTTCTATGGAGTTTTGGAAACAACACGAAAATTCACGTTTTACGACATTATACCATTCACCAACACTCGTGCATGTACACGAACACTTAACGGGTAGAAATTCACCGTTTTTACACATTAACACTCGAAATAACACAAGTTTTGGAAAATAATAAAATGACGCGACATGAGTTCTTCACGTTCCCGCCAAAACTCCGTGCATATGTTACTCGTAATTTATTTAGTTTCGCGGTGAATCGACGTGCGGTGAGGTGGAAAAAATATTTGATTCACTCTTATCAGTTCAGTGAACTATTTCATTAATTCATATTCTAATGACTTCCTTGAAGAGCCATTTAATAGGCACTTTAAATAATTGATGACATTAAACGCTTATTCATTAATACATTAATCAAACAATTGATTTACAATGTATAACTATTAATTAATTTAATGTAAATTCAATTTATAGTTCCGTTCTTTTGAATGATGAGACCCGAATTAGATCATCCCTACGAGTTGAAAGTTGGCAACTTTACTTTGAAAAGTGACATTTCGATCTGTCAGTTTACTCCGTCTGATTAAAAATTCGATTGAGTTTTGGCGATAACGTAAAGAATTCATATCGTGTCATTTTATTATTTTCCAAAACTTGTGTTATTTCGAGTGTTAATGTGTAAAAACGGTGAGTTTTTACCTGTTAAGTGTTTGAGAACATGCACGAGTGTTGGTGAATGGTATTATGTCGTGAAACGTGAATTTCCATGTTATTTCCAAGACTCCATAAAAGGCTCTTTTAAAGTTTTCACCACTTTACTGGGGCATGACTTGGACTTGACCGTGACATACTTTGCTTGAGAATTAGACTGTGACTATGACTATAATTAACTATGATTAATAATATTTAACAAAACTTGAAAATATATAATGTATACTTGACACTGGCAAATGCATAAGACGTGCGACGCCAAAATCCTCTTAGAAAGAGAAGAAAAAAAAAAACGATTTTTGAACGCTACGGCTTGTCTCGACTGTACATACGGTTTGTGTTATCTTTCAGTTACCTTTTGAAATTTCCAGGCCCTAACGAACTGGTTCTAAAGCCGATTCCCTTCGTGATGCGACACGACGCAGACGGTGTTTTGGTGTACATAGATCCTCTCTCGGTCCCCTACTTGGGATTCCTGCCTCAGGATATTCTGGATAAAAACGCTCTCCATTTGTATCATCCCGACGATCTGTCTTACTTGAGATTTGTCTATGAAAGCATTGTCAAAGAAGGAAGCGTTTCAAGTTCGAGGCCGTATAGGTAAGATACTTTTTAGTACACTTGCTCGTAATGTGGATCTTATTACATCGCTTTTAGGCTCATAATCCAAGATATTGCCGATTATGACGTGCGTGCCATAGGGGGCATATCGCGATCCACATCGACTAGACCACAGTTTAGCTTAAGTTTCATTGTATTTTCGGATTCTAATAAAGTTTTATTGTGTTGTATAATTGCATAGATTCGCGAATAAAATGCTTGTTACTTATTATTTTTACAGAATAATGACTCAAAACGGCGATTTCATCAGAGTTGAAACGGAATGGTCCTCGGTTACAAATCCATGGTCGATGAAACTTGAGTTTGTTATTGCTAAACACCACATCGTTGAAGTAAGTATTACTTTAGAGCATTCCCTCTCCAACACCACCAAAATCTCCAAAACTCCTCAAAACACTTTAAACGCTTTTGTCTCAGAATATTTTATCGTATTAATAATTAGTCGATTTAACCCGGCGGGAATGTGGTACAAACAGGGTACGCCGAGGATGCAGATGGTGATATTTCCTATATTTTATTTATATATTTCTTCTGTAAATGTTGTTTTTTTTTTTTAAATAACTGGAACAGTAAACATACAAATGGGATATTGTTTTAATGATTTTCATTTAAAAAAGATATTTTTTTTTAAATAAAAATACTTCAATTTTATTAATTTTACAAAATAATCAACTTTTGCAGGATTGTTAGAAACCTCACAAAATTGATACAAACAATTTTTCTTTCACAAATATATAAAAGGATAATTAATATTCATCATAAATTCAGTAATTAATCAGGCTTATAAACTGTTAAACACCTGCGGTCCTGGCACATACATAACAGAAAAGTGTATTAGATTTTTGACTTAATTTCGTACTCCAAACGTTAAGATATCATTATTGTAAAAGTGATCAGTCTGTGATGTCTAGAATAAGGACTCACATGGCATGTTTTCCGTACACCAATGGTACACTGTTAGCAACTTCCAAAGAAGATTCTTCTTTGAATTTTTTGGTGTCAAGATAATATTTCGCAAGTCAGATTGTGGTATATTGTGTTCGCTGAGAGTGTTATCACTTAATTTTGCTCGGTGTCACCACCCTGACTGCGCTCCTATCACATGAGTTATTACGCTCCGATAGTCTTCATTATTAACTGGTGTCTCTGTCGGGCAATAACGTATACGCCCAGATTGTAGCTACTCGTTGTCATTGTTGGCCAAAAATAGAATATATTCGATAAAAAAATAAACCAAAACATGACATAAAAGTGCTAAATCTCGGTTAATTAGGGCGGTCATTTTGACCCTATGTGATGTTTGCGCACTATTACCTTCTGACACGAGCATCGGCCAACTGAGTGGTGGTGTGTGGATAGCAGGGACACGAAACAAAACGAGGAGGGTCAAATTGACCCCTGCTCGTCCTCGCCGTGTTAATTTATTTTTCAGTATACATAAAATATTTAATTATATACATTACTAAGCTTGTTATTTAAAAAAACGTTATGCATCTACCCTATAGTAGGTTATTCCAATGTCGGAGGCATACATCTTTGAAACTGGCTGGCTATTCAGCTTAGGGCTGATTTATCAATCGTCAGATAACTGTTGTCTGAGGAACAACTTTAAAAAAAGCTGTCAAACCGACATATTTATTCCTCAGCTTACAGTTATCCGACGATTGAAAAATCATCTCTTGGACGAGTCTCTTAAACAATTTCCAAAAATTAACTGATCATTGTCTGCACTACAGGGTCCGTCCAATCCTGACGTGTTCCAATCGCCAGATACTGAGAATCATTTCAGAATTTCGGAAACGGATAAATACAGAATGCATGCTATCAGAGATAGCATCATACGAATCATGAACGAGGTAAGCATTCGTGCATAAAGCTTATATTAGCTCCATCTTCGACTTGGCCCAAGGGGTGCGGATGGCATTACAGCTCTGCGGGACCAATTCGAGGAAAAGATAACTACGCAACGACTGAATATTCTAGCACTTATGCTATTCCTTACCTTATGCAGTTTCCGTTACCACGGTAATTATAATATGTAATAATAATATATCTGGGACATTTTTGTACACACGGTCATTTGACCCCAAACTAAGCAAAGCTTGTAATATGGCTGCCAGAGACTGATATACGTACATAGATATTTTTAAATACATACTTATATAGATATTAACACCCAGACATAGAACAAACACAAATGTTCATCACATGAATGTTTGTCCTAGATGGGAATCGAACCCACGCCCCAAACACAGAAAGTAGGTTCACTACCAACTGAGCCACTGGGGCAGTCCAATTATTGTAAATGAAGCGATGGAAGTTGATTCTACTGTTTTTTTTTGTGTTAAATGACTAAGCCCTATGTTTCTATATAATTTACAAATAATTCTATATTATTATTCTGAAGCATCTTTATGCAACGTATCCGGAGAATCTTTGCAGTCCTTTTTACCCGACTGCCCAAGAAGGAGGGTTTTTAGGGGGGTATGTAAGTATGTTTGTGTGTTCCTATAAGACGTCCTGTAGTCGTAACGGGTTGACCGACTTTGACAAGCGAGCTGTCGTTGGATTCCTCTTGTATGTCTGGAGTGTCATAGGCTACATTTTGCAGTCGGGTATTTTGTTCTCCTTTTAACTATATTACTTGTTATGAAACTTGTTATTACAAAGTTTTATTTAACTTGCTATGTTTGTATGTATGTAACTACAATATAATTGTTATGTTGCATGCCTGTCAAGTTCCGATGACAATACAAAATTATGACAGCGAGCTGATCTGATGATGGAGACGGAAGGTGGAAAACGGAACTCCTCAAAAACTAACAGTAGATTCATTGAGTTTGCATTCATTTTAATCATCCAGTAACGGATTTTATAAAATCTTGTCTGGAAAAATATATATTTCCACAAAAACTTATTATAAACCTTGTTATTTTATGTTTTGTTCAGACGCGTACCAAGCCGGCGGAGGCGGCAAAGCAGGAGATGGGTAAGCGGTGCCAGAATCTGGCAACCTTCATGGAATCTCTGATTGAAGAAACGCCGAAGCCGGAGGACGATCTCAGATTGGATACATATGAGACACAGGACCGTGACCTCAGCTACTATGTGAGTTTTATGAAACACTAGCTGCGCCCAGCGGTTTCTCCCGCTTTTCCACTGAAACCGAATATTTTAAAGTAAAGTAAAAGTAGCTTATGTGCTAATCCAGGGTGTAAGCTACCTCTATAATATAATTTCATTAAAATCCGTTGAGCCGTTACAAAGTTGAACGGGAACAAACACAATTACCTAATTATATACTTACACCCAAACGTTCGTATTTATAATATTAATGCGATGTACCTGGGGGCAAGTATGAATCATTACGAAATGACTTATTGAATTACATACAATATTTTTTAATTTTAAATTTAAAACATTCTAGGATTCGATTCGTATCTATGCACTTGAATATTCTTACTTTCTTACTGAGCCATAGAGCTCTGCTTGATCTATGAAAGAGTTTTTTTTAGGAATGAGATTTCATCATCATCGTCATCATCAGTCAGAAGTCGTCTATTGATGAACAAAAGCACACCCTTAGAGCGCCACACGGAATGACAATCTGCCATTTGCATCCACCGTTGTCCGGGACTTTCACAATGTTGTCGGCCAACTTACGGGGAGACCTACCTACGTTGAGAAAATGGCAAACATTTTCGTTGCGGTGTAAAAACAGTAGTGTCGTTTCGCAACTGCTACGACATTGCGGCGAAAATGGCAAACATTTTCGCCGCAGTTTCCTAACATTTTTGTATTATTTCGTAACTGCATTGGGTCGAAAATAGTTTTATGGGTTGCCTAGAAGAAACCAGTTCACTAGCAAATTTAAGTAACCCACACTGATAAATAATTTCGTAATATTTTTTCGTGTTTTTCTTGTTAAATGAAAATAAATGTAATGGTGTCAATTCTGTTGTACCACTACCTAAACTAAAATAATCTGACAGAACTAAAATTATCTATGTCTCTCTTCATTTTCAAATGTTAGACAAGGATAGCAATATTGTTAGAGAACATGTTTTTTTTAAAATTGATCTTGGTGACAAGACGCGCAATCCGCCCATCTGTTGTTAAACGCCAGTGCCACCCAGAATTGTGAACTTCAACAGTTCAAAACCACGAGCGGCAATGCACTGCGCTCGTCACCCAGAGATATTCGATGATAAATCTCTTTATGCCCTGTAGTTACGCTGGAAACGTTGGCCTTCAATACGGAACACAGTAATGTTTTCACACTACTGCTTGGCGGCTGAATAACTAGTAAAGGTACTTCCTCAGGTGGACCCTGCAGAAGAGCCCTACCAATACTTAAGAGTACATCGTACAACAGAATATTAACGCAACGTACAACAGAATATTAACCAGTGAAATATTAACGCAACGTTATGATTTACAGGAAAGAGATTCAGTGATGTTAGGCGGTATATCGCCACATCACGACTCGGACAGCAAGTCTAGCATTGAAACACCGCTCAGCTACAATCAACTGAACTACAACGAAAACTTACAGAGGTAAGACGACTAATGTGAATTTGTCTCGGAAAAATTAGAAGGAAGTGGTACATACATTTACAGCTGCCAATGTACATGATATGGTGTGCGGGAGCTGATATGATTTCAGTCACTGTAGCCTGGGCGAGCGAAGCCGTACGTCACACTAATATTATAAATGCGAAGTTTATGTGTAAGTATGTAAGTAAGTAAGTATGTAAGTGTGTGTTGTTCCCGTTCGACTTTGTAACGGCTGAACGGATTTGAATGGAATTTGGTATGGGGGAAGTTTACAGCATGGGCACATATAGGTTACTTTTACACCGCGGGTGAAACCGCGGGGCGCAGCTAGTATTATAAATGCGAAAGTTTGTGTGTAAGTATGTAACTGCGTTTGTTCCCGTTCAACTCTGTAACGGCTGAACGGATTTGAATGAAATTTGGTATGGAGGTAGCTTACACCCTGGATTAAAACATAGGCTACTTTTTATCTCGGAAAAATATTCAGTTTTTGTAGAATATCGGGTGAAACCGCGAAGCAGCTAGTAACTAATATTTTGATGTTATCAACGTTCATATAGATTGTACACGTGTTTCGATATATTACAAAAGTAATTGTCTTCTTCTAAGGTACTTCCACAGTCAGGAGTTCAACGAAAATTCCAACCCTTCCGAAAGATCTAATGAACCTGGACAGAAAAATGTTACATTATCTTCTAGGTAAGTATTTTTTCTCAAACATTGTATCTAATCTAGATTAGATACAAAGTGTGAGAAACATTGTATCTAATCTAGATTAGATACAATGACCAGTCTATTACTTCAATGTACCTAAAGCATTTTGTCGGTCTTTTGTCTCCTGTAATATCTTTTATAACCCACTTGCACGTAAAGTAAATCTTATGACAACGCTTCTAGGCTCATAATCCGAGATATTACGCACGTTTGTTTTTCACTTTCCATCCCGATTAAGTTAATTTTGTACCTCACTGCAAGTTATATATATGTTGACGAAGCATTCTTTATTTAACCTGGTAATACAGTTTTTTTTAATACCAACAAAGAGTTTTATGCGGGCAAAAATAGTACACATATTATGATAAATAAACATTTAATTTGATCAAATTATTCACAATTCACAGTAGGTTATATTATAAATACAAAAATATATGCTTTATGAAAGCTGTAACGCACACGTCAATTTGATCGCCGACAATCGCCAATTTGATTGGACCATAGACAATTCTGACCGGACCTAGAGTCATAGACCTTAGAGTCTGACGGTTGTCTATTTATCTCTGTGTCTGGGTTTTTTTTTTCTTTCTTTCTTGGCATCGCACTCTGTGCATTTTGCCATTTTCTGTATTAGGACTTGTGTTTCTATAAACGGGGAAACCATAAGTCGCGAAATAATTATAGGAAAAAAAAATTAACTTTTAGGAGAGGAATATGGATCAGGAAAGTAGGATTCATGGTAATTATAATTTTATATTTTTAGATAAAAGAAAAATTGATATAGTCTGTGTCTGGGTGTTAGTCGCGTTATCACGGCTATACAGCTGAACGGACTAAGCTGAATTTTTGCATAGATATTGCTTTAGGGTCGGAGACGGACATAGGCTATAATTTTGTAGGTCCACGCGAACGAAGTCGCGGGTAACAGCTAGTATGAAATAATATCTTATTGGGTATAGATAACACAATATCCCGTCAGGATCGAGTTTGAATATATTACGTAATGGGCTTACAAGAAATCGAGGTTAGATTGCCGGAAACTCGAAGAAGTCATGTCGCGTCATTGTATTATTTTACAAAACTTGTGTAATATCAAACAAATGTAACAAATGTAAGCTTTGTAGTTTTATTTTGTGTGTATTATGTTTAGTCAATAAAGACAAGGAAGAAAAAAAAAAATTAACTTCATAGTTCGTTTCTTTCAAAATTTTTTTTTTTTTTTTTGTATACACTAATTCTTTTATTCCATTTTCAGCACGAGCTTTGCTCCAATAGTCGAGAATACCGAGCAAAAGCCGAGCTCGAGCGCGGTGGCTATCTACGTCAGCAACCCCGAACCGGTCCCGGTGAGCTGTCATTACGTGAAGCTCACGGAAACCATTATACATAAGTAAGTACAGCAATAGAAAAATTACACAAGTAGAATGACAATCTCATACAAAAAAGTGTACCCCCGAAAAAAACAGCATACAACTAGATGGCGGTTACGTATTTAGCTAATGTTCAAAAGCCGATGACAGTATGGTTACTAATTATAGAAACATAGTATTTGTAGAATATGTCCGCAATTTAAAGTTTAGTTCTAATTAGTTTCAATATACGACGTAAAAATAATGTTTTCAAAGCCATCTCTTGAGAACCTAGCGTGTTTTGCAAATAAAATTTATAATTCTACTGATATTACTACTGCAAAAATATTCATAACAAGTAGTTTTTTCTGCGCATGAGAATCACGAATGAGTTAGCTTGGGTTTCTATTTCATGCCAAGCAGAAATTGTGTCGACCGTGTCGCAATTCGAAGCATTAGCGACATACAACAAAAGTATATGAATAAGAATTATGCGTTATGGCGTCTGAAAAAACAAATGGTTATAACTGCTCCGTGGATATCAGTATGATAGTGCATGGTCCGGAGAAAGATATCGATTCATGTAAGTTTTATGAGTGGCCGCTATTTTAAACAAAAAACAAGATGGCGGACCGTGGTATGCCAGGCTTCATAAAATATTCAATTTATCAAATTCAATAATATCGAAATTTGCATTAAACAGACACAATACCGAGATGGAAAAGGAAATGGTTAAGAAGCACAGGGAATCGCGATCCAGCAAGGGTGAAAGGGAAAAGGCCTCCAATGATTCGAGAAAAAAGAAAAAAGAACACTTGGCGCGTTGCAACGCGAACTTCCGTCCAACTTCAGCCGGCGACATTTCGACCGAGCATCGGGTAAGTTTTTTTATTTATAGCTTGTTTCCTGTTTTTTTACCCTATCCGGGGATAATAAAAGTGTACTACGTTCGCCCTCATTAAGTACACTAATACAATTCCTTTGTTTATTTTTTTCGTGGCCGTACAGTTTTACACAACAATTAATAATTAATCCCGATGCACCCGCGCAGTAGACCCATTTTAGTAGAGCGAGAAACTTCGACACACCAATAGCAAAGTAGAGTTCTACGCGCGCTAAAATCTTGCGCTGCTTATTGGTCGATCGATTTCGCGTCAAAATCGCGCTTGCCCGTGCGCCATCATATTCGAATCGTATCGGCACAGAGCTAAGAATGCATAGAAAGCAATACTCTGCCATTTGCGCTTGCAAATAAAGTTCAATATAGAATATAGATTACTTACACAATCGGCTACTGTCGAAAACCGGTCTGCGCTTTTATGCGTAACCTTGAGATAGCCAATGAGAACGTAACCCAAACGCAGTCAGGCAGCGCTTGGAACCAAGACGATGGGCCCAGCGGGAGGCATCCACAACTACATGGGGGGCATTCCCGTCTTTGAATTCATATTATTAGAAGTGTCCGAGGAGTGATTTTATTGTAAACTTTCAGATGGGATCGAGAGGTGTTAAGCGCGCCTTAAAGCCGCAATACAACGAGGAGCACGCGCTGAAGCACCACTGCCCCTCGCCGCCGGAGGTGTACCGCCACCCGTTTCAGGCCGTGCCGTCACCGCTCTCGAAACCCCTTGTCCCACTCACTCCAGTCGTCGTCGGTGAGAAACTAGCAACATTTTTTTTTAATTACAAATTGCATGAACGTTTGAACCCTAACCTGCTTGATGGTATGCGACTATGTTGCCGACTATCACCACTATCAAAACAAATATTTTTATTTTTATTTTTACTTGTAACATTTCGACCTACAATAAATAGCGCCACGGCAGGGGTCCATTTGTTAAACTACAATTTTGTACGGGTTTATATTATCTTGCTGCTGAGGACGGATCCTTTCCAAATCTATCTTAACTAATATAATACATTCGAATGTAACCCTGTCTCTCTGTCTGGGTGTTTGTCGCGTTATCACGGCTGAACGGATTAAGCGATTTTATAAGAAGTCGTGGTAAACAGCTAGTAGAGAATCTATGTGCAATGAATAAATGTTCAACCATAATAATGGTCCGGTTTAGACTTACTAGCGGCATTATGTGCTTCCAGTAGTTTCCATTGGAGGCTCGTCTCTTCATTTTCAGTTGTTTGCGCTAGACTATTTTTCCTACTGCTTACGGGCAATTCCCTTAAATATATAGTTCTAGCATAGTAGCCATGTGGTAACCACATTTGCCACATTACCACATGTTGTGATAATTAGTGTTGAGCGCATTTTGACTGAACATATTGTAAGTGTTGTTAATATTCCAGCAGCGGACCAGTGGCAGACTTCGTCAAACAACGTAAATATGTACGGTATCGGCATGCCTCAGCCAATGCAGACGTTGACCCACATCCCACGTTTGTCCGTGTGCTCGGAATTGTCTAAAAAGCCTAGAAACCCCCATGCACCAGGTACAGCCTGTATGGATTCTTTGTCAGGAACTTCTACTGCGCCTCTGCCGGGCCATTCCAATACGTCTCAGCCGAGCGCATCCACTATGCCTCTGTCGGGCAGTTCCATTATGGCTCCGCCGGGCCCTTCCCATATGTCTCTGCCAGGCCGTTCCAATATACATTTGCCGGGCCCTTCCACCTTGCCTCTGCCGGGCCATTCCATTATACCCATGCCAGACCGTTCCACTATTACTTTGCCGGGCTGTTCCTATATGCCTGTGACGGCCACTTCCACTATGCCTCTGCCGAGCAGTTCAAATATGACTCTGGCGGGAACTTCGGGAATATCCAGCATGGAGCCAACGTTTGTTACACCCGTAATGCCAACAATACCTGGAGCGTACGGAATTCCCGGAATATCTGCAGCATCACGGATGCCAGTGATGCCTAACATGCCGGGAATGGCTGGTAAGTTGAAAAAAATTACACTACAATTATGACCAATTAAAGATTTGCGTTTGGGTCATGACGCCAGTTGATACAAAAATCAGTTGAAACGTCAAAGTCTTTTGGCCTAGTACAAGTGGCGCCGCAATAGTGACCACTTCTAGTCTATTTCCAGCGGTGGATTGATATGAGCTATGTTTTTTTTCTCTCTTTCCTCCTAAGAGGATTTTGGCGTCGCACGTCTTATGCATTTGCCAGTGTCAAGTATACTTATATATTTTCAAGTTTTGTTAAATATTATCAAACAAGTTATAGTCACAGTCAAAGGCGAGCAAAGCAAGTCACGGTCAAGTCCAAGTCATGCCGCAGTAAAGTGGTGAAAACTTTACTAGAGCCTTTTATGGAGTTTTGGAAACAACACGAAAATTCACGTTTCACTGCATTATACCATTCACCAACACTCGTGCATGTTTACGAACACTTAACGGGTAAAATTTCACCGTTTTTACACATTAACACTCGAAATAACGCAAGTTTTGGAAAATAATATAATGACGCGACATGATTTATTCACGTTCCCGCCAAAACTCTGAGCTGATGTTGTTGGTAACGAATTGTTATGATTGCAGGTATGTATCCAGTATACTACGCACCTTCGGCGGGGCCGTCGCCTTCGAGTTATAAACAGGAGGCTTTTCCTTCCACCAGCGGCTACCAACAAGCGACATGTGAGTCTTTAATGACAACTTTGATGATGATAACTCGACTACAGTAACTACGCTCGTGGTGGATTTGAAGATGAAATGCCCGAGGTACATTGAATACATAGAAACATTGATGCGAGGGATGTGGTCTGCCTCACGCACTCTCTCATAATTCGCCATAAGCAAAGTTCTGTGGACGGATGACATTTTGACATCTCCAAGTAACTAAGCAACACTGTAAGCAACTTTGTCGGCCTCTATTTCTAATCGGTTCATCTGATAAAAAAAATGGTGTAGGAAACCATATGTTTATTTTAAAAGACTTTTCCAATGATTTCAATGAATTCAATGAGCAATTCAAGACCCCACATGTGAGTGAAACGCGAAAAACATATTTTTTTTATCCCCACTTTAACACTAAGTCTTAGGATATTAATATAAAATTATGATTTTTTTATTCTTCCAAAATTGTCACATTAGAAGACCTTTTCAACGACACCCCCACGAGATGGGATACAGCGTTTTATTTAACCCCCTCTTTACACGTATGGGAACTACACTTATTTTACAAAAAAAAAAAAAAAACTATTCTTACCTTACTTTCTAACTTGGAGTATCGTTATGCTAAATTTCATGCATTTAAGTTTATAACTTTGGAAGTTACAAAGCTGTAAAGGGTTCAGACATACAGACAGACAGACTTACGAACTTACAAGGGTTCCTTTTACTACTACGGAACCTTAAAAACGCGACCGCGTGGAATGCGAAGCATTTATGTTGCACCCTCCTGGAGCGCGCAACGTATACTACGCAAGCAGTTTTAGATGTGCGGAGCGCGAACTATTTGGATACCACAGATCACACCTAGATTCTGCACTCAGGACACAAAACGCTCACCATTTACTAAGAGGACGCCGTCCTCTTTAATGAGAACGTTTGGTCTCAGCGGTTGGCGCTTTCTAGAAACTTTGGCGACTTTTTGTCGGAACAATGATCTCTTAGTACAGTATCTAACGCGATCAATGGTGGATACCCACCATATTTATAGCCATATTTATTAGCTGTACTCCGGTTTACGTTAAATTTCATCATAAGTATAACAATCGGGAGATTGCATTGTATGTTTTCTATTCCAGTGCCGTACGTTGTCCAACATCCTATATCAATGATATACAGGCAGCCGTTCGTCTATTCAGCCATCAACCCTCCAATCTGCCCGATGCAGCAGAGTCTAATGTCACATCAGACTATGCAATACTCAACATCGGTCAACCTCAACACCAGCAATTACGAACAGGTTAGTAAAAATCAGTTGCCCTTCTCTTTATCTTTTTCCTGAAATCGATTAAAAATAGAGTATAAGTCGATCGTTTTTCTTCATGCAAAGATTTGATAGTAAGCTATATAACACCATCACTACACATAGGCATGTAGCTCGAGCCTGCACTTGAATTTGGGAAAGTCCCTCGCCCCGTTGAAAGAGATGAAGAGCCCCAATACCCAAGCGACATCTTCCAGATTCTACCTACAGCTTACAGGCGAAAGCTCCATGAAAGCTCCTAAACGGGTATGCCGATGTCATGCTTTATCACCGTCTGATGTTGTTACTGGTGCTAGTGTCTTTACCACTGTCGTGATGCATTCAGGCTTCCGAATCGTAAATCAAGTTATGTACTGATATAGGCTCATAGTGTGACGCAGACACTTATTGGTTTTTTTTAACACCCTTTAAAGAGTGAGAGTGTCTCGATTCTTTATAAGTACATTACGCGGTTCTTACGTCAACTAAGACCATTAAATGACTATTTCATTCAATCGGGTCCACCTAAACACCTAAACAATAATTTGTATTATTGTTTATTCTGTGTGATCGTCTTTTGCTTTTGCGCATCGTTCATCTGACTGAGTTAAAACTTTACATTTGCGAAGCCGAAAGCCGAGTGCGGCCCCAGCCTATTTATTCTTAACTTCTAGTTATTGCAGTTTGTTACACTATGAGCCTCATGCGGGAAGTACTGTTGCGGGTACTTCCTTACGATGTTTCAAAATGTATTGTGTCGGCACAGTAGACAGAGAAAGCAATAGACAATTGAGACTCGCATTTAAAAAAGAAAGAGAACAACTTATGCATGCGTCTTGTAAATAAATGAGATCGACCGATATAGGTTTTTGTTACAAGCCGCGTGTCGGTTTTTTCAACGTCTTTGCTAATCAAGCTAACATTTATTTGGTCGTTGTGAAGTGGTCAAGTTTATCTTGACACATTTTTACATTGAACAATATACTTGCTGATCTGCATTTGTTGTAAATGTGAGAAAAACTTATCATAACATATCTTCTATTTCATTTGGGCACGCTACCCGAAGTTATATTGGTTTCTCTTTCTATGGTCAGCATGTTTGCATAAACTTTTGATGTTAACTGAGTTACACGAAGACTCGCTCTACCCTTTTGGCAGTGCCAGTGTGCAATATACATATTTTTTTTTTTTTTTTTTTTAGTTTAATGTCTCCTCTCATTATTCATCAGCAGGTTTCGTATAACGGTATTTGGCAGCTTTTCTTTATCGAATCTGTAAACCGTCCTCGACGAAAAATGACAATAGGTATGCACGATGATTTATAGTTATGATATAAAATCAACAGGCAGCATGGCCAGGGAAGCGTGTAATTTTTTTTTTTTGTCAAAAATAAGACAAACTATTCTTTATTTGGCTACGTTATAAAGTGTTGAGATGTCGCAACGTGTCTTTCTTAGTGTTGTCATGTGAAAAATTTGTTGCGCGGATGTTTTGACAGCTCCAAGTACACCTCCAAATAATATTGTCCGGAACGTGAAGAGGGCATGTCGCATTATTGTATGATTTTCCAAAACTTGTGTTATTTCGAGTGTTCAAAACGGAGTTTTTTTTATCCATAAGGTGTTCGTGAACGTGCCTGAGTGTTGATGAATAGTATAATGTCGTGAAATGTGACTTTTCGTGTTGCTTCCAAAACGCCAACCCTTGGAATTGATCGTGACTTACTTTGCTTGACTCAGATAATGACTGAGACTTGTTTTAACTGCACACTGGCTAAACACACGTGTGGAGCCATAACATAAGAGAAAAAATATATGTTGGTGTTTTGTCCAGAGTTATTCCGATATGGTGGCTTCTTCATCCACCTCGAACTGTGGAAAGTCAAAGAACACACGCACCTGTGACGAGACAGCGGACAAGACAGACGGCGAGTCGAGCTACTCCTCATTCTACTCGTCCTTCTTCAAAACTGACTCGGGCAGCGCCGACGATAGCGGTGAGCAGAAGAATAAATCCAAGGACAAAAATAAGGTACATACTTTTTTTCATAAAGTTAAAAAAAAAAACGGTTGCAATGACAGTGGTAAATTATTTTGACAAAAAATATTTTCTTTAGTGACATTAATCAGAGAGGAAACAGGGGAATATGTTTGTGTGGAACTGCCTACCATAGTTATCACCTAATGTGAGTTCGAAGCGCGTTGATCAAAGTCCATTATCATCATCAGCCAGATGATTTAATGTCATTAAGCAAACTCTTTCAGTTCATAACAGATAAATAAAGCAAGTAAATACTAACTAGTAATAATTAATATTAAACGTACCTCTTTAAAACTTTTCAGTTTTGGACGAAAAACGCTGATGGGGATGGTTCATTGCCACACCAGGGTTCGACGGAAGCGATCGCCCTTTCCGGAAATGGGAAACCGGCTCGCAGAAGGCCCGCGCCCTGGAATGAACAAGTGAGTAACTATTCTATTTAAGAGCCCTATCCCGGTCACAGAAATCATGTTTTGTCAAGAAATGTTTTTTTTTTACATGTGAAGGCGGATGGTCCAAAGCGAGGTCGTCAAGAGATAGCTCTAAAGTTGTTATTTATATTTATTTTGTTTTTAGTATATGCAAAATAAATTAATAATAATTAATTATAATTTAATAAAAAAAAAAAACCCAAAATAAAAACGTTTAAATTAGGGCTCCAAATGACAATAACATTTGATTAAGCTGTTTCAAGTGAGAACTAAAAAAAAAAAACAAAATAACAAAAAAAAAAAAACACCAAAAAATATATTTCAATACAAAAAAAATTAATAGATATGATGTAGGGAAGCCGCCTACGAGAGGTTGTTGGCTGGTTACCAATAACTCTGTATAGATACCGCATTACGAGATTTTTCCAACAAAAACTCACCAAAATTATAATTATAGCAAAATTATAGCGCGGGTTGCAGGGACTGCTAGCTTTCTCATTGGCTATCTCAATGTTACGCCTACTCGCAGCTAGCAATGATACAATGAGAGTACATTTGTATAGGTGTTTTTTTACACATATTATTTACTGTGCTATTATGTGCTACTGTGCTATAGTGTGTGTTATTATGTACTGAGTGCGGAATCTAGGTGTAATCTGCGATATTCGCCAAAATAAAAGATAACGGAATGTAAATTTGCGTACAAAATTTGTAAGTTGTTCAAATTTTTTGAATCTCATTCATTTTACATTGTCAAATTTTTTATAACTACTCTTGTGGTTCAGTGGGCGGATTTCCACCTGAGCTGTAGGTTGTGGGCTAGATTCCCGCCCAGGACAAACATTTGTGTGATGAACATGGATGTTTGTTCTTTGTCATGTAATCTATGTATATATTTACAAAAAAAAAAAGTATTTATGTATTCTATCAGTTATCTGTGAAAAACGTCCACCAATATTTATTTATTTAACTGCGAAATACGATTGATCAGGCCGTGAACGGGCGCCCATAACGCTAGCTGTTACTGTAGGTATTGTTACAAACCGCCTCGCCAGAGCTTCCACATCTCGGGGGTAGTTACTTGTGTCTTGTATTATCGTGGCTATCGTGGCTTGTCGCTAATCTTCACATATCACAAGCCATGGCGGAATTTTTGTCACAGAATACGCCAATGGCTACACTACAAGCCGGGCTTACACGAGCTTCGGGCTTATTTGCAGACTGCATGTAAATGCAATGCAGAAAGGATTAAAGGTACATTCTTAACTGCACGATGAGGCCTTACTGTACCTCCCAAATTATTACCCTCATAGACTCCGCATTACGTCTGTGTTCCGACCAACTCTCCAAAGTTAGAGGAAAGTATGGTTGCGGGGACGGAGGCAAAACGTTCCCTTTTGGACCCTTAGATACTGCATTACGCTTTTGTTCCGATAAAAAACCACCTAAGTTATTGAAAAGTCGGGTTGCGGGGACTGCGGCAAAATGTGTCATTGGCCCCATAGATTCCGCATTACGCTTTTGTTCATATAAAAACGAACCAAAGGTTTGCGGGTTGCGGCGACTGATGGAAAACGTCCACATTGGCTTTCATTGGTCCTCATTGGCATCATTTGCGCTTTGAACCTACCAATGAACCAAAAATTTATAGTTTATCGGTGTATTTTGACCGATGCGTTGCTCGCATCAGTCGTTCTAAGTGCGGAATCTATAAGGGGTTATTTGTGGTATAGCCTTACCGGCTCACCACAACCTCAGTTAATTAATGCACTTATTATGAACGTTCGTGATTCTGATTGCGACAGCATGCCATCCCGCTCGTACCAACTTACTCGCATTATGCGCGGTCCCGCTCGCGCATGATCACTAAGAGAAACATTCATATTAGGATGGATGTTGGCAAAAATATATAAAACTAGGAAATCGATTAAAATTCTATACTTTATTTATTTATTTATTTATCAATTCCTTTCCATTGGGTGGACATTAAAGGCCACCCCAATTCGCCCACCCATGGACCACAATCTATCTATCTATACTCACTAATAAACACATTTTTCGGTTAACCATTTAAAACTTTTGAGTGCAATTTATATATAATATCAAACCTTTATGTAAAGGTAAAATACATAGTTTTTCACGGTGTAGATAACACATTAAAAAAAACGAAATCGGATTACAATTAGGGTTGGGAAACAGTTGGAGCTTTTTGGAGGGATAAGTAGACGGTACCCTAATCTTAATGTTTTGTAAAAAGGGTCAGAACAAGTACAGTTGTTAAGTATGATGTAAGGGAGCCTCCTGCTAGAGGATGTAAGCTGGTTATCAATAACCTTATAGAGGCTCTGTTCCGTTCTTTGAAAAACTAGGTGGTATATGGCACAGACCAGTATCGCCATTTCTCGCGATGGAATAAAGTGACAGAAAAAAGTTAAAAATCCACGCTTATTTTTCTTGCATATTTCTAATTTCAGGTGAATATGACTACAGAACTGATCTACAAATATCAAATAGCAACAAAATCAATGAATGAAACGCTAGAAGCTGATAAACAGAAAATGGCGGCCATGGAACAAGTGAGTAGATGTCATTCATTCATGAATGTCATGTTCATTCATTTCGTCTTAGAAAGCTAAATGAACACATTTTGTATATAGATTAATTTACACGAGAACTCGTGTAAATTAATCTTTAATAATTTGACTACTGATTACATTTCTAATTACTAGTAATGCCGATGATTATGGTTCCCGGGGATATCCCCAAATTGCGACCAGAACCACCGATCGGAGGACGGGCAGCAGCATCCTGAGCGTTCTGCGATTCCCATGCCGCATCTCAAGCGTGAGGATTACATAGGGAGGCCTTTGTTCAGCAGTGGGCTTTTTCAGGCTGATAATGATGAAAATTATTGAGGTGTTTGCTCAGCATTGGGCAAGCATATAAATAACTAGATGTAACTCGCGTCTACAAAAAATACACACATTTTCCCAAGAAAAAAAAAACCCTATGTAAAAATTCAGCTCGATCCTTTCAGCCGTTTTACCTTGAAAACGCGACACACACCCAGACAGAGAGACAGAGTCACATTCGCATTTATAATATTAGTACAGTAAAAATGTGTGTGTGTGTCACCCGCACCATGCAATGTGGAATGGAGTGTAATAGTATGTTTTGTTCTAACAGCCGACTCTAGTAAACGAACAGCTGAGCCAGCTCTACCTGGACTTGCAGCTGCAAGGAGTGGCCGCGCGACTCACCCTCGAGGAAGGCATCACCAGCTCCAGCAGCTCGGGAGAGGAGACCACACCCAAATCGGCCACGGTATCTATAATTCTCAACAAATTACATCATATGAGAGATATCATACATATCAGAAAAACGAGAACGGAAAACATCGAGCTCTTATGTACTACATAGTGCACATTGAGCTATTTTATGTACTATATGGTACACGTTGCAAAAGTCACAGACAACAGGTGGATTTAAATGGCAAATTTTTGTTCAGTGTGCGCTCTAAGGGGTAATAGCTACTAAGTATTACTTCTAACTACTTAGTAAACATTGGGCTATTTCAAAAAGTAGTCGGGTAAAAAGTACGTTACCTTTTTGCAGGTGAAACCACCCCAAAAACATTATCCTTATTCTTGAGCAGTCGGGTAAAAGGTACGTTATCTTATTGCAGGAGAAACGCAAACGCGACTTCCACAAGCTAGCGATAATTCACGAGGAGAACGCGCCGCTTCCTTCCCCCGAGTCTGGGCTGTTAATACCTGAAAGTGCCATCGACAGCAATGACGTCCCTGCAGGTTCTAGTACATAGTCTCGGCAGACACTACATCCTTCTCTATATTAGACAGAGCGAGATTAAGTTTGATGCAATACTGAAATAAAGCTACTCGTATGACAGGGAGCGGAATCTAATGGCAAAGAGTGCGGTTTAAAATGTGCACATAGTTACCATTTGCACTGTCAGCGTGCAAAAAGTCGGCTTAAGATGCGCATTTATAGACCTGTCAGCCACATGGCGTCATTTTAGCGTGCTCACGGTGCTCACAAAAATGAGGTAGTGCACTGTGTGCGCTAATATTAAATTCTAATTGTCATCTGTGAATTTCGATATTCTCTGTTTTTTTATAGAAAAAAAATGGATTTAATGCAGGCCAAAGTCTTCTGTGAAGACAGAAATGAAACTGTGACCATCAAATTATGAGACACTGAGACAGATAACGTGAAAAATGAAACTATCTGACGTAAGCGCGCTAATGATCGGCTTAATTTGTTGGCGCGCTTTGAGCGTACTAACAATTTAAACTGATCGTAAGCGGTGTTTGTGGTTTTTGCACTGTGAGCGCATTTTAAACCGCACTCAAAACAATTGAAGTGTAATAGAGATGGGTCATTGTTTTTTTATCGACTATTCAAGATAGCGATACTTTTTAGTTTTGAACTCTATTCATTAACCAGCTTGGTGGCGTGCTAGATAAACTAGCGTGAACAATGTTGAAAAAGTTTAATTTTTATTCCAGGACCTAAAAGTATCTATCAAAATTAATCAAAATCTTCCTCCATAACTTAGATAAAATTAAATAATAGATAAATTGGAATAAAACCTAAGTGTTTTATTATGACTTTCCCCGGTGGCTCAGTTGGTAATAAACCTACCTTCTGTGTTCGGGGGCGTGGGTTCGATTCCCATCTAGGACAAACATTCATGTGATGAATATTTGTGTTTGTTCTATCTCTAGTGTTAATATCTATATAAGTATGTATTTAAAAATATCTATGTACGTATATCAGTCTCTGGCAGCCATATTACAAGCTTTGCTTAGTTTGGGGTCAGATGACCGTGTGTGCAAAAATGTCCCAGATATTTATTTATTATTTATTTATTTCAAAAATATAAGGCTACTTAGGTCTTTGCGCTGATAAGAAACGGTTCAATGTGTTTGAGTGAAATATATAGTGGAGATAGATAATATGCTGGATTAACACGTAGGGTACTTTCATCACCATCATCATCAGATTTCATCATTGTGCACGCGAGTGAAACAGCGGGCTCAACTACAGTCGAATTTTTAATCAGACGGAGTAAACTGACGGATCGAAATGTCACTTGTCAAAATAATGTTGCCAACTTTCAAGTCGTAGTGATGATCTAGTTCAGATTTTATCGTTTAAAAAAAGGTAACTATAAATTAGATGAACATTACATTAATTAATAGTTATAATTTGTAAATTAATTGTTTGACACCATTTATTTATTATTATTATTATTGAAATTGTAAATTTAAGGCAGAGTTTAGAATATTATTCAATAAAATATTTCAGTGAACTGACAAGATTGAATGAACCAAATATTTTTACCACATCGCTATTTTTGTTTTACGAAAAAGTGGCAGCACTCGTAATGCTATTTTGCTGCGTCTGATTTAAAATTCGACTTTACGTAAGCCAAGCATAGGCGCAGCTAGTTATAAAGTTTAAAAGTAAAAAATAACGATAACTTGAATAGTCGATAAAAAACAATGAACTATATCTAAAACCTCCCGGCGTATAATGTCACATTCTCAAAATAACATTTTAATTGCTTTGCCATAACATTCCGCTCTCTCATTATAGATTAGATAGAAACAAATTATCGGACAACACTGTTAATTGTTACCAAAGGGATAGAACGGCGAACATATCGATTACTCTAATATTTGCCGTTTATGCCGCTAATGTCGCTATGCCGCTAATATATACGTGATCAGAAATACTACGGCCGTGAAGACGCAATCCACCCCATGTTATTATTATAATTAATTAAACGTGACCTGATTTCGAGGTCCTGCTCAAAATTCTTGAATAAGTAAAAGATTAAATATAAATTAAAAATATTTTAATATTCATCACTATTACCATAGAAAAAGTATACGAGAAGAATGACAATCTCATACAAAAAGAGAATTGACATAGATAATTCAAATTGGATTGCAATATACGACGGAAAAAAATACCGAACCATAACGAATAAGTTACCTTGAGTTTCTATTTCATGTCGAGCAGAAATTGTGACGATCAGTCGCAGCGCCATCTACGTCCTTATTATTTTACTACATTCGGGTTACGAATCTCTCTATGGCCATTTGGCCTTTTCTTTGTATAATTTCTCTATGATATTACTGATATTACTTCTTATTATAATGTATGGAACTTAAAAAGCCTTCAAATGGTTTTTTCATTTTTCGCCTTTTTCGATCGAGTTGGAAACATCGGAGGGAGAAGAATACACAACATAGAGTTATTATTAATGCTACGTATACTATGTGTATTATGTATTTCGCCCGGTACAAAATATCTAGCATTGTCACTTTTGGCATTGATGATTGGTACACTCGTTGTAGTATTTAGTTTTTTTTTATTGGAGGTATTGTAATTTGATAGGTCGATTATAAGGAAATGTAAAAATTAGAAAAAAAAACCTCTCGCTTGACCATTTAATATTTGAAGATTATTTTTTCGGCAACTTATTCATTTTCAAAACATTTTTTAATATCACTTCCAGATGTAATAAAATTATTGAATGTTTATTGTGCATGTGAAAGGGCAAATAATTTATTAAAGCGTTTTAAAAATGCAAGTTAAAAATAACACATATTTTCGCGAAGCTAAGTGCCAAAATGAAAATGTACATTTGACGTCTTTCTTAATTTTGCTAGTCTAATTTTGCTTAGCATAGAAATAAGGCTTTTAGATATTAGATGTAAAAAATACAATTTATGAAAATAACAAATATATGGTACAAGTTTGTTATGGTTATTTGAAAGCATAGAATTTATATACAGCTGTGATAAAGACAAAATATTTTGCTAGGCTGTTTTTATAACCATTGACAATAAGTATGTTTAATAAATGAAATCTATTAAAATCTAGAAAGATAAATAACTCTTTATTAAATCCACACAAAGTATATAAAAACAGATACAGCGAGCTAGGCTTCTTATTGGCGGCCTTATCGCTTAAGACGATCTTTTCCAGGCTAGTAAAGCGTATCTATTTCTATACCAAATAATTAATTTTTAGAAGAAAAAAAAGACGACTTCATTCATTGAGAACCTTTTTTATGAAGTCATTTAAAAATAAATTTTATATCATCGCAAAATATCTTTTAATATTTTTATATTGACTAAGTGCTTATAGTCAAGTGGCAAGTGTGTTTTGTTTAGTTAATCTAAAGAAAATACATACGACCAAAAGTCACCCGGTATATCCAAAAGAAATCAAGCAAGTAGCAAGTATTGAAATCACTTTAAATACACTATTATGTATTTTTATTAAAGTTTATCTTGTTAATTACATCAAAAGAGTAACACTTAAACGGATGGTAAAAAAAATTATTGGTAACATTTATATGTAGAATCTCCTTAATTGTTGGTAAAATTTGTTAATAAAATTAAAATAAATTTTATATTAGAATTATTTAAAAATATTAAACTGTTGTGAGCTTATGAAATTATTATGATTAATATTATAATTGTACTGTTGATTCTTAATTATTACTTGGTTAAAAGTTTTAAGTATTGTTTAATTTTTCTATAACAATAATTTTACAAATAATTATTAAATTTATTTAAATGGTTGTTTTATACTTTTAAAATCTCGAATGCCAGATTAACTGCCTTACTGTCGCTAGCATTGATGCTGCGCATTCCTGACTGAGGATTTTTATGTTTATTCGTGATACGCTTAGGTTAGATTTAATTACTTTAAATCCATGTGTTTTGATAATTGCAGTTTTCTTTAAGTCATTAGTCGATAAGAAATAAATCCTAAAATTTTTGCGGATATTTTATTTCGTTATTGTTTCAATTTTGACTTTAAATGACAGATAATCCCCTACATATACCGCAATACGAGCTCGTTGTTTCAAAAAAACACATCAAAGTGAGGAAAACATGGGTTGCCGGGGAATGAGACCTAAGAGTTTCAATCGGCTACGCGTTCGGCGTGCTCGCGCCTTGCAGTGGACCAATGAGAATTAATTTTGACCACTTATATTTTGCCAACTCTGGCGATTATAACAACCATCCCCCTTCGGGCCGGTACCGAGTTGCTCGATGGCAGTCAACGTGTAAGAAAGAGCTCATAGGAACTTATATTTTTACCGATGCCTGTTGCGTTAACCTGTAAAATTTGAATAAGCCATCGGATTTTGACTCCCTTTAGTGAGGCGAATACTTCCCTCGCATTTGCAAAACTTGGAACCCTATTCTGAAAAGCTGAGATCTCGTCTCGAAATAAATGCTGAACTTCGAGATTTCTTATCATCAACGCTATATTTACTTATTTACGAGATATTCCATATGGCTAGCGTGCGAGATACATCGAGTGGTCGAAGGCAATCCAGACGAGAGACAATCGAGATTGGAATCTCGAAATCTACATCAATTTGTCATATCTCCGAATAGGGGATATGACCCTGAAGATTGCTACATCTGGGCCCGTACCGTGAGGTGCTTATTGCGATGATTGTTAGGCTCAGCCGAGAACGCTGTGCGACCATACACCTTATCGCGCGGCGATACGGTTCGTGGTCGCGCAGTGTCGTCGGCTGAACCTAACAATCATCGCAATAAGCACCTCACGGTACGGGCCCAGTTTTGTTTGTTGCCACAAGCGCGTGAGTATTTCACGCGCTCGGGTTTTTTCATCAGCACGGACTCCACAACACCTAGATCACACTAAAATTATAAACGGGAAATTATTTTACAATGGATTAAGACAACTTTTAATCCCGGAAAAATATTGGGTTTCTGTAGAATAGCGGGTGAAACAGAATCTTATTCTTTCAAGATCAAACAAAAAACATGACACGGCGCTAGGGGCAGGCAAGATACCAATTAAAAAATGACTAAGGGAGATTTTTTATAGCCTCGGGTGACAGAAAACCATGCTTCGCCATTTAAGCGCAGGGTTTTTTAACAGTTCTAGGTGGTATATAACTGATGGGCATAATGGGCAGCAGTCAGTGGGAGTTTTATTATTAATACTATTAATTTTTGCCGTTTTACCCATTGGACGTAGCAACTAGGTTTGGTTGGTTTATTGTTAGATATTAAACCAAATGATTACGTGACGAACCCTGCACATTGCCCATGCCAAAATCTCGCTACAGACCCCAGCCTGCACAACTTTCTGGTAAAATTGTCATTGGTAAGCGAGGAAATTACCATCAGGCGAGTAAATTACTCGCACGTCACTTAATTGCATTAAAAGTACTCTATCAAATCACATGCGACAGTTACTGCAAGTGCGGTACTAAAACGCATGTTTATATAACATTATCGCTGTTCCAATTGCAAGTTTTTATAGTGTTGCAAAGAGCTATCATCGACAAATGATATAGGTTTTTGCAATAGAGCATACTAATATTGTGTTACAGCCGCTTAGGCTGCTTTATATTATAGTTACCTATATGTACTTTTACCATTAATTTTAGAAAAATACCGATCTCTACAAACAGAAACATCACAGTAAATAATAGTATGTGGATATACTCTGTTCACCAGAGTGCTGTGGCTTCGTCATTCACGCACACAGGCGATCGTGTTGATACAATGTAATTACGTGACGTATACCGTAAACGGGTGAGTGAGCTCACCCACACAGGTGTAAGTCTACCTGCGCCGGAGTCGCATTCCAACGACCACCACCGCGATTGGCCGCCAAGCCTACGAAGGCTTCGAACGTTTTTAGCACTTTAGAAAGTTAGTCGCTATTGGGCTATAGTGTTAGTGTTTTGGAATTCATCAAAATGTCAACGGTGGTTTAAACAGGTAAGTAATAGAGTGCTAATACTACTAAAATACAGCCTTCATTTCAATATGAAGTGCAAAGATAAAGTGACACCGTTTTCCAAGGAAAATCGCAACCTGTTCAGATATCGCGGTTCGAATTATCAATTTTATCAAGTTTCGGAACCGGTGCTCCTTTACTAAAACAATGGGCGAGTGTATATAAACATTGAGATGTTTTTAATTTTTATTTCTACAATTTAAAAGACTAGGCTTACTCTACATAGGTGCTATAATGCTATAAATAGGTCATGTTCTATCACGTGACTAGACTTAAGCCTCGTGATGAAACGTATTTTTTGCGTGCTTGGGTATGACTCAAAATAATTCTCAGAAGAACCTTGATTCTCGTAAACATCCCTTGTCTTTGTATTATGACGTCGTGACAACAGGGGTTTACCACAAGACATTTTTTTTTCTCTTTTCTGTGGGTTTAACTGTTCTTCGTACCTGTTAGCTTAATAACAGGACCATAGCACTTTCTAAAAGATCTTTGTTATGCATTAATGAAAATGTTTAAAAAATGGAACCGGAAACGATAGAAACTTAATGAAAAATTACTAGTAAAACAGGCATCAATGGGAACACCTTGTGTTAGTGATAAGACTCTTTAGAGAGTCCGCCGCAGAGATTGTGGTACGCTGAAGGGAAGTATCATACCTTTGTCAGTTTTTTAACCGCCAAATACTAAATACTGAGTTTCGGAGGAAGGGCAATGTTTGCAGCGAAATTACTGAATACAAAGAGTGACGAGCGCAGTGTATTGCCGCGCATAGTTTTGAACCGCGGAACTGCAAAATTTTGAGTGGAACTGAACTGTTATGGACAAGCTTTACATAAGGTGAGCGACTCGCTCGCCTCGGCACACAATATCATTATATAAAGAACAACCCTTTGGGCGTAAACGCGGAAACTATTATTTGTCATACATTTCCTATTGAATACGTAAGTACCTAACGAAGGTTTTTGGATAGTGCTTGGGCTAAGGGTTCAGATTTATAATAATAAAACACAGTTAACAATGCTAAATCATGTCACGAGAATACCAATGCGCTTGGCTCCGAATTCGAAAATTTGAATAACATAACGCAGAAAGATTAAATTAACGAAGAACGTAACAACGAAATAACTAAACAACGAATAATTCTGCAGCAAAACTTTCTTCCAAATAATGAAACAACGAATGCTCGCCATACCAAAAAACGTCGCAGCTAAGCAATGCAGCCACTAACGTCACCAAAATACAATTAACTTTAAAATATAAATAAATAGTCTGACGCCTTCTCGTTACCTTTTCGCTACTGAACAGTTTTTAGTGAAATTTGACAAGAGTACCGTGTGTCCCCTTTTTTTAACCAGAGAACTGTATATTCTAACGACTGGCTGACATACAAGAAATAGCCTAAGACGCTGGGTCTGTTTCTTACATAATGTACACTAAGAATATATTTTTCAAAGTATAACTACACTTATTAAATATTATTCCCCCATATAAAAACTATAAAAACAATGATGCAGAATAATTATGATATCACGTTAATGAGTCAAGGGTGTATTAATACGTTGATTACTGAAGCGGCAGCTATCTTATCTTGGCAATAACCACGCAATACCGAACTGGCTTCTCATAAATTTTTCATATTCTCACGTTTGATGCCGTGCTATTACTCTCTAGTGGCTTACCTGTGGCAAGCGCCGAACATTATTATGTAGTGCGACCGTAATAATATCTACCGAGTCTATGTGAAATTGCTCTAACCGATTGTCCGATGCAATTGCTGCAAAGCCTTTGCCCACTGGCGTAATATCCGGAAGAGAATTCGTCACACGTCTAACATCGTCTCACATATCCTGGGGCTCTATTTTTGAGCCGCTCGTATGATTTCGCACGAAAAGGTTTATCACAATAATATTATAAATGCGAAAGTTTGTGTGTAAGTAGGTAAGTAGTAAGTGTGTTTGTTCCCGTTCAACTTTCTAACGGCTGAACGGATTTGAATGGAATTTGATAAGGAGGTAGATTACAACCTGGATTAACACCTACTTTCTATCCCGAAAACATATTCGGTTTCTCGTTATCACTGAATAGCGGGTGAAACGCTTTTAAGCTTTAATCTTTAAGCTTTTTTGAGGGTGACGCCCGACCGTTAAAATTAATATAAACTTGTATAAATATGAAATTACTTAAGTATACTGCTAAAATTCATCGATTTACGTATTACGTTTCTTTTTAAAGCGCTTTATGTTCAATGCTAGTGCCGGTAGTACCACTGGCAGCAAAAGGCATTTTGAGTGTGACATCAAAATGTGAAAGAAAAAATACAAAAAGAAACTATAATATTATCTAAACTTAAAAATACAAACTAAAACTAAAACTAGATACAAAATTAAAATAAATACTTAAATAAATTAAATCTAAAATATCTACAAATAAAAAACCGCATTTAGGTCGCAGTTTGCGGGTAAGATGCCCAAAAAGCTGGCGACATTACCCCGTTGAATTGGCAAATTCACCCTTTGACCGAGGTAAGCGCCAGCTCTTTGGTCCATTGTAATTTCGACTAGGCGCCTGGACAGATCCTTTATTAAACAACGGGCGGCTGGACCCCAAGGTCCCATGGTCTCAACCCCAAACGGAAGGAATATGTATCCCTCGCTGAGCGATTCAAAAGAAACTTCAAGTAAATACCAAGTCGATAAAACTGGTCAGGTGTCACCCCCTAACGAGTGTCATTCGAGTGACATTTTAGAATTTTACGGTACGGCATCAGAACTGTAAGTATGAATCTACGAGTAGGTGTTAGTGTTTAGAAAACAATGCTGTTTATATTGAAACAAATAACATTTTGGTACCTACATCCTACGTACTTTGTAGCGACATTGCAATCTTTCACTCAACCTATTTTAGCCCATGTGTTTTAGAGATATGGTTAAGTTCTGCGTATCATACGAGCAGAGACTAGCCTGTGAGCCACTCACGATTACATTTCTTGCATACAAATTGAAAGGAAACAATAATGAGGTGGTATGTGACTGTCATGCCGTATGAAGAATACTTTTCTTCGACTCATTGTCGAATAGCAATGATAATGATTTTGTTGTCCCTGCTAGGTATTGTATACGTGTACACTGTACATGCGGGATATTTGTAGATATATAAAGGTCGTTTCTTGGCCATCAGACTCAGACTCAACCTAGAACTCAGCCTGTGCCACCTTGTATATTATATATTTATATACTTATATACTTACCCTGTCTTATTTTTAATACAAATGTGAGAAAAACAAAATGTATTCAACAAGTGGCAGCCTGCGTTGAGCAACTGCTTCCATTTGGTATCTTTTACGAGTTTAATCCATTTGTCTTGTGCCACAACCAAAGATAATAAACGCAAGGCCTGCAGGCTCGAAGAGCTGCCAAATCATAGGCGATCTAATTACCGATAGTAGGTAAGTAAGCTATTTTGCAGTAATATTTTCGGGGGATAAGAGTACCAGCCGTATTTTTGTAATGAATGTATCTACCACTGCCATGCTCCTATGTTTTATTTTTTCAAACAAGTAAAAAAAATGTTGTGTTTGTGGTAAGAAGATATAAATTTTATGAAAAAAAATTTTTTCTGTAGTGTAGTGTAGTCATTATTCACGGAGGAAACAGGAGAATATGAATATGAAATAGAATAAGGGATGGCCTGATATATGTTAGGTACCTACCTCTTAAAACCTGTTGAGCTATCATTAAACGCCTAGCCTGTTAACCACAAAAAATATTATATGTATATATACTTATGTGTCATGAAAAAGACAGAAAGTGTTTAGCGATTTTTTTCGGAAAATGATTACCAACGTAATTTGGTGGAAGAAGTTTGTGAACTCGCTTTAATCGACTCGAACACCTAATATAATATTGCATACCTATACGTACCTATAGTGTTTGTCAAAGGTACGTGCGCGTGTGCCATCAGAGCCTCAGTCTCAAGGTGATCCGCGTGTTAGATCACTACGCCTCATTGTCACGTTTTAACAGTCAATTATCTTCAAAAGGAATCTTCATAAAATTATTTTTCAAATACATAAAAATTAAATATTTCATAAACCTGTTGGCTTGTCGATTCCTTTCCCATTTAAATAAACTCACCAACACTCTCATGTCCTGGTATTATGTTGTGTATAGTCGTGTGTGGAGATTCATTTATATTATCTTTGTGTACACTGTACCACAGAATAAGATATTTGTTTTGTGACTGCACTGTGTGGCAATCCCCACCAAATGTAGTTGCTTATTATTAATCGGTGACCGTTGCGGGTATGGCTCTTGGGCTCTTATTCCGTATCTTTGTTCAAAATGGTAACGCGGTCACGTCAAGTAAACTCCGTGGAATTCGCATGTAATATTATTCTTTACAGCATGAACAATAACACGCGAATTCCACGGAGCTAACTTAACGCTGCCGCGTTACGAGTTTGAACGAAGATAGAGAATAACGGCCCTGTGTACTGGGCAGTGTATCTAATGGTAATAGGCATGATAACTGATTATTTTTTATTGCTTCGTAAAAAAGCTGTCCTTAAAAAGAAACGATCTACGAGAAACGTAGATATATATAAATACAAAAAAAAACTGTAATGTCATTATTTAGGGAGCTAATAGGGGAATACGTTTGTATGGAATATATCCTTGCTCGTCTCGTCACAAAGTGATATAAAAAAAAGGATAAATTAAATTAAAAAAGCAAGTTTTTAAATTGGCGCAAATGTTAATAAATTTGCAACCTCATACTCACCTTTTTATAAGTTCTCGAAATGTTTAATAATTTGAATACATTGCTAATGGATTGTACATTTCTAAAGATTACGATGCTTAAAATTGTGTAATACTAGGTAGATATACTTAATTAAAATACCATTAATAAATGTTGGAAGTCTTTATGCCAAATATTTCTGTCATGATTCACTGAAGGTATAGTAATAAATCGTAATCCTAACTAATATCATAAATTCGAATGTAACTCTGTCTCTCTGTCTGGGTGTTTGTCGCGTTATCACGGCTAAACAGCTGCATGGATCGACCTGAATTTTGCATAGATATAGCTTAAGGGCCGGAGACGGACAAAGGCAATTTTTTTTGTTATGTAGGTCCACAAGAACGAAGTTGCGTAATTTTATAAACAATAAAAAAATTATGTAAATACTTACATAATATTAAGCATGACCAAAAAGTATTTGTACTACTTATACTTTACCAACACCGTAGTGGTAAGGCTTTGTTGCAGAGTCCTCTTGCGGAAGACCACACCTTTACCAGTAACTGTTATTCAGCCGCCAAGCAGTAGTGTGCAAATATTATTGTGTTCTGAATTAAATGGCAATGTTTCCAGCGAAATGAGCTTGCATAAATATATTTAACATGTTATATATCAGCGTGATGAGCGCAGTGCATTGCCGCGCACAGTTTCAAACTGTTGAAGTTCGAAATTCTATGTGGTAAGGTCGTTTAGGCCGCGAAAGGGATAACTAAACAAAACTTATGCAAACTAAAACTACCTAAACTACTACATACATAAAACGAACGCATACATCCCAAAAACATTAGATACTCCTTGGGCAGTCGGGTAAAAACACGACCCTTTTCTTGCCTCGTAACTTCTACGACAGTTTCCATCACCATAGCAACCATATTAAAAACTCAAGGCGCTTTAGTACCTAACACCAGCTCTAAACCAGACCACGCGTCGTAGCCATGTGCATAATATGGACAGTTAAGTTAAATTCCATGTTCCCGCCGTGAAGGTTTCACATTATAAGCTACCGCAGTTTTAAATTCAATAAATAGTTAGAGTGCTTTCAGCGGATCCAGATTCAAAGAGTTGGCGGGCCACTGAACGCATGGGAGTGGAATGACTAATCATGACCCAAATATAATTTAGTCTGCTCTGATACTATAACTACCTAGCTTTTGGTTAGCTGCAAGGAAAGGAAGGTATGTACGCAAATCGACCCATGCTTTTATATAGCTGAATGTCTTAATTAGTGTGCCCGCGGAAGTTAGTGCGGTGGAAATTGTAATGCAGCTCGTCTCTGAATATTTCGAAAATGTAATCATAAATTGTAAGATTAAAATATTCATATTCTATATATAGATAAATGTACATAAGAAAAAAAAAAATTGGCATGCTATATTTATGTATAAAGAACAAGCCTTTTCTAGGATTGACCAAACCGCTTATGATAGAGACCTGACCCAATATTGCTCAAACGGTCTAGCTCTAGGTGAACAACAAGATCGGATTCGGCGAAATTCCACCTCTCAAGGAGTGAAATAAACCCAACATTTTTATATTAAAAAAAAAATAGAAAAGGTGAGAATAACATTGCGAGAACCCTTAAAAATGGAACTTAACATTCTTTTAAACATGGATTTCGCCTAGACATTGTTGATAAAAATAAACTCTTTTCATCATAAATCGGTTAAGCCGACTTTGCCTGCTTTTGAGGCTACGGGAGAAAATATAGGAACACATAAATGAACGTATCTGTGATGCCCCTGGTCTTACAGGAATCCATAGGTGGCGGTCGCTGAACATTAGGCAGCACGTCAGCTTCGCTACCTCTTTGCAACCTGAGGGACAAAAAACACACTAACATAATTATGTAATGTACATAGTTATGTTAGTGTGTTTTTTGATGTGTATATCCCAAAATGTTTTTGAGCGAAATCATATATTAATATATTTCATATATCATATATTTTTTAATATAATAAAAAGGACTCACTTTGAAGAATGTAATAAGACAAACTCAAGAAGTTTATTATATTACTCATTCATTTTATTGATCTGGCGTATCGCAACGCCCATGGAAGACGTGTGGGCAGTTATATGACTCATAACCAAGTAAAAGCCAAGGCAGTTAATTCAACCTGGAACCGGATCGACCTCAGAAAAAAAAAACCTTTTTTTTATTCTGTGCACCTCATTACATAATATATGTACAGATCTTATTTTGAGATGATGTATATAAATACGTATTTTGGTTCTATCGTTTAGAATGATAGCATGGTCGAAGACTTAAAGTTTTTCGTTCGTTAATATTTTTTTTAAAATTTAATGTATTAACTTAACATTGTTTACTATAAGTATAAAACAAAACTATGGATGATTAAAAAAATATTATGAATTATGAACCACACTGATTTACCCTAAATCACTCCAATCAAAACGAATTTACCCGACCAAATCGGGTAATCGCTTTTGGATGGAAAGCTTAAAATGTCATGACCAAAAAGATTGTTAATGGTAACAAATAAATTATGGCCCGTGTGAAAATCATGTTTTGTATGAAGATTATCTTTCTGGGCCTTATTTAATTATTTAATAACGAGAATTCTGTCAGAATGTTATAGCTAAGAGGGAAAACAGGACTAGGTACATGGTGATGATACCCGATAAAAAAAAAACATTGCAAATACTTCGATTTAGACACATTTTTAGCTTTTTTAAAGTCTCTTAAACATATTTTTGAGATTTTAATCATAGGCACTTATTTATTATACTATAGGGCAATGGAGCTTCCGCCGCCCCGGAGTCGCCGCTTACTTCCAGGATCTGCTCTTTCGCGAGCTCTCTCCGCAGATTCTTTTTGCGACATTATATTTTCGTAAAAATCCACCATAGCCTTCCACGTCGAGCTATCAGCCAGCATAGCTGAAACTATGCTCGGCAAGGATAGGTCCTGACTAATCTTCGCCTTGAGTATTCATCTCTCTGAGCTCCACGCAGGGCGTTTCTCTAGCGTATGCTGGGCAGAATCTATCTCCGCCTCGCAATGGTGGCATTGTGGAGTTTGTTCACGGCCAGTCTTTAAAGCTTGACAGGATTGTACTGACAGCACGTTGTCGCATGTTTTGCGGTTCATATAGCCGCTCGTGCCATTTTTCGAGTGCACGTCGGTGTTCCTGCTTGCTTATTTAAGACCGACTTAAGGACTCGGATTCATGCCTCCCGTGTTTTCGCTAGTATATTTCAGCATCAGTGTCCCCCGAGATATCTGGAGGTGGCAACCAAGCTATTAAGGTCGTCGCCTCCAAAGAAATTGTTAGGTAGCCTCGCGCAACCCTGAAAAAGGCCATGATTCGCTGTAGACTATTACACATAATCTTACTGCGCTTAACGCCTGGCAATCTCTTGGACCATACAGGTGGCGCTACCTACCCTAGACGTAATATGACAAATGTATTTCTATTCTAGCAACTAGATGTCGCGACTAGCGTGCCTACTGGCACTAGCAACCGCGGCGTCGGCGCAGCTGACGCTGGACGGCCCTCGGTGCGGCCAGTTCACTTGCAACCTGGAGGAATACTGCTCCTCAGAGATCAACCGATGTGCACCCTGCAGTGTGGTCTGCAACAAGACAGACCATAACTACGACTCGGGATTATGCGTCAAGGAATGTCAAGGTATGGTAAATTCCTTAACCAAGTCTAACGACGACAGACGCTCTATAAAAGGCAAGCGGAATAGACGAGGGACAGTGTTAATAAAAAATAACCGAAAATTGTGAGTCTGACTGACTCGCGCATCAGACTTAACTTTGTAGTTGAAAAAAAATATCTCCCATCTCTTATGTCACGGTCATTTCCCCGTATAAACGCAAAAAAATAAGTACAATGCAAGTGTAAGTACAATTTAATGATTTTAAAATTTATTCCTTTACTTGCGCTGTAAGACCACTCTTCTTGCCAAATATCACGATTCTAGGTCAACGAAGTACCGTATAGGTTTTGATTTACTTGACAGCGTCTAAATATGCGGCATAAATGGCCCTATTTATTATTGCTTTGACTCAGTAGCTTGTTTTTTTACAGCTCCAAGGGACCGTAGACCAAAGTGATGACTATAAGGGTACCTTATTTTCTTTTTAGCTAAGAATCCAAAAAAAAATAAAAAAAATAGTAAAAGGTAAACAAAGCTCCTTTAACGCTTTATTTTATAATGTTTAGTTAAGCTGTTTCGTTGCGAAAAGGTATAATCAGTACAATGAGTTACTGTCGTAGTTAATCAGGTATTATTTTGAGGAAGTTCATTTTTAAACTGAATCAATAACCAATTTGTAACCTTGCCGTTATAAATTGTACAAGTACTTAATATTTGTGTAAAACGAAAATAACGCTTGTATTTAATATTATATATTATGTGTAATGCTGTATCTGTAAGCCCTGTGGTTGTAATATAAAGTCGATTATGTAGTTATGTTAACTTGTGCAACCAGTTTCGTGACCTCAAAAAACTACGGCTATGTTTGGTCTCTTCTCGCACACTGATTAAAGATTGTCTTATCTCTGTCGCACTTCGGCTGTGCTATCAGGTCAAGCATCTCTCTCGAGGCTTTCTGTGCACTTGATGTTTGAAGTGAACAAAGATACATACTTAACTATCTTTATTTATTAGTAGCAAGGAAATGATGTAGATTTCGGGGTTTATTTTTAGTTCGATATACGCTATGTACCTTCAGGTCCTGTCGTGTTTCATCCACTGCGCTGTAATGATCTACGTAAGTGGTAAATAATAACACAAAGGTTTTGTATTACATACTAAGCATACCGTAAAATGCTCTGTTACTTGAGTAACGATGCTGTGATACTTAACTGCGGTAGGCAATTTCAGAGTAAGAAAAAGTCGTGAAGCCGAGCATCGGGCTGAGTCTTGAGTCTTGGGAGGATGCTATGTCCCCAGATAGATAAATGGTGCTCAGGATATCCATATACATAATTATATAAATATGTTAAGGTGCAACGTTTCACTCAGTGCGGCAAATTCAAATTTTCTTGCGTTTTTTTGTCAATTACAACTTAATTACTCATCGTGGGTTCATGAAAATGAATTTTGCGCTAATAAATTGGTTGTATCAAGAAATTACAACAACCAAAACATCAAGGTGAAAGCTAGTATCATTACATTTCTCACTAAACCAAAAACCCTGAAAAAATCAGCTTATTGAGATTCGTAGCTAAACCAATATTGTGTTCGTGTGTGTGATCATTTTAGCCGTAATTTCTTGATACGACCTAGTTATTGTCGCAAAATTCGTTTTCATGAACCCACGATGTGTAATTAAGCTGTAATTGACAAAAAACGCAAGAAAAGTTGAATTTGCCGCGCTGAGCGAAACGTTGCACCTTAAAGAACAAGTCTTTCCTAGAAAGCAACGCACAGACCAAACCGTTTCTGATAGAAACGTTAAATTTGGAACCAATATTCTTCAAATGGTCTAAGTAGATTTTGCGAAATTCCACCTCAAAAGGGGTGAAATGGACCCCCAAAGTTTGTATAGAAATAATATATTTTTTCATGCTACGCCAATGAATTTCGGTGTGTGTAATTAGCTTAAAAAAAAAGGCATGTCTCAGGATTTTTCGAAAATCGACCCCTGAATAGTGAAATGGGGTTTTGACATTACTGTAGCAATATGCGAACGAGGCCGTGCGGGCAAGCTATTCACATTTTATACGGATAGAAGTTTAACAAAAATATTCTTTTAATTACGTGCTTGATGTTGCTGAGTAGCTCGAAGTCACTTTTTTTTTCTTACTGTGGGATTACTTCGTGGTTGTTTGTCTGTCATAACTTTTTCTCAGGAACGCGTGAAGTTATCAATTTGAAAGTAACTTCAAATAGGTACCTACTGTCTCTTTGGATCTGTAACAAAATCAAGCTTCTATAAGTTTGGCATGTCGCATATTTTGGCACTCGCAAATTAATCACAACCTATATTAATTTATGCAATTTATGCGAAAACACTGCACTAAAAAGAAGAAAAGATTTGATATTTAAGGTTCCGTCTTTCCACTCTAGATACGCGAGGAAATCATTTGTAGGACAAGGGCCCGCATTATACAATCGAATCTGTCATCAAACACTTTTAATAAATTTAAATCGTAACGCTTGCAACAAATCTGTAACAGATTATCTACAGCAGCTAGACTATAGTTCGACAGAAAACCTACTCAAAATAATAGATTAACTAAATATCTTAGATAATTGCTGTATTTGACCGAGCGAAGCGAAGGTCTCAGAGTTTACTGGGACAAATCGGCATTTGTATGTATGTTTAAATGTTTGTGTGTATATTTGTCCGATGATAACTTGCGATCCGTTGATCCGATCTTCATGAAATTTTGTAGGCAAATAGTTCATTTCTATACAAATTTTAAGTTCGAATATGAGCTGAATCGGTTCAGGGGTTGTGAAGTTATAGGGTCTCAGTTCGCCGCGAACTACTAGTACTACCTATTACACTAAACTTGATCTCATAATTCACACTGTTCAGCCGTCATGATGGGTCTCTAGCACATAACATTTCACTTACACTAAAACGCACGCGCGCACTCACTACACATACAACAAAAATAGACACCAAACTCACACACATACACAACCTCACACATTAGCGTCTCAATCACTTGTGTCATAATCGTTACCTCACATACTTATGGCATAGGAATTTATATTATATAAGGTTATGGCAAACGAAATAGTTTCTAGTGTTTTTTTTAATTTTTTTTATTATGAAAATTGTTACTAATAGTACTTAATTCAGAAAGCTCATTTTATTATCCACGCTAGAAGGTATTAAACAACTTGGTGGTGTCTAATCGTGTCCCAGGGGATGAATCGCTGTGACCTCAGGATACAGGTATTCCTAGTCTGAGGAACAGAGTTCCTACCCAGGTACATAATTATTAATAGATACTCTAAAAATTACTTAAGATTACTCAATCTAAATTAATACTATTTTGATGTCTACCCTTAAGAGTATGTACCGCTACACATAGGAATTGATGCAATAAACGTTTTATTATTATTATTATTATTATGTACCTACATAAATAAATAAATATTGGTGGACGTTTTTCACACGGCGTCATCTATTTAGACCCAAAACAAGCAAGCTTGTACTATGGGAACCAGATAACTGATAGAATTCTTTTTTTTTTTTTCGTTACTACGTAGAATACATAGAAACACTCAGATAAAGAACAAACATCCATGTTCATCACACAAATATTTGTACTGGTTGAGAATCGAACCCACAATCTATTGATCAGAAGGCGGAAATCCACCCACTGAGCCACAAGGCTAGTCGACAGGCGATATAGGGAGAATTCTGTGTCTACAGGGTATTTCACGATGACCCAGAATCATGAAATTTGGCAAGAAGCAAGGTATAACAACAAAAAAAAAAAAAATATAGATTAAAACTGATCAAAAAAATTGATGTATGTTTTCTGTTTTCGTAGCTGTTTGTATGAAAAATGGTCAATGACTGTGGACCAAATCTCGGGTCACGGCAGTGGCCCCGCTTCATATTTTCAAGTACAAAGTTAGGCTTACTCCAGAAATCCTTTTAGATAATCCCCTGCGAAGGGGATTTTGGAATTTTTGTGTAAAAATCCCCTTAACATCAGAGCATGAGAGGCAAAGGATATTGGATAAAAAATGCAAAAATCCCCTGAGTAATTTATAAGCTTGACTTTCCTTTAATCAGACTTATTTTTTTGTTAGACCAATATTACAGCATGTTGTACGGAACTCTCGGTGCGGAAATTGCACTCGCACCTGTCTGGTTTTTTTTTGTAGTTTGGTCCTATACTAAAAATTATTCATATATTTTTTAGTTAGAATGTGAGATGGTAGCATTTAGTTATGAGCGATGAGCTCCTTTCGACTTAGACCCTTTCCGTGTAGCCTGTGTACCTACAGATAAACAACAAGAAAATGCGAGTTGCATGACCGCTAGGAGTAATGGTGTAACAATACGTATAGCCGTCACGGTCGGTGGATTCCACCAGGTACACAATACACACACCCTAAAACACCTGTGCCCGATAACAAAAGCGAGTGTGTCTTGTCTATGTGTGAGTGCGGAGGGAAGCGTGTGCAAACACAGGTGCATCTTTTTTATAAAAACCGGAGTAATCCAAAATCTTCTTTATGTCCCCATACAATTAGTGCATTTTACAATATTTATTTTCTTTTAAAAATGAGGGAATACAGACCTTGATAGATGATTCGTTAACATTTTGAGTCAAGTAGGCTATAAGTAGGTAAACAGACTTTGCTTCTATATACTACTTGCAGAATCTCGCGTGTTATACCGAAAAAAGGAACTGCATTCTTCCGGAGAGACGCCTTATAACCTTGATTCATCATCAGAATCGGCAAGAATACGTCCATTACTAGAATAATGCACACGCTTGGCAGACAGCTTGGCGATCGCAAAACGTTTACTAGGGGAACGCTGCTATCCGTCCTCCTGTCTTTCTGGTCGCAATTTTACAACATATTCGGGCCCGAGTCCAGTCCCCAACTGTAAACCCAAATTCGTCTAAATAAATTTAGCCATTACGAAGTTGAATGCACAGTTAGACACATAGGTACACTGGGAAAAATACACGGCTTTCGAACACGGTTACAATTTCTGTAGCCATGTAAATGGCTGTGCCAGCCGAGTTTGGCAGCCGTGTGAAGCGCTGTGTACACGGCTAGAGATTTTACATGGCTATGTTAGCCATTTACACGGCTTCATTAGCCGGTAGAAACGGTCACGTTTACCGTGTTTCATAATTTTCCAACCGTGTAAAAACCGTAGCCGTGCAAAAATGCACGGCAACACTCTAACACGGTCGTAAAAGCGGTGTATACACAGCGCATCGGGCCGTGTGTTAAGCAAACACGGTCTGCTGAGCCATTTTAGACACGGCACAACAGGCCCTGTGCTAAGCAAAAGCTGGCTACGTTAGCCAAGTCCCAATGATACTAGCAGACATGGTTGGCAGAGCCGTTTCAGACACGGCATGACAGGCCGTGTGTCAAACTAAACCAGGCTGCGATAGCCATGTCACACATGGAACCCGCAAACATGGCTGACGTAGCCGTTCTAGACACGGCACTACAGACCGTGTGCTCAACAAATCCTGGCTATGATAGCCGTGTTACAATTCAAACTCGTAAACACGGTTTCCGAAACCGTTTCAGACACGGCACGGAAGACCGTGTGCTTAACAAAACCTGGCTATGATAGCTGTGTTCCAATACAAACTCGCAAACATGGTTTTCTGAGCCGTTTCAAACACAGCACGACAGACCATGTGCTAAACAAAACCAGGCTAAGATAGCCGTGTCACAATTCAAACTCGCGATTATGGTTTCCGGAGCCGTTTCAGACACGGCACGATAGACCGTGTGCTTAACAAAACTTGGTTATGATAGCCGTGTCCCAATTCAGACTAGCTAACATGGTTTCCGGAGCCGTTTCAGACACGGCACGAAAGACCGTGCTTTCTGCTTGAGGAGTTAAATAAAACACTACGATTATGCTTCACAATAAGGAAAATCTCGTAAATAAATATACAAGTGAGCGTTAAGAACTGCTGTACTGTAAATATATTAAGGAGAGAATCAGGACCACTCATATTAAATATTGCACGAAGACATTTTTTTTGTAATATGAATCACGATCCTAATTCGACTGAATTGCCTCAAAATATGACACCATAACATAGGGAATGGATATATTAATTTATTTTATTGTTTATTTTAGAGATGTGTGTTTTCCAATTCAAATTAGCATCTATTGTTACACCTAAGAAATTACCTTCATCTATTATTTTAACATTAACTGCTCTATTTTTTATATTTAGCTAACACATGCATGTAGACATTGAGAGTAAGCATCTGCCTACAAACTGCTATGTAGTTTGACATAATTATAATAAATAGTATGTACTTATGTTTCGTTATGAATAAATAATAATAAAACAAAACGAAAAATCCTGGCTATGATAACCGTGTCATAAATGGAGTCCGTAAACATGGTTAACTGGGTCGTTTTAGACACGGCACGACAGACCGTGTGCTTAACAAAACCTGGCTATGATAGCCGTGCCGTGTTTTCGGAGCCGTTTCAGACATGGCACAACAGACCGTGTGGTAAATGAACCCTGGCCTTGATAGCCGTGTCACAAATGTAACTCGCAAATATGGTTGCCGGAACCGTTTCCGACACAACACCAGAGATCGTGTACTGAAATCAGGCTACGATAGTCGTGTCACAAATGGACCCCACAATCGTGGTTAACGGTTTCAGACAAGACACGATACACCGTGTGCTAAAAACCTAACTACGTAAGCCATTTCACAAATGGAATCCGCACAAACATGGTTGACTGACCCATTCTAGACACGACATGATACCGTGTACTGAACGAAACCTGGCTACGTTAGCCGTGTCACAAGTGCTACAAGGTTGATGGAGCCGTTTGAAATACGACACGATAGACCGTGTGCTAACTGAAACCTGACTATGAAAGCCGTGTCACAGATGAAACCCGCATAATCAACATAAAAGCTGTATTGCCACATAAATAAACTTGCCGTATGCCACTAAAGTAAGGAATTTGAAATTATCTAAGACACAAATTTTTAAGCTTATTAAATAAAAAACACAATTAACTTTATTGTTAATCTATCAAGGGTCTTATCAAGTATGTGTGAGAGTATGAATAATATTTTTGTGTAAACCATTTTAAAATAAGACTATTATTTTATTATAATGCATCCACACTTTGATATATCTTGTCTATCTCTATAGTACATAATAATGGTGTATTTTAATATTATTTATAAATGACAGAAATATTCTTACAGTATTCTACAGAAAACGAATATTTTTCCGGAATAAAAAGTAGCCTATGTGTTAATCCAGAGAATAAGCTACCAAATTTCATTCAAATCCGTTCAGCCGTTACAGAGTTGAACGGAAACAAACATACTTACGTACTTATCGCTTACACAAACTATCGCAATCATAATATTAGTGTGATAAACTAGATGAACACTAAACTTATTTCTTATTTTTACTAAAATGCATAAATATTATTCCTAGGTAAATGACTTCAGATATTTGTGGAACCTGGGGAAATGTCGATAGCCATATCTGGCAGCCGCGCATATATAAAAGTGAGCGCACGCGAGCGGCCAGCCATTCGTTTTCGTTTTGAGTTGAGTTTGGTGTGCTTGTATCTACTTCAAACGCTCTCAACATGTCAGGCGCTATCAAAGAGGAAAAAGATGCAGCTACTGTTGAAAAATTACATAAATCCTGTTGCATGGAAGAATACATCGCTATATTTAAAGGTTAGTATCAGGTCGAGTAGGTACTTGCGTAAATAGTGTTTTTTTGAGTTTCAGTAGATACAAAACGATTCGCGAGAGAAACAAATGTGAGAACATGTGATTATGCCCGAAATTTTTGGTACCTACCTACTTAGTATGAGTAAATTTTGCATGTGAATCAGTGTTTCGGCGGGAACAATATTATTCCAAAAAAAAAAACTGTCCGTGCTACCGTTTTCTTTTGTAATAATATTGTTCCCACGTGTAAATACGAAAAAGAGCTAGGCGCATCAGGTACCCATGCGTTTTCGCAAATGTAATTGTTTTGCACTCTGCCATTCGAGTTGCTGTGCAGGGCAGTAGGAAAGCAGCTAGGATAGCCGTGTCGACGCGGTAGTCGCAGGCACCTTTATACGGCTTCCTCAACCGCGTCAGACGGCTGTCCTAGCCGCCTCCCTACGATGCTAACAGCGATTGACCACGCCGCCCGTGCTGTGGTCTATTATCTACCTATTCCGTGATGTGGTTTTATTTGACAAGTGCAGTGAGTGGATTGTAGCTCGATGGATAATGAACTAAACTAAGTAAATAATTTTATTTCCAGAAAATGCTATAACAGCAAATGCGTTGCCGCTTTTGTCTGGGTCAAATCGGAACAGATTCCCAAGATCGTCCATCGCATCAAATTTAAAACGTATTGGGAACACTGGTGCAGAAACGTAAGTGAAAATCACGCTGATGTTATTTTTATAGATTATACCAAAGACATTTTTATAAGGAGAATTCTGAGGATTACACCTATGTTCTGTGCTAAATATGTGAAAGTACCGCTCCCTCTCTGTCTGCCAGTTTGTTACCTATCAGTGAATTGTTTGTTCTAAGCAGCCGGACCAATCTTGATAAAATTTAGCAATGATAAACACACGAGGACGGATATAGTATACCTACTTTTCTTGAGTTCATTAACATCCATGTATCAGCCGCAGCATGCTGTGTGATATACAGTATGCAGTAGATTATTTTAAAAATAATTTCATTCTAAATAATATTTTTTTTCTAGCGAATGCTGACATTATCACGATATCCAAGTACCAGGAACTGGAATCATCATCTATTTTAGAAACGGCTTGGAAGGCAACATGGTCGCTTCGCAAGGGGTACTTCCTATCATTTTCACGTAGTCATCATTATGAATTTATAATATGAGAAATTACGAAAACTAAATGTATAATTATTACTTATTATATAATATTATTATGTGATGTAAAAATCTTTGAATAAAATTATGTTTCTTAAAGTATTTTTTTAATCAACAAATAAACCATCACCAAATCCTAGAAAAATAATATTTAGATAGTAGATTTGAGGGCAGTATTTTTTTAGTTATTTTCGTTATTTTTAATCGTTCAAATGGTTTATTACAGGTCCTACATAGCTGGCGAACCTGAAACATTCGGGTCAAAAAAAGTGTTGGACTTTGCAGAGGCGGTCGTTTTACACGGCTACTTTAACTGCGTCACATACGGCGGCATACCCGTGCAGACCTGCTTGAAGGAGCCGTATTAAAACGGCTGCCTTGGCCATGTCAACACGGATATGCTAACGCCCTTCTTAAGACCCTGCTCAGCTGGCGAAGCTGTGTGACGCGGTTGAGAAAGCCGCTTTACACTGCTTCTTCAACCGCGTCACACGGCTTCGCCAGCTGAGCAGGGTCGTAGGAAAGTGGCTAGGACAGCCGTGTTGACGCGGTTAACGCAGCCGCTTTACAAGGCTTTTTCAACCGTGTCACATGGTTCCGCTAGCTGTGTAGGGTCGTAGGAAAGCGGCTAGGACAGCCGTGTTGACGCGGTTGATGCAGCCGATTTACACGGCTCCGCCAGCTGTGCAGGGTCGTAGAAAAGCGGCTAGGACAGCCGTGTTGAAGCGGTCGAGGCAGCCGCTTTACACGGCTTCTTCCAATCGCGTCACACGGCTCCGCCAGCTGTGCAAGGTCGTAGGAAAGCGGCTAGGACAGCCGTGTTGACGTGGTTAACGCAGCATATATTACATGGTTACGCCAGCCACGTATATACTTAGCCGTGTCTAAATCATGACCGTGTCAACTAGTTGACACGGCTGCAACTGCAGTACCGTGTCCAGATTTAGCCGTGTCTAATCGGAACCGTGTCGACTAGTTGACACGGCTGCAACTGCAGTACCGTGTGCAGATCTAGCCGTGTATGATTATAACCGTGTCGACCAGTTGACACGGCTGCAACTGCAGTACCGTGTGCGGTTCCAACCTTACCATCCTAGCCGTGTGCGGTTTTAACCGTGTGTCCACTGTAGCCGTGTTAGCGCCACACGGTAACCCTTGCCGTGTTTACACGGCTGCAACTGCAGTACCGGGTTTACACGGCCTTGCATAGCCGATAAATCGACCCTTTTTTTTCCCAGTGTACTTAGAGCAACACTGGCCTAAAGCCGTCTGGGCCGTTCGGGTCTATTAACACAGTACTACACATTGAATTATTATTATTATTATTTCACATTTAATTTAGGAATGTACCCACTACGTTACGCTGTAGTATACACTCAAATAATTAAATAATTTCTAGTTTTTTTTTCTTATAATGTAACTGACGTATAAATGTTTTTATGAATAAATTGAATATGAATAAGAATATGAATACTACAGTAAAAAATAATTTGAAATTACTGTGTATTTATTTTTCACTTTCTAAAACATTTATTTTGGTTTTTTCCAGGATATCTTTTGGATTTACGGTATATGCGAAGATCTGAAGCAGCTTCGCCACCTGCCGATGTCAGTAGTAAGTACTCAATTAAGTGGCTACAATTTTGACCACCTAAGCGGTTGGGAAATCGCGTGATATATTTTTGTCCAAAATCCTGTAGAGTCTGAAGACTAGGCCCAGTGTGTGTTGCCAGCCTTAATTACTGGCCTTTTGGCGAAACTTAGGGTCACAAAGCGGGCAATGGAGAGAGCTATGCTTGGAGTTTCTTTGCGCGATAAAATCCGGAACGAGGATATTCGTCGGAGAAGCAAAGTAGCCTACATAGCTTTCAGGGCTTAGCAAGCTGAAGTGGCATTGGGAAGGCCACATCCCTCGAAGTATCGATAATCGATGGGAAAGAGAGATTCTCGAATGGCGACCACAAACCAGAAGATGCAGCGTAGGTAGGCCTCCTACTGGGTAGGCCAACGACATTGCGCAAGTCCCGGGCAACTGGTAATTGCAAATTTCAGATTGTCGTTTAGTGTAGCGCTTTATAAAGGGAGGCATTTTTCAACATTAGACGTCTTCTGGCTGATGATGATGATGACAAATATAACTTGTACGCATAAGAAGTCATGATTACGCAATGCGCACTGTTTGCGAGATGTTCCGTTTACTGGTAAACAACTACCAGGATAACATAAAGTAAACCAGCTTTACTTAATATTGTATGTTGCCAGTCAACTTTGACTCGGACAGACACATAAATTGTTCGGCAAACTTATCTGTCATTTTGAAAGGAGGAGCTGTTATCGTATTTTCTAAACAAACTGACAGCTGTTAAACACTACCATAATGATTTTTATTTTCCTAGTAATAGTGTCGTTTAGTGTAGCGCTTTATAAAGGGAGGCATTTTTCAACATTAGACGTCTTCTGGCTGATGATGATGATGACAAATACAACTTGTACGCGATAAGAAGTCATGATTGCGCAATGCGCACTGTTTGCCAGATTTTCAGTTTACTGGTAAACAAATACCAGGATAACATAAAGTAAACCAGCTTTACTTAATATTGTATGTTGCTAGTCAACTTTGACTCGGACACATACATTGTTCGGCATACTTATCTGTCATTTTGAAAGGAGGAGCTGTTATCGTATTTTCTAAACAAACTGACAGCTGTTAAACACTACCATAATGATTTATATTTTCCTAGTAATAGTGTTATAGACCAAGATACCTATTACGTACTATAAATCATTTACTATTGTAATCACTGACGTAGTAGTAGATAACACGGCCGCGCAGGTCAATGCAGCATTGAATCGCCAAGATTGGTGACTAATGTGAGTATAATGGCACCTTAGGGTTATTTTGGTTCAGTTGCCATAAACCCTTGGCGTCTGCATAGTGCTCACCGTTTCGTTTACGCGGATTTAATCTATGAAAGGTGTCAATTACCCGGAAAACAATAAAGAATCAGTGGGTAAATTGCTCGTTAACTGGGGGAGCAAGTGACCAACTGTCAACTATCACATGAATTAGGAATCGCACTTTCTTTTGAGGGACATATATGTATACTTATTTTACACTAATGAGGAAAACAAGATGACTTCGTCTGATGTACAGTTATTGCCTATCCCTACCTACTTTCGTATTTTAAGTTTACGTATTGGCGAAGTTTCTATGATTGCGAATTTGAAATTTAAATAAAGTCGATTTTTTAATCAGACGGATTAAAATGACATTACGAGTGCTGCCACTTTTTCGTAAAATGGCGATGTGGTGAAAATATTTAGTTCATTAAATCATATTATTTTAGTGAACTATTTCATTATTAATATCTTAAAGTATTCCTTAAAGTCGTAATTTAAATAATAAATAAATGATGACAGCGAATGCTTATTCATTAATACATAAATCAAACAATTAATTTACAAATTTAAAATAATAAATAATCAAATTTTCATTTAATTAATAGTTCCCTTCTTTTGAACTCTTTAGTAGTTACCATTTACCACCGTTACCACCTTTACGTTACCGTTACCACCTTTTGTAGCTACCATCGCAGCTCTCACCTGTAGCTAACATCTGCAGCTCTCACCTGTATCTACCATCCGCAGTTCTCAACCGTAGCTACCATCCGCCGCTCCCATTCGTAGCTACCATCGCAGCTTTCACCTGTAGCTAACATCCACAGCTCTCACCTGTAGCTATCATACGCAGCTCCTATCCGTATCTACCATCTACAGCTAACATCCTTAGCACGCATCCCTCTATATAAAATAGTGAGAATACTGTGATAAATCCCAACCCGCCAACCCGCACTGGGCCAGCGTGATGGATATGGCCAAATAACCCTTCGAGGGCAGGCTAATATCCCAGCAGTGGGATGCTTATAGGCCAGACTGTGATAAAAACGTAGCTTCTTTGAACCTTTTTCACCAGTGATAAGCTATGAAAATGTAGGTCCCTTATACCAATAACGGACCTATATTTTAATGTTATCCTTAGCTTAGCAACATAGCCAATACGTAGCACATCTCTGGTGGAAAGGAACCCTAGAATAGAAGTTGCTGCGCGCTTGCTGTGCGTTATATTATTTAAATCTTAATATATAAAATAATGTTGGGGGGGTGCGAACACTAATAATTCGAGAACGGCTGGACCGAATTTCATGGTATTTGATTTGTTGTATTTGTCCCGAATAGCAGAACAACTATAAAAACAGAAACCTGAGCTTGCATCGCGTACAAAGTCGCGGGCATCAGCTGGTATAATATAATTGTTAATTGCTTTGCGACTGTTATACTTATTTACTTACATAATACAAATTTATAGGTAGGTAGATAATTGATACATAAATATACGCGAACACACCATTTCTCCGTTTCAAAATTTAATTTTACTTAAATTATATTTTTCGTCAAATTGCTGGGTACGCTGCCAACAAGTAGTGGGTATTTGAATTATCTTTAGACCACTAGACCTTCAATGGTCTCTAGTTAATCCAAATGTACGTTTTGATTACTAGGTTGTTGTTGTCGTAGAAGAGATATTTTTTTTTAGTGGTTGTTTTCTTGTCTTTGTTTTAATTTGTATGTATTTTTACAAGCTTTTATTTAACTTGCAATGTTTGTATATAAATATGTGTTTCGTATGAAAGTGTGTTTGCAAACATAAACACATACATACGTATTTGTTATGTAAATATGTTTGTTAAGGTCAAAATCTTGCAACTCAATTATGCCTGTCAAGTTTCGATGACAATACAATATTATGACAGCAAGCTGATCTGATAATAGATACGGAAGGTAGAAAACGGAACTCCTCAGTAACTAACTGTATATTGATGGAGTTTCGACTCATTTTGATCAGCTTACAGTACCAATATCGGATTTTATAAAAGCTTGCCTGGAAAAATATATTTTCCCTCAAAACTTATTTACTATCAAAGGACTTCATTTTCAAAACCCTGCAAATCGAAGCGCACCGCGCTTCGGTTAAAACACATCTATAAAATTTACTTGTAGAAGTTACCTTGAGATAGCCTATGAGAACGCTTGGTGTCAGTACCCGCAACCCACGCTTTCTTCCAGCTTTGGTGAGATTTTGCCGGAACAAAGATCTCGTAATGCGGTATTAATACATAATCCTTTATGGTAGGTACGATTACATATATACCTCTTGAGAATTAGGGCGGCCAGTTGTTTCAAATTCTAATTGGAATAATAAATAATGAATGTATGTGGTGTTCCAGGTGTCCAGCGACAGGCGCAGATAGCTCTTATCATCAGCGCAGTCGCTTTAGCTGTACTGTTGGTGGTTCTGGTAATAGTCTGCCGCGGCCGGTTCTCATGGCGTTGTATCAGGCAGAAGTTCCAGCCTTCTAAGGTAATAAGGTACTACTGGTAGACCGAATTGAACTACCTCTTCATTATTTTATAATCTCTATTGCTTGATTTTATTTTCTTATCTGCGTGTATGACTCCACTACTGGAGGGATGCTTTATTCCACCGTAAAGCCCTTTGGGTGTGCTTAAACTTTGGGAATGCACGCTTGTTTACATTCGTATTGCTTCTTGTATTAAAATGTCGCAGTAGTGTGAGTAAAAACACAAATTGACTCACGGTGAGCGTGTATGAGTCAGCGTAAACCTTCTTTTATTTATTCATTAGCGACCTGCCCCGGCTTCGCACGGGTGCCAAACTTCGCAGGATCACCCGCTGGGCTAATTTGAAGCTTCCTTTGAAAAAGCTTCATCAAAATCGGTCCAGACGTTTTGGAGTCTATAGTCATACATCGTTTTTTATATATTAAGAAAGATTTCTAATATTCTAATCTAATCTAATATTTTAATGCAACTGAACTGTATAACTTAGAAAATAGGAACAGATAAGCTTATAATTTAAGAGTAATTTGTATTGCCATATGCACTCATGGGGGAAGACGCTGGTTTCTGAAATACAGTGTTATGCTAGTTCGGGAACCAGAGGCTTCGTAACTTTTTATGTACCGCTCTTATGTGTCAAATAAAAATACTTGATTGATTGATTGAATGGGCAAAAATACAATAACCGTTTTCATGACTATAATCACAACATGTTCATTAACGTCATCGCATTGCATAATAGTAATTAAGATAACTTACTACTATTACTATTAACACTAATACATTATGACCAGGGAATCATAAACGTTAAGGAGGTATTGAGTAAAAGCATGAATGAGGTGACGTCAGAAAATCAACATGCAACACGCAACAAGTAGTTGTGTCTATTTACATGTGTGAGCTAAAAGCGTCACTATCTTACTGTCAATGTGCGTCATCGATAATCTTATTTCTATTTATTAACTTTCTACTACTGCTTAAATCGCTCAATTTATGGTGGATAGCGAAATTAACTTTCGTCGTCATCACTTTTATAATTTGGCACCAGAGAACGACATCTGTAAAAACATGAATGAGGTCAGAAGATATGCGCGTTAGGTTTCGATTTTTCGACATCTTTTGTTTCTTCTCGAATTAGAAGAAAACTCGACAGCAATATCTAGAGCCGGTCGAGAATTTCTTTACACATTTAAAATAAGCTAGTAAAGAAATAAACATAATAATTAATTGAGCACATCATTAACTGTTATAATTTCAGATCTGATACCACATTTTTTTAACGCTATATTGGCCGCAATTTGACCGTGCATTCACTAAGCGCAATTAAGCTATCGCTGTCTTTTACTAAATAGAAACACAAGATAGAGATAGCATGAATTATAGTGCTGTCAAATTAGTCAGATTTTAGTCCTCCATACAAACTTAGACGAGACCGTAGCGGGTGCCGATTTAAAACAAGTTTTAAGTGTACGTTTTTCTTCGCGGCTTTAATCGGTAAACTCGTTTGACAGAACTTAAATGCATGCTATCTTTTTCTTGTGTTTCTATTAGTAAAAGACAGCAATAGCTCTAAGTTTGGTTTAGCGGGAATCGAAGCCAATGTGTTATGTTTTTAGTACTATGGCAGCGTGTGTGTTTGTGAGTCAACGAAAACCGTCTTTTATTTATTCATTCCTTATGCTATACTTGATATATTGACTCAATTCACGGCGAATGTAGCGAAATTAACTTTATCAAAATCATTGTCGTCATCACTTTTAATTAACTTTTCACCAGAGGGAATCATAAGCTTTAAGGAGGTCTTAAGTAAAAGCATGAATGAAGTCAGACTGCGTCACAAGAAGTGTGCGTACACAACAGGATGTAGATGTTTCTACATGAATAATAATCAATGTCGTACTGTCAATGTGCGTCCCGTTAACCTTCTTTCTATTTATTATCTCCTAGTGCTCCATGTATGAGTTTTTGTTAAGGTTCTCGTTCTCGACATGTCTTGTTTCTCGAATTTTATTCTCGACAGCAAATCTCAAGTCGGTCGAGATATTTTTTTATATATTTATGGAGATTTCAGGCGAAAATAATCAGAAAGTTTGCGTAATTTTTACACAAAACGGAAGCATTGTAATGAAATATCAAAATGTTCAGTAGGTTGTTTCTTTTTTTGTTTATAATTTGGTCAAATTCATTATGTGTTCATTCATGTTTACGCCAAACTTATGGTAAGTAGTACGGCAGCGCATTTTCCGCGTCTTTTGTGATATTCTATGTTTATTTTACATGATTTATCTTTGACCCGATTTTTTAAGCTTCTTTTGTAACCCTTAAACTAGTCATACGTCATCCGTGACTACGTTTTTTATATAAACTTACTAGTGACTCGCCCCGGTTTCGCATGGGTGTAATTCAGAAAAATTATATAAACAAACCGTCCGTGAAAAATGATCTATAAGTGATGGCGAATACCGCATTAAATTTCGTTGCGTGGTTTATGAGTAGTTAGCGGATATACAGACAGACAAAACGGAAAGTTGTTGTTGCGGACAGCAACTTTATTTTGTATTATGTATAGATGGAAGACACTTGACGCGCTATGTTATTGCAGACTTTAAACTAAGACTTTAAAGTGACCGCCGGCGCTCACCTTGCTTCAGTAGCTCTCAGTCTCTGAAAAGTGCGAGACGTATTTTCGTCAATGCATGCGATAAAAATATCCGCAAAAATAGGCCCTCATATTTTATTATTATTATTTTCGCTATCTGTTTTTGTGACAAAAATGTATTATACATAATTTTAATTACGTCATCATCATCCACAGCCTTCCTTATCCCACTGCTGGGTATAGGCCTCTCTCTTGCTGTGCCATTTGCCTCGGTCCTGTGCCAATCTAGTCCAGGTTCGACCCGCGACCGTCTGCCACAGATAAATAGACCGTCTACACTAAAGCCAACAAAGATAAAAGTTAGATAAATATCACTTAAACTACGTCGCACTTAAGCATGTCAAAGGACATGCATGAAAGGACTTATACAATTTAGGCAACCTGCTAAGTTTGGTGCAACGCATTTTTTATTGCTGTGTACATCCTAGAGAGTTTAGCGTCGGGCATGTTAAGTTCGATTGTTTTGACTTGTTATTTTTAAGGAAGTTGTGTGGTTAGGGCCCGCCATTCATTTTACTTCGGTGGAAGGTTGCGATAATTATGATATTAGAATAATATGTGTGTATGCAACAAGCAACATATAGATGTAGAAGTGTGAGATAAAACTGTCACTAATTCACTATCATACTGTCAATGTACGTCACTATTAACCTTCTTTCTATTTATTATCCCCTATTACAATGCTCTATTTCTTGTTACAAATATATGCAAACTCTATAGTTTGCATATATTTGTAAAGCAACATTTAGTTATCTTACTAGATAAAACTGTCACTAATGTCACTATCATACTGTCAATGTACGTCACTATTAACCTTCTTTCTATTTATTATCCCCTATTACAATGCTCTATTTCTTGTTACAAATATATGCAAACTATAGCAAAATTTAGTTATCTTACTAGATAAATGACAATTCTTGAGAACGAGTATTTATGAGGAGGCGGGTCAGGGCCCCTATTCGGAGACATGACATTTTATCTCGGTCACTGTCTCTCTAATTTAGAATTTAATGGGAGTGAGAGTGACCGAGATAAAATGTCATATCTCCGAATAGGGTCCCAGATTACGTCTTAATTATAATGTGCGCGTACGCTTCATTCAACAGGCAGATGTAGAAGTGTGAGTAAAGTTACAACCTTCGCAATCGTACTGTCTTATGTGTGACTCACACATAGTTGTATCACAAAACAATCATAACACCAAAATTCGTACTACTACTATCAGCTTTTAGACGTCCATTACTGGACGAAACATTCCCAATATTATGGGATAGTACCACAGTACCCACGCATGGCAGGCAGCTTGGATATCGCAGAATGTTCACCATTTCCTTAAAGGATACTGTTGCCGGTCCTCTGGCGGGTCTGGTCGCAGTTTTAAGACATACTAGGGTCCCGGGACTAGGGGATTCGTACTGTTACGTCCACAGAAGAGAGAGAAGTACCTAAAGGTAAAAAAAATTCCTCTTCTGTGGTTACGTCCATATTGCGTTGATTGTTACCATAACAATATTCTTATTGCTTATCGCGAACATAACAATGTCCGCTGCGCAACCGTGAACCTTATCGCATGGCGACACGATTGCACAGGATTGCGGTCTTATTTTGTATAGCTGACCATCACCTACATTCTATTTCTTAGAAAATAAACATATTTCAGTAGATCTTATCGAGCTTAGGTCTTCCAACAATAGTGTTTTGTTACTTTGTATTTTCCTATCTGGTTTTAATCGGCTTGCTCCCGGGGCTCAATTGGAAAAGTATTTTCATCGAACCCGGTAAGCCTGGCGTCGGTACTTAAAGAGGTGGATGGGATAAACCGAGTATCATTTACCCCGGTATCGCGTTTAGCAGGGTGGATGGTACGTAGCAAGTGTTATTTTCCCCGTTGGATGGAGATAAAATCTATAGGTCTCTACTTACCGAAATCTATAGGCACATTAGAAATTGTAATATGTATATTACTTTTTTAAGATATTTAAATAATTTCAAAAATTTAATTGAACACACTGCAGCGACCACCTTCAATCGACAATCAATAAAAATTCGCGATTCCTTTTTTTTAATTGTTTTTTATGCTTTAATATCAGCTTGATATCAGCGTGGCCTGGATTATGTTATACTAATAAGATAAAAGAAGAAAACTAAGAGGTATTTTTGAAGTTTGAGGTTCTTTGCAGGTCATCGTTGTGATTTGGCATTGAGTCAAAACCTTAAACTTCCAAACGAATTTTAATTTCAGAACCGCGTGAAGCAGAATCCCCATGACCTGACACATTACAACCCTCACGCCGAAATGGGAAAACCCCGACCCGACCTCAAACTCGAGATTCGAAACCCTGAGCCGCCGAAGCGAAATCCCCAACCTCTCAACGTGCGGGACCTGGAAACTAGGACTTCACAGACTGAGAAAAGCCAAGGGGCAACTACACCGAAGACGATGAGCACAGCTCTTAGTAACAGGCACCCGGCTGAGGACACCACTCTGGACTTCTCTTACGATAATATGGGTATGAATGTGACTCCCCCAGAGCAGCCTGCTGCAAGCCACAAGTTCTGAGACCAGGCCGTCAGTTTCGGAGGCGAAACTGTAAAGTACATCTCTTCAGCCGATATCATACCTATTTCGAAGCATTGAGTTTTAACTGTTTCTTGGTAGATTATATAATGTTATCGCGTCTACCGTAATTGCCGCGTGTTTTCTAGGCTGATTTTCTTATTGGTAAAATTAAAGACTAGTTTTTTGATAACCTTCAGATTTGTGTACAATACAATACAAAATAACTTTATTATACACCAAAAGACAATTAATCTTAACATACAACTTAACTTACATGAGCTGCGGCCGGTTTTACCTATTTCGAAGCATTGAGTTTTAACTATTTCTTGGTAGATTATATAATATTATCGCGTCTACAGTAATTGCCGCGTGTTTTCTAGGCAGATTTTCTTATTGGTAAAATTAAAGACTAGTTTTTTGATAACCTTCAGATTTGTGTACAATACAATACAATATAATACAAAATAACTTTATTATACACCAAAAGACAATTAATCTTAACATACAACTTAACTTACATGAGCTGCGGCCGGTTTTACCTCTGATTTTACAGTTTTTCAGAATTAAAGTAGGGTTTCTCATGCGCTCTTATTCCATAAGGAATAAACCCAAGGACCTATAAAGATCCTGCGGTTTGTTAAAAAAGTTATTGTAAACAACTAAACAAAAAAGATAAGGTAGACCACAGATAGGTAGACGCAAGCTTTTGTCCAAAATATCTATGAACTTAGAAGGGCTAATAATCTATCTATACCTGATTATTTTATGTAACGTGAACCTGTAAATTTTTTCCTTCTTTTTACACATGAAGAATTTATGTTACTGAGGGTTTTGAGATTTTTTTAAAAAAATATAGGCCTTTCACAGAGCAGCTAAACATACTTACGTTAGTAAATAGATCCTAGATAGTGTAGTCATTAAAAAAAATACATTAGTAGAAATTAAACATTCACATTTTAGTATTATTTTAGACCTTTGACAATTCCTTTACAGTTTTTATTGTAGGTATTTAATTATGTTAAGGAATGTATACACTGATTTTATTGTATTTTCACATTTATATGTTAAGGAGCTAAAATATCACAAATGTAATCCTTACTTTACTTCCATAAAATACATACGTTATAGTTCTCTTACAAACTCTAACGGTCTATAATAGCTATAATATAGTACCTATAGCTTATTCTATTTCTTTAGCTTATAACTACCTTTAACATGAGGATTTAGGTGAGGCCTTTTTCTCTAGCATGGTAACTTGGAATTTATTTTTGTTTACGTTTGTATTATATATCATGTTGGCAATATAATTTTTCCTCCAAGTTCTTGTTATGGGTGATAGTTGTTGTGGGTGGGTTGTTATGGATACTGTGAATCTTGATACCTAGTTACATCATACCTCATTTGTGAAAATGCGAAGCTTAACGTTTCCTGTTTTATTGCTACATCTGACAGTGTAGTACCATGTAGTAGAATAACTTGTATTTCTAAATATTCAATAAGTATCTTATTGGAATTAAATATCTAATACAGTGGAACCGCTCTGTTCTATGTTTACATAAACTTAGTTGTCTGACCGTTTTTTACATGTTAATACAAAATAATGAACCATACCTATACCTAAATCGTTTTTTTTTTTGAAAATATAGAGAGGTATAGAAAATCAGTACTTAATGCCCTTAATACATAAATAAAGTATTTTATAATGTTAAACTATCCATAAGTTATTTCATCTAGTAGTATAATATTAAGTATATTTTGGTATTGTATAGGGCAAAAGTGGTCAAAAGTCTTTGACTGTCGAAAAAATAATTAAAATTGAACGAGAACCCTTAAATTTTAATCTTTATGACTTTGAGAGTATTCTTGTTAGTGCTTCGATTATTGTATAGTTCGTATAAATTTAGTATTTTACTAATTAACAGCTCAACTGTCATGCAAAATTATATATTATAATGAAGTTTGTGTATATTTTGGATTTAGAACTTTTTTAATTTATATGTATTGATAATTAGTGTTCGAGTTCAACTCAGTTTCGAATAAAATAAATCAGCATGGCTGAGGCAGTGTTTTTTTAATGGTCATGGTTTCAATGTTTCATGTATCCATGTTTTGTCTTTAGTTGTGTATCTGTGTATAAACATTTTTATTTGTATTCGTTAATGATGTTGACTAACATGATACACCCAGGCCGGTATAATACGATATGGCTGTTATTATTCTGAGTATAGCCGATAATTTTTTCATCACAATTTATGGAAAACAAAAACGGGTCGTTTCGGGTAGGTTTTATTTGATTTTGTTTTATCAAAGCCCTTCTTGTGTTTACTAACAAACCTCGTCTTGATGCTTGTTTATCCATAATATATTGTATAAGTTTTCCGCAGAACTCACATATTTTCAACGAACCTTATAAGGATTACCTAACTTAACCTTCACAAAAATCACTCGAGTGATAACGCGAATCTCTCCGCCACGAACCTGCTAAGTACTCGTTGCAATAAGAATCCAATATAGTGTTAAGTAGAGAAAAAATAATTAAATTAAGCTTTATTAAATTTTTCTCTGTAATTGACAAAAAACGTCAAAACGACCCTCGTTAATTCCAAACAATTTTTAGTATGGTATCAAACCTGAAATCGTTTTAGTTGAGTGTGATTGATATTTTCTTTGTGACAGCCGATATTTCGCGATGTCCGGTTAAATCCCGGTAGTAAAATTTATTAGGAATGAACATGGGGCAGCACCTTGCTGGTCGAGTTCTAGAATATCCTGTATAAAATAACATATTAAAAAATATAATAAAATTTAACGAATTCACACGAGTTACACTTTCAATTTAATTTAAGTATATTACATGTGATTATTAACATCTTTTTCGCGATTAAATTTCTTATTAAAAAATATAATAACATTTAACGAATTCATCTTATACTTTCAATTTAATTTAAGTATATTACATGTGATTATTGACATCTTGTCTGCGATTAAATTTCTAAGAATAAAACTTGTATGGATAAACAAGACAGACAGGAGACATCATAAATGTAATCATAAAAAGCGTATTCCAATTTTTTTTCAAAATCACTCTTTGATTTTATATAATAAAATACATTGAATTCGCGAGCGAGAGATAGCTTCAGCGTAGATTTAAATTCTTAGTGGCTTTCTCGGTGACACGTGGATGTTGAACGCGTTGTGCTTGTCTGGTTCATTGTTTTTCCTACCTATTTTGAACAGATTATGAACAGATATTGAATGTAGATAATAATTAGTATGAATAGATCACGTTTAAGAACGATGATAAGCAAATCAGCTAGTTTGATAGATCAACAGGGTTCAGTTTAACATTGTTCGTTTGGGCTCGCTGCGCTCGTGGTTCAATCCTAGAATCCTTCGCTTGCTCAAGTTTCAACAACTTTGCAGCCGTGCATAATAAATAACTATTAATTTTTCGTTTCTTACATGGTGTCATTGTCTTAGTAGGTACGTGACCTGAATTGCTTTAAAACTGTCGGTTCCTTACAAGAAGGACCATTAGATCGTATCTGACGTAGCATGCTTGAATAAACTGAATTTACATACATTATAAAATAGATTAAATAATATTTTCAGTCAATCATCAAATTCTTTAATACGTGTCTGAAATTTAACTGGATTAATTAAAATATCTTTCAATTTTTGGTTTTACGCATTTTAAACTCTTTTTTGGATGTTCGTCTCCGAGGGTATTTTTGAAGTTTTGAATATCACTAAAGTTGACACAACTACCTGTATAATTATTTATTTCTGTTATATAACTGAAAGAGTTTGCTTTTAGACATTTTAAACTTTTTACTTATATTAAACTTTTTTAATTTGTAGGGAATCATAAGCATGTTATACATGACGTACCTTTTTACTAGGTTTACTAGGTTTTACTAGGTTTACTAGGTTTACCTGCTAATTCCACTCAGACATCACATTAGTTTTTATAATAGTTCTCTTATCAAGGATATAATATTAGATTTAAAATAAAAGTAGATAGGAATACTTTACTTAAGTACCTACTTAAGACCGTTCCATACAGAACATTCCATTAAGTAAGAAAATGTATTATTGATTTTATTAGAACTATATTTCATTTAAAATAGCCTGGCGCCTGACACATGGTTTTTATTGTTTTGCGATCACTGCATAATGAACTGTGTGAATATTTTGAAGCTATATATTTAGAGAAATCACACTAATTTTATAAATGCGAAAGTTTGTGTTTGTGTGTTAGGTAGGTAAGTATGAAAGTGTGTTTGTTCCCTTTCAACTCTGTCACGGCTGAGCGGATTTGAATGAAATTTGGTGTTGGAATATGGCAGCTTATACCCTGAACTACTTTTCACCCCGAAAAATATCCAGTTTCTGCAGAATACCGGGTGTAACAGCGGGGTGCAGCTAGTTCTTTATATAAGTACAAAATATTCACACACTTGTGCCGTCTTTATTCAGCAAAGACCTGTGTGTCACTCGCACCGTGCTATGTGACATGGGGAATGGGTTTAAAATGAAGAGTTCTAGGTGGTAAGTTAAGAGTCGGATAATATATCTACTTATTATAAAAGGTAACTTTTGCGGCCGTGCAGACTTAATTAATGTAACACACGTTTTTTAAAATTGTTTTATCTTTTATATTGTGGCCCCACACAATTATATTGTAGTTAGCTAGTGTCAAGTTTGAAAACCATTAAATATTTTGTCTTAATCTTAAATCTGTCGTTTACAGAGCGTCATTTAAAGAGATATCTCAAAAACAAAAAAAACATTATTTACAATGGGCGCTAAACACGGTTGACCGAAGGTTTACGGGCTCGCTTCCTTAATTCAGCTATCTCACTCGCACTTCTAAGGAAAAACATATTTTTTCGAAATTTTTCCTTTTCATTCGCCAAAATAAAAGAGAACAATAAAAATAATGGTTTTAAAAATGGCAGAGGTATTCTAAAGACAACTGACGATCTATTTTTTTAAATTTCCTGTCAGTAATTGTTATATTAAAAATGTTGCAAAACTGCTAACGAGGTAGAGCGAGTCAGAGAGAGGACCCATAGGTGATATAATGTCCCGTGACAAAGATACAGTCACACGTTAAACCAAAATTTTAAGAATGTGGGCGCACCTTTATTATTAGATAATTTTAGAATAAATAAATAAATTATAGAATAACGTTAAAAAAGGTAGTGTGCAGTAATAATTATACAGAGTGCACATAACGAAAACCCTATCCGTTTCTAAACAAATAATAGGTACTTACCTAAAATAATTAAAAAAAAATATGACTTTTCTCTTTCACTAAATAGAATGACAAAATAAAGAAAGCGGTGATTAATATGTCTTCAGTGGGTCAAGGTTGCCAGATAAGTTGATTATCAAGAAAGATCGGACTGGGTTTTCGTTACATCTTGTATAAAAGTAATAATTAGGAACTTATAAAACTATATGTGTATAATGACAAGCCTTCAGGAAGTCCGTCCAATAGTTAATCTCTAAATATTCGTCTAGGTATTTGTATAGTGAATAAAAGTTATTTTACATTTTAGTGTTTAGTATCGTATTTTATCTAAGATAATTTCTTAATGTTATACATGATTATATTGATTTATTATTAATACTTTGCGGAAATTATTATCTGTTTGTAGGTATAGTTTACATTTACCGAAAATTACATGATATTGTAGAACTATAAATTTACAAATAAATAGATATACAAATATTTAGTATTTTTAGTGTTTCTAATGGTATAATGCAGGTGCTTAAATACATATCTATACCCTGTACCTATATTTTCTATCTGAAACTAGTATACATTCATCTATGATCTGAAAACCGCGGCACACTTTTTGGCGTCCGTGACAGTATTTTTTTTTGGTCCAGTAACATGCTTTTTAAAAAACTTAAAGCTTTAAGTTTTTTGGTCGTACGATAACGAGCGGAATAGTACCTTCATTGTTCACCGAGGGGAGAAAGTCGATAAAAAGACGAGGGTGTAGATGGAGCCTAAAACACACAAGTTGGGAATCGCACTTTCTTCCGAGTGATAAATTAGTGCTTTATATCTATTAGGTACCCTAATTATTTTTGATTATAAAGTCATTAAAAGTGGTACCAATAAAAAAATATAATAGTCACTTTTCTCTTTAATTTCAGAAAACGCCTTCTCATTTAAAACAATTATTGAAGCACAATTTAAAGGAATTTACAATTAAAAACACATTAAAATAATAATAATAATAATAACTATGAAACTAAACGAAAACGTCAACAGGTATGCACGCAAAAAAAAATGTATCCGTGTGATTTTCTCTGCCCGAGAAATGAACCAGCTTACTATCACCCGCAGCATCGACTAAATTTAATTAAAAGACTATTTCACAATATCAAAAACCTGTTGCTCTCAATTTAATCCCTAAAAGCTAAAGTTTAGCTAAAGGTAGCTTCCACCCCATATTATGTACCCAATTTCAGCGCTATAACCTTTAGAGTCTGAATAAAAAGACCGTGACATAAAGGACAGAGAAACAGACTACAAAGGTTCTTAGTTTGTTACGGATCGTAAAAACTGGAGACATAAGATTGTTAACGCCGTGACAGGTAAAAAAATAAATTTTAAATCAGTTCAGTTAGTAAAGTTAAGCAATTTTATGAAACTCATTCCCTAAGAAGAAAAATGAGAATCTAAGAGAGCCAACTAATGCCCGTGTCTCCATCTCCTCTCTTCTCTCCGTCCGGAATATCCATCGTAATCAGCAAGGATTCTCTTAATTTTCTTTCGCATCAACTTATGATTATGTTTCTCCAGTAAATCTGCGTAAGCATCTGAGAATGGCAACACATTTATTCCTCCATCACGCGTGACCATCCCTGGTATCCCTGGAACCAAGCCTGCTTGATATCGTTGGCTATAATGAAGAAACGGGCTGGGATAAGACATTGCTGGTACTCCTGCAACCGGCAACATAGGATTTGTAGGTGCAAGTGGAATACCATAAGGAAGAGGCATAGGTGAGGGATATATTGGCATTTGCAGTGGAGGCAATTGCATTGGTGCACCAGATACTGGATAGCCTGGTGACATCCGATATGGTGGCGGTATAGGGAACATCGCAGGCATTGGACCCATAGGCATCGGGATAGAGAATGGCTGCGGCGGAAAAGATATTGGTATTGGTAATGGAATAGGCACAGGGTTTTGGCCAGGCTTTGAAATGGTTTTATAATAACAATACTCCGGTATATTTGCCGGGTACCAATATAATGGATTGCAAGCATCTTCTCTAGGCGGCGGTGATTTTAACGGCTTGAAGTTAAGAGGATCCATGTAATTGAGACCAGTAATTGTGCATGACACCCATGACGTTGAAGAAATGATAAATATTGCCTAAAAAAAAAGATAAAATATAAATAAAAGCCTAAAGTATGGCAACAATATAAACCGTCTTACATTAATATTATTAATACCAATTATACCATTGGTATCAATGGTTCTTTGATAAGTACACAAACTTAAGTTTTTTTTTGTACCTTTATTAATAGCATTTATTCTTATTAGAATCTTGAACCGTACAAAACGTACTTTTCACTATCGTTCACTGTGAATAGTAATACTTAGTGCGGCTTTATTGCTTATGCGCTGTTTTGATAACATAACAATGAAGTAAGTTTTTTTCTGTTTTCAGTCATTACATCAACCGGCACTGTTTCCTAGTAAGTAATATAGTTCTTTTATTCATATCTCTGGTTACAATTCATAAAATATATGATGTTCCTTACAATATCCAGTATAATTAAAAATAATAAAAAATTGTTGTAAATTTAACAACAAGAGTTTAATTCTACGTGAAGGAAACAGTAAGTATACTAGCAAAGCTAAATCAAAAGCTAGTATTTTTATGGGGCTTATACTTAGCACTTACCTCGTCTTAAATTCATAATTTATTCACATTACTGTATCATTAGACCATTGGTGAGTTTTTGTTTTGTAGCCTTTTTTTCTTTTTTCATTGCTTTATTTTTTTTCATTGCTTTATTTTTTTCCATTGCTTTATTTTTTTTCATTCTGTATTTTTTTATATTTTCAACTTCATTTGTGACGCTATCTGTGTCTAGATTAGAGCTAGTGGTGTTGTCTGGGTACTCGATCTTACCGTAATAATACCCATTGCCATTACTGTCAACCTTATTTGCGCGAGCATATGCACTAGCGATTTTATTAATAATGTTCCTACTTTTCTTTGATACTGGTTGTTGATATATAGCAACAGGTCCATAATTAGACATTCCTACCGTTGGAGCTATGAGATGTTTGCTAATGTCTTGCCTTAAGTATTCCAACATTTTATTATATGGGGAGATGTACGCAAGCAATGGATTCGTTAGCTCTTCTTTTTCAAATTCTTCCATTGAGTGGCCGTTGTCGTTACCATAAATATATTCAGTTTCATATATTGGCTGTTCATATTCTGGCTCAAAATATTTATAGTAATGTCGAAGCGAGTGAATATCATCTCCTAATATTGTTGCTTGAGGCCAGCCAAAATCTTGCTTTCTTCTTCTTGCTACTATCCTAACAGGTCTTTTGGCAGCCACAGCAACGCGTGATCTTATCAAATCTGCAAACATTTCTGCGCATTGCTCAGGTAAATGCAGGGGATGCCAATAAAATGGATCGCATTCTTGTAAATTCATATATTTTTCATTAACACCATGGTCATCCTGGTATGTAATGCCAGCTATCGATTGTCGTGTAACAACAATGAAATCTGTTAGAAGAATCAAATAGATTTCACATTTCATCTGTAAAATTTACAATTTACGCTTGTTGCAACTTTTTTTTTAAAAACCACGCATAATAATTTTAAAGAAAAGAAAGAAATTAAAAAAATGTTGAATGTTTGAACGAGAGAGCGCGTAATCCGTCAAAGTGACCTTATACAGTGCAATATTGAATATTACTGTAGGCCAATGTGGCTCTTACTATTAGGCTATTAGACAAACAGATACTGACATTAATATCTTTCTTTATATTATCATTATGAGAAATCTTCAATTATATTTGTCAATGCACAGATCTGATATTGAAATTAAATAATAGTGTAGGCAGAATTATTACTCACTGTTGCTGATTTTCGCATTGTGGAATTTGAATGTCAGTTTCTCTCGTCAGCTCTTTATTAACACATAGTTAGCTTATTGTTAGAGTGTCGTAGACTTGTCGTCATGCCTTTTGTCTCGGACCACCTGTGGTCTTACGTAACTTCTCCGCGGTGAAAGAAGATTTTATAATGCTATTATGACGTCTAAGATTTTTTCTAGTTTTATGAATGTCGATTTTCTAAGAAATTTTCTAATGTACTGGGTTTATTAATTTGATATTCATATAATATTCCTTTTTTATCTGAAAAAGTTCTACTTATTTCTCACGTACGTTGTACGAAGGTATCTACAGTTTTTTTTTCACTTGTGTATTTCTGTTATTGGACTTGAATAATTTAGGGTACCGAAATATCTTGATAATCACTGGTAAAATAATGACTGGTGCTTGATCAACGCAACCACCTGTACCTAACAGAGAAAAAACATGCAACGCGTAGTTAGTTGATTCCCCGTAGTTTCAATTTCATAAGAATTTTAATAAGAAAACTGACGTGCTTTTGATAATCGAGATACGAGTAAAAAGTCTTCTATGCTTACCCCCGAATACTGAAACGTTTGTTAAGTTTGATGACAGATTCTGAAGTCTGTTGCTGCCTTTGTCATTTGCTTAGTGCCAGACAAAGGCAGCATTAGAATTAATCTGTTGTCAAAGTTAACAAGCGTTTCCGTATTCGGGGATTAATGTCACGTAAGGTAATTGGTATTAAAATTATTAATATGGCAAGTCTTACTATCAGGGTTGCATGGTAGATACGTCCGCGCTTCTATCCCACAATATGCCTTTTGAACAATGATTGTTATCAAAAGACACGTTATTAGTTTGAACATTGGTTAAACAATTTTTAAATAAGACAAAAAATTAAAAATCGTTTTCGAAATTGTATGTAATACACTACCACCTTGTTGTAAGAGTTTAAAAAAGAATAGTATTTTTTTTATCCTCTGAAAAATAGCATAAAAAATAACGGGAAATGTTTTTATAGTGTTCTACATAACTATATGTTACTTATGTTGGATGTTTATTGGATCGTAAAATAACTTGGGGTTTTACCCTTTATTTATTGAATAGTCGTATTTGATGAACTGGAGGATATTTTTTTAGCTATAATGAGAAGAAAACGAGAATAATTTATAGAAATGTTTTCAAATCAGATTTCAATTATTTCAGATTTCAACTTACTTTTACAAAGGAAAGTTTAAATTCTAATTTAACTAGTAGTTCGCGCCGAACTGAGACCTCGCGACCCCTATATCTTCACAACCCCTGGACCGATTCAGCTCATATTTGAACTTAAACATTGTATTGAAATGAACTACTTGCCTACAATATTTCATGAAGATCGGATCAACGGTTCGCAAGTTATCATCGGACAAATATACACACAAACATACATACAAATGCCGATTTGTCCCAGTAAACACTGAGACCTTCGCTTCGCTCGGTCAACTAAATATCTTAATACTACTTAATAAAATTACCCAAGCGGTCGTTTATTAATAATTAAGCACACATTTACGTCTGGTTCAATAAAAAACTTATAATTTAGTTCACAACAGACGTATGTATACCTACTTACAAGAATTTGCTGTATAAATTAAAATTAAACTTTTATTTTTTACCCGACTGCCCAATAATGTTAATAATGCCTCTAATATTTTTGGTGTGTATGTATGGAAGTATGTTTTTGTGTTCCTATATTACATGCTGTAGCAAAGGCTTGACCGATTTTGACGAGTGAGGTATCGTTGGATTCCTCTTTACGTTAGGAGTGACATTGGCTATAATTATTTTGCGGTCCGGTATTTTGTTTTTCTATTAATAATAATAAATTTTCGAAAAAAAAAAAATTGCTAAAGGTCTACCTTTAGGTGCTACCTTTTTGTATTCGGGTTTTTTTATTTTAATACTAAACTAAATTACGCAAAAAGGTAATTTCGAATAAATGATTAAATAAACAAGGGTTCGGCCGTTTTGTTATAATTATATAACAATAATAAAAAATTGGTCTAGAATTCTTGGTAGTGTTAACGAACAAAGTTATTTTTGCAGTGTTTCCTGATTATTTTTTGACCTCAAACGAACATTAACTTAGTCTGCTATCCTAACTAATATTAAAAATGTGAATGTAACTCTCTCTATATCTGTCTGTCTGTATGGGTGTTTGTCGCGTTATCACGGCTAAACGGCTGAACGCCTCGACTTGAACATTTGCATAGATATAGCTATGGGTAGGAGACGGACATAGGCTACTTTTTTTTATTGGTTCGCGCGAACGAAGTCGCTTGTACAGCTAGTTTTTTCATAAAACATTTGCTTCAAGTAAGTCGAAATAATTTCAAAAGTAATTTTAGTATTCTGTATTGCTATTAGTATTTTTTTTTAATTGCCTAAAATAACTAAATAAAATCAAAACTGGCAACTGTGTATTTTGTTTTTAATTTAATCATAGAAAAAAGAACGATTAAGACTTTTTCAGTGCGTTTTTTTTTGTAATCAATAATTACTTCGTACTCACTGTCACTCCATCGAGAATACAAAAATGTTTTCACTAAACAGTCTATAGATCTTAGACGAAGCATCATACTACAAGATCCTTGCTATAGATATTGCTATTAATAATAATAACACTAAAATCAACCATTTTGAAGATACTACAAATTATTTTCTAACTCTGTAGATATCGTCATGTCATTGTAATAAGTAATTATTTTTCTCCGAGTCACTATACATCACGTCAAGATTAACTATCTTTGCCGTTACTTTTTCAATCTGCTTTTTACAAACGCCACGAATAGGTTTTGGGCAAATTAAACCATCAGCATTTGCGACGGGAATTTCTAGAGATGTTGTCGGAAGTCTTTCCAAAGACTCATATTCTGTTTCGGAAATTATTGGTTTACCGTTAACCTTTTCGGGGTAAAAAGATTCATAAATTTCGGGTATCATTTTGTCTGATTCGTTATCATCCCCTTGAATGACGACTGTTCCATCAACTCCAGTTTTACTAACTTTTATCAACCTATCTAGTATTGTACTATTAGTCTTTTCAAGTACTAGCCGCTCTTTGATTCCAGGTAAAAACTCTTCTAGTTTTTCATTATAAAAAGGCTGTTCAGGATCTATGTCTTCTTCACCGTTGTCTTTTTCAGGACATTTTGATCCATTAATTTCAGGAATTACTGTTATTTCATCAAGATTCGGGACAAACGTTTTTAGAGTTGTCGAAAGGTTTTCCAAAGAGCCATAACTCCAATAGCCATTGTCTGTATCAGAAATTATAATTGGTCTATGGTTGCCTTTATCTGGGTATATCGAATTATCCATTTTAGATGTCACTGTTTTGAAGACTGTATCGCTGGCCTCTTCATGATCTTTTCCTTCATCGATTCCGATCATTGTGTTTTCCTCTTTTCCTTTTTCAGGATAATATTCTGACCCATTATTAGGTGGTGTTACTGCTACATCAATATGTGTGAGGTAAGTTTTTAGAGGAGATGTCGGATTTTTTTCCAAAGAGTTATAGCTCCAAGAGTCGTTTTCTGCTTCAGACAATATTACTGGTTTATGATTTTCTTTAGCTGGGTATGTGGATATATAAATTTTGGTTGTCACCGTTTCAATGACATTATTGTTGATTGTTTCATGATCTGTTTCGTAATCTATTCCAGGGACAACAACTTCTATTTCTTTATCATATGGTTTATTAGGGTATATTTGTGTATCAATTTCGGGTATCACTGTCACTGCTTCTTTTTGTTTTTTAGGATTTTTTAATCCGTTTTTTTTGGGTGTTTTTGTTACATCAGCATCTGTGAGATACGTTATTAGAGTAGTTGACGGATTTTTTTCTATAGAATCATAACTCCAATAAGCATTGTCAGTTTCTGATAATGTAATTAGTTTATTGTGGGTTTTATCTGGGTATGTTGATATATTTATTTTGGGGGTCACCGTTTCGAAGTTAGTTTTTTCATGATCTGTCCCGTAATCGATTCCAGGGATAATAACTTCTATTTCTTTATCTAACGGCTTGTCAAAGTAAATTTGTGTATCACTATCTGGTATTATTATGTCTTCTTCTTTCTTTTTTTCAAGGTATTTGGATGCATTATTTTGGGGCGTTAGTATTACATCAGCATCTATGAGGGAAGTTTTTAAAGAAGTTGTCGGACGTTTTTCCAAAAAATCATAATTCCAATAGTCATTGTCTGTTTCTGCAAATGTAATTGGTTTATTATCTAAGTATGTAGATCTATTTATGTAAGGTGATTTTGTGATCTGAATTTTTAAAGTTGTTATGGGAAGTATTTCCAATGAACTGTAACTCCAATAGTCATAGTCTGTTTCGGAAATTGTTGGTTTATTGTTTGCTCTATCATCTTCCGGTGTCTCTTTTTTATGAGACGTTTTCGATGTATAGGCTGACAAAGTTTCTGGAAAAGTAATTTCAGAAGTTATGCGTGATGATATTGTTTGAAAATTTGTTATTGATTCTGGAGACATCTGAGTAGTTGACGTGTTTATAATAATAACGATTACAGGATAAGGAAATGTTTTGGGTATTGTGTAGAGATCAGTAGTTGAAACAGACACTATTGTTTCAAGATTTGGTTTTGTAATCAATATAGGCGTTTTCTTGTAAGGAATTGTATTTGATTCAGTAGCCGGAATAACGTTAGTTTTTTTCAAATATGTACTTTGTTTAGTAGATTGTGTAAAAGTGTCGGATTCCAAATTTGGGTTTCGTTCAATGGTCAAATAATTTGTTTCTGTTTCAAATACTGTGCTTATGCCAGTTGTTGACCAAGGCGCTTTTGTTTCAAAAAATTTAGTTGTTTCAGTCCTAAATGTAGGTGTGTCTGTTCCAAAATCTGTGATTGGTTCTGTGTTTGGCATAGGCGTTTTTTTTACAGAAGCTGTAGTTGTTACAGTTGTTGCCATAGGCGTCTCTATTTCAAAATCTGTTGTTGTTTCTGTTGTCGTAAACTTTTTTGTTACAAAAGCAGTAGTTGTATCAGTTGTTGCTGCAAGCGTCTCTGTTTCAAAATATGTCGCGGAATCAGTTGCAGTAGGATCAGAGATAGTTAGAAAAACTGTAATTGTTTCCGTTGTTGGTGTAGATGTCTCTGTTTCAAAATCTGTTGCTTGTTCTGTTGTTGGCATAGACGTTTTTGTAACAAAATCTCTAGCTGTTTCAGTATTTGTTGTAAGAGTTTCAAAATATGTAGTTGCTACAGTCGTAGGAGTAGGCATCTTTTCTTTTGCTGGCATATTTGTTTCGATTTTAAAATCTGTGGTTGACTCGAATGTTGATATCGACTCCTCTTCAGTTGTTGGTGTAGAAAACTCTGTTACTAAAACAGTAGTTGATACAGTTGGCGTAGGGGTCTCTTCAGTGGCTTGCGTTGGTATCTCTATGTCAAATACCGCAGTTGCTTGAGTTGTTGCTTCGGAAGTTTCTGTTTCATAAATGGCATTTTGTACTATATTCGCTAAAATAGTTGTTTTAGATACTGTACTTTGTTCAAAAGTCATAGCAAATGTTTCCGGTTGAGTAAATGTTGTTATTTCAGTGGGACAAAAAGTTAATGGATTAATTGTTGACCTTTTTTTAAAAGGCGCGTTAGGTTTAGTGCTGTGTACTTTTATAAAGTCTGTTGGGTATCGATTTTTGTACTGTTCTTTTCCTTTTTCACCCACATAGAGTGGAAAAGCCATTGCAAAATTGTCTTCTTGGCCACTGCATCCATTTTCGCATAGGTTGTACGGTGCCGTAAATAGAAAATGGTATGGCTTCTCAGATATTTCTGAAAGATAACTTTCATTACAATGTTTGTCAGAAAAATCAATTTTTGTCTGAAATATATTAAACTCATAGCTAGGTACTTACTCTCTCCTTGAATTATATTTTCAATAATTTTTTCGCCATGTGTGTAGTTATTATTTGTTGTTGTTATTTGTGGAATTGGTAGTGCAATGATCATTATATGAGAACAAGCAGTGAGCAAATAGTATCGAATCGTTTTTACCATTGACCTATAGGTGTAATAATTGGTTCGATAAATTAGTACCTACTCATTTGTAAACAAAACCTTTTCCGATTAGTGCGATTTCATTGTATTCATAGCAAATGTTAGAATTATTAATGTTAAATTAAAAAAGCCGACTTCATTAGAACTATTTATTTAAATTGCTTCGTCATATTCGCGTCTTCTTCATCAGTTCCACTTCACCAAATGGACTTTCTGAATGCAAATGCTTGACATGTTGATGGAAATACCAAAATAATAACCTATAATAACCATAAATAACCTATCATATTTGAGGAGTTCCCTCATTTCCTCATGGATCCCATTATCAAAACTAGAATTTGATAAAAATCCAACCAATCCACACTGGCTACAATCAGACAGCCATTATTAAACTATGCGTCTCAGAAACTTGTTATCCTCCTATTGGATAGATCTTAGTAAAAAATATATATGGAAATGATTTCGGGCAACATGTGATAATGACTTTTTGAGATATGCGGTGAAATCGGACAAATGCTTTAAGCGTCCTACGCGCCTAAGGAACCCTACTAAGCAATTATGCATGGCTCGACATGCTTGTCAGCCCGCCCGCTTGTTGGTTTTTGGTCACAAATCAAGTGATTTTAATTATGCCAAATAGGTTCGTTTGCCGTCCATTGCCTATAAGCATACATCAAATATAAATATTGTTGGATGCAAGTATTTGTCATATATTTGCGAATCGCGTCCTTGTGTGGATGGCGTGTTCTTGATATTGACAGATTGATTGTTTCTTGACAGACGAATATTTGCTTAAACACGGCGATATGCTGTACGAACATAAATACCAGTGTCAACTGCCACCATAAAAATCACCGCAATAAGGACCTCACAGTTCGGGCCCTATGGACCGTGGCTTGGCCTTTGACATCGCAAATACAATGTAAAATTATTAGTGATGTTAAAAATACTCTCTTACGTTATGTAATAAATTTGTTCCACCGGTTTAGGCTGAAGTCATATTATAAAACGAAAAACAAAATACAAATACCCGACTGAAAAATGTAGCCTATATAATGTCACTCACGACGTAAAGAGGAACCAACGACACCTCATTCCAAAATCGGTAAAGCCTTTTTTTTTAGGCTACAGGAGGTAATATAAGAACACACAAACATACACTTAAATACACTCCAAAATCGGACGGATCACTCGGGTGTATTAATGTTATTGTTTTCTTTCATTTCACGCTCATACTATAGCCGGACCCGAATGAACGTTCTCCTGCGTTCAGATTCAGACGTATCATTTTCTTTCGTTTCTTTCGGAACGCAAGTGTATTATGCCAATGCCGAAATCCAACATCGTTGGATATGATTCACTATTAAATGCACTCGTCACTTGTCCAAAGATGCCAAACGATAGACAGAGCTGAACGAAAAATGAGCCGAGTGATAACACCAATGAATAAACATTTGATCTCAAATAAGTCTTATTTTTTAATCAAATATAGGAACCTCAATAGTAAAAACCATTCAATTCGATATCACTATTTGAAAATAACAATGTGATCTAAAATATGTACATTGCATATAAGAGATTATGCGCACACGCTAAGTAGAGAAAGTTGTTATTTGTGTTACGAATGTTTATTGTTATTGACTATTTTATTGCCTTATGACTAAGTTCTCGATTGAACCCTGGTTATAAATATATATTTATATTATATTTGTTGGTTTTTGGTTATAACTATTGTAAAACGAATAAATATTCTATGTATTATTTATTTAGACACTTTTTTTTTATAACGCTCTTTACTAGTAGTTCCTCTAGAAACCGACACCCAGACCAAATGAACAAATTCTTTTTACAAATTTTTGCCCGGCTGGGTATTAAGCCTGGAACCCCCTGAAAATAAGGTAGACGACTACCAATTAAGCCAGGAAGGGTCGTCAAATTGCTTGTTTACTTACTCGCCTTGAAATGAAAACACAACATATTTTTGCATATCTAGTCGTGTAATCGAAGCTTTACGTTGTTTAATTTTCCTCTCCCATTCTTTTAATAGTTTCATTAAATTGTTTTTCAGTTATAATAGTCGGCATCATTACGTTCGTTGGAGGACAGCAGCATTCGGCATCAGGCACCTCATCATTAAACCTTCTTACTCGTTGCGGCAGACCGACTGGTGCTTTTGCGTTTTCTTCTCTCAACTTCTGCGCGTCTTCTTCAGTTATAGTGCCACCATATTTCATTAGGTCTAAAGCAGCTTCGTTTAATTTGAAATTCATTTTGCATTCTGAAAAATTTAGCTTCACTTGAAGACAAATAAGAGTTCATTGCATCAGAGAAGCTTAAAAAAATTATGCAACTGAGTGATGAGTCTAGCAAGTCACTTGACTGATGGTAAACTTTACTCTTGACCATACAAGCTTAGTGCTACCAAGAATTTTGGACTTTACTAGATCAAAATCTTGCGCAACAATACTTTGCAATCGTCACCCTGATACATTAGATGTTTAATCTCTTCATTTATTGTAATGTCAATAAGTTAGTGTTTTAAACTTACCATTGTGTGGGGGACATTCGCATTGTTTGAACTCCATTCCTCCGACCGGCTGGCCGACGTTCTGGAATCTTCGGTAGGCACTTTGAAGTGGGCTTTCGTTATAATGCCAGTATGCCCTTCGCCATTGAAATTCCGCGTGCCCTGACTGAAATATTACTACCCAGAGACATAACTGCAATACCTGTTAACATTACCGACGTAGGTAGGTAGAACAAGAAAAGTGAAGGAAAACAAAGAAACACTGCATAAATTCAGCAAAATCATAAAATCGACGAAATTATAGATCTGTCTAAGGAAAGAAGGTTTATCTGTTATCCAGCATAAAATGGTGGTGGGGTCTACTTTCCTGTTCCATTGTTTCTATATCCCATTTCGATTGGTTCGTGGCATTGTCTATGAAAATCTTTCTGTCTTACTTAGGTAGAAATTTTCGTCTCATTTTAGGTTTGTATTTACTATTATTTCTAAATTTTAGGTTTGGTATGAAAAATTGTAATTATGTGGTCACCAAAATAAAGAATTAAGTCGTTGCACTAAAATCGTAGACTTTATTGATAAAAGGAAGCTTGATTATAATGTAGATATGTTTTAACAGTTTATTTTTGATGAGCTGAATTTCTAGTGGTAGGTACTAAATTAACCTGCTAAATTAGACCACCTTAAATATTCAAATACACGCCGTTTTTTCCATCTGTAACGATGTTTGTATCCAGCATGTAACAAGAGATGTTTAGGCATCACGGCAGTATTTTAGTACTTTTAATTTTAAAAGGACACCGCGTGAACGGATGTCTGGTTGTCTTCTTTTTAAACGGTGCGTTTGATTTAGTGGAATATATTTCTTTAAAGTCCCTTTGGTACAAATTCTTGTATTCTTCCTTTCCCTTCTTACCCACGTAAAGTGGGAACACCATATTGAAATTACTGACATTGCTACCGCATCCTCCCTCGCATAATTTGTACGGTGCAGTAAATAGTAAATATCGCGGCTTCGCAGACATTTCTAAAATATAACACTGACTGTAATGCTCCACAACGAATTTAAATTCGTCTTAATTAAATATCTACTTACTCTCTCCATGGACGATGCTTTTAACAAATTGCTCGCCGTGGGTTTCGTGATCGATTTCAGCAGCTGTCGCCGTAATTCGTGAAATATCTCCTACAATAATAATAATAAGAAATGAACTAAAAGCTGTGAGTATAATTAAACACGGAAAGACCATTGTGTTTTTCAAGGCACTTAACTTTTGTTCACCTTAATATTGGACGGGCTTGGAACGGTGACAAACTTTATAATTTATGTGTCGTAACGCTTCGAAATACCTATGGATTTATTTTTATGATGACGTGTTTCACTTTTGTATCGGAAAATTCGTTTTGTTACGCGACATCAATTTTTATTTTATATTATTATAGCTGTATTTTCTCAATAGCCAAAAACATATAAATAAAAATGGTTAGACCATGATAAGTATATGACATGTTATATGTTTTGTTAGCCTTCCTCTCCATCTAGTTCAGATACACGTGGCTTTATTTCTTGACTAGGTGTAGTTTTGGATATTCAAACTTAGCCTTCTAGTCTACTCGAACATACTACCTATCATATTATTAATATTACGAAAATAGCTTCTTATAAATACAGGTGTATATATATATAACTAGCTGTGCCTCGTGGTTTCACCCGCTATCCTTTAGGAACACTTAATTTTTTTGGGATAGCCTATGACTGTGTTAATCCAGAGAACAAGCTGATAAAATACCAAATGTCATCCAAATCCATTCAGCCGTTCAGAGATGAACGGGAAGAAACCCACTTACATACTTAAATACTTACCTACTTATATACCTACACACAAACTTTTGCCTTTATAATATTAGTGTGATTTTGGTCTATTTTAAATAGATTACCCAAACTTACCTGACGACCTTCTTATATCGATAAAATTGTTAGGTTCGGCCGCCGACGCTGCGAGACCGTATTTATCGTGCGGCAATTCGATTTGTGATCGCGCAGCGTCGGCGGCTGAACCTAGCCTGGTACATAGCAAATTGTATTATCTAAATTAAAAGTTGTATTTAGAATTCAGTCATGAAGGTTTTTTTTTTCAATTGGGTCCTGAGATTCAGTTTTAAACTAGTTTGGAAACCTTTACACGATTTCTGTGTCAAATATTTTCCCATTTTTCATAACAAAGACGTTCCCTTTACCTGCCGTTCTGTTCGTCTTATCAGCTTCCTTACTGCGATCCGTTCCGGCTCCCAGACAACCGAGCTTGTATTATTTATGTAAAACAATTTGTATCTGTCACCGATTTCAAAACTCTTTCCAATTGGCGAAAGAATTGTTTCTTGGGTGCTAGTGTAAAAATAACTCATATACATTGCTAGGCGGAAAACGTACAACCGTTGAGTTCCTGACGATTAAATACACAAGTATTATTGAAAGAATGAAATAACGACTTTAAAATGTCCCATGACACTCCGAACATGAAGACGACTGACGACATCTCGCACTCAATCTGTCAAGCTGTTTAGGTTGCAGGTAGCATAGGAATACTCCAAATTACGAATAAACAAAAAAAAAGGCAATTATTATTATTTTCGAAATAACTGAGCATAAAGAGATTTAGCATCTAATAATAATATATCAGGGTTATCGCAGTTTTTCAAAATTTTTAGATACAGAAATTACTGAGAGGAAATAAAAAAAACCTTTAGAATACCATTGCCAATGTTTTATGGCAATTTTTATGTTATTATTTTTATTTTCGCGAAGGAAAAAATAGCCCGAAAAATATATCATACTTTTAATAAAAAAATATTAAGAAAAAAAAAACCACATTGGCAACGGTATTCTAAAGATAAACGATAATTATGTTGTAATTTCCTATCCTTGTATATTAAAAAGAGCGAAAGAGATAGCTGAATCAGGGGAGACGACGCTTTAATTTTTAATTTCTGAGAGGCACTGAACTGTTATGGGCAAGCGTGAAGCTTACCATTAGTCGACCGACTAGCCTTTCTCGTCACTCATTATATTAAGAACAAAAATACACCCGTAAAACATTACCTTTCTTTTTTAGCAGTCGGGTACAAACGAGCTATATTATTTATCCTAACTCTACGCCTTGGACTAAAAACTTTCCTGATGGTAACAAATATGTGATAATGTCCCGACTTTTTTTTTCTTAAGGGACTTTTGCGTCGCTCGTCTTGTGCATTTGGTTAAGACCGTTGTTAGTAAAGTTCTTTGTTTTTTCTTTTCTTTTTTTGGCCTGTTTCGTCCTCTGAAAGTTAGTATAGTTCATATCATCCTGCATGCCGCAGGGTAATGAAGTAAATATCTAGTTTGACTTAGGCTGATTTCAAAGTTATGCGTACATGGTTCATACGAAGTGTCCGCAAGCGGGCGGGTGCGGGGCCCGGATGGCTCGTAGGGGTTGTTCTGTACGGAACAATCAGCCTCACTAAGACGATGTTCTAAGCGCCGCACGTGTAGCTCCGCTTCGGAGCAGAACGTCCGCATAGTCTGTGAAATCAGCCTTAAAATGTATGCATTGTATTCGTGTGTGGAACTCAAATTCTCTGTCACGAGACACGCTCAGCAGGTACAAATTGAATGTTTCATTCAACGCACGAGATATTTGTATAGTACGTATAGTAGGTACTATTATTTATTCTGTTACGGGCGATGCCACAGCTATCAGAACCTCTAGTTTTGATATCTGTGGGCGATGCGCATGAGTATACCGGATGATTTTTTTAACTGGGACAGTAGGGACATAACCAAATCCTTGTGAGATACGGGAAAGCTGTCATAGGAACCATTTACTCACTTTGTTGAAAACGAGCGTAGTTTTTTTTTTGGTCAAGCGTGAGTGCTCCATAAAAATGAGTTGTTTTGATCAATTTTCTTTTGTAGACTCAGTTTCACTGTAAGAATGGTTTAATTGTATTGGAAGAGAAGTCAAATTTAATAAACTACTAATTAATTTCAGTTGAACTATAACACACAACTTTTCAGTTCACTACAGTTATGAAAATACTAGGAAGATGGAAAATGAATTGAATACAGTAAAGAAAATTTTAAAGGGTTATTTTTTTCATGCATTCGTGCTGGCCAGTGCGATTATTCTATAAATGAGGTTGGCGCACTGACATGAAATAAATATTCATGCATTTTCAGTGAACGAAGTATAGAAAATTATTGAATAGAAAGGGTCGAATTTAAAAATAATTTTTCAATGCTAGTGGATAAAAGATCTCAGTGCAGTTTTGCACTGAGATTTCAAATGATAAACAGATTTTTTCCGAGCTGAAAAATTTAAAAATAGGAAATTGAGGTGAAAAATAAACTATTGCACCTACCTGCCAGCAAAACACACTTGCACTGTGATTGGACGCATCGTGGATTGAACATGCGGATAACTAGAAAATAATAATGTTTAGTAAAACTGCGTAGAGAACTGTTTTTTTTTTGTATAGCATTACAACAGTTAAAAGATTGCTTGATACTAGTTCGTAATTTCGTACGCAGTGCTGCTCGGCCTTCAGCCTCGCAGGTTTAGGGTTCTAGACGAGACTCGACCAGCCTCGCGAATACAAAGTGAAACGGCCAACTTACTTACAAACTTTATTTCCTATTTTAACGCCCTTAGGACGTGAATTTTCAGAAATCCTTTCTCAGTGCTCGCCTACATTAAGTACTTATATATGGAATTCCTGTGCAGAATTTCATGCTTCAGACCCAACGCTATTTAAGCTGAGCGTTGTTTGACGGTCAGTCTTCAGAATATTACAAAGTATTTATACAATATACAGGGCTATAAGCTGCTCCATACATTTTGTCGAGTTTCTTTGACATTTTTCTACGGAACACCTTTTTTTTCTCGATTTCAGGTTTGGTCCCATACTAAAAATTGCTCATAATTATGAGTACTAGTACCCTTTTCGGCTTAGCCATACCCTGTCCTTGTAACCCTGTATAGATAGACGATTTATTTTAAGATTCGGCAGTAGACCGTATCCGCGAGTAGACAATACTAAGAATTACTTCATCATTTGCAATTGGCACAGATTCTTGGGCGGGAAATATGTCCAAACATCAGAATCATTATTACTGAGGCGTTTGGCGTTACTGACCAGTATTTTTGCGTAGGAGTCAAACCCGGCATTAGTAATTGGTCTAAAAAACATCAATAAGATATATTTACAAATAGTTTTAAAATAACTCCGTATAATCATTAAACCCATCCTATAATTTTTTTAATACCTTTTTAAGGTTGGAAAAAAATATTAATGCAAACAAGACACAAAAGTATATTACAACCTAGCCGCGGTTCCGCGGTACCTCATGCAATTTTCCTGTTTTCTACAGATATTTCTGTAGTTTGTTTCAGCAAGATTTTTAGCCGTAAAATGTAAATTGCTACGCGGTTTTTTTTTAATTAAAAAAATAATGCATTTAAAAAAATATGAATATGAATTGGAAAAAGCCTATTCGATAATACTTGCACTACATCTCAAACGACGGTTTCTGAGAGTTGCTGTAAAAAATTAATTTGGCCTAGTAATTTATGAATATTTTTACCCAACTGCCCAAAAAGGATGTTAATGTTAATGTTTTAGGGGTCTATGTAAGTATATCCCTACTAATATTATAAATGCGAAAGCGTGAAAGAGGAAAGAGTCCTCTTTCAACGGATCAGCAACGGATCGAACTAAATTTTTGCATGGATATAGGTTAAAGGACGGAAAGTTACAAAGTGATTAAATTAATGTGTTGAAGGCTTTGTCAAACACACAAACGATCCGAACAGAACTTCTTTTTTTTATTACTATGCTGTTGGCCTCTAACGGTCGTACAATATTACCGGATTTTTGGCAAACGCAGATGGCGTTGGGCCTAAATCAAACCGAACTGCGACTATAAAGAAATCCCATTCAATCAAACAAACCGTATGGAATTTAGACTATAAATATCTTTAAATATGTTGACAACTTTCTGCGAGTATTTATTTTATACATAGGTCACGTGAGATCTATGAGAGCAAGTCTATGAGATCACACATGTTGTGTGAGTTTGGCTTATACCCCCGAGATGTTGGCATGTTTCAAGGAATCCTGGCTGCACCCATCTGTGATGTAGCGACGACTGTGATTTCGGACATTCTGATTCAGCGTAGGGACTCAGACCCTTTTGATGTTAATATTGTTGTAAAACGGGGCTGGCAAAATCACATGCGACTAAAGCCCCAATAAAAAAAAAAATTAAAGAAAAAAAAGTAGGTGTATGGGATCGAAATTAGGGCCCACCTCCAACATTCAATGAGTGTAATCTTACTGTACCAGTTATACAAATAGTACTACTACATTTTTGGGTATCTAATACCGTAGGATATTTAAGAGTACAAGTAAAAAACCTACCTCAGAATGAAGAGAGGTAAAAATCATGGGATCGCAAGAAGTTTTGACTACTAACCAAACTTCTTGATAAGTGCACCTGTTAATGATAAATAGCATTGTAATTACTTCAACGCAGCTATCAATTTTGTACTAAATTAAATTAAGTAAGGAAAGTACCCTAGATTCTGCATTCAGGACGCTCGGAGTGCACCACGCATCAGTCTAAATACATTATAAGAAATTACTCTGTTTGATTGTTAGGCGCGAGTAGGCGTAACCTTGAGATAGTCAATGAGAACGCTTGATCGAGCTCCCCGCGACCTGCGCCTTCCCCAAACTTTGGTGACTTATTGTAGGAACAACGAATCTCGTAATGCGGTATCTAGTGTGATCTGTGATACGAGTAGGTAAAGCAAATAACACAAGCGAGTAATTTAGTAGTGGTATAGCTCTTCTCCAGAGTCCGCCTGGGGAATTACCACACCTTTGCCAGTTGTTCAACGGCGAAGTAGTAGTGTGCAAATATTACTGTATTCTGGATTGAAGGGAAGCGTAATTACTGGGCATAAAGAGATTTAGCATATAATATTATGGGTAACGAGCGCAGTGGATTGCCTCACATGGTTTTGATATGTTGAAGTTTAAAAAATCTGGATATACATTAAACTGTTACGGACAAGCGTGACGCTTAACATCAGGTGAGCGACTTGATTGTCTCGTACCAAGTACCACAAAAAAAAATAACACCAAATGGGCTGGTCACCTATAGTCCAGGACAGAGATAAATGGAAAGAGGGTATGAGGCCTCTGCCCAGCATTGGGACATGACAAGCTCATTAATTAAAAAGCAATCAGCTTTCTTGGCACCTTGCCATGCAGACAGCACTTTTTAAATTTCTTCATTATAAAATTAATTATGTATGTGTTAATTATGTGTTTGCATCACACCAATATTATAAATGCGAAAGTTTGTGTGTAAGTGCGAGAGTATTCAGTAGGTAAGTATGTTTGTTCCCGTTCAACTCTGTAACTGCTGGATGGATTCGGATGAAATTTGGTTCCTGTAGAATAGCGGGTGAAACTGCGGGGCGCAGCTAGTTTAGTATATTTCAATGTTTATGGTGTTATCAGACTACCCCCGAAACCCCCGAAAGTTAGGAAAATTCACTGACTCTCTATAGCACGCACGAGAAACAGAGCGACGGCTATACAATTTGAAATACAGAATACGCCAAAACCTTGCGGATGAACTATGCTACAAATTTCATACTGGATTAAATTCTATCAAAGGTTGGATGGTTGCACCAGCTTCGTCAGCAAGGTCGAAAGACGTCCACTATTAAACAAAGTCCTCAATCTTGACTGCCTCGGTGGCTCAGTTCGTAGTGAACCTACGTTCTGTGCTTGGGGGCGTGGGTTCGATTCCCATCTAGGACAAACATTTATGTGATGAATATTTGTGTTTGTTCTATGTCTGGGTGTTAATATCTATATAAGTATGTATTTAAAAAATATCTATGTACGTATATCAGTCTCTGGCAGCCATATCACAAGCTTTGCTTAGTTTGGGGTCAGATGACCGTGTGTGCAATAATGTCCCAGATATTTATTTATTTATTTATTTATTTGAGCGCCACACTGAAATACATTCTGTCATGGTGTTGCATAATCCCCACACTTAGCAGGCGGCTTGGGGATCGTAGAACGCTCCTCACCGTGTACTAACCGGTTGTTATGGTTGCAGTTTCATGACAGAATACCCTGCTCCACTCAATGCAGTGGTTGCATGGATCACAGAAGAGAATTTTTTTTTCATGGATGGATGGTATTTTATGGGATGGTTTTGTATTTCAGAGTTTTTTTTTGCCGCAGGACTTAGTAAGCTTTTTTTGGATATAAAAACCAGTTAGCACTTCGTTTTGTACTAAATTTGGACAGCGCTCTTTTGAACTCAGATGTTGAATGTAGCTTGCTAGTAACGCCTACATGGCTCACCTCCAAAACACAAAGGAAACTTCGTCTTTTGGCTAACAATACATTCCTTTGTTGGAAGTGTTGTCGAACATTGAGATTAGTATTTACCTATACAAAATACCATCCAGACACCGCTAAAAAAAACAAGTGAGACGGCGTGGGCTTTGAGCTGTGCGACTACAAAGACGGTAGTAAAAAGTAGCGACTCTGCTTTAATCACTTGGGGCTCTAAGTACATAAACTACCTCATACTTATAAAGGTGCTATTTGGAGCTCGGGGGCAGGAAGCAGGTGGCAGGTGGCAGCGACTGTGTCTCCTGACCGCAGAAAAAGACCGTATCGCATTACTGGTTTCTATGTATTTGACTAGATCACGGCAGCAGGCGACACTGGCGCCTACCACTGCGGTTACGCGGCCACCGCAGACCACTAACCAGCATCGTCAATTACAGAACAACAAATCGTATTTTTTTCAATTCATTCATTTATTCATGCTTTAACTGCTATACATTCAAGAAAAGTTTGTCATTATAACAAAGTTTTAAAAAAGTTCGTTGTCTGTCCTCATGGTGCACAATACTATTATTATTTTCATTGCATTGTATTTTCCTGATGTGATACAATCCCTTTATTTGGTTTCTTATTTTATCCAGAAGAAAATAAACAAGCAGATTAAAAGTTATAAAAATTAAATAAACACAAAATGTATGGTGAACAGGTTGCCTATTGACGAAAACATCTTAAAGTTATGTCCACAGCTGTTTGGCGTGTATTAGTTTACGAGATATTGCGGTTTTTCTTTACTGATAATGACGACGATTCTGTTGCACGATATTATTTCCAGAGTAAAAAAATATAGGTATGTTATAAATTAAGAGTTCATGTAGGTAGGCAACTAAATACCTCAATTATTTTAATTGTGCATCCAAATTCTTGCATCTGCTTTTCATTCCGGAATCTAAGAATGATTACCTAAAGTAACTAGTAAACAAACGGCACCGTAGGTCTTGTACTAAAACCTCATTTATTTAACTACATACATTTCCATTGTAAAAAAATAGTCCAAAAATAGTACCCACGGCCCATCCAAATCCCTTAGATCAATCGTTACTATTAATGCGTAGGATCAACATTTACAATTAGCATTCCAACAAGACACTGAATTAATCTATTATTAACGGATCTACTTAGTAGGATCCCATCTATATCTTGTCCCTTGATTATTGCAACATTTTAATTATTGTACGTTCAATTTGGCCGATTGCCTGATTTACCTGTTAGGTAGACCAGAGAGCTGGCCAGCGCCCAAGAGATTACACTGACTGAACCACTGTCAAAGATAAGTTATTTTAGATATCTTGACATTGAAATTGTGAGCTGCTTGCGTTGAGTGGATGTGTCACGCAACTGTGACATTTTCAATGTTCTATGTTGACTTAGATTAAGTGTCCATTTACACTTTTGAAAGTGCTCGCATTTTGTAAAAAAAGCTGTCAGAAACATAAAACCCAGCAGTAAAGCCGGTAAAGTTTCATACTTAGATAGTTACAGTTTCTATGAGTCACGGAAGTTGTTTCTAAAATAATAATATAATAAAACCAATTGAGCATTTGTATACAGCTATTTAGCTGGCTACTTTCATACATTTAGAGTATTTTCCGGCATTTGTTTGTATAGCTATGAGCTATGAGTGACCAGTGGAAAATGTGTCGCTATGCTGTCGTATTGTAACAACATCTCTTCAGAGCCAATCTTAATTTCAGACTAGCCTATGCGTAATACATTAGTAAGCCTAGGATGTGTACCGCGACAATATATTTTCTACTCTTTCTGTCTAATCAGGATACGGCTACGATTATGTCTAGGTTTGTCTCATTTTCATTTTGATTAGAGAAGATTTTCTGGGGATGAGCATGCCTACAAGAACTCGCCAGTCACTCCGCCTGTTCTTTTTCCGACTTCTATTCCTCTTAGCTTCAACGAGGGTTACGCCTCGACTCGATCCTAAGCCCTTCTCCGTGCTCCATGTAGCAAAAGCATGTGGTATGCGTGCACATTTCTCTTCGTTCTCTGGACGAACTGAGCTCCAGGCTCTTCTCGTGCTTAGGCTTGAGATGCATTTTATTTGGAGAGAAAGTGACTAAAAAAAACAAGATTTAACTGCAATAAGAAATTGTTTTAAGCCACCACCACAGAATTCTCCTTATAAATAAGGTCAGACGAGGCGAATAAGGCTAATAATATCGGGAACTCAACAAAAATAATAACCGTGGTAAATATCCCGTGAGTACTAATAGTAATGTTGTAAACCACCACGAAAGTCTAAAACAGTATTTAAGGCGAATAAGGTAGTAACTAGTAACAGCCTGCTGTTACTACCGACTAGTTACTACGAAAATAAATAGAAAATAAAATAGATAAAATAGAAAATAAATAAATACGAATAGAAATCTTCCAGGAAAATAGATATCACTCTCATTTCTTAATTAGTCGACGGAAATGAATAATCTTCGTGTATTAGATCTCATAACATTAGTTAATGGTCGACATTAATCGCGCTAATTGTGCTGCTTTGTTTCGCCTTATTGGTCCTGCCGATAAAATAATAATAAATAATAGGTTCAAAGATCTTTATTAATATCACAAGAAACATTTCGTCTCACTTACGCGATATCTTAATATTAAACTAAAGTTAACAGATGTTAAGTTAACAATAATATTAACAATATTTTAAAAGTGAAGTTATATTTTGCGGGCCGCTCTTGCCAAGGGTTTTGAGCGTAGTCATGGCAGATCGGTCCAAAAATTCTTTAAAAAAACTGGGTAAGACCTGCCGAGAACATGGAGGACTAACATGACTTTTTTTTCGGGGTTTTGCGCTGAAGTGGGAGAAAACAAGCTTTAAATTAAGTGTGTTAGTAAGAACATGTTGTTAGCCCTGTTGTCAGAGTTGGTACGCCACCTGAAGTAACCTGACTTAGCGATTTTTGATATAAGAAATACAATCGGTATCATTAAATTAACGGGTAAACTACGGTAGCACTCAGTTGTAAATACCACTCGCGCTCACCCATCCGACTGAAGTGCCGTTCGTTAACATCGCCGTTTGGTTAGAAACGCCTATACTATAATAATAATAATAATAAAGCCTTTATATTTCCATGTACTTAATTTACATTTACATCTAAGAAAAAAAAAAGAAAAAACTAAATTTGAACTTATATACTTAAGATTAAGACATGGCCCCATTACGGGTATAGGCCTCCTCCAACTGATTCCAGGTTTTCCTGTTTTGTGCTTTCAGCATCCAGTCTCTTCCGGCTATTCTTTGGATTTCATCAATCCAGCGATCTTTAGGTCTTCCTTTGCTCCTTGTTCCGCTTGGACCGGTCCATTCGGTGACTCTTTTCGTCCATCTTCCGTCTTCCATCCGGGCGATGGCCTATACTATACGAGTGCTATTATTATAAACAACCTGTTGATAACGATGACTTTTTTAACCGACTTCCACCGTCTGTTTGTCTGTCTGAATCCTTTACAGCCTTATAATTTCCAAAGCTAGTTTACTTTACTTTTTTTTAAGGGTAGCTGCCATACAGGGAAAGAAGGGACAAAACTAAAATAAAAATCTGTACCCCATCATGTGGGATGTCGTTGAACAGATCTTTTAAGGTAACACTTTTAAAGAATAAAAAAAAAACATAATTTTATACTAATGGCTGTAATGTAAAGTGGGGAAAAACTGTAAAAAAAAAAAAACATCTGTCCCCGATAAATGGGATATCAATGAATAGGTCTGTTAAAATGAAGTTAAGGTTTCCTACAATATTTTTTAATCAGATGTACCGCTTGCGAAATATGGGTCAACAAAGTTGCTTGCAGTTTGTTCCCCCATTTGCCATTAATATTCTAAACAATGCCTCTCAGAAACTTGTTATATTCTATGTCGATAGATCAATTTTATATAGATGTCGATAGATATCTATAGATTTTAGAAAATGTCCACTAATATTTATCTTATCAATAAATTTCTTTTAAAATTGTTTCGGGCAACATGTGATAATGACTTCAAGTAAATATATAACTTGTGAAGAGCATGTCGAGCCATGCTTAGTAGTGTTCCGTAGGCACGTAAGACGTTTGAAGTATTTATCAGTTTTTTCCTCTTAACAATTTTAAAAGAAAGTTATTGCTAAGATAAATATTAGTGGACGAATATTAGTGAAAGGATACAACTTCCAGATAGGTCCAATTTTTAATGGTCTCTGTATAATCCGACTGTTATTTTTATGTAGTAGGCTAAGTAGTTTAGGTGGTTGTAGTTTGTATCTATTTTGCTTAGTTATTAAAGGCACTTGCCCGATACAAACTATCTAATTGGTACAAACATAGACTATTTTTATTAAAATTAATTTTTGATAATGGGGGATCCATGAGAAATTGTAGGAATTTCTCAAATATTATAGGAATACATATAGCGATTTTGGTATTTTCATCAACTAGTCAAGCATTTGCATTCAGAAAGTATAATTTGGTGAAATGGTAAAGAAGACAACAAACGACCACAGGAACTCCGCAATGATAAGTATTTCACGAGTGGCGCCAAGAACATCTCGATAGTGCATTTTTTCAGAGTATTTTGTCGAAATCGGTTTTTTTTAAATTATCCCAAACCAATTCGTAACTGCATCAGAGCAGGTTTTTCTGAAACTTTGTATGTGTATACTCTAACAAGTCTGACAAAAACATCGCTGCTTTTAGGATCCTATTGATTGACCGACGAGGAAGACCTGTTATTATTTTATTTTATTTTATTATTTTAGTACCACTGTTCTTTTTCTCGCGACAGTAGGTGCGTATCCTGTAGAATCTTACCTCATTTTAAATAATCTGCCCTCAGCATGTGTTTATAAATATTCTTAGATCTTTTTTTAGATCTAAAGATACATCTTGATGTTGGTTCGTGTCGGCCCTAATTATACGAGTAGACATAATATAGGTAATTTTATCGTGTAGAATAGAATACCGGCGAAAGATCTTTGTAACGGGACTTTAAAATTAACCTCGGGAGTTTATCAAAACAAATATATTTTATAAGTCAAGATTTATGTGAGCCAGTTAAATAATTAAGTCAGGAACTACCTACACCAGTAAAGCTAACTCTTTATATGGTATCCACAGAGAAAGAGAAATATTACCTAATACAAAGTGAATACTTAAATAATAAATCGCAGTGCCATTCTTACAATTTTTTAGATTAAAAGGAAATCTCGCAAAGCTTTCTTTTATGTAAATAGTTAATTAATTAAATTATACTCACTTAATTAGTAAAAGAAAAAATGTTTTACTAGAGATACTATCTAGCACCTATACAATTAACTGAATAAATTTAAAGTCGGCGACGCAAGCGATTTACGAAAATAAAACAAATTTTAAGCTTAATTAACGTTTATTGTCTTACCCAAATGAGACAGATATTTTATAATAGGTAGGAATGCGGACAGCTTCCAATCAAGGACTCCATGGTTTGGGGCGGCCGGGTCGCGCTACGACAATGTAATCCTGTAACAGGGAGACAGAGGTCACGCGATAGACCAGAGCAGGTCCACGAAGCCATCAAAAGCGGGGTGTTAGAGCGAAGCTATATGGAAACGATGTTAAACCCGAGCCGGGAATACTTCCTCGAGATTAAGGACTTGCTGTGATAACGGTGGAAGCGAGCACCCGACGAGATGCAGTGAAGTAGGCGGGCGTCTTGAGACTTGGCAGGAGACCTAGGAGTGTTGGCCAGATAGGAGCGTAGAGCACGCTCGCCCCAGGTCTGTGCCCTCGGCCTCTCGACTGGCAAACCTTGGTTGCGTCGGTCTAGGTACGAGATCACGTCGTTATAGTAGTTTTGCCGATAGTAGTTTATGTAATTGTATTGGGTCGCAGTTGGTCTGTAAGGACGAAATAATGCTATCAGTTGAAAATTTAAACACCTAAAGAAAGGGAGTGTCGATGTAGAAAAGAGTAATAATGAAGCGTATCTTTTGCTAGTAAAACATTATTGAGAACTTTGGGGGCCTGGAAATAGTGAGGCTAGGATACTCAAGCTATTGGAAGGAATTCAGTCTATACACTAAGTGCATATAGACGAGTTCAATATTGGTTTTAGAGATCGTTGAGTAAATTCTTAGTAAAATGTATTATAATATAATAACAATATCTAAAAAGCATAGAGACAGAGTATCATAAAATAAAACACATAAGGAAATGACTAACACTTTAAAAACTGGAGCTATACAAGTAGTAGGTACCTATATTTTTTTTAAAAAATAATTAGTAGTTACCTTATCCAATGCTTGAATACTAAGTTCTTAGGTTCGGGTCCTAAAATCAAGTTTTCGGGAGGTGGCGGCTCAGCTACTTCGGGCTGCGCCCCTTCAGGCGCGGCACCTTCGGTGGACGCAGCCTGGTCGTCAGCCGCCGAGGGGGGCGCCAACACGGGGGTAGTCTCCTCTATCATTTCATCATCGTCCCACATCTTGCACAGGGATTATTCTGCAGTCAAAAACACCAATGACTAATGTTATCACTCACTGGGCTCACTAACCGAAACCAACGCACCTAACCCGGAATCGGAGCGTGTGAATCGGCTGGTCGTTCGGATGCGACTGTCGGTCCCCTAGCTGCCTAGCTCTGAACCTCCCGATTTATCTCCCTTTGACCCCACCTGCCTGTCACAAGCGCACCCGTGCCAATAATGATGCTCTGTCAATACTACGGCCGTGCATTCTATTGACAGATTCCTTTTAAAATCGATTTTAATTTCTGTGCCAAATGACACGCAGAAATGCATTTCGTTGCTGTTATGCAGTTTACGATACTAGATTCATGCGCATGAATGGGTGAATAGCGTAACTAATTATAACATGAATCTTTGCAAGTGTCAAATTGAAAAGTTTAAAATGTGTAAATTGCCGGAGATTGTGAGTGCTGAGTACCTATGGAAAGAAGCCAGAATTTTAGCGTAGATTTCAAGATCGAGTATATGATTGAGTAAAGACAACATTTTAAATCAAGGGAGATGGGCTAGCACGGGCTACTATGGGTCTATGATGTTAAATCTCTAAAAGTTTTTCCAGTTAGTTTTTTTTATATTTATCTGAATAATTAAATATTAGAACGATATGAATAACTTAAACATGATAGCCATATCTTACGAGTTTATCTTAGGTATAGCCAGGTATTACCCGCGACTTCGTTCGCGTGGATCTACAAATAAAAAGTATTTCCCCCAAAAAGGGAGGACGTTTGTAACGGCACCATTTATTGGTTGATTTTGATAATACTTGGCATACATTTCTAAACGAGAAGTTTGATAGAAAAATCGGTCAAAAGGTTGTCAAATATACCTAAGTTCGTCGTGCGGTTTCAGTTCGCGATATCGAACTGAGAACTCACAACCTTATATCTTGACAACCTGTTGACCGATTTTGCTCATCATCGTCATCATCATCAGCCATAAGACGTCCACTGCTGAACATATGCCTCCCCCTTAGAGCGCCACACCGACCGACAACGGGCCACTTGCATCTACTGGTTGCCCGCGACTTTCACAATGTCGTCGGTCCACCTAGAGGGAGGCCTACCTACGCTGCGTCTTCCGGTTCGTGGTCGCTACTCAAGAACCTTTCTTCCCCACCAGTTATCGGTTCCTCGAGTGATGTGGCCTGCCACTGAAGTGGCAGGCCACATCACATTGGTGGTTTGCAACCTGAAGGTTGCAAACTGATTTTGCTCATATTCGATATTATTGTTAAGGATTGAGTACCGAAAGTTTATGCCAAATATTATCAAAACCAGCCGGTAAATGACGCCGGTAAATGCTCGCGAGGTCTACTGTTCGCAGAACTACTTAGTTTATCAATCACTATTATGAAAAAGATGATCATTTGCCGACTTTTAAAAAGATTATATGCTAATGCAATATGTTTTGTCCAAATAATTATGTCTTCAGTCATTTATAATATCTGTAAATCGTCACCAGCAAATACACACAGGCACAGAAAATACAGAAGGAACAAAGTATTAAAAATATAAAAGTTTGTGTTTGTCCGCGTTTTTCTGTTTCCCTTGAAGTAAATTACATAATGCTGAATAGATTACTAGTAGTTCGCGCCGAACTGAGACCTCGCGACCCCTATATCTTCACAACCCCTGGACCGATTAAGCTCGTATTCAAACTTAAAAATTGTATTAAAATGAACTACTTGCCTACAAAATTTCATGAAGATCGGATCAACGGTTCGCAAGTTATCATCGGACAAATATACACGCAAACATACAAACATAGATACAAATGCCGATTTGTCCCAGTAAACTCTAAGACCTTCGCTTCGCTCGGTCAAAAATGAGAAATAATATCAAGGTAGCAGATATCAGGCAAAACTGCGGGACGGAGATAGATAGTATGATATAATATTATTATTTATTTATTCTTAACTCAGAGATAATACACACCTAGCAAACTTCAGTCCAAAACTATAAATAGATCGAAGATCTATCCAAGAACATAAATATAATAATAGTCATCTGATGAACTGACATGAACGTTTGGAATTTTAGCACAATGTCATTTCAGGCAATGGCGTAGACACTGTAGACATTTCGTCTAATTATGGACCAACCTATCTAAATATAGGAAACCGGTTGCATCTATAATCTTTTTATTTTTTTTTATATATATTTTTCACATAATATAAATATTTTGTTATTTTGTTGCCGCCAACGACGCTGCGACAACGCTAATCATACCTCTAGGCGACAAGGTTAACGGCCGAGTATAGCGTCGGCGGCTGAACCCAACAATGTTCGCAATAGGGACCTCTTGGTTCGGGCCCAGGAATGAAAGTGCATAGCTGTACGTGTTAGTAAATAGTAGGTATTGTTTTGAGGAAATCGGCTACAGAATGCGAAGCGGCTATAGAAGTGCCCAAAATAGAATAGAATAGAATAGAATAGAATAATTTATTGGCCTTATAACATTGGTAGTTACACTGGGCAAGTCACATTTACAAAATATTTAGTTCATAATTACATAATTTCAAATATCTAATCAAAAACCACAACAAAAAATAAGTACTAATAATAATTAATTTGATAAAAAAAATAGTTTAATTTAATAATATATGATTAATAATAATGTCAGCAAGTTTTATAAATGTCAAAAAAATAATTCAAGAGTCAAGAGTTATCTAATAAGAATAGAATAGAGCTCTTCAATCCGCCATCGCGTAAATATACATTTTGTAAACTCTATTAGTTTTACCATTAGTTAATGGTTATGGTATGTAAGTATATATTTTAGGGTTATGTTATATGTTAATTATGTATATTTCGCTTACGAGAGGATGTTGGTTAGTTACCAATAACCCTGTATAGCCATTATTCATGGTACAATACAAGGGACAACGATCGTGCATAATTAGAACAACGATATCCTAATTTAATTTCAAGAATGTGTAGTGATGATATTAAATTTTGTGCGCGACCCCAAATAAAAATACGATTTTCTCTAAATTTAAAACTTACGAAAAGGACATTATGGATAATAACACATTTTCTCTTTCTATCAGCCTGCGAATTGGGGCAAACACGAACGAGCCCCACCTTTGCCATTGCGGATTATCTGCGGACCGACAAGGACACCATGGCCTCTCCAGCCGCCGAAGTGCTGGTCGCCAGTCTCGCCTCGGTTCTTTGAAAGATGTAATTCGTAGGGCTCTTGCCAACGTCAACGTACTTGAGCCGAACACATGACGACGGCAAGAGACCTGACGGAATGACATTGATTCCAGGGACAGGCGGAAGGCTTTTGGTATGGGATGCCACAAGCGTCGACACGCTACCAGCGTCCCACGTTTCATCTACTTCCAGGGCGGCAGGCAGCAACAGCGGAAACCCACAAAAGGCGGAAATAGGAATCCCTTGACGATGGGTATTTATTTCTACTTTTGGGGGTACAAACATTGGGTCCTTGGGGTCCAAGCGCATGACTCCTCTTTAAAGACCTTTCTTTCTAAGCGGCTGATAGAAAGAACGTTTGTTCTTTCTATAGAAGGGCTGCTGCTTACCTCGGCCAGAGAATTAGCATTGCTATTCAACGAGGTAGCCACTAGCCTTTTTGGTACCCTGCCCGCGGATAGTGACCTGAGCTCTGTTTTTTATCTGTAATTAATTTATAATAATTTTAGCTCTTTTATTTATGTTTAGATTTTGTTAAGAATAATGATTAGTATAAAGTGTTTGTACATAAATTTTAGTCAAAATAAATTTTGGCATTTATTTTATTACGTATTAATCAAATATTTAGTAAAAAACTAAATACATTCGGAACATTTAGGTAGCCCTGTGCTACTGTTATATATTTTTGACCATTTGTTTCAATATTCAGCCGCACCTCTGACTAACCTGTTTATTTATTTTGATGCAACACTCATTGGGAAATTATTGTTAGGTACTTGAAATAAATTAACGAATGTTCAAATGAAAATAATCTTCTTATTGGTCGAGAGAGCTTTCAAAGTTTATTAGACAATGCATGTTTGCATGCATGTTTGAGGGAATAATGTGTTATTGAGGCAGATTTCCATTATGAAATATATTTATTATACAGGTTGAACCTAGATATTTATTGCGGCATTTTCTTAATCCTGTTGCCTTCGTGCTTCTAGCACTGCTCCTCGCGTTGCCGCGAATATTAGCGAGGCGGCCACAGACACCCATTCTCTCCATAGCCTAGCCATCTATATCCTTCTATCTATCTCGCTGGTCTTTTGACTCAAGCACAATAAATAAACCGACAAAATCGGGAGCCGTGCTCGAAGCGAGGAGAATGTCGAGCGTTAAGACGAGTAAGGGCTCGTTCGAAGGCTTTGTTCGCGGCGTCGCACAATCATAAACAAACATATGACAATATGTACAATATATAATAATGCAAACGCCTTGCTTATCCCTGAACGAGCCCTAACGTGGTCACACTAAGTTTCTGCCCTTTTCTGTCGCTACTTTTCCTCGCCACTCGTCAGATATGTGGTAGCAGCATTATGTAGATGTAGAATATCTACATGTCTTGTCATGTCCGCTACTTTGCCAGATATTAAACCGCCAATCAGTAGTGTGCTGTTCTGGATTGAAGGACAATGTTTCCAGCGTGATTACTGGACATTTAGAGATTTAACATCTAATATCTCAGGGTGACGAGCCAATGTCTGGCCGCGCATGGTTTTGAATTATTAAGGTTCAAAATTCTGGGTGGCAATGAACTGTTATGGTCAAGCGTGAAGCTTAACATCAGGTGAGCGACTTGCTCGTCTCGTCACCATTTTACATTTTTTTTAAAACATTATATTTTAGGCATCTTAGAAGTTAGTCAATAATGTATTTTATGTCATTAAACCTACTGTTTCTTAGCCATGGTGCATTTTAGGTTTGCCGTTTTCTTAGGCATCTGGCTGGTTTTAAACACCTTGTTTGTAAGTTATGGTCTATGTTAGGTGTCCTGTTCCCTTAGGAATCTTTTGCTTTCTAGGCAACTCGATTAAAAACGAAAAAACCGTAGCCATACATTTCGTCCAGTATGAAAAATGTCATACGACATGTAATTTTTCCAAAGAACAGCAGTTTTTAATACGATTTCTTGATTTGTACCACATGTTTAATAATATCAAAGTACAAATATACGGTTTTTTCTTTAGTAAAAAGGCATAATGAAGAGAAATATTATATCCTAGAATAATCAGTATAGTATCAGTATAGTATTAGTATCCTAATCCTAACTAATATAATAATTCAGAGGAATATAGCCGAAGTCGTATCAAGACCTATAAAGCTTCGAGACATAAAAATGAATACGTTCGTCTCGAGCAAAAACTTCGCTTGCACGATTCAGAAGTCTCTACATTGCAACTATCAATCCATACAAAACGTCAAAAATGGATCAGCGCCGTCTAGCGAACTATAGGAAGTAACTTTGTCTCTCTGTCTGGATGTTTGTCGCGTTATCACGGTTAAACAGCTGAACGCATCTTGATAAAGATTGATGAGGAGTTACTGTATATCGCAGAGACGGATATAGGGTACTTTTTTATGTCCACGCGAACGAAGTCGCGGGTAACAACTAGTAATTAATCATGTAAACTCATTTAGCGGAAACATCAGGGAACGTCCCACAGACAGCATCATTTAATTTATTTTATTTTATTTATAGAATATGGATCCCCAACAGAAGTTACACATTACATTCACATTATGAAACTTAGGCATCAAGCTGGGTGCACCCCCATCATTATTGCAATAGAACGGCGAGTGAGTGCACAGTTCGAACAATTCTATTGCAATATTAATTAGTTTGATTTATAGACAATAGAATTTTAGCCAGTGGGCGTAAAAACTCCTCAAATGTTTCAGGAAGAGCATATAAATCTGTGATTTAAAACGAGAAAGAGACTAACCGCTACGCTTTATTTCAGTCACATAATTATCTCCTCGTGCCGCTCGCGATAGAGACGTGAAATTTGGATCCAATAGATACTCTTCAAATGGTCTAGGTGAACAATAAGAACGGATTCACGAAATTCCACCTGTAAATATACCATAATACGTACGGAAATTTAATAAAAAATATAAACTCAGTTCGAGTACTGAGCACAAAACATAAAGACATCTCAGGCTTATTCGAAAAATCAACATCAAAATGTGGTTTTGAAATTATTCTATCCTATGCGAGCGAAGCCGTGCGGACATCCTAGTACATGTTTATGTAGATTCCGCGCTACGAGATCGTTGTTCCGACAAAAAAACACCAAATATGGAGGAAAGCGCAGATTGCGGGAACTGCGGCGAAGCGTTCTTATTGGCTATCTCAAGGTTGCGCCTACTCGTGCCTAGCAAGGAACCAATAGAGAAAAATTGTATTGGTGTGTTTCGACAGATGCGTGAGGCGCTTCATCATCATCATTATCAGCCAGAAGACGTCCACTGCTGAACATAGGCCTCCCCCTTAGACCGCCAAGGAGCGCTTCGCTCGTCATGATTGCGAAAACTAAGGATGATCTGTGGTTTCAGTAAAATAAAAATAATGATTATATCATGCATGTTTTCTGTTGGATCTTGTCTATCTATAAATTTTAAGTCAAAGATCGTGCTATAGCAAAATAAACCTTCAGCAATTATATTATAGAATTCAATGAATAAAAAAAGGGAAACACATAGCATTTTATTCTATCCAAATATAAAATAAACATCGAGTCGATCATTGTACATTGTCAAATGCAGGATAACACCTAGCAAACTTATCTATCCCATAGCTCACTTTGCTCTGAAACATGCTTTAGAACAGAGAGTACTAGTATAAACAAAATAAACAGTACAGAAAATAATTGTGTTTTTTAGAAAGATACTTGTTTTTTCTCCTTTTCTGCGCGGATGGTGATCTTAGTTGCGGAAACGGATGTGTCGGCGCAGTCAGAGTCAGCGACTAGTGCGCGCAGGCGGGCGGCGCGCTTCTCTCTTGCCGCGGTCCGTTCGCTCAGCTCGGACATTTCATCTTCTAAGTCATTCAACCTGGCTCTGGTCGCCTTCATCCTTTGAGACGCCGCGCTTTCCTCATCAACGTTTTTCAGCGCAGTCCATTTTGTGAGCGAGTTATGCGATTCCTCGTTCTGTGCTTGCTGCAACCTGCGTGATATACGCTTCTCTGTGCGCTCCTCGTTTTCCTGCAGCGCTCGCCTCGCGCCGCTTACCTCCGAAGAACCGATGCCCACGCTCTCGAGGATTTTGTCCGAAATCCTCATTCGGTTCTCGAGGTTCGCAACACTGTTATCGAAATCGACATCCTCGGCAAAACGTGACGTCTTCTTGGATGCGCGTAAACGTTTCAGCGATTCAGTGATCTGGAATTGAAAGAAATAAAATGTTATGTTCAGAAATTACCCTTACAAATTTTCTTATTAAAACGCTCATCAAAAAGCCGAACCCCACTATCACAATACATCATCCTAATATTATAATTGCGATATAATTAACTTTTTTATCTCTTTCTTTATCTTTTTATCGGCATTCCACGGCATTCCACGACCTCTCTTGCAGAGTCCGCCTGGGGAAGTACCACACCTTTGCCAGTTATTCAACCGCAAAGCAGTAGTGTGCAAGCATTACTGTGTTCTGGATTGAAGAGAAATGTTTCCAGCGTAATTACTGGGCATACAGAGATTTAACATCTCAGGGTGACGAGCGCAGTGCATTGCCGCGTATAGTTTTGAACTGTTGAAGTTCAAAATTCTGGGTGGCACTGAACTGTTATGGGCAAGCGTGACGCTTACCATCAGGTAAGCGACTTGCTCGCCTCGTCACCAAGTAACATAAAAAAAAATATATTGATAGAAAGCGCTTTGATTCCACATGTTTTCTATGCCCAGCGAAAATGTGGAATCTGTTTTCCGAAAAGTACAATAATAATATTTATGGTTGTCTTTAAATATAGCGTAAACATGAATTTTAATGTTATTTATGGCCAAAAATATTACTGAGTTCTGATACAAGCGTGCTCCACGATGGATCTTTTCCACATGCTCCTATACTTGTGGTCTAGGGACCACATCATTGCGTAAAATCAGGCCGGATGTTGTCAAAGGCAAACCTATAAAGAACTTTTTTTTTTTAAAACCTCTGGAACGATCTTACCAAAAGTAAGCTAGTAACCAGTGTGCCTAATAAAGCAACTTGAAATCTCTGTAAATGCATAGAAACTTCAAAATTAAAAAATCTAACAGAAACAACACATGCTTCACGGAGCATGCCCAATCAAGACAAAAGATTATACGATATTGTCATCTTTCTACTGTTTAATCACATCATTTTGTCCGCAGTTTCCTGGCTGTGACATCTGTTAATGGAATCTCCATTTATCGTGCTTGAAGCTCCATTTATGTTTCATCTGTGAGCCTTTGTTGAGGATCGTGTCATTTGAGCTGGCATTTGAATAAGCCGTTACGTATCGTGTGGTCAAACCTTTACAAGCTTTTGATTATAGAATAGTAGTTATTCTACTTTAATTAATTTTGGATGACTTATACCTTGTATCTACTATTAGTATTATATAGAACTTGTCTGTGTCTTTCTGTGTTTGTAGGCAGTAAGCTTTGGATAACTTGAAAGAATCTAACTTTAATATTCATAAGTATTTTCATCTTTGAGTATACTTACATAAGAGTGTAATTTGTAATTAGCACAACTTTTTGCCTATAGATGGTGACGTAAATATAATTTTAAAGTGATAAATAAATACACCTGGCTAAGTTTTAAAAATGTCACTAGAACCATCGGAGGACGGACTACAGCGCCCTTTTAGTAAGCGGGGAGAGTTCGGCGTGCCAAGGTTGGGTTTAATAATTTAATTTAATTTTATAGTTTTTTGATATATATAATTTTCAATGTTGTTATTCTGTTTTCTGTTATCAATTTCAATAATTAAATATTCTTTTTGTAATTTTTCTTTGTTAGTTCTAAATTTTGCAATCTATTGTGTTTATTGACTTTTTTTTTTTTTTTTTTTTTTCTTTCCTCCTAAGAGGATTTTGGCGTCGCACGTCTTATGCATTTGCCAGTGTCAAGTATACATATATATTCTCAAGTTTTCTTAGATTTCAAACAAGTCATAGTCACGGTCAAAGTCGAGCATAGCAAGTCACGGTCAAGTCCAAGTCATGCCCCAGTAAAGTGGTGAAAACTTTACTAGAGCCTTCTATGGAGTTTTGGAAACAACACGAAAATTCACGTTTCACAACATTATACCATTCACCAACACTCGTGCATGTTCACGAACACTTAACGGGTAGAAATTCACCGTTTTTAAACATTAACACTCGAAATAACACAAGTTTTGGAAAATAATAAAATGACGCGACATGAATTCTTCACGTTCCCGCCAAAAACTCTCTTTATTGACTTTATTATTGTGTTTATTTGTAAAATGACTTGCCCAATGTAACGAAATGTGACAAGGCTAATATTTTTTTCTATTTCTATTTCTATTATGGCAACCCTTCCAAATGTGAGGCCTTATTTCAGCAGTGGACGTATTTTGGCTGATAATGACGATGGTGATGATGATTGCTATTGATAATGGGGCCTTGTTTTTATAATGTATACCTGAGGAATTCCTAAAATCATAACAAAGATTAGTAATATTCCAATATCAGCTGAATATTAACACAATTCCAAGTTATTGGTGGCGAAGTTCCACGAGTTTCGTAGCCACAAAGCGAACAGATTTTACAAGTTAGTGGTAACGCGAGAGAAACTAAATCTTATATTAGCTCCACCATCCACCAGCCTGGTGAGAAACTTTAGGAAAGTGATATTGTTTAATTAATACGGGCATAATAAGCTTAAGTTTGAATTGAACGCGTTTATTGGAACAAAATTCTATTCTACATAATATGTGTTGAATTTGCTGGGTATATACTTTCCATACACGTAGTGCTTTTTTTTACAGATATCTTATTATAGAAAAAGTTTTACGTATTTTTTTTATATTCCTTGGTAGCTGCGTTGCTTTAGTGCCAGAATAAAAATACCGAGACATAGATACGGGCGGACGGACAGACGAACACGACAAAACTCTGGTTTTAATTTAATAGAACGTGAATACTCACGTTAAATTGCGTCGGTTATTTCGACTACGGTTTTGATGAAACCCGGTGAGATTTGTCGATTATAACGCGCACGCGACCTCGTCTTGCCTTGGATACGCGTCACGCTTCTGGTATTCCATGAAAACCCTCACCGGATGTGATTGAAACTAGTTAGAATAATCTACTCAGTTTAACGTGAGTATTCCCGTTTTTAACCGACTTCCAGAAATAGGGAGGAGGTTCTCAAGTCAACTGACCTTTTGCTTTTGTTACATCAGAACTCTGTCATTTATCAACCGATTTGGAAAATTATTTTTATATTTGAAAGGATATACTTTCAGATTGGTCTCACTTTTATCAAAATCCATTTCTGATAATGGGATAATGTTAATGATAATGTTTGAGAGAACTCCTCAAACATATAGCAATGTTGGTATTTTCGTCAATAAATCAAGAATTTACATTCAGAAAGTATCATTTGGTGAAGTGGAACTGATGAAGAAGACCACAGATAGCCACCGGAACTCCACAACTATGAATATTTCTCGGGTGGCGCCAAAAACTTCTCGATGGTGCATTTTTTCATAGTATTTTGTTGAAGTCGTTTCTTTTTGGATAATTATAATTTAATTAAAAACAAAATCACATCAGTTTTTATATTAAAACTTTAACTTTTAAGAAACCATAATAAGAAAGAGACAACGCTCTACCTACAGCCCTAAGTATAAAACGGCAGATTCTGTCCGATGAAGCTTCTAATTAGTCTACAATATTCTTAAACATCGGTATGTACTTCTTGGCAGCCCCGAGCTATGATTTATATTCTCTGCCATGAGACTCAGTTCTGAGTGCATAGCTATTTCAATTGGAATTACAACGATGGACTATTCTGGACAGCGAGACTAATGGAAATTGTTTACAAGTTTAGAATGGGCAGTTGGTAAGCGCAATATGAATTTATATGGATTCAAATAAGGTACAAAAGATTGCACTATCTGTTGTGGTTTCTGCTTGTGAAATTAATTGTATTGTAAACTTAACTTACTAGCTGTTACCCGCGACTCCGTTCGGGTGGATCTACAAAAAAAACGAGCCTATGTCTGTCTCCGACCCTTAAGCAGTATCTATGCAAAAATTCAGTTCGATCCATCAGCCGTTTAGCCGTGACAACGCGACAAACACAATAATCTAAAGGTAAAAAATCCACGTCTGTGGCGCCAAACACCCAGACAGAGAGACAGAGTTACTTTCGAATTTATAATGTTGGTTAGGATTAGGATTTCAGAGTATTATTTTTGCCTGAGGGTCTTGACGTCTTGGGACTTGGGTCTTTATACACAGCCCGTCTGGGGAAGTACCACCCCTTTGCCAGCTATTCAACCGCCAAGCAGTCGTGTGAAAACATTATCATTATTTTATTATTGACTAGCCTTGTGGCTCAGTGGGCGGATTTCCACCTTCTGAGCTGAAGGTTGTGGGTTCGATTCCCACGCAGGACAAACGTTTGTTTGATGTGCAAGGATTTGTCTTTGTCTGGGTATTTCTATGTATTCTATGTATGTATTTACAAACAAAGCATTTATGTGAATACATAAATACTTTGTTTGTGAATACATAAATACTTTGTTTGTTATCAGTCATCTGGTTCCCATAGTACAAGCTTGCTTAGTTTGAGGCTAGATGGTGCTATGTGAATAACATCCACCAATATTTATTTATTTATTTATTTATTATTATCAGGATTGAAGGGCAATGTTTCCAGCGAAATTACTGGGCACAAATGAGTGACCTTAGGTGACCGACTCGCTATTCTCATTACAAAAAAAAAAAATAGCAACCGCGGTCACCAATCCCGAGAATAACCAGATCGTCTATTGTTTATTGTCAATGGTAGGGACCGGAGACGATCAATAACCAGACCGTCACATAACATCAGGCGAGTTACGGTCAAACGTTTACCCCGTCAACCATAAAAAAATGCCCTTAGTCAATATTTACGTGATTGATGGTCATTGAAGCAGCCCATTGATCGTTATCTAATCAGATTAGCAAAAAAATATGGACAATCGCTTCAATCAGAATCGTAAAAAATATTGACAATGACCATTGATCGTCTCCGTTACCTATAAATACTGCTTGAGCGCTACTGACAGCGTATTACTCATGCTCCAAGTATTTCCTTCGGTATATTATATTTAGTTTATACCGAGAGGCATACGACGGTACTGAAGAAACCACAGTATAGATATACCTAGTAGTAGTCTAACTATATAATTAAATACCGTAAGCGTCACGTTAGATAATATTAATAAGAGTCCTGTATAATTTACTTATACCCATCGGAAATAATAAATATGTTATGGCTATGAATATTTTAATTACATTGTCTCGCAACGAGGCCATGGTAGCCTTTTGTAGCTATCCTAATCCTAGCTAATACTATAAACTTGAAAGTGACTCTGTCTATCTGCTTCTCTGTCTTTAATTCTGTCTGGGTGTCTGTCGCGTCACTGCTAATCGGCTGATCCGATCGAGCTGAATTTTTGTAAAGATATAGCTTCGGAGACGGACACAGACTACTTTTTTTTGTAGGCCCACGCGAACGAAGTTTCTTGTAACAGCAAGTTAAATAATATTGCCATCATCACAGACCGAGTTCTTAGCGTGCAAAGTTGTTTTTGGTGCTTTCCAGAACAATTTTGTTTTCTGATTGATACTACAAATCTCGTAAATTATTTGAATTGTAATTCCAGTTTATGACAGTAAAAGTAATGCGAGTTTTCGATCAGGGGGACCTATTTACGAATCGCACGCCTGATCCTGATTCCAAAGAGTCGCATTTTTGCTTAAAATACAAAGATCCAGCGTTTCTACAGTTTCTTAATAACACTCGAAATAATACAAAGACGCAACATGACTTTTTCACATTCCCGCCTAAACTCAATTGTTTCCTGCTAAATATTGTTTGACTTTGAATACGAATATTGTGTCTTATTTATAATTAACGTTCCTTTCGGCGGTAAGAAAGTTACCGGTTTACCGGTTGTTGCGTGAAATGAAAAATTAAAAATGTTTTGTAAAAAAATGGTAACCCAGAATTCGAATTATTCAAAAATACGCAAAATCAGGATTCGCATACGATTTCACCGGGGATTGTTTTCGAATGCGAAAAAAAATCCTGATCGAAAGAATTAAAAAAATCGGGCCCCAGTTCATATAAGTCTTGGGAGTACAGCAGGTATCGGAGGCAGGTGGTGACCTCCATCATACCGCTCCCTTTGTCCGTCTCACGGTCAAGTTAGGAATGTCTATACTGTGGTGAAACTGTACCGTGATTCAATATGCTGCTTCAGCTTCCTGAAAGTCGGAAATCCAATAAAGTTATCATGTTCATTGACTTTGACGATGGGCACTGAGCGTGGCGACTGATTTGCCGTAGCAGTGTAGCTGTGATTTAAATGGTGCATTGCAAAATGGTTGTAAAGACTTATCGAGGTTTTTTTACGCAAATATATTTATCTGGCTATTTTGTTTATATAGTTTTATTTATTGTTCTTGTTTTGTTTATTCGTTTCCTAGCAGCATCCGCGGTTTTACTTGCATTTTCCCACGATGAAAAGTAGCTATGGTAACTTTTGTAACCCATGGAAAAATTCAGCTCGGTCCGTTGCTGCGTGATAGAGGAACAAATAAACCAGTGAACCAACAACCAACCAACACACCTTCGCGTACATATCTAATAGTATGGATTAGGGTTCCGGAGCAAACTAAAGAACCACGACCAATCTCAAGAATTTTCTCCACGACAGTCTGATACGTCTGTCACGGTTCTTTTATTCAGAGACTATAAGTGCACGCTTATGTAGTTACACCCGCTATCAGGATCAAATATTAAAATGTTGTGAAAAAACATTATAGAGATTATTCCCTCCAGAAAAAGTGGAATAGTAGATTTTTTGGTGGTGGTGGTTTTCAGCTACTTAAAAGTGAGGATAAAACTTACCACATCGATAAACGGAAAAGATTATCATTATTATCATTGAATTCATTTTTCAAAACCATTATTAACCGTTTGCCAAATTAGAACCGGATTTTGATACAAATTGAACTAATCTGGAAGTATCTTCTTTCAAATAGTTTTCCAAATCGGTTTATAAATGACGGAGTTCCGCCTGAGGCCAAACAAAAAAAAAAAAAATATATATGTCAATTCTCTAATCTTAAGTTGTGCTAGAATTAAAGTTTAAAAGATTTAAGTTTTATTTACAAGGTAAAATTATATGTCATAACGATATTATTTATCAAAAGCAGGTCAGCCATTTGGCGTGATCTGGGTTACTCTGTGAATGACAGAGTTCCTCTTACATAATGCTCTATGACTTTGTGGTTTGTTATAATAATCCTTGTATACATAAAAGGCTGCGTGCAAAAGTTAACAAGTCATAAAATACATCTCGTGTACAATACATAAATATAGACTTGGTGTGAATTTGGCAGCGCCCTCTGCTTTAAAGATGACTTTTGATCGTCTCATGTCTAATTTTACGTTTTGTATGTTTTCAGGGTTCATGGTGTAATGTATCTTTATGTGCTTCACATTGTTGGAGCAATTTAGATGACTGAGCTTAATTTTAGTATACAGAGAACGTCTCAAAGCCTAAGTACGAGAACAAATCGGTATTTTGTTTTTGCCCGACTGCCCAAGAAGGAGGATAATGTTTATGGGGTGTATATAAGTATGTAAGTGGTATGTATGTTTGTGTGCTCCTATAATAACCTCCTGTAGCCTAAAGCGCATGCCCAATTATTGTTATTATTATTATTATTTTAATCTAGTTTTTATTAGGGCTTTAGTCGCCATGCTATTATGCGAGCCTAGTTTTACTACAATTTTTACATCACTCACCGATAACCCAAGTGAACCGGTGAAATGATTCGGTCGATCAATCGTTCTCGTGCTGATAACCCAAGTATATCACTACAACTCATCAATCAAAGAACGACTTGATCCCGTGCGATTCGCGAGTGACCCGCGAGCCGCGAGCCGGCTTCCACGAATCGACTTCTTCCTAACTTCGTACTGGCTTCTATCATCATTACACTTCACACATTTCTACACGTCAAACAAAAAGTATCCTTATGACTAAGGTAAAAAGACCCTAGCATATTTTTTGTCATTATCGAAAGAACGCAAGAGACATACATTGCAGTAGTGTTTATCTACTACCGTAAATCTATCACCGTAAAGTCTAATTTAGTTCGATAGTGACGCGAACAGTCGGTCAAAATTGATAGAGTTTTTCGGGGAACGGTGACGGACTCGGTCACGCATAAGTCGCGAGCCGGTCGTTTTCACACGGTCGGTCGTGACCGATACATGTCTAGTAAATAATTCGATGTGTAGCGCACAGCGCAAAGGGCAGCGCACGTGAGTCTATAAATACTCTTTGCCGCTAAGGCTTGTTTAATACTTTTCTCAAATATTTCTGTAAAATATACATTATTTTTCGTTCTCCTTTCAATGTATACATTGATATGGATAATGTGAAAAAACTGGGCGTGATTTTGAATAATAATTTAGCGAATTTCATTAGAGCAAAGGCATAAACTATGGTAGCTGCACCTGATAACTACAGACCGCATACAAACGAGAGAAAAAGAGGATGCTTTGTTTATCTCTCTTTCTCTCTTGTTTGTTAGACCGCGGATAGCGCTATTTTGATCTAAACAAGTTTTGTTCTGTCGGCAACGTTATGAATGTTGACACGCCGCCGACGTGACTACTCGTACGTACGGGTAAAAATAGCTCGTGTAATATCCAGGTCAAGTCTTTCGCTTTTGTTACTGGCCATTTTTTTATAAACAGGTTTTCGAGTGTTACTCTAATTTAAAAAATAAATAAAAAATCTAAGCTTTGCTCCACAGACTCTGGGGTCCGTGTCTTTTGTCAAACTTTACTAAAACATTTAACTAACTTATGTTAGTTAGATTATCCTATTGTCTTGCTAGTCATGACATAAACTTCAAACTTTTTTCGCAACGAAACGTAAAGTTAAACCTTAAAATTATCGTGCATCGGGGTAGACATTAAAATCGTGGTGTACTATCTCATAAATAGCACTTAGCTATTTCCTACTGGAAGTTCAGTGTTTTGTATTGTTACGTTTTAATGATAATGAAAGACAAACATTTTATTTCCCGTTACTAAACATTTTGTGATGTTACTTGATCCAACAGAACTATACAGAGTGTTAGGAAAAGAAACGAATACTGGTGCTATTGTCAGTGATTGCTTATGCGATACCATAAAAAATGCTATGTTATTCTTCGCAATTTAATGCTAAGTTGATGCTAGAAATCAACACAGAAACAAGACTAAAACAACAAGTATAACGTAATTGATTATTATTGGTATTCGATTGCGTTTAGATAGTAAAATAGCGTTTTGGCTTCGGGAGCGTTTCGTTACATCGGGTATTTATATAAGTATGCACATAATATTATAATAGGAGCCGGAATGAAATATCTAATTATGAAGGACGGACCAATTTTTTTCTTCGTATGATATAAAATACTACATTTATATATTTGTTTTTGGAACAATACATTGCAATTTTACACTTATCTAAAATGATGTGCGAGCAGGATACATATATGTATGTGGAAAGGCAAAATACCCCTTAATACTTTCTCTGTCTATAAAATCTACCGTTTTGTCGGACATTATAGAGTGCTAACCCGAAAGTTATGTTTGTAAATCCATGTTGAAACTTACATCTTCAGTGAGGTCGTCATCTTCTAAAGCAGAGGAAAGCGGCCTGCCCCTTTGTGCGCGCGCGCCCCTTGAGTCGAAGAAGTCGTCATGAGGCGCCTCGATATCGTCCAACGCACTCTTGATGCGATTCTCCACGTCGGACCTGACGCGGTCGCGTTCAGGTTCCTTGGGAATCGGAGTCTTGCCATCCAGTCGGTCCAGCACGGGGCGGTAGTAGCTCTCTCCCTTGTCGTAGTTGCAGTCGTAGACGCGGGTGCGCCTGGTTCGGCCGACGCGACTCATTTTCGTATATGTTCTGTAAAAAGATAACATTCGAATGCAAAAGGATGCTGTTTAATTGCAAAACGCAATTTTTTTAATAGCAGTTTTCCAAACCAAAATACTGCATACCAATAATAACCTTATCGGCAAGGTAAACGGGAGCTCCTTAAAATTTACTGTCTTTAATGTAATGTAATGGGTAATGTTCCATACATTTTGTCGAGTGTCATCGACTTGTTTCTATGGAACAGCTGAGTTTTTTTTCTCGAGTTCAGTGTTGGTCCCATAATAAAAGTTTCTCCAATGATGATTACTATGAGCCCCTTTCGGCTTAGCATACCCTTCCTTATAACCCTGTATTGAAACTAGCAAGTAATATCTGAGTTAACGTAGTAAATGTGGTTAGTCCACCCCACTGCAGCTCACAGGAATAACGCAGTGTTTCAAATCAAATACTAGTATAATATATGACAATATATTGACTACCTACTGCTTTGAGTATTGCCGATTTTGAATATTTGAAAATTCATATTCGAGTTTTCTGCTCTTTGATCAAAGAATCTATTCCGTCCCGGTGCAATGCGAGTGAAGGTATCTTCATACTGCGGTACATTATTATATCATAGCTTCACAGCAATGTTAAAATCATACAAACTAAGAAAGATACACACAAACTACAACTGCCTAAACTGCTCCACTCGTTTGCCTTGTTGACTTATTATACCATAGTGTTTTAATATTTAATACAATTATGTCTAGTTTATAAGGATACGATGGGGCTGTCATAGACTTGCAAGTATAAAAGTCCGAAAAAAAAAACCTTGGCCTACTACATAAAAATAACAGTTGGATTATCCAGAGACCATTAAAGGTCTATAGATAATCCACATGTTCAAGCCTACTAGTTAGCAGCGTACTCAGCATGCTGGCGGCATTACCACGCTGAATGGCAATGCTTATGCGTTGAGCCAAATAAACGCCAGCATTTTGGTCACGCGTCGCACAACCAGGCGCTATGAAAAGTTTTTGAAAGTAAAATGAGCTCCTGGTACCCAAGGGCCCAACGTCTCTACTCCACACGGCTCAAATATGTAATGAAATATGAATGTATGGCAATTGCAAAAAAAATTGCAATTGCCAGAGAAAAAAAAAAACAACTGTTGCATACATTTTGTCGTGTGTCACTGATATGTTTCTATGGAACACCAGTTTTTTTCCCCTTTAATTCAGGGTTGGTCCCATAGTAAAAGTTGTTCACAATCATGAGTACTATGAGCCCTTTTCGGCTTAGCATACTCTTTCCTTACAACCCTGTATATATACTTTAATAACTTAATAATGGGAGTCGCAGCTAGCTTAGCTTAGCTTAGCTTAGCTTAGCTTAGCTTAGCTTAGCTTAGCTTAGCTTAGCTTAGCTTAGCTTAGCTTAGGTAGCGCCGGAGACGGACATAGGCTACTTTTGTTTTGGTCTATGCGAAAGTCGCGAGTAACAGCAAGACCAATAACCTAATACTATTTGTTTGTAGCACAAAATTCTCCCCATGCTTAGAGCAACACAGGCCTCCGGCCGATCTGGGCCGTTCGGGCCGGTACCGAGTTGCTCAAGGCCTTATGCTTTGGTTTGTTGATATTCCGTCGGGACAGTGATTATATTTGAAATGGAACGAAAGACCAAACTAGCCTCTTTCGAGATTTTATTCGGTGAATGAAGCGAAATTAGATAATACGATTAATGATTTCATCAGAATTGGCCTATCATATTTCACTGCTGGACATAGGTCTCTCCCAAGTCATGCAGTATAGCTTGTCATGGGAGGGTTAACTGTAGTCGCCACCCTGGGCATGCGGATTGGCGACCGCAGGGGACTTCTGGCACTGAAGACGCAGCTGTCCGTACCTAGTCAGAAATTTAGCTACGCCTGTAGGCGTAATAGTTACACCGCCATCACTCGGTTCCTATCATTTTATGAATATTTTTTGCTAACGGACTAACAAAGAAATCGCAAAAAAATCTGTTTCATAGACCCATGGTTTGTTTTCGCGAAATCAGGGTCTATGTCTATCAGTCACCATATCATGTCATCATCATAACGTCTAATACTAAAAGTAGTTCATAATGACGAGTGAGCTTTTAGTAGTAGAATCATGTAGAGCCGCTGCAATAAAAACTAGAGTAAAGCCTATGCTATACAGTTGCCAACCAGCCTTCCCAAATTTCCGTTTCCGTCCAAACAGTCGCAAAATTTAGTGTGCGCAGAACTCTTGTGCATTAAACAAGCAACACCCCACGTGACAAAACCCAGATCCATTCTGAGTTGGGGTCAAAATTTTGATCGCAACGATTGCGCCTTTTTTATGGTCGGAGTGGTTTTAAGGACTTGTATAATTGTAGATAGTAGGCAAGCACGTGATGTGTCTGTTATTCTTCGCTTTCGTGGTAGTGTCGGACTTATGGAGCAGGAAAGTGATACCTGTAGTCAAGAAGCTAGGAATAGAACCGAGCTCGAAGCCTTCTTGGAATTGTCTCGTTAAGCGGTCATGCGAGCGTCGTAACCATTTTATTCAGAAGTTGTGCAATCCGTCCCGCTCAGACCTTTTCTAGTTGCCGTTCGGATAGCATATCTGACATCTACGGGGTCTAATAACATAGACCCTGTGGGTTCGATAGACTCACATTGCCGCTCGTAAACACACATCCAATCACACTCCTTTTGATCGATGGGCACTACCAGCTACCGCGCTTAAAATCAATCATAGCGCAAGCACGGGTAGCAGCTCTTAGCCGGCACTTTCCCAGACGTGGTGCATTTTTGTCTGGTCGCAGTGAAAGGTCGATTTTGCCAACACATGGACACGCGCTCTCTTTAGCGACGAATACGGTTTGCCCATCATAGACTTTCTGCTTCAGGTAATCGATACCTTCCATGAAATTGGCTAGATAGTGCTGGGGCCTGATATCGGTTCCAGCGAAAGCCTGTGATTGTTATAAACTTATTTATTTTCTTTTAAAAGATCAGATTTTTCACAAAAAATAATAATATTAAATCTAAATTATCACCAGAAGCGAGACAGGGCCCAAGCTACCGGTGGCTAGGGCTGCAGAGTGACAATCTCATCATCGTTGTGACTGCCTTGTGCATCTAGTTTTTATTGCTGTTATTATATATTATTGTTTTTCAATAAACGTAAACTTCATGCAATTAACTTTGAAATAGTTTAGTTGACGGGAAACATACAATAAATATAAATTAGAATTTTGACTTCTCAACGTCCTATAATTTAACTTTTCCCTAGTGTATACGACTTTTTATTGCACCTAGCAACTAGCCCATGTACAAAGGCATTTTTTTTAAATACAGCCGTTCTATTTTGCTTTTGTATTGATCGGTATTTCAATAACCAAAATCAACATGGAACAACGACTTATTTGTTTTATTTGATTAGTCGAGCGTTCTGTTCTATCATTGTTTTCATTCGATATGTTTTGGTACGTTATCCTGATACATTTTGGAATTATATATATATGGCTGTTTTCTGTTCTTCTCATACTATGGCGATGTTTATTAAGCCTTTATTTGCGTCGGCTATGTATATTGTCGTAAAAACGCTTTTAAATTTTCATGACATCAGCATAAAAGCAAACAGTACGTAATATCCTGTTGCCGGAGCCAATCTAAACAAAATCGGAAAAATTAAAATAGAGCAGAATATTGGACAAGGCAATAAATAATTATATCACGCCGTTAAGTTGCGTAGTTCCCTTCCACGCGCATCATTTGTAAACGTCATCACTGAGCCAAATTCATTGATATTTTTCATTTTTGATGTCGCATCTATGTTTACTATCAACGATGTAGTGACAACCGGTGTCGTGAGATAAATACATACCTATAGTATATATATTGTAACAGATTATAGATATATTGCATGATATAACATTTATTCCAACCCGAGCGAATATCGATCATTCCGCCAAGCTGATTGAATATCAGGCGAGTGCGTAAGTATACATAATGAAACAATTCCAAAATAGAATTCGCAAACATTCGATATGGGGATATTTTTAGTATCGAAAACCCGGTTTTTGTCTGACACGAGGTATTGTGATATGCACTCGACGGAACATTCAACGGCACAGCTAAAAATAATCGCGCATTCGAAACTCGAACGTAACACATTACCGGTAACGATCTATACGACACTCGAATCGGAAAAACTGCGATCTATGCTACGTAACACATACCGAACACAAACAATGCATCAAACGAGACACAATGTCGCACAGCGCGTGTAATTCCAAATGAATTCGCTCTGGTAAATAATCAGGGACAAATATCTTCAGATGGAATAAAAATGGAACTAACCTGGTGCGTGTACAGGCGTCGAGAAAGCAGATGGTACTGGGCGGCCGGAGAACTGCGGAATGGCGCCTGAGCAGCGTGGGCGAACCTATGTTTAACTGTGAGCAACACAGAAATATAATGACTTCTGATCCGAATGTTTTCCTAGTCGAAAGCGCTACGTACGTTAGGTACGTAGCAGGAAGCATGAATTGCGGATTTCGGAAGAAAATAATACTTGTCAGCTTGAAATGCAATTTGCATCCGGCACAACAACTTAAAACTATTTTAACTGACTTCAAGAAAAAACGAGGCGTTTTTCAATTAGACTATTTTTCTAGAACCCCTCAGAACTTTTTTATTTATAAACCGATTTTAGCAGCTGGTGAGTTTAAATTAAAAGTATTTTTTTAATATTTCTTTATACAAAATTACCGAGGATGGACCAGCACGTCATCTTTCGGTGTTAGGGGTGAGGTTTTGCCGATATGCAACATTTGCTGTATGGAATCCGATTCTTTAATGGCATCAACATCAGAATAGCTCACTATTATCATAATCATTTTCTGTACATTGTACACCCAAAAAGACCAAGAAGACAAGCACCCAGACAGAGATACAGAGAGACATACAGATAGAGAGACAAATAGACAGAGTTGTATTCGAATTTATAATTTTAGTTAGAAGTTAGGATTAAGTGTGACAACTAGTACTTACACGCGATTTCGTCCGCGTAGACGTAAAAAAAGTATTCTATGTCCGTCTTTGTGATATACAGTAACTCAATATCAATTTTTATCAAGATCCGTTCAGCCGTTTAACCGTGATAACGCAACAAACATCCAGACAGACAAACTTACTTCCTATATATCGGTAGATGGCGTTGATCCATTTTTGTGAATTTTTTGACGCTTTTTATGGATTGACACTTGTAACCACAGAAGAGGAAAAAAATTATACTTCTTTCTTCTGCGGTTGTAACTTAGGGGTATTCTGTATCGCGCAAGTAAAGTTTTTTGTTGAAGACGAACGTGTTCATTTTTATACCTCGAAGCTTTATTGGTCCTGATACGACTGCGGCTATATTCCTCTGAATAGTAGGTATTAGTTAGGATTATTGATCGTCTACGGTCTCCTTAACGTAAACAACAGAAAGTAAATTGACGGTAATATACCTGCAGCGAGAAAATGGGCCTCGCACCCTCGTGTCAAGGGAGTTGCGAGCTCACAGCTCGGCCTGCCTCAAAACTAAGTTCGGGACCAGTAAATAATTCCAGTGCCTTGATCCCAGGAGGGTAAAGAATAACATAAGAGCACACCAGAACCTGCCAGTAATCGATTCAGCTCCACAAGGGAACGTTGATTTGTGGCCGTGAGATACAATGCGGTAATTCTGTAAACGATATCGAAACAGCGGATGACGTAATTTTTGTACCACTCAAAAAACTGTCAAGTATATGTCGTGAGGTCACATTGCAGTGGGTTCCTTCGCATGTCAGACTGCAAGGAAATGAGGACGCTGATACACTAGTAAAACACTAGTAGTGGTAGGGCCCTTCTGCAGAATCCGTCTGGGGACCACACCTATGCCAGTTATTCAACCGCCAAGCAGCAGTGTGCAAACATTACTGCGTTCCGGATTGAAGAACAATGTTTCCAGCAAAATTACCGGGCATGAAGAGATTTATCTCATGGTGACGAGCGCAGTGCATTGCCGCTCATGGTTTTGAACTGTTGAAGTCAAAAAATCTGGATGGCACTGAATTATTATGAGCAGGCGTGAAGCTTAGCATCAGGTGAGCGACTAGCTCGTCTCGACACCAAACTCCGAATACTGAAACCATGGATCTATGATGCTTCGTCTAAGACTGAAACATTTGTTAACTTTGCTGACAGATTAAGTCTATTGCTGTCTTTGTCATTTGCTAAGTGTCATACAGAGGCCGTTTTAGAATTAATCTGTTGTCAAAATTAACAAACGTTTCATATTCGGGGGCAAGTACCATAAAAAAAACAGTTTTAGAAGATAGAGATTACAACATAATATGATCAAACTACTCTGAACTTTTACCTAAATATAAAAAAGCATTTTAACGATAGATCGACTGATAGAAGGAGGTATGTAAATAACTAGTGAGTAAGCCCCCTCATATACAATGATTCGGTAACGCAAGACTGTCTTGTAGCTTATCCTCACAGCAAACAGGTTGAGGACAACATGCCTTTTAAAATATTCTCATCACACTAATATTATATTGAGTGCTGTGTTCCTTGGATTGCAGTATTTGGATATTAACCAATTGTCTGATACGAGGTTTCATGGAGCACGTATTGACGTTAACAGGCCGGAAACATGACCAAACTTCTTGTTATTCCTTTTCTAAACACAAAAGTTGCTTGACGTTGTCTTACGTAATATTTGTATCAAATTTGTATTCTCTTTGAGACGTTGTAATTGAAAGCTAAATTTCTCACGTCTGATGATTTTGTGATGTTTACTGGTTGCTGTTATTACTACAATAACGACGAATCTTTTTCCAGCGGTGCAAATCATTGGCCAGGTGATTCATTCAATTTTATATAAATTTAAAACAAGGATGTTTACGAAGAACGTAGCACAAGCAATATTAACCTGAAGTCCACCTATCAACTCCGCACCATACCTTAAAGATGAAAGCTCACTTGTCCGCATCGCGCGCTACACGCCACATTCACTGGAATTAATTTCTGCATCAGCCTTTAAACATCCTACTGCTGCGATATCGGCCTACCCTCGAAGGGTGACTAGCCCATATCCACCACACTGGCCCAGTGCGTGTAGGCGGATTCATAAACGCCATCGAAGTTCTTCTCCGGAGCTATGCAGGTTTCCTCACGATGTTTTCATTCACCGAAAAGCCTGTGGTATATCCGATGGTAAGTTCCAAAGAACTCATTGGTACGGGCCCGCCCGGGATCCAACCCGCGACCCCACGTATGTGAGGCGAGCATGTACCCACTGAGGTACCACGGCTTTGCTTGACCTCTTTACATTCGGACAAACAAACCTTTGTCAACACGTCGTAAAGCCCTGCTGCTGAAATAGCTTGGGAGAAAATAATGACTTACCAGTAAAAAAATATACAATTTAACTGCTACGGTTCAACCAATAACATTCGCTAATCAAAATACAATGTCCAAAATGCTACAATGTTCATACTACCTACTTAGCTACTAAGGTGTGATAAATTGGCACTAGTAACCCGCGTCAGTACGCGTCGTGCGCGCCATACGCGCCGCATATAACGGCGCGTACAGCGCAAGTGCAGCGGATTATTGTGCGTTCACCTTAAATGTGCCTATGTGCACTGAAGTACTTATTTTATTATTTACCCACAGCACTGTATGACGTACTGTTGTAAACAAGTGTGTTTGTACCATTTGTGTATTTTAGCACTATGTTCCGGAGTGACAAGATGGCTCTATGCGAAATGTATTTGCAGCCGGAAGCCGCGTTTTCTATAATGGTCCGGCTGGGAGCCATGGGCCGCGTTCAGTTTTTAGATGTACGTGCATGCGCATTATACTTAACTAGTTGTTACCCGCGCCTTCTTTCGCGTAGACATAAAAAAAGTATCCTATGTCCGTCTTTGTGATATACAGTAACTTATTTAGCCGTGATAACGCAACAAACATCCAGACAGAGAGACAAAGTATGTTCCTCTAGTTCGCTAGATGGTGTTGATCAATTTTCGTGCATGTTATGACGTTTTGTATGGTCTGACAGTTGTAATGTCGGGAGTTCTGAATCGCGCAAGCGAAGTTTTTTTCGGGAGATGATTTTCTGGACCAATTCATTTTTATACGCTCCAAGCTTTATTTGTCCTGAAACGACTGCGGCTATTATAATATTAGCTAGGAGCTAGGATATCACCTTTTGAAATTCAATTAGAACTAAAATAGGCTATAGACCCTTACAACTTCACAAAGCCACCGATTTTGCACAAATACAAACTTAAAAATTGTATTGAAATGAAATGGATCTGGGTATGTCCGAAAACTGCGACCAGAACCAGATGATGGGCAGCAGCGTTCTTTTAGTAAATAGTGAACATTCTGCGTTGCAACCCCTTGACCGATTATGCTCATACTCGAACTTGAAAATTGTATTGTCATGAACTACTTGCCTGCAAAATTTCATGAAGATCGGATCAACGGTACGCCAGTTATCGTTGGACAAATATACACACAAACATACAAACATACATACAAATGCCGATTTGTTCCCGCAGACTCTGAGACTTCGCTTCGCTCGGTCAATTACCTTGTTCTTGTAAGGCGCATTTTTACAAGCTTATATTTAACTTGGGATGGTTGTATGTTTGTTATGATCAAATCTTGCAACTGAATTCTATACCAGTTCCCTTTGTTTAATTGAGTTGAAATTTTGCATGCCTGTCAAGTTCCGATGACAATACAATATTATGACAGGGAACTGATCTGATGATGGATACGGAAGGTGGAAAACGGAATTCCGCAGTTACTAACAGTAGGTTGATGCGAGTTTGGATTCATTTTGATCAGCGTACCTATAACGAATTTTAAAAAAGCTTGTCTGGTTTTTTTTTTTTTTTTTTACAAAAACTTATTCGTTTTTATTCGTATAGATAAACACCGAAACACCTGCGTATCTAAAAAACTATGTGGCGGAAGTCTGCCGGTGCGCCGAGCTAGAGAGGAAGATGCGGTATATTCAGGAAGAGATCGAGAATGACCTCATAGAGATTCCAGAACCACCGAGAGATCCCGAAGCTTTGCACCCTAATGAAATGGCTGCGTTTGAGGTACCCAGGTTTTCGAAAGAAATATAGCGATATAAACTTTCGCGCGCAGATGAAAAGAGTTGGATTTAGCGTGCGTTAGTAAAAATATGAGATAATTGCTAATTACATGTAAACCAGGAAATCATTATTTTAGACTATTACTACATTTACACGCGATTATTACTACATTACTATTAGTACTCACGGGATCTTTACCACGATTTCACGATTGTTGAGTTCCTGATATTTCGGTACAGTTGCATGCGCCATGTTCACGGGTGAACACAGCGCATGCAACCGTGCCGAAATATATGGAACTCAACAATCGTAAAACGCGTGGTAAATATCCCGTGAGTACTGATAGTAACCAGGAAATCATCAAATTGTGTTTGATGCTTTCCTAGATATTATTATCACCTCACTGCTAGTGTAATAATCACTTGACTAGGGGTTCCGAGCGCCAGCGAAAAATGTATGTAAATCAAGGTTTATTCAATTTTTTTTTTATCGAGAAAATGTCATGTATTCATATATTCCCGCCATGCAATATTTTATGGGTCTGTGGTTGCATGAAATGTTTTTTTTTATACTAGATAGCAGATTCAAAAAACATATCTCAAAATAAGAATTTTGATCTCTATAATTAATCAGGGCAATAAATAGAAGGGATAAATCATTTTTTTTCGGTTAATTCTCCAACTACAAATGTAAAGTATATATGTAATCGCAAATTATGTCCGCAAGGTTTAAGGTTAAGGTTTAATTCAAATTAGTTCGTACTATGGCCATTGGCACTCTTCTTCATATTGTAGTTTCTCTACCTATGGTATAGTTAATAAAGTTATTTTTGTATCTTTTACAGAACATTGTCGAGAAATGGGAGACAGACATTTTAGAAATTTCTCTGAACCAATCGAACCTGAAACAAGACCTTTTAGAAATGAAAGAAATGCGATACGTTTTAAGCAAAATTGGCCCTATGCTGGGAAGTGCAGAAATAGGGCTGGATAAGTTCCTCACCAAGTACATTGCAATACACTAAACACTGTTTTATAATTCTTTAAGAATATCTAAATCTATTTACTATTTTATTATTTTGTATGAGTTAAATGACAGCACTTATTATTTTAGTGTCACCTGTAAGTAAGCTGTTAATTTGTAGATATAAACATGGATTAGACTTTCCTTCCGGTGGACGGTTATTTGTGATGTCAGGCGTGGTGAAGAGAACCAGAAGCTACCCTTTCCAGGTGATGCTCTGGAGGATCTCTCGCGGAAACATTTACTATCGGCAGGCAAACTACGATGAAGTGTTAGAAGACCCTTACACTGTAAGCATGAGTGGCAGGACTCTTTTGCAAAGTCCAACTGGGGAAGTACTACACCTTTGCCAGGTATTCAGCCGCCAGGCAGTAGTGTGCAAGCTTTACTGTGTTCTGGATTGCAGGGCAATGTTTCCAGCGAAATTATTGGGCACATACAGATTTAGAATCTAATTGAAAGCTTTCCGTTTGAGTTGAGAATACAGCTGCTGGAGTTGGTCGGCTAAGGTTCCACAACGTAAGCTTTTATTTTATTTTATTGGCTACACTACTGGATACAAACTCCATAATGACTAAATTAAGTGTCTCTTCTCGAGGGATTAAACTGGTGGATGGTAGATGCACTCAAAATTTTGAATATCTAAAAAGAAAAACCGTACAAACTGATGCTCGCGACTACGTACGCGATGCAGCTCGGTTTTCAGTCTCAAAGGTTTAGAGGGCTCAGTCCAGTTGTTCTCAAGTGAATGCATTTACCAATGAACATCATGTAATTTAAATTTAGATTTTTACTAACATAGCACATTCTTTTTTAGGGACATGAAATAAGGAAAGTGGCCTTTTTGGCCTTTTGTCAAGGAGAATTGCTAGCGGCACGCATGCAAAAGATTTTTACTGGATTTCGAGTTAACATTTACCCCTGCCCAGAGACTAATGAGGAGCGAATGGAAATATTGAATAAAATCGAAGAACGTATCTCGGATTTAGAAGAAGTTAGTATCTTAACACACTAATATAATTATTGTAGGACCCTTTTGCAAAGTCCGTTTGGGGAAGTACCATATACCTTTGCCAATTTTCCAAATGCTATACAGTAGTGTGCAAACATTCTCGAAAGATATCCTAACTAATATTATAATATATATTCATATAGGTCACTTTTTATCCCGGTAAAGTTGTTAGTTCATAGTCTAATATAATTTTAAGAAATATTAGTTAATTTACCGTGACCATAGACCAGGGTCTGATGATCGAGTAGTCTCAATCTCTTCGCAGAAGACTTGATAAAGCCAAACAATGTCTTTCATAGCTATTATTTGAAAACTTGTATAGTGTTCATTTTTGATTGCACACGTGTATGTTTATTTTATCGGGAATCTACATTCAAAATTTAGAATTTGTGGCTTGAACAGTGTTAGCGAAACATAGGTTTTTTGCCAAAACTTTGACCTACTAGGAGTGCAAATTTTCTAAAACACTTTCTTAGTGTGTAGAGAGAGAACGACAATCGGGATCTCTCTCTTAGGCTAATCTTAAGAAAGCAGTTTACCTAATTTTGATTGATTATAAAGGCATTACATCTATGTTAATTTCAGGTGCTGTTGAAAGCCAAATACTTTCGGTGTAAATCCTTGCGATTGCTCAGCAGGAAATGGAAATCAACTATGATCCAAATCCGGAAAGCTAAAGCCGTTTATCATAACTTAAACCTTTTTACATTGGATATAACTAAAAATTGTCTTATAGGACAATGCTGGGTGCCGGAAAGAGATTTGAAGAATATCCAAGAGGCATTGAGAATAATTTCAGTATGTACTATTGCTATGTTTTAATTACATTTAATTAACAGCGATATAAGGCCATTCTCGGCCTTTTTAAAAAAAAATATGTAACTGGTTCTAGAAAGAACTGAAGATTATCTTGATTGAAGAAGAATTTAAAACAGCATACAAGTTCAGTAAAGTAGTAATGCTTAAAAGACTTTTGAGAACCAAAGTGTTATACATGTTACATGGTACATGTTAGTGTGTTTACATTGTTTGTAAATTCTGGCGCAAGATACACTGATAAAACGCAGGCACTTTACTTCAGAGCAATTGCTACCTTAGCATTAATTAAATACGATGCAAACAGAGAGACGTCACGACATGACTCGTCGAAAGTGGGAGTGGGACTTTTTATGCTTTTGATACTAAGGTTACCTAAACTTGCTTTTGAGGAGGGCGCTGTAATCCGCACTCTGTCTTTTATTTGTGTCTTGTAATCTAAGCTTAAGTAATCCCTGAAAAATAATTTCTGTATTTTATATGCTCCTCTATTATTTTGCCACCTATTGTTGTTTTTTTATTGTTCTGTATGAATAGTATGTTGCGAATACTTCTATTTCTTATTATTTGAACTTTTACGTAATAACAAGAAAATACAATATCATTTCAAACAAATCTTATTCAAATTCAAACCCAAGGATCTCGCTAATCTCCGATATAAAACACTTCGTTCTTTGTTACTCGTCCAAAGCTTCACCTTGTCTCACTTCACCTCGCCTCACCTCTACCTTCCGAGAAAACTCGCCCTCAGTTTGTGTAGTTTGTTTACATTATCTTCAATTTCTGCTAACTCTATAAAAACTGTAGACTGTGACTTGCCTCACCTTCATCGTCTTACATTTTTTAGGAAAAAATGGAGTCAAATGTTGATTCATTTCTGACTAAAATCAAAACAAATGCCATGCCGCCAAGTACACACTGTACAAATAAGTTCACGTACGGTTTCCAAGCGCTTATAAATGCTTACGGCTTTTCCAAATATGAGGAGGTGAATCCAGGTAACGTGCATCTCGTCAGAAATATACATATAATTGCTAGATTATCTTCTGCAGATCCTATCCGATAAACTTTTTTTTGTATCTGAGAAGAAATCTTTTTTTAATTGCCGTATTGTGCTTTGGAGTAAAGCCTGGTTTTAAAGGAGTTAACCTATCAAAATCGCCTTGTTGGACTGCCTCTACTTAACAGGCATCAGGATCTCTAGAGAAACACCAGTCCCGGAAACCAGTCACCAGTCAAAACCGTAAAATGCTAGGGAGTTCTTCCCTCTGTAATGGCGTGGGTGTCTTCCCAGGGCACCGCAGTCCCGTAGCAAGTCAAAACCGGAAAATGCTAGGGAGTTCTTCCCTCTGTAATGGCGTGGGTGTCTTCCCAGGGCACCGCAGTCCCGTAGCAAGTCAAAACCGGAAAATGCTAGGGAGTTCTTCCCTCTGTAATGGCTGTTTTCCCAGGGTACAGACGGTTGAAGGGAAGGTCGATTTTAAAAATTAAGAGAATACTTAAGAAGTAATCTTAGACCTGCGGAACGGTACGACTGGCCCGCCGTCTAACAAACAAGAGAGAAAGAGACATATTATTATTTTCAATTTTCTCTCGTTAGTCCGCGGTACCTGATAATATCATCTATTGCCATATAATATTTGTAACTAAGTTAACCTTTTAAGTAGCGATAATCCCTCCACCAATTTATCGTCGATCGCAACGTACACGTCGCAGTACGGCTAGCAGTACTCCCGCGCCAATATCACTCGGTTGCCACCGCTCGCCCCATACCACCTCACGCCTACGCTAGCACCCTTTGATTTTCTGACCTAGCACCCTCATATCTGTAGTAGCCCTAAACGAGGGGGGTCGAAGCATGTCCGCAGTTCTGTAAACTAAGGCCACAAAGCGTGAGCGTGATGGAGCTACCGGTGCTTTGTAATAAAATACGTGAACCGTCAAATAATCGAATATTTACCACCCTGGAACCAAAAAGTTATTCAATTATCCATTGTAGCAGAGTTAAGAAAAGTTAAGTTTTATTTTTCTCAGGTCTATTTACTGTTATCTCATTTCCATTTCTGTTCGCCATCATGTTTGGTGACGGCGGACATGCCCTGATTATGATCTTTTTCGCTCTGTGGATGCTAATTTACGAAAAGGAATTTCTGAAACAGCCAGGTAGTGAGATCTGGAACATATTTTTTGGTGGTGAGTATTGTTTGACGTTAATAAAATAACAATCATTCAAGTATTTAAAAAGGCCTAGAGCAAAAAAATATATTGGTCCGACACTCCGAACATAAAGACAAAACAAATGTCTAGACGAACTGCGATATTTCTGTTTAATTAGTTTTTTAGATAACGGGATAAGGTTAGCTAGTTGCTACGATAAAATTTGTTTTTTAATTTCATCGCTAGCGCGGAGGTGGTGGGCGGGGAAATCATCCCCGTAGCCCTATATATAGCAGTGGATCCGCGACGAAACCCCCGATATAACATAGTAACAAACTTTTCCTTTAATAAGATGTTAGAAAAACTATAAAATATCTTTATTCTTTCTTTATTGCATACTATTACATTAAATTTAATTATATTCTTCTAAAACTTCGGCGTACCTTACATAATGACATATACCCTTTATGTAAGGGCGCAGCAATAGAATGTGCAATATAGTGTACAGACAATACTTACACGAATTTTGAAGTAACGGTCATTGTGTATATTTATCTTTATATGTATAATAATCTTTATATGTATAATAACTGTGACCCGCGACTTCATTCGCGTGGACCGACAAAAAAGTAGCCTATGTCCGTCTCCGACCTTTTAGCTATATCTATGCAAAAATTCAGCTTGATCTGTTCAGCCGTTTAGCCGTGAAAACGCGACTAACAGCCAAACAAAGAGATAGAGGGACAGAGAGACAGAGAGACAGAGTTACATTCGATTTTGTAATAATAGGTAGGATTAGAAAATACAAGAATAAGCTTTTTCAGAATCAACGCACAGATCAAATCGCTTATGATAGAGAGGTGAAATTTGGACTCAGTATTGCTTAAATAGTCTAGGTAAAAACTAAGAACAGATTTTGCGAAATTCCACCTCTAAAGAGGTTAAGAGGACCCTCAGTTTGTATGAAAAAATATATACAAGATTTCGTAAAATCCTAAGGTAAGTTTCTTTATGAAACTTACCTTAGGATTTTACGAAAATCAACCTGAATAGCTATAGGAACACTCAGCTTTTTGTTTGATTACGTAAAATAATATATGCATAAATACCATTTTATCTGTGACTACCTCGCTCCGCGCGGCTTCGCTCGCATGTGCAAATTAAACACATTTCACCTCTAGGGGTTGATTTTCGAAAAATCTTGAGACGTGTATGTTTATTTCCGTCATAGCTCTACAAGGAAAGAACAAGCCAGCGTTATTCTATGTGGAGACAATTAGTGCAGATAAAGGCTTACTCATCTGAGAACCAACGAAGGTGTGATCTAGATGCAAGAAGAGAGCAGCTCAAAAACAAACCTTTTTCTAACAAAATATATGCCTATGGCTATGCAAATGGCGTCCTCACATTTAGCAATTTTTACTGCAAACACTGGTAATATCAGCCAAGTGGGGACGCCCAAAGTAACCTAATTTTATTCGAAGCAGCCGATTCGCGGCCGAAAACGGCTTAGAATGCATCATCACATTTTCTGTGAAATTTTCACTTGGCTTCACGTTTTAAGAGCCACATCCGTTGAAACGACAGACAAACAGGCAGTGGAGGCTTAGTAATAGTGTCCCGTCGACACCCTAAAACCATTAAAAAAGAAACATAACTAAAACTAAATAAACAACTAAATAAATAAACTAAAAAAAAAAAAAAAAAAAAAAAATTTAAAATTTAATAAACTAAATAAATAACTTATAGAAAAATAAATGTTTTCACAAAAAAAATCCGAGTAACAATTAAACGACGTATAAAGATTGCTACGATAATTTCTGCAGGCGCTGGAACGAAATTATTTCGTAGGAGCTTGGCTCGATACCATTGATATTATTAAATCTGGTTTACAAACTACCGAACCAAAGTTATTAAACTTTATATGGGAACACCTGGAAAACTTCTTCTACTTAATAAAAAGAAATACGTTAATCAAATCGGAAGTACCTAAATGTTGGAGTAATCAAAGTACACCCATTAAAAAAACTACAATTTAAAACTAATTAATTCCTTTTTTGAAGCTTGTTTTGGATACTCTAGTCATTACGACATGATTAGGGCTGGTGTCTTGTGATTGGCTCATTATACTTGCCATTAAATCCAAGTTTTATATTTCTGAAAAATTACTTATACTATCAGCAATTAGACGTCCAGACGAAGTCCAGCTGGACAAAGACTTAATGTTCTTCTATCTTCTCTGTATAATTATATAGAGGCGAAGTCGCGGGCATCAGCTATAAAACTTACCAAAAAAAATATTTATTTCTATTTTTCTTAATTTTCTTGCAATGTTTGAGATTTGTAACTTGGCGGCAACTGGGTTTTTACGAACTCACGTATGGTGGCCTCGGCTACCCTACATCTTCACCTTTGTTGCGTGGCACAGGCATGTTGCTATGTTGCAAGACATGAATGTATTTTTTTATTCCGACTATAGTTTCGATCGCATTCGGTGGTCTTTTTCAAGGAGTGCAAGGCAAAACGAGGTCACACGCTGTCATGCTTACAGCATTCCTTGATCGGTTGTGATCGAAACTATAGTCGGAATAACCGACTCAGTTTAAATTGAGTATTCCCGTTTTATTAAACTAAAATGTGTCAAAACCATGTCAGTTTTCATGAAAGTATGTTCTTATAATAATAGACCCGTTGGGTTAGGTGTAATGAACGAAAAAAAGTATTTGGTAATGCAAACCATAGGCTGGCTTTTCATTAGGTTTTTGCTGGCTCTACTTTTTGTATTTTCTAAAGACCTCTTATTTCAGGGCGCTACGTGATGTTACTTCTCGGCATCTTCAGTCTATTTACCGGCTTTGTATACAATGATGTATTCAGCAGAGCCATGAACTTAAGCAGTAGTATGTGGAGCAATGTATATGCCCAAAATATGTTGGCTGCGCATGGTGTAATTGATATTGATTATAAAAGCAGGCTGACAACACCATACGTTTATGGATTAGACCCTGTGTGGACGGTAAATATCGCGTGTAATTTCATATGGGTACTTCGGACCACGCGGACGCGGCCTGATGTAGCAGCCATTGCTGTGACATAAGCGAGCTATGAGATTTTAAGGCTAGTGTCCACCAGCGGACCTGTTTGGACCGCATCACTACGCAAAAATCCGCCTGCTTATGTTTTGCATGAAATATCGTACACTAGCGATGGGCGGGTTGCAATTAATTTATATATAGCTCGCTAGGCATATTTTTGTCAGCGGCGTGTTGCGGGCAGCCTACTTGTAGTCGACGCAAGCAGGCTGATATTCTCTTGGCTTATCAATAAAAAAAAAAACCTCTGATAGCAAAAATCCGCTCGGGCTGTCCGCCGCGCCTTTTGCATATGGACGTAAGAGTATCGAAGCGTCTTGGTCCGTTCCGAAACGATCTGCCCCGATCCGCCGCTAATGGACGCCAGCCTTTAGTTATCAGATGTAAACAAATAATATCTGTGATCTAACAAAGTTTGACTAAACACAACCTACTGAAGATAAATAAAAAAATATATGTTTTAGGTTGTGTAGTTTATGTTATGAAGGTTAAAGATTTTATGTTGAGATAATATAATGTTTTTTTGGTTGTATCGTCTAGTATAGCTGCTAAGAGAGAAATCATGATTACATGATATTTTCTCGATAAATAAGAATCAAAAGACCTTAATTTAGATTCCCACACATTTATCGCTAGATCTTCGGAGCCCTAGTGTAGGTATTCAAGTAATTAATTCTCTAATAGTGAGTTATTCAAAATTTCCAGGATAGCCAAGCACAGAAAAAAAACAATAATATTTAAAAGTAATAAAAAAAAGTGCATTAGACTAATAAATAATTATAATACTTATGTAGCCTGGCGAGTCCGTACCTACGATTTCTGTTTTCGGGACAGGTGATGAAAATATAGACAAGATGCTCAAAATATCGAATATATTCGGACAGCTGCTAAAGCTACTTTACGGTACCTTGGCTCGTACTGCTTATTGCGATGATTGTCAGGTTCAGACATCGACGCTGCGCAACCGCGAATTATAATAGGCCAGCCGCGCGATAAGGTCGGGCAGAATCGGCGGCTGAACTTAACTTAATCGTCGCAATAAGAATGCCCTGCGGTCGCGTTGCCGGCCACAAAAATAAATATGAGGCATCATGCACTTGCAATTTTGGCGGCCATTATGTGTAACATGTAGGTAATGGCCGCCGCCGCGGCTGCTACCTCAGACCGTCTGGATGGAAGAAGCTTTTATTAAATAACAAATTTTGTTAAATACTTTAAAATACCCTTCATGTCTGCTAGATTTCAAGCAACAAGATAATGATTGAAAACTCTGTAAAGATGAAAATGTCTCTTGTAATTGGTATAATTCACATGCTGGCTGGCATTATTGTCAGCATTTTTAACCACATGTAAGTTTTGTATTGCATTTACAATTAAACAGCTGCGCCCCGCTGTTCTACAGAAATCGAATATTTTTCCGGGATAAAAATTAGCCAGTTAATTTAGGGAATAAGCTACCTCCGCACCAAATTTCATCAAAATCCGTTACAGAGTTGAACGGGAACAAACCCACCTACATACTTATACATTTACACACACACGTTCGAAGAATTTATAATATTTATGTAATGTAATATTATTTTAGAAGATAAAATCATTATTTTGAATATATTGTACTAGCTGCGACACGCGGTTTCACCTGCTATTCTACAGGAACGGTTAAATTTTTCAGGATAAAAAGACAGCCTATGTGTTATTGCATGGAGTAAGCTACCTTCATACCAAATTTCATCTAAATCCGTTCAGCCGTTACAGAGTTGAACGGAAACAAACACATATACATACTTACCTACTTACATACTTACATACAAACTTTCGCATTTATAATAGTCATTATGTCATTAGTGTGATTTAATAACAAGAATTAATCACTAAATACGTTACTAGTGACATGATTAAATTGTATGTAAGTTATATTGTTAACATCAACTACTGTTGGAATGAAACGCTTCATGGCTTTCTATTTAGCGGACTCAGACTATAATTTTCTGTTACAGTCACTTCAAGAAATACTACCTAGTCATTTTACAATTCATACCAGAGTTTACGTTTCTGTTCTGTATTTTTTTCTGGCTTGTGATCTTGATATTCTACAAATGGAGCTATTTCTACAATGGTCACAGTAAGTTCAAATCAGTAATTATTTTTATAGTGCTATGTCATGTTTCATCGAAAAATCTCAAAATATTCCAATAAAAATTCTAATTGCACTTGAAAGCTATACATCTTTTCCCCTCTTTTTTTTGGCCCTACCCGTTATGTATATAACCAGTGTAAGGTGTAAGGTTGAGTGTACAGAAGTAAAGTAAAATTGTTCATAAAAATATTGATATTGATCGTAATTTATTCTCGCTGTCGATAAATATCATTTGTGCAAAAGAGACAAAGCACGTATTAATATACAGGATAATTAAGTCGTAATGATTGGACAATCATTTACCTGCGGATAGGGGACATCTTTACTGTTCAGGAAATTTAAATTTGTATTCAGTTAGTCTCGCGGTTTTCGAGTTATTCAACATTTTCTAAATCTTTTTCCAATTAAATTTGTATCTGAAACTACCAAAAGTCTAAAATTTTTCAGCACATTTAATTTAAATTTTTTGGATTGTCATTGTGGTAACGGGTTATCCATTCATTACGACACACCCTGTATACCTAAATAAGACGAAATATAGTAAAGCAACTAAGAGGTAGATCGGTCTGTTTAGTAAGCGATCAAGCCGCGTGACCTTAAACAAACCTAAGAAAAAGTGGGTAAAAGATATTGAGAGAAAAGGATGCATGCAGAGTCACCTCTGCCTTTGCACATTGTTCGGTTGATAGATAGAAATTTGGTCTGTAGACTTATCACTCATATTTTACTCATACTAGATTGCGTAAAGCAAATTCTAAATTTTTAGACATTTCTCTTGCGTTTGCATTGTCTTTTCGATTACCTCCACACCTAGTTGAAAGGAACACATAAAGTTACCTTTAGCAATTATAGTTTTTTAAATAACATTCAAATACTAATATAAAAGTTATAATTTACATATGAATAAGTCATATTTAACTTATATTTTGTTTTTTATATGAAAAAAAAAACTTAGTTTTATGTGCTATATTTTAGACTAGGCAGTAGTGATGTGATTGAAAAGGATGGTGCAGTCAAAGGAGGACCTATGCATACCAGTGGAAAATTCAGGACTGATGATGACAGTGATGACTATCATAATTTTAGGTATCACAGAATACGGTTGTGCATGTGCACCTCAAATTCTTATCCTGTTCATCGACATGGTCCTCTATAGTTCCACTGAAATGAAGCCTCCAGAAAGGGGGTGCAAGACTTACTTATTTGCGGCACAACCAACAGTGCAACCTTTCTTAGTGACAACTTCCTTATTAATGATACCTATATTACTTTTGGGAACTCCATTATATGTCATCCTTGACAACAGGAAAAAGAGGAAGATAATTTTGGTAAGACTATCTACATTTTTACCTTGAATAATGAATACTCAATACTCAATACTTAATAGATTTATTGCAAACATTATGTGGATTACATGCAGATCTTAATTAGTATATTTTAAATAGGTGAATCATAATGACCCTGATTGGGTATGGCAATATCGTGCGGAGCGGGTCAATCTATTCCATAATTGTCTTATCTTTCAAAAATTCGTCTAGGGTATAGTAGGATTACGCGAGTAATACAATTTTTAGGGCTTTAGCAAATTTGAACTTATCTTCTATCTTTTTTATCTGTACTGGAATACAATGGCCTATATTAATAAAGTTGAGACGTGCTCTGCCGCACCATAATATTATGTTTCGCGTCAACTAAGTCATATTTTCAGAAAGAGCACACAAAATTTCGAAACTATCAACCTAATTCCACTGATGACGGCTTGGCGGAAAAATTGGCTCCCTATAATACTCCGTTTGGAGAGATCATGATACACCAGGGAGTGCATACTATCGAATTTGTACTGAGCACCATATCACATACAGCGTCATATTTGAGACTCTGGGCGCTCTCTTTGGCTCACTCACGTTAGTATAATGTCACCTTAATCAAAGGGACGTTCTTACTGATTTACAGTCCATACATAAGCATCAAAAACCTATTAAGCGGGCGCATACCTCGGTTCTCGCTGTCTCGTTCGCACTTTATCAACATTTTCTAATATAAAATAATAGAGAAGAAATTAAATAAGATGTCTTGTCATTGACTTTAGAATACCGTTGCCAATATTTTATAATAATTTTAATATTATTATCTTGTTTTTTTTGCAAAGGCGAAGGAAAAAAAACATTTGTTTTGTTTTTGATTTGATTGTTCTTACCTTATCCTTAGCCAAATTAAAAAATAATAACATGAAAGTTGTTAGGTATAAAAGATTGGCAATGGTATTCTAAAATCATTGATTCAACATTTTCTAATATAAATATCACGAAGAAGACATTAAAAAAATGTCTTATTTTATCATTAAAATAATTTCTTCTCTATTATTTTATATTAGAAAATATTGATAAAGTGCGAACGAGACAGAGAGCACCAGGTTAAACGCCCCCTTAAAGCTTACTTTGTTTCTACGAGTTTGTATGTCAACAACCTGTGGGTATTTGAGTTGATAAGTACAGAGATTTTGCACCTCCCTTATGCTATCGCCACAAACTCGACAAATGGCGAGGAAAGTAGCAAGGGATGTTGGCAGAGACGTAGTGTGGTCGCCCGCACATTTCGATTTTGTTGGTTTTTTTGGTCGAGTCAAATAACAGACGAGATAGAAAGACATAGAGCGATGGCAAAGCCAAAGATTTAAAAGGGATGAATAGCGCGAGGAGAGGCGCGAGTAGAGCAGTGTGTGGCCGCGGCACAAGTTCCCTGCAGGGTTAAATATGATATGCACCTGCAGTACGCGCTATGCCGTGGTTGTGTATTGTTTAAGTCTAATTTACCAATAATCTTTTTCAGAACTATCTGAGATGCTTTGGGTAATGGTCCTCTCTAAATTAAGTCTCCAAGATCACAATATTTTTGCCGTGGCGAAAATTTTTATTACTTTCCCTATCTGGGCACTTTTCACTGTGGCAATTTTGGTTGTCATGGAAGGGCTCTCGGCTTTCTTACACACGCTGCGCTTGCATTGGTTAGTAAGTAAACGTAGACAAGTACGAAGCTAATGAAATGTTTCGTTATACTATTATTATTAACGTTAATTGATCGTTTCGATCGATTCGTAAAAGTTTCGTGGAAACTGTATTTGTGTAAATCACCTTAGTTTTTGCAGTGAATATTTAAAAAAAAAAACTTATAATATAATAATCGATGAAGATAAAAGATAAATGATTATCTTGTTAGTCTGTTTTAATGTGGCTTTGACGTTAGCTTTTACTCTTACTATCCCGAATGAAACTTACATCTGTATTTTGCAATGGACCAGGGCCCTTATGCAGGTACGTTCGCAACTCTGATTGTGATCGCATGCCATCTCGCTCGTACCAACATACTCATTATGCGTGCTCTCGCTGGCACACAGTATATCAGTGATATCAAGGGCTGGACCCAATTAGAACGCGGCTGAGGACCTATTCCTATCGGTGAGATAAAAACGCTGTCGATGATGATGATGATGGTTTTACGTCATATTTTTTTAACTTGATTTAAAAATAATAAAACTTGAGCAATAATGTGCATGGCAGTGGTAGATATGAATTTAATAATAATTTATTAAATTAAAAAAAAATATTTCTGTTCTCATTATTCAGGTAGGACATAGGGACAGTACGTTTTTTATGGCAAATACGGTCGCCTAATTATCTATCTCAGTATCAGCCACGCTGGGATATCGGAGTATTCACCAAGGGCTTTTGGGCCACATCTGCCACGCTGGCTCAGTGCAGGTTGACTCTCGCTATATAGCTAACTAGCAGCGCCTTGCGGTTGTACCCGCTATAATACCATTGGAATCGTAGATTTTCCCGGGATAAAAATGTAGCTTGTATTAATCTAGAGTATAAGCAACCTCCATACCAAATTGCATTCAAATGCGTTCAGCGGGAACAAATATACTTGCACACTAACTTTCGCATTTATAATTTTTATTTTATTTATTAATAGACCAACAGCACAAAAATATAATATAAAAATAATCTTAAACAAACATATAGTATAGGTATAAACAAATCGTATTATTACTATGTGTATAGATATTATACATACATAATAATAATAATAATAATATTTCCTCTATATATATATATAATATATGATATGTTATAATAATCAACCATCTCTCCAGGGTCGAGTTCATGAGCAAGTTTTTCATTGGCGGCGGACAGCAGTTCAAGCCCTTCTATTTCAAGGATATACTTTCTGTTGAAGTAAGACCTGAGGGTGTTTGCTCATCCAAACACAGGAAACGAGAAAAACTTAATGTGAAAAATGTGAATTTAAGCAATGTATGAATAATATTTTTAGACAAGCTCAAAATTCCTTATTTTATTCATTTATAGTTCTTAATTAGTCATCCAAGATGTTTTAGAATATTTATTATGTCTATACAAATTTCTTAAAATGGCAACAAATTGGCTAAGACAAGCAATAAAATAACGATAAGTGACGACCAACTTAATTTTAAATACTTAGTAATATAATTAAATTTTAATTTTATCATATTATTGTTTAGTTTTTGTAATGGCCTGCAGTAGGAAGAACTCTGTGTGTAATACATTTTTCTTTGGTGTATCAATATTATGGACTTATGGGTTATGTCTGAAATAAATGTTTATTCAATTATATTATTATAATTCAATTCAATGCAATTCTTTTTTTTAATAACATTTAAGCAAGTTTATAAATGCGTATGCCTTTACTAGATAAATATAATGTTATATAATTAATTTAATAAATTATATAAGATAATAATTAATCCATTTAATATGCATATTAGCGTGACAAGTGGCGTGTAGCGTGTTAAATCTTGCAACTGGAATTTTTAGATGGAGACTAAATGTGGAAAATGAAATACCCCAGTAGCTAACTGTAGACTAATGGAGTTTGGATTATTTCGATCAGGGTTATAAAAGCTTGTCTGGAAAAATACATTTTTCCACAAAACTTATTTCAAGAGAGAGGTACCACTTTCTAAAGATACTTCAGGACGTGTGTGAGGATTGAGAGCCCAAACTGGAATTCGCGAAATATATCTATCGAAGGTTTTAGTAAAAGTCTTAAAACAATTGTAAAAAATAATTTTGGAATTCGTTAAATAGGGTTTTGTGGTTTTTGTTTTCCATGCAAGCTTTTATAAAATCCGTTATTGGTATGTACGCTCAAGAAAATGCGTCCAAGCTCCATCAATCTACTGTTATTTACTGAGCAAGTGCCTTTATTAACTAAGCAAAATACATACAAACTACAACTACCTAAACTAACTACCTAAACTACTTTACTGAGGAGTTCCACTTTCCGTATCCATCATCAGAACAGGAAGCTGGGGGTTTTGGCGGGAACGTGAAGAAATCATGTCGCGTCATTTTATTATTTTCCAAAACTTGTGTTATTTCGAGTGTTAATGTGTAAAAACTGTGAATTACCCATTAAGTGTTCGTGATCATGCACGAGTGTTGGTGAATGGCATAATGTCGTAAAACGTGAATTTTCGTGTCGTTTTCAAAACTCCATAGAAGGCTCTAGTAAAGTTTTCACCACTTTACTGGGGCATGACTTGGACTTGACCATGACTTGCTTTACTTGCCTTTGACTGTGACTATGACTTATTTGACAATATTCACCAAAACTCGAAAAAATATGAGTGTACTTGACACTGGCAAATGCATAAGACGTGCGAAAGGAAAAAAAAAACAGCAAGCTGTCATACATATTGTATTGTCATCAGAAAATGACAGGAATGAAAAATTTTAACTCAATTGAACAAGGGGAAATGGTGATAAATTCAGTCGAGAATTTGACCTCATACATACATACATACATACAAACATAGCAAGTCAAATAAACGCTTGCAAAAACTCCCATTATTACAATGGTTAAACTAATTTGTTTTTAACGGGCAAGTGCCTTTTTGAACTAAGCAAAATACATACAAACTACAACTACCTAAACTACTTAGCCTACTACATAAAAATAACAGTTGGATTATCCACAGACCATTAAAGGTCTATAGATAATCCAAATAATTGGGTGGTGTCGTGGGAACATACGGAATGAGCGGTTTAGACCTTTATCGGATCCTTTGTCTCGTATAAGTATTTCTTAGCTACCTTCTTACTAAAAAATGAATAAATACTCTTTGATGCTTGAAAGGACGAAAAACTTCTGACGATTAAGTGGGTGATTTTCATGTTGTCGATTTTGTTTCCGATGGAACGAGTGTCAAAGTGGCATTTTTTTTTCTTGCGAAATAATCTAAAATCGTAGATATTTTGATTGTACAACGACTTATCAGCTTATATCGAACCAGGTAAGAAAATCTTTTCTTTTCTCGTGAAGAAATAAATTTACTGGTCAGCGAAAATTGTAAATTAGATTTAGTAGCCCTGCTTATATGCTTCTTCTACGCAGTACATAATAGCTAAATAACTTGAAACTGCATCATTGCCTCTGCCACCGATTCATCATAATTACAGATTTCGATAATTCTAGCTGTTACCCGCGACTTCATTCGCGTGGACCTATAAAAAGTAGCCTCCGATCCGCAAAAATTGATCTAATAGTACTTGGTCAAATACGCATTTCGTCGCAACTCATGTCGATGGTCAATTCATGTCGATCCGTTCAGCCTTTTAGCTGTGATGTAGCGACAAACACACAGACAGAAAGACAGTTACTTTCGAATTTATAATATTAGTTAGGATAGGACTTACTACTAAGTACTATAGTTACTACTATTACTTACTACTATTACCCGTGACTTAGTTCGCATTGACATAAAAATATCCAATGTCCATCTTTGTGATCACAGAATTCTCATTATACCAAAGACATAATTTATAAGGAGAATTCTGTGCATTATACTTTGTTTGTACAGTACAGTAACGGCTTAACAAATTTTATCAAGATCCCTTCAGACGTTACCCATGAATATCTGTAATGACCTTATTTATAAGGAGAATTCTGTGGTAATGACAATAAATACAATTTCAAAGTACTTTCTGAGATCTCGCAAGTAGGGGTGGAGGATTGAGGGACCACAGACACTCAAAGGTCTGTAACTATATTTACCTATAATTTTAAAAATTCCAAGATTAATTTTTACATTTCATGGCATCACGTTTATTTTGCAGAACCATGTTGCGAAGTGTTACGGTTGTCCCATGCGAATTGTATATACAACCGGCGACTGCGTTCGAAACCATGTCACAACTGGGGGAAATGAACTGCGTAGAATTTGTTGACGTATGTGTTTGTTTGGTATAGCTTTATCGATTATTTTTTTACCCGAGTGCCCAATAGGAAGGGTTATGTTTTTGAGGTGTATGTAACTATTTATGTATGTATGTATGTATCTCCTTAGCCATTAGCCTAAACGGCTTGTCCGAGTTTGTCGTGTCACACTTTTGTGAAGATAATTTGTTGAGTGCCTATTAGCGCACTCGTATTTAAATGTTGGTCTATAATAAATGTTTTGTGTGGTGTAAAAAATGTGTAGTATTGGTGTGTAAGGCGCCTCAGGTGTGTAGGCAATTCGCGCGAACTATAGCAGTGGTCGCATTTTGCGTTTTGCTCCACGGCGTCCTACGTAAACGATCTTGACGCAAAAGCGAAGCGGCGTGGCGCGGCGCGAAAACAAACAGTTAACATTGAAGTGGCCTTTTTTTTGTCGAGGGTAAAACTTCACAAGATTGCCCGACTGCTTTGGGGTGCAGCTGGGCTATGTAGGATTATACCCATTAAAACCCCCCAGGTGGCCTGTCTTGGTGCTTCACCGAGGGATTAGGGGATGATGGGCGCAGTGCATTGCCACGTAGGATTTTGAAACGTTGAATATCAAAATTTAGAGCGGCACTAAGCTGGCATAGGCGAAAGTGCCACATACCACCAGGAGCGCCTTGCTCGTCTCGCCGTTCCGTTTCCAAAAATCATTTATTTAAATTATTTCGAGCAAAATTTATCTTTAGTAAAATGATTATTTTTGTTTAACCAAGACAACCCAAAAATTATCAGACTACGTGTGGTTCTGGCTCAAAATGCTTTAAATGGCCTAAGCTATAACCTCGCTAGGCTTCGCACTCAGCTACCAAACGCCAAGTATATCATCTAATAGATGCATCCCGGCGAGGAATCGAATCTGAAAAGCTACACTATGGATATAAGACGATGTGTCGAATTGGAGCGAAAACTGGGGTACATTGAATACGAAATGCTAAAAGAAAGGGACAGAGTGATCGTCCCTTATCCAGAAAGTGATCCGAAGCCTATACATCCTTCTGAAATGGTTATGTTCGAGGTAATTGAAACAAATCATTATTTAGGGACTTGACAATAAAAGGGCCCCGGGCGCGCGCTCCACGCACCTCAATGATAAAATGCTTGGCGCTGTAAGAAAGGAATAGTCGTAGGGCAAGTGGCCACCATAGAGCGTTCTGTATGGGGTTTTCTGGAATTCAAGTCGGACCCACACTTGAAATAGTCTGAAAAATTAAAACCAAACCAGAAATCGTGAAAAAAAATCAGCTGTACCATAAGTAATTCGTTGAATAAGAAACATAATAAAACAGCTGAGTTTCTTTTCACGATTCCTGCCTTGATCCGATAGTAAAAGTTGTTCAGAATGATCTTGCGAGTCGGACACGAGTTCAAGAAAATCTGTCTATCGTTGAAAAATATGACAACACGATTACTAGTGTTGTCTATACGATGACTGGTGGGGCGATCAGATGCCTTCTTTGTGGCTAGGACGCGCGCCTTGTATGCTCTTGACTTTTTAAGAAAAAAACTATTACAGAGAGTAACACTAATACTAAGCTGGTAGCTAGCTAGTATAATTAAAACTTCTAATATTCTGTTCTCCTAGAATATGATCGAAAAATGGGAGAACGACATTTTAGAGAGTACTGAAAACCTATCTGACCTAAAGCAAGATCTTAATGAGCTAAAAGAAATGAGTCTAATTTTGAAGGATATTGGACCCATGTTGGATGAGTCAAGACCGGACATGGACTACATGTTAACTAAGTAAGCGCGATAACAACGTCAGTCTTTCTTTTACCCTGCAGCTACACTATGCTTCTCGCGTTGTTGCGAATGTTCGCGAGACGATCACAGTGCTCTACTCGCGTCTCACCTCGCGCTATTCATCCCTATTAAGTCTTTGGCCATGCCATAGAGCGATAGCAAGGCCAGAGAATTTAAACACCGGTCCTTTGACTCGCGCCAAAAAATCGACAAAATCGATAACGGCCGGCCAGACGAGAAGAATGACGAGCGGCAGGACGAGTAACTTGGCCACTGTAAGTACCTGCCTACGTCCCTCGCTACTTTACTCGCCACTTATCGATGTGTGACTGTAGTATTTCCTTCATTACGAAAGCTTACTAGAGCCAGTCTCTGTTTATCAAACTTTGGTCATGTACCAATCGAAGATAGCTCAGTCAATAAATTTTACGAGCAAAATGAAACTGTGCTCGGAGTTTTGGCGGGAACGTGATGAAGTCATGTCGCGTCATTCTATTATTTTCCAAAACTTGTGTAATATCAAGTGTTGATGTGGTAAAAACGGTGGATTTTTATATATTCAGTGTTCGTAAACATGGAGAGTGTCGGTGAATACTATATACAATAATATATGTGTATGTGATATCGCGAAACGTGACTTTTAGTGTTGTTTCCAGAACTCCATATAAGCCTCCAGTTATGTCTCCAGCACTTTACTTGAGCCTGACTTGAAACTGACTATGACTTACTTTGCTTGACTTAGACTATGACTGAAATTTGTTTTCATTGTGAAATATAACAAAAATTGACACATGCTAAACAAACAAAGAAAAAAAAAAATGGATTGAATTCATATAAGTGAAAAAAAACCTTAGGTATTTTATTATTTGGGTTTTCACGGTTTGTAGATTCCAGGAAGACGGTAGTGACGTTCTATACCACGGCACGCTGTATATCATGACGGGTGTGGTGGACAGGTCTAAGAGTTATCAATGCCAGATGATGCTGTGGAGGATTTCGCTGGGAAATATACACTATAGACAGGCGAACCATGACTTGGTCGTAGAAAACCCTACTACGGTAAGATTTATAATGTTTGTGGGTTTTGCAAATTTATTATTTAAAAGTAAAGTGAATATTACTTCTAGATACAGGTTTTACATAGATGCATAATCTAATTACCAGTCTAGTTTATTCTCATGTTATATACTGAAAGTGGACCTGTGGGCCCCAAACTCGGCCAGGCCGGTGTCTTGGAGTCCCTGGAAAGATTTACCTGATCTAATGGTTCGGGCACGCTCAGAAATGTATTTTATTACATAGATTAAAATATTTATAAAAATAGTGAAAAAGTGTAACATTAAGTAACTAAGTATATCGTTTTTAAAATATGTAAAAAAAAAAGAAAAGGAAAGAGTTGAGTAACTGAGTAGAGATGCGGCATCTCCGCGCAGCCTCAGCCTCCAGCGAGTTGGACTTCGCGGGGATGTTGACCTGGGCCCGTACCGTGAGGTGCTTATTGCGATAATTGTTAGGTTCAGTCGACGATGCTGCGCGACCACGTACCTTATTGCGACGCGATAAGGTGTATGGTTGCGCAGCGTTGTCAGCTGAGCCTAACAATAATCGCAATAAGCAACTCACGGTACGGGCCCAGGTCAACATCCCCGCGAAGTCCAACTCGCTGGAGGCTGAGGCTGCGTGGAGATGCCTGTAAGTAAGTGTGGATGAATGTTTGTATGTATATTATGTGTGAGAGTATGTGTGGTTATTTATCATCTCTACGATACACAAGTCCTCGTAATGTTCGTTAAGTAGCTTTTCAGCCCACTCCAGAGCATAAGCCTTCTCTTACTCTTATAAATCTTATATATACTCTGTTTTGTGCAAAACTCGCTCAGAAGCTTCCGTAAATTTTTTGGATGTCACGCCTTCACTGTATCGGTTTTCTGGGCTAAGCTGACCATCACGTTGCTAACACAAGACTCTAATCTAGCACAATCACCTTCATTGCTGGTCTGTGAGCTGATCAAAGTTGTGAAACTTGTAGCACAGTACGAACCTTCTGTAAAATCCGCATCCAAAATTACCACAAGATTGCAATATTGCCAGCCGTTCGTACACCAAGCACATTATAAACATTACTATGTTGAGGTTTAAATGCATAAAAGTTTTTTACTAACAAGTAATAATCATTAAAATAAAAACAACTTGCAATTGGGCGAATAAGAATAAAATAATAATTGTGTAACGTTCTTTTAGGGAGCAGAATGTAGGAAAGTAGCTTTTATGGCTGCCTGTCAAGGTGAAGAGCTACGTTGTCGCATGGAGAAGGTGTGTGCTGCTTTTAAAGTGAACGTTCACCCTTGCCCTCGGTGCACAGCAGAACAAGCAGAACTTCTATATAAAATCGAGAATCGCGTAACGGATTTGGAAAATGTAAGTCTTCGTAATAAGCTGAGAACTGTCAAAGCCCCGTCTTAACCTCGTGAGAGTTGAGGCGTTTGGTGTGTGAGAGGTTTATAGAAAAAGTCACAATACGTTGACACTACACTGGAACACAGGGCCACATCATCATCATCGTCATCATTATGGCATTGGTCACAATCATTATCGCTCGAAGGACCCACAGCCAATGGGGAAGGAAGGTTCTTGAATGGCGACCACGACGTTCAGGTGGAACACAGACTACTCGCGACTTTTACGAAACTGGTAATATAAATGGCAAATTGTCGTTCAGTATGACGCTGTTAGTGGACGACTTCCATTTGATGATAATGCCACCGGAACATCTAAAAGCATTACGCATTAAAGCATTAAAATTGTAGGCATTAAAATTGTGGATTCATGATGAACTTTTAAATAGAATTAAAAGCAGGCTATTTGGCAGCTTTTACTGCTGATTTAAAAGGATAGCGTCATTCTTATGCAGCGCTTGAAGCACGCTTTGTTCGGAGTTGGTAACCTTAACAACTTGTAATGAACGGCGCGTTTGTCGATTATTTCTCATGTTTCAATGATTTTCGGTCCAGTGGTGTTGAGATGATGTTATTCCTATGACAAATGTTATTCCAAGAAAACATTTTCAGGTGCTGAATAAATCCAAATACTATCGCTGTATGGCTCTACGCGCTGTAGGCAAACAGTGGCGGGTATGGTTGATCCAAGTGCGTAAAACGAAAGCTATTTACCTTAACATGAACATGATGACATTAGATTTACGAAAAAACTGCCTTATTGGACGGTGCTGGATAGCTAAAAGGGATGTTGACAAGGTACAGAAGGCAATGGATAAATGCACGGTATGTTTTACAACAAAAAACAAATCAAGCTAATCAATACTCAAACTCAACCAAAAAAGTATGACAAAAGGGACTGGTCGTCTCAGTCTTATGATCAAGCTATTTCCAAAGTTAAAAGAAATCTGTTTACTGCTGGTACATGACAGAAAATTCATAGAAATTTGGCATGCTGGCCTCAGTCGTGACTGAGCGGAATTTTTGCCGCACTGGCAGCATTTCAAACCGTGCGATCATTATGAGAAAAATTGACTAAATATTTTATCAAGACGAAAATGTCCTCAACTGAAGGTCGTCTCGTCGATTATGCTCCTACACTTCAGTAATTAGTATCTTGCATTGCGGTTAGGGACATACCCGGGTGTCCTAAAACTGCGTCCAGTTCCACCGGAGGTCGGGCAGCAGCATCCTTTTAGTAAACGGTGAATCCCCAAACCGTCTGCCAAGCGTGGGCATTAGCCCACGCTTGGCAGACGGTTTGGGGCAACCTATAGCACTGTTCTAAGGAGGAGTTGCCTCTAAGGCCTTTGCTCAGCAGATGATAATCACGATTAGAATGGTTGTCATACCACCTCTTACAGCTTCTCGTGCTTTGCAAACAATAGTAATGATATCATATGATTGCAGGAACTGATGGGAGTAAGGGCGCCTTCTGTGATAACAAGGATCCAAAACTCGGTAGCTGTCCCTCCTACGCTGCAGCAGACAAATAAATTCACGCAAGCTCCTCAAGCGCTTGTCAACGCTTATGGCGATGCAAGATACAAGGAAATTAATCCGGGTAAAGAGTATAATTTTGGGTCGTTTCTCGTGGGAAAGTGGCAGTATTTTTATTTAACTTGTTTCGGTAAGTAACTTCATCAGCGAGTCCACGAGAAACGACAATGTGTACCCAAGTGGGCCCTGGAGGAACTACATCTCCTTATGGTCCCACCAATGGGGTTATGGTTTGTGTATAAGTGTGTAAGTATGTAAATAGGTTAGTATGTTTGTTCCCGTACAACTATGTAACGTCTGAACGGATCTAAATGATATTTGGTATGAATGTAGGTTTTTATCCCGGAAAAATATTTGGATTCAAAGAATTACGGGTGAATTCGCGGGGAGTAGCTAGTTATTCATATATTTGCAAATTTTGAAAAAATACTTACGATTTGATACTTTATTTTTGTGTTAACCTTTGTTCGGCGCCGTTTAGTTGTTATTTTGTTTTCAACTCTGCGCCAGACCCGCGCCGCCTCACCCCATAATCATTCGAATGAAAAACGGAGTTATACCGTGAGGCATAAGGTCAATTTTAGAATTGTAAGCAAAAATAGTTGACCGCGTTTTCCGTTCGACATGGACGTTACTACAAATCTAAAATGGATCTTATGACTCCGTTATTCATTCAAACGATTGTGAGGCGAGGCGGCGCGGCGCTGGGACCCTATTCCTGTGCGCTCGAGATTATCTCGATCACTGTCTCTCTAATGTAGAATTTAATGGGAGTGAGAGTGACCAAGACAATCTCGAGCGAACAGGAATAGGGTCCCAAGTCTGGCGCGGAGTTGAAAAGTGGGCAGAGTCTTTTTTTAGCCTTATGAATATGGCAATATGTTAAATGGAACGAGGGGTGCTCGGTTCGAACCCCACTTGAAAATAGTCATTTTTTAATATTTGATCTTGTTGCTCTAGTAGTAGTTCTCATTTTTTTAACATTAATAATAGGTAAGGAAACCTCAATAGCTGAGTTTCTACTTTTAGTGAATTTTTATTACATGAAACAACGGTTTTTATGCAAATAATTTTTTAATTTAATTTTCTAATTTTTTGATCATTTTTGATTGACCAAGCGAAGGTCTCAGAGTTTACTGGGCAAATCAGCATTTGTATGTATGTTTGTGTGTATATTTGTCCGATGATAACTTGCGAACCGTTGATCCGATCTTCATGAAATTTTGTAGACAAATAGTTCATTTCAATGCAATTTTTAAGTTCGAATATGAGCTGAATCGGTCCAGGGGTTGTGAAGATATAGGGGTCGCGAAGTCTCAGTTCGGCGCGAACTACTAGTATTATATTATTTATTGATGATATTATATGGTAAAAACTTATTCAGACTGAAGAGTATTATGAGCCCCTTTCGGTTTAGCTATCCGAATAATCCGGTAATGAGTGCAAGCAGTATCATAATCATTTGCATTGCAGGATTATTTATGATAGTGGGATTGCCATTTCTATTCTCTGTGATGTTTAGTGATATGGGACATGCCATAATAATTACCGTGATTGCGCTATGGATGATATTTTGCGAAAGGCAGTTAAAGGAACGTCGAGGCAACGAGGTTTGGGACATTTTCTTTGGCGGTAAGTGTGAACAATGAACAAAGGGCGAAAAGCAATTCAATCGCAATTAACTGATTGAAGAACACTTCTTATTTAATCTATATTGTTTTTCTTATATAAAATCTTCATTATGTACCTAAAAATAAGATTGATTTTTAAATGGGCTGAGATGAGAAATAAAGCTTGATTGCACAGTCATCTTTGCACCAAACTCGTAAAGTTAATAATATTAATAGTTTTACGAACCTAAGGACTATTTTATACTAGTCTAGTCTTCGATTAGTCAGGTGCGAATAAACCAGACATTTAGAAGAAGGTACACAGTTATGTAGATACGTTACGTATCAATCACATTTTTGATCTGATAGTGTTACTTAAAATGCAATCTGAAATAACAATTCTACTTTCCTATATTATTATGATTATTTTTATCTAAAACGAGCAATGTACTTAAAAAAAGTAATAAGTAGGATTTAGTATACTTTCATAAAACTTTTTTTTTTTATTATTTTACTTCAAAGATTTTTCGTCAACTATTACAAATATAACTATAAAGAAACGAATGACTTTACAAGAGGAATAACATGCAATGCTTAATACTATGTTGCTTGTATACTCCGAGCAGTCAAGCTCCCGCAAGCAGCACCCGTTCACAAATTGACGCATGTGCCAGACCTCGCTCTCCCCAACCACGTTTGAAGGAAGAGGGCGGCCTGCCACACGACGCCTCCGCAAGAAGGTTCGTGAGTGCTCTGAGTACACGCGCAATACTTACAACTTATTCTATTTTCAGGTCGATATATGTTACTAATGATGGGTTTGTGGAGCTTTTATGCTGGCTTCTGCTTCAATCAACTATTCACTAAATCCATAAACTTGTCCCCGACTAATAGCATGTACAAAAATATTAACTCGGAAGGCTTGCTGGTTAACAGTGGTGGGACGATTACAATGAATGGCAACAGCAGGTTGAATAAACAGTACATTTGGGGAATGGATCCGATGTGGCAGGTGCGTACCTTGGTCCCAGCACAGCGGTTGTTCATGCCGTACTTAGGCGGCAAATCAGATGACGACGGCCTGCTTTATAGTAAGCAAGCACCGTCGTCTGTAATGTTGCGGCCACAAACTCGACGAGTGGCGAGGAAAGTAGGTAGAGGCGTTTATGCCTGTTATGATTACAGCTCTGAAATTTGGTGCACTTATGTAATAATAACGTGACCAATGACTACTTTTCTCGCCACTCGGCGAGTATGTGGCCGGAGCAATACAGATGCGTTTAAAAATAAAAAAAATACACCTGCAGGGCTAGCATGCGCACCGCGACAGGGGAGACCTTTGCCCAGCATCGGTATCTAACGGGTTGAAAAAAAACTGGTACGCCCGCGTAACGTTTTTCCGCGTGAAAAATCCTCAGCACCCGAAAATTTTACCGGAATAAATCGGATAAAAACAATAATGTTATGTGAAAAAAGTGTTTATTTTTAGATGTCAAAAAACAAGATCGTAGTGAAAAACTCCCACATGATGAAACTATCCATTATAATTGGTACTGTACACATGTTGTTTGGGATGTTTATCAGCGCTTTTAATCATAGGTCAGTATTTATCTAGTTCTAATCTAACGCCCGTTTGCACCAAACTTTGACAGCTCATACTTTCATATTTAACTCTCCATGACGTACCTAACAATGAAAAATGCGTTGCAACAAGCGCCTTCGGCTTATAATGTACAAGAAGCAAAATGGTAATCACACGAAAAACGTAAAAACCAGCAAAATGTACAAACGCAAAATGTACAAACTGCAAAACGTACAAATGCAGGATGAGCAACAGGCAAAATTTATAGTACGAAAAAAGTACAAGTTGTACATAATATACAATACAATGTTATGTTATGTATATGATACAACGCTTATAACCCATTCTTTTGATACTTTTTGCATTTTCCATACCTATTTCCACAATAGTTATTGCCGACAGAACTTGCACAACTAGTGTGTACCGTGCGAGGCATCGCGGTTCGAGACTTGTGTCGTCACGGTTCAAACGACCAGCCGTGCGACTTGTGATTCAAAAACGAGGGGAAAAACTATCATAACTTCATCATTGATGAAGATATAACAAATTACCGGGCTAGCAATTAAATAATGAACTAATTAGCTTAGCTTGATTTGAAAAAAAATACGGAATCTCCTCCATTTTGACACAAAACTTTAAAAAGTGCATTTTAATACTAAATATCCAAATAACTTTGACCGGAAAAAATAAATTAATTCCACGATAACTGTGTGTACAGCATTTATAGATTGTAGGTAGGTACATTCTAAATACCTATTGTATTTTTTTTCAAATGTACATTTTACGCCTGTGCATTCTGCTGCTTGTACATTTGCCGTTTGTAAATACTACACATTGTACATTCTAAGCATTGTATATTTGCAATAATGTACATTATGCGTTTGTAAGTTTTGCTTGTTTGTACATTTTGCTAGTTTTTGTATATTTTGCGTGTGGTTACCATTTTGTGTATTGTACATTATAGGCCAGAGGGCAATAAACTTAGGAGATTGCCTAAATGCGTAAGACATGTCCTTTCCTTTGACATGCCTAAGTCCGACTTAGTTTAGGTGATGCTTAGCTAAGTTCTATCTTTGTTGACTTTAGTACAGACTGGCACACACTTTTAGTTCAAGTTTAGTTTGAGTGTGATAAAATCCGAAATGCTATGATTATAGCTATGAACCAAAGTCACCGACATAGCTTTTAGGGCTTGCAAGCTGAAGTGGCAATGGGTTATTGGGCAGGCCACATCGGTCGAAGAGCCGATAACCGACGGGGAAGAAAGGTTTTTTGATTTAGCTTAGAGACCTAGTCTTAGACCTCCCACTAGGTGGACTGACGACATTGTGGTAGTCGCGGGCAACCGATGGATACAAGTGGCACGTTGTTTGTCTGTGTGGCGCTCTAGGGGGTAAGCCCTATGTTCAGCGGCGGACGTCTTCGGGCTGATGATGCTGGTGGTGATGACTTTTAGTCGGTGATTTTATCCCCTGAATCAAAAATAGTGCATCGTAGTATATAGCAGGTATTAAGGTTTCAAATAAAACTGGACATTATGATTCAACAAAGGTTTGTGGTGATACCTCCGTAGATTATTTTTCTTTAATTTCTACTTTCATTAATTGCAATTTTTTTCTTATTTTTTTGTCCCAGATACTTTCGCAACAGCTACGCAATATGTGTCCAGTCTTTGCCACAAATTTTATTTTTTGGCAGTTTATTTGGCTGGACTGTTGTCCTGATTTATTGGAAATGGTGGTTTTACGTCGACGGACATTGTAAGTTCTACAATAAGACCCTTCGACTCTTCGGCCGTATATTTGATCGAAGTTTCAAAACAGTTTCGTTGGAGTAATAATTTTTGTGCTTCAGCCTTTTTTTTTAAATTCCGCTGTTGGGTATCGGCCTAACCTTAAAGGGTGATTGGGCCAAATCCACCAACGCTGGCCCATTGCGGGTTGGTGTAATTATTTTTACTCGTACGTAACAGGTTTCCATGCAGTATTTCTCTTTAAAACTTATGTCCATACTAAGGTTCCCTGGAAGAAATCGCTCTAGGCGATAAGACCGCCCATTATACTTCCGGATATTTAATTATTGTTTAATTTTAATTTTTCATTGTATTTTCGGTGTTTAATAAGGTTATATTGTATTTATTTTATTTATACGTAATCTAGAGTTACGTACGTAATGCTTAGGATTCCCCTCGAGTATGCGTAGAAGCCAATGAGGTTATTTAAAAAATAAACCAGTATTTAAAGATCCAGAAGCAAGAGCCAATTAATTTTAACAAAACTTCTTGTTGCGACAAAGTGCAAACAATAACAAAAACAATTTGGTAGGGTGTCATAGCCAAATCAACCAATTCACCGGAGAAAAAATAATATGAACTTAACCCCTTAAGCGATTTTTGATTATTACATTTTAAAATAAACTACTCTCATCTGTAACTTTTTTTTTTTCATTTTAAAATATATAATTTTAGTAAAAAAAAAACCGACTTCATTTCATATACAACAGGAAAAAAGTTGGAAGTGAACGAAAATATAATTTCCTGTTTTCCCCACTTAAATATTTAAGCGTAAAAAAAGCAAAAATCTATTCTGTTTCCATTGTTATTGTGCTCGTGTGGTCTCAACCTTAATGTGTGAACATTTATATTTTATAAAACTTTTTTTTTAACTTTACAACGGGGCTTATAACTCGCTCGGCTGATGGTAAGCTTCAGACCAATACCACCTAGAATTTTAAACCGTAGCAGATGAAAACACTGCGCTAGTCACTCTGATATATTAAACTATAAACTTCTCTAAGCTCAGGTATCCTAAATATTCATAGACTTTTTGTATAATAAAGACGGAGTGAATGAATATTTTTAGCTGTCTGCCCTAGAAGAAGGATAAAGTTATTGGGGTGTTTGTAGGTATCTTTGTATGTATGTTCCTATATTATCTTCTGTAACCTAAAAGGCTTGACTGATTTTGACGAGTGAGGTGTTGTTGGATTCCTTTTCTGTGGATGTACGGAATATAGTAGGCTACATTTTGCAGTCAGTGTTTTTGTTTTTCTAGTAATTGTAATACTTATACAATTAGTCTTTGTCTATTCTATTCTATTCTATTGTTCTAGCTGATATAAACAGGAGCCCACAATGTGCACCTCCAATTCTACCTCATTTGCTGGCAAGGTTTATACCTGTGGAGATTAAGATGTCGTCAAAATGCGATAGTGTTTACTTCTTTAAATTGCAACCCCTACTGCAGACCATTCTGAACTTAGTCGTTATAGCCAGCGTCTTTGTTTTACTATTTGGGACTCCAGTGTATATTCACCTCTTCAACCTTAGAACGAAGAAAAAACTACATGTAAGATAAACAAGTCTTTGTCTTCACTATTGTTATAATTAAAAATCTAGTCAAATTAAGCTGAATTTGGCCAATCAGAATAAATTATTCGTGTAGTTTTGTGAATTGGTAGACACATACTCATATTCGAGATATGAGCTAATATCTGCAAAAAGAAACCAACCAACCCAGCCCTCCATCCTCAGAACAGCCCCCACCCTTGAGGACTTTTAATGTGTCCATCTGGATACATCAAGGTCTAAATGTACCAATTTACAAAAACATGAATTATTTCCGTTGATTTTATTAATTTTTCTCGGACTATAACATATTTTCGTAGTTTTGCCCATTATTCTACAGAAAACGTTCCATTTCTATTACCAAAAAATAAAAAATAAATCAGTTATAATAAAGAAATCATTTACCAATTTCTACGTAGTAATTTTTTTCTATGATTGGTATGCTTGGCCTTTGACCACAACTCTCCTGATGTTAAGTGACGGTGTGGTCAAGGAAGGTTATCACACCAAGCCTGGAACGGGAACTAGCTCTCAAGTGAGACTGCTGGAACACACCGTAGATGCTTATATGTAAATCAGAATAATATTATAAATGAGAAAGTTTACGCGTAAGTGTGTAAGTATGTAAGTGTGTTTGTTCCCGCTCACCTCTGTAACGTCTGAAGTGATTTGAATGAAATTTGGTGAGGAGGTAACTTATGCCACCTTCAATCATACAAATTTTAACACACAGGCTACCTTGTTATCCAGAATTTTTGTACGGATCCAGTAGGATAGCGAGTGGAACCGCGGGGCGCTGTTATTTATTATACTCCAGTTTTGAGTTATTATTTTCAGAGGGAAATGAGAATGTTTCGAGGTCGCCACATGAAAGGGTGTAAGTTGTCATGTCAAAATCCATGTGGTGACTTGTGTGAGGATGCGTGTCGCAAGCAGGAAGAGAAGTGGCAAACAATAATTGATCGCCATTCAACCCCGTTCTCCCAACTGTTGACGAATCAATTCATCTTTACAACTGATTTTGTGTTGGGCACGATCTCGCATGTTGCGTCATACTTGAGACTGTGGGCGCTTGGCATGGGCCACTACCGTTAGTAAGCAATTAAAAATAATTATATTATACAATAATATCCAACTCGGCTGGGCTGTGTTCGAGAAGTTGCGTTTTATATTCTCGTCCAAAATTCCGCAGTGTCTGAAGACAAAGGTCTTCAACTATTATGTGTTGCCAGTGATGACATATGGAACTGAGACGTGGTCCTTAACAGTTGGCTTTTTGAAAAAACTAAGCTTCACAAAGCGGGCAATGGAGAGAGCTATGCTAAATGCTCGGACATTCTTTGCGTGAAACTGAGACGTGGTTTTTAACAGCTGGCCTTTTGGAGAAACAAAGTTTCACACAGTGGGCAATGGAGAGAGCTATGCTCGGACTTTCTTTGCGCGATAAAATCCAGAACGAGGATATTCGCCGAAGATACAAAGTCACTGACGTAGCTTTCATTGCAAGCTGAAGTGGCAATGGGCAAGCCACATCGCTCGAAGAACGGATAACGTATGGGTAAGACAGGCTCTAGAGTAGCAACCACGAGCAGGAAGACTCAGCTTAGGAAGGCCTCCTTCTAGGCAGTCTGACGACATTTTAAAAGTCTCGGGCAACCGGTGGACGCAAATTGTAAATTGTATATTGTGTAATAAATAATAAGCGAGATGATAAGGTTCTGGAGTGGTGACCAAGAACTGGAAGACGCAGATTGGGTAGGCTAGATGTACCGAAGACATTGCGAAAGTCGCTGTTAACTGGGGAATACAAATGGCAGTTATCGTTCAGTGTGTATCTCTATAGGGGCTTTTGTTCAACAGTGGTTCATCTTCTGGCTGATGATGGTAAATAACTAGAAATTATTCAGAAAAGCTCTCAAAAAGCCCATTTTGCCCATTCTACGTCGGCGGCACACTGACTGATCTACCAACTTATGTCTAAGTGGTCAAATGATTTAATTTGATTTTTGTATTTCAGTCATTGCGGATACGCTATGGGTTATGGTACTAAGGACAATGGCTCTGCGGATATTTTCCTCAATTGGCATATGGGCTTTAGTTGCAGCTTTCGCTCTCTTTGCTATACTGACCTTTATCGTTTTGGTGGTGATGGAAGGACTATGTTGCTTCCTTCACGCACTGCGCTTGCATTGGTTAGTAGGCAAGATATTTAATAACTAGATATTTGTTAGTGGGTAGTTTTTTGGGTAGTTTCCACCCTAAGAATTCTAGTGCGCTCGAATTGTTTTCTACTATATTTTTAATAATTTGTCGGGGAAAACATCTGCTCGTGACCAAAATGCTGGCCTATATTTCGGGCAGAAAATAAGCCTTTCTATCCAACGGGGTAACGCGGCTAGCATTTTGGGCACGTTGCCTGAAATTAGAGATCGTTAAGCTATCAATAGTTCCTAAGGCTTTGATAGTTTAACCAATCTCTAATTACTTTTAGGGCAGTTATAGTTTATATTATCCCGTCATATCGATTTTGGGTTTTTCATCACTTAATAACTAGGTATGAAAAAGAGAATAGAAAAACCATTTTCATTCCTGATTATGAAAAATAGTTAAGAAAATGGCTTTAATCTTGTTATAAAATAACTATCTATATAAGTATGTATTTAAAAAATATCTATGTACGTATATCAGTCTCTGGCAGCCATATTACAAGCTTTGCTTAGTTTGGGGTCAGGTGACGATGTGTGCAAAAATGTCCCAGATATTTATTATTTATTATTTATTTAGTTATGAAAAAGAGAACAAAAAATCTTTTTCATATTTGTTATGAAAAGTGATCACTATTACCAACCCCAAAATTGCATGAAATTTTCTATGGAACAGCAATTTTTTTAGCTGGCTATTTCACTCGGACACCTCTCCAACCCCAAAACTGCATGAAATTTTTCTATGAAACAGCAAATTTTTCAGCTGGCTTTTTCACTCGGACACCTCTATTGTGGTACACAAACAGAAAAAAAAAACTGTCTCTAGGTTTCGAAATATAGGCATTTCAATAAAATCTCGTCGTTTTAATGTCCTAACATCAAGTTTGTATTTGTTTGTGTTTCAAGCTGTTTTGTGATCTTGAATAATTCTATTATTGGCCACAATTCAAAATAAAACCTACGGTTGCATTATTTTTTTGGTATTTTGTCAGATTCAAGAAGTTAACATTTGGTCAAAAGTGGAAGTATTCAAGACCACAGAAAGGTTATCAAACACAAAAAATATGCAATTCGTTGAAGTTTTGCGAATTTTCAGTCCGGGGTTGAGATGTTCTTGACTATTTTAAACTATCAGGGGCCGTACCGTGAGGTGCTTATTGCGATTATTGTTAGGTTCAGCCGACGACGCTGCGCGACCACGAACTGTATCGCCGCGCGATAAGGTGTATGGTCGCGCAGCGTCGTATACTGAACCTAACAATCATCGCAATAAGCACCTCACGGTACGGGCTCAGGATTACAAATTAAACAAAAAATATGACTTTTATAGTTTTCACGTGCAAGAGGCTCGAAGCTTAGCTAAAACTTGGCGCTAGTCTAAGAGCTTAATTAGTTGCTAATTTTATTTCGTTTTGCATTACAGGGTCGAATTTATGGGCAAATTTTACGTCGACGAAGGAAAACCGTTTAAACCATTTAGCTTCAATAATATATCTCCAGAAATGAACATTAAAAGTACAGATAAAAGATTCAGCAAAATTGGAAGCTGCCGTAAGAAAGGCAAATTCTTGACCACACAGAAAGTATAAAAATATATATTTTTTAAAACCCAAAAAGGACTAGCCATAACGGCTTGTTGTGATATTCAAAAGGCGAGTATTCGAGTATGTCTGATTTTCAAATTTGTGATGCGTACAAAAATTGTAAAAACGAATCCTTATGATAACTCTCAAGTGAGCATATCATATCATCATAATTAATATGAAATGTCTTAAACATATATATATAATAATAATATAAATAATAATAAATATCTGGGACATTATTGCACACACGGTCATCTGACCCCAAACTAAGCAAAGCTTGTAATATGGCTGCCAGAGACTGATATACGTACATAGATATTTTTTAAATACATACTTATATATATATTAACACCCAGACATAGAACAAACACAAATATTCATCACATAAATGTTTGTCCTAGATGGGAATCGAACCCACGCCCCCAAGCACAGAACGTAGGTTCACTACCAACTGAGCCACCGGGGCAGTCTAAAAATATAAACAGGATTATAAGAAAATGGTATGCTAAGCCGAAAAGGGCTCATAGTACTCATCACTATGAACAACTTTTAGAATGGGACCAATCCTGAAATCGCGAAAAATAAATCAGTTGTTCCATACACTTTGTCGAGTGTCATTGACATTTTTCTATGGAACAGCTGATATTTTTTTCGCGATTTCAGGGTTGGTCCCATACTAAAATGTGTTCATAGTGATGAGTACTATGAGCCCTTTTCGGCTTAGCATACCCTTTCCTTATAACCCTGTATATATATATGTTTAAGACATTTCATATTAATTATGATGATATGATATGCTCACGATTATATGACATGATTGGTATAGATGATAATATTTTATTTCTCTTTTTATATATTTTTTCTGTCTTTTCATCATCAATAGTTTTCGCAGCGCTCGCGATGTAAAAAATATTTTAGGTATTTTTTTACATCTTGGGTTACATTATTGGAGTTTTAGTAAGGATCCCTAATTTTTTAGAAAATATAATATAGCCTTTGTCACCCGGGGATAGTGTAGCTTCCCAACAGCGAAAGAATTTTTCAAATCGGGTCAGTAGTTTCGGTGCCTATTCAATGCAAACATACAATCAAATATACATATTTTGACTATACCCATATTATAAAGAGGAAAGATCTGATTATTTGTTTGTTTATTTGCATTGAATAGGCTCCGAAACTACTGATATATATCAGTAGTATATGTATATCAGTATCTATATCAGTATCTGTATATGTATATCAGTAGTCTATATATATATCAGTAGTTTCGGACCTTTATATACATATTTTTATTAAAATTATAATTATTTATTAATTATAATTATATATTATTATTATATTATTTAATTATTAATTATTTTTTATAAAAATATGTATATAAAGGTAGGTAGGTTATTATATTATATAAAGTTTTATAATAAGAATAAAATGACATGAAAAGTGATTTTAGTTATCATAAGAATATTGTTACTCAATTTGTGTTCGCTTGTTCCCGCTTGTCACGAGATAGAAACTAATTAATATTAAAGTACCCATTTTTTTTTTAAATTTATAAACCACTATGTAACATTTATTTTTTATCTCTTTTTGTGTCCCACTTGTCACGTGATAGCAACTAGTGGCGATAAATGGAAACAGCGTTTATGTTGCAGTAGAACGCAATAATATTTAGTTTTGGTTTAAAATGTTTTTATTTAAAAAAAAAATGACACGTAATAAATGAAATATGTGAAAGAAAATAATTTAATACTATATTTTATTTATAAATATTTTGTTATTGCTACATTAGATTATAACAAAGTTTATCTTTCCTGTATTCTCGAAATTAAGCTATGTCAAATATTTTTAAATTAGGTTTAGTTATGTATAGCCAGTAAGAGCAAAGGTTTCCATTTTTTGTCATATGTTTTAACTAGAAATAAACAAAGCACGAAATGAGAGAGTAGTTTTATTTTTATCATAATATATTGTTACACGTTCAGCAGGCTTTCATTGCCAGCAGACGAGGATAGGAGACCAATTTCTTCTGTCAAAATATGAGCTCTGGGCCTGTACCGTGATGTGCTTATTGCGATGATTGTTAGGTTCAGCTGAAGATGCTGCGCTACCACGAACCGTATCTCGTGATAAGGTGTACAGTCGCGCAGCGTTATCGGCTGAACCTAAGTAAAGTACTGAAAGTACGAATTATGAACGTTCGGGGTTCAGATCGTGATTGCTTACTATTCCGCTTGTACCAATTTACTCGCATCATGTGCGCTTCCTCTCGCGCACTATATCAATCGGGACATTCATAATGAGGCAAAGTGGCGAATTAGGAAAAGCGTCGACCTGTTTCTGGACTCGCTCTAAGATTCACTGGTCTTCCTTCCTTTGAAACAGACTAGATATTTGTAACTTTTAAACTTTCGCGATTTGTTAATGTATCAGGACTTAACCACGCTAAAACTAAAAAATAAACTAAATATAAATATGAGCTATATAAATAAACTAGTTTTGGCGTGGTTAAGTCCTGATACATTAAATTATGTTAGACTAGATATTATTATAAGCTAAGCCAGTAGTTACACACATTCTTAGTGCGATAGCCGGTAGCGTGGATGTAACATCGTGGTCCAACTAGGTTGCCATATAACACAACATATTTAACACATAGGCTACTTTTCACCCCGGAAAAGTAGGCTTGTTTGCTTAACTCAAACATTTTAGAGTAATTTAAATAAATCTAAATATTAATTTGTCGACTTTCCATTGCGCAATATTGTCGTTGGCAAGTTTTTGCACCTGACTACTTTTGAAACAAAACTCAACAATACCTAATGGATTTTCAAAGGGAATTTGGCGGCTAAAATACGCCAGCAATGAAACTCCATACAACTTTGCTGGCGCCTATTCGAGTAGCGCGGCAAGGCCGACTTTTCTCTGAGAAGGTTGACAAAATTATGAGCTTTTTTGAGTAAAATATTAAATTGGAATACTCAATCTTTACCAACCACCCATCGCACGACTTAAAGAAAACGTATGACCAGTGTAATTTTTTTAAATATATTTTGCTAATAAGAAGCGTTCCTTGTTAGCCTATTGTTTCTGTTTAGGTAGTTGTTTTCTTGCTGACGGTGCTTTTACCAGATACGACAGATTTCGTGTCAGTTTTTTCGTCGTTGGCTTCTTCAGGTAGGTTCTCTAAAGATATAGCTGGTGTGGCAGTCATGTTGTTATCGCTAAATTCTGTATCCAGCGGCAAGTAAATACCAAAACGATCCTGAAAAAAAAAACTTACAATTTCACACGCTTTACAACTGGAACCGGGATAATCGAAATAAGTTCAGTCAATGCGTATTTGTCTGAGAACAAACATACATACACAGACCGGCTTACATAGATTCGCATTTATCAGTATTCAGTATACTTATGATTATTAAGTCGCGAATGTTTTTATCCGTCACTCTACAGGAACAGATTTTTTCTTTATGTTCTGGTATACTTTAAAATATTTTACAACTAAATCGAGTATTGGTCACAGTCTTAGTCAAGCATAGTAAGTCACGGCCAAATCCAAGTCATGCCCCAGTAATGTAATGGAGACATTTCTAGACGTTTCTATGGAGTTTTATAAATAACATGAAAGTCACGTTTGACGATATTTTACTATTTACCAAAACTCGTGCACGATCACGAACCCCGGCGTTCTACAGTCGAAATAACAAGTTTTGGAAAATCATACAATTTAACGTGACATGACTTCTTCACGTTCCCGCCAAAAAATTGTTGCCTTCCCCAAATGTTAAAATGAAAAGAAGGCTTAAATCCTGTAAGACAAGTTTAGAGAGTGGTACAATATCCGGCAAATATCTATGCAAATATATATGTGCTTACGCGTATGCGCCACAATTATTTCTCCCCCTACGTCGCTTTTTGCACAAGATGTTTACTGCCCATTATACAGCGGTTGGTTTTTTTGGCGGGAAAGTGAAGAAGTCATGTCGTGTCATTGTATTATTTTCCAAAACTTGTGTCATTTCGAGTGTTAATGTGTAAAAATGGTGGATTTTTATTCATTAACTGTTCATAACCGTACACGAGTGTTGGTGAATTGTGTAATATCGTGAAACGTGACTTTTAATGTTGTTCCCAAAACTCCATAGAAACCTTTAGTAAAGTCTCTACCGCTTTACTGGGGTATGACTTTGACTTGACCGTGACTTACTTTACTTGACTTAGACTATGACTGAGACTTGTTTTAATTGTGAAATACTTTACTTCACTTCAAATATTACAAAACTTGACACTGGCTAAAAACAAAACGGGTGAAGCCAAAATTGAAAAGGAAAAAAAAATACAGCGGTTTGACGCCGGTGTTATATTAATACAAGTATTCTAAACTTTCGGGTTGAGAAAATGAGTGATAAGTAATAGCAAAAACACAAAAACTTTTACATTTATAATATCACTAGCGGCGCCCCGCGGTTTCACCCGCTATTCTAGAAACCGAATATTTTTCCGGGATAAAAAGCCTATGTGTTAATCTAGGGTGTTAGCTACCATACCAAATTTCATTAAAATCCGTTCAACCGTTACAGAGTTGAACGGGAACAAACGCACTTACACACAAACTTCGCATTCATAATAATAGTGTGATTCTGAATGAGTTATGTAGTGCCAAGTTCACGTATTGTCAATACGATATATACCTTAGGATATCGATTGTAGTGGTACTGTGGATGGCAAACGCACGGTTTCGGTGGGGGCTTCTTGTAGCTTTCGTGCGATGATACTTGGCTCTTTGGCGTTGGCGGCGTCACGTATCCTATAAATAAGTGGCGAAGTGGCTGACGAAATTATGAAGGCACTAACCCTTTGCAGTTCAGTGTCCCCCAGAATGTTGAACTTCAACAGTTCAAAATAATGCGTGCATGCATAGCGCTGTTGCCCTGACAAAATCGATGTGCTTAGTAATTTAAATATGCTTAGTAATTTCACTGTAAGCATTGCCTTCCAATTTGGAACACTGTAATGTTTGCAACTGCTTGACAGTTATATAACTAGCAAAGGCGTGGTTATGCGCGGCAATGCACTGCGCTCGTCACCCTGAGATGTTAGATGTAAAATCTATGCATGCCCAGTAATTACGCTGGAAACATTGCCCTTCAATCCGGAACAAAGTAATGCATGCACACTACTGCTTGGCGGTTGAATAACTGGCAAAAGTGTGGTACTTCCCCAGGCGGACTCTGCAAGAGAGCCCTACCACTACAATACGTATATATCCGTACGTAAGTTCCAAAGAACTCACTGATACGGGCCCGCTCAAGTTCGAACCCGCGGCCGCATGAATATGAGGCTAGCGTACTCCCGCTGAGCTACCAAGACTGCTTTATCATTACATTCAGGAACAAACCTTTGAAATTGTCAACTCGCCGTAAAGCTCTCTTCAGTTTTTTCCTCATTCTTTTCTCCCAAGCTATTTCAGCAGCTGTAAAAATCACGTCGAAAAAATTACTGTTGTTGCTATAATGTAAACGAATTTTGCGAAATTCCACTTCTAAAGGGGTGAAAAAACTGGATCCCCATAGGTTGTATGGAAATAAAATATTTTTTCATAATGAAACTCGGTTTGTGTAATCAGCATAAAAAATAAAGAAAGACGTCACAGGATTTTTCGAAAATCAAGCCGCAAAGAGGTTCACCCCCGAATACTGAAACGTTTGTTAACTTTGACAACAGATTAATTCTAATACTTGCCTTTGTCTGGCACTAAGCAAATGGCAAAGACAGCAATAAAATTAATCTGTCGTCAAAGTTAACAAACGTTTCAGTATTCGGGGGTAAGTGGGGTTTCTCATTCACAGAGAGCGTAACCGTGCGGGCAAGTTAGTTAAATATAATAAACTTAAATAACACTCCTTTTTTCGTGTAGGTACTAGCGTAAAAAGCAACTTACCGAGCCTCTCTTTCTCGACGATGTGGATCTCGAACAATTTGTAAGCTTTAAAAAAGATATCAGCGATATCTTCACGCACTTCCACGACGGGGATCTCCATGGCTCGCTCCACGCATTTCACGAGCTCCACGTAGGCGGTGTCGTATCTTAGGGCGCGGTCGTCCACGTGGAGGAATATTGCCTTGTCGACAGTGTTCGAGATGATATTGAAGAATACCTCGGATATGGTCGGCTCGGGAGTCGGTATCGGTTCTGTGGACACGTCCCAAAGATGCAACATCAACAATAAAAACAACAACAACTACAACACAACAACAACAACTGCAAGTCTAGCAAAACTTTATGCTAGACTTGTTTACTCTAATGAGTAATTTATCAATACTGCGCGCAACGCATTACTAATATTTTCTGTCTGTCTGTCTGTTTGTGTGATTGGAGATGCTGATGTTGAAGATTCTTTTCCTCATAGAATTCACTTCAAATACTAACGGTAGAAGCCCGACTTATGTGAAAAGATGTGATACAAATCCACCATTTTTACACATACGTTTTGGAAAATAATTTAATGACGCGACATGATTTCTTCACGTTCCCGCCAAAACTCGTCATAACGCATTCTTCTATAAGATTGATTCGCAACTAAAATAGATCCATGTCATCTCGACCATCAAGCGCTTAGCCCTGAAAGCCGCCGGAATACCTAACGTATTTAAAAGTGACAGAAAGATCACTCTCGCGTTCGCACGCATTTTTTTTTTCTCTTTCCTCCTAAGAGGATTTTGGCGTCGCACGTCTTATGCACTTGACAGTGTCAAGTATATTTATATATTCTCAAGTTTTGTTAGATTTTATCAAACAAGTCATAGTCACGGTCAAAGACGAGCAAAGCAAGTCACGGTCAAGTCCAAGTCATGCCCCAGTAAAGCGGTGAAAACTTCACTAGAGCCTTTTATGGAGTTTTGGAAATAACACGAAAATTCACGTTTCACGACATTATACCATTCACCAACACTCGTGCATGTTCACGAACACTTTACGGGTAAAATTCATCGTTTTTACACATTAACACGCGAAATAACACAAATTTTGGAAAATAATAAAATGACGCGACATGAATTTTTCACGTTCCCGCCAAAACTCCACGCATTGCTTTCTTATATTCATTGTAGGTTACACTTTACGTGCTAACATTAACTTTGTTGCAACGTAGCGACTCTCTATTTATTTAATAGTCATCTCGAAGCGAGTCGTTATGACAAGTACCTAAAAACCGAAGACGCATTTTCAAGCACACTCTAATACTTTGGAACGCATAATCTGTATGAAGGTGATTGAATCAAAATACCTAAACAAGAATCAAGAAAAAGAAGCAGAAACCTGGTGTCGGCAGCGTGGAGTCAGACGTGATGAAGGATATGAAATCAGAGGAAGGCGTGTTTGGCGTGCTCATGTACGGAGTAGGCACCACCCACTCTTCCGGGGGATAGTGCTTCAAGATAATATCCTTAAGGTCGTTAACTAGGTCCAAGTCTTCAAAGTTGTAGATTGGTTTATCAGCCTGAAAGAGAAGAGTAATGGGGAGTGCTCAAAAAAAAATTGACGGAGGAGCCGAAGTCATTGATGAATAACTTTTAAGTATGTCGTGTTTAAAAAAGCATAAATTGAAGATAACAAATACAAAATTGTGTTTTGGCGGGAACGTGAAGAAGTCATGTCGCGTCATTGTATTATTTTCCGAAACTTATGTTATTTCGAGTGTTGTTGTGTAAATATGGTGGATTTTTATCCATTAAGTGTTCGTTATCGTGCACGAGTGTTGGTGAATAGTATAATGTTGTGAAACGCGACTTTTCGTGTTGTTTCTAAAACTCCATAGAAATCTCTTGTATAGTCTCCACCACTTTACTGGGGCATGACGAGACCTTGACTTAGATTATGACTCAGACTTATTTTAATTGTGAAATATTTGACATGTTTCTATGGAACAGCAGTTTTTTTCATCTCGATTTCAGAGTTGGTCCCATAGTAAAAGTTGTTCATAATGTGTACTATAAGCCTTTTTCAGGCCACTTGCCGACGGGCCACTCTGTATAGATTTATTATAATAGACAAACTGACTGTTAATATTTTAGTGATATTTAACCTGAAATAAACAAACTTAATAAGTAACGACATTTCGATTGTAAAAAAAAAACAGACAATCTGGTTCAAACCTGAACAAGATTGGTACCTGAAAGGATTGAGCGGTGACACGAAGGCCAAATATTTAGCACTGAGTGATATCAAACCGAAAACGATGATGGTGATGATCGAATATTAAATCAGTGTGATGTATGAAATGTTATTGTAATATATAAAGCTATTTACACTAGTATATGGTCCAGTTTCCGGAACGCCCAGCAGCTGTCTTATTTCCCTATCAAGATCTTCGGCAGGTCTTGTAAATAATTCACCTGCTTCTTTCAGAATATCTTTTCTCTTTGCCAATTGGGTCATTTTACTTACAAACAACTGGAGCATGGCACCAATCTAAAAATAAATAAAGAGTAGATATAACTTACTTAGCACTAGTTCAGTGGGAAGCATGCTCGCCTCATATTCGTTCGAACCCGGGCGGGCCTGTACCAATAAGTTCTTTGGAACTTACGTACGGATATATACCACTGGCTTTTCGGTGAAAGGAAACATCATGTGGCAATCTGCATATTTCTGGAGAAGAAATTTGATGGCGTATGTGAATTCACCAACCCGCACTGTGCCAGCGTGGTGGATATTGCACAATCACCCAAGTCCTTCGATGATAGGCCGATATCCCAGCAATGGGATGTTAAAATGCTGTAGTATAGTAGGTATACCTTTCCTTCCTAAATGTTGGAGAAATATGGCAACTCTATAACAGCCCTAGAACTATGTGAATTTTAACTTCACTTAAATAAAATTCAGAGATTATGAGACTTTTTTTTTAAAAGGGCGAAATCTTAGTAATGTTCCCGATTTATTTGGGGCGCAGCCAGGTTATGTGGGATTATACCCACTAAAACCCTCCCGGTGGCCAGCCATTGCGCTTGACAGAAGTGTTCGGTTCTCCAAGGGAATCCACCGGAGCACAGCGCTTGAGCTCCTCCACCTACGACTACGTCAGCAAATCGACTCGTCTCGACTTGCTAGCTTGTTTTTACCCGACTGTCCAAGAAGGAGGATAGTGTTTATGTAAGTAACGTTTATGTGTTCCTATAGTATCTCCTATAGCCTAAACGGCTCGACCGATTTTGACGACTGAGGTGTCCAATTCCACGGAATTCTTCTTTACGTCTGGAGTGACGTAAACACGTCCGTTAACATTTTGCAGTCAGGTATTATGTTTTTTATTAATAGTATTAATTGTGTGTACTGACTCTCAAGTGAAGCTGCTGGTTATAATTGCAATTAGGCCCCAAGACCCGTACCGTAAAGTTCTTATTACGATGATGTTAGATTGAGCTGTTCTTAGCCGGTAGCTACGGACGCTGCGCGGCCGCAAATCTGGTCGCCCGGCTATACGATTCCAGGTCGCACAGGACTAACGGCTGAACTTAGCAATCATCGCAATAAGCATATTACAGTACGGGCCCTGGATTGGTTAAAACATATCTTCAAGTCTTACGTAGGCGAAATACAGTAGTAGGGTGGGATTGTGAGGAGTAGGTGAATTCAGGATATGTTTGGGAACATAAAGGTACGTCTCCACTGAGTCGGAATTGGACCGTACGTAGCGCACGGATTTGTTGCTTTGTATTGATGTCTAAGGAACAGCGTGCACTAGATGTGCCAATCTGCGCCAGAGACTGGTATATCTGCTGATAACGTCATAAGCAGTGAACGCGCCATTCGGATCCCGATCGCTTTGACCACTCTGAAGTGTTTACGACGCAACTCTGCGTTACATTTGCATTTCACGATGAACGAAGAAGTTTTAATCAGTTTAATGGAAAGATATGAAGAACTGTATAATTTAAACAATCAACAATGGCAGACAATACTTAGGATGAAATTGGGAAAATATTTAATGAAAAGGTATGTAAACAACCACTTCTTTTCTTGAGAAAAGCAATTGTATACCTGAACATTATATGGTTATTAAAATATCGATATTTTTCTCTGATGTCAATATTGCCGATGCAAAATCCAAATGCAGTAGACGCAGTTTATAAATGCCTACGCTGCATATGCTCCGATGCTGACCCACTTATGGTACTGCCCCGGTGGCTCAGTTGGTAGTGAACCTACCTTCTGTGTTTGGGGGCGTGGGTTCGATTCCCATCTAGGACAAACATTCCTGTGAAGAATATTTGTGTTTGTTCTATGTCTGGGTGTTAATATCTATATAAGTATGTATTTAAAAATATCTATGTACGTATAACAGTCTCTGGCAGCCATATTACAAGCTTTGCTTAGTTCGGGGTCAGATGACCGTGTGTGCAAAATCCCAGATATTTATTTATTTATTGTTTTGCAGAACAAATACTATTTTGTTAGGGGGAATTCTGTATACTATAAAATAATCATGTCATTACATACTTCTGGATGTTTAGACAGATACGCTTCTTGCTCCAGCTGTAACGTGACTCCGATTCTATTAGTGCATTCTATTTGACACTCAGTCAGGCACACATCGTGGTACATAAGCCCTTCAGCGGCCAAATGTTCTGAAGGCAGTCCCTTCATAATCTTCGTTAAAGGCATTATTGCAGCTGGAAAATAACAATATGAAATCGAATATTTAAAAGGTTTTTCAAAATGACCTACTGGACCAATACTGGACTTTTCGTGTCAAATGTCAGTTTATATATGTACTTTTTTTGAATTTTTGCACTTATACCGAGGCCACAGATTAAAAACCTGAATTAAAAACCAATCCGAGCCGAGGCCAGTGTACGCTAGTATACATTTTTATCTATGGGCCAGTGACTTTTTTGAAAAGCACATTGACGTAATTTAAAAAAAATCTTTAAATTTGTTCTAGTCACAGTAAATAACTTCGCCAGACTCATACCTGTGTCGTAAAATATTTGTTACAAAAATAGATTAATTAATAAAGTTATAACAAGAAAATATTTAGTAAAAAATAATACATCGAAATCATTGCTTTTATATAATTGTTCGAATAGACCTAGACCTAGAAGTTAATTTAGCGTTATTAGTATATTACAAAAAAGAATCGATTTATTTTTAGTTCTGGTAGCCCTTTCAAGTTTTATTCTCTGAATTATTTTGTTTATTCATTTATAATATTCGGACGCTACTTTTAACCCTAGTTCTATTAAGGTTTTTTTGGTGTATTTCTACATTTTGATATACTATGGTATGGTTTTTCTACATGTTGATATATATGTTTTTCGACGTATATAAAAAATATACCATACGATTACTATATTTTATATACATTATACAGTTTTAATGTAAACATTCGGTACAACTTAATGATATTATTTTTACATATTGCTATTTGCAAGTCACTTTTTAAACGAATATACATTATTGAAATTGTTATTCTTTTTAGAAACTGTGTACGCACTGACGTTTATACAGGGTTATAAAGAAAAGGTATGCTAAGCCGAAAGGGGCTCATAGTACTCATCATTATAAAAATCTTTTACTATGGGATAAATCGATAAAAAAATTACAACTGTTCCATAGAAATATATCACTGACTCCCGACAAAATGTATGGAACAGCTGTTTTTTTCTCGATTTCGGGTTTGGTCCTATAGTAAAAGTTGTTCACAATCATGAGTACTATGAGCCCCTTTCGGCTTAGCATTCCCTGTCCTTATAAACCTGTATAATGTACGTACTAACTACAATTTGAGTACATCGCAATCAATATCTAATTATTATTATTTTTTTAGAAAAAATATACTGGTACATTTTGTTTTAATAAAACGGGAATACTCAAGTTAAATTGAGTCGGTTATTCCGACTACAGTTCCGATCACATTCGGTGACCTTTATCAAGGAATGCTAAGCGAGACACGCACGCGACCACGTCTTGCCTTGCACGTCAGTTTTCATAGTAAAAAATATACTGGTACATATCTGGTACTAAGAGTACTAAACAACCATGAAGCCACATTAACCAGAAAGTTCATTTTATAGCATAATTATCGCAGATTATAAAATACGCCAGATCGATGCCCTAATCTCCTTCAAAAAAACGATATATAAAGGTAAGCTTGCAGATTAATAACAATCTCCATTAATTTATGTTGAGAAAGATATTATGACCTTAAAAATTAATCGAATGAGATCAGCTCCCCTTTGTGAAAGCGTTATGAATAATTAAAATAAATAATAATGGCGAGGCAAATAAATTAGACCTGTAATGATGTTTTGAATATTTTATTTACTAATTAAGCCGCCTGCAGTGGATCCAATTTTAGAAATTGTAATCCCCCCTTGACATAGTGCCGTTCCCCGTCCTCTGTCTCGTTCTTCACTTTAATTTGTATAGCGTATACTGTTTTTTTTTTTTTTTTAGTTTATTTATTAATACAGAAAATTTACAATAAGTTTTTAGTTATTGCCTTAAAACCTATACTATTATTTAGTTTATGTTATTATTGTTTTGTTTAGTGTATTTTCGGTGTATAATACAGTTGTATTGTATATATTGCATTGCATTGCATTATATTTTATTGCACTACATTGCATTGCATTGTACTGTATTGCATTAAACTGCATCAATATGTCATTAAAAATCATTTAATTGCATAATGGTACATTACATTTAAATTGCAGCCATAGCCACCGAACTAGGTGTGGCAACACCGCATATATTTTGGTAAGTGGCCTTTCCATCATGATTCATTTTTATACATTTGATTGAGGATTGTTTAAATGATTTCATTACTATGGATACATATAAAATTAAAATTAATTAATTATATTGATATTATTATCGTTTAAATATATCTATTTTAAAATGTGTAATCTAAAGATGAACTAACATACATTTTTTTTAATTTCCATTCGAGAAAACACTTACAAATATAGTCAATTAAAATTACAAAAATGTGTAATATATTTTTTTAATTTTATATTATTAGGTTCATCATTTACATCAACAAACTGCCAGAACTCGGGATTTATCGTCGCTTATTCAATGTGGCGTTCCACGCCCACATCGCGTTTGCATCGCGTCCCCGCCCCATCTCATCTGTATAATTCACAACGCGTCGCTTTCATGCATGTATGAAGTTTTGAAGTGACACTGAGGCGATATCGCATCTGCATCAGATTCGTGTCTTATCGCAGTCTGTCTAATTCTTGCTTAAGAAAAATACCTTTTTCTATATAAATCTGCTCTACCGCTACAAATTATGGAGAGGACACCAATCGCATTCAAAACCAATCTGCCGCAACTGCCTAGTGAAAAAAGAGACTTGAACACTACGTGTACTAAAAAGAATATGGTGGCTCAACTCTAACGCACTATATCTATCGGTATTCAGTTCTAGTATAAGTTTCATACAGTCACCTTTTTTCATTTTTCTATGGAACTCCCGTCTCTTAAACGTAGTAAACGTAGTGATGATGTTCTCTTTGTTAAAAACTACTCACTGCTACAATACTGTAGTTTACAAACCAAACGAAAATCTGCTTCTCATTTGAGTAGCTAGTCAAGAAGTAATAAAACAAGCCTGCACTACTAATTCTCAGCGAAGCGATGCGGAAAAGTTAAATGAGAAATAATTTGAAGCTCATCCTCAATGCAATACAAGTTATGAAGACTGCCAAATGCTAGAGCTAGATCAAGGGAAATTGTAGAAGCGCAAAGCGAAGGTTTCAGAGTCTATGGAATAAATTATCGCTTGTAAAAATTGTAAAAATGTTTGTAAATTTGTTCTTAGTAATGATAGTAAATTGACTGATCACTATAATATGACCAACGCTTTTACACGACAGACGACCTGGCGAATCAGATATCAGGGCACTTTCGCTAGTGTACCCCGTGATATTATAAATGACGCAATGAAGGTCGCGGAGAAGTTGCACAGATTACGGACTTACCATGAATCCAACAAAAACAGAACTGGTAAAGTTCACCAACAAAATAACCCTAGGAACGAAAATACTACATTAATTTTCGGTAAGCAACTAACAGATAACCAGAGGGGAAGCAAGGTTCTTAAGTGGTGAACTGAAGACTCAGTGCAGGCAGGCCTCCCACTAGGTGGACCGGCAACATTGTCAATATCGCGGGCAATCCGTGGATGCAAGTGGCACGTCATCGGTCGGTGTGGCGCTCTAAGGGGGAGGCCTATGTTCAGCAGTGGACGTGGACGTGGAGTGTCAGAAGACGTGTATATAATATTTTGTAGTGCATTTGTTTCGTGTATTTTTGTAGTGGTAGGGCTCTCTTGCAGAGTCCGCCTGGGGAAGTACCACACCTTTGCCAGTTATTCAACCGCCAAGCAGTAGTGTGCAAGCATTACTGTGTTCCGGATTGAAGGGCAATGTTACCAGCGTAATTACTGGGCATACAGAGATTAAACATCTGACATCTCAGGGTGACGAGCGCAGTGCATTGCCGCGCATTGTTTTGAACTGTTTTAGTTCAAAATTCTGGGTGGCACTGAACTGTTATGGGCAAGCGTGACGCTTAACATCAGGTGAGCGACTTGCTCGTCTCGTTACCAAGTAATATAAAATATATATATATATATAATACTAGCCAGAAAACTAAGCTCAGCAAACCACCTAGATGACAAAATAAAAGAAGCCTCGATTCCATTTTAGCGGTTCATAGCCATGTCAAGTTGGCGTTTCACCCGGAGGAAACTAAAACCAGGATTTATTTCTGTACTTATTTTTAAAACCAACCTCTCAAATTAATATACAATAATTAAACATAATACGTATCCGGAACAGAGTCAAATTTAATTTTTTGCAATATCGTGTCTATTCGCGCTATGTTAGAGTCTATTTCAGACGACGATCGTAAGTGTGTCGTCGGCGACGATTATTGTATTATGGCTCAAGCATGACTGCTTTTTCTATGGTCCGTAGCCCTAGACTATTTAATTTAATTTTATATTGATGCTACGTCAGCAAATTAACTCAGTCATAAGACAACTTTATATTTATGCTATGAATTATATCCGGGTCCTCCATACTAAGTCCCGTAACTTGACAAGGCTATGCAGCAAAATGATCGGTAAACCCGGTAAACTGCCCCGGTGGCTCAGTTGGTAGTGAAACTACGTTCTGTGCTTGGGGGCGTGGGTTCGATTCCCACCTAGGACAAACATTTATGTGATGAATATTTGTGTTTGTTCTATGTCTGGGTGTTAATATCTATATAAGTATGTATTTAAAAAATATCTATGTACGTATAACAGTCTCTGGCAGCCATATTACAAGCTTTGCTTAGTTTGGGGTCAGATGACCGTGTGTGTAATAATGTCCCTGATATTTATTTATTATTTATTTAAATCTGCCAGCTATAAACTTGTACCATACCAGTATTTATGTTGACAAAAACTTGTTGATAGTTAACATTTTATTGAAGTATAAATAGATAATAATAATTAATGTGACACAGGCGTCGATTCCCGCTAAACCAAATTTAGGGCTATTGCTGTTTTTTACTAATAGAAACACAAGAAATAGATAGCATGCATTTTAGTTCCTTCAAACGAGTTTACCGAATAAAGCCGCGAAGAAAAACGTACACTAGCGACACTTAAAACTTTTTTTTAAATCGGCACCCGGTACGGTCTCGTCTAAGTTTGTATGGAGAACTAAGATCTGATTAATTTGACAGTACTATAATTCTTGCTATCTCTATCTTGTGTTTCTATTTAGTAAAAGACAGCGATAGCTTAATTGCGTTTAGTGAGTGCACGGTGGAATTGACATCACAAAATGTCTAACCGAAACTCCAAAACACTTGTATGGCAGGAATGGCTTATAGCCACGAGGACGTGAAAGCAGGGGAATGAGTCGGCCCATATCAACATCGGGCTCATGCAAAATGCAGCAACTCACCTTTCCGCGCTACCATCCGCCTCCCGTTTATAAATGATTCTGGCTCAATTTTGCCAAAGCACCCCAGCTTCTGCATATTGTTTGACTTGCGGACTTTCCGGACCACCATTGAGTTTTTCTGCTTTCCGCTAAATGTCTAGCAAATGATATAATAGTCGCAAATATCATTAGGACCAATAATCGAATAAATACGAATCTATTCAATGATGCAGGTAAAAAGCTTTAGTTGCTAAAAAAATCGCTCCGCTCCGCTGCCTCCGCTGCCGTAGCCGGCAACAATGAAATATTGCAACAGCTGCCGGAGGTGCAACCAACCTACTTTCATCAGACTCAAATCTGTAACCAGAATAATTTCCAGGGTTGTTATTAAAATTATAATGATAGTTTATTTATTAAAATAAATAACCTGAACTTAATAAAATCGTAAAAACTGAATCGGATGTGGGATTTTTATAAAAAAAACCTAAACATACAGTAAAGTTATCCTATTCTATTAGAATACATCAAAACAGTTTCCGGATTGTCATAAAACAAAGTAAGAGCTTAATCTACTGTTATCCGACTCGGGACTTACTTTGTAGCGCTTCGCCAACCGGAAGCTGTTTGAATTGCCGGCTCCGGCAGCGGTAGCACTTTCATATCATTGTTTTATTGTAGCCTATTATAATTAGACGAGGACACCGAATGTTTTAGTTTAGTTTTGTCATCTAAATTGTTTCACTTTTAAAACACGTAAAATTAGCATCAAAGAGGTTAAGTTCAGCAATAGATCTTCATCGTCAGACCGCCCTTGTTAAGCGAAGCGAAGTGTTTTTAATCTCGTACTTATTAGGTACAGCAATTTCTTTTTTTTTTTTGTTTGTCCCCGGTATTTCTAATAAACAATTTCCCACGTATTACTGATAGTGGGCAGGGAGGCCAGAATAAGAGTCCAGATGTTCACACATGATCCTGATTGTATTTTTCCGCAACAAAAACTATAAACGTTCACACAGGTTTACGCCGTCTTGTTGTTCAATCCATGCCCCATCTTTATTCTAAAAATAATCCATTTCAATCTTTAAATTTTTTTTTTTTTTTCTTATATTTATTATTTAAATCAATGCCTCACCATAATGTTTTTGTAGAATCAATTAGTGTAATACTGATTAGTACAATAGTAAGAACGCTTTAATATTTATTGAATCGTATACATACGATAATTTTGATATAATAACTAGTAATGCATAAATCACTATGAAATCCCGCCAATGGTAACTATAGGTTGACCGTCCCTGCATCTGTGGTGTGGCGCTAGCAGTGGACGACATAACAAACGTAATACTTTTAGGTAGGTAACAATGCTGAACGTTGGGAGTTTTGGCGGGAACGTGAAGAAATCATTTCATCTTCAGAAATCATTTCAGAAATCTCGTCATTTTATTATTTTCCAAAACTTGTGTTATTTCGAGTGTTAATGTGTAAAAACAGTGAATTTTTACCCGTTAAGTGTTCGTGAACATGCAGAAGTGTTGGTGAATGGTATAATTTCGTGAAACGTGAATTTTCGTGTTCTTTCCAAAACTCCATAGAAGGCTCTAGTAAAGTTTTCACCACTTTACTGGGGCATGACTTGGACTTGACCGTGACTTGCTTTGCTCGCCTTTGACTGTGACTATGACTTATTTGACAATATTCACCAAAACTTGAAAAAATATGAGTATACTTGACACTGGCAAATGCATAAGACGTGCGACGCCATAATCCTCTTAGGAGGAAAGAGAAAAAAAAAATGCTGAACGTTACTTTCAAAGAACGCAACTTCAATGTAGGTACTTGATTTTGTATGTTTTGCACACAAAATTTTGTTTTTTGTTTAGTAACAAAGGCTCTCAGCGCCAAAATGTATTAATTTATATTATAACATCCTTTTCAATAGTCAGTCCATTGGACAGATATGAAGAGTTTTTACCGGGAACGTTAAGAAGTCATGTCGCGTAATTGTATTATTTTACGAACCTTGTGTTATTTCGCACGTTAATGTGTAAAAGCTGATTTTTCTTAATTTTGTGTTCGTGAAAGAGTGTTGGTGAATAAGTATCATGTCGGAACTTGACTATTCGTGTTATTTCGGAAACTCCATAGAAACCTCTACTAAAGTCTCCACCACTATAATTACTAGGGCAAGACTTGGACTCGACCGTGACTTACTTAAATTAGACTCAGAATATGACTGAGACTAATCTTGTTTTGATTGTGCAATATTATACTTCACAAGTGAAGTAAGTGTCAAGTTTTTTAATATTACAAGTAATATTAAAAAACTTGACACTGGCTAAATACACTATGAAAAAAATAATATCCATAAAATAAGAGGGAAAATATCTATTTATACTTATAATAAAACTGTAACGAAGGGATTACTGTACATTGAAGGTATTTTTTAAAATATATTTTTTAGTACTATTTGGTAGCAATAAAACCCAAAAATATAGATTTAAAAAAAAATGTCTGTTTTTCTGTCTGTATGTCTGTCCGGGATAAACTCAGGAACTAAGGCATTGACTTACATGGAGTTTTTTAAAATATGTTTTGTGGAGTCCGGCGCTTAGCACAGACTTTGTTTCGTCAGAATCGGTGCAGTAATATTGAAGTTATGACGCAATGTAGGAAAATATGAGAATGTCTGTTATTGTTGAACCACGGAATATACCGGATATCTTAAGCTGATTTTTGATTATCTTGACAGTTTGTAGAATTAAGAGACGGGTTGACATGCGGTTTTCTAAAAAAAAAAATGTCTTTTGTGTCCTAGGCTTGGCAATAAACTTTGTTTCAATAAAATCGGTCCACGGAATCTCGAGATATTACGCAATATTTAAGAACGTTGAGTAGGTACTCTAGATACCTTTGCAAAGCAAATTTACATCGGGCTGCCAATAGATGGCGAGATGTGTCTTCTGAATGGGGGTGAAGTATTTATCCGCGATTTAGATACGCTTTCAGAGATTTATCTGTTCGTATCAATAGGTTATTTTTTTAAGAACATAATCGAAATAAAACAAAACAACATAATCGAATGACTGATTAGAATATCGCAATAATCCCGATCGGTCAAGAAGCGTGAAAAGCAAAAAGAACTCCGCCTTATAAAAGTTAGTGAGAATGAGCACAAAAAGAGGTTTAAAAAGCATTTCAGGTATTAAACCAAATTTTGTGCGGAAGTTAGTCAATTTTACTTTGTATTTGGTAGCACAAAGGGCGAGTCTTAGTTCTGATCCCTTAACCTGCGAACGAAGCCGCAAATATCAGCTAGTCTAAAATCATTTTGAAATTACTCAAACTTTTCATTTGTTGGTATTTACAGATTTTCTCAAAAACTCGATTTATTCGGAAAAGCTTATTCTGTAAGCTTCTCTAAAGCTTTTATAAAGGACTAAGCCCATATCGATAGCTTAGGTATTATTTATGTTTATCTTGGTATTTTCTGTTTACGCAGAACAACGGCGATACTTTTTTTTTTATAACATAAGATATTCTTACTATGTGGAAGTACATACTCGTATAATTTAATTAGGTGCTACTTTGAATAATTTCATTTTCTAACTGAATTTATATTATCGACCAATCTGTTATCCAACCAATTATGTAATCTGTTTTTTGTAATGGTTACCAATTGATATAATTGATTGTTGATTGATTGTTTCTATTGTACTAAACGAGATAATTATTGAGACACTACAGATTGGTTATTATAGATTCAGTTTAGTCCGTACAATGATCAAACTCATACAATATATCTAAAATAAGGGTAAGGTAAGTACACAACTTACCTACTACATAATATATGTTTTAATTAATGTTATTCCGTTACTGATGGTGATTCTAAAATATTTACAATCAATATTTATACTCAGTTTTTATTGTAGTTAGGGTTCTTGTTCGGACCATTTTAATAAAATAAGAAACCGAGAACCCATAGCAAAGAAACTAACAAGGTTTCAGTGTGGTTTGTGCACTCGGTAAATTCCTGGACTCTTTGGGTGTATTAGGGTGAATTTTTTATAAAGAAGCAGGTAGATGGCGCTGGGTGAAGGGAGACGGGTAAAGTCGCCAGCCCGGCCTGCATATTGCATTAGATTTAAATTGTTTACGTCGTTAAGAACGAAAGTTTCCACAAAGTGAGCGGGAGTCGTGAAAACTTCTTCGCATTGACTACGGTAGGTAGTTACATGAAAAAATATACTGAAGGACTAACAATGAGGAATAATACAATACAATGGTAGTACTTGAAAAAAAAAAAAAAAAAACTTATTCAAGTGCTTTTATGCTACAGTTTTGCGCTAATTCTTTTATTGTTTCACAAATTAAATAATAAATAGTTTTAGATTTATAATACTTTACTTTTCAGTTAATTAGAATTTTTGTTTTCAGTTTTGGTTGGAATAGTTATTTTAAAACACTTTATCTAAAATTAAAGATGATCAATATAATTGATCCCTTTCTATTGTACTAGACGCGTTATGTATTGTAGCAGTTGGTGTTTTTGTATTTCTCCCAAAAAAGGGGGTAGTTTGCTGCGGCGCCATATACTGGCTGATTTTCATAATATTTGGCATAAACATTCAGTACTTGATTCTAAACGAGAATTTTGAATATGAGCAAAATCGGTGAAAATCGTGAGTTCTCTGTTATAGTTAAATTAATTATTATTATAATTGTTTAATTTAATTTATTTGTATTTAAGACCATACGAATACATCTTAAGTTTACCGTTCGCAGAACTACTAGTTATAGATTTAGTTTAATAGCTTTGTTTTTACCAATAGCCCAATTGGTATTTAGAACCGGACGAAATGCCATAATAATGATTATAAAACAATGTATAGAACTAATTCAAATGTAAGGCGTAATAGTGTCTGAATTTGTTTTTAAACTGTTAGGTGACTATTCTATTCATAGGTTTTGAATCCAAAGCATTGTGGGTAGAATTTATACAATATTAGTCGCTCCATTGTTCTCTATGTAAACACGATGTAATCACTATTCCAAGGCGACATTTTATTACATAGAAAAAGTTTTGCGGCCAGTTTAGAACTAGCACTGCTCCCGAAAACACACAACATGAAAATTATAATATATTCGTTGTTATTATTCTCTCAAAGCATCGCGGTGAACTGTTTCATGACGGATTATATAAATTCAAAGTTTAACGAGTTTACCAGTTACGTCGCGGAAACTTTTAAAAAACTCGGCAATGATATTAAATACTTCTTTGACCCATCATCAAGACCGTCGAAAAAAGATGAAGTAGATGCAATTTTCGTCGATCGACCTCTAAACAACGATTTAAAATTGTTATTCCATGACTTGTCCAAAATTGATGCCCAAAGCAAAGAATACGGCATGAAAATGGGTAAAGATGGTGCTGAGCTTCTATTAGCTACGCCGCAACTGGCATTATGGCATGGGAGAGACATGGAATCACACATCGTACAGACAAAGGATGGTTACTTTTTGACTGTGCATCGAATAACAGCGAATCCTTACCTACAAGCCAATAGAACAGTTCTGCTCCACCATGGGTTCCTGGGAAGCTCGACTGATTGGATATTGTTAGGACCCACCAAATCTCTCCCTTACATCTTATCAGATGCCGGTTTTGATGTTTGGCTCACAAATGCGAGAGGAAACTATTACTCCCGAGGGCATTTATCCAAGAATATGGAATGTTTGGACTACTGGAAGTTTACCTGGCAAGAAATGGGGGAGCGTGACTTGCCTGCTGTCATCGATTATATCAGACAAACAAAGAACTTGACTGAATCGATAAATTTCGTCGGACACTCTATGGGTACCACGGCGCTTTTGGTGTTGTTGTCGTCGATGCCGAAATACAATCAATATTTGAGGGTGGGAATACTACTTGCGCCGCTAGCTTATATGAGCAATGTCAAAGGCCCCATGAAAGTAATGGCCGGAATGTCCGAAGAAATAATAAAGTTAATGGGTGACGGTGAATTTTTACCGAATAGGAAAGTGCCGAGCTGGTTAGCCGCCAAGTATTGTACCGGACCAAAAATATTTTGTAGTAATCCTTTATTGTTCCTTACCGGTTTGCATCACGATTGGCGATGGAATGCAAGTTTTGTCGCAAAACTGCTCTATCACGTCCCCGCAGGTGGATCGACCAATACTTTTTTGCATTACATGCAAGTGGCCCATAACGGAAAGTTTCACAGATTTAACCACCCCGAGAAAGAAATTTCGTTGCAGAATATAACCTTACCGATTGCTTTAATCAGCTCAAGCGACGACTGGCTCGCAACAATGCCTGATGTTCTCAAACTGTATTTTGACCTGGCAAATCCGATTGATCACCATATAATTAGGAACATGAGTGTGACTCATACTGACTTCGTTTGGGGATACGATGCAAATATTTTAGTCTTTGATAAAGTTGTAGAATATCTAGAAAAAGGACTAATATGGAATATGCAAAAGCAAAATGAAGTTTAGTGTGATCGGTTTTGCAAACAACCGGATTATTTAAATAGTGGTTTAGTGCAAGTATTATTTGTAGATGTGGTAGATCAGAGATTTATTAAATCTGTCAAGTGCGTGTCGTCAGACAAATATGGTAGGATCCCATAGAGCTGTGTTAGGAATGAATCATTATCATAGTCCGTGTCCCGAGTTTTTATTATGCAATGTTTTTTGTGGTTTTCCTGGGACATTTCGTTTGACTTTTCATTATTAATAATAATAATATTAATTAAAATATGTAGGTACACAGAATTCTCCTTGGTATGTAATATCTCGAGTGTTCAAAAACAAAAAAACGCGTTTGGCATTTTAACAAATCAATTTAAAGTTTAGGTTACTATTTGATTCCGAACGTAACAAAAATGACAATTTGTGATATTCGAAATTCAAATTTACTTTGCTCACTCAGTTACAAAAATGCGATATTGCCTCACTTCTATTACAATTATGTTTGTGGATTTTGCACAGTGATTTCTCATGCCCTACACGCCAGAATCCCCACCTAGGAAAACTTCATAAAAATCGGTCTTGAAATAGCCAACCATCAATTAGTCGTGATTGGTCACCAAAGTCACATAATTAGTCGCATAATATTTCCGAAGTTATAGATAGGGTTTGGTGAGGATTCTGATGTGAAGCACACGCCAGAATCCTCACCTCTCGTTCGAGCAAATGGTAGGGGCTATTGTTTTCAATTCCAATAATAAGTCGTAAATTAGTCGTGACGACATGCCGAATCTCGAATCCAGTGCTTCAAAGGTTCTTGAGTTATAAAAGTTTTTATCTTTCGTTGTGTTCATAAAGGTTGTAATCTTCTGCCCCTTATCTACGCGATGCTTACGTTTTTAAGTTTGAAATTGGTATCAATAATTTGTCATTAATTATTAGGTCGTCCCAAACTATACACAAATTATGTAGTTGTCTTTGTGGACGTTTGTTAAAACTAAATCCCTATCTATAACTACGGAACTATGATACGACTAATTATGTGACATTGGAGACCAATTACGACTAATTCGCGTCTAATTATAGGCTGTTTCAAAACTGATCTTTATGAAGATTTCAAAAGCGAAGGATTCTGGCTTGAAAGACATGGTTTCTCGCAGCAAAGGGCGCCTGTTCGAGCTGCTGAGGTGAAACATTACTTTCTATAGTTCGGCAGATCGTTGATCCGTTTTGGTGTTTTTTTCGTTTTGTTTGGACCGACAGTGGGATTTCTGAATCACGCAAACGAAGTTTTTGTTCGAGACGAACGTATTCTTTTTTGTACCTCGTGAATGGTCCTGTTACGACTGCTGCTATATATATGCTCTGAATTTTACTATCGATATGGATGACTAGCGATGCTGATTTGAAATATTGTCTAATGTCAAAATGGGCTTAGCCATTTTTCGGTGGGAAAATACCACGAAAATACACATAATTTCTTACCTTCTTTTTCGTTTCGACACCAAGAATTATAAGAAAAGCTTTCTTTCTCGTAGCTTCACAAATAAATGTCAATTTCAAGTCATCCTTTTTAATTAAGAATGCAGGTATTTTATAAAAACAATAACGTTCACGTCTAAAACAATGAATCAAGAATGCTTATTGTAATAATATTTAGATTTAATTGCGTAACCTTTTCTGCATAAATAAGTTATGATAATCTATAAAGTTCTTTTGTTCATTGTACTTATTAAATATCGCATTTTAAAATGATCATGAATAGTCTGTTCCTACAAATCTCTTAATAAACATGTCTGTTCTCCATATCCCTATGTTAATATTATTAATAGTGTGTGCGACAGAAGAAAACGACTTAAAAGCCTCAACAGTAGAGTTTAAAAACAAATTAGCAGATTTTTTTCATATCAACCAATATATTCAGAAAGCTAAAGGCATCAAAGAGCAATTAGAAACAAGAAGGCAAAAAATTAAGAAAGCCTTTAAAAAATTTATAGCCGAGGCTTTCTGCGACAAGAAGATTAAGCGACTCAACTAAGAATGGGTGACCTTCCCGAAGATGAGAAGAACATGTCAGCAATTCAGCTGATCGCATTTCATGGCTACCTTGCTGAATCTCATTCCGTACAGACGAGAGACGGCTATGTTTTAGATATTCAAAGAATTTTATCCGTTTTTCCAAAATCAGTAAGAGGAAAGAAAAGATTGGCTTTACTACACCACGGGCTGATGGGAAGTTCAGAAGATTGGCTGTTGCTCGGGCCCGGGAGAGCGCTGCCATACTTGTTGAGTGACGCCGGATACGACGTATGGCTTACAAACGCTAGAGGTACTAAGTATTCGCGTTTCGATCACGATGTGGTTTCCGATCCATCCATGTCATGGGACTTTTCCTTTCACGAGATGGGACATTTTGATCTGGCAGCTGTTGTTGATTATATCCGAAATAAGAACAAAAATGATCTTGAAATAAATTTTGTGGGTCACTCAATGGGAGGCACGGCTCTTCTCGTTCTATTATCGACTCTACCTCGGTACAATCAAGTTTTATATTCGGCAACATTGCTAGCCCCGCTCGCATTCATGTTTCAAATCCGAGGCCCTTTTAAACTTTTGGCGGAGTTCTACAAAGCGGAAGGTCGCGATTCTCTTAATTTTCTTGGAGAAAATAAGTTTATGGCGAAGCAGAATTTTCCGCATCAATTTATTGAAAAATTCTGTAAAAGCGACAAGAAGTTATGCATCAATCCTTTATTGTTTCTATCGAATGGTGGCAAAATCGATTTGAAAATCGATTTAATAGAAAACCTTCTAGACCGTATTCCGGCGGGGACATCGACCAAAACTATTGTGCATTATTTACAGTTAGTAATTAGTGGAAATTTTCAACATTTTGATTATGGCGCGTCTGACAATTTAAAAAGGCACGGAGCTTTAACAGCCCCAAGTTACGATCTACGTAAAGTAATATTGCCTATTATTTTATTTAGCTCCCATGGCGACTGGTTGTGTACAACGTCGAATATGCAAACACTTCTTCACAAACTTCCCAATGTTGTGATCCACCACATTGTAAAAAAACCTGACTTCAGTCACACGGATTTCGTTTGGGGCGAGAATGCATCCACATTAGTATTTTTTCCTCTACTTAAAATTTTAGAGAATGCTGTTTATATCGAGGCTAAGCCAGAGGGCCCTTCAGATTTATCATTATACTAGTATTTTCTCAAAACAGTATAATCACACTAGCGACCCTCCTCGGCCCGGGGACCTTCACACCGGTGTAATTTAGAAAAAAAAAAGACTTCATTATACATAATTATAAACCCTCCGTGAAAAATTATGTAACTGATAGTGAAAATTTGCGTGGCTTAGGAGGAGCTATCGGATGTACAGACAGACAGACGCGGGAACCCACTTTACTTTATAAACAAAGACATATTATAAAAATTGTACTTAGTTTTAAGCACCTTTAATGCTTAGAATATTTGAATACAAAGAGGTTATCTTACTTACTTAGACTTACGAACAAAAAAAAAATTGGCGGGAAAATGAAGGCGCGTCATTGGCGTCGATTCTGTTGTACCGACGACAGTGTATTATTTTCCAAAAAAAAACTTATTTCGAGTGTTCAAGTGAAAAATCAGTGCATTTTTATCAATTAAGTGCTCGTGAACATGCACGAGTGTTGGTGAATAGCTGTTATAAAATAAGTGACTTCATCATCTTACTGGTGCTTGAGTTGGGCTTGTCCACAGAAGAGGAAAAATTTTTATTTACTTTTTTTTTTCTCTTTCCTCCTAAGAGAATTTTGGCGTCGCACGTCTTATGCATTTGCCAGTGTCAACTATAGTTATATATAGTCAAGTTTTGTTAAATATTATCATACAAGTCATAGTCACAGTCAAAAGCGAGAAAATCAAGTCACGGTCAAGTCCAAGTCATGCCCCAGTAAAGTGGTGAAAACTTTACTAGAGCCTTCTATGGAGTTTTGGAAACAACACGAAAATTCACGTTTCACGACATTATACCATTCACCAACACGCGTGCATGTTCACGAACACTTATCGTGTAAAAATTCACCATTTTTACACATTAACACTCGAAATAACACAAGTTTTGGAAAATAATAAAATGACGCGACATGATATCTTCACGTTCCCGCCAAAACTCTCTTCTGTGGGCTTGTCCGTGACATACATTGCTTACTTCACTTTTAATATTACATTATAACTTTACATTGGCTAAGAAGTTAAAAAAAGTGAATATATGGTATTCTGTAAGGGTGGCAAGGGTCCCGGTGATGTACCTCCATTGTTGCTGAATGGCTTTTCTCTCAGCAGAGTCAGACAGTTTAGGTACTTGGGCCATATTGTATGTGAAGACCTGTGTGATGAAGCAGACATGGACAGGGAGCGTAGAGCGTTGACGGTGAGAGCTAATATGCTGTCCAGAAGATTCTCTTCTTGCTCTGTTGAAGCAAAAATTACACTATTTAAGGCTTACTGCCAATCATTCTACGGTGGTAGCTTGTGGACAGCATACACACAAAAATCCCTTGACGTTCTGCGAGTCCAATACAATAATGCTTTCAGAATGCTGATGCGACTCCCGCGGTTCTGCAGCGCGTCTTCCATGTTTGTGGAAGCGCGCACTGATGGCTTTGCTGCTATAATGCGAAAAAAGGTAGCCTCACTTTTATGTAGAACGCGTGCGAGTGGCAACAGCATTCTCAAAGCTATCACCGATAAGCTGAACTGCCCCATCTTGCAACATCACATTAGAATATTAGTAAAATGATTTTATTTAATTTTTTATATTTTTCTTTATTTTGACATTCTAATATAATTTAAAATTTAAATACAATTAATACATTAATATTAAGTTAGTACTTAGCTTAGAGAATGGATCGTTTGTGTCTGAAAATAAATAAATTTTGATTTTGATTTTTTTGATTAAGATACTACGTGTGAAGCCAAAATATACGAAAGAAAAAAAAAACCTCGCCATGTTTGTGCAAAGTACGGATATACGGTATACTTTAGCTTTGCTCGGAACATCTCTATCTCACTCACACGAATTTTCTAGCGAATCACTCTATCCTTGTCATCCGTCGCGCGCGATCCAGAGTCAGATTCAGAGTAGATATTTTGTTGAGTCGGTTTTTATTTATTTTTTATTATGTATTCATTCACCGGACCTGAGTTAATGTCACCGGGTGTTGGACCCGGATATCTAAACCCTAAAGCTGCGACCAGAACCTCAGACGGGCTTCAGCGTCCACTCAGATAACGGTGAGCAGCTTAAAAAAAAATATTGTTTTATTTTCTCTCAATTCAACGAAGAAGATAAAAAAAAACACATTTTTTTCCATCAACTTAAGGCGCTAACTGCTAAATTGGCTTAGAAAATTCAAATGAAATACCTCAACTGTAATTTTTTTATATTTCACAAATAGACGCAGACGTCGTTGTGCGAGTGAGATACCTGTGAGACTTTATCGAACGTTCGTGAAAAAGGGGGCACTAATATTTAACTGTCGGTTTAACAATGATCATTGCAAAGTTTTCTATAATTTTCATCAACGAAGTGTAGGCGGTGCGATGCAGTGGAAGCAGGGAGTCAACACGAGTTGTTGATTTCCCCGGCGGCCGATCCATGCCCGCGCCCACGGCCCTACCGTCTCGATTCCGAGAGAGCAAAATGTCGCCGGCAAAATGCACTGGTACCACCATCTACATTTACACCTCTATATTAGCGGGTAAAGTTTTTTAACGGTATTTTTGTAAGCAGACATAAAATGGATTGGGAGTTTCTTCATTACAAGCTACGACACGCCACGACACTGGCAGCATCATTCTTCTTTTGACTGACATCGACACGACCTGACGAGCAGGAGAGAGTGAGACCCGCAGGGGGGCGGGCGGGGCCACCGTTCTCAATATGGAAGCTTGTGTGCGTACATAACACATATTGATGCTGGCACGACACCAGTGGGAGACTTGCTGCGACCACACGCCGTCGACGACAACGACATGTCGGTGCCGGGCCGAGCTAGTGAGACAGCGTGCAATACAAATTTATAGAATTATGCGTCGACTGATGTCGTTTTCGGTGTCGGTGCCATATCGAATGAAGAAACGCCAAATGTGGTTGAAGCTTTAGCTGGAACTGGAAGTACCTGGCTCAATTAATAGGTACGAGACTTTTAAAATTTCTCGTAAGATATTCTAGCTTTAATAATTCAAATTTTTTGGGGGCGTTGAAGTGATGGGCAAATGTGATGCTTACCATCAGGCTAATGACTTCCTAGTATACCATTCAAAAATAAATAAACAATGGGATTGTTTTACATTCAAATTCATACATATAGATTTTAACGTGTTTGCAGATTTGTTGGTATTTTTGTAAAGAAATTAATTTCTAACTGAAGGCAATTTTGTGTATCTCATGATCAGAGTATACTAAATAATCTAGTAAGTACTCAAATATTATATTATATTTTTCATCTATAAAAATTGAACCTATTATCAAATAAAACTTAGTTCAAAAATATACAACGTAATATTATTTCTATCCACCCCTGTATTAATTTCATTTGTGAATCGGTAAGCTTCTAGTAACCCTCGCTTGCAGGGGCAAAGGACACTACATTACCACATCAAATAAGGGTACAACCGCATTATCTCTATCCTAATAAGCTTCAAACTACAAAAACTTTCAAACTTTTTAACCATTCTGGGTGTTTGGTTAGACGACGGATAATGAAAAATGTAGTTTCATATTTCGTCGGTAGTTAACTACCGAAGAAATGTAAGGGACAGCCGATTTATTTTACGCGTTTTCAGTGTTGGTCCTACATTAAAAGTTGTTCATAACTATGAGTATCAACTACAGACTAGCATGTCCATCGTCTGATCGAGTATCCAGTATATAATAATAGTATTATAGGTTTTGTATCAAACAGTCATGGCTCAAAAAGCTGTACAAAACCTCACCATTGGCATTAAAAAAAGTAATTTCTCTAAGCTGTTGGTGATCCTATTGGAATAAACTAATATAATAATAATAATATCTGTTGCAGATAAAAGTTTATTATTAGGTATTGAAACGATATTTACCACGAATAAAGCTCGTTGTAGTGTTACATCGCAGTGTTGTCTTCTCTTTTGTTCCTGTGAACCCTGAAATCATAATATCGAGATATCTAGATAATTCTTATTATAGCTGAAACACGACGAATGAAAGATACGTGTATAATTCAATAAATAAGAGTGTTTAAGGCTCCAACTCTTTAAACAAGACTGCGGTGGGTCACTCGCAGAGATGGCCCGGCAAAATTAATCTAACGATACATTATGGCCTTGCTCGGAACATCGTTGTCTCGTTGGCGCAAATATTACAGCGTATATCTCCGTACTTTATCCCTGTCAGTCTTCATACGCCCAGCTGGCCGGTGTCCAACCAAAGCCCGTGCTTTTGACTGCATATTGGACAATCACGTGTAATTTTTGCTACACAGTTCATAATAAAATTATTGGGCATACTTTTCGGAGTGTCGTAGTGCAGTCTTACCCTTTCATGTTGGAACGATCCGTCACCCTTTGGTTTTTTTTGGATCGAAGTGTTTATTGATAAACTTGAATGGCGTACTTTTGCAGACCCTTGACCACCTGTGACCCTTTGTGTTAGTAAATAGGTACGTCAAGGGATTTTGTATAAGCAAGATCACAAAAATGTCTCCCTCACTCCTCTGGCGCATCGAACCAAAGTGAATTTTGGTTTCCGACAGTAGAAAACGCTATTCATCCCGATCATTGTGCTGTCCTGCTCCTGCCAGTTGGCTCGTAGTTCACGTAGGTTGGATTGCGGCGTCAATCCAGCGGTATCTGGGGAGGCCGACGGGTCGGCCACTTTCATCTCCAAGATATATAGATACCGACTTTTTGACACTACGACCGAACTAGGTTAATATGTGAGAGAGGAGCGTGAAATTGACCCTGAAAGTGGAGAACAAACTCTGCGGAAAAAATGCAGACGTCACGTTGTGGATTCGTGGAAATCACACAAGGTTCATTTTAGGTGATCGTTTTTTTCTCGTGCAAGCAGTCTGTGATCTTCTACGTTCTTCTACGTCTAGCCTCGCAGCCATACCTTGGATTACCTAAAAAAATATGTCAACAGGAATCCTTACCCTCAAGCGTAGGCAATTAACGCACAAGCAATACTTCTGATGTTGCAGAATTTCGTAACCTCGGCTCGAAACAAAAATGTGCAATGAAGAGTAGTCCGAAAGATCGATACTTCGAAAAACAGTCTATGCGATGAACGTTAGTGCGAAAGAATAACGGTGCTACAAACTACCAACCGACAGAACCGTATTGAGAGGAACGTTAGTTTGCTTCGCTATTTTATATAAAAACTAGCTGTTACCCGCGACTTCGTTCGCGTGGACATAAAAAAGTATCCTATGTCCATCTTAAAAAAAAAGTACCCTATTGACTAGCCTTGTGGCTCAGTGGGTGGATTTCCGCCTTCTGATCTATAGGTTGTGGGTTCGATTCCCACCCAGGACAACCATTTTTGTGAACATGGATGTTTGTTCTTTGTCTGGTTGTTTTTATGTATTCTATGTATGTATTTACAAAAAAAAATGTATTTATATATTATATCAGTTATCTGGTTCCCATGGTACAAGCTTGCTTAGTTTGGGGCTAGATGGCGCTGTGTGAATAACGTCCACCAATATTTATTTATTTATTTATTATCTTTGTGATATACAGTAAGTCCTTATCAAATTTTAACAAGATCCGTTCAGCCGTGATAACGCAACATTTATCATATTAGTGAGGATGGTTTAGCGATCTATGTTCTCATTGTTTTCTTTGAATGAAGATGCATACACCTATCCAGAACTCCTAATTAATTATGCCTAGTTTTATTTAGAGAAAATTAATCGCGTTCTGTTTTCTAATAAAAACTAACTAATGGTACTCCCTAAGTCCCAATGCAGTAAGGTATAACAAACAACAAGTCCTACTAACACTAGCATAACTAATGCACACAGCTGCGTTGCCAGTTTTTATTGCAAAATAAAACATTAGATGGATATTGCAGTGCGCGCTAGAGTAGGGGACATTTTCAATGATTGAACTTAGATGAGAAGTTTAGATGAACGCAGATGAATGCAACTATTCGTAGAAGTGTAAAATATTTGTAGAAAAAATTTTTATCTAAAGAGTTTCTTTTGTTACCGAGTTCTTGGTTTCTGAGTTCTCAATTAAAATAATATCATCTCCACTTTGATATGTTCCACGATCCGAGTATGTAAATATATCGAAAAACTAAAAATGAAGAAATCTGACGTGGGAAATACATATCATTTCTCAAAGTTCTAAATACATATTTGTTTAAAGTTTAATTTTTTGCAGTTTTTTTTATTGCTCTGGAAGCTTTACTGGGAGCTTCTATATGGTATTGGGTTGCGTTCAGAGGATAGACCACGACGTGTCAGAGTGCAAAATGGCGTAGAAGATTTTTAAAGTTTTTTGATAGGCGAAGAAAAGTAGGTATAAACCAAAAACATTTTTTACGGTTTCATAAATGAGGGACAGTTAAACAAAATTCAGAAAATATAAAAATTATAACAACCATAATTAATGATTAAATATTATTTTTAGGATTTTTTGGCGAACGAGAAAGAAAAAGGCCCGAAAAAAATTATTCCATCTCTTTTTTTCTTCGTCAAAATAGAAAATGCTTACATAGAAATTGCTTCAACATATTGGTCATGGTATTCTAAATATAAATGAACTTTTTTTTTTTTAAATTTCCACTTTTGAAAAGATGCGAACGAGATAGCGAGAATCTTTATTACCTTAATTACCTCGCCCCGCGCCGGGCGTGAAGAGGTATATTTCGGGTAGGGCGCATCTACCAATGCAGTACGAAGATTTTTTACGAGTGGGTGCGGTAACAATATTTTTATACAACCATGTCACTTGCATCGCGAACTGAAATGAACCACAGGGTGTGCCCCAAAATTTAATAACACCCCAAAAACAATATTTATTATCCTCAGCTGTAAGCAATATGTTTTCGGCTAAGGGGATTATATAGGATATTATAGTATCGGTCATTCCATCAATGCCGTTTGTTAGACGCGAGACGGTGGAACGCATTTGTACATATTATTGAACCCTTGCGAATCGGAATGGAGGGTGACTTTTTTGCATTACAATTTTGATATAGAAATAAAAGCCAAAACATGTTCTTGGAGGTTTTATAGGAGTGTGTTGGGTATTTTATTTTCAAAAGTTTTGCGGGGTGCAAAGAAACAGCAAAAAAAAAAATATAATAGGCCTGCGTTTTACCGTTATCTCGTCTGATGATAAGATAATGTAGCCTATGATGAAGCACGCTCGTCTTCAAGAAACCTTACGCATTAAGCAGCATAGATAAATAAAATACTAAGAGTGTTAACCTCCATAGAAATATGTGTAAACATTTTGACATTAGACTCCCGATTGTAGTACTGACAAGGACGTAATAAATGTCACTAGTCATTTAAACGGCGACACGAACGTCACAATTTCTGCTTGACTTGATGTAGAAACCCAAGATAACTCGTTCGTAATGGTACTAAGAAAAATTAGCTACTTGTTATGTATATTTTCGCATCAGTGGTATCAGTAAAATTTTTTTTTTTTATTTTTTTTTTTATTTATTTATTTAGATGCACAAAACATTGATTTGTTGTTAGACGAACCCTGTGCCCCACACTAGGATGAGTCTTGTGTCGTGGGATCCAGTGCCATTTTATATATTATTTGCAAAACACGTTAGGTTCCCAAGAGATGGTGTTGAAAACATATTTTTTTACATCGTGTATTGCAATCTAGTTAGAACTAAGCCTTAAATTGCGGACATAGTATACCAATACTATGTTTCTAGTATTTCTTTATTTCTAGGAAAAACTTAGAAACTAGACAAGATATAAACACCGATGTTACAAATGAGATGGAAAAAATAAACAAAACAAGATTTCTATCATGAAAACTGACGTGGTTTTGATACATTTTGTTTTAATAAAAAGTGTCTTAATAAAATAATAAGTTAAGTAAATAAGTTTCAGTGCAAGGCAAGACGAGGTCGCGCGTGTGTCTCGCTGAGCATTCCTTGATAAAGGTCACCGAATGTGATCGAAACTATAGTCGGAATAACCGACTCAATTTAACGTGAGTATTCCCGTTTTATTAAAACAAAAAGATTTCTATCGATGTGCACTGAAGCCCACACTAGGGTGGCCTGTGTCGTGGGCCCCAGGCTCTTCATTAAACAAAGATAAACTTAAAAGGTAAACAAAAATAAAATGATGAAAAATCTATATTCAATAAATATTTTACCCGGCTGTTATATCGGTTTGGACATTAACAAACTTAACAAGTAAGCGCCATCAAGTTTTAAGCGTATTTTTCGGAGTACACTTTTTTGTACAAGATTATCATTCTTCTCGTGTAGATTTTCTATGGTAAGTATTGAACGGCAGTTTGCATTTTTTATAAAGGAGTGAAAAGGTGGTTTTGTAGTGGTAGTACCTCGCCCCGCGCCACGCCGCATCGCCGCACGCCTGCAGTCGCGCCGCCCCACGCACCTGTCAAACATCGCGTGCCGCTCGGCTGACATTACGAAATTGAAATTATTTTGAATGCCGGGGTTGTGCCCTCTGTCTGAGCTTCATTTACATAAGTAGGCACTAAGACAACTTTTGGTAGTTTTTTTCTGGGCACAAAGTATTTTAATATCTTAAACTCAGGGTGAATAGCGCAGTGCATTGTCGCACAGGGTTTTGAAGTGTTGAAAATCAAAATTCTAGATGGCACTGAACTGTATTGGCAAGTTTGACGCTTATCAACGCACAGAAGAGATATTTTTTTTACTTGCTCGCCTCGACATCCAGTTAATTAAAAAAAAAAAAAAAAACATTCAAGCTAAAGAAACATGAATACCCAGTAACAATCAAATAATTGGTTACTTATTCTTAATTTTATTTAGAAAAAGTATTTTTATTTTTATTTAAACAGATTTTACTTTGTGGTGTCAAATAAATTCTTAAAAACGGCTTTCACGAAGTTTGCTTGATAAACAACCAGCACTGCTTGACAAAGACCCCTTAGATAAGGGGTGGCTACAACGGATATCCATAAAAAGTAACAACTCTTCTGTGGTTTTCACACATTGGCCTTGTAAAACAGCGCGAGGACTCCAAGGGGCAGAGACGGCCCACGAAGCTAGGTCCGGGAAGCGTATTGGGTCCTCGGAGCGAGGTAGACACATAGTCCACCTCTCCAGACAGATCCAGCAGACGAATTTACGTTTTATGGGACCACATTGAATTCGTTTCAGAAGGTGGATGTATATTAAATGAATTTGTGAAGAAGTTCAAGCTGCACGTAGGTAAAACAACGAGATGCAGCCTATTCTTCTTTCTGACTTCTGCATAAAGTTTCCTATAGGTTTCATTCTGATAAAGTGGGCGTGTCAATACAGAGGCTCCAAGATTAGGAAAGAAAGAACAGTTACTTGTTTACCTGAAAACTAAATTGATATACGTTTGTAATTAATTTGTATTCAGCGGGTTCAATGCTCAGATAAGTAAAATAGAAGCTACATGTGGGCTTTCTCTAGAGGTATATATAAGGTCCAATTACTCTATTCTGGAACGAGAATAATTTTATTTTGCCTACCTCCTGGCGTTCGACAACATCATACTTAATTAATATGATATATACGAAAGTAACTCTCTGTCTGTTTGTTACCTTTTTGACGATGAAACCAAATGATTTATGAAATATGGCGATAAGGTAGTGTGGATCACAAAAAAACAAGTATTTTTTTTAATGAACCGCAAAACAAAGGGATGCATCTTATTAGCTAGTTTTCATAATAATAAGACGACGATGATGAGTCCGTTATTATGGCTGTGATGAATACACACAACTAGCTGCGCCCTGCGATTTACCCCGCTATTCTATAGAAACCGAAATTTTTCCGGGATAAAAAGTGCATATTTGCAACGGGGTGTAAGCTACATCCACACCAAATTTTATTCAAATCCGTTCAGCCGTTACATAGTTGAACGGGAACAATCACACTTACATACTTACACACTTTCCTAATCCCATACCCACACGCTTAAACACAAACTTTCGCATTTATAATATTCATGTGATTAATAATCGAGCAATAAAGCAACGCATGCTGCCTATATCACTGAATGGATAATAATAAAAGTATGTAACACTGAGTTAATAACTTATTAAAACTTGCGCTTTTATAATAATAAATAAATAGAATCATAGAATGAAAGGTTTTCTATTTTCCTTTTCTATGACCTCTCTATAGCCCTGACCTTATGCTCCTATATGAGGTGATCCGCGTAGCGTAGGTATATTTCTAAACCAGTGAGTGATAGGCTCTTGTATTACATAATATGTGTCTACACTAAACAAAAACAAAACTAACACTAAACAAAACTAAAAAAAAAAAAATGTCCGAATGAACAAAACTTATGAGTTCAAAAGAGTTTATTTACAAGAAAATTGATCTATCTTTTAAACTATATTTTCGTCAAACTTCTAAATAGAAACAACTTCTTAGATTTCTGTTTTACTTTTCTGATTATTAAGATTCTGTTTAATATTTGTGTATTTGTAACAGAATAATAAAGGGACGACGTCATAATAATAACATGTCCCATTTTTTCTTTAATTTCTGTTACAATAACAGAAAATAACGCAATTGGGGAAACGTAACTTGCACATCTTTCTATATAACACACTAGCTGTCACTTGCGACTACGTCCGCGTAGACAGAATATTGCTGCAGGATTGAGCTGCCTTGTTTGTGAGGATGCTTAGTGGTCAGCCAATAACTGCCAAATTATTAGGTCCCCAATCTAGCTTTGTCTTAAAAATTTTGTTTGGTAGATAACGAAATAATTAATTCAAGAATTCGATACGAAAAAGAAGGTAAATAAAATTCAGTGTCAAGTGTAGAGTAAAAGTGCCCAAATCTTGTCGGAATTCATTTGGCGCAGGGTAGCTCTCACCCAATCAGGGGCAAATCGTGCAGAATAAAGCTTAAGCGTAGCTTACACCATGGGAATTCGGACTAGAATTCGAACTTTGTTCATCGGAAACTGTATTAATGCCTTCATCATCATCATCAGAAACTGTATTAAAGCCTTCATCATCATCATCAGCCGGAACACGTCAACTACTGAACATAGGCCTCCCTCTTAATGCGCGACAGTAAACGACAACCACCGCAACCACCGGCTGCCCGCTTTCACAATGTTGTCGGTCCATACCTAGTGGCAGGCCTGCCTACGCTGCGTTTTCCAGTTAATGGCCGCCACTCAAAAATCTTTGTTCCCCATCGGTTATCAATTCCTCGAGTGATGGGGCCTGCTCGTTGGCACTTTAGCTTGCAAACTCTGAAAGCTACGGTTACGGTAGTTCTTAGACGAGTAACCTCGAATATATATTATACTAGCTGATGCCCGCGTACTCTTCATACAATCCTTGTGCTCACAATAACGAAGACAACAAAAAATAAATCATCAAAATCGGTCCAGCCTTTTTCAAGTTATAGCGTGACCAGGAAAAATAGGGCTTAATTTTTATACATATATTAAAATTAATTAATATTATGATTCAGAGGAATATCTACGGGTATATTCCTCTCCCTCTTATCAGGACCAATAAAGTTTCGAGGTATTAGTAACATAGGAACTAGTAATATATATTAACTACGGCTTACGACTTCGTTTGCGTGGACATAAATTAAGTATCCTATGTCCGTGTTTATGATCTACAGTAACTCCTTATAAAATGTTATCAAGATCAGTTTAGCCGCTTAGCCGTGATCAAAAAATCAACCAGGTACCAGCAAACATCCAGGTAGAGAGACAAAGTTATTTCCTTAGTTCCCTAGGTGGCGTTGATCCATTTTTGTGCATTTTTTGACGTTTTGTATGGACTGACAGTTGCCGTGTAGGGAGTTCTGAATCGCGCAAGCTAAGTTTTTTCCTCAAGACGAACTTTTTAATTTTCATACCTCGAAACTTTATTGGTCCTGATACGACTGCGGCTATATTCCTCTGAATTATTATATTAGTTAGGAATTTAGGAAGCTAGGATTATGATTAGGATGATGATTAGGAAGTTAGGATTAGGTTTAATATTATGTGAGACTTAAAATTAAAAAAAATAACTATTATTTTTTACTACATCGTCAAATCATCTAGTATATTATATAGTATAGTATAGTATCAAATCATCACAGCTAGTAGTAACTAGTAGACAGTTATTTAATTCTTAAGCAGTAGTATGCCAAAATTAACTTTAAAACGGAATTTTGGTTAAGTATAAAATATTCGTCTCAGTCCACAAAAGAAAAAAAAACACTTTTTCGATGATTCCATTACGATAATAACGTTATCTAGTCTCGCCAGGAAATCGAATTTCTCGAAGATACATTTTGAGTGATGAAAATAGAAAAAGAAACCATGAAGACGCATCTCATAATAGGTAATGTACTAAATGTGCCCCTCTTATCTATATACTTTCGGGTTCGATTCCCACCCAGGACAAACATTTTTTCGATGAACATGGATTTGTTCTTTATCTGGGTCTTTTTATGTATTCTATGTCTGAATTTATGTATTCTATTATGTATTCTAACAGATATCTGGTCAAGCTTGCTTAGTTTGGGGCTAGATGGCGTTGTTTGTGAAAAACGTCCACGCCCACCAACATTTAATGACCATCTGATGCTTTTGGATGTGGCTGAAATACCGTAAATGTTTTCCTGTAGCATTGTCGACAATCCCAAAAACTGTGAAACATGCAATGCTCGTTTTGGATTGTCCTACTCGTACTGTGACTCCCAACCAGCGTAGCATGAGTATAGCTGTTGTGTTTGTTGTCGGTCATACAGAACAGCAGATCTAAAGGGTGTCTTGTATATCTGCCCTTTCTGTCATAATGACGCATTTGAGTGTCTCCATCATATCCACCAGTGATGGTTCTATGAAAATGAAAATGAAAATATTTTTTATTAGCATAAACATAAGCTTAAATTAGGATACATAAAATAAATATACTATGAGAAACAATATTATTAATTTTTCTATCGTTGCTATGTATATAAATTTGAGTCATGAGGCTGATCTGTGCTTCTTAATAGACGCATCACAACGAATAAAGAAATGCTTGTTTTTATTTTAATTATAATTCTTATTAACAGAATATAATATAAAATATCTTAGAGTAAAATCGGTACAGTAAAGAAATTCTCTCTACGTAGATAAACTATACAAAAATATTTACGAAACTTTCTGGATGTTTTCTTACTTAAATGCAGCATGTTTGTACGGGAAAATTTTTAATATATTAGAAAAGTTCACCGTCGGGCGATGCGATGCCGTTGCGAAGTTTAAAATTTGTTGCCCTATACCCAGTTTCATTTTTATTTTAATAGGATTAGAAGGCTCTAATGCGGGAAATAAACAGTTGCGGCCTGAAAACTCAGCCAAGAACAATCGTTAGGATAATGTTGGTAGTTCATTAGCAACTGTAATTTACGGGGCGGAGTGGAGCAACGAAAGACGAGAATTAAGAGTTAGATGACTTTAATCCACAGGTACTAGGTACTTTTTCACATTTGGGACTTGTCCCACCATGGACGATGAACGAGCAGCGAGTACGAGTATAGCTAGAAACTAGAAACGAGTTACCGAGCAGCGAGGAGCGAGTGTATAGTTCCGATAGTTTTGTCACTGGGCTATAACGAGTGAACGAGTGCGACGGACGATTATTCGCACTGTGGTTGAGAATGACCGCTGGGAGTCTCTCAGGGAGTATTCTGACTGCCAAGCGAACATCGCTCAGCGAGGAGTATCTTTAATAGCTCATCATCGACTGTTCTGCAGGTGTGGGGGCGCGTAGGGTAGAGTATTACCTATGCTGTGTCGGCGCACACTGGAGCTCCATCTCACTACAGTCCCCAGGTGTAATGTCGGGTACACTCCAGCACACAGAGCTCACTACATCATTACTAGTCTCGCCGCCACTCTCGTGAGGTCCATGAAGATAAGCTCCATCAAAATAGATACATCGCAACTCTAAAACAATAAGTACTAAAAGTTACATCAGCTTAAAATAGCGTGGCTATGTTCAATAAAATAACTAGTTTATCAAAGTCTCAGAACCTCAAACTTACTTTTATGTTACAACTGAGACGTACCGCAAGGTGGTGTAGCAGCAAGCCTAATAAAACTTTCATACAGTTGATTTTTAAAGTGTCTACTGTCTGGTCAAGGTGGTTCTTTATTTTTGCTCCAAGTCTAAAAGTCTAAATGTAAAGCAAAGCTAGCTGCGATATGTGTAGGCTCTGGCTATAAAGTTAAATAACACAAAATATATATTAAAAAAACCAAAATCTAATATATATTTTTTATGTTATAAATAACATCCAATATTTGAGCAAACACAACATTATTATTTTTTTCGTGTTGTAAAATCAATAAAATATCCCTACTCAAGTGAGCACTTAATTATTCTGGTCCTTTTCGAATTTTGCACTGCTTTAAAATATAGATTAACTATTAGATTATCTAGTTAAATCATAACTTATAATCATCATCATCAGCCATAAGACGTCCACTGCTGAACAAAGGTCTGCTGGCTTGCTTGGCTTGCTGGCTGCTGGCTGGCTTGGGTCACCAAAATCCCCACGCATGGCAGGCGGCCTATATACTGCATAACATTTACTAATAGTATTATAACAACTAAAATTATAAATGCGTAAGTTTGTCTATATGTAAGGAAATATTTTTGTTGGTACTCGTCTCCGTAGCGGCTGAATAAATTTAGATAATGATAATGAATAGAGAAGCATTTGTTGATCATAGGAAATTAACACCTCAACTGCATATTTATCTGTCAGATAATTTGCCAACACAGGTAGCTAGCTGTATTTTACATACATAACGCATGTATACCTACTACATGTTTTATTTACATTTGTCTCAAATGATCCTGCGAAATACCTATAATAATTATGCAGATAAGCGGCTAACCGCAGTTTTAATTTCAATCAGATTGAAGCAATTACCGATAGATTCTATTATTTCGATATCATTTTTTCCGTGACTATATATAGCGATAGCGTGATCTGTGCAATAACTTCCCAAAATTAGCAGTTTCACTGCGATAAAAATGACCACCAAAAATTGTAAAATACAAATTTCTATACAAATTTTTAGCTAAAAGTGCACTATTCTTCCGTACAAGAGCATAAAGAAAGCGGCGATTTCAGAGCTTTTCAGTCCTCGTCAATGGCAGGATCCTTGTTTGCATTTGAATAAATGAAAAACTCTTTGTCATCAACACTTTGCCTGAAGCTCTTTAGAGGTTTTCCGTTTTTAAGCATGCAGAGGTCCAACGATCGTATCTCAAAATAAAAACAGATAATTCAAACAAAGGCGATCTCGATATCAGAGCTAGCCCGAGGGTTTCGTCTCAATAATTTGCATAAATGATTTCTCACAAAAGGGTTTTCCACCAAAATGTTCAGAAAATTAATATTCCTCACCTTTTTCAACCTGTATTGTCTCCGTAATCAGATTACGTAATAACTTTTAAGATTTGTGAAAGCATCCTCTAAATGATTTTAATAATGGATTAAACTTTATGTTTTAGAGAAACGGGAAACTTAACCAGACCGCAAGGACTCTTCCTTTCTTCTCCTGTCACTGTGACAAAACTTGTATCAGTATCTAACTTAAACATAAGTTTTTTGGTAAGTCAGTGTTTAAACGATGGGGTGGTGGGGTGTTACAGTTCGCTAGGAGAGAGAGAGGGTGGCGACGTAGGGACGAGGAACGATATTTGCGGATATCGATAGAAAAAAATTATCGAAAAATTGTTAAAATCAAGTAGTTTATTATAGTGATCTAGTTATATAGCAATAGCGATAATGCTTATAATAACAGTTTTATTTACATCTGTCGAATATTACATTTTAATAATAAGTTAAAGTTAAATCTAGACTCACTGTCATAAGGAAGTGTTTGTCAAATTTTAATCATACCACTATAACAGCCTTTAAACATCCCACTGCTGGGATATCAGCCTACCCTCGAAGGGTTATTAGGCCATATCCACCACGCTGGCCCAGTGCGGGTTGGCGGATTCACATTTTAATTTAACATTACAACAAATTTTAATCATACCTAAATTTAAAAAATGAATATATCAACACATTGATGTCGATGTCATATGCGTCACTAGGCAAGCAACAGGGTGCTGGACGCGTGCGCGTTGCCTACCCCCCGAATATAAAAGACGGGGTGGCAGCTTCGGGGGCTCAGATCCACGCCTGAAGCCGGCAGTCGTGGCCCTCTCAGCCCTCCGGACCTCCGCACCGGTCAACTAGTAGCGCGCAATGTTACCCGCCTCCCTCACTACCGGACTTGCATAGTGAAGTGACAATAAACATGGTGACTATGGCAGTTCAGTGCGGTATCAGTGACCACGTGAATTAAAAAAAAAGGTGAGTGATTTTTTGGCCTCCAGGTTATGTTCTCGGTGAAACGGTAAATTGGGCAGTGAAATGTATCTTGTAAAACATGCTACAAAAATTTGTAAGGACAGTATGTATTTTCCAGCGATGGTTTTCCTCGGTCCCATGAGACGTTCCGCATCCCGCGTTCAGCTTTTCATGATTCACAAGTATCTTCTTCATCAAAAGAAAAAAGTTGAGATTTATTTTCTTACAGCTGAATAGGTAAATTGTATGTTGTGGCATACAATAATCTGCATATTATTGTTTTGTCGAGTAAAAACTTGGCACAGTTAATAAAATAACACCATGCGTCTGTATAACTTCAGTAAACAGAAGTGATATATTTTCTAGTGCTATTAATGATTGATAATAATAATACTTATTGCATACAAAGTCCGATCGTAATTGTAGCTTTTTGTATTACCTTTTTACATTTATTGTGATTACGATCCCATAATTCCCAGTTTAAATTACTACCTTAATTTTACTTTAAAAATATTTTTTATTCATTAGAAATAGTTTCACTAAATAACTATAGAACTATGGAAATAGTTAGCATTTCACTGTCGCATTTCACCGCCTCTTTCGTGCACGTTGGACAACGGCCCGTTACGGGCTACGGCTACGGAAGATATTACATCCCTCGTAATATATTTACGGTAGATTTTTCGCCTTTCAGAGCCGGCAGTTAATGTGGAGTATCCGATGTTTCTCTAAAATAATCTATCTATATTTGGAACACGTTGATTATGTTGTTTAACTTACTACGTCGCAGTGTTTAAGGTGCAACGTTTCGCTCGGCGCGCGAAATTCAAATTTTCTTGCATTTTATGTCAATTACAGCTTAATTACTCATCGTAGGTTCATGACAACTAATTTTGCGATAATAAATAGATTGTTTCAAGAAATTACACCAACCAGAAATTCAAGTTGAAAGCTAGTACATTTCCCACTAAACCAAAAACCAAGATAAAAATCAGCTTATTGAAATTTGTTGCTAAACAAATATTATCTAGGTGATTATTTTACCCGTAATGTCTTAAAACAACTTATTTATTGGCGCAAAATTAGTTTCGATAAATCCACGATGAGTAATTAAGCTGTAATTGACAAAAAAACGCAAGAAAATTTGAATTTCGCGCGATGAGCGAAACGTTGCACCTTAAAATACTTTTTCATTTATTATTCCCGTCTTCCGGTGGTTCTCGTCTCAGTTTCAGTTTTCCATCAAAATTGCACCACAAAAACTACTAAGTAAGTATTAACTTATTTCATATCCTATACTATTAATCAAGCAACATTCGTTTGTAATGGCATTCTCGAGAACGGCCATTACAATTCGCAGTATCGTGGTATTCCGGGACTTATAATGGAACTAATAAGGACTAAACTAATGAGAACTAATGGGTCTCGCTTATCTTAGAAAAACTTGACTTGGTTCAGTTTTATCAAGCGAGCTGTTGTCAGTCACCCAGATGCTTAGGTACTTATAATATTAGGTACGAAATATGTTCATTGCTTACGTTTTTATCATGAGAATGTATTTGCAGAGACATCTTTGATGCTCATGTTTAGAATCGTGCAAACTTTCGTGCTTACTTGGCTCGAGAGCAGGGTGACGCAGACTACCTAGTTATTGTGCTCACGGCAACTTTACAGGCAAACTTCGCGGATGTGAACCTAAGGCACCAGCTAAAAGCGAACGAGTCTTGCCAAGTTTCGTATATTCATATCCATGTCTCTTTCATTTGTGTTTGTCATTTAAGTAATACGATAAAGATTCGTATCATGTTTTGTACTGACAAATTTTGTTTACTAATCCTAAGCAAACTGGAAAAACATGGAAATATAATGCTATTTCTCTATGTCACGGCACACTTGCGTTGATAAATCAAAGATTTCATTTAAGATTACAAAAAATATTTTACCATTAAAACTCACCCAAATATTTATAGGTACTTACATAATTCATTTTCTCTTCAAGTTTGCCTTCGACAAAAGGCGGAACAGCTCCGCCACAAAGTAAAATTTCATTTTCATAAATTTTAATCTCGATAAATTATTTCCGAATGGACGAAAGAACAAGGGGTCTCGCCCCGAACAGACTGAGAAAGGTAAGGAATTAATCCAATGTCAAAAGTACCAATTATAATGGGAGAGCAAAAGAAAATTTTGCATTTTTCCTCATAATATTTAGGTGTGCAATCTGTGAAGTGCTAGCAAAATAAAATTAAAATGTATATTAAAATAATGATAAATATATAAATATATATATCAAGGCTTCAATAAGACTTAGTAACAAAAAATATCTATATAACAATATCAACTAATATTATAGATAAAAGACAGAACTTTTATCCATGGAGCGTTTTTGGGCCATACCATTTCAAAAGGAAACTAAAGGCTTTTAAAATAGAGTATATAATTATATGTGCATTATACCTCCGGTGTTATAGACAAATGCGACGGTGATTGCAGTCGGCGCGTTCCGCCTATGGCATAAAAAAAATATTTAAAACTCGTGGTAGGTTCTATAAAATCACAATCTAATTAAAGGAGCCCATTGTAGAGAATGTCTTATTTCCAAATAAGTAACGGCAAATTTTCTACCTAATTAAAGTAATGAACGCGAAAACTTTGGGAGTTATTGGATTTTTCCAAGTCCCGGTTGTTTGCCTCTAATATTGCAGGTGCGACGAAATATGAAATTTCCATTCCCTCTGCAAGATTTTTCTAAAGTATCGGGAGCCCGAGATCCGTTTGAGTATAGTTAGGAAACAAATAAACGTCTTTTCAGAGGCTTTTTTCTTTTTAACATAAAAGCGGCGAGTTGATTTATCGTCGGGGCAGCTTGCGACCGCTGCGTCCTGCCCAGATCTTGATCGACGAAGCATTTCAATTTATTTTAGTAGTCCACACCTTTGCTTGAGAACGTTCAACTCTTAGTAAAACATCCCAGTCGGTTGCTCTGACATTTGTTCAAATTGTAGTGTTGAAAAATTTTTTGGCTTCTGATTTTCTCATATGTTCGATATTAAGATTTGTCTACACCAATATTATAAAGAGGAAAGATTTGATTGTTTGTTTGTTTGTTTGTTTGTTTGCACTGAATAAGCTCTGAAACTACTGAACCGATTTGAAAAATTCTTTCACTATTGGGAAGCTACACTATCCCCGGGTGACATAGGCTATATTATATTTTCATCTATACCAATATTATAAAGAGGAAAGATTTGATTGTTTGTTTGTTTGTTTGCATTGAATAGGCTCCGAAACTACTGAACCGATTTGAAAAATTCTTTCGCTGTTGGGAAGCTACACTATCCCCGGGTGACATAGGCTATTTTATATTTTTGAAAAAAATAGGGATCCTTACTAAAACTCCATTAACGTAACCCAAAGTGTAAAAAAATACCTTAAATCTACACCATATACCATATTTTTATTTTTTATGTTAAATACCCGTGCGAAGCCAGGGCGCGCTGCTATATATAATTGACTCAAAGAAACACAAACACTTTAAACTAAAACGATTCTAAATACAATCTAAACTTAAATAAAAGAGCTAAAATTACAACCAAAATTATTATAAATTTATTATAGGTAAAAAACAGAGCCAAGGCTGGTGACGTTACCTCGTTGAATAGCTATGCAAATTATCTGGCCGAGGTAAGGTAAGGTAACTTTCTCATTAAACATAAATATCAAACTTCAGATGTTTTAGGCTATATACTTGTTATTTGTAAGCAAAATCTAAATCTGAAAAGACAAAGGCTACGATAAGATTTGTATTGTTTTCATCAATCATTTAAAAACAATAGTCGGAAAGCAATTCAAAACGAAAGCGACATACACTTACTGTAATTCAAAGTTAAAGACCAAGAAATCGGATTTATATTAATAGGTACTTGAATAGTTTCTAGAATTTTCCTCGATTCAAAAGTTGTATCGTTTCTTCTGGAGTGCTGTAGACAGTGTTTCGAAGTTAACGCTTTTAGTTTGCGGGCTGAGCAAGAGTGATGATTCAAGACAGATTGTTCAGTTGCGTTCAGTTGTTAACTTTACATTCGTTCTATGTTCATTCTGTGCTACAACAAGTCGAATGTTTCGATTTGCACGAGTAATGTCAAAATAGAAGAATGTCCAAAGCAAATCACCAATAGAAAAAATGTCCAAGAAATAATGTCTAACATTAAACATTTCCAACAATAAAAACGTTCAAAAGTAAATGTGTCCATAAGTAAACATGTCCAATCAATATAATTAATCATCATATCCTGACTTGATCACAAAGGGACCATCTGGGGACCCTTTCAAACATTTATAATATTAGTTAGGATTTCATTTCAGAACAAATTATTTCTTACAGATACATTCAAAAACTTACAAGCGACTGATTAATGCTTATTAATTTTTTTAATATATAGTTCAAATTTACACTACTTTTCTTTTCAGTTCATACTAACAATAAAAATAAACTTTACTGATAAAAATTTGCTTTTCACTTTATGCTACATACGTTTTAGTTAAAATACAATTTGTAAAGTTACGAACAAACAAATGATCCCGTGTCCTTATTCACAGATCACACTAGATACCGCATTACGAGATTCGTTGTTCCTACAAAAAGTCCAACATATATAGCTTTTTTGGGAGGATTTTTGAAGACCAATCATCATCTTCAAAGCACCATCGAGAAATTGTTGGATAGTCATTAAGAACATAAAAAATCTAAACTCTTAAACTACGAAAACTCGTAGAACATACATGAGGTGTTTTCATGAAGCCCTCGGTATGAGGAACCTAAACTTTCCGGATTGACCTCACCGTTTGGACCATTCTGTAAATTAAAGAAACATCAACATAACTAAAAACTCGTATCTTTTAACAGATTTTAAGTCTCCCCGACAAATCCTTAAATATAATTCAAAAGCACCCTGCCCTACGATCCAAGGGTCTCTACCTCAAACTGCACAAATAAGTAATCTTTGTCAAGGTTAGAACATTTGCTCCGTTTGGGGAATTCTGTTGCAAAAGCCGAATATTACAAAATTTCATAATAATAAATAACAAAACGAATATTTAAAAAAATTAGAAGACCCTTGGTGGAGAGGAAATTGTCCAGCGTCGAATACGGGTGTTCTGAAACTCGTGTCCCACTCACAACGGTACACTGAACAATTTTTTTGTATGAGATCAAACCTGTAATCGTGAAAAAACACAGCAGTTCCATACATTTATGTTGATTTTGTTATACGTTTATATAATCACAATTCAACGCGGCAATTTTGCCAGCTATTTGGGCACGATGCCCGCTGCGGCTTATTACTTTAGTGTTGGTTATAGGTTGTTTATATATTTTGTTATTTCGTAGGTACTTAATTAGTTCAATATATTTAATTTTAATGTTATACATGTACGTTTTTGGAATGAAATACTGAAATACTGAAATTTAAATAAACATAAAGTTAAAAACGAAAAAAGGTCGGTACTGCTCTATTTTAAATATAGAACACTAATTTCTAAATTGTAATATTATTCTTTTCTATATTATTTTATTCATAATACTTTTCTACATATTAATTTAAAAAATATAAGGTAAAAAAAAAACAATTGATCCGTATTCCTATTGTACTTAATGCGACGTTGCAGCGGAAAGACACTACAGATTGGTTATTTTAGACACAGTTTATAAAATACTGAATTAAATGATTGGAGTGTGAATGGTATTTTTCTTTGAAACAGTTATTTTTTTCGTGATTTCGTGTTTGCTCCTATATTACAAAATTGTTATAGAATATGTAGGTAACAACCTTGAAGGTTGGACACGAGTTCCAGAACCTCCTGTATATGTTACATAGATAATAAATATATAAAACCTATCTTAGGTAATTATAAAGGTGTACAACTAGCAAAAAGCAGTTTACATCGACCATTAGTCCAAAGTGGGCACTAAATTTGTAGTAAATGGTGCAATGTGGTATTTTTCGCTTAAGTCCGATGGAAAATGGTGCTTCAATAAATCACAGGATTATTGGAGCCTAATTTTTGTAATTAAAATCATTTTGAGCCAGGCACACGCTGTTAATGGACAAAATTATGGTTATTTGATATTGATCTTATGATCCACGTCAAACCTTATTGTTCCGGTGTCGATTTATATGACCGTCCCATTAAGTGGTTGTTTCTTAGTATTATAAAAGGCGATGTATGTATGTTCCCTATGGACTTCAAAACAGCTGTACCCATTTTTCAGATTAGCCCAGTAGGTGAAACTGAAAAGTTTGGTACCCGTGCAAAGCCGGGGCGGGTCGCTAGTACTCCATACAAATGCATCGATTTTTTAATACATGTAGCAAGTTATGAGCCTGAATGCTTGCGTGACCACATCAGATCCTTTTATCTGTGGATCACATAATATGACAAGCTTTCTAAAAGATATTTTCAAACACGCAACGAGTCATACGTGAAATGACTGGGTGTCAAGAAGATTTAAATCAAACAAATAATATAAATGCGTATGAATTGTGTTTGTTCCCGTTCAACAATGTAAAGGCTAAACGAATTTGAATGAAGTTTGTTATGGAGGTAGCTTATACCCTGAATTAACCCTTTTGTAGGATCCTTTTTTCCCGGAAAAATATATGGTTTCTGTAGAGCAGGGGGTGAAACCACGGGGTTTACCTAGTATATAATAAATATAACCTAAATTCGATGAGCGTATATATGTATGGACTTTAAAACAGCTGTACTGATATTTTCATAGCATTTTGCGCGTTTGTATCGCACAGTACTCCGGCCGTCTAACTTGAGAGCCAGTTCCCATTCCGGGTCACTAACCTCCGAATACTGAAACGTTCATTAATTTTGACAACAGATAAATTCTAATACTGCCCTTGTCTGGCACTAAGCAAATGACAAAGACAGCAAAAGACCTAATCTGTCGTCAAAGTTAACTAACGTTTCAGTACTCGGGGGTAAGATGGTGGTCAAATCCCTACCTTTACAAACTTAAAGAAAAATACTTGTGCGAAATCAGACAACGCTCACTTTGAAAACCTCCTCAATTTCTTGTTCGCTTATTGATGTGGATGTTTATACCTGACGTGAACTCGAATTAGATTCTACCGTGACTACGTGATACTACGTGATGTGCTCATTAAAAGTCAACCCAATCTGAACGATTTGATTTGAACTCGTTAATATTTCAGTTATATTGGGTTGAATATTCGGTATAGAAAACTTCCCTTGATTAAACGACTTAGTCACGACTTGCTGATACGGTTTTATGTTCACGGAGTTGTTTTAGGTCCTACTTTACATAATGATACGACGCTGTAACACGCTTAAACGTACTTGCCGAAAAATACGTCTCTTTAAAACTAACTACGATTTCATGGAGTATCTACGCTTTAGGCCCGATTCACACGGGTGACGGTTCTCATATTGGAACGCGAACCTTATGCCCGTCTGCACTAAAATCATCAAAGATACAACGTAGCTAGCCCCCGAATACTGAAACGTTTGTTGACTTTGACAACAGATAAATTCTAGTACTGCCTTTATCTCGCACTAAGCAAATGACAAAGACAGCAATAGACTTAATCTGTCGTCAAATTTAACAAGCGTTTCAGTATTCGGGGGTAGGCATAATCTAAACTAAGTCGGACTCAGGCATGTCAATGGAATGGGAATGTCTTACGCATTTAGGCAACCTCCTAAGTTTGGTTCAAAGCATTTTACATTTATAATGTACGTCCTAGAGAGTTAAGTATGAACTTGGAGATGTCAAAGTTTAGTGCAGACGGGTATAATTGTGACAAACCACAGCAGTACCGACATATGTCACTAAAGTTGCGGGGACTGCCACTGAGAGGTTTACCCAGAGACAATTGACAAATGTCTAAAGATAATCCAACCCCTAAGCCATGTCAGAGCCTTCAGGCGGCTAAAAATCTGATACTAGGGCCAGCCACTCGGCCTATCCGAACTTACTTACTATTCCCCATGATTACGAAAATAATCATTGATGCCATGACGTGGTACGTACGACACATCGACAATACGGTAGTTTTTTTTTTTATACACTAGCTAAGTAAAAAAATGTTTTAGTAATATATAGTATACTATACTTATGTCCCGTATGTCCTAAAACTGCGATCACAACCACCAGGAGGTAGGGCAGCAGAGTCCTCTTAGTAAATGGTGAATATTCTACGGTCACCAAGCCACCTTCCAAGCACGTGTGTCATAATTCAGTATAGTGCGATCTCTGTAGCATAAAATTATAACTTCTTTATATGTGAATAAAAGTCAGTTTTTTCGTTGATCATTTCTATTTATGAGCAGGTTTTTTACGAAGCAATAAAAATAAATCATCATGACTAAAGTGATTAAAGTCTGTTACACTATTTTTTAACAATTATATTTAGTTAACTAAAAACACTGAAAATACAAATTGAAACTTATTAAAAACACAAGCAAACATTGAAATTATTTACAGACCAACAGAAAAAAAAAACAGATTAAAAACAGAGCTCAGGTCACTATCACTTTTTTGAAACTAAATATTTTTTTCTCAGTTTTAAAGGTATCGTTTAGTAACCTCAAAACAGTATACTGCCGTAGTAGTACGAAGATCTTCGTGATTCAGAATATGTATTTAACTCAATTTTGAAAAAAATATTAGGTGTGCCTTTTCTTCTTAGCACGGCAGTATAGCCGACCCTGTATAAACAATTGACACGGTGAGACGTGAGGCTCGAGTGGGGACGAGAGATAAAGCGCGGGCGTGCGCGGGAATACGTTATAATGGTCACTCTGCTGAGCTACGCATTCTTACCAATTCCGTATAATCTACATTATGAAACACTTAACAAGTAATACTCAATACATTTATTGCAAACATTATGTAAACTAGTAGTTCGCGCAGAACTGAGACCTCGCGACCCCTATATCTTCACAACCCCTGGACCGATTCAGCTCATATTCGAATTTAAAAACTGTATTGAAATGAACTACTTGCCTACAAAATTTCATAAAGACCGGATCAACGATTCGCAAGTTATCATCGGACAAATATATACATAAACATACAAACATACAAACAATCATACAAACATACATACAAATGCCAATTTGTCCCAGTAAACTCGCCAGTAACTTCGCTTCGCTCGGTCAATTACATGCAGATCTCAATTAGCATATTTAAAATAAGTCGTCATAATGACCCTGATTAAGTATGGCAATATCGTGCGGAGCGGGTCAATCTATTCCATAATTGTCTTATCTTTCAAAAATTCGTCTAGGGTATAGTAGGATTTCGCGAGTAATACAGCTTTTAGGGCTTTAGCAAATTCGAATTCATCTTCTATCTCTTTTATCTGTACTGGTAGTTTGTTGTATATTTTAGAAGCCATTGGGTTTGGTCCGGAGCTATGCATTGCTAGTTTAAACGGTGATACTATTAATTTGTGTTTTTATTTAGACCTTATTCGGTAATCTAGCTTGAGATAATCTTGTAAAGAATTGAGGGTGTAATTTGCGGTTGTCTTAAATATATATGGATGTAGTCGCTAAGATTTTAAATTTTATGAAACAAGATCTGTGAAATTTTGGTATTTTGATGTCGGGAAGTTTTATTTTTGCAAGTATTCGGATGCAATTCGCTTGAATCTTCGATGAACTTATGTACATATCGTTCCGGATATTGTGTTGTTAAGCGAAACCTTAATTTGAAACAGCAAATTTCAATTTCAAATTTATTTAAGAATTATGGTATGAGAGCGCGGTGAACGATTCCTTACCGACTCAAAATTAAACACCTAAAATTCCATCATCAGGGATAGGAGAACTCCAAAGCGAAGAAGATATGAGACATGTTAATGTTATTAATATTTAATTATACATAATAATTGTTATAATATTAACATTTATTTATTTAATATTATAATCATTCCTAAATTATAATCATGACAGAACTTTAGGTGTTGTAGATACGAAATTTTTCACCGCACTCGCGTTCATTAATACTTTAAAAAAAATACAATTAGCTGCTACAAATCAAAGTTCCGCTTGACAACACAATATCTGGAGCGATATGTAAGTACTTAACTTCATCGCAGATTCAAGCCAAGTCCATCTAAATCACATTCCCAATACCGTGCGGATTCATCTGTATGCAGACCGTTTAAAATTCATACATGCATGCTGCATTGAAATTCCTCCCTTCGCCAGTGAAGACTGACCGGAAAATACATGACATTTTTTGAGTTTTATATTACAAAAAAAAGGGTGAATCCTCGTGCCTAAACTAGATTGCCAAACTGATTTTTGGTTTAGGGTTTCGTATCTCAAAAGGAAATAAAGAACCTTTATTAATACGATTGCTTCGTTGTTCGTCTGTCCGTCGGTTTTATTTGATGACCTGGTCCTGGTCTTCCACTATCAGTTAAGTTCAGCTCCATCTCTAACAAGGGTTAAAAAACAGAAAGAACAAATAAAAAACAGAACAGGAACACAAAACTGAACCGGCTGTGATCCCTATTAAATAAAATTATAAAAATCACTGGCTCACAATATATTAATTAAGGAAAATTAAAGTCAATGCAGGGCTGTCAACACAATCGGCCAATCTTCTTCACTCAGGGATCCAGATGATAAAATTTTGTAAATGCATGAACGAAAACCATCAAAACATACTCAGACGGCTCATTACATTCTCCGATCCGTCTTATGAGCATGCAGGAACGCCTCCTTGAGAGAAAACATATCAGGTTCTCCCATGAGTTTATAATCCCCGAGGCACCACTCGCTGCTCAATACAAATCAATAGCTTGAAACTCCGGCCCAGGGTAAGTTGACACACCAGGAATCAACACTTCCACCGAGTTTTGTGCTGCTCAGACTTTTTTCACGTTCCGAAGTTCCTCGACGACTCTTCCTTTTATCTCGCTTTTGACGACCGTCTCGAATTTATCAGACCATTTCATCACCAGCAATTAATCTTCCTAATCCTAACTAATATCTTTGAAAAAGGTGAAATTAGCCCTGTCCCGGTCTGGATGTTTGTCGCGTTATCATGGCACAACGGATTTTAATAAAATTTGATAAGGAATTACTGTTTGTCACAAAGACGGACTGATTATTTCTACGTGAACGAAGTCGCCGGTAACAGCTAGTAATATATTAGCAGCCAGTAAAGTAATGGGTATGAATGGGAAGTAATGTTTTGACTTTGATAATAAGCCCTACAATATCTTCAATAATGTAATAATTTTCGTGTAAGACAACTGTGGATGAGACTAAGGCTTTTAATTGCTTACTTACGCTGTACTTTTTCCAGCACTACGCTCGTGGTATTAGAGTTATGAAAACATAAGCAATTTTTAAGCTTTTCAATTGCAAAAGTCAAACAATTCAAATAATTTATTTGCGGCATAATGGGTATACTAGCTCTTAATAAAATGCAGTTACACTTCAAGAGCCTCAACAAATTAAAAAAAAAACAAAAAAAAAAATGTAATGACGCTCTTGAAGTGTAACTGTTCACTGTTCAGTTACACTTCAAGAGGCCGTACCGTGAGGTGCTTATTACGATGATTGTTAGGTGCAGCCGACGACGCTGCGCGACCGTACACCTTGTCGCGCGGCGATACAGTTCGTGGTCGCGCAGCGTCGTCAGCTGAACCTAACAATCATCGCAATAAGCACCTCACGGTACGGCCCAAGAGCGTCAACTCAATCAAATATCTATCGCCTTTCAATCAACCAACAGTAGGGATGGAAGGGAGTGAATCTGAATTCGTCAAATTCATAGCTCTTTAGTAAGTTAGATTCAACGTTATTAGGACTAAGGATTTTTGAAAAAATGATTCGCAATCATTTTTGCTAAAATAATCGCACTATCTCTGTTTCGCATAATCAACATTTTTAAATAATACAGTTTGGACGTTGTTGTTAGAGCTGAAAACACGCATAAGTACAACGAACAACGTTTATTGGGAACTACAATGAAACCGCAATTATTGTTTTACCGTTTACCGGAATATATTATTAACACTGAAATATATATTTCAGTATATAATATATAACACTGAAATATATATTTCAGTGTTAATGATATATTCCTATAGGTTCTATAGTTAATTAATTATTACAATATGTAATCATGCTCAAATTAAATAAAAAAATTACCCAAATCATGTTTGATAATCAAAAGGGAAGCCCTGCCGAAAGGTTTTGGCGCGGTAGGTATTTGAAAGTTGTATTGCTGTCGCTCTGCTCTCCTTGCGTGTGATAGACAGATTTAGTGAATTTACCAAATTTATTTGATGAAATAATGGTTTCGGGTTAATAAACTGTTTTCACCCCCCAAATCTTATCAAAATCTTGCCGCAGCAGACCCGGCATAAGTAAAAGTCAATGTAATATATTGATAATGACTGCCCCGGTGGCTCAGTTGGTGGTGAACCTACGTTCTGTGATGCAGATGATAGGAGCTTCAATACCCACGTATCTAAGTATAACCTGCACACAACATTTTTTCCCAAGAGCATGACTTTCATAACTGCCTAACTGCGTATTTGACTGCCCTGGTGGCTCAGTTGGTACTGAACCTACTTTCTGTGTTTGGGGCGTGGGTTCGATTCCCATCTAGTACAAACATTCATGTGATGAATATTTGTGTTTGTTCTATGTCTGGGTGTTAATATCTATGTAAGTATGAATTTAAAAATATATATGTACGTATATCAGTCTCTGGCAGCCATATTACAAGCTTTGCTTAGTTTGGGGTCAGATGACCGTGTGTGCAATAATGTTCCAGATATTTATTATTTAATGTAAAATTAAAATCATGTTTAAAATAATTCGAACCTGGACAAGATTGGCACAGGGCCGGGATGAGAAAATAATATAATAATAAGAAAAGCGATTCGCTCAGGCCAATGCACGATTCTTTGGGCTGTGGTACCGAAATCACAATATTTGCATTGCAAACCCGCTGGAAAAATCTGAAATTGATTCCACCTATTGTTGACGGCGTGGCGTGGCATGGGCCATGCATATTTTTCCTTGTTTCATTGAAAACACTGCACTTTTTTTACGATAAAAAAACTTATGTCAGAGTATTGTAATAAAACGAAGCGCATATAGATTTAGCCTTTGTTGAGGCGTTTTGTAACATAAATAAACTATTTTGGTTTATGTTTTATCGACCCCAGACGTCGTATAGCGCCCGATGCTCGTATGAAAGAAGACCTGTTAAAGTCACGTCATTTGCGGCACTTTGAATACACAATATGGCGTCACCTCCACCCCTTTCACTAGTGATTTCCTACTACTTCAAAAACATTTGACAGTTTTTGACAGCTAGCATACTAGCTTGGCTGGGATACAAAACATGGCAGACATGCCGCAAGTGACCACGATACGTGAGCAAACAATACTTTGTGGCTGTTCCGCTATAGTAGATAATAAAGGTGCAACGTTTCGCTCATCGCGCGAAATTTCCAATTTTGTTGCTTTTTTTGTTGATTACAGCTTAATTACTCACCGTGGATTTATTGAATTTTGCGCCAATAAATAAGTTGTTTTAAGAAATTACGGGTAAAATGATCACCTAAATAACATTGGTTTAGCTACAAATCTCAATATGCTGATTTTCATCTTGGTTTTTGGTTTAGTGAGAAATATACTTATACTAGCTTTCAACTTGAATTTTTGGTTGGTGTAATTTCTTAATACGACTTATTTATTGTCGCAAAATTAGTTTTCATGAACCTAAGCTGAGTAATTACGCTGTCAAACACGCAAGAAAATTTGAATTTCGCGCGCTGGGCGAAACGTTGCACCTTAATCCTTATATGGAAGAGTGACAGCGAAATTATGAAATGAATGTATACATTGAACGACAGACCGTATTGTAGTCGGACAAATAAAACAAATTTATGTAAGATACGAACAAAAAGCGCAGTTTTTTTTTATACCTATCTACATACCTAACTTCAAGGATCTTGTATGCTTCGTCTAAGCCTAACTTTGTGTTATGTCTATTTATTGTTCAGTTTGCTAATTCATTTTGAGAGTGAAGGTTCGGTAGTCTTTTAGATAACATTTCCGAACGTCCATTAAAGGATTTGCAGGATTAAAAGGGTCCCCCAAACTATTTACGTGTCGTTTTTGCACTCAAACGTATTATGTTTGTTGAAGCTTTGCGCCTCGTTCCCAGGTATGCTCGGATCTAATTGGAGTAGTCCCCCTGATTAGGTACAGGTGTGATTAAGCTTTATAGACGTTGTTAGTGAATTCAACGAGATCGTACAGTGGCACAGACTTGATGAATTAATACACGTGTATAGTGGAACAATACATCTTTAAACTTATAAGCAGTTCGAACACCACTCTTTAAACTGGTTTTTGTTCGATAAAAATGAAGTCAGGAAGAGTGTATTATGTATCTAGCAGTTTTTTGGTGGTAAGTTCCACCAACAACCTCTTTAAACTGCTACGAAATAATATAATCATACCTGGCAACATGTTTGTACGTCCTCCTCAGGTTTTTAACCGATATATAATTATGAACGCGTATGAAATGCTGTAGACGAGTGTTAAACTTCTTTAAAGATAGAAAATTGTGCCAAGAGCGGCAGAATTTTATTTTTTACAAACAACGGTTTGTTTTTTTTTACAACGGTTGTTTGACATCATCTTGTTAGATCATGTTTGACATCATCATAAAGGTAGATTTCGTGCATCGTGGCTGAACGCAGCCACGCGTGATCTATCGCGCCCAGTTGGTCGGCCGCTTTTGAGATCTGTGACAGGCGTGCTCGGTGGCAGCACCATACATTTTCATAGTGCGAGTACTGGCACACCGGCCGTGCACGACAGCCACGCGTGATGGATTGCGCACGGCTCCCTACCTTAAGCGAAGATAAGATAAAGTCTAAGTTCTCATGCGTTTCTAAAAGGTACCGAGCTACTTTAATTTTGTTTTAAAATTTTGGAAAAAAGCCGAAGAGAGAGAGAATTAAATTCCTTTTTCATATTGCCAAATAGCGACAATAGAATGAGGTCGTGAAGTACTTGGGCACATTGTAAATGCGGTTGAATATTGACAACACTACTACTTCACGCGACATAATACATGTACATACATAAATCGCCTTTATATATAGGTTAGCGATTATCTGATTTTTGACTAGCGCACTACAGCCATCTCTTTTCATCTGCGCGCGAAATTAATAGCGCTATATTATTCTTAAGACTGAAAAGTCGCCGGTGAAATCGTAAGATGAGGATAGTACAAACATTCAGTACGTATATCTACGAGTACCTTAATAGGTAGCCAGTCAATGGACTATGCACATAGAAGGCAAGTCGTTCAAAAAACAATTTGACCATCGCTTCTCAATCAAAACGTGAGCAGAATCCAAAGCAATATTTTCAACGTGCATACAATATTCAAGTGGAGTTATTGAACTTACACGTCGCCGATTGCACTTCCATCGTTTCTTTACATAGCGATTCTACAATTCAGTTTTAAAATAAAATTTTACGAGCTTAGAGACCAATTGGAAAGTGCTGCATTGCTTTTATATTCAAGTTTTTTTTTGTGGTAAAAGCGACATGTATGTACTTGGTTCACTAAATACTCTGTTCTGTATTGATCAGCAATGTTTCTAGCGTAATTACTGATCAGATATTTAACATCTAATATCTCAGAGTTACGAGCGCAAGACAATGCCACGCAGTGTTTTGAACTGCTATAATTCTAAATTCTGGGTGGCATTGAACTATTATGGGCAAGCGTGACACTTACAATCAGGCGTGCGAAACACTTTTTTTGCTACTCAGATAAAAAAAAAACTTGATATACAGACTTATATATTATATTATATTAGACTTATATTTTTCCACTCGTGGGTAGTATATTAAATCCAATTTTTGTGTTTGCGCGGATTGCAACTACACGTACCAGTCATTAGGTAGCTTTGTTTAAATTTTCTGGTATATATGACTAAAGATATTCATAGCTTTTATTTTATAGTGATTGACACACACACAATATTTTATATTTATAGATTTCTAGCATAAATTGTAATAATTGCAGGACTTGGGCCCCAAAGCTGCGATCAGAACTACCAAAGTATGGGCATCAAACTCCTTTTAGTAAATGGAGAACATACTGCGATCTCGAAGCCTCCTGCCGCTGCAAAGCGACGCCTTAGACGTCCATTGTGACGCTTCATCCAGTAATGGACGTCTAAGAGATGATAAGATGCAGCATCGTTTTGACATGAATTCGAGGAACGTCTAATCGGTCTGGCAAGAGGTCTCGTGTCAGAAATGAATTAAGACAAAATTGATCTAGTTTGGAAATGTTATAGCGCGGAGGCTATGTGAGTTACAAAAATAGTGCTTATATCGCCGTATCGGGCATCTCGCAGCCAGATTAGTTTCTTTTCGTCATAGAATTCACGTCAAAACTAGAGAAGCCTGACTTCTCACATCATTTTTTTTCATGCATTCAATGGCCACGGCGTAAAATTCTCCGCACACAAGTCCCTGAAAAACATTTTCTTAGACCTTATAACATAACATGATCATTGACGATCATTGCCTATTCTAATTAATTTATAAATTAAATATTCAGTCATAATACAATACAATAAAAACTTACATAACGTTTTGAAAGCAGTCCGCAACGAATACACAAACTACACACTACATAAGTAGAACTACACAGGTATATAGAATATTACGTCGGTTACCTAAATAAGAACACGGCTTGCTCTGCCTCCAGTAGGTACCGTCGCGAACAAAAGTGTGTGGCTTGTCTACGCTGCAAAGCGCACGTTTTTTGAATTTGTTAAGGTTGTATAATCTTACTAATTTAGAACATTGCGCGATACTAGATCTGCTAATGAGGGACACCACCTTGTTAATTCGGCAATATAGGCCGCCACATAAGAGAAAAATAAGAAAAAAAAACTTACCAATTTTATTGCCAAAACACTCGTAGAATCCGAATCAGAAATATGCTATATGTGCTAAACAGCATTATGATGTGTTGAGGTCATTTTTGTGACACATAATATGATATTGCTCACCTGCTTACCCTTCAATATAATTAATGTTACTGTTGTTGCAAAATTAAATTATTTATTTATTTTTTCTTTCTTTCAAATATGGTCATGTATCAATATTGGATAGTCAGTGGGTTGAAAGAGTTCATTTCAACCATTGGCTTCAACAGGGATTATACATTTTTAACGATTTCAAAAAGAAGGAGGTTTTTTGTTCAGTGTAAAAAAAAAAAAAAAAAAACTTTCGACGTTCTCTTGTAATTTTTAATATTAAATCCTGTTTACTCTGAATCAGCCCTTAAACATCCCACTGCTGGGAAGTCAGCCTACCTTCGAAGTGCGGGTTGGTGGAAAATCCTATTTAGAAGGGCGTAATTTTTGTTTCCATTAATTTTAACAAAGTAATATTATTTGTTCAATAAATAATTAGTTATTTACAGAAAAATATTATTATGGTTTGAAAAATTGATTAAATAATACATATTTTAAATTGAGCCTCAGTAATTATATTGTAATGTGTTAGTAATCTTCAATAGCCTGAAAATGCATGAACGAGACCACTTAAGACCATCATTAAGACAGGATCTTACTACAAAGTAGCTATCGTCCTTCTAAACAGTATTATTAATATATGTATACAATTCCTATACTGTACTATATTTTGTAATAGGTAAATTGTGTTTGTCGTTGCGACGATACATCGGTAGGCTGACATCGTGTCCCGTAATGTTTCGGTTTTTCAAATTACGTTACTGAGCATAGCCTCCACGCTCGGTACAACGAATATACTCCAGCATATACTAGTGTGTTGCCATTAATAGAAATTTTCCCAAGCACTGGGGAAATTAAAGTTGACTTTGAATAATTTCTAAATTATTTTTAACTAGCTTGCTGGCACGGCTTCGCCCGGCTACAGTTAAAAAAATACCCAATATCACATCTTTATGGGTTGATTTTAGAAAAATGCTGAGACATGCCTTTCTTTATTTTTATGCTTATTTAAACAGAGGGTCATTGGCTTAGCATTAAATAAAAACCCTACTAACTTTGGAAATATATTTTACCCCTTTAGAAGTGGAATTTCGCAAAATCCGTTCTTATTGTTTATCTAAGCTATTTCAGGAGTATTGGTTTTTATATTTCACGTCTCTAATATGCTATTTGGTCCGTGCGATGATTCCTAGAAAAGGCTTGTTCTTTTATATATATTATAAAGATGTTGCAATTACAGTTGATTTATTGCAATTAATCAGCATTATATTTGGACTGCTAGTATTTTCTGATCAATTTTAAATTTAGATAAACAGGACTGTACTATATGGTAATATAATTATGGTACCAACAAAAGTAACAGAATTTTTCAAAACCTTTTTATAAAGAGTTTTTACATCTGCGTCATTCCTTACAATGGAATATCTTATGTCATAGAGTTACTAGCACACTACTTTATGGTGCGAGTACTTGTATTGAAACCTGAGCAAGCGAAGGATTCTATGATTCTGATAGTATCCTGAGTGTAGCGAGTATTTCAAAGGTACGAGACGCAAAAAAACTTTGCTGTCGAGCGAAGCATACAACTTTTCCGTCAATCAGAGAAAAAAATTCTAGGATGATGGAAAGTGAATTTAAAAAAAAGAAAATATTTTTTTTTAATTTTTTTTTTTCATTTTCTCGTCCTGCTGGCCAGTGCGATAATTCTAAATATGAGGTTGTCGCACTGAAATAAAATAAATACTAATGCATTTTCAGTGGACTGGCGGTATAGAAAATCACTGAATAGAATGGTTCGAATTTTAAAAACTCTTTCCCCGCTAGCGGATTAAATGCAGTTTTTGAGTTTTTTGGCGGGAACGTGAAGAATTCATGTCGCGTCATTTCATTATTTTCCAAAACTTCTGTTATTTCGAGTGTTAATGTGTAAAAACGGTGAATTTTTACCCGTTAGGAGTTCGTGAACATGCACGAGTGTTGGTGAATGGTATAATATCGTGAAACGTGAATTTTCGTGTTGTTTCCAAAACTCCATAGAAGGCTCTAGTAAAGTTTTCGCCACTTTGACTTGACCGTGACTTGATTTGCTCGCTTTTGACCGTAACTATGACTTGTTTGATAATATCTAACAAAACTTGAGAATATATATGTATACTTGACACTGGCAAATGCATAAGACGTGCGACGCCATATTGCAAAATGCAGTTTTCCTTTATATTCAATATTTTTTATTGATTAGAAAGGTTCTAATTTTAAAAACTCATTCCCTGCTAGCGGGTTAAATGCAGTTTTGCTCTCAGATATTGTATATCTGACGCATCTGTATTGTATTGCTGTGCATTTTTCACAACAGAGCCATCTAGCCCCAAACTAAGCAAGCTTGTACTATGGGGACCAGATAATTGATAAAATACTTAAATACTTTTTTTTTGTAAACACATACAAGGAATACATAGAAACACACAGTCAAACAACATACATCGACGTTCATCAGACAAATGTTCGTGTTGGGTAGGAATCGAGCCCACAACCTACAGCTCAGAAGGTTGAAATCCTTCCACTGAGCCACAAGGATAGCCTTATTTATTTATTCATTTCCAAAAAACAAATAGTAAGCTAACAGTAAGTTATACCAAAACGCTTACTATCTTAAACAATGAGTATAAAATAACTTAAATTCTCTAATAATAATAGGGATGTTATCACTAAATATGTCGATATGCTGGAACTTGTGCGTAAAATGATTGAGCACGACCAAGACTCTAGTTGTAGGTGCTTGCCTAGATTTCGAAAGATAAACCGAATATTTTCGAGCTTGTGAGCTGAAAATGACTTTACTCTCGCGGAGCACAGCTTTTCGCGTCAATGACGAGCAATTACTGCAAGAAGCCTAGTATCATACTTAGAACTTAAAATAAATAAAAACGAGCTGGTTAGGGAGGTGTATTGGGCTCTGAATTCAAAACACTTTTACTCACTAGTGAGGAAAATACAGTTTCGCTCTCTGGAATTGTTATTGGGTTTTACGCACCAATTTTTTCGCATCTTTTCAAGCCAGGTAGGAGAATTTATATTTTCTAACGCAAGGGAAATTGAATATCCCTATGGCAACTCTACGTAGCTTTACATATAGACTGCATAGTGCTTGCAACACGGTGAATCGATTTTGAGCATATGCGGGCTGTACAAAGGGTACTACTTATTTGCATTATGGTAATGCGCCCAATATAGTAACGAAAGCGTATGTCGACTGAAACACAACTGTGAAATAATAGTACAAATCTCTATTTTACATATTCAGAGACAGTAGAATGAGTTTATGCAGGAACGTGAAGAAAGCATGTCGCATCATTGTATTATCTTCAAAAATTGTGTAATTCCGACTGACTCCTAGCGTCCTCTTACTCTGTAGTAAACGGTGATCATGCTGCGATCCCCATGCGTGGGGATTATGGCAACCCATCCCTTTTTTAAGGGCGAGTCTTTTGTTCAGCAGTGGATGTGTTCGGCTGTTGATGCTGATGATGAGCTATTTCGAGTGTAAAAACGGTGGATTTAACTTTGAACCTTCACGAGTGTTGGTGGATAATATAATACCGTGAAACATTACTTTTCGTGTTATGTCCAAAACTCCGTGGGAACCTCAAGTACAGTCTACACCACTTTACTGGGGCATGACTTGGACTTAATTTGCTTGATTGAGATTATTTTATTCTACTGTACTTGAAATTTTACAAAATAGACACCGACTAAATACACTTACGTGCTTAGTGTGTAGGGCTTAAATTTAAAAGTATGAAAAACCGAACAAGAGCGATTTTAAATCGTGCACCGAATGCTCCGCACAACTTTTTTTTACCTAAAATTAATAACTATGATTACAAACTGAACTTTGCAGTTGAAATAATGGTCCATACATCGATGTACGTCGCGGTAATTTCTCCAACTTCAAATTTAAGTTTGTAATAGCATTTGTTTTTTAATTACTTAGTTTCAGAATAATTCCTTTACTTGTGCTGTAAGACCTTGCTTATAGTCAAATTTCATGATTCTAGATCAACGGGAAGTACCGTAGGTTTCGATATACTTGGCAATGTCAAAATATTCGGCATTCGTTTTTTTTTTTTTTTTTATTATAAATTCGAAAGTAGCTCTGTTCCGTCAGAGACCTACTCCACCTAACTGTCCTGGCCACCACCACTAGAGTTTAATTATACGAGATCCAATGTCTTCCACAATTTTTTCTTCGTCGGATCTCAGTATTTCAAACTATATCGCGTTATAAAACACTTTATATGTAGGTATTGGTGGAGGAGGACGGCTAAAAAAAAAAAAAAACTATATCGCGTAACGTGATCCCTAATATATCGCAGGCTAAATCACAGTAAACATATCACATCACACTGTTCGAGGATCATATAGTAAAACAATGTATTTTTGTTGATTCTAGCTATTAGACATCTTCTGCACTTCGCGGACTTCCTCACAAAGTATCTCGATTCTTCGTTATTTATCATCTACACCTTCTTCACACAATATAAGGTTCAAATATCGATGAAAAGTTGAATATAGACGGGCTAGTTACGGCTTTTAAAAGTCTCAAAAATGTAATTTCAAGAATGCCTATGTATTTTTCCTTGCTCTAGTGATAAGAACTCACGGATCAGACGGATAGATCCATCTCATTCACTCAAGTACTACATACTATATCATACTGTTATTAATTTTTTAAATGGATCTTTTTGATGAATTTTATGATACAGAACAAAAGGGACAAGCTTAAATGAAATTTTCCAGATATCGAGTTAAGGCACCAACACACGTCCAAGGGCCTCCTTTTAAATTATACATGCGATTTTAAGTTACCGAGGTTCAAGCATCCCAACGGCCCTCGATTCCGCTTATCTGCTTGATTTTGCCTCCATATCATTTCGGGGTAAATTGATTGAATAATGTTTCACTCGCAAAGGATTTTTATTCTCGTCAATTTACATGACGACAGTCTATTACTCTATTAGAAGAGTTTAAGTATGCATATACCGGTAATATGTTGCAATTTATGGTTGAAAAAGATATCGTTCTAGCCTTGTTTCTTATTTTATACGCCACCTGCTCGAAAATTACCAATTATGTGACATTCAAACCTCATCTAAAGTAAGCCATTTACGCCCTGCTGTTGAGTCGGGCATTAATATTGTACTGTATTTCATTATTACCCTTTAGACAGGTCAATAATATTGTACTGAATTTCATTATTGCCCGCTGAGTTTTTTTTTAATGTTTGCCGTTCTTAGCAATATTATTATAAATTCTAGCACCACCTTAGTACATACGTAAGCTTACGCCTGTACACGAACGCACACATGTGAATTACACCCAAGCAGTTATGGATCTCCCGCTTCTAATCCCCGAATACTGAAACGTTCATTATCTTTGACAATAGATTAATTCTAATACTGCCTTTGTCTAGCACTAAGCAAATGACAAAGGCAGCAATAGACTTAATCTGTCGTCATAGTTAACAAACGTATCAGTATTCGGGGGTAATAGGCATAGATAAAACTAAAATTAATCTTGAAATTAGAGTTTTGAAGTTTGATTAAAAGTATAAATTTATATATCCATAATAACCTACCATGTATAACTACGATGTCAATAAAACCAGAGTAAAACACTCGTACAACATAAGAGTAGACCATTTCAAATATTGCTAGGTAGAAATCGAATGGCAAAGGCGTTCAAAGGAAGTTTTCATAAAAGAGACGGAAAATAGCCGTAACGAAATCAAGGAACGACACGGAAAATATTTTGAATCGATGAAGACCGGCTTCATACAAACTGGAAACAGATTGGTAGGATATTGTATAGGGGTAAGGTCGCCTGGAAACAATTTACGTGTAGCGTCTAACGTTTCACAAAAGAGTGAGTGCATTGTTCCGCATTTAATTGCGGCACTCGCCTCTGGATGAACCTGGGATATTCCAAGATGGAATTTTTGAGGTTCTGTAAATCAGTTCGCAATTTTATTCATTTGCAACTATACATAGATTTCATCATTTTCGTAGGTAAGTAGTTCATTTAAATACAAATGTTTAAATGTTTAAATATAAGCAAAATTGGTTCAGGAGTTTTTAATTTAAAGTAAAGCTCGTGAGTTTGGTGCGAACTTATCGTTCTGTGACGAGGGCCAGTTACGGATCATTAGAGAACAGAAGACAACGTGTATATTTTTTGCGCTAACGTAATGTGGAAAATAAAGGTGGACACATACAAGAGCTTCCACGTCACAGTCGTGGGTCCGCGGTATAAGCCTCTTTCTTTAATGTACATACATAAATCCGAATTAAAACCGAAAGAGGGCCCGCAAATAAATAATGTTGCGTCGTTTTTCAGTGGTCTTAAGTCCCCTGGCGTTCTTTATACGCCCATGTTTTTGTAACCCTGGTAATTATGAGTAAGCAGACTGCGCCAGCAAATTTCGTGTCCCTTAGTTTTATTATTTTTGTCTGTATAATTTCTTGTGGATTAATAAGGAAAGTGGTGTTACGTTAGAATTCATTCATTCTCGTCAGCTGGAAGAAGTCCACTGTTCATAAAAGGCCTTCCCTTTAGAGTGCCACACTGAACGAACACACACTGATGATTTTGTATAACAAAATTAGAGAGTTTTAACTAGCAATAAAACTTACCTATTATTTTTCCAACGATATCCGGAATCCATGTTGAGTGAATCTTTTCACGGTTTTCTTGCCTAGCTGGCACCTCTCTTCAACACTCTGCGCAACAACATGATGGCGACACCAGAAGTGTGCCTTGCAATTTTTACATCATTATAGCGTCGATTTTCGTAACGGTTACAAGTCTTAGCTAGTTTAACACTTGAGTAGTATAAATTAAGTTTAAATTTAATATTAACATTAAATGCAGTGTTAAAACACTTCCTCCCTTCAATATGGAGTACGAAAATCGTGATATTTCAAACGAAACACGCGCGTCACGAAATCGTTCTCCAAGTTCGAGCAGTGTATCGGTGTAGCAGCATTTCAGCCCGATAAGGAAGCCGAGACTTTCCAGGAATGGCACTGTGATTTGCGTTATAAATCGTTATCCCAACAAGTGGCCTTTTTAACAAATCTGATAACTCAAAATAATGAGCCACGTCTAGGTACATAGCAAAATTTGCTGACTTTCCCAGCGGTCAATGAACCCGAAGTCCCTATTGATAATGGCATGGCTTTACGAAATTGTTAGAGTTGTCAAGTACTTTAAAAGATCCCCCATTTCCAAAGTCAGATGAGGCGCATTTATCGAAACTTTCCCAGTTACAACGTTTTAAAAGCAATGCTAAGCAATTCGATTTTCGCATCTCATAAAAAAAATGCAACTACCCCCGATTTCGTAGAATTAAATATTAACGACAAATTACGACATTTTAATGCATCTGAGGCTAGTGACGATCGCTTGTACTTGTCGGAGCGTACCTATGCGGCCTCAAAAAATGTTCTTAACGCAGAAGGATGAATTGAGCGCGACTTTGTAAAATTTAGTAGACTGGTCTAGCGTTTAGCTAGTAAAACTACGCTTACTTCTAAATCGCTATTCGATGAAATCGATCAAATATTCGACAGAGTCTTCAAATATACAATATAGACATACATATATGTTGCAATAGTTGAGCCGGTTGTATTCACATGCATAGGGAATCGTTTCGGTTCTTTAGTATCATTGTGGAGTTTTGCAGAAGATTCCACCGAGCATAGATAATCTCTTAGATGGTGATCTAGCTACCCACCTACAAAAATAGGTGGGGCTGAAAAACTAACAGGCTACGTACAGGCACAACAATAACAAGCAGGAGCAGGTAGCAATCAGAGGCGCGACTACGAAAGGACTTCAAAGCTGACGACAAGCAGGCAGATGGGTGGAACTTACATACCGATATACCACTTGCCTTTCAGTGTAGGAAAACATCGAGAGGAAACGAAGAAGAAATTCGATGGAGTATGTGAATCTACAACCCGCACTGGGCCAGCGTACTATTTAGTGATATGAGGACCGGTACGGCGCGCGGTACCACCACCTTGGTGTGCGCGCGCTCGCGTGAACCACAGTATATGACGACGCACCTTCGACTTTCCTGCTTCATACTGCGAGTTGCCCTGCCGGTAACTTTAAATTCTGCCTTGTAAGCTGACAATTTTGTAAATAAAAAATATTTTCCATTTGTAATTGTAACGCTGCATCTAAAGCTTACTAAATTTTAAATACATTAAGGAATGTAAGAAATACTTTTCATTGAAAACTAATTATAATTTAACCAGTCATAAGTTTTTAGACAAGCGCCTAGTTTAAAAAAAAAAATTAACCACTATTACTGTGTCGTTTCTAGTATCTAATTGACACTAGAAATTGTACTAAGTTAATTATTTTATGTTATGTAAAGAATTTTAATACTAACTAACTAAAACTGGGCCAGCGTGGTGGATCATACTTCGAGGGTAGGCTGATATCCGAGCAGTGGGATGTTTAAAGGCTGATACAGAACCTAGCAAATAAATAAATGCAAATTGCAAATTTTGGTGGCAAATCAATGTATCAAAGTATACTTACTGCCACAGAATTCTCCTTATAAATAGGGCTTACTGCATTAAGTAACATCGATTTAGATTTAAATTCGAAAAACGAACACTTTCCGATTGGTCCCTTACAAAAACACAAAAACTAAAACTTGGCTACCGAGACAGACAACAAACAATGCGAAATCATCAGAAAAGCGATAATTACGTTCGATATCCCGAGGGATTACAAACAATTCTTCGTTATCTTGAAAATGTGAGTGTTTTCCATTTTACCATTAATTAAGGCTGTTTCAAACAGAATCCTGCTTTTTTCTGTTTGTAATTTTATCGCTATTGTTTAAAGGCATCTTGAATGATTTGTGTTTTGTATCGAACATGTGGAGTTTCCTGGGTAAGAGATCAGCGGTAGGTCAAGTTCCATTTTTCAAACAGGTTTCTGTTTGTAATTTTATCGCTATTGTTTGAAGGCATCTTGAATGATTTGTGTTTTGTATCGAAAATGTTTAGTTTCCTGGGTAAGAGATCAGCGGTAGGTCAAGTTCCATTTTTCAAACAGGTTTCTGTTTGTAATTTTATCGCTATTGTTTGAAGGCATCTTGAATGATTTGTGTTTTGTATCGAACATGTGGAGTTTCCTGGGTAAGAGATCAGCGGTAGGTCAAGTTCCATTTTTCATACAGGTTTCTGTTTGTAATTTTATCGCTATTGTTTGAAGGCATCTTGAATGATTTGTGTTTTGTATCGAACATGTGGAGTTTCCTGGGTAAGAGATAAGTAGTAGTTCAAGTCCCATTGGTATACCTATACCTATACAGATCAGTTGTAGGTCAAGTTCCATTTTTCATACAGGTTTCTGTTTTTTTCTGTTTGTGATTTGATCGGTATTGTTTCAAGGCATCTTACATTAATTGCTTTTTATATCGAATGTGTGGAGTTTGCTGGGTTAGAGATAAGTAGTAGTTCAAGTCCCATTGGTATACCTATACCTATACAGATCAGTTGTAGGTCAAGTTCCATTTTTCATACAGGTTTCTGTTTTTTTCTGTTTGTGATTTGATCGGTATTGTTTCAAGGCATCTTACATTAATTGCTTTTTATATCGAATGTGTGGAGTTTGCTGGGTTAGAGATAAGTAGTAGTTCAAGTCCCATTGGTATACCTATACGTATCGTATAAGGATTTCAGGTAATGTATGGTGTTTGTTTGTTATTTCATCGGTATTGTTTGTAGGCATCTTGAATTAGCTGCATTATGTTATCGAACGTTTGGAGTTTGCTAGGTTATGTTTGCAAATACAACATACACACAGATATAGCAATTTTTTTTAGGAAATTTGTTAACACACTTGGAAACACTTAGTGATTTTATATCTTCAATAAAATAATAAAAAATGCGGGAGTGAGACAACTTTACTTTCGATGCGAACTATGGCTAAAACAAACTTGACTATAGATTTTCAGAATTTACTGTATGGTATTAGTATTATTCCATAGCTTAGAAAATGAGCCTGATGCGATAGGCTTAATACCGTAGATTAAATTTTATTAGTTTGTTGTCACTAAATACTTAACAGTTTATATAGATTTAAATATATTTAAATTTAAACTTAGTTTTACCAAAGACTTATAGAGGCTTTGCTAATTTATTGCTTACACAATATCAAAGTAAAAAAAAGTATCAAAGCTTTTAGGCTGTATTAAGTTTGTACGTATTTTTTATATATAAACTCTATAAAGTGTTACAGGTATTTCCAAGAATCTGAAATGGTGCGTGTAAGACAAATGTGGATGCTACTAAGGGTTTTAAGTTGGTTTAAGAACTCGAACTATACATTTTAAAGAATCTGCTCGATAGTATCACAGGTAGGCACGACTTCATCGTCAATTTAACACTAAATCCTGATTGGTTGAAATACGACTGTTACAGTGGTTGAGTAGCTTAGTGAGCCTGGGGACGCCACAGCCAAACGGATAGCGGCAGGTATCTAAATTAGTCCAGTAACATCCGAACGATTGAATTGTCCCAGTTGCGTCATTGCGTTACCACAATCGAAATTAGACCAGTGGTAGCACATTGTTCTGAGGACGCACTATCAATTATCCGATTGCGATGTTACTGATACCTGATAAAAGTGTGTAAGTAATTGGGAAATTACATTACATTATCAGCCATAAGACGTCCACTGCTGAACATAGGCCTCCCCCTTAGACCGCCACACCGACCGACAATGTGCCACTTGCATCCACCGGTAATATTAAAACGAGTCAAATTTTGATCAAAAGCTGGAATAGTTTTTGGGTCGTGACAGCAAAAGCTCCGATCGAGCATATTTATGAGACTAAAATTTTAGCAGACTTTGATAATGATCTGATCTAATGAGGAGCAGGAGCTCATCTCATTTTCAAAATTAATGATTTAATTAATATACATTTTTTTTTTTATGTATTATACTATTCAGCGTGGTAATGCCTCCAGCAGCATACTGGATAGGCTGCAAACAGATAGCGAGCTTGAACTTTTGGAATATCTTGATTGTAGTGGTAGGTGTTACAAATTCCTCCGGCTCCCAACGTCCACATCTATACAAATACCTAATTTAGTGTCAGCTATGTATAGATATATCCGTTAGTTTAGTTAATTAATCAAAATATAGAAGTTCCTAATGATAAGCTTAATTTAAACTTTATATACTTTGATATAATGTTTAAAGACTAAGTAAGTTTCTGTTAAGTTAATTCTTTTGATGCTATGTTCAATTTTTAAATAGCGAAGCGAGGGTAGCACGAAAGGAAGGGAGTGTGTTTGGGACGATGAGAACGGCAGTCGATTAAAGGACGTCTTGCAAGTATCTTCGTTTTTCTATTCCATCATCGCCTGGACCAACATCGTAACATAGGGCTCTCTACCTTTACCAGTTATTCAACCGTCAAGCAGCAGTATGCAAGCATCACTGTGTTCCAGATTGAAGGAAAATGTTTCCAGCGTAATTACTGGGCATCCAGAGATTTAACTTCTAACACCTCGGGGTGACGAGCGCAGTGCATTGCCGCGCATAGTTTTGATCTGTTGAAGTTCAAAATTCTGGGTGGCACTAAACTGTTATGGGCAAGTTTCATGTTTTCACTAATACTTTAGTATAGTTCATGGATTTAAATATAATTAAAATCAAACTATGTTTTTAAAAGACTTACAGAGGCGTTGCTAGCCTGAAGAAGTTATTCACACAATATTGGCGTATACAATATTTTAGACTGTGTCTAGTTTGTACGTATTTTATTATTATGTTAAATAAAGAACTTTTAAAATAAAAAATAATAAAAACATTCCATTGTAAGTACTTAATGTTATCCATTAATGCAGAGCTTAGAGAATCAGTAACAAAATTGTATTCTACAGGTATGATCTATTACGCTGGTAGCCTCTATTCCATTTGACAGTATCCAAATAATTACCGGATGTTTTTGCGAAGCGGAAATGACGTGCCGAATTGACAGTAATCCGAAGGAGACAATGTTCCGTTTGTAACGCAATTTCCTGCGAGCTCGGATCAAAGCTCAGCTATGAACCATGTTTTGTAAATACAAAATTGTCAATACCTAGGCATATTCGGAGATTCGCTTGCTGTATTTATTATATTGGTTAATCACACTAATATTATAAGTCCGAAAGTTTGTGTGCAAGTGTTTAAGTATGTAAATATGTAAGTGTGTTTGTTCCCGTTCAACTCTGTAACAGCCGAACGGATTTGGATGAAATTTGGTATGGAGGTAGGTTATTTCCTGGATTAACACATATATGCTACTTTTTATCCCGAAAAAATTAATCGTTCCTGTAGAATAGCGAGTGAAACCGCGGGGTGCAGCTAGTAATCAATTTAATATCTTTATAGGCTTTTCCTTTCATAAATAATCATGTTTATCATAGGATCGTATAGTCATATTAACACTTTTTTTTTTTAACTAGGCATGTGCAATTTTACCCCACAGCCTTAAAAGGAAAGTAATGTTTTTGGAGTGCTTTTAGTTTGTTTTTATTATAATGAAACAATATTATTATATGAAAAACAAAATACCCGACTGCTAAATGTAGTTTTACACTACAGGCTTAATGATAATGAGTAATTAAATGACACCTCACTCCTCAAAATCTGTAAAGCCGCTTAGCCTATAAGAGGTAATATAGGAAAATGTAAATGTATGTTTGTATGTTTTCCTATATTACCTCTTATAGGCTAAACGGCTTGTCCGATTTTGAGGAGTGAGGTGTCATTGTATTACTCATTATGTCTGTAGTGACAAGCTACATTTAGCAGTCAGGTATTTTGTTTTTCTTTGAATAATATTATTTGTTTAATTATAATAAATATTAACAAAAAAACTATATAACTTACGTATCCTCCTACACAAAATGAACAGTCTGATTATCTGTAGGTATTCAATGGTCTCGTAATCAAATTAACTAGATTTTCGAGAATATTCCTTTAAAATTAAGACTTTAATTATGGTTTATTCCACTCTTGCCTATCACCATTAAATTTATGATAAGTCACTGGTTTTCGTTTACTTTCAGTGGAGCTAAGTGGAACGTAGCAGTACCCAGTATATCGTAGCACGCTACGACCGCTACGAAGCTTGCTACGTAAGAGGCGTACGTGCTACGTATTTTTTTCTCTGCTATGTCCTTACGTTGTGTACTTAGCTAGTGTAAAATATTGTAATATTTCAAGTGATGTCAAATATTTCACAACTAAACTAAGTCTCAGTCATAGTCTAGGTCTAGCAAAGTAAGTCACGGTCAAGTCCACGTCATGCCCCAGTAAAGTGGTGGAGACTTTGCTAGTGGTTTTTATGGAGTTTTGGAAACAATACGAAGAGTCACGTTTCACAACATTGTACTATTCACCAGCACTCGTGCAAGTTCTCGAACATATAATGGATAAAAATCCACAATTTTTATACATTTACACTCAATATAACACAAGTTTAGGAATATAATAAAATAACGCGACATGACTTCTTCACGTTCCCGCCAAAACTCCAGTTTATACTTTTCTTACGCATACAAAACATAAATAACTACGTGTTTGTGTACTGAGGGACCAACCTGGAATTCGCGAAATATACTACGTAACAAAAACTTTCAGCATAAGTATCCGAGCTAAGCCTAAAGTAGCAATTTCAATGTTCAATATCACACTTTGTTAAGCGCAACATTAGCCTGATCGTACACTCAGCTGTTGCGAGACTGCTGGGGCTTTACAGTGTTATTGTCAGTACAGAAAGTACTGTACAGTACGGAAAGTAGGTAAGGAAAATTCTTATTTATTTTTAAATTAAAAAAATTGTGTTATTGGTTTCATGTGGCCTATAAAATATCGTCAACCACGTTGTGGTCATCAGTCGTCATTAATGCCATACCTTCTTTTAAGATTACAATTCTGAGGTACATATGAAATATGAAAATTACAATGAAAACAGAATGTTCAAGAACGGCTAAAAAAATGACAGTTTTAACCATAACTGATGTATTTTCTAAGTATATAATTTTATTTGATTTCAGAAGTTAGTTGCAATGCCGTATTGACTCTCTTTTGTTGAAGTCAGAATTCTGACCTTTGTCAACTAAAACCCAATTTCTATACAATCCAAAACATGTCCAACTTCTTTCCAAACACGTTGTACGTGTGCAATCGAGAATCGACTTCCTTATTCAGAACCTAAATGCTAGAATGTGTAATACCTACTTACCATATTACAGGTACAAAACAAACATCGTTAAAACGATTAGTATATTTGCAACGTACCTGATCGGATTATTTGGCAGGCATTCAGAAGAAGGCCATGGTGTTAATAAATGGTAGACTGTATCTGTACCTAATTAGGTACAGATACAGCTAAATGCTAGACTGTATCTGTACCTAATTAGGTACAGATACAGTCTACCATTTAGGTTCTGAATAAGGAAGTCGATTCTCGATTGCACCTTATCGGATTATTTGGCAGGCATTCAGAAGGCCATGGTGTTAATAAATGGTAGACTGTATCTGTACCTAATTAGGTACAGATACAGTCTAGCATTTAGGTTCTGAATAAGGAAGTCGATTCTCGATTGCACCTGATCGGATTATTTGGCAGGCATTCAGAAGGCCATGGTGTTAATAAATGGTAGACTGTATCTGTACCTAATTAGGTACAGATACAGTCTAGCATTTAGGTTCTGAATAAGGAAGTCGATTCTCGATTGCACCTGATCGGATTATTTGGCAGGTATTCAGAAGGCCATGGTGTTAATAAATGGTAGACTGTATCTGTACCTAATTAGGTACAGATACAGTCTAATAAACCGATCCAAATAATCCGATCAGGTGCAATCGAGAATCGACTTCCTTATTCAGAACCTAAATGCTAGACTGTATCTGTACCTAATTAGGTACAGATACAGTCTAGCATTTAGGTTCTGAATAAGGAAGTCGATTCTCGATTGCACCTGATCGGATTATTTGGCAGGCATTCAGAAGGCCATGGTGTTAATAAATGGTAGACTGTATCTGTACCTAATTGCATTCCTAGTGTGTAGTGCAAATGTAGTAAAATCATCGTATTTACACTCCGTTTGCGAATAAGAAGATTTTAGTGATAGCTTTAAGCGCTCTATGGTTTATTGTTTAAAATTAAGCTACCGCTTAGCTGGTATTGGTTATACCCATAATTCAGAAAATATTTGTAAATAAGTACTAAGTACGAGGTCTGATTGCCAAAAAAAAATACGATAGCAAAACAGAGCGGAATATAGAATTTAGCTTCTTTTTGTCTTCCACTTTGACTGGCCCAGATAATCTATGTTATTACAATTTTAGTTCAATAGTGCAGAAACTCAATTTACATTTATGTACCGACCATAGTGCAAAGGTTCACTCCGAGGTTCCACTCTGCTTCTAATATCCGCTGTCTAGTCGTTCGAGATCTAATCTCGTCCAGGGCTTCGTCGGGGATGTGGTTAGTATTCGCAATATTGACTTCGGTAACATCATTGACTTCTTAATTTTAAAGATTTTTTTAAACATTTTAAATAAATAAAAAATCTTAAATTCAAGAAGGATAAAACTAACTTTTCTTTATTATCTAAACTTGCCTTTACTAAGTAAACAAAATACACACAAACTAAAACTACCTAAACTACTTAGCCTACTGCATAAAACGAACAGTTGGATTACTAACGGGACTAGTTGTTACCCGCAACTTCGTTTGCGTGGACATAGAAAAAGTATTCTATGTCCGTCTTTGTGATATACAGTAACTCCTTATCAAATTTTATCATGTTCCGTTTAGCCGTGATAACGCGACAAATATCCAGACAGAGAGGCAAAGTTAGTTCCTATAGTTGGGTAGATGGCGTTGATCCATTGTTGTGCATTTTTTGACGCTTTATACGGACATAATTTAGGTAGTTCTGAATCGCGCATGCGAAGCTTTTTCCTCGAGACGAACGTATTCATTTTCATTATCTCGAAGCTTTATTGGTCCTGATATGACTGCGGCTATATTCCTCAAAATTATAATATTAGTGGGGATCGTGAGGACGAGGATATATGTTGCGTTGCGGCATTTATATTTACAGTGAAAATACAGTTATAAGTAATATTGTAGAATTTTACAAAATCAACACAAATTTCATAGTTTGAATCTGTTTACTGCCAGCTGTTAGCCGCTTTCATATTATGCGTTTTGTCTCCAGACGTGCTTACAGAATTCCAAGAAAAAAGGCCATTAATAATTTTAATCCAAGTCCATTTTTTTAGAGAAAGTAGACGCTTCGCATATTTTTGCGGCTAATTTTATACGGATTTACTGCCAAAGGGGTCATTTCATATTACCTTTTTATCATATTCTGCTAAAAAAATAATATTTTAACGTTCTCTATTCAAACATATTAAAATCACGTCAAATTTCAAGAACATAACATCCAAAATTGCATCTAAAAAGAACATCACAGTCATGGTACCCAATTCACCACACTCAGGTAAACTCACATCTCGACTTTGAACCTTAAGTGCTAGATCGGCTTATCTAGAAAATCAAGCAAAGCCAGCTCTCATTAGCGAGTACTATGTTCTTTGAATCAATGTGATGCCAATTTGCGAGGATGCTTACGTAATTTAATCCTAACTTCCTATTCCTAAGTAATATTATAAATTCGAATGTAGCTCTGTCTCTCTGTTTGTCTGTCTGTCTCTCTGTTTGTCTGTCTGTCTCTCTGTCTGGGTGTTTGTCGCGTTATCGTGGTTATACGGCTGAACGGATCAAGCTGAATTTTTGCATAGTTATAGTTTAAGGGTCGGAGACTGATATAACCAACTTTTTTTTGTACGTCCACGCGAACGATGTCGCGGATAACAGCTAGTAGTATACGAAATGTAAAATAAAATTGTACATAATTTTAACTATCGCTAAAATTATGTAAAATTAATGTTTGCGTTTCTGTCTGTTCGTCTACTATTTCTGTTGCGTATCGCTATTCATCCGATTGAATTGAAACTTTGGCCAAAGGCCGCCCAGTATTGCCACTACGAGTACAAAGTCGCTGGTATCAGATAGTATCTTAGATATATCCTTTGTATCTTTAGTTTGCACGCATTCGGTGATATTGGCGGTCTTTGAGCCATTTTCGGTAGCTCTCCGTTATTCTATATTTTGAAAAACAGAAACATGTTATGTATTATTATGACGGCTACATTCTATTAATATTTTACCATTCAAATAGACACCTATGTAAGTAATGTTTGTTTCTCTTGCTTCTACCGTTTGTTCCGTATTGTCGTAGGGGATAAAGCTGCCAAAAATAAACCTTTAGTGTGTTAAGTTGAACCAACTTAACACCTTCGAAAATTTGTATCTATTCTCTATCTATTTTCTTAGGAATAATGATAAATTTTATTACCAAAAATTATACACATATTTACAATAAAATATAACCTACCTACTTAAAATTAAAATAAATTATAAACAAAAATAAATAAATACAAAAAACCTAATCTACAAGCCCCTTGGTGGAGGGGAGTGTGGCCAGAATGCTGGCAGCATAGCCACGCTGGATGGCAATGCTGAGTTTTTGCCCAAAATAGGCCACAGCATTCCGGTCACTCGTCACCTCCACCAAACGTTTGGCCAGGTCCCTATATTCGTGACCGGCCGGCCCCCATTTTCTTAGGTAAGACTAATTTTATAACAGTCTAAGTTAATTTGTCGCGATCGAGCCTATAGATAAGAATGCTTGGGTACCAGTGATTGTACGATATCCTCATAAAGTTACGGCCCTTTTAATATCCACCTGCAATCGGAATTATAATTAAATTTATTGACCTCGATTTTGAAATCCTTTCTATCTTCCAATGTATTTTCAAGTCGCCAGAATATAAAAGACAAGATACGGGCTGAGGCACAGGTATAGAGAATGGTTAGTTAGTGTTGCCGCAATACAAAAATGCAAATGAAAAATGATTTATTTCTGTAGCCAAAACTTGCTTGACTAAAGGTAGGTCTTCTAGTAAGTAAAAAATACCTGTGTCAGAAGACTTCGCTCTTCCATAGCCATTCCGTAACATTTTGATGGTTACAGGTAGGTAGGTTTATTTATAATTATATTTTTACTAAACATATTATTAAGTTTTTAAGTAAATAAGTGGATAATTATATCTAAGAAAATACAGTAATTTATATGTACATTTTTGTGGATTTGTGTATGGGGTGTGTGCGAATAAGAGATGTGTGTGTATGTGATGTGTGGGTATGTGTGTATGTGAGCATCATCACTCCGATCATCAAAAAGTTATTATGAAAAGGCACTAAGCCGAAAAGGATCCATAATAGGTATTCTCATCATTATATTTCAGGCTTGGTCTGTATTAAATATCGATTGAAATGATGAGTACTATGAGCTTTCGGCTTAGAATACCCTTTCCGTAAACTCCTACAAAAAAAACCCGAAAATGATAAGGTACAGTAAGCTCGAAGAATATATACGTAACAATTACAATATATTTTTATTTTATAATGATGTTAGGTGGGGTAAATTACCGAATTTTAGTTATTGAGATAACAACGATAAAAATAAATTCATTACAAAATTAAAAAATTAAAATTTATTTCTAGATGAGTTTCTTTGCTACAAGTTATAAATACAATGACGTTGATTCAGACGTATACAATTTAGTATTGGTTACTCATGAAACACATTATTTTGATAGCAGACACGATAATCCTACCTCATTTTTATTTTTTTGTATAGAGATGTTTTGTTAGTGTCCGCCATATTGGATTTAGCATATTTACCTACAGCCTACACGCGGTGTTTGAAGACGCTTCGAAGGACACCTATCTTGTCAAAATCTGATAAGCGGCTTAGGAGATTAGAGGAATCATAATAATATGAACAAACTTACATATTTAGACTGCCAAATTCATAGCCCTCCGTTTTCGTAGTCGGGTAAAACGGTGGTGGGCGCGAATTATCTTTCGCATAGAACGCGCTACGGTGCGACCGCGATCCACATGGAATAGTTAATCCAGCCTACCATGCCTATTTGGTAGAACCCTGATGGGTTCGTCAAAGCGTCAAGCACGTACAACGTGCAGACGACTGATCTGTTGAGAGTCGACTGACCCTCGAAGCTCTTTGCAGCACTTAGTCAGCTGGTCCAGCATTCTTCTCACTTCTAGCGAGCTGTAGCTGCTTAGTCGCGTACAGGAACGGGCAACAGCCATTAAGTGTTTGTACAGCGACCTTACGAAGAACTTTTGGACTTCTCAAACTTACGCGTGTAAGTGCTGGTTCCAGACACACGCGTCGATTCAAGCTTGCTTAGAATTAAGTAGTTATATAGGGTTCGAATAACTTGTGGATTTTCAAAATCCTTCGCATTACGTAACACGAAGCCCAGACGACGGTAAGCCTCTTTGGCGAGATCTGATACCATGATCTTGGAAAATCAAGATGCGATCGAATGTTAATCCCAGATCCTTGATATAATGTACTCTATTTATAGACAAGTTGTCTAAGTGATAATTAAAATAAATAAGTTTATTACATTACTTTTTATTTTCGTTGAGTTCCCGATATTTCGGCACAGTTGCGTTTGCCATGTTCACGGGTAGACTGAAGTTTCGAGTGGATGATAAAAAGTTACGAAATTTAGGAGCAGACAAACCGATCTACCCCCTTTCTCAGTCCTACGGGTACAACTGGTACTAGAACTCAATTGCAAGTCCCGACAATACACACTCACAGTATCACTACGCAATCAGTTCTTGTATTTTGGTCACATTGTGAACGCATACTTTTACTTATCAGGCCACCTAAGACTGGATTCCACGCACTGGCGAGTTGAAATCCATCACCTCGATTGAAATTTCGGTATTTCGAGATTTCAATCGCTTCCTTTATCATTCTGGATATATAATGGACAGGATTCTGACTCCGTAGACAGGATTCACGGAAACCTAGGGAACTTAAAAACAAAAAAAAACGTGGTAAATATCCCATGAGTACTAATAGACGGCCTATTCAAGGCTTGGACAATTCTAAACCTTACTTTTGAGCAGCAAAATGTTATTGCATATGCACGAGAACAAAGTTATTTCCATCTAATTCCATTGAATCCCTGGCGCTACACTCAGGATTCTAACTTAGAATCAGCGAGTGATTCTATTCTAGAATCCTGCGCTTGCTCGGGATTCAAAATCAGCACTTGCAGCAAAAATCAACTTTGCTCTCTTGTTATACAAATAACTATTATTGCTGACCTTGCCTGGGTTATTGTTTATTAGTTCCTTCGAGAAATCTCAACTGATCGTTTCAACCTTATTTAAAAGCAGTGAAATTCAAAGTCAGGAAATGTTACCTTCAGGAATTCCTGCGTTTTTACCTATAACTCAATACGGATGCTTAATTTGCATGGCACGATTACGTATTAGACTCGCAGGGGAGGGCGGGCCAAAACGGCCCCACTGGCATTTCGAATGAATAATTGCGCCGCAGATTTGACGGCAGGCATTTTTATTGCCCGACTGTATGAGCAATATTAGAATTCTGTTATGGCTTATAAAAGTTTTCGTCGGACACCGATTTGATTTAATTTAAACATTGTCGGGGATTCGTCTCCCTAGAAAGTATGCTGAAAATGATTTCAATTAGTAATTTTGCCAAGTAGAGGTTTTTTAAGATTTTTGTAATAAATTACGTCAGTCCGTTGAAATCGCTCTTAGAAAATGTGTATACTACAAACGTCAATGTATTGCTTAAATACTATAATATTGTTATTTACTAGAATGTTGTAAACCATAAACGGTTTGATGTGAAACGTGTCTAACATATCTTGAGATCCATTCAAAGTTAAGTGTCGTTAAGTTTTCGCAGCGTGATCCAACAATGGCATGAAATTGGACAACGTACGTTAACGTTTCAGCCATGAAGAATACAATATAAGTACAACACGTAGTAATTGCTTTGAATAGTCGCAGTCTGTATCTCTAAGACCTGACCTAATGATAATACAGAAGGAAAGAAAACACACGCGATACTCAAACGACGAAATATTGTAAGGCGCATCACATTAATTTGCATCTGACATAATGATTACCATGAACGTTTTTTTGTTAGAGCGCAAATAAGTAGAATGGAGAACACCTAAATATTGTACTTAAATAATGTTGGAAAGGTAAGGTATTTACCAAAAAAAACACCTGATATTTAGTGCCAGTGTGGTCGATAATGGAAAACACACGTAGCTTGGGCCCGTACCGTGAAGTCTTTATTGCGATTATTGTTAGGGTCAGCCAACGACGTTACCATGAACCTTATCGCGCGAATAGGAAATTGCTCTCAAGTGAGTTCTATTAGATGCTTGGCGACACATTTTCAACTTCAGGGAGGTAGCCAGCCCTACTAGAATACCTACTACAATGCATCCCACTTACTCATGTACTCCGTTCTTCTAAGAAAGAAAATAATTATGTAGTTGTAATAATGTAGCTAGATACAACAACAACAGAAATATACAAGAGAATATATTTCATACTAATATACTATATATACTAACTAGCTGCGCTCTGCGGTTTCACCCGCTATTCTACAGGAACGTTTAAATTTTCCGGGATTAATGTAGCCAATGTGTTAATCTAGGGAATAACCTACCTCCATTACCAAATTTCATCTGAATCTGTTCAGCCGTTACAGAGTTGAACAGGAACAAACACACTTACATACTTACCTATTTACATTCTTAAATCACACTAAAATTATAAATGCGCAAGTTTGTAAGTGTGAAACCGCGGGGCGCAGCTATTATTTCAAATTCTCTTGAGCAATTAGCTGAGGTCGCAATAGTTCTATAGCTTCAAGTCACGTACTTTGCTGTTTCTAATCTCGACTGCTGGAACATTTTATTAAGACTACGACAGGGATATACTACCTATATGTAAGCAACTCCATTTAACAAATGGTGTTTCCAGTTTACGTTTCAAGTACACGACGAGCCCATCGTTTCTCGTTTACTCCGTTTCTCGGATTTTGAGTTACATTACTCGAACACATAAAGGCCATAATTCATAGTTGAAATGATTTCCGTGGAGACATAATTTACATAACAGCCCTACTTTATACGAGAACGCACAGAAAATTACGAAGAGCTACAGAACGTAGGAAATTGAACATATTTCAATAACATTATTTTGAAAGATCGGAAGTATGATTAAAATGACAAAGGTTCGACAGGCACTCGAGTCGGCTAGGAGGTGCTCAGAGGAATTTAGACTGTAACGCAGTGGGATTTAACGATTTCATCCATAATTTTGCAATGACGGAATTACTTAAAACTTTATTAACTCGTGTATCTCGCTTCCACGACATTTCCTATAACACGGAGCTACTTTATGGTTTTCATACTTCCTTCATACGATTTAAATTTATACGTCATATTTATATTTTGATATGGAGGAACCATAGAAGACATGTATAAGATTTCTTATATAAGATTTCTTATACATGTCTTCTATGGTGTATAAGATTTCTTATACATGTCTACCATAGAAGACATCTTTAAGAAATTCACATTTATACTTACGATAAGTATAAATTACAAAATTTTTTTCTTATCATTCCTAACAATTTCAAAGTGCAGCAGCTTTAGAGATATTCTGCCTTTATTAACCCCGGATCCACTGTTCTACTAGGTAGGGGCATAGAGAATTTATACAAAGAAGAGTGCAAATGGTCAAAGAAAAATGCGAAAGTCGGTTGTAGTAACTAATAAGAACGTAAGATGTCGCTAGTGGTGTAAGTTGCGACAAGGTCGTCACAATTTCTGATTGACTTGAAATAGAAAACCAAGCTGACTCGTTTGTAATGGTACGTAAAAAAAAACGCTATTTGTTATGGTTTTTTTCGACTGTAGTAACATCAGTAAAATTATTTAGTTTACATTTTATTTGCAAAACACGCTAGGTCCTCAAGAGATGCCGTTGAAAATATATATTTCGTTACGTCGTATATAGCAATCTAACTTGAAATAAACTTTAAATTTCGGATAAATACCAATACTATGTTTCTATATTAACCAAATTCCTATCTGCTTTTATGGCGTTTTGAGCATTAGCTGACTAAATACATGGGCACCATCTAGTTTTATGCTTTATTTTGGGGTACACTTTTTTGTATGAGTTTGTTATTCTTCTCGTATATTTTTTCTATGGCACCTACTAATTATTAAAAGTACATAGTATTGCGATAAAGTATTTATTGACTCTACGACATTCAACAATTTACTATTTTCTCGGAACGGAAAATTACTGAGAGTAATGCAGTGATTAATCGTATTGCGAGTACGATTATAAATCAGAACCGCCAACTCTTTGTTCGTGACTCGATTCTCCTGCTTTGTATTTGAATCGTAATAAAATAGCATTTCATTCGACGGCTATTATTAAGTACGTCAGAGCCCTTGACGCTCCATCCTTTTCACCTTTCTTCATTGATAGGTTGCACAAAGCAGCTATTCACACATTCATTTCTCATAGTGGTCCCGCTGAACTACAGGAAACGAAAGGCGATTTCAATTTTTCCTAACATTCATCATAATAAAGAGAGGGCAATTTGAACCACTTGACGCGGATTTGAAGGAATGCTTTCAAGATGCTAAGCCGGTGGCTTACTAAATCACTCGTCATTTGCTATTGATGAGGTTACATTTAAGCTATTGAAAAAATTCCCGATTACTGAATGATGACTACGCAATCTTTGATGTAGATTTATTTCCATATACAATTTACGTGCTTGCTCCTTGCCACAGTTTTCTGGAGTTGAAATCTTGATCGTCTACTTTCCTCGCTTTGAAAGAAAATAATATCAAAATTGTGAATTTCAATTATATATACTATATATCACAATTTTGATATTATATATTATTATATAATATATATACATATACATATAGAATCTCGTGACCAAAATGCTGGCCTCTATCTTGCTCAAAGAATCGCACTCGCTTTTCAACGCGGCAATTCGGCCAGCATTTTGGGCCCGATGCCTGCTGGTAGCGGTTTATTAGATTAGGGCTAGTTTTAAATTGTATATATATTTATGATTTATTTTTACTTAGGGTTTATTTCAATTTATTTACTATTTAATATTATTTAAGTTACTAAAATAAAGTCTATTAAATATACTTAGTATGTATGTTGGGTCAAACGTTAGGTGGTGACAACGAAAGACCAGAATGCTAGCGCCTATTTCTGGCAACAACTTAGCATAGCCATCCAGCGTGGTAATTTTTGCCAGCCTTTTGGCCACTTGTATTCCACTAAAAGGCTTGTAGTTTTTTTTTTATTCATGTTTAAGTTAATTAGGTTTATCTGGAACTGTTATTTATATTCAAGTTATTTTTAATTATTATTCGGTACCTGGTTTAAGGAGGACGCTTATGTTCAGCAGTGGACATCTTCTGGCTGATGATGATGATGATGATAATGATCTAGTTTTCATTCATATTTAATTGTAAATAATTATTATTCCTCCTTGTAAATAAACTGACTAAGCAAGGAACATTTACAATTTATTTATGCTACTAGTTTATTTTTGACTGTGTCAAATAACAAATTTAATGTATCTCCACACAACAAGAATAAAGTTTTATGAACGAAGTTACTGAGCGAGAGAACAATAAGGGAACAATGTGCAAGTTTTGCAATAGACGGTGCTGGGAGGTCTGGCTGATGCAAACGCCGGTTTATTAGCAAATATCTTAGCCATTTCAAGTTTCTCTATTGTAGTAACTTTAAGGCCTCACTCGGGTCAGATGTTAGGAGCTTCAATACCCACGTATCTAAGTGTAACCTGCACACAACATTTTTTCCAAAGAGCATGACTTTACTTTCATAACTGCCTAACTGCATATTTGACTGCCCTGGTGGCTCAGTTGGTAGTGAACCTACCTACTGTGTTTGGGGGCGTGGGTTCGATTCCCATCTAGGACAAACATTTATGTGATGAACATTTGTGTTTGTTCTATGTCTGGGTGTTAATATCTATATAAGTATGTATTTAAAAATATCTATGTACGTATATCAGTTTCTGGCAGCCATATTACAAGCTTTGTTTAGTTTGGGGTTAGATGACCGTGTGTGCAAAAATGTCCCAGATATTTATTTATTTATTTATTATTTATAATATGACCAGATGTACAGCTTTACCTAAGGAGACGCGATAGGACTACCCTTCGCTGCGATTGTTTTAATACAGCGCCTTTATGAAATTCAAATGAGGCGCCGAGAGAGCGGGACCCTTCGTTTATATTTTATTTATTTCCCAAACATGAATCGCAATGCTAACTTGTTTGATTTATTGCGCGGAAATTCCACTGGCAGCTTTTATACTGCAAATATTGTCCGATAACTGTGCCGAGTTCCGCACAATGCCGTGCTGACCACTGCTTTGTTTTCATCTCTTTCCTCGTGAAAATGCGGGTTTGCTTCGCAGCCTTCGCTGTTAATTACAGCAATTTTTTAAATCACCTTACGGTAAATTGGTAAACCCAGTGAATCACGTCGGAACGTGAGTTTCGTGGGTCGCCTCGTGATCGCGTTATGCCAGGTTGTTCAGGCAACTTCATTAACGTTTTTATGCCTTTCGATCTTCTCTCGCAAATTAAGTGGATTAGTTTGAAAGTGGCTCGAACACGTCGAGATAAATTTCGGCCACTAAATGAAAAGTAAAATGAATGTAAGCTGCTGTAAGCTCTCTGTAAAATATGAGATTACGAGTAAATGAATAAAAATTTAGCAAAATATGCTTATGGGTTTCGCAAATAAGATAACTCCTCCTAAACAATATTTTTTACATGAGGATTTTTAAAGTAACGCTACACACTCTTTGCTCTCCACTAGATTGCCCTGTATCCACGTTTATGACCGAGCGAAGGTCTCAGAGTTTACTGGGATAAAACGGCATTTGTATATTTGTGTGTATATTTATCCGATAATAACTCGCGAACCGTTGATCCGATCTTTATGAAATTTTGTAAGCAAGTAGCTCATTTCAATACAATTTTTAAGTTCGAATATAAGCTGAATCAGTCCAGGGGTTATGAAGATAAAGGGATCGTGAGGTCTCAGTTCGCCGCGAACTACTAATTATTAATATAATAAAAAATATTATTATTAATATTAATAAAAACGTGGATTAACATCCAAACTCAGAGCAGATATCTAAAATTCTAACATCTGTCTGGCAAGAGATCGAGTGGGACCTCTTGGTCAGAAGCAGACGTCATACTACTTCACAAGAGTCATCATAATTTAGCGACTCTATCTTTGGAGTTATAATTATTATTGCACTCAAAAAATACGAATAATTGAAACACATTTTCTTTCAATAATAAACCTTATGAAAAAGGTAGGTATAATTCAAATACAAAGTGTTGACATCTAAATCTTACTTACGTTATAATAACTAGTAATTTTTTAATATAAGTATATAAATAAAAATTACAGGATTTTTATAAAGTACACAATGTATTTATTATTAAAATCTGTTTAAGCATATTACGAGACAAAGAACTTAGGGTCACTCACTGGTGGAGGTGGTGGAAATATTTTCAAGATGTGTACTTTGTATAGAAGGTAACACTTACAGGTGGGGGGTCAGACTCCTTTATGAGAACGGCACGTGCGGGTTGGGCGTAATTTTTGATAAAATTGAATTACGCTATTCTCGAGTGCAAGAGGTGGGTGTATTATGATTCGCCGTTGTGGTAAAGGCGCCATGATCCGTGGAATTGTATACGTTGTCCCGGTCGCAATCCGCTGCCGCAGTCCAGACGCGTTGGAGTGACGACAACCGGCTTACCAGGGTTGTTTTATTTGAAAATGGGTATAGAAACTTCTGTTTACTGTCTATGGTATAATCTCTGTTTCAATAGAGGTTGGAACGAAGGTGGGAGGCGCCAAAGTAGCCTTTGAAGGTTTAAGTTGGAATAATCTGAAATCATTGAATAGAAGTAGTAGAATTAATAGAAGTACATTTTCATGGCAATAATTCCTACATTCTTTGGAACTTACGTACGGATATACAATTCAACTGGGTTTAAGGTAAAGGAAAACATCGTGAGGAAACCTGCATATTTATTTTCTGGAGAAGAAATTCGATGACGTATGTAAACCCATCAACAAGCACTGTGGCAGCGTGGTGGATATAGCCTAGTCACCCTTCAAGAGTGAGCTGATATCCCAGCAGAGGGATGTTTCAAAAGCTAATGCAGAATGCACATATATATTTTTTTTAATTGGCATCACCGAAGTATTCTTTTTTTCTCTTCTGTGGCTTCACCAGTCAATATATTCGCTCATGCCTGAAGCTAACGTAAACAAAACATTAACATTAGTACAGGTATAGGTATAGTAGTATATACAGATACACAGGTAACTACTTACTATGATATTTACTATAAACAATTATGCCAAGATACTATTCATTATAAATATATATACATAGTCTGTGGTGGTACTAATGGGTCACAAACTAGGCAAAGCCTGTATCTTGGTGACCTAGTTTCAGCGGATTACAAATCAGATTTCGCGCGACAGAGATTTATAAGATTGTTATAGATAATAAACAAATAGACAATGAAGGTAGACAATATTATAAGGATAACAAAAGTGCAATACAGTAGTAGTGATAATAGTGTGCAAGTATTACTGTATCCGGTTTGAAGAGCAATGTTTCCAACGAAATTACAGGGTATGAGTGCTATGCAATGCCAAACATGGTTTTGTGATAAGAGGGTCGTCCTGCCGTGAGGTTTTGGTATTTGAAAATTGTATTGCTCTATTTCCCGTGCGTGCGATCGAGAAAATTTACTTAATTTTTTGTAAAACTATTACAATACAACAATAGTTTAAATTTTATCAAAATCTTTTGTTTTTGGCATACAAAATAATCTAAGCTTATATTTTGTTTATTCAAAAAATCTATTTTTGGTATTCTAATAAAACCAATTTTCTTCGCCATAATATCAACGCAAAAAATCATACGTTCGTCACCTTATATAGGAGATAGAGCGATAATTCAAAAAATTTATACTAAAGCAAGGTTCACGAGTCCCGTATGGTTTATGGAATAAGATACAATTTTTGTTTTAATAAAACGGGAATACACACGTTAAATTGAGTCGGTTATTCCGACTATAGTTTCGATCACATTCGGTGATTGAGTGCAAGGCAAGACGAAGACGCGCGCGTGTCTCGCTGAGCATTCCTTGATAAAGGTCACCTAATGTGATCGAAACTAGTCGGAATAACCGACTCAATTTAACGTGAGTATTCCCGTTTTATTAAAACAAAATTTATCAAAACCACGTCAGTTTTCATAGTAAGATACAATTGTACAAATAAAGCACGGTTCACCCTTGAACTTCAGTGTATATTTTAATCTTTTAGTTCAAAATTCTGAGTAGCACTGAATGGCAAGGCTCAAAATGCAAAAGGACTATTTCTCAAAACGCCCACTTTTAAACATGTCCACATTTCCCTTCTCGCCTGCAAGTATAAGATAAACACAACAAAAACAACATTTAGAAAGAAAAAAAATACAAACAATGAATACCAATCTATCAAAATCTAAAGATCCGTCTTGTTTATCTTCACGTCCCAAGCCGGAATAAAACTTTAACAATCACACTAAAAGTAGCAAAGTACCGCACCCGAAGCGGCTCGGTGTCAACACTACACACCAATCCAAATAGTTGTGTCACATACGTACACATTACACAACAAGTTGTATCGCATACGTATGCAAATATTTGTCTAGACCCGGGATTTGAAAACGTAACCCTTGGCTTTGAATCGCGAATACATCGTAAGGTGACGCGATTTCCAGCAAATCAGTAATACATAATTTTTTAGGGTTCCGTACCTCTAAAGAATTACCCTTCGAGGGTAGACCGATATCTCAGCAGTGGGATGCTTAAACACTGGTGCAGACCTAGTTCTCGGTCCCTTGGAGCTTTAGAGTGTCTATACATGGCCTGACCTGACATCGTGTGAAAGGGACAGCTAGATTTGAATTTAACGGGTGCAAAAGAAACAAACTATTAAGGTTAGCTTCTCCCTTTCGCTCCCCCAGAAACTTACATATAGCTATCTCTTTCAAACGCTGTCAGGTCAGGCCATGTAGCGAGGCCTTTAACAAAATCAAGCATCTAAGTCAACCCAATCAAAAAATACGGCCATTTATGCGAAAATGTTGACTCGAATAAATCAAATTGGATACTTGCCGTTGACAAAGAATCATGAAATTTGGCAAGTAGCAAGATCTAACAGTACTAGTAAAGAAAAACCCCTGAAAATCGTTAATTTGTAGTTTACGGAGACATCGCTAATTAAGCTTGACACCAGCTCTACGGGCGCTACGAGATGGCTACGGCGTAGTCATCTTGACCGAATCCCCCCTCTAAGAAAACAGCCTTCCGGTTGTTTTAGCCTGTCAAGGATGCCTAAATGGTTAATTAGAAGTTTTCACACTAATAATATAAATGCGAAAGTTTAAGTGTAAGTATGTAAGTAGATAAGTAGGTAAGTATGTAAGTGTGTTTGTTCCCGTTCAACTCTGTAACGGCTCTACGGATTTAAATGAAATTTGATATCGAGGTAGTTTACACCCTGGATTAACACATAGGCTCCTTTTTGAAAATATTCGGTTTCTGTAGAATAGCGGGTGAAACCGCGGGGCGCAGCTAGTAACATATAAAATATACTTAAGTTAGTATTTGGAGAAATTACCGTTTCGTATGGGATATAATTTTTCAACTACAAAGTTAAGTTTGTCATTGAATCCGGCTTATAATTTCCTAAGAACGATGTTCGGCGCTTTCATTTCACAATCGAAAAAAAGTTGTACGGATACCTCGGTGCGCCAGTCATTAATAAATTAACACAGCTTTGATAATTCGTTACTGATCAAACTAAAATTTAGTTACTAGACAAGTTTTCCTAGGCTTAAGTAGTTCCTTCTAAGCGCGATAGAACAAACTGGTTAATCCTAGACCAAACTAGTCTATCTTAAGCCTGATGGAGCAAACTATGTAGCTCCGCCTAGGTATAACAGGTTCGTCCTAATATTAATGTTTTCACTCTAGCACAAAACTCATTCCGATATATAATTAAGAAAAAACTGTCCTTAATAATTGTTAAATTGATCTATATACCTTTTTATGTGAATATTTTAATACCCTCTTGCGTATGTTTACCTATTTCGATAAATAAATAATATCATATTAGGCACATACTACTTTTGGAAAGTAGCCTAGTACGTTACCAAATTTGTGCTTTCTCTTTAACCATATCGGTGTTACTTTCTGTTATTTGTACTAAAAAATAAATAAATAAATAAAACGCTATGAGATAAACTGGTCTGTCTGAACCATTTTCTAGAATTAATTTTGGTAAATTTTACTAAGTATGTATACTCAGTTTATAGCTGATCGCGTTCTAGAGCTGCAAATGTATTTAAAAAAGACAAACTGACGTGAGCACTTCACCGTCTCCCAATATTTGCATTGCGTTCCGTTCGACTCCCAGGTCCGGCCCTTCGCAGGCCCTTTGCAAATTAGAACACAAAGGGTTCCGTAGCCGTCAATAAACATTGTGCAAAGCGAAACGTATCATTGTTCTCTGTATATTTTAATTATTAGACAGGGCTCGAGGGCCGACCCTTTGGCGTCGAGGGCCCGCGTAATGGAAGATCTTTCGCTTTGGACCAGCCGTTGCCTTTTACCTTTATCTTTATTTTCTTAAAGACAGACATGTTTTAGTTGAGTTTCGTAAAGTAAACATCAGTGCTGTCGTTTGTTTTAAGTAGGTGTGTTTGTATTTCATAATCATTATCTTCAACAGCCAAACGACGTCAACTACTGAACTTAAATCACCCCTTTTAAGCGCCGCACAGGGCCCGTACCGTGAGGTGCTTATTGCGATGATTGTTAGGTTCAGCGATGACACTGCGCGAACCGTATCGCCGCGTGATAAGGTGTATGGTCGCGCAGCGTTCTCGGCTGAGCCTAATAATCATCGCAATAAGCACCTCACGGTACGGGCCCTGAACTACAATCTGCCACTTGCATCCACCGGTTGCACGCGACTTTCACAATGTCGTCGATCCATATAGTCGGCTTCGTCGTCTTCCTGTTCGTGATCGTCACTCAAGATACTTATTTCCCATTCGTTATTCTTCGAGCGATGTGCTAAAAAGTAGAAAATTTACTCGATACAAGATAATTTTACCAAAAAAACTGACTTCAAAATACTCTGAAAAAAATTGACTATGGAGATGTTCTTGGCACTACCCGTGAAATACTTGTCATTGAGATCATCGATTATCTTTGGTCTTTTTCATCAGTTTCACTTCAACAAATAATTATACTCGACTAGTTGATGAAAATACCGAAATCGCTACACGTATTTATTTATTTATAAAATACTTTATTGAACACACATACAATGTATCAGGTACAACAGGAGGCATATAATTAAATAATATAATTTCCTCTGTGCTATATTTGAGGATTCCCTCAATTTCTCATGTATTCCATTATCAGATCTGCATTTTAATAAAAATGGAACTAATCTGGAAGTATAATATTATAATAATAAATTTCAATAAAAAAAAGAATTTTCCAAATCATCAGCGAAAAAATATCATTAAAAAGTCATCCTTTTTGGAAGTCGGTTAAAAAATTGCGGGCCAGTGTTTGAATCCTTTCATTCTACTACACTTCAATTATTATGTCAGCCGGATAAGCTTATCTTCGTTAAAATATAATGTGGGTTTTGGAGCGCATGTCACTGCAAAGGCTTTATTTTAGGATAGGGGACATCACGATATTTATAGTAAATCGGCTTTGTGAAAAAACAAATATTTATATATACTAGTTACTAATGATTTCTGTAATTTAAGAGGTAACCCGTATATTCCATACAAACATATTATCCTGATATTTTTATATCAGGATAATATGTTTGTATGGAATACAATTTATATCTACCACTGCTATGCACCTATGTTTTTTTTTTTCAAAAATATAAATTAAAGACCATAGCAGCATGGCAGTAGTAGATAAAAAAAAAATGATTCTGCTCACATGTCATTTTTCCTGTTGCTCTAGTCTCAAATTACTGCATCGGCCTGTTTAAAATAAAAAAGGATTTAATTCTCTTAATTCTTCCTAACAACTCTTAGACGCCCATTAATTAATCATCATTAATCTGTCTTCAAAGTTAGCAAACATTTCAGTATTCGGGGGCAAGTCTCCCATACTGAGGAGGTGATTGCCATAATTCCCACGCTTTGCACGCGGTTCTGGGATTAAGAATGCTCACCGTTTACTAAGAGGACGCTGCTGTCCGTCTCTTGGTTCTTCTGGTAGTAATTTAGGACACACCCGGCTCCAAAAAAAAATTAAATACATAATAATAAAAACAAAGACAAAATCAATATTGTCTAATAAGTTTGTTTTATGCACTACGAAAGTTTATGGACGAAATTAAAGTTATATATATTTATGGACAAGGAAATAGAAAAATAAATAAAAAAACTAACACTAATCTATAAAATTAAACAGTTCCCAGCAGCGTGCCTAAAATGCTGCCCGAGTTGCCGCGTTGAATTGCGATTGCAATCCTTTGAGCAGAGATGCCGGCATTTTGGTCACTAGATGCTCAGACCAGACACATTTCTAAATCTAATATTTATATTATTAACTAGCTGATGCCCGCGTCACTTCGTACGCGATGAAGTTCGTCCTTCGGCCTCGCTAAACTCTTCATACAAACTTTGTCTTGACAATTACGGGCATAACAGTAGAGAAATCATCAAAATCTATCAAGTCGTTCTCAAATTATGGCATGACCAAGGAAAATTGGGTTTTTTTTTTAAATGTAAATTAAAACAACAAAAGTGACTGACTTTAAATTGACAAGATAAATACTCAAATAATTCCAATACGTAATTAGAAAGAAAGATAAATATCTCTTTATTGTTCACACCAGAAATTACATACATAAAACAAAAACATACTTAAAAGTAGTGCAACAACTGGCAGCCTTATCGCTTAAAACGATCTCTTCCAGACCCTCAGCACAAGTATCAATTTATTAAATTCATCGTAGCCATTAAATGTCTACTCGATTAATGTATGCCTTTAAAAATGTAGGTAGGTATATTATTTTAATAGCAGTGCAACGCAATAATAGTGTTCCTGTTATTTATATAAAAACCGCAACCGTTAGCTGAGCTCGGCCCTCTACCCACAAAATGTAAATTAAATGGGCCCGTCTCCCCTCTCCGAGCAAATTTAAATAAAGATCTTTTTTTCAGTAAACCTAATGGAAATTAAGCATTATTTGTATTCAATTAGAATTCTTGGTAGGTGTTACATTTTCTATAGCCCGTATTGGATATATCCCGGAGCAGTTATTTCGCCGTATACATTGATGTTTCAAACCGCAAAGGTTTTCGCTTACAGAGTGAAAAACAAACAATCTACAACAGCTGTTTTTGTTTATAGTCAAAATGATAACTTAGCACAACGATGTTCTAGAACGAAAACTTCAGTATTGTATCTAGAACTTGATGGCATTTATAATAAAAACAAACCTTAGATTTATTGAAAGAAAACAGAAAATTACATGAGCACCCGGCCCGTGAGATGGATCCTATTGTATTTGTATTATAAAAAGTACCTATAAGTATTGAATCTATCGAGACTAATATAAAGTTGTTGTGCGCAACTACTAAGTACTACAGAAGAGAAAAATCTTTCTCTTTTGTGTGGTAAGTACGACAAACATTTGAATAAAATAACAAGTCTCTGAGTCTATATCTATTTGTAATTATATCTATTAAAGTTGACAATTCAGGCTAATATTTGGTCCTGCTCATCAAATCGTCCCTTGGTAGAACATGGAACATTGTTTAATTAGAAAAGTACATTTATTTTTTTGACTGCCCAGGTGGCTCGGTTGGTAGTGAACCTACTTTCTGTGTTTGGGGGCGTGGGTTCGATTCCCATCTAGGACAAACATTCATGTGATGAGTAATTGTGTTTGTTCTATGTCTGGGTGTTAATATCTATAAAAGTATGTATTTAAAAATATCTATGTACGTATATCAGTCTCTGGCAGCCAAATTACAAGCTTTGCTTAGTTTGGGGTCAGATGACCGTGTGTGCAAAAATGTCCCAGATATTTATTATTATTATTTTCCAGCTGTCAAATTACACAGCAAATGCAGCAGTAGAAATAAATTAATGGATGCCAAATTTGTGTCACATAACGTAGAGTTCCGAAGCGATAAAAAAAAGTTTTAAATTGTTTTTTCTTGTAGAAGATATAATATCTGCTTAAAGATAATTATAGCTTCTACGTGTACCTTTTTGCCCAACTACGAAAAAAAAGGGTTATGAGCTTGACAGTATATTTAGCGCAATAAGTTTTACTGTCTGTGTGTTTACAACTGTGCTTACAACCCTGAATCTCGGAGTTATGGCGGGAACGTGAAGAAATCATGTCGCGTCATTTTATTATTTCCTAAAACTTGTGTTGTTTCGAGTGTTAATGTGTAAAAAACGGTGATTTTTTACCCGTTAAATGTTCGTGAACATGCACGAGTGTTGGTAAATGGTATAATGTCGTGAAACGTGAATTTTCGTGTTGTTCCCGAATCTCCATAGAAAGCTCTAGTAAAGTTTTCACCACTTTACTGGCATGGCTTGGACTTGACCGTGACTTTCTTTGCTTGCCTTTGACTGTGACGACTTGTTTGATATTATTTAACAAAACTTGAAAATATATAAGTATACTTGACACTGGCAAATGCATAAGACGTGCGACGCCAAAATCCTCTCAGGAGGAAAAAACCCTGAATCTCACTAGTGGAGTCTTGTGTTGTGAGTTTTAATACCCTCCATCTTAAAGTAGCTAATTTGTAGTAGACAATAAGTAAGAAGTAAGTAAGGCTTTATTTCTAAATTATATCTGAAGTATAAGAAAGTACGTTAATGGATTTTACATTATGCTTACTTTCACTTACTTGTAATACTAGAAGTTCGCGCCAAACTGAGACCTCGCGACCCCTATATCTTCACAACCCCTGGACCGATTCACCTCATATTCGAACTTAAAAATTGCATTGAAATGAACTACTTGCCTATAAAATTTCACGAAGATCGAATCAACGGTTCGCATGTTATTTAGTTAGTTATTTTGACGGTAGAAAAAATGTACAAAACTGCCAAGTCTCAATTAATGTATATCTTGTACGTCTTTACATTTCTGCCCTTGCTCACACCATTGTAAAAACATAAACCCGAAGCCTTAGCGAGCGAATCAGCAACAAACTATGTACATACATACATAGTTTCTTAATGCAAACAACGTTGCAATTTCCTCTGAAGGCAATAACAATAAAGTTAGTTTACAACGTGGCCCTCAGTTTCATCTCGATAGCCGAGTTTGACTTCAATTAAGATCAGGCGTAGAAATTATTATTATTCTAAAGAGGTTCTCATGTTGTCAGCATTTTTTTAGTTATTATATCACAGAGCACAACCTTAATAATATATTTCGCCATAAATCAAAACGAGGTAGGGCTCTCTTGCAGAGTCCGTCTGGAGAAGTACCACACCTTTGCCAGCTATTTAACCGCCAAGCAGTAGTGTGCAAGCATTATTGTGTTCCGGATTGAAGGGCAATGTTTCCAGCGTAATTACTGGGCATACAGAAATTTAACATCTAACATCTCAGGGTGACGAGCGCAGTGCATTGCTATCCGCGCATAGTTTTGAACTGTTGAAGTTCAAAATTCTGGGTGGCACTGAACTGTTATGGGCAATCGTGACGCTTAACATCAGGTGAGCGACTTGCTGGTCTCGTCACAGAGTAACATAAAAAAAAAAAAAAACTTTTTTAAATGGATAATATCCGTAAAATTTATGTTGATACCACTATAATATGAAGGAAGAGTTTATAACGTTCAATGCTCAATACATAGGGTTGTTTCTAGAGCTAAAAGAAAGAGTGTAACAATATTATAACTTATACGGTTTTAAAAAAATGGTTGAAGTAAGCTGGTAATTAAAACGATTACTAGTAGTTCGCGGCGAACTGAGACCTCGCGACCCCTATATCTTCGAAGCCCCTGGTCCGATTCAGCTCATATTCGAACTTAAAAATAGTATTGAAATGAACTACTTGCCTATAAAATTTCATGAAGCTTCGGTTCGCAAGTTATCATCGGACAAACATACAAATGCCGATTTGTCCCATTAAACTCTGAGACCTTCGCTTCGCTCGGTCAATAAAATCTAAATATATATAAAGAGCTCTTTAAAGAAGGAAAGAGGGAGTAATATACGTATGCGGAGCTCTTTAAAGAATCTCTTTCTTTAAGGGCATCACACAAATTCCGTAGATTTCCGGCCAGGGCCCGTACCGTGAGGTGCTTATTGCGGTGATGGTTAGGTTCAGCCAAGGCACTGCGCGACCAGGAAACGTATCGCCGTGTGATAAGGTGTATGGTCGCGCAGCATTGAACCTAACAATCATCGCAATAAACACCTCACAGTACGAGCCCTGTATCACTTCTTTAACTTTTTATCGCTCGGTGAACCATAGCTACTTAATCCAAACGCTTATTTGAAATGACATTTAGACACAGGCATACATTGCGTTTTAGTTAAGCGGCGAGCAAACGAAGTAAAACAATGAAACTGTGACTATATTTTTCAGTGGTGAGACCCTTAGTGTCAACTGACTGATTGGCTGTTTGCCGAGGTGCTTTGTTTAGCTATCTATGCCATGCGTGTCACGTAGCAACCCTATAGACGCGATGCCGCGTTTACCTATCAAGCTGTCTCAGATTGTTTGACATGCTCTGTTAGTTAGAGATAACTGTGTGCTGATAATTAGCATGCATCATAAAACGTCATTGGTCATGCGGTACCATTTTGTTGAGGTAGTTTAAATGGTGGGGGTTTTAACACTACCTGACTGCTGACGGATTATTGGTCTAAGTATATGGTTTGCGGTGAACATCGGCAACTCTGAGTCAAAATTATGGTACCTACTTACGAGTAACTATTGTGAGTGAGAAAGCGATGCGACATCCAAAAGTTTTGCGACATCACCTGGACGAGATTGGCACAAAACAGGGTAGATTGGTGAAAGAGAGAGGAGGCTTATGCTCTGCAGTGAGCTGAATAAGCTACCGATGATGATGATTGCGAGTGAAAATGGAAGCTAATCAGGGAAAAAATACGATAGGACGTACTACAGATGATATAAATTGTATATTTGAAAGCAGGATGACATACAAAGAACAAGTAAAGTATAAGAAGAAAAAAAATTACAGCAAAATGTAGCCTGTGTCATTCAGGATGTAAAGAAGAATCCAATGACATCTCACTCGTCAAAATCGGTCAAGTCGTTTAGGCTACTGAAGGAGGTGTTAAAGGAACAAAAAAAATATACACCGCAAAAACATTACCCTTCTTCTTGGGCAGTCCGGTAAAAATATATTTAAGTTGAGGCGCTAAACTTCATTTTCATAAAAACCCCCCTACTAATGTTTTAAATGCGAAAATGTTTTGGTTTGTTGGTTTGATTGATCATCTTTCTCGCAGCAAGAGAGAAATGGATAGACAGAGACACAGGAGTGCGATATCGGCTTTTTGTTTAAAAATACACTTCCAGTACATTAGCCCACCAGGCCACTAGGGGGACCGACCAAATTGTAAAAGTCGCGGGCAACCGGTGGATGCAAGTGGCGAGTTATCGGTTGGTGTGGCCCTTTAAGGGGGTGGCCAATGTTCAGCAGTGGACGTCTTCTGGTCGATGATGATGACACTTCCACACAGGATTGTCCACACGGGTAAAACCCCCGTGTGCTGTGGCTAATACGAAAGTATTTTCTGCTTGGTCGCACTGGAAATAGTGAGAACAAGTGGGGCCCTTAGTAGCTCGAAAGACTGTTGGGTTGGCAACTCATTCTTATTAGAAGAAAAAATTTAAGAAAAAAAAAATTCAACGCTTATTCAGTTTCAAAACTACTGAAGCACCGAAAGGAAAGCTATGGAAATAAACATTAAAACGTTACGTACGTTGAGTACGTATGCCATCGGTTGCATCCATGTTGACTTGAAATATCCGTGACCACACATCGTTCTGACCTAGCACGACATTTTGTCGAAAAGTTTTTATTGAAATTCATACCGACTCGGCTAAATGTCGTCAACGTAAATCGATGGCCGATGTTTTATTCGCGTGTCATTTTATTGACAGTAGCAATCTTGTTCAGATATTTGAGTTGGTTGACCGCAACAAGTGAAATAGGGTATCGATTGTGACTCTCTCTAAAATATAGTTTTTTTCTTGAATACTAGCAAGTTAAATATAATATTTAGTGCTCCTGTAGCGGAAGCGAACTTGCCGCTACGGGATCGATGTAAGTCGATAGCCTGCTTTTTTTATTCGCGTGTAATTTTATTGACAGTGGATTTTTCAGATATTGAGTTGAATGAAACAAATGAGATCAATTCCATGAATCAATGAATACAACCAACGTAATATTTAAAACACTCTGAGAGTGAAAACATAAAAGTAGTAAGTAATAAATAAAAAAATAAACATATCTATTTATATATCATCATCATCATCAACAACAGTCCACTGCCGAACAAGGCCTCCCCCTCATACCTTATATGCGTGATTTCTTAAATTTTATTTTTTTAAATGCCTTTAGTTGTTAAATTATGCACAGATAATGGGAAAAATAGTAAAAAAAACATTATCAACCTTTATATTAAATTTATTTTAAATATATAGTGTTGCCATTTGGCAACAATATGCAGTAAACTACATAAATTATCACTTAGGGAATTCTGATAAACAATTCCAGTTCCTTTGGAAGGTGTGGCATAAGGAGGAGGCATAATGGAAGGCTATGTTACATTTTGAACATACCCAGACTCCGACCAATAGTCACCCAGAGTACGAACTCTTTTGTTTTTTTTATACAAAACCCACGAGCTGATAGCCGCCATATTAGAGGTTATTATGTTACCAATCATCATAATATCAAACTATAGTCGGAATAACCGATCCAATTTAACATGAATATTCCAGTTTTATTAAAACAAAACATATCAATCATGTTAGTTTCCTAGGAATGCTACACGATCTTCATTCCAATCCAGATTGCGTTTTTTCCAAATAAGATCCCTGCTTCGTGACCTCCAAGCTGCAACACCAAGGATACTTGCAACTGGTTGACCCGATGACGGCCCTGTTCTGAAGAAGAGGTTCAGAATCAATAGTTTCATACTCTCCGGAACAGAAGAGGGTCTTCTGGATTAATGTCATCCTCATGGTACAAGGCATCATCATTTTCCAACTCGTGCAATCACTCCCTTTCGCTCATATAATAATCAATCCTCTGCCCTCTTCTAAACCTGTTAGCATCCCAATAATTTCTTTGTGTCGCATTTTGAAGCTGAAAAATCATGCAAAATTACAGAAAGCTATATAATATCAAAAAATTCATCATGCTTGGATGTTTACTCGCTGTTAACAATGTTTTCAACAGTAATTATATAAAAGCCGGTGAGATGACGTGTGCCAGGACAAGGGTGCGCATTAATCATGGCGCTATCTCGTACACCCACCGACATAAGTTATACCTTCTGTCATACACGAAAGGAATCTTAGCAAAGTGCCCGGTGGTGCCTACCTTACTTAGTTGTACGGAGATAAACAAGAAGTCGTTTGCTCGTGTTTATAATATTTATGTGTTTATTAACACAATACTATATCAGGTGGTATAAGGGAAATGCTCCCGAAAACAAAAACTAGAGATAATGCTGGAGCTGGTACTGATACGATACCACACAAAAAATAAACGCGAAAAGAAATAAAATTTATTTCGTTTATTTTTTAAAGCCCATAATATATTATGAATAAAATATCAGCTGAATGGTTATTGATATTCCTTAACGCTCTCTTTGCACTAAGTAATTGATAATTAAGATGATTTTTGAAAATTAATCCCCTATCGCTGTTAATTTGTATGGAACTTCGTTATTTTTAGTTTGTATTTTCGAGAGCAAAGTCCAAACTTCAGTCCCGATGCCTAAGTCCGCGACTAATGCAAATTAATTCAATAACAAATGTACGTTTCCCAAAAAAATTATCTCCCTAAAACGGAAAAAAAATAATAATTTTATTTTAAATTTGGGTTTAGCAACTGTAGTATGCTTCAGTGTCCAAACAAGTGAGCGCAAACAATAGCTAAGCTAAGCGGCACACCCAAAGAGTTTCCACGCGCGGTTTCTCTAAAAATATATTCCGTGTTAGCAGAAAATAATAAAAATGACGTGACACTTTTTGCTCGGGTTTAATTCCGCGGTTGTCGTTAAATCAAGAGGTTTTCCGTGCCATGAATATGCAAAAATAGCATTCGTGCTGACGATTAATGTTGATTTGAGTCCCGGATAAAAATATTCGATAGCGCTTTTTAGGGTTTCGTATTCAGAAAACGAAGCCCTTTTGCTTTCGCTCCGCCGTCCGTCCGCCCGTCCAAGTATACATCGCAAGTCTCTAGCTCATATACGGAATAAGCTACAGACCTGTAATTTTGATCTAACGAGTAAAACGGAATATTGACACTAAAATAAAAAATATAAACTTGCGAAAAAAAAACACTATAATATTTTTGAGAACACAGAAAAAGCTCCTATTTTGTCTGCCTACTACTATTTTGTCTGGCCATAGTATGGGTATGATTGTCTAGAGCTTGTTAAGTACCTTTTTTTTTAAATAAATGAGTATCCGTCAAAGTTGTACTTTTAGACCTTTTTTGATTCGGGATATATCCCAAAAAGTAAACTGGCTATGAACTTTAAAATTTTGTATATAATGTGTCATATACTGTATTTTAGAAAAAAAAATACTAAAAACCGGTCAAGCGCGTGTTGGACTTGCGGTAACGATCCCGAACCAGACGGAAAAATAAAAATTGGTTGGTACGTAACCCTCAGTGCGCGCGACCAATTTCCAATTGGCCACTTTTTTGTAACCTGTTGACCTATTGAAATTGTTATAGTTTCACGATGTACGATGTGTTTTGTCTGCTCTCACATTTACATGCGCATAAAGACAAAGGAGAATGGGCAAACATGGTGTAATCTATCAACCACTAGCGAGATTTGCAAAGCCTGAACTGAAAAAATAGTTTTTTATTCCATGCACCTCATTACTTATGTAGGTATAAAGAGATACATTTTGATTGATTTTCAGGATTAGTTATAATTAGCAATTATCAGATTTTGTGACTAGCGCACGATAAAGCTATCTTTTTTTCATCTGCACGCGAAAAGGTACAGCGCTATCTTTTGCTCGTATTAGCCTCATAAGAACCTTGGTCGCGTCCAATGTTGTCTCGCTCGCGTATTTCACACTTATTCAATATAATCATAAAATCATTAAGCGTATATCCGAAACAACTTATTTTTTTTTAATCAGTTAATGATAAGATTACAAAAAACATTTAATTTTTAATCTAACTAAGAGAAACTAAACAAAATATACAATTTTCTAGCTATCTGAGTATATTTTTTTATCCGCAAAGATATCAAAACGATAATTTCTTTAAAAGAGCTCTGAAGATCTTCGATTCTATGATTATTCGAACCACGATTCTGATAGACATACAACAACTTTTATTTTAAAACACGCCCTATCTACAAAGACTTACAAAAATATAGGAGACACGAGATACGAGATAGCCGTGGGACGAATGTAATAAATATCTCTTAAAAGATATAGTCCACTGAGTACAGAGAACCTTTCGATATCACACCCAAGAAAAAAACTACAAACTTTACCAGGTATTTTGTGTGGGTAAACTCGGTCCAACTATCCACCACTAATGAGTTTTTCGAGGGGTAGTCCACAGCAAAAATGCTGTCAGCAAAAAAGTGCATTACGAAACGGATTCAATCCTTTCTATTTTTGATTCAGAGGCTACACAAATCCATGGTGAGTGGTTGGTTCTGGACTTATACCAAACTCCATACAGTAAAGTAAAAAAAAAAGTAAAAAGTCAATTATAAGTAAATCATCATCATGACAGACGAAAGCAAAGAAAATCTACACGAGAATAATGACGATCTCATACAATACAGAGTAAATCTGAAAAAACCGTTTGTTGCCTGTGGTACTACCAGTAGTACCCCTGGTAAGAAAAACTTCCGGCAGACCGTACCACACTAACTTTATAACCCAGGCCCACAGGCTTAATAAATTTGAATTTTGAATTTGAAGATGTACCAAGGGATCCAGTATTAATTACCACGTATTTTTTGTTTAACCTTGTTACTCTCTAATTTCACATTTTATAGTTTGACACCTGTCACTGACACTTGTTACTTTGACTTTTGCTATTAAGAAATTTCCCTGCCTTAACATTGGCGTGAAGGCTCAGGATGAAGGTGGGCTAACCGCAAAAATTTTTAATAATAAATTTAGATAAGGTAAAACTTGTAAGGTAAGGTTTAGGTGAAGGTAAAGTGACAAGTGTCAAACTATGAAAATATGTCGACTAAGTGTGTACACGGGTAAAAAAGTAGAGATAATGTACTACTGGTGTATGTACTTATGTACTATGGTAGTTCTACGTGAAGTTATTTACCCGTGGTACTGCTGGTAGTAATACTGGTAGTAGGTACTACGGGCAACAAACGACCGGACGGCTTAAAACTAGATGACGCTTACGTATTTCGTCAGCTAATATCCAAACCGCTATAAAAGACGATGAAAATATGGTTATTAAAGAAACATAGAGATTATATAAGATTTCTAAGTTGACATTTATTTTGTAGTTATAATTTTCAATTAATTAATATATTGGACCAATTTTATTATATTTGACATGTGAAATGTGTTAATATTATGAAGAATTGTGAATTTATAATAATTTTAATTTAGTATGACTGGCTCGTCATACGCCTTGGCGTAGCTGTAAGTGTGACAAGCATTGAATAATAAATAAATAAATAGTATTGGTATATGTCCACAATTTAGGGTTTAGTTCAAATTAGATTGCAATTTTCGCTAAAAAAATATGTTTCCAAAATATTTTTTTCTTCGCCATCTCTTGAGAAACAAGCGTGTTTTGCAAATAGAATATAAATTAATAATTTTATTGATTTAACATTGCAAAAATATTCATAACAAGCTGCGTTATTTGCCATGTACAAATGACTTACCTAGGGGCCTATTTCAAGTCAAGCAGAAATTGTTACTATCATGTCGCAGAAGGACTTGCGACATCTTAGTTCCTTACAATCATACTTTCAATGGAAATTAGCACTCTAAGTATAACGAAAGTAAGCTTTCAAATTTTGTAAACCCCAACCTTAAAGCTTAGCTTTCCTTGAATTGTGATTTTTTCAAATAATGTAAAGTGATTGCTACCGTAGGTAGGAGGATTAATGTATAAATAATATAGAATAATAATGTAGGCCCCGGTTATTCGTGTCCTATTTCAACAATAGCTAAGCCATGTCGGGCGTCTTCTCAGGGACTTCCTCAGAGACGGCCTAAAAACTGAGATCAGGGCTACCCACTCGGCTTATACGAGCTTACTTATTTATAGACCCTAGAATCGGGAGCCCTTCACGTGTCATAGAGTTTAAACAGAGCGTAAACAAAACAGTAGCAATAATTATTTACTAGCAGCACCATCTTGCAGCGTAGTTATAGTGGTATAAACGATAATGACCGTACTAATACGAGTATATCTGTCACAATATGTATAGTAGATCCGTACGAAGGAATATCTCGACGACCTCTTCGTACATAAGTGTAAGTCTGCAAATATACATTTTGAAACCTGACCATCTGCAAGAGTTTGTTTTTTACCGACTTCAGAAAAAGGAGGAGGTTCTCAATTCTATTGTATTTTATTATTGAAATGAAGTCTAAACGCCCGATTGCAACTTGTAGCTTATGTCACCCCAGGCATATGCCTTATAAGAGGAATCCAACTACATCACTCATCAAAATTGCTCAAGCCATTTAGCCTATAGGAGCTATTTACATAGGTACTCATGTACAAACATACATCTCAAAAATATTACCCTCCTTCTTGAGCTGTCTGGTAAATAATAATATACCACTTGTTTACTTTGTAAAATATGTTAAGAAATCAACTTTGTGTTATAGGTTATTTTATTTAATAAATAACCCAGTTATAATTATTAATCGAAATTCTAAATTATTTATTCAGGAAAAGGTACATTTATGTTTTTACAGTCACTAACCGCCAAACTGGGTGTTAAAACCCCTTGTCTTGGTAGTTAGTTTCTTCCATTTGTCTTATATACTAGGGTTTTTGTACATTTGTTCTATGTTCATTTATCTTCATTATATCAGTACAGCAGAATTGAAATTAAAATTTATCATATTAGTCACAACATTTTATTAATAAGCCGTATGCTAATTTTAAAGCTCGTGTTACTCTTCCTCATAGAAAAAGTAATCATTTAACGGGTCTTCTGTAAATCGTGTATTTGTCACTAGCACGACTTTACGTAGGAGCTGCCGATATGATGTAATCGGACATATACACATATACATGTGTGTATATATCTAAACATACACCGTCGTCGTCTTGATGAGGGTATCACTGCGGGGTAATCGCCAACTAGTTATTGATTGCTTAACTAAAGTACCTGAGCGTTTTAAGAATAACTTAAAATATCATACGTGGATTAAACTTATTACAGAATAATAATAATAAAGTTTTATTTCTATTTTTGTAGTAGCTGGTAAGGACATAAGATGTCGCTAGTGGTTTAAGCTGCGACATGACGTGGTCTCCTGAAATTGGGGGTGCATACAGCTTGATGCCTATGTTTCATAATGTGAATTTAGTGTGTAACATATTGTATAAATAAATAAATAATCGTCACAACTTCTGCTTGACTTGACAAAGAAACCCAAGGTTTTGTATTTATAATGGTTCGGAGAGAGTTTTGGGGGTTCGCTTGCCAGAAATGTGATTTTTTAAGTTTTTGTACTCTATTCTAAAACAGGCACTAAAAAGAAATCGACGAACTAAACTAAATAAACATAATATTAACCTTATATATATATATATATAAACTAAATAAACATAATATTAACCTTATATATATTGTGATATACATTGCTAGCCTCGCGCTAAGGATCCCGAACTGTATGAATAAAATAACTAACTAAACTGTTACTACCTTAAAAAAAGCATTGTTTCCCGTTATTTATTATTATTATTATTATTAAAATAAAGATCAGAATACAATAATCAACTTTTAAGAAAACTCATCTGTTTCTACTTTTAGAAATACCAAAAATGGTGTCACGCAGATGGCTGCAGCCACACACAGTCGTAACCCGCTTTATTAGTCTGATGCTATGTCATACTTTATTGTTTTACTTTTGCATAAAGTATTTACGATTCCGCTACAGTAATTTCCTTAGTGGGTATGTTTCCTTTGAAGTACCTACTACTTTCCCCAAAACGTATGGGACTAGAGATAAATGAAGCTCTTAATGGTCGCTATTGGCCCCTAGACGAAGCCATAAAAGTATTTTATATTACCGTATCTCCGAATAGACATGCGCCCGTCACGCGATACGCTCCTGACGTGACCATTCGTCCTAATTTTGTCGGTGTAGCGCCGCGTTTACGATCGATCGATATTACCGGTACTCAAAACATCCAGCAAGCCTCTCCTGTTTGGGTAATCCCGCAGGGTGACGTCACGAACGCTTACAATTCTTGTAATGAATTTGTTATCTGCCTTGGTCTATATGGAAAGCATGTCTCCCAACGCAACGCAACGCTCAGCTAAATTAATATGTTTTTTGTTTTTATTTTGTAATAGCTTTTTTTATTGTTTAATTAGACTATTTAAAAATAAAATTTGTAAATGGCACGGACTAGTTGTCTAGTCATACCTTATTTAGGTTTTAAGACAACTTATGACGTGGAAATATTGTAAATTTTTGGTATTAAATAAATAAATAAAAATTATTAAAAAATGGTACCGATGCCGACCAAAGAAAGATTCATTTATAAATAATTGGTTCCCATATCGGCTTACGTAAAAATCATAGACATAAAATCACTTTACCTTTAATTTAAAACACATAAAAATATTAAACCTAAATCACTACACCAAAATATGTTGCTCATCACCAACATTACCCAAAACTATTTTTACAGATAGCAACTACGGCCATCAGTAATTTAACAAATAAATATCTAATGATATAACAATATTATATATACACTTTTAGTATAATTATCTAAAAATAAATCATAAATATATATACAACTTAAAACTAGCCCTAATCTAATAAGCCGCTGCCAGCAGGCATTGTGCCCAAAATGCTGGCCGAATTGCCGCGTTGAATAGCGAGTGCGATTCTTTGAGCAAGAAATAGACCAGCATTTTGGTCACGAGATGTCTAAAAATAAATCACATACATTAAGGAATATAAAATATTATGAAAACCGATTTTTTAAGACAAGAATATGACCAACAACAATAATAATGAGCAAGTATACATAAAATAGAAGTCATTTAATATTATACCTAAAAATACAATTATGATTGAAAAAATATTATGAGTATCAACAGGTTGCTATGATTACAATGCTTATGATAAAAAAGTGTGGTGAATTGTATTATTAAAACAGCTTTTTGAGAACAGATTGGATGCTAAAAATAATTCCGGTCACGTGATATACTGCTTGCGGCAGATCAGGTTTCTATCCAGTATTTTCTTTGACTCGGTGAGAAATTAAATCAATTTCAATGTTTTCGTAGGGACAGTCTGCCAAAACAAGGAGCGTTGCGAAATCTGACAGGTGACGGGAGCCAGGCTACAATGTGTACATTGTGTACCCCTTCCTTATCGCTAAGAAGGAAATAAATGAGACGACTTTTTCCTGTTTTACGAGCGAGTCACTGTGTTTTGTTTCTTTTAGGTAAAAAAATGTGTTCTGTATATATTTAAGTGAGTTGTGCATTGTACCTACTAGTATCTATAACGTAGCATTTGTAGTCGCGGTTAAGGTGCAACGTTTCGCTCAGCGCGCGAAATTCAAATTTTCTTGCCGTTTTTTTATAAATGACAGCTTAATTACTCATCGTAGGTTCATGAAACTAATTTTTCAAGAAATTACACTAATCAAAAATTCATTCAAGATGAAAGCTAGTATAAGTACATTTGTCACTAAACCAAAAACCAAGATGAAAATCAGCTTATTCAGATTTATAGCTAAACCAATGTTATCTAGGTGATAATTTTACCCGTAATTTCTTAAAACAACCTATTTATTGGCACAAAACGCAAGAAAATTTGAATTTCGCGCAACTTTGAATTTTCATTTACAGCTAATAAAAAAAAAACATTTTAGGGTAGCAATTGAAATGGTATAAGCTTCATAAAAGAGCTAATAACTTGTAACACTTGAAATACGATTTTATATACCGTTTACGACAAGAACGTCAAATATTTAAAATATATAGCTGCATGACAAGAACAAAGTTCGCGTTTTTGCATTCGTTTTGTGTTTGTGTCCAACAAAGCCGGTTGTGAAAAGATTTCCCTTGAGCATGAACTCGAATCATTTCGTTATATCACGAGATCTTTAGCCGGTAATGCCTTCGCCAATTTACAGACAACTAAGTACCGTTTACTGCAGTCGTTTGAGCTTGTTCAAAGCTACTATTATGCCATAAAAATGTACTTCGTTTATTCCTTTACAATTGTAAAAGCTCCACCTCGTATTCGTCAGAACTAAATGAGCCCTTTCCAAATGTTAAGTGTTCCAAAATTTTGCTGGCATGATACAATTTCGTAAATTTCATGAAGGATATAAAATTTCTTGGTTGAAGGCGTTATTATCGACGCACCCTCAACAGTAGTAAAGGTTTAAGCTGATAGGTGGGTATACCAAGTATTCATTTATTTTAACATTTGCAAAATTGTAAAGGATCTGAGTATATCCTAAAACTGCGACCAAAACCACCGGAGGAAGTCCAGCAGCGTCCCTTTAGTAAACGGTGAGCATTTGGGATTCACAAGCAACCTGAGAAACCTGACAAATATGAGCACCACCCCTTTAGAGACCTTTTTCCAAAATCATAACATAAAAATATAATTTAAAAAAAAAAACCGAGAAAGTATAAGCAGTCCTACTATGAAAACTGACGTGGTTTTAATACTTTTTCTTTTAATAAAACAGGAATACTCACGTTAAATTGAGTCGGTTATTCCGACTATAGTTTCGATCACATTCGGTGACCTTTATCAAGGAAAACGCAAGGCAAGACGAGGTTGCGCATGTCTCGCTTAGCATTCCTTGATAAAGGTCACCGAATGTGATCGAAACTATAGTCGGAATAACCGACTCAATTTAACGTGAGTATTCCCGTTTTATTAAAACAAAAATAAAAACAGTTCATAGTGTTTTTAACTTCAGTTTTTCCTTCCACCTCTCGACATTGCAATACGATAATAATGGACTTGAAAACGTTTACTATTTCATTCGAAGGAAGCTTCTCGGTAAATACATGATTTACTCCGCTCGATTTTCCATATTTCAATAAAATAAGAGGAACGTAATACAGCTCCCTCACATTTACCGACACCGTCAGTTATTCTTATACGGTTTTCTTGACTCAGAACCGAGATTACGCGCATAGTAGGAAAATCATACACAAATTTTCCTACAACCACAACGTAAAGGCAAAAATACTATTATTAGGCGACTTTCAAATTTCGAAAAGGTACAAAAACAGCTCTAATGTCAAAAAGTGTGTTCTGTATGGCACCATTAATTTACAATAAACTACCAAATTCAATCCGCGAATGGAGCGATTTAAACAGCTTCAAAACCAGACTTATTGACTTCCTTCTTTCCAAAGCATACTATTCTCTAGATGAGTTTCCAAATGACAAAAAAGTCCCATGACACTTTATTAATTTGTACATTGTATTTTAGTTTGACATTAGTAATTGTATTTAATTTAATCAGTTTTATAATTTTATTATGTTTTAATTGTGATCTAGTTTTTTTTTTTTTTTTTTTTTTTTTTTATAGAATATGGATCACCAACAGAAGTTACACATTACATTCACATTATGAAACATAGGCATCAAGCTGGGTGCACCCCCAATTACAGGAGACCACGTCGTGCTCATGGAGGTTCGACTAGACTAAACTAAAATGAAAATATTTTTTGCTGCCTGCAGAGTACAAAATAGTTTAAATTAAATTTAGATTACATTGGAAGTGGAAAAATAGTTGTATTGTTAACTGCTTGTATGCTGACAAAGCGGGACCTGGAGAACTTGTACATCTTACATATAATTATGTCAACTTTGTAACTCAGGCTCAGGCTAAATAAATTGAATTTGAATTTGACTTAGCAAAATCTTTACATGAAAGACAAAAAAATGTACGTGTGCCTTTTTTTTTCACGTGTTTTTTGGCTCGACATGTGTATTTAGACAATTTCAAGTAACGTAACTATGTATTTGACTTCATTTGAAATATTACAATAGTTGACAATGGCTAAATACACAACGTGTGGAGCCAAAATTTACGATTTAAAAAATAAACATAAAATATTTCGACAGAAATGACAATGACAGGTAAAACGATAGGTCTGTTACGCCATCTAGTAAGTATTTTAGAACTACTTTTTTTTTTTGGAATACGCCTCGTTAGAACCGGGAAAATTTTTCATATTGTCCGCTATCTGATAACGTTCGATTGGCGATACTTGGAAAGGAAGTAAAATATCTATTACATTGACATTAAATGTACGGTAAAAGAGGCAAACGGCGCGGGCAGAATTGCTTTTTACGGATCGGCTAGCATTCCGTGGCTTCTCGAGGGTAGGGCGCAGGCACGTTACGTGACGAAGCGACGGCGTAGTGGGGAGACTCGAAGAAATGAATTGTTTTCGGTATACCGTGAGGTAACATTACGTTATTGCTTACCTTTGTAGCCTTTTAAGTGTGTTTATAGGATTTGACTGGTTCACTCGCTCAACGACCGCTGACGTCACTATTAATAATAATAATAAATAAATAAAAACTGTGACATTATTGCACACACGTTCATCTGACCCCAAACTAAGCAAAGCTTGTAATATGGCTGCCAGAGACTGATATACGTACATAGATATTTTTAAATACATATTTATATAAATATTAACACCCAGACATAGAACAAACACAAGTATTCATCAAATGAATGTTTGTCATAGATGGGAATCGAACCCACGCCCCCAAACACAGAAGGTAGGTCCACTACCAACTGAGCCACCGGGGCTGTTAAGGTGCAACGTTTGGCTCATCGCGCGAAATTCAAATTTTCTTGCGTTTTTTTGCGATTACAGCTTAATTACTCATCGTGGATTTATTGAAACCAATTTTGCGCCAATAAATAAGTTGTTTTAAGAAATAACGGGGTAAATTTTCACCTAGATAACAATGGCTTAGCTACAAATCTCAATAAGCTGATTTTCATCTTGGTTTTTGGTTTAGTGAGAAATGTACGATGAGTAATTACACTCTAATTGACAAAAAGCGCAATTGAATTTCGCGCCCTGAGCGAAACGTTGCACCTTAAGTAAAAAAAACCCCGCTTTGCAGATTCAATACAAATCCAAACATTATTCATATCATTAGATCATGGCATGGCCGCATTTTGACATCGTCCTATAGGCTGTTTGTGACATTTAATTTTTGGTTCCCGCTTCCTTCATATTAATTTCTGTGCTGTCACAAAAACGTATGTAGGTTGCCGCGTTGTTTCTAAACTTGCGATTAATAAAATTCGTTTGGGGAATGGGGGAGAGGGCAAAAAATAAATGCAAGCATTTCAATTTTTGCTCACCTGCGGCTGGTGGCGCGGCGGACACAATAATTTAATTTCGCTCGTTATGCGAAGGTATTATTTGGAAAAAAGCGGAGGAAAACTCATAAAGCTATTACTTCGCTTGAAAACGGCTGACGTGGTTTTTGCGAATAGGCACGACACAGGGTCGAAACTAATTTGCGAAACCTCTTTTAAATATCAAATTTTCCAAATAGTTCAAGTTACGAGGATAGCGGTTAATTTTAATTAAGTAGCTGGTTCTGTAAAATGTATACTGCTGTACGATCCTTTACCTTGTTTACTATACAAATATTATTCCCTTTGTTCCTGTTCCTTATAATAATCAAACTAGATGGGTTCAGAAGCCGTAAAAAACATTTCCATAAATCTTATCCCACCTTTTAAAAACACAGATATAATATGCAACTTTTAAAAACGTCTTCAAACATCACTCCGGGCTGGCAAAGCATTTACAGCACAGTGATCCAGGTATTCATAAAAGGCGGTTTGCCTACTATCAGGCGAACCCATACCTCATTTGCCGCCTTATTTATTTTCTTCTTCATAATTTATAACAACAAACACAAATATCCACTTATTCTAAGTAATTTTAACGTATCTTTAGCGATTACAGCAGCTGTCCTCGATGTCCCTGTTAAAAATTCCATCTATGCTTAGTATAAGCAGTAAAATAGACATAATATAAGTAATATAAGCTAGCAAATTGATCTGAAATGGATAACAACTAGAATTCTTGATAAAGAAAAGTTCCAGCTCGTTATCGAAATAATAAGGAACATTACCGCAGCTTGTATGCCTTGGGCTGATAACCTGTACTCCGGTGTTTTATCTAAGGGTTGGGCCTATGCCGATATTTATTCTATAACAAGCATGTACTACACGTATAATGTAAGTGCGTATGTTTGTATGAGGAATATAAGCTACAAATACAAGAAAGTAAATCCATCTGTTAGTTACTCTTTCAGGATTCAGTACCGAAGCGATTTTAATGGAAACAAAGTCATGTTAATTTAAGAAATAGGTTACAATATAAGATACTAACTCTCGCCGCAGTTATCTCGCTCGCGCAGTTTCACATTATTGAAAATATAAGATTTGTGACTGATAATTTCTGTACATACATATATATGTATATTTCTTTGCATCTTTGGCAATTTATTGGCATACTTACGTAATAATGTAAATTCTAAATGAACGCTTACATAAAAAGAATTTGACTTTATTTTTTTAATTCGGCATACTTAAGTAGTGAATAGGAGAGGTCACTGGCTCCCGACAGTCTATGACTAGTCTGGGAGTCTCTGGGATCAACAGTTTAGCTGTAATTTTATAATGCCAAAATAAATGATTTGAAACTAGGTATTCTTAGGCGACGGAAAAACTCTAGCATATCTTTACAATCATCATTATCATCATCAGCTATAAGACGCCAGTAGCTACAGTGACAGCACCTGCTGAGCCAAGGAGGAGGACCTTAGGAAAGTGATGGGCTAATTGCCATCACACTATGTTATGAATGTGAAAGTTTGTTTGTCTAAGTTTGTGTAAGTATGTAAGTAGGTAAGTATGTAAGTGGGTAAGTATGTAAGTGTGTTTGTTCCCGTTCACCTCTGTAACGGCTGAACGGATTTAAAAGAAATTTGGTATGGAGGTAGCTTATTCCCTGGATTAACACATAGGCTAGTAGAATAGCTGGTGAAACCGCGGGGCGCAGCTAGTAATAAATAAGCTTAACAGGCGGCCTGGGTATCGCAGAGCACTTACCGCTCACTAAGGTGACGATGCCCGTCCTCCGATGGTCCTTATAATTTTCCTACCTCACAATTTCGGCCAAAGTAAAGGAATGGACGGGCCCAAGCTTAGAAGACTTTGAAGTAAGAGCCAGCGCTTACCTTGCTCCAGTCGCTCTCAGTCTGTGAAAAGTGCGAGACGTACGTTCTTCAATACATGCGAGCCAAATATCTGCAGAAATATGCTTTGAAATATATTATGATACTATCTATATTCGCTATCTCTTTTTTGTGACCAATGTACTATACATACTTATAATTACGTATCAAAGCCTAAGTTCAATTGTTTTGACTTGCTATTCTTAAAGGAGTTGTGAAGTTGGGGCCCGACATTTTACTTTGGTCGAAGCGTTACAAACCAAAAAATCACGAAGAATAATTTCTGCTGTTCCATACATTGCGCTGGCATGGCATTTTTCTATGGAAAATCTGTTTTTTTGTGTGTTTTGTTGTTGATCGCGTAGTAAAAATTGTTAAGTACAATAATACTATAGGATACATTCGTTGCCAAACCGAACACCCAGCATAAATACACAAAAACTGCCTTCTTCATTTCTAAAATTGTTTCTTTTTCAGCAGACATTTGCCTTTCTAAAGGAGGACGTGACCCGTAAAACGTCCGCACATTTCCTTTTCCAGGACCATAATTAAAAGCGTTACCTTTTCAACGGAAAAGCATCCCCGTTTTAGGCGTGATACCGGTACACGTTTCAACTGGCTTGCTATTTGATTGCCAGGGCTGCCTGAAGAACACAGATAAACACAGTAAAAGTATTGCCGCACTAGGACAAAAACTACGAAAAATCTGTGCGTAATTCAATTTATAAGGAGTCGCCTGAAAACGTCGATATATTTTTTTAGCTTGCCGCCTTATTCTTCCGCAGTACTGTCGTGGGATAATTAACTGACATAAATATTTGAATTTCTTGATGATTTCAATGTCCACTAAAGCTAAAGAGCCACCAACAAAACGCGGAGCAACGAGCAGCGTCGATCGGCGTACTCTGCAGAGACTATCCTAACCAAAGCCACCGATGCATGGTCTACGCTTCGAAGGCTCAAAGGGCTTGGATAAAGCATCGATTCCAAGAGAGTCGGTAATTCTAATTTACTGCTGCAGGCTGCAGGGAGAAGACACGGAGCATTGGCAAGACGATGCGTTGACAGGACACTGTCTAGTGGTAGCGTCATCCCTTCGGCGACATCCGTTATGTCTCGTCTCTCCTGCAGTTCAGTAGTACCTACATTAAAAATAGTGATAGCCCTAACAGAATCGCAGATTTTTCAGCTGGACAACTCGCAACAACAGTTTCTCTCGTTGTTTCGACGTATTATATCCACGCATCTGTGGTGTAAGTGATTATGGTCACATTTGAAAGAATTTTATAGACTTCATTTTTATAGACTTTTTCCGTATTCCTGGCAAAAACGGAGCAAGAGTTCTCATTGTGCATTATTCATGCAAAATGTCATGAAAAGTCGTCACCAAAAACTAAAATACAACACGACATTATGAAGTTCTAAAGGCCCATGTTTTAATGGTACGCGTCATGATCATGAGAAATGTTGTAGAAAGGATCGAACAGTATTGTTACGAATGGTATTTACTTGGACACTATGGTAAAATGGGGAACTTTCTTAACAATTGCAATTAAAAAAAAAACGTATGAACTATATTTCATTACCCACAAGATAATATAATATATGAGCCGAGAAGAAAGATTATACTGTTTTTTTTTTATGAAGAACGGTGCCATGTTTCGTATTGCAGTACACCACGTCCCGCCGACACAGAATGCGTGTTTTGATCATATATTTCTAAAAAATATTGGTCGTGAGTGACGCGCGTGGTGCGGTCTTGTCTTAACGCAGGAGTTTATGCCAATACGTGCGTGGCTTCAACCTGCTTGCTGTTTATTTAGCCAAACTCTAACCTAAACACACGTTTTGTACCTTTGTTTGTCGTTTATCAGGAAAATCGAATGGCGGTCGGCTCCGCTACGACTGTTTATTTGCAATTTGGGAACCTACTGCAGCGTGAAAATAGAAGTGTTTTGGGCACTTAGTTGGCACATTTCGGTTGTGTGATATGGTCATAAAATAAGTACAAGGCAGAGACATAAAACGGGAGAATTCTGTGGTACAAAGCGTTTGTTGCTGTTCTATTTTACCCAAAACTTTGAGAATGTTATAAATAATTTAAGTTATATTACATATACATAAGTGTTTTATAAAACAGACAAATTGGAAAAGAGCGTATTAAAAGGGGCTTTATAAAATAGGGAAATATATAGCGCAGATATCTGTTTCGTAGATGTGCTAACCCACTGTTATTGAAAGTAATACGAGTAGTATTTACACGTGCAAGGTGCCAGCCTTCCTGCCACCCATTTCACTTGCTATAAATAATCCTAGCTCGCAGTAAAAATGTCGCATCAACCTACAAATAGCAACTTATATGAGAAACGGGCACGTAAATATTTCACATAAAAATATCAAGGCCAGTCAGGCAACGGCGGTACCAAGGTACGAATACGTCATCTAACCTTCATTCCATGAGAACCTTACCAAGTATGATATTTACGAAAAATTTCATTTTATCAGCAAATTCGATGAATATTTTCTTTGTAAAAGCAGAATAATTCTCGTTGTTTTAGGCAAGAGTCGGGTAAAAATATTTTTACCCTACAAAAGAGACCATGAAAAAATACCTGTTTTGATTCGTTGTATTTCGTAACTTAAAAACGACAATGTTTTAGTCAGGTAATAGTACAATTTGATATATTGTACTATGTTGGTCATTATACTCGTGACGATAAGGGAGCCGAGAGTGTAACTAAGTGACTAATGCACATGTGTTCCATACGACGTTTTTCAACACATTTGCGAGGAAAACCAAACATTAAACTTTAAAAATTTCGAGATGCACTTTACGAGCAAGGTTGTTGAAAAAGATATTTCACTTTGATATAGAAACGAAATTGCAGATGTTGGAAGAAATAACCCTTTAACAGTTACCTTTCTTCTTAGGGCAGCTTTAGAGCTTTGCCAATAATTTAATTTATTATACAACTCACGGTGAGTGTGTACATAGGAAAATATTTTCTATCTTGAAAATGCAGAAACCCATATCTTCTATGTGTAATAACTGTACTGTAATCTTACGTGTGTGTGGACGAAGAGCCCAAACTGGAATTTGCGAAATAAATAGCCAAGGTTAAGTACCAAAAAATCTTAAAACGACTGTAAAATTTAATCTTGGAATTTGTAAAAGATTAGGTAAACAGACCTTTGAGTGTGGTCCCTCAATCCTCAAACCCTACTTGCGAGATCTCAGAAAGAACTTTAAAAATGTATTCAAAGGCTGTAATGTACAGCAGTGAAGATCGCGGGTCGAACTTAAAGTTGCCACGACTGTCATAATGAGTTGCAAGACTGGTGCAAGCACGATGCACACTATCCCTAAAGATCGCAATGGCACAGGAACGGGATGATGAATGGCGTACAAGAACAGGTGCCAATGCGGCAGTTTGCGATTATGGGCTGAAAATTATGATGATACAGCAAAGTAAGCCTGAAAATAAACAATTTATAAAAGCAATGACAACGCCATGCCATGTATATAAATATCTTATCCGTTTTTTCTAATTCCCTGCCTTTTCTAAATTGAATGTAATGAACATTTTTAAAGCTAAAGGAAAATATTAGCTTTTTCACGCGTGAGTTAGATGTTTTACAGCCTTATATATAAAATGAGTTCTTGGGATTTTTCTCTCGACTTGGGGGAGAATTTTGTGAGTGTTTGCTACGCTCCACCTTTATTATTTAGTAGAGATTGTTTATGTAGCAAGGCAAGTATAATTAAATAAGTGTTATATTATGAATGAGATATAAATACATACCCTTAATAATTTGTGATGCGATCTAGATTTATTGCTCGCAAGATGAGCGACTTGCTCGTCTCGTCACCAAGTAACAAAAAAAAAAGTAATAAAAAAAAACTATTAATAAGATTTATGAGATGATATATATAATTATATAGGATATATCTATCAAGGAATTTTGGCGGAAAACTAAAAAAATCGCAACATTGTTTTATTTACCAAAATTTGTTTTATTACGAGGCTTAATGGTTAAAAAACGGTGGATTTTTATTTTTCAAGTTATCGTGAACGTGCATGAGTGTTGGTAATTAGTAAAATGCCGTGAAACGTGACTTTTCGTGTTGTTTCTAAAACTTAGCACTTTTCTGGGACATGATATTCTACGTTAAACCACTTATTATAGAGACGTAATATTTGGACCCAATATTCCTCAAATAATCTCTTTCTAGGTGAACAATAACAACAACAAGGATTTTGTGAAATTCCACCTTTATATGTGCAAAATAGGTCCATTCCACTATGGACCCCCAAAGTTTATATAAAAATAAAAAGTTTTTCCATAATACGCCAATGAAACTCAGTCTGTGTATAACATCCCATTTCACCTCGTTAGGGTTGATTTTAGAAAAATCCTTAGAAATGCCTTTTAAAAGGCATTGCAGAAAAAATAAAGAGAGGCATTTCTAAGGATTTTTCTAACATCGACCCCTAAAGAGGTTAAAAGGGGTTGTTTAATTTACAGTAGCCTAGGCGAGCGATGCGGTGCGGGTGCGGTCACAATAATCACCTTCATTATTAATGTTGAACTATAATCCCCCAAATCACCCCAATATTAATAAACGTAATTATTTTTGAGGAGCTTAAATGTGAAACTAGGCCACACCTGTCAAAATTAACGCAATCATTACCCAACTTTATTATTATTTTAACGGGTCGGTATAGCCCCGCAGTGAAATGGGCAATAAAGCGGCACCATACCACTACTTCCTCCATAGCTAAAGTACAGTCAGCAATAGCATAGTCAGCGTCGACCCTTCGTGAAAAATATCAATTCCGAATAGAACTTGACAAGATCCATTGTCCAATTCTCCAATTTTTTTTTTGCAAAATTGAATCACTTTTTATTTTTACCCTACTGCAAATTATATTTTATTTGTAGTAGCTGACAAAACAAAAAAGTTTTTTTATTTTTTTTTGTATTTCGTCATTGTCATAAATATTACTTTGTTAGAGCCGCGCGAATGAACTTGTCATATGGTACCAAATCGATGGTGCTTACAAAATATACTACGCTCCAATGTAAACTCAGTCGATGAAGACCCGTAGTAGCCGCGTCGGGCCACTCTTGACAGATACGAAACCCTCAACAAGCGAAATCGCGCTTTTGGGTGTATTTATTTTCGAAAAATAATTGATGTAATAGAATAATTAGAACACTTCCAATGTATGAGTACGTTGACCATAGTATCGAATGGAATTAGTAAAAATAATTTACATACATACTAGATGATATTTTGCTGACTTTACAATAGGTATGCGATATACAAAGTACAGTTTTATAGCAGCTCTATAATGCAGTTTGATGTGACTTTTAATTGAAGTGCTCTTTGACTACCTACAGCTCGCTACCTTTGAAATTAAATTTTATTTACGTCGAGTAATATTTCTTCAGGATCGAACTGCAAATTGATAGGAAAATATAAATTGAAATATCTTGAAAAAAGGCATTCGTATTCTGATTTAAATATAAACGAGCTTTTTAATAAATGCAGTTTTTCTGAAAGGGTTCTTCTTATATTAGCAGTAGCTCAGCACCTTCTATTGTGGTAATAGCACTGAAATCACCAAATATTTCGTAGTACCTAAGTGGGATGATGGTTTTAAATGTCACAGCCAATTCTTTCCCAAAGTCAGGGAAACATTAAAAAAAGATAAAAGAAAAATAAATGATGTTCATTAATTTTTTATTATTAAGAGTACCTAAGCCTTCCTTTCCAAACCAGCCAGTGTATCTTGATCAAATGCATAAGTATTAAGTGTGGTGTGTTAATAGTACATTATTGTCGCGGTCTGTTGTGTTGCTGGCAGCGATGGCCGAAATGGCCGAATGCGCAGCTTAGCGCAGGCCCAGGTCATCACAGCACGGTCAGCATTGCAGTCCTTGATGGACGGGCTGGAATAAGGGCCGGGACCGAAGTTCGAGGCCAGTATAGCACGGATAGCAAGAGATGCAATAATGACCAAGCTTGAAGGCCGAGAGCGTAACTATGCCTAGCTCGAAGCCGTCATAGCGTGGCCAGCAGTGCAGTCATTGCGGAACCAAATCCAAATACAAATTCAAATTTTAAATTACAAATTCATGTAAATATAAGACAGTTTTTAAAACCCTAAAATAACATTTTAAGAACCTAAACTAAGTAAGTACTGTGATAGCTGGTGACAATAGTATTTAAGGGACTTGTTCCACCGACGATGAACAATCAGCGAGTAGAGCTAGAAACTAGAAACGTGTTAGCGAGCAGCGAGAAGCGAGTGAATATTTCCGATAGTTTTGTCGCTGGGCTATAGCGAGTGTACGAGTGCGACGGGCGATCACACGCACTGTAATAGAGAATGACCGCTGGGAGTCTCTCGGCGAGTGTTCTGACACCAAGCAAGCATCGTTCAGAGAGATTATCTTTGATAGCTCTTGTTGCTGCGACAAACTAGTGGAGAGAGAGTTCTCCCCGGCCGTGTGAATCGGCGATCAACTATTAATATATTTGCCTCTTTTACTCACACGGAGTCTATATGTAATATAAGTTTCTTGAGCAAGAAAACAGTCAATTGTTCGTCGCTTCCTCGCCGGCGGTGAGACATGTTCCTTAAGCGAGTATCTTTTGGTGGCCTAAATTGCCGATTCAAGATGGCCGTGCTATTCTTATAGAGCTCAAAGCACGCTTTGTTCGAAGTTGATAACTAAGAACAGCGCGCGCATTGAGTTCTGCTTAAGAATAGCGCGACCTTCTTAAATCGGCAGTGTGGGCCGGTAAAAGATATGTCTCGCTTATGGCACTTGTCTCAACGCCGGCGAGGAAGCGATGAACTATCGACTATTCTCGACCCTGCCGATTCACTGCTGATTCGATATATTCGTAGTTATATATACTAATATAACTGTTATATGCAGAAAATAAGTAAAAAACGAACAATTGTGCATATAATTAGTTGGTAGTTATAGATTTAGCTTAAAAAAAACATCGCCTAAAAATTTATATAGGAACAGCTTCTGGCATCAGACTTGCTTCACTCTGAAACGAATTCGGTTGATTCGCTGGTAAAAATATTGTGGTTAGAAAGTGGAGTCGGAGTACAGTCAAAATTAACAGTGTAATATTTCTCCACAGAATTCTCCTTATAAATAAGGCCTGTCTTTGTACTTCTCCCAATTCAACGGCCATTTCACTTCCCAATTCGGCACATCATATTTGCTATATTATCTTGTTTCACATTCAGTTTATAATTTAAACTATTTTGACTATAGTATAATTATTGAGTGGTCTACGAGCAGTAGAAACAGCAAGCTTTCCTGGGAGCAGCAGGGATAAGTTTCGTCGGATAGGTTTGCGTGGACACATGACTAGTATTAAATGGGTTAAAAGGTTCCTTGTTAAGGGTATGCTTTACTTCCATGTTAATTCTTGCCACTTTATCTCCTTTCTCTTCTTCTTTCCTCAGCAGTATGTAGTAAGGACGGAAATCGTTTGAGTATTCCATTTTGTTTTTATTTGCAAAATTTCACGAAAAATTTAAATAAAATCTGCACTTATTTTTGATATTTATGCTTATAAATCTTGACAGTTGTCAGATAATGGTTCTTAGTGATGTCCAGAATATGTCAGACGCATGCATTTTTCTGAATATGTGGTCGGGAGAATATTCAAATAGCGATTTTTGGCGGGAATATTCTGAAGGCATATCGCGTCATTGTATATTTCAAAAACTTGTGTTATTTCGAGTGTTTATGTATTGTGTCAAAACGTTGGGTTTTTATTCAATAAGTGTTCATGAATGTCCACGAGTGTTGTTGAATAGTGAATAGTGAAAAGTGAATTTGCCAGATGGACATAGGCTACTTTTTTTCGTAGGTCCACGCGAACGAAGTCGCGGGTAACAGCTAGTAATGTACAACTATAATACTTAACCTAGAAGCCCATTTTTAGTTTAACCTGAGGTTGAACACGTTGAACGTCACTGATTTTTGTAATATTAAAAATAGTAATATTATAAACGCCAGTGTTGCCCTACATAAACATTGATTTCTATATTACTAGTAAGTAGGTACCAAGTAGGTACGCATTATAGTCGTCAGTGTACACAAAGCGTCTTCAGCCTAGCTGGACACTATTTATTAATTTGCGAGAGTTAAAAAAAAAATATAGGTACCTATAAAAGTCGTTTTAAACACGACCAGAACCACCAGAGGATGAGCAGTAGCGCCATCTTAGTAAGGGGTAAACATGCTGCGATCGCCAAGCCGCCTGCTAAGCGTGGGGATTATGGCAACCACACCCAAATACGAGGGAGGCTTAAAAAAAATACATTTTCGGAGATTTGCTTTTAATTCTTAATAGAATTAATTAAGTTTATTACTGCTCTGAACTAATTTACAAAGCTGACTCAAATAGATTAACTTTGTAATTTTAATTCTCTCATTTCATTACATTAAGCAATATTTAATCAAAGTAATTTCTAGTAGGTAAGTAATCAAACTATAAAATGTACAAGAAGGTCGAATAATAAGTCTGCCTTCAAAACTCCTGAGTTAATTCCGTATAAATATAAAATTTATGTAGTATACTAGCTGTTACACGAGACTTCGTTCGCACGGACATACAACAAATAATTTGTTAAGAGCATGTCGGGTCATGCTTAGTAGGGTTCCGTAGGCGCGGAAGACGTTTGAAGTATTTTTGTTTTAATAAAACGGGAATACTCACGTTAAATTGAGTCGGTTATTCCGAAGTATTAATGTCGTTTGAAGTATTAATGAGTTTTTACCGCATATCTCAAAAAGTAATTATCACATGTCGCCTGAAATAATTTAAAAAGGAAGTTCTTACTAAGATCTATCAACATGGAAGATTACAAGTTTCTGAGATGCATAGTTTAGAAATGGCAGCGGAGGGGACACATTGTAAGCAGTTTTGTCGGCCCATATTTCGCAAGCGGTTCATCTGATAAAAAAATGGTGTAGGAAACCTTAACTTTATTTTAAAAGACCTATTTAATAATACCCTACATGTAGGGGAAAATATTTTTTTATCTCTACTTTACATGTATAAAAATAAAATTATGATTATTTTATTCTTTGCGAAATGTTACTTTTAAAATACTTATTCAACGATTCCGCACATGATGGGGTTCAGCGAAGTTTTTTTTTACCCCCTCTTTACATGTATGAGAGCTACCCTTATTAAAAAAAAATAAAAAAATTGTCTTAACTGTAGGTCTATACTTAGACTATGCGTGTAAATTTATAACTTTGGAAGCTATAAGACTGTAATGGCTTCGGACAGACAGACGGACAGACATGACGAACTTATAAGGGTTTCTTTTAGTACTGCGGAACCCTAAAAAGTATCCTATATCCGTATTTGTGATATACAGTAACTCGTTATCAAATTTTATCAAGATCCTATAGTTACTTCCTATAGTTCGCTAGATGGCATTGATCCTCTTTTGTGTATTATTTGACGTTTTGTGTGGACTGACAGTTGTAATGTAGGGAGTTCTGAATCGCGCAAGCGAAGTTTTTTTCTCGAGACGAAAGTATTCATTTTTATACCTCGAAGCTTTATACATACTACTTTGATACGACTGCGGCTATTTATATTCCTCTGAATTATAATATAAGTTAGGAAGTTTTTATTGTTTGTACTTTTTCCCCTCTCTTAAATTTTGGCCACTGACTTTACTTCACCTCAATATCTAATTTTGTAATTTTTCAAACAAAAGTAAAATATTTCACAATTAAAAACAAGTCTCGGTCATAGTCTAAGTTAAACAAATTAAGTCACAGTCAATACCAAGTCATGCCCCACTATAAAATGATGGAGACATGAAGGTTTAAGGAGAAAATAATCACTTGGGACCAGGTCTGGGGAATACAGTCGGTTAGAATACCCCGAAATCGCAATTCCTCTGTGGACTGATTGCAAACAAGTGACTTGTGAACGGGTGTTGCAGAAAAAGGACAATGTGACTTATTCCACGTCTTTTCTCGAGGATACCGTCAATTTTTTGACACATACAAATTTGGTGGTAATTGTGTTTTTTTTCCAAAAGATTGCGTGATGTTATGAGAAATATCGCCATCTCTGTTAGTCCGACAACTTTTCTACCACTCTAGTATCTAAACGTTTGCAATTGAAAAATTATGCTAGTCGACTCGAATAAGCTAAAAATCGCGAAAAAAAAATAAATAAAAAAAAAATATAAATTTAGCGCTAAAATTCGCGCTAAATTTATGTATTAATACTGATTGTATACCTAAAGCTAGAGAAAATGATGAAAGATCTATTACAAAGAAGAAATACGTACCAAATCTTTGTCAGTGTTGATTCAGAACTAAATAAAATCACCCACCTATAATGGATATTGATGGCGCTACCCAAACGAGAGGCTCATAGGTGTAAGGGCAAAGGTATAAGATCCGTGATTACCGCTCACCGGTTCCAAATCTTATCTGGGTCATGGCCCTTCATTAATTTAGATTGTTTTCTTACTTTACTTACTCTTTAGGGTTTATCGTGATGGGAGTGCTTAACCCGCGGATATTGAAAACTTGAGGATGCTTTTTGAGAACTGACAAAATTTGCTTACTTATATGTATTTTGATACTAAATTGTTCAAAGAGATTGTACATCATCTCGGATACAGCATAAGGCTTTCATTCTTTTATACGTATTGATAAGAGAAAACTAAACATTCGCAGTAATCACAGCAAAATGGAGGGTAATGTTTTTGTGAGGTATGTATGTGCGTCTGAAAGTTTGTGAATATGTAATGTATGTTTGTGTATTTCTATATTAGCTGTTGTAGCCTAAATGGCTTGTCCGTCGTTGGATTCCTCTTCACGCCTGGTGTAACATAAGCTACATTTCGTAGTCGGGTTTTTTATGTATTTTCATAGTATACTAGTTTTTACAAGTAAACATTTTAGATGTCTTCTATGACTAGCTGTGATGTTCAAAAAAAATCTACAAAAGTATCATGTTCATTTTTGTGATATAAACATCACATTGGCTCTAAAGATGCCTAAATTATATGAAATTAAACCCTGTCACCAGGGTCTTAAAATACAGCTCCGTGGTAAACTTGTAGTAAAAACCGTCAAAGTTGTTCAGATTTGGGGATCATCGTGAGGACTTTAGTGGGTATAACTCAACTGCGCCCCAATGCAGGGTAGTTAGTTACCTTTCGAAGACACTCCAACCTCCCATACCGTTACCAAAAACGCTACATACAGAACCTAAAGAAGAAAACTGAATTTTGCATATAATTTACATCATTTGTTAATTAATAATTAATTACTAATCAATTATTCAAATCCAAAAACTTAGTAAAGAATTTATTCGTGTCTACGTTATAACAATGGTGGCGATTTGACCAACAAATAATTACAAAATGGGTCTCACGGTCCTCGGTCTGAAACATTTACGTCCGTCCCTACTAATCTTATAAAGCTCACTCAACGTCCCAAGGGGATTCAAGTATTAGGTACATTGTTTGACATGCTGCATACAGGTAAAGGCATATAGACATTCGATACAAAACAGCCAAGGTTATTATTATATTATTATGGAGGGTTACAGAATACAGATATGTCCTGCTGTCATATGGAAGACGGCAGTATTAACAAAATAATGATATTTTGAGATAAATGGAAACGTAACTTTTGTATATTTCATAGCTATGTAATAATTACTTAAATATTCACTAGGTACGGGTTCTGAAATGTATTGTTTAATATACTGCGAAGCCGTGCGGACGAGCGACGCCGTGCGGGCAAGGTAGCTAGTATACTATAACTGTTAATATCATCACTATCAAGTTTAAAACATTTAGTTCATAATACTCTGCACAAATTCCTAAATTTCAAAGTCATGTTTCTCGGTTATGAAAGTGAAAGGTTATTAATTTTTAATAATTATAATTTATTTCAGTAATAATAATGGAACCAATTAAATCGTTACAGTTTTTGTTAAGTGTAATTATAAATAAATTTTATATAAATCAAACGAAAACAGTGTGTTAACACCCGGACAAGAAAATTTGAATCCCGGATGCCACCGTCTTCCTACGGGCTTAACAAACAAAAAAGAAAAATTTAACTTAGTATTTAAAAGCAAAATATCAAAATATTAGGTAAGCACTACAACTAAAGGTAACTGATTAATTTAATTAATTTAAGATAGCGTCAAGAGTCGAAAATGTTATTTTATAAAGCCGTTTCACATCTCGATGTGATTCAATAACGTTATCTTATTTGAGTAAACAACATTTGAAATACGAGTGTGTGTCGTCTCAATAGAGCCTATTTTTATAAATCACAAAAGGTAAGGAGTAGGCATGAAGAAAGCAAAGGGGTTTGAAGTAAAATATTCCATAGAAGAGTGACTTGTGAAGGAAATCCAGTTGAGATCACAGGAACCCGCTATAAGGAGATTATGGTAGGTATTGTGTGATGTGAGGTGGTGAAACGGAGTTTATCGCGACGCGACTAATCTCTAAGTATACGAATAGGTAGTGTAAAAACTTTATATACCGGGTGATATTTTTTTATCGCAACGGAAAATTTTGGATAATACAGATATATGAAGTAAATACCTATTCCAGCATGTTCAGTTATCAAAATCCTCCGTAGTATGAAAAAAAAATTGGAAATATATAAAATCAGCAGAGTAACATTGCTATAGATATCTCTCCGTGTAGCTGTCTCACACAATATTTGAAATTTGCTAGGAGAGTTTTGAAATCGTTTTTCAAGATTGTTTATTCATCAGGAAAAATCTTAACATTGTCCTCCCGATAGTCTTCCATGTAATTACAACAATAGGTTTAATATTGTGATGCCACACTCAGGTGATGAAACTAAGTGAAATGAAGCTTCCAGCATTTTGAGAACTTACCAAAATATGTCTTCAGAACCTTATACCTCATTAATGAGTGTCTCCGCACTATTGTATACAGGCTGACACTGAAACAAATAATTTACTAAACTGCTTTGTCTATTTTAGTTATAACCATATGACAGATCCATATACATATAGAACGGCCACTCCCCCCGCCAATTCAAGATACCTCACCGCTCCCCCACAAGCGTCCAAATTTTGCTTACACGATTTAAATAGTTGTCAATAGCCAGTTTAGTCGAGTCGATCCTGTTAAGCCACAGATCACACTAGATACCGTATTACGAGATTCGTTGTTCCTACTAAAAGTCACCAAAATTTGAGGAAGGCACGGGTCGCGGGGAGTGCAACCAAGCGTTCTCATTGTCTATCTCAAGGTAACGCCTACTCGCGCTTAACAATCAACCAATCAGAGTAATTTTTTATAAGTGTATTTAGACTGATGCGTGGTGCGCTTCGAGCGTCCTGAATGCAGAATCTAGGGTGTGATCTGTGCGCTGCCTTCTCTGCGATGCGCGTGGAACCCAGCCAGAATTAGAAGCGAGAGGAATCCTTAACTATATGGAAATACTCAAAAGACTCAAATGATTCAAGGGAGTCAAGAGACTAATTTAGTGTCAATTCTTGCGAAAAGACTCGGGTCTCGAAATTAAAACTAAGAGACTCGAGTATTTTTTAATACTATAACAACGATAAGCATCGAAACTCGCCGAAAATACGTGACGTTACCGAATTCGCGTCAAATCCCGCTTCCCGGTACTGTTCGAACCCTCTCTGTGGCGAACACCGCACTATCCGATAATCCCGTGATTCTTATTTACTGGCGGGACTTGAACGGCCATCAGGTTTATCCGAGTGAAATGGTCACCCCACATGTTGAACGCGGGTTTTTTTGCTTCACATAACCCGGTTTTGTTTTATTCTGATTTGGTTTGTCGTCTCTTGTCGTTCTAAAGCACATATTACACTAGACACCAGATCGAGATCGTTGTTCCGACCTAGAGTCACCGAAGTTGGAGGAATGCGAGGGTTACAGACAGCGATCTCAATGTAACGCCTACTTGCGCCTAGCACTCAACCAATGAGAGTAAAATTTTATAGGTGCGTGGTGCGCTTCGATCGTCCTGATTGTGGTAATTAGATGTAATCTGCTAAATACGTTAAGGCTAGGTATATACGCCTTTGATCTTTTTTTTTCTTTTGGTCTTGTGCTGTCGTCGGCTCGGATTACATACTTACATTTATACTTACACTAGCTTGCCCGCACGGCTTCGCTCACGAAGGCTACAGTAAAAATACCACCCCATAACATCCTTTTAGGGGTTGAGGTTTGAACAATATTTTTATGCTCAGTACACATACCGAGTTTCATTGGCTTAGCATGAAAAAATAATTTCATATCCATACAAGCCTTTCCGCATAATCCATTTTTATTGTTAAATTTCAGGAGCATTGGGTTCAAATTCTCATAAACACATCTATATCATAAGCGGTTTGGTTTGTGCGTTATTCCTAAAAAAAGCACTAAATATATTTGTTATGATCTCAGTTTGAAAATAAACTTCTGCAAAGTAACGCCTGAATCAGTCAACTATAATAGAAATGGGCTTGGCCTTTTATATATTTTGATTACATACACCCCAAAAACATTCTGCGTTCTTTGGCAGTCGGGTAAAAATGTATTAAAATACGGTGATATTTAATGTGGTTTCGCAATAGAGTTATTAAGGTATAGAGTTCTTTACGGTTTTTTTCTCTCTTAGGAGCACAAAAATACTTAAATCTTTTAGCAGAATAGGTTTTTGATATGTTGTAAATAATGTGGGTTTTTTTAAAATGAAATTTATGGTATCCTTGTCTTTGTTATTAGTTTTAAAAAGTGTCATCATATATTAAGTCGCGGTCTGATCACGATTTGAAGTAAGCTTGGGTACAACTTCAAATCGTGATCAGACCGCGTCTTAATATATTTTGTCATCTATTTTTTAATGCAATCATGACGATTTTAAAGCTTTTAAAGGTTTAAAATTGAAAATAGCAATCATACTCGGCGAGAAAACGGCAAACTTGTTTCTTTTTTCTTTTTTTTTTTCTCTTGATTATCTAATAAAAAACTAGCTGTTTCGCCGAATAAAGCACCGGCCTGGATATTTAAGTTATAAAATAAAATTTGTTGTTATCGCTGAAAATTATTTCATTTCATTTGGGAAGGTTTTTTTCAGGGGGTCATTTTGCGATTTTTTATTTCGTAATAAAGACAAATTTTCGAAATTTCATTCGGTTACACGTATTTTTAGTTTCATTTTGTACCTGCAGTATTTTTGCACCTGATTATCCATTCTCGTCCCTTCAAACTAGGCGGTAACAACATTAAAAAACAACAACAAATAGCAAAAACCAACAAGAAGGATGTTTTTCCTATTAGTAACAACATTAAAAAACAACAAGAAATAGCAAAAACATCAAGAAGATTGTTTTTGCTATTAGTAACAACATTAAAAAACAACAACAAATAGCAAAAACAACAAGAAGGTTGTTTTTCTTATTAGTAACTACATTAAAAAGCAACAACAAATAGCAAAAACAACCTTCTTGTTGTTTTTGCTATTAGTAACAACATTAAAAAACAACAACAAATAGCAAAAACAATATGAAGGTTGTTTTTGCTATTAGACAGCGTCTTTAAAAGTAAAAATATAACTAAGTAATCGGTTAAAATATAGCCGTGTGTACAGTCGTTGACAAAAGATTAGCGCTTCGTTTTGTTCGCGCCACGCTTGCCGGCTTTCACAAACACCTTTTGTATTCGTCGCTGTGGCTTGCCTCGTGTGGATGCAGCCTCACAGAACATCACAGGCACTGTTTAAAAACATGCAGATTATCAACTTCCAAAATGACAATATAAAAGCTAGAACTACATTTTGTCCGATGCGACGAAAGCCACGTACAGCACCATCAGGCCACAAAAGAACAGAGGCCTCTTCCTTAAGGGAAGAGGGGGAGGTACCATAATCTTGGCAGGTGGCTTAAGATTCGCAGAACGCTCATGTTTACTAAGAGAACGTTTGCCGCCCGTCTAGTCCGAAGAAATAACGGCTCTAGGGTAATTTATCTATTTTGTGCTCTGGGTCTGGGTGATAGTTGTGCTTGGCAGTGTGGGTATTTGTGTTCCATTAAATCCCCGACAAAATAATCTAGTGGGAAATTATGAGTGTGATGGTTTATTTATTTATTTTACTCGTCCCTGTAAAATTAAGTCTCTGCTACATCCCTTAGCCTTATCCCTTAAAGAGTACACTCATGGTCAGCGTTGCAAATAAAAAAACAAAGAAACAATGAGGTAAAAAGAACACTTTACATAATAGCAGGTCTGTTTAATTCGGACTAAATAAGGTTATTTTACTATTTTTCCAAGTGCAGAAAGAAAGGCGTAACTTTCGTTCTTGAAACCGCGTTTTTGTCTTGCCTTAGGACTGTGATGTATGAACCGATTGGAAAGTATATATATATTTGTATACCATGCAATAATTATTATACTGTGCTAGCACTGGGCCCTCAATTCGGCTAGGCCGGTCTCTTGGTGACCTTGGAAAGATTAACCTGATTTATTTGATCGCGCGTGATAAGAAGTTTCCTATAGGTTTCTGAAAAAAATTAAAACGCTTAAAAGTATAGATACCATAAATAAATATTTGAAAGGAGATACTTCCAGATTTGTCCCATTTTCCTCAAAATCCAGTTCTGATAATGGGATCCATGGGGAATTGAGGGAACTCCTCAAATATAAATGTATAAAGATATAAAGATAAAGATATGAAGATAAGGATAAAGATAAATATTATGGGCATATATATAGAGGTTTTGGAATTTTCTACAACAAGTCAAGCATTTGCATGAAATCATGAAGAAGACCACAGATGGCCACTGGAACTCTTCAGTGAAACGTGTTTCACGTGTGCCGTCAAGGTGATCTGGATTGTGATAGTTTAAGCGACTACGGCGAAGCAAATTTAAATAATTGTTCATTTTGTTAAAATTATAATTATGAGTTTTTGACGAAGACTGTCAAGCCGCATAAACATGATTTACTGTAGCTAAATATTCGAAACGAAACAAAGATAACGAAATTGCCTGATTGTAATAACCTACATACCTACGTACCGTGGATTAACATTTCATCTCAGAAAAAAAGACGTGCAAAAAACAAATATATTTTTTTTTCTTTAAATATGGCTTTGCAACAGTCGCCTACTAATACGACTCGTGTTTGCGAAATTCCCAATTATTTTACAGAAGACTTACATCGCTCATAATAATGAACGATGTTGCTAGCATAAAATTTTAAACAACAGCGGAGATATTTTAATACTTGTAGGAATTAATTCCCGGGGAGCAGTAAATCTTGCCGCGACTTGAGGCGGTAGTTAGACGGTTCGCCGTTATGTGCGGTTACGCTAGAGCTGTGCAGTGAACACCAGGCTTTACGCGTTCAGTATGTATGTAGTAACAGCTAGTATTCTTTGCTAGTACGATGTTGAGACGCTTGACGCGAAAAACTGCTATGTTTTTTAAGACCCCGCTTTCCTCATAGCCAGTCTGGTTCACGCATTATCAACACTTTTAAAGATAAGCGATCAGTGAGTGGGAAACAACAAAATAAGGATCCTGTTTTCTTTAGAAAAACAGCACCACTGCCTCCTATTTTTTGGTTCTTCACCAAAATATAAATTGAATGCGAAAAAAACATAACATATAACATGAAAATTGCTATAAAACATTGTCAATGGTATCCTGAAGATAAGTGACTTTTTAATTTATTCGAACGAAGTCACGGGTAACAGCTAGTATATAATATTTTAAATTAGCTACTTCCAAATACCCACCGTGTAATACACTCCCTTTTTCAACATCCACCGTCGAAGTCACTCTTCATTTATCAAATATTCACAAAACCTCTTACAGAATGATAAAAACGATGTTCCTCGCGATAGCCGGAACTGAGGTATTTTTTCATCGAGAGAGAGACACCCGGCCGTCCCCACCGGGAGGGGAATATCAGCATGTCATTTGTTTATATTGCAAAATTAATCCCCCAGGCGTCGTGAGCGATGAATCGAGTCAAACGTTGCTTACCAAACAAAGAACACCAAGGCATGTACTATAATCGATGTTCACTTAAACGACAGATGCTACAAACGGATACCATCAATCTATCCCCCGCCCGCCTTCCGATTCCTACCCTAGAGGGCCGAATTGTTATTCACGTTCCATTACCTCAATTTTTTAGAACCAAGGTGCATGAAAAGGTACCCTTTTACTTATTGTGTCTCATTCCTGAAAGAGAAGACCTTCGTGAAATTTAATTTCTTCATATTGTTAAGGAATCTCCAATCTTCTGGCTTTTTTTTTTTTTTGACTTCACGCGACTGTGACTCAAGCAAAAACGATATTCAAAGCACTTTTATGATTATTTAAAGTGTTTCTACTTTATTCCAGTGTTGATTTTATTAGGTTGACGGTTCAAAAAACACGCGCGTATTTTAAAGGTATATAACTTGGCGTTAATATTTACGCTTGTGCAGGGATGTGTAATTGATGGAACAAGCTTCGCAGTCGCTTCGTAGCTGTCACGAGCGAAGCAAGCACGCACGAGCGCACAGCGTGAAGTGCGCTACACGCGACAAGAATCATTTAGGAATCGATTAAAGTTCGCCACACACGTACGGGAATCGAGCAAACACCTACAACTCGATGGCCTGATCACGGACCGCGCAGAGTCACGTACATACTAGCAATAATTCAATAAGACGCAACTGGAATCACTTATTTCTCTCGCACAATGCAACTCCACAAAAAAGCATTTAAGTCATCCTAAATGCTTTTTTGGATTCGGTTTTGTTGCTTGGTTAGCGAGATATATTTTACAAGGAAAAAATTATATATGATGAACAATGTGTAAAACTAAATTACTTTCAATGAACTATAATAATTAACAAACTTAAAAATAAAACGAATCCTAGCCTTTGGTGGAAGGATATAGATGACTAGAATGCTGGCAACATTGCCATGCTAGATGGCAAAGCTGGGTTTTGACAAAAATAGGCGTCAGCATTCCGGTCACCTGTTGCCTCCACCAAACTGTTGGCTAGGTTGCTATAACAATTTAAATTAGGCTGATGGCAGTTCATGAAGTTCGAGTAAGCGCTTTATATGTAGAGGGCTCGTTACTTCGTAAGGATATACGAGCGAAACCTACAGCTTACTGGGGCGTGCAATTTCCTTCGTCACAATAGACCGGCTTGCCGCAGCTTAATAGCTGAAACAATGCTCCATTATGCGTTTAGCTCATTAGGTAAATTAATGAATTCGACAAAGGGTTTTTGGCACGCGCGGCTTAAATGAGCCTCATCATATTGACGAGAGCATGGCGGGGTGCCATTGTTTTCTCCCTGGGCCAGAGATTCAGGAGGCGCGAGAGATTTGTCTTAGTTTAACTTTTGTTTCCTTAATTTTTTGTATTCAGTCGAAAAATCGGCAAAGCTTGTTACATTATGAAATACATTAAATAAAAAAAAAATGTATATAGTATGAATTCTTGTATTTTTCGTTTGAGAATCCAAGCTGGTTTGACTTCATGGAAATTCAGATTGGAGAGTAAAGTCCAAGTTGGGCATTTATACACCAAAAATGGTCCATAGATGGTAAAACCAGGCATAGAAAAAAATATAAGGGAGAAAGCAAATTTCTGTAAAAAAAAAACAAAAGACGCCAAAAATAATAATTAGAGGCCAAAAAAGTTTAAAAGGTGGAATCTACACCACCGTCAAGATATAATCTTTTGAATACAAAAGAAAAAAAAAGGAAATGAATCAGTTCCCATCTCTGAACAAACACCAACAAAAAAGCTCTTATTTAAAGCACCCAGTTATCTCACTCTCTTTTGTAGTGTTTTTCTGCAGAATTCGTCTTCGGCAGTGCCACGACTATGCCAGTTATTCAACCACCAAGCAGTAGTGTGCAAACATTACTGTGTTCCAAATTGAAGGGCAATGTTTCCAGCGTAATTACTGGGCATAAAGAGATTTACCCCCGAATACTGAAAACTTGTTAATTTTGACGACAGATGAAGTCTATTTGCTGCCTTTGTCATTTGCTTAGTGCCAGACAAAGGCAGTATTAGAATTAATCTGTTGTCAAAGTTAACAAACGTTTCAGTATTCGGGGGTTAGCATCTAATATCTCAGGATAACGAGCACAGTGCATAGCCACGCAGGGTTATGAACTGTTAAAGTTCAAAACTCTGGATGGCGCTTAACTTTAGGTGATCGACTTGCTCATCTCGTCACCGAGAAAATAAAACTCCTTTGTCTGAGTTTGCTTTATAAAAGCGCTATGTACATTAATAAAGCGGAGTTACTAGCCTGGACAAACAAACCAGGGTTCATCAACTTTGCGAACGCATTTCAACCGGTAAAAAGCTGCAAAGTGTTGCAAGCCCAGTGTAGCGTAAACAGTTGAACAGTGAATCAATCAGAATGTGGATTGAATAGAAAAGGATGCGCAAAGATAATAAAGGATGACTATACAGGGTTATAAGGAAAGAGTATGTTAAGCCGAAAGTCGCTCATGGTACTCTTGATTTTCAACTTTTACTGTGGAACCAAACATGAAATCGAGAAAAAAAATCCGCTGTTCCATACATTTTGTCGAGTGTCATTGACATTTTTATAGTAGTAAAATTTGTTCATAATGATGAGTACTAACAGCTCATTTCGGCTTAGCATACCCTTTCCTTATAACCCTATAGATAAAAAAAAACAAAGATGACATGAAAACAAATTTGATATCGGCGGAAAGATACCGATTTCAAAATACAGACACAAATATCCAGTCTATTTAATTTTAATGCTATCAGCTTTCAGACGTCCAATGCTAGACGAAGCCTCTCCTCATGTTGGGGGGTGGTTACCATAATGACCACGCTTGACAGGCGGCTTGAAGATCGCAGAGTTCACCATTTCCTAAGATGACGCTGCTGCCCGTCCTGAGGCGGTCGCAATTTTACGATATACCCAGGTCCTGTAGTAGGTTTTTAACTTCATATATTATTCCATGCAGATAGATAATTACGTTTTTTTTTTTTTTTTTTTTTATACAAAATACACAAATAAACTAAAACTGCTTAGCCTACTCCATAAAACGAACGAAGTGTGCTTTCGAGCTTAGAGCAACAGGCCTCCGGCGGACCCGTTTGGGCCGGTGCCGAGTTGCTTAAGAGTCTCGGAGAATACACTCGAAGTCTCAGAGTCTCGGAGACTCCGAGACTTGCATAGCATATTTGTCGCCTGCGAGTATCGTAATGTGCGAAGGGCCTAAGAGTCGTCGTCGACGTTTCTTTATTTTATGAATTTGCTAATATCTCTTAGTGTAACTACTTAGGTAATATAGCATAAATTATGATTATTCCGCCCACTATCAACAGTTATACGAATTAGGCTGAAGAAAATATCGATCCGAAATGGAATAAACTCACCACTCAATCAAGTAGTTATATAGTATATCACACTAATAGTATAAATGCGAAAGTTTTTGCGTAAATGCGTAATTGTGTAAGTATGTAAGTGTGTTTGTTCCCGTTCAACTCTGTAACGTCTGAACTACTACTCTCTACGTCTACGTCTACTTTTTATCTCTAAAAATAGTCGGTTTCTGTAGAATAGTAAGTGAAACCCCGGAGCGCTGCTAGATCATACACACAAAAGAATATATTTAAAAATCCATTCATTATAAAGAAATTTAATTTGAATTTATCAAACGACTTTATCACAATGAATGTGCACTCGGAAAGTTAATGAATTTGAGTGACTTTAATGTTAAACCTTCTCAGAACAAACGGAAGCGAGAACAATGCATTAGCATAGCATGCCGACTCACCTGTGAACTAAGTTGAAAATCATGTACCACTCCCGTCCCATTTGGACGCGCGACAAAAATGGAGAGACGCAAAACGTACAAAACGTACAGGAAAACTTTCCGCTTTTGTTTACTTCAAATGCATTCAGAGCATACGAGGAGCATACTCACTAGGAGTCGTCTCTCGATCACACCTACAGTTTATAAACCACGGCTGAAACACGAACGGCTGCGGTTATTCGCGCTACGTTACATTTCCAAGCATAAACGTCAGGGAGCTTTTCAGATTCACTGTCAATCTTTCGCGTTCAGTCAGACGAAATTAATGCTACTGTTACACAGGCACGCATTTGGAAACTAAAAAACCTTTTCGTTTTTCGCTCAAAATGTTTATGGAAAAATATTAGGTTTGCTTCGGCGATGAATTTATAAATAACCTTGTGAAAGGTTTAAGGGGCGGTAAGGATATTATTGAATGATCTCCAGGCCCAGATTGTCGGTTATCGTAACAGGAAATTTTCTATTTTATTGAATATAATCGGGCGAGGTGTGGGCCCGTGATGCGACACATCGCTCGCGTTGCGCGCCGCCGCAGGCAGCGCCCGGAGACGGGGAGCCAGAAAATTAGGTTACCATTCCCTGCTACCGTTTCGTCCGTTCTAAAATTCCGAAATCTCGTTCCAATTTCAGGATTCTAGAAAATTCGACGTTTAAGTGACGCCCTGCGATTTGAGATACCTGTGAAAGTCACGAGAAAGTCGCAAGTTTTTATAGTCATCGGCTGAAATCGTTTTTGAGAAGATTTTTACTCCATTGCCTTCTGCTCCAAACAGACACTAGAGTTAATTTAACTTTATTCTTTGTACACTGAAGCCGTCGAGTTTATATTATTCTATTAATCGTGAGTTTATTTATCTGTCAGACGCACAATAAAGAATAAAACCGGCCAAGTGCGAGTCAGACTTGTGCGTTCCGTGCCACCACACTTTGTCTATATCTAATCTATACAAGTACCAAAAATCTAAAACATCAATTTCCATTTGAATTAATATTACATTACATTAATTAAAAAATTGTTCAACATTTAAAGCCGTAAATACATACAGACGAACAGACATCAGATAGGGTACATAAGATTTCAATAATAGGGCCCCGTTGGTACCCATTGGACACAGAACTTTAAAAATTTATATACAATTGTTACTTTACATTAAGATAGTCTGGGCTTAGTTTCAAAAGATTGTTTGTTGTTTGGTTTAGTAATTAAGTTATTTTTTCAAAACTAGACAAAAATAATGTATATTTCTTTTCGCTGATTTTAATTATGTAGTGATTAGGTGTCGGACTCTTTTACAGAGTCTACATACAGAAGTACTCCAATTTTCCAGTTATTCAACGGCCAAGCAGTAGTGTGCATACATTACTATGTTCCGGATTGAAGGGCAATGAATCCAGTCAAATTACTGGGCATAAAGGATAGGCTATATCTTAGGGTGCTGAGCGCAGTGAAGATCATTTTGAACTGTTGTAGTTTAAAATTGTATAGATGGCACTGAACTGTTCTGAGGAAGCGTAACGCACTGCTAGATGAGCGACTTGATTGATTTGGATTTCATTTGGCAACCTGCTAGAACAAATTTGGGACTTCACTCCCCTACACAAAGATTATGTCGCACTTATAATGAATTTAACGCTTATTAGGATGATCTTGATGTCTTTAATGAACTGTTCAAAAACAAACTAGTAAAGTCTCTAACCAGAGACAAGTAGTGTTTTGATTATGTTATTATACTCACGTACAAATATTTTTTATGAATGTAAAATATGTTCACTGTTGGCGTATCTCAATAAATAAATAATTTTGATCATCTCCAAGTTACATAAAAGACTGATTTACGCTAGTAAACATTCTTATCTATGGACTGATTGTGTTGCGTGATGTTTTGCAGGGCTCGACAACTTTGACACTTTCAATTGTTTTATTTCTTTACATACTCGTAGCTAAGTCCTCTTTCATCATCCCTTAGTAAAGTCCCAAGTAAGCTACTCGCTGTTTTAAGTTCGAAGCAGTTTCGTAATATCAGAGGATCGCTAACCGACATATAAATAAAAACTAAATATACCTACTTGGAAGTTTTACTCGGCAATTAGAACTCGGAATATACCTGGTCAACATTTAAACTGTAGATGATGAAAGAGGTTCTTATTATATGATCATCTTATCATAAAATAAGGGCCTCTTACTTATTGATTATTATGATAAGTGTGCAATCGTCGCCGCAGTACAGCAGGTATATAATGCCAAGGGAGCGTCAAACACATTTACCAAGTCAGCGCCCTCAGGAGCTATATAACATCAAATTAATTTTCGCTCAGGTACAACTCAAATTACAATGTCTGGGGACTCTGATTTTCCACAGACGCAGCGTGTAGAGTGTACTTTGGTACGTTAGATACATATACCTCTCGTACTCGGTTTGCATTGCTTTTGAACCCACATCACAGCAAAGTTGACGCATAGGGACCTTAATTACACATAGAGGGTCGGCCCTTTTTCGAGGATACCTTGGCAAAGGCCATCAGAAAGTTTGCCTGTGCCAACAAGAGGTACGTAACTGAGCTTGATGCTTGAAACCATTGTATAAAATACAACTTTTGTTGACAGCAATCATTACGGTTAAAGATGAATTTTGCTTTGGAGTCTAAACAAAGAAGCGTTAATAGCAGTTACAGCAGGAGCAGGCTATAATTTGAAAATCATTAGGGCTTTTAAGGTTTCCAAAGCGGTAGTGTCAACATTAACAAATTATAGTGTTATTGACATACTGACACTCGCGTGCCATGGTTTATTTTAGAAAAAATAATAGTGGCTTCTAAAATTATACTTCTAGTTTTTTCCCATTAAAACTAATAGTATAATTATTTTATATAAAATATAATCGTACATATATTTACATTTTTTTGGTTTATAAAATATACAAAGGCCATATCCAAGACCATACGTATGTTCAGTTATTTGGTGATACTTACAAGAATCTTCATATTTTTGTGAATTTGTGAATTTTTTTATGTGCCCTGTAATTGAGATGTTTTATAAATTTTATATTGAACATTTTCTCTATCACTTATGTATGTGATGTAAGAGCGATTCCATGTTGTATTGTTATATTGTAAAATGCTTCGGACATCCAAGTAATCAACATCATCATCCACAACACAGCATGGTAGTAGGACCACCGGAATTCCATGGTGGGTTTTGGTTCTTCTATTAGTTTGTGTGCAGCTTTTATTTAAGTTTGCGCCTGTCGATACGTACTGATTTCATGATGTCGATATATATACCTATATTCAAAGATCACAGCATGTACCTTTGGAGACGGGAAACTGTAAGTTTATGATTTTCCGTTTTGATTGTACTGAGCTTGGCAGATACGCGTGGCAAAACAAAACGAAAAAAAAAACTATTTTTGACAAGTCATAAAAAGTGACTCGTCTAATCAATATTTTGACGACAACGTGAAAAATAATTTTGCCAATTTTTATTATTTTCGAAAGATTTATTGTGTTCTTTCGTGTGTAATAATTGTCGAATATTATCGATTAACGTGCACGAATTTGAGGCAATAATATGAAGTGCTAATCTAGTGTATTTTCGTGCCATTTACAAAACTCAATAGAAGCTACTGAGAAAAAAGATTTGTCAGTGGCAAAATCTAAAACTAAAGAAATCCATAGGAATTTTTCTGTAATTTTTTTCCCGTGTGATTTGGCCGATCTGTACAGAAATCGCGTCATTGATCATTGAATTCAGAATATTGAAGCGCATCGCCTCGATAGTGATTAATTTTTTCGATGGCCTCGATGACGCTACACAGAAAAAGCATGCAATTTTCTAACTTTGTACACTTAGTCGCGTTACCTAGTGTGCACTAAGCCGCGCCGGATAAAAAAATCTCTCGAATTTTAATTCCATAAAATTGAATTGGAGCGCACTCGGGATAAGGGTAGTAGGCACACCATACACAAATTTTGGTGCCTTTCATGGCTGGAGCTATAAACTCATAAATACCTGAAAGGTTTAGGTAATACAGTTTTCTAGAGTGATACAAAAAGTTACGCACCGCGTTTTATTGCACACCACCACGCTCCCAAAAGTCGCAAAATATTAAAATATTAGCTGTGCTCCGCGTCTTCACCCGCGTGAAAAATCCCTAAGGAACCATACATTTAAAAACAAAGTAACTTAGATGCTATTCCAGACAATAATCTATCTCTGTGCCCATTTTCATCCAGATCCGGTGAGCCGATCTGGCGTGATTAAGTAACAAACATCCACATTTTTTTTCTAGTTTAGTTCTAAGCTAGCTAGTTCAGTTTCAGTTTTAGTTCATAGTTTAGTTCATCACTAAGTTAATCTAATGAAGTGTACACTATTGAAGAAATAAATAAAAAATATTATTATTATTACATCCACCCAACCAAACTTTCGCATTTATAATATTAGTAGGATTCCTAGAACCAACAAGACATAAAAATGTATATTTCCATGATTCAGGTAAACAAACAGAATCATCAAAAAAGCAAAAAGAATTACAACTAATGAATGTTATTTTATTGAGAAATAATTATATTGATAATGAACGTCAGAAAAGCAGCTACCCGCTTTCCTTTTTCATATTCCTTGTAATACCGTCAGAAGGGTCTTTTGAAGTTTCCTCACAGTTAATTACCTTCCCCGCAGAGATGGATACACAGGTATATACGAAGCATTCTTCGTGCCCCCCGGGTGGCTTATTGATTAGAATGAATTCGTTCACCTGAAAATCATGAATGTTGCCCGCTGGCTCCTCTTAACTCCACTTAATTAAGCGTTTCATTAATATCCGAAAATTTGTTCAATTTGCTATTCAATAAACCGTATAGTACTTAATAAGTTTTGGGAATATAAATTATACATAAGTACAAACATATTCATTCCGTTTGGGGTTGAGACCACGGGACCTTGGGGTCCGGCCGCCCGTTGTTTAGTTAAGGAGCTGTCCAGGCGCCTAGTCAAAATTACAGGTGACCAAAGAGCTGGCGCTTACCTCGGTCAAAGGGTGAGCTTGGCAATTCAACGGGGTAATGTCGCCAGCTTTTTCGGCACCTTACCCGTACAGCGACCTAAATGCGGTTTTTTATTTGTAGATATTTTAGATTTAATTTATTTAAGTATTTATTTTAATTTTGTTTATAGTTTTAGTTTGTACATTTAAGTTTAGATTATAATATACTAAGTAAAGTGTGAATTAAATAACATAAGTACAAGCAATTTCTTAAGATCGAGTACGAATATTAAAAATATTTTTACAGCACAATCTTAACTATAAAAGCGATTTGTGATCCTACCTAACACAGAGAGGTTCTAATATTTATTTGCGTATAAATTAAAAAGGACCAGGGCCCGTACCGTGAGGTGCTTATTGCGATGATTGTTAGGGTTCAGCCGAGAACGCTGCGCGACCACGAAACGTTCTGAGGCGCGATAAGGTGTATGGTCGCGCAGCGTTCTCGGCTGAGCCTAACAATCATCGCAATAAGCACCTCATGGTACGGGCTCTCTTCAACCGATGACCCTGTGCGACCACGAACCGTTTCGCCGCGTGATAAGGTGTATGGTGGCGCAGCGTTCTCGGCTGAGCCTAATAATCATCGCAATAAGCACCTCACGGTACCTGGTCAAGCAATTATGGCCTGAACGAGAAAAGGACTATACTCAGTAGTAGGTAGACACAGGCTCATTAGATAGGTTAGGTAGATAGAGTAAAAATCACTAACCTCCTTCTTGGGCAGTCAGTTAATAACAAGCCCGCCTAAGCGAAAAATAATCACACTAATATTATAAATACGAAAGTTTGTGTGTAAGTGTGTTTGTTCCCGTTCAACTCTGTAACGGCTGATTGGATGGATATGTAGGTAGCTTACACCCTGGATTAGCACATAGGCTACTTTTTATCCCGAAAAAATATTCGATTTCTGTAGTATAGCGACTGAAACCACGGGGTGCAATTAGTGTTATATATTACGAATTATTTATGTATAAGGCTAATCTTTTGTAATAGATACTCTTATTATTGCATACAGCTGGAAGTATTGCGAATTGAAAACGGAAATAAATTGACGATTCGAAGATCTTCTGAAGTAACGTAGCGAGAGCACACTGTTTCCATGCGCATTTATTATTCAAATACGAGTCAATATTCTATGGCCCGTTGGCTCCACCTTACTCGGCTAGGGCCACCACAAGGCAAGGGAAAATAAGCTTTCCTGTAGTTTTGTATTCTTATAATCGATTAAAATGATTAAATTTGTACGGGGGCTCCCGAGTTCTCCATGTTTTATCAAAGTGAAAATTATAAAATAAATCCGAATACATAAATCTTCGCAAAAGCGTGAAACTTGCCCAAGTGGTTTTAATGGGTTTAGAAAACTGTGCTCCATATACAACAATTTCTTCAAGCCTTGAACTGAAAGACCCCTAAAAAGAATATGTTCCAATTAATAATCATTACTAGTGGGTACAGTTTACATAACAAATAATTCCGGTCGGCAGTTTTCGACAGTAGCCAAACGTGTAAATGATTATTTACACACATTGAACTTTTTTTGCAAGCATAAATAGCAAAGTATTGCTTGCTGTGCATTGTTAGCTCTGTCCCGCTTACACGATTTGCACGATGGAATCTTGGTCCTCTCGGACTCTCGCGATTTTGCCACGAAATCGATCGACCAATAAAAGCGCAAGATTTTGCCGCGCGTAGTTGTCATTGGTAGATCGAAGTTTCCCGCGCTACTAGATTAGTTTAATACGCAGATACATCGGGACGAATTCTTTTTTGTGTAAACTGTACAGCTTATTCTATTTCTATCGTCATACTCATAACGCACTAAGACATTTCTAACTTGGAGTAGATTTTCCTAACACATTGTAAAATTAAAAAATTACAAGTTGTATGACCGGTTGACCTTATCTTAGCAAAGGCCATTATTACTTTTAGGGTTCACACTATGATTTTTGTTTGTGCAAATGTATTCCATACGGTAAACATGTTTTCGAAGAGATTCCTTCTTCTCATTGATTACAGACATTCAATCATTAAAATTACATTGTAAGAAACTCCTAAAAGATCTTTGTTAATGGTGAATGTGAAGTATATACCTTTTTTTTTCTATATGTTACTCGGTGATGAGACAAGTAAGACGCTCACCTGATATTAAGCGTTACGCTTCTTCGTAACAATTAAGTCCCAACCAGAATTTTGATTTAACAGTTCATAACCCTGCGTGGCAATGCACTGCGCTCGTCACCCTGAGATATATGAACAGATGTTAAATCTCTTTATATCCAGTAATTACGCTGTATGCGTTGCCCTTCAATCCAAAAGATAGTAATGTTTGCACACTACAGTTTGGCGGTTGAATAACTGGCAAAGCTGTGGTACTGCCCCAGGCGGTCTCTGCAAGAAATCTTCACCACTACAACAAAGCCCTACCACTACAAACACTTAAAAGTACAGAGTACAGACCATATAAACCTATTTAAAAGTACAGTCAAAACGGACATACTTTCTTGTACCTAACACGCAAATAAAAAAAACCTGGGCCCGTAACGTGAAGTCCTTATTGCTATGTTTGTTAGGTTCAGCGGCCGACACTTCGTCACCGTGAACCTTATCTCGCGGCGTTACGATTCGCGGTCGCGCTTTGGGGGGTCAACCTCACAATCATCGCAATAAGTACGTCACAGTACCGGGCCCTGTTTTGTTTTACTAGCTGCGCCCCGCGTTAATTGTGTAATTTATGTAACATCGCACCAATATTTAAAAGTTTGAGTGTAAGTGTGTTGGTGCGTAATTGTTTTTATTCCCGCTCAACTCCGTAACAGCTGATCAAAATATTTAGATAAAATTTGTTATGGAGATAGCTAAAACTCTGTATTAACATAGTAGTAATAAATATTATCCTAATACAAATCCTAACTAATATTATAATTCAGAGGAATATAGCCGCAGTCTTATCAGGATCAATAAAGCTTCGAAATATGAAAATTAATACGTTTGTTTCGAGGAAAAAACTTCGCTTGCGCAATTCAGAAATCCCTACAATACAAGTGATAGTCCGTACAAAATGTCAAAGAATGCACAAAAAGTTATCAACGCCACCTAGCGAACTATAGGAAGTAACTTTGTCTCTTTGTCTGGATGTTTGTCGCGTTATCACGGCTTAACGGCTGAACGGATCTAGATAAAATTTGATAAGATGTTACTGTATATCACAAAAACTAACATAGGATACTTTTGTACGTCAACGCGAACGAAGTCGCGCTTAACAAGTAGTAGTAGTAAAAAATAGCAAGTGAAACCGCGAGGCGCTCCTAGTAAATTATATACAGATAAGATTTATACGTGCCTACTTAATTTTCATTCAGTGAAATTTACTTACTCTTTTTGCTTTCTTTTTTATGAAACTGAATGACGCGACGAGCACATCGCTCGCCGGATGGTAAGCGAAGTGATGGCTATCGTGCTAGCCAAAAACAGTTCAATGCCACCCAGAATTTTGAACTATGGTAGCTTAAAGGGGATGTTCCAAAGCGATGTTGTCAAGAGACGGCGCTAAGGTCATTATTTTTAGAAATATTTTTACGTCGTAAATTGCATGCCAATTTGAATTAAATCGTGAATCGTGGCCTTATACTATTACAATTTATATAAATAACCCATATTATTAATAATGAGTACATTAGCTATATTCGTTACGAATAATTGTGGCTAATGTGCTTATACTATAATTTAAAATATGGCTAATATCACATTATTATATTATTTATCTTTGTATTGGTACATTGCCTCATTTTAAGATTTATTTTAATTTAAATAGCAATTCAGGTCCACCTAGTGCGAAATCTAGAGTATTAGAATATGTTATAATTATTAGTCACTTTTGTTTAAATTTAAAATATTTGTATATGTGTATGTATTTGTGTGTAATATATTGTGTAATATTTGTATGTATTTGTATGTATGTTGTTTGTGTTTAATATATTGTGTATTTGTAAATCACCTTTCCTGTTTCAGCTTATAAATAAATAATTCACGAAGTTAAAAACGTAATTTCTAAAAAATACTGACTTTAGTGCCATCTCTCCAAAGCCTTGCTTTGGACCATCCATTGTCCTGCGCTCGTCACTCTCTGTTTGTTAGTCATTGTGCATTTTAGATATCCTCTATTCTTGGGCATCTTGCTTTTTAGGCTACACGTTCATAACCGTCTGAGATAATATATTTTATCATAATATTTAAAGTTTTGCTTCAAAAATGTTGTAGAGGCCCTGAAATCTGTAAGTACATTGATGTGGATATCAAAATTCATAGTAACTCCCAGAGGGCGGTCTATCCCCGGCCAGTCCCTCAGAATGCAAATAACGCTTTGATGTACTCCTATATCTTATTCTGTTTCAATAACAGTGTATATATCGTACAGACGTTATATTATAATAATGTACGATGCATTAGGAGATCCTCCGAACTACTGAAGCTGCTGTTGTTGTGCGATTGTGATTTAAGATAGCGTGAGTTTTGTTGATTACCTATATTTATATATATATAAGAACAGTCAGTTTTCTAGGAATCAACGCACATACCATACGAGAAATTAAGTTTTTTTGTGTTCCTTTTGTAAAATCTTTAGTTTTTTGAAGTTCATTAAAACCGAAAAAGTAAATGTTTTCTTTATACTTTCATTAGTGCTTACCTACGTCAACTGTATATGTGTGTGTGTGTGTCTATGTGCTTCTCTTTTTTTTTTCTCTTTCCTACTAAGAGGATTATGGCGTCGCACGTCTTATGCATTTGCCAGTGTCAAGTATACTCATATTTCTTCAAGTTTTGGTGAATATTGTTAAATAAGTCATAGTCACAGTCAAAGGCGAGCAAAGCAAGTCACGGTCAAGTCCAAGTCATGCCCCAGTAAAGTGGTGAAAACTTTACTATAGCTTTCTATGGAGTTTTGGAAACAAACGAAAATTCACGTTTCACGATATTATACCATTCACCAACACTCGTGCATGTTCACGAACTCTTAACGGGTAAAAATTCACTGTTTTTACACATTAACACTCGAAATAACACAAGTTTTGGAAAATAATAAAATGACGCGACATGAATTCTTCACGTTCCCGCCAAAACTTCCTTCTTTATACTTTCATTAGTGCTTACCTTCGTCAACTGTGTATGTGTGTGTTTGTGTCTATGTGCTTCTCTTTATAATCCCTATGAGTTTTAATAGGCCCGCTAACAAATGAACGTCAACGCTAAGGAAACGTAAACACATAAATCGTACCAATACCGGGTACGGTATAGTACAAAATGTTGCAGTTATTACTTACTGGAGCTAATTAGCATACGGAGGGGAGTACCACTACATATCGGTTTTTTGATTTAGTACGATTATAATAGGTACAATTTATGTGATGGGCTTGTATATGGTAATAGACCTTAACGCGTTCTTAACTAAAAGCTTGAACATTTATTCGATGGTGATTTAAGTAACAGTGTATTGTTAGGGCTCTTCTGCAGAGTCCACCTGGTACCAAACCTTCGCCAGTTATTCAACCGCCAAGCAGTAGTGCAGTAGTGTCATTACTGTGTTCCGGATTAAAGGGCAATGTATCCAGCGTAATTACTGGGCATAAAGAGATTTAACATCTAATATCTCATGGTATCGAGCGCACTGCATTGCCGCTCATGGTTTTGAATGCTGATACCGAATTATAAATTAAGCGGATTAAAGATTAAGCTCTGCTGATACCAGATTTATTTAGTCAACTAAAAGTTAAAAAAAAACTTTTTTGTTTATTTGAAACTATTAGGATACCAAAATGTAATAAATAAAGTATACTTTTCAAGTTCTGGTCAAATGAAAAAAAAAAAAAAATAGGCGCCAAGTTAACTTGACGATTATTGTTCTAGGACACGGAGACGGACATAGGCTATTTTTTTTTTTGTAGGTCCACGCGAATAAAGTCGCGAGTAACAGCTAGTGTATGATAAAATTGTTAAGATAAAAGTTCTTTTTTACCCAATCAATAAAAAAAATATCTACCTAAGTACGTCCATCCAAATTGAGGGATCGCCAGAAGGCAAAGTTTTGTGCAATGTAAGGCAGCATTTTGGTCCCGAAACGCTTTGACCAGAGCGTAATATAATTATTACAGGTATTTCCCTCATATATACTTGTAATTATCTTCTCGGAAAATCTAAATTGCGAACTGATTGAATTCGCAATAAGCCGCAATGAAAATAAACTCGGTCCGCAAATTCTGGAAAATTCGGCTTCAAATACCCATTAGACAATTTTTCCGTCTCCGGACAACGGATCTATTTAATGTGGCGTCGACTATCAATCATTTTGTGCGATCGATCCGCAGATCCGGCTGTGTATCAGATACGACAGATTGTTTTTGCAACCCCATGTACCTTGCTAAATTGCTAAATAAATTGTTATAATGCTGTGAATGATTGATTTGTTTGTTTATCAATGGCATTTCTGGAAAGATAATATATTATTTAAATGTGCCAAACCTCGTTATAATTCTGTCTCAATAACTTTATTCAGTTTGTTAAGGTAAATAGATTAAGGTAATTAGGTTTTGTAGAGTTACGACTATTTTGCAGTTTACCTGGGGAAGTACCACATATTTGACAGTTATTTAACCACCAAGCAGTAGTGTGCAAATATTACTGTGTTCTGGAAGGCAATGTTTCCAGCGTAATAAATGAGCATTAAGAGATTTAAAATCTATTATATCAGAGTAACGAGCTAAGGGCCTTTCCACACTGTGTTATGAACTGGTATAGTTCATAATTCTGGGTGGCATTGAACTGGTATGGGCAAGCGTGATGTTTACCATCACGAGCGCGACTTGCTCGTGTCGTCACTAAGATTATTTTATAAAAAAAGATTTTCGAGGCAATATCTATACAGAGAGGTGAATCAGCAGGAGGAGTGAAGGAGGAAGTATAGAGGATTACAATACCTACCTTTTGAACTATGACAAAAACAAGAAAATCATAAAGAAAAAAACAGCTATTCCATAATTTTTGTCGTACATCAATAACTTTTGCAATGGAACGGTTGTTTTTTACGGGTGCTCTATCGACATTTTAAAATACTTGGTTACTGGTTATTTCGGGTTGTTGAACGAAGACGGATTCCATTTATTGACTCATCCCAAACACGTATTCCCTGCTCAATCCACACAAAATTCTTCTTCTTGTCCCTATCACATGTCGACGGGAACTAATCCTTTGCTTATGATTTGTTGATAATGTCTATTTTGTTGTGTTCGTAATTTAACAATTACAAGGTTATTAGACAAGGTTTTTAGCGAAGCCGAAGGCCGAGAAAAGTCACGGGAATCAGCATCATAACAGAGATCGAAAGACTTCACAAGAGAATGCATCATGTTTTTAACCAAAGCTCATACGACATTCTACCGACGTGGTGGGCCCAATCCTATTTCAGCTTTCCGGATTATTCGTCAACGTCGTCGGCGAGAAACTGGCGTTACCAGTAAAACAAAAAGTAAATAAATGCGTCATACATGCCAACATACATTGAAAATGCCACAACTGCCGATGATCACTAAAAGGGACCTCTTCCGAATATAAGTGAAAATGCGATTCTTCCAGAAATTTCGGAAATAATACAATATCCTCATTCATTTTACATGACAAAATAAGTAAACGATACCGCTGTTGACAATAAGAGAACACGTAACGAACCGTAGAAACCTCAAACGTACCCGGGGACGACAAGAATTGTTATTAAGAGCTTGTTTTCCTTCTACAAATAATATTTTTAGTGAGATATAATTTTATGATAGAACGTTGCTTTACAAAAACTAATACATGAATCGAGGTCCCCGAGTATTAGAAATTAGGAACGCAAAAGTACTAAGTCATTAAACGATCATAAAATAATGCATTAACTATAATCAGTTATTTATTTTACTTTAAACATCATATTTTAAGTGAGATATCATTTTAAGTTGGAAAATTTGCTATACAAAAACGAATAAATTCATTTTTTATACATCATTTCAACAGTGAAAGTCCTAGAAAAATGCAACAAATAGAAATGTACATTCCAGAAATCGCAAAATATATGGCATTTGAAAGTTTTTATGTATTCGCAAATCTAATATTTGGTACGATTTCAATTCAGCATTGAAGTGAGTACCTTACCCGTTCTCCTAGGCTAGATCCGCCGCAGCCCCCGCGTAATCTAGAAAAGTCACCAATGTCACCATTTGCATTTTATTGCCAAAGTTTCTGCCCGCAGAACGCCTATTTTTATGGTAAACTTATTCAAATGCACGCTGACGTCATAAATTGAGGGAACGGGTGTGCGACAGCGTCACGGAAGCACGGAAAAACTTTGCAAATACCTTCAAATGCACACGTGATGTTTCGAGTATGTTCTATATTTATTTACTTACATCAATTTTATGCGATCTCAGTGCTGCGTCTTGGAAACAAGATAATTCGTGTCATTCCGTTCTGCCCCCCAGGCTGGTCCCCAAATGTGGTTAGATCCTAACTTTAATTCCAGTCAGTCCCTAGGCCAGAAAATAACTTTGGGTGAATAACTGAATGAAACTCTACTCGACTTTTCAGTTGGCACGTCGCTCGAGAGTAAGCAAGATATGCACGTATATAGTTTTTATGGCGTACTATACTATACAAAACTAAAACCAACCCAGACCTGTCACTTGCACCCGCCACGCGCCGTTCCAAATATGGGATGGGTAGCCAATGAAAGAAAATTTAAAAAAAAAACTGTCCTTCGCCAAAATAACAAATAATAACATAGACGTTTATTTAAATATTAGCAATGGTATTATTAATAATTATAACAGTTTTTTTTTTTAATTCAGTCAGAGATTTATTTTTATCTTAAAAATGTAGAGGGAAGCGTCCTCTTAAAAGGAGGACTTTTTTAACGAGAGGTGCACTAACTCGAACGATTTCGTTCTCAAGTCTTCCACGTAAACAATTTACAATTACAAGTAAACAATTTTACAACATGGAGCATAATCTATGAAATATCTAAAACTCCCACCAAGCGCAGCGTCATTTTTCTTAACAATGGAAGCGAGCTATTTTCTGTCTTTTACGGAATGAAAATCAATTTTCTACTACTGGGAAAACTCATTTATCGACCACCTGCGACTGGTGTTCGAGAAACCGAAGCCAAATACAATGGCGGCGGAGCGCTCTAATCTTTAAGGAGCCGCTTTTAAATCGACCTGTCAGAGATTACCCGGCCAACCTATAGAAAAAGGTTTGCGGGCCCGCCGCGGGAAACTTTTATGTTACCGAAAATACACGGTCAAATCTTTTGAAAAAACTCGGACCTCCATCAATGGTAAAGTCTGTCGGGGACCGCGAAACCGCTTTTGTAAATTAAAGGATGACAATCCCTGCCGGCCACCAGCGCCGGTCATTCCTTCCAAGTGGAAGGGTTACGGACACATTAGCGCGATTTTATATTTGAGAACCGTCACTAACCGAAGATTTTCTACGTCGCTTCTTTCGCCGAAATGAAATTTCGTCTTCATTTCAAGGCTGAGTTTCGTTTGGCAATCCGTTTACTGTCGACTGAAATATATTAGTATTCTTTGTACGTATCACTCCAAAACGACTAAAACGGTTTTCAATCGTAATTACATGTTACCACGCAAAAAATGTCGCAGCTTAATGTGTTTCATATTCATTGAGTACGTAGGTATGAATTCGCGTAACGTCACTTCTAAGATCCGGAAATTTCATGAAGTGGGTGAGATACTGAAATAGTTTGTGCTCAAGTTATTAAAGTAAGTGCCTATAAATTTGCCTCCTTTCCGGCCGTTTATTGCAAACTGGAGCATAATCAGATTTAACTTCAGATACAAAACAACCAAAGGAATTGTATTAGCATTCCTTTTATATTATTAAATAACATGAATACATATCCAGATGTAGAAAAATAATTGTTCTTGTTTTACATTTATTGCTGTTTGAAAGTAGATACCACGAGAACAACTACGAGCTTAAAAATTGACTTAAAATAAAGAAATAGACAACTTTTGGTACCCTCCAAATGACACAAAACCTTGAATAGCTTAGTTTCCCATATGTTTCAACTCCACACATAGTGGATTAGGCCAGTGTCACGTTATGTATTATAATTTAAAAGAAGTAAAATATTCTACAATTATAACAAGTCTCAGTCATAGTCTAAGTAAAGCAAAGTAAGTTACGGTCAAGTCTAATTCATGCCCCGGTAAAGTGGTAGAGATTTTATTAGAAGTCTCTATGGAGTTTTGCAACCAACACGAAAAGACACGTTTCCAAACACTATAAGAGGATAAACCGGCCGTGAGGTTTTGGCGCATTCGGTATTTGAAATTGTATAGCTGTCTCTCTGTTTTTTGTGCGTGCGATTGAGAGAGTTGGTGAATTTTTATAACTTTGTGATGAAATTGACGTTTTAGCTATCACCCCCTAAATCTTAACAAAATCTTTTGTTTTTGGTGTCAACGGCTTGAACAAACCATAATGTATGCCGCTATGTTTCGTTTTTTCAAAAATAATAATTGTATTCTAATAACAACTACCAAGACACGGGTTTTTAACATCCAGTTTGGCGGTTAGGGACTGTAAAAACGTGAATGTACCTTTCCATGAATAAATTATTTTGTATTTTGTATTTGTACTTTTCTTCGTCGTATTTTCGACGCAAAAATGTTGTCTCTCTAAGTCCCTGTAATAACGAAGTTATTGCGAAATTTCAAAAAATGAAACATACAAGCATAGTTTTTCACGGTGTAGATAACATATTTAAAAAATCATGGTAATCAGAAAAAAATTTGGTGGTTATCAAATTACGTTTTTTGTATGAGCAAAACGGCGGTACTCTCGGTCACGTTCATGAACACTATATGGATAAAAATCTTCCGGTTTTGCACAATAACATTTGGAATAACACAAGTGTTGGAAAATAATACAATGACGCCTCATGACCTGTTCACGCTCCCACCAAAACTCTAGGAATATATTAGACAGCCTTAAATCGTTTTACTAGTGATTCGTAAATAGCTTTAGTCAACGTCGCACTGACAGACAATGTATTGCGAGTGGACTTTAAGTGTCAAAGTTTGTGCGAGCGTTCACGTTGGCAAACTGAACGCGAAGGTTATAACTGTCAAAGTTATTATTGCCGCCACCGGTTCCGTTCACGAAACGTTTCAACTGAGACGCAGCGCACCCGACTGGGTTTATTCGATAACAAAACGAATTTAATTAAAGTTGGCGCGACACTGATCTTGCGAACGGCACTCGATCGGGTGCTTCTGAATTATAAACGTCGCGTTTCAATATAGCTTTGGCAGATATTGCACACATTGAAGTTAAATCTGCTGTACAATTTTCTAAACTAAACTGAATATGTCGTCTCTAAAATCAACCTTTCTTTTATATTGAATCAAAACGAGATGCAGATAATTTAAGTCCTGTCATATTAGTTTAGTGAGTGGTTCAACAGAATCGATTCCTTTGAACTTAGATTCTGTTGTACCATTTACTAAACTGAATTTGAAAGATTAAAATTGTTGCTATACTTTTCGCACATATTGAAATAAAAAGAGACGCAGGAAATTTTACCTCCACATTAGTGTATATAACATATAGCACATTATATAGTAACCGTTTAGTTAAATTGACGTCGCACGAGCGTGTAATTAAAAAATATGAAAAACCAAAATATTATAAGGAAGCTTAAAACAGAGACGTGTTTCCGGCTTATTTCCTCAGACATCCTTTATCTTCACCATCCATCTGTAACTCTTAAAAAAGAAATATAAAAGTGAGGGGCTCGAAGAAACATTATCGGAGTGGATCGGATCCCGGAGGCTTTCAGTCCACTGCCCATGGGATTTGAGTAAATGTATTCTATCAAGTAGGTTTGGAAGTGTCTGCATAGACGAGCCGTTTCAAACCCCTTTATTAGACCTTTTAGACAACCACTCAATAGAAAATTGTATTTTAAACCGAAAGTTGTTACCCAAAAAATATCCGTGGCTCCTAAACCAGCATGATTTGTGTTAAAATGGTTTATGGAAAGTTCATAGTTTTAAATTACTTCACCTATCTATCGACTATATTCTGTTATTAGCACGAAGAATAATTAAAAAAAAAAAACAAAAAACCGACTGCATAGTACTGAAAAGATATAAAAAAGCCGTATTCACAAATTAATATGAAATTTACTATCAAAGGATCCATGAGAGAGATATAGGATACACGATAGCTAGGTAGGCGCCAGCAGCGCGACACGACCACTTATAACTGAGCTCTTGTTATATGAGCTCTCGTACTGACCGCGTTCGACTTAGTCTTGTTATTATAAAAAGTATGATTTTTCGCTGGGTTTACTTGTACTACAGAATAAGCAGTAGTTCAGTGCTTGTAGTAATGTATAAACGTTTGGTTTAGTATTATGTTAGCCACAATGTGCTACGCAAAAGTGCAACTTCGTTTTTAGTGTTTTCGATGTGCTATTTATTATTATTAACATAGATAAATAATAATATGTTCTTTGCTATTAGTACTCACGGGATATTTACCACGATTTTTAGTTTTATTGAGTTCTCGATATTATAGTTATGTAGTAAACAACCACGAAAGTATAAAACAGTGTTTAAATGTTCTTTGTTATTATAACGAAATGTAGCATAATATTACCCTCCGGACATAAAAAGAAATCTAACGACAGCTCACTTGTCAAAATCGGTTAAGCCGTTTAGGCTACAGGCCATCTTATAGGAACACACGAAAACACTCACATACTCGCATACTCACATACTGACATACTGACATACTGACATACTCACATACTCCCATACTAACATACTCACATTCTTACTAATTACATACAACATACACCCCAAAAACATTACCCTCCTTCTTGAGCAGTCGGATAAAATACAATATATTGTAAAAAAAATTGTTTGTTACAATTTTGACAATATTAATGCACAGCCCTTTACCCGACTGTCCAAGAAGGAGGGTAATGTTTTTGTGGTATATGTGTGTTTGCGTGTTCCATTTACAAGTATAGATTTAACGAGTAAGATATAGTTACATTCTTCTATGTCCGGAGTCTTCTACATTTTGCAGTCGAGTGTTTTATTTTAATTTTAATAATAATAATAATTATTATTGTAATAATAATAATTATTATTGTAATAATAATAATTATTATTGTAATAATAAATAATAATAATAACTCGTTATTGTTCACACAACATTACATACATTAAAAAAAAGAGGCTTAAAAACTAATAAGTACAAAAGTTACTTATTTTACCAAATATATAGTAGGTATAAATGTAGTATAAAAATGAGAAGGTCTGAGCACTAACTCCTAGCTAGGTTGCCCTGTATTTAGGATATATTTTCAAGATAATTATTACATTTAACAATCATTTTGAAATGGACTTTGAGAGTGTGCTATCAATTTTTTATTTATTAAAGACACTAAAAACGAAGCCAAAGCGAAAAAAAAAAAGAAGCCAAAGTATTTTAGAAGAAATTTTTGTGTGAAACCACGTTTTCAGGCTTGATCCTTACATCGAAATTCCATTTGGCAAGCTAGCTATTGAATGCCATAAAAAAATTTACAGTGACCCTTTGACCCGCAGAGCATTAGCCGAGGTGAAACGACGGCATTAGTGCGTTGACAGATGTTGACAGCAATATATATTATTTGGGGCCGGTCACAGCTTTCAACGCCTAAATCTGTCCTGATTGTCGGACGACGGGTGTAATAATATAATAAATACGATTTTACTGCTCAGCAGGACAAACTTGTATTGCAAGGATCTTCTCCCTCGTCTTTATTTGTATTTTTTTTAGATATGTAGCTTAATCAATACCGACACTACGCTAAAGTCCAAAATTACAAATTTACAATTATTTGCTTTTCATTTAATTTGCAACCAGAATCACGATACGGGCAGCAGCGTCCTCTTAGTAAACGGTGAGCGTTTTCCTGCCTGTCGAGCGTGGGGATTATGACAACCCTCCTTAAGCCCTAAACAGACGCCCCCTAATAAGGAAGAGACCTATTCAGCAGAGGACGTCGTTCTGGCTGTTTACTAGATTTTATATTTTCTGCTTTCAAATATTGCGAAATTCAATACATGCTCTTTTAATTTGTATAAGCGAAAACACAAATTAATAGAACCACATAAATATCAATCCGATTGCTATTAAGACTGAATGAAGGGATATTGTTTGTCATACAGTTGCAATCATAACAATGTCACAAATATAAACTATTAAGAATGCTTTTTAACTGACTCCCAAAAAAATGAGGAGGTTCTCAAGTCGACTGTTTTTTGTAATTTTTTAATCTACAAGAAATTACAACTATTGATATTTCATGTGCCTCAGTAAACGATTATCTGAAGAAGGTTTATATCTACATGGTATACAATAAAATCGCAAAATGTCAATGACACTCGACAAAATGTATGGAAGAGCTGTTTTTTTTCGCGATTTCGGGGTTGGTCCCGTAGTAAAATTTGTACAACCTTTCAATATAGCCGCGCCTTTTTGTAACACCTATTTTTTTTAACTTACACCCGTGCCAAGCCGGGCATGTCGCTAGTTTTTATTACACAATAATTTTATCGACGAAACACCACATACGTATTTATAATTGGGTTAGTTTATTTATTATGCACAACTTATAAAACAGACAAAGAAAACTTAAAAATACTAAAACCTAAAATAACTGTATGAAATTTAAACTAAAAGACCATTAGTGGAGTGAAAGGTCCCCAGAATGCTGGCGGCATTGAATGGCAATGCTCAATTACTGTGCAAAATAAAAGCCAGCATTCTGGACACCGGACGCCTCCATCAATCGCTTTTATAATTTGTTACATAATCACGTAATACATAGTAAGGATCTGTCAGAGCTATTTTGCAGCTGTAGTTCAAATGCTTTGTATGACTCAATGTTTTTGTTACAATTGTATTCTTTAGTAATTCAAAAGTAAATAACCGCCGGGAGTGAAGCTAGTTTATAAAGCGCTTCTACAGGCTTACTTGGTACCTATAAAGCCCCCAGAGATACTGAAGTAGAACCAAGTGCCAGTTTTACAGGCTGTTTTCATAGTGAAAGACAACGGACGCTTGGTTTTATTATTTACTTCGCTACGTAAAAAGTGAATGCAACTTTACTGCTTTCGAATTGTTTCAAAGGTTGTCACTGCTCAACTTTTCACACTTTCCATTAGACACTAGGTAGATTTTATGAGCTCTGTACATGCTTTGGTACGTATTTTATATTGACGAAATTTAATCTGAAACTTTACTACCGACTACAAGTTTTAAGAGGTTATGAAACTTTATTTCTTTCTATGTAACTTAGTACAGACGCGATGAAATTGTGCTCTTTTGAAGTATCAAAGAAACTCTGTTCAACTGTTTAATTCTGAAACATTTCCCGAACCACTAGGAAAGATTTTATCACGCTTTAGACACTGTGTTAAACATTGTGTTTTTGTTGACGCTTCACAAGTGAACGCATTGTCTAAAGCGTGCTTAAATCAAAACATCAGCTTAACACATGTCTAAATAGTGCTAAAATATTTTGTGTTAAGCCGGTTCAAGTTTGTCTGGTCACACTAAGTATAGCTTACAAAATTATTTTGGAAAAAAGGTCACTTGGTGTTAAGCATTACGCCTGCCCATAACAGTTCAGTGCCACTCTGAATTTTGAACTTCAACAGTTCAAAATCAGGCCTGGCAATTCACTGCGCTCGTTACCCTTCTGGGTGACTTTAACATCTAATATTTCTATATTAGGTGTTAAATCTCTTTGTGCTCAGTAATTTCGCTGGACACATTGCCTTTCAATCCGGAACACAGCAGTTTCCACACTACTCCTTGGTGGTTGAATAGCTCGCGGACTCTGCATGACATCCTACCACTACAGAATCGTGCTCAAAATCGTACAATTTTCTGGTCGATATTCGTGATTTTCCGACAGGGCCCCAGTTACCGACCTACATGAGCCAATGTCACTGCATCTCGGTATCGTGATCGAGTTATTTCAGTGTTGGTTATCCCACTGGAATTTCAAAGTTGCGCTTGTCATTTTCCATTAACGGATAGGTTAAGCTTTGTTCGTATTTGTATTGTGTCCGCTAGACGCCATGTATATAAAATATTACTGCTTCCACGTGCTTCTTTGAAAATGGATATTATTTTGTAACTCTAAATGGGCATGGTATTTACGAGGATAGAAACAATACCAATTGCTAGTACACAAGATGCCCTTTAGCAATTGTTTCTGTATTGTGCAGTTTTGAAATAAGAGCGATTACCTACTCCATAGATAAAAAACAGGAGTTTCTTTTACTACGAAAACTGACGTGGTTTTGGCACACCTTGCTATGCCGTGCACTGCGTTTTACGCAGTGCACGGCATAGCAAGGTCGCGCGCGTATCACGCTTAGCATTCCTTAACCGTCACCGAATGTGATCGAAACTATAGTCGGAATAACCGACTTAATTTAACGTGAGTATTCCCGTTTTATTAAAACAAAAAGGAGATTTTTTTGCCTACTCTGTCGTTATTTTTGTAGTCTCTTTTCTAGTTTGGAAACCCTATGGAAATCAGTTCACCATATTAAACTTTACCCAAAAAAAATGTGTGTTACAAGTGTGTAACATTACTGTTTATTTGCTCAAAGCGAGCATGCAAACACTTGTGTGATATTAGTGTTTATTTGTTCACAGCGAGCATGCGGCGTCTAGCGCCACTGGTGATATGGTTGTTCGCCGTGTCACTAGTGGCGCTCGCCATTGCTGAGCCTGACGCGGGTGCTGGCGGCACTAGCAACGGCACTGGCAGCCCTGGCACTGCAGCCACAAACGGCTCTACAGTGCCGCCCGCCCGGAGGAGCACGGCACTGACGGTTCAGAGCACAGCGCCGCCGCGCCGCCCCGAGCGCAGGCAGCGAAACCGGAAGCGCACGACCTCTACGACGACCACCACTGAACCATACGACGATGACGAGGAATTCACGACAACAGTCGCCACGACCACAGTCGACCCTCGGACTTATGACCACAGTAAGTTTATTTGTTAAATTTTTGTTTTATGTTTACAATATATACTTAATTGCCGAAAAGCTAGTCATTTTAAGTGTCGACGTGTTTCAAGAAATTATATGATTTCACGCAAGGCGTTTCTTTTTCAAAACAAATTTCGTATCTGCGTCAGATGCTAAACATCCCACTGCTGAGATATCGGCCTACCATTTAAAGGTGGTTAACGGTTGGTTAAAGGTGGTGGTGGTAATTTCCACCACGCATGCCCAGTGCGGGTTGGCAGATTCACACACGCAATTAAATATCTACTCCGGAAATATGCAGGTTTCCTCACAATGTTTTCCTTCAAAAGCCATTGGTATAGTCATACGTAACTTCCAAAGAACACATTGATACGGGACCACTCGGGCCCGAAACCATGACCCCACGAATGTGAGGCGAGCGTACTCCCACTGAGCTACCACGACTTAAATGTCGTGTACCTAGGAAAAACAGACGTACAAATTTTTAAAAGTATTTAATAGATAAACATGTTTCGTTGTGTTGAATGATTGTTGAGGTTATTAGTGAATACTAGTACTACTACTATACTTATATAAAAACGACCGAAAGACTTAGATTTTAAGTCCGTAGGTCTTTTAAATCCTGTTTTGTTAACTTCTTGATGTCGAGAAGACGAAAACGATACAAAGCCCGTTTTAGTTGTAACAGCCTATTGTTGATATCTGAATACAAATACAAATACTTTATTTGGGTACATTTAGATTTAGAGAACATAAAAAATTACTACGAACTAGTAAAAACTGTGTTTCGGGAACCAGAGGCTTCTCCCATTGGTTGATATAAGTACTATGGTAACAAAAAATAATTTTATTTAATTAAATTTTATATAATTTAGTAACGGTAAAATTTACTTATGGAATTAGAATGAATATAAACTTGTTATTATTTATTAGAGATAGCTATGAAACATCATAGCTATATTGAACATTTAAATAATTTAATATGTGTATTGTGGATCTAGGTTGTTTGTATATCTATATAAGTATGTATTTAAAAAATATCTATGTACGTATATCAGTCTCTGGCAGCCATATTACAAGCTTTGCTTAGTTTGGGGTCAGGTGACGATGTGTGCAAAAATGTCCCAGATATTTGTAATTGAGTATAGCGATAAGACCGTAAACCAAGGCAAAATGATTTTTCAAATGAAAATTGACCTCGGCATCAAGCCAAATAGACAATTAAATGCACTCTGTCCGATAAGGTAAAAGTTCAAATTTCTGAAAATAGGTAAAGTAAAGATAGAATCAAGTAATTACATTTTATAAAAAAAAAAATCCCGAAATTACTTTTATTTTCTACTTTTCTTGTTGAGCCACTCAAAGTCAGCGACTACACACTTTACGGCCTTAACGATGATTGATGAAAGTAAGTTTATTTAGTTTTATTTTCTTTTTTCTTGCCCTGAATTAGAACGCTGTAACTTTTTGAGCGTTCGCCGCATCCAACACCTGTGTTTTTGAGAATAAGTCAAAGTATAATCAAGTGCCCGTCAACTTGAACGTGGCTCGCTATTTATACACATCTCTTATCATAAGGTCTGGAAATACGTTATTAAAAAAAACTGAGTTCATAAACTAATGTAACAAATGATTCGTTAACCCTACTTTTGATCAAAATAACTTTGGTTGCTGTTAGGACTTGTTTTTTTTTTTTAAATTGGTATTCTTAAAAACTACTTTCTTTGTCATAATTTCATCGCAAATGTCTGGTGCCTATATCCACGAAGCTAAAAAGATTTGAATCAACTTTTAGGTTTTTTGGTGCGAAAGAAGCCATGTCGCGTCATTGTATTATTTTCCATAACTTGTGTTTTTTCGAGTGATCATTTGTAAAAATTGTGTTTTTTTTCTTTCTATTAAGTGGTCGTAAGCGTGCAAGTTTCTACGTGAATAGTATCTTTTACAGTACAGTAACTCCATAGAAATCCAACACTATTGAAGCAAGGCTGAGGCTTGTATTAATTGTGGAATATTTTAATTCACTTGATTAATTACCTATACTTGACAAGAAAATATGAAATTTTACTTGTTTTAAAGTCATTATAATAATCACAATACCAGTCTAAATTATCCAATTATATATATCTTATAAAATATACCTCCTATTGGCAACTATCTTTGGTCTTCCACCAGTCGTGTCCCTCGATTTCCTGAAGACATTGGACCAGTTTGAGTTTCAAAATGCTAAGATTAATCTACACTTCAAGTACCAAAGCATCGAATACTTCCAACGTGAAGTATGTCACCTCGTATTGCTTCGCTCTAAGGCGAATAGTTTAGCGAGGGTCTCTTGTCCACCGTCCCCTTTTGTAGCCGTGAAAACATCCAAACTGTTTGCCTTGTAACTCTCCTATCTTCCGAGAATTGTGCCGAGTTAATGTTCTTAATACACTTGTAAAATCTATTACTTTTTTCGAGCTCCGTTAATTAACCGCGGACATAAAAACATTATATTTTCTTTGAGTATATTAATAATTTGTTGGTCACTCGTAACGGACTAATTGGCATCCAGCCATATCGGCTTGCCAAAGCGCGTTTTGAGCAGCTCCAAGATATCGGTCAAGTGCTTAGCCGATCCTTGTTCGAAGCCACGGCACAGATTTTAAGGCTACGATTAAAATACACCCAATAAAAGTTTCCACTTTATCAGTTCTTTATGCAGAGTGGGGTGTTACAAAGCGGCCGACCAGTGAAAAGAGAGCTCCGAAAATTTCTGTATCAACAGAGACTTGATTTCTTGAGAAGTAAAATGAAAACAAGGAAGGCCACGCTCGACTGGTGATTGCGAGCCCCGCGGCGCCGCGTGGGGCGTCATTTCACGCCTCTTGAGCGCGTATCGAACCAATATTAGGTTTATTAGATAGATGGGCCATCGTGAAAAGCGATTTTTCATTTTTCCTTGCCTTAATTTTTATCGTTCTTAACGGGCTTACGAACAATTTGTCAGAGTAAGTTTCATTATACTTACTTTGTAAGGCAAATCGTTCTTCGATTTGCTCAATGTATAATCGAAAAGTTGAACTTTTAAGAGGGTTGTGTTTGCGACATTTACTATAAGTCCTCCCTGCTTTTTTATGGGTACAGAACCCTCTCTGGTCATGACAGCAATTAAACGTAACAGCACTCGAAGTACCACAGGCCGGTAATAAAACAGTAATTAAATTAATTTCTATTTTGGGTTAACTTTAACATGCTTTCATTAAAATTATTATTAAAGGTTCCTTATTTCTTACCTACTTGCAACATGCCTATTTAGTATATAATTGATAGTTTTAAACATCTTAGTATTTTATATTTTTACGCGACTGCCCAAGAAGGAGGGTGATGCTTAGGGGTATTTGTTTGTATGTAAGTATGTTCCTATATTACGTGACAGAGCCAAAACAGCTTGACCGATTTTGATGAGTGAATGTCGTTGGATTATCTTTATGCAATATAATATAGTAAGGCCAGTTATTTATGCGCTTATTTTTTTTTTACATTCTGTTATTTGCATAATATCAAAATCTGTGAAACAAACTCTTCGTGGCAATACAAAGAAAATAATATAAATAAAAACACCACACCAAATATTTTGTGAGCACTTGGCATAATGCCACTTCGAAAGGCTTAGAGATATAGATAGTACTGAACGTGGGGTATTTCGACTACCCGCAGTTAGAACACCGTTTATTCATTTGCCAAGATATGAGAATAAAACCTTTATATAAAATGTCGCTTTTTTTATTCTTAAGGTTTTTTGTATTGACATAAAATATTTTTTATGAGTATTCTCTAAAACAAAAGCATTTGAATATGAAAAAATGAATTTAAAAAAATGAGAACACCACGAAAAGAATTGGATATCTGTTTGACTGAAGTGGCAATCGGCGTGCCAAATCGCTCGCATAACTGATGGAGAGAAATGTTTCTTGAGTGGCGATTATGAAGCGGAAGACGCAGCGTAAGTAGACCTCCCACTAGGTGGACCGTCGACATTGTGAAAGTCGCGGGCTACTGGTGACTACAGATGGCAGATTGTCATTCAGTGTGGCGCTCTAAAACAGACTTAAAACAGACTTAATGATACTATTAAGTTGAAAAAAAGCGTGGAAATTGCTTCGTTGATACATTAAACCATTGTTACATTCAAATCAAAATCTGCTGAAGACAAATCCTAACAGCAACTATATGTGTTTAGAAATGAACATAATAAATACAAAATCTTATTAGTTGAACCAATTACTCTCTACGGGCCTTTATTTAATTTTAGACCAAAAACCTGGCAAGATGTCGAACAATGACCATCTCTTTAAGTCTTTTTAAACGGAGTTATATAGTGACTTTGTCGAGCATGGCAACGCAATCAAAAGCCCTTTTGTTGCGAGTGTCCAGCGACAGTGATTGCTTACCATCACGCAGCACGACAGCTGCTTTGCGTATTTGTGTTTTGTTATACGTATTTTGCAAAGACTTGTGGTATTTTTCAATACGAAAAGTAACTTTAAAATTTCACGAAATCGGTTGCTACGGATCTACGAGCTAGAAATTTGTTCTACGTCCCGCTACGGCTCCCCGGATCTGCTACGCTATCCACGTAGCCGTTGTATTCTCTACGAAAATGCGGCGTAATCAATACAAGCCAGTGAACGTGGAAGAATTTTTCTCTGTAGTAATATTTCATCTTGTAAAAACCGTAACCTGTAATGAATCTTTTAAAAGTTCGTCGAAATTCATCTAAGGATGAACTTTTGTAAAAGTACTGTAAAATTCGTGATCGAACCTTAACAGTACGCTGTCACACTGGTGTGGCGGTGAGGAAGAAAGTTTTCTGACCGTCACATTAGTATTAAGGATAGGAATTCGCTTTACTAACCTTAACACTGTTGCGTAATCTTTTCTAACGTTCACACTCATGACTGCTCACACTGGTGTGACGATTAAGAAGTTACTGTACCTAAATTTTGTCAAGTAAAAATATGGTACAAGTATTGTAACCGCTATTAAGCTCATAACCATTCATCATCATCAGCCAGAAGACAACACTGCTAAACAAATAATCCTTAAAATTATTTTAACAAAAAAAACCGACTTCATGAAAATTGTCTATTTAAATTTGCTTCGTCATAGCCTCATAACTAGCATAATCAAGATTACCTTCACGCCAGTAAAATACGTATCTTTGAGGAGTCCCAGTGGCCATCCGTGGTCTTCTTCATCAGTTCTACTTCACCAAATAAAACTTTCTGAATGCAAATACTTTTTGATGAAAATACCAAAATCGCTATAATGTATACCTAATAATAGCCTGAGGAGTTCCATCAATTCCTCGTGGATCCTATTATCAAAACTGGATTTTAATAAAAATGGGACCAATCTGGTATATATCCTTACAAATAAAATAAAAAAATCCAAATCTGTTTATAAACGACGGAGTCCTCTTTTTTGGAAGTCGGTTAAGAAAGGTGGGTTGCCTTGTGGCAACCCACGCTTAGATGACGGATTGAAAGTATACTCACCATTTACTAAAAAAGACTGTGCTGCCCGTCTTTCGGTGGTCCTGGTCACAGTTTTAAGATATGCCCGGGTCTCAATACGGTCTTATTATTTAAATGCTTACATTTGTCCTACAAAGTAAAAATAATTGATGAAATGTAATTTCCTCCGGATTCGACAGCGTGGATCAAAGTACCGGGCCGCAGTCAGTTTTTATCAACTATACTTCAAAATAAAGCTATATAGGCTGCAATTCCACCCTAATTAAGCTATAGCTGTCTTTTACTAAATAGAAACACAAGATAGAGATAGCATGAATTATAGTGCTGTCAAATTAGTCAGATCTTAGTTCTCCATACAAACTTAGACGATGCCGATTTAAAACAAGTTTTAATTGTCGCTAGTGTACGTTTTCCTTCGCGGCTTTAATCGGTAAACTCGTTTGATAGAACTAAACTGCATGCTATCTATTTCTTGTGTTTCTATTATTATAAGACAGCAATAGCACTAAGTTTGGCTTAGAGAGAATCGACGTCATAAGGTAACTTAATTAGCTAGAGCATAAAAACTGAGCAGCAAGTCGGTTGAAGCCACTTCAAACCGGTTCAACAAAGAGCTAAAATTAAATTTATGTGCTGCAAAGAAAAAACTAGTTACAAGCGGAAATTGTCGGAGACAGTGACAAATTGTACCCGCAGCACCGCGAGAGGGCTCCACAGAATCACATGCGTATTATTTAGCCTGTATAATGTTTGTACTCTCGATTTTATGGGTTTCTGTTTCTATTATGTACCTGATTATGTTATAATGAAAAAAAAAACAATGAAATATGAATTAGAACTAGATACATTTTGTTTTAATAAAACGGGAATACTCACGTAAAATTGAGTCGGTTATTCCGACTATAGTTTCGATCACATTCGGTGACCTTTACCAAGGAATGCTCAGCGAGACACGCTCGCAACCTCGTCTTGCCTTGCAAAATGTATCAAAACCACGTCAGTTTTCATAGTAACTTGTAACTTCTGTTAACGTGTAACTTCTGTTGGGGATCCATATTCTATAAAAAAAAAAAATAGTAGAACTAGATAATTAAAATTAATAACAACTTATATATGCAGCAGCTTTCGACAAACCTAAAATGTAAAATAAATACAAAGAACTAATCTACAAGCCTTGGTGGAAGAGAAGCTGACCAGACAGCAGGCAACTTTGCCACGCTGAAAGAACAACGCGCTTTTTACAAAATCGGTTTAAAATAGGTTTCTTACAAATAACATGAGTAAAATAATTAAAGTCCAGTGTCGACTTTTGTGACGTAGAACTTCATTTCCCGTCTGCACTAAGCTTTGACAGCTCCTAAGTTCACACTTAACTCTCTAGGATGTACCTAACAATAAAAAATGCGGTCCAACAAACTTAGAAGCAGGCTGCTTAAATGAGTAAGACATGGCCTTTCCTTTGACACACCTAAGTCCGACTTAGTTTAGGTGATGCTTAGCTAAATTTTAACTATGTTGACTTTAGTGCAGACGGGCATAAGACTGCGCTTCTGCAAATGTTTTAAATGTACCGTAGTACTATTGGATCACTTGGTAGTTCTACGGGAAGCTTTTTACCCGTGGTTCTACTGGTAGTAATACTGGTAGTACCACGAGCAAAAAACGTACCGTAGACACGTGGCTTAGTTATACGCCTGAGACTTTGTCCCATCACTTATAATAGTAACGCGGTATTATATCCATTATCGCACTTCACGGTCAATCTGACCGTATCGAAGATTTTCCACGACTAATTTCTAGAGTTTTTTTGAAACATCTTAATGTTCTGAATTAAATTTGTGACACAACAAATCGAACAACACTTTTGTGTATGATTTTGTAACCAAATATAAGCCTCCGAAATGATTACGCGAAAAAAAATCTAGGGATAAAAAACGTTGAACGCAATGCGGATGCTGTAACGACTATTCGGCCATAGCGATTGCGCCAGTATTATTTCATTTCGTTTACACTTTTTGCTGTTGGCAATGTATACGAGTTTCTGATGGGTTTTGTCCATGGACATTTTTTGGGTGCATAATTCATGATGTGTCTAAGTATTTTCGGTCGACACCTTTTACGAAGCGCAGGTTACTAAAGTCACTTTTGTAACGGCTCTTTTAAAGCTCGTACAATAAGATAAAGTAGAAAGATACTCTTCCGACTCATCAAGAACGAGGCGCTTTTTAAGAAGAATATGGCGCAGCCTCAAGCACAAACAGCGCACAGTTTTAATTTTCCGGGCTGTTTGGACAATGTGCGTCGTGAACTTATGAAGTGAGGACGCAACTTTTCTAAGAATCATTTTAAATTCAAACTGCCAAGGAGTTGAATACCACAGTGTTCCTCATTAAGTACAACCTGAGTTTATTTAAAACGAAAATGAATAGATACATCTAGGGCAAGCGTGCTCCAACTTATATTTATCATATTGTTTCACATCACATCATTTCCGTCAGGTGAGTTGAAGTGAAACGAAAAAAACAGTCGCACAATCAAAAAATAAAAACTTATTGTCTGCTATCAATATAACCTGCAAAGGAGCCGCGAAAAACAAAAATCTTCTGGCCCCAACGAGTAGAGGCCTATTATAAAATAGGAATTTTCCGACACATACATTTAGGATGAACCGCATTAAAAAAACTAGAAGATATTCTTAAGAGGACGTCCTGCCATGAGGTTTTGGCGGTTATGTATTTGAAAATTATAAGTATTGCTGTCGTTCTGTTCCCCCCTCGTGTAATAGAGAGAGAGAGAGAGAGTGAATTATTCTAAATTTTTTGATGATATTTGCTTTTTGTTGAAAGACTGTTATAACCCCCTAAAACTTAATTAAAATCAATGGTATCAATGGTTTGGATATATATTATCATGAAATATGTATTATTTGTGATTTTGTATTCTAATAAAACTAAATTTTTTCGCCAAAATTGCAATGGCTATAATTACGTTAACCGTTCAAGCATATTTCTTACGGTGTAGATAACATATAAACAAATCATTGAAATCGGATCACATTTTTTGTATAGACAACGGACTACTCTAATTTTAAATCTTTAGGTAGCTATGCTTCAATAACTTAAAACACGAATCTGCAACTAATGTTTACCCAACCTCACTTAAGGAGCTGACACAGTTGCTCAGCAAGGAGGAAAATAAGCTCAACGTGCTTTAGAGCGCACAATGATTGACATCCCTTTGCTAATAGTTCAATATCTGACGCTGAACAAGCATGTTAGGTATTGAGCGAAGAATCAAAGAGCTGAAGTTTAGATGGACAGGATACATTGAAAAACGACTAGACAAGAGTTGAACTAAAGCAGTGCAGGATGGTGATTTACAGGAGCGGTAGACTAGTACAGAGACCACCTGAATAGAAGGATACCGTCATTGACATCGGCGCGAGACCGAAATTCCATTAATTTCGGTCCCGCGGCATGTTTAAGAAGAGAAAGAAAAAATAAAGGGAAAAAGAAGAGGCCTAGGTACAGCAGTGGATCTTTGTGGTTGAAATGGTGAATAATGATGATGAGTAGATCCTCAAAAAAAGGATATCCAACCCTAAACGTCCAGAAATATAGGTCGATGGTCGTTTTCCTTCTAACTATCGGATTTCTGAGTTGTTGTTCCGCTGTCCATACGTCACTTACCCGTATATTCCGGCATATTCCGGATATGCCTATCGAATAGTTTCGAGTACTTCGTGCGCCAGATTTCATCGGGCTTATTGGAGTACCGCATTTAACCCCTTTTAACCTTCCACTACACCCACTCTTTGTATTGATTACTATGACACTACTTGACGGACTAGATACTGGCTTGATACAAAATCCATGTGGATCCAAATAAAAATAAAAACGTGCGTGTTCAAAAACAATTAGAGATAATACTTGAACAATAAAAGTATTTTATGCTTTGTTTTTTTTTCTGTAAAAAACGTCCAGATTTTAATCGCTTTTAATTGTTTCTGAAGCCTGAGATTTTATTTTGAAAATACATTTTATTTTTTACAAGCTTTTATTTTACTTGTAATGTTTGTATGTATGTATGTTAAGGTCACATCTTGAAACGGAATTTTAGACCAGTTCTTCTTGTTCAATTAAGTTGACATTTTGCATGCCTGCTAAGTCCCAATGACAATATAATATGACAGCGAGCTAATCTGATGATGTATACGGAAGGTTGAAAACAGAACTCCTCTAGGACTAACGGTAAATTGATGGAGTTTGGACTCATTTTGATCAGCTTACAGAACCAATAACGGATTTTATAAAAGCTTGTCTGGAAAAGAACAAAAACTTATTTATATTCGTCCCCGTAAAATCACAGATTCGGCGTGGTTGACTGTGATACATTAATTTCTTATTTGTATATTTAAAAATTTACTTTTTTCTATGAAACAGCAGATATTTATTTCTCGATTTCAGGGTTGGTCCCATAGTAAAAGTTGTTCATAATGATGAGTACTATAAGCACTTTTCGGGCTGTCACTTGCCGATGGGCGACATTGTATATGTGTGTGAAGTGTGGTTCATATGCCACAAACATGTATCTTCTTGTTCACGTCATTTCGTTAAAATGGCTTAAACAGGGTAAATGAGGCCTGGCAAGTCGTTCTCTCGCTAATAAAGCCTCTTAGATCTTCAATTACCGCCTTTGATGCAATTCCAATAACTGTCTCATAAATTCTATTAAGTGCTATTGGCGTTATTAGCTTTACTAATATTATATGTATATCTGTGTTTTAATTTTGCTCCTTACAAATTTAATCAACCCATTGTTATCTATCTATGGTTTGGCACATTTCATCACACAACTCCATGAAAAAAAAATGCTCTATACGAACTTCACATATTACATTTTTACCTTTAGGGGTTCATCATCGTCATCATCATCAGCCAGAAAACGTCCACTGCTGAACATAGGTCCCCCTTAGCGCGCCACACCGACCGACAACGTGCCACACCGACCGACAACGTGCCACTTGCATCCACCGGTTACCCGCGACTTTCAAAATGTCGTCGGTCCACCTAGTGGGAGGCCTGCCTTCAGGGGTTAACTGACAACAAACGTTGAAACAGATATTTTTTATTTACTGTTGATTAGTGTATTTGCAAAGGTTCATCACTCCAGCTTAAGGATATCAATTTGCTACATACAGACTTGAACCCACTGCTTCACCCCTTTTGGAGTTTAATATAGCAAATTCATTTCTTAATGGGTGGTAACACATTCTAATAGGAAACTATTGTCCAAATTTGACGTATCTGGCTTCAGTAGTTGAGGCTGTGCGTTGATCTACTTATCAGCACATGCACTCTTAAATGTAAAGATGGTTTTTTATAGAGCGTCAGTAAATAGGAATGAAGTAAATTCATATTATAATCAAGATATTTTCAAAAATAAACTTAACTACATTTTCTTAACAGGCTAGACATTTGACTCACCTGGTATTAAGTGACAGTGGTCAAGGATTGTAGACACTTCTAGTCTGGAATGGGAACTAGCTCTCATGAAAGCAGCCGGAATGCACGCTAACCTTAGTTTCCTCGAGATTTTTTCCCTCACCGGTCAAGGTCGTTGTTGGGATTTGAACGCTGCGTGCGTTCCTAAAACGCCAACCACTAAGCTATAATCGCTACAAACTATACATACCTATAAACGAAACAATTAACTTCTCTAAGTAGCATTAACTATTACAGCGCTCTCATAACAAAGCACTTCTGTGTTACTGTAAGTCAATTAATTTGCGAGAATTAGGATTTGCAATCAAACGCAATTTCAACAAAGAGAGACGAGGAGCTAACAGGCGTTAGGAGAGACATTAACCATTACACTAAAGTTTAATTCCGGCGAAACAATGCGGATAAGGGACCGTAAACAAAACAATTACAATTTCTAGCGAAAGGGTAGTTACTAGTTACGATTCCCCTTGAAAAGTTGCCATCTCCACTCCTCAAGTAATGTTACTCTTTAGCAATAAATTACAGTAAACTTTCAAGGAGAAGGGTGCAGTTACAGTGTCGGTAACTTGGTTTACGATTTAAAAAATCTATTTTAATCAGTTTAAAGATATGCTTTAGGGAACCATTTGTTTTTGCAGTAATGCCAATGGAGATAACTTTGATTGTGAAGTCAAAAAGCTAAGGCAATAAAAAGATAGGGTTACATATTCGCTAGAAAAAGGAGATAGTGCGCGCAAGTCAAAGAAATCAAAATTAATATCGCAAAAACAACTGGACCAGGAAGTTAATCGAATTTATGGTACTGACTGACGAGACGAGCAAGTCGCTCACCTGATGTTGAGCGTCACGCATGCCCATAACGATTCAATGCCACCCAAAATTTTGAACTTCAACAGTTCAAAACTCTGCGTGGCACCGCACTGCTCTCGTCACCCTGAGATATTAGAAGTTAGATCTATGTATGCCAAGTCATTTCGCTGGAAGCTTTGCCCTTCAATCCAGAACACAGTAATACTTGCACACTACTGCTTGGCGGGTGAATAGCTGGCAAAGGTGTGGCAGCTCCCCACAGAAGGACTCTTGCAAAAGAGTCCCACCACTATAAAAGCGTACACTGTATTAAGCGATTCTAAAAATTATAGACACCTCAATGTGAGAAAAAGTCACTTGATTATACACAAAGGGTTCGGAAATCTGGCAAGAATATGTGTGGAAATCGAGGTTTTTTTTCAATTGCGATTTATCGAGAAAATTCAATTAATATTTTTTTTATTTTAGCCATTTATAGACGATATAACCAAAACGTACAAATGTAAGCTTTTTGTGACGTTTTATTTGCTTCAATTATTAAGAAACTGTAATTAATGCATTAAACCAATACCTTTCATTATAATATCTTACTTGACCATAATATATTTATGACACAGCTTTAAAAATGTTTCCCCCATTTCAGGCACTATTTTCACTACAAAAGATAGCAATCAATTCAGTCCTTGCTTCACAATGTGGTGGCAAACGGATCTTTTAGATCCGTGCCTTATTTCAAGACCGATTGCATTTATTATACTTGAAAAAATCAGCTATGACATACAGACAGACACTGAAATCTCACCCTAAGGAGTTCCTTTTACTATTTTGGTACGGAACCCTTATTATACAAATTTATTATACGACTTTACGAGAAGATAGATAGATAGAAAACTCTTTATCTTTACCTTACATACATAAAACAAAAATCTACTTAAAACTAGTGTAACAATTGGCGGACTTATCGCTTAAAGCGATCTCTTCGAGGCAAACTTAGCATGGAGAGGACTTATAAGAAAGAGGTAAGGGAGTATTTTAAGAACGCCTGTTTAATTGCATGAGAAATCTAAACAGATGTGTAATAACCTATTATGTATGTGTACGTATAATAAATCAACAATGCATTTAGATTACTTTACCACAGTACTAAAGTGAAACTGCTGTTTCAATAACTCACTAACTGACTAACACGAAAGCCCCTCGCTTTCACATTAATCATTCGCCAACCGCCACAAAACCCTCCGTCATAACTTTGAATCATTTTAAAAATTCATCAACTCTAAACAGACAACGTAGTACAAGCTTCAAGATTTTGACATTAAAGCCAAATTTCGTATAAGATACTAGCGGCGACCCGCGGTTTTACCCGCATAAGTTGATTTTCTAAAAACACTTTTTTTGTGCTCCCCTATCCTAGGAAGCTACTCTGAAAATTTCACGTTTCTATCGCCTCTGACTTAGGCCGTTGATTGTCAGTCAGTCAGCGACACGACAATTTTATGTATTTAGATTCGGGTGGCGCTACCGATGGTGCAATTGGTAACAAATAGTTTCGTACGAATTTTTGGCCCATTTTACATCTATGCGAATTTAGATGCGGACTGTCCACAGAAAAGAGAAAGATAGAAGTAAAAAAAAAGTTCTTCTGTGGGACCGTCCGCTTGGAGCTTCGGAGGTCTATAGTAGGTACGGTACACGTACTATGTTTAGAACATCGTTTTCAGTGACGCGGAACGTTCGGTGCGGAACAACCTTACAAATTGTAGCGACAACTTATTGCACTTGTATTCCTCCGACTCTAGTGAATGCAATGTATGGCGCGAGTCAGTGGCGTACATTAGTAGTCACCCCCCAGTTTTCTTTTAATAATGTTTATACGTAGTAAACAGTGAAAGTACTTGCGACTTTTGTTATAAGCTTGACTCTTGATTAGGCTTCTAATAATAAGCTATCTATTGATAAAAAGTCAACTGCGCCCCGCAACCAACCGCAGGCGGACTCTCCATACGCATAGCTATCAGAGTCCGAAAATGTTGTAAACTCCGATAATGTTGTAGCGAAGTCCAGTAATGTTTTAGTGGCCAGTAGAGTCATCCTAAAAAAAAAAACTATGAAATTGGTACTATCCGTGCGGAGTGTCCTCCTTCAAGCAGTTGCGAGTCGCTCACGGGCAATAAGTAAGGTTGTTCTGTTCGGAGCCATCCGTGACACTGTAAAACGATATGTTAAATGCAGCAAGTGTATCTTCGCTTCGAAACTCCGTGATAATGTTCCGCAGATACGAACTATGTATGTTAAATCTGTGGTTAATTCGTAAAGCTTGTAAAATCAGCCTTATTTACAAACTGACTCTATTCGCAAGTTGAAGACGCGCTGTAATTATTTGCCACATTAGGTAAAATCCTGAATGCAATTAATTGTATTATTTGGGTAAAAAAAAAAAAAAAACCTCTTAGAATAGGAGAAATCAACAGTAGAAAGTAATTTTACGAGTGTGTTAAATTACGAGATACTAAAATGCTTGCTGCAATGCACAGTGGGTTTTTGACCTTTATTTTTGGACATACTTCTGATAATTGAAACTCTGAATAGATTTGTTCATTTCAAGTGGTAGACAAAACACCCAGGATACTTCTCGATTCGACTTCAATTGTTTGATAAATACTTCCGCCAAAAATAGTGATTTTATGTTCGGAAATGCTTATTTTGTCACGCCAACAATGGCCGTAAATTTAAATTTGCTTGTAATTTTCTAAAGGTCACTTAAAATTGCACCTATTAAAAGGACTGCTGCCTTTTTAAGTTTTTAGAAACATAGATATTCGATTTTCTTTTCTTGCTAGTTTTTTTTTTTCTCTAAAATTCCCTGGAAAATAAATATGTTTTATTCTGTATAATAAAACTAGCTATTACCGGCGACTTCGTTCCCGTGGAACTACAAAAAAAAAAAGTAGCCAATGTCTGTCTCCGATCCTTAAGATCAAAATTCAGCAATATGCAAAAATTCAGGTCGAGGTTCAGCCGTTTTGCCGTTAATACCCAGTTGATAGACAGAGAGACAGAGTTACTTTGGCATTTATAATATTAGTTAGGATTAGAATGTTTGTAAAATTTGTATTTTAAGAGGAGCTTAGAAAGGTAAGTTATGCAAAATTTAATTTACTGTCTTATACCGTCCCATCTTCCGGCAACAGCAGGTCAGGCTGGCGCTGCCGCGACTAAAGCAGAAAACCTCAAATGGCACAAATATAGTTATTTAGACCGGTCGTACATGTTTATGCCGTTTGGGGTTGAGACTTTAGGTCCATGGGGGCCGGTGCTCACGAACTTTATAGGGACCTGGCCAAACGTTTGGTGGAGGTGACGAGTGACCGGAGCGCTGGGGCCTATTTTGGGCAAAAACTCAGCATTGCCATCCAGCGTGGCAATGCTGCCAGTATTCTGGCCACACTCCTCTCCACCAAGGGGCTTGTAGATTAGGTTTTTTGTATTTATTTATTTTTGTTTATAATTTGTTTTAATTTAAGTAGGTAGGTTATATTTTATTGTAAATATGTATATAATTTTTGGTAATAAAATACTACTATATTTACTGTCTTATTTGTCGAGGCATAATAATTTACCCGGTTCCCGAAAATAAAATCAAAATTTTTTACGTGTGCTTTTTTTTCTTCTTCTAACAAATCTATCTGTGTTTCAAATATCAGGAGAATGTACGAAAATGAGGGCTATAACCCCACTGTGCGTCTGTAACGAACCTATGTATTTGTCTGTCAGACGCTTTCTCGGCGCCACGTCATTAATTTCTACCTAACGTTTGAAACGGGCTCCCACCATATTCTGTGTTCGTGCTTGTAATGCTGTGCTACATAGTAAGCGTAATAAGCTTTGTTGCCCTCATGATTTACTAGAAAATACAAGAAGAAAACAGCCGCGTTGCTTTGTATTACATTTGACTTCATGGAAGCTTGCGATGAGATTTGTTATTTTTTTTTTTCTTTTCGAAGTAGCAATTCGTTACATTGGTTTTCCGTATGACGTAAACGATGTGTTTTCGTAATAGGTATACGCTCTTTCGGTCGCACAAGCATTTTTTGGTTTATATCCAAATTTTCATATCCTAATATTAATATTTTTATATTTTATTTATTTATATTTTTTTTTTTTTTTTTTTAAATGCGGTGTTTCCATAGTAAAAGATGTTCATAATGATCAGTAAATACATTTTATTCAATATTAATTGCACCTTTCAGTTACACCTTGTATATATTATGTTCCCTATAGACTCAAAAACGGACTTTGATGAAATTTTCAGGGAATCGTCAGATTAGGATCAACCGCCCAGCGGTTGTTAAGATTGGTGCCCGTGTGAAGCCGGGGAAGGTCGCTAGTTATTTATAACATTACTGAGGGTATCTTTAAAAAAATGTTTAAGCAACATTATCTTTATTACGTCAGTTTAACAAGCTTTAGTTCAGTTTTAATTCGATTTAAACATATTTTATTAAACTGTTATTATTGAGCAATGTATAAAATATCTTGTCGTTCGCTCAAATAAATAAAAACTGGCATATGTATAAGATATTATAAAGTTTATAATAAAAAAAATGTTGCAAAATGATTTTTCGATGCACCCTCTGTAATTTTATACAATTGACATAAAGAAACACAAACGCTTTATACTAACACTACTGTAAACACAATCTAAACTTAAATAAAAGAGCTAAAATTACAACCAAAATTATTATAAATTAATCATAGATAAAAAACATAGTTCAGGTCACTATCCGCGGGCAGGGTACCCAAAAGACTGGTGACGTTACCTCGTTGAATAGCAATGTTAATTCTCTGGCCGAGGTATATTATACATATAAAAATAAAATTTTTATTGGGCTAGTATTACATAAAGGCATCCTTAACCTTATTATGAACTAAACTATTTCTGACATGTATATATCTGATAGTAATCTTTTAACGGCTGTATTGATCTTAATAAATCTGAACTTTCATCACAGGCAAGGTCATAGAATAGGTTTTATTCCGAAATATGCAACAATGGACATGTGCAAAAAATTTGTCTATTGAACATGGCTACCTAATTATACAGTTACCTTATAGCACTTACATTAAACTCACATCGGCGTTGTTGTCGTCTAACAACACTACTCTGCAAACATTTCTAGATAATCCGTATATACATGTTGAACATCGGAGCACGCGAAGCTGTTTGTTTCACAAGCTCCGAGAATGTTTGGAACCTGTTAATAATCTGTATTCGTAGTACGCTTCAAGTTATATACTGATACTAGCTTGCCCGCAGGACTTCACTTGATCCTAATAAACTAAATATAACTAAAGTTAATAAATGAAACACCTCATTTCACATCTTTAAGGATTGATTTCCGAAAAATCCTGACACATACCATTATTTATTTTTTATGCTTATTACACAAACCAATTTTCAATGGCTTAGATTCTTTTATTTTTTTATTTTTTCGTGCAAGGGTTCGTTTTACACATTTAGAAGGAGATTTTCTCAAAATCTGTTGTTATTGTTCACCTTGATCACTTGAGGAGTATCAGGTTTAAATTTCACGCATCTATAAAAAGCGTTTTGGTCTGTCCTAGAAAAGGGCTTGTTTATATATATAGATATAGATAGGTATGGTATGGATTTCTACCAGTCAAATTTAAAACGTTGCCGTCGTGTCAATTGTTAATCTATTTTCTTTCAGAGTAAGGGAAGACTTCAATTTAACTTTATTTAATTACAACATTTTGTTTTATATTGTGATCACCTCTTTTTCGTCCTTTTGTCCAGTTCTTGGCTCAACAATAATTACTTTATTTATTTTTTATTTATTTATTTAGATGCACAAAACATTGATTTGTTGTAAGACGAACCCTGTGCCCCACACTAGGATGAGTCCTGTGTCGTGGGATCCAGTGCCTTCCACTCACAAAATAGAAAAGTGATATTAGTAGACTTAGTTATATCAGTTATATCTATGAAATGTTATACTATATGAAATGATGTGTTATTTACGAGTAAAATAAATTACTTTATCACAAACATTTGCGTACAAGTAAAAATAAATACTCTAACGAAACCAATTATTATTTTAGCCGGTTCCGTTCCACTGCTGGGCAAAGGCGCGAGGTCGTTCCTTATACTCTTCACGGTTAAATATTTTTGGGCCGTTGTTAGAAAAGGAGTCCAGTTCAACTCCCAGTGCCTGCCGAATGGATTAATGTGGAGGGAATCCCCTCTGTATTAATCTTGGCCCACGGGTTGTTCGACGTGCAGAAGTCCAGCCAAATTCTTCTGTTTGACGGTCTTTCGATTAACGCCAGCAATCTGGATTTTGGCGAGCGGTATGCTAATATTAGTTTGTTTGCTTGATCGTCAAGAACCTTGCATCAACCGTGCAGCTTGTGGCAGAGTCAAGCTCTGTGTAGTAAATGTAAATTGCTATGTCCTCTACACTTCCTTTACACCTTAATTCAATTTATTACCGATCCTTTGAAGGGCTCCGAGTGCATCCGCTTAGAATTAGCAAGGCCTTCCTGCATCTTGTGTATGGTACGGTGGCATCCTAAATATATTATGTACAATTTGTACATTCGGCATAGTTTAACAGTAATATTAAATAAACTCGTATGGTGAATAAATTGAATAAATAAGACAAGTTAGTTCTTGCAGTCAGCGTAGACAGAGCCTGCCAAATGAACCGTTGTACTCGTATTGGTAGACCTAATAGTTTTGCATAGTACGCCCGGGGAAGTACCTTTGCCCGCTACTCAAACGTCAAGTGTAACACTGCACTGTGTGCACTGCTGCGGGTAAGAGCTAGCGTGTGACTTACTCGTTACCTCATCAAGGTTATATAAAAAAGCATAGCATAATGCATTTGATACATATTGTTCACACATTTTACATACATTTAAAAAGAGGCTTCAAAAATAGTGCAACACCTGGCGGCCTTATCGTTGAAAGCGATCTCTTCCAGGCAACTATAGAATGGAGAGGATTCATAGAAGAGGTAGGAGACGGAAACACGACGGTATATAAGGATCGTTTGTTCATAGTTAAAACTGAATTATTTGAAGACCAATTCTCAATCCTAACATGAATTTACCATTAAATAACAATCAAATCCAAGATATATCACTTAAAATTATATTCAAATTAATATGAATGGTACACAAGGCAGGTAAGGGGAATATAATATGCTATTACATTCGCGTCAGGCATATTTTACATAATCCCAGTTTACGTAGATAAAGTACCCATACATTAGTATAATATTGTAACAGGAGTGCCCTTGGGGAAGATCTTCCTATAGATGTAATACCAGAGACATCCACGCAGAGAATAATCAAACCCATCATGATGTGATGCTATGACCAAAAACTTGGAAGCCTCCTTTATACATAATGTGGAAAGGATTTTCAAATCTAAACTTCCTGATATTTATTTCACTTTGCTATTTATGTACATACTTTTTATTTTCTTTTTAAAAAATACCCATTTCCGCAATCCCAGCAAAAAACTTTTGTATTTCAGTAGCTCCTGCGGTTTTTCTTTCAAGCAGTTGAGTAAAGAAGCGAGAAAATTGTTCACTTGATAGTTAACGCTACGGCCATTAGCAGTTGTTATGAAATGCTGCGTTAAGCGAAGTTGTCCCCAAGGGAATAATATTTTTAAAAAAGTATCGAGTTCAACAAAATACTCTGAAAGAAAAGGAACGATCGAGATGTTCTTGGCGCCACCCGTGATATACTAATCTGAGCACATATTTTTTTCTCTTATGTTTTGGTTCCTTACGTAGTGTCAAATATTGTAATATTTTAAGTGAAGTCAAATATTTCACAATTAAAATATGTCTTAATGTGTCTGTGTGTTGCTTGACATAGACTATTCTAAGTCAAGCAAAGTAAGCCACGGTCAAGTCCACATCATGCCCCAGTAAAGTGGTGGAGACTTTACTAGACGCTTCTATGGAGTTCTGGAAACAACACGAAGAGTCACGTTTCACAACATTATACTATTCACCGGCACTCGTGCACGTTCACGAACACTTAATGGATAATGGACCACCATTTTTACACATCAACACTCGAAATAACACAAGTTATGGAAAATAATACAATGACGCGACATGACTTCTTCATGTTCTCGCCACAACTCACAAACTCATCATTGTGGAGTTCCGGTTGTCAGAACTTCTTCATCAGTTCCACTTTACCAAATGTTAATTTCTGAAAAAAAAAATAGTTTCTGCCAAAATTTATGAGAGAAAAAACCCACAAAAAAAGGCAAGTTACAAAATATATTAAGTTACAAAATATAACCACATCTCTATCTTCTCATAAGCATTATTTATCGTATTCAAAGACACAGCTTTAACGTTATGTAATATGTATGCCAGAGTAAGTAGATAACCCATATTATAGTGGTTTCTCTACGCTTGGCGGTACCAACATTTTGCAGACTGTTCACTATTTATTTACCTTGGCGGTGAATTGCATAATTTAACTTCTTTACTTAAGAATACATACGTTCAAACCCCTTATTAGTTTGAAGTTCATAGTGATGAGATTATTTTTCTAATCAAAAAAAAATTATACCTACTGTTAAGCTCTCGCTTAACTGATAATATTGATCAAACCAAATTTAACCTACATTTTACCCGACTGCCCATTAATAAAGATTTTTGATATCTATTTAAGACTTTGCAAATGTATAATTCCAAGTACAAAAAAAAAGTACAACTAGTTTGCTCTCACGACTTCGCTCGCCTAGGTACAGTAAGTTATGTAAGCTTGGCATTTTTTTATTTCCTTGCAAACTTTGGGGTTCATTTACACATTTAGGAGTAGGATTTCGCAAAGTCCTTTCTTATTGTTTCCACTTGAGTAACGAATTCAAATTTCGCGTCTCAATCATAAGCGGATTGGTCTGTGCGTTGATACCTAGAAAAAGGCTTGTTCTTTCATATATAAACAATACACAAAATTTTATTTATGGAAAAAAACTAATTGTCACAAAAACAATAAGGGAGATTAAAAAAATTAAAAATACATAATACATATTGTTTATATATGACACAACTGAGCTGGTTTGATTATGTAGCTGAACTTTTCAATGGAAATAGTGAACGAAACGAAACGAAATTTTGAACTCAAACCCATCTTTACAAACCCTAAATTCACTCCAATTGGAAATAAGGACCTGATACCAAAGCTGGAAGATGGTACAGGAACGAATACTAGCAAAACCATTGAATTTGGGCTGAATAGGTTCGTCTTAACGATTTTTTTTTTTTTGCTTTGTGTTCTTATCGCCCCTAGCCGCAGGTTCTCTTAGGGGGAAAAAGAGCTGCTAAGTTTACGAAAATATATCGAATGTAACAGCAATCCAACATGTTTCAGAATGCCAAATTAACACATTAAGAGCTCGGCCTGATTGCTTATTTCTAACATAGCTGCGGAAACCTACTCGAGCGTAAAATGAATGTGTCATGACACGCTACTGACTATATTTTTTTTAAATATCGATATCACCATCGCCATGGGCTATGAAGAGAAGATAAATAAATAAATAAATAAATAAATAAATATCTGGGACATTTTTGCACACATCGTCACCTGACCCCAAACTAAGCAAAGCTTGTAATATGGCTGCCAGAGACTGATATACGTACATAGATATTTTTTAAATACATACTTATATAGATATTAACACCCAGACATAGAACAAACACAAATATTCATCACATAAATGTTTGTCCTACATGGGAATTGAACCCACGCCCCCAAGCACAGAACGTAGGTTCACTACCAACTGAGCCACCGGGGCAGTCAAACTCAACTTGCTAAGGCGATTGAAGACGGTTGTACAATTTGTTGTCTGAAAAGTATGATGTTCTGAAGAAAAGCTGTAACCTAATTTAATTAAGTTCCGTTGCAGACATTTTAATTAAACTAGACCGTTAAAAGGGGAAATTAGTTTGGTTCTTAAATTCCGACATGAATTATTAATGGAGATCCAGCGTTTACGTTCGAAGCCTGGATCCGAATATAAACAATTCCGAACTTTAATACCAGTGCATTTTCTTCGAGACGCGTCTACTATAACGATTTTGTTGTTTTTTTTTTATAATATAAAATTACAGCGATATGCTACTAAAAACACTTTAATGTAATATTATCATAATGGCTCATTTCCTATTATTTTTTTCTCATCCCTAACAAAAATTTCACATAAAATATAGAAATAATGATACTGTGTGACATCTGGACGAACAGAGACGGTCGGAAGGAAGGACACATTACATTACATTATTACATTATCAGCCAGAAGACTCAGTCCACTGCTGAACATAGGCCTTCCCCTTAGACCGGCACACCAACCGACAATGCGCTACTTGCATCCATCGGTTGCCCACGATTTATACAATGTCATCGGTCCACCTAGTGGGAGGCCTGCCTAAGCTTCGTCTTCCGATTCATGGTCGCCACTCAAGAACCTTTCTTCCCCATCGATTATCGGTTCTTCGAGTGATGTGGCCTGTCCATTGCCACTTCAGCTTGCAAACTCTGAGAGCTATATCGGTCACATTGGTGCTTCGGCGAATATCATCGTTTCGGAATTTTTCGAAACTCCGAGCATCGAAGGAAGGACTCTCTAAAAAGAAATGATCTGTTTATAAAATTATTTACAGCATTTGTGTACGCTATTATGGAACATGACATACCGGAGTACCATATTGGGTTCGTCTAAAAATTACAACAAGTTGTTGCTAGAATATATTTGAAATAGAATTAAGGCAAAATTACCTTTACCAAGCTCCTAAAATATCAGTAAGTAGCAATAATTATTTTTCTCTTAAACCACTTCAACTCGCCTCTTGAACGTTTTGAATTTGAGTACCAAATAAGTGAAGAAGTCATGTCGCGTCATTATATTATTTTGTTAATGTGTAAAAATGGTGGGTTTTTATTTATTAAGTGTTCGTGACCGTGCATGAGTGTTGGTGAACAGTATAATGTCGTGAAACGTGACTTTTCGTGTTGTTTCCAAAACTCAATAGATGAAACCTTTAGTAGTGTCCACCACTCTATTGGGGTATGACTGGACTTGACCGTGATTTACTTTACATGACTTAGATTATGACTGACACTTGTTTTAATTGTGAAATACTTTACTTCACTTCAAATATCACAAAACTTGACACTGGCTAGATACACAACGTGTGAAGCCAAAATTTAAGAGAGAGAGAATAAAAAATAATGTAACTAATTTTATTAGTGTATTAGTATATGTCGATAAAGTGTTTTAAACACGACCTGTACCACCGCTCATATAAGATAAGATAAGATAACGTTTATTGCTCAGAACTGTGTACATAGGCGTTACAAAATTATTAATTTAGACACAACAGTTTATCCTATCGGACATGCAATATCTAGGTATTTTAATAAGTGTAGCCTGAAAGGCTACGATATGATACACTTATAACTTACTTATATGTTTATAAGAAATGAAGTTGTGTTTTACGTGAGTGTTATCATAACCATCACGCCATTAGTCTGAGCAAAAACACACTATCAAGGCACGTCTTTCAGCCCGCTCCTTAGCTCACTTCCAGCCTGCCAACTACCTACGTTTACCTAAGTGATTACGTGTCACCAGTTAACGATAACAGGTGTAGCATTATGGTAGAGCAACATGGGCACAGCCATTCTCTCAGCTACTGCGGTTCCGATGCGGTACCAACAGAAAATTTATGTACCTACCACGGAGTGTGCAAGTCTCGTCCCCTTACCGCGACACCCTTGTGAAACATTGCTCGGGAGGTATTTTAGCAAAACGGGCTCTGATGCCGACCGCACTCCCGAATCTGCCACGCGAAGCCGTACACACGCAGCCCTGTAAAGAAAACAGCTGCGAATAAGCAAGCAGGCCCCGTGAGGCCTGCCCGTTCAAATATAAAGTTATAGAAGAATTTTAAATTGGGAGCATTAATGCATGGCGTCTGAGCCGATTTAAATATTAATCAGTAATGCTAGTAAGTAAGTAATAAATTCTTAATAATTATTCTCCTTTGCGACGGGCAATTATTTAAATGTAGTTTTCTCCTGGGAAGGGTTGGAAAGTTGCAACATAAGAAAGACTGACCTTATTATTTTAATTATTCTCCTTATTTAAAACTAGTTGTTACCCGCGACTTCGTGTGGACTCAAAGAAGTACCCTATGTCCGTTTTTGTGATACGCCGAAACTCCTTTTATTAAATTTTATCAAGATCCATTCAGCCGTCTAGCCGTGATAGCGCGACAAACAAAGACACCCAGACAGAGAGACAAAGCTACTTCCTATAGTTCGCTAGATGGCGTTGATCCGTTTTTGTGCATTTTTGACGTTTTGTATGGACTGATAGTTGTAATGTAGAGAGTTCTGAATCGCACAAGCGATGTTTTTTCCTAGAAACGAATGTATTCATTTTTATACCTCGAAGCTTTATTAGTCTTGACACAACTACGGCTACATTCCTCTGAATTATAATATTTATTTGGATTAGTTAGGAATCCGAACTTCAGTTCTACGACTTTTGAAAATTCACGGGAAAAAATCAGCTGTTCCATTAAACTTTATTGCAGTATCCTATCCACGTTCATTTTGTAAGGAACAGCTCTTTGTTCTTACGTGAATTTTCAACAATTGTAAAAAAAAGGTGGTCGTTATGTTGTATACAACATCCAGCCTGACAGCGCTCCCTAGTCGATTAAAAACACGATGTACTAATACGAAAGAGTCGAGAAATAATCTTGAATTATTATTCCACTTTCTATCTGCTTTTATAAAAATATTTTTTGTAGGTTAAGTGAGGTAAAGGTATTACACAAAATAGGGGGCCGTAATAAGTTCCCATACCAACTTTCATCCGTTACGATTTAAGGGGAGTTAAATTAACTTTACTGAAGATTTTGCCAACATTTTTGGCTCAGCAAAGCCCACAGTAATACCCTGCGAGCTTCTTGGTTTATGACTTCGAAACTACGTGTCACAACTCTCACGCGATTACACAGAACTTGCTAATTCACTAGAACCCGGAAAGCGCTTTATTACAAACACTGAAGGATTAAAATGCTTTGACAAACTGTAATTTACTACCTAATAACAGTAAGTTAGATCTCTTGAACCAAAAATGTATGAGTCGTCAATGTTACCATTATCGCACTTGTCGGATATACGACTGTTAGTAAGTTTTGTTCGAAAGGGTCATGTCAATCGAATTTAGGGCACAATCTCACTAGTGATTTGCGAACGTGTTTCGTGCGTGGCAATCATTGAAACTGTTGGAAGCGTGTTTGTCGCGAGCGTGCGGCGATCTCGCTGCAGGTACGCGACGTGATCACCGCGATGGCACGACGACGTCCTATCGGCGTTTTGAATAGTCATCAACATAAATTCTTCAATAAAAGTAGTTCAAACCTTTACCCCATGATTGTTTTTTTTTGCTTGGTGGTCACAATATTCCCTCATTTTTAGATCCGCAATCACGGTACGATTTTGTATCTCACGAATAAATAACTGTGTCACAAATACGTCACCATTGTCACAAATACTTACGACTGAAGCAGGCGAGCCGCAGCGCACGCGAGTGTACAAAATGGCGTCCACGTCAGGCGAGTTCGCTGCGCACCCGCGGCGAAATCTCCGCGCGCTCGCGACGAACACGTTCACTAATCGCGTCGTTGGAAACACGCTCTCGAATCGATAGTGTGATAGTGTCCTTACCGCAATTGGTCAGCCGCAAAAAATGTGGGTAATGTTTTTGTGGTTTGTGAAGCGGAAAGGGCGGAAAAATATCCTGAAAAATCATAACACCGTAAGCGCTTCCTTGCCTTTTCGAATACATCTCTAGCTATTAGGATAATGTTCTGTACAGAACCATGATAAACTAGACCTAGTTTTCTACCTAAGTAACCCTTAGAGCTGCTTCGGAGTTTTACCTTTATCTATATATCTTCAAGATATATAAGAACAAGCCCTTTTCTAAGAATCAACGCACCAAACCGCTTATGACACTGACATTACTACTGAAAACAAAATGGACCCCCAAAGTTTGTATGGAAAAAAAACCTTTTTTTCATGCTCAGTCAATGAAACTCGGTTCGTAAGTACCTATTTATAAAGAAAGGAAAATATCAGGATTTTTTGAAAATCATCCCATAGAGTAAGATAAGATAAGATAAGATAAACTTTTATTGTAAATTAATTGTAAAGGTCTTAAAATAACAAAATAAGTATCAACAGTAATTATCCTCTCGGACGTACAATAATAATTAAAAAAATGTACCTACTTAACTAGCTAGGAACTAAGATTTAACATTGAGATCAGTGATGGCACTAGGTTAGGCGCACAAAAACTTTTTACTTATTTTTTCTTTTTTTAAAACATGATTCGCTATGTACTTCACTACTCTACTAAAATAAATGTTTAAATGGGCTTGTGTTGTCGAAATACTCATTTATGTCATAAAATACATTAGATACCAGCCACCTTTTTAGATACATTTTAAATTTGATACATTTTTAGATACATTTTAAGTTGATTGATACAGGCGTTACTTTCCGGAAGATCATTTTCAAACTGTGTGTATAATAACCAAATAATAACCAATCTGTTAGTGTCCTTCCGCTGCTATGTCACCTTTAGAACGGTAGGAACAAGGGATCAATTTGTCTTTCACGTTACAAAGATAATTAAATAAAAATGAATGTAATATAAACTGAATATGTCAGAAAAGAACACTAATATACTAATTATTATTCTAAATTATACATAGAGCAGCACCGGCTTCCGCCTGGGCCGTACCGTGTTGCGCTATGCCTCATATCACAGAAGAGAGTGTAGAGGTAAAAAAAATTCCTCTTCTGTGCCTCATATAGATAATAAGAAATGAATCAGCCTAAATCTGTCGCTTGCAAGCGTATTTTTAAGGAATAATGTATACTGAATTGAAACGGAATCAAATTATAACACAATGTAATTACAAGATAGTTAAAAAAACAAATATTGTCAATCGTGCGCTCGGAGGATCACCACGTCCTGATGTATTCCCCAAAGATATCGATATCCCCTATATAAAGAGCTGAAATGGATTGTTTCATTTACTGTAGCTTACACGAGCGAAGCCGTGCGGGCAACCTTGTGTGACAATATTTTATTTTAATAAAACTGGAATAGTCACATTACATTGAGTCGCCTATTCAGACTATAGTTTCGACCTTACCCATTATAATTATAGGAATGTTATTAGCGTGATACACGGGCTACCTCGTGATGAAAATATCACCGTATGTGATCAAAGCTATAGTTGGAATAATCAACTCAGTTTCCTGGGTCTTCTTATCGGCCCTTAGTCGACCGTTACTAGACAAAGACTCTCCCCTTTGTGGGGGCTGCCAAAATGCTCACGCTTGTCAGGTGGTTTGGAAATCACAGAGTATTCACCGCTTACTGAGAAGACTCCGGTGTGTTGCTTTTTTTTATTGCTCTCTTGCCGATTATCGGAAATATACAAATCAAATAAAAAAAACTATCCGGTTCACCTTATAAACCACTAGCCTGGATATTTAACTTGAAAATGAAATTTGTAGTTACCGCTGAAAATTCCTAGCATTTGTTTTCAGGGTCATTTTGCGATTTTTTTATTTTGTAACTAAGACAGAGTTTCGTTATTTTATTCTATTAAACGTAATTTCAGTTTTATTTTCTATCTGCAGTATTTTTTGCACCTGATTAAGTAATCTCGTCACTTCGAACAAAGCGCTGAAAAATGCTACTTACTTATTGTTGTATTACGACTGGACGTCGCCTTAACGGAACTATTCCCGTTTTATTAAAATTAAATGTGTCTAAATACGCCTATGGCTTTTGGGCGGTCATAGAACGCTGTGGCTACAGCTAGCTAGCGCTACGCTAACGAACTCGAAAATGATGCTGCTGATAATCAGAATCCTGTCATAATAATTGAAAACACCTCGCGGCCGCGCCACCGGCTGTTTCGGCTCATCCGTCTTTGTTACAAATTGTTGGTTTTTCTCACGCGAGCTTCACGTAATTTGTTCGTATGTAATTTATCACGTGTCCCAGAAATGCTGCGGATTAGGTGCACATCGCTCACTCGGATGTTTGTCAGATTAAGGCACCCCGCATGTAAGACTAACTTGTCGCACACTTGATTAGAGGTAAGTATAATACTCCGGCCATCTTTACTTAAGGAGTTGTTGAGCCACGTGCTGCCCATTAAATGGTTCTTTTATGCGATGTTTTATAACATTTAATATAGTACTCACGGGATATTTATCACGATTTTTGAAATATTGGGAGAGCATACATATTTTTACAAAATATACCGTGTGTATCTCTTGGGTGGTAATTTAACTAAATAATTTAATGCTTACCCAAGAAAACGTTAAAAATGAGAGTTATTATCTTGCTACAAACTGCTATGTAGTATGGAACAATTAGAAAAAATGCTATGTATATTTAATTATGGAGAAATAAATTAAAAAATATGTAGTGAACAACCGCGAAAGTCTAAAACAGTCTTCATGTAATTCGAAAAATTTAGGTTCCTCATACCTAGGATTTCACGAAAATACTACAATTTTTCCTAGTTTAGGATTTATGTTTTTTTTCCTAAGGACTTTCCACAAAAAGCGGCTCAAAGAAGTTTTTTTTATTTGGATTTTTGTATGGTGTTGTTCGGATTCTCCTGCGTGCCTCATTAGGAGGCGCCATAATCGCCACACTCGGCAGGCGGCTTGGATATCGCAAAACGCTCACCGCTTATTAAGAGGACGCTCCGGCTAGTCCCTCGGTGGTTCTTTTCATAGTTTTAGGAAATAATCGACCGGGTCCGTGAATAATGTATACCTGCAATTAGTATTCAAGGTGTTTATTTTCATTCTTAAACCTAGAATGAATGATGATTTGAATTGAAAATAATGCAATATAAATATGAAAAATATATTAGATATTTTACAACTTTTTGTGGAAAAATATATTTTCCCAGACAAGCTTTTATAAAATCCGTTAGTGATACTGTAAGCTGATCAAAATGAGTCCAAGCTTGATCAATCTACTGTACTTACTAGTTTCGTTTTCCATCATCAGATCAGCTCGCTCTCATAATATTGTATTGTCATCGGAACTTAACAGACATGCAAAATTTCAGCTCTAGAACTGGGAACTGGTCTTAAATTCAGTTGCATAATTTATCCCGAACATACATATACACATACAAACATTACAAGTTAAATAAAAGCTTGCAAAAACCCAAACACAGATCGCCGCCGGCAGCGGGGCAGGGCCAAAGGTATCGGTATTTAGGGCTGCAGAGTTAGACAAAATTACCTCAACCACTAATATGTTTGAAAACGGCCAGTTGTATTTAAATTATGTACTTAGTTTTGTAGTGGTAGGGCTCTCTTGCAGAGTCCGCCTGGGGAATTACCACACCTTTGCCAGTTATTCAACCGCCAAGCAGTAGTGTGTGAGAATTACTGTGTTCCGGATTGAAGGGCAATGTTTCCAGCGCAATTACTGGGCATACGGAGATTTTACATCTAACATCTCAGGGTGACGACCGCAGTGCATTGCCGCGCATAGTTTTGAACTGTTGAAGTTCAAAATTCTGGGTGGCACTGAACTGTTATGGGCAAGCGTGACGCTTAACATCAGGTGATCGACTTGCTCGTCTCGTCACCGAGCAACATAAAAAATAAAATAAAAAAATTACACATAATATAAATGCGAAATTCTGTTTGTTGGTTTTTTTTTCCTGATTCACGCAGCAACTCGGCGCATCGACCTGAATTTTTGCAAGGATATAAGTTTAGGGGCCGGTGAGTGACATACTCAATACATACACACTTAATACTCATACATACTTAATACTTTTAATACGGTACTTTTAATTCGGAAAAATTTTACGGTTCCTGAGGAATTACGATTATTGGGGCGGACCTCGTTGCGGTTGGATTGGTAGAATTGATATTTTGAAAGAATTTTTACGTGGAAAACATAAGTGCTGAGGAAGTCGTTTTCAAGGTGAAATAGCCGGGCGCAGCTCATCACAGTTGGAATGGTAGGATCAATATTTTAAAAGAATTTATACCAGGAATAAATAAGCGCTGAGGAAGTCGCTTTCAAAAAATCATTCAATCGATATTGTATGCTGAACGCACAGAAAAGAGAAGTAAAAAAAAATCCTCTTCTGTGGTTGAAACTTGAATTTTTGCATAGAAATACAGCTTAAGGGTCAGTGAGTGACATAGGCTAATTTTCATCTCGAGAAAATGTATAGAATTTTCCACGTGGTTGAAACCGCGAGGCGCAGGTAGTATTAAATACAAGGTTGTAGAAAGCACGTGTGCACTAACTTGATACGCAATTACTATTGATTTTCTAAAGACCACTTCCTGATTGGGTTAGTGAAGTATAGATGCGGTATCGGTGCGCGACGAGACGCGGTATGCCGCAAGTCACGCAAGTCAGGAAGCTCTAATTTAATTACATGCGCTCGGTAAAGAATCTGTACTGAATCAGTACAGAAAACATTACCGCATCGATAACGTACCACCCAATCACTACTTTCCGGGTTAGGCTATGCTATAGTTTTTGAAGAAAAACAAAGCTCATAATGTTTTGTTTTAATAAAACTGGAACACTCACGTTACATTGAGTCGGTTATTCCGACTATAGTTTCAATCACATTAGGTGACCTTTATCAGGGAATGTTATAAGCGTGATATTCGCGCGACCTCGCCCTGCTTGGCGCTGCGGGCTGCGGGAACAATCCAGCACACAGAGCTCACTACGTCACTACTAGACTTGCTGCAACTCTCATGTCTCTCATAATGCTTCCTACCCGAACTCAAACAATTTAGGTTACAATTTTAAGTTTTTTTTTGTATGTGACTGTACCCGGTTTCATTCACAATTTTCCTTCGAAGCCTCCGAGATAAAAATTATCTTAAAGGCATCATCAATTTTACTTTTATAATTTTTGACTTTATCATATATATTTATTATTTATTTATTTTTTATATATATTTTTTTTTACATTTTTCTTTTTTTTTTTGGCGCTATCATTGACTGCCTATAAGGTTTTTGGGGTGTGAGTATGTATGTTCCATATTAGGTATACTATGGAACATACATACTACCCGTTGTCTAAGCTTTCTTTTTTATGTCTGGTGTGGCTTAAGCTACATTTTGCAGTCGGGTTTTTTTAAATAATTTAATAATAATATTTGTGAGAGCCGTGGGCAACCGGTGGATGCAAGTGGCACTTTGTCGGTCGGTTTGGCGGTCTAAGGGGGAGGCCTATGTTTAGCAGTGGACGTCTTCTGGCTGGTAATGTATATAATGTAATACATGTTTAATTTAATGTTTGTTGTCAGGACTTAACCAATAGTCGAATATAGTAGAATAACAATAAAACATTGTATAATTTATACAATTATTACTGAATATAATATGTACAAGAGTATTATACTCACTGTGTTTACTGAACATAGGTACTTATCTATTTTGGTGTTATTGTAGGGTCAGTGTCATAGTTTTTGTGTTACTGTATATCTACTATGTCTAGTTATCTATCTCTATTTGTAAAATATCGTAACAAATCGTATTAATTTTAGTGTCGTCTGTTAGTGGAGTTATTTTATGAAAAAGATGCTGTACACTGAACTTTTTAGTGCTGCGTATATAGTGAACTTAATAATCTACATTTGGTAATCACGCACATTCAAGGAACATTACGAAACATTACGAAACATTTTATTATTATTTTATTTTATTATCTTAGGATAACACAACACAGGTTTTAATACTGTCTTATTCAGTTTTTCTTCTGTATCAAACAGTCCACAATTTTTTTTTAAATTTTCAGAATAGTTTTGGTCATACAACAATTCTGTTAACTCTTAAATATTAGGCTTCCATTTTGCGTTTTCCTATGAGACCATGCAACTATAGTAATTGAAGCATAATATTTCCTTTAAAAATTCATCAAGATCATTTCAGCCCTTTACTTGTACAAGTTTATAGAAATCCATTCAGCGGTTACGGAGTTCAGTGAGAACAATCTACTTCCATATTTACGCATTTATAGCATTAAAGTGTAGTAAACAAATCCCGCACAAAAATAAGCAATCGTAACACTTTTTTTTTTTTTAAATAAATCTCATTAATCAGACAGTGTTTTTTTTGCAGCGGACGTTGGCTCGTGCGACGTCCCATTAGGAATGGAAAACGGGCTGATATCTAACGAGTCACTATCATCGAGCTCCAACTACGACCAGAGTGTATCACCGCTCAGCTCTAGGTAAGTTCTGATAAAATATTCATAAAAAGAGCAAATTACTAGAAATATCGACATTTCCAATGACTTACACTTTCTTTTGCTAGGAGTTAACATAACGTAATGTAAAAAGTGTTGGCGAACATGTGGTCTCATATTTCATGGCTGGACAATGGCTTGGCGTGTTAACTATTAGTTTCACTAAATCCAGCAGCTCGCTCTTTCCTTTGGCTAGCCGAATCTGATGGAGCGTTTTAGAAACTTTGAAATTTATTGCCACGCTGCTGCACGTCTGGGAAAGTTATGTTTAACAAGAATCTGCAAAATGATGTCTTGCAACTGCGCTTTGAAACGTTGCAGTCGGCAAGTTGACTAATGGTTAATTAAGACTTGAATAACTTAGATATTTGAAGATAAATTATCTGTGTTAAAGCTGAGTGACTTTTCTAAAGTAACGTAATATCTTAATGAACAAATTTTAGTTCAGTAACCGTCTATTTAATACAACATAAGTTTTTTGTTGGTTAACTATTTATTCGAAGGCACGGGTACAATACTAACGTGAATAGGTTTAATTTAACTAAGTTACGACCACTATCCTCGATTTCCACTCGGAAATTTCATTTGAGAAAGTCAACATTCAAATGAATCTATTATAGAACATTTGTAAACAAAGCCGAAGGAACATGAGAGAGAAGCGAAACATAAGTCATCCCATTGTATGTACACAGGAATACCTCTACCCTACGACAAATTCAATGCAAATAACACCCGAATCGATACGGCGTCTTTAGCCGCCCTTTGTTTTACAACAATAAAGTGCTATGATACGGTCGAGCTGTAACAACAATTGTGAATCCCCAACCGCAAAACGCTCATACTTAGCTCAAACAATTAACAGAGGGTTTCGCATTCAGGCCTCGAGCCCGCATAAGCTGACACGAGACAGTAGCGTGAAAACTCTACTCCCGTTTGAGAAATTCACTAACGGAAAATTAAATTTTCATATGAATTGTAAGCGAGCGTGATCCAACAAAAGCCTTTCGGGCCCGGACTCCTGAAGATAACAAGATGTAAGTACGGCCGGATGTGCCGAAGCCTTATCAGCTGAGCCACTTTACATTGGGTCAGAGGCGATTTGGCGAATGCCACGTTAATTCGGCGTTTAGCGCGCTTTGTTCCACTGCTACCTACAATGAGATCGCACTGTAGATATTCAAATGGAATGGCCGCCAGACGCCAGACTGTGAACCTCTGTTGACAAACGAAACACAGAAACGTTTTAGTCTATTTGCTGAGACTATTACGCTAATTTTATTTGGTTATGCGCAAACGTGCCTTAAGCGAGTATTTATAAATTTGGAGTAGCTACTTAGGTCGAAGTTGCAATCTTCGCTGAACTAACAAACTCTCTTATCTGCTTAAAAATAAGCGTCAGTGCTCTGAAGTTAAATGGATTTTCAGTCTGTCGATTAACTAAGTGTTGGATTTTCGGTCTGTTTAACTATAAATTGATGTGCCTCTTCTATTTTTTAACTGCCAAAGACTATTCCGTCCCGTTCGATTTATTTTGATGCAAAAACTAACATTAGAAACACAGCTTTATCAAAAACTAAATTTGTTTGTGTTTAAATAAAAAAAATATTGTCATTAAATAAAAATCAATCGTTACACAAATAATTATAGGTTATTTTTTTTATTAGAATTAGTTGAACTCATGTTATTTCTCGGTGACGGTACGCCGTTACCAAAACCTTTGTGTTTTGTTGTTATGTTTAAGCTAGAATCTTGTTTTGAATGTAATTAATATAAAATCTAATTATAATTCATAAATTCTTATCGTCTGAAATGATCGTTTGTCCCCAAGGATTCGAACGGAGATACGCGGTGGTGCTTGGTGCCCGAACGGGTTAATCTCGCCCAAGAGCCGGCAGTTCCTTGAGATAGACCTTCGTGATGAGTATCTGATCACGGCTACTGAGACACAGGGTCGATTCGCCAACTCCGTGGGCGTCGAGTTCGTCGAGAGTTACGCGGTGGAGTACTGGCGTGCTGCGCTAGGACACTGGGTTAGGTACAAGGACTTTAATGGAAGCAGAGTGAGTATGCTGTTGCTTACTGCTTAGTTATTGTGACTCAATAATGCACATAAGATCATTATAATTTTAGAATTTGAATTCAAAATACGTAGGGGTCATTTACGGAATGTTTGTAATAAATTAACTCATTAAACAACCGCCGAAAGCTGTAACTTTGAAACCGCTACTGAGTGTCTACACGGGCCGCGTTTCATTTCGTAAATATATCAAAACAGCTGTAAATTACTTAATTTACTTAACAATTTGGCACAAAATCAGGACGGCCAAAGTTTTCCTTTGCACGCTATACCTCAGAGAGAAGTTTAAGTACGGTGTCTCTCAAGTTACATATAATTAACCCCATTGCGTCACGTAACCTTACTCCGAATCTTATTTCACTAATAAATGTATACCTACCCAAAGTAGGCTTTCAAAGCAAATTATATGGCTGCAGAGCAGTGGGAAGGTTACTAGGCCGCGAAAAAATATTATATCGTTAACATATAGGGTAGATATCAATGACAAAACGACACGAATGTCAATGCGTATCATGTCGTGTCAAACGGAATACAGAACAAAAGAATGAACAAAATGTTTGCAAAGAAAGAAAACATTTTTGTGTTTCTAAATTACCTTTTGAGCGCACAAAAGACATCAAGTACCTGTAAAACAAAAGAAGTATGTTGCGCGTACGTGTCACACTATAATATTATAAATGCGAAAGTTTGTGTGTAAGTATGTAAGTGTGATTGTTCCCGTTCAAGTTTGTAACGGCTGGATGGATTTGGATAAAATTTGGTATGGAGGTAGCTTATTCCCTGGAATAACACACAGGCTACTTTTTGTCCTGAATTTTTTGACCGTTTCTGTAGAATAGCGGGTGAAACCGTAGGTCGCAGCTAGTGTATATATATATTATAAGTATTTTTAAAACATCAATGGATTTCCTTGACTTATTGCTTGTCTATATTTTTCCTCTGATATGCTGATATTGGAATAAAGTTCAAATAATTCGTATTACTTTGTCCACGATCGATTTTTATGGCATAGTTTTGTAAGTTAGCAAAAAAATATTTTAACAATGTGCCAAATCATAGTACTTTTACGAAAAACTGCAGAACTGGCCGAGCTGGCTTCGTAAGCTGGCTTCGTATAGGCTGATGAGCTGTAAACTCTGATGTCAGAGTTTTCAGGTCACCCAAAAGCCTCTGACTTTCCAATATCGGTTGTTGTTATAGGACAAACAACCAAACATTGCATAATGGAAACGCAGCTTATTTAAAAACTTTCAATATACGAGCAAGGAGGTACCTATAACCGGGCTCTACTAGCTTAATTAAAAAAGTTGTCAAGGGCGCGTCGTGATACTTTCAGGGCAGGATTTCATAGCTATTTAAAAAAAAAACATCACAGTAGCGTGTAAAGTTGATTTTGCTTATTTTCGGGGACATTATATTCTATTCGTGATAACACCTTGGTCGACTATATCTCGCAAACTTATCCGTAGACTCCAGTCCGTTGTAAGTAATTTAAATATGACTGACAGCAATTCTTTTAATATTTTTTTCTGATCTTTTGAAAATTGCTTTCAGTATTAAATGTTGAGTTATTAAAAGTCTTTAGTTTTTATATTCCGTTTTTATTTTATATTAGTTGATAAAATATTTGTAAAACTTGATAAATGGCACGGACCCCGGAGTCCGTGGAGCAATATTGTCAATAATAAAAAAAAAAAAAAATAAGTTGAATCGAAATAAAATAATAAATATTTAAACTGTCTTTTTTCACATTTTATTTTTTGACACTGAAAATACAAAATGATATTTTTAGACACCAAAAATACAGTACCAAAAAATATAAAACCATTGCTATTCAACGAGGTGACGTTGCCTTTTGGGTACCCTGCCTGCTGGTAGTAGCCTATGCTCTATTTTTATTTGCAAATACTTTAAACTATTTTTCCATTTTTTTTTTTTTTTTTTTGTAGTAATAACTCCACGGACTCCGAGGTCCATGCCCTTTGTCAACTTTTACATTTTTTGTTAACTATTACTGATAATATAAGACTAACGACATAACAAGAGGAAAATCTACTATACTTATTACTATGTTGCGTGTATACACCGAGCAGTCCAGCCGTTCACGAGTTGCCGCATGTGCCAGCCTTTTTCATTTTGGTATTCAATAAGTTTAATCTATATTTTGCAGCTGATATTTTTTCGCGATTTCAGTGTTTGTCCCATAGTTCCCATTACAGCGTTCGTAATGATGAGTACATACATACATTTCAATATTGTTACACGTTTCTGAGAAATGTGTTGGTACTAAAAAAACAAAATTTATACTTACAAATGCCCCTAAAAAAAACGCAACAGTTCATTGCAAAATTCAATGCTAAGCCTAGTAATTAGAGTCTCAGAATAAAAGGATTGTCGTATCCAGAGCGAATGGACAAAAAATGTCCGCAAAATTAAGGTATCTGTACACGGACCAGGGCCCGTACCGTGAGGTGCTTATTGCGATGATTGTTAGGTTCAGCGATGAAACTGCGCGACCGCGAACCGTATCGCCGCGTGATAAGGTGTATGGTCGCGCAGCGTTCTCGGCTGAGCCTAAAAGTCATCGCAATAAGCACCTCACGGTACGAGCCCTGATCTGATTTATTCGAAAAGGAAAGCTAGACATGAATTTCATGGATGTAAAAGAAACAACTTATGACCGTAGTAGTTTGTTTCATTTATTCCAATGAAATCTATGTCTAGCTATCCTCTTCACAAAAATTGAATCAAGCCCGCGTGAAGACACTTTTCTAAGGCTCCTTAGTTTGCTACAAAACCCTAAAAATGTATTTTCACGCATCGTTACCGGCTATAAAGTTTCTGAAGACAAAATACGAACTCTGCTTCGAAATGTTCCGTACCGCTCGATCGGGTCAAGCCTCGGGCAGTAAGTGTTTGGTATTCAAAACTAGTCATTCAAACCGCTGCCCAATGTCCATCTGTTGCCCCTAATACAGACTATATTGTCCATAAAGCAGTCTCTAACTTTTCCTGTACAATGTGTTCTTTGTTACTTCGGAATAGTAATAGTATAGTATGTTAGTGAATTAGGTGCAAAGATAAATTTTATCTGTGATTAGGTGTCTCGTGAACGACGTCTTATAGCAACATTAATGGCTAACCTACAAACTATGTTTACCGTAGGTACGAAACTTACAATTATTATTCTATAATTTTGATATTGAAAGAAATACTACTGATCACAATATGTCATGTTTATAATAATATTGTTATTTTATTAAGGACTCGCTCCCCTTATACAGCTATCTCGTTCACACTCTTTCAACATTAATTTGTATAATATTAAAATTACTGAAAGGAAAAAAATAGACAACCAGCTTAAACATAAACATAATGGCAATGCCAATGGTTTATAGCAATGTTAATGTTTTTTTTTTTTTTTGTTTATTAGGAAGAAAAGAACAATCTCGAAACATTTTTTTTTTCTTTTTCTTCGCCAAAATAGAAAATGGTAACATATTAAGTATAGCTTTATAATATTGACATTGGTATTATAAAGGATATTTTTTTGTAATTTTTCAATGAGTTGCGTACGAGACAGCTGCATTAAGGGAGCGAGCCCAAAATATTTTTTTTATTTAATTTGTGTTCTTTGTATTATAGCTCATACCTGGAAACGTCAATACGTACACACCAAGAAAAACGACATTGGAAGCGTCTTTCGTAGCATCGAAAGTCCGGTTCTTTCCGTACGCCGCGCATCCAAGGACCGCTTGCATGCGCGTCGAGCTATACGGATGCAAATGGAAACGTACGTACCACCACCGCTGGACACAGTTACAGGATCCAGTAACTGTGAACAGTAGCTCGCGTGTCCCGGGGCCAATGCTGTGCGAACAATTATTTGCGATTTTACTTATAACCTTGCCAGTAGCGATCGACGCCCGCCGACTGGCGGGTTATTTATTAAGTTTATTTTCTACAGAGGCCATAGTGGCGTATTCGGCACCAAAAGGCGGCGAAATGTCGGCGATGACTGGAGGTGCTCGCTTCGAAGATCTCACATATGACGGATACATGAATCCTGGTGCAGTTTTTGTCAATGGATTAGGGCAGTTAACTGACTCATTTTTAGGACCTAACGATTTTGAATTAGCCGACATTTTGGACACCAGTGGTGAGTGATGCTCAAATTCACATTTACGAATCCAAGCTGGTGTTAGTAGAAGGGCAATAAATGTTTTGTACAATACTACACATAGCATGATGCGGGTGATATATGAGTTTTCACTGAATGCGGCCACCCAAATCACAATGAAGTATGTGAATCTCAAAGAATATCTGTGGTGAATCTTTAAAGATCTGTAGAAAGAACAAACGACCAAAAGGCTGGTTACCTCAGCCTTGCTATTCATCGAGGTAACTAGCTTTTCGGGTACCCTGCTTTCAGATAGTGTCCTTAGGCTACATTGACTGGATTATCAAACCGTCTAATATACCAAACAGACCATCCCAAAACAGTTCTCAAATCGTCTAGTCCCAATATGTCCTGAGTCCCAAAAGTTCTGTTTTGTTATCTGTAGATAGTATAATATATGCTATATGCTATATTGATGCTATAGTGCTGTGGGCTGTATTATTATTAAGTTTATTTATGCTACCACTTTAGTGTTAATTTTATAATATAGCTGTTTGCTGTTCCTTAATAAATAAATAAATAAATAAAATAACTATATAATGATAACAATTTCGGTTTCCGTTTTGGTATCTTGTAAATAATTAATTCTGATACTAGAGATAGATAGACATAATATACAGCTTTCTACAAACACTAACAAATGTCCTTATTAATTATAAATAAATACGTTTGAAACTTACAAAATACTCACACATGTGATGATTGTGCTGTGTAGTGACTGTAATTCAGTATAAACCCATGTGACCCACACCACGCTATGTAGAATGGAGTACATAACTACATATATATAATATCGTTTTGGTTTTTTAATTGCTGAAAACTGTGTTGTTTCTTGTAATTAATATTATTTTAATGAAGAGAAGATACATACATATACAGGGTTATAAGGAAAGGGTACGCTAAGCCGAAAAGGGCTTATAGTACTCACCATTATAAATAACTTTTACTATTGGACCAAGCCAGGAATCGAGAAAAAAATACTACTGCTACATAAATTTTGTCGAGTGTCATTGACGTTTATCTATTCAAATTCAAATTCAAATCATTTAATTCAGACTACAAAGGTCCATATTCACATAAAAAGAAATTCAATTACAATTAGAATACAAAATTAAATTATTAAATTAAATTATATTATATTATATATATATTGTCCTACATGTCAATAGTAACACACAACAGAAACAAACAGAAACAGCTGTTTCATAGATAAACGTTTTTCTCGATTTCATGGTTGGTCCCATAATAAAACTTGTTCACAATGGTGAGTACCATAAGCTCTTTTCGGCTTATCATATCCTTTCCTTATACAAATTTATTTTATTGTTTAAAGTTATATATTGCACAGTTTAAATGAAGCCTTGCCTGCTACTTTAGCGTAAGCTGTGTTGCAGCAGTCAGTGTCTTCCCCAAGTTAGAGATCAATAAACAAACAATAGAAATAATATAAACTAACAAAAAAAAAAGGGTAAATAAGATACCCAATTAGAAATAAAAAAACTTAGAAAGTAGTAAAAATATATAATCAATATGAAAAGGGTATTGGTAGTGTTAAGTGTGTGTGTGTGGGTGTGTGTGTGTGTGTGTGTGTGGGTGTGTGTGTGTGTTTGTGGGTGTGTATGTGTGGGTGTGTGAATTGTGTGTGATGATAATAATATATACCTACGTGATGAAATGATAATATACCCTGTATACATTTGCTTTGCTTTATAAACCTTAGCAATATTGCGACAAAATCCTCATTGGTTTTTATAGGGAGTCGCTGGATGGGATGGAACAAGACCATGTTCGACGACGCAGTAAACTTGACCTTCAATTTTAGCGACTATCGCCTGTTTCGTCACGTCGATATCCATACTAACAACATGTTTACCAAAGACGTACAGGTACTTACTCTGCACTACTTACTTTCAGTGCCCGGTTGATGCAACGCGTGACCAAAATGCTGGCTCGTTCAGCCAGCATTTTTCCACAATGCTCTGTCGTTCAGCGTGGTAATGCCGCCAGCATAATGGGTACGCGGCCAACTGGTGCGCTTGAATATTTGGATTATCTTTAGACCTTCAATGGTCTCTGGGTGATGCAAATGTTCGTTTTATTTAGGTTAAGTAATTTAGATAGGTTTAGTTTGTATTACACATATTTGTACACTTTTTGCTATTTAAGATTATTAATTCTTTAAGACGTGGTTGGTACCTTGCTAAAGTGTCTTGTTAGAAAATTCAAATAAAGTATATGTACTTTATTGCCACGACTGTATTATTAGTTTATTGGGTAGTTTTCTTACCACGCAAAAACCCATTTACTAAAAAAAAACTCAATTTCATTACTTACTTACTTTTGTCTTATATTTAAGCAAATATTTTTAAATTATATTGAATATCAACACAATACTTGCTATTTCGGGTACTTCTTTCGTTAATCGAGATTTTTTCCAAATAGTTTCTCAATCCGTTTGTAAATCATTAATGTCATACTTGAAAGTGGTAAAATGGCTCGTTAGGAATAAATAGCCCATCGCGTAACCGATATGTTTTTGCTTCGCTTAATACGTACCTAAATCATAATGTATACGCTTCATGATTGACTGGGATAACAAACGTCCTCACATATTACGAACCGCGGCTTAAGTTTTAAAATGATGATGGGAGGATGTGTCTTGTAAAGTATATTTTATATGTAGATAAATGCTCCAAAAACTCCTGACGCTGTTTGAATCATCTGTAAAATGCGGTCAGGCCCATGATAATGATATCAGCGTATTGTATAGTTGACCTGTAAATTCATATTTACCAATAAATGACTTAGACTTTAGTAAGTTTATAATTAAATATACTGTTTCAGCTTTTCAAGGAAGTCGAAGTATGTTTTTCGCTAGAAGGAGAGCGTTGGCAGGAGGATTGTATAGCTTATGAGCCCAAACAAGATAGAGTATCTGAACATGCTCGTATCATCCACGTAGACCTAGAGAACCGCACCGCCAAACATGTCATGCTCAAGCTTTACTTTCAACATGAGTGGATCCTAGTCAGCGAAGTCACCTATAGATCAAGTAAGTAAATAAATAATTTACTTTAACAATATTAAGCAATCACAAACAAACTTATCACCAATCGCGGATTTAATGTCCCCACTTAAAAAATAAATTATCCAGCTCGAACGTCGTCGAATAATTTATTTGGAATTCATTCGCCGGTTGCGAGTTCGCATTCCGAATCAACGCTCAATCGTGGAAATAAACATCTCCGCTCTCCGTATCCCGAAACAGTTTATGGAATCAAATGTTTTGCACAAATAAATTATTTATCCAAATTACTTAGAAGTAAACGGAACAGGAGCACGATTGGGTGATTTTTCGCGTGAACAAAAAGTGGCTCCACCCGGAGGGCACGGGACGGCCAAGCACGCTAATAGATCCATTACTTCTCATCGGCCTCCCTTATCTGTTCCGAGCACTCGCAACCCTGCGGCAATTTCACAAAATTTTATCTTTCTCTAATAATTAATCTACAGCTCTTTTGAGGAAACCGCCTCTAAGCGATAAATCGCTGTCTGCTAAATGAAAAACTTGTAATTAAACAAAATCTTTGATCTGGATTAATCCTTAACCCAATTATACTAGAGAGAACGAAAGACGCATTTCCCGCACTTGCTGGGATTATTCAGATTTTATCAACAGACCCAAAATGAATTTCGAGCAATAAATACCATAGAACAATACGTTTCAGTAAAGGCTGGTCTTCACAAATTCTAATAATCCCTCGCAAACTCGCCTTCAGAAAATCATTTTTCCCCGCCATTTACGAAAATGTTCCACAAATTTTAAAAACCGTACCAATCTATCAAGCGACGGAGTTGCCGCGGGCGGAACACTATTAAAACTCGACAGGAAATAGAAAAATATATAAATTCTAGTTTCCAATAAAAATATGACTTTGTTTTTGGTTTGACTTATTCTAACTTGGCAATGTACCAAATTGGTCAGTTAAACAAAGGCACAATGAGTTTCTGTATGCACTTGTACTAACCACAGGGCGGATAATCACATGAGGGAGCGGGATTAGGTCATTAGGGAGGGGGAGGAGTGCGAGGAGTCAAGTAACTAATCTTTATTCATAATCCGGTTAAATTAGGAAGCCATTCGAATATCATAATATATGTCTAATTACGGCAATGAATTGGTTGAGAGAACTTTTTAGCGAACACTTGTCATGTACAAAAAGAGAAAACGTACACCCCTAAATATTATCCGATATCGATATTTTTTGTTTTATTTATTTTACTATGATATAATATAAGCTTAGCCTAAGCTTATATAATTTCGTTTTGCTCAGTTTCGTATAAGCTTCATAATACGGTCTTCGATTTTTTTGCATCAAAACTATGACGAAGGAAGATCGAGGCTCGATTATTTTTCTAACATTTTTTTTCACATACAGCGCCATCTAGCCCCAAACTAAGCACGCCTGTACTAAGGGAACCAGATAACTGATAGAATACATAAATAATTATTTTTTTGTACATACTTACATAGAATATATAGAAGCACCCAGACAAAAAACAAACATACATGTTCATCACACAAATGTTTGTCCTGCGTGGACAGTCGTGAATCGAACCCACAACCGAAATCAACTCAGAAGTTGGAAATCCTCCTACTGAGCCACTAGGCTAGTCAACGAGTTGACGAGCATTAATTCGTTATTAAAGCTACATACCGTTTTTTTTTTTTTTTTTTTTTTTATTTCCTAAATTTTACAATATTACATTACATCATAAGTTGTCTTAAAACCTAATTAAGGTTTGACTAGACAACTAGTTCACGCCATTTACAAATTTTTAAATAGTCTAAATAAACAATAAACAATGCTATTACAAAATAAAAACAACGGACTACGGACTACTTGCGACTACGGAACTCTACAAGGCGTGGCCCGACACGCTCATGACGAGTTTTTTTTTTTTTTTGTTTCGTTATTTTTGTTTAACAAATCTTTGTTAAGTTACGTGCGCGCAAAACGCATCACAAGCCTTTTCATTTAACTTATGTCTGAATATTGAATAACTACGAATAGTCGTATGGTTTCAATGTCAATAAAACGTAATGAAATTGAAAAATGCTCTGAAATATTACATGAAAATATTTTTTAATTACTTTCCATGAAAATTATGTACGGGCTTGGCATAAACCCAAGCCGGGTAGTTGCGAAGAGAAACGCATGCACAATAACTTCAAGCGTCTCATGGTAAAATATTGGACAGTAAGTGTAAATTACTGAGTGTGAAAATAAAGAAAAAAATTCAAATAAACCGATACAGAAACTTACAAACAGTAATAGGATCGTGACTAATGAAGTTGCGAATTTATTGAAAACTATTTGTTAACCGCGACTTCGTTCGCGTGGACTTAAAAAAAAGTATCCTATGTCCGGCTGTGTGATATACAGTAACTCCGAATCCAACTTTATCAAATTTATCACACAATGTTGCTGCCTATAGTTCACTAGATGGCGTTGTTCAATTTTTGGGCATTTATGACGCTTTGTATGGACTGACAGTAATGTAGGGAGTTCTGAATCGTGCATTGGGCATGTAGTAACTATTAATTTTTCAGCGCAAATGTCAATGTCGGTCATCCGATTTCGACCAACTGAAACGGAACAACTAATTATCTTTCTTCTCATTCTGAACGACAACTGTTCGGTTTTACCGATAGGAATATCTATAAGCAAGCATTTACGTAATACAAGCGCTCGCTCGCACAATCAAGATTATTTAGTAATATAAAATTACTGAGGATTTAAAAATGTTTTTGCAATATTTTCTTTATTAACAACTTTATTTTTATTTTTTTAACAAGTTTTAGTTTAACTATTAATCCGATTTAAGCATATTTTTTAATTATTATTGTGACTTTATTCTATTCTATTGTTTCTGTGCTATTTTAATTATGATATGTCATTTTATGTACTTGAATGAAAACTTGCATTAGTGAACATGAGAATTAGTATTACCCCCGAATACTGAAACGCTTGTTAGATTTGACAACAGATTAATTCTAATGCTGCTTTTGTCTGGCACTAAATGACAAAGGCAGCAATAGACTTAATCTGTCGTCAAAGTTAACAAACGTTTCGCTATGCGGGGGTAAGACATTTTAAATGTTATAATAAAGCAAATGTTGCCATAAGATTTTTCAATATCACCCTTAGTCATTTCAAACTATTCAAGAAAAATATTTATCGTGCAAGCGAGAGAGCGTTTATTACGTAAACGCGTTCTTAATGTGCTCGTCAAAATAAAACAAAATATACTTCAACATTGTGTTCTTTGACTCCGGCCAGGCATCAAACAAGTCAAATCTTATAGAGTCGTGAAAAAATGTCTATAGCAGTAGTGTATCTTAAGAAACTACTTAAGCGATGAATGGGCTTGAACTCCATCCTCACCGAAGATCTACTGTTAAGGGGATAATTCTGTGATCCTCACCTTTGGCGGGGCAGTGACCTCACTCGCGATGGCTTAGTCGATCGACAGGGGTCTTCACCTCCGCTGTAACAAGTTGGACATAGGTGGATCGTTACTGGCCGCAATTCCACCGTGCACTCCCTAAACGTAATGAAGCTATTGCTGTCTTTTACCAAATAGAAACACAAGATAGAGATGGCATGAGTTATAGTGCTGTCAAATTAGTCAGATCTTAGTTCTCCATAGAAAATTAGACGAGACCGTAGCGGGTGCCGATTTAAAACAAGTTTTAAGTGCCGCTAGTGTACGTTTTTCTTCGCGGCTTTAATCGGTAAACTGTTTGACAGGACTAAAATGCATGCTATATTTTTTTGTGTTTCTATTAGTGAAAGACAGCAATAGCACTAAGTTTGGTTTAGCGGGAATCGACGCCATTGCGGACATAAATTAACATGTTACTTATATTTTTGTGAATATTTTAATTGAGAACAAAATGTAGTAAAACCTACCAAAAGAGATTTGTTCTTTTTGTAAAGAAGAAAAAAAAAGTTTAGTTCACATAAAGTGTTAAATTTGACAAAAGGCACCGACCGCGTAGTCCGTAGAGCTAAGTAATTGATTTAAAAAAATAAAACACTAAATGAGGATATTGTCCGTAGAGAATGGTTGTCTGGAAGATATCACTTTTTATCGATAAGGCCGCCACTTGTGGCACTAGATCATAGTAGTGACATACAGAGAGACAGATAGACAGAGAGACAGAGTTACTTTCGAATTTATAATATACTAGCTGTTAACCACGACATCATTCGCGTGGACCTACAAAAAAAATTGCCTATGTCCGTCCCTTAATCTATATCTATGCAAAAATTCAGCTTGATCCGTTCAGCCGTTTAGCCGTGACAACGTGACAAACACCGAGAAAGAGAAACAGAGACAGAGTTACATTCGAATTTATAATGTTAGTTAGGACTATATTGAAAAGTACGAACGAGAATCAGGGGAGCCGGCACTTAAATGGCTTTCAATGATAAATTCAGAACATGTAATCCACTAATAAAAGAAACGTAACGCATATGAATAGACGGCTCATGGATACATTGACTGAAGACGCGCGCATGCACGCATACACACACACACACTCACACGTCAGATTGTTTTCTTTTTATATTTATAATATTTTTTTTTGTTTCTTTGGCTATTTCTTGGCATAGTAATAATGTAAATTCTAAATTATTGTTTAGTTACCTTAATTTAACCATATTTTGTTTTGGCATACTTATATAGTAAATAGGAGAGGCCATTGTCTCCCGACACACAGTCTACGACTAGTTTGGGAGACTCTGGGATCAACAATTTAGTTGTAATTTTTGTAATGCCCAAATAAATTTGATTTGATTTTGATTTGAAGTGTTGAATTGCCAACTGGTACCAATAGCATTCCGTTGAAAACGTTCATTTTTTAAGAGCTCAAGCGCGTGTAATAAAAGTCTTACAATAAAATATGACTAAGTACTATTATAAATTTCGCTGTAAGTACCTACTCGTATTTCATCATTGAAATATACTTGCTGCGTAGTGGTTACGAAGTTCGAGCGCTACTCAAAAGATATTTCATTCGATTCCAAAAGCAAAGTACCTTCTTCGTAGTAACTTGTGCCATAACTTTTGATGTAAAATTGAAATTGTGCAGAAACTTACATTGATCAATAATAGTATGTCATTATATCTTCTAGTACGTACGTTTTATTCGCAACTTAAATTATACTAGTAGTTCGCGGCGAACTGAGACCTCGCGGTCCCTATATCTTCACAATCCCTGGACCGATTCAGCTCATATTCGAACTTAAAAATTGTATTGAAATGAACTACTTGCCTACAACATTTCATGAAGATCGGATCAACGGTTCGCAAGTTATCGTCGGACAAATATACACACAAACATACATACGAAAGCCGATTTGTCAAAGTAAACTCTGAGATCTTCGCTTCGCTCGGTCAACTACATAGACTATACTCTATTACTCGCGTTTCGCATTATTTAAATGTATTTAACAAAAAAAACATGAAACATAATTTATTGTAAATAAAATGTGTGGCACTGCCTTTTTTTTTTTGTTTCTCTGGCCTAGTAATTATGCTGGAAACATTGCCCTTCAATCCGGAACACAGTAATGCCTTGCACACTACTGCTTGACCGTGGGATAACTGGCAAAGGTGTGATACTTCCCCAGGCAGACTCTGTAAGAGAGCCCTACCATTACAATCACCCTACCACCCTACCACTGCTTTTTGCATCAGTGAAACACTGTGTTGCAAAAAGCGGCGTCTTCCAGAGGAGGAGTTAATATAATTACATTATAAGCACAAAGTTTAAGAAAATAATAGAACAAACAAAAAAATAAGGTTAATTTATGAACATTGCAAGAAATTTAACGAGAAAAAAACAAATAATGAAAAACAATTTATTTTTAATACCTTTCTAAAAATGTTTTCAGTTGCTTCATACTCGAGGTTAGATAATACGAATTATTATAATACGTGTATACTACTCCTCGGTGGCCCGTTTTGGTGATAGCAAAAAAAGAACGAAATATCCAAGAGAAAGCTACGGAGTCCAACGGATCGGAGGTGGCCGAGCACCTCAAGTTTGTGTTCCGGCAGCCTCACTTGTGATTCAGCATCTATTGCAGGTTACATATCTTTACGATTTTCGATCAGACCGTCACTTATAGATGCCTAGACTGATGAACATAAAAAAATCCCAATGTTTTTCTTTTTAGAAAAATCTTAGGATCAGTTCACTATAATCAGAGTATACCGGAGAGTCTGTGCGAGCAGATAATTATGAACAGGATTGCGGTCTTAAGCCAGAAACAAGTTTTATTTTTTGTACGTCGATCCTGGAGTATAGATTACAAACAATAATTTCCAAAACAAAAACTGTATAGAAAATAGACAGTTATACATATACAGTCGGTTCTGAAACTCGTGTCCTACACGCGAGGTTCATTCTCACATCATTCCGAACAACTCTTACCAACACCGATCTGATAGCTCCCGCCAACAGGAAGTATTCAGTATTTGGTATAGGCGCCGGCTTACCAAAGGCAATCATACACCGACCTCGCCGGCGTGGTCGAAGAATACTAGGGTCTGTCCGAAGATCGATTAGATTCTCTCCAAATAATCAAACAGATAATAAGCAATCCGCTAGGGCCCCAGGGCACACCCCTTCCGGGGTAGCAGGGCAAGTCTGATTTCCCCTTCCCGGATGACGGCCCAAGCCGAGTTTCGTAGCGTTCTTCAGAATGCACACTTGGGTCGGACACAATTTCCAGAACAGCCTGTATATGTAATAACAAAATAGAAATGTGTCAAGTGGTTCACTTTCAATTTTATGTCAGCAAAATAAAAATAACTTAAAGGGGTTAGTAGTGGAACCTCATGATCTGAGAGTGGAACAAACAAAATAAAATTTCCGCCTTGAAATTATCCTATTTTTAATTGAGCAAACATTGTCGCCTCGTCTGTTAACTTTATTTTTGAAATCGTGGTATGACACCCACCTCAAGGGCTCCCTACTCCTGTATTGAGGCTGCACACTACGTAATACACGTTTTCTCGCACACACAGTTTTTTTTTTTAATTTTATAAAATTATTGAAGGTGAAATTGAAAAATCTCACGCAACATTTTTTTTACATAATTAAAACATAACATTAATAATGTCTTATACTAATTCTCATGTTAAACCATGCAAGTTTTGGTTTATTTAGGAGAATGACAAGATGTTTTCTCTGTTGCTAAGTTATGATATTATATGCTTAAATTAAATTAATATTAAATTGAATTAATAATAAAACAAAAATCGTTATCTGACGTAATAAAGAAAAAGTTTCAAATCATTTTTAATGTCCCTCAGTAATTTAAATAAATAATTATGTTGATTTTGCGAGCGAGAAAGCATGTATTACGACAAAGCATCCTAAGGGCATCCCTAATTCAGCTATCTCGTCTCGATCTGGCATAGCAGTTTGACTTTTATCTTATTCTGGAAAGCGCGGTGAAATCTTTTTCTCGCGACTATCCTGCTGCAGTGCACTTCATTAGCAGTACAATTAGAAATTAGTGCAGAATTAACAGACTCTTGGCATCCGCATGCAATATTCTGGCACTCGGCTATTTGCGCTTACCTCTATTTTAGTTTAGACCTAGTTTTGAATTCAGCCAGATCTTGTTTAGTTTTTACAATTATATAACGAGGAGCGCCAATGGGAATAGAAAGATGCGTAACCCGATAGTAGTACTGATAAGGACGAAAGATGTCGCTAGCTGATGCTTTAAAACTGCGACAGGGTCGTCACAACTTCTGCTTGACTTGAAATAAAAGCCCAAGCTAACTCATTCGTAATGGTACGGGAAAAACGCTACTTGTTATGAATTTATTTGAATATATTTGTGAAAACATATCTTTACGTCGTATGTTGCAATCTAATTTGAATTAAGGCTTAAATTATGGACAGATACCAATGCTATGTTTCTATATTAACCATATTTTCATCGGATTTTATAGCGGTTTGAGTACAGTTTTTTTTGTCTGAGATTGGCATTCCTCTCGTACAATTTTTTTATGGATTTACTCTCGGTTCTCGTTTCACGGATATTGTTAGCGAGTATTTAGTGCGTAGTCGATTTTACTCATATTTGTGGGATTGCGGGTTTGAACCCAGACAGGCTCGTACCATGAGTGATTTGAAACTTACGTACGCATATACCAGAAAACATCGTGAGGAAACCTGCATATTTCAGGAGAAGAAATTCAATGGCGTATGTGAATCCACCAAACCGGTACTGGGCCAGTGTGGTAGATACGGCTCAGTGGGATGTTAAAAGGCTGATGCAGTAGTCGATATCAAAAGCTTACATTTCGTGAACGTAACTGAAGAAAACAATAGTAATAATGTATTTCAAATCACTTATGTACTCTATGCATTTTATAATCTTACCACTATTTATTATAATGTAACATTTATTTCTTCTTTTACTTTCGCTAGTTATTTCGCTGTACTAGCCTCATGGAAACATTTTTCTAGATAATATTTATTTTATTAAACGATTCTGTTAAAAATGTATATTCGTAAAGTACAGCATATTTGAGACTCCCAAATAAGAAAGAAATTAGAACAGAGTCCTACTCTAGGGCTCATTTCATATTTATGAAGTAACAACATCCTTTAAGACGAAAACTGCGAATAAAACCGAAGGTACAACAGTTGTATTGATATCGCGATAGTGAGGATAGCATTGCGTAAAACGTCCTTAACATAATAATATGAAATATTTTAACGTAGGATACATTTTAACCTAGAACACATTTTTAAACAGGACACAATTTAACGTAGGATACATATGAATGTAGGATATATTTGTATTAGGACTAATTTTAACGTATGGCACATTTTAACGTAGAACACATTTTTACACAGGACACAATTTAACTTAGGACAAATATGAATGTAGGATATATTTATATTAGGACTCATTTTAACGTATGGCACAGTTTAACGTAGAACAATTTTTTACACAGGACACAATATAACGGCCACTTGAATGTAGGATATATTTATATTAGGACTCATTTTACTACACATTTTAACGAAGACACTAAAGGGTTTGACACAGATTGTCGCTACATAGTAAGAGCAAGCCTCAACCGCACGCCCACACGCCACCTCAATCATACACATCCAGTCCAAAACACGACTCCATTGTCACTTTATTATCAGCCCTCGGTAAGTGGCATCTATAATTACTGCTTTGCCGGTGTATGGCGCTCGCAGCAAACGCACCCGTCCTGTGACTCTATTGTGCTTCACAATTAGTCGCGCCCGAGGAGCCCATTCATTTCCTCGAGTGTCTGAAACGCCTCCTTTCTTGTTCAACTAACCAACCTTTACAATATGCTTCTTGACTCTGCGTTGATGCAAAATGAGTTCTCCGTTATTTGGATTTTGATTTTTGTAAAACTCAATCCCTGTCTAAAAATGTCTTTTACTTTTTATAGTAGGCAATTCAAGTTATTGTAGACAATGACTTTTCTGCTGTACTACTTTCTAAACTAAACGAATCTTACAAGACTACAATTATCTGAGTCTCTATTCGCTAAGAGCAATCTCTTCCAGACAATCTTCGGATAGCAACTATTTTAGAACTGTCTTATAACACCGATGTATTTAGGTTTAATTACTCTGGTCAAGAGCTAATAGTATATTACTGCAGCAGCAGGCAACCGAGGCTATTATGGAGAAACATCAAAATGTGGGCCAAGGCATAGTCGAGCCCTGCATATGCCGGATTATATGAGTCCATAAAATTAATGTCCAGTTGACGCCGAGACTTGTACAATATTTTTTTAGCTTGTTTATTTTTCGTTGCGAGGATAAATGTAGAAATATACAAAAATATTTGGGGTAATTTTTAGGAATAAAAAAAAAAGTCATGCAAATAAATATTGAAATAAAATAATTCCATGTGCCTATTACGGAATTCTCCCTGTTAGTGTAGGTAGGTTTATTTATTGTACCTACGGCTAGAACTGTCTGTAAGCCAATCCCAGGACCCCATTGCCACCTAGTCGATGATATTTTACATAAGACAGGTTTTTACCTTGAAAATGGCACTTTGAATTCGGCTCTATTGCAGTCTGTTTACAGCTCATTGTAACCTAGAAACCAAGCGTGCTAAATAAGATGCGAAAAGTAAAAGAGATAGCTATTGAAATCTGTCTTATAAGAAATTTTATTATTATTTTTTCCGGGGGTATTTCAAGGGCGCTAAAATCGCATCTCTAGAAAAATATCACTGCACCTAGTTTTTTGTTTAGTAGCTTGTAACATTTTAGACAATTTTTATGTTATTGTTTTTTACTTTGGCAAATGAGAAGGAAAAATCCACGAAACATAGTTTTTTCTTCTTTTTTGTCATAATTGAAAATGCCTACATAAAAATTGCTATTAAACATTTGCATTGCTTGATAATGGCATTGCTATTTAACGTTTACTTTTTTCATTTCCACTCAATAATTTTTATATGAAAATATTCAAAACGTGCGAATGGGATACCTGGCTCAGGGCAGCCGGGACTTAAGCGGGTACCTGACAATTTCCTTCATCAATGCCATTATTCAGAATGTATAATCCTGTATACGTCACACGCATTGTAATTGAATAGAGGTTGCAGTTCTGCCCATGCATAATTGGCTAATCCTTGTCCTCTGCGCAATGTCACGAAAGTCTGCTATCTGAAGGGTAAACGATATATTATTGTGAAACTGACTAATGTTTATTTTGGTGTTTTACATAATCAGTTCCAACCACACGCTTTAGCGATTCGTCTGAAATTTATAACATTGAATATAATTGTAATATGCGCTGTAAGTATGGCTTTTGTAATGTACCCAAAAAAACTTACGTAGGTACCATAGGAGCATATTATGCGACCGTCAATACCATTCAACATATTCTATATTCACTATCATTATAATATTCATTAATATATTGAATATAAAAAAAAAAAAAAAAAATCTCTTAAAATCTTATTTCTCTCAACAAAACAAAAACCTAAATATTGAACATGTAAAAAGCTGCTGATATATTACGATAAAGTATTTTTTTTATGATTCGTGATTTTTTGGGACTTTAAACCGATGGACTACACGATTCGGAGCCAAGCGCCACAAATAAAAATAAAAAATATTTATTGCCATAAAATGAAAAACCACTACCATACTTCTATGTTTGTTTTTTTATAGATTTATTATTATTGATTTAAAAAAAAACATTTGTTTTTATCTTATTTCTCTTAATTAGAACAAAAACTTAAATATTAAACATTTAAAGAGCTTATGACATATTACTGGATTCCATTGGACTATACGATTCGGAGCCAAGCGCCACAAACAAAAATTCACTTGAACATGATCAAGATTTTGATCAATAAGAGATGCCGCTTAACATCTAACTAATCTATACCAAAAACTTAAACGAATCTATAAAAGCTTAACATCTTGCAATAATTGACCGAGCGAAGCGAAGGTCTCAGAGTTTACTGGGACAAATCGGTATTAGTATGTATGTTTGTATGTTTGTGTGTATATTTGTCCGATGATAACTTGCGAACCGTTGATCCGATCTTCATGAAATTTTGTAGGCAAGTAGTTCATTTCAATATAATTTTTAAGTTCAAATATGAGCTGAATCGGTCCAGTGATTTTGAAGATATAGGGGTCGCGAGGTCTCAGTTCGGCGCGAACTACTAGTATTAATAAGTCTAAATTATTTCCAGATTCGACGAGTATCAACGCATCAGCCGAGTTTTTAGAAGAGTACTACCGGACAGACACCCCTCCATCGTCAAGAAAGAAGCGGAACTCCTCCATGAGAATCTCTGTGGGTTTGACTTGCGGGGCCCTAGTCGGGGTAGGGGCATTCGTGGCTTTTACTGCAGTCCTCCTTACAAAGAAGGCACGAAGAAGAATACCTAATATGCTAAAGAAGCCATTTTGTCCCTCTTTGAGAAATAATTCGAACTCTAGAAACAATCGCAGGGCACCGAGACTTGCACTGGCGCTGGCCAACTGTCCGCCGATTCACATGCTAAGGTAACTATCATCCTAACTAATAGACATTATCTCTCTGTATATTATCTCTCTGTATATTAGTATCTCTGTCTGGGTGTTTGTCGCGTTATCACGGCTAAACGGCTCAACGGATCGATCTGAATTTGTGGATATATAGATATAGCTTAAAGGTCGGAGATAGACATAGGCAATTATTTTTTTGATGTTCCACGCGATCAAATCCACGTGTAACAGCTAGTTTTTATATAATTATCTCACGTTCATTACAACTTAAGGCGACTTTGGCGTATTACGCGCTCACTAACTCGCACCATCATATATTTCTTTGTACGTAACTATATTATTATTACAAACACCATAATCTTATAATCTAGTTATACTGAATACGTTATCTACCTATGGAAGCAAAGCACGCATTACATTTAAATCTTTTTAAAAACTGATATGACAAAATTAACACAATCAAATACCATAATGAGAAGCGTTAGACAGATGAATTGGCCTTGTCGGCCATAATTTTATGTTGTATATTTTACTTACTTATTATTATTAATTACTTTTTGTTTTAGTAAAAACTTCATTTTAGCACATTACTCATTATAATGACAAAGCAACGAAGAATTTAACTTTCATTTAATTTTATGAAAACTTGTTTTGATAAACATGACCCTCGCGCACACCCCTTGAAATAAGATAAGTGCTGGACTCGTGTTACAGACATTTTACACGATAAAGTAAAGAAAACTTTACAAAAAAATTGTTCCATTTCACCCGCAGTAACATTATATCATTAAAAATATTGAATTTGCGAGTAAGAGAAAACAAAATTGGTTTTCTCATCTCAGAGATGATACATAACTTGACCCATTTTCAAGGCGAAATATTTGTTGTCTTGATTAACATACACTAAGTTTGACAACTCACCTGATGTTAAGTGATATTGTGGTCGAAAATAAAAAGCACCTTGCCTCTAACGGGAACTGGCTCTAAAGCGAGGCTGCCGGAGCACATGGCTAAGTGATATCACCCTCAAGTCGAAAATCTGCTGCAATTTTAGTTCGTTACTCTATTTCTTCTAGAGGGTGCCATATTCAATTTAATGAGCCGTCACATAGCAGATCACCAGCGGGTAATCAAGACGCTTCCAACCACAGAAGAGGAAAATTTTTATCTCTGTGCTTCCAAATTCATCTTCCAATTCCTTCATTTGTCAAATTATAATAAGTAGTTATGAGATTGATTATAATAGAAGTTATGAGGGAACAGATGAACATACCCAGATACATACCGGTCAACATTATACCGGTCTTTTTTTGCTTCGTGTAGTTGGGTAAAAAGTATTCCTAATTATCGCTAGAGTTCAATTAACTAAATTAATTACACGTAACGATTAAAAATATAAGTTCTAGTTTATAAATAAGAAGTTATACCGGGATATAGGGATAACATAAACTGTTTAATTTTGTAGCGGTTCTAAGTTGAATGTATAAAGTTACGTAGTAACCGAATTTCTGCGCATACAAAAAAATCTTTATCAAAGTGTAGGTAAATGTATATATGTTCACTAAATAATACTTTTATTGTGAAAGCAAAGCCAAAATTGCCAGAGTATTGATTTTCCCGGGGAGATAAAGACTCGGCCACATTGAAAACGGTTCAGAGGCGGCACAGTTTGAAAACATCCGCGTAAGTCATAACCAAGGATGATTCCATGGTATGACAAAATAAAAATATAGGAAAAGTATTCTTCTTTTAATGAACTAAGGTTTATACTTACCGTATGCGTGAAAACTGGATATTCGGTTAAGCAACAGACATAATATTCTCGAGTCAAATTCAAATTAATTAAAGTTAATTAATTAAATTTATTGTGACAAAAAGTAGGTACAAAATAATTTCAGGTTGTAGCACTAAATAAAAAACAACTGTTTCCCACCCTAAATGCTAAGTGTTTTTTTTTAAGTATGATTTTGTCTGCGACTTGAAAAACTATGCTTGACTGTCGATTTGTTGACTTGATGTTTGACCTTTAATTGTCGCAATATCTAAGTGGTTATAGGAATTAAGCTGACGATTTTTTTGCGTTAAAATTTTGACCGAGAAAAGTATTTTTTATTAGAATTAACATATTTTTTTTTTTTGTAACACAAATCTATCGGCTCTGATTATGATTTATCCAACCAATTAAACCACAAACAAAAGATTTTATTAAGATTTAGGGGGTGATAACAGTTTTCCTCCAAAACGGTTATTACATCAAAAATAAAATATAATAAATAGATTCACTGGATACGCACGATACAGAGCGACAGCAATACTATTTCCCAATACCTAGTGCGCCAAGACTCCGCGACTGGACGACCCTCTAGATAGACCGAGAAAAACTTCAAATGTATGCAGTAGAAAAACTACTGCATACATTTCGAAATGTATGCAGTAGTAAAACTACTGCATACATTTCGTCGAGATTGAATGAAATTCTATGGAACAGCCCATTTGTTCCCGATTTCAGGGCTGGTCCAATAATAAAAGTTGACAAACAACAAAACGACGAGTACTATGACATCCTAGAATATATGCGTCGCACGTCTTATCTGCCAGTGTCAAGTATACATAATATATTCTCAAGTTTTGTTACATATTATCAAACAAGTCATAGTCACGGTCAAAGTCAAGCAAAGAAAGTCACAGTCAAGTCCAAGTCATGCCCCAGTAAAGTGGTTAAAACTTTACTAGAGCTTTCTATGGAGTTTTGGAAACAACAAAAAAAATCACGTTTCACGACATTATACCATTCACCAACACTCGTGCATGTTCACGAACACTTAACGGGTAAAAATTCACCGTTTTTACACATTAACACTCGAAATAACACAAGTTTTGGAAAATAATAAAAAGACGCGACATGATTTCTTCACGTTCCCGCCAAAACGTCAACATCTAGCTTAGAGTAAGTGCAAAAAAAAACAGGGCCGCCCGCGACCCGCCCCGCTTTTATCCGCTGGCCGTTTGCAGTGTAGATGAGCCTTAATAGAGACTGCAAAGTGGTCGCGGTCGACGTCCTCAAAGTTTGAAGACATTTGGCGAAGCTCGTTTATCAAGATCTATTGGCCCTCATAATTTTACTTGACTATTATATTCTAATATAATAGTCACACCAGTTTTTATTAAAGTTGTGCTTCTTAAATAAATTCATTACAAATATCTTCCAAATAAAAATATATTTACTTATATGTTTATAGAAAACTAGTTGTTACCCGCGTTTCTTCGTTCGCGTGAAGTAAAAATGTATCCTATGTCCGTATTTGTGATATACGGTAACTCCTTATAAAATGTTATCAAGATCCATTTAGCCGTTTACCCGTGATAACGGAACAAACATCCAGACAGAGAGAAAAAATTGTTTCCTATAGTTCGCTAGATGGTGGATCCATTTTTTTATGGGCTGACAGTTGTAACGTGTGGAGTTCTGAATCGCGCAACCGAATTTTTATATCTCGAATCTATATTGCTCCTGTTACGAATGCGGCTATATTCTTTTGAATTATGATATTGGTTAGGATGACAAAGAGATAGACATTGAGTTCGACTGATTAGTACGCTGTACAATCACATGTAGGTTCATAGCTCCCCAATGGAATTTGATTTCAATTTTAATACAACTGACACCTAGGTGCCAGGAATGCCATGCAACAAAACAGATACGGACAACAGACACACAGACCAACAGTAGTTAAGTTAAATTTAAAGTTATTCAAACATCTGCCTGGCCGGCAATCGAACCTACCCAATGCATGCTCATGCTCAATAAAACAGTTTGAGCCAACGAGGGTCGAAAAATAAAGTTAAATTTGTTTGTCAACAGACCTGCCGTCGTAGACGAAGACTATAGAGAGCCGTACAACATCTGGAGGGAGACCCTGGGACGCCGTGACAAACGTGATTCCCATGACCAGAACGAATACAACGGTAACATAACTTTATGTAACATTAGGACCTTCTGATATAATATATTTTAGGCAATATCTCCAGCATGTGTAGCTATGAGACTCGTTTATTTCGATTTGCTGCGGTTGCTACGAATTGTTTTCGTTGATATTTCCTTTGATCTGTGATCTTCCAATTGGGACGGATAGGTCAAATTAAGTATTATAGTTACTAGCGACTATTTTGTTACAGCTGGTTGCTCATTTTGATGAAGTGCTGAGGTTGTACTTAATAGTTATAATTAATTTACGGATGGTAAGGGCTACGGTCATTTAATACATTTCCTATGGGCTTGAGGGCCTAATTTTCACACTGACAGAACATTAAAAGTTATTCATTATTTGTTTCATATTGTTATCCTATTAGTTTGACATAGCCAATGACATGCCGATAATTTAAAAAAAAAAAAATTAAAGATGATCCTTATTTGTTTTTGACATATCTACGAAGCAGCAACAACATCATTTTTTCGCTATCGAAAGCGACGTTGCTGTTATATATGGAGGGTTCACACAAACTGAACACGCGCTTGGCCAGTTAGTGAAAGGATGACGTTTGTAAAGTTAACCCCAGTGGCAGCTACAGGGGTTGGGGTAGGGAGCTGAAGCGGCCCCCTCCCCCCAAATCATAAGATTTTTTGGACAAAAGTATCCACAAAGAATAGCGATGTCCTTTGAAAAATTAAATTTACCCCAAAAGGTGCCGTACCCCTGTCACGGTTCCGTCACTTTACGGATTTGGTTTTCTTTAAGGTTGTTTATGCATTAAATTGTTTGTCCAGAATTGTATCTAGACTTTTTTATGAATTGTATTCACTACTGGTTCACCCTAAATTCAAAGTAATTGTTAAAGCAGCGCCACTCAGGATACGTCGCCTTTATAAATCTAAGCGCCAAAAACCTGTTCACTATTTTCTCTGGCGCCTTTTACGTCGTAAGAGGCTCCATTACCCTCGGCTCAGAGGCATCATCTTTTCAATATGGGCCTGAACAAAGGGGGCGATCCTTGCCGGACGTCCGGTCTGCGTAACGAGCACGCTCCACCTCACGGCTCTTAAACTCTTAGGTACCTACAAAAATTCGATACCGGTGGATGAATACTTTATTTTGCTATTGAAAATTTAGTGCTACTCGTATTTTTCGGGTATTTGGGATACCTCTATTTGAAAACAGAGAGGATCATTATAAGTACTGGGTTACAGATTACCCGCCCAAAACCGTCAAAATACATATATATAAAAACTAGCTGTTACACTCGACTTCATTCGCGTGGACCTACAAAAAAAGTAGCCTATGTCCGTCTCCGACCCTTAAGCTATATCTACGCAAAAATTCAGCTTGATCCGTTCAGCTATTTAGCCGTGATAACTCAATAAGCACCCAGACACAGAGACAGAGCGACAGAAAAACAGAGATACAGAGTCACATTCGCATTTATAATATTAGTATGGATATTTTTCCGGAATAAAAAATAGCCTATGTACTTCTCCCATTCTTACACTATATCAACGCAAAAATCGAGGTCGATTTCGTTACTCTGATGTTCGGTGAAAAATGATCAAACAATCCAATGATCCAATAAACCAACAAAGTTTCGCAATTATAATATTGGTAGAGATGGTCTCAACCACGTTACAAAAAATATTTCAAGTCGTGAAAGTCTTAAAGTTACAGTTTATGTTCATTCATCATGAAGATCGGCTCATCAGTTTCCATGCAGTCATGAAATCGTAACAACAATTCAATACATAAACATTAACATTAATATATTAATGTTATTCAAAATGCCTGACAAATCATTCCGCCGTATCTTTTGGGAAGCACCACAACGGGGGAAAGTAACAATCCGATGCAAGTGCTCTTCAGATGCTAACGAGTGCAGTCAAGTGGAGGGCCAAGTACCGCGGTCGAGCTAACTAGCGCACGTAGAAAAATACACGCTGGTAGCGCCAGAGGAAAAATATACGGTGGAGGTTTGATCTATTTTGTAACAAGCAATAAAAAATATGACAAAAAAAAATCGCATTCACTCACCTCAAATACTTATTTCATGAACTTTTACTTGAATTTGATGAATATATTACTTCAGGCTTAGAGAAAATATAATAAAGATGAGTGCCAATGGCCATAGAAAGATGCGTGACCCAATTGTAGTTACTGATAAGGACGTAAGATGTCGCTAGTGCTTTAAGCTGCGACATCAAGTCACAACTTCTGCCTGACTTCAAATAGAAACCTATCCCAACTCATTCGTATCTAATGATACGGATGAAAAATGCCACTTGTTATGAATATTTTTGCATTATTGATATCGGTAAAATTATATATTTTATGTGCAACATACGTTAGGTTCTCAAGATATGGCGTTAAAAACATATTTTTTACGACGACCATTGCAATCTAATTTGAGCGATTTTAAATTGTAGACATTTATACTATTACTATGTTTATATATGGCGCAGTTTATGTATACACTGTCCCCACCAATACAATGTCTAAAAGCTTACACAAATTAAATTGAACTATATGAATTACTATGTTTCTATTTTAACCATATTTTCATCGGTTTTTATAGCTTTTTGAACATTAGGTAAATAGGTAAAATCATTACGTAAACGTCATCTAGTATTCTGCTGTTTTTCATAATTCAAGTTATTTATTGCAGATTTTAGGTGAAAACAGTTCTTACAAAATACAATTACGTACCATACAAACTACCTCCTTAAGAGGTGTGCAACAATACAAGTACAAAACATCTATTACCTCACTTTGGTAAGGAAATATAAGTAATACATAATTAATTAATGTCAATTTCACTTTTTTTAAATAACTTTGTTAGTTTATTAATTAATACAATTTCAATGTCAGTTTGATTAAATAATAATATGGTCAATTACAAATTAGTATTTTTTTTCCTTTAAATAGTCAGAAACCTTATAAAAACATTTACTTAATAACCAAGGTGTACATTATCTTTTAAATTCGTTCTTAGAAGGCATTTTAAATTCAATCGGAAGTTTATTGTAAATTGTTATTGCCATTAGGTAAGCGTTTCTCCTACACATCTCAAGCTTATATTTTGGAAAATAAAGTTTTTTATAATTTATCTCTACTAACTTTTTCGGGGTAAAGTTTTTGCATAAGATTGTCATTCTTTTCCTATATTTTTTCTATGCTTTAGGTAAGACTGACGTCTATAATGAACGAAAATCGGTTCCCTGCTCTTATTCGAAGGTAGAAAAAACAAGAGCCAGAGTAGTTTTTTCGTTTGAAAGCGTAGTGGGAGAACCCACACATCTCAAGCGTATATTTTGGAAAATAAGCTTTTTTATAATTTACCTTTCTACTAACTTTTTCGGGGTAAAGTTCTTGCATAAGATTGTCATTCTTTTCCTATAATTTTTCTATGCTTTAGGTAAGACTGACGTCTATAATGAACGAAAATCGGTTCCCTGCTCTTATTCGAAGGTAGAAAAAACAAGAGCCAGAGTAGTTTTTTCGTTTGAAAGCGTAGTATTGTTTACAATTAGGGTCAGAACCCCGTGGATTACATCCTGACTTTATTACGACTCCCGAATGAGTTGTTTGATGTAGGTCTGAGATTAAAACTATATGCGCATATTAGAACCATGTCGCAGTTTAAAAAATTGTGATTCGTTGCTTTGAGGAAGAACTCTGAGAATGAATATTATACTGCCAAAGAAAACAAAGGCATTTTATATCATGAACTATTTGGAAGTATGACTAGGTTTATGCGTGGGTTTGTTTTTATTTTTTGTTTCATTTTTTGTTTATGTTTTTTTTTTTGTTATTGGCTTGTGAGCTGTATTATGAGCTAGTTATATCTTACATAATCTTTTTTTATAGTTGTCAGACTATGATGCTCGGTCTTGGGTTGTCGTCTCTGGCTGGCCCTGACTCCTCACGTCTATCTGGATATTTTCCCGCCTTGTGGCTAGGGGTCTGCCTCTATCCCTGAGCTTATTTGGGATGTTATTTGCCTTTTTGACAGCTTGGTTAAAAATAGTCGTTCCGCCTCATAATATGCCCGTACCACCGATGTCTGCATTGACATTGGTCTGCATCCCCTAGGTAACGTGGTTAAGTCCTTAGAACAACTGGCTGATGATACAACAACCTAATCAAACGACACCAAATACACGGCCATTTGTTATAATGTGTGTTATTTGTTGCAGAAATATGCGAGGACCCGGAGTTCCCACGACCCTACATGATGAAGCGGCCTGACCCCCACGAAAGTTTTTACGCAGCCACCGACATCATACACCATGTGAGTGATACCCTGTGGCCATACACTGCTCTACTCGTGCCATTCATTCCTCTTACGTCTTTGCCATCGCTCTATCTCTCTCGCCGGTCTTTTAACACGTGCTCAAAAAACCGGAAACAAAAATCAGGAGCGGCGGGCAGAGTGAGGAGCATGACTATGTTTCTGCGTACTTCCTTCGCTACTTCCCTCGCCACTCGTCGTGTAAGTGGCTGCAGCAATAGATATTACGCTTGTTTATAATATACACAACATGTATTGTCTATACCTATATTTACAGGCTCATGATTTGGTTTGAGGTATAGATAGCACATAGATTCAGCACCACGCATCTGTCTAAAATACACCTTTAAAAGTTTACTCTCATTGGTTCATTTTTAGGTGCGAGTACGTGTACAATTGAGATACCCAATGAAAACGCTTGGTTAGTCTTGGTCGCAACTTTGGTGATTTTTGTATGAACAACTATCTCGTAATACGGTAATTTCAAGAGAAGCACAATATTTCACAACAAACACAAGTATTAGTCAAGCAAAGTAAGTCACGCTCATGTTCAAGTCAAGCCCCTGTAAGGTGGTGGATACTTTACTTGAGGGTTCAACGGAGTTTGGAAAAATGAACGTTACGTCAAACAAATTTACTTACTTGAATATTGAGTCTGTGTTCGTTATTTTTTTACATTTTCAATAAGGATTTATATAAGCGGCTTAAAAAAATCTATATATTTTTTGGGTGGATTAAAAGGATTTATCGATGGCGTATTACGATATTTTTAATTCGATACGTAGAAATTCCATATAAAATGTTACGAATACTTTTAAAAGATTTCAAAAGAGATGATATTTTCGATTCGATTTTATTTTAGCTCTCGTAATGCTGCACGATATTTTTGTTAATAGTGTATCGATTTGATGGGTTTTAAACCTATACATATTAACTTATGTAGTGGTAGCAGTAGTGTGCAAACATTACTATGTTCTGGATTGAAGAACAAATTTTCCAGCAAAATTACTGAGCACAAAGAGATTTACCATCTAATATCTAAGGGTGACGAGCGCAATGCATTGCTGCGCGGGGTTTTGAACTGTTGAAGTTCAAAATTTTGGGCGGCACTTTACTGTTATGAGCAAACGTGACGCTTAACATCATGAGAGCGACAAGCTCGTCTCATCAGTCAGTACCATAAAAAAAACGAACTATATATTCAAACACAAACCTAATAAACAATATATTCCTTCGACTATTTTAGGGATTAACGGGATCAAATCAAATATTCAATTAACAGTAATCACTATGCCTCCCACTCGGATTGTGTTGATCACACATTAGCTGGGCTATACTCGATGAGGGTCCACGGTAACGAAACAGCCCGATATGAAACAATGAGTGGTGTGAGTTGAAATACTAAGCAAAGCTCCCCACTAGGATTCCCTTTATAGGGTAGGTCATATAAAACACGCAGAGACGTGGACATCACCCAGACCCAGAAAAGATACTTAAATTTATCATAGATCCTTTGTAGTGGTAGGGCTCTCTTACAGAGTAATGTCCGCCCGGGGAAGTACCACACCTTAGCCAGTTATTTAACCGCCAAGCAGTAGTGTGCAAGCATTACTGTGTTCCGGATTGAAGGGCAATGTTTCCAGCGTAATTACTGGACATACAGAGATTTAACACCTAACATCTCAGGGTGACGAACGCAGTGCATTGTCGCGCATAGCTTTGAAGTGTTGAAGTCCAAAATCCTGGGTGGCACTGAACTGTTATGGGCAAGCGTGACGCTTAAAATCAGGTGAGCGACTTGCTCGTCTCGTCAACGAGTAACATAAAAAAAAAAATCTTCCTGGCTGGAAATCGAACTCGGGTCCTCTCCCGCTTATAAGGCAGAAGCTCTACCAACTAAGCCAACAAGATAGTCAAATAAGGTAATCAGTAATCATCATAATCAATTAGGTCATAAAGAAATAGCACTGAGCACAGAGCTTTTGTACTGTATAGAACCTGTATAAAATTTATATACCTACTTACTTACCCTTATTATCATAAATATCGTAGAGATGAGGTAAAGTTTGTGATTTTGTCACAAATTTTATAAAAATCTTTAGATCTTTATAACAACCGCAGGCCACAGTTAGTTACTTGATTCATTTGTTTTCAAGGTTTGAGTACTTTATCAAAATGTTATTTATAACAGCTGCCTTAAAATCATTATACACATAAAACTTCGTCCCAAGTAGGTATCTTTTCAAGTAGAAAAGTGGGCCACTTAACGAAAAATGCCAATTTCCCGGATGGCATTTCAATAGAAAGCACTTAAGCTTGTCGCATCGTCAACTTTTGCTTCGCATGAACTGAGAAGTTTGCAACTCGCGTGCGGACGGTTACTGTGCTAGCCATCAAATAAGTTTTTGAAGAAAAATTTATTTTTCCCGACAATCTTTTGTAATGTCCGTTAATGGAACTGTAAGCTGATCAAAATGAGTCCAAGCTCCATCAATCTACTGTTAGTTACTGAGTAACCACGTATCCATCATCAGATCAGCTCGCAGTCATAGTATTGTATTGTCATCGAAACTTGACAGGCTTGCAAACAACAATTGAACAAGTGGAACTGGTATAAAATTTAGTTGCAAGATTTGACCTTAATAAACATATATAACATAACTGACTGTTACTACTAAAGTAAAACTCGTTTCTTAATTTCATGTAGTCAGCACCTATAATAATTGTGGTGACGTTTAGCCTGGTTCCATTTTTGGCGTCGCACGTCTTATGCATTTGCCAGTGTCAAGTATACATATATATTATCAAGTTTTGTTATATATTATCAAACAAGTCATAGTCCCAGTCAAAGGCTAGTAAAGCAAGTCACGGTCAAGTCCAACTCATGCCCCAGTAAAGTGGTGAAAACTTTACTAGAGCCTTCTATGGAGTATTGGAAACAACATGAAAATTCACGTTTCACGACATTATACCATTCACCAACACTCGTGGATGTTCACAAATACTTAACGGGTAAAAATTCACCCTTTTTACAAATTAACACTCGAAATAACACAAGTTTTGGAAAATAATAAAATGACTCGACATGAATTCTTCACGTTCCCGCCAAAACTCATTGCTTGCCTCCTTCTTTGTTACAATGACGTACATCATGTTGGTGTCTTTTAAATAAATAAATAAATATATAAAAACATAGCAAGTTACATAAAAGCTTATAAAATATAGCCAACACAAAACAAATATTAGTAAGTACATCAGCCGAAAACGCGCGCGCAGTTTTGGTAATGGAATTATTACTACTGGCAAAGAAACTTTACAGGAGCTAGTGGTCTTTACTAAAACCGAAAGCGATTACCAAAACTTAGTAGATATCAATGAATCAATTATATAATTGCCAAACTTAGTCTATTACTTACATGTAGGTAAGTAAACTCGAACATTTTCACTGACAAACAAATTCATATATATAATGTGTATGATATCCTTTACAAAACAATTTGCTTGCCCATCGCATAGTTGGCTATCCAGTACGGTCTTTAGACTATTAATTGTTGCTTTGTGAGCAAAATTGCGTAACATGACCCCGAATTCGGAGTAGGCATATAGCTACCAAAGTGTGTCGTGTGTCATCTAAAGCAGCCGTCACACGGGGGAAAATACCACCGCGTGTGGGCAGCGAAATGTTTAATACGTCGGAATTTTAGATAAACCTAAATAACGCAATCAAGATACTGGAAAGAACGTCGATGTGACTCGGACGAGAGACGCCTAACTAGACTAGACTAGACAGAGTACTAGACATTTTTTTTTTACGGGCTAGTGCCTTTTTTAACTAAGCAAAATACATACAAACTACATCTACCTAACTACTTAGCCTACTATAAAAAATAACAGTTGACTTATCCAGAGAGTCCATTTTTGAATCGCTCATATGATATTTCGCAAGAAATCATGCGAGATGACTGACTTTGAAAGAAATCCCAAAGAAAAGTCGCATTTTTGAAATGATATGATATATGATGAAACTCGTAGCGAGTGACATGATACTTCAAATTTGCTTCTATCAATAAAAAATCTTTCATTTCGCATGATATTTTTGCGCGAAATATCAAAGGAGCAATTCAAAATTGGAGCCCCAGGTAAGTCTTGGTCAAACGCCGAGCTTGTCAACCATAAAACAATAATAACATCAAGGTCGACTCCGCCCTCTAGCGGTAATATAAGGTGACTAAGTTACTGAGGAAGCAGATAGAAAAACTTACTGTTCCATTTTCTAATATTAAATTAAGTACTTTGAAAACTCATTAGAGATAAGTGTGTGATTAGCTTAAGCTTATATTTAGAGCTTCAGTAATGCTTACATTATCGTACAAAACGGGAAGGTGGGTCCAGTGTTTGATGCTAACAGAATTGTAAAGGCTTTTGTTTGGCGACCGCCAGCCGTCGGAGTCCATACGAGTATCTTTGAGCAGAGTTCGCCAACCTTTTGAGATTACGACGTTACATAAATACTCATTCTCTGGATCTCCACGTAGGTATTTGTACTTTAGAAGGTAAAGGTGGAATGCCGGCTGCACACTCTCATGGAGACAGGCTGAAAGCGAGTTTTTAACGACTTGTGACGCTCTTGCTCTGTCACGTTCGCTCGGTTTTTAGCGACATATTTTGCGATCGAGTCGTAATGGTGCGTGGTTTCGGAAGAGTTTTATAAGGTGGAGAGTGTAGAACTGGCTTAAGATATTCTCATGCCAAAGCTGATTTCATAGCTAAGCGTATGGCCCGTACGTAGTGTCCGCATGCGGGCGGTTGTGGGGCTCGGGTGGCTCGTAAGTAGGTAGTACCGTACGGAGCAAGCAGCGTCACTCTGTAAAACGATGTTCTAAGCGCCGCACGTGTAGTTCCGCTCTGAAGCTCCACGTGGACGGTGCGCGTAGCTGTGAAATCAGCCTAAAAAAGCGTGAAAAGGTTGATAATAAAAATGCGAGAAAGTCTTAAGCCAGATATACACACTCCTGCTGTATCACCTTAAGACATAACATATATCAACTTAAACGCATACACACGTCGTAACCGGTAATGTTACGTTTCATATTTTTTTTACGAGCCAAGCCAATAGCTCGCCTAATGGTAAGCATCACGCGTGCCCTCAGTTCAATGCCATCCAATTATTTTCAATTATGTAAATGCGAAGAGTACTCCTTGTCTGTTTACTTACCTATACGTACTTTTTCAAGAGTACACGACAAAACAGTTTTAATTTTTTTTTTCTCGGTGACGAGACGAGCAAGTCGCTCACATAATGTTAAGCGTCACGCTTGCCCATAACAGTTTAGCGCCACCTAAAATTTTGAACTTCATCAGTTCAAAACTATGCGCGGCAATGCACTGCGCTTGTCACCCTGAGATGTTAGGTGTTAAATCTTTGTATGCCCAGTAATTACGCTGGAAACATTGCCCTTCAATCCGGAACACAGTAATGCTTGCACACTACTGCTTGGCGGTTGAATAACTGGCAAAGGTGTGGTACTTCCCCAGGCGGACTCTGCAAGAGAGGCCTACCACTACAAATAAGTGCGAAAGTATTTTGCATCATGCGGATGAACGTAGTTACTTTGTCCTGGAATAATACGGAAAAATAAATAAACGCGAAGTTAAAATTTAAATATAAAAATAGTTAAATTAAAACAAATTTAAGCTATTTCTGAAATATTAGTAACACAGCAATCGTTATAGAATGTATTCGCCATTTGGCTTACTGCTGCCACTTAAAACTATTCCATCGTCATATTAGTGAAGGCATCCAATAATTCCATGATCGAACAGAGTTGACGTATTCGCATAATTAATCCATTTTCCATCGAACCGTTTATGTGTTGGTAGATAATTTGCAGGCGAGCCTGACTCTGTTATGTAAAACTATTTTCATATTATTAGACAAGCATGACCTCAATGTCTTTACCTCAACTTAATATTGAAAGTAGAAAATAATTATATTTTTGGGGCATTCCTTCATACGAGTAGATAGGAGTTAGAACTGGCGTACATTCTTTACACCAAGACGACGGACTCGCTCTCAGATAATTGTTTTAAAATGACGTTTTAGCTTCTATAAGTTGTTAACTTCTACCCCTTACAGCCCAGATCTATATCTAGCCTTTTCTGGCTTCCAACCATCTGAAAAGTACGTGATTTTTGTTGATGCTTTTGATGGGTACGTATTAAAATGTTAAAAGTTTAAATAGCAAACGGCTAAACGTCTAGGTTCAAAATGTCTAAAATCTAAATGTTAAATGATTTAAAAGCCAAAACTACATAATGTCAAAAAAAAAGTCTAATGGTCAGAAAGTCTTATTTAAAAATGCCCAAGTTCAATAGATTTAAATTGAAATGACTGATATTCAAATAATATAACTATGTTACACTTACTCTTGAGCGCTTCGCCAGCCGCTATCGCTGCACGCTCGCGCGTTTTGTTGTTGCAGTTCAAACATAATCTAACCAACTGTCACGGCCACTATTTTATGTTAGTTACTTTCTAGCGCTTCGCCAGACGCTACCGCGGCACGCTCGCTTCGCTCGCTTGGCTTGCGCATCGTTGTCGCAGTTCAAACAAAACCTAACCTAGTTTTCGGGGCTACTGTATATATTAAACATAACAAGTTGTACCGACATTATAGACAACTAATTACTCCGTTATTGCGTTACTACTACAATTAGTCAGACAAAGAATAAAATGACAACAAAATAAAAGAACAAGAATACCGTACATTTTAGAATTTGTTTTAAAACATTTAAGAGAATTTTGACAATTTGATCTTGTTCATAATGACTTTAGACATCTTAAACCATTTAACATTTAGATTTTAGACATTTCGCCGTTTGCTATTTAAACTTTTCAATACGTACTCCTTTTTATCAATTTAGGCGATTGTTATTCGCCCTTCCGCAAGTTTTCTTTTTGTGTTTTAGTGTCTGTTTTAGTCTAATGAATAAATATATAAAAGCTGTAGGGGAATTATTTCGAATAGTCAATAAAACTTTCTCATGTACTTAGTTCTACTCCTCTGGAAAAGTCCACGTAAACTACTCACTCATCTATAATTCCAATAAGGCAACAAGGTAAACAATTCCAAAACAAATTATATATAAAAAGAAAAGAAAATGATTTCCTTCTTAAACAAGAGCCCGACTACAGAGTCGAGTATTAAAAATTAAAAGTATCCATACGTTCACCTTTGAGCGGCTTACACACGGCGCTTTGCAACGCGCGTTTTGTGAAAGACTCGACTACATCGCGACAAATCTACTATCGTGACAGTGATCGTCGAGCCAACATCCCACATGGCGGTAACCTATTATTTTTATAGCATTGAGTCGCTCACCTGTTTTCAAGCGTCACGCTTGCCCATGACAGTTCAGGGCTACCCAGGTTTTTGAACTTCAACAGTCCAAAACTTTGTGCGGAAATGCACAGCGGTCTTCACTCGGAGTTATATGTTAAATCTCTTGTTATAGCTAGGCTCAAGGTAGCATCAACGTAGTTGTAAGCTGTCAAAGTGTCGTCACATTAGTTTGATGAATAAATATTCGCGTTTCCAAACTGTGTCACAGCAGCGATCGACGGAGGTTTTGACGATCAGTGACTTTATCTCAACTGAATCGCTACGAAAAGGCGCCTCGTGTAACCACTCTACCGGTGTGGAGCGGTGAGGCTCCGTTCTCCTGATTTCCCTCGGGGACGCTACGCGGGAGCCCGGTACGTAAAACACAGCGATTGAGCGTTAATTCTTAATGAGCATCATTGTTCGTGCCCTAAATATTAATTGAATTTTTCGCCATGAAATGGGGTGGTCGTTAATTAATCCGCGTATTAGTAACGGTAATTAAGATGAAAAAAAATCATTTGGTGTCGTTCAGTTTGGTTACGATAGAGTTCGCCAGTGAGGCATTTTTTGTGGTTTTGGTAAGTTTGGGGCTTTTTTCGTGGACTACGTGATTCGTATAATAAGCACTGCTTAATTGGATGTGAGTAATGAGCAAAACATTCATCTAGCCTGAGTAAAGTTTTTTTTTCATATTGTATTATTCGCATATATTTTTTTTTTTTTTTACACAACAAAATTTGAAAATAGAGAACAGAAGTATCTATATCCACTGATTCGCGGATCCATGGGAGGACGATTGCTATTTGATACAATCAGTCCTGCCACAGATCCAACTAATACTAACTACCAAATACAATAAGATTAATAATGTTACTCGAATATTTAATGTACCCAAGCAATGATATTTATGTTCCATTAAATTGCTTCAGTACACAAAAATTTGAGTAACAAGTTTTTCCCACGAAGCTATGGCTGATTCTTTCCTATATTGATATTTAACGTTTGTACAATAAAACCAATAAAACTTTTTTCAATTTTTCAATTTTCAATAAGATCATCTAAAATAAATGGTGACACTCTTAGAAATGTGCCCATGCCTCATGTTCATGTCTAAACCTGGTGAATTCAGAACATTCTTCAAAAAGATGTTTCATAGTTTGAATTGAGTTCTTATCGCACAGACACCAATCTGAATCAATTATTAGAAAACGATGGAGATATGACTTCTGCAAGCCATATCCAGTGATTAGTTGCGTAACGAAAAAATATGTTTTGTAAAGATATAAGTTTTCCTGAGTAGAGTAAAGATATAAATTTTGATGTGACAGATTTCAATATCATCATCATCAACCTAATACTCTCATTCAAGTTTCCTTTTGATTGCAATTATATTATCACCACTCACCAAAACTACAAATGCTGTACACCACACATGTACTACGTCACATTTATCATAGACCCACATTTAAATACGAGTGCAGTAATAGACAACACACCACATTCTCCAAAAAAGTGAGCCACATAACACAAATATCTTACAGCATACATATTATGTGTTTTTGGTATTGGTGCGCCTTAAAGTTCCAGGATTCACAGTCAAGACAGACACGCTAAGTTCATTCCACTTACGGTCAAGATAAAGAATTTAAAAGTAAGCGCTACCACGTTCCCAATGTTCCCCTAAACTGTGTTAAGTGTATCCATCGACTATCTGATCTAGAACATAATTCTTAAGTTACGAGGAATGTCCTTGTAGCCTGTCAGCCTAAACAAACTTAACTAACTATTAATTACAGAGTATAATAACCTATACGTGAACTGAAACGGCTAAATCACACTGACGACGTAAACACAATGAGCGCTTACGCATCTGGCTTACAAGGCTTACTCAACCACAGCGATGACAGCACGAATAACTACCGACAAATGACAAAGTTGACGTGCATTGTGCCCTAAATTCAAACGGGGCAATCTGGTTTTGCGGTCGCTGGAAAGCAACTGATCTCACTATTGTAATTTTCACCAATCCCCATCTGCACTACATTTTGACAGCTCCTAAGTTCATACTTAACTCTCTAGAACGTACCTTACAATGAAAACTGCGTTACACCAAATTTAGGAGGTTGACTGAATGCGTAAGACATGTCATTTCTTTTGGCATGCCTAAGTCCAGCTTAGTTTAGGCAAATAATATCCTGTATTTAATCTATGGGTTAGGTAATGCTAAGTTTTATTTTTGTTGACTTTAGTGCAGACGGGAATTAGTCTAATGCTCGTCTGCACTAAACGTCGGTTGACAATCGCCGGAATTTTCATTAAACTTAGTTGACAAACATCAGTCATTGTATATTATAATCGTGATTCCATCTCAAAGGTAGACAAGTCAAGAGTGCGCCAACCGTGGCAGCGACAAGCGCTCAATATTAATGAATTGATACCGAATAATCCATTCCACTGCTCAAATATTAACAACATTAATTGATACTTAATAATTTAACATTTACGCTGTTTTTCCATTAGCGTAATGAGCCATCATGGAATTGTGTTAAAGCCTCATCAAATTAATACATTTTGCACCAGTACCCATTTGATGCAATTACAGGTGTTGGCGTGTGCAATTACCATGAAATAGGTTTTTAGGAGGTGAGGGTACTCCGCATCTTTATGTTGTTTTTCGTTAACAAGATTTAATTTTACAGAAAATACAACAGACCATATTATTCACGTAGAATGTAATATTTTTTGTAACTAGGTAAATTTTATTTTAGCCAACGCCAAAATTGTAAGGAAGCCCTTGAGGTGCCTTTGTCTTAAACGGGGCCGGGATTGCAGTTCGGGACTTATCAAATGTTGCATATCAATAATATGCTATACATACCAACTAAGTATGCTTGTATGTAAGTTTGATTTTTAAGCCAAATAATTTTCGCATAGCCATAGTATATATAAAAATGCACGATTGTATTATCTATCATCTTAATTATTAATTACATTAAATTTATAACCTAAGCGTTGAATAACGAAAAAAATATCTTTATTATAGGCTTTAACACCTTAAACAAAAGGTCGGATTTACGCACCTGCCTTCTAATTTGCTTCGTGTTTAATATCGACTGTCTTAGTGAAATTCCTGTAGATTCTACATTTTCATTTATTAAACGGCTTACTTTTTAAGGTTCCGTAGTACTAGAAGGAACCCTTATAAGTTCGGCGTGTCCGTCTGTCTGTCTGTCAGAATACTTTACAGCCTTATAACTTCCAAAGGTATAAACTTATTTTTACATAGCAACATAAATACTGCAGCTTATAGCCGCATTGTAAAAATGTTGTGGTTTCAAACAAAGAATGGGAAAACTGAATGGTATTAGAATTGATATTTTACTTGGTCGTAGTACTGAAGTCGGTTTTTCTATTTATTTCAAAAAAATAAATATTTACCAGCGATATATTCAATTTGTAAGCATCTGCTTGTGCCTTTGTGACATGTTATAGTTGTATAGTAGGAAAGTACTAAGTGGTTTTGAAGTCAATGACAAAGTTCATGCAAATTGGATGGCAAACTAGGGACGTGGCGGCTTACAAACTAGGTGGTATGTTAAGGTAACTTCGTTCTATTGCAATAGCCTCATCAAGTCATTGGAATAGTCAGTGTTAAGAACATCACAGTTATTTAATATCAGCCGCGGTTTCTCCTGCTATCCTACAGAAACTGAAATTTTTTAGTAGCCTATGCATTAATCCAGAGTGTAAGCTACCTCCATACCAAATTTCATTCAAATCCGTCCAGTCTTTAGAGTTGAATGGGAACAAACATACTTACATATTTACCTACTTACATACTTACACACAAACTTTCGCATTAATAATATTAGTGTGATAATATTATAAATGCGAAAGGAGGTTAGAAGGTTAGAGGTTAGAGTTAGCGGATATAAGTACAGACAGACAGAGGAATAGACGCGGAAAGCGACTTAATTTTATACTATGTAGAGAAGAAAAGAAGGGATGTACATGAGTTCAGAGGAAAAAAGATGTAAATAATTTACATTTCTTTAGTTTATAAAAGAGAAGGATATCTTATTCTATGGTTTTAGTATTTCTCATAAAGTAAATTTACTTATTGCAATTCGGATATGTCTAGAGTTAATTAATCGGTGAGGGAAAATGGAAAATGGAAACAAAACACGGCGAGAAGAATAGCCAAAAGGAAGATGGGACATAGAAATTATACTTTTATTTCAACCCGGACGATAGCAAACCAACGGTAATCGAAACAAATTACGTTCATTCCCCTTGCAGTGATTTAAAAGACATAAAAAATACACATGTTCCAACGGCTTCCATTGGCATATGGTGACGAAACGATATGAAAACGATAGGTAGATATTACCTATTCTTTATTCTTCTATCCTAAACATATCTATAAAATAACGAGGTATTTTTTCATCATACAGGCCAAAACGCTTATGATAGATAAATTCATATAAAATAATAATCGTAGAAAGGATCGTATATTCCTCAAGCGCTAGGTAAACAACAAGAACAGGTTTTTGAAGTTCCACCTCTGAGTAGCTCAATTGAACCCCAAAGCCGAAAAAATGTTGCCAATGTTGCCATATTACGCCAATGAAGCTCGATTTGTATACTGAGTACGAGAAATTAAAAAAAACGCATATTTCAGGATTTTTTGAAAATCACCCTATAGTTATTAAAAACTAAAGTTTGTAAGTATGTAACTAGGTACGTATGTAAGTATGTGTGTTTGTACCCGTTCAACTCTGTAACGGCTAAACCTCGTTGAATGAAATTCATGTATGGAGGTAGCTAATACCCTGGAATAACACATAGGCTACATTTTATCCTGAAATTTTTAACTGTTCCTGTAGAATAGCGAACGAAACCGCGGGGCGCAGCTAGTATACTATATTATTAAAATTACTGATAACCTATGTGAACAAAGCCATGCGGGCTTATTAACTTGCCCGCACTGCATAGGCATCGCATAAATTTTCGGTAATTTTGTGGAAAATGAAATGGGTTTGTAATTGCAATGCTAAGAAAAAATTACCTCAACCCATTTGTCCGAGACTAAATGATAGCTAGCTGTTTTTTTTAAAAAAAAGCAATGTACCATATCGTTACTCAGAATAATCCCATTGCCTGGACTCTGCTGCAATTTATAACTGCACCGTTTCGCTTCGCTCCTGTTCATTACACAGAGATCTCACTTTAGCCAGTTACGTTCGATACTATTCTCATAAATCCTAATTATACTAATATTATAAGTGCGAAAGTTTGTAAGTATGTAAGTGTGTTTGTTCTCGTTCAACTCTGTAACGACTGAACAGATTTGAATGAAATTTAGTATGAAGGTAGCTTATAGCCTGGATTAACACATAGGCTCCTTTTTATCCCGGAAAAATATTCGGTTTCTATAGAATAGCGAGTGAAACTGCAGGGCGCAGCTAGTGACTTTATATTTAGACTTACTGTATATATCAATAAATGTGATAGTATCGGCAATAAATAAATGACGCTTGAAACCCTGAAACTCATAGCTGCAGCTACGACTTCCTGTGTCGGGGATGTCATAGAACGCAAACAATAGACATGGGCAACACCCAGACCCAGAACAGATATTTAAGAGCCCGCCTAAAAAAAGTTACAGAAATATAGAGCCGCAACTAAAGAAAATTACCATTTTTACAATTTTTAAAGCAGTTTTTATATGAACACTAGCCATTACCCGCGACTTTGTATGTTTTTACCTACAAAAAAAATTAGCGCAAAAGGCTACTTTTTTTTGTAGGTACACACTCATCTCCACCGATACACATAAAATCAGGTCGATCCGTTCAGTCGCTTGTTTGCAGTCCGCAGTTGCTGAGTAATTTTTATATTGAAAAAGATCAAAAAGTGCGAACGAGATGGCGAAAATCAGGGAAGCTGGACATTAAATTCATCAATCAAATGTCTGCCTGGCCGGGAATGGAACCCGGCACCATCCTGCTTAGGCAGACGCGCTACCAACTAAGCCAGGAGCCTCGTCATAGACGGGCGTAGTTTGAAGTTACTTGTACACAAGAAAGAATATTATACCATTTCACTTATGAATAAAAATGAATATTTATAAATATAAACATTGGCACTAGTTTCAAGTTGTTTTTTGGTCTTTTGTATGTTTTTTCTGGTGTGAACAATAATAATAAAGTTATCTATCTATCTATCTATCCATCATTGGTGGTCGTTTTTTTACACACAGCGCCATCTAGCCCAAAGGTAAGCAAGCTTGTACTATGGGAAACAGATAACTGATAGAATTCATAAATCCTTTTTTTTTGTGTAAATACATCTATATAATAATAGAAACACCCAGACAGAGAACAAACATCCATGTTCATCACACAAATGTTTGTCCTGGGTGGGAATCGAACTCACAACCTACAGCTCAGAAAGCGGAAATCCTCCCACTGAGCCACTAGGCTACTCAATATAATGAAGTTGATTCTGTTGTACCATTTTATAAACTAACCTAATCTTAATTTGACGGGTCTAAAATTGTTAATATCTTTTTCTTACGCAGTATAATGAAAAGGAATGCAGATAATTTTAGTCCTCTCCGGTTGGTTTTAGTGAGTGGTACAACAGAATCCACACCAATGGTTTGTTTCCACTATGTTTCCACTGTGTTTCCACTGTGTTTCCACTGTGTTTCCAGTATGTTTCCAATATGATTCAAATATATTTCCACTATGTTTCCACTGTGTTTCCACTATGTTTCCACTGTGTTTCCATTGTGTTTCCACTGTGTTTCCACTGTGTTTCCACTGTGTTTCCACTGTGTTTCCACTGTGTTTCCACTGTGTTTCCACTGCGTTTCCACTATGTTTCCACTATGTTTCAAATCAAGCTAATAATATCCTCATGCGGCCTAATTCCCGAACTTTCGGGCGAACGAGCATCGCATTAAAATGTGAACAATATACACTCACTTTGGAACTCTCGCGATCAATCTCCTCATACTTATCCCTTTATTACTTCTTTTAATGCGAAAGCAATACAAAGTTTTGTCAAGTGTCTCTCCAATCAGTAAAGTTCGGCAGTCAGCACGCTTAACTTCTTTTCTTCCTATTTTCAACGGACATACGTATTATTTGTTATATGTATGTAGCAATAGAAGTTGGCACAATTTATGGAATGAATTGTCACTAACTTTCCTCATATGCTCTTTTCATGAGGTATTTTTGGCTGTTATTTGTGGTTTGTCAGGAAACAATCGATTTAGAAGATATCCCAGCAATAATGAACAAGGGGGCCAATCTAATTCTAACTGGGGGTGATAAGACCTGCACTGACGTCAAGCTTGGGGTGTTTTGTACATTAACCCCGCTGCCAGCCTAACCAAACCAGCAGAGCTCCTTAAAATAAAGGAGCACGGCCTTGGGTCGCTGGCATACCTGTTCCACTCCTGCTTCGTCAGATGTGACGTCAGATCATCAGATGGTATAGGAGAACTCAAGAAAAAATTTGAAAGTCCAGTTTTACAGAAATAACATTAATACTGAAAATAGGAAAGTGCGATGTTTTAAAAGTCATTTTCTTGTTTCTTAGTTGCCTCTAAACTATGTAACTTTGCAAGTTGTCATCTTTATAATGCAAAAACAATAATTTAAAAATACAAAAACAGCTTGTGTACCAAAACTTGCCAAATCATTTTAGGGAACTTGTCCGACCGCCGACGATGAACGAGCATAGCGAGTAGAGCTAGAAACAAGAAACGAGTTAGCGAGCAGCGAGAAGCGAGTGTAGTTTCAATAGCTTTTTCGCTGAGCCAAGCAAGTGTCCAAGACGGACGGACGATTACTCGCACTGGGATAACCGCTGGGATACTCTCGGCGAGTGTTCTGACCGCCAAGCAAGCCATCGCTGAGCGGGTATTATAATTCGTTGATTATAATATTCATTCGACAACTCATTCGGCTTCAGGTCGGACCCGGTAAGGAAATCGGGCCGATACCGATTTGCTCAATGGAGATAAAGATGGTTAGATGAAACCCCAACACTTAGCTATTAGCTATAGCGATAATCTCGTGCGCCAAATCGAGGTACTTGCTGAGCTTGTTCTTATCGGCGTTCACGAGGTTCTCGTCATGTGGGAAGATGATGTCATCTGCCACTGCCCGACCCTGGGCTTGCAACAAATAGTCCTTTCCGTGTTGATAGCCTTGTGGCTCAGTGGGAGGATTTCTGCCACCTGAGCTGTAGACTGTGGGGTCGATTCCCAACCAGGACAAAAAAATTGTGTGATAAACCTGAATGTTTGTTCTTTATCTGCGTGTTTCTATGTACTATATAAATATATGTATTTAAAAAAAAAAATATTTATGTATTCTATCAGTTATCTGGTTCCCATAGTACAAGCTTGCTTAGTTTGGGGCAAGATGGCGCTGTGTATGAAAAACGTCCACCAATATTTATTTATTTATTTATTTATAGAGCTTTTGCAGGTTATTATTTTTTTTTTTTTTTTTTAATGACAACTTCTGCAGTAGGTCTCGTATTACAGTAAAACTGCCCTCAAGCTATTTCCTGTTCCGGCTTGAAGAGATTCAGATTAATCTTCTTTGTCTATTAGCGAAAAAGAGACAATTACGTTCTATTCCAACGCATTTCCCGATAATCCCAAAAATCCGTATTATTTTCCGGAACAGGGAAAACATTGTATCTATCTTAATTTAGATTATAAAATTTTCTACTTTTCGCAAGATATTTCCAAAATTAATCCTATGATAAACGTTTCCGTCATAGATAATAAGATAGCATCTAGCAACGATATGTTTATTCATAAGACCAAAATGATTTCAAATTCCATGAACTATTTTTTAATAATCACACACTTACCAATACACCGTTGAAGGTAGAATTCAATTAGTTTCCTTGAAATAAATCTAGAGTAATTTCGTTCTACCACAGCTCCATCTACTTTAGAACGTTCTGTAACTCGAAGTATATCTAACTAAAGTGACTTCACAAAGTAGGAAGAAACATCGCGCAACGCGAGTATGAGCACGGGCCCAGGTGTTTCGACGCCCGCCTTCCATTTCTCAAAGTGAATCCACACGGCGCCCCGTATTTTATAATGACACCAGGAGTTCGCCCAAACGACGTATGCTCGCTGCCCACTCAAGGATTACCTCTACTAGGGTTGCCTCTTTTGTTGCCAAAATCTTTTTGTTAGAAAATAGTGAGCCCATTTTGGGGCCTCATGCATTACCAACTTTCGACATGACGTGAATTGCTTTGTTAACATTCTAGGTAAATATATAGTATAGTATTTTATAATTGTAATCTAAATAATGCCTTCTTTTATAAAAGGGGTTGTATTGTGGCACGTGCCGTTAAAGGTCCCAAGTACAATAGAAACATGGGACACATATTGTATGAGGTAACTAAGCTAATTAGTGCCGCTCCACACGGCCTGTTTCATGTTTTCTTGTTTTCTCTCCGATCTTAATTAATGCATTTTGCCTAAGAGCACCTGAGACTGAGATCCGGTGGTGCTTAATTTTTAATTACAATCTACTAGAGCTTGGAGAGAGAAAGTTTTAGTGGTCGGTGAAACAAGCTCTTATTTTTATTTCTTTGCTTACACTGTTTGTACTTACAATTAAACTTTTTACGAAGCAATTCGTAGTGTAAGTTCATCAGTTGAGTCCAGTTATCTCAGTTATATCGAACAACTAGCTCCGCCCCGCGGTTTCACCCGCTATTCTATAGAAACCGAATATTCTTCTGTGATAAAAAGTAGCGTTTGTGTAAATCCAGGGTAAAAGCTACCTGCATACCAATTTTCATTCAAATCCGTTCAGCCGTTACACAGTTGAACGGGAACAAACACACTTACAAACTTACTCACCTACATACTGACATACTTACTTTTGACTGCCCCGGTGGCTCAGTTGGTAGTGAACCTACGTTCTGTGCTTGGGGGCGTGGGTTCAATTCCCATGTAGGACAAACATTTATGTGATGAATATTTGTGTTTGTTCTATGTCTGGGTGTTAATATCTATATAAGTATGTATTTAAAAAATATCTATGTACGTATATCAGTCTCTGGCAGCCATATTACAAGCTTTGCTTAGTTTGGGGTCAGGTGACGATGTGTGCAAAAATGTCCCAGATATTTATTTATTTATTTTTTTACTTACACACTTACACACAAATATTCATATATATAATATTAGTGTGATGATTTTGTTTGAGAAAGGTCATCTAGCCCAAACACCTAAATCTTCATGGAAAATTAACCATGGAAAGGTCACGTTTCCCGTCGAGCAAGCTCCGAGACGTAATAACAAATGAAGACATATATTTTTGTAGCACGAAGCAGCATGGCATATATCCAGGGGAGGCAGGACGGTGATAACTTACAGCCATCTCATTCACTTGCCACGGCATAAAATATTCAGCAGAGAATACAGGCGGACTTATTATTATGAACTAGTTATTTCACGGAAAATTTTCTTGCTTTCCTGCGGACGGTTATTATTACCTATGCTCCATACGCTTCTTTGCCTGTATAATGTTCCTACGAGTACGTCTCGTTTTAAGTAAGCCGCTTACTTGCAAACTCTATAGCCCCTTACATATTTTAAAAACTTTACGAGTACACAATGCGCAGTGCACGCCTATGCCTATATACATTTAAATGGAATTGATGTCGCAGACTTTCTGTGTTTAATAAACGAGAACTTTTGGAATGTTATTAAGTATACTTTCCTCGGTAAACGACGGAGCTCGGCGGGCGGGCTCGGGGAATAAAATACTTCGGTAATCATTGTTGGGCGAGTCGGAGAAATAAATGCACGCTAAGTGACTCTTTAAGTAAATATTAAAATATTAATGAGAATTCACCTGAAAACTTAATTTACATCTTAAATTTAAAGTCTAGATGAAAATCAAATGTTAATTTATAAACGGCTTTAATCGGTGGGCGCTAAATTATCGCATTTCTAATCTCGCCACGTAGTTAGAGGTCGTATACTTAATCTACCTATAGCATTAATATAATATAATAAACAAAAAACACCTAATTATAATAATCAAGACTTATCAATAACTATCAACATTTAGGAGAATTAGATATTTTTGGAAACACATTAGCAAAATTCAAAATCAACTTAATATTACCGACTAATAAGTTTGATTTTGATGCTACTCTGTAACTCTTCTCGTCTATGTATTTATTTCTATTTTATTTTAAAAGACGTCAAAAGTAATGAATGCTGAGCGTTCTTCGATAAATAACGCATTTGTTTTAACTGTAATACATAAGATGGCATTTGGAATAAGGTAGATAGATATAATCTTTAAATCTTTATTCTGAACATCAGAAAATGAAAACCACATACAGATAATAACTTATAAACTAGTGCCACAATCATAATAACACACGATACAAGTAAAATTAATAGTATACTAGTAGTTCGCGCCGAACTGAGATCTCGCGACCCCTATATCTTCATAACCCCTAGACCGATTCAGCTCATATACGAACTTAAAAAATGTATTGAAATGACCTACTTGTCGACAAAGAAATTTCATGAAGAACGGATCAATGGTTCGCAAGTTATCATCGGATAAAAATACACACAGACATACAAACATACAAATATACAAACGTACAAACATACATACAAATGCCGATTTGTTCCCGTAGACTCTGAGACCTCGCTTCGCTCGGTCAATTAATGTGAAGAAATAACATAAATAAACATACCACGTCTTTAATCAATACTACTCGTAATAACGAAACGAGACTTACCTTGTATCAGTCGATGTGTATGTAACTACGGTTATTAACCGGCATATTCTAGAGAAATATTTTCGGCGCTATTTTCTCCGGGCACTCCATTACTGGTAACACAGTGTGCGGCACTAGTATGTAAGTACCCGAGCGAGAGAATATGTCACATGTCCCGGCGCCCCCTCTGGCGCGGCGTCCCCACGTGTATCTGTAGGGACGCCAACGAGCCGAATTATATAATGGATCGCTTTGCATAATGCATATTTGTCGACTTACCGTTATTAAAAGTGAATCATATGTTGCGTATCGAGTACAGTTGCACTGATTATATCTGCATGTAACGTACAATAAGAGGAATTAAACTGTGCTAAGTCTTTTGAATCATAATTTTTAAGAATCCGTTCTAATATTGAGTTAGAGATTCTTTCTTAAGCTTCAATAAGTTTTTTGGTAAAACTTTTAACGACAATTTTTTTTGTGTTTACTTAATAAACTATGAGTTAGTCGGAGTTCTAGACAAGTCTTGGATGTTATTAGTGTCATCCTACCTAACATTATAAATGCAATTGTAATTCTGTATCTCTGTCTGTCTCTCTGTCTGTCTGCCTATCTGCCTGCGTGCTTGTCACGTTATCGCGGCTGAGTGGCTGAACGGATCGAGTTGAATTTTTGCATAGATATAACTGAAGGGTTGGAGACGGACATAGGCGAATATTTTTATGTAGATTCACACGATGAATTCGTGGGTAATAACTAGTGGTAAATAAATTAGTATCAGAACCACTGGAGAACGGACGTCCTCTTAATTCCACCTACCAAGCGTGGGGGTTATGGCAATGTTACATTATTTCTCTTAAAACAATAATTTAAATCCTAGCTGTACCAAAAGCTCCAACTACAAACCGAGCAAGTACCCTCGCATACCCTCAGCCGACAGGGGTTTGTAATATTAATAGCGTTGCCTAAGGTATGCTTGGATTTTACTCATTAGGGGTATTATGCGACCGTTTGTAAAATGATAAATGAAAACACAGCGTTATAATGAACGGGCAGACTTAGCCGATGGGGTTTTGTAAATGTTTTGCCGTGGCTTCATGGTTCCCTCGGCTCTCGCTGGCATCAGTTGTGCCTACTAAGGTTGTTCCATAGGATCATAATAATGTTGTTTACAGGACTTACCCGAGCCTGGGCCTCATAACCATAACTCGGTTAACAGATGGTTTACCCGAGATAAAAATTGTTAAATGTCCCCACATGAGCGTGCTCTAGTGTCGGTTGAGTTGTATATGTTATGTTTAAATACTTGTTCACGCTGAGCTAGCGGTTGCGGGCGCGAGTTAGTGTTCACATTGGCCGGCAAGTGTATCGGTGGGTGCGATGTATGTATCCTACCTGAAACCATGAGTTCTACGTAAACACACACAAACAGCTCACGTTTAATATTGCCACGAGCGCCAGTCGCGACCTTGCCCGCTACTTCCACCGCACCTGCGTTTTGTACGGAAACACTTGCATTTGTATAATAAGTATACGATATGTTTAATATTCCGCGCCCGCGCCCGCCACCGCGCCCGCGAGTTACCTTGGTTAAGCACTAAGAGCAAGAAACCGAATATTGTATTTTTTAAATGAATTACTCTATTATCTCATGTTGATCAATACAACTTTCATTTATTTAAATGAACGGCAAGACGTTAGCAGCCTCCTTAGAGCACCACACTAAACGACAATCTGTCATAGTGTGGAGGGGAAAAGCAGATTAAATCATTGTAAATATTATATAGGTGCGAAAGTAATACAAAAACAAAATATACCTTAAGTTACTGAAACCGCAAAGTTTCAAATTTCGCTACTCCGCAAGTCCTTCAAGAAGTGCTTATTTCATATCAAGCGAAATCCGTTACGCATCAACAAGCGTGTGCGCAGTGACACCAGTATTTGCAAATCCATTTTCCCTGACGACAAATAACTACAATTAATACATACACTAAGAACTCTTAATCGACACATTTTATTTTTACCCACTGTACCGATTGCGTACGGTTTCTGATAGACAAAGAAACAGGCGTTACTTTGCGGAAGTAGCCGCAAAGTAACGGACGTAACCGCAAAGTAACGGAAGTAACCGCAAAGTAACGCCTGTAAAAAATGGTTACATTGGTTTTATTAAAATACTCTTTTGTTAAATTAAAGATAAACAATTGATCTCTTATTTCTATAGTACTAGACGCGATATTGCAGTGGTAAGACACTACAGATTGGTTATTATCAGGGTTCGCCGATGTATATCAGCGGATATATATCATGATATATATCAATTGATTTTTATCTTGATATATATCAATTGATATTTTCTTGTCTTCTGAACTAACATTTTTGGAGATTACTGTTTACCCTGGCAACACGTAGCGAGAAACTACAATTCAGAATAATTTTGATTGTTTCCCAAAATGGCAACCTCATTTAAAGTTGGGGAAATCCTCTTTACTTTAACTTACCAGTACCGCTAGCTTTTTATTGAAATTCAAACCTTAATTTCATATCATATATTATAAGGTTTATTTTACGAGTTAATCAAAAATAGGGATTCCCTGGTGCTCCTAGAGTTAATAATTTTCACTTTCTAGGGAAAATTTGCTTCTTTTTCTTAGACTGGATATAAATACAATATGTATCAAAAAATCGGATTTTTGATATTTATTATAAAAATCGGATTTTTTCAAACCCTGGTTATTATAGACTCAGTTTAAAATAGATGAAGCCGTGCGTGTTCCAGTTACATACACATAGCGTACTGACACATATTTATACATATATGGCGTACTGCGGAATAACAAAGTTAGTAATTATTGCAGTCCACGCGTATCAGTGCCTTGCACGTGCAACATAATTCATTCCTAGTATAAATTATACCAACACCGTCTTGGGGGAATGGCAATTAAGCCGAACCTAGCTTATATTGGCGTGCAATACGCAATATTGTAGCTGTATGGGATATTTACGACGGTTCTATGAAGCTGATTATTTATTTATTGTCTAACTGGCATGGCTCGGCTGCTCAGTTTAAGATGTTAGCCTGCTCTCTGCCTCCCAGGAATACCTCATTCGTAGAAAACGAAAAAAAATATATGTTTATTTTGCCTTATTGGAATGTAGCAAAGTACATAATAGTTACGATTAATTGCCTTGTGGGATAATAAACGTGGGATAATTAACAAATAAATTAGTGTCACTAACGATAAGAGCGTACCTATAGGCAATTAGTACTCGTATTTTGTGGTAAAACGAGTACTAAGTCTTACTCTCGTTTTATAACTATAGAATCTTAAGTAATGCTTGCTTCACTTTACAAGAAGCGGCACCGCTGGGTCTGGACCGAATAAAACGTTTAGAGCTTGTCTAGTTTTCTGCTAAGCTATGAAAAAATAAGAAAAATTATAGGTAAGACAAAGCTGTATCGTTTATAACATTATCCTCACCGATTTTATGAAAAAAACTTAAACACTGCTGAAGGACGGCCTGCCCTTTAAGAGCGGGCTTTTTTTCCGAAATCCCCACGCTTGGCAGATGGCTTGGAGAACTCAGAACGCTCACCGCTTAGTAAGAGGCCACTGCTGCCATCCTCGGTGGTCTGGTCGAAGTTTCCGGACTTACCAGGGTCGCAAAGGGTGATGTATTGTAGTTAAATCATCCCGATCCTAGCGATGGGGTTCGCATAGGTCAATTATTATAAAATTAATGAACACGGACTGATCGATGGCCACTAATAACGAGAGCTCAGTTTCGCGCTAAGCGACTAATAGCCGAGCTATAAATGCGAAATATTTACTTGACAGAGCAATTTGTAACATCAACTGGCCGACGTCAGTAAATCAGTAGTATCAACCACAGAAGAGAGAAGTAAAAACATTTTTCCTCTTCTGTGGTATCAACACACTGTAGTAGAAATAGATACGAATTTTGCTACATTAGCGAAAATAATTTTAAATATAAAATAAACCGATTTCATCAGCAGGGCTAGCATGTGCACCGCGACAAAATCTTCTCTACTCTTCATGTCGTGAAAAATGAGACAAACGTATACATGATCGTAGCCGTGTCCTGTTCTCGCATAACAAAAAGATTTTGTCGTGGTACGCATGCTTGCCCTGCTGAACGGTTTATTTAAGTTTGCTTCGTCATAAGTACTCGCTTAATTATTTTTAGCACCACTCTTGAAATACGTATCATTGAGGAGTTCCGGAGGCCATCCATGGTCTTCATCATCTATTCCACTTCACCAAATGAAAATACCAAAATCGCTATATGTATGACTATAATGTTCGAAGAGTCCCCTTAAGTCCTCAAGGATCCCATTATCAGAACTGGATTTTGATAAGAATGCGACCAATCTGGAAGTATATCCTTCCAAATACAAAAAGCCTTTTCCAAATCGGTTCATAAATGATGGATTTCTTGAGGTAACAAAAAAAAAACAATCGATTTGAGAACCATGCGGCAACGAGAGAGAGCATTATTTTGAAAATTCAGACATACTTAAATCTTCAATAATGTGAAAATGTGCGAGAGAGACAGCTGTGGACGTACCTTTTCAGAAGGTTAAAAATTCTTAAAAATATACACTAGCATCATTCTTTCCAGACATACCCCGAAGAGCGTCAATCTCGTCGCGAGCGGCCAGCCCCAGGTCTCTTCACGTCCATCAAGCTACCGGAAGCTGAGCCCCCAAACGGAGTTGCGCCCCTGCTAGACTTCCCGCGGGGGCGCATGAAACCCATCACATTTCTTGGAGAGGGGCCACATGGGAACGTGAGTACTGACCTTTTCAGCATTTTGACCATTTTGACCATTTCAGCTTGACCTGTGACCACACATTGATTCGGTGATTCTGTCATATTGTTACGGAGCACTTTTTATATTTGTTATTAATTTTATATTTCGTGTGTACTCACATAAAACATTTCCAGACGCAGTAAAAACTTACTTCGCCAAAACAGCAAGCAATGAGGTTACAAACAATTTTTGTTCACATGCTTTTTATCATTTATTCGGTTGTTTCTCAAAACTGCATTAAAAAAACGTAGGTATTGCTACTCTTTTTTAATGTATTTTGAATGGTTGTTCAGAATCAGTGTTCTACATTTATAAGTAATGTTTATTTACAAAAAGAACTGGCCTTCAAGTGAGATTGCCGCAACACAAATTGCTTGGTGACAGATTTTCAACTTGAATGGTAGTTAGCCACCCAAATAAACTTGAAAATACTCATGCTATGGTAACCACCTTGACATGGTTTTTTCGCGGTGTTTTCATTCATCGGTAGCTCAAGCTCACTGCTGGGATTTGTTCCCACGCCCTGTGACATAATAATGTACTAAACATTACTCAATTTAAACGAATTAATTTTAATGGGTGGTTTTTATTGTCTTTAAAATACAATGTTTCTTTATAATATAAAAATATATTCAAATCAAAATGAGATGATGGTCTATCAAAATTGTGTTAGGTTCTTCGTGGATGTATTTCAATCTAGAAAAGCTGTAATATTGTCTTTTATCATGTAATCTTCATCATTGCGTATATTGGAAGGTAGGTCGTCGGTCTCCTCTTCTTCTGACTGACCCAGCACAGAGAATAAGCTAGAACGTGCACCTTCAACAACGGTCACCTTGTTAGCCGCATCTGAAGCTGCAACTTCTTCAGTAATCTTATTTAATTTCTCAGCCAATTCTTCTGCATGTATGAAGTGGCTTATATCTATTTTATCCAGTGTTTTACGAACATCATCCTCCTTGACACGTTCATTATCAATAACTTTAGCTGAAAAATCATTGTAATTTTTACATATACTACCAAAACTTATGACAGAATGGCGATCCTCGCGATCAAGTCATTAGCAAAGGATTTGATTCTCGTAGTAGGACAAGAAATAAATAGTTGCTGACTTTGGCAGTTCGTTCACGGAGACGACCCAAGCATTAGGTGTTATTTATGTAATAGAATAGAATAGAATAGAAGATGGGACCGATCAATGCTATGAAGACTGCATAAAAAATACTTTTATTAGATATCTTTTTACCAATAGGGAGAATTCTGTAGTTTTTTTACCTAGGGCGCGTCTCAGTTTACCTCGACAGCCCTCACAAGCCAACAACGCTTAACCAAGGAAACATGAAATTTGGAAATATGAATGAGTAGCCACCTATGGTAGCGTTAATGAGAACCAACACAGCTCGCTGCCACGCCGCTTTCTCAGCCGTGTTGGTTCATATTGGCGCTGTTGGCGTATTTTGAACCTATTATTCTCATAAAAACAACAGTTGTTCAACAATTTAACTTTCTATCAAATGTAACAGAAGAAGAAGAAAGGAGAATTCTGTGCTTTCTATATATTAATTCTTACCATCTTTCATCATTTCGACGAGACTGTCTGTCGAGAGTTTCTCTTTAATATGATTCACTACTTGCTCCATTACTAAATTGTCCACACTTTAAAATTTTCCAGTTTTTATGTACTTTCTCTATATTGTATTTTGTCACACTTCTGTCATCTAAGAAATTTTAATGACAAGTTCAAGACAACATCAATGTTATTTTTCTACAATTTTTTATAAAGGCAATGAGTTCGGATACTAAATAGGTGCTTACTTACCGAACGTTATATACCTAAATAAGTAGCTGATGCCGATGACTTTAAGCTCAGCCTTTGTCACCGCAGAGAGGGCTTAGATTAGAGGGTTTTAATCTGAGGTTTAGGGATCTAGACCGAAGTTCAGCCTTTGGCCGACAGACCAAACGTAACTGAAACTGTGTGTAGCGTAATTGTTAATATAACTTGGCGAAAAACTTTGTAAAGCTTTTAAGAGAGAGCTTTTTTTTTATTTTATTCTACAAACTGCGTTCCGTAGCTTAATCCACACGCTTCAAGAACCTTATGTTTTCCGGGATAGAGTAGTCTTAATGTGTTAATTCAGGGTACAGACTATTACCACAAAAATGTTTATTGTTGTTGTTGTAATCTGTTCAGCCATTTCTTCCATACAGTAAAGGCGTCACGTAAAAAAGTTTTAGGCGTCACTATGCGACCGATACTATGTCGCGCGTTTTTTGACTATTCACATTCACACGATATAATAGCGACTTATAATTATATCAATTAGGATATTTATCCTACACTAGCTGATGCCCGCGAAGCTCGGCCTTTGGCCTTGCTAACTCATCATACAAATTTATCCTCACAATTACGAACACAACAACAAAAAAATCATCAAAATCGGTCCAGGCTTTCTCAAGTTATAGCGTGACAGAAAAAATAGGGGTTCATTTTTATATATATAGATTAAATTAAATTTTCGAAAATTCGTGCAAAGTAGCGATGGCCGCTTATTCGCATTAAATTCAGACATCTTATGGATTTTTTATTTACTAGCTGCCCCCCGCGGTTGTACCCGCTGTCCTACAAGAACCGTTATTTTTTTCGGGATAAGAAATAGCTTGTGTTAATCCAGTATATAATCTACCTCCATACCAAATTTCATTCAAATCTGTTCAGCCGTTATACAAACTTGTACGGGAACAATCACACTTACTTACTTATACACAAACTTTCGCATTTATAATATTACATTACATTACACCATCAGCCAGACGTCCACTGCTGAACATAGGCCTCCCCCTTAGACCGCCACACCGACCGACAATGTGCCACTTGCATCCACCGGTTGCCCGCAACTTTCACAATGTCTATAATATTAGCGTGATTATAAAAGTGTAAAGATTGATGTAAGTAAGTCGGCGTCTTATGCAACCAAATAACAAAAATGGGACACGATATTATACAAAAATTCGATTTAGATACGATGAGAATATACAAAATAAACTGAATCAATTTGGGTGAAACGTGTTCGCTGTGGGTGTTAGCAACAGGCCGCGGGCGTAGGTAGTGTAATTACGCGAGTAATTTCGGGACTGATGCCGTGGTTTCGATCACTTTTACATTCCCGTCTCCTTTTATGCAATACGTCAATATAGTCAATTAAAGTATCCATCTCATTACTGGGGCCTTATTTGGATTTGAAGTAAGACACCCGTCTTACTTTGCTTGACTAACTTAGATATTTTGTTGTTGCAAAGTCTTGAGCTTTTAAAATGGGAATACTCACGTTAAATTGAGTCGGTTATTCCGACCTTGCGACGCGCCGCGGCCCGCAGTGCAAGGCAAGACGAGGTCGCGCGCGTGTCACGCTTAGCATTCCTTGATAAAGGTCACCGAATGTGACCGGAACTATAGTCGGATTAACCGACTAATTTAACGTGAGTATTCCCGTTTTTATTAAAACAAAATGTGTCAAAACCACGTCAGTCTTCATAGTAAAATACTTGTCACTGGCTAAATACACAGAACAAGAAGAATAGAAAAGCACCTCAGATTTAAAAATGTTCCAAACCAGCAGGCGGGAAATAATGCAGGTAGCCCTGGTTCATCAATTCAATGAGTTAGTGCTCTCTTAATGAAAATACAACAGCGGCACGCGCGATTGTTTACTCTGCATTCCGGCATGCCGCAGGCGGCAAGAGGTGGAAGCGTCGGGGGCGCCACCGCATGAGGAACATTTGGATTAAGTATGAAACTTGGGAAGGTTTAACTTGAGGTTTATTGAATATCGCTTAGTGTCGGCGAAATCGGGTAAAAGTTGATATGATTGGAACAAAAGTATTCGTCCAGTTCCACTCCGCACAACCAAAGTAGTTTGGGATCAAAACTGTAGCTGTATTTTTTAATGTCCAAATAAATTATTTGTATAGTTGGTCGGAGATTAATGGGGCTCAATCAAATTGTAAGGTTCCGTTGCAAATTGGAACCCTAACCCCCAAAGTCTGGCCTGGCCGCAAATCCAGTTATAGACGATGTCCGTCGCAGGTTCAGTGTGTGGAATTATCGTTATCGGGTGATGCTATTAAAATCAACGCTTCCATTTTCATAGAATGAAGGAAGATAGGGATTCTAAGAGGACCCTTTACTCTTTTTCTTATGCCTTGTGGCAACAAAAACATACAAACGTTCAAATACAAAGAAAATATTGTATCTATATGCGTCGTATTATTTATTTATTATTTAAAAACATAACAAAAAACAAACTAGTTAACGTCCACAACACAAAAAAAAACAGTTGGATTATGTCAAAGATCATTGAAGGTTTAATCCAAAAATTCAGGTAGGTTGCGACTACCACTTGTCTGCGTAAATAGTTAGCATTACCATTTTTCCTAAGTCCCTAATATCACACCCATAAAGGACCCGTACCGTGACGTGTTTATTCCGATAATTATTAGGTTCAGCCACCGACGCTCTGCGACCGCTAATCGTATCGCCGCGTGATAAGGTTCATGGTTGCACAAAGTCAGCCGCTGAAGCTAACAATCATCACAATACCGAAATACATACCTCAACGATACGGGCCTTGTCTATATATACTAAACTATAAGAACATAGCAACAGAGTATTCAATAGGTTTAACGTTAAATTTTTAATTATTGTGTCGTCTGTAAACGTCTGTGAAATAGATTCGTAGAACAGTCACGTTATTCACTAAATTAACAATTCAATTAATTCGCGCTAGAGATTGTTACTTCCCAATTTGCTTTCTGGTGCGGACTTGAGTTTGCACTAGTTATCTAAATGCTGTTGAGCTTCAGGGGAAGTCGGGTTACTTCGACAGCTAATTTGATAAAATAGACAGATATGTCATATTTTATTTGTGTACAAATTAGGGTCGAACGGTTTTTTTTCCTTGTTATATTCAATAATTCCTGAATTCCTGAATTCTACCTCCTTGAGTTTCTGAAACGCTTAATGCGTATATCGCGCGATTTATCAAATACATTTTATCTTCAGCCAGAACGTTAAAGGCCTCGTCCTGTAGATCAGGCGGCCATAATACCCACGCTTGGCAGGTGGCTAGGGGATCGCAGAACGCTCACTGTACTAAGAAGTTGCCGGTCCTCTGGTAGTTTTAGTCGCAGATTTAGGACATACCCGAGTTCAATATGCCAATTTATAGACTTATAAATATAATAATAGAAAACAACACGTAATTGTTTTTATTTACAAAAAAAAACTATAATGAATATCATAACTCACTCAGTTTTCATGTTCGAAATAAAAATAAAATGTCAGGTATTTATTTTCCTGCTACCCTCATTTTTTGTCTATGGTCTAATACAAATACACAGATTTAAAAAAAAACAAACAATTCTCTAGTATCACAAAAAAACATACATCAAAGAGATATATGTAGAGGTACACGTGTGGGTACAGATGGCTTTTATGGGCCAGAACCACAGTAAAATAAAATCAAATAAAATTAAAATAATGTATTCCATTTTTGAATGTTTACCAGTAAACACACAATTTTTAATTGTTTGTGAGTATATTGATCCAGCCCCGAAATTAAACTCCCACCTGAAAGAGACAGATGATTAGCTCTCAGCTCTTCGTGGGGTCGCCATGCCTTCCAATTAACGGGGGATATTACATATTTACATGAGAAACAAGCAATTTAGGAGTTTCATGCATAGCACAGTGGTATCATCTGTTGGAATTAAGGATTTTAGTAGGGCTAGATTTAGCCTCTTCAACTAATCGGCTTCATCCAGTTAGAAACGAATTCTAGTTTCATAATAAGGTATTATAATTATAATTTAACCGTCCTAGTACATAAATCAAAATATATCTAAAATCTTAGAGCCCCGCTAAGTAAAAGGGAACGCCTTTGGTCAGCAGTTTACGTCTTCGGACCGATGATGAAGTTACTTTTCGTGAAATGTATAGTTTTATTTTTCTAGCCTATTGAGAAAGTATCTTTGCCGTAGTACAAGTGTCGTAATGTTTACCAAAATTACATCCAGAGTAACCTTAATAATTGGTCACCCATGATCGCGCCCCTCACCCAGCAAGCGGTCCGTCTGTAATCACCGGTCAGCGCAATCCCATTCGAAATATTGATGTTTTGCACCCCTGCTTATGACCCACGCCACTGTACCTGTGTTTACACGTTCTTTTATCCATATTATTTAAAACTAACTGAACCCAACGGCTTCACATTTTTCATTTGAAAAAATGGAACGAGATGATGTTCGTTAGTGTCTAAATCGATAAAAAAATGTTTATTGATCTATGCTCTTAGCTCTCTACTTAATAATCCTACACAGTTTTCGGTGGGTTAATGCATTTAATGCTAATTTCAAGATAAATATAAAGTTACTGGGCTATGTAGACGGCAAAAAGCGCGAGTCGCGACGATTGCTACGCCAGATTGCTTAGTCCAATCTCTTTGACATTGTCCATGCTCTGGACATCTATTTGACATTACCAAGGCTTATCTAGGCCGATGAAGTGGAACAGGAACCTTACTTATTAAGCGTTAGTCAGCGTTACTTCATAGAAAATATTGACGCGAAGCCTGCACTCCCGGCAGAAATATTGCCATCGTTATTCTAAAGATAAACCACTGTTTTTTTATTTCCTCTTTGTGATTCCGTACCTCCAAAGGAAAAGGGGTACCCTTATAGGATTACTTCATTGTCTGTCTGTCTGTCAATCCTTTTTTCACCGGAACGCTTGTTGGTATTAAGTTAAAATTAATTTCAAATTAGTATAGGGTTGTAAATAAAACCAAAAGGTAAAAAATCAAGCTTCTAAGTCAACGTAAACAAAAAATACAGATATTATAGTCGCACATATTATTTTTACACTCGCAAATCAAAATCTATAATGGTGGTAAAATAAAACCTTAAATAAATAATATTAATTTGTGTTCGTACATCTTATTCGCCAAGTTTGATGCCGTGTTTAATCAAATAATTGTGTGTCGCCAAAATAACACGAAGACGCTGTCCAAACTAGAACGCGAATAGCTACAAATGACATCTGAATCCTTTGATATGTGACCAATAACCGACAACCGGCGGATACGAGTGCGTATTCGTCTTATTCGTGAAAAATAATCAAATATAGGCGAATAGAATAACTTGACATCGTCGTATTTGGGCAAATAACACGAATACGCGAACACGAATTGTGATGTGAAGTGCCACTATAAGGTACATCCCGTTAATATCCCGGTAAAGTCATGACATTTTGCCATAGCAAGGTCTTACAGCACAAGTAAAGGAAGAAAACTGAAAATCGTTAATTTGTAGCATTGAGCAACTCGGTACCGGCCCGAATGCCCTTAGACGGCTCTAACCTCTATTGCTCTAAGATTTGTGGTTGTAGAATTGGCCGTGACGTATGTCGATACATGAAAGAACCTTCTTTCTACTACAGAGTTAAGTCCGACATATTTTCCTTATATCAATGTTCAGAGCTTTCATAGTTACAAATCATTTTACGTAAAAAAGTTATACAGAACCTCGGTGCGTGACTCAGACTCGCACCTATCCGGTTTTTTTCGTTATAACAAATGTTGAAAAAGTGCATACGATATAGCCTAATTAAGAAATCGAGCTCGTAGGCCGAGATTTTGAGACTCGATAATGGGCCTCACAGTTCAGCGGGGTCCTCGTAAACGTGGTTTTAATCGTCACTATCGACTTTTAAAGTAGGTAAGTATTAAGAGTGAATGTGACAGATCGATTTTTTATTTATGTTAAGCCTGAGGCAGACAATGTGTGTAGTGTGTACGTACAATTTTGACATGGATATTTTTCACTTTGAGAGTTAATTAACCGATAAGAGGTTTTATTTAAAATTTATTGGTATTTATTTTGGTATTTAACCGTACAAGCTTTTAACACACGAAATGTTTATCTATATAGTTGGATAAGTTTGTTTGTATGGACACCTTTGTATTCTCTACCCACCACAACTTATACACAAATGTACCGGGGCATTCAGTTACAAGGCACAGCTATCTCACTTGCGCATTTGAAGAGAGAAAATCTCCGAAAACTGTATGCTCTGTACCTGTTTAATCATAATATCAGGAAAATGTCTAAGAAATTATTAGGTAGCCAATAAGAACGCTTGGATGCTTTCCCGCAAGATGCTCTTTCCTCCAACTTTGGTGGTTTTTTTTTGTCGTAACATCGATCTCATATTGCGGTATCTATATTATAATCTGTGTGTGGAGGCAACTATAAGGGCCTTATGTTTATTTATTAATAGACCTACAAAAACGTAATATAAAAATAATCTTAAACAAACATATAGTACACCCAATAAAAGGTCAAAACATATTATTTAAATAGGTAGAAACAAATCGTATTATTATTATGTTTATATATAGCTGCTATAGATATATATATATATAACGTTGCGGCTGCGTTGAAGACACATTTCTGATGACTACTGTAATTTACTTACCTATAAATTTCACAAGTCATCGTCATTCTGTTTCATTAATTCCAATACCCAAATACCTATTGGACCATCCATTACTGTTAGAACATACGCACGTCAATGATATCGATGGAATTTCATCTCATCTATTTGACGTAACCAGCGCTGTTTAATTATGCAAAATAATACAGCTCAAGAGTTACTCATACGGTTATATAGAGTGACATATTAGTCAGATGCTATTAGTCATTGTTTTGTAGCAACAGGCGAGTTTTGGGATAAAGCTCATTTTATTAATCATTTTTAAAAAAGAAGATTCGTGAAGAAGATAACGTGCTGATTGCGATGATTGATATGATTAGCCGCCGATGCTGCGCGACCGCGAATCGTAATCGGATTTGTCGGAATCATCGGCGGCTGAATCATCGCAATAAGAACTTCATGGTAAGGACCCTGTTGCATGAACCGAGTTTAATCATTATTCCGTATACTATAGAATCTTCTATAAAAATGTTTTATATTTTTTTTATTAATATCCGGTCGTGGACTTCGATCTATTATTAGCTGATGAAGTTTTTGAATGAGCTTTTCATTTGGCATTCAATCAAAATGAAATAGAAGCTTACAACTATATTTCACTTTAATTTATTTACTACATTACAATACTTTTTTTTTTAGCGGGCAAGTGCCTTTCTTAACTAAGCAAAATACCTAAACTACTTAACCTACTAAAAAAATCTGTATTTCTGTATTTTTTCCGTATTATGGGACCAACCCTAAAATCGAGAATCGTACATTGTATCGAATGTCATTGACGTTTTTCTATGGAACAACTGTTTTTTTCTCTCTCGATATCAGGGTTGGTCCTATATTAAAATTTCAAATAATGATGAGTACTATGAGCTCCTTTCGGCTTAGCATCTCCTTTCCTTATAATCCTCTATACAATTATTGGCAAACATTCTTCACTAGATTTATAAATTCTCTTTGATGTCATCGAAAAGTATTCTCAAGAAAAACCGTCTGTCGTCAATATTTATGTGAATATTTCACTTTGCTGGTCATTTTGATATTGCGTGGTTTTGCTATCAACATATTATTCTGCGAAATGTCTCCTGCGATACCTACCATATTAAAAATGTTAATTGTGTGAGCGATAGAGAACGTCAGAACTCATTGTTCTGACGTTCAATGTTCAGAACAATGAGTTAATGAATCTATAAAGTTATTTATGCCAAATATAATTATTTTAATGATATTTGGCAAGAATAAATATATGTTAATAATCTATGTTATTCCTGCCAACTTAATGATATTTGGTGGGAATACGTTTATGAAGGCGGATGTAGACTATCTCTTGCCTGTTTACCCAAGAACTAACTGTACAGAATAGTGACTCCAAATTTGTTTAAAGATTCTTCTAAAATTATTATTTTCTACTCCTATAATAGAGTAATGGCGCAAACCTGTGATGCTTGCGTCTGTAGCTACATTTATATTTGGCAAAATATAAAGTTGTAGCACGGAGACTCTTTGATATGGTAAGTAACCGATCCATAGAGAGGCTAACGTCTTCGAGTTAGCATAAACTTAATGGGCTCTTACCTTTCTATGCTCTAGGTAGAAGCGTTAAGTAAGCTGAGTGGGAACAAACACTCGAGTACACACAAACTTTCGTTTGTTACTACTGTCATCAAATTTAATAGTAGTAGAAGGATTATTTAATTTCAGTTCTATCTAATTATAAAATAACAACTACATAACTACAAAAATGTTTTTATTTTATAAATTAGGTTTACCATACTGTATATTAATTACTACCGCATCTACATCATAGGCCCTAATTCAATAAAATAAATAATTTAGTAAATCCTTTTCTCAAAGTAGTTTTTTGACGAATTACGTAACTAATTATTATTGAACACAAACTTCTGTGGATCTCTTAGCACACTAATATTATAAATGCCTAAGTTTGTGTCTAAGTGTGTTAGTGAATAATCCAGATGTAAGTATGTAAGTGTGTTTGTTGTGTTTGTGTTATTAGCACACTAATATTATAAATGCCTAAGTTTGTGTCTAAGTGTGTTAGTGAATAATCCAGATGTAAGTATGTAAGTGTGTTTGTTGTGTTTGTGTTATTAGCACACTAATATTATAAATGCCTAAGTTTGTGTCTAAGTGTGTTAGTGAATAATCCAGATGTAAGTATGTAAGTGTGTTTGTTCCCGTTCAACTCTGTAACGGCTGAACGGATTTGAATGAATTTAGGTACGGGGGTAGCTTATTCCCTGGATGAACACAGGCTTTAATCCTGGAAAAATATTCGATTTCTGTAGAATAGCGGGTGAAACCGCGGGGCGCAGCTAGTAATAAAATAACTTGTTAAAATAATTGCACGCGATTTTAATGAAAAAGTCATATAAATTCATTCTTTCATTCTCTCTTCTGATTTTTTAACTCATAAGGATTGGGATATATAAGACATACTGTCCCAGTTTAAAAAAACTATCCTATATACTGTGTTTTAAACTTTTATCACTCAAACACATAGATCCCCACTAGGTTTTATATTGTCGGGCATGATGAAATGGACATCTAACACCCGGACCAGAGCAGATATTTAAAAGAATTATTCAAATATATACCTGGCCGGAAATCGAACCCAGTATCTCCAAAATCCAGAAACCGGTGTGAAGTTCGCAGCCAACTCTAGCAGCCAAATCCGAACAAATTAAGTTTTTTTTTTGTGATGACAACGCGATTGTAACCACTTATACTAAGTATCTAACTGCTATAAATTTATTTGAAACAGCTTGCAATGTGTCTAGTTTATAGGCCAAAATTAACTGTAACTTTAACCTTAACCATGAAGTTTAGCCATCATGTGTTATCCCTCATTTTGACCATAGTAAAATGGCGCGACACATTTTTCTGCTTGACAGGAGTTTTAACTGCAGCTATGAGTGTATTTTAAAGTTAGCCTAAATAGTAACATAGAACTGTAACATTTTTATAGATCTGTATTACATTATAAAACTACAACACAAATACAATAAAAAAATAATTATTTCCAACATTGACCTTAAAAATATATGTGGGCTTCGGATGTTATGATGACCAGTAATATATGTGACAATGAATCTATTTAAATAGAAATAGAAATTTGAAAGCTTCTTGTGTGGGTGTTTGGTGATTTATGAATGGGTGTGAGAATGTATGTGTTTGTGTATCATATGCGATACATAAGTCCTCGTAAGAGTCAGGGTTCACAGAGATGGGGTATGCAGAGATGAGATGAGTTCGCCGGTTGTGTGTGTGTGTGATTCTGAACTACACAGTCACCTCAGGACTGAGAGCAAATTCTCAGTTTCTTGGTAGGAAAAGATGGTGCAACCCGGCCATAAACTTCAAAAAGACAGCACGTATATCATATGATGATGAGATATCGCGCGCGCTGTGTCCGAGTGCGACTTACCCTATCACCCGACTCGAGAGGATCCCAGAGTGGTTTACAAAAGCACATAAAAATTGATTACTGGCCGTAGCAAGAAAATGCAATCTGGCTCGCCCCCAACACCAAGCCTTAATAGCTTGCGGCGGTTATTTTAATATTTTATTACACTTGACGCCCTCCCAATCGATATGTGCCTCAAACGGGGGTATTTTACCCCCTCCGTTGCGGACACGTTACGTGATATTTCGATTTTGTTAGAAGCCTACCTATGAAGTGAAGAACACAACAAGTAAAGAGAGCGTATGAAATGATATTTTCATTCTATCAGCCCACGGTCCATTATTGTACGCTGAGATTTTTTGGACCTGGAAAATGAAGCGGGTCCGTGGAAATAACAAACAAATAGAATTTAACTCCGATTCTACATGTTATTTGCCATCGTAACGTTTTAGGCATAAAAAATCTATAAATCTTTATTAATGACAAGTCGTAACGCCACAGAAAAAAATTAAAAGGGGCGATAGAGCACTTTCCTTTCATGGTAATGGTGGCTATTAAAAAATAATTATCGTGAGCACAGTGGGTTGCGGGCACGCAAAAGTGCAAATTTGATTTGGAGATAAGGGCTTTAAAGTGGACTTTAAAGCGGAGCTTATGCACAAGTTACTGTGGACTTTCCCCAGAGAATTATACTGCAATTTTCAACCGGAAAAAATCGTTTACCATTTGGAAAATATAAAAAGATTGGTTCAGTTTAATCGCGCGAAAGTAACATCGAAAACAGGTGTACACTTTCACGTTTATTTATTATGCAATAGCTGCACCCCACGGTTTCACCTGCTATTCTACAGAAACTGTATATTTTTCCGGGATACAAAGTAGCATATGTGTTAATCCAGAATGTAAGCTACCTACATAACAAATTTCATTCAAATCCGTTCAGCCATTACAGAGTTGAACGGGAAAAAACACACTTACATATACTTACGCACTTACACACAAACTTTCGCATTTATAATATTAATGTGATGCATAATAGTACAAAAGGGAGGGGATTAGGATAGTGTGATGTCAAGTGAAATTAGTTCTGAGTAACTTGCTTAACTTTGCTGGCAGGTAAGCAATAAACACAATGTTACTGGTTCTTAGTGCTTAGTGGATAGTGACATAATTTCGTAAAAATCATTTTCACAAAGAACGGCTACAGTTTAAAAGAAATTTCCCCTTTAAAATCGAGGGTACTTTACGATAAAATCATAATTCAAAAACTTGAGCTCCTTAAAATTATCAGCAAAACGCGACCTCCTACAACGTCGTAAAAATTGCGTAAACAAGTTTTTATTCAGCCACTTCACGGAGCTATTACTTCTATTTAAATAATATAACAGGATCAGCTTTGTCACAGCAAAAAAAACACCTTTCTTTTAACAATCTACCTACTCATTTAAAACAGAATATTCTTCGTTTACTTTTCCCCTCGACATCTCCGGTGTCGTCGATGATTACCGTAAACATAGTCTGCGTAAAAAAACCGTTTAATTTGGTCGGATGCTGACGCGGCGGAGTTGTTTTAACCTGATGAAAGGATAACAACGCGTAGCCCTTAGGCTGCGTGGAAAAATGCCGAAACATTGAAAATTCTTTTAGTCGAGTCCTTTGATAATACGCACAGTCTACGTCTATCTATCAAACTGTATTTGGTACCTGTCTTAGATACCATGACAAGGAAAATAAATTGAAAATGTATACTGCATTTTGGTACATGACGAGCTACGATGTAATGCCATCGGACCGCTATATTAGGTATTACAATTACAGCTTTACCTTTTGTTTGATCTACAATTTTTTATTTTTTTTATTGTTAACAGATATATATTACATTATATTATATATATATATATATATATATATATATATATATATTTGTTATGTTCTATATAGACTTTTTGGCGAGTGAAAGTGAAATAATAACGTCGCAGCATTACGTTATATTCCAAATTCAGTGTATTTTAACTATTCGTGTGTAATCATAAAAGTTCCAGTCAAAACTTTTTTTTAAATATTGTTCTCTATGACGACACGAGCAAGTCGCTCATCTGATATTAAGCGTTCACACTTGCCCATAATAGTTCAGTAAAGTGTTCGCTACTATGGACCACAGAAACACCGATGCTGGTTCGATTCGTAAAGTATATTGACGTATCAAAAATAAAAGAAACAATATTCAAATATAAAAATAAAACAATATAAAATCCTTATAAAAAGAAGATGGCCAGTATCAAAAAAGGAGTTCGTCTCAGCTACATTTCTTGGGCTTGACTTGACCGTGACATACTTTGCTTGACTTTGGCTAAAACGATATAAATGTAAAAGAACTCACATTATAAATTAATGATGGAGTTTACGATTTCAGCGCACTGCGGTACTCAATTTTATTTTCGCAAGGAGACGTAAAGTAAAACATATTTGCACCTCTTTAGGGCACAAAATTGTGTGCTCATACACTGATATAAGCAATATAAGTAAGCAAACACACGCCGTAAGATTCCAATAGCATCTGAGGTAAAAGGAGCGTTATCTCACACGTACAAAGATTTTATATACGTTTTAAACTAAAATTTATTTTTGTGATAGTGATAATAAAAAGCATTTAAAATAATCACATAATTTTTAATTTGTTTTTTTTTTTGGGAATAAGTATATTAAGAGGGTATTACGAAAGAAAGATAGTGATATACACTTTCGCGCGCAGACGAAAAGAGATGGCTTTAGCGCGCGCTAGTCAAAAAACCAGATAATTGCTAATTACACCTAAACCAGGAAATCAACCTTAATTCTGTTCCATGCAAACCTAGATATTATTATTACCTCATATTCAAGATTATCACTTGAATATAAACTATGGATTCCGAGAGCCAGCGAAAAATGTGTGTAAATCAAGGTCTTTTCAATGTTTTTTTTTTTTTTTCAAGGAAATGTCATGTAATAAACGCCATACAATACTAGATGACAGAACCAAAAAAAAACATAAATATCCCAAAATAAGATTTTTAATCTACATAACTAATGAGGGGCATTAAATAGAAAAATCACGTCTCTATCTAAGTAGGCCGTTAACATTATTATTATGAAAAAATAAACAAAAAACTTGAATACTTTCATTCCAGGCATAGAGTAACGACAACAAATGACAACCACATAAGTTAAAATCGGTGAAGCCGTTTATGCTCGGTTTAATTTAAACATATAAATATACAGACCTACAATAGTTGTAGCTTGTTTGTATTTTTGTTAGTTAATAAAGGCAATTGGCCGGAAAAAAACACCATCATGAGCCGAAATACATCCACTGCTGAATTTAGGCCTGTATTAGAGCGCCACATCGAACGACACTGGTCGATTCTCTTACCACTAGTTGCCAGCGGTAAAAAAAAACATTTTATAATATCTTGGTACTGCACCTGGGAACTAGCGAGCGCAAGAACCGAAACCTCTCATAAGCCGGTAGCGCATCAGTAGCACAATTGGTTGTTTACTGTAGAACCGCGGGAAGTCTCGACCACCTGAACAAACAATACACCTACTTTAGCTCAATACATAATCCACTTCAAACCTGATACATCTATCCTGATACAATTCCGATGAAGGCTGCAGACTGCAGACCGCAGACGTAATTTCAATCATAAACATTCAATGAAAAAAAGTCTACAATAAAACCCTCAAGCAGTCTTACATGTAGATAATTCATTGGTAGTTAAAACCACCTAATACTCAAAGTATCACATGTCTATCACGTGATGTAGCTTTTAAGGAGTTTTTTTTTTTCTGAGAACGAAGACTATTTATTTTAAATAAGTCACAAAGAACATTTTTTATGTATGGTCTGAGTAAGAAATTTTCTTAGTGAGAAAAGAAAAATAGAAAGAATTGAAATGAAAAGAGACGCAAAATTAACTTCAGTCCTATCAGAATAGTTAAGTTTTTTTTTTTTTTAATAGTTAATTTAGAAATCGATACTCATGACTCCCTTTTGGGATTGCAGTTCCGAAATTCGCCTTACATTCATTCATTCACAGCTTTATTTTAATGCAAGTAAGATTCAAAATAAGGCTTTCAGTCCGCAGCTGTCGGAAGAGTACCTTTGAGTAGAGGCTCAAATATTTATTTTAAAACAATGCCTTTGATATTTCTAAGGTGTTTGTCCACAAACAGTTTCAGACGAGGAAAAAATTGTAAACTTTGTGCTCGGAATCTACATAATTTATCTGAGAGCCTGCATTTTATGAAAATTAAAGGCAAATATTTTTCGTCCGGAATGACTTTCCGGTGGTTGTTACTCCGGCAGTGGACTTTACGTTTGATTATTTTTGACCGACTTCCAAAAAAGAGGTTCTCAATTCGATTGTTTTTTTTTAAATATTTGCTACAACAGAACACCGACGCCTCTGAACTCCGACATTTATTAACCTATTTAGAAAATATAAGACGATCGAAGCCCAGCACGCTTCGGTCAAAATACTTCTATAAAAAGTACATAACTCGACTGCCCAATAAGCAAAGTAATGTTTTTGGGGTGTATGTAAGTATGTATCTTTATATGTACCTATATAACTACCTGTAGCTACGGCTTGATCGATTTTTATGAGTGACGTGTCGTTTGATTCCTCTTTTTGTCCCGGATTGTCATAGGCTAGAGAGTGTCATAAGCTACATTTGCAGTTTTATTTTAATTTTTATACATAGTAATGCTTGTGGTACATTGCGCTAGGTGCAAGCTAGGCACTACCTTGAGATCGCCATTGGGATAGCCTGGCCACAGTCCCCACAGCGCTTACCTCCAACTTTACAAAAACACAAGCAATCCATCGATCGATCAATGAGCATGCTACATGGAACCGGGATTTGCTTTAGATGCTTATAACCTAAGTACCTACTGAAAAAACGAAAACAAAATAGCGAAGAGCCCCATTATTAACATTCAACGAACGTCCTAGATCCACGCCTCAAAGACGTATGCAAAGATACGTCAACAATCGATATTTTTTCAAACTTTGGAAACAATCATCGAATCACACCGAAGGCTTTCCGTCGCCGACGCGCCCTGAATCTTAATAAGCCCATTCTTTTATCTTGAGCCCTAACGTCGAGAGTAACTCAGTGTGGATGAAAAACTATAGCTAACGCATTTCGACTACGGATTGCCTACTATATTATTTTACTGCATCTTTTTTTTTAAATTATGGCTATCGTGCCAGAAACAGTTTTCACGCGATACGGATATTGAGTATTCACTGATAAAACTGGTAAACATTGAAATACACGATAATCCAACTTCTAAATGCCTGTCTATATAGGCATTGTAGTGGTAGGACTCTTTTGCAGACCACACTTTTGCCAGTTTTTCAACCGCCAAGCAGTAGGGCGCAAACATTTCTGTGTTCTAGATTGAATGGCAATGTTTCTAGCGAAATTACTGAACATAGAGATTTAACAGCCGGCTTCCAATTCAGCAATCTCGTTCGCACTTTTTCAACATAATATTTTAATATAAAAATCACAGAGAGGAAAAAAAAAACATTTAATATCTTTATAATACCGTGATAATACGGTAATATAATACCAAAGTTTTACAGCAATTTTAATGTTATTACTTTTTAATTTGGCGAAGGAGAAAGGGGAGGCCTACGTTCAGCAGTGGAAGTCTTCTGGCTGATGATGATGTGAGAATAAAAAAACTTGAAAATATATATTCTTTTTCTCCTTCGCCAAAATAAAAAATGATAACATGAAAATTGCTACAAAAAACTGGCATTATTAAAGATATTAAATGATCAATTATTTTTTTATTTCCTCTCTGTAATTTTTATATTAGAACATGTTGAAAAAGTGCGAACGAAATAGCGAGAGAGGAGGAGGAGTTCAGTGACAACACACGTGCAGAAGAATTATATATGATTACTAGCTGCGCCCCGCGGTTTCACCCGCTATTCTACAGAAATCGATATTTTTTCCGGGATAATAAAAGTAGACTGTGTGAATCCAGTGTGTAAGCTACCTCCTTATCAAATTTCGTTCAAATCCGTTACAGAGTTCAACGGGAACAGACACACTCACATACTTACCTACTTACATTGAAATTCAAATTCAATTCTTTATTTGCTCGTTAATGGGACATACTTACACACAAACTTTCGCATTTTTAATATTAGTGTGTTATAAAAGATAAAGACGTTCTATGCCGAAAACAACTTACTATATAAATAGTATTAGTAATAGTGCAGAGAACATAATTTTGAATTAAAACCGCAATAATTGCATGCCATAATGTTATTAAGGAAATTCTTAATTTTAGCAACCAATTAAGTTATAATATTATAATAACATATAATAACTTGGTGCTTATACAAAATTTCGGTAGAAATCGCATAGCAGTAACTCTACTGCGCCATTCTAAGCAGAGGGAAGACAAGGCCTTTTTCTCAAGGCCTGCAAATCCGCTAGGCGCGAAGCCATTTTCCACGCTCGGTAAACTTAGAAACTGGGCCAAAGTAGGCTTTTGCGAAATATACAGGAAATTCCCTACCCTCCCTCCACTATATTACGTGCTGTAGAACTATTTCCTCGAAAACTTCCCCACGTGCCGCAGAATAAAATGTAAATCCGTTAGATAGAACCATTTCTTATTAATATTTTTAACTAAGCTTAACCTTTTATTAACTGCGTTTACTTTTGTTTTAAACTTGGTTTCCAAGTGACTGCGTTCGGTAGATTACTCCTGACTCTATCTTAGTTTGCATTTTACTGCTTTAAGGTAATCTCTCATTTCTGAAGAACCTGTTCAAAAAGTATTTCTGTACTGTTTCGGGTTTAACTGTTTTTTCGGGTAGCTGTTTCGGGGAGGGTTAGGTTTTGGGTTAGGTACCCCTGCCTACTAACGACTTATTAATTGCTTGAGGCGAAATTATTAAATAGTTTAGGTTCTGAATATTAAATGTATAATTAAATTACCCATTCTCCAATTTTCTTTAGTAATTGAATAGAGCTGTATTGTTGAATGTTTTTAATGAAAGTTCTTAATTAATACGCTCACTCGAAATCACAGGGTACCCTGGCATGTTCAGACATATTTTTTTTGCTCGGTGACGAGACGAGCAAGTCACTCACCTGATGTTAAGCGTCACGCTTGCCCATAACAGTTCAGTGCCACCCAGAATTTTGAACTTCAACAGTTCAAAACTATGCGCGGCAATGCAGTGCGCTCGTCACCCTGAGATGTTAGATGTAAAATCTCTGTATGCCCAGTAATTACGCTGGAAACATTGCCCTTTCATCCGGAACACAGTAATGCTTGCACACTACTGCTTGGCGGTTGAATAACTGGCAAAGGTGTGGTACTTCCCCAGGCGGACTCTGCAAGAGAGCCCTATCACAACATTAATAACGACGAGAATAAAAACCTATATCACATAACAAAAGGTAATTTTTAGTTACTAATATTAGGTTAACGTTTTGTTTTTGTTATCAACTTAATAATGCACAGAATGCGGTCATTGATAATGCATAATCTTGTGGACGTTCGTACATGAGGAGACGCAAATTGCTGAATAGAAGATTCTCGACTCTCGTCATCCGCTTTAAGTCGCCGACATACGAGATCGAATCGTAAACGTAAATCATCAACAAATCGTATTTTTGTAAACTGTACAAAATACTCAATACTTATGTTAGTTCAGACACCCATGCTATCTCATAATTGGATAACCAACAGAAATTACACATTACACTCACATTTAGAAACAGGCACCTTACTGGGTGCACCACCAATAACAGGAGACCACATCATCACACTAATATTATAAATGCGAAAGTTTGTGTGTAAGTATGTGAATATGTAAGTGTGCTTGTTCCCGTTTAACTCTGTGACGGCTGAACGGATTTGGATGAAATGTGGTACGGAGGTAGCTTATTCCCTGGATTAACACATAGGCTACTTTATCCCGAAAAAAATAACTGTTCAGGTAGAATAGCAGATGAAACCACGGGGCGCAGCTAGTGCACATATAAGTTCAACTAGACTATATAAATTAGAAATATTTATGTTCTACATAAAAAGCACAAAAGTGTTACAAAACTTGTAACTGGATCGAATTGAGCTTGTGAATGGTACCTATTGTGTATCCAATTGTTACCCCTGTAAGTAGTTCCCCTGTTCCCGTGTTCGATTAGTTATTCAAAGGGGTAGAGTTGCCAACAACGTGCTCATAATCTTTTCGCGCCGAGAATCGCTCTCCATGTGAAAGTGTCCATGTAAATGTTGGTGTTTTATTTCAGCTCCAGATTTGCGAGACCGACGGTATAGAAGAACTGAGCGACGAGGAATCGCCGAGTGGAGGCCGCCGCCGCCTTGTGGTTGTGAAAACGCTATGGCGCGGTTGCCATAACGATATCAAGTGAGTACCTTTAATTTAAGCGTAGTACAAATATAAAACGAGTACTTAACCAATACTGGCCTCTGGCCGATCTGGATCTTTCTGGTTGCTCAAGGTACGAGTACATTTAGGGGCGGATCGTGAATTTGCGGAGCCCTGGGCTAATACTACTTAGGGACTTACTCATTATTCGACTAATTACCATTTTGTCAAGAAACTGTTTTCTGTAGTGATATAGGTATATGGTAACGGAAAAAAAATAGGACGATAAAACATTTTCTTTATTTAATATGATTTGTGTTTATGTATAAGGCCTTCGTGTACGTTGTGCTGAGGGCTTGTTGTATCCACGGGGCCCTTTGCTGCAGCCCAAAAAGCTCTTAAGTAGATCAGCCCCTGAGTACATTACTATCGTGGCAAAAGAAAAAATATCATTAAAAAACCACCAAAATACTCGACTGCAAAATGTAAGCTATGTCACTCCGGACGTAAAGATAATCCAACGGTACCCCATTCGTAAATCGGTCAAGCTAAGCTTCAGAAGGTAAAACTCACAATCATACATACTTATAAGCGTACTTGCGCACACCCCAAAAACATTGCCCTCATTCTTGGGCAGTCGGTTAAAAATACTGATGGACGAACGTGAAAAATGTGAGTTGAAACTAAATCGAAGCACAGAAAACGTGAGTCCATCAATACTTTGACAGTGGAAATTCACAGAACATAGCTAGTATGCAATAAATGAATTGATTGATTGACAAACCCGCAGGCTTAGTTGGTAGCGTGACTGGCTTTTAAGCAAAAGGTCCGATTTCCAGCCAGGTTTTTTTTTTAAATTGTGAATTCAAATATCTGATCCGGGTGTGTCAGTGCCTTGCTGAGTGTCCCATGCACTGTCGTGTACAATCCTATAGTATTATATTTTTACATGTATTATATACGTCAGTGGTTCCATGGCATGAATTTAATTTAATTTGACTTTTACTCAGAAATAGAATTGATAAATCCTCCTAATACTGTAGTTTTTTGAGGGAGACAACAAATGCCTAATATAATTATACAGTGATATAATATAATAATAACATTGTTAAAAATTGTAGCAAGTTGACGAGTCCATAATGGAAGCATTCTTAACTTTTTTTATATTTCGTAATTGTTAAGAATGCAACTGTATGACAATAAAGAATATTCATTCCATTCATTCATTCATCCACAACACAGAGAATCCTGTTGGGGAGCTAAGAGTGTAAATGTTATGTATTTATTAAAATGTATTTGTTAGAGCGGCGTTTGCTCGCGAAGCGACGTGGGGCGCCGGTCTCAAGCACCCGCAACTAGCGCGCGTTCTCGGCCTCAGCTTGCTGGAGCCGCCGTGCGCTGCGCTCGACCGCGGGGAGGCCTCCTGCCTGCCGGCCATACTCAGGAGAGACAAGAAGTTGAGGTAGCATACACCATTTTTTTACCCGACTGTGTGAAAAATTAAGATTGTGAAGGTGCAATTAGCAAATTTACCTGCCACGGGCGTTGCTGAAGCGTGGCGCTGAAGGCTTCCGTGCGTTCCCTTAGAGATCCCGGCGCCCTTGGTCAAGCACCAAGACAGGCCACAGGCCACATAGCCTGGCTGCACCCTAAAGCAGTCGTACATCTTATGAAGATTTATCCCCGGCAAAAAAAGGACAGTTTTTTAAACGAGCTTGGATAACCCTTGGATGTTTTCTTTATTTTCAGCTACTCCAGTTTGATACACATATGCTGTCAGATTGCAGCCGGCATGAAGTATCTGGAATCATTCGAATTAGTGCATCGCGATTTGGCGGCCAGGTAGTTTTTCTTTATTTTTGTAAAATTCTGCCAGATTGACCATCTTTCTTTCCTGTATTACAATTTGTTTTATAATTTCATTGTCGTTTCGTAGCTATGACGTCGTAGGTCCTACCGCGTATCAGACTCGTAGCGATTCTGTAGAACTGCTACGGGGTATAGTTTTTGTAGTTATTCATCTGTGTCATTATTATAATGAAAATCTCCAATTGGTTTTAGTCAATGGGCCCGTTAAATCTTCGAGAGGAACAGAAGCAAAATTCTTCGCGAGAGTTAGAGCCAAAAATATATTTTCTAATAACTAGAATCATGTTGTACCTATTTGTTCTCATTCAATGCGATCAACCTTAAGGAAACAATTTTTACTGCTTCCCCCGGTCAGCTATAAATTTCACACGTTCTCTTTCCATTTTAATGAAAGAGACAGTTTTTTTTTTGCGAGTCTTTTACATACTTCTCCACCAAAAGAAAAATAAACAACATGAAAACGGCTTCAAAACATAGACCTGTTATTCTAAAGATATCTGACAGTTTTTTTTTTTTTTATACCGTATTTTAAACTGAATCAAATTGCACGAACTGTATAACCTTTAAGGGTTATGTCGACTACGTGTATGGATATAAAGTATTGTTATGCAGGCCGTACACACTCGCCGAGACTCCTCGTTAGCACCTGATAGCGACAGTGTACTAGACGCTCTTTCTTAAAGAGTCTGCTTTCTTCTCTATGAAAAAGTTTGGTGATCTTTGGACGGGTTATACAGAGCCGATTGAGGATATTTAGTTGTACAACTTATACGTTATTCCTTCATTTTACAAAAACGTATGACATTGTATGCATACTATAATCTTATAATCACCATTTCATACCAATTTTTGTTTTGTTATTTTTTTCCTTTTTTATTTACTTTTTTGGGGGGTTTTGATTCGCCCTATATCTACTGTACTAAATTAAAATAACTTGTGCGTAGGAACGTGACAGTCACTGACGAGTTGAACGTGAAAGTATCCGACTACGCAATGTTCTGCGAGGAGTTTGTGGCAGACTACCACGTCATGTCTGACGGGACGAGGCTCCCCCTACGCTGGATGGCTTGGGAGAGCCTGCTTATGGTGAGTCATGACTTTATAAACCATGCACATCTTATCTTGAGGTCCGCGGCGAGTCTAGGAACGATCCGCGGAAGGAACTACAGATTAAGTAACAGCTACCTCGATGAGAAGTGAAGCTGGTTTTGATGGTTCTTGGCGTGAGCAAAATTGTCTATTCGTTTATGACGTCATCGTACCGAGAGCGGTGATAGGGTGTCCGCTGATTTTTGCGCCGCATTATCGTAACATGATTTCGTGGTTAAAACGAAACCTAAAGATAAATATTCAACGATCAACTGAAGATTCTAAGTTACCAATAAAACCGTACTAAAATAAAATTCTGGACCGATTTACAAACAAGCGATCATTCACAAAAACTCATCAAATTACTTTATCGTTACGACTAAATTTCTCAAAAGTACGAATGTGAGTGATGACGTGCTTTCCATATGTATCAGTTCTATAAATGACTAGATGGTTGACCTGCAGAATCAAAATCAGAATATTTTATTGCAAAAACTGTGTACAAAAGGTGTTCTTGTTAATAATTAAATAATTCGTTTCAACAGCTTCCCCATTGCGGGCGTACAATATTTAACATTTCAATAGTATTAACATTACCTAGCTACTATAATTTAATTATCAGCCTTACCTAAACTATTAACCTTATTATAAAAATACTTATTTACATAATTTGTTTATTGTCTATTGAATGTGAAATTTAATTATCATCAAAATATTCCCTAAGTTTGTAATAAACTTTTGATATTAGCCATGTCTTTAATTTAAATTCAAACTGGGATGTTTTTAATGTCTTCAATTCTGTGGGCAAACGATTATAAATTTTAATACCAGTATAAAATGAACTATTGTAGAACGTAACATTGTTTACTTGACGAATGTTTACTTGCACGAGTGCTAGAAATAGTCTGGTAGAAGCGGGTCAATCAATTGCGTGCCAGTGGTCCATTGCCGAGGCTTATCGGAAGTTGTTGATACAATTACGATGCAGTTACGCAATGGATGAATATGGCGCAAAGTTGTTGCGTGATCGCAAGATTAGAAAGTGTCCAAGAACTCTGTCCAAAACCACTAGTGGTGTAAAGCTAGATATTCTATGACCAAGTAGTGTTGCTCGACTGTGTTAAAGACAACGAAACCAAAAATTCCAACAATACGAAATTAATTATCATCATCATCAGCCAGAAGACGTCCACTGTTAAACAGGGCCCCTTAGAGCACCACACCGACCGACAACGTGCCACTTCCATCCACCGGTTGCTCGCGACTTTCACAATATCGTCGGTCTCCCTAGTGGGAGACCTGCCTGCCTACGCTGCATCTTCCGTTTCGTGGTCGCCACTCAAGAACGTTTCTTGCTCAACGGGTATCGGTTCCTCGAGTTATGTGTCCTGCCCATTACCACTTCAGCTTGCAAACTCTGAATGCTATATCGATGAATTTCGTATAGTTGGTTGTTTTTAGTAATTATTTTTTTCCTTAAAAATCACAAACTAACCAGTTTTTTTATTTTTTATATTGAGCTCTATCATACGTTTGGAACCTAACTAAATACTTAAACAAAATATTTCTTTTGATCACTGTTTGTATTTCTTTATTGTTCACACGAGAAATTAAATACATACGACAAAAAATCAACTTAAAACTGGTGTAACAACTGCCGGCCTTATCACTTAAAGCTATCTCTTCCAGACAACCTAAAAATGAAAATATGTATACAAATAAATAACGCGTTACGCTCGAAGCTAAAAGCTGAATAGCTTTTTCTACTGTGGCAGAGCACTCGAGCAAACACGTACTGACAATCAGGGCTCTTATTCTCTTTTGCCATAACTAGCTTGTTACGCGCCATGTTAAGTTTACTCCGTGTTAGTCGCATGAAACGGTATTCTCTATGTTTCTTAAACGCGCGATTCTTCACGTCGTGGCACGATTATGAGACGCGTTTAAGTTTAGAGCATGTTATGACGTCACGCGTTATTGGCAAGTTGTCTCATGTGCGATAGAGAATAACGGCGGACCTACGGTTAATGGATACACGTTGCGTTTGCATGAAGCTATAACGTGAAGTGGCGAGGGTAGCTTTTGTTGTCATTAATTATATTTAGAAAGTACCAGAGTATTACGAAAAAACTGCGGCCAGAACCATCGAAGGACGGGCAACAGCGTCCTTTGTAAGTGGCGATCATTCCGCGATTCACAAGCCGCCTGCCAAACGTGGAGATTATATCCTACCGACTGCGCCAAATGAAATGTATGAATAAAATACAGACTATCGCAGAATGGTTTATTTGTGTACTTTGGCACATTGTTACAACAAGGAGGTAGATTGGTATTCTATTCAATATCAATAACTTAAATAACATTAAACAGTAAATAAATTAAAATAAACTCTAAGTAAAAATAATCATGAATATATATACAACTTAAAACTAACCCTAATCTAATAAACCGCTACCAGAAGGCATCGTGCCCAAAATGCTGGCCGAATTGCCGCGTTGAATAGCGATGGCGATTCTTTGGGCAAGGTAGAGGCCAGCATTTTGGTAACGAGATGCTTCGACCAGGTAGATTAACATAATGATTTAACTACCCCCATTTTATCTAATACATTACAGTAACCCACCCTTTTTCTAAGGAGGAGGCGTTTGTTCAGCAGTGGACGTCTTCTGGTTGCTGATGATGTTTATATATAGAATATCATCTGACCTTTTCTCCCGCTATATTTGAGGTCCTTAACTCGTCTTGAACTTCCAGAGGGCGAGACAAAAAGAAGCAGCGTTTGTAGATTCTGTAATCTCCGATCGAGTCGGGGAATTATGAATTCCCGCCGCGAGCTCTTGATCCTGCAAAATATGCAGACTTGAGAAGCCTTTTGCATTCATGCCTTTTCACTGCATCAATTTTCACATTTTTACCTCGCATCTCAATGAAAAACCGCGAAGGAATTTGAATAAATGTCTATAGACAACAAGCATTTGGAAGCGAAAAAAAATCGGTTGATTGTCTGAATATTTTGCCAAAAAACTGGTAGGGCTTACTTTTTGACGGTTAGCAACGCCTCGCCGTTTTGACCGCATACAAATCACATATTCAAATCAAACCATATTCATATATTCAAATATAATATGAAATCATATATTTTCCGGAATAAATAGTAGCCAATAGTAATATTTAACTGCACTTTTTAACTATAGTATGTAGTATTCACTTTTTAACATAATGTACATACAGAATTAATTATGTGTATATGTCAAAAATACAGAAGCAAAAACAAACATGAAAAATTGCAATACAATTAAATATTTAACGAAAATGGTATGAGTACTAATGCACTTATAATTTGACACAAAACTGATCGATAAATGATGGTTATTATTGTTCTTTTTCATGGTATAATTGAATTGTTATATTTTATTTTAGGGCATGTTTTCACCGGCCAGTGACGTCTGGTCTTTTGGAGTGACTGTTTGGGAAATACTCACTTATTGCTCGGCCAAACCATACGACGAAATGAGCGACGATCAGGTAATATAACCTCATAATTAAATTATCGATCATATTAATGCTAATATTTATGTGCTCAACAACTGACTACAAGTCACCTTATTCATCAAAGGAGATGTGCTCACTGGAGCGCACAACCAGACACACACCAAACCAGTCAAACAAAACCAGACACAACAGACGCACAACCACACACACACCAAACCAGTCACACAAAAAATCTGCTTATAGTCCAACTGATCGCAGATATAGTAACAGAAAAAACAAAATAAAAAAATTATGCAAAATAAGACTATGACAGCACAGGAGACCATAAATCTGGCGTCATCTGTGATGTTGTTTGTACATCGACACATAGTGCTGTCTTGAAAGATATAAGGAACTCCAAATAATAAAAATCCCGTGAGTATTAATTTAAATTTAGGACACAACCGCGATAATCCAAAAGTTTTTTTTTATCGAAAAAACTTGCGTTACCTATTCGATATAAAATGTATGAAAATGTTAGTTTCCCGGGGCGCTGTTCCAATTTCATTCAATTTGCTATCAAATTGCTAAAATATATGTAAGAAAGATTGTTTCGATAGTAGTTATCCTCGGGGTACTGTTTTAGTCAAAATAAGCTTTGGATAATATTTGCGCGAAAGATAGGATATATTTTACTCCGGTTAACGGGCAAATCCTGGGCCGTAGCTACGTCCAGCGTGATTCTAAACTTTAAAATTAGAACAGAAAGCGTGGCAACGCTGCCAGCATTCTATTCACCTTTCCTTTCACTAAAGTTAATAGATTAGTTTTATTTCTAAGTTTGTAAATATAATTATGTGTATTTGACTGCCCCGGTGGCTCAATTGGTAGTGAACCTACCTTCTGTGTTTGGGGGTGTGGGTTCGATTCCCATCTAGGACAAACAGTCATGTGATGAACATTTGTGTTTGTTCTATGTCTGGGTGTTAATATATATTTATGTATGTATTTAAAAATATATATGTAGGTATCTATCAGTCTCTGGCAGCCATATTACAAGCTTTGCTTAGTTTGGTGTCAGATGACCGTATGTGCAAAAATGTCCCAGATTTATTTATTTATTATTATTTATATTCTAAGGTTAGTTTTTATTTTAGTATTATTATTATTTCTTCCTTGTAATTCTTGTCGAAACAAAATTATTCGTTTAACTAAATTGTTCCTTGTTGAAACAAAATTATTCGTATACTAAATTGCAAGTTGAAAATAAAATTGAATAAGACAATATGATAGTTATAATGATTTGTTTTAAATTTTCCTTTGAAAAACAAGGTAAATTAGTGCCAAAATCGCGTTTGTTCTTCAGGTGGTAGCCAACGCGGGAGAGTGGCGTATGGGTGGGCGGGGCGCGTGCGTGCCGTGCGCGCCGCCACCGCGCTGCAGACGCGAGCTCTACGACTTGATGCACGAGTGCTGGCGCCGCGAGCCTTCACAGCGGCCGCGCTTCCACGACCTGCACCGCTTCCTGGAACGCATGTCGCACGGACACAAACCACACCACCATCTGCGTTAACGTACGGACGCAAACTGATTTTATAGTCATGCTGAAAACCGCGCGTAAGGTTAATGACGCAGCACACACGCAGTGTTACATCTTTTTAATATTGTTACGCGTTTAATCCACAGCGAGCATAGCGTCACTACGAATCCAGAGAACGATAAAACCACGATACATGCAATTCCTGACGCCTAATTCGATACCACAGACCACACTAGATTACGAGATATTTGTTCCAATAAAAAGTCACCAAAGTTGTAGGAAAACATTGGTTACGGGGACTGCGACCAAGCATTTTCATTTGCTATCTCTATATTGCAGCTTACACATATCATTTAAAACGTCTCCGATTAACACTTAAATATCATGACTTATACGAACTTAAGTATGTAGATTGCAAAATCATTCATTTTAGTACAGTATTAAATTTGTTTACCTGGTCAAATTGCTACGACACTAGATAAAAGTAACTAGTTTAGTAGAATTGAACTCTACCCTCCAACGACGTCGTCAAACCGCGTCGATACTTAGGCATAATCCAGATCTCAAGAGTTTTAGATTCGATCAAGGTATTTTATTTATTTATTTATGGGCGAGCAGCATAGGCTGTTGTGCCTATATCACACAGTATTGAAACTTAATAACTATCAGTCAAATATATCTTCTCCTTAACTATCCAAGTGCATGTCTAGCTCTTTTCAAGTGTTTTTTAAAGTAATTTTGTTTTAATAGTACGGGAATGCTTACGTTAAATTGAATCGATTATTCCGATTGTAGTTTCGATCATTTCCAAAAAAGGAATCAAGACAACGCACATTTTTTCAGCTTTTTTATAGAAATCACATCAATACTGGTGTATGCGTTCGTTAGTTTTATAGAAATTACGTCAACTCATTCTACAATTGCATTACTTTAAATATCTTATTTGCTTAAAGGTTAAACAAACTGCCAGATTTATGACTTAATACTGAAGTATATAACAGTGAGCTGTGGCCTAGTTTAGTTATGAAAATATCTAATCATACATACAGCATAGATATCTTCGAGGAGATAGTCAGATATAGAGACGAGGAAGGTCGAATTGCATGTCTCAAAGGTTTATTCGTCTAAGGCATACTTTATACTACGATACGATTTAGTTTGTGATAGACTACGCATGTTGGAAAAAAGTATGAAATCGAAGTAAGCGAAATATTGATATTATAATAAAAAACCGAACATCATTATTTATTCAGCTCACTTATAGTCATTAGTTTATGTGAGGAAAACTTTTAAATACTCATTATATGAACTTGCGTAGTCTATTAATAGGACGCAAACGATCGTGCTTCACTGTTATGCTCTCGATCATGACTACTAATTCTCCTCTATCAGTTCTACCTATAGCCTATAACCCTTACGGGCACAACATCAAAGTAAATCAATTTTATTTTAATAAAACAGGAATACTTACGTTAAATTGAGTCCGACTTAAGTTGCTATCACATTCGGTGATAATTATCAAGGTAACCTTAAATTTTTATTTGAAATTTACTCTTGGTGCATTTATTTTATTATACATGTGAAGCACGCTCGTATGTTTGCCTGATCTCTTTAGTTACCCACTAGTTTCGACTGGGAACCGCTCGGCGCCCTTTGACAGACTGTTTCTATACGATAGTGAACTTGTCAGTATTTAACTACCAGTATTTTCATTGAATTAGTTGTTAAGAGCGCACGATCTACAAGACGTGCTAGTTAAGCTTGATATGTCGGCGCCCGATTCACTCCAGTCTTTATAACGTGTATTTTTGGGGATTTCGGGCGTCGAGCGCTACGCTCCATCTCTAGAGGTGGATCTCAAGGCGGCAGATATGGGCTCGAGCTGTCGTTTCAAACTCGACGTAGGTTTCTGATGGCCTCGTTCTTAGAATAAAAAATATAACCGGAGCGAATCATGTTTAGATTAATGGTGTTTAAGTATAAGTGATCGCTATTCAGAAATCTATTTCTTGTGTTGGCCACGGGTCGGCGGGCCGTGGCCACGTCTCACCCCACCCGCGCCTGCGCACGTTCACGTTCTTCCACTATCACCGCCTCTACGGCGACCCTTACTCTCGGCACTACTTCAATGCGCGATAGAAACATCCTTTATCACTGCACCGTCGTCCATTTTAGCCATAGTGTTTCTCACGACGGTTAAGTTTCATTGCAAATTCAAGTAGTCCGCGCCGGTGCCGGCGCACGTCACCGCAATGGTCGTGATGACGCGCGCCGGCACACGGCCATTAGTATATCCAAAATCTAACTCCTATATTTTTTTAACCTATTTTTTAATGTTAAGGTTGTATACTTAGGGAGGGTAAGCACCTCTCGGGCGATAGTCGCTCCTGTGCATATTGTTTTCTTCGATGCAGCACGTACTTATATAAGTATTATAGGTAACATCGCCTCCGAAGATATACACAAGTTTTAGCCTTGATAGTGCTCGAATTAGAGAGAATTATACACCTTAGTGAAGTGCGATCATCCCAGATCGGAAAACTATTACAGAGTCTGATGTAAGGAGAGTTTTAAACTTAATATTTTCGGAGTCGACCAGCGCCCCGTCGTCACAAGGTTTAAACCGAATTACTGTTTATAATAGTCGTTCATTTCCTTGTGACAATTATTTATTAGTTAAGGTTACTGTGTTTAATCACTTTACTATTAAGTAGTTAGATATGACACGAAATATAAAACATCTACCTTCTAAGCCCTGAATTCATCTTACATAATAAATAAAAGATTTCGCAACTTCAGCACTTAAACTAAAACAACATAACTTTTGCATGATTATGTAGGTAGATAATTCATTTAAAAATGATAGCACTTCTATCTTACCTAAGTACTAGATCTCCATAAAACAACCTTAATATCTTCGTCAAAGATTTCTATCGCGTAGAACCTTGGTTCAGGGCGAACACTTGGAAAAACATTAACACAAACTGGCTTGTAGGTACTTTTATCGACTAAGCGAAATAAATCAGACGTCATATCTACAGGACAAAAATTCGTCGATTTTAGACCTTGTTATTATTATTTTGATCAAGAACCTATGTTTGTAATGCCAATGATCATAATATCTAGTCGCTCAAATGATATAATGATGATCTCAAATGATATTCGCTTAAAATGGTGAATCTCGCAAACCTTTTTTTACAGGCTTTACAGGTAAGACAAGATAAACAAATAAACGTAATGGATTCGTAACGATTTTTGTCACATTCTCATACTAATAACTGAGAGGAACATAAGTACTTACTTTAGGCAACAAATCTACCCATAATCGATATTTTGCGCAGAAGGCTTACAGAGTAGGTACCCAACAAAATCCTATAGTTAAAAGACGGAACATGGTTGAAAGTATAGGTGCCTAATGTGGAATTTTCATATTAGGGACCAAGGTCACGCAAAATTAAATTAGGTGTATTATTTATATACTTAGTTAAGATATACATACTGTGTACATAAAGTGACTTCTTACCGGGTTATGAATCGTACTATAAGTAAATACATTGAAAATTAATAAGATAATTTGATTATTAGTATTTATACATTTCGAACTAGTAGGTAATTATTTACCTACCTTAATTACTTATTATGTTCGTTTTACTTTATAACTTTATACGCAAATTGATAGAAAGTTTCCTTCAGACGATTTAATCCAAACCTAAGTTCGTTAAAAATAATATCCTCACATGTGATTTTATTCATTTGTTCCAACAAGAACCTTAGTAAACAAGAGTTACAAAGATTCTATAAGTCCCTTGCACCCTCGGTCACTTCTTACGATATTAGTCGTAGCAAAGACCCTCTCCGATTCTTAAGGGGCGTTATAATTCGCAACAAGTTAAGATTTTTCTTCAATTTCCACTCAGTGTCTTTAAATCTTCAAAATTGTTGAAAAGTAATATGAGGGCTGAGAGCGCTAAGCGAAGAGCCTGGAAAATATTTATAAAAAAGATTTCCGGTGCCAGCCCAGGGTAGAAACGAGTGGGAAAATTGGGGAGACCTTTACTTAGCGCATGTCAAGATTCAAGATATTTATTTATTGCAGAATGTAGGTGGAAACAGTTCTTAAAAAATACAATTATGTACCATACAAACTACCTCCTTAAGAGGTGAGCAACAATATAAGTACCAAACGTCTATCAGCTCGGTTCGGTCTAGAGCAGCGGTTTAGCCCGGTCAGAGGTTAAATAAAATAATAAAAGGATTTCCTAAAAACTTATCAATACCGAATAACAAACACCTTTGTGAATTGGACAGGGTTTTCGTTATAAGCATATTACAAAACTAAAAAAAAAATTAGATTAAGTAATTTTAAATTAGTTATAATATTTTGTACATTATCGAAGAAAAGTGTATTCGAAGCAACTATCTACCTTTAGCTGTATATAAAAAACGTGTTCGATGTTTGATTATAATTGGACTTTATCATAAAATCAGTGTAATTAATTTAGTTGGAATAATGTACCTAAATAATTACGTAAAATATAAATATATTTGATCAAACACTAACTCATAATACTTAATTAAGGAAAATATTTTACTTAGTTTAGTTATGTATTTAGAATTAAGGCCTTGCTCTAGCTAGGCAGAGCGATTCCTGTATAATGCAGAGCGGGTAGTAGTTTGCGCTGAACTGAGACCTCGCGATCCCTATAACTTCATAATCTCTTGACTGAATTGCTCATATTCGAACTTAAAAAAAATACTTTGCCTATATTTCATGATTATTGGATCAGCGGTTTGCAAGTTATCTCCTGACCAACATACATCAAAATGCTGACTTGTTCCCATAGACTCTATGACCTTCACTTCGCTCGGTCAATTATTGTAGTTTGGTCATTGAAAACAAACTTTACCTTAGCTCATTATTAGATAAAGAAACTCATACACGTAGCTAATAGTACTTACATATATAAATAAACTAGCATGGACCAAGTATGAGTCATTAATAGTAATCATCATTGGTTCAAAAAATGGTTCAGAGCCCGTATCGTGACGTATTTATCGCGAAGTCCTTCATAAATTATATACGATACTCGCAAGATACTCGATACTTTAGTCACATCTACTTGTTCGCTACTCGCGGGAAGTAAATACATTATATTATTGAAAACAAATAAAATTTCACCATTTGCAGCACACACCGATAAGGTTTTCTAATATTGAACTGCAGTTCAGCCAACATTTTGCCAAGATTCGTAGGAGACGCGCTGGCAACCGAGACGGTGGGTATCGCGAGACTAGTAGCAGACCAGTAGAATACTGGTAGCGTAGGTTGTGAGTCACTAAATAAATATATATATTTCTCGCAATACCCACCGTCTCGGTTGCCAGCGCGTCTCCTATGTACAGGGGCGCTAGTCTCGACTTTTCGCTACAGCACTTTGCGACCGAATTCGATCGCTATGACGCAAAATTCAACGAGAGTCGAGACTAGTGGCCCAGAAGAAGTATGAAAAGACGCCGCAGCTACGTGAGCTAAGCTAAATGAAGTTTACTTCGCTTAGCTTAGCTCGCGGTGTGGCTTGTGCTCTGCCCAGCTGGATCAGGATGAGACAAAACTACGCGCATTCTCAAGAAAACAGCAATAAATAAAGGTAGAATAGCCGCCGTTAGGGTTGTTGTAGTATCTAAGCTGCTGAAGAAACTATATACGTGCGAGCCACAATCAACATTTTGAATGATTGCGTAATTAAACAGTCCGCCTGAAGTACATTTGCCATTTATTTAACCGCCAAGCAGTAGTGTGCAAACATAACTGGGTCCAAATTGTATGGTAATGTTTTCAGCGAAATTACTGGGCATAAAGAGATTTAAAGCATAATATCTCAGGGTGACGAGCGCAGTGAATTGATGAGTATGGTTTTCAACTGTTGAATTTCAAAATTCGGGGGCACTGAATTGTTATGAGCAATCGTGACGCTTACCATCAGGCGAGCGACTTGCTTGTCTCGTCACTCGGTTCAATTAAAAAACAATTGATCCATCAAAATACAATTAAAATGTAATTAATATTAGTATACGTGTACAATAGAAAATGTATAGGTTGTTCACGGTCACATTCTCAACGTATCTAAGCTTAGAATACACTTATATGTATTATGTTTGTCTTAATCGTAGATCTATAACAACCCAAACGCACTATCTACGATTTAAAGATCTTAGAATAAAAAATTATATATAGGTAAGTACTTATCAATAGTATTAAAAATATTAGTTTAGGTAATTAAATGTAGGATCAAAAATATAAACGAGTATATTTATAGTAGGTAGCTATAAGTACTGGGTGTTCGGGTGAAAAACAAACATATTCAAGGGTAAAAAATTGTATTTTTCTGTACATTAAATCAAACTATTATTAAAAGAAAAAGAACCCGACTGAAAAATGTATATAGTCCATGACACTCCGAACATAAAATTATTGCGGTAAAAAAACCATCACTTTTTTTTATTATGGAGGAATCCAACGACAGCTTCCTCGTCAAAAACGTTCAATCCTTTTAGTCTACAGGAAGCAATATAAGAGAACACAAACATACATACTTACATATACGCCGAAAACATCACCCTCTTTCTGGGCCAGTCCTGTAAAAACCAAACGTCATCAAAGGTCTGTTCCACGCATATATTAAATTGGTAGATTTTCTAAATGTATGGTTGCACGCTACAATAAGTTAAAACGTGTTTGCGCGGACAGATATAATCAAAGGATTCCCGTGAAAACACGCTCTGCACGCGTCTGTAGTTTTTTGGTGTTAAACCTCCAACAAACAAGAAATATTTTAAAACACTGGTCACACACCAGGGTCATGAAACATTTGGCCATTTCATTTCTCTAGAATCGATCTCATAAAATCGTAAAAAAAAGGCCAACAGTGTGAATAATTGAAAATCTGTTTTACTTTCGCTGTCCAAATGTTAAAGCCCTCTCATAGCCGCACATACTGCTTCGATTGTGTGGTACTATCGAAGCAACGGTCGGAGTACTAGTATAATAATCCATAAAAAAATGTTGTCTACCCCTGACCTGTCTCTTTAACAGCGACATTTCTTTGTTTATATTTTTGACTATAACTCTTTGTTTATATTTCTGAATCGGAGTAGATACAGGTCTCTTTTACATATTTGGATATAGAACCGTCTACTGAATTACCTCCCAGTGTATGCTCGTCGTCTAACCGAACACCCAGAAGTAAGAGCACGCAATGGACATCATTTTAAAGACATGTAAGTAAAACATAGGTTAAGGGAAATCGTACAAAATCAATAGCTGATCAACATCTATATTGAAAGTGTTTTATGATCGTTCATCGTTTTAAATTGTTTGTTCAATGCCTTCAGAATGTGGTCCATTTTATATTGTATCAAGTGAGGGCCACTGTCTTACACGGGTCTCAGATATGATTTTGTACTAGTACTAAATAGTATTCACTTGTACTAATTAGCAAACTTGTAATAAATGATAAGAATATAACAGATTTCATAACATGTGCATTTCAGTATATTTTTCAAAAACTTCAAACTTTTTCCCGATCGCAAAAACACATCTAACCCGGCTGTACACTCTCGGCAAGACCATAAAGTTCGTGCAATTTACGAAGTTAGATTTAGACATTTTAGTACGCCACGGGTCTTCTTAAATTCTCCATACTATACAATACAAGTATAATACAAGTACAATACAAGTATAATACAAGTATAATACAAGTACAATACAAGTATAATACAAGTATAATACAAGTATAATGCAAGTATAATACAAGTATAATGCAAGTATAATACAAGTATAATACAAGTATAATAAAAGTGTAATACAAGTGTAATACAAGTATAATACAAGTATAATACAAGTATAATACAAGTATAATACAAGTATAATACAAGTATGGACAATATGGACAGTATGGTCTCAACCCGTCTCACAAAACAGATTTTTAATGTTTGGCATTGAAAATCGATTCTTCTCAAATTCTTAAGCGAATGCGAAAAAAAACAATGCTTCATTCGTTGTTCAGTTCGTTAGCCAGTTAAAATCTCCGTCGGTGAGGTTCTTCACCTGAGCCGCAGGTTCATAAGCAGCGCGATTGAGACTTGTGTAGGTGGCGGTACTCATAAGTACTTAAATATACATAGCTTTTACTTAAATGTTTATTTACCTTCTTCCTTACTGTTGCGTGTCCTTACTGTGTTGTTGTTAGACCTCTCGTTCGCTTCACTCACTCGGTCAATAAAGTGAGTTCATCAAAGCCTTCATGTCACCATATGTAAATTATAATTCTCGAACATTAGCGACGTTCAAGAAATTGTCACGACAGCATCTAGGGCATAATATTTACTTAGTTACTTAGTAGATTTTATTTAGTCATTAAGCAGCGTCGCATATAGAGCGCATGTAATCTATTAGGGTTTTTCTTAGTTTTTTTGGCTGATGGAATATTATTTCCGATTCAGTCTGTAACACGAGCAATAATTAATTAGAAATCACTGTTAGGATAAACAAACTTGATGCAGTATGGCTTTATATAATTGCTGTCTTGCGCAGTTTGACTGAAATCCGGAGTTACAAAATTTTATTTAAATGACACGGTGAAGAATTCATAAGAAAGTATCTATTTGACATAATCACTTACAGAACTTACTAATTACTTACAATAGAAATGAGAAGAGGAATAAAGTTTGGTCAGTTATACGAAATGACATAAAAAATGTGATCATCCAAAGAAGGAAAGGCTGGAATGGGAGCTGCTCCGCCAACAAGATTTGGGGCCTTAAATGCGAAAGAAGCAAGATCTGGTTAGTTATGTATTTCAGTCCCTGCAGGTTAATAGGTACTCATCATCATTTCGAGTTTAGTTATGACACTTGCGCGTAAAAGTAATGCCCCGGTGGCTCAGTTGGTAGTGAACCTACCTTCTATGTTTGGGGGCGTGGGTTCGATTCCCATCTAGGACAAACATTCATGTGATGAATATTTGTGTTTGTTCTATGTCTGGGTGTTAATATCTATATAATTATATATTTAAAAATATCTATGTACGTATATCAGTCTCTGGCAGTCATATTACAAGCTTTGCTTAGTTTGGGGTCAGATGACCGTGTGTGCAAAAATTTCCCAGATATTTATTTATTTAATTATATTTATTTTTTGTTGGTCATTATTCCTTTTTTGTCACACGCCGGTGGCTTGTGGTTTTACCCCAGTCATAGAGCCAGTCGCCAAACTGCGCAAGACTAATTGGAAAACTTGTACATAAGGTCGCCTGTGATGGATTTTCCACAGGGACGTCAAAATTTTTATAAATCGCCATACATCCAGTCTCGCAATTTATTCTAACTTAACACAAAACTTGGTTATTTATTACTGTACTTACTAAAAATTATTTATTATCTGGTGGTATAATTAATGTGTAAATTAAAATTAATTTCGAGACTGCGGCATCAAAGTTTTATAAATATTACTTATAGGAGGACCCGGAAAGGGCTCATCAGGCCTAGCACGGGTGCAGGGATAAAGTTATGTCCATCCGTTTTGTCTTCGCGTCAACGTGACAAAGCTAGAATATGGATACATCCGTCTCGTTCTCGCGGGATAAATATGGTGGACAATTTTTTAACCCGGCGCCCGTGATAGGCCTGCAGATTGTTTTACGTTAGAAACAAATAAGTAGTTGTCATCATGTCATTACAGCATAACTTCAGCCAAGTAAAGCATAGTATTAGATGGTATTTTCCCAAATGATGCGACGTGTTTGAAACTGGTTTTTCGTTCGAAACAATAATGCATACTTCAACACCATTTTAAGGAGACGACGGGGACAGATGAGAATAACCATCCTAAATTGCGTGGCAACGTAAGACGTAACCAGTTCCGAACGTGTCGTAAGAAAGGGTCTTACACATTGATCTATTTCATTTGTACATACCACAGTATTAAATGATAGAATAGTTTGGATTTTATTCAATGAATCAATCATTTATTTACTAAACTTAACCTATTACTTACATGTAGGTCGCTCATAACATTTTAACTTTTAGCTTTGTAAGTAGTAAAGTAACACTTGATCCAATTGACAATTTATCATGTATAATTCGTGAGTATCTTTACACGCGATTGCACTAGGAAGTCCCAAATTATGGGCAATTGTATAATACCCAGATATTAGTAATATTAAATTGTTTTAGCGTACCGTGTGAATTCAACCAAGTTCCGAATAACTAACAGTGCCTCACAAGAACTTGGTAGAGATAAATGTTGTGGTACCTACTTCTGTTCAGTGGACTTGCGAAAACAGAGGACCGGCGCCCGTTTCAAGCAACGCAAAAAAATGCTATAACAGGGAGTAGGGCAGTAGGAAATTAAATTAGCCTAAAATTGAATGATACAAATTAAATGAAAGGAATTAAAATAATATCTATAGAAAAAACGAGAGATAGGTACCCATTACGTACACTCGGTTTGTTTTCTGCAAAAAAACGAGGACTTCGAGAATTTCGTTTGCGTTATTATTTTCACATAGACGGATGGCTTTCAAAAGAATACTTGATTAGTTATTGTTTAAATTTGCTATAATTCAGTTCGTTTACAGAATTAGGTAATTTATTGTACATTAAAGTTATTGTGTGACGGCCCTTTTTCTCAACTTCAACTAGTCCATGGCTTATACAGCTTTTCGTAAGTTGTACAGATTTTTATTATTTTTTATTAATTATTCGTTTATTATTCGTTTGTTTATATTGCTTGCTATGACTGAAAATTCGCTAGCGATGCGAGTCATGCGAAAATGAGGCAAAACTCATTGTCGTATTGATCGTTTCTGAATAAGACCATAATATGACTGAGATCAGAGCTATGCATTTTGAAGTTGTTTAAATATCTGGTTATGCTATCTAGATTCCCCTTTCTGATTCTTACCATCATCTACCTTGGTATCTATGGTAGGTATCAACCAATCCATAACTCATCAAAGCTATGCAACTATGTCTAAGTGTAAACTATTTCCTGTTGCCCACAGAACATTTCAAAACAATGGAAATCGAAGAAAATAAAACACAGGGCGTTAGATATTATTATAGGTAATCACAGATTGAATTCATTTTAGAGAATACGTTTTATTAATTAATCTACTACTAATTAATATTGAACTTTGACATAAACATGACAATTCGCGATATATAGGTACACAATGGTTTCAACAACGAAAGGACTCTGTAAAATATTATTGTTTAGTGTTATGAATGTTTCCTTACTTCCTGTCACCCCTCCCTTCTTCCCTTCGCCCTCGTCAGCGAGACGATTTATCAACGTTTAATCATAAGGCCCGATGTCCATCTAAGCAACATTGTCGAACAAGGGTTATTAAGCGCTCTTGCCTCGTCATGTATTTATATGAAGCATAAAAAGGTCAGAGTTACGTCATAAATCGACACCGGGCCTGACATAGATTAAGTTAATTGATAGCACTGTTTTATAATAATTGTAATTTTGAATTATATGTGTTGTATGTTAGTGCAACTATGTGTTTATATTAATCAAACTATGTGTTTATATTAATTGTCTATATTTGCCAAAGTAGTTCCATAAAAAGATCTACACTTTAAATGTAACTTACATCACATGTTTCGTATCTAATATCACATGTTTCGTATCTAATATCATATTTCGCCTTTATCATATCTCGCTTATGCAGAACCTACTATAACGCGACATCATATCATATACAAACTTGTTCTTCCTCATTCCTACCTGAGTTTAACTTTTACATGATATTTATATGTATTACCTACTTATAGCAAACCTACTTTTTAATGGTGAGTTGTAAAAGAGTGGTCTTTCTGACGGTAAAAGTACCAAAAGTTAATTCGCACGTCGAACCGCACTATAATATGTAAGGGTGCTGGTAAACCTAAGCATTCACTTGTAAATAGCACTTATGGGAATATTTTATTACAAGTCAACACTGAATTCGAAACGCTTGCTTTGAATAGATTTGTTTTCGCCAAGTGGAAAGTTAGGAACATCTTTCAAAAGAATACATAATATATCTGACGAGCATCGCTTTACCACAGATTAAAGATAATAGATACTAAAAGTTACTGACAAAATGCTCAAATCAATTTTTGGCATTATTCGTTATTCCGATCGACAACATTTTAATAATGACTCTAATCATTGTTTTTACAAGTGAATGCTCTGTTTTTTTTTTACAAAGTTCCGATGAAACACGATGGAGGTACGATTTGCCCTCAGAAAGACATCTCGACAAGCGTTGGGACCAATAATAACTCATAAACCACGGGTTGTATGCGCCAGTGTCGGCTTCTGTACATTGACTGCTTGAAGCTGGACTAAAGTGCTAGATTCGTCGATTAACTTTATGAATTAACACCTAGGAAGCAGTCTATGTGAAAATTCGTGTTGAAGACAATATTCTCTAACTTGTAATTAACCTAATTCTACAATGGTTTCGGCCTATCTACTTCGGTGATAAGATCAAACTTAAAAAGTAAAATGTTTTCAATTTCGTAACGATAATGCCATATTTTTAACTTTGGCGGGTAACGGGGCAGCGGCGAGAGCTGTCTGGTCAAAAACGATTCCTTATTATTACAACTTATTACGATGGAATAAATAAGAACCGGAAAGGATCTGGGCCCCTATTCGGAGATATGACAAATTGATGTCGATTTCGAGATTCCAATCTCGATCATCTCTCGTCTCGATTGCTTCCGACCACTTGATGTATCTCGAACGCTAGCCACCGTGAATCTCGCGAAAGATAGCGATGAGAATAAGAAATCTCGAAGGTCGACTTTTTTTTCGAGATGAGATTGAATCTCAGCTTTTTAGAATGGGTCCAGGGCCCGTAGTGAAGTTCTTATTGAGATGTTTGTTAGGCCGCGAATCCTATCGCCGCGCGATAAGGTTCACAGTTGCGCAGTCGGCGGCTGAACCTAACTCATCGCAATACGCACGTCACGGTACAGGCCCAGAGGTCCGCCCTCCGAGAGACAATCGATCGCGTGAGCGGCTCTCGCGGTTGCCTAGATGTCGGCACGGTCTAAAACGCGGCCTAGGTAGTTCACATGTTGACTACGTCTGGTGGAATTGTTAGTAGAATTAAATCTCTTACAGTTTGCTGTTGTTTAGTTCCAATTTACCTAATATAACGATATTGTAGATAAGTCCCTTAGGGGAGTTTGTTAAAACGTAACGAAGAGCGTTGATACTTGATAACGTTTCTCGTTTTTCAATGACACTGGCTTTAACTATATCGAGAAGAGATTGAACATAATTTAAATCGACATAATAAACATATCGACTTTATTTATTTTTTAGTATATCGCCAAGTCTTGCAACCTAAAATATATATTTGTAGACTAGTAGATAGGTGCCCATCGCAAAATAACTTGTTTATATTATTATATAAATCATTTTAATACAATTATCGCTTATACTGGAGGTACCGTCCTGCCATGGACGAATATCATCCATGGCAGGTACTACTCATAAACATTTATCAAGCTTCCTTTATACACCTATCATTTATCGAACCTAACTTTTTCATGTTTCCCTTCCGGCTCTATAAATGAACTCACTCTGTCTGTATAATTATGAATTAATCAAAGACTTTTATGGCAAAATGCCTAACTTTTTATGTATTGTATTTTGAAAAAAAAAAGTGTTAAAGATAAGAAGGTGTTTTTGTTAATAAAGAACATATCAAAATGCATATTAGTGTTTTATTTATGTGCATTTGCATCATCTCAAAATGCTTCATAACGATTTTTGATGTTTTGCACAAGCATTTTGTTCAATGACAGGCTAGGAATCTATGGATGGTTAGGAAAAATAGACGAAAACAGAAAGGGGGCAAGCAGCGAAAAGACCGATGTTTTCGCTATTAAAGTTATTAAAATATCAAAATTGATAATTTTACTATCTCAATATGTGAAATATAGTGTTTAAACACATTTTGCCAAATTTGAATACTACCTAATTAAAAAAAAAAATAAGGTGCAACGTTTCGCTCAGCACACGAAATTCAAAGTGTTTTGCGTTTTTCGTCAATTACAGCTTAATTACTAATCGTGGATTTATTGAATCCGATTTTGTGCCAATAAATAAGTTGTTTTAAGATATTACGGGTAAAATGATCACCTAGATAACATCGGTTTAGCTACAAGTCTCAATAGGCTGATTTTCATCTTAGTTTTTGATTGAGTGAGAAATGTACTTGTACTAGCTATCAACTTGAATTTTTGGTTAGTGTAATTTCTTGGAACAATCTATTTATTATCGCAAATCACTTTTCATGAACCTACGATGAGTAATTAAGCTGTAATTGACAAAAAGCGCAATAAAATTTGAATTTAACTGCAACGTTAAACATGCGGTAGAGAGATATTAATCGAGTTTGTGCCAAATGATACTTTTTTGTTACTAGCGCATTTTGTCAATTTAACATAGCGTAACGTTGCGTAGCGTAGCGTTGTTCAATTGGACAATGCAGGGTCCGTAGCGTGAGGCCCTTACTGCGATGGTTGTTAGGTTCAGCCACTGACGTCGCGACCTTATGAACTTTATCGCGCGACGATACGATTCGTGGTCGCGCATCATCGACTGCTGAACCTAACAATCATCAGAATAATTCGTCAACGTTTCTTACAAATAAATCAGAATCAGATTCCAAAATTAAAGTACACAAATTTCTGGACGCATTTTTATTACTTTTCACAACAAAGCACAACTATTGTTCATGTTTATTAATAGATAAATACACTGGTAGTGAGGCGAGACTTAAGAAATAATATCATTTGTATCATAACCCCTTTCTACACGATGCGAAATATTTTGCGAGTACTTGCGCCACTAACAATAAAATACAAATGGTTGGCAAGCTAGGCATTTCTACACAAACCCACCAGCAGGCCAAGCACGCACGCAGGATAAGATTTAGTCCACCATTTTTATTCTGCGAGAACGAGACGGATGTATCCATATTCTAGCATTGTCGCGTTGACGCCAAGAAAAAACGCGCCCGCCATAGCCCTGCTGATAGTAAGTAACGGAGTGGTCAAGAATGGTAAATACACCTAGCCTGTAATTAGAATAAGCTCTCAAATGAGGCTGCCAGTACAAAGCGTTTGGTGCTTGGCGACAGATTTTCAACTTGACGGTGGTAGCTAGCCAGCCGAGTACTAGAAAGTATTCTACCAACATTCTATGGTTTCCTCACTTTAAACTAGATGGCGCTTACGTATTTAGTCAGCATATGTTCTAACCGCCATAAAACCTTAAAAGGTTAATATAGAAACATATTATTGGGATATATCCGCATTTAAGTTCAAATAAGAATGCAATAAACGACGTAAAAATATGTTTCCAAAAATTATGTTTTCAACGCCATCTCCTGAGAACCTAGCGTGTTTTGCACATAAAAAGTAAAATTAATATTTTTACTGATATTACTAATGCAAAAATATTCTTAACAAGTAGGGTTTTTTTTCTGTACCATTACGAATGAGATAGCTTGGGTTTCTATTTCAAGTCAGGCAGAAAATGTGACGCTCATGTCGCAGTTTAAAGCACTAGCGACATCTTACGTCCTTATCAGTTACTACTATCGGTTTACGCAACTTTCTATGGTCATTGGCACTCTTCTTTATATAATTTCTCTATGCCATAATGTTGATGTGAAAAGCGTAAAAAAATAACAAACAGTTAAATAAGCTTATAATAACGCTAACGTGATGCTTCATTTCTTTTCATATAAAAGTTCACTTAAATTAAGAGAAGGAAATCAATTTTCGTTCTCTCTTACTCGCACATTCAATGTAATCAACTAATCGAAGTTACTAAGGAACAGATTACAAAAAAAAATGTAACTCTTTCTTTAGTATACTCAGTTATTGTTGTGCTTAATTTAAAATCTAAAACATTTTAAATGTAGTAATAGAAAAAATGTTGCAAAAACATTCGTGAATTTCACCCGCAGTCATTTTTTTACACATAACAGATGGCAATAGTGCGAGCGAGCGAGAGACCGTAATACGTCACATAGTCCTTAAACTATTAAATAAGTATTATTTTAAGGAATTGGCATGATACAAAAATATACATATTTCATTATTTATGTAGATTCTTACCATTAAAGGAATAATACACATTATTGTTGTTAATTAAAACTATGCCATTAATGACTTTATCTAATTTGTCAATTTATACATATTATTACATTTATTATAAAGTAAAATAATACTATCGGAGTATCCTATAAATAAATTAATAGGGCAACACTGCATTTATTGAAATGGAATGTGTTAAAATTATTTAAAATAAAATATACCTCTTTTAGAGGGAAATCATTAAATAATGAACAGATCTAGAGTAGGAACAAACGAATTGATAAAAATGGACGTACTATAGACGCATAGTAGGATTTTAAGTTTCCGCGTCTTTATTTAAATATACTTGTACAAAATACTCAACTACACTTACTCGAATAACCGGTATTTACTTACGTAACGTTTGTAAAGCGTAGCTAAATTTATTTTATCGTTTTATGATTTAAATTCAAAAACGTCAAAAAAGCCCAGGTATATGTATTTTATCTCGTTCTAGCTGATGCCCGCGAAGCTCGGCCTTGGCCTCGATAAGCTCCTCATATAAAACTAGTCCTCACAATTACGAACACAAAATAAAAAAAAAACTGTCCAGGGGCGCTAGTCTCGACTTTTCGCTACAGCGCTTTGCGACCGAATTCGGTCGCTATGACGCAAACATAGCGGTGAATTTTCGCAAAATGCAAAATTCAACACTATGTTTGCGTTTTTTCGTTAACAATTCGTGTTGAAAGTCGAATTTTTGCGTCATAGCGACCGAATTCGGCCGCAAAGTGCTGTAGCGAAAAGTCGAGACTAGCGCTCCAGGCTGTCTCAAGTTATAGCGTGACCAGGAAAAATAGGGGTTCATTTTTATATATATATAGATTTTCACGGCGACATAAAGCGTACATTTTGTCTAGAACAGGCCTATTAGGCACTTCCGAATAAAACCGTAGGTACATAAAAAGAAGATAAGATACAAAAATATTTTACATGTACATTATGCACTTGTAAATAGTTAATTAAAGAGAAATAGACATCTGTGCTCTCACGAAAATTTGAAAAAAACCGGATATATGTCTAACCCCCGAATACTGAAACGTTTGTTAACTTTGACGCCAGATTAGGTATATTGCTGCCTTTGTCATTTGCTTTGTCAAATTGTCAAAGGCAGTATTAGAATTAATCTGTTGTCAAAGTTAACGCACGTTTCAGTATTCGGGGGTAAGCTTTTTTTTTACTTTTCAACTTGATCAATTATTATGAGTGCATAAAGTAACTATAAATAGCGAGATTTGGAGTTAGAATTTGGACCCCTATGTTTTGTCATTTAGGCTCAATTTCACCAAACGTTCTTATTCTCGAGAATAAGAACAAATATCTCAGGTTTGCTTATCGACTCTTATTTACTTTTGGATAACTTCATATACGTTTCACCACTGATAAAACAGATTAAATTTAATCTCGTGTAGTCATTCTGTAACGTAGTTTCGATTCGAATGAACGAAGTGAACGAATGTATAAACCGAGTAAATTAAATTGCTCACGTCCGTCGTGTTATGTTAAGCGTACTGTGTAACTATTCATTTTATTAGGGTTATAAGTCAAAATGTTAAAACGTCAAATCGTCACTGTCGGGATTGTCAAAAAGAAAAGATGTCTGACTGACGCCATATTGAACTTTTATCGCTGGTATATTATTATCTCCATAAAAATCGGCGAAGTAGTGATTTACTTGCGAATAACGATTTCAATCCCAATGGTGGAATCCCCATGAATAGGCAATAGCGAAACGTAAAAACTGTTTATTCTTGTAATAACGGTTAATTTACTCTTGAGTAAGACTAATTATATCTTGGTGAAATCGAGCCTAAGGCTTACTACAGATCTATTATTCGACAAAGAGCAAAATAAGATTCGTTGTGAGATCAATCGTACAATTATTATTGAGAGCGACACTATCGCTTCGCGAAAAAGCACATACAAAAAAACTAAAAAAAATTGAGCATAACTTTAAAAAAATTAAACCATGTACAACCAGACACAATTATGCGTAAATCATAATTTTAAGATGATTTGGACGTATAAAAACTACCAAATATTTATGTAAGACTCATACCAAAATTTTACCTAAACAAGAAATATTAAAAAGCTGCCACAGGAAGCGTCATTTTCTATAATTATGTAAATACATAATGCTGTAATTATTTTTAACTAATAACAATTTTTTTTAGCCAAAAAAATTGTACCGCTTCAGCAGACTAAAAATAATAAGAAATATTTAGTCCGACAAGAATCAGAATGGCATCCATTTTCGTTGAGATCCATAAGGGATGTTTGAGGTTAGCCTTGTCTGTCAGTCATCATAATTTTAAGCTCTTTCATACGCACTTCAAATATATTTTTATATTAGGTATTGTTATTTATAGTTTTCATATGATATTATTTGTCTATTAAGTATTTCTTTATAAAATATGGTTCCCAAAGTTGTCTGGAATAAATCGCTTTAGGCGATGAGGCCGCCAATTATACCGCCGGATATTTCTACATTGTTTAGTTTATGTTTCATAATATTTTCGGTGTCTAATAAAGTTATATTCACATTCAAACTATTTAGTTCAAACTTTGATTTTAACTGAATTAATATTGACTGGATCGAGTGGAGTGTGCGACAACACTTAAGACGCGGTATTTCTTGGTTTAAAGTTGAAAGACGCATATCATACTTAGTGAGAAAACGGTAAATTGTGTTTTCTCTTTGCTTTTTTTGTCGATTATACGAAAGATACAAATCAAAAAAATAAAGCTAAAAATACTTATTTTTTTGTGATTACTCCTCGCCTTAAGTTGTATTTAAGCCTTAAGCCCTGAGGCTATTCCTATTGTCAGGGCTAGGTTCAAAATTTCCCAGCCTGCTTCTCAAACCATCAGTATACTGAGACTCCTTGAATCCTTGTTATCACGCTGGTTCACCAATAGTAGTGGCTTTGATTTAAATGAACCGATCACATTCAGATTCTGGTATGCTCTAAACGACTTTTCAGCAGAAATCTCTTTTGCACATCGACCTAAGATCCTACCTTCTTAGAACTAACTAGTATAATATTGTCTATGACCTGACGATATCCCATTGGTTTGTTGGCTGGTTGTCGCAGATAACCATGATGATAGGCTCGCTTCGGTACGCGCGGTCCACACCGAGGCACATTCCCGCTGCTGTGTTGTAAATGGGACTTGAGGCCTGAAACCATATAATAGACTAGTTGAATGACTTTTTTACTAACACATTTAAAAGCTGACCAACCAAAAAAACACAAATAAACAATATATAAAAAAATAAAAAGTAAATAAATAAAGAAAAGTATGCTAAAAATATGCTCTGGCATAAATAGAGCCGAGCTACGAAAACACAGATCACACTCTAGATTCTGCATTCAGGACACTCAAAAAGCACAACGCATCAGTCTAAACATACTTATACGAAATTACTCCTATAACGCTTGGTCGCACTCCCCGGGACCCGCGTCTTCCTCAAACTTTTTGTAGGAACAACGAATCTCGTAATGCGGTATCTAGTGTGATATGTGCACGAAAACAAACACCACAAACACCACACACACACACACACACGCACATTCGTGGGATCGCAGGGTGGAGCCCGGGTGGGCCCGTACCAATGAGTTCATAGGAACTTACGTACGGATATACCACTGACTTCTCGGTGATGGAAAACATCGTGAGGAAACCTGCATATTTCCGGAGAAGACATTCGATGGTGCATGTAAATCCGCTAGCCCGCACCGGGCCAGAGTGGTGGATATGGCTTAAACACCCTTCTAGGGTAAGGCGACATCCCAGCAGTGGGATGTTTAGAGGCTGATTCAGAGAACAAAAACAAAACACAAAAATAAAGGACTATAAAAGCAATTTATTTTTTTCTTGTAAATCAGATGTTAATTTATTTATAGTCAATTCCTTTTTTTTTCCATCGGTATTCTTTATTTATTTATTTATTTATTTATCAATTCAATTCTTTTCCATTTATCTGCCTTATCATGCATTTTTATCTCAGCGATCATAATGTACATCACGCTAATATTATAAATGCGAAAGTTTGTGCGTAAGTATGTGTATTTGTTCCCGTTCAACTCTATAACGGCTGAACGTATTTGGATGAAATTTGGTGTGGAGATAGCTTATGCATATTATTATATATTAGCATATTTAGTCTTGTTCTTGGCAAGGCGAAAGAGTTCGGCGGCACTTGTGATCCCCGTCCATTCACGGATGTTACGCAACCATGACTTCCTTCCGCGACCGGCTTTCCTCCATCCAGCAACTTTTCCCATCATTATTAGTTGCAAGAGCCTGTACCTAATACTCTAATATCTAAACTGTATCAAAATGTAATTAAAACTACGTAAATTAAACCCACGTTTAAAACTCGCGCCGTTCGCGCAGTAATCGTTCAACCACACATTCACTCATTCATTCACTGACTTCACATCATTCAATACGCCTTAATTCTTCAGAGGGCGTCGGGCCTTAGGACTGTTTTACTTACAGTGCCTTTGTGCCGCCACTCCTGTGAGCCGCCCAGTTCGTGGCACTTGCTCAGAGATGGCGCTACGTTGTTGGAAGCGTCCAGGCAAAGCGTGCGACCTAGCACGAGCTCACCGCGAGACGTTTCGAACCACATCTGGAATAATAGAGAACACAGTTGAAGCGGCTGTTTCGAGAAAAATATACCACTCACGTTCGGGTGCAGAAGAAAAGAGATAGCTTTAACGCGCGCTAGTCAAAAAAACCACATAATTGGGTATTACAACGAAACTAGGAAATAAATCAAAATTAAGGTCTACTAGCGGCGCCCCGCGGTTTCACCCGCGGTAAAAATCCATCGGTAACCGTACATTTTTCCGGGATAAAGTAGTCTAATATCACACTCCGACCCTTAAACTATATCTATGTAAAAATACAGCACGATCCTTTGCTCTGTTGTTGAGGAACAAACAAACCAACAAACACACTTTCGCATTTATAATTTACTAGTAGGGATGCTATCCTAGTAATTATTATTACCTCACTATTAGTCACTTGCATCCACCGGTTGCCCACGACTTTCACAATGTCGTCGGTCCACCCAGTGGGAGTCAGACCCAGTGTCAATGGCTTGGATGAATAATAATCTACGAAACAATTGCCGTTTAAAAAAAAAGGTATTCTAAAACTACTTTAGAAACTACTTTTCTTCGTCGTCATTTCAACGCAAAAAAATCTCCAATTGTAGGAGTCTATAACTACGAAGATATTGCGAAATAAAAAAGAAAAAACTTATACGCATAGTTTTTCACGGTGTAAATAACACAAAAGAAAATCATCGACAGCGGTTAACATTTAGGGATGGGAATCAGTTGGCGGTTTTTGTATGGACAAGACGGCGGTATACGCTCCATTTTTTACTTTCACGGCACATTTCCATAAGTATTCACTGGCGTACATACCGTGAGGACTAATTTAATTGGCCGAGCGAAGCGAAGGTCTCAGAGTTTACTGGGACAAATCTGCATTTGTATGTATGTTTGCGTGTATATTTGTCCGATGATAACTTGCGAACCATTGATCCGATCTTCATGAAATTTTGTAGGCAGGTAGTTCATTTCGATACAATTTTAAGTTCGAATATGAGCTGAATCGATCCAGGATCGCGAGGTCTCAGTTCGCCGCGAACTACTAGTTATTTTGATTACCAACATTTAAACTTTGATTTACCTGATTGAGTGTCCGAATACAGCTGGCAAGTGTCAATCCACTGCCTTTCGTCTTTATGTCTTTTGCACTTTGGATGCATAGCGATGTGTTTTTCAGTCTTATTTGGAAGGAATCTGTGTAGTTGCGTTGTCTGTAAGAAATTAAGTAGATTTTAGAAGTCGTACTGAAACTGGCGACAGCAGTAGCGTTCTATACAAGATCGAAACCGCGTACAAAGTCGCGGACATCAGCTATTATCGCCTTTTTTGCGTTTTGCTCATTAACTCATGTATCAAGGGTAACTTTTACTATGGCATGGCTTGGACTTGACCGTGTCTTACTATGGTACTGGTACAAAATGCGCGAGCCAAAATTTTAAAGAAAAAAATATGTAGTGTAATTAAGTGTCAAAAAGGAAAACGGCTCATTCACTTTTCATTGAATTCAATCATTCATTTCAATTCATTCCGACGTATGGAAAATTTGTTTTCTAGATTCCAGAGTTGTTTTGATAGTAAAAGCTGTTTCTAATTTTCGAGTACATGATGCATGGCTCTGTATTTTGTATTTACCTCGAATGCCAAGGTTGGAACTTGTTCTTGTCGGCGTCATTCAAAGCGGCCATCCGTTTTTTAGCCGCCGAATCAGAGTTAGCTTCCAGCTCTGGGTAAATGTTTTCGAGGTACCATTTGAAAGACTTGCAGTGGAGACGCTCTCTGACAGCCTTTCTTTCTTCTATGTCACCGATGGATACGTGAGCCGCTGAAGGATTTTGCTTTATCACGTTTTCCTGAAATCAGAAATATTTATTGGCCCTCAATTACATTGAATATTACAGGCAAGTCGCTTTTATAAAATTAAGTTACGTTTAAAGTTTAATTAGCTAATGAATTATTTAAACAATTTAATAATATTATGACAGGTAGATATTTATTACGCTTGCTCCGTTTGTTCTTCACACAGTAATAACGATTCCGTGTAGGTCGTCAGCTAAAATTCAAGATGCGAAACAGTGATAAATGTATGCGATCACCGCGTGCAGGAAGAGATACGCACGAGTCGGCGGGAAATAATGTAAGCATCGCTTTATGTGTAATGTTTATGTGTAAATGGCCATTTGAATATGAAAAAACGAATTGTATAGAACTTCTAGATTCGGAGAAAAAACAAAAAACTTGTTTTATAACACCGGTTTTCGACGAACAATCATGTTTTCATAATTTAATATTTGTTATCAGGACTTAACCACGCTAAAACTACTTTATTTAAATACCTCGACGTTTCGGCCACGTTTCAACGGCCGTGGTCACGAGCCGACTGAAGAATGCGGGTCTCTGTGCGAAATGAGGGTGTTGAGATCTACCCTCATTTATTATTGTCTTGAAAAAAACGTAGGGTTGTCACCACGGCATACAGCACTCATGACTGTATCAACAGACTTCCCTGACATTACACCGCGATACGAACACTTGCCAATGACCGGATTCCACGACGCCGATAACTTAAATCCATCCTCCCGGTTGAAATTACGAATATTCGAATAAACTAGTTTTAGCGTTATAACAGACATTAAATTATGTGTTGAAATCGCGAAAGTTTAAAAGTTACAAATCATATTTTTAAATTGACATTCAACTTATTTATATCCTCAACTATTTATAGCCAAAATATGAATTTGATATAGTTTGCCATAAGCGCACCGCAACCCAAGTTGACGACATATGACGTAGACACTTACTTTTGTAGAAAGGAATTCTTTCAAAAAAAAGCTTATGAATCTGTTTAAACCAGGTCATTTACTGTCCACTAGCTGTTACTACCCGCGACTTTGTTCTCATGGACTGATAACCCTCCTTTTTCGTAGTCGGGTAAAAAATGTAGCCCATGTCCGTCTCCTACCTTAACCTATATCTATGCAAAAATCTGTTCAGCCGTTTATCTTTGATAATGCGACAAACACCCAGACATTGACACAGATAGACAGAGAGACAGAAGACAGAACTCTGTCTCTTTGTCTATCTTTCTCACATTCGCATTTATAATATTAGTTACGATTAATATTTCGGTCCTGTTTCTCAACTTTCTTGTTTTTAAATTTCTACAGCCTGTTAGCCACTGCTGCGTAAAGACTCTATCGTTCATTCCATCTTCTTTCGGTTCTGAGCCCAGTCAATTTAGCATCTGAACCGGAATTAACTAATAACGGTATTTTTTCTGTAAATAATTCTGTACATAAAACAAAATGCCATCCTCCCTTCTCATTACATGTCCATACCAGTATAGTGTATCACTCTTTAATTTTTCAGGCACCGGCGCTACTTTCATACTTCAAAATTGTTTTATTTTTGTTTTATCATAGAAAATGTTATATGTTCTAATTAACATTCCGATTATATTATAGTTTACTTTTTTAATTCCCCGTCTAATCACTATTTATGGCGAATGTTGTATATGCCTATAAAGAGTGATCATCAGTTTCATGTACTCACGTAGAAATATATTATAAGAATGTAAAATATGTTCACTGTTGGCGTATCTCAATAAATAAATAAATAAACAAACTCGTTCCTAATCTTGTCCTTTATTGTCACTTCAGACGTCCATCTTAACATGAGCATCTCAACCAGACTATAAGGGATAAAAGGGTGTTTCTAGATCGACGGCTACTTACAACGTATTCGTCCATCCAGACGCGCGCCATTCGCATCGAATTGTTTAACATGTAGTCTTCCTTTTCGCCGAGCCCGTAAGGGCGGCGTTTTCGAAACACGTGGCCGACGCGACTGCAAGGAATCAACTCTAGGGACCCACCGCACATCCATATCTGAAACAGTACAAAATGTATATGTTACGGCTAGATCCCGAAGTGCGGCTACGCCTATTTGTAGCCGGTTAGAATTGGGTGTAGCCACTTACTCTTGGTTAAATCTATACGCCAATTGCTTTCGGGTAAAACTAGGTATAGCCGATATCATTCCGGCTAGAAAATTGTGTTTTTTTTATTTTTTTTGAGAAATGGTGAAAAAAAGTAATGCACACAAAGATATCTTCATAACCAACACTGATTGTGACGGTTATACATATTAGCCTAAACCCCTAAATGATATCTCGAGATTCTCTTATTTTGTAAACCAAAGCAAAGGGCTTTTATATTTTGGCATACCTTACTGTCCGTACCAACTTTGAAGGCTTATTATCTTGGAAACGAGACGCTGCGGTAGATTTTGTCTCATACAAACGTTGTTCGTATTAGTGTCAGCTATCGATTCATATAGGTCTTATGAGTTGCCGGTGTTTCGAAGAAAAAACAAGATGGCGGACAGTAGGTATGCCAGGCTACAAACTAAAATATTCAAGGCCCTTTTCCCGTAACATTATTATTATATTATACACAGGATGTAAGGAAAGCGCTCCCGAAAACGAAGACTGGTGATAGTGCTGGTCATTGCTGATACGATACCATAAAAAACGCTATAATTTATTAATATTTACTTCATGTTCGCAATGTAATGCAAAGGTGACGCTAGTGGTCAACGAGCTTCTCGCGCCGCGCCGCTCGCACGCTCCTACGCTATACATTCCTACATATTCCTATATACATACAAAAACAACACTAAAACAACAAGTATAAGGCAAATAGTTATTGGTATTCGATTGTGTTTAGATAGTAATAGTAGCGGTTTGGCTTCGGGAGCGTTTCCCTTACACCCGGTATACATTTTGCCTTACCCTGAATGATATCTCAAGGTTCTCTCCTCCCCACACGTTCATCCCCGCGTCGTATTTCCCGATGTGGTTAAAATATTCGCGGTAAATAGCGAACAGTCCGCCAGCCATAGTCGGCGACTTTATGGGTTTCACGAAATCTTCGTCGGCTGAAAAAAACGTTACACTCGATCTATAAACAAACTATTACATCGTTTTTATTTATAACTAGTGTTTTTTTCTTCACTATCCTGCGAGATATACGCTAAGTTAGTTTTTATATGGAACAGAGATGTGGTCCTTAACAGCTGGCCTTTTGGAGAAATTCAGTGACAGAGCGGGCAGTGGAGAGAGCTATGCTCGGAGTTTCTTTGCGCGATAAAATCCGGAACGAGGATATTCGCCGAAGGACCAAAGTCACCGACATAGCTTTCCGAGTCTGCAAGCTGAAGTGGCAATGGGCAGGCCACATCGCTCGAAACGGGATGAAAGGTTCTCGAAGTGCGACCACGAACCGGAAGAAGCAGCGTAGGCAGGCCTCCCACTAATTGGACCGAGGACATAGTGTAACTCGCGGGACACCAGTGGATGCAAATTGGGCAGATTGTCGTTCAGTGTGGCGCTCTAAAGGTTTTGTTCGGCAGTGTACGGCTTCAGGCAGATGATGCTGTGCGCTAATTCATCTGATCACAATAGCATAACTAATATCTACAAAGCATAACAACGTTTTTCACACACATAACTTACTTTTTAACGTTCCCTTGGGAAGGTTGTCCCATTTAAAGTGCAGACCCCAGTTGAAGCCCCCGCGTACCAGCGGGCTGGGCGTGTAGTCGAAGGTGTCAGCGTTTATGACGTCAATGACGGGGGTGACCGCGCGCGACGAGTACCGTTCCGAGTGAGACACGCCTTCCGATAGCCGCTCTAGAAGCGGCGGCAACCAATCCACGTTCACCTCGATATGAGAATCTAGGAAGACTAACACCTGAAATAATCACATCACATTTAGTATGCTTACCACAAAAAGGCTTCCTTTAAGTGTCGTCTCAACGCGGCGTCCTACGTAGCCGATCTTACCGCGAACGCGAAGCGTCGCGGTGCGGCGCGGCGCGAGAACAACAAGCAGTCGATACCTATTGAAGTGGCCTACGTGACCAAACGCAGGCGGGTGCGGTGGGGTGCGGCGGAAAATGAAGCGAACGCGATCAGATGACTCGATATTTTCGCGCGAACGGTATAAGGTGCCGTCGTTTTTATGCGGTGGTCCCGGACGAATCGCCCGCACGTAACGCACGTAGGATAAAACCGCCACGTCGCAACACGTCGCATTGAATGAGCGTGTCATCGCATCGGATCTCTTCGCAATCGCGTTCGCTTTAAATCACCTGCATAGGACGCCGAGTAATAAAACACATCGAGACGCAACCTTGCGTAATCGCCATATTTTTGCGCCTCTATATATACGACCTTATAAGATAAAGTATAAGCCTAATAATCGACTGCGCTAACAAACGTGCTTACTTTAGCTATGGCCTGCTCCTTCATTTTTATATTGGACTAGCTTTGCTCACTTTCGCCCGCGTGAACAAAACATGCCCATGCTACTCAGGGATAGACTCAATGAAAAAGTTTTCACAATCGATTCAATAGTTAGAGATCATCAGGCGTATCCTCTAACTTTGAAACGTTCGTGATTCTGATTGCGAGAGCATGCCATCTCGCTCGTACCAACTTAGTCGCACTAAGCGCGCTCGCGCAACACTCGCTATCGCTTTCAGAGTTACGTGATAAGCCCACAGCTCCTACAAAGAAAGATACAAATATAATATTAGCAGACGTAGATTTGCGGGACTTGCGGGACGCCAAGCGAATCAATTTTGAGTTTCTTTTTTCTTCTGTATATTATCTTGTCTTTAAAAAATTTACAATAATATGTAATATACCTATAAATGTACCCCTGTACATACTGAGCGATCTGATATCATTCGGTATTTGTTTTTTTTTTTTTTTTTTTGTTATGATATTTTACGAAAAGAATAAAAGAATTTTAAAAGGGTAAAAGGTTCAAACGAATAAGCTAGTTATTCTATATAACAAAGTTTGTCTTTTTTATATCAATGAAATTAATATCTAGCTATCCCTGTCACATAATATCATATCACGTACAACCCGTATGCCTTGTACGCCTTGACTTGCGGCAAAAAAAAACGCAACCGAAGCGAGCGCCACGAGCCTAGGCGAGGCGAACAGCTTGGCGATTAGCGAGCGCACCGGTCACATTTCGCTTCACTGTTCGCTTTGCCACTCGCGCGATTTCGATAACGCGGCCACAGAATACATAATAGTAGGTACTAAAAGTACAAGACTCACTCAGAAATAATATTTAAATAGACTCGTACGTCGCACTGTAGTAATTTTATCAAGCACAGCAAAGCGTAACTCAATTTCATAAATACATACAAGCGCTCGAAACGCGCGTTTAGACTTTTATCTACCGTATTATAGCGCGCGTAAACTCCTTTTGCTCTGATCGTTACAAACTCTCTGTCACTTTCGCACTCGTCAGGTTACGTTCATATCCTCAAACAGAAAACTCCTTTGCGCGAAACACAAAAATATTTCGCGAAATGCGACAAAAAATACTACTAGAAGAATGTCGCATCTAAGCATAAATCTATATACATAAAAGAACAAGTTATTTTTAGGAATCAACGCACAGACCAAGTCCCTTATGATAGAGACGTGAAATCTGGACTCAATATAAATCAAATGATCAAGGTGGATGGATTTTGCAAATTCAACAAGTAGCGTATGCGAGCGAAGCCATGCGGGCACGCTATTTAACTAAAACATTTCATACTCACATCACCCACACTATTATCTGCTCCATAGAGCCTCGCTCTAATCAAGCCTTCCCGTTTAGCCGTCTTCAGAAGCCGGATATTCAGACCGTACTTGGAAAACTTTGCAACATTCTCGTCAGTCGTCCTCCTTTCTATATTATTGTCATCGTTTATATAATCTACAACATTTTCTATGTCTAAGTTGTTAGTTTCGAGCATCTCCTCTTCCTTGCGCAAGTTACTGTTCAAATCGTTGACCGCTTTCTGCACATCATTGTGAAGATTCTCCAAGTCACTATAGTCATCGACTAGAATGATTTCTTTGAGATGCTTCTGGTCTGTCCTATCCAGTATAGAATGAACAGACCTCATTAATGTCTCGAAATGTTCGTTGTAAAAACATATCACAACTGAAGCTTTGGGAAGTTTGAGTTTGTACTTTTGAGAGCGACATCTGTAAAAAAACAAGCACTCCTTAAAGCGAGGAACAAAATCGCGACTATAAACCATAAAGTATGATTTACACGATGCCAGTCTAACCGGCTCTGGTGTGCCGGCTAGCCTGGCGCTAGCGACTGACATCGTGTAACCGGCCAATTTAAAAAAAAACCTTTTAAATACTGTTGCCAATGTTTTACACCAAATTTCATGTTATTATTTTTTACTATAGTGGTAGGGCTCTTCTGCAGAGTCCGTTTGGGGAAGTACCACACCTTTGCCAGTTATTCAACCGTCAAGCAGTAGTTTGCAAGCATTATTGTGTTCCGGATTGAAGGGCAAAGTTTCCAACTTAACTACTGGGCAAAAAAAGATCTAACATCTAATATCTCCGGCGACCCGGTCATGTCCTTAAACTGCGACCAGAAACACCGAAGGACGGGTAGCAGCGTCCTCTTAGCAACGGTGAATGTTCTGCGATCCCCAAGCCGCCTGCCAAGCGTGGGGATTATGGCAACCGCCCCTGCAATAGGTGCCCCCCCCCCCCCCCACAATGACAAACAAATTTAGCGGCCCCCAGTCCCCGGCAGCTCCTCTATTCCTGGCCTAGGTAGCGGGTCAGGTAACGGAGGAGTAGGGGGTGCGAAGAATCCCCGGCAGATGCCCCGCTACCACCCCCAACGGACTTTGGCCCTGGCAACACACAACATCCGCACGTTGCGTACCGACGAGAGGATATTAGAGCTGGAGGAAGAATTGAGCAAGGTGCGATGGGACATCATAGGACTATCTGAAATCCGACGAGAGGGACAGGATACGATAGTCCTAGATTCCGGCAACATGCTCTTCTTCCGGGAAGGAGATCAGAAATCCCAGGGTGGTGTTGGGTTTCTCGTCCGTAGGTCCCTCATCAACAACGTAGTCAAGGTCGATAGTGTGTCGTGCAGGGTAGCATACCTTATACTCCGAATCACCGATCGGTATTCGTTGAAGGTCATACAGGTATATGCGCCGACCACGACACACCCGGACGATGAAGTAGAGGCTTTGTATGAGGAGATATCCGAGGCGATACATGCCTCCGAAACTCACTTCACCGTTGTTATGGGGGATTTTAACGCGAAGGTGGGCTCTCGGAATGTCGATGAGTTGAGAGTGGGATTGTATGGGTACGGGCAGCGGAATCGGAGGGGCCAGCGGTTGGTCGACTTCATGGAAAAGGAGGATCTCTATTTGATGAACTCCTTTTTCCAGAAGCGACCATCCAGGAAGTGGACGTGGATAAGCCCCGATGGTTCAACCAGAAATGAGATAGACTTCATCATGACTACCAAGAAGCGAATATTCAGTGATGTCTCCGTGATCGCCAAGGTAAAAACCGGTAGCGATCACCGCATTGTCAGGGGCACATTGAATATCAATGTCAAGCTTGAAAGGTCACGTCTGGTGAAGTCTACGCTCCGTCCTGGTCCTGCCCAAATCCAGAACCCCGAAGACTTTCAACTCGAACTGCACAATCGCTTCCAGAGCCTAGCCGAATGCGAGACTGTGGACGAGTTAAACAATGGGTTGGTGGAAACTGTCCAAGCAGTGGGGTCCAAGTTCTTTAAGACCCCACGCCGGAAAAAACCTCAAAAGCTCTCAGATAGAACCATTAAGCTAATGGAAGACCGGACTGAGATGAGACTGCAATCTTCAGCTGACATGTCGGAATATGGCAAGCTAAATAGGCGAATCTCGAAATCAATGCGACACGACTTGCGATCCTATAATACAAGCTGTATTAAGGAAGCAATTGAGCGGAACCAGGGCTCCAAAGTGTTCGCAAAGAATTCGTCTATCGGCCAAAGCCAAATGACGAAGCTGAAGACCGAGAACGGCAGTATCATTACGTCGAAAACGGAGATTCTGAGAGAGCTCGAGAGGTTTTACGGACAGTTGTACACCTCGACACGAAAACCCATTGTCAGAAGTGCTCAGGACTCCAGAGCCGAACTGACCCGACACTACACCGAGGACATCCCAGACATCAGCCTGCACGAGATTAGAATAGCTCTCGAGCAGCTTAAAAACAACAAGGCGCCGGGTGATGACGGAATAACCACTGAGCTTCTGAGAGCGGGTGGAAAACCGGTACTTTTAGTCCTCCAGAAGTTATTTAATTCCGTCATACTCGAGGGAACTACGCCAGAAGCATGGCACAGGAGTGTGGTGGTGCTGTTCTTCAAAAAAGGTGATAACACCTTACTGAAGAATTATAGGCCCATCTCGCTCCTGAGCCATGTTTACAAGCTGTTTTCGAGAGTTATTACGAACCGTCTCGAACGCAGGTTTGATGACTTCCAGCCTCCCGAACAAGCCGGGTTCCGTAAAGGTTTTAGCACCATGGACCACATACACACGCTCCGCCAGATTATACAGAAGACCGAAGAGTATAATCGGCCATTATGCCTGGCGTTTGTGGACTATGAAAAAGCCTTCGATTCCATCGAGACCTGGGCGGTATTGCAGTCCCTTCAGCGATGTCATATTGACTATAGGTATATCGAGGTGATGAAGTGTTTGTATAGAAACGCCACCATGTCAATCCGATTGCAGGACGAGAGCACGAAGCCAATCCAATTGCAGAAAGGCGTGAGACAGGGAGATGTTATATCTCCAAAACTGTTCACGACCGCATTGGAGGACGTTTTCAAGCTCTTGGACTGGAACGGATTCGGCATCAACATTAATGGCGAATACATCACTCACCTTCGTTTTGCCGATGATATAGTAATCATGGCAGAGTCGCTAGAGGACCTCAATATTATGCTCAACGACCTCAGTAGCGTTTCCCAACAGGTGGGTCTTAAAATGAACATGGACAAGACGAAAATCATGTCGAATGCCCATGTTGCACCCGTACCGGCGGTAGTTGTTGGGAACGATGCGCTCGAAGTAGTTGACCATTATAATTACCTTGGACAGACTGTCCAGTTAGGTAAGTCCAACTTCGACAAAGAGGTCGCCCGAAGAATCCAACTCGGATGGGCAGCGTTCGGAAAATTACGTGATATCTTCTCGTCCAAAATCCCGCATGGAATGACAATGTCCCGCATGACATATGGAACTGAAACGTGGTCCTTGACTACTGGCCTTTTGGAAAAACTCAGAGTCGCACAGCGGGCAATGGAGAGAGCTATGCTCGGAGTTTCTTTGCGCGATAAAATCCGGAACGAGGATATTCGTCGAAGAACCAAAGTTGCCGACATAGCTTTCAGAGTTTGCAAGCTGAAGTGGCAATGGGCGGGCCATATCACTCGAGGAACCGATAACCGGTGGGGAAGAAAGGTTCTTGAGTGGCGACCACGAACCGGAAGACGCAGCGTAGGTAGGCCTCCCACTAGGTGGACCGACGACATTGTGAAAGTCGCGGGCAACCGGTGGATGCAAGTGGGCCGTTGTCGGTCGGTGTGGCGCTCTAAGGGGGAGGCCTATGTTCAGCAGTGGACGTCTTATGGCTGATGATGATGATGATGATTTTTTATTATGTCCAAGGAGCAAGAAGAAGTCCCATTTTATTTTTCTTCTTCAAAATAGAAAATTGCCATAAAAATACTGTTAATTTTGCCAGTTAAATCAGAGACATTTTGTTCGTTTTGCTCACTCGGTCAATAAATGGATTTGAAATTGAAACTTCAAATATTTTGAAAATTAGCGAACGGGATAGCCTACGAGGGAAGCGGCTCTTAATGATAATTATATGGAAAGGTCCGGCAAACGAGATGTTTGCATGATAAATGCAGACATAAGAATGACATTTGTATAGACATATTGCCCCAAATCGAATGAAAAGGTCTCTTTTTAATATTTAAGTGAAATAAATACAGCACTAAATAAAGATACTTACAATTTATTTCTAGTATCCGGCAAGCCCCTGTGGTTCCCTATTCTTAGTGAGACTAAAGTGTTGAAGGCGTGTAAATTGTAGCCTTTGTCGCGGACTTGAACATCATTCGCATTGCGTATTAAACCAAATTGGCTATCTGTAAAAATATTTTAAAAAATATACATATATATAATAATATTTTTATAGACTGGGTGATGACCAAAACAGAAAATGTAGGTTGTGACAGGTGAGTAGGAGGAAAATATAGGTTGTGAGTACAAATTTAAATTTCTTTGCAGTTTTTAATTTGCAACAGAGGATTTCGGAAAAACTGAAAATATGGTGAAGCTACTATCATACTTCATGTACCAGTTACATCCCAAATTCTGTTTTGGTAGAAAAAGACTCTCATTATGAAAAAACTATGTTCAGCTATACTCTTTCCTAGTTTTTTGAAGGCTTTGTCAGCAGTATGTTAGTATGTATCTAGTAGTTTCTAGTAAATTTCAGTTGATTTTTGAACTTAGGATTGTAGCTTCGCTACTTTGCTTGAGATATTGCTTAAATAATCCATCGGATTCCATCTATCCTAACTAATATTATATTTCAGAGGAATATACCCGCAGCCGTATGAGGACTAATAAAGCTTAGAGGTATAAAAATGAATACGTTCGTCTCGAGGAAAAAACTTCATTTGCGCGATTCAGAACTCCCTGCATTACAACTGTCAGTCCACATAAAACGTCAAAAACATGGATAAACGCCATCTAGCAAATAATAGGATGCAACTTTGTCCCTCTGGCTGGATGTTTGTCACTTTATCACGGCTAATTGGCTGAACGGATCTTGATAAAATTTGATAACGAGTTACTGTATATCACAAAGACAGACATAGGATACTTTTAAGTCCACGCAAACGAAGTAGCGAGAAACAACTAGTTTCGAATAGAAGAAACTGAGTGCAACGAAATAAAGAAAAACGGCACATTGTTTTTGGTAGATGTATGTTGGAAAACTATTCAATACCTAAGCTTTTATCAGCTGCAGCATTTTTGGACATCTTAATAGCAAGATGCTTCGCATATTTTTCCTTAAGTCTCATTTTACGCTGGTACTCTGCACGGTTTCTATGAGACCTCCACACATTTCCAGAAAATTTATCACTTGGGTTTGGACTGTCTTCCAGGAGATTCTTTCCCTCCAATGCTGCAATAGATTTATCATAATTTTTTATGCGGTTCTTCTCATCTGTATCAATCAGTTGGTAATGCATTTTATTTTCTTTGTTTGATACTGTAGTCTCTCCTATAACAACAATGAAATTCTGTTACAATGTGTTATTTGTCTAGATTACACTTTTTATTTTAAATGGAAACAGATCTGTGAGCACAGTTAGTGTATAAGCGCAGCTAACACGTTGAAGTGATGTGCGGACACTTGGCAAGAAGTTGTTGGCATCATGAGGTCAGACATAGGATACATTTTATCCCTGAAAATACAAAAATAATATGAAGTGATAAATGCATGTAACTACTAAATTTAATTTGATTTAAAAGTGAAAGTAAAAGTAAAAAAAGACAAAAAAAGTGTAGGCCCGAAGAATCTGCTTAAAACTAGATGATGCAGTATTTAATCAGCTAATGTCGAAACCGGTATAAAAGCCGGTGAAAATATGGTTTATATAGAAATAAAGTATGAGTATATGTACCCTTTAGGTTTAGTTTAAATTAGATTGCAATGAGTACAAAAATAAAATAAATAAAAAATATGTTTCTAAATATAATGTTTTCAACATCATGTCTTGAAACCCTAGGGAGTTTTGAAAATAAAATATTAAATTTATAATTTTACTGATATTATTAAGCAAAATATACAGAAGAAGTCGCGACTTTTCTCTGTATCATTACAAATGACTTAGCTTGGGTTTCTATTTCTAAGTGAAGCAGAAATTGTGACGATCATCTCGCAGATTAAAGCACTAGTGACATCTTATATCCTTATCAATACCACAATCGTTACAGTTACACATCTTTCTATGGACGTTAGCACTCTTAGTATAATTTCTCTATGGTTTTAACCAATCACTAAATTAAAAGCTATGAAAAAAGATGGCAACCCTATGATCTGATTGAAACGTTCAAAGTTTTGAACGGGTTTACAATCTTCGTAACATACACAGCATGTACGCATTAAAGGACTAAGCTAGAGACTGCAGACGCCAAAAGACCCTGCTACAACCTCTACCATCTCAAACCTAAGTATACTGCAAACAACATCTTCAGCAACAGAGTCAAACAAATTGGAACAGCCCTCTTATTATGGATGTTCATTCAATCCAGAACACAGTAATGATTGCACATTGCTTGGCCATTGAATAATTGGCAGCGGTACTTATTACAATGTTGGTAATGACATTAATATAAAATAGAGTTTTGCAGTCTGTGGGTCACACCACAGATGACGATATCTTGGCCGTCACAACAAGTCAACAGAGTTATTATTTATGGTCTTTCCTCTTTTGTAAGCTGCAGAGCATTTCATTACGATTATCGCAGAAGCTGCGCCTTGCAATTACCTTGCGCGTGTACTTTGGAATCAGGATAATACATACAATACAACACGATTGACTTTTCATTATGGCTGTCACCTCATCAATGCTGCTACTGCTACACCTCATACACGCCAGATCCTAAAGACAGGACAGTGTTGGCCCAGAACAGAAACGAATGGAAGAAGTTGTTCAGCAGTGGGACAGAAAAGATTAAATAATAAAATCCAAGCAGGTTTTTTTTTCACTTGTTCACTGAATGGATGAGCCTGTATCAGTGTATCATCCATTCAAAGTATCACTGAGATTAACGACAGCACATTGTAGAATAACTTACCACTCATGTTAAGAAGCCAGTAGAGATACAGAGAGACACTCCATGTTGCTGATGCAAAGAGTATTCCCCACAAAAACGAGTTATTTATTCGAGCCATAATTATTAAAGATCACAATCACAGAACTCTCCTTAGTTGATCACAATTTACACGGGACGAGGAGTTACACGGGAGGAGAAAAACCAAAATTATGAATCGTAACTATAAAATAATTAAGTTTATAAAATAATTCCGCAAAACACAATAGCTTTCGAGCATCATTTAAGTCTAGTATACATTCTTATCTATGATTTAAGTACGACGTGGCGTGACTTAATTATGCAAAAAGTCATACAATAATTGTATTACATATTATTTTATTTTAATTATTTTCGGCCACCCCTAACCCCTAATTCGATTCGGGAGGCAATAATGCACGACCCAATAAATGCCGACCCGACAGTGCTGTTCCAAGTCGATTTTGGGGCTGCCGTATCTAGACCAGAAAATAGCCGTAATTAGGACATAATTTAAAAAAAAACAATGAGGCACCCTCCAAAAAAAAAAAAATGGTAATAAAAGTATCCAATAGATGGCGTTAGATGTACCTTGAGGTTTTTCTGTCACTGTCAAGACATGAAAGACAAAAAAAATGTACGTGTGCCCTTTTTTCTCGTGTTTTTTGGCTCTACATGTGTATTTAGACAATTTCAAGTAACGTAACTATGTATTTGACTTCATTTGAAATATTACAGTAGTTGACACTGGCTAAATACACAACGTGTAGAGCCAAAATTTACGATTTGAAAAATAAACATAAAATATTTCGACAGAAATGACAATGACAGGTAAAACTACTAGGACTAGGACTATAACGCCATCTTGTAAGTATTTTATAACTTTATTTATTTTTTTGGAAAACGCCTCATTCTAATGTTTCATTCATTTATAAACAAAATAATGAGGCGTTTTCCAAAAAAAAAAAAACCTGGTTATAAAAGTACCCAATAGATGGCGTTAGATATACCTTGAGTGTTTTCTGTCACTGTCAAGATATGAAAGACAAAAAAAATTACGTGTGCCTTTGTTTTCCTCGTGTTTTTTGGCTCGATATGTGTATTTAGACAATTTCAAGTAACGTAACTATGTATTTGACTTCATTTGAAATATTACAATAGTTAACACTGCCTAAATACACAACGTGTGGAGCCAAAATCTACAATTTAAAAAATAAACATAAAATATTTCGACAGAAATGACAATGACAGGTAAAACGATAGGTCTGTTACGCCATCTAGTAAGTATTTTAGAACTACTTTATTTTTTTTTTGAAAACGCCTCATTACCTATAATTAGCTTTTTTATTACTGATCTCCATATAGATTTTTAATTTTGGTTAAAAATTATATCTCATTTCCTTTCGAAATGGTATCTCTTCTTCTCTTATCTTCCTCATCGACAGTATCACCCTTTGATTTTCTTATTTTTCTTGCCGGCATAACTGTGATGCAAAAATTAGCATTATTTTAGAAAAATTTAGCGTTTAATCCGGTAGAAATGTATTTCTCAATGATATTTCCGGACTTCGAAAGCGAAGCGGTTTGCCACAGGCCTTACTTATAAACATTGCTTAAACAAACATAATAACACAATATAAAAATAAACACTACCTGGGGGAACACGAAACAGGGGGCTTATCCTCTAACATTGGAACGTTCGTGATTCTGATTGCGAGAGCATGCCATCCCGCTCGTGCCAACTTAGTCACACTGTGCGCGATGCCGGTCGCGCACTACCACTATCGCTTTCAGAGTTACAAGATAAGCCTACAGGAATGTACAGCCATTATTGTACAGCCCAATAAAGTTCGACCCGATAAAACGTTATTGACTGTACAAGGACTGTACATTCCTTTCGTGCTTTATTGGCACGTGCTGATAATCGACGCCCCGAACTGTACAGCCGGTATGGCCGGTAGGTAGGTATTGCACCATGTTTTTAAGGAAAAAAAATAATACCCGACTGCAAAATGTAGCATAAGTCACTCCAGACCTTTGATTATATATAATCAGAGCTCCGGTCATACCTATGTATTTTGATTTGCAGTTTCATATCATACTGAGTGGGACCACCAGTGGGTCAAAGTAGTGGGACCCCGATTAAGGACCAATTTCATTTCAGAATTATTTTTATCGCAGTGAGATAGAAACTTTGAGAGGTTGAGAAACTATACTTACGTAACGCAGTTAATATGTTTATGTATTGTAAGTAAGTACTTAGTTTTAGTTCCAGATTAATAGACAGAAAAAAGCTGTCGTCAATTATTAATCGTCCATCTAACTTCGTTAAAATAAATAAGGTACCCACCCTTACTACCTATTAGCCCTACCAGTAGGACTGAAGTGCTTCTTATAGCCTTTTGGGACCTTACCTACGGAACCCTATTTTACCTACTAAGTGACATACTCTTGACAACCTACCTATTTATTGGTTAGGTAAGGTCCCGAAATCTATATACAGATATTTTATTGGTGAAAGATTATAACCAAAGATCAATGCAGGTTACCTAAAATAAAAACACGGTATTACTTACCTAATACTTGTATTGAATAACACTTCTTACGAAATGTTGCAGGTACTACCTACACCAAAAAGCTCTTTAGTGAATAGTAGATAGGCTTTTCGATTTAAAACCGTTTCGATCGCTTAGCGTCAGAAGCAGATATTTTTTCGGTCATCGTCTAGTTGGTAGTTAGTAAGGGTAGTAGGGGTAGTAGGGTAGTAGTAGTTGGTAGTTGGTAGTTCGTAAGGGGCATGGTCTCTTGCGTTAGAAGAATTGTCATCGCGAATTTGGTAGCTAAAGGCCTCGCTACATTATCCGACCTGACATCGTGCGAAAGGGACAGCTAGATTTGAATTTCACGAGAGCAAAAGAAACAAACTACTAAGTTTAGGTATAGCTTCTCCCTTTCGCTCCACAGAAACTCATTTATAGCCATTTCTTTCACACAAAAACACATGATAAAATATTTCGTACCTAGCTACATACTACGAGAAATTAAGTCACAAATATAACTAGATTAATGGGAAAAACTGTGTATTAAACTAAGTAATATATAAATTCAAAAATAGTGATTCCAACAAGCATTGTCAACCTACAAGAAGAAGAGTATCACTAAGGAATTTATATGGTGGAATTTCTAAGTTGGTAGGCGCCGGGCCTCTTCGTGTTCTTCCGACATTATCAAATTGGCTGCCGTGGCACGGACAGTAGAACCCACCTAGGAATTCACCACTATTAGGTATCGGAACGCAGCCTAGATGAGTACAGATTCCGAGGACAACGAGCCATTCTGGCTTTTTAGTGCGCTGCTCCGGAGTTTCAGGATCGCGCAATGCACTCATGGGTGTTTTGGCTTCAGCTGTGATCTCAGCTTGTGTTCTGTTTTTAACGAATAGCGGTTTTCCTCGCCATTTAAACGCCGTACATCCTCCTGGAGGAACCTTGCTTATATCTACTTCCGCGATCGACAACGCAATCACGTCGGCGGGTGCCGCCATAGAAGCAATTAAATAAATGAGGTTCGCTTTAAGCGTATATGCGCCACAAAGCAGTCCAAAATATCCAACCGCGTACACAACTCCATACTTTGTGTCGGCCTGTCCCCAATGAGTTTTTCTGACATCTTTGTAAGGTTCTTTTCTGTACGGATCGAAATTAGGGTGTTGTATGTCCCGATGAAGCTGTGGATAGTTGTTGTTGAAACGCACTTGAGTCCATGAATTCAAGCTCGACAGTATTTGATGTTTACCATAACGTTGAATATTAATTAAAGGTCTACCAGCACGTGTTCGGGGTTGTGTGTTCTTCAGAAGGTTGTCGTCAGGATTGGCAAAAGGGAACGAAGTCACACGGTCTTTGCAACACTGGCTACTCCAAAATGTCACTCGACAGTAACGAGACAAACATCCACTGGAAAAAAGATTCATGTTCGATTTGAAATGTTTATAAACTTTACCACATTGCCATAATTTATTTACATATTAAAATGAAGATATTCAAAGGCTTTTTTTAATTTGTCAAATCTTAGAAAAGCGTCAAGCTGACGTCATTTGCTTCATTTTTTTATAAAATAGGTAAGTAGGTAGGTATCTATTGTTATTCTAAAACAGTTTCAATATGATAGTTGTTTCTAACATAATTCTCCTTATTAAATAAGGTCTCAATCCCAATAATATTTATTATGTTTCTTTTCTTAGCCGAACCCAAGTTTTTTTAGTTTTCCGTTACATTACTAATCTTAATCCAGCCTATCATAAGACCCAATAATATGTTTATTTTGGGTTCCTTTAAAAGATGCTGCGATCAAGAATCGATCAAGACGAGATCTTGGGGTGTTTGAGGGATGCCGGTTCCCGCTACTAAACGGCACGCAATTTATCAGAATTTCCCCTTATTTGATTAAGGGTTAAAAAAAATATATATCTGCCTGTTCAAAATAGAATATAAATACTACTTAAGCCTGTTCTATCTGATTTCTGTCTATTGAGTGCTATTGTGGCCCAATCCTTCTTAAACGCGTGGAGATGGTGGGCATACGCCGCCCGGAGAGTGGTGGATTAAGCCACGTATTGGAGAAATTACGTTACATAAATATTAAAATAACACAATTTAAATTATTTTGTCACTGTTGTCCATCTGTCCCATTATTATTCGATTGGTGGACTCATAGAACCCGTGATACCACTGGAACATCGTCGGTTGTATGGATTTGAGAACCTGGGGGTGCAACGCGGGTCCGAATTCAAGTTGCCGTGGCACCCCGAGGGGTGTCATCTAGGGGTGCCTCGGGTCCAGAATGAATTTGAGGCAATCTCTATTTTGGAGCGCAGCTCTGTATTTCTGCTACAGACAGGAACGCTAAAGACATGAACCATTTTTTTATATAGCAGAAAGCCTAGGTGTAAGTAAGTTCAGAGTGCTGAGTTCGATTGTTAGACGAGGGACATGTTCTATGACTGTAAGTAGTCAAGTGGCCTAGTATCACGAAAAGCCATCGAGCCAGTAAAGTCGCCTTTCATTTGTTTACATCTTTTCAGTGTTCATGCAAAAGGATTATTTTTTTCTGTACGTAACAATTCTACTATGATTTATCTATTATTATTATTCTATTTATTTACTATGATATCCTAGAATATGCATGTCCGTCGTCTAACCAAACAACCAGCTTAAGATATATTCCATTATCCTATCCTAATATTATACTTTCGAAAGTAAAATCTCTCTATGTATCGTTACACGCAGCAGGAAATTTTGAAACTTGACATCAGTGCTATTTAAAAATGTGTTAATGTACTTACGTTATGTATGCAATAAGTCACAGAACAGAAAAAAAATATATCTTTCTCTTTTCTCTAAGTAATGAGTAGCCTACATTCATTTTTCGTCCTCGATTTGTTTTTGTTTAAAACTAACATTAAACAGGTTATTGAATTTTATAATTGTTTAATTTAAGTTTATTTTATACCTAATTGTTTAATTTAATATAGATTAACTCTAGTTTATACGTTGCCTTTCGTGACTTCACTGAACGGTTTCAACGGAAGATGAGCGCTGTTTGCTAAACAGCATTATGCTGAGTTCAGGCCATTTGTATGACACACAATAACATTGATTAGCTATGGTTAAATTGGTTAATATTATTTGTACCTTAAGATTCTACATTAATTAATGTTACTGTATTGTAACGGCCTCCAGGCTTAGCTCCGGACAAATCCCCTAGAATAGTTTTGCGCAATTAATGGGCAAGATTGAATCTCCGGTATGTTCAGAGTGTATCCTAGTAGACGACGTTACACCCATACTTGCGGAGTGTGTTCGGAACGGAGCAGAGAGGGAATTATTTCTTTTAGAATTTAATTATAATTTACTTAGCGTTGGCGGCCCCACTGTCGCGAGCGGCCAGAAGACAATATAAAATTGTTAGGATGGGTATTAAACATAGTCTCGGATAATAAGCGATAATGAGTGCTTCGAGGGTACCATTATCTTTCCTGATAATCCCCTCTATAAGTAGAAAAGAAAATAAAAATGTTACTGTTGTTGCAGAATAAAGGTCGCGCTATATGGCCTGACCTGACATCGTTCGAAAGAGATAGCTATATATAAGTTTTTGGGGGAGCGAAAGGGAGAAGCTATAACCTTAATAGTTTGTTTCTTTTACTCCCGTGAAATTCAAATCTAACTGTCCCTTTCACACGATGTCATGTCAGGCCATGTATAGACACCCTAAGGTTATATTTTTTTCTTTCTTTCTAAACGGCTAACGGATCGAGCTGAATTTTTGCATAGATATAGCTTAAAGGAGACGGACTTTTTTTTAGGTCCACGCGAACGAAGTCGCGGTTAACAGGTAATATTCTATAGTATAGGTAATACCTACAACAAATAAGTTGTCAAATTGTCTGCTTGAATACTTATTCATTATCATAATTAGGTAAAGCTTCGACACCAAGACTGGAAACAATGAGCGGCCATAGGTCACACATGTTCCCATAGTGCAGAGATGATTCATGGCCAATTGATTAGCTAAGCATTAGGCAAATTACTTGATATTAGTTAAGTACCTATAATACCTAATAGGTTTGTAGTACAACTTATAAACGCTACGCTACACTACGATGAGCACGAACACGGGCTCGTTTCCAAACGGTAAAATTAAATTTCGCGATCGGTAGATATTTTTTTATGACAGCGCACGCTTAGTACTTTCCGTTCAGGGCCCCTATTCGGAGAAATGACATTTTATCTCGGTCACTCTCACTCCCATTAAATTCTAAATTAGAGTGACCGAGATAATCTCGAGCGCACAGGAATAGGGTCCCTGAAAGGGTAGGGACCCGTATGTCCTAAAACTAGGGCAGCAGCGTCCTCTTAACGTGAGCCTAAATGAGTTTTTTCGGACTCTGACATGAATAATGACGGGTTCAGCCACCAGGGTACAGGTAGTATGACCCCCCAGGGGATCCGTGTGAACTCCGATGAGTTCACACGGATCCCCTGGGGGACCCTCCTATATATTTTTTTTTCTTTTTCCCTTTGCCGTAGCTACCTTCCTGTTTTTGTCTCACTGTTGTTGTTTATTTGTTTTTGTCTATTTTTTACAAATTTAACTGTTGTTTGGAATAATATGTAGTTGTTTATTTAATTTTTTCGTTAAGCTCTCTCTCACGCCTCTTGATACTCTCGTGCGTGACGCCACCTGCCGGCTCCAACGGAAGACCAGCGCCGGTTGTTCACAGCCGGCATCACGCTGAGGTGGGGCCAGTTGTGACAAAGATAAAACAAAATAGGTGTTTGTTGTTTTTCAATTGTAATTTTTATTTATCTTTTAAGTTTTGTTTATATTTTGTTTTGTTTTAGTGGTAAATAAACCATTGTCTATTGTCTATTGTCAACAGGATCCCCTATATATAAACCATAATTACGGACTTTCATATTAATTATTATTATGAAATCTACTTTCTTGCCAAATTTCATCAAGATTTATTCAGCCATTTAGTTACGAGATGACAACAGTTTTATTCGGAATTTTCAATTTCGTATCGAATTTTTAATAATTATTATGATAATCACACTAATATTATAAATGCAAAAGATTGTAAGTGTGTAAGTATGTAAGTGTGTTTGCTCCCGTTCAACTCTGTAACGGCTGAAAGGTTTCGGATGATATTTGGAATAAAGCTAGCGTATTTCCTGGAATAACACATAAGCTACTTTTTATCCTGAAAAATGCAGCCGTGCCTGTAGAATAGCTGGCGAAACCGCGGGACGCAGCTTGTATTTATATACGTAACAAAGTTCCTTTTGGTGGAAGTACGGTGTTAGCTCACACGTATCGGCGATGTTAGCGAATTGGTAGAGGTGGCACCATTCGGCTAGTGCCAAGGTCTATGATGTAATGTGAAAGTGCCCGCTGTCAGACTCGCGCAGCGCGCCACTAGAGACCAGCACACGAGTTGCGCGCGAGTTTATCAACGCTGCACTTCCTCTGGACGACGCTAGAACAGCCACTTCTTGAAGGATTCCCATTCTCTACCATAGAGGGTAAGGTAAGTAATCCAAAGTAAAATTTGTAAACATTAAATTTTATTTTTTTACTTAAATATTATATTTTCGATTGTTTTACTCCGTATTTCTGTGTTGTGTCGTTACTTAACGGCTAAACCCATTTTATTAAAATTTGCCTTGGAAGTAGTATACGTATATTATCACACTAATATTATAAATGCGAAAGTTTGTGTCTAAGTAAGTATGTAAGTGTGTTTGTTCCCGTTCAACGACTGCACGGATTTGAATGTAATTTCGTGTGGAGGTAGATTATACCCTGGATTAACACATAGGCATGTGCTATTTTTTCAGAAAAATATTCAGTTTCTATAGAATAGCGGGTGAAACCGAAGGGCGCATCTAGTATTTATATAAAAGCAAATTTCGTCCTGGAAAAATAAGAGATATCTCAAAAACCGCTGTTGAATAGTACATTCCACATAACATGGCGCAGGTAACAAATGGGGTTTTACTGAATTGTGGCCACCCCTCAGCACAAAGAAGTGTGTAAATATTTTGTACATATATTTAAAGAATTTCTTTACATAGGTACAAAATATTCACACATATATAAATAACTAGCTGCGCCCCGCGGTTTCACCTTCGGTGCCTATGTGTTAATCAATGGCGTAAGCTACCTCCATACCAAATTTCATTCAAATCCGATCAGCCGTTACAGAGTTGAACGGGAACAAACACTTACATACGTACATACTTACACACAAACTTTCGCATTTATAATATTAGTGTGATATAAAGACAAATAAATAAATAAAGACATAAAATCAGCACTAAAAAATAAATTAATTAATAAATGCCCTTATTAATAAACGCGGAGAAACCTTGGAGTTCGATCTATCGAGTTCTAATTTCGAAAGATTAACACTTGGCAACTAATACAAGGGCACTCCACGTTTATTAATATGGGGGAATGTGTCCCGCGCCATGTTACGGCCTCGCTACATGGCCTGACTTGACATCGTCTGAAAGAAATTGCTATATATAAGTTTCTGGGGGAACGAAAGGGAGAAGCTATAACCTTAATAGTTTGTTTCTTTTGCTCCCGTGAAATTCAAATCTAGCTGCCCCTTTCACACGACACCCTTATGTGACATGAAATTTAGTAGTTTTTATACCTCACTTTCTCGGAAATCACCCTATCCTTTTTTAAATGAGGAAGAATGTACGTCATTATTGTCGTACAAATGTGAGGACGGGAAAAGTGTATGAAATCCAATGTTAAAACATGGCTAAAACCCACAGAATTCTCCTTATAAAGCCTTTGTTAAAACCATATACTTACAATCCCAACTAAAATTACATAAAAGCGAAAGTAGCTGTCTTTCTGTCTGGATGTTTGCCGCTTTATCCCGGCTAAACGGCTGAGCGGATCGAAATGGTTTTTGCATAGATATGATAACAAATCACAATTAATTCTTGTATGTGATTTTTTTTCATGTTGAAGGGTCTGTACTTTTTACAGACAACAGAGTTGAAAAGACTGATTTAGCAACTCTCGGGGAAATGCATGGAATTTTCCACGCGGGTGAAACCGAGGGGCGCAGCTAGTAGTATAAATATATGGTTGAAACCAAGCAGTTTTTTTTGCGAATTTGTCTAGATCATAATAGTCTGTAAAAATGGCAAATGACTAAAAGTTTTTTTACCATTTTACGGTAGTGTTAAGTAAAGTAACCATGGATTTAAAAGTAACAATGAGAATATCATCACTACGTTTACTATGTTTGAGAGACGGGAGTTCCATAGAAAAAATAAAAAAAGGCGATTGTATGAAACATTTACTAGAACTGAATACCGATAGAGATAGTGCGTTAGAATCAAGCAATCGATAGAGCAAGACAGCGAAAGCCGCCATTATTTCTAGTACACGTTTCATACTTGTTAAAGTCTCTTGTTTACTCAACTCGCAGACTGTAGGTATACTACCTTTTTTTTACTAGGCACTTGCGCCAGTAGTAAACGTAGTGATGATAATCTCTTTGGGCCCCGACTGCATTCAACTCGCAGACTGTAGGTATACTACCTTTTTTTTACTAGGCACTTGCGCCAGTAGTAAACGTAGTGATGATAATCTCTTTGGGCCCCGACTGCATTCAACTCGCAGACTGTAGGTATACTACCTTTTTTTTAATAGGCACTTGCGCCAGTAGTAAACGTAGTGATGATAATCTCTTTGGGCCCCGACTGCATTCAACTCGCAGACTGTAGGTATACTACCTTTTTTTTACTAGGCACTTGCGCCAGTAGTAAACGTAGTGATGATAATCTCTTTGGGCCCCGACTGCATTCAACTCGCAGACTGTAAGTATACTACCTTTCTTACCTCATATAATGACATTGATTAAAATTAGGTATCAATGAAAGTATGTATCTCCTAACATCTTATTTCATTATATAATTAGTCAATTAATTACGACAATTACTTGAAATTCTATTATGTAAAACAATAATATTATTGAAAAGATAAAAGGAATGATAATTGTAATAAGCGGATTACTAAATAATACAACTTAATTTGAATTTAGCCTTGACTATTGTTTGTACATAGGTACACAGGGTTGTTGGTAATTAGCTAACAACGTCTAGTAGGCAGCTTCCTTGCATTCTACTTAGAGGGTCGTCCTGCCGCGAGGCTTCGGCGCAGTACTTAGATATTTGAAAATTGTGTTGCTGTCGCTCCTGTTCGCTGTGTTTGCGATACAGAGAATTGGTGAATTAACCACAGTTTTTGATGAAATTAGCTTTTCGGGGGAAAACTGTTACCCTTATCTAATTTTGTTTTTAGTGGAAAAAAAAATATACGGCGATATGTTTTGTTTTAAAATAAAAGTTTTTGGTATTACTTATAATAATAAAAACTTATAATAATAAATACTTATAATAATAAAAAATTTCATCACTTTAGGTACAAAAATCAAAGCATATCACACTAATATTATAAATGCGAAATTTTGTGTGTATGTAGGTGTGTTTGTTCCCGTTCAACTCTGTTGCGGCTGAACGGATTTGGATGAAATTTGGTAGGAAGATAGCTTATTCCCTGGAATAACCCATAGGCTACTTTTCATCCTGAAAAAAATAACCGTTACTGTAGAATAGTGAAACCGCGGAGCGCAGCTAGTATAGCATATATTTTATGCATAGTTTTTCATAGTGTAGATAACATTTAAAAAAACTACCAAAATCTCATAGCATTTAGTGGTGGGCAACAGTTTGCGCTTTTTGTATGAACATATAAGCGGTAATAACCTCAAAAATATAGGAGAATACAATAGAAACATCTCACATAGAAAGTCTCGGCTCCGCCAACGTAGATAGGTACATCAAGTGGACTTTGTATATCATGGCGGATAATGTGGAAAACGAAACCGCAATGATATACAATATGGGCGCACCTAAATTTACTAGGAATCTAGTAATAAAAGTAGCACTTGTCTTATTATGTGGTAACGTGTAATGTTTACAATTCCTGTTCAAGATTGTGAGCTACGACCATAAAATACAACCAAATCCATACAAAAGTTCCTAATATTAAATAGATTATGACGGTCCCTACAGATGATATCTGCTTTATTAGACACGTCGTGTCCAGAAAATAGCAGGAAACCGGAAGAATCACCATCAATAATATGAGCAAAATACACATCCCCAATAACGTACACTTAGCACCGCCAACCAGGCTTCTTGTGCTTAAAGTAACGCCAAAGAAAAGCATTGTATTAGCACAGAGGAGAAGGATCGACGACAATCCGATAGTCCCTAAGAACAACTTTTCAATACTGGCATTTAGCTTGGAAGAGCCAGCAAACTGAGCAAGGATGAACTCTTCCAAAATTCCGAATAGTATGATTCCTGCTATTCCAAGTCCACCGCTTGCTAGACCTCCTATAGATATAAGAAAACAAGCGTACTTTGGCGGGAATACCCCAAAACAGCGGTCGACTCCGGGCATTTCCATGGTGCAAACACGTTTTTGCCTGAATAGCTTTTTTCACAGATAATTTTCAAGTTTTCGAAACTTATACGTTTTTTATCCAACACCGAGATCAAAATCAAAATAATCAAGTGAAAAATCAAAACTCTTATCTATGATCAAGTTTTTTTCTAAATCACATTGACGCATATAGGTAAATATAAATGAAGGCGCAATTAGACGGTTCATTTTTGCTTTCATTTTCCATGCTTCATCGATGTGCCTTTGTGATGAAAGTCACAAACCACCAGGACATTTTCATCGGCATCGGTCTTTCACCGATTTAGAAAATGAATGGAAAAATTGGAAAATGCTTGACTTTACATTCACTTTGCTTTTAATATGGTGTAAATAGAAGAATCAGTTCATCATTCACTAAAGGCTAATCACTTCGGAAGAAGCGTCTAATTCCTCCTTAAGCCATAGAGTTTCCTTTTTGATACTATCTAATCTAGCCTACGACGAAAGAAACTAGAGGACTAGCCCCATTCTACTATATGCACCTCGTTTATACCTACTTCAGGCTGCCGCGCCGCCATGTTGAGGGCCGTAGTTTTGTACTCGGTGATCTGTTGATTTGTTTCCTGTCATAGACGCCATTTTTAGGGTAGTGGTATGCCCGCAAAAACTGTCAAATGTTTTTGAAGTTTTAGAAAAGAGTTTTTAGAAAAGAGTTGATAGTGAAACGGGTGGAGTTGACGCCATATTGTGTATTCAAAGTGCCGCAAATGACGTGACTTGTAACAGGTCCCCTTTTTTCTTTCGTCATTGAAAAATATAGACAACAAGGTACTGTTGGTTTGAAAACTCTAACACACAGCCAGCCTCGTTTTACTTCGTCGCGAATTTTTAAACGCTCGCACTTCTTTCATACACACACACACACACACACACACACTTTACTACTTACTAAACTACTTTTAAACTATATTTATTATACAGGGTTATGAGTAACTTACTACTAAGGTAAAGCTGAAAGGCACAGAAGGGTGAAAGGTTATTGTAATCATCCCTATGAATAACTTTTTTTACTTTCTCTACTCGTCCTCGCGGGCCGTTGTAACACAGCAAAAGGCGCGACTTAAAAAAAATACCTTTTTTTTTCGTAAAAGATACCATCGATATATGTAAAGTACAAAAAATAAAATAAATAGCAATGTGTGTATATAAAAGTCTAAATCTATCTCTGTACCAAAATTGTATTCACTTCCTTTAAGTCGTTTCGTATAAGTAACTAACTGGGCCCTCGGTTTCACCAACTATTCTAGAGAAACCAAATATTTTTCCGGGATAAACAGTAGCCCATGTGTTAATCCAGAGAATAACCTACAACTATACCAAATTTCATCCAAATCCGTTCAACGGAACGGAACAAACACACCAACATACATACTTACACACAAACTTTCGCATTTATAATATTAGTGTGATATTAAGATAACTGATCCGGAAGTCATGTTTCAGAATGGCTTACAAGTCACCGCTCTTCGTGGTTTTGCTGGGTGGTTGTTTATCGCTCCCCGTCGACGACCCCATCCGGATCGATTTGCCGGTGTACGACCAGCCACAAGCCAGCACCGACCAGCTACAAGCCAGCAACGACCTACCGCAAACCAGCTCTAACGTACAAGTGTCGAAAGGCATTCTTCCTGAAAACTACCCAGGAGGAGAGCCCGATCCTGCTAGTGGAAACTTCATTTCTTCCAAACTCCAAGTAGCAAACAATTTACTTGCAAATACTTTGGATTCCAAAGTAAGTTTACTCGTTTACATAATACCTATATACTTACACTGTACGCTGACATGGTCAATAATGATTTCAACGAACACATTTAAAAGTTCTGTAGTTACCTCAATCCTTTCTTAATTCCCTAGGCAAGCATACCTAATATAATATACCTAGGTACCTAACTATCTGGTAAAGATCGTTGATTACATGTTACAGTGTAAGCTTGTGATAATGCATCAAAGGGATAATTATAAAATTGTATGTTTAGACTTAATGTAGTGAATCTTACTTAACTACAGGTTAACTACACCAAGAAGACTAAGCGGATAGATAGATGGATAGATAGATAGATAACTCTTTATTGTTCACACCAGAAATAACATACAAATGACCAAAAAAAATAACTTAAAACTAGTGTAACAACTGGCGGCCTTATCGCTTAAAGCGATCTCTCCCAGATATTATTATTTAGATAGATAGATTCACTATGCGATCTAGGTATGTGTGCTACCATATACAGGGTTATAAGGAAAGGGTATTCTAAGCCGAAAAGAGCTCATAGTACTCATCATTATGAACAACTTTTACTATGAGACCAAGTAACAAAATCGAGAGAAAAATTTAAGCTGTTCCATAGAAAAATGACAGTGACACTCGACAAAATGTATGGAACAGCTGATACTTTTTATCGATTTCAGGGTTGGTGACATACTAAAAGTTGTTCACAATCATGGCTACTATGACCTCCTTTCGGTTTAGCATACCCTTTCCTTATAACCCTGTATAGGTACGTAAGAAATTGGTTTGCGCCGACCACCATCTAACAAACGAGAGAGAGAAATAGAGATTATATTATTTTTACCTCTTATTTTCTCTCGTTTTTCTGCGGTCCGTGGTTGTCGCGTGTGTTAGGAGCCAACAAGTAAATCGCATGAATAAGTCGCACACTAATTATGGCACAGATAAGATATATTTTTTTCCGGAATAATGCGGCAACATGGGCAACTGCTGAAAAAAACGATTTTGTTTTTACAGGCCACATTCCTGGGCCCTTTCGCGCCACCTGTCACAAAGCTCGAGAGCGCAGCGCACGAGACTGAGGGATTGGGAAGCCGAGCTCTCTCCGTCAAGGAGAACCTTCAAGGTTTCGTTGCGGGAATTTTCCAGGTAAAAGCGACGGCTTTATATTTCAAGCGTCTAAAGTTCTTCTGGGCCCTTATTCTCTATCGCACATAAGATAACTTGCCAATAACGCGTGACGTCATAGCATGCTCTAAACTTAAACGCGGCTCCTAATCGTGGCACGACGTGAAGAAACGCGCGTTTAAGAAACTTAGAGAATACCGGTTCAGGTGACTAACACGGAGTGAATTTAACATGTCGCGTAACAAGCTAGTTATGGCCCTGGGCCCCTATTCGGAGAAATGACATTTTATCTCGGTCACTGTCTCTCTAATTTAGAATTTAATGGGAGTGAGAGTGACCGAGATAAAATGACATATCTCCGAATAGGGTCCCTGGAGTCGGCGGGCGGTGTATCTTGCCACGCCATGCTTTTAGCCCGACCATTTCTTAGACATAAGATACAAAATACGTGGTTATAAAGAATGTCTATGCTACGCCGAAAAGGGCTCACAGCAGATACTGTTCATTGTAAGCAACTTTTAGTATGGTTCACTGTAACGAATCGACAACTTCGGCCCCTGCACCCTATTAGCATAGGACCTAAGTACATGACATAGCAAGAAAGACGCAAATACACCAGATAAAGGAAGCCTGATAAAACCCACTTGTTAATTTACAGCCCAAGCCTATTGTAGACACAATAAGCGAATCCGAGAAGTTTGGTAACTCTGGCGACAAGTTCTATGCAGCGGGACAAGTCCTCGTCAAAGGAGCATCCAGCGTGTCGAACATCGTCAACTCCATCTTAGAGGTGAGCTTCTTAGATACTGATACTGTACCCACCTTTGTAGTGGTGGTATTCTTTCGCAGAGTCTGCCTGCAGAGTTACCACACCATTGCCAGTTACCTATTAAACCGTCATGTTTCCGACCTAGGACAAGCATTTGTGTAATGGACATGGATGTTTGTTGTCTGGGTGTATCTATGTATTTTATCTATGTACTTACAAAAAAAAGTATCTATGTATTTTATTAGTTTTTTTTTTTTCTCTTTCCTCCTGAGAGGATTTTGGCGTCGCACGTCTTATGCATTTGCCAGTGTCAAGTATACTTATATATTTTCAAGTTTTGTTAGATATTATCAAACAAGTCAGAGTCACAGTCAAAGGTGAGCAAAGCAAGTCATGGTCAAGTCCAAGTCATGCCCCAGTAAAGTGGCGAAAACTTTACTAGAGCCTTCTAAGGAGTTTTGGAAACAACACGAAAACTCACGCCTCACGACATTATACCATTCACCAACACTCGTGCATATTTACGAACACTTAACGGGTAAAAATTCACCGTTTTTACACATTAACACTCGAAATAACACATGTTTTGGAAAATAATAAAATGACGCGACATGATTTCTTCACGTTCCCGCCAAAACTACATTATATTAGTTTTTTTTTTTTTTTCTCTTTCCTCCTTAGAGGTAATATGGCGTCGCACGTCTTATGCATTTGCCAGTGTCAAGTATACTCATATATTTTCAAGTTTTGTTGAATATTGTCAAATAAGTCTTAGTCACAGTCAAAGGCGAACAAAGCAAGTCACGGTCAAGTCCAAGTCATGCCCCAGTAAAGTGGTGAAAACTTTACTAGAGCCTTCTATGGAGTTTTGGAAACAACACGAAAATTCACGTTTCACGACATTATACTATTCACCAACACTCGTGCATGTTCCCGAACACTTAACGGGTAAAAAATCACACCGTTTTTACACATTAACACTCGAAATAACACAAGTTTTGGAAAATAATAAAATGACGCGACATGATTTCTTCACGTTCCCGCCAAAACTCATTTTATTAGTTATCTGGTTCCCATAGTACAAGGTTGCTTAGTTTGGGGCTAGGTGGCGCTATGTGTAAAAAAGTCCACCAATATTAATATATTTCATTTTATTTTATTTATTTATTGAGGTGACAAGCGCAGTGTATTATTTCACCGCGCAGGGCTTGATTATACGGTGTGTTACTGAAAGATGCAACAGTATTGAAAGGTATATATTATGTACTTATCATTATGAATAACTTTTACTATGGGACTAATAAAAACAGATGTTGCATAGAAAAATGTCAATAACACTCGACAAAATATAAGAACAGCGGATATTTATTTCAGTGTTGGTCCCATAGTAAAAGTTGTTCATGTTGATGAGGGCATATATACCTTTCAATATTGTTGCACCTTTCAGTAATACCTTGTACATAGCTTCTAATTTTTCTGAGGCAGGGTGTTGAGTTCAAAATTTAAAAATTAACTCTTTATGACCTTTTATTTCTTTGTTTATTTCATCCCTTAATTCTCATGCATTCTTGTTACCAATTGTGAATTTCTGACTATATGTATTATATATTTTTGTTTTTCAGATCCCTGGAACTCTGTTCAAGACCATAGCGCGATCAACCACTGAGAAACTGAATAATGTGGGCGGAAGACTCGTCGGGTTATAATACAATAATAGGGACATTAATTATGTAGAAATATTGGAATAAGGGTATTAGTCATTGTCATTCAGCTAGATTAGAATAAGAGCGTAGAAAAAGCATATTATCTACAATCACAATGTAAAAAAAGACTTTTAGTTACGACAATAAAAAATTACATGAATATATATTTTTTTTATAGATTTCCTGCTAATCTAAAGATAGTGCCGCCCGTGTATTGCAGCTACATAAGAAATATGGTGTCGCCTAATTTCGACGGTGTAGTTCTGGGCACAGATTCTATTGTTGCTTGTAAATGATTATAAAAGATACCCAAGATAAGATAGTACCCACACTGATCAGCGGCTAAGAACAATTAATCTATGCCCTAGGATACTGTAGGAAAATGTTCGTCCAATACCGCATTACTAGATCGTTGACAAAAACGCACCAAAGTTGTAGAAAAGTGCGAGTTGCGGGGGCTGTAACCAAGCTTTCTCATTGGCTATCTCAAGGTTATGACTACTCCCACCTAGCTATGAACAAATGTGTAAATTTATATTTTACTAGCTATTTCGTTGCCCGCGACGTCGTTGCCGTGGACCAATTTAAAAAAAAAATGTAGTCTCTGTCCGTCTCTTACCCTTAAGCTACTTCTATGCAAAAATTCATCTCGAGCCGTTCAGCCGTGATAATGCAACAAACACCCAGACAGATAGACAGAGTTACATTCGCATTTATATTAATATTAGTTAGGATGTGTATTTTGACCCGGTCCCTCTATAAACTACTTTTTCTTTTCCAAATTTCATCCAAATATCTATCCGTTCAGCTGTGTGATTGCCTGAAACAAACTATAAGCATACACACACTCACAAAACATCCATGTGTATATAGCTATAAGCTATATACACATAGCTTACGGTAAATGAAACATCCAATTTCTTCGCTTTATGGGTAGATTTCCGAAAAATCCTGAGACATGCCTTTCTTTTATTTCCCTAGAAACTTTGGAGGTCCATTTTACCCCCTTGAAAGTGGAATTTCGTAAAATCCTTTCTTACTGTTAACTTAGATCATTTGAGGATTATTGGGTTCAAATTTCACGTCTCTATAGTAAGCGGTTTGTTCTGTGCGTTGATTTTGTTAAATATTATCAAACAAGTCATAGTCATAGTCAAAGGCGAGCAAAGCAAGTCACGGTCAAGTCCAAGTCATGCTCCAGTAAAGTGGTGAAAACTTTACTAGAGCCTTCTATGGAGTTTTGGAAACAACACGAAAATTCACATTTCACGACATTATACCATTCAACAACACTCGTGCATGTTCACGAACACTTGACGGGTAAAAATTCACCGTTTTTACACATTAACATTTGAAATGAGTTTTTGGCGGGAACGTGAAGAATTCATGTCGCGTCATTTTATTATTTTTCAAAACTTGTGTTATTTCAAGTGTTAATGTGTAAAAACGGTGAATTTCTACCCGTTAAATGTTCGTGTACATGCACGAGTGTTGGTGAACACTATAATGTCGTGAAACGTGAATTTTCGTGTTGTTTCCAAAACTCCATAGAAGGCTCTAGTAAAGTTTTCACCTCTTTACTAGGGCATGACTAGGACTTGACTGTGACTTGCTTTGCTCGACTTTGACCGTGACTATGACTTGTTTGATAATATCTAACAAAACTTGAGAATATATTATGTATACTTGACACTGGCAAATGCATAAGACGTGCGACGCCAAAATCCTCTTAGGAGGAAAAAAGAAAAGAACACTTGAAATAACACAAGTTTTGGAAAATAATAAAATGACGCGACATGAATTCTTCACTTTCCCGCCAATACTCCAAAAGGGCTTGTTCTTTTATATATAATAGATTTTTAGTAAAATAATAGACAATTGAACATAAAAAGTAGGTTAGTTAATAGAACATAAACTATAGAATTTTTAACGCTTTATTCAATAAATCATAGTTTGTTGTACAATGTTTGAGTTGTTTTAGCCTGGCCTAAATATACAAATTCACACGGTATTGTTTAGCATTACCTTCATATACCGCCATCATTTACTTAGTATTAAATCTGTTTAAACGACATCCATAAATCATTTATCCAGCGTATGTACCAGTTAAATGCTTAATTTTTAGTGACTTATTTATTTTAATAAAAATAACGCTATATTGTTGCCCGTATACTATAAAATAAATACACCAAAACGCGAGCAAAACTAGCTCCTCAGTTCATAAATAAAATAATAATAATTTAAAAAATAAATAAATTTACCACCGTGGTTTACTTGAAATCCCCAGTGAAATACGTGTAAAACTTGCTTTTCACTACTCATATTCGGAAAGTGGCTTTGAAGTTGCCTGAGGAGCGGGTTGAAAGTAATACTTTTTAGCCCTAGGGGAGAATCGTTTACAACTGACAGCTGTCAAATTATACAAAAAAAAAACTAGTTCTATTTTAACATTTCTATTGAAATGGTCCAACTTTCTATACAGCCACTTAATTACAGCCCGATGTAAAATTGAAATAACAAATAGTTCATTATTAATAAAATGAAATATATTTTTTTAAAACGTTATTATAAATTACTTTTAACTATTTCTTTAAAATAACATAGATTTGGGCAAAATATTTACCATTTTTTCAATGATGAAAATGAAAAATAATGGCTGAATAGCTGGCAAGCGGCGATCCGATCTTCATTTGATTTTTCGAGTTGTAGAGTTTTGTAAAATTCACTCATTTTTTCTTAAGCAAATTAATGTTTATATTTTTACTTTCCTTGTATTCGTAATGAAAAGCACAGTGATTACCTCGGGTTAAAGACTTATTAAGTCCCTCGAAGTATTTGCGCCCTCGCTACGCTTAGGCGTCAAACCCTGTCTCGGGACTGAATAAGTTGATTTCACCCCTAGGGTAACAATCTTCTATAGTTAACTTCAGGGAGGTTGCGGCATTAGATTTTGCCAGTACTGACATTTACTAGCGACGTTTCTTGAAAATAAATTGTACGTTATATTTCAAAAGCAATATTTTTGTACTAGTTACTATAGTGACAAAACAATAAGTATACCCCAAATAGCTACAATTATAACCCATTTAAAGTATTGTAATCTAATCTTATACTAACACCGACTATAGATTATATTTTATAAAACAACCCAAAATTGTATGCAGAATTAAATTCTTGTCGACTAAATATTAAGGTTCTTATTAATATCAGTGAACAAGTTTTAATATTAATCATTACAGTTATATTTAACGTAATCATCACATATTTACATCCTATCATTTATAAAATAATGCTTAATGCAAAGATAAGTATAAAAAAATTAATAATATTCTAACATTTCAATTGAAATACAAAAGTTTATTTGAAAGTATTACACTGTGTTGTTTTGGATTTTTTCCATATATTTATTCTAACTAATATTAAAAAAAAAAAAAAATGATAGTTTTTTTATTTTATTAAATCGTGTTTTTTTAAATTAACTATGTCTCTCTGTCTGGATGTTTGTCGTGTTATCACGGCTAAACAGCGAATGTATCTTGATAAAAATCTTGATGATAAGGAGTTACTGTGTATCACAAAGATAGACATAGGATACTTTTTTCATGTCCACGCGAATGAAGCCGCGGGTAACAGCTAGTATTTATATATTATATTTTAGTGCATATTAATAGTATATTATCGACATTTAGTGACATCTCGGGAAAGGGTGGACGCCAAGAGCAGATTGGTGAAATTATTTATTTCCATAGGAAACAAGTACAGTGTTTAGTTTGTAAACGGGTTTGTAACTATGAATGTATCATTGTTATTAAGCCAGTTTAATAAAAAAAAAGGTAAATTCAGTCATAGTGCGAATGGTATGGTTACGGACGACTATAGACCCAAAATACTGGGCGCACCAGCTTACTCGCACATTTTATGATTTAAAAATATAAAATATAACGTGTATTTTTGGAAAATGTGCCTCGGTAATTTTACGAGCTTAGTATTCAAAAATATTTAGAGCAAATATTCAATTTGATGTTTTTTCATGATGACTAACAATAAGATAGACAGTTTATCCTATTTATTTTGGTCATCATAAAATGTATCCAAAATGTTCTGTATTTTCAAACTTCCAAAATTATACTTCGGTCAATTTTGAAAATGTCTTCTTATTTATTTATTTATTATATATAACATATATATATGTAACATCGAATTGGTCCTGGACTGTAAGGGTGTTGTCACGTCTGTTTTAATAAATAAATAAATATTTAAAAAGAACTACAAATTCGTGAGCGAGATAGCTGTGCCCCAAATTCTGGCCCTTATGCGGCAGTGACGAACACTTCTTTTGTGAAACGATATTAAAAACTAGTGTCAATAAGCAAACAGCGTTTTAATTTTTGGTCGAAGAAGATAATGAAGATAATTTGCAATGTAAGTGTCGGGAAACACAAATATGGATACCATCAAAACAACACCTTGTAAATTTTAGTAAGGCTTTTGGTAAATATTTTTTTGTAACATTGACACGTAGGTCGGCCAACGAGACGTGTCAACATTGTAAAGACATTATTATATTACATCTGGCACACATATAATCAAGTTATTGGAGCCCGCCTTTTTGAACAAAGTTTTTTTTAAGCCATGGCTTCATTGCTGTAGGCAATATTTATGCCGTTTGCTTAAAAGTACAATCGGTTTAGTGTTCTTAGATGAAGAATATCTTTTTACCGGCCAATAAAAACACATAGTGAAACTAGTAATTCCCACCGAACGGGAACTGTAACCTGTAACTTGACAACTCATAGACCAATTGTGCTCATAATACTTTTTTTTTTTTTATATATTAACTACTTGCCAACAAAATTACATTAGGATCGGTTTAACGGTAACGGTTATCTTTGGACAAATATACAAAACATACATACAAACGCTGATTTTCTCCCGTCGCTTCCCTCGGTCAATTGACTTTGTGATGTCGTTGCAACGATTCTAACACTATCCAAGTCTCTGCCATTACAAGAGTTAAATTTATAAAACCGTTTTAATTACATGTAAAGGCTGAAACGAAAACTCACTCCGATCCTTTAAGGATGCGTTTATGTAATACACGCTCTCTCCCTCGCAATATTTCGAATTAAAGTTCCGGAGATTGATATTGAAGTCTTCTTGTTACATTTGTTTTATTAAAAACATTTACATTTAAAATGTCTCATACTATCATGTTTGCTCGTGCAGCTTTCATGTATTTAAGTGAACAAAGAGTGTAATAAGCTTAAATCGAATGACTGATTACACTTAAACTTGTATGTAACTTATGTAATTAAGAAAATGTAGCAAAAACATTTTTAAATGTCACCCTCGATGATCCTAACTAATATTATTTATGCCAAAGTAACTCTGTCTCTCTGTCTGGGTATTTGTTGCGTTATCTCGGCTAAGCGGCTGAACGAATCGAGCTGAATTTTTCCATAGATATGCTTAACGGTCAGAGACTGACATAGGCTACTTTTTTTTTTTTTGTATTTCCTCGCAAACTATGTCTATGGTAACAGCTAGTTTTATAAAAATAAAAACGGTATTTGTTCGAACGAGAGAGCGTCTATTACGTAAACGATAGCAAGTGATAGCAAGGACGCTTTTACGTAGTACATACAAAATAAAAACGTAGAGTTATCCAAAGAAAGATGATAGAAACAAGAGAAAAATATCATAGAAATAGAAGTAATTAAATATCATTTGAAATTTCGGAACAAAAAGAGCCAAAAAAGACAATTTAACTAAAAACTAGAGAAACTCGTCAACCGTGGCGATTGTATGTATATTGTTTAGTAATAGTTTTTACCCGGCTACGAAAAAGGAGGGTTATTAATCTATGGCGTCAAGTATGCTTCAAGTTTCCTTGAAATTCGAGTTACAGTATAAATTTTATTATATTTTAAGATATCTTATTTTGCAATCTTTTGTTGAATTCGTGAAAGAAACAAAGAAACACATACGCGAAATACAGCATTCGTGGCCCGACAGTAATTGTAATTGTGCCCCTAAAAATAAAAACATAAATTTAGAAAAATACACTTATAAAAACCATAATAATATTATTATAATCAATAAACTAGCCCCAGCGGGCTTATCCCGTAACTCTGAAAGCGATAGTGATAGTTCGCGACCGGGACCGCGCATAGTGCGACTAAGTTGGTACGAGCGGGATGGCATGCTCTTGCAATCAGAATCACGAACGTTTCAAAGTTAGAGGATAAGCCCGCAGGTTCTCGTAACTGAATTACTAGTACTGTACATTATAAACATGTTCAACATTTACAATGGTCTTCTACGTTTATATAGCAAATATATATTTTATTTTGTATAACTACAATATCTATTATATTGCAAATAAATATGCCAAAATAATACTTCTAATAACAATTATATTTCATTAAATATTCGAAATAAGATTATAGCAAGAAAAAAAGGATAGCAATAGGTAAATATAGCACCTATCAATTAAAAATAAATTTCTCTTTTAGATAAAAGCTCGATAGCTTATCTTTTATAAAATAAACGATTTAAGCAATAACGCGTGAAAGCGTGTACACAATTCGGTATGCTAAAGGCCTAGTAAACGTATAGGTATAGAATGTCGGCACATGAGACAAAACATCAAATATATCAACCAATCACGAATATCATTACCAATTTCCGACCAATCAAGATGCAGTAATAACAGCTGACCCTTGAAAAAACTGAACTTACGCTACGGGAAAGAAATTTTATAACTATGTCCTTTTTTCCATTATTTTTTTCTGGGGTAAAGAGACATATATCCAGCTTTCTATTGCTTTCTCTGTCTACGACTTGATATAGCAAACGCCTCGGGCGTGCGAAGGGGACGCTCCGAGACAAAAATGTATAAGGAACTAAATACAACAAGAGCCCGCTGTATCATTATGGATTTGACACACATTTCGATAGTCTTGATTTTGTCAGTTCCGAACTTGGGAATTTTCTGAATTCCGAATTCCTGAATCCTGAATTTCCTGAATTTCGAAGAATTTAATGAGGACGCTTTACAGGAGAGCGATTTACACACGATTAAAAATTTAATCACTCGTCTTCAACATTTAACTTATTGAAGAACTGTCAAAAACAGGCGGTTAAATATTTAATCTTCTGTTAAGTTTCGGTAAACTTCCGCCTTGGTATTTTACCTCATTTAAAGGGGACTTCTTTTAGGAGTCAGCCCTGTATTTTTAGTAATGACTTCAGACTCTTGCTGTTGTTAACTAGCCCTTTTCCCGCTCCCCTAATTATATTTAAAAAAGTTGAAAAGTGCGGACGAGATTGCGAGAATCAGGGAAGCCGGGCCTTAAAATAAGTTCTAATCTTGCATATTTTAGAATTAAAAAAAAAAAAAGGAATTCAAAAGAAAAATACTGAAATTACTTTTTTTTAAATTAACTACTTATTAAAATAAAATATTAACATACCGAATTATGGAACCGATTATTTGTTCGAGCGTTATGTCTGTGGGGCAAGTATGTGAAAATGAATTGCAGTTATTTTTACCAAACGTACGCCTCCCAAATTGCTGTCACTCACCTCGGTAATAAGTTGTACAGGGTTATTGGTAACTAGCCAAAAACATTTTGGTAGGCTTTTAGTAGCATCCACGTGACAACTTTTTACAAAACTTAATGTTAATTTAATTTGTATCTATGCATTTTTGGTGCAAATGTCAGCTTCAACTCCTCGCTTTCCTTCTCATTTGAAACCGCATAATGTTATTGTCATTTGGAGCACTAATTTAAACTTTTTTGTTTTTATTTTGGGAGAAAAAAAAAGAATTATCAAAGTCATTGAACAAACGTTCTTGATATGATGTAAGGCATGTTGCAGATGCCTGCGAAAGGTTGTTGGTTAGTTACCAACGTTACCAAAAACCCTGTATAACCGAAGAACTATCAGATCGAGCGACAATCGCGTACTAGCTCACACTTATAATAGCTTAGTCAATTTAGCCTTTCACCCGGAAATAATTAATAACAGAATTTTATTTTTATTATTATTATTTTATTGTAGAACCAACCTCTCATATTAATTATTGTATATTATTTATATATTAAACAAAAAAACTCAAATTTTACATTTTACAATATCGTCTATTTTTGCGCTGTGGCGACGATAATGTATTATATGGGTCAAGCATAAATGCTTTTTCCATGTTCCGTATCTCCAGATTGTTTAATTTAATTTAATATTGATTCTACGTCAGCAAATTACACCAATCACAATTTAATAATTATGTTATTAATTATGTCCGGGTCCTCCATACTAAGTCCCGTAACTTGTCTGGACTGCAAGTCTTCCTCCGTATATCGATATATCTTATGTTTTCCGTTGCATTAACAAAAAACTTTTTTTAAATAAATAAATCAAAGAAAACTAGTTTCTTTATTTAAAAATTAATATCCCAAAAATTTTACCTCTGACATTCCGGATTTAACAAGACCTTGCTCACAGTCCGTCAAGCGTAGGTTATATGGAGACAGTCAAAATATACAATATTACCCGACTGACTCCCGAAAAATATGACCTTTTTATAAATATATTTAATAAGTTCTGTGCAGTCGGCTAAAAATGGGATAAGAGAAATTAAAGTACACACTAATAAAACTCACAAATCATTTTCTTAAGGACGCGTTTTCTTTTGCTCTCTCGCTCGCACAAGCATCATTTTTATTCATACATTCTGTCAAAAAAGTATCGGAAATTGTATTTTTTTTTTGCTAGTTTGGCATAACTGTTTTCCATTTTGGCGTGGAGTTTGAGTTGCATCTGTCATTTAGATTAAATCATCTGTTTTTTGTTGGATCATCTCTTGTGTGTTGCGAATTTCATAATGGACAAAAAAATGTTGGATTTTGCACCACGACAATGCACCTTCGCACAGGGCCATCATCGTGAACGAATTTTTGACCAAAAACTACACAAATACCATCGAGTAACCACATTACTCACCAGATATGGCTCCGGCAAATTTCTTTCTTTTTCGTAACCTCAAATTACCACTTCGTGGCACCCGTTTTCATTCGGTAGAAGACGAAAAGAGAAAAAAAGAGAATATGGGCGACACATTTCTGAAGGAGCATACTTTGAAGGCGATAAAATAAACTTGGAAGAATAACTAGCATTTTGTGTATTATTGACCTTTTCCCGGTACTTTCTTGACAGAGTAGTATAAAATTACTGAGGATGACAATCTAAAATATTCAAAACATATTATTTATTTTATATATATTTTTTTAAGCATTTTCTTTATTTTAACATTTAAAATGTTTTACACTAATTTTCTTGTTGACTTTGCAAGTTTTTTTGACCGTTTTTTTTTTGTTTACTGGGACAAATCGGCATTTGTATGTATGTTTGTATATTTGTCCGATGATAACTTACGAGCCGTTGATCCGATCTTCATGAAATTTTGTAGGCAAATAGTTCATTTCAATACAATTTTTAAGTTCGAATATTAGCTGAATCGGTCCAGGGGTTGTGAAGATATAAGGGTCGCGAGGTCTCAGTTCGCCGCGAACTACTAGTTATTTATATAAGCTAACGACAAGATATTTTATCTATTGCTAAGTTGTAAGTTGTTATAGCTTAAATCGAATTATATGATTATGATAACTGACGTGTCTTTTGTGCGAGGCGAGACGAGGTCACGCGCGCGCCTTTATATAATCCCTTGAAAAAGATAACCGGATATCATCGAAACTACAGCCGTAAAAACCCGACTCAATTTAACAGTTTCTCAATAACAAAGAAAATTTTTTTGAAACGTTTTTGAATAATTTTTATTCAAAAACGATAATATCAATTTATGCAATACATATAAAAGAAGAGTGCGAGCGAGAGAGCGTTTTTTACGTAAATGCGTCCTTAATACAGGGTTCCACGTGGCATAGCGAAGCATATATCATTTTTAATCGTTTTCGCTGTCGTCGACGAAATCGCGGACGACCGCGAGCTCACCGGATCTTCTCGTGAATGTTTAAGGGCAGCCAAACCGATGCTGCGGATTATCCGTCTCCTTGTTGACGGACATGACGTGCTCCTGCAGATTGGGCGGTAGATCATTAAATGCTGGCGCAGTTCCCTCGTCTATATCCGTACGACGGTAGAAAAGGACGTAGGGGGTGCAGCGCCGTTGGAGTTGATTCATGTCCGTGCCGCTGGCGACTGTCACTACGTCGTCATTGTACAAATGCCACGTGTTCTTGTCCTTGGCAAAGGTGTAGTAGTGTCCCGAGTCTAGCGAGGTGCCCGAGTGCACGATCGCCGCGTACAGCACGTACGTCGAGAGAGCCGCTTGCGAACGCACCGTGGGTAGTGTGATGGTGAAATTGTGATCCATTTTGTGCATTAGTTTCGTCTGCTTCCTGAGTTTCGGTTCAAACCTGCGGAGATGGACGCTATATTTTAACCAAATAATTGACCGAGCGAAGCGAAGGTCTCAGAGTTTACTGGGACAAATCGGCATTTGTATGTATGTTTGTGTGTATATTTGTCCGATGATAACTTGCGAACCGTTGATCCGATCTTCATGAAATTTTGTAGGCAAGTAGTTAATTTCAATACAATTTTTAAATTTGAATATGAGCTGAATCGGTCCAGGGGTTGTGAAGATATAGAGGTCGCGAGGTCTCAGTTCGCCGCGAACTACTAGTAAATAATAGTGAGAATAAGTCCATGATACAGATACTATAGAAAATTAGAAAAAAAAATAACAGAACGTTAACAATGGATTTTCATATAGTTTTTTCTACCCTCCGAACGCGTCAGACATGAGTTTTCATAATTTTTTGTACGAGTCATGATGTACATTCAAATCATTTTAAAGAAAGTAATAGGGAAGCCTTGATAGCTCAACGGGGAGCACGATCGCCTCACATTAGTGGGGTCGCGGGGTGGAACCCGGGCAGGCCCCTACCAATGAGTTCTTTGGAACTTACGTACGGATTCTACGGATATATCATTGGGGTTTCCGTGAAGGAAAACATCGTGAGGAAAGCTGCATATTTCTGACAAAAAACGCAAGAAAAAATGAATTTTGCGCGCTGAGCGAAACATTGCACGTTGGGTATGGAGGTAGTTTATATCCTGGATTAGATCATAGGCTACTTTTTATCCCGGAAAAATATTCGGTTCTGTAGAACAGCGGGTGAAACGGCGGGGCCTTGCTAGTCCTAACTAATATTATAAATGCTAATGTAACTCTGTCTCTCTGTCTACCTGTATCTTTGTCTGGGTGTTTGTCATGTTATGACGGCAAAACGGCTGAACGGATCGACCTGAATCTTCGCATTGATATAGCTTAAGGGTATGAGACGGACACGTTTACTTTATTTTTTATTGGTCCAAGTAAACAAAGCCGCGGGTAGAACCTGGGCGTGCCCGTACCAATGAGTTCTTTGGAACTTACGTACGGATATACCACTGGCTTTACGGTGAAGGAAAACATCGTGAGGAAACCTGCATATTTCCGGAGAAGAAATTCGATGGCGTATGTGAATCCGCCAACCCGCACTGGGCCAGCGTGGTGGATATGTCCTAATCACCCTTCAAGGGTAGGCTGATATCCCAGCAGTGAGACGTTTAAAGTGATATAGCAGTAAACAAAGCCGCGGGTAACAGCTAGTAATCTAAAAAATACTCACTTGAAATTCTTAAGCACAAGTATCAAATACTTGGGCGTTGTCTCAATAAGTACGCTGCGCTCCGCATCGCGTAACACTCCACATTCGCTGCATCTGTACTTGTTATCGCCGGTAAGTATTTCCTTAGAGCAGAAGTACTCCAGCAGGTTTTGAACCGAGTACTTGAAATCTGCCTGTTTGTCCGGAAACGCTAACTGCAGATCTCTGAAGACGTCGCGGGAGTGAGACGAAGAGTTACACTCGGTACATTTGACGCGTGTGAGAAGGACGCCACCAAACAGGTTGTCTATGAATGATTCTCGCGGTAGGATGGCCTCTGTCATGCGAGAGCGTTTCGTCTTCTGTGAAAACCCCTCGTTTTTATTAGCTGGCCGCTTGTGGCAGCTTGAGCTTGGTCCTGCAATAGTCATGATTGAAATTAAACATGGACGTTTGCTCTTTGTCTCGGTGTTTCTTAAATTATTTTTATTTTATACTGAAAAATTAAAAGAAAATGACGCAGGGATTCAGGGACCTGATATGGTGATAATTTTGTGGTGGTAGAACTCTTTTGCAGAGTCCGCCTGGGGGAGGACCACACATTTGCTAGTTTTTCAACCGCCAAGCAGTAGTGTGCAAACGTTATTGTGTTCCGGATTGAGGGGCACTGTTTACAGCGCATTTACTGGACATATAGGGAGTTAAGTTAAGGATACCTCAGGGTGACGAGCGCAGTGCCGCGCATAGTTGTGAACTGTTGAAGTTCAAAACTCTGGATGGCACTGAACTGTTATGGGATAGCGTGACACTTAACATCAGGTAATCGACTTGCTCGTCTCGTCACCAAGTATCATCACACTAATGTTATGAATGCGAAAGTTTGTGCGTAGTTGTGTGTGTTTGTTCCCGTTCTACTCTGTAACGGCTGATCGGATTTGGAAAAGCTTACGTGTTAATCCAGGGTAAAAGCTACCTTCATACCAAATTTCATGCAAATCCGTTCAGCTGTTACAGAGTTAAATGGGAACAAACACACTTACTTACATATTTACATACTTACGCACAAACTTTTATTTATAATTATTACATTTATGATATGAGCGTGATTTGTGTTTTACTTCTACAGTGTCTCAAACATCTAATATCCGTAGCGGAAACTATCCGAAACATCATATCCGTAGCCGTATCCGAAGCCGGTATAATATTATTTCCATACCCGAACCCGGATCCGAAATTTCATATCCATAATCAAAACATGCGGAAAAATATACTATTATATAGGGATATTACATTTTATGAAAATTAGGTACTGAATAAATTATCAAACGTTATAATGTTATGTTATAACATGGATGTTTGTTCTATGTCTGGGTGTTTATATGTATTCTATGTATGTATTTACAAAAAAGAAAGTATTTATGTATTCTATCAGTTGACTGGTTCCCATAGTACAAGCTTGCTTAGTTTGGGGCTAGATGGCGCTGTGTGAAAAAAGTCCACCAATATTTATTTATTTATTAGTATATATTTATAATTACCACTTCCGCTGCCGCCGGGACGAGGAGACACTGACCTTCGGTTCGGAACAGGTTCCGAGCTGTCAACCTCACTAAAAAAATAATGCCAATCAGAATACACATTCTTCATAGTCGTCCGTTAAGACGTTCATTTCACGTTCTTCACGTGCAAAATGTTTTTAGTAGGTTTGAAATGTAGAGTAAGTAACGTTTTGGTTGAAATGATACTGAAATGCTGCAAATTCTGCTTTGAAAAGTGACATTTCGATCTGTCAGTTTACTCAGTGTGATTAAAAAATATACATGTAGTTTAAAATTGACAGATACCTCGCAGAACATATTGAGGAAGATACAAAAGATACATTTAAATTAAATGACCTCTTATCTTTTGTAGAAGGTTAACGACGGGGTAGTTTTCATACCTTACAACAGCGGAAGTTGACTGGCTAGCGGATCCGCGAATTCGAGACATGTACTGCGATGCGTTCGGTAACGCTTGCTTGGGATAGTCTTCGGCGCAATGCTCGAAAGCCTGGAGTAGCTGGAACAGATACCTGTCCAAAAACATATATATTTCTTTACTACAACATTGTTTTTTTTTTTTTTCTAAACAGTTTGCTTGAGAACCTCCTCCTTTCTTTGAAAGTCGAATAATAAAAACAAAATACCCGGACGCCAAGAGGAATCCAACAACACCTTGATCGACAAAATCGGATAAGCCGTTCAGGCTACAAGATGTGATATGGGAACACACAATTAGCATACATACATAATTATACATACTCACATACTTAAGCGGGTTATTTAAGGATACCGTAGTACTACAAGGAACCCTTCGTCATGTCCATCTGTCTGTCACTAATTTTAACGCGATAGTCCTTATAGTCTCTGAAGAACAGGACCGTGCAATATAGACGGACAAACAGACATGGCAATACAATAAACTTTCTTAGTTTACTATGGAACCCTAAAAACTAACCAAATTGGAGTCACGACTCAAAATCAAAACAAGTAAAACTATTAAAAGAAAATCGAAATACCCGACTACAAAATATAGCCTATGTCACTCCGGACTTAAAGAGGAATCCACCGACCGACACCTCACTCGTTAAAATGGTCCAAGCAGTTTAGGCTAAAAGAGGTATTATAGGAACACACAAACATACTTACGTACACCCCAAAAACATTGCCCTGCTTTTTGGGCAGTCACATTCTGTGAAAATTTCAACCGGCTACACAATTAAAGCCCGTTCAAAAGTAGGTCGGAAGATCTTGTGATGTTGTTAGTTTTGTTATACTAGCTGCGCCGAAACCAAATATTTTTCCGGGATTAAATGTAGACTTTTTATTAATCCGGGGTACAAGCTACATCCATACCAAATTTCATTCAAATCCGTTTAGCTGTTACAGAGTTGAACGGGAACAAACATACTTACACGCAAACTATCGCATTTAAACGACGACGATTTAACGGTCGGTTAAGCTTAGTAATTGGATTTTGTTGGTACATCTTAGTTCCTGGGGCCCTATTCGGAGAAATTACATTTTTATCTCTCTCTCACTCACTCCCATTAAATTTTAAATTTGAGAGACAGTCGCCGAGATAATCTCGAGCGCACAGGAATAGGGTCCCTGGGCCCGTACCATGAGTTGCTTATTGCAATGATTGTTAGGTTCAGCCGACAATTCTGCGCGGCCATACACCCTATCGCGCCTCAGAACGGTTCGTGATCGCGCAGCGTCGTCGGTTGAACCTAACAATCATCGCAATAAGCACCTCACGGTACGGGCCCAGGAAGCGATGGATCTCGGAGAAGACGAACCGAGAAATACGAATACCTATATAAATGAATATAAAGTCAAAAATACGAAACATTTACTATAGGTATAAAAGCTACCATTTACATCTATGAAGGACATGATTGTAAAGTAAAAAAATACTTTTTGTTTTACAATTTTGTGTACTTTTCAGGACCTGGTTAACCGTGGTGATGGCACTGGGTTCAGCCTTTAAAAACTTTCTTGATAAGTTTGTTTTCATTCGTTTAACAAGCTCCGCGCCACGGGGTTTACGCCAGAGGGTTGTGAGCTTTACGTTTTTTTTATAGCGTGTTATATTTTTTACGTGTTCTATGGCTCGTTAATATACAAATCTTTTTTTAGGTGTATCTTCTTCGATATACTTTTTTGCGACGAAAGGCTGCTACGCATTGTACGGGAAAAAAAGCTTTCCGTTGATGGAAGAAGAAAAAACATACTATTTTTTTAAACACTTGCAAGTCTTTCTATTGAACAAGATTTATTTTCTTGTAGTGGTTGGGCCGCTCTTGCAGAGTCCGCCTGGGGAAGTACAACATCTTTGCAAGTTATTCAACCGCCAAGCAGTAGTGTGCAAGCATTACTGTGTTACGGATTGAAGGGCAATGTTTCCAGCGTAATTACTGGGCATACAGAGATTTAACATCTAACATCTCAGGGTGACGAGCGTAGTGCATTGCCACGCATAGCTTTGAACTGTTGAAAGTCAAAATTCTGGGTGGCACTGTACTGTTATGGGCAAGCGTGACGCTTAACATCAGGTGAGCGACATGCTCGTCTAGTCACAGAGTAACATAAAAAAAATAGGAATTGTTTTAACATTGCTCATTTATAAAATTAAAAGTAACCCAACCTAAGTGAAACCCTAATATTGTTTCTTTTTTCTTCATATATTTTCAAATTTTTCAACTCACAAAACGTGGCGTGTTCTTTTGGGCGAACCTCATATAATCACGTACTAAACTGTATGAATCAGTGTACGCAGCGAGCGTTACACCGGCCTAAGAAAACACAAATGTCGCCTGGGACAATAATCCTTCCGGTGTATCTTAAATGATACACTGGTGCAGAGCGCGTTGAGACAAACTTCTTACCCTAGGAACTCGGAGCTGTCGTGTTGACTGTTGGTGGTGAAAAACGGAGGTTTGAACGCCTTGAAGAAATCTCTCGGAATCAGCTTGTTAGAGAGTGAGTGAATCATTTTGGCGAATAACGCTCCCATATTGGACCAGTATGGTACCGAGCTCATTTCCAGCATGACGTGGCTGCTAAAGCTGAAATCAAACATATTCATACCGATTTAATAATTCAGAGGAATATAGCCGCAGTCGTAACAGGACTAATCAGAGGCTCGAGTAGTTTTGGCTGGAACGTGAAGAAGTCATGTCGCGTCATTCTATTATTTTCCAAAAACTTGCGTTATTTCGAGTTTCGACGTGTAAAAATGGTGGATTTTTAACCATTCCATTTATTTATTTTGTTCGGAAACGTGTACGAGTGTTGGTGAATAGTATAATGTTGTGAAACTTGACTCTTCGTGTTGTTTCCAAAACTCCATAGAAACCTCTAGTAAAGTCTCCACCACTTTACTGGGGCATGACGTGGACTTGACCGTGACTTACTTTGCTTGACTTAGAATGTGACTGAGACTTATATTAATTGTGAAATATTTAACTTCACTTGGAATATTACAATATTTGACACTGGCTAAACCGTGTGGAGCCGAAACATAAGAGAGAAAAAAAAGTTCGAGCCATCCATAGAACTATAGAAAGTAACTTTATCTCTGTCTGGATGTTTGTCGCTTTATCACGGGTAAACGGTTGAATGGATTTTGATCAAATTTGATAAACTGATGAACATAGGATACTTTTATATCCACGCGAACCATCCACAGGTAACAATTAGCTTCTTATACAGTCAGTGACGTTCTTAGCGTCATATGAAAAGATAAAAAAAAAAATTGAACTCCGTTTTTTAAACGTTGCTGCAAATATTGTGACATCGAACACACTTAGGGGCCAGCTTGAGCACAACTAGGAAATACAGCAAATATTATACGAGCGAACTAAGCGCAAAAGTTATGAACTTTAAAATCACAGCAAATAATAATTATAATGTATAAGAATAAGAATTTTGTTTATTGCCATAAAAAACCACCAACACTTTGTACAAATTGTACAAAGTTCTTAGAATTTAGTTTTATTTAAATAAAACGAAATAAAATTTTACTGGTTATTAAGTTTACGTTGGGCGTTGTGTAGAAGGTAAATACCAAAAGTCACGCGAGCGCCATCTCTTGACAATGAAAGAAATAAAATGACAAAGCCAAAGCGAAAACTGCCTTTTCTTTTAGCTAGAATTGATAGATCGAATTTATTTTCAGTGATTTGGACGGCATTTTAGACAATAATGACGACCGATAGAAAATTGCCACTGACAGCTTCAGAGCCCCTATGAAATCTGCCACCCGGAGCAATCATTCAGTTCAAGTTTTGACATGGTTTTCGGAACGATGATATGGGTTTTTTTAACTTGTATATACGTGTATAATATTGTGTATAATATTGTGTGTATGAGCGTAGCAAGTTGATATATAAATTTACAATCGCAAAATCAATGATGTGATGGTCTAACTAAAGTCGCCAAAAACTGCGCTCAGCTCCTAAAAAGGAATCAATAACAAATAATATTATCAAAAGAAAAACAAAATAATCGTCTGCAAAATGTAGCCTATGTCACTCCAGACGTAAAGAGGACTCCAACGACACCTCACGCACTCGTCAAAATCTGTCAAGTCGTTTAGGCTACAGGAAGTTATATAGAAACAAACATACTCACATACTTACATACACCCCAAAAACTCTATTTCTTCTATCTTTCTTGGGTAGCCGGGTAAAAATATACAGATTGGTAACTAAGAGGCGGATTTTGATACCTCGAGCACACGAATTCCGTTATTTTATCCTAAAGTCAACCAAATATAATTTACAGATTAAGTTTATCCAAAAAACCTGAGTAGTGAACTATCATAGTTTTTTAAATAGTTTTCAGAAAACATAAAGACAATTTTTTTAGTTTACAGCAGATCAAAGTTTTATGTGGGAAAAGCTAAGTTTGAAGAGATGATTTTTTCGAAAGATTGTGAGTATTCGATATGGACTGGACAAGTCTCATATTAGTTACCAACTGCAAAAGGATCACTATTTAAACTCTTTGAGACAAATAATCACCTTTATAGTTTAGGTCTATTTACGTAACTCTGCCAATAGCCCGATTTTCTTTCAATCGTTATACTATCGTATCAGAAATCTATACAAAAATGAGGTCGCAAACAGCAGATCATCCTAGAAGAACCTAAATATTTAACCTACAAAAAAACAACACACTAACAAAAAAATTGCAGAAGCACAAAAAAAAAAAAACAAGCTAGGCGTTTGACCACAACTCACCTGGAGTGGTCACCTGATGTGGATGTGGATGTGCTGGATAAAATGACGATGTGGTCGAAGGCAGTATATATATCTAGACTGGAATGGGAACAGCCGCAAGACACCGTAGGTGCTTGGCAACAAATATTCAACTTGAGAAAGTTTTTATTCATAGCCGTCATTGCTCACCATCAAGCGGAGTTGACGGCCAAACGTCGATCTACTTCCAGAAACATATATATTTTATAAATAAAACATTCAAATGCAAATCAACAGGGAGAGTGAACATTTTTCGAAATAATAACATTTGCAGAGCAACTAAAACAATTGCAACAAAATATAGGATGAAAAACTTAAAACTGACTACTTCTTTAAGTCACGCATTTTTGCTTGCAAAATCATTTTTCGACAAAAAAAAAAACAAGACAACTTAGCTAGCGAAATATACGAGGGAGCGTTTTTATGTTCGCGGAATGGGGGATAAGGGGTGGAAATAAAAAAACCAAATTATTTTTCCTTTTCAATATATTCACCTGCAAGATGGATACATTTTTCAGATCTTTCAATTAGTTTATTTATACCCTCTTAAAAAAAAGTCGAAGACAGTATATATATCTAGACTGGAATGGGAACTGCCGCAAGACACCGTAGGTGCTTGGCAACAAATATTCAACTTGAGAAAGTTTTTATTCATAGCCGTCATTGCTCACCATCAAGCGGAGTTGACGGCCAAACGTCGATCTACTTCCAGAAACTTATATATATTTTATAAATAAAACATTCAAATGCAAATCAACAGGGAGAGTGAACATTTTTCGAAATAATAACATTTGCAGAGCAACTAAAACAATTGCAACAAGATATAGGATGAAAAACTTAAAACTGACTACTTCTTTCTTCTTCTTCTTTCTTTCTTTCTTTTTTAAAAAAACCAAATTATTTTTCCTTTTCAATATATTCACCTGCAAGACGGATACATTTTTCAGATCTTTCAATTAGTTTATTTATACCCTCGTAAAAAAAAGTTTCAAAATACGCCGAAACTGCCTCCTTGACTTCATCATCGGTGGTAATTTTTTTACCCCGCAGCTCTTTTTTCATTTTTGGAAACAAGTAATAATCACTCGAAGCCAGGTCTGGGCTGTAGGGTGAGTGATTCAAAATATCGAAGCCCACCTTATGCAGGGCAACCAACGCAACGCGGCTCTTGTGGACGGGCGCGTTGTCGTGCAACAGCACCACACCTTTCGTCAATTTTCTCCGTCTTTTCTCATTAATGGCTTCTTTAAGTCGCTCTAATATTGAAGCGTAGTATTCTCCGGTTATATAAACGCCTTTATCTTTGTAATCGATCAATAATATACCTTCCGAGTCCCAAAAGAACGTTACCATGAGTTTCCCAGCTGACTGTGACACCTTAAACTTCTTGGGAGGTGTTGAGCCCTTTTTATGCTACTGCATGGAGTCTTGTTTCGACTCAGGTTCATAATGATGAACCCAAGTTTCATCTCCACTAACAATTCGATTCAATACAGTATCCTTGTCTTCATTACAGAGGTCCAAAAATGCACGTGAACACTCTACGCGTTGTTGTTTTGCGGCGGCGCGAGCATTCTCGGCACCCCATCTTGCGCTGACCTTAGTCATGCCAAGATGATCGTGCAGGATTTTAAAAATGGTTGTAACGGATACTCCGACCATTTCTGCGAGTTGTTTCTTCTTTAGTCGAGCATCGTCGAGTACAATTTTTTCAACTTTTTGGATAAGTTCTGGCGTGGTCACCTCGATGCTCCTGCCCGGCCTCGGGTCGTCTTCAAGGGATTCCCTTCCTTGTTTAAATAAACTGTGCCACTTGTAAACCATGGTTTTTCATGGACAAGTCACCGAAAACCAATGACATCTCATTAATTATAGTCGCAACTGATTTTCCTTGCTTGGTAAGGAACTTTATAACGGCACGATATTCGATTTTTTCCATATTTCACTTTTCACTCCCGATTATGTTGCTTGGTTGACGATAACTCAAAGACTAATAGTCTAATAACAATGAAACCTCGTATTTATAATAATTATGATTCACTGAACACGTTACGACCCTAATGAGCCTAATCCCCCCCCCCCCCCACTACAACCCTCTCATTCCGCGAACTTAAAAACGCACCCTCGTATTGAAAACTATGTATTTACTCATCATTCATGAGCAGTCGGGTAAAAACAACACAAGCAAATCATGACAAATCGGTATGCAGAATTGTCAATTTGACGTCCTCATGGTATTCAAATGAGTAAGCGACCTATTTACGATTCATTATTCAATATTAAACTCCGATCTGTCGTATAAACATTTCAGACACTTCGTATGATATTTTCTTGATTTTCTACGTGGAAAATTTGAGAATATATTATTATGTACTGATAAAACATGAGACGTTGGTACATTTAAACAATATTTGGTTGCTGTAATCTATAAAATAAAAATAAATAGCCGTTCGTTTGCCTCGCTAAAACTCAAAAACGGCTGGAGCGATTTTAATGATTCCTTTTTTGTTGTGATCGTAATTGTCAGGAGCAGGTTTTTATAAAGAGTTAAGCGAGGCCGAAGGCAGAGCTTGATCGAAAGTTAGTAGAGCAGATAGTTAGATGCAAAAAAAAGAAGAATATAACTCAGACATTGAAGAAGACGTCGCATGTAGAAAGCATTAAGTTGGTAACGCATCTATCGCACCATCACGGACGCGGTTTCGATTCCCGAGCAGATATTTGAATGATGATTTTAAAAGGCTATTTCGAGAAAAAGATATACGCTTTAGAGCACCGTTGAAAAGATATGGCATTAGCGGGCGCTAATAAAAAAAAAATGAGATAATTGCTTATTACCTTACTACTAAACCAGGAAATCAATTAAAATTCTGTTTGATGCTATATATTGTTATTACTTCACTATTTAGTGTAATAATCACTTGAACATCCGAGCGGCAGCGAAAAATGTGTGTAAATCGAGGTCTTTTCAATGTATTTTTTTTTACCTAGAAACCGCAACCTACAGCTCTGCCCTACTAATTGCACTTGCAGTAATCGTAATTTTTGGGTTTTTCACTTTTTTGCAGAAACGGTATCCCAAGGGGATAATCTATACATAAAAAAATAATTTGGGATATATTTTTTAATATAAGAATGTTTTTTATTTATCAAGAAACGCAGTATTTTCATGGAAATATTACTTTTGCTAAACAGATCTACAGCATTAAACATGTGCTAGAAGATTATGCAGCACTTGCCACTATTACTGCAGAACTTAGTGTGAAAGCATTTTGCAAATGAACTAACTAGCTAAAGACAAACGCAGTATTCTATAGTGCTGCGTATGAGATTTGAAATAATCTTGACGAAACTTTGTATACAAATATAATACAATTATACTACGACTTTTTTGAATTTTTTAATCGTCGGAAATTTTTGATTTGTTTGGTCTTCATCATCATCACCAGCCAGAAGACGTCCACTGCTGAACATAGGCCTCCCCCTTAGAGCGCAACACCGACCGATGCCACTTGCATTCACTGTTTGCCCGCGACTTTCACAATGTCGTCGGTCCACCTAACGGGAGTCCTGCCTACGCTGCGTCTTCCAGTTCGTGGTTGGTGGCGTATTTCCTTCAAAAAAGGGAAACGTTTGCCTCGACACCATATACAGGCTGATTTTAATAATATTTGGCGTAAACAATCGGTACTAAATTCGAATTTTGAATATCATCATAATCGGTGAAGATGTTGTCAAATTGTGAGGTGAGTTCTGGACATCGAACTGAGAACTTTTTCCACGAGACTTTTGAACGAAATTTTCATCATCATATCGAGAATCAGCTGCAAGAAGCTAAAAAAGTATATGATTTTATCGACCGCGAGCAGCTAGCAAATTCAGGAAAGGTTAAAGGTAAAGCTAATGGAAGTTTCAGACTTTTATAAATTTGAAGATCACTAATTTCAATATCGATATATGCGAACGCATCGTTCACTGGCATCCAAGAGACAAGGTACGGAAAAGGGGACGACCTCGGAGAAGATGGTGCGACGACGTCGTTGAGGTTGCAGGTTCAACCTGGACCCGTCTAGCGCAAGACCGCCAAGGATGGCAAGGCATGGAGGAGGCCTTCACCCAAGTTTGGGTGCCCTAGACAAGTATATAAATAATGTAACTAAGTAAATATAAAAATATTAATTTGAAAAAAATAAAAAATTGTATCGTATATTAATCAAAAGGGAAATAAAGGCTATTTTATTTTATTTATTTAATTTCAATATAAATTAAAGAAATATGATGGCAGAACATCTATCTATCTATATCAGCCTTTAAACATCCCACTGCTGGGATATCAGCCTACCTTCGAAGGGTGATTAGGCCATATCCACAACGCTGGCCCAGTGCGGGTTGGCGGATTCACATACTCCATCGAATTTCTTCTCCGGAGATATGCAGGTTTCCTCACGATGTTTTCCTTCACCGAAAAGCCAGTGGTATATCCGTACGTACCTTCCAAAGAACTCATTGGTACGGGCCCGCCCGGGTTCGAACCCGCTACCTCAGGAATGTGAGGCGAGCGTTCGTTGGCAGAACATACATAAGAGATATTGTTTGCGTTGTGCGAAAGCTACCAACGATGGAAATAAGAAATAAATCAACTTAAGTACTCAAAACAAAGCTAGTTAAACAGGGTTCATCGCCTCGAATAACTCAAGAGAGGAAGTCACGTATATAGAAAAAATTATGTGATATAATTAATACCCAAAAACCGATTTGACTGCCCCGGTGGCTCAGTTGGTAGTGAACCTACCTTCTGTGTTTGGGGGCGTGGGTTCGATTCCCATCTAGGACAAACATTTATGTGATGAATATTTGTGTTTGTTCTATGTCTGGGTGTAAATATCTATATAAGTAGGTATTTAAAAAAAAAAAAAAAAACTATGTACGTATATCAGTCTCTGGCAGCCATATTACAAGCTTTGCTTAGTTTGGGGTCAGATGACCGTGTGTGCAAAAATGTCCCAGAAAAAAAAATGTCCCAGATTGCCATTTTGGGAAAATCTTCCCATAAACGATGATTAAATTGATCTCGTAACAAAGTATTGACCAGGTACTAGGTTTAATCGCAGTAATAAACACAAATGCTGCATTTGGCCTTAGTGAACCTGCAATGATCACAAGCCTAGGTGGAGGATAGAAACGCAGTAAGCCGCATTTTATTCGAATGTGACTGTAAAGTAAAGAAAAGTAAAGAAAAGTGTAAAGTAAAGAAAAGAAAGAAAAGAGTAAAGAAAAGAAAAAAAATACGTCAATAGAAAGGTAGATTTTTTTCTTGTTTTTTAGATACACTTAAAAAGTTATAAAACATAGACATGTTGCTTAGAAATCTAAAAATACGTTTACCGCGTTTTTCTCGAAACCGCCATTTTGCAAGTACTGCATTTGCTATAAGGAGGGCAGAGCGCGGAAGGGGGAAATCCTCCCACTGAGCCACAAGGCTAGTCGATAGGGTTCGGGGAACTATGGAGCGTTGTTGCGTTATTCCTTGGGTGCAATGATAAGGATGAGGGTACACATAATAGAGGTTGTTCATAGACTAGAGTACTCACTGTCTAGTCAGCAGCAGGGCTTGTATGACGCTGTTCATGTAGCAAGTGTTGCCGAGGTTGTGGAGGCCGACTTTCCGATAAGCCTGGCACGACGTGTTCGGCTTAGCGGCGTCGTTGCGCGTGCGCCACGGCGGCACTTGTAGAAACGAACAGCCTCGTGACGCCATGTGACGCTCCAGACACAGGATCTAGGGACAGATTAGCCTTTAGCTTACATCACATTATACTGATATCACGTTAGCTATGGACCCGGGTATGTACTAACACTGAGACCAGAACCACCAAACGACGCAGGAAACCTTTTTGCAGGAAGCCTTTTCTAGCACCGCAGACATTACTATACAGCCATAGAAAAATTATACGAGAAGAATGACAATCTCATACAAAAAAGTGTACCCCGAAAAAAACAGCATAAAACTACATGGCCCTTACGAAATTGTCAGCTAATGTTAAAAAACCGCTATAGAAGCCGATGAAAATATGGGTAACTACCAGCGCCCCACGGCTTCACCCGCTATCCTACTGGATCCGTAAAAAAAAAAAACGGTATACAAAGTAACCTATGTGTGAATTCAGAGTGTAAGCAACCTCCATATCAAATTTAATCAAAATCCGTTCAGCCTTTACAGAGTTGAACGAGAACAAACACATTTACATACTTACACACTTATGCACTTATAATATTAGTGTGATGTGATTATGTGATATAGAAGCATAGTATTGGTATATTGTGCGCAATTTAAGGTTTAGATCAATTTTTTTTTTTTGCAATTTTCATACTACGTGAAAAGTAAGTTTTCAAAAATAATGTTTTCAACGAACCTCTTGTGAACCTAGTGTGTTTTTCAAATAAAATATAACATTAATAATTTCACTGATATTACTAATATTCAGAACAAATAGGGTTTTTCCCCGTATCATTACATTTCAAGTCAAGCAGAAATTGTGACGATCATGTCGCTGTTTAGCACTAGCGACATCTTACGTCCCAATCTGTTACTACAATCGGGTTACGCATCTTTCCATGGCCATTGGCACTCTTCTTTATATAATTTCTCTATGCTATTTCCTAATACTATTGTGGAGGCCAAAAAACATTTTTAGTAACTGCAGTCAGCCAATTTCACTTACCACGTCCCAATACTTGTTTTTAAAGGCCACAGAATCGTTGCTGAGATTGCCGAGGCCGTCGACCATCTCTGTCAGGATGTCAACGATGTTCTGAAGCAGCTGCCGGCTGAACTGACCGCTGTCGGACGCCAGGTTGTTGAGGACCCGTTCCACGTGAGAAGAGACCTATAGGTATAAGGTAATACACGCTCAATTTTAATAAACATTTATCACTACAAACCAGAAATTGAAAGGATTGTTAGTTTTAGGTACATAAAGAAAAAAAAGCCGCCATCTTAAAAAAAAATTATAAGTACTCGGGTGTGTCCTAAAACTGTGACCAGTTCCACCAGAGGACGGGCATGAGCGTCGTCTTAGTAAACGGTGAGCGTTCTGCAATGGACCAACAACGCCGTTTCAGAATTGCAGAACGCTGAAGAGTAGATGGGATGAAACAAATTCTCAAACAAAAAATTCTTTTCACTTATGAGTGTTAATGATGCACTTACGTACACACTTAACTTGAAAAATCTATAAGTTGTTTAAGATAATTTTAGATAGAGAGAACTCATGAACATGCTTAAAAATACATAAATAGACTGTCCCATGAGAATTGTATATATTGTAATGAGACTTGTATATTGTATATTTTGGGATAATAAGCAGCCTATGTGTTAATCCAGGGTATAAGATAACTCCATATAAAACTTCCATCAAATCCGATCGGCCATTACAGAGCTGAGCAGAAGCAAACACACTTTACATATTTACACAAAACTTTCTCATTTACTATGTTTCTGTGTCGTGAGTGATGGACGTTATCTCGCATAATCAAAGCTCTTCAAGTATCTTCCGACAGGTAACATATATGTTGTTTTTATAAGCCGACCTAATTACATTCTAATGTCGGCGATCGAAATGCACACAAATTACACTGAGATATGTGCATCAACAATGGCCCGATTGCATTACAACTAGAGCCTTTTGCGTCATCTGAGGGAGCGATGAACTATAACTTTACCCGAGGTGCAAAACTATTTATCTGGAGCGGCGCCAGAGATTTCAATATAATTACATGTAAGACGCATAATCAAAGCTCTTCAAGAATCTTCCGACAGGTAACATATATGTTGGTTTTGTAAGCCAACCTAATTACATTCTAATATCGGCGATCGAAATGCACACACATTACACTCAGATATGTGCATCAACAATGGCCCGATTTCATTACAACTAGAGCCTTTTGCGTCATCCGAGGGAGCGATGAACTATAACTTCACCCGAGGTGCAAAACTATGAATCTGGAGCGGCGCCAGAGATTTCAACATAATTACAATATGTAAACCGAAAACTAACTGATGAAAACCAAATCAAAATCCGTTGCGTGGTTTAGGAGGACATACAGATAGAAAAAAAAAACGACGCGCACGCAAAGCGAACTTAGTTTTATACTACGTAGAGATGTACAACTTGCAGCGCCCCGCGGTTTCAGCCGCTATTCTATAGAAACCGATTTTTTTTCAGGAATAAACAATTATGGGGCACCACACACCACAATGAAGTGTGTAAATTTTGCAACTATAATATAGAATTTCTTTATATAATATGTCGAATAGGTTTAAATATTAATATACATTAAAGTACCTATACCAATCTTCTGTTATTACATTGTTGATCCCACAGAAGAGGAAAATTTTTACTTCTCTCTCTTCTGTGGTTGATCCTATATAATTATATGTATTGAGCACATAAGTTCAAAGCACCTACCTACGTACCTACTTCCTAAATATGAAACAATAGCTGCGCCTCGCGATTTCACCCGCTATTCTATAGGAACAGTTGAATTTTTCGGCCTATACAGTAGTGTTAATCCAGGGTATAAGCTACCTCCACACAAAGTTTCATCCAAGTCCTTCGAGCCGTTACAGAGTTGAACGGGAACAAACACACTTACATTCTTACACATTTATAGTATAAATTAGTGTGATAGGTTACTTTAGTACGTTCAGTTGGATTTTAATTCAATAAAATGAGTCATAACTTTGAGCCTGTTGCAAAGACAGGCTGCAAGAAAATTGAGTTGATGAAACAGCGGGTCGTTAAGACCACAACAGGAGCCGACCGGACAGCCTGCCCAAGGATTTTACCCAAGAATTCTGTTTGTTAAGAATAGAGTATACCGACTCTGTTCCATACAAAAAGCATAGTCTGATACCCCTAGAAGTACTTTGATTTCGATGATTTTTAAATGGTATCTACACCGAGGAAAACTATGCTTTTATATTAGTTTTTTTTTAATTTCGCAATAACCAAAAACAAAAGATTTTTTTAAGATTAGGGTATTTAGGGGGTGATAACAGATTACCTCCGAAACGCTAATTTCATCAAAAAGGAAGGAAAAACTCTCTCTATAGCACAAACGAGAAACAGAGAGACAGATTTACAATTTCAAATATCAAATGCGGCAAAACCTGGTGGAAGGACTATCCTCTTAACCATGGATACAATCTACCTCACCGTTTGGCTATTGTTGAGAGGAATTCTCTTGTTAAGCTCCGCTGTCGGGTCTCCCGGCTTTAGCCCACTGTCTTCTAGGCCTGTACCTGTCCTGTGGCTTGTAGACCCAGGTTTCAATCAAATACATGCTAGCATTGTTCTTACCACATTCAGGGCCTCTTCCGACTCCCGCAACGAAGAGAGGACATGGAAGATGACGTCAGCACTGGCCTGTGGCAGCGCGACTGGTTCGTCCATAGCAGAGAACAAGTTACCCAGGTTGTCCACCGATACTTCTATCAGAATGTCGAAACGCTCGTTTTCCTAAACAAACAAAAAAAAACATATGTAAAACTGAACAAACAGACAAACAAAACTGTAAACAGACATGAACTCAATAGCAAATGTAAAAAAAAACTTTCGGAATAAATCGAATTTTACTAAACTTCTGTAAGTTCTTCATTTTAGTAGTTTTCGAAAATTTTTACTAGTACCAAAGAGAAATTATACTGAAAGTGCTAATGTCCATAAAAAGATGCCTAATTCGTTTGTAGTGCTGACAAGGATTTTAGTGACGCTAGTGCTTTAATCTGCGCCATGATTGTCAAAATTTCTGCTTGACTTGAAATAGAAGCCCAAGCTAAATCATTCGTAATGGTAAGGAGAAAAAACGCGACTTATTATTAATATTTTTTCATTAATAATATCAGTAAATTTTTTATTATTATTAATTTTATATTTTATTTGAAAAACTCACTAGGTTCTCAAAACCTATCGTTGAAAATATTATTTTTAGAAACACATTTTTTATGTCGTATGTTGCAATCTAATTTGAACTAAGCCTTATATAGCGGGCATATATTAATACTATGTTTCTATATCAACAATATTTTCATCGGCAGCGGTTTGGACATTAGCTGACTAAAACGTAGGTAGCTAATACCTAACAGGCGGAGTTTTAAAGAGATGTTTCGGGTGCACTTTTTTGTAGGATATTGTTATTCTTCTCGTGTAGTTTTTTTTTGCTAGTACGTTGGTATAAAGACGACTGATGTTCAGCAAGCCGGAAAATGCGCAGGAAACTACTCACCTCCATGGCTTTTATGAAGGCCATGACCCAATCTCCCATGCTAGGTGAGCCACTCCACGAAAACACCCAGTTATAGAGGCAGGAAAGCGAGGAGCGCAGGCCGGCGCCATCTTGGCCCTCCCCTTGCAAGACCAGCCAGCGCGCGGTCGACTGAGCCGCTTCGTTATCGACGTTAACCACCACCAGAACCACAGATGTAGCAGGGGACACGTTAGATTCTATAAAGGACAAATTATGTTTTAGACTTTGATTATATGTGATTGATTGAGTATATGTGATTATTACTATTAGTACTCATGGGATATTTATCACGATTTTTAGGTTTAATCTTACTTATTATTATTTTCCAGTTTCTGTTATTTCGGCACAGTTGCATGCGCCATGTTCATGGGTAATCTAACTTATTATTATTTTCCAGTTTCTGATATTTCGGCACAGTTGCATGCGCCATGTTCATGGGTAATCTAACTTATTATTATTTTCCAGTTTCTGATATTTCGGCACAGTTGCATGCGCCATGTTCATGGGTAATCTAACTTATTATTATTTTCCAGTTTCTGATATTTCGGCACAGTTGCATGCGCCATGTTCATGGGTAATCTTACTTATTATTATTTTCCAGTTTCTGATATTTCGGCACAGTTGCATGCGCCATGTTCATGGGTAATCTAACTTATTATTATTTTCCAGTTTCTGATATTTCGGCACAGTTGCATGCGCCATGTTCATGGGTAATCTAACTTATTATTATTTTCCAGTTTCTGATATTTCGGCACAGTTGCATGCGCCATGTTCATGGGTAATCTAACTTATTATTATTTTCCAGTTTCTGATATTTCGGCACAGTTGCATGCGCCATGTTCATGGGTAATCTAACTTATTATTATTTTCCAGTTTCTGATATTTCGGCACAGTTGCATGCGCCATGTTCATGGGTAATCTAACTTATTATTATTTTCCAGTTTCTGATATTTCGGCACATTTGCATGCGCCATGTTCATGGGTAATCTTACTTATTATTATTTTCCAGTTTCTGATATTTCGGCACAGTTGCATGCGCCATGTTCATGGGTAATCTAACTTATTATTATTTTCCAGTTTCTGATATTTCGGCACAGTTGCATGCGCCATGTTCATGGGTAATCTAACTTATTATTATTTTCCAGTTTCTGATATTTCGGCACAGTTGCATGCGCCATGTTCATGAGTAATCTAACTAATTATTATTTTCCAGTTTCTGATATTTCGGCACAGTTGCATGCGCCATGTTCATGGGTAATCTAACTTATTATTATTTTCCTGTTTCTGATATTTCGGCACAGTTGCATGCGCCATGTTCATGGGTAATCTAACTAATTATTATTTTCCAGTTTCTGATATTTCGGCACAGTTGCATGCGCCATGTTCACGGGTAGTATATCGGCACAGTTGCATGCACCATATTTACAGGTAGTGTATCGGCACAGTTGCATGCGTCATTTTCAAGGGTAATCTACCTTATTATTATGTTTCCAGGGGCGCTAGTCTCGACTTTTCGCTACAGCACTTTGCGACAGAATTCGGTCGCTATGACGCAAAAATTCGACAACGAACACGAATTGTTAACGAAAAAACGCAAACAAAGCGTTGAATTTTGCGTCATAGCGACCGACTTCGATCGCTATGACGCAAAATTCGACAACGAACACTAATTGTTCAGAAAAAACGCAAAAATAGCGTTGAATTTTGCGTCATAGCGACCGAATTCGGTCGCAAAGTGCTGTAGCGAAAAGTCGAGACTAGCGGCCCAGTTTCTGATATTCCGGAACCATAGAGCATGCAACTTTATATTATTATTATTAGCAACTTTATATACATATTGCGCAATTCCACCGTGCACTCACTAAACGTAATTAAGCTATCTCTGTCTTTTACTAAATAGAAACAAAAGATAGAGATGGCATGAAATAAAGTGCTGTCAAATTAGTCAGATCTTAGTTCTCCATACAAAGTTAGACGAGACCGTAGCGGGTGCCAATTTAAAACAAGTTTTAGGTGCCCCTAGTGTACGTTTTTCTTCGCGGCTTTAATCGGTAAACTCGTTTGACAGAACTAAAATGCATGCTATCTTTTTCTTGTGTTTCTATTAGTAAAAGACAGCAATAGCACTAAGTTTGGTTTAGCGGGAATCGACTCCAATATTTATTAGTAGTAGTGTCATTTATGGTGGCAGGCGGATAAAAATTTCGACTTTGACGTAAGTACGTGGCGACTCGTTAAAATAATAATACAGACATAAAAGTGAAATTCTCAAACATAAGTAGTGTGCAAGAAAGCAAGTTATGTTTTTTGCGTTTGTGACCACAAATAGCATAAACGGCTTGACCGATTTTGAAACGTGAGGTGTCGTTAGATTCTTCTTAATTTCCAGAATGTAACACGTTGCTTGCAATTTAGAAAATTAAAACTGTTTCCATTATTCATCACTAAAGTTGTACCCTGTGAAGTAAGAGCGCCAATAAAATACGAAGCTCAACTGAATTGGTGGATAACATTACTAATAAATTAAACTTGTTCGAATCATAACCGCTTCTCATTGTTTACCTATTTTTGCAGCCAAGTTTTGTTTTATAAATATTTTTTCGGGTTAGAATGAATAAGTCATCTCCTTTCTTATTATGCACGCTACGTGACCATCATATATCTGCCCTTATCCCACGAGGTGGAGTCGGCACAGCACGTTTACTTTCTGCACTTCACTCTGTCAGCCGTCATCTCGATATTTACCCACCTCTCACTCATTTCCTCTCTCACAAAGATCATTCACACGTTTTCTGACTCGCTCTAGAGGTGCTCCCGCTTGCCATCATATCTAGGGACGTCCTAGCCAAACGACTATCCTTCCTTCTCATCACGTGTCCATACCAGGATATTCTAAGGGTGTCTATACATGGCCTGATCTGAAATCGTGTGAAAGGGACAGCTAGATTTGAATTTCACGGGAGCAAAAGAAACAAACTATTAAGGTTATAGCTTCTCCCTTTCGCTCCCTCAGAAACTTATATATAGCCATCTCTTTCAAACGATATCAGGTCAGGCCATGTAGCGATAGGTCTTAACAGTCTTTAATTTTTCAGTCACTTTCATACTAACATACTTCATTAATCTTATCCATTCTTGCCACTCCACAAATCCATCTTAACATATGCATCTCCGCTGCATGCAATTTCCTACGCTACATCCCATAAATCACGTGAGACAATTACAGATAAGTGTGAAGTGCGAGAAATAACTTACGTGGATCAGAGATGTACTGGTTGAAATTTTCCAAAATGGCTGTGATGATTTCATGGCGAAACTCTTCTTGCACAGTGTTCATGACGTACAAAAGAAAGTCTTCGATGACCAGCAGGGGCTGCCACACGGCTTCATGAGGCTCTTGAGTTCGCGCTGTACAAAGCGTTTATAGGCGGTTGTATGAGTAAGAACAAGCTTATACATTTATAAAAAAACTGGCGTAAGTGAAAGTCATGAAATTTGAAAAACATAGCGCTTTCCTATACATTTTCAACACACATTTGCCCCTTTTGATTTAGCCCTTTGCAAAACTATCTTAGCAGACTTTTAATTTTTAAAGAGAAAACATTGTTTTAGAGAAACAGAGAAAAACTGTTTAAAAACAACACTTTTACACTACATACAAACTAAAAAAAAACAAAAACGATACTAATTTTCGAAATTGAAACGCAGCTTTCCTTGGATGACGTTACGACAACCCGAAAGCGTCAACGAGTAAGATACCCCCGCAATGAATACTGCTTAAGATAACAAAATAAGCCTAAAATGTGGTGCTAAACGAAACCTTATACAAATAAAACGACAAAAGAGTATCTATTGTATTCCACTCACCTAGACACTTGATAATATCCTGGCAGTTCTTGATCAGCTCCTCGGGTGATAAGTAGTGGTTGCGATCTTTCAGAAGTTGGAGATACTTAGCCATTTCGGTCACGTCCAGCTGACGCGGGTCTTGGACTACCTTCCGCTTTTTCACCGCCATTTTGAAACTAGATTTACAAAACAAAAACCATATATAATAAATCCATCCATATTTCAATCCCTAAACTTAATTACTTATGTATGTAAATAACAATGGACATGCCTTTTACTAGGAATCAACGCACAAACAAACCCGCTTTTTATTGAAATATATGGGTCAAACATTAAATAAAACATATTTTATTAAAATAAAAAAAGATGGGTACAAAAAAAAATTGTATATCTGCCTTGTGCCTTTTGAAACACTGTGTTGCAAAAAGCAGCGTCTTTCAGTCGTGCAGTAAATATTTATTATATGCACAAAATTTTAAAAATTAATAGAAAAAACTAAAATATAAGGTATATTTTTGAACATTTGCAAGAAAATTGACGAGAAAAATATTGTTAAAAAAAAGATAATGAAAAAGAATTTACAGTTAAAACTATTATAGAGTTAAGCTATCATTTTAAATAATTTCAAAAACAGCTTTTCGGTACAGCTTTGTTACCACAATATTATGGCAGTAAAATAATTGGCAGACCCAGAAATTAAACATTACATTATAAATATTATTATTACATTTTAAGAAATTGCTAAGTACGTATTTATTATGTTTGGTGTTTGGTGGTGAAAGCTATGTTATTATACCATGAGGTTATAGATGTATCGATTTGTTGAAGTACTGACATTATATGAATATAATGATCCTGATTGATGATTGAAAAAATAATACTCTAGCTATATATTCGTCTAATCTATTTTTCCATACCTTCGCAGGAAATATTTTTTTCTTGCTGTCTGATATTTTCTTTCAGATTTTCTACTAAGTGCTTCGTGTTTGTTTTGTTTTTTAAAAAAAATTGTCCTATCATAATTTTCACCAAACATTTTTGTGGAAGGCGTTTTATTTGTCTCAATTCTTGGTTTCCGTTTTCCTTTTTTTACGTTTCTGGCCATGCTTACTTGGTGGATCAACGTATCACTTAACAATACACACACAACACTCAACTCGAGCAACACAATACTTAAGTTGAGGTAACTTTTGCAGTAGGTATATCGAAGGATGTGTTCTTTTCAGCACCACATCAATGACTGTTGAGTTGAGATGCATTTCAGATGCATTTGTATAGTGTCAGTAAGTACTTATTGGATTCGCGCGCTATAAATTAAAAAAAAAAAAAAAAAAAAAAAAAAAAAACTCTTTCCCCCTAAGAGTTTTTAGGCTTCGCATGTCTTGTGCATTATCCAGTGCCCAGTATTAGAAGTATTTACACGTTTCACGGCATTATGCTATTTGCCTGGATTCATGCACATTATCGGTCACTTAGTGGGTTCTTAATAATCCACCATTACTTGATCGAAAACAAAAAAACCGAGACTTTTCGCTTTGGCGCCAAAAAGCTCGATAAATGTTTTCTTTTGAATCAGTGACAGTGATGTCTATTGGTTTACTTTTCTTATTTACGGCATTGCAAGGCTTACGGCTTTGCTTTATGTATCAGGACAACCAGTATCGGTTGAAATTTTTCAATCGATTCAAATACAGGATGCATAACAAATTTAAATCGAATTTAAATTTATGGGCAATCCTAGTTGTGGAGGCGGCCACAGTTTTTGAAGGAAGTTTTTACTCGGTTTTTACACGGGGCTGCCTTGTTCTTTGCCAAATGGATAGCTATATAATAAACTAGTTTTACCCGCGACTTCGTTCGCGTGGACTTAAAAAAAGTATCCTAGGACATATACAGTAACTCCTTATCAAATTTTATCAAGATCCGTTCAGCCGTTTAGCCGTGCTAACGCGACAAACATCCAGACAGAGAGACGAAAGTTACTACTTCCTATAGTTCGCTTGATGGCGCTGATCCATTTTTGAGTATTTTGTTTCGTTTTGTACGGAGTGACAGTTGTAATTTAGGAAGTTCTGAATCGCGCAAGCGAAGTTTTTTCCTCGAGATGAAGGTATTCATTTTCATACCTCGGAGCTTTATTGGTCCTAATACGACTTCGGCTGTATTCCTCTCTCCTCTGAATTATAATATTAGTTAGGATATCATTGAATTAAATGAAAAAACTAATAGTCATAGATTGTTTCTATTAGACTTTCACGGTTATTTACTACATTTACCCACAAATACTGAAACGTTCATTAACTTTGACAACAGAATAATTCTAATACTGCCTTTGTCTAACACTAAGCAAATGACAAAGGCAGCAATAGACTTAAACAGTCGTCAAAGTTAACAAACGTTTCAGTATTTGGGGGTTAAATTAGTAATCACGGGTTGTTTACCACGATTTTTATTAATGTTGAGTTCCCTATATTTCGACGCAGTTGCATGCGTAATCTTCAGACTCAACAATAATAAAAATCGTGGTAAAATCCCGTCAGTACTCTTTTAAATGTTTCTTTTACTTCTAGATTTGGTAAGCACGGACCGCCGCCTAACAAACGAGAGAGAAAGAGAGATAAATATATTTACATTTTATTTTCTCTCGCTGGTCCGCTGTCCGTGGTTTTCAGGTGTGTTACGCTATTTGATTCGATTTTGTTTCGGTAGCGCTCTTGGCGTTGACTATCTATGTGATTTTTATAGACCACCAAATTAAGTATACATAGGACGAATCAGCCAGCCTTCGGATGAGTGACTGCGAGAGGCATTTATGACTGATTGCTACCGAGGATGACACTTTAAATTGTAGGTCCCGTTTTTATGTCCTATCGTCATCATCATCATCCATAAGACGTCCACTGCTGAACATAGGCGTCCCCTTAATGGGAATGTCCATATATATATATAGTGCGTTTAACACACAATACACCCCATGCGAATGCACAATACACCCCATGCGGGACGTCAGTGCAGGACTCATCGCCCCCATCTCGAATAAGAATGGTAATGTCAAAATCAGAGTTGACCGTTGCCGGAGTGCAATGAAGTGTCGGCGGGCGCGAATCAGAGGCGACCACTGTCACAGACCTGTTAACACAGAGCACGCCACCGCATGATTTTGATCAACGTGGAATAAGTTATTCTGCCGACTATGCCTACCAGCAGGTACCCTGTGTCCGTCCGAGACGAACAGCATGTAGAGTAAATCGTGCAGATGAATTGATGATTGAATTTTCAGCTTATCCTCTAATCACCTTACAGCAAATAGTGAGTTGGTCAATCGTTTTTCTCACTTCCAATGAGTTATTGCTGAGTTGACCGAGCAGGAATTTGGTCAGGTACAGGAATGGGTAGTTATAAAACTTTTTGTACAGTGTCCTCAAAAAAGCCTTTTGGACCCTCTCCAGTATCCACGTGTAGGTAATGTGATGAGGGTTTCCTGACACAAGCACTAGAAGTTGAGTTGAATCGAAGTTGCATAATTACATTTAAGCCTATTCAAAGCCATATAGTATGGAAAAATCATTAGTTCCAGCGTTCTCTCACCCCATGGTAAAACATTCCGCGCCCATGGTAGCGACTGCATGCTGACTTTGCCGAGTATAGAGGTAAGCATTACCTAGTCATAGTCGACGCACCTAAGTAGATCGAAGTTGTTGAAATAAAAAGTAGTGCACACCCGAGGATTACTGTTACTATGCATGGTTAAAAACCACAACCACTGCTCACGGTTGGTTTAAATTGTTAGTACGCTAATAGCGCCACGCTAACAAATTAAACCGTTCATTAGATAATTCATTTTTAAGATTATCTGTCTCACCCCCAATACATTGACCCCCGAATACTTAATTGTATGTGTATAATTAATTCTAATACTGCCTTAGTCTGGCACTAAGCAAATGACAAAGGTAGCAATATACTTAATCTGTTGTCAAAGTTAACAAACGTTTCAGTATTCGGGGGTCAGTGTATCATAATTTGATGGCCACAAATTCATTAAGAGTTACTCTGGCATTTGTAATATTAGTTAGAATTCGGATTTAATGAGAAACAAGCTGTTACCCTCAACTTCCTTCGAGTGGACCAATAAAAAAAGAGTAGCCTATATATCCCCCGAATACTGAAACATATGTTACCATTTGCCACTTGCTTTTAAATGTATTTTTTTTTTCCAAAATTGTAAACGTGATCATTAAACTAAACTTTACGTATTTAAATTATCATACTCCTTATCATATTATTTGTCAAAGTGTCTATATTAAATGTATATGTTTTTAAGTTTTAAATGAGCCTGCGTGCTCGGTAAACGATCCATAAATATTATAATTTAATGTACTACTAGGATTAACATACACTAGTAATTGTACTGATTGTATTTGTAAATTAAATAAAGACTTTTTGAAATTGAATTGAATGAAACGTTTGTTAACTTTGACAACAGATTAATTATAATACTGCCTTTGTCTGGCACTAAGCAAATGACAAAGACAGCAATAAACTTAATCTGTCGTCAAAGTTAACAAATGTTTCAGTATTCGGGGGTAAGTCTCCTACACTTAAGCTATATCTATGCAAAAATTCAGGTCGATCTGTTTAGCCGTAATAATGCGACAAACACCTAGACAGAGAGACAGAGTTACTTTCGCATGTATAATATTAGTAAAATTGGGATTAGGATTTAAGAAAGTACTATTTATTTTGTATCTATGGGGAAAAGTGTTGTACCTACAACTGAAACTATGCCCATCTCTGTCTGACGTTCCTGAAATTAGTGCAGTACGTACAATAGGCGATCTGAGACTTAGACTGGTAGACTGAGACAGAACCTAAAATGGCTTCTTTGTTACACATGATTTTGGTTTGTATACTGACCTTTTACTGCTTGGAGTTCAGCAATGTAAGTAGCAGTTATGAAAAGCTGAATTCACTTGAGTCCACACCAATTACATTATAACACATCGTCTTTGTCACGCCTATCTTTTGTAACGGGGGTGATAGAACGACAACTGCATTGTCGCCATTTACCTCAAGAACTGTCCAGAGCTAGTTTTGTACTTTCTTCTGGTTCATTCCGATAACAGATGTTCTAGGTATCACTGCCTTGCTTCAATATTACCTGCGCACTACAAACATTATGTACCTACTTAAGCTACAACTTCGATCGAATGTAAAATCACTTCGACCTTTTGTAAAAGGTCATAAAGATAGAATTATTTTGTAAGATGCTCACGACATTTACGTTATAATAAACACCTCAGATTAAATCATTTAATCAGTTTAAACTACATATTGTTCTTGTGCATAAATTAAAATAAAATTTATAATCATGAGTTGCAAGGAAAAACCAATAAATTCTGAAAGTTTTTTTTTTTTCCTCTTATATTTGGCTCCACATTTGTGAATTTAGCCAGTGTCAAGTTTTGTAATATTGCGTGTGATATAATACACTAAAAGATATTTCATAGGGCAAGTCTCAGTAATTTTCTAAGTCAAGCAAAGTATGTCACGGTCAAGTCCAAGTCATGTCTTTGTAAAGTGGTGAAGACTTTTTTATAGGTTTCGGAGTTTTGGAAACAACAAGGTAAGTCAATTTTATACTATTCACCAATACTCTTGCACGTTCACGAATACTTCATGGATACAAATCCACCGCTTTTACACAATAACACCTGAAATAACAAAAGCTTTGGAATATAATACAATGACGTCAATCAACATAACTTCCAGCCAAAACGCTAATTGCTAGACTTTCTTGAGGCTTAAGAGATGGCTGTATATAAATTTCTGAGGGAGCGAAAGGGAGAAGTTATAACCTTAATAGTTTGTTTTGCTCAAGAAGATTTTACCTACAAGCTTCTAGGTTTTGCTCCCGTGAAATTCAAGTCTAGCTGTCCCTTTCACACGATATCCGGTCAGGGACCCTATTCGGAGATATGACATTTTATCTCGGTCACTCTCACTCCCATTAAATTATAAATTAGAGAGACAGTGACCGAGATAAAATGTCATTTCTCCGAATAGGGGCCCAGGCCATGTATAGACATAGACACCTTTATCCCGTAACTCTCAAAGCGGTAGTGATAGTACGCGAGCGGGACCGCGCATAGTGCGACTAAGTTGGTAAGACGGGATGGCATGCTGTTGCAATCAGAAAGACGAACGTTTCAAAGTTAGAGGATAAGTCATATAGCCACTTTTACCTTTATACTTCTCCCAGACTAGACTAGCGTCTGTCACCCCGTGTTATCGCGAGAAGAGGCGAAAGCTGTGTATCTAGGAGGGGTGATAATTTGGCACGATTACTAATCTGGCGGTTTTGTATCCACATCAAAAGGACTAAGTAAGTACCTGAACTATCTCCCACATTTGCGTCGTTTAGTATAGCTTACTTTCATCCGAGGCGGACGAGGTACAATAGATAAATAATAACTTGTTATGAGAATGTAGTAGTGTTCCGTAGGCGCGTAGGACGTTTGAAGTATGATGATGACCCCACATGATGGGGTACAGCGGATTTTTTTTTCATCCCCTCATTACAATTACCCTTGTTATCGGAAAAATGTTTTATTTTTTTAACTGGAGGTCTTTACTTAAAATACAGTTGTGCAAAATTTCATGCATGAACGTTTAACACTTTCACAACAGACAAACGAATATGATGATGAATAGAAGTAATGAAATGGTTTCATGCGTTCACTTCATACGTTTTTCTTTAAGTGAAGTAAGTATATAATTATTCACACATATGCCACATGGTAATAACATTGTCAGCCATAATTAATATGTCGTTGTCCGCAATGTTTTAAAATCACCAACTTTTAGGCAAACTTTCGTATCGCATATTTGTTGTTAGGTCTGTATTCGCGATAGCTTTTTGCGTAAATTTTAAGGCGAAAACTATGTACCCGATAGCCCGGCATGCAGCGAGCTTATCCTCTAATTTTGAAACGTTCCTGATTCTGATTGCGAGAGCATGCCACCCCGCTCATACCAACTTAGTCGCACTACGCGCGGTCCCGCTCGCGCACTATCTCTATCGCTTTCAGAGTTACGGGATAAGCCTACAGGTCTGGGACCTGAATTTGGACAGCTCCGGATTTGTCCAGGTTTCCGGGCTCTTATAAAAAAAAACCTAATAACCTAAGCAGTTTTGATACAGAAAAGATTTCCGAGTTGTCACCAAAAAACCGTAACCTACTAACTGTAATCCTTATATTTTTAATCTGTGTCTTATTTTTACTATCGCGTTCAAACGAAGCACGAAATCACTAGATGTCAGAAACAAAGAGGCTCTTAGCCAATTAAGGATGGGTTGTCTTTTATCGGGCTGTACATTATCGACTGTGCATTATCAGCCCGTGTCGATATTGTACGGCCGATATTTCACGACCCGATAATGCACAGCCTGATATCTCATGTACCGGTACACCAATTATCAGGCTGTACATTATCGGTCTATACATTATTGGGTCGTACATTATTGTCTCCCATCGGTTGTACATTATCGGCTATACATTCCTGGTCGTGCATTATTGGCACGTGCTGATAATGTACAGCCCGTATTGTACGGCCTATATTGCACGACCTGATAATTGGCAGCCTAGTACACAAATTATCGGTTGTAAATTCCAGGCCGTACAGTATCGGGTCGTACATTATTGGGCTGTATATTATCGACACCCACAGCGGAACGCTGTCATCTGTCAAACAACTGACACTGGCAAAAGCAAATGCACAAGACGTGCGACGCCCAACACGCCAAAGTCAAGTCCCTGAAAGGACAAAAAACAACATCAGTGGGGGAAAAAAATAATATCCGAAAAAATAAAAAATGTGTAAATAGATTAATAGACCTCTGAAATTAATTTGTGTTTTCGCTTACGTATACATAATATATGAATGGTTATGTTTTAAGAAGAATGAAGTCTTAACACGTTATCATAAGTAGTAAAATTCTAGTTCCGAATACAATGGATGCTTCGGCATCTTCAAAAATTGACGCAGTTAAAGATGTGTATGCCTTCTTTTTAAAAATAGAGAACAATAACTTTCCTACACCGTCAAAACAAAAAAGCACTGTAATTAAGTACACCAAACTACCAGAATTTGAGTACGGGACTAAAGGTATGATATTTATAAATGATTTCGGTCCTACTGATTACCCACTTCTACTTAACATTGCGCTCCATAATTTATTGTAGTAATAAGCTAATAGTCTAGTAATACGTACTAGGAAGTGTAACTCGGCCGTGAGATGGGCCAATGCTGCGCGCTTTATAATGAGGAGTGGTGTTCTTTTTTCCCCACTACGCCTGTTAAAGTCCTAAGTCTCTTCTACTGTTCTAAAGGTCATTTATTTAATGGATGGTCCTTCATAAATACAGCACAGATTATTATATATTATATATTGATTTTATTATTGAAATTAGAAACAGTTAAGGTAGGTTGACTTAAAGCAAAGCAATATCTCATGGTGCTCTAACATTGTTGTTTATGATGGGATGCTAGGTAGAAACACCTGTCTCTGCACGCTTTGGTTGGCAATCCCAATCTGTCTGGTGAGAGTATATTGAAAAATGAATTCTGATACTTTTAAGCTAAAATACAAGGGTTTGTTTTATGAACTACAAAAAACAGAACTCTGAAGCAACTTTTAAAATTACATGAGATACCGATTTTTCATCTCACTCACATCTCACACATAAACACACACACACACAAGGTCCCCATGACTCATTTAATTCTAACCACATACACAAACCTTTAATTACTCAAACACTTATAATTAGAAGTTGGTATTGTAATACCCACACTCACCTAATGCTCACCTTCCATCTTTTGAGCATAGGTGTACGCAGCAAACCAGCCCTGCGTGACCCTTCGGGAGCACGTAGCACAGCGCTGAGTATAAAAATATTGCCAAACTTGCTTTTCCTTATGTTTCTATGTCCATTTTTTTGTTTGGTTTTTGACAATAAATAAGTATATTCTTATTATATCATTTATTTATTTTAATTCTTAAATTTAGGTTTATTTTTTAAATTCTTATTATTATTATTCTTATTATTACTGACTAGATGAATCAGGATTTTGTGCATTATTAAAGGACTAGTACTAGTAGGTATTTATTCAATGCATTATGGTATTGATGACCAAATACCTTTAGAATTTTTAGGGTTCCATATTACACCAAGTTAATGAAAAGTTACAAGTTTTGCAAAAAAAAAAACATAAAATACATTTGTACCATTTCCAAGATGAACCCTCTATAAATGGATTACAAGGTGTCCCCTAAAACTCTTAAAGTTATTATGCACACAGTATATATACACTTTTAAAATTTGACTATTAATTCAAAAAGCTGCATATTATGATCAATTGGGTGCAGCGGTTGATTTACACATTTTCCAAGTTAAAGCTGTTACATTTTTGCCACCATTGTCTCTACAATTGTCAACAGAAAAATAGTCTTATTTTTATGATTCAGTAATTTAGTTGAAATTGAACAATAAATGGTTTCCCAGCATGATGAGTGTGAAACTGTACTGTATAATTATATTTTTTCTAATATTGATGACTAGCTTGCTTGCACGGCTTTGCTCGCAAAGGCAAAGTAAATGAACACTCCACTCTTTTGGGGTTGATTGTCGAAAAATCTGGAGACATGCCTTTCATTATTTTTTATGATTAGTACATAAACCAAGTTTTATTGTCTAATAATAAAATATTTCCATATAAACTATGGGGGTCCATTTTACTCCTTTAGTTAAAATCCATTCTTATTTTTCACCTACACCATTTGAGGAGTATTGGGTTCAAATTTCATGTTTCTGTGATAAGCAGTTTGGTCTGTGTGTTGATTCCTAGAAAAGGGATTGTTCTTTTTCATAAATAGATATTTTTCTAATATGCATGAATAGAATCTGTGGCCATTTGCAAATCTGCGGCCTTAATATAGATGTCTGTTTGTGATTGTAATAATTATCATGTGGCTTCCAGCTTGCATGGATTCTTATTCTTATTCGAGATGGGGGCGATAAGTCCTGCACTGACGTCCCGCATGGGGTGTATTGTGCATTTCCCCCTGCCAGCGTCTACCCGAGCCAACCCAGCTCCTTGAAATAACGGAGCGAGGCTCTAGGCCTCTGGCATAGCTGCTCTAGTGTTTTAGATGGTGTTAACGATGATGATGAGACCAAGTCAAGTTGTCGGGATGACATGGGTGATGTTGAAGCTGCCTCAAGCGACCTAGTGGCGTTTCTAGCTTCTTCTGTGGCTGTACAGTGCCGCAGCACATGTTCCACTGTTTCGTTCTGCTGCATGCACCCACGACACAGTGGACTGTCCGTAGCTCCTATTTTGTACAAGTGACTATTCAAATTGCTATGACCGGTTATCAGGCCTACCAGTAGGCGAAGGTCCTGTCGTTGCAATTTCATTAGATTGTTTGTGATTTTTCTGTCGAGGGTTGGAAAGGCGGCCTTGGAGTGTTGACAGTCGGCCTTCTTGCCCCACAGATTTTGTTGTTCTTTGTTGGTGTGGCGGCGCAGTAGCTCACGTACTTCCATCGCTGATGGTTTGCACAGACCCACTACGTCGCCGTCTGTTTGTTTCCTTACATCCTCCTTGGCAAGGGTGTCTGCCACGTTGTTGCCCGGACATGATCCGTGACTCTTCGTCCATCTCACAATGGTTCTGAACTTGTTAGAAAGTGTTTGTAGTGCATAAATAGTTGCAGCACTGTCGATGGTGATGATGAGGATTTGTATGCCGTCGCGCTCTGCGGCGGCTGTGAGAAGCTCATTTATTGGTCCCACAGCTCTTGCTGCCAGTAGAAGACCCATGGCCTCCGCCTGTAGCGCTGTCGTGGTTTTGTTCAGGGCCACGGACTCCTTGAGTCCAAGCTCAGGCGAGTAAAACCCGCAGCCTGATCCTTCCTTGTTCCGTGCACCGTCTGTGTGTATGTTCCAAGTGGGCAATACACCATCTAGGACATTTTCCTCTGTGACCAGCTCGTACTTTTTGCTGTCCAGATATGTATTAGCTATCTTATCAGTACCATGGATAGCTTCGGGAATTATCCTCGTTGCTCGGTCGATTATTCTACAGTGGTTTGTGATAGGACCCGTACTATTCCACTGATTTGTGGATTTAATCCTTAGTGCTGAAGCCATTGCTTCCTGTTGTATATGCAGATGCAAAGGAGTCAGCCCAGGATTACTTCGAGAGCAGCTGAGGGTGTCTTCTTCATACATCCACTGATTAACGAGCATGCAAGCCTTTGTGTTTGCTGTAGTTTAGTAATTACAGTTGCTAGGTTGGTGCGGTTCCACCACACTATGCAACCGTAAGTGAGAGTTGGTCGCACTATCACAGTGTATAGCCAGTGACAGAGCTTCGGTTTAAGGCCCCAGTCCTTACCTACTGCTCTGGTGCACTGCCATAAAATGTTAGTTGCCTTCGTGGTAATGTAGTCTAGATGTTTTCCCCACAGAAGCTTACTGTCTAACCAAACGCCCAGATACTTCACTTCCTTGCTGAGCGTTAGTTTAGTACCAAACAGTGAGGGATTTTTGAGATTTAATGTCTTCGTTTTTCGTGTGAACAGAATCATTTCTGTCTTTTGTGGATTCACAGAGAGGCTATGGCACTCACACCATTTTTCAACGACCTTAAGCGCCTTTTGCATTTTATCATACAAAGTCGATTCAAATAGTCCCGAGACCATGATAACCAGGTCATCTGCATATGCTACGGTGACAATGCCTTCTTTATTAAGGAGTTCAACGAGTTTGTTAACCACTACAACCCAAAGTAGTGGAGACATAACTCCTCCTTGCGGGCAGCCCCTCGTGACTTGGCAACGTGTTGCGCCCGTTGTCTCAATGCTAGCAGTTCTGTTAGCGAGCATTGTTGTAACCCAACCACTCATTCTGTGGTCTACTCCATGGATTTTCAAACCTTCTTCAATACTCGGGAAGGTAGTTTTATCGAAGGCCCCTTCAATGTCAATGAAAGTGGCCAGGCAGGACTGTTTGCTCTCCAGTGCAGATTCGATTTTGTGAACCACCTGGTGGAGAGCAGTCTCCGTTGATTTACCCGATTGGTATGCGTGTTGGTTTTTATGGACAGGATTATCCACCAACGTCCCCCTCTTATGTGTTTGTCGCAAAGCCTTTCCAGTGTTTTCAATAGGAAAGAGCTAAGACTTATTGGCCTGAAAGACTTTGGGTTGGTATAATCAGCCTTTCTTGGCTTTGGTAAAAATACCACCTTTATCTCCCTCCAAGCTTTAGGTATGTACTTTCATGCCAGACATGATCTAAATATGGCAATAAGGTGTGATTTTATCCTATTTAGGCCCCATTGGAGAAGAGCTGGAAATATCTCATCTACTCCGGGGGCCTTGTGCGGTGGGAACGTGTTTATGGCCCAAGATAGTGCCTCCTCTGTAACAATAGAGTCTGCGAAAACCCAGTCCTCTTTGTCAGGATTGTGTGGAGTGTGTGGTTCCCACCCATCGTTGTCATCTATCCGACAGTTTGGGAAGTGTGTCTTGAGCAGTAATTCATATTGTTCTTGCTCCGAGATCGTGTAAGTGCCATCTGTCTTCTTTAGAGTGCCTAGCTTTACTTGCGTGTCGCTAGTTATGATTTTTCTAAGTCATGCAGTCTCGCTCTCAGATTGGATGAAGCTGCTGTACTTTTTCCACGAGCTGTTTTGGCTCTTTTTGACTTCCACTTTAAATCGGTGCCGCATCTTTCTATATTCTTGCCAGTCCACCATCGCATCGGTGTTCATAGCTCTGTTGAAGTGGTGTCTCACCTTTTTTCTAAGCTTTGTTTGGTCTTTGTTCCACCACTTATTCTTCTCGTGAATTATATTGTAGCTTTCCTTTTTTAATGGACAAGCTTTTTCATAGCTCTCTTTTAGAGCGCATACTAAGTTGTCAGTCGTAGCTTCTATTCCCTGCGGTGGTAGCTCAACTGTTGGGTCCACCAGAGGTATCCCTGACAATGCCTTATCCAGTGTTTCACTAAAGATCGACTTCGTCCTGCGGGGCAGGATCCGGTTTCGGCCCTTGTCCTTGCGGCGCATTAAGTGCTGTTGCCGCATCGGTAAGGGTCGCCACCTGCGGGACGACGCGCGTCATGCTTGCGACGGCAGACAGCGCGAACGCAGCCATAGCGGACAAGTGAAACGCGCCTTCCTGCTGCAGCTGGTGGTACTGGTCCACCAGCCCAGCCTCACGAGCCCTGCGCTGCCTCGATAAGGCTCGGCGGCTAATGCCGCGATATGTGCTGTGGGCGGGAGTCGGTTCACCGTGCTCCCGCCGCTTACCTCTTCCTGCAGCGTCGCGCCCTGGCGCTGCCCCCGCTGCCGCCGCCTCTCGCCGTTCCTCCATGTGACCAGGCTTCTGCACTGATTCAGGTTTAGGCAGCAGCGCGTCCGTTGTTGGTCCAGTAGCAGCTGCGTCCGGCGAGGCCTGGGACACCACACCGCCGTCGCCTTCGGTAGCCCATTTCCCACCGTCTGGCCCGGGAACCAGAGGGCGCCGGGTGCTGGCCGGATCGCAGGGCAAAACTTTTTTGTTGTTCTCATTCATCATAATAAATTAAATTGTAAGTACTGTGGAGCAAGAACACAATTACTTAAGTGCTCAGCGATGGGTGAAAGTAGTTGCCCAGATTACCTCCACCCGGTGTTTCGCGTGATGGTGGTGAGCAGGTCGGCCCAAGAAACACAAGGAAACCTTACTCCTCCACCATTCACGCCGGCCACAGGCTGCCGCGAGGGTGGTGGAGTGCTCGACATACCAAGGGATAACTTGAAATGCCGTTCACCCCACACCCCCTAGTGCCCTCACTCTTTATCTGGGCTTGGGACCGGCACCATACAGAAATCATTGAGCTGAAAGCGAAGGCAAAAAGCTAAACATCGGTAAGAGTCGCCACCTGCGGGACGACGCGCGTCATGCTTGCGACGGCAGACAGCGCGAACGCAGCCGTACCGGACAAGTGAAACGCGCCTTCCTGCTGCAGCTGGTGGTACTGGTCCACCAGCCCAGCCTCACGAGCCCTGCGCTGCCTCGATAAGGCTCGGCGACTAATGCCGCGATATGTGCTGTGGGCGGGAGTCGGTTCACCGTGCTCCCGCTCGTTACCTCTTTCTGCAGCGTCGCCCTGGCGCTGCCCCCACTGCCGCCGCCTCTCGCCGCTCCTCCACGTGACCAGGCTTCTGCACTGATCCAGGTTTAGGCAGCAGCTCAGCAGCGGGTGAAATCAATGACTTAAGTGCGATGGCGAGTTTAAGTGCGATGGCGAGTTTAAGTGCGATGGCGAGTTTAAGTGCGATGGCGAGTTTAAGTGCGATGGCGAGTTTAAGTACGATGGCGAGCTTAAGTGCGATGGCGAGTTTTAAGTGCGATGGCGAGTTTCTAAGTGCGATGGCGAATTTCTAAGTGCGATGGCGAGTTTTAAGTGTGATGGCGAGTTTTAAGTGCGATGGCGAGTTTAAGTGCGATGGCGAGTTTCAAGTGCGATGGCGAGTTTAAGTGCGATGGCGAGTTTCAAGTGCGATGGCGAGTTTTAAGTGTGATGGCGAGTTTAAGTGCGATGGCGAGTTTAAGTGCGATGGTGAGTTTAAGTGCGATGGCGAGTTTAAGTGCGATGGCGAGTTTTAAGTGCGATGGCGAGTTTCTAAGTGCGATGGCGAGTTTTAAGTGCGATGGCGAGTTTTAAGTGCGATGGCGAGTTTAAGTGCCATGGCGAGTTTCAAGTGCGATGGCGAGTTTTAAGTGCGTTGGCGAGTTTGTGCGATGGCGAGTCACTTCCAGCTTGCATGGATTGTGCGAGCAGGTAATTAAATCAGAATACTGAACAAGCATCTACAATAAGATTAAAAAAAAAAACTTATATATAAAGCGTTTTATATGTAAAGATAATGACACCCTCGAAACACTCATCTATAATAAGTTGTAATAAACAAATATTTATTGTTTACTGTTTTCTGTATAGGGGCATGCCCCAAGCATAGCTACACCTTGCAGCCTCGGCTACGTCGCATCATTACTCTAGAAGAACCGAAAAATAATTCTAGTAGATCTCTGAAGACGATGGAACTATTCAGCCAGTCCAGCACCACTGCTAATATTAACAATCGGAAAATTGTTACCATCAATGAAGATGATGAATATGACCTCCACCCCAAGTCCTGTAAGTAAATTGATGATACTGTTTCGTTCTTAAATTGGATGTTGGTCTATTTATGCAGCAACATACTTGTTGATGGACCGAGCGAAGCGTAGGTCTCAGAGTTTACTGGGACAAATTGGCTTTTGTATAAAACATAATCATACATCATACAAACATACATGTTTGTAAGATTGTGTGTATATTTGTCCGATGATAACTTGCGAACCGTTGATCCGATTTTCATGAAATTTTGTAGGCAAGTAGTTCATTTCAATACAAAAAATTAAGTTCGAATATGAGCTGAACCGGTCTAGGGGTTGTGAAGATATAGGGGTCGCGAGGTCTCAGTTCGCCGCGAACTCATCGTCATCATCATCCACAGTCTTCCTTATCCCACGGCTGGGTATAGGCCTCTCTCTTGCTGTGCCATCTGCCTCGGTCCTGTGCCAATCTAGTCCAGGTTCGAAACTACTAGTATTAAACTAGTCTAAGACTAAAAGTGACATGAGGAGTGCTGCCAGTTTTTCATAAAATAAAAATAGCGATGTGGTAAAAATATTTGAGGAGTTTGGAGGGTTGTATTTGCGCTAGCTTTGCGCGCAGATTTTGATCGCGATAAGTTTAAATTCAAAATATTCAAAAATTACTTATTTAAGTATTATCCATAATTAACTTATCAACATATTATGCATTTCTTGGGGACCTCAAACTCGGCTAAGCCTGTATCTTGAGGCCCGGTGGTGATTTACCTACAGGATATTAAGCGCGCACTTAAAATTAAAAAAAATACATCAAAAAAAAAGAGAAATAGAAGGTAATAAAACCAAAATTACAATTACAATTACATTCTAACATTAAATTATTTAAATTATTTAAATTAAACATAAAAACATTACATTATTGGTATCAATTTACAAATTGTTGAGAGGCAGTGTGAGTGGGAGTATCATCATCAGGAGTACCCGAACGTTCGGCAAGCATATGTGAGACCTTATAAATATATGTATGTGTTAATGTATGTACTAGATGTGTTTGTCCTATGCCTGGTGTCTATGAGATGGGAAGTCATTGATTGCTAAGTACAACATAATTACATTGTTATACGATATACAATAAATACTATTGAACTAAAGTAATAACATTATAAATCAGATTAGTGCTATCAGTTTTTAGGGATTCTCAAATTAACTATTTTAGTTAGGTATGCCTCCAAACTCGATATCAATATTGAATTTAACATGTATAACTTACTTTATTACATTATTCTTAGTTATTCTACTATATTATTATACTGTGGATAAAGCTGTTTACCTATTTGTATGTAAACAGAGCCAAAATATTTGTGTGTGTTTGTTAGTTGACCTGGGCATGTGCTAAGGACATAACGAACAAGCCAAGGACATAGCGACCAGAACACCAGAGGAACGTAAACAGTAAGCGTTTTGAGGTTTTCAAGCCACATTTGAAGCGTGGAGATTATGACAACCTCAACCCCCGCCCTTACGTGGACGTCTTCATGAATTATAGAATTACTAAATCAATGATTTACGGACTGGAGAATTCATTTCTCCACGCCCTGAATGATTCCAGCTTCACTCGTTTGCCTAGTTGGCTTATACCATAGTGTGTAAATATTCATTATAATTATGTCTAGTTTATAAGGATACGATGGGGCTGACAGACTTGCAAGTCTAAAGGCCTCTAAAAAAAATTATAAAAAAAAAGTTATGTGTATTAATGCAATAATAGTTTTTCTTTTCTTTATAGCTAACCATCATAAAAAATCCAGTACAGTAATTACAAATAGAGCCGTTGAAACAGAAGCGAGAAAAGATACTGTAAAACAGATCTCGCAAAGGAATATGCCTCGCCTTACGAAATCAGCAAAGTGTAAGTTCTTTAATGTTAAGGTTGTTAAAGTTAAAGTTGTTAAGGTTTATGCTTTTTGGGAGTATTTCAATAAAATTGTATGTATGTTTGTCTCCCGTTAATTTACCCTAATCGCCTTGACCGATTTTGGAGTGCGAGGTATCGTTAGATTCGATTTCATCTCCCAGATATCACAGGTGCTTTAGGTTCATACAGACCACTTGCCAAAACGCCCGCTTGTTTTGTTTTTGACGCCTTTAAATCCGCGTTTGCCCAACCAACTCGTGTCTATTGGTCGATTTCTCATGACCACTTTTATAAAGACTTATTCTTATAATAACTATTTACCAGATTGACCACAATTTAAAATGATTTTAGGTACATACAGACGACTTCCTAAAATGTCCTTAGAGGTAGACGTCATTTTTAACTAAGTATATTTCTTTAATATGGACTAAAAAAGCCAACAAATCTTGTGCTACCAAGACCTAAGTTTAATGAACTTTGTTATTTTTTTTTTTATTTGTTAAAAAATAAAATTTTTAGTTATTTCGGTCAGGCTGACATTGTCTAGTATGCCAAAGAGTCTAGTGTCCTATCTCGTCCAGTGCCTGAATGTCCAGTGACCTAAAAAGTCCGGTATCAAAATTGATATTAGTTTGTTTTTATACTGTAAGTAGGGTTCTTAACCAAAATGCTATTAGAAATCGACCAAGTGATCATCGCACCACATACTCTTCTAAGCTTTGTTATTGTATGCGCCTACCTTAGCAACTTATTAGGTGGTTATCAGACGGTGCTAAAAGATAGGTACAGAAATTATTTCAGATAGACTGCTTATCGAAATGCCTATATTTACCTGAGGGTTGGCGAGCCGACTGACCTACCCACGCTAGGCTAAACTAGACCTTATATCCGTGGTAGTACAGTGTTAATCCAAATTGATCAATGTTTCAATAATTTACTTAATTTGGTAGTTGATTGACTCGGACGTTACTTTGCGGAAGTTCATTCAAAAAGTTAAATATGAACAATTGATATTGCAATGGAAAGACACTATGTATTGGTTATTATAGATTCAGTTAGACTTATTTGATTGACCTAAAATAAGTATATGTTAGAAATGCTTATAAGGCAACCAAGGGTACGATAATCTACTGGATAAATGTACCGTCAGCGTTATTCACTGCGTATGGTACAGTCCGGAATGCAAGTATTACATCACTTCGTCCGCCCCACTTGTATTCAGTGCTGAACTGCAGCTGTGGTCTGTAATGCGCGCGTAAAGGGCCGAGCAAGCGAGGTCGCGATCGCGCTGTGGCTATCAGTATCAGCGGACGTTCGCATACAGTTGCGAGAACTGATCGTCCAGATAAAAAATATGAGTTCGCAAATCTTCGGTGTTATAATGCTCAAAACAGTTGACATAAATTCGTCAAATAAGTTATGTTCAAGAAATACGCTTCTATGGAAGAAATTTTTCTAGTGTTTGCAAAAAGTTAAGTGTTAAACTATTTAAAATAGCAGACGCACTGCCACAATATAGTTTCTTCTGCGGTTCTTAATCGTCATCCCGATTCCAATTCATCCCAATCCATAATACATCCCAATTCGTCTCCAGGTCCAACTCGAGTATTTCAGTAGAAGTATAAAGCATATCAAGTCGGATTTTATAAGCTAACACTTATTCATAGTGGTGTGTGATAAGACGACCTGATTATTCAAGAACTGATTTTAGAAACGTGATCTCACCACATACTACTCAATTTTAGTTGAAACGTTATCAACGTGTATGCATTTTAATCTCATCAAATATAAGTCTGCATACATTAGTATTATGACTACACAAGTCAACATTCTTGTTTTTCATTTAAATTGCTTTTCAGATTCAAAGGACACTAAGTGTGCTGCGAAAATGAACACTGTGTGTGATAGTAGCGAAACAGCATCTAGATCTATGTACAAAAACAAACTTTCAAATCAGTCATCGTTAGACACTATGAGATCACGGGCAGTCACTGAAAAGGGTAAGTGCTGTTAATTTTTTTAATATTCCCCTAGTGCTTATTAGCTATAGGATTGATTTTTTTTTCTTGTTTTCTAGATACAACAAGAAAAACCAAAAGTGCTTCATTGCCAAGAACTAGTTTAAGTAAACATTACATAAAACCAAGTGAAAGTGAACAAGAGATGTCTCTTATAAAAGAAAAATTAAATGCGAGCTTAAATAGTACACCTTCCAAGAGAAATGTTAAAAATACTCATGGAATAAGCTTACCTTCTACCGCCAAAGGCAAAGCATTTCTCATTGAAATGCAGAAAAAACGTAAACTTACTCCTGTGATACACGTGCCTTTAGAAGAAAAATGCCACAAACGTAAATTTATAGCAACTTCAATACCCACACATGTAGAAAAGCCCACTATAATGGTATACACAAAGTCTGACGGGACCATGGACACAGAAATCGTTTTACACCATGATGTGAATACCTGCACGGAACCTCCGCCGGAAACCGTAGATGCAGTCACAAACACGGAGAACTACGAACCTGGAATTACTTATAAATATATCGAGAGGACAGATTTACAGGCAGGTCTTATCAAGGAAACATTTGATAACCTAGATATACCGAATGTTTCATTGAAGAAAGACAAAATTGAATTCAATGAAAAGCTGTTCGATCTACACAGCAAGTCCTTGCCAAGTCTACAAATCCCTCCGCTAAATGTAAAAGACAACAGGAAAGAAAAGTCGATCCTCGATACACATTATTGCAAAAGCACGTCCTACATAATCAGCAGATCTACGCTAACATATGAAACACAACAAAAAATTAATTTCCACGTGGTTGATAACAACGATAAAGATTATTCTAATCAGTTGCCTAGTCAATTAAAGTATCCTATGAGTGTAGTGTCAGTTTTTAAGGAAGAGATGAGCTCCAAGGATCGTGGAAAATGTACCACACTGGAAGATACACTCGAAAATAAATCGAGCAAAAAATATAAGAACTGTGTGAATGAAATAAAGTCGCTCAATTGTTCGTACGTCCCCAATAGCAACAAATTAATGAAACCGTCAGATATAATTAGCACAATAAGAGTTAATAACGGGTTATTACAAAGCGTGCTCGTGTGCGAGCAGTTCCAGAGGGAACTTAATTTTATAGATTCGTTTTTTGAGTCGCTTCAGTATTTGGAGAGCTGTTCACTCTCCGAGAAATGTTATAAAGATGACAAGATAGAGCAGTTAGTAAACGATTCAGCAATACTAGATCGCGGACTTGACCCAAAAAATTCAGAATATGACAAGTTCTTTTCCAAGTTAGAAAATGGCGCAAACAGTGACGACTCCGAAACAATGGCATCCAAGAATCTTTTTCTGGTGAGTGTTATTCTTAACTTTGTAAATATTTTGAACGGACGCTCGTTTGATTAATTCATTGCGCATCGTTCATCGCACCTCGGCGCACTCTTTGTTAACGATAATGTGGTGAAAGTTTACCCATAACTGCACTGTTATAATTTAATTAAATTCCTAGCAGAAATAATCGAATGCCATCATTCCGTTGCCGATTGATGTCTGATTGCGTGTCATTTAAAAATTACAGCTCAACATACTCATCCGCGATGAGCAGCGACGAGCGAAGAATCTGTTATGCGTACTGAAGAGGCGGGAAGATGCTCTGAAGGATTTCACTAAATCTCAAATACTGTATTTAGAAAACAAAAAGAGACAAGACAATACGGACATCTCGGCCCTAAAGAAAAAACAGCGCGGCGCCCTTCTAAAACTGCAGCACGAGTGTGGTGAGATGCAACGCATGCGCAAGGCGCTCCTCGCGCTCTCGGAGAAAAGGAAAGTCGCCCTCATGAAGACCAAGAAGGACCTAGAGTTGAAACTTAAGAACAACGTCAACGTCGATCAGATCATTCTCGGGAAGAAGAAGCTCAAGAGAAATACATTCGTGGACCGAACCTCCCTGCCGTTAAAATGTTTCGACCTTTCGAGCAGTGGATGCGAGGAAAGCACGACGTCAAGGAACACGTCCGAAAGCGTTGCAACCGAGCCCGCGTCAGTCGTCCAGCCTGTAAACAGCGCGGAGAAGAGCATCCAAACTACCGACAACATCATGGGGGCGAATCTGATGGAGCGCTCCACAAATACCACGGACGAGAACTTCGTCGTCGTCGACGGTGGCTATCTCAACATACTGTTCCACAACCTGACCTTGCCGCAGATATTCAGCGCCCGCAAGCAATACGAAGTCAACGAAGAAGCACTTAAAAACATTATCGACTCGACCAATACGCGGCAAGGCGAGGACTGGAGCGACGTGGTCGAGAAACTGATAACTCAGCAAAAAAACGAGGAGGAAGACAAGACGAGTACGCCGTCCACTGCGAGGAGTCTTGTCGAAGAGTTTGAGCAGTATTACAGGACGTTGGCAGAAGAGGATCGTTCGCCAGATACTGTTAGCGGATCAAGGTCACCAACGAAAGTTTACGAGACGAGCGACGCGACAGTACAGACTTCTTTGTGTAAAATGAAGGCGCGCGTGAGCAAGAAAGCAGAGTGCGTGGAGACGATGACTACTGAGCCGGTGAAGTGTGTGAAAGTGACTGTGGAAAGCTCGTCCGAGTATGAGTTGGTGGCTGAGGAAGAGGTCAGACCGCAGGCGCTCGCAGGGCCGCTGTCCGTGCTCGTTGGGTCGCTGCTAGAGCCCGCGGGATCGCTGGACGTGCCCGCAGAGCCGCTACTCGAGCTCGCAGAATCTCTGCCTGTGACCGCAGGGCCGCTGCTCGAGCCCGCAGGATCGCTGCTCGAGCCAGCAGGGTCGCTGGCCGTACAGGCAGGATTTCTGCCCGTGCCCGCAGAGGCGCCGCTCGAGCCCGCAGAGGCAACACCCGAGCTCGCAGGGTCGTTGCTTGAGCCCGCAGAGTCGCTGCCCGTGCCCACAGAGTCGCTGCCCGTACCCACTGGGCCACTGCCTGTGCCCCCCGGCGCCGCGCGTCATCATGAGCCCGCCCCTCTCGACGACATCGTGTGTCCCACACCTAAATCGTCCGCCACTTCTTGTACCGGTAAGAGACTTTAGTACATGTAAGCTTATTGAGCTACAAAATAGTCGATGGTGTACGCCGGCTATGAGAAATGCCTAAAGCGTTATATACACCATGAATTTAGGAATCCTAGATAATATTTTAGAACGGTAAGGAAAGTTTGATGGTAGTTGCGACGATTGAATCCTAATTAGGCAGTTCAGGAGGGCTCCTGCCAGTTAGGAAGACTCGCCTGATTTGAATTCTTGAATTGAAATAAAAATACCAACTAAGTCTTGTCCCTAATTTTGTTAGCAAATAAAAGTACCAAATGGATGAATTCCGAATACGTACGACTCATCTAACCGCCAAAGTGCATCTAAAATGCAGCTAAAACAGTGTCGCCAACTCGGTATCAGGCTAATGCGCAAGATCGAATCTTAAAAAATGGCTAGATTTGTAAATAATAAAAATAAAGAGCGTCTATTAAGCAGATGGTTCGCCTGATGGTAAGCAAACAGCCGCCTATAAACACTAGTGTTGTCGAAGCGTTGCCAAAAACATTGTTTAATTCCGTATGTAGGGAGTAGCGCAAGCAGCCAGCCGCCGTGCGAGGCGCCGACGCCGCCGTCTCCGACTCCGTCTCTGGAGCCCGCGCAGTCCGAAGCGGAGGAGCTGCGCCGCCAGCAACTGGCCATCGAGAGAGAGGTGAGCCTTTTCACTAATTCTGAACCCTCAAACAGTTTGTGCTTCTAAGATTCTTTTACGATGTTCAAGTTATTGCTAATAATAAGAATAAGAATTATTTTATACTATACCGTGTACAAATAAAACTTAAATAATGTGCATAAAACAGAATTTTGATTGTTGTCCTGGTTTAATTGTAATTAGCAATTATCAGATTTTTCGACTAGCGCGCGTTAAAGCCATCTCTTTTCGTCTGCGCGCGAAAGTGTATAGCGTTATGTTTTTCGAATTAGCCCGTTTATTACTTCTCTATATAGTATAAAATAAAGTGATGATCTGATGAAAGGTGAAAAAGGGAACTCCTCAGTAACAGTAGATTGATGGAGTTTGGACTCATTTTTATCACCTTACAGTACCAATAACGGATTTTATAAAAGCTTGTCTCGAAAAATATATTTTTGCACAACTTATTTTTTTTTAATTCCGTGCGAAGCCGGGGCGGGTCGCTAGTTTGATATACAACTTGTGTGACTTAATTTACAGATAAAAGAGTTAGAGCTGCAGCAGTGTCGGTTGCTCGTGGTTCGCGAGATTCCGGACAAGCCGCCGCCGCCCTACACCCCGCCCGTCGAAGTGCGTCCCCCGAAGAAGCCGCGCCCCTTCCGGGCGGATGACGTTACACAACAACGGATACGGAAATACGTCATCAATCCTGCAACTGCCACCTATGTTCCCGAGGACGCGTTCGATCTGTTAGTATAAAGCTATTTTTTTTCTTTAGTTACGGACAGGCTATTTGGTGGCCTGGTTAAGGGCAGGCAATTTATAAAACATTTTTTTTTTACTATTTTGAAAAAAATAAAACATAGGAACATGGAAGCGGTAGATATGAATTTTAAGGCAAAATCTTTTCTGTTGTGTCAATATTAAAACATGGGAATACATTTTGTATGGAATAGACGAGCGCATAGCTATCTCTTAATAGTTGATACTTGATAATATTTCCGCAGATCCGTTATCAAATAAAATTCTAACAACAGCGAACTTCAATTTTCAGATTAATCCATGATTTCTCTAAAGAAACTGTAGCGAAATACAAGTCGGAGCACAGCGACAAGCCGTGGGACGCCAGTAATCTCCTGCCACAAAGACCCGCCATCGACTCTGAGAAGCTGATCGACACAGCTACCAGCGATCTGACCGATGTACTCACCGCAGCCACACCTTCCTCGATATCTGGTGAGTGGGAAACAGAGCGTTGAACAGCTTAGTGAGAGTTTATCCAAGTCCGTTTACTTACTTGATCGCGTTAAGACTGATTGATTTGAAAGTTCTTTACAAGTAAATTTTTTTGTAAAAATAAAACTCAGCGTTAATTAACTAAGCAATACGCTTTTGATCCCATCATATGGGTCTTTCATCTCGGGCATATCGTTGAATAGTTCTTATAAAGATGACAATTTACAAAGAATTAAAAATATATAATTTTAGTTTTATGGGGTGTTCGTAAAGTGGGTAATTTCTACACTATGCGTCTCAGAAACTTGTATTCTTCCATGATGATAATAGTAAAAACTCTCTTTTAAAATTATTTTGGTCAACACGTGATAATGACTTTTTGAGATATATGGTATATGGTGGTCCTACGCGCCTAAGGAACTCTTACTAAACATGGCTCGAAATACTCTTAACAAGTTATTAAGCATACAAATGCCTGTGTTAAGATTCCTTACTCTTTCTTAATATAGCACATCCTTACGTACCATGTGAGAGAGTTGTGAGTGTGCGTGTAACAGGAATTGAGAGGATTAGTTGACTTAGTTGTTAGTGGTTTTTTATCTGCAACAAAATGGAATTGAATTGAATAAGTGCACTGTATGATAAAACTGCACAAATGTAAATGAACAGCAGTGTAAATGTGTATGTCATATGTTAAAATTTTGATTGTTTTTGTTCAAAAGTTCTATGAACTACCTAATTATTTGTGTATAGTTTACTATATATTATTTGACGTATAAACTTATGTTTACTAATAAAGAACTTTGAGAATGTGTGTTTGTGTGTGAGTATCATCACTGCGATATTCAAGTCCTCGTAAGAGTCAGGGTTCGCAGTGATAATAATGTTATTGTGATTGTATTTGTAGGTGTGAGTTCGAGGCGATCGGACCACATCGACGACATACTGTTCGCGGAGTGGCGTCGCGCCGAGCCCGAGTGGACGTCCCTCCACAACGACGAAGCCCTCGTCAAGAACCAGCTCTTCGAAACCATCTTCCAACGGATACTGACCGATACCGTCGACGAATATAAGCGGACAGTACTCGAGCCGACGCCGGACAAGTCACTGGTGCTGTAACCCTCCATTTCATAACTCGTGTTCAAGTAACTGTACTATTTGTACCCTTTAAATTATGCACTAATTGTACTGTTTTAATATACATTAGCCCTGATATAAATGTTTTTAAGTTGTTCGCCAGAATCTTACTTACCTCTTTCTCCGTGTAGAACAGCCACTATTCTATAGAAACCGAATATCTTAGCCTATGTGTTAATCCAGGGTTTAAGATACCAAATTTCATTCAAATCTGTTCAGCCGTTACAGAGTTGTACGGGAACAAACACTTGAACACAAACTTTCGCATTTATAATATTAGTGAGATGTTCCTGATTGTGATCGCGATCGTGCGCGAGCGGGACCGCGCGTGGTGTGAGCGGGATGGCATGTTATCCCAATCAGAACCAAGAACATTCATAATAAAGGCCCTGGATAACTCGGTTAAACAGGAGCGTATACAGAAGCGTGGCTGGGGCAAAGGATTCAACTGCCCCTGTGAAAGTCACGGCTAACCGGTGGATGTAAATGGATGAGATGAGGATTGTCGTTCAATTTCGCTGTCAGAAGAACAACAGTGGCCGCTCCTTACCGTGTACCTCGACGAGGACGACAGACGACGATTGGCACTCTCCTCGACTGCTCTCTCCCTCGCGCCACCGCTCTTACGCGCGCGCCTCTCCCTCAGCACCTCACCTTGTCTCTCTCTACTCTCCTTCAAACTACACTTCAACCCCGCTACCGCAAGCGCCCTACCTGGCGCAGTCATAATTATCATTTTATATCAAACCACGCTTTCCGCCAATTTTAATAGGTTTTTGTCTGGAACAAAGTTCTCCTAACAATGTATCTATGCTATTAAGGGGATATCCGTGATTTTTATACACGGTCGAAAATAAAAACATCGTGTTTGTTTAATAATATAATCTGCATAATATATAATGACGAAAATATCACAATATTCTTATATTTCACACTTACAATTTAAATCTAGCAATATATAAATACTTATGAAGGCTTTACAGATAAGAAATGCAACCTATTGTTATCTTAGAAATACTAGCACGTGGTTGTTTTATGGTGCACACAATAAATTTAATATTTCGTAAATCTGGGGGCACGTGAAATATCTCGAAGTATATTACTACAATAAGCATACAAACATATTCAGGAGCGCTTTTGAATCTGTGGAAGCTAATTTTCTAGTGCATTTTGTATGGAAAATGTTTTGGTTAACCAAGGTTTTGTACACACTCGAGTGTCTCGCTCGAGAGCTTCACTATAAGCGATGGCGTTTTCGACTTATCTTGGGGTGTCTCCACCTATCTCGATATTAAAGTCGTCGTACATTAGAATCACCTTAACACCAACCCGGCTACAAAGCAAAGCATTGGTAAAAATGAACTCACCTGTATTGATCGTTTTACAGTAGCTTTTCATGTGATGAGCACCTTTTGTACAAGGCGTCGATCAGCGTTGGTCGCGTGTCGTTCGCCCTTTTAAAGACTGTACTTTACGCAATATAAAACTATTTTAAATGCTCTGTTTGCTGCCATGTTTGTGTTGAATGGATCTATTTTTCGATGACTTAACAGCACACCATGTCAATCCGGCAGAGAATAAGCAGCGCCTCAACTTAAATTTAAGAAATAATAGTGAACTCGTCACTATTGTCTATGGAACTCCATGCGCAACGCAGAATCTTCGCCGCGTTTCCGTCTTGCTGTCAACACCGAGATAGCCGCTTGAAAAGCCTTCGACCAGAAGCTGCGCGTGGCGTCGCCCTTCCTTAGTCGCGCCGATGTCCCTGTGGTATGTACTGAGCAGCTCCGATTACGAGTCTGCGGTCGGTCGACGGCGAGGCGAAGGCAACCCGGTTCCGAGCCGATACGCGAGCTGTGACCGAGCATTGACTAGTAAGGACAAGCGAGTCAATTTACAAACTAGTGAAGCAAGTTCTCTGCGACTGCATACAGTTATGGTTTTACTATACACGAATCTTATGGTTACACGAATTTATACGGAATCTGAGCGGTCTGGTATCTTGAGCGAGATAATAGTCAATCGCTGGTCGTAAACTCGCCGACAACGGTGAAACAGGTGCATAAAGTGACCTTCAGAGAACATAACAGATGTGCTATCAATACGAGAAAAATTATTACGGGTTTATTCAAAACCCAGTGTGCTCGAAGAATTCTTGTCAGCAAGAAGTTGACAAATGTTCTTAAATGTTACCATATAATCAAAAAAAAAACGAACGACTGTTGGATTAAAAAATATGCGTTCTTTGTCATAAAGATTGCCTATAGAAATATATAATTAAGTAACACAACACTGTTTTATAATACAAAATTATGAGATATAAAACCACAATAATATTATAAATGCGAATATAAATCTGCCTATCTGTTTATTTTTCACCTGACATGACTAAACGGCTGAACTGATCCTGTTGGGATGCTTAACTTAGCTTTGCATCGTGAGAAAGAATATGCAAACCTTTGTATCTAAAAATGCGCGAATTGTGAAGTCTGCTAGCCTAAAACTGCTAGGCGCAGTTAGTTATTCCCAGTAGTAAACTTTGCTCTGTTGAGAGATAACTTAAAATTATACGTACTTACAAGATATTTGTTCTGAGACTATAACGACATATGTGAAGTGTCTTTCCGCTGCATTTACTCGTATATTGCACGAAAGACTACAGATTGGTTATAATAGTCTCAGTTTGAAAAATAACTTCGCAAAATAACGCCCGAGTCAATCAACTACCTTGAGATATTCGTTATGTCAAGATTAGGTATAAGAGGAAATACCCAGTCTAGATTTAAATAAATGTTGCTATACTATTAGCGAACTAAATAATACAACATAAGTTGCTGATTTACTTCAAGCAGCGTAAATTAATTTGGTTATCCAATATAAATTACGTGACTATACGAGCAGCATAATTAAAATTTTATCACGCAATCCAACGTTAATTACGTGACTCATCAACCAGCGTTATTTCTTCTAGCTATCCATCGTTAATTACGTGACAATACGAGCAGCGTAAATTCGTCGTGACTATCCAATGCAAATTACGTGACTCTTCAAGCAGCGTTATTAAAATTTCATCACGCAATCCAACGTTAATTACGTAACTCATCAACCAGCGTTATTTCTTCTAGCTATCCATCGTTAATTACGTGACTATACGAGCAGCGTAAATTCGTCGTGACTATCCAATGCAAATTACGTGACTCATCGAGCAGCGTTATTAAAATTTCATCACGCAATTCAACGTTAATTACGTGACTCATCAACCAGCGTTATTTCTTCCAGCTATCCATCGTTAATTACGTGACTATACGAGCAGCGTAAATTCGTCGTGACTATCCAATGCAAATTACGTGACTCTTCGAGCAGCGTTATTAAAATTTCATCACGCAATTCAACGTTAATTACGTGACTCATCAACCAGCGTTATTTCTTCCAGCTATCCATCGTTAATTACGTGACTATACGAGCAGCGTAAATTCGTCGTGACTATCCAATGCAAATTACGTGACTCTTCGAGCAGAGTTATTAAAATATCGTCTAGCTATCCAACGCAAATTACGAGAATCTTCGAGTAGCGTTATTAAAATATCGTCTAGCTATCCAAAATTAATTACATGACACTATTCGAGAAGCGTTATTTTGTCTAGCTATCTAATGTAAAATACGTGACTCTTCGTACAGCGTTATTAAAATTTCGTCTAGCTACCCAACGTAACTTATGTGACTCTTCGAGCAGCGTTATTAAAATTTCGTCTAGCTACCCAACGTAACTTATATGACTCTTCCAGCTGCGTTATTAAAATTTCGTATAGCTACCAAACGTAAATTATGTGACTCTTCGAGCAGCGTTATTAAAATTTCGTCTAGCTACCCAACGTTACTTATGTGACTCTTCGAGCAGCGTTATTAAAATTTCGTCTAGCTACCCAACGTAACTTATATGACTCTTCCAGCTGCGTTATTAAAATTTCGTATAGCTACCAAACGTAAATTATGTGACTCTTCGAGCAGTGTTATTAAAATTTCATCTAGCTACCCAACGTAACTTATGTGACTCTTCGAGCAGCGTTATTAAAATTTCGTCTAGCTACCCAACGTAACTTATATGACTCTTCCAGCTGCGTTATTAAAATTTCGTATAGCTACCAAACGTAAATTATGTGACTCTTCGAGCAGCGTTATTAAAATTTCGTCTAGCTACCCAACGTTACTTATGTGACTCTTCGAGCAGCGTTATCAAAATTGCATCTAGCTACCCAACGTAACTTATGTGACTCTTCGAGCAGCGTTATTAAAATTTCGTGTAGCTACCCAACGTAACTTATGTGACTCTTCGAGCAGCGTTATCAAAATTTCATCTAGCTACCCAACGTAACATATGTGGCACTTCGAGCAGCATTATTAAAATTTCGTATAGCTACCCAACGTTACTTAAGGGACTCTTCGAGCAGAGTTTTTCATCTAGATATCCAACGTAATTTATGTGACTCTTAGAGCAGCATTATTTCGTCTACCTATCCAACATAAATGACTCGTATGCTATCATGCTTTGAGGATTCAGAAAATGCTAACACCAATAATATAATTAGTAAACTTTCAGAGCTCACTTTCATAATTGTCACTAGCCGACGTTCTTTTTGACTCAGTAAAATATTCATTATTTAAAGACTAGCTTAAATAGAAAAGTAGTGCCTATACATACTGTATATTATAATAAATAATAATATTAAACTAATAGAAGCCATCTACCTAAAATCGTTCACCTAAGTGCTTAACCACGTTAGATAACCAGTGGGCGCGGGCGCGAGTTATCAAACATAGTATACTAGCTCCGCCCCGCGGTTTCACCCGCTATCCTACAGGAACCGTTGATTTTTTCGGGATAAAAATAGCTATGCTCTAATACTCTAAGCTACCTCCATACCATTACATTTACATTACATTATCAGCCAGAAGACGTCCACTGCTGAACATAGGCCTCCCCCTTAGACCGCCACACCGGTCGACAATGTGCCACTTGCCGCCGGTTGCCCGCGACTTTCACAATGTCGTCGGTCCACCTAGTGGGCCGCCTGCCTTTCTTCCCCATCGGTTAGCGGTTCTTCGAGTGATGTGACCTGCCCATTACCCGCTCTTAATTCCGTATTTGTTTATCACTGACCAAGCGGTTAGGTTGACTTGATATTAGTATTTTTTATACGATTTGCTTGGTCAGAGGCAAATGGCATAGCAAGAGAGAGGTCTGTACTCAACGGCGGGATTAATGAGTCTGTGGATGATGATGAAGTAAAGGAGACTCTTAACGAATTGACTTTTAAATTAATAGAAATTCTCGTTACATAGCAAAGAAGTTAATTTTAGCACATCGACATATGTAAAAAATGTATATTTCATCGCTGAAAAAAATGACATAAAAAAGCGCATGAAGCGAGCATGCTTGATATAGATACAATGATAAGCTGTTGCACGCGAGAGTTTTTTTCTTTGTTAGGTGAGAAAGCGCTTTGTAGGTAGGTTAGTGTAGGTATAAGAAAATTATATAGGTGTCACTCTGTTCCCCGTGCTTGCGGTAGAGGGAGTTGCAGGTTGTGAGTGAATTTTTACTTTTTTTTTTTGATGCAATTAGCGTTTCGATTAAGAACTTATTCACCAGCTCACCACCTAAAGGCCTCGTTACATGGCCTGACCTGACATCGTTTGAAAGAGGTGGCTATATATAAGTTTCTGGGGGAGCGAAAGGGAGAAACTATAACCTTAATAGTTTGTTTCTTTTGCTCCCGTGAAATTCAAATCTAGATGTCCCTTTCACACGGTGTCAGGTCAGGCCATGTGTAGACACCCTAAGTCTTATCAAAATCTTTTGTTTTTGGTGACAATAGCTACACCAAATTATAAAATGAACAGTTTTGTTTTTTCAAAAAGAAAAAAAAAAGTTCGCTGACAAATAAAAACTATTCGTCGCTTTATCCACCTATATCTACGAAGATATTGCGCTATTTCACAAAATAACAAACCTTTAGTATTATATAATTTTTCACGGTGTAACTAGATAACAATTACAATATCGAAATCGGATATTTAGGCGTGGGAAACAGTTGGTGCTTTTTGCATGGATGTGGACAATTATTAGTAGTAAACTGGCGGTCGCTGAGATACATGCTAGCACATGACATGGGACTCGAATCGAAAATTAGTTGCAAACCCCTCGAACCTTTATGTACAGTGTACACGTACAGGGCCTCGTTTTTTTACCTATTCATACATTGTGTCAGCCGACTGGTAGACAAAAGACTGCTCCAGTTTCAAATAATGCGGTAGCCACCGCATGATCCCTAAAGACATGCAATTATAGCTACCTACCGTTCAAATTATACCAAATCAGTTCTCACAGAAACTCAGCGTAGCTACAACGATATAACCTAGTTCAGCGTACAATTAATCACTTTACACTTCACTGGTTCCTTGAAAAGATTGTTCATGGACACACCAATGTCATAATGTTCAACGGCATTTAGTCGTCGGCTTTCAGAAACGATTCTAGTGGGTTTGGTCCTTTCCTTCTCGGGTTATGCGGGACTTTCGCGGCTTCCGCTGAAAAAAACAATGTTCAAAAAATTATTATATTTATTTATTATTTATTTAATAGACACCAACATAATGTACGTCATTGTAACAAAGAAGGAGGCAAGCAATGGAAACATGCTAAACGTCACCACAATTATAGGTGCAGACTACATGAAATATAATAGACTTTCCAACAGAGGTAGGCCAGTTACTCACTGTCACCCGATCAATTCTGCAAGCTAAGTGAAATGATACGCTAATGCCCGTCTGCTCTAAACTCTGACGACTCCTAAATTCATACTTAACTCTCCAGGACGTACCTAACAGAGGAAAAGGCGTTGCACCAAACTTAGAAGGTTGCCTAAATGTCTAAGACATGTCCCAACTTTAAGACACCGATTTTGCATGTTCTAGGGCTAAGGAAGCTCTTAACAATTGCCAGTGTCATACAAAACTGTCTGTCTAAGGTGCCATAGAGATGTATCATTCTTTCATTCATTTATTAATCAGATATACAAAAATTCCCAACATAAACTGAAAGGTTTTGTAGCATATTCGTTAAAATATTCGGAAAAACCTCCCTTTCCCTTTCATTTTGCTTTTCACCTCATTCCCCTGCCGCATCCTTCTGCATATTCTGCATTTATGTATATCCTCGGTAGGTAGGTATATCTTACATTTAAAAATAAACTTCTATGCATTCGCACATGGTTCATCAGGTATAGTAGAAACTTCAAATTTCAAATCACGTTTTTGAGCTCTATATTAAAAACCTAAACCTAACCTTACCTAACCTAACCTTACGGACTTTAACCTTTACGGAAAAAAAAATACTGTGTCGAATAGAAACAAAATGATGTCGAAGTTCTTACTGGTAGAACCTTGCGCTGCCTGGGTGACTTCTAAACAGGCCATCCACTCTGTGATGCTGATCTTGGTATCATGATTGACGTCGCAGTAACGCGGCAATTTCCGGCCGCACCTCTTCAATGGCTCAATGTTGGATATCAGCTGGTGGTAAGCCTTCCACTCGCGTCGTTCCAACACCTTGTTCTTGTCTTTGTCTAACATTACGAACGTCCATGTAGCTGCTTGCTCCTCTTTTGAAGCCCCCCATTTTACCATTTCACTGGAAAATTAATGTTGTTTGCTTAGTATAACAAACAACACACAAAAACATAACACATTGAACATAACACACAGTAAACATTTGTCTATTGTCTATAACACACTCGTCGAACGATGGATGCGCACCTTCCTCGCGCAAAGAGCATCTTCATGCACATTTTAGCGGTCACTTACCTCTGGTGGAAATAGACGCATAGTTTTTTATTGCTTTAACGTCATTCGTCGCTTAGCTACCACGCAAATCACAAAGTTTACAGGCAGCTTAAATCTTGGTCTACAATTCTATTCATATCCTGTTGCTAGGTCAGTTTAAAGTATTCTTATGGTAGCCTTCTGCCTCAGTCTGTCTTCATACATGCATACTTCTTTATAGTAAATTGATGAGACAGTTCACGTACATACCCTGGTCCCGTGCCATTGGTGGACGCCGTCATTTTTGATTCGAAGAAGCTTCTCAAATCGCGGAGGAAGTTAGTTTTCATCGGCTCTGGACAGCCTTAAAACAGACGTTAAAAATTATTACGGTGTACAGCACTGGTAACGTAGTGTAGTAGCAAAATATTCGTTTAATCACACTTATATTATAAATGCGAAAGTTTGTGTGTAAGTTTTTGTGTTTGTGTGTCAACACTGTAACAGCTTAACGGATTTGAATAAAATTTGGTATGGAGGTAGCTTATACCCCGGATTAAAACATAGGCTACTTTTTATCCCGGAAAAATATTCGGTTTTTGTAAAATAGCGGGTGAAACGGCGGGGCGCAGCTAGTATTCAATAAAGGCTCAAAGGACCCGCCCCCCTTTTCAGATTTGGTGTTTTTATCATCCTCGATTAAAATCAGATGAATGTGTGGTCAAATGCATAGACCCTAGATTATAAAACATGAACTTTGATGGCAATAAGACATTGATGTACTTCGTTATGTGTGTTGGGTATAAACTACTTCTATATCCAAATCCATTCAGCAGTTACGAACTTAAATGGAAACAAATAAAGACAAACTTCCTGAAGAGACACGACAAGAGACTTACAATCACATGTACGAGTACATATTTCGATTCATCGCTCAAGGATGTTCGAACCAAAGGTAGACATAAAGCCATAGTAACTTTTAAAGTAATATAAAAATGCTTTTCTGTACATGTACCTATGTTTATATAAATATGTCAAAAGACTCAAGGCACTGTTTTCGTGGATTTAGTACTGGACTATCCATTTGTTGGATATTTATTATGCAAGGTTCGAATCACCTCTCATAGGGCTGGCATGTTGCGGCGCAGCGTCGCAGTCAGGCCTGCGGTCCTTCACCGAGGAGCCCGGGATGGGCTTGCCCGTGTCCTGGTGGACGCACCAGCAGTACCCAGTCGAGCGGTAGCATTGGGCCTGCGCGTACCTGCCGTCACCGGTGCATTCCGGCACGTAAAGAGCCGCGTCGCCCGCTTTCTGAACAATGGACATGAATAACTCATTCTTTCTATCTACTTTTATGTATGTAGGTGATGTTCGAACGTTGACCATTTCGCGGTTGTAGTCTTTTCATTGGTTATGCCGCGTCCGCACATTAGCCAAAATACCTTGCCCCAAAATAATTTACAATAGATAGTTTAAAACTCTATTTTATTCACACCAAATTTTACATACGAGTGGTACAGTAGGTACATTTGAAAAAGATTATTAAAAACTAGTGTAATAACTGGCTTATCGCTTAAAGCTATCTTCGAGGCAAGCAAGCAGCATTTCAAGCATTTTTTACTTTTTGACCTACCCAACTTATTTAAACGCTCTAGAAATATTTTAGTAGTTTTCAAAGTGTTAACAAAAAAAATCTAGAACGTAATAAGTTTTTTGATTATATTTCTAAGATTACGTCGTCCAGATGAAAAACCGAAGATACAAAAACAGAACAAGATTGACCAAGAACGATCTTGGGGCGAAAATGGCCAATGCGATTTCAGCGCAACGGTATAAATTATCCACGAAGGCTAGTTAAATTCGTGTGTCAATTATTATGGAACATCCGGCGTCGATAAGTCATAAGTACTCCACGTATGTACTATGAGCTTATAACAAGTATTCCTTGTCTAAAGTGATATATTACGCGTTTTTAACACATATTGTCGAGTCTTCTAGAAAAATATCACCAGCTGCAGTATTCTTAGCCCAACCGGAAAGGTCTATAAGTATATCCTACAACAACAAAATAGTTAGGTATGGTTAGGTATGTACAGTCGTACACTCTTCGTCTGCTTCATCTAGAATACAGTTACGATGACAGAGAGAGATAGAGAGAGAGAGAGAGAGAGTATAGATTTTGGAATAAATCTTTTCCGAACGGCTTCAGAAATACCTGTCAGTGTGGTTTAAACTCAATAACGAACGAAAAAAGAGGACCTGTTACAGGTCAACTACACCCCTTTCACTAGTGATTTCCTAACACTTCAAAACATTTGACAGTTTTTGACAGCTAACGAACTAGCTTGGCTGGGATACAAAATATGGCCGACGTGCCGCAAGGCCGTCCCAAGTGACGTGAGCAAACAATACTTTGTGGCCCATCCGTTTCGATAGAGATTCCTTGAATGGCTTGTGCGAGTGAGGCGTAGTGCTAAAAGAGCACAATTACACGACCATCAATAGTTCGCATGAAACTATTGATGTTTGCGCGATGACTTAAATATCAATTAGGCCACCTAAATTGGACATCGATATTTTGATCGTGTGTTCGTACGTACAAAATTCGCACGAACTAGCAATAATCGCGTTCAGTTAGGACGCATTGAGCTATTACTTGAGCTTTACTAAGTATTGCACCTATAGGTGACACCGCATCAAATTGCCATGTCCTACTTACTCGCTAGAACTCGCTTTGAGCGTTGTGACGTATTATTTGTAAAAAAATTATGTCGGGATGTGTACCACGACACGTCCCTGGCATATTTATGCGAATAAAGATATTTTTCTAGCAAAATTGACTGATGTTCGCAAAGTGACCACAATTAAATGAGATATTGGAATGGACTGCGGTGTCATCTCTAGTGCGTACATAATAGCTTATTGGTATAAAACAAACAAAATGCTTGAAATGTGCAATTTAATTTTTAAATAATTCATTCATTAGGAAACATAATTATGTAAGATTAAAAGTCATAAATATTTCGCAATGCTGCAAACGTAACAAATAGGTAACATACTTAACTCGCGGTGCATAAATTTATTTATTTGCTTAAATATTCAGTCGCAATGCAATTTTTGGAGCTAAATATGAGAATACTCTAAGGTTTCGTTTTCAATTCTCAGCTTACCTACAATTTCGCGAACGCTGCATATAAGAATGGTGGCTTCATGAATCGGCAGAAAGTATAGCCGCAAAATTAGTAAAAAAAAACACTATAATAACGTTTTTAGTTGTTCCGATTTTCCTAAGACGAAACTTAAAATAATAAAGTACCTACTAATATTTATTAAGTTTCTGGCAAAACCTACAACTTCCACATATATTGGTGAGATTATTAGATATTTTTCAAAGCCACGTGCAAGTTCATGTATAATTCATTGAGTAAGTTCGTATAGACCGATTGGCTAGCACTGATTTTTTAAAAGATCCGAGTTTTTGAAAAAAGATACTTATACATATACGATACGCGAAAAAACAAATTAAATGTATTTTTTACTAAAATTATTCTAGTTTTTGAAACTAATTCTAGTGTCACTATAAAAAGGAGCCTCTGTAATTAACCCGGGTAAGTTTAAAAGCCCTAAGATAAAGGTGCATGCAGACCTGTTCGTCCAAAACGGCCTGTCTGTCAGTGAGGCAATCGTTGGCTTCATCTTCTCGCCGCGAGTCTGCGTCTGGGCCGTCCGGGGCAAAGGAGTTCCGCATTATCCCGGGCAACACTACATGAAAAAAAAAAACAAATAATATCAGTAAAGTAAAGCAAAATACCCGACTACAAAATGTAGCCGGACATTCCGGAAGCAAAGAGGAATTCAACGACACCTCACTCTCGGCAAAATTGGTCAAGTCGTTTATGCTATAGAAGTTACTATATAGAAGAACACAAATATACTTAAATACTCACATACTACCTACTTACAAACACCTCAAAACATTACCCTCCTTCTTGGACATTCGGGTAAAAACATCAACACTCAATGTAGGTAACAAAATCGCACCAACTTTATACTATAGAGGCATAATTGAATGCCAGAAACGGGGTGTGCGTACTTCAGAAAAGTGTCGCATTTCAGGATTTGAGTGGAGTAGATACGCACCCTTTGATTATATTTTTCTGAGACCGCACCCCTTGAGCCCCCGGGCAATGAAAGCCCTGAGTATAGCTAGACATCTATTTTACTCAATCTTCGATATTTATCTTTTTTGCCTAGACCTCTTTCAGTTGGATATCCACATGAATGATAGCGATAGGAATAGAAATGTTGTCGGAGAGTCTCGTGGTATAAGTTACCTGATCCGGGCTCTGGCGGTGGCTCTTCTTCTGTATAATCGGGCTCCACATCCGTCCCGCTGTCCTCGTCTGCATTCAATGACATGAAGAAACGGAGAGAGACTATATATTATTATTATGTTTGCACACACATTTGCACTGATAATAGCGTGATTATCATAATTGGGTCCAAACAGCGGTACGGTTTAACCCACCAACCCCCGAATACTGAAACGTTTGTTAACTTTGACGACAGATTAAGTCTATTGCTGCCTTTGTTATTTGCTTAGTGCCAGACAAAGGCTGTATTAGAATTAACCTGTTGTCAAAGTTAACGAACGTTTCAGTATTCGGGGGTAAGTATTTTACAAAGATCTTATAGGCTTGAAAAATAAATCTGAATTTTTGTGAACAGTGGCATTTTGAGATTGAGTCTCGTGCTAAATTTCGTTTAGTCATTACGGACTTGAGTGGATGCACACTCAAACTTTCGCATTTATATTATTTGTGTGATATGACACCGATGACAGACTACGGGTAAGACGCGCTCTTATCTATGGGCCACGCTGGGTCAGTGCAGAGGGAGGCCGAGGACAAGTAATATTACTAAAAGAATCGCAAAATACCCGACTGCAAAATGTAGCCTATGTCCAAGAGGTATATTAGGAACACATACGTATGTATATACGACGCTTTTTCTTGGCCCGTACTGTGAAATTAGCGTGATGATTGTTATGTTTAGCTGTCGACCCCGCGATCGTATTAGGTACGGCGCGACAAGGTTTTCGGTAACGAGGGCCGGCGGCAGAACCTAAAAATCTTCGCGCCAATGACGTCACGGTACGTTTCTTTGGTTACTACCTAAGTATCCAATATTCGCTACACGAGACGCTAAATATGCATCCAATATTTTTGTTCCTTATGTAAGGTGTCCCTTTCTATGGCAGTGTAAACTAAGTACTAGTAACTAATGTGTGAAAATACATAATGTTGTGGATCTCGTGCCCTACAAGCGAGGGGCAAAAACTTATCAATTTATTTTTTATTTTTTGGTACTCGGTGACGAGACGAGCAAGTCGCTCACCTGATGTTAATCGTCACGCTTGCCCACAACAGTTCAGTTCCACCCAGAATTTTGAACTTCAACAGTTAAAAACTATGCGGGGCAATGCTCTGCGCTCGACACCCTGAGATGTTAGATGTTAAATCTCTTATGCCCAGTAATTACGCCGGAAATATTGCCCTTCAATCCGGAACACAGTAATGCTTGCACACTACTGCTTGGCGGTTGATAACTGGCAAAGGATTAAATATACTAGATAGGTATTCGATATTTTTTTATAAAACATACCTACTGCACAAAAAACTTAATAGACAGTAAGTAATTTTTAAATTAATTTCAAATATTAAAAGATAATAAAAATTTGTGAATATTTTTTTGTTGTCAGACACAAGTTTCACAACACGTTGTATTATGTAGGTTGATGGTACTCACAGTCCGGAGCTGGCGGCTCTGGGTTGGCGAGCAGACACTCAACCCATTCTGCGCGCGCAATCTCGCCGTCTCCGTCTCCATCGCAGCCTCGCGCCCATGCGCGCGCGCATCTTTTCGGCTTCACCACCTGAAGAACATAGCAGATCCCTAAATGACCACATCTTTGTAAATCGTGACTTTGGGAATGCCCGTTCATAGCATTACCACGCTTTCTCAGTAACGCCTTATCGCTGAAAGCGATCTCTTTTAGGCAACCTTAGGATGTAGAGTATTCATAGAAGAGGTAGAAGACGGGGTGTGCAATGATGGAGATTGTGTGATACTTATACTCTAATAAACCAATATAATTATACACATTCAAACTAATAATAATACGTACTATTAATTAAATTACATAAGATAACGACAGTATACTAATAAATAACAGAAATATAAGTTACATAAAATAAATACATATATATGTACTTATGAATATAAAATATATATGCATATAAAAATAACAGTAGATATCAACGAGGTAGCAACTGCGAAAGGTAAATTTTTTTAACGTGATTCTTGAAAACAGTGAGAGATGCAGCTTGTCGAGCATGTCTAATAAATATAGGCAATGCGTTCCACAACTGGACTACCTGGAATGCAAACGACTTAAGTACCATAAAAAGTTTCACAACGTGCGAAAGGGGTCTTCAGGGACAGGTTGTACTTCGACCTGAGAGGTATAGAATAAGAGGAAAACCAGTAGGTAAAGCGAAATCATAGAGGTTGAAATCATACGAAGACCCCTTTACCAGTGACTAAGGTACTTTATACGAAACTCCGATTACAAAGACGAATCTCTCAACACCTCGCACTCCGTAATCTGCTATCAGTTCAGGTTTCAGGATGTCACATTAAAACAGACATTAACAAACCGAAAAACATTACCTACCCTCTGGGGCAGTCGAGTGAAAATCTGCTTACCTTCTTGACTAGTCTTCTTAGGCCCCTGTACTCTGATTTCTGCAGCGAATCGCTGCGGTCGCGATCTAGTTCGCGAAACTTCCAATTGGCGACGGTGCGAGGGTCGGGAGCCGCTCCCTGCTCTGACCGCGCTCGCTCGTACTCTCCGCCGAAGATTTTCATCAAGTTCCCATTGAACAGAGCCCGGTCCGCTCGCGTGCAACCTGCACCACGATATATTAGATCACTAGTTGTTACCCTCGACTTTGTTCGCGTGGACATAAAAAGTATCGTATAATGTCCGTCTTTGTGATATACAGTAACTCCTTGTCGAATTTTATCAAGATCCGTTCAGCTGTTTAGCCGTGATAAGGCAACAAACAGCCAGACAGAGAGACGAAAGTTACAACTTCTTATAGTTTGCTAGATGGTGTTGATCCATTTTTGTGCATTTCTTGAAGTATTGTTTGGATTGACAGTTGTAATGTTCTTAATCTAAAAGTTTCGAAAGAATCGAAAGTTCTGAATCGCGCAAGCGAAGTTTGTTTTTGTTCGTTGTTTTAAGTTTTTGTGTGATAAGCGATAGACGAAAATATGCTATTTATAAGTACCCACGTTATATTTTCGTAAGGAATAGGTACGAGCTCTAAACTGGTTACTTATATGCAGTCTGTGTTGGAAGCCAACGCTACAAAGACATATCATGCTGATAAAGAAGCTATACTCCGTCAAGCACTTGATACACCACAGCAATTTAAGGAAACTAACACCACTCATCATCGAATTAGTTAAGCTGCCTTTCCACTGGATACATTGCCAAACTACGGATGTGTGTCAAACTCTTTTTATAGCTTAGCTTAGCTCGGGTGGAAGAGGGTTAAACGAAGCTAAGTATTTTATACTATTTTATTTTATTTTTATTTAGTTTTTTTTTTTTTTTTTTTTTTTTAATTTTTCGTACTTGCTAACCGCTTATATAACTTGCACATCTCTGGTGGAAAGATAGGCCTTCCATCAAGTTTTGGGGGTGGTCAAGATCACAGAAGAGGAAAATTTTTTATCTTTACTTCTCTCTCTTCTGTGGTCAAGATAGTGAAGCTGTTTAATCCTTTGTACGTAGGGCGTGCAATAACAAGTGAGAATGAGCAGGTATGTCGCCGGTAACTTTTATTATATGGTATTTTATTTTTCAATATAGTCGCATTTTAGCTTATTACGCTTGGAATATATTTTTTCTAAGCTTAAAATTCATTTGCTAAAAAACTCTTTATCCTGAGCACCTAAAAATTCCTGTACTGCAGCGACTACTGCTTCATCATTTTCGGATCTTTTTTCGGTTCCAAAGAGTTTGTACCCCATTCTCAATTTATAAGGAACGCTCCTCGCATTATTGACATATTCGTGCAACTATAAGGATATTTAAAATGTGCATTTATAAAGATCTGCGACTTTAGCTAACTTGAATTTTACCACACAAGATACAATAACCATAAGTTAGGTTTGTCTCAAATTAAAATTATGAATGGAGATCTTACTCCTTTTATTTCGTTGACCGCGAACTGAGGACCGCCGCCGCGTGTGGGATTTACCTGCAACGAACAAACAATATTTATATGAACCTACCGTTTTAGACATCTGACTCGAATTTTTATTTAAGTACGTAAGTAGGTACATAAGGATCATCTTTATTATCAGTCAGACAGAATAATGAAACTGTTTACATAAAGTGTAATGACTATTTATCTCTTACTAGCTGATGCCCGCGGACAATTACGAACGCAACAAAAAAGAAATCAACCAAATCAGTAAAGCCCTTCTCAAGTGATGCTCCGTCATAAACGTGGCAATTGATTTTTAAATAATTACACTAGCTAACGCCCGCGAATAAGCTCGGTCTTCGGCCTCTCCAAAAAACTTGTCCAAAAAAAAACAAAAAAAAAAAAAAACCTGTTAATAAAAGTACCCAATAGATGGCGTTAGATTTAACTTGAACTTTTTCTGTCACTGTCAAGACAAAAAAAAATTACGTGTGCCTTTTTTTTTCTCGTATTTTTTGGCTCCACATGTGTATTTAGACAATTTCAAGTAATGTTACTATGTATTTGACTTCATTTGAAATATTACAATAGTTGCCACTGGCTAAATACACAACGTGTGGAGCCAAAATTTAAGATATAAAAAATAAACATAAAATATTTCGACAGAATTGACAATGACAGGTAAACCCATAGGACTAATACGCCATCTAGTAAGTATTTTAGATCTATATTTTTTTTGGAATACGCCTCTTTACGAAAACAACAAAAAAGATATCATCCAAATCGATCCAGCTGTTCTCAAGTGATGCTCCGTCATACACGTGGCAAGTGATTTTTATATATACATTTCCATATACAGGGTATGGCGCAATAAATGTATAACCCTTTACCTGCAGGTAGGGAACATTATGATAGACAAGAACATTTTAAAAATTAATAGAAAATAAGATTTAACAATTCAATAACTCGAAACCCGTGAGACTTTTAATAAATATAATTTTAATTTTCTGAACAGTCACGATGTCCCCCTCTGTAGGTAAAGAGTTATCCATTCATTACGCTACACCTTGTAAAGATCGATGTAGATTACTTAAGTACCTAGGTCAGATGTTATTTTGTCACCCATCTTTGACCAATAAGTAAGTAAATACCAGCTTCCAATTCAAACTGACAAGCAATCCTATATAGGCATTTCAATAAGAGTAAATAGTTACCTATAAATCGCCAAAAAGGTGCCAATGATAGATCATACGTTTTCCAAGCTCTTTAGGAAAATGAAACAACATAAGTTACCGCCAACAATAAACTTATCACTCAAGACAGGCAAAAACTCAAACGTGATATTATTGTAATAGCAGGCGGGCCATATCTTATTATCACCTGCAGCAAAACGCATGATCATCATCTTCAAGTTATACGCGATTAGCATACATATAATTTAGTTAAACGAGCTCTTTTCTATGTGTGTAAGCGCGTCCGTGATGATTATGGTGATTTATTTATGTGCATGTTGTTTGGAGCACCGTGAGAGGGGACGCAGATCGTCTACATAACCGGTCCCGGTAGCCGATCAGTGGTATACATCATTAGTTCATTCGGAAACCGGTAACGTGAGCTCCCCGTACATTTATATTTTATGTTTACATTTCTTCTAATGTTATTAATATTGGGATCGTTGGTGATCGTGTTGGCACCTTGGCACCTCACTCGACGATTGACTTGGTGTAATGACGCAATGACGAGTGCCACTGGCGCCGTCTGCAATCACTTTTGAGGTTTTTAATCTTCGCTTAATTATTTCAATTTTGCTGAGTAGAAATGAAATGACTCCAAGCTAATTAATTAGAGCTAAATGTTTCATATTTGGGAAGTAGGTACGTAGATAGGTGCTTTGAACTTATTTGCTCGATACGTATATATAGGATAAACAAGGTAATAACAGAAAATTGGTAAAGGTACCTAAATGTATATTATTATTTAAACCTATTCGACTATTACTCCATTACACATAGTTCGTACCTATATAAAGACATTCGCACACTGCATTGTAATGTGTGGTTCCCCTTAAACAGTATAAGCCCATGTTCCCCGCGCGCAACGCTATATGGAATAGAAGCTTTCACTGAATTTTAAATCTTGACAGTTGATTAAGAGAAAATATTAAGTAATTTTCGTGTTCGTTTTTATCTCAAGAGTTCCTTTTGTTGTTGTCTACAAAGTACAATAACCATAGCTTAAAAAAATAAAAAGCCACGTGGTTCCCAATCGGGTTTCGTAGGCGATAGACACCGCGGCGCCTTTTGTACCCAAATGTTAACTCGCGATTACGCGTGTCATTAGAAGCTTTCCGACGCAATGCGGAGGAATAATCTAAAAGTAGTAACTAGCAATTGACAAACTACATAATAATGTAAAATTAATTATTGTGCACTTAACATTGTAACACTTGGTACCTAGATCCGAGCTACCTCAACAATTTTCATTAGTGGATAGGTATAACCGAAGCGTATTGAAATAAAATTGATTATTTCTCACACTAATAAAAAAATTGTGTAGGAAACCATAAGTTTAATTTAAAAGACCTTTTCAATGATACCCCACATATGGAGGATATGCGAAAATACTTTTTTATCCCCACTTTTCATGTATGACAAGTATTAGACAAGACAAGACCCTATTATTATATTTTTTTTTTTTAATTCTTTCAAAATTGTCACCAAAAAAGACCTGTGGGATCTACCCTTATTTTACTATTTATTTTTATTTTATTTTTTTTATTTATTTTTATTTTTTTATTATTTTTTTAAACTGTAGGTCTATAGTTAGAATATCGTTGTGCAAAATTTCATGCATGTAAGTTTATAACTTTGGTAGTTATAAGGCCGTAAAGGAATCAACAGACAGACAGACATGACGAACTTATAAGGGTTCCTTTTAGTACTACGGAACCCTAAAAACGAAATAATGGTAAAAGTGGTCAGCCGAAATACAGGTGTAAACCTAGCTCGGCAGCAGCCACTCAAGACATTTAGCCCATGGCACTTAAACTTAATATTATGTACATAAATTGTTTATACTGAATAAAGATTATTATTATTAGAAAGCGATAAAGGTAGCCCAAAATCACATACTGGTGATAAATAAGTTTTAGGAATTAACTCTTTCCTAACGACTTTGTCATTAAATAGTAGCCACTTAGCCAGGTATGCACTGTGTCTCAATATAAACCATCAAAGGTGCGAACGCAGAGGTCGACCACTGTTCTCAGCATTTTTTTCTATCATCTCATGGCCGAGACGGGTTCTCTTTGCCTTTAGACAGACACAAAAAAAGTCAACTCCATTGTGGTTCGGCGTCGAGCTGTCTGACTCGAACCGCCTTTTCTAAGAAAACCGTTTCAAATCCGTCTCGGCTTTAGTTTCGAAACAGAATAAGTATCTAATACTTATAACAAAATAAATGTTATGATGCACAATACTTTCTTGTTTGTGATATCGATAGAGAGGTCGTACCTATTTCACGGTAGGTAACAGATAGTGCAAATCGTTGCACATACGGACATTGTCTGATCCGTCAGATGGGCAGCAACGAGAAAATTTTATAGGCTAATGTTACCATATGTTTAGAAAGTATAATAATGTACCCGTATGCTTTAAACTAACGTTAAATTATTCAGCCCGTTCATGACAGATTCCACGCAACCCAAATCGACTGGCGACATGGTGACATGGTTGAATGGCGAGACATTACCAGCGCTTCCAGGCGCCACTGTCTAATGGAAGGGACTGGGACTAGTAATTGGCAAATAAACCGCCGTAAATGTACGCAAAGCGCTTACTAATGAACGTATGGCCATAAATCAGCTATCAGCGCGTCATGCGTTAGCGCGCGCCGCAGTTGACAGATTTCAATTAGTCAATACTGTGCCTTTACTGAGAATTTCTCACTTGAGCTTGTGCAGCTTGCGTCTCTAAATTGCTTTATTAATAGCAGGCATTAAACTAATGGGCTGTTACCATCGTCCGTCTCCCAGCGCGGAGAGCCCGCTAATCGACGCGACGCTAACCGACGCTTGTGAAACACTCACTAAAAACGATAAATAACGATCTTCTAATTATTTTTCAACCGTGTCTGCCAAAACAAGGCGTATGTTTATATATTTATTACATATTTATGTACATATATTTTTACACCTTCTGTGCTCAGTTATTACTAGCCCACGATTTCTACGCAACATTTAGGGTTCGGGATGGAAGCTCGGCCTTCGGCCTCGCTAATACGAATTACAACATAACAAAAAAGAAATCTTCGAATTCGGTACAGCCGTCCTTAAGTGATGCTCCATAATAAATGTGGCAATTGATTTAATCTAATTTAATTTGAAATTAAATTAATTTGGCTAATTACTTATTTAATTTGGCAATCGAATAATGTACATTTTATGAATATATATAATCTATATTATATATATTCATAATATATATAATCTATATTATATATATTCATAATATAGATTATTCAATATAATGTCATTTAACTATTTATATTGATTGACATTAGTTCAGTTTCCATTTCCACAGCTTGCCTTCCGACACAAGCCTCTTACTGAGACTTCCATTCACTGTGTTTTTTTGTGTCAATTATTTCCATTTATTATATTTATTGAACCAGTAACTAGTTTATAAGCCTATCATTTATATGTTCACTATGTTAACATGGACTCTGTATGTAAGGGTGTCGCAAATTTACAATTAACAATTTTAACTTAAAAATTGCTTGTAATTTTAAGTTTACAACTATGACGACATCATGGACTCAAAACGTTTTTTCACTAAGATAATCCTGAATGCTGTAGTAGCATTTATGTGTCAGGAACTGTCTAAGCTGTTTTTGGAAAACTGTTTCTCTGGGTTCGTTTCTAATATCTTCTAATGTCATCCTCCCATCTCACTTGCTGTCTTCCTGTATTTCTCTACCCCTCTCTTGGGTACCTTTCTGACAAGTCTGTTTCATTTTCCTTGTTTGTTCCTCGGCATAATATGACCAGCCCAACGCCACATCTGCTATTTTATTACATATATTTTTAGTTAGTTTGACTGGAATTTTGCTGGCTTGTCATACGCCTTGGCGTTGCTGTAAGTGTGACAGGCATTTAATAATAAATAAATATCCATTCAAATAATCAAAATAATTTATTTAATCTTTGTCTTCTCTTTTATTTACCAGGAAACTTTTTTTTATGTTGAGTTTTGCATTTTGTTTTGGCATAGGTACCGTTTACCCATAGTTATGTTTTTTCAGGCACCTTGTAGTAGTGCCATATGATACACCTGGAAGGATACAGCTGTTAAATAAAATATATATATTATGTACCTATGGCTTATGTTATACAGGAATTTCTTACTGTATATACTGATTATAATGTACATAGGTTTATTACTTAATAATCTCATTGTACCCATAATCTCTTCTTGTGTGGCATTTTAATAATAAAGCGATGCAACATAATCAATATAGCTAATGAAGTGCATATGAAATTATCAGCCGAGAGAATCGTGAAGGCATTCTGAGAAGGTTTTACTTTTATGGCGCCATTTCATATTCCCACTTACTGCTTACGGTCAGGTTTCATACAGGTAAAGTCATTAGGATGCGAGACGCGGTGGTACTACACCTTAAGGGAATGCTAAGTAGGTACCTAGTTATACGAACTTAATACTACCTATCTGCCATATGGAATTTATTTTTGTCTGTAAAAAACCCACAGAATTCTCCCTTTTGCATAAACTTAGTAATTAGGTCCTTGTTTGATTTGATGATGATCTTTATAGTTTAATTGTGATGAAAGCCGTGGTTAGTGGTTACGGATCGCCGCTGGGCGTGGGTTCCCAGCAATGGGCTTGAGCCACCTGTGAAGGAAAAACATTGTGAAGAAAACAATAGCATTGGTAGAGTACTTTCCACCACCCGCAAATTCAAAATCTTTCACCATGTACCGACAGTGTGTTCTGGCAGCCTCGCTTGAGAGCTAGTTCGCATTCCAGACTAGGTGTGTTTACCATCTTCGACCCTACCGTCACTAAACAAAACAACAGGTGAGATGTGATCAAACGCCTAGTATCCCAGTCAAATTACGGGACTTAGTATGGAGGACGAGGTCATAATTCATTACATAAATATAAACTCGTGTTTGGTATAATTTGACGTGGAACCAATATTAAATTAAATTAAATTAAACAGTCTGGAGGTACGGAACATAGAAAAAGCATTTATGCTTGAGCCATAATACTTTATCGTCGCCGACAAGTCACTGTCGTGCTTTACGGCTTAATCCTCGTATGCCACAGTCCCGCTATGCCACGGTCAATTTTTACCTACCGAAAATTCCCGCTATGCCACGATTTGCTTTCTTGGACAGTCAAAATGAAAAATGTTAACAATTAATACCGTTTTCAACTGATCTAAGTGTTAACAAGATAATTCATAATTGTAAATTGATGTAAAAAGTTGGTTAAATATTTCATATGTGGCGTAATAAAACGTCAAAATTAGTTGACACAGGTGATCCCTAGATACCTGCAAAGGGTGACTTACCAATAGTTTATACCTGGATATTTCGGTCCTTTCACACTTTAAGACAAAAGGCCTCACTAATTGGTCTAATTAGGCTATTGCTTTCACTCTTATTACAATAAAAGAGATAGATATATATACCTTGAGTTGCAGTGGCAATTGATAAAATGATTTAAAATCTAGTTCACCTGTCGCTATGTCGGGCGCAGGTTTTTCTCGTGGCCCTATACGAAATTATAAAAATAAAATTATAAAAAGTTGACGCGGTGGCGAAACGCTTTTGCGCGCTGGTAGTAAATACCACAAACATCGACAAAATAGAAAATCTACTAGTTGGTACTGTGTGAATCGTAGAAGTGTCATCAAGTGCAGTGGATCTGTGACCGTAGAAGGACGTTTGAAGTAATTATCAGATGTTGCCCGAAATAATTTTAGAAGAAAGATTTTACTAAGATCTATCAACACGGAAGATAACAAGTTTCTGAGATGCATAGTTTAGAAATGGCAGGGGGGGGGGGCACACATTGCAAGCAACTTTGTCGGCCAATATTTCGCAAGCGGTACATCTGATAAAAAAATGGTATAGCAAACCTTAAAATGATTTTACAAGACCTATTCAAAGATACCCCACCAGTGGGGGTTTTTTATCCCCACTTTACGTGTATGACAGCCACCCCATTAATATAAAATTATGATTATTTTATTCTTTCAAAATTGTCACCTTGGAAAGACCTACTCAACGATACCCAACACGATGGGGTGCAGCAATTATTTTACCCCCTCTTTACATATATGGAAGCTACCCTTATTGTACAAAAAAAAAAAAAAAAATTGACTATGAAACTATGAATTATAAAACTATGATTTAGTTTAAGTATAATCTGTAATAAATAAAACTGTTGAGAACAAATCTGTTGAAACTGTGATTTCGTTTATACTTTACCATTTTTTTATATACGTAGAAGCTAAAAAGTATAGAATATCTAATAGTATTGTAATAATTTCGTAGCTTTTATTTTTTTATTATAGCTAGGTATAGAAAATAAGTCTTCAACAAATCTGTTGGAACTGTGATTTAGTTTAAGTCTAATCTGTGATTTTACTTACAAACATTTTTTTTAAATATATAAATCCATATTTACGAAAACTTGACACAAATTAAATAACCTTTATTTACATCCTAATTTCTAAACACTTTTATTTTCAAGCGTACCCTCTATTGTTTAAAGAGTTCGTGGCATAACGGGATTTTTCGGTAGGTAAAAATTGACCGTGGCATAGCAGGACTGTGGCATAGCGGGGCTAAGCCTGCTTTACGATCATCATCTGAAATAGACTTTAACAGAACGCTACTAGAAACGATATTGCAAAAAGAGTAATTAATTTGAGTCTGTTCCGGATACACATTTTGTTTAATTATTGTATATTAATGTGAGAGGTTGGTTCTTAGGTAAATAGATAAAAAAATAATTAGAAAATATAACTACTGAACATCAACGTAGCAATTATCACAAAGGAGATTGGATGGTATGGAAGGAAGGTGGATCAACACAGCCGCCAAGTTATGTGATGAGCATTGAAAATAAAAGGTCGTAAGTACAATAAAGATAAGTGGGTAGTATTTCCAATTTCAATTTAATACTATATTATCATAGAATTACGTCTGAAAACAGAGGATAGTTATGAACCACATTTGTATCAGTTAACTTTATTATGTTGCAGATATTCAACGCATAATTGACCTATCAACCAGGAATACACACAATAGCTACAAACGGAGAGGGAACGAATATTGATAACGCTAGCTGAGACTCTATGCTGCATATTGCTGCGGAGCAAGATACACATTATAATATTCACTATCATGCACAATTGCACGCACTATCCAGTGGACGACCTGTCATTATTTGAGCGTTTTCGATTAAAAACATTTTGTAAATTATTTCTTAAGACTGTGGTATACTTTCTGACGTGTACTTGTAAGGATCTGGTCCGAACGGGACTTTTGGCTAGGTTTGTTTTTTCTTCTGGTCGGCGCAGCACTTGATCCGAACAAGAGTCAACCGACAGATACATAACCCACTATAGATTCGATACTATAAGTTATTAACCCACGCTCCGTTTTTACCTGGATTATTATTACAAGAAAATCCCTTATGTTAAAGACACCGCATTATGGGTAAGTAATATATCACTCCGCGAGTCTGACCTGACTCTTTGGAGCCGGTCCAATATCTAGACGTTTTAATATGTTTTGTTCTGCTTCTAGGTAGGTATAAGTTACGAGCTCTACCAATAAACCCCGGTTTAGAATTATCGAATTAGGTGTTTTTTGCAATTTTATTGCCGTGACCGCGCTGAGCCGTATTCGCAGACAGCGCTTAGCGGTGGAAGTTTAATTAGTATATAAGTTTAATCGGATTACCTGCGTCGAATTGGGGCGACCGCGTGGCTCAGCAGAGCGGCCAGCGCGGCGGTTCGGTTGAATGACTTTAATAAGGAATTAAACGTCGGGTATCGTGAATATAATGGCATGTGGCATTTTAAAATTCGATCACGCAAGCGTTCGATATGCAGATTGCACCGCGTCAGACGTCTGCCTCTCCGGAGAAGGTGGCCGCGGGGAAGACGGTGATTAGACCAAATAACGGGCGATGTCCTGCGTAGGTCGACCCTTTGTCTCATCTCTCAAGGGTACTATTATTCGTGAGTACGAGCATTCATTGAAGCAATGATTGTGTAACTATCTATACAGGAAGTCTGACATAGAAAGTTCTTGTTGAAGTCGGTAGTGCATAAGCTAGCTTTCAGGTTTCAGCCGAGTGGTTCCGCGATCGACAACGAAAATACAGGTGATAGGAACTATTCTCAGACGTTTATTGTAATTGAATTATTCGAGAAAGATTTGATGGAAGTCTTTTTAAATGTTTTATGCGTGTTTTTTATATTATACGATATTATTTTATATATAAGAGAGAGTTTCTAATTTATATCTATATACTTATAATAAAACTGTAACGAGGGGATTACCGTACATTGAAGAAATTATTGAAAATATATATTTTAGGAGTATTTAGGAGCAACAGAACTCAAAAATATAGTTTTAAAAATGCTTGTCAGTCTGCCTGTCTGTATGTCCGGGATAAACTCAGAAACTAAGGCACGGATTTACATACAGTTTTTTAAATACGTTCTGTGGATTCCGGTTGTTCCATTCGGATTGTTCCATCAAAATAGGTGCATAAATATTGAAGTTATGACACAATTTAGGAAAATATGATGAATTCTATTATAAGTTGAACCACCTGAACACAGCGGACTCTTAGTGCACAAGGCTCAGATTAAGCTGGTTTATTGATTATCTTGACAATTTGTAGAATTAAGAGATGGGTTACATGCGGTTTTCTAAAAAATGGTCTTCGCAGGTGGCTTGGAGATCGCAGAATGTTCACCATTTCCGATACACACACATCACATGACGGCAAAATACTGAGGCAGGTACTAGGTAGGTACCAAGTATTGTGTCAGTGCCTAGCCCAAATCGTATCAATGCCATTTGATTCGATGATAGGCACCTGTACAGTACACAGTAAACAGGCAGAGATTGCTCCCTTCCGCATCTTCGGGCTCCTGACCCCCAATGGTGTTTACATTTGCACCATAGACAAATAAAATGTTATTTGATTTGCACTAACGTCTCGATGATTCACTTACTCATTGCTAAGTCTGAATCATCTTTAAGAATAATTGTCTGTATTATCTATTGACGTATTGACCAATACGCAATAAATTCACCAGAATACTATTGCATAGGTGTGGATACCAAAGAAATCTTGGCGATATGGATCACGCCCTTGCCAGTCCGCGCGATAATTAGTCCTTACCCATATCTTCGAAGATAACACTGTTTATTAGGTCTCTATTCTATTAAAAGTCTTGACCCTAAAAGATCCTTTCCGGTCCCAAGAAAGTGATAATTTAAAATTAAAATGAAATAAAAAATATTCCAGGAGATATTTACCTACCTAAGTATTTAAGAAAAGGCTGTACAAGTTCATGGTTTGTAATGACGTGATTCACTTATTTTTATTATTCATATGTGACTATGAACGGCAAAAGTCCAGGGAATATTTGTGCTAAATTTGTGGACGCCTTTTTGAATCAAAATGCATTGTTTTTCTTCGATATAAAATAGTCCAATACATCCGAATTGTCTAAAAACACTCACATGACAGCAGTGGACGTGTAATGGCTGATGATGATGACGATGATGATTTACTTGGATAGCTCCGACCGTCCTCTTACAAAAGAGAAAAAGAGAAATATATTTTTCTTTTATTTTTTTCTCGTTGGTCTTCGGTCCGTGGTTGTTAGGTCTGTTATAACTAATACCCGATTACATTTTTTTTATAACGATATAATCATATAGTTAGGAACACTTGTATGATAAATTGGTAAGTAATTGAGATCCGAAAAATACTTATCCAATCCAGTGTCATATCATGTAAATCTTGGGTATTTAAACTAGATGTTTCCAAAAAAATTGTGGGATGCCATGACTTCGTTCCTTAGAGTCTTGATTTCCTTAGTCATTAATCTTGATTTGATTACTTAGTTTGAGATGTGAAATATCTTATCTGGTATACTTTACCTAAGTATAAACATATAATCCATTATATGCCTTAGATCATGGATAAGTATACATTCTACAAACATCACATTAATATAATAAATGCGAAAGTTTGTGTGTAAGTTTGTAAGTACGTAAGTGTGTTTGTTCCTGTTCAACTCTGTAATGGAAAAACGGATTTGAATGAAATTTGATATGGAGGTAGCATATACTCTGGAGTAACTCATAGGCTACTTTTTATCCCGAAAAAATATTCGGCTTCTGTAGAATAGCGAGTGAAACCGAGGGGCGCAGCTAGTTATTTATAAATCTTTCACCGATGTGCACTGTTCTCTTTTACTGGCAGTTTCGTATAATAAATGACGATATAAATATTGTTGAAACGAAAGACGCACAGCAACTTGTTGGCTGGGTTTGAAGCACGTATTATTTGTTCTGAATTTTTCAATATGTGTTACTTTATTACTCAAATATTATTTGTGCAATACAGTTGCACTATATTATATCACTATATTCGCATAAGCATTGCCATTCAGCGTGGTAATACCGTCAGTATGCTCGGTACGCTGCCAACTGATAGTGGGTTTGTACATTTGGATTATCTATAGACCTTTAATGCTCTCTGGTTAATCCATCTTTTATTTTTATGTAGTAGGCTAAGCAGATAGGTTGTAGTTTGTATGTATTTTGCTTAGTTATAAGGCACTTGCCCGTTAAAATAAAAACTATATTATAATAATTTATATCCTAACTAATATTATAAATTCAGAAGAATTCAGAGGAATATTATTTGTAATCTCTTTGGGAATATAGCCGCAATCGTATAAGGACCAATAAAGCTTTGAGGTATAAAAATTAATACTTACGTTCGTCTCGAGGAAAAAACTTCGATTGCGCGATTCAGAACTCCCTACATTCCAACTCTCAGTCCATACAAAACGTCAAAAAATGCACAAAAATTGATCAACGCCATCTAACGAACTATAGGAAGTAGCTTTGTCTCTCTGTCTGGATGTTTGTCGCGCTATCACGGCTAGACGGCTGAACGGATCTTGATAAAATTTGATGAGGAGTTAGTATCACAAAAACGCGTTCACGTGAACATAAAAAAAGTATCCTATGTCCATCTTTGTAATACACAATAACTCCTTATCAAATCTTTTCAAGATCCCTTCAGCCGTTTAGATGTGATGACGCAACAAAAACCCAGACAGAGAAACTTGCCGCAGGCAACTTATGCAAATTATTTTTTTTGTATATTATTTGCAGTAGAAATGCTTTTTTATCTATTTTTTTTATAAACTTTTTCCCGATCATCCGACTAAGTTTTAGGTAACTGGATGATTCACCTGTTACTCATACTGCCAAGCCCGTACACATTCTAGGAAACCATCATTATAGCCAGGTTCTAGTCGGCTGCACTGCAGTTTTAAACTTTATTTTACGAGAAACTGGTAATCTATCAACCGGTAGGTAGGTACACTATGGAGGCGCTCCAGAATAACGTAAACAGCAGCTTTCATCTGGATCTGTGTTTACGAAATGCTTCCAACATTTTTCGAACTCTATTTACAACGGTGTAGGTAAAACAGATGTTTTGAATTAGGCTAAGAAACATATTCTAACAATTTGATGAGTTGTTAAACGCGTAAAAGATTATAATGAATTTAGCTTTTCGTTTAGCAGCTCTGCCCACTTTAATGGTTCTCGTGGGTATCGATTTTTTTTTTAAATCTTAAATTTGTGTTTTCTCTGGTTAGCACATCACAGTGAGAATAGACACGTATATCAATAAAGAGGCGTTTTCCAAAAAAAAACAAAAAACCTGGTAATAAAAGTACCCAATAGATGGCCCTTGAGGTTTGGACCTTGAGGTTTTTCTGTCGCTTTTTTTTCTCGTGTTTTTTGGCTCCACATTTGTATTTAGACAATTTCAAGTAATGTAGCTATGTATTTGATTTCGTTTGAAATATTACAATAGTTGACACTGGCTAAATACACAACGTGTGGAGCCAAAATTTACGATTTAAAAATTAAACATAAAATATTTCGACAGAAATGACAATTACAGGTAAAACGATAGGACTATTACGCCATCTAGTAATGACGCTTCGTCTAAGATCTAGTAAGTATTTTTTTATTTTTTTTTGAAAACTCCTCGTTGCATGATTAATCTCGTCAGGTCAGGCTACATTGGAAACAGCTTTTAGCGCTTGACAAACTCAGTTGATAATATTTTTTAATGAATTAGGTTGATAGCATTGACTTATATATTCTATCTTGCGTAGTACATCAAATTATATCGATAGTGGGGTACACAGTGGGTACGCCGCAAACAATAAAGGCACCATCAACACTCAATACAGGCAAAGAAATAATTGTAAGAATGTTCTGATTTCTCTGAGCTGTGGCATTTGTACAACTTTTAGATACTGTAACTATTGTCTATAGTTCTGTGTTATTTGTCATGGTTGACTACTTCGTATCTTCCTGACACTGGCTTCCTGTTCTCCAGTCTAGGAATTCCTTGCTCAGTATAGGGTCGTCAAAAATTGCAAGAACTAGTAATAGTATTCTTTTGAACTGGCCACGTGTCATAACCCAAAGAAACTGAGACACATTCTGATGTACAGAAAAGAACTGTCCACTGGGATAGAAGAACTGTCCACTGGGAGAGTAGAGGTGGTGGTCACGTTCAGACAAAGGTTGTGTACGAAACTCTGCAAATAGATAGAGTGGCGACAGAAATCGGCGGGCAGAAAATGTAAACAGAACTTGAAGATCGAACTCGGTTATGGGAAATGCTCACCGGTTTTGGAACAGTCTGGCTTCCCGTTCCGCACGGCAGTGTCCGGCAGTGGTTTGCCGTCAGGAGTAACGCACCAGCAGCCAGCGGCTGCACCCGCCGCGGCGCACTGGACCGCTGCGTACGTCCCATCAGTACGGCACCGCGGAATGTACGCTGATCGTTTGCCGCTGTGCACGTTCAAAACGTACCGCAAAGTTGCCAGACACGACGACTGCTCTTCTGTGGACGAAACCTTCAATTAAAATAACTCTTTGCACACATAGCACCCCACTGGGTTTCCCTGTGTCAGGGATGCCATGAAACATACACAAAGACACGTACAATTAACACCAAGACCTGAAGCACAAATTTAAATATATTATGTAAACACCTACCCAGCCGGGAATCTAATCCGGTACCTCCTGCTTATAAGGCAGGATTTTGTGACAGGACGGTCGTCGATAAACAAAGGTTTGCTGTTAGATTCGTTGCTTTTTGACGGAATGGTGGTTTTGGCTACAGAAGAGTATGCCTGGCTCTGTGGCCTGGCTACAATGTCACACCCACTTTTCCTTTCTATATCTTTCTCTTTCCTGTGGTTTTGGTAACAAAATGTTCCTGGTAAACAAAGGGTTCATTGCTCTGCCGGACTGCCACTGAACCCTTTGTTCAATTAGTCTACGTCTTCTGGCTGATAAAAGATATCTTTTCAGGGTCTGGGTTTTAGTTATGTACATGTTTTTATGTGTGTTCTATAGCATCAACGAGGAAGGAACACCTAGAAGGAGCTATAACTAAAAGTGTGAAGCAGTATTTATTTATTTATGACTAGTTGTTACCCGCGACTTCGTTCGAAATAAAAAGTCTTTGTAATACACAGTAATTCCTTATCAAATTTATTTTACAACCTCTAATGAGACGAGCATGCCGTTCACCTGCTAGTAAGCTTCACGCTTGCACATAATAGTTCAGTTGCACCCATCATTTTGAACTTTAATAGATCAAAACTATGTTATGGGCACTATGCCGCTGAATAAATAGGCCATGTTTCATCATCACCAGCCAGAAGACGTCCACTGCTGGAAAAGGCCTGCACATACTTGGAGGAATATTCCATTCTGTACCGTCAGGAGGGCAAACGGGAAAAAAAACGATATTAAAATTGTTACCTATTCATATCTGCCCCCCTAAGAAATCAGCAGGGGAAATCAGGAAATAATTAGTTCGATCTGTCCCCTCGTTTGTAATAGGGGAAAATCAAACTTTTTATTATCATCTGCCCAGGGGACAGCAAATAAAATAAATAGTAAAATAGCAAGGGACAGACAGGAAATAGTTATATCTGTCTCCTCGGTAGCAATAGAGGAAAAAAACGAATATTATTTTCCTGTTTGTCCCACTGAGGGCACTTATCAGGGGGACATAATGGAATATTCGAACTTGGATAGATAATAGAAATTCGCTTTATTTATTTAGGTTTGAGATGAGATTAAGAACTTTGTAAGTATTAGATAAACTGTTGGTATTTTAATTGACTACCATAAATTAACAACATGTCGGTCTATAATGACAAAATTGCCTGGCTTAATAGTAAATTAACGGCTGCAATCTCCAAGCGCTTGCTTAAATAGGTACCTATTAAAAAAGTAGACCGGAAAGTAGTCGTTGATTAAACGTGTAAATTGTGGATAAAAAAAGGCAGCTGCGTAGTAACAAAATCCGTACGGAAGTTTCATAGAACTGATTGACACGGGCCCGGAAGTTTCATACCGGACCGGCCTGGGTTCAAATCCGCGACCCCGCCAATTTGAGGCAAACGTGCTCCCTCTGAGCTACCACGGCCTCACGAACTTAGTTATACTATAACAATAATCCACGAACATTCTGACTCTATTCACATCTTTATCTCTAGCAAGCATGAATGCATCAAGCATGCTACTAGTGCAAGGTCAAACAAAGGAAAGTACTTTGGTTTAGATACGTACTTACTCATGCATTTTTTAAACTATAACAATGCGTCTATCTGTTGACTTTATTTTTGTCCTAAGTGCAGTTCTGTCAGCTCCTAAGGCAACAAAAAATATCTACCGAGTTTAAATTTTTCTGCATGGCTCTATGCTATAGCTCCATTAAAACTTGTTACTTTCTCAGCGACAGGTCTCGGTAGCGCAGATCGGCTTCTTGATGTGACATCGGTTAACTTCCGTATGGTCATTAGTGCCTTACCGCAGACTGGCCGTCATGTGCTGGCGGCCATCACAATCATTCACAACTCTATAGGTAGTTCCGAATGTTGCATCTACACTGCAACATGCAATGTAGACTACTGCGCAACGATTACACTCACCGTCGCATGCTCCTTTTTTGGCGACAGCAACGGGTTCCCCGGCGCACTGCGCCTTCGTCAGCTGGCATCGGTTGGCATACGTGCGCCCGTCCGTACCGCACAATGGCCGCCGCGCGCTGGATGTATTAGCCTCGCACGAAGACACACGGGCTCTGCACGCCTCACTAGTGCCTATGCTCACCTGCCAATGGAATTATATCATTTAACCTTTACAGGGGCACTTAAACAGAGACCTGTGCCCTTATTATGAACGTTCGTGATTCTGATTGTGATAGCATGCCATCCCGCTCATGCCAACATACTTTCACTATGGGCAGTCCCGCTCGCGCACTATCACTATCACGATCAGGTACATCCATGATAAGGGGGCAGCGTCTAAACTACTCTTACGTGCAATGCTTTAAGCTAGGTAAATATTGTTAACAGTTAATTAGTGATCAAACGAAAATCACTACCACGCAAGGGCGAATTCTGGCGTGATATCATGGTACCTAACTTATACTATAAATACACAATGCTATGAGGTCGAGCATTATGCCTGGATCTGTATGACGTCATCAACTTGGCCGTCTCCCGACCGGACCAAGACCCGCGCGCCCTAGTTATAATTATTGGAAAATAATACCTAGCGAAAACCCCCGGTTTTATTCCAGATTTTATTTTATTTTATTCCAGTTCGTACCAGTTTTTTTTATCTAATTTAGTGACAAGACGAGCCGCTCACCTGATGTTACGCTTCACGCTTGCTCATAACAATTCAGTGCCACCCAGAATTTTGAACCTCAACAGTTCAAAACCATGCGCGGCAATGCACTGCGCTCATCACCCTGAGATATTAGATGTTAAATCTCTGTGCCCAGTAATTACGCTGGAAACATTGCCGTTCAATCCGGAACACAGTAATGTTTGCACACTACTGCTTGACGGTTGAATAACTGGCAAAGGCATGGTACTTCCCCAGGCGGACTCTGCAGAAGAGCTCTGCCACTACCAGTTATACAGGGTATACACATTGTTATACAAGGCTTATAAAATTTCCCTTGCGCATATGGATGTACCTTAACAAATTGATTCAGCATTCAGTTGAATTTTTATACTACTTATCTGTAATTAGGTATTTATGATTCAAAAATATTTGCAATTGAACATTTATTTTTAGTTCAGTCAAATTAATCTTACTTGAGGCGGAAGACAAAACCAATGCCATTCGGTAGAGCATAACTATGCGATGGCTGAATGTTTTAACACTACGTTGTAACTTTCATCTTTCGAAATAATTGCAATTTAGCCAAACAAAAAGTTGTAACCATTAAAAAAATATCTCTTGCCAAAATTTTCTTCAAAATTAATTATATTTTTATATCATAAAAGCAGATATTTCGGTGTGATAATAATTCTAAAAACCTATGTTAAGTTTTATTCGAGCATTTGGGAAACATGTCTACGAAACCATATTGCGTGACCACAGAATTCTCCTTAAAAATGGGTGACTCAGACCGCCCAAATTCACCAAACATATTTACTATAATAAATTATCACACTAATATTATAAATGCGAAAGTTTGTGTGTAAGTATATAAGTGTGTTTTCATTACTCATACTCGGAAAGTAGGTCTAAAGTTGCCTGAGGAGCGGCAAATAGAATATAAATACTACGTAAAGGAGCGGGTTGAAACTAATACTTTTCAGCCCTAGGGAGAATCGTTTTCAACTGACAAACGGCTGTCAAATTATAAAATAAAACTAGTTCTATTTTCACATTTCTATTGAACTATGTTCCATCTTTCTATACAGCCGCTCAATTACATCGCGATGTAAAATTGAAATAACATAAAGTGTAAAATAAAGAAAATATTTTTTTAAATGACTTGATTTGATTTACTTTTAACTATTTCTTTAAAATGACATATATTTAGGCAAAATATTTACCATTTTTTCAATGATGCAAATTAAAAATAATGGCTGAATTGCTGGCCGGCCACAGAAAAAAAAAACAAAATAGGCGGCAAACCGGCAATCCGATGTTCATTTGTTGCAAAGTTCGAGTTGTAGAATTTTGTAAAATTCACTCATTTTCAATACTATATAAGTTACTTTCACCCCTAGGGTAACAATGTACCCTTGTATTGTTCCCTTTCAACTCTGTAACGGCTGAACGGATTTGAATGAAATTTGGTATGGAGGTAGCTCATACCCTGAATTAACACATAGGATACTTTTTTATCTCGGAAACATATTCGGTTTGTGTAGAATAGCGGGTGAAACCTCGGGGCGCAGCTAGTAGTATAATATTTCTTCAAACTCCCTCGTAAATTTACGCGCAGAAAAATATTAATATTTTTTCAGGCTCGTATGAGGTCAGACAAAGTTTACAGGGAAAATAAGTTTGAAGATTTTAAAATTAATGATAAGATTAAAAAAGCTTGTATTTCTTAAACAAGAATCAATGAAACCCTCGACGAGCGAGGTTCACTTGGGTTTTGGCGAGTTTATTGTCTTACGAGAAACGTGTCTAACAGAAACCTGTTGCAAATAAATGTGTAGGTACTTCCTGTTTAAGGTTTTTGACTTGAATTTATACGTACATACATAGACCCACTTCGTTATTAATTGAAACATGCAGCTCTATAAAATCATAAACCGATGCCGGACAACTTCTCATAGGATTATTTTCAAATCTCAAATTGTGAGCTGTTATTGTGTACACTATAATTGGTACTAGATTGGTTTATATATATATATATATATATAATAGATTGGTACTAATAAATTAGGTACTTAAGTACCTACCTCCATAAATAAACTAGCTTTTATAACCGCACGGCTTCGCTCGCATAGGCTACAGTAAATTAAAACACCATTGCACATCTTTAGGGGTTATTTTTCGAAAAATCTGCGACTTGCCTTTTTTATTTTTAAGCTTAGTACATAAACCATGTCAACCAATGAAACTCTTCATTGGTTGACATGAAAAAGGATATTATTTCCTTACTAACTTTGGGGGTCCAGTTTACTCCTTTAGAGGTGGTATATCGCAAAACCCGTTCTCATTGCTCAGCTAAACCATTTGAGGAGTATTGGGTTCACATTTCACGACTCTATCATAAGATAGATAGATAGATAGAAACTCTTTATTGTGTACACCAAAAATAAAAAGAACACACCTACAGAACTATCTTATACTTAAGCTAGTGCCACAAGTGGCGGCCTTATCGCTAAAAGCGATCTCTTCCAGGCAACCATTGCATGGAAAGAAATTCACATGATGGAACAGGTGAGGTATGACGAACACTTTTAATAATATAAATTGATAAATACTAAGTATATAATAAATATGTATATATTAATATAAATATGTGTGTATAATGTAAATAATATATTAATCTACAAAATACCCTCACATTATGCCAGCAACTATACTATAAATTATAAGCTGTTATATATATATATATATTATTTATTGTGACCGTTCTTTGTTTTTGCTACAACATTATAGGTATTGTAGCAAAGTTATAATTATAGATATTATAAAAGAACAAGCCATTTTCTAGGAATTTACGCACAGACCAAACAGCTTATGTTTTATATATATATATACAACAGCTTATGTTTTATATATATATAAAACAAATGGCTTGTTCTTTTATAATATCTATAATTATAACTTTGCTACAATACCTATAATGTTGTAGCAAAAACAAAGAACGGTCACAATAAATAATACCATAATTTGAGTATCACATTACCCGTACATAGCAGTTCTTTTTTAATAGATATATAAGTAAATATTGTGTCAAACTCTAGGTACAGTTTTATGTGTAGGTACTTATAAGCTTTGATGAAAATCGCCATTGCTTGGTAGGTATAAGCGTTTTTAGCCTTCCTAGTTCCTAGGAAATACTTGTCGACCTTGTCTTTTATTCCATACAAAAGTGTCAGTTTTATGCGGTCGTATTCTGGCTAGCGACCAAGGTTATATTTTTCAATAGTTTCTTGTTGTGTCATCGGGAATTGAATATTTTTCGAACCAAATAAGGCGACGCGAGCTTTAAACGGGTATGAACGGTTCTTCTCTTATCATCCACAAAATGTGAAATGTATTTGCGCAAAAGTTTCGTGTTTGGTATCTACTATCCACTCCAAAAAACTGTGCTAAAAAATTAAATATTCCATTCTGCCGCTGTCCTGTTTGTCAACACAAAAAAAAACGACAACAACACGAAAAAAAACGTTCGATTTGTTTCATTACTATTACCATACACATACCATACCATACTAGGGGACATATTGAACGAATTATTCCCTGTCTCTTGGAAAACCACAATCACAATACAGTGCTCATTTTGCGTGCAAGAATTATTAAACTACATAGATACCTCTCTCTCTGTTTATATATTTTAAAGATCTAGAGTTCCTTATCCAGTGGTTAAAAACTGATGAAAAATTTGGTCAAAAATTGAAGCGAATTGTGTTAAGGTGCAACGTTTCGCTCAGGGCGCGTAATTTAAATTTTCTTGCGTTTTATGTCAATTACAGCTTAATTACTCATCGTAGGTTCATGAAAACTAATTTTGCGATAATAAATAGATTGTTTCAAGAAATTACACCAACCAAAAATTCAAGTTGAAAGCTAGTATAAGTACATTTCCCACTAAACCAAAAACCAAGTTGAAAATCAGCTTATTGAAATTTGTAGCTAAACCGATGTTATCTAGGTAATCATTTTACCCGTAATTTTTAAAACAACTTATTTATTGGCGCAAAATTGGTTCCAATAAATGTAATTGACAAAAAACGCAAGAAAATTTGAATTTCGCGCGATGATTGAAACGACGCACCTTAACTGAAAAAATACTTTTGAAAGATACTTATTAGTAAGTTTAATCCTCTTAATGCAAGTCGAAGAATGAGGTTAATGTTTTGGTGGTGTTTATAAGAATGTATTTTGTGTAAGTAGGAGTTCTGTAAACGCCCTAACCGATTTTGACGATTGAGGTATATTTGTACGCCCGGATTTATAAATCCTGTAGCCGGAGTGTCATAGGCTATTGTTTTTCTTTGAATAATATAATATAGGTACAGAGCTACGTTACTTTGATGAAAAATCAACTCACTATTTATAATTTGTAAATCGGCTGAACCTATTACCACTCTATTAGATTGTTCTAGTTGTGATATTGTTAGAAATTATTTCGTACCTATTTATTATTCCTGTTTAATCAACTTTTTCAGAAATGCCTTTAGATTTTCTCTGTAGATAAATATATAATGTCTCAAATATTCTAAAATGCGACTTGGTCTGTAAATGGTTTTGGTTATAATGACTTAGTATTAATATTTTTTTCATGATATTGCCCGGAATTGGACCGTATTCTTTTTCCGTTTCACCGACTCCTTTTTGGTACAACCCAAAAAAACACAACATTTCAATGAGTATTTTCGTGAGTACCTACCTATAGCGGTTCCGATTTAATCCTTTTGGTCCCTGAATAAAAATACCGTGACATGCAGACGGGCGGAAAGACGGGCATGGCGAAACTATTTTATGGATTTCTATTTTGCTACGGAATACTAAGTATAATAACAGTAATAATGTAAGTGCGAAAATAACTATCTGTTTGTTACTACGACGTCTAAACGGCTGGACCAATCTTGATGATATTTGGCAAGGTAGTTGATAGTGGGATCACGAAGGCGAGTATAGGATATTATATGAATCTAATTAACTATTGGGTAATGTTACTCAGAAAATCTTGAAAATAACCGTACAACCGCGGGATGCAGCTATTTTACTTGTGTATATCTTGGTGTAGTAAGCAAGCTTAAATTAATAGTTACGAAATAAAATAAAAATATTTACCTTCACATCTGGCGCAGCTCCATTGGCAAAATAAATAAAATGTATAAAGAACAAACAAATCACGATCTCAATGATATACATAATGATTATTGTAGCAACGTACTTGGTGTAAACTAATAAAAAAATAAAATTGTCGTTTTATTATGGGCACTTTTTCACAGAACAAAACAATACATCAGTCGTCCGATTGAAGTGTAAATAGTTTTGCACTATCATATTGGCATATTACGGTAGGTAGATTGTAACGAACAGGCTTTGTTCCAACAATACGGTTGGTTACAAAGGGATAGGTCGGCGGGACGTTCGCCAGGACAGAAAGCTAAGAACAGAATAAAATACAATAAGGATAAAATCCCGGTGCCATGCCGCCGCCCGCACCGCGCCGCACTCCTCGCCTGCGCGCGCGCCGCTCGCTACCGGCCGCGGGCAAAAAGCGCAGCGCTCGCGCCGCGCCGCGGCCGCTACAGGCACGACGGCGGGCGCGGGCGTCCCGGCGCTCATCACGTCACCCATTGTGCAAGCGCACGTTTTATTCAACTTTTGCATAATATATTATAATAATAGGTCAAATAAACTGAATGATGATTGAGCCCTATGAATCTGACCCCCGAATACTGAAACGCTCGTTAACTTTGACAACAGATTAATTCTAATACTGCCTTTGTCATTTGCAAATGACAAAAGCAGCAATAGACTAACCCCCGAATACTGAAACGTTTGTTAACTTTAACCACGGATTAATACTAATACTGTCTTTGTCTGGCACTAAGCAAATGACAAAGGCAGCAATAGACTTAATCTGCCGTCAAAGTTAACAAACGTTTCAGTATTCGGGGGTTAATCTGTCGTCGAAGTTAACAAACGTTTCAGTATTCGGGGGTGAATAAAGCATTCGAATATTTCGAATAACAAAGGAATTAATGGCCGACTCGAGAGACGTATTAGACAATCGTAGGGTAATAATTATTCGTAATTATATCGAAACATCTGAATGAACTACATTAAAATATGCGCATGAAGCTTCGAGGTAAGAAAATGTAGACATTCGTCTCGAGGAAAAAACTTCATATTCATATTATTCATATTCATATTATTTATTTGCTTCGATTGCGCGATTCATAACTCCCTACATTACAACTGTCAGTCCATACAAAACGTAAAAAAATACACAAAAATTGATCAACGCTAGCGAAGTATTGGAAGTAAATTTGTCTCTCTGTCTGGTTGTTTGTCGCGTTATCACGGCTAAACGGTTGAACGGTTTTTTTTTAAAATACATTTTATATAAGGAGTTACTGTATATCACAAAGACGGACATAGGAATTTTTCTTTACTTCCACGCGATCGAAGTCGCGGTTAACTACTAGTAAAAAAATTTTTTTTCTTTTCTGCTCACATAAAATCAGTTGACTAGACCAACAACTATAATAATCAAAGACTGGGTCTAAAGACCATCTAATACACGAGTACTGCTGACGACAACTTTGCTGGTAGGGTAAAGCCACGGTGAAGCTAAGCGGAACCCGAGGAGAAGCAGCTTCTACGGGCTTTGCCTGCTAGCCCACCACGAAGCGGCCACAGTAGGCTGCGGGCTGTATGGACAGTACCGCAACCACAACCGCAACTGAGGCGGGCTGCAGTGTCGTACGGGAGGCACTGCAGTTGAGGGTTGGAGGCCGCGGTGGGAGAGGACTGTTGGTGTTGCCACTTTCACTGCCTTCCGCGGACTAAACTGGGCCGCCCCCGTATGATGGTGAACACGGTGGGGTCGCAGGGGAAGAGGAGTGCCGGTATGACGGTGTGCCGCTCTCCGTATCATCTGCACCGAAGAGGCAGGCGGCGGGGCCACTCATCTTACCCATCGCAGGGGGACCCCGGGCGTTCAGAAACGTTCAAGACTTTCGTCGTTACAGGCACATAATATAGTGACAAATTTTTGTGTCGAAATTACGACGAAGAAAAGTAGTTGTTACTAAAAAAACCATTAATATTTTTTTTTAAACACCAAATACAAAAGATTTTGTTAAGATTTAGGGGGTGATAACACTGATAACAGACTACTCCCGAAACGCTAATTTCTTCAAAAAGTTAGGAAAATTCACTAACTCTCTCTATCGCACGCACGATAAACAGAGCGATGGCTATACAATTTCAAATATTGAATCCGCAAAAACCGCTGGAAGGACATTGATAGGAATTTTGGCGGCATTGTCTCCAACGTGGAAAAATCATGTCGCCGCTTTGTATTATTTTCCTTATCTTGTGTTCTTTCGAGTGTTAATGTGTACCAACGTATTATTGGAGAGTTAATGAGTGTGATTTATGTTTATTGTAAAAATAAGAGTATATTAAGATAACAAGCACACAATGCGAAAGTTTGTGCGTAAGTATGTAAGTGTGTTTGTTCCCGTTCAACCATGTAACGGCTGAACGGATTTGGTAGCTGAAGGTAGCTTACCTAAGTTAGGCATTAAGGAAAAATATTGTTGTTATTTTTTTGCTTATCTCAATATCTATTACGTTTATTTCATGTTTTTGGGGGGTATGTAAGTATTTGAGTATTGTAACGTTGTGAGTATATTATAAGCATCGAGAATATAAGTAAGTATGTTTGTTTGTGTGTCCTTTTATGACGTCCTGTAGCCTAAACGGCTTGACCTCTGCAACAACATTGGCAAAGCAACAACTGGCAAAATTAGCCTTCATGTGGCTTTCATCTATCCAGGATCTTGGACGAAGTATGATCCATGTCCAGGATGGTATTTTTTTTTCTCTTTCCTCCTAAGAGGATTATGGAGTCCCACGTCTTATGCATTTGCCAGTGTCAAGTATACTCATTTTTTTTCAAGTTTTGGTGAATATTGTCAAATAAGTCATAGTCACAGTCAAAGGCGAGCAAAGCAAATCACGGTCAAGTCCAAGTCATGCCCCAGTAAAGTGGTGAAAACTTTACTAGAGCCTTCTATGGAGTTTTGGAAACAACACGAAAATTCACGTTTCACGACATTATACCATTCACCAACACTCGTGCAAAAGTAGCTCGCGTCTAAGCGTCTCCAATAACGAATTGCATAACAAAGAAATTGCTGACGTTGACAGAAACGCCAAAATAATATTCTTGTAAAGTTCATCAACCAGTACTTACAGTAGCAGTACTAGTACCTACCTCAGCGTCTGCAAACGATGAAAACACAGAAAAAATAATGCTTGGGAATTTAGAATTTTTATTAACCTCTTTGTAGTATTGCTTATAAATGTTATGATTATGTACCTTGTAAACTTGTTAAATTGAACATAAAACAAATAATATATACTTAATTTGTATCAGTTATTTATTTCAGGGCTGGTGATTTTTTTCCCTTGTAAATCGATATCTGGCGACATTTTGAACTCCATCTAGCTACTTTAAAATTGCTGAGGTTGGGTGTGGTTCGGGAACACTGTATGGGAATCAACATTATAATTTCTAAAATATTACAATACTTGCATCGGCTAAACACACAACGTGAGGAGCCAGAATATAAGAGAAAAAAAAGTGTGTCTGCCAGGGACCCTATTCCTGTGCGCTCGAGATTATGTCGGTCACTGTCTCTCTAATTTAGAATTTAATGGGAGTGAGAGTGACCGAGATAAAATGTCATTTCTCCGAATAGGGTCCCTGTGTCTGCGATTTGATTTGGATCAGTGTTGTTCTCCATACGGCAATTACCGTATTACGCGGCTTGGAGGCACGCTGCGCTTCAAATATACGGCATTCGGCAGCACTTCCAAACCCGTATAATATTTGTGTGAAATGTACGGCAATCCACGAAAGAGTCCAAAACTGCCATTACTAATTTTTCGTGTAACGTAACGTACCGAGTCCCCGGAATTCCCTGTTGGACAACGCCGTGGTACCTCAGAAAAATTAGAAAATCAAAGGTTGTACTGTCGATACTGAGGAAGATAAGAGAAGAAGAGTTACCATTTCCAAGTGAAACTGAGACATAACTTTTAACCACAATTCAAAATCTATATGCAGACCAGTAACAAAAAGCTAAATATCATAATATTGGATACAAATTATACGGCAATTTTAAAAAAAATTGTTCTAAAATACGGTAATTCTCAGATCTAGATACGGCAGCCCCAAAATCGACTTGGAACAACACTGATTTTTGAGATTTCTGTGTTTGTAACTGTCTTTCGTAGTATTTATATTCTCTTTGGTTTGTAACGTAAAATTGCGAATCAGTGATCAAAATTTTTTATTTAATCAATGAGCTATCTCATTTTAACAATCACTATCATAGAAAATTCTCATAGGAGGCGTAGTGTAGATACAAGGAACATGATTCTATCTAGCGTGAGTATCTGCATCGAGAAGCATTAACAGGAATAAGCACAGTCGCTACATAAAATTCTAAGTCTTTGGAAGTAAGCATACAAAGAGAATTATTATTCTGGGAAGTAGATGAGTACAGGGAGAGTTCTGTGATGAGTACATATATCGGAATCCGCAGTTATTACAAATAGTCGCGGTGGGGCCGGTGGGTAAAACTGAATAACTTTCATCTTGTGCGAAAGTTTATGAACAATTTTGAGCACTAGATCCTTCAACAGCTTCCTTACTTTTTTTAATTCTTCATGGTTTGTTGTTTTTCTCTTGTCTTGAATTTATTGGTATGTAGCAAAATGAGTTTATTTGGACATAATTACGTTACCATTACTATAATGGTCCGCATGTGAATTTTATAATAATACTACGTAGTGTTGTGTTTAGAGTCCTTTGATTAGATATATATTTGAGGTCTTCCTACCCACCTTTATCACTAATACTACTTTTAATATGCTATAGCCACTATAACAGATCCAGAAGCTTCATCACTCGTTTGACCGTTGCTGCATAATTATAATTGCATAGCTGTGCCCGCACTTATTTAAGCTGTTTCTGTACGTCAAGTTACCAAAAAACGACCTATAAAAGCTTATCAATTATAGATGAAATGGTGGTCAAAAACTTACAAAATACAAAATAGCAGTAATCTGAATGTATCTTCGATCAATTATAGAACCATATTTGATTGTAGGGTTTATGTTGTATAAAGCTTTCAATTTTATTTATGAGCTATAAATTTTTATATTTTAATGTTCAATCTGGCAGCAGCTCAAAATACCTTCCTAGGTATTTCAAGATATTGATTCAGAAAATGTATATGTATAAAACTCATAGCTATTCATATTGAAAAGAAAATGTGTAAAAGAATTAAAGTAGTAGCTATTACTTTAATGATAGTGTTCATTGTATTGTCCGCAGCTAGAAAGAATCACAAGAAATCTAATTTCAAATATGATGGGAAAAGAACGAACGCCCCAAAGCCAACAAAAACCATGTGTATGGATGTGGCAAATACGCTCAGAGGTAGGTCACTACTTTTAGCCCACTGAATTTAGTATTTGACCCAGAAGTAGGATTTTTTCCTGCACATAATTATAGTACCAACCTCGCATAACTCCTTTAATACAATACATAATTCTCTTACAATAATTTAAACAAAATGCATATCCCAAACAGGCTCAAATTTTACATTTTGCAATATAGTCTCTATTTGTGCTATGTTAGAGTCTGACGTCTGACGATCGTAAGCAAGACAGTTAGTCGTTTGCAACGATAATGCATTATGGCTCAAGCTTAAATGCTTTTTCTATGTTCCGTATCTCCAGTCTGTTTAATTTAATTTTGATTCTACATCAGCAAATTATACCGAACAGAATTGTATACTTTTGTTATTATGAATTATGTTCAGTCCCCGGACTAAGTAAGTCCGCCAACTTGACTTGGCTAATTTATTGTATAATTTAGCTTCACATATTTTTCACAATGTATACAAAATGCAAAACATAAGCTATATATAATCGAAGCCTATGCCACACACTAATCAGTGAGCATTATTGTTGATGCTTACAGTGTTATCTTCGTCATCATCATTTTCTGCCCGTAATGGCTCACTGCTGAGCACAGGCCTCTCATTTTGAAAGCCTAGTGCAAGTTAGGTTCATGAAGAACACTTTCCAGAATATCGACTTTAAATTTTTATGTCTTTTGGTAGATTTCTCATTATGACCACTTTTATAAAGACTTTTTCTTATAATGACTATTTCCCAGAATTACTACAATTTAAAATGATTTTAGATACATACAGACTCCTTCCCAAAATGTCCTCTTTTAATTTTTTTTATTTATTTGTTGGTTAGAGGTAGACATCATTATTAAATAAGTAAGTATTTTTTATCTAATAATGTTTGACTAAAAGAGCCAAACTTTTTTTTTCTTCCGGATAAGCAAGACCTAATGAACTTATTTTATCTTTGTTAACAAATACAGTTTTTAGTTATTTTATTTGATACTGATTTGATGAAGATACTGTAAGTAGGGTTCCAAACCAAATTGTATCAGAAATCAACCAAGTGCATGTGAAACCATATGCATAGTCTTCCAAAGACAGCATAGCTTAGGTAGGTAAAACGTAAGTAGCAAACAGACATGCATGCATATATTATGCATACATATTGGGAAACATGCAATTTGGAACTGACGGTTTGGGAAACTGACATTTTAGGAAACTGACAATTACAGATGTAGGTATATAGGTAACATACATTTCGGGAAGTGGTAAAGATGTACCTAAAGGGTGCCCACACTGTGTCCTTATTGCAATGATTGCTTATTGGGTTCAGCCGCCGACGCTGCGCGACCGCGAATCGTATCACCTTGTAATTAGGTTTATGGTAGCGCAGCGTCAGCGGCTGTACCTAACAAAATTCGCAATAAGGACTTCACAATACAGGCCCAGGTCGATATTGTCATTGTCGGCCATATTGTCGACCCATTTTGTACCAAGAGATAGGTCTGATAGGTCTTATACTCATCAGTGGGACATGCGAGGCTTTGGATTATCTCGTTTGCTATAAATAGATTTTGTCAGAGCTATCCTCAAATAAATCTTATTTGTTGCAGCCCGGCACAAGGCCTGTTTTTTGCGTCCTGACACTGGGCCTTGCAGAGCTGACATTATACAGTGGTATTATGACGTGAAGCAAAAGAAATGCTACAGGTTCTTCTGGGGAGGATGCCAAGGCAATGGAAATAAGTTTGACACTCAAAAACAATGCCTTGATCATTGTTTCCTGAACAATACTGCTCCACCACGTGAGTTATCTTTTACTACCGTTTTCATTGAATTCTACATATAGCCAATCAATTTAGCATCTAACCCGGAAGCCTATATCTGCATTTAGAGAAATTACTAATACAAATACCAGGAGTTCTTAAAAAAATGTGTATCCTTTTTCAGCTGAAATACCATTCTTCTGCTCTTTGGCGTTTGACTATGGATCGTGTTATGGACACTATTACCGTTGGGGCTGGGACACCTTTGGAAAGTAAGTTAAACGTTAAACCCAAATCATCTAAAATATTTAATTTTATATTAACTTCTCTTAGACGTCCATTACTGAACGAAGCCTTCCCTATATTGGTGGGTGGTTGCCATAATGTGACTAGCCTTGTGGCTCAGTGGCAGTGGGAGGATTTGCACCCAGGACAAACATTTGTGCTATGAACATGCATGTTTGTTCTTTGTCCAGGTGTTTCTATGTACTCTATGTTTGTATATACAAAAACAAAAAAGTATTTATGTATTCTATATGATATCTGGTTCCCTTAGTACAAGCTTGCTTAGTTTGGGGCTAGATGGTGCTGTTTGTGAAAAATGTCCACCACCAATATATTTATATTTATGATCCCCAAGCTTGGCATGCGACATGAAGATCGCAGAATGCTTAACGCTTACTAAAAGGACGCTGCTGTCCTCCGGTGGTTCTGGTTACATTTTTAGTAGATAACGGGGTCCTGGGTCGGGTTGTTTCATCATCATCAACAGCCTGAAGCCTGCAGCCTGCATCTTGCGTCCACTGGTTGCCCGCTACCATCAAAATGTCGTCAGCCGTTCCAGTGGGAGGTCTACAAACGCTGCATCTTCCAGCTCGTGGTCGCCACTTAAGAACCTTTCTTACCCATCGGTTTTCGGTTCTTCAAGCGATGTGGCCTGCCCGTTACCACTTCAGATTGCAAACTCTGAGAGCTGTCGGGAATTTGCGGCGAATATCCTCGTTCCAGATTTTATCGCGCAAAGAACTCCGAGCATAGCTCCATTGCCCGCTGTGTTACTCTGAGTTTCTCCAAAAAGACAGCAGTTAAGGACCACGTCTCACCTCCATATGTAACGATGTTGTATAATATGTGTAAAATGTTGTATAATGTGTTTATTGTTACTTTCTTTGATTCCAGGACTTGCAAGCGACGCCTTTACTCTGGGTGTGGAGGAAACCAGAACAACTTCGAATCCCAGGCTGAGTGTCTGAACACCTGCCTCAAACCACCCAGCAACACCCTGCTCAGACAAAACAAGCATCAACAAACAACTTGCTTCCCTTTCGATATTAATAGCTTTCAGTAACAAAAAAAAAATGCTACGTGATATGGACCGCAGACTTAAAAGATTGATTCATCCCAAAAAGTAAATTTTTCTTAGAAACCAATCTTCAGTATTTTCTTGGAGGTACCGTTATATACTCTGCGATTTGTCAATTTTAAGGGCTTCGTAATCCTATCAAATATTTATTGATGGTTTACAAAATAATCCTATGTTTGACGCTGTTTGGGTATCTTGTTTAAGTTTGTCCTCAATATTTTGCCATACAAACTCTTCTGGCAATATTATCTTTTTGTTCTGATCGACACAGAAATTTACAAGTTAAGTCTCAAATAGGCGAATCATATACATTTATTTTTAAAGGCAGATTTTAGTATTGTATTCAGCAGTTCACGGAAGGAAATGAATGCTGAGGCAGCAAAAGATAAGTTGGCTTTTGTGGGGCCGAGTCGGCGCTATTCTAATTGTCTAACGAAAGTTTTTAGAGGACGTAAAATATACTGTTAACAACTTCCGTAGACGAAAAACTAATATACACGAATGAAAAGTACTTAATTTTTGGGATGGGTGTTTCTCTTTCATAAATTTCTTCCTCGTTCGAGGGCTTATAATATACAAAGGTTGCTAGTTGTGACGTTCTGCGAAGTGCATTTTCAAGTCATCTGTAAAATCGCGATAATCGCGATGCAAACGAATATTGAGACAGATTATAGGTAGGCTTCTGTAGCGCTAAGTTGGTGCTATAGTAAATTGTCTAACGAAAGTTTCTAAAAAACTTAAAATAGTAGTTTGGTTGGTTATACAAGGGATGAAAGGGACCTATTAGGCAAGAGATCCAATAAGTAGTTCAAGTGCCTTAAGTCTTTCACCCGTGGTATGAACTCAGCTTTTCATTTCGATTAGGAAAGTAAATGAAAACGTGATTAGTTAAACAAACAATATTTTATTAAAACATAAATAAACAATATTCGTAAGATAATATCAAATTAAAATTAGAGCAATTTATTAATCGCAAGGGAAAGGTTAATTCCTGGTATATTAATGTTGGATATTATTACCGAAACTTGAGTTTCTTGTGTTTCTGTAAATGTTGGAGAAAGCAATATTTTGTCATTTTCGTCAGCTATATTACAACGTGTAATTTTAGGCGTTCTTGTTACATTTCCTCTCATACATTGATCCTTTGAGAGTAAATTTCATAATTTCATTTTAAATATGCATTGTTTATATCTTTTCAGTGTGTATAATTACAATAAAGTCGGGTCTTTTTTTAAAAAGAAATATTTTATTTGTTGCGCATTAAATGGAGAGCAGTTAGCGCCACATATGAGTGACGTAATCGCGCATTTCTGGATAAGTTCGTTTGGATTTTCTGGCCACAAAAATCTTAGGGCGTGTTGATGTGGCGTGGCCTTATTTTAACACGAAGACACGTGTCTTTGTTATCACCGGCGACTCCTATGGGTCGTTCCCGGAATCTTAACATGATTCCAAAGTGTGATTGTAATAAATAAAGACTTTTTTCTCTACGGTCGGCGGAAGGCATTATAAAACGAGTACGTTATATTAGCGCCTTTGTACTTCCACGGAAGCCCCACTTCCCATTTTCTAATTTTGCTGTTTCGTTTAAGATTTGAATTGCTTGTAATTCAATTTTATTTTTTCTTGGTTTGTCCCACACTCCAATACTCTCAAAGTTGAACTACCTTTTTACCAGTTCTTGTAATTCGTCACTATCAATGTTTGTGGCAGGATTCGATCGGCAATCCGTTACTGTAAGCATAGCGCGTTCTCTAGATATTAACGCTGTATTCGCATGAAGTCGTATAGGAAAGATGCCATGCACAGTGCACACACCATCCTAAAGATGCACATTTGCGCACGGTTCATTCTTATTTTGGACGATTGCTTTCAGAGGCATAATCAATTTATAATTGTCTTGTCCGATCAGTATCTTTGTGTCTGGGTTAAGTATATCGTAGAATTCTCGTTCCATGATGATTGATATTAAATGAAACACCGTAGTTCAAAGACAATACAATCCGTAGTAGACCGTAGATTTGTTGTAAAACGAGAAACTGAAGAATTATTACAGTCGCGCGCAAACAAAACAACAAAACACTGCGAAAAACAAACGTCAAAATCTTAATGTCATAAAACAATCACAACGATCCCATTTCGCGAGGTGGGTCAAAAGTGGCAGATTACGATGGCTTTTTTAGCTGTTTTCGACCTATCCGAACGGTGAGCGAAAACAGTTAATAATGCAACTTTTGCACACACATTCCCAAAACGAACGCTACATGTGATCATTATTGGCGTTTGTTGTCACTATTTCTGTGCTTCGCAGTCTGGTTTACTGCTTTTACTGCTGTGACGAAATTCTTGATCTTAATGGAAAATACGACAATTTCAGAATGATAATTCTATGACAGTGGTAGTATGTTTCTAAACTGTGAAGTGATTTTGTGCATTATCATTTCTGGTCTACCGTACCGTTCTAATGCTTCAATGACGATGTGCGAAGACGTGTTTCTGATGAGGAGGGTTGAAACTGTTTCTTTCGCTTCCTCACGGAAAGATACTTAATCTCTACATATTATCAGCATAACTTATGTTACATAATTTGCTAGACTCTTCATAGGCTTGTTTATAAGACAGCTACTCAAGAGAGGGTCATCATCTTTGGAAATTGCGGATTTAGCCAGCATCTGTTTATTTTGAACATTTGTGTCGAGGACTGCATTGGCTAGGTGCTTAATGCCGTAGTTATCTGCAATGATTTTGGTGTCACCGCACGCTGGTTCCTTGTCATTCTGCTCCAAACATTGATTCTTTTTGTCAATTGAATTGACCGACTTGCTTGAGCTTCGGCTTTGGCTTTCGCTATCTAAAGCGGCCAATTCTGCGGCTAGCCTTTTATTAATAAGGTCGGATTCTATGGCGGCTAAAGCTTCTGCCGCCTCTAGTTCCAATTTTATCTTTTATGCTTTAAAAATTAAGTTTAAGAGGTATTTTATTATAGAAATTAATGAAACAAAGCACAAGAAAACACAATATACAAAAAAGAGCTTATAATCAATGGAAAAACGTTAATTCAATGGAAATTAAAACTTATTTTTGTTTCCAAAATTTTTCATTTCTATGCACTATATTGCAACCTGGTTCTATTAAAGTCATCACTAGAAGTAGCGTCAGTTACACTTAGTAGGTCTCTGTTACCAGTTTAACTCATCTTTCCACAGATTGTGTGTGGCAAGGAAAATCAACAATTTCCAGGCTCTTATCTTTTGCCATGATTTGATAGCCCTCATTCGACCGGTCGTGCTGTAATCTGACACTTATGTCACATAATAATTTCGGTGTAATCTTTAGCAGAGAAGCTACTTTTTGTTGGTTTAAATGTCCTGCGATTAGTGCTACTTTTAGCTTCTCTAGCATTATTCTAATCAGAGTTAAATCTTCGGTAGAAACCAAGCCGATGTCAGCCAAAATCGCAGGAGCAAAAGCAGCAGCAGATCGTGTCGATAAAAAAACTTGAATTTAAAACTTATTTAATGTGAATCGAATTTACTTAAAAACAGTCGTGAGTCGTCTTGTTCAGTAACGTGGAGCCAATTTCTCTTTTTAGTTGCAACATTGCTGCGGCACTAAATCCACTTTCAGATAAATACGACGATGGCAATGCTATGTGTAGCGTTGCACTTAACAATATCATCTTTGAACAATCCATAACCCTGGGTACAGTTGCGAGATTGGCTTCTGCAACCATACATTTCAGTAGCCATTCATAAATTCATTTCTAGAATTTGTTCTTCTAACTGGGGTGATCCTGCTGTGCTAATAATGGAACCAAAACCCAGTCTGGTGTGGTTAAAATGGTTAAATGGTTAAAATGTTCTGATGGTACTGCTGAGAAATTAGACAAGATATTGAATATCCGTCTGCCGATATTTCTTTTGAGAAATAACAGTAATTCTTACATTTTTGGCGTATTCCATAGCAGGGTAGCTACTGTGTACCTAATAATTTTCCCGGATTTCCGATATCAAGCTCAAAAAAGTTTTCTGCCATGTCACAAATTGTAAAATATTTTAGTTTCACCTTTCACATACCTCATTCTTTGGTTTTCAGCCACTTCACAAGTGCCTCTTCATTACCTTTAGCTTTGTGCAACGTTAAGCTTTTTGCTAGATATTTTGGGTCTCTGAAGTCATAGTACTTCATTTCTTTTAACTGGTAAGGGGTTTTGGATTTATTTTGTTTCTTTTGTGTCGACAGGTCAACTTCGAAAAATGTTCAGGCACTCTTATATGGAGTATATATCAGTATGTGTTTTTGCTGTTTTTATGCTGCTGTGCATAGAATCGACCTTCATGTGGGAGTGGCCTGAGTCCAAGGACTTATTTTCGATCACCTTTAAGTAGTCAATATCGTCTACTGGCCATAATAGAGCTGCCGCCACATACTGGTTCCTATTTTGGCCACCAAATGTTTCAGAAAAGAACGAAATTTCTTCTACGCGGGCAAGAATTTGCAGCAAATACTGCAGAATTATAGAGCCAATCTCCGAACTTCCTTTTTTTTCAATTAACTTCTGTTCATCCACAACAAAATGATCCCAGATATAGCATAACAATGGCTGTAGATTTTACTGACAATTCTTGTGAGGTGAGGCTTCTAATTCAGGTTTGTGTCCTGTCCAGCGTTACTCCAAGAAAATTCGTCTGACAAACCTCAATAAGCAATGTTTATGTTGAGATCAGTTGGAGTAGCCTTATAGTTGTTGTGAAACTGCATTACTTTTGTTTTAGAAATATTAGCCTGACTTATCTTGCATGCATGGCTCAAACTCGCTATATGGAAGAGTCATAATTTTCTGCTGGTTTCTGTTTGCATGGACTACCTTTGAAGCCAGGTATCACTTGATATGTATTATTTTTCCACAGAATTCTTATATTGCATTTTTCATGATTTAATTGCACATCTACGATATACAGTTTTAGTTTAGTTTAACGCCGCCATTTACGTGCCGATTTTGATAATGTTGGTATTCGTGTACAGGGCCCGTACCGTGAGGTGCTTATTGCGATGATTGTTAGGTTCAGCGATGACACTGCGCGACCGCGAACCGTATCGCCGCGTGATAAGGTGTATGGTCGCGCAGTGTTCTCGGCTGAGCCTAATAATCATCGCAATAAGCACCTCACGGTACGGGCCTTGGTCATATTTTTCATCAAATCTTGCCGAACAAAATAAACTTCCGCCCTTTTTGGAGGAAATATTCCTCCAATCAAAAATCGTCGACGATGTTTGGTATTGTCATACGAAATCCCCTCTCTCTCTCTTTCGTCTCAGACCTCAAACCGGCAACATACGCTCCGCGTATTTATTAAAATATAATATTAAAGCAGTATAATACAAGCGTACAAACATTACAAATAAACAGTGAAATAGTAAAAAGTGTTGTTATTGAATAGGACCTTTAGGAAATCTAAACATTGTGGTCAAAAACAATCTATCAAATTGTAGAATTGTGGTTGTGAAAAAAATTGTGCTCGCGAGGTCTACTGTTCGCAGAACTACTAGTAATAGATTTTATTTAATGCCTCAATAAATTACAGACTTAAACAAGTACTCCGCTATGCATCCCCCTGGGCTGCTTAGAACTTATACTCAGCAGTTCATACGCACTCTGTAAAACTCAGTAAGACTTCTAAGACTAGACCTTCGAGTAGATCTAAGCTAGTATTGTTTATATTTCGGTTTTGATTAATTATAACTTATTAAATCCTTCAAATTAGCTACACATAGCTTTAATGAAGTTACTTAAGGTGCAACGTTTCGCTCAGCGCGCGAAATCCAAATTTTCTTGCGTTTTTTGTCAATTACACATCGTAGGTTCATGGAAACTAATTTTGCTACAATAAATAGGTCGTATCAAGAAATTACACCAACCAAAAATTCAAGTTGAATGCTAGTATAAGTACATTTCTCACTAAACAAAAAACCAAGATGAAAATCAGCTTATTGAGATTTGTAGCTAAACCAATGTTATTTAGGTGATCATTTTACCCGTAATTTCTTAAAACAACTTATTTATTGGCGCAAAATTGGTTTCGATAAATCCACGATGTGGATTTATTGAAAAGGATTGGATTTAAGCTATAACTAACAAAAAACGCAAGAAAAATTGAATTTCGCGCCATGTGCGAAACGTTGCACCTTAATTACTTACGCCACCTTTACCTAAGTTTAAAAAAGGAAAACATCAACTTCTTTGAATGCCCTAATATAAACCAAGAATATTAATTAAAACAATAGGGTTATTTTAAGGCAAGGACCTGTCATCAATTTTCATTTCGATCACAGTATCGTTTTACGAGTAGGTAGTAAGTAGTTCTTCTTGTACTTGTACTTGTTTCTTGTACTTTTGAACAATAAGAACGGATTTTGCGAAATTCCACCTCTAAAAGTGTAAAATGGACCCCCAAAGTTTGTATGGAAATAAAATCTTTTTTAATGCTGAGCCAATGAAACTCCGTTTGTGTACCTACTAAGAGTAAAAAATTAAGAAAGGCATGTCTGAGTTTTCGAAAACCAACCCCTAAAAGGGTTTGATGTATGGGTAAGTGTATAAGTGTATATCTATGTAAGTCTGGTATGCGTATTCGTAGCCTCCGCGTGTGAAGCCGTGCGGGCAGGCAAGTACAACATTTTACAAACTTAATGTTATTGTAAAAATACAATAATAATTATACATATAAAGTTTTTTTGGCATCAAATTTTTACTAAAAATAAATAATGGAACGACAATGACTTTATATATATATTTTTTTAATTTTATTAGACGTCATTAGATTGAAATCAAGATTTTCTACATTTAGCGCAGACAGCAGGAGTGGTGTGAAAAACTCGTTTCATTTGAAGCAGTAGATTTTTGAACGATGATTTGTCTTTCAATATCTTACTATCTTTCAGCTGGGACAGTATCCGTTGTATTTGAGGTGCCATAGTCGTGGAAAGAGATACTAACTTAACACGTTTTGCTCCAGGACGTACTTTTATTTTTTCATTCCAGGGTGCCTGTCAGAGTATGTATAATTTTACTATGTATCATCAAAATTATGACTTAACCAAATGTAGATGTCTTTTATTTTGTAAAGTGCTTCTGCGGTAGGTTGTTTGCAATGACTTAATATGGAGATGTAGTATTTTTCAAACGATATACATATTTCTTTCTAGGTGCTAAAACTTTAACAATCTTAGCTCGAGGACTGTCACCGGGTGGTTGAGCGGCGCATACAGTACACTGAAAATAACGCAGACAGAAAAATGCCATGAAAGTTAAAGCTAAATTAGTACCTAATAAAAAGACCTCATAAGATTCCATTTAGTCCGCTCTATAATATTTTTGAGGAAAAAATGGAAATGGTCCAATTCATGTAAAACAATTGATTGTCTTTGTATTTTTTGTGTTTGTTGAAGTGGGAATACTCGTTGATATTGATGCATTGGCTGATATGGATACATTTGTGGATGTTGATACACGTTTTGCGGCCAAAAAGGAATCTTAAACAATACCAAAAAATATTACTTAGATTGTACAAAGTTACAGAACAACTAACGAACTAAATTTAATAATTAGGTACATATTTAATATAATTTTTGACTTACTGCGCTAACGAAATAGATTAAATAAAACATCGCAGCAAAAAAATGCAACGGCCGACCAAAAATCTTCATGATTGTTGCCTGTTCGGGTGTAGCGCCATAAACTTAATAGAAAAATTTAAAGGTTTGAATTTATGGATAACGATAAAATATGCATAAAATAAAATCAACAAGTATTATAGATAGGTACTTTGCTATATTTTATGTACCCACCTTCATTAAACGACTGAATAAAAAACGGTACATTTGAATACACCTAGTATTCAAATTATGTTCCCTTACATCAATGATATTTTACTCGAGATATGATATTTTTGCATTTGGCAAAATCTGTCTTTTAAGACAGATTTCGTTATAGCTATCTCTTATCACAACTTCTTTCGCACTCTTTGGCGGAACTTGGTTGCTAGGTTACAATGAGCTGTAAATAGACTACAGCGGAGCCGAATTCAGCCATTTTGAAAGTAAAATTGCCTTACATTGAATAAAAGCCTTTGCCCGCGGCGAAACCTCGCGGTAAACATTACGTAAGCTTTGTAGCTTTCTACCAGTGAAGAATTGTTTAAGTTCTGTTTCGCAGTTCCATAGATTAACTCATATAAAGATCCTCTAGTTTAAAAAGAGTAATAAAATATCTGTTAAAACGGTATTTAAATTTTAGATTCCACGTAAACTCGCTAAACCAAACTTAGTGCCTTTTACTAATAGAAACACAAGAAATAGATAGCATGCATTTTAGCTGTCAAACGAGTTTAGCGACACTTAAAACTTGTTTTTAGTCGAAACCTGTTTTATCTGTATAAACGTTTATCGGTGAATCTGATAAAAAAATGCGAAAAATAGGCCGACAAAGTACTTAGCTTGCAATGTCCCCCCCCCCCTCCTCCGGGCCCTGCCATTTTCCAGAAATTAGGAAGTCGGTTCTTATCATACTGCAAGCAGCAATTCGAATATAAAAATACTAAGTTAATTTTGAATGATACTCTGTGCGATCTCTGTGCTTCATAAATTACAGAATTACAGTTACATTAATGGTGGCTTCTAAGTAGTCAGCATTAGGACCAAAAAGGCTTAACTGAAGTATGCCTTGAGATTGCGTTGCCGCTCTGAAGTAGGTACATGTCACTCTTATCGGCGATACAGTCTTATCAGGTCGTCACAGGTACGTAACCAAGAGAACGATCCCATGGTATATAACGTGTCATAAAATATTAAATTAATTATTATGGAGCAAGAAGAAACAATAGTAGAAGAACAAGATTTATTGGCAAATCAAAAGACAGAGGTATGTTTTTTTATTACAGTCGTACTTAGCTTCTTAGACTGTTAATTTACCGAAATTATTTTGTAATGGTATAACTAACCATATAATTTTATTTGTATATTAGGTAAATAAATTATTTTTTACGAATACGATATTAAGATTCTGTAGTAATTATTTATTTATTTTACTTTTTTATTTTATTTTGTAAGTATGTATATATCGTGATTTTATTTCCTGAAAATTTCGTCTTCTACAGAGGTTAGTTCAAAATATTCAAAAAAAAATACTAAATTATCCTTCGGTAAAAGTATATCATTGAAAAATACGTTTAATATATAAGGACAAGGACACCATGGTTTTCCCTGCCGCCGAGGTGCTGGTCGCCAGTATCGCAACGGTTCTTGAAACAATGTCATCCGTAGGGCTCTTGCCACCGTCAACGTGCCGGCCATAACTACGCAAAACGGTACGGGCAAGTAACGATGGCAAGAGACCTGACGGAATGACATTAATTCCGTGGAGCCGTGGAAGGCTCATGGTGTTGACGCCACATGTGATGACACGCTAGCGGCGTCCCACGATTCATCTACCTCCAGGGCGGCTGGAGCGGCAGCAGTAACAGCAAAACCCACAAAAGGTATGAATCCCTCGGTGATGGATACATATATCTGCCTTTTGGGGTAGAAACATTGGGTCCTTGGGGCCAAGCGCATGGATTTGCCTAAGCGGTTGATAGAAAGAACAAACGACCAAAGGGCTGCAGCTTACCTCGGCCAAAGAATTGGCATTGTTATTTAACCTTCAACGAGGTGACGTCGCCAGCATTTTGGGTACTCTGCATGCGAAAAGTGACCCGGGTTCTGTTTTTTATCAGTAAATAGTATTACAATTATTTTAATTTTAGTTGTTGTTGACGTTGTTGTGGTGAACTTAGATTCGTTTTTATTGGGCTGATTCATTTAGAAAAAAAAGAGCCTTGTCGGGTAATCTTTAATATCACATTTCCTTTTTAAAGATTTTTCCTTACATAATATTGACAGTAGCTGCGGCTAGCGTGGTCCTTTCTGAAGCGTCGTTTGTGTGTCGATGGGAGAACAATGTGTAAAGGTGTTTGTATCTTTAAAACCCGTAAAGGTTTTTTGGTCACTTTGTAGACAACAAAATTTTTGCACAATATTTACAAAATTTAAACAAAATGTTTGTTTCGAAATGTTAGTGTCAGAAGAGTCACTTAATCTTTTATGAAATCAGAATTTAAAACCTGCTAGTTCATAAATCAACTAGCAGGTTTTAAATTCTGATTATTTTCAGAAATAAGCAGCTTGAGATCCAAAACGGGGAAATTTCCTATTATCACAAAATTTTAAAAAACTTGTAATCCATTCTTTATTGCTGATCTAATAATGTAATGCTCAAAAGATAGCTCAAAAGTAAATGGTGCAAATCAATCATTCTGTATTTATGTTTTCAGTATATTTTTTTAACATTTAACATTTGCTTTAGATAATTTTAGTGTGCAAAGTGCCTTTTTGATCGGTGATTATTCATATTATTTGCTTCCACAATGTGTGACTTAGATGTTACAACTTATCTTGTAACAATCGTGAACGCTGCCGGGCACGGCTGAATACACAGAAGAGGATTTTTTTTACCTCTAGGCTAAATACCTAGCAGGCGTGAAAGAGAGGAGGACAGAACAGAGAGGAGATTATAATGTAGGAAGATTTCTAACAATTACTCATCACTACTGCTCACCATACAATGCAGCAAAAAATGCTTCATCATTCCGTCATGCATGACAAACAAACAGGTTTATTTACCCACAATAGCTACCTACTATTGTCCCAATATTATTTCAAGGCTGTATCATGATCACGTGAGTAATCCAGTATTATGATATCATAATCTAAAATATATATATTGCTATTACCACTAGCTGCGCGCCGCGGTTTCACCCGCTATTCTACAGAAACTTAAAAATTAAAATTTCAGGATAAAAAGCCTAATATGCCTATGTGTTGTTCAGGGAAATAAGCCACCTCCATACCAAATTTCATCCGTTCAGCCGTTACAGAGTTGAACGGGAACAAAAATACTTACATATTTACACACTTACACACAAACTTTCGCATTTATAATATTATTGTGATGTGATATATATAACGCGACTCCAAGTTGCATAATAAGGAGCGGGCTTGGTAAAAAGTGCCAGATTGGTTTCAAGCAATACGTGAAATCCGCGACATATGTACCAGCGGCCTTTTTATTATGTAGCTTATCTGTTAAGGTGCAACGTTTCACTCATCGCGCGAAACTCAAATATTCTTGCGTTTTTTGTCAATTACAGCTTAATTACTCATCGTGGATTTATCGAAACCAATTTTGCGCCAATAAATAAGTTGTTTTAAGACATTACAGGTAAAATGATCACCTAGATAACATTGGTTTAGCTACAAATTTCAATAAGCTGATTTTCATCTTGGTTTTTGGTTTAATGAGAAATGTAGGTACTTATACTAGCTTTCAACTTGAATTTTTGGTTGGTGTAATTTCTTGAAACAATCTATTTATTATCGCAAAATTAGTTTTCATGAACCTCCGATGAGTAATTAAGGTGTAATTGACATAAAACGCAAGAAAATTTGAATTTCGCGCGACGAGCGAAACGTTGCACCTTAATAGACTTCGCTTCGAAAATGCAAAATTCAACGCTATGTTTGTGTTTTTTCGTTAACAATTCGTGTTCAAAGTCGAATTTTTGCGTCATAGCGACCGAATTCGGTCGCAAAGTGCTGTAGCGAAAAGTCGAGACTAGCGCCCCAGGCCTCATGAAACCCAGTCTGAGCTTCGTAAAGCCCAGCCTGGCTTTCATTAAGCCCAGCTATCTTTCGCTTTCTTGAAAGTGAAGACTATTACCAGAGCAGTTACAAAATAACTAGTCGTGGTATAGTCACAGCGATTCAGAATGACACAGAAAAAAACATTTTTTGTACGCCTTTGCTCAGACTTTAAAAAAATAAAGAATTTAGTTATTATTTCTAAGTAAGTTAGGTACGTACTACAATAAACAAACAATAATATTTTTAAAAAACAATGGTCGGTGGTGGTTGGTGTTTTCAAAACCAACCACCGGTTTTCATCAACACATAAAAAAATCTTACTTAAGTAGTTCCTAACTAACTCAGAATTGCGCCTTGCGGTTTCATTTCAGCAAGCTCTGGTTCAGCTCTAATGCTTTATAATATGTGGCTCGAGTAAGTTGTAAAGCTATTGCACTATAATTGATACACAAAAGGGATAGATTAATTAAAATTTGATTTATGTTGCGGTGACACCTCTAAAATTTAGCTAAGTCCTTCAAGCATTACGGAGACATATCTAAACTACGAAATCCTATTCATTCATATACCTATATGAACGTCACGAAACGCTGTTCTTCAACTTATTAAACTTATAAAGATACTTGCTGCGCCCCGCGGTTTCACCCGGTATTCTACAGAAACCGAATATTTTTCAGAGATAAAAAGCATAGCATAGGTGTCAATCAAATCTGTTCAGCCGTTACCACAGATGCTGTTACAGAGTTGAACGGGAACAAACACTTACAAACTTTCGCATTTAATAATATTACCAAAGACATAAATAAGGAGAATTCTGTGAATATTACTTTGATCCGCTGAGTAAGTCATGGCTGTAGTTCTGAGTGTGTTCTGAGTGGATAGTTGAGCTAAAGAGTAAAATTTCGAGTCACTTCGAAGATGCTGTTAGATAAGTAATTATTGTAATCATCTTGGCGTTGACATCTGTAACGTTGAAAATAATCATTTTGCTACATTTACGCTGCTACCATTACAATTTCCATTGCTACCTAAACCTGAATGGTATTCGGCGTCGCTATTTGCGTTTTCAATTGGCGTTAAGACTCGATCAATGTTATCCTAAGTACACGTACGTGGTTTTGGGGCTCTAAATGGCGCTTTGTGTAAAAAAGTCCACCTATATATTAAATAGAAGATATTTGGTCGTTAGATCTAGCGCTTCCAATGAGGTAGCGCTTGCTCTAGTATAGTTATTCCCAACTGTTTGTTTCATGCTTGGATCTTGTAACACACTGGCACGCGTTGGCCAGATCCAAGCTACCTTTCATTTGGTGCTTTTATTATTTTGATACACAAAATGTTAGGTCACACATATAACACAGGTTGTTAGCTCAAGGATTGGATCAACGGGGTTATAAAGGACCTCAATATACATATCAGTTTAACCCCCATGGCTAATTTTCTGCATTTTCCAATTTGTTCGAGAAAATCAGACTGTTTGGTGAATTTTTTTGAGTAAGAACGCCAAGCACGACGATTTTTTTTGTCTCAAACTAGTTCAATATCGAACTTTAAACTTGACTTGAGTTGGGATTTATGGAAATTAGAATAGACACCAATCTTTCAAGAATTTTAAAACTAACCTTTTTTCCCAAATATTCTCCGTCGGCTTAAAAAAACACGAAGTTTTACTTAGATTATTCGGACTACACGATATTTTGACCAATGTTCTTCGGTTAGGTGTTGATGTTTCAAGGCCCATTCATTATCACTATAAATAAAATTGCATCTCTACACGTATTTCCTCCTTAGGTAGGTACTCTGTAGTAGTGTCGCTGTTGAGAGACGTCCTTCCGCAAGGTTATGGCGCAGTAGGCATTTGGAAGTTGTATTGCTGTCGTTTTGTTCACCGTGCGTGCGATAGAAAGGTTCTGTTTACCTAATTCTTATGATGAAATTAACGTTACGGATGAAAACTGTTAGGTGTCACTCCCTAAATCTTATCAAAATCTTTGGTTTTTGGTGTCAATGGCAGGATAAATAATAATCTACGCTAATTGTTTATTTTTCGAAAAGTATGTTTGATAATCTAATAAAAAACTACTTTTCTTCACTAGATGTTTTTCACTTCAGGTGCCTATAACCACTCAGATATTGCGATAATTATAACAAAAAAGTCTCTTAGTCTAGTCATTCACAGTGTAGATAACTTGTAAAAAAATCACCAGGTGGGAAACAACCAGAAACAACAAAGTAGGCGGTATACTCTAATCACAGATGAATAGACTCTAATCTTAAAATTGTTGTTCTGAGCAATTTGATGAGCGACGGCGCCGCCGCCGTTTTTTCTAAAGGGGCAGCGTCCCGCATTCTACCAACAATTGAATCGGAGCATACCTCAAACAGAGGCGATGACGAAAACTGCACGACCAAATTCCGCCACATATCTCCACTGCTTGACTCAGTTGCGCGCGTGCCTACAAATCGTGCGCTCGCCTCTTGCGCACGCACACGGTCATCTCTCACTATTATGACACAGAGCGACTTTCAAACACTAACACGGCATCAGTGACTTCAAAATCTAAGTATCTACCTAATCGAACAAGATGGAAATGAAATCGGGGGTTAGTGTAATTTTATTTAACTGTTTACTTACCTACTTAAGTGTTTGCGAATCCAAAACGCGACTTGCAATTAAATTGACGTTAATTTCCACTGCCGCAGTCTTTTTTTTTTTTAACAATTATGTAGTTTCTTTGCGAATAAATACATTGCTACTAATTAATTACTTTTATCTTTTTACCCGACTGCCCCAGAAGGAGGGTAATGTTGGCGGGGACTATGACTGTATGTTTGTTTGTGTGTTACTATATAACCTCCTGTCACCTAAACGGCTTGACCGATTTTTACCGGCTTGTCGGAGTCAAAGATATTATAAAGTGACATTATGCATGAGTAGATGTAGGTAAAAAAAATATTGTTATGAAACCGTATAAGTGTATGTAAGTTTTTTTGTTTGTTCATTTGGGTATGGGAAAGTAAGGTACTTAGCTGTTGCATATAGAGAATATTGATGTAATATTGAATGTTCTGTGTAATATAATACAGAAATAAATATGATCTGTAATTAGTGCTATTCGCTGCTGGGCTTTGCCGCGAAAAAGATTTAGCTTGATTTAGTCAAAATCCCGCGAAATTTATTCCATATGTCATTAACAAGGAAGGTATAAATGCCGATGTGTGTTCCTTATGGACTACAAAACGGTTGGACCGATTTTGATAAAGATTTTAGGCAATCTTCAGATTAGCTCTGCGGGTGACCCTGTGAAGTTTGGTACTCGAGCGAAGCAGAGGCGGGTCGCTAGTAATTCTATATAATATGGGTAACAAAACTAGCAATAGCAAAAAATATTTGAGGAATATAACCAGCAACTCTAAAGAAATGTAGTTTCACATCTATTATTTATTTATTGACCGAGTAAGCGAAGTTAACGAAACTTCTCAGTTTTAAATGGCAAAATTTTCTTTCATCTGTCCGTATGGTGGTATTCACTTACAGGTCGTATTTTTCAACCAATCTTGACGAAACTTAGTATACAGGTTCTACAACTTTGTACTTTTTTTTTGTCGTCTCCGATTTTTGGTTGGCGGGGATTTCATCCAAAAAAGGAGAAAAATTGGTGCACAGCGGCCGATTTTGATAATGTCTGTATGTTGGTCACAGAAGAGAGAAGTCAAAATTTTTCCTCTTCTGTGATGTTGGTACTCGAGTACAGGTCGTATTTTTCAACCAATCTTGACGAATCTTGGTATACAGGTTCTACAGCTTTGTAGATTTTTTTGTCGTCGCCGATTTTTGGCTGGAGGGGATTACTCCTAAAAAGGGGTAAAAATGGGCGCGTCGCCATAGAACGGCCGATTTTGATAATGTCTATATGTTGGTACTCGAGTACAGATCGTATTTTTCAACCAATCTTGACGAATCTTGGTATACAGGTTCTACAACTTTGTAGATTTTTTGTCGTCGCCGATTTTTGGCTGGAGGGGATTTCTCCTAAAAAGGGGGAAAAATGGGCACGGCGCCATAGAACGGCCGATTTTGATAATGTCTATATGTTGGTACTCGAGTACAGATCGTATTTTTCAACCAATCTTGACGAAACTTGTTATACAGATTCTATAATTTTTTAGAATTTCTTAGTCGGCGATTTTTGATTATATATATGTATAGATTAGTTGAAATATACGACCAGGGTGCCTAGTGCGAGTTTTTCCAAATGTGTTTACTTACTCGATTGCGTTAACGTTGATAGCAACAATATTGGTACAATATTTGTATGTTAAGGTCAAATCTTGTAACTAAATTTTAGACCAGTTTCCCCTTGTTCAATTGAGTTGAAATTTTGCATGCCTGCACGTCAAGTTCCGATGACAATACAATATTATGACAGGGAACTATTCTGATGATGGATACGGAAGGTTGTAAACGGAACTGCTCAGTAACTAACAGTAGATTGAGTTCGGACTCATTTTGATCAGCTTACAGTACAATTATAAAATAAATGGTTTTTATAAAAGCTTGTCTGTTATATTAAATAACACTATACTATGTTGAATACTTTAGATTTTTTTTAAATTTAAATCTTTCAATACAACACTCAAAATCAATAATAAGTACTATATTCCTTTGTCGATTGTTTTTCTTCTAATTATTGTTCTTCTGACATAGCTTTTAAAGTCTGCATTTTATAATAACTTTTGCAGAAAATTTTTATGCCACTATGACTATGTACGCGATTACTTCGATCCATCCACTATGGACCCATGATGGACAAAAGAAAACCTTTTGCTCCACCTAACCCCACAGGCCCTATTTATGGGTGCAAGTAAATGTTTTCCACCAACTAAATCTATTGGCTCCATTCATGGATCTAAGTACCCCGCCTGAACCCATAGACGTCATTTCAATCGCAGTGTCTGTATGGACTAACTGGGTTGCTCATATTTTAATTAGAATCGCTGGCACGAAAAGGAAAAATAAGAAATATTTTTTTCATCTCTGCAGCTCGAACAGACGCCCTTTGCTGCGAGAAACCATTGTGCAAAATCGCCGTTTGCTAAAAAAACAAATGTCAAAAAAAATATCATTTTTGATGACAATTTATCCGCAAAAAATAGTACCCTAAACTTTAGATGCATTTGTTAAAAACTTAAACGCTATTTTGGTTTTTGTACACTAGAGTATTACATACCTAATTTAATTATATTATTAATAAAAAAAAAACAAAAATTAAACAAAACCAGAAATTTTACACATGTACATACACACCACCAAACACATCCCACACCACACACAAACACACGCACACGCGTTAAGTTTTATTTTGATTTACTTAAATGAACATGACATGAACTTGCAGTGTTTGGCTGAGCCTTGAAGCCATGCTACCAAGGTCCATGGTCTTTAATCAGCCAAATAACTAAGAATACGTCCAAAGGTGAGGTTATTCGGTATTAAAAATTATTTCATTAATTCTGTTCAGTAAAAAAAAAATATAAGTTGGATAGAATGATCCTGTTGGACAAAATTATTATATCGTGTGAGCATCACATTAAAATGAAACGTCCGTTAGAATACCCATTATATTACTAGTGGCTCAGATTGATCAGCCTTAGGGCGCCTATACAAGGCCTGATCTGACATCGTGCGAATGCGACAGCAAGACTTGATTTTCACGAGAGTAAAAGAAACAAACTATTATGGTTATAGCTTCTCCATTTCGCTCCCCCAGAAACGTATATGTATCCAACTCTTTCACACGATGTCAGGTCAGTACTCCAATATGTTTAGTTAATGACATGACATAAAAGCTTTCTAAAACAATGAACGGAATTGACAAAGATATCACAATCAATGCACAAGTCCTCGCCTTGTAGATTGTAATATATACGTACGGGAGCAAAATGCCTTACGAGTTTATGTTAATGAGTTCTTTGTACTAAAAATAAAATAAGTTTAAGTATAACGTTGAATGAACTTATTATACCTATTTTTCTCATATGCATCTAACTAAAGCAATAAGTTGCTGTTTCATTTCATTGATTAATAAATGTTAAAATTGGCACAATAGTTAAACAATAAATTATTAATATCAATTTTCAAAAAAGTGTGGCAATTAAATAACAATTGAATGAAGGTAATTTCCAATCATAAAATCAATGACAATCACCTCTCTTACGTATAGTAAGGTTAGCACTTACAAAAGACAAAGGATTACTTGAAATAAACTTTCATTTGTTTAATTTATTTACTCAGTTATGATAGCTTTAGTTGTAATAATGAAACAATAACCAATCAATCAATTGTTTATACGCAACCATACCAATATTATAATTCAGAGGAATATAGTCGCAGTCGTAACAGTAATAGTGAAAGATAATATAAAAATGGTTATCGGTTCTTCGCACAGAAAAGAGAAAGAAGTAAAAAAAAATGTCCTCTGTGGTTCTTCGAGTGATGTGGCCTGCCCTAACTGCCCATTGCTACTTCAACTTGCAAATTCTGAAAGGTGTATCGGTGACTTTGGTTCTTCGGCGTTCCAGGTTTTATCGCGTAAAGACACCTCGAGCATAGCTTTTTCCATAGCCCTTGTGTGACTCGTGAGTTTCTCCAAAAGGCCTGCAGTCAAGGACTACATTTCTTCTCCATATCTCATCACTGGCAACACACATTGGTTGAAGACCCTTGTCTCCAGGCATTGCGAGATTTTGGATTAGAAGATATTACGCAATTTCCCGAACGCTGCCCATCCGAGTTGGATTGTTCGGGCGACATTTTTGTCGAAATCGGACTTACCTAACTGAGCAATCTGCCTGTACGTACCGGTAATCGTTGGGAAAGATACTCTTGAAGTTGTTGACCGTTGTTGACTACCTTGTAATCGCGCCCATGTAACCCTCATTATAGCTATGTAGTACATGTGGGCATTATTTCATCTTGTCCAGCTGTTGAAACAGCTTGTAAACATGGCTCAGGAGCGAGGTAGGCCTATAACTCTTTACTAAAATATTATAACATTTTTTTGAACAACAGCACCGCCTCATTCCTTTGCCATGCTTTTGGCGTAGTTACCCTCAAGTATGATGGAATTAAATAACTTCTGGAAAACGAAAAGTACCGGTTTTCGACCCGCTCTCAGAAGTTCTGTCGTCATTTCGTCATCTCGCGCCGCCTTGTTGTTTTTACGCTGCTTAAGAGCCATACAAATCATGTGCAGGCTGATATCTGCTCTTCACATCAAGGATATGCAATTGTATTCAGCTATAGGTACGTTTCTAGAATTAATTCTCTCCGCTTCACATCAGGGATAAGTTTATGAAGCCTCCCTTAATAAGAGCAGTGCCCATATTATGAACGCTCGTGATTCTGATTGTGATAGCATGCCATCCGCTCACACCAACATACTCAACATACCAACATTATTATTTTAGGTAAATTCTAAATACAAATTAAGCTTTATTATACTAACATTGAAGGATTTTAAAATTAGATGTTAGTTTTTAATATGACATGCAGTTATTAATTCCAATAAGCATTCATTGAGAATTTCGAGCTAAGCATAATGAAACATTAGTGATATGCGGCTTACTTACGAACGGTGCCTAAATTTAATCAAAGTTTAAAATTGTCTATCTCGTTTTCGGGCGTGACATTTCATGTCAGCCATAGTTGTCAGAGCATTTTAAGCATTGATTAACTCAAAGCAACGTTTATAATATATAGCCTAGAATATAAATATTTTAATGTTAGACAAAACCATTTTAGATTCTCTGATATGTAACCATGATTCTTACCCCCCAATACTGAAATGTTTGTTAACTTTGACAACAGATTAATTCTAATACTGCCTTTGTCTGGCACTAAGCAAATGACAAAGCCAGCAATAAAATTAATGTATCGTCAAAGTTAACAAGCGTTTCAGTATTCGGGGGTTATTTGTTTACTCGCCGATAAATGTGTGTGTAAAGTAAGACAAGCGGATAAACCTTTACTAGTCAACAAATAAGTAACTACCTGTACATACTCGCATAATATCTATAGGTATAAACGGATAGTTGTCATCCATCAGTATGCTACGGTTGTCGCTTTCGTTTCCTCGGTCATGGACGTGTCAAGGCAGTCACGGGTTCGTGGATCGTAGCCGTTCTAAAAAACAAACAAAAAGTGCCTTCAATTAGGTACTTTTATTTTTTATACAAATACTTACTAGCATGCCCGCACGGTTTCGCTCGCATATATATTGTAAATGAGACACCCCATTTCACCTCTTCAGGGGTTCATTTTCGTAAACCCTGAATCATGCCTTTTTTTATTTTTTATGCTCAGTACACAAACTGAGTTTAATTGCCTTGGCATGTTTTTTTTATTTTCATACAAATGATGGGGATCCATTTATCCCTTTAGGGGTGAAATTTCGCAAAATCCGTTATTTTTGCTGTCCTCGAGTTTCTAGACCATTTGAGGAGTATTGGGTTCAAATTTCACGTCTTTTATTATGAGCGGTTTGGTCTGTGCGTTTATTCCTAGAAAAAGGCTTGTTATTTTATTCAACGTGTCTCAGAAAGGTGCAACAATATTGAGAGATAAGTATGTATGTACTCTTCATTATGAACAACTTTCAATGTGGGACTAACCCTGAAATTTCGACCCTGCTTCTCCGTAGAAAAATGTTAAAGACACTCGACAAAATGTGTCGACCAGCTGGTTTTTTATTCCCGATATCAGGGTTGGTCCCATAGTAAAAATTGTTGATACTGATGAGTAAATAGGTACATACTTTTCAATATTGTTGGACCTTTCAGTAACACCTTGTATGTATAGACGAGTGAAACATATTTTCTCACACAAATTAGGCAGGACAGTACTCCAGGTACAATTATTTGGGGTATTGATTGACTTACACTATGTGATTCTGTTACGCATCGGCCCCCATTTTCACTTTCATTGTAAACGCCTTTTGCCAGCACTTCTGTAATGTAACACTCTATAATTATATATATAATAATTTTATTATGTGAATTAATAATAATATTATGTGTTAATTATTTTATCAAGATAGGTTTTAGCTAGCACCACTATTCTAAAGGAATATTTTTTAAGTGTTTTAATACAATGCATTAGCAACCTCCATATCTTTCGTCCAACCAGGTCAGTCATTACGGTGTTGAGTGCGGGATCAATTAACCAGAGTGATTTCTAGATAAATACGGTACTTAATTTTTATGTCAGTATTCATAAGACCATTAAAGATACTCGTCGCAATAACGATATATAGATATGTACTGTACAGTGTTACCTAACCATCGATAGTTCTGATATCGATACTTGAACTTGAAAATTAGTCACAAAATCGATACTACCAGCAGTCATTTAAAAAAACCATTGACGGGCTATCGATAGACTATTATTGCTAGTGGCCTATAGTGCAGCACTTGTAACACCTGAGGTGGAAAGTGAATGTGGCAATGAATACCCACAGAGCTCTGAGCGCTCTCTCTTTCCAAGGCTCGAACAAAACTGTACGAGAATATCTCGTTACAACACGATTGTCACAAAATTACATTATTTTCCATAAATAAGCCTTTCCAGTAACAGTACTTTTTCTGAAGAGCCTAATAAAAACTTTAATAAGTTAAAGATTTGGGATTTCAATAAAATATGCAAAATTTAACGAATTCCGGTTATCCCAAAATTTTATAACTTTAGTGGCATATAATATATGTATTTCATAAAGCCGTGGGTAGAGCTGTAAAATTTTATCATTGCACATTTATTACGAATTTTAGTTGCTTCCTACAATTTCAACTCCCTTTTTATACTTAGTTACCGTTAATTTTGATAAGTACGTATAGGTTTAACATTATTAGCCACAGAATAAAATAACCTCTTTTATCTTGAAACTATTTTGAATTAACGGCTAATTTCAATACAAATCTCATTCTCATGATGCTATTCCTTTTGACGTACGTAAATTCCATGATAGTCTTACGTTAAGAGGTAGCTGTAACCGTCTATTCCATACAAACGTATTCTTCTGCTTCCTGCCTGAATAATGACGGCCACTGCCATGCTCCTATGTTTCGTTTTCTTTTTTACTTCATTGATAAAAACAACCCCTATTCTATTTAGTGTATTGTTTAATTATATAAGTATTCATAATTGTTGTAATCACGTTTGGGAATATAGATAGTGGTGTCGTCTGCGAACATTATACATAAGTGTTCTGTAATTTGGAACAATTTATTAACATATGGTAAATAGTACGTGGCCTAAGACACTTCCCTGAGATACACCTAAAGACATGATTTCGTGTTTCAAAACCACTTGTTAAATCGTTTTACTAGGTATATTATAAACATCCAATACTACTGATTGAGTTTTATTGTATTGTTATAATCCTATGTGAACCAGAGGACGTGCAATCAGAGAGTGACGGAGCCTGGTAAGCTCTGGTCTCTGGCGAGGATGAGGGTACGTCGGCGTCTCAAAGTATATTGTGATATGCTCAGTCTTGCTTAGTAAATGGTTTCTTGAATCCTCCGAGTTAATAGAATTATTCTACTTTCCATACATAACATGGCAAGTTCTTGACATGGATCTTAACGGGATTTATAGCATAACATTTTCTCCCTGTCGTCCCTGATCAGTTTTATGTCTAAGGTGATCAAACGTTACAGAAGTATTTATATTCGACGATAATTAAGAGCTTTTTACACCTTGAGTTGTTTCCGCGGCGGAATCACCGTCAATTTCTGCAAGCTTCCCGTCTGCCTTATCACTGTTTCCGTCCACTAGCTTCACCCACACACCCTCTATACCATCTTCTTGAGTTGCACAATCAAGCCTGACAAAAAAGTTTATTTTTATTTTTATTTTCGCAATTTCACTTTATGTAACGAAATACTTTTCAAGTTCTAATGAAAGTTAGGGTTACGACAAAGCAGACAGTCCTAAAAACCCACACAAACTAATGAACGAATAATTCCTTTTCTGGAAGATACAAATCGCAATAGAATAACACGTTATGAGATACTTCACTGACATCGCTTACCTTGACCCAGTCCTAGTTCGTCGTGTCTATTTACATACTTGTCTTGTCTGATTTGTGGTAGAAATGGGAATTTGAAGAAAAATTCGGAATTTGATAAACTGTGTGAAATGAAGCAAATAATTTTAAATAAAATAAAAAAGACTTAATCACAGCCGTTTATTTAAATTTGCTTCGTCTTAGTCGCTTAGAAATCATAATCGCAATTATCTTGACGCCATCCGTGGAATTTAATTTTTAATTTAATTTAGTACATTCTGAAAAATGTTACCATTACGCATTATGACTGTGGCAATGTAATTAAATAAATAAATAAATATCATACCCGTATCCCGTATCATTGAGGAGTTTCGGTCGCCATCTGTGGTCTCCTTCATCAGTTCTACTTCACCAAATCATACTTTCTGAATGCAAATACTTGACTTGTCGATGAAAATACCAAAATCGCTATATATACAATATTTGAGCAGTTCCCTCGATTCCTCATGGATCCCATTATCAGGACTGGATTTTGATAAAAATGTGACCAATCTGGAAATCTTTTTCCATACACAAAAAGATTTTTCAAAATCGTTTTATAAATGACGGAGTTCTAAAATATGTTATCAAAGTTTCGGATAAACAAGGGTGTTATGGATATTACATCTCGTATCTGGATACGGATATATAAATAATCTTTGAGAAATAATATTGTACCGGTTTCGGATATAAAATTATTTCGGATTATCCGTTAGTTTCGGTTACATATATTAGTAATGTAATCCCGCAATGACTGACTAGTCAAAGAAATAATAAATAAACAAACACGCAAGTGACGCGCGCGGCTAATGTGTTGGCTCGAGCGGTAGAAAACCCTGTCATAACGTGACGCATCTAGACTCTATCCGGAATTATTCGAAATTTTTATATTGGATTCGGTTACGGTTACGGCTACCGATAGATTTTTATTTCGGATACCCGATAGTTTCGGTTACTCTTACGGTTACTCCTTAACATCCCTACTCGTAAATTATTATCCTATTTTGATCTGAAGTGATTGTCATTCAACGCGTTTAATTTTGTATTTTTATTTTGAATCACTGGGCGATGTGGTCGCAGAGCGACAAAGCCAATTAAAATAAAAACGCTATTTCCGCTTCCTTATTAAATCGCTGTAAAATCTCTTACTATCTTATAATCTTAATATCTATTCCAATATTTGGTATTCTAATATCGTGTTGGATAGTTGGAAGTTGGAAGAAAAAAAGAATAAAAAGAAAACGACAGTCTGTAACTCCTTACGATATAATCATTACGCAAATGTAAAACTTGTCTTATAATTTTAAACTTTACGATATGTTTCTATACTCCAAATGAGGAAACTCGTTGAATATATTCGTATGTCTCGTGACGACGACGTATCGTGTCGGCAAAAGCGACTGTCATTTACGCATTCAGTAAGTAATGCCTTTGCGGCCCGTGGCTCCGCTAAAGATTGTTTTAAAATCCCGTTTGAACCAGTTGTGGGACCTCGCCTAACTAGTGACAATTCGGAACAGGACTTGTCTTGCCCCAAATGTAGCATCGTAATTGAACACTCCCACTTAGCTTTTATTAACCCCGCATTGCTATCTTTAGACAGAGATTGCGACTAAAGAACTGCTTTTTTATTGCTTGACAACCAAGGTACTTAGGTTCTAGACATGGTGTTGCGATTGCCAACTATATAACAAATTACAAGTGCGTGTCGTGATGTGCTCATAGTAGAACTCCCTTTTAAAAAAAAAAATCTTTTTACATGCCATTTTGGCGTAAAGAACTACAAACTAGTTTTTGCGGTTTTCCGGAACATTAGTTTGACTGCACATACTTGGACGGCTATGTCATGATGATAATGTTTACGATAATTAATTAATTAAGTAATTTCAGTTTGCTTACCAGTTGGCACTAGATATTTTTTTGATTTAATCGAAGAATAGAAATAAAAAAATGTAATTGGCCCCTTGGCACTCAAATATTTCAAAAAAGGGACATAATTTTATCATTTTATAAGATACCTCATTACGGCCTTGAATACTCTTTTTACAAAATGCATACATGAATGAATGAAATGAATACTGCCTACAAACAGCTATGCAGTTTGGCAGAATCAGAAAAAATGTATGTTTATTTATGGAGATATAAATAAAAAAACTACATACATCCCAGTTAAATGTCAAGTTACATAAAAATGCGGCTTCTCATAGGTGGCCTGGACGCGTATAGGTATCTATTGCTTTCCATTCGCTGTGCGTCCCCCACTCAGAAAATCAAAGGTCACCCAGGAAGAAGCGAGTAAGGGACGGTTTTCTAATGGCCCTTACTTTTCAAAAATGTACTCTGTTCTCCTGGAGGTTACGAAATCGATAACCAGTTTTAGCCACTGCTAAAATTCGACTTCTGTACGTCTCCCAAGAAGAAAACTCATAAAGCGCATAATCGGAAACGGCTGAACAGAATTTCTCGAATTATAGCTAAGAACGCTCTCGATCAAGTCAAACAAACAATCAAGTATATCAAAATCGGTTAATCCATTTACACGATTTTTTATACGACGCCACACATAGATACACAGATAATACACAATCAATTTAGAAGCACTTCAAAGGTTTTTAAAAACTAAAATTAAATCTAGGCGTTTGAAGGCTATATTAATGACCAATAAATATGAAAGCTAGCTTAAGTCTGTGGGTACAAGACAGTTGGGTCCCGGGAACCTTACTCAGCATTACAGATGACCTGGTGACCAAGCCGTCTCTACTCTAACAAAGAAGGGCGAGGTAGATGCATACTAATTAGTGGTGCTCAAATACTCAAACTCAGAGGAGTTTTTCTCGCTACAATCGTATTTAAATGAAGGGTAATTCAGGATTGTATTGTTTGTTTCAGAAACTGCCCTATCCAAAATCTGTCGGATTCATTGTCACAAATGAATTCTGTGAAAGATTTTCTTATTACGGGATGCGAGGTAAGATTATTTCATGTTTTTTTTAATGCAATAAGCTTTTAAACAAAGAATAAACAAAACTGAGAAGGATTTGTTAAGTAAGCGCTGTAAAACTTTTTTAATATACACAAAATAATTAATGTTTAATTGTTTAATGTCAAAGAGGTGAATAGCCGGCTATATTCGGAAAACAGGGATATATGCAACTGGGTTCGCGGAGGATAGTCTGTCGTCTCTGCACGATGCACGGTGCTTTAGGCTACATTATTAGGAAAATCAACATTGAGAAATTATAATGTTTTAGCTTTATCTAGAAGAATAAGTAGTTGTAGTCTATTTAGTTAACAAGGGCTCTTGCCCAGTAGACAAGGGGTACATATTGAAGTATATAAGTATTACTAGATGATGCCCGCGACTTCGTACGCGATGAAGCTCGGCCTTCGGCCTCGCTAAAATCTCCATATGACCCTTGTCCCAGCAATTACGAACACAAAAAAAAAACATCAAAATTGGTCAAGGCCTTTTTGAGTTTTAGAGAGACTGACGGACGTTTTTCATTTTTATATATATATAGATAATAAATACGTTCAAAATATGTAAGTTTGAAATCAATAACTTCAAAATACCGAATGGTTCCAAAAACAGTTGAATGTCATAAGTTATAAGACAATACGGAAACTAAAAATTTATAACTTTACTGCCAATATACATAACATTCTATACAAATAATGGTAAGAAAAAATACATATACATATATACAGGGTTATAATGAAAGGGTATGCTAAGCCGAAAAGGGCTCATAGTACTCATCATTACGAACAACTTTTACTATGGGACCAACACTGAAATAGAGAAAAAAATATAAGCTGTTCCATAGAACAATGTCAATGACACTCGACAAAATGTATGGAACGGCTGTTTTTCTCTCTCTCGATTTTAGGTTTGGTCCCATAGTAAAAGTTGTTCATAATCATAGGTACTATGAGCCCCTTTCAGCTTAGCATACCTTTTATTTATAACCCTGTATAAGATAAAATATTTATCTACACATCTCATTTAAAGTTTACAAATTATCGATTACGCATGAAGGTAAGTAATTAAAATAGAAGGAAACTCGTACTATTACCTTGTAATTAAAATACTCCTATGACAGTAAACAAGTCCTAACTACGTTATTAGTAGCTAGATTAGATAGGTAAATATGGACACCATCATTATAATTGCTTACTGAAAATGATCAAACCAACAGTTAAATAACTAGTCCTTCACGCTCACGGATCAGCCTGATATCCAGGACAGAGATCGCTAGAAGTAATATTACGTCAAACCAAACAAAGCAAAAAAAAAAAAACTGTTGAAAAACCACAGAAGTGTGAGAAACAAATGCTAAACCTATACTATATTTATTCTAATGATTTTGATCGCTGGCGGCTTTGTGACAGAAATTGCCGGTTTTGAAAAGCTGTGAAGGTTAATCATGGAGCAAATTGCAATGAAAGTGATAGATGACTTATTCAGATTACTTATTTCAGACTTATGATAGATGACTGATTTCAGATATTATAACTTATAGAGACATGGCATAATGATATCACATAATGATACCACACAAAATAAATAAACAAAAAAAAAAAAAACCGCTTGTGTCCGGCACGAGGCGAATAAAATGTAGCTACGAGATATTTTTTCCATTGTCAATTTCGAAATGGTTTTCGATGTATTTAATGCTTTTGATAAATGACCATTCCTAATGCATTCCTTCACTCTTTATCGTCGAGAATCGGGTACATCGGTTCTGCTCTAAGTGTGTCAGTCTTACCGACGTTTATCGTTATCGATGTATTTATGTTATGTTAACACATCTAGAATCTATCTATTATTATCTAGAGGTGTAGTTACATATTCACTATACGGGTTGTTCTAATGAACGACGGGCACATTCTAGGGTATCAATATATACTCATAATATTATGAACAACTTTTACTATGGGGCCAACTCTAAACTCACGAAAAAGAAACAGCTGTTCCATAGAAAAATCACCCTTGACGAAATGTATGAAACATGTGATTTTATTTTTCTCCATTTTCTTTTTGATCCCGTAGTAAAAGTTATTTATAATGACGAGTTCAATAATGTCCTACATCCTAGAATATGCCCGTCGTTCATCAAAACACCCAGTATAATATATGTATACCTAGTATGAAGCAATAATTTCTATCAAATATGATAATAGTCGCACTTATAGGTAAAGAAATGTAAAAATTGTAAAACATTGTAAATGGAAACAACACAAATGAATAATTAAAAAAAAAATTATACATATAGTTACATTAAAAAAAAAACACTCTTTTAACAGTGAATGTTGTAAACACCGTTTATGGTATACATAGCAGAACGGTATCAGATTAAAAAAGTGCTACCCCATAGTTAATAATTAATACGTATACTGTTGGTGTTTCAATAAATAAATAAAAAGTATAAAATAAATTTACCAAAACGCGAGGTTAACTAGCTCATCAAGATTCCAATATCTGTAATGATTATTTGGTAATGGTTCTCTTTTACTAATAACCTATACCTAAATATTCCTTAGAAAATACGCATACCTAGCGAAGATTCCATATATGTCATAAATTGTACGAAAGACACTGTCCGTGGCATGGGTATCTTTATATTACGACAGAAATGCTCCTGATAACAAATACTTGAGTTTCTATCTAGGCTGAAGAAAGATTAGCTCTTCTTTATCTATAAAATATTCGCTTTCACGATTCTTGATAAGAGTTTGGTTACAGAGATGTGGTTATGATATTTGTGTGTGAACCAGGTGAAAAATACCACTTGATATTGTCTAGCAAATCGCACACACACTCGTATAAAAACTGTGGTACTATTTCCCTAAAGTTTTAAAATAGCTACCATTCAGAAACTGTATCTATAGACGTGATTAACTTTTAGACAGATTTGATATTCCTTCAAAGGCACAATGGCACAATCGCAATCAACCATTTAATTACAGATCAATAAAACCAAAGATGTACCGCACGGCACATCTATTTACTGGTATGGAGGTGAAATAAATATACCATGGATCTTATGATGCTTCGTCTAAGAAATATACTATCATAGATGAATGTATACTAGCGTATAGATAGCCATCTGACGATCTTTTGGCACAACGACGACATCTCTTTCCCAATCTCCGAACTACGAACTCATGCAGCATGCTATTACGCATACGCACACATAGACATGTATGCATGTGAGCTCATTCAAATATACATTCAACTTTGAGTTTGTTCAAATTAACTTAACCCACAGAAGTAGCGCTGTTGACGCATGCGACATGTATATACAGCATTTAAAAATGTTGATTGAAATAACTTGATAAACACTATCCCTAAAATCCCTAAAAAAAACTGTGGTACAAGTTAATCTGAACAAACTCTAGGAAATATTACGATCGGCAGATAAAAATATGGTAAGCCTAAGCAGAATGTAGAACGGAGTGATCGTCGTCGTTGTAGTGAAATGCAAACAAAATTATATTATGATACATTCCTCTATATTTTTGAGTAAGCTATTAACACACACATATTATATTATATTACACACTAAACATGCATATTGAAAATATTAATTTAACCCTAAGTATTAATTACCTCTATATTGCACTCAATTTATAATTAATTACACATTTGTTTTACAGCAAATATTGCTTACTTGCAAGTCTCATCACATAGTAACATTAAAAAAACCGACATAAAATAGTAAGGAAAAAATTAAGGGTCCGATCTCCTTACAAAATATAACTTTCTTTCGACATGTATGTTTTTGCTCTATAGTAATACATTAAGAGCCGGCTCGCCTGATTCCGCTATCTCATTCGCAATTTTTAAGGTTCCACAAGGAACCCTTATAAGTTCGTCATGTCCGTCTGTCTGTCTGTCTGAATCCTTTACAGCCTTATAACTTACAAAGTTATAAACTTACATGCATGAAATTTTGCACGACGATAGTCTAAGTATAGACGTATAGTTTCAAAAAATAAAAAGAACTTTTTTTTTGTAAAATAAGGTTAGCTCCCATACAAATAAAGAGGGGGTAAAAAAAAATATTCGCTGCACCCCATCATGTTGGGTGTCGTTGAACAGGTCTTTGCAAGGCGACAATTTTGATAGAATAAAAAAATCATAAATTTATGTTAATGGGGTGGCTGTCATACATGTAAAGTGGGGATTAAAAAAAAACTCACCTGTCCCCCGCATGTGGGGTATCATTAAATAGGGCCTTTAAAATGGTGTTAAGTTTCGCTGTACTTTTTTTTTATCAGACGTATCGCTTGCGAAATATGGGCCGACCAAGTTGCTTACAAATCCCCCGCCCCCCCCGCCATTTCTAAACTATGCATCTCAAAAACTTGTTATTTTCCATATTAGAATATCTTAAAAATACCTTTGCCAATATTTATAATATTAGTGTGATAGTGCAAACTATAGTATTGTATAACATAAACAATACTATAGATTACAACAACAATATTTTTCTATTAAAATTTTTATAATATTAATGTATTTATTTATTTAAGCCTTTACTTCTTGAAGCTATTACAGGGTTATTGGTAACTATCGCAAATCTATTAGGCATGTAGCATGTTCCCTACATCATTCTTAACAACTTTTGTACTATGACTTTTTACAAAACTTAGTAAATTCATCAAAAACAATTTTAAAAGTTTATATGGAAAAAAAACACCTTGTATTTTTTTGGCGCAATTCTCAGCTCCTATGCTTCAACCTAGACTCCACGTTCCTCCTCATTTAACACCGCGGGCTTATCCTCTAACTTTGAAACGTTCGTGATTCTGATTGCGAGAGCATGCCATCTCGCTCGTACCAACTTAGTTGCACTATGCGAGCGTTGGTGCGTTGCGCAACTCTCGCTGTCGCTTTCAGAGTTACGGGATAAGCCCACTGCTCATTTGGAGCCCTAGTTTAAAAACATTTTTGTTTTTATTTTGGGAGAAAAAAAATACGAATTATTAAGTTATGGAACAAAAGTTGTTAGGTATGATGTAGGTTACAACGTGCCTACAAGAGGTTTTGAGTTAGTTACCAATAATGTACATTTACTACTTATCTTACAACTCTCTCTATTGGAGTGCTTCGCAGGCCGTGCCTTATCCGAGACCTTAGGAGAGGAGATAGATCTTGGACTAGTTGTACCTGTAGATAAGTCAGAAATAAAATAAGTAAGAATCTAATATCATACAGGAACGTCTGAGGAATTCGAATCAACGCCGACATGGAACATAATATAAACAATAGTATGACTTACTTTCATGAATAATAATAGCATTTGTTGCTAGGCATGCTGTTGGTTGCTGGTGAGGCTCATCTACAATCTGAGGTTCGGATTCATTATTTGTTCTTGCATCTCTTGTAGCGGCTGCAAATAACTTACAAATATTACAAAAATATTTAGGTAATAATTATAAAAAGAGTAATGGGCTGTGTTATTTTAATAGTTTATTTTATTTAATGTTAACTACAAAAAGTAATTTTAAACTTATATAATACTGAATATTTACCTGAAAGATGCAATGTAGGGATAGCCAATTTGCACAACCTGTTTTTTTGGTAATGATAAAAAAATTCAAAATGGAATCGACATATTTTTCTGTTCTTGTATACATAATCGTCATCTTCTCCAACAATTTCGGCGTTTGTCCGTGCACAGTCGGTCGCAGGGTTTGGAAAAGAATGTAGCGCCCCACCTGTAAATATTATTTTTATAAGATTTATTTCTTTGTAGTTTACTAGTATGAACCAAGAAAATCGCTAGCTGTCCCCTGCTAAGAAATGTGATGGACCCATACATTGAATTTACTAAGAAAGTAAGTAAGTAAGAACAAAATAGTACTAAAAATTATATACTTGAACCTCACGTTAAGGAACGAAGTCGAGCTAAGTCCAATGTAATCTTACCTTCAGCATATGATTTCTTGCATGTGGAAATACAGCATTTTGTTTGAGGCATATTTTTTATCAAATTTCAAACAAATTTTTCCAGGTTGAAATTGAAAACTGGTGAAAATTTTTTCAAACAATGACAATTTTATTGTTCTTTGGCTAAAATTTGAATTTGACCGTTTCGAAACGCAGCGTATTGCCACTTTCGCCCTAAAAGACTAGATCTAGCCCTTTTAACAGTGGAAGAACCTGATTTTCATTGCAATCTAGTCCTTTTCGGCTCTTGATAAAATGATTCACAACAATAGGAAAATAACAATTAACAAAACAGTTACTGAAATTGTTTTTTGAAGTTTTGTTTTAAAAAAGATAGATAGATAGATAAATAAATCTTTATTATAAAATAAATAAATAAGAAAGAAAATAAAGATCTTTGAAATGTTTGATCTTTTATCATTTTTTTTTAAATGTTACAGTAGTTCCTTTAAAAATAACGAGAGTTGCGCGAGCGGGACCACGCATAGTGCGACTAAATTGGTACGAGCGAGATGGCTTGCTCTCGCAATCAGAATCACGAACGTTTCAAAGCTAGAGGATAAGCCCGCAGATTGCAGTTCTAGCCGTTATTAGCTTCCTTTATAGCCAGTCTTCAAAAAGTAAGGTGGCAACACTGACGCAGCCTAAATGACGGTTCTTTGCTTGGACGAAAAAACCTCTCATAATATGACAAGACAATTCCGTTGCATTCGTAATAAATAAATAACATGGAATTAACATCTTGTAAATTTATATATTGTTTTAATAATAACTAAGTAGGAACTTTATCCTTTTTAACTGTAAGTATTTGTAAAGTACTCTAATAAACTTAAACTAATATCCATAATTATTATTTTATGTTTGGTAAACGCACTTTTTCAATCAAATAGATATCGTTGCAGGAGATAGATAGTGTTGACATAGCAAATTTTGCAAATGTATGGATGACAACATAGCATGTATACTATAGCGGCAAATTAAACTGTCTTTTAATACACAGCGATTGACAACTAAACATCATTTTAGAAAACAGACAAATCTCTTCTGCTCTCACTGTCAAATTTACATAAAAAAGGTTTTTATTACACAAGCAAAGGTGCTTTGCGAGATTTAGCGTTTCTGTCCTGCACAATAATTAATCCAAAATAATGACAACAGTATCCCCGATACTGTTAGTATGTATATATAAATGTATAACTTTAAAAATATACAAATATGCGTTTGAAATAGAACAAAAATTAGCTTTGTGTTCCTAACAATCCAAATACATTACCCTCTTTTTTGGGCAGTCGGGTATAAAGCCTTATTTAAAAGTAAAAAAAGCCTCGACCTTCGAAACCTTTTAACAACTCGACTTTATTTATCTGCCACTATTTATCTTTACTTTTTTATTTATCTGCCAAAAACTCTTCAACATCGATTTAAGTACGAATTTTATTTATGTTTTAAATTCGGGAGAGGTTATTTTGGAACTGGTACTTTTTGTTATCTTTATGCGGTTTAAAGTTATAACGAAAGATTTCATTGCCACTCTCTATCTTCCATCTCTTCTTGTTTTATATAGGTTCCAAAACAAGTGTGTTAAAATAGTTAAAAAAATGTTATGCAATAACAAGTGCAAGGCAAGACGAGGCCGCGCGCGTGTCTCGCTGAGCATTCCTTGATAAAGGTCACCGAATGTGATCGAAACTATAGTCGGAATAACCGACTCAATTTAACGTGAGTATACCCGTTTTATTAAAACAAAATGTATCAAAACCACGTCAGTTTTCATAGTAAAATGTTATGAAATATTTATTTTGGGTCAACGATTATTTATCTACTAAAATATAACATCTAAATTTAAGAAAATAAGCTTAAACTACAACCAAAATTGAAATAAATATTTAAATAAATTACATCTACATTGTTAAACACTACAAATAAAACTCCGCATTTAGGTCGCTGTACGCGGGTAAGGTGCCCAAAAGCTGGCGACATTACCCTGTTGAATGACCAAACTTTTTAGCCAAAATAAGCGCCAGCTCTTTGGTCACCCGTAACTTTGACAAGGCGCCTGTACAGATCCTTTATCAAACTCCGAGCGGCTGTAAATACAAATAGCTACTTCTAAATAAGTTTTAAGTTACTAACTTTCTTCTCGACAACATTGACGTTTCCTAAACTACGTTTTATTTTCAGCAATTCTCGCCCTGTACCTACGAGACAAACTGGGATACTCAGACGATGGCGCTACTGTCATCTACCATGTGTTCACAATGTTTGCTTATTTCTTTCCGCTGTTGGGAGCCATGATAGCAGACGGATGGCTAGGACGATTTAGGTAAACTATTCATTATTGTACACATACTTAACTCGTATTTAACTTTAAAATTACCATTTTAGCATTTGCAGAAGGCAAAAAATCATCGTCATCATCATCAGGCAAAAGAAGTCCACTGAACGAAGGTCGCCCATAAGAAAAGGGGGAGTGCCATAATGCCCACGCATGGCATGCGGCTCGGGTTCGCAAACGCTCACCTTTTACTAAGAGGACGCTGCCCGAGTTTTAGGACATGAATAATAATTTTCAGTTCTTACACCGTTATTAGGCTTGTCGCTAGAAGTAATAATTTTGCTCTAAATCTGTATCTAGCATGTAACCTATTATAAATCGAAAATACGACATTTAGTGGCGGCAGCACTGCTGCGTGCAGCGGTGTTCGGAATCATACAAAAGATGGACCTTAATGTCCATCATACAAAGCTAGCTGACTAGTAGTTCTGCGAACAGTAGACCTCGCTAGCACAAACTTTTTTGCAAAACCTCAATTCTACAGTTTCAATCTAGACAGCCGTTTGACCGAATTTGTTCATATTCGAAATTATTGTTTAAATGTTTCTGCCAAATATTAATATCAAAATCGGTCGGTAAATGGCGCCGTAAGCCCCCCTTTTTGGGGGAAATATTACCAAAAACGAATCCAACCAAAAATAGCCGACGACAAAAAAAACTATAAAATTGTGAAACCTGCACACCAAATTTCATCAATATAAGTTGAAAAATATATCACCTGTACGCGAGTACCAACATACGGACAGACGGAAACAAATTTTGCCAGCTTTCGCAAAATTCTGTTTTAGCAGAGACTTCGTTCGCTTCGCTCACTCGGTCAGTATTATTAAAAGTATTAACTCAATCAGCTTGACATATTCGTTGCCAATTAAGCCTCATGGTCTTATGGCCTCATGGTCTTATGGCCTCATGGTCTTATGGCCTCATGGTCATGGGTAATCACTATTCCCAGTCACACACCCGACTATTAGTGATGTAATAGGTAAGTATAAATGCACTTTTTTTTAAATTTTATTTTTTATTTTATTCATTACATTCATCGTTAGTTTATTTTAGGCATTAAGGGTTTTTAAATACATATATATTTTCTATTACCTGCTGTAAAAGATAAAAATTATAATAATTACGTTATTACTTTTTGTATTTGTATTTCTCAATAACCAACAAGAGATCGTGGATCACAGAATACTCGATAAAAAGTAAACAGAACATCACTGGGGTTAGGCCACGGGGAATAATGATTCCCATGACACACCAGGGCCCCTATTCGGAAAAATGACATTTTTATCTCTCTCTCACTCACTCCCATTAAATTTTAAATTAGAGAGACAGTCACAGAGATAATCTCGAGCGCACAGGAATAGGGTCCCTGGCAGTTTCTTTTTGGCGGTGTTTCATAGGGAATGAATGGTTTAGATTCTGGAAATAAGGTTTTTGTGACCCTTGCATATCGCAGTCGCAATTCTGCTCATAGCTTGTTAGTGTGGTATCTAGTCCGAGATCTGGGATCTCTAATTACGTCATATTTTTAACTGCTACGATGTAAAGTTTGCCAGAAACAACCTTGGTTTTATTGTGGTTTGATTTCTTACATGCGCGCCGTATCGCCGAGTTTAAACTTAGGTACCTACGTAATATGTACATATTATATTATACACGGTAAGAGGAAACACAGAGGATTTACAACAGGAAACATTTTTACTTCTATATTATTTTCTGTTTGTATATACATCGAAATGAATAAAAGCATTTTTTAGAAACAAAAAATGGCCGTCATTGTTACTGTATTTTTTACCTAAAAAGAATCTTTCCTCTTTTGTCGTAACCAGTTACAAACTAATAAACATTGAACAGGATAATGCAATATAATTTTATAATAGTATTAAAGCAGCGCAGATATCAGTAAAAACTCATTTTTGTTGCCATTTTACCAAAATGTCACTTGTTCCGAGGGGCGCTGGAAGGGGAAAACTTACATAGTATGCTAAAAAGAGGCGTAAGATGAACTGATTCGAGTTGCAAAATTATTTCCCTGATTTAAAGCAAACTTGAAGTCGTTTAGTCTTCCTAACGCTTGGCATATATATGTATATGATTCAGCACAATACTTTTCTTTATAAGTGATACGACATTTCATGAAACGTTGTCGTCGTGCCAATTCAGTATCTAGAAAAGAACTATAATCACCCTTCAGTGACTATATTTTGTTGGACATGTTTGGTGTTTTATAAAGGTTTTTTATTTGCGTAATATTTCAGAACAATCGTCTATCTGTCGCTGGTGTATGCAGCAGGCAGCATCCTCATTTCACTAACAGCTATGCCGCCAGTGAAATTGCCGTCGCTGTAAGTGTATTATTATAATTTGTATCATAATTCGTCTTACCAGACAAACTTTCACCGCTTACAATGTTTATGAAATAATCGTATTTACTATTCAATTTATCGTAGAAGATATTATCAAAAATCCATCAATACTGTCGTTAGCCTGAACAACGCGATTATTAAAATTGTTTCATCAAAACAAAATTTCGAAAATCAAATTGAAAACAAATGATCGAGGATTGGTTAAAAGCTCACGTAGTCCTGTTCTGTAATGTTTTCCGAGCTTTCTTTACTAAGTACGAAATAATTATCAAGATATAAAACATTATGCAGGGATCAACTCACCAATCCTCCATCAAAGTATTCAGTGCGGTACCAAAACTATATAGGCATACTATGCAAGCTAGTTTTCTTTGTAAAATCGAAAATATAATAATTTGTAATCAATTTAGTTTGCAATGCATTACGACGTCCAAATATAGGATTTTGAATCGTGTAATATTTTCAGAGAGTTCACTATCATAGCGCTACTATTGATAGCTTTCGGCACCGGTGGGATAAAGCCTTGCGTGTCTGCGTTCGGAGGAGATCAATTCAAGTTGCCGGAACAGGAGAAGTTCCTCGGTTACTTCTTTTCGTTGTTTTATTTCGCTATCAACGCCGGCAGTCTTATCTCCACTTTCCTGACGCCAATCTTGAGAGCGGATGTGCACTGTTTCGGAGATAATGATTGCTATTCTCTGGCGTTTGGCGTGCCGGGAGTACTTATGATAATTTCTATATGTAAGTTAAAAAAATCAGATCTATAAATTTTTATTGATATTTAAAATAATAAACAAAGTCACAAAAATGCGTAACAATTACCGTTTATTTTGGCGGCCTAAGAGAGTGGAAGTGATCCTCCAGATTACCGTAACCTCAGACGGTATATTATTATACCGTCTGGTATATTATAAATAACGGTATATAATTACCAAAATTGAACTGGTATTTATGTTGTCAGTAACAAGTAGTAACTACTTACGTTTGCAGTGTGCTTCTTGGCGGGAAGAAGATTATACGTTATCAAAAAACCTGCGGGAAACGTGCTAGGCAAAGTTTCCACGTGTGTCGGTGTAAGTATCTCCAAAATCTAATTACATATCTCCATATTATGTTTTTACATAATATTATTGCATTATTATTATTATTTTATTGCATTTGATTTTGTCCAACAAGTCTCATGGTCCACCAAGTCTTATCTACAGAATTATCTAAAGACTCCGCCCGTTGATCGCCTTATGTAAGTAAACATTTGTTTGCCGCATGACAACAATAATAAGGGTTGTATGGAATGTAAAGCTTGAGGAAGGACTATGCTCTCAATTTTCTAATTTTTTTTTGCATGAACGTAAAGCCAACTGTATGGCTTTCCAGAGAAACAACTTGAAACGTTATAATTGTACATTGCATCTGCCATTATAGGGATTAGTTTTATTAAAAACGAACCCACGACAATTTAACAATTCAATTTTGACTTCCGCATGGCAGACATGAATGAAAACTTACTTAATTTTTTTAAATACAGTTTGTGCAAATATAAATATTCAAACATACTTTATATGTATAAGATAAGATTTATAAAGTGCGATGCCAATTTTCTCGATACCGTTGAAAAACTTGTTTATTTTATAATTAAATAAAAAGTGAGCGATAAAATAAATCAACATCACAATAGCTGATGACGCAAACACTTCAACAGATACACCGCTCACTTTAGTGGTAATATTTTAGCACAGGGACATCGTATTGAGCAATTAACAATCGGCAACTAAGAATCTGCTCAAACTGTGTCATGATTTAGTTTTGAAGCGACACGATACGTATTATCCACCAAATTAACCCAAGAGTATGTCAAGCTTACCTGTAGGTGGTCCTACCAGCATTCGTAATGTGAACTGGGATTCAAGTGAGGCTGCCAAACCGTCAGTTGCTTGGCAACAGATTTTCAAATATGGGAGTGGTAGCTACCGTAGCTCCAATCAGGGGCGTATTTTAAGAATCAGCACCCCGGGCCTGTAAGGTTTGCCGCCCCATAAATTAACGGAAAAAGCAATAACTTTTAATTCGACTGCTCGCGCATATATGGGCATAAAAAGTTTATTTTCTACATATTATATATAATTTTATTTTAATATTACTCCAGTATGGTAAATATTATAACAGCCTTGAAATAATTAATTTCAAATAAGAATGCAAAAAATCTCGCGGTGCGCCTTACGCCGCGCCGCCTCCTTACATCCTGCCGCCCCGGGCCATGGCCCTTTTGGCCTAAGGGTGAATACGCCCCTGGCTCCAATACTCTCCATATGGTACCTATGGTATGGCATAGGTAAAAGTCCTCAGTTCCTCACCCTCATAATATCGTACCCTCCTTAAGGTATTATTTTAAACCAGAACAAGGAATTATTTTCCATTTTTTCTAATCACTGAACTTGTGGTAAAATAATCTCAGTATAAAAAACAGACTGATGAACATTTGGCGTTTTTGTAACTAAAATTTGTTTTGTTTAAAGATCAATAACAAGTAAAAAAAGCCTATACTCAAAATACACATTTAATTTACATGTCATGCTAAATTTAACACTTAATTTAACAGTAGTTTTCTCATCAAACCTATGAAGGTATAGCATAAGAGATTAAAAACATGGCTGTTAACCGAAGGATTTTACGACTTGAAAGAATACTTTAATAATGGTAATGACCATTATCTATTGTTTTATTAGTTTTTGTATTTTAAATACTCTTTTGTTATCTAGTTTTAAATTCATTACAACCTTTTTGTTTTCGATAGTTCCTACTAATGTAAAAATATTTAATTAAGAACATAACTATATCATTAAGTAGGTAAAAATAATATATTGCACACCCGATATGGGAAACTGTCCACTTAATGTCCACTGTTGGAACATTAATCTCTTTTTTAAGAACATCTTTGTACACAGTATAGCAATAAAATAATTCTTATTCTTATGACTATTACTGTCTTACCATAAAAGATTTAAGCACGCTTTAGACATGTGTTGTACTAATGTTTTACAAATTACGTACCTATCACAAATCCGCATTTAGCACTCTGCTAAGGTTAGGGTCTGGTCTAGCCATTGTTTAAATGTATACAGCCTCAAACCCTTGTTTGAAAAGAAAAATAAAACAACGGTTAAATCGGTAAACTTTGACACACTGTCTAGCTAGACAGGTGTCTAACCGTTGCTTTAAATTATTTTTTTGGTTACCTAAACGAGATATTCTGCAAATTTTTAGCACGCAGTTGTCAAATCCTGCAGAAGCAAGGAGAAACGAAAACACTGGCTGGATCATGCTGATGACAAATATGATAAGGATCTTATCGAGGACGTGAAGTCTCTGTTGAGGGTGCTCGTGCTGTTTATACCTCTACCGGTCTTCTGGGCGCTTTTCGATCAACAGGTATGTTAGTTCAGTATTTTTCAGTTCAAGGCTTGCCAAAAAATCGGTATAACCATCAATCAATCAATAAATCAAATCTTTTATTTGCATGTTAATAATGGTGTTATAAATCGTTTTAGTATCACGCTGTATCTAGTCTGCAAATATTGTATGTTATAAAACTGTACTTTAAAATTATATAATATTATTATTATTATATAAATTGTATTAACGATTTTTAAATTCTTTGATGATATAGAAACAGTTGCTAAGAAGTCAGTGAGTCAAAGTATAACAAACACAACAAACACTAAGCATCTTTCCGAAGCAGTTTACCGAAGAATATTACACGAACAACATTTTATTTGGTAACATTCACCTACAAGCACATGTAAGGACACTACAAAATATGTAATAAAATATGTACTGATGTTATTGTACACCCATATTATACAGGGTTCAAGGTGGACGTTCCAGGCCGACCGGATGGACCAAGAAATCGGGAGTTGGACTCTTAAGGCTGACCAGATGCAAGTTCTCAATCCACTGCTGATCCTAGTTTTTATACCCCTGTTCGAAGTGGTAAGGTATTCTTTTTTTTTTCTTTTTATGCCATAGGTGGCAAACAAGCTGACGGGCCGTCTGATGTTAAGCGATCACCGTCGCCTATGGATACCTGTAACACCAGGGGCATCACAGATACGTTGCCGACCTTTAAGGTAAAATACAATTAAAATTAATGTCTTTAAAAGACATTCATTTTAATTGTATTTTATAGGTGATCTAGTATCAGTGTACAATTTATATTTTTCTGGTTTCGCTTTGAGTTGGGGCGACCTTTATTCTCTATAGCACAACCAGAACCTAACGAAAAAAAAAAATGCTTAAAAGTGGCCGAACGAAAAAACAAATGAAGAAAATATTTCTGGGCAAGACATGAAAACAAGAAACACATTCCTTACTCTATTAAAAAGCAGAAAGCGGAATCAATCTCAAATCTAACAGAAAAACTGTTTGCCTTGAACACAATATTACATTTGTAAGTGAACGCTATGGATCTCACGATTTGATTTTAATAGGCACCTACCTAAAATATTATTAATCTACTTTCAAACTAAAGAAAAAAAGGGAGATGGTCTAGAAACGTCAAGGACAAGCAAGCAAGAGAGTGGAAAACACACGAAGTAGGCACTTAAGTAGATATAAAGTATTTAAGTATTTGTTATCTCTTGATGTTTTTACGCGTAACTAATGTAATCTAAATTAATGTTACTTTACTTCATGTATGTAGTTATTATGTCGAATAAATTTTATTCTATATTAGCGCTTTATTGGTGCTCGGTGAGATTGTCGATTTCATAGTGATGATATTATCAGTTCCAACGACTCATTATGATTCGTTGCCACAAAAATTAGAAATTGAAATCAGTTTACAAAAACCACCAAATTTGATGAAGTATTGGCAAGAAAGACACGCGGCACACCTCACTCAGCGTAACAAATGTTATGGTAATGTAAAGTCGTACGACGCGAGCGATGAATTGTTTGAATCTTGTATAGGGATCTTGTTTAGTCGGGCTTGTTTTCATCTACAAAAGATAATTCAAGTAGCTTCAAAAATAAACCTGCGCTCTAAATACGCGCATTCAGGAGCCACAGAGTTCAGGAGATCATCAGATTTTAGCAGCTTTAACAAACTAACCTATGCTATACGAAGAGACTACGTATATTTCAATGCAATAATAATGCAACATTGTTTTCACAGATTCGTCCTTATTGTTTTAATAACTTGATTTTTGACAATAACACATTGTTTCAGGCAATATACCCGTTTATGTATTGGTGCAAACTTATCAGAAAGCCTTTGCATAAAATGATCTGGGGAGGACTTTTTGCGGCCGCTGCCTTTACTATTTCAGGGATCGTAGAACTCAATTTGCTGGTTTGTATTTCTTATCTTTGCTGCCAACTATCAGTAACGCATAGATAACAACACTGAACAGTGTGTGAACTCGTTCCCTTAGGCGCACCATACACCAAAGACACATTCGCGTGCAGTAAGACATATTTTCTGTTACGTGGCACACTTTTTGTGATGAAATGTGGTGTGTTGTCTTTTAGGTATTTTAATTTAGGTCTACGGTAAATGTTTTGTGTGGTGTACAACATTTGTAGTATTGGAGTGTGGTGCGCCATACTAAATAGTATCACATATACTTAACAGACAAGAAGCAAACTTACACATGCATAATTATTATAAGGACCTTGTTTATATGTTGACAAAAGAAAATTACGTGATTTGCAACAAATAAAACGCACACACATTATTATTACAAATTGATAACCTAGCTAGTTAATAACTTGTAATGTTGTATTGTTAAATAATCTATTTAGTACTAGTAGTATTTATATACTTATTAAAATCACAAAATATTATGTCAATAGGTAAAATTGGTAAAATGTTTATTTGCAGCCTACCTACGGCACACCCGTCGTAGAAGGTTACTCGCAGCTGAGAGTGTATAACGGTTACAACTGTAACTTCATCCTTAAGAGTCTCGACCTCGACAACAACGCGACAGGAGAAACTCACATAGGACCCCTGTCGGTGTATGAGCACTTAACCGTAGATGTGTCCCAGTTTGCGAGCGTGCCCTATTCACTTCAAGGAACAGACGGGGATTGCCAAGGCATCGCATACACAGGCACGTTTCATCTAGCGGACAAAACGGCCAACTCGTACTTTATCCACGACAAAGGCGTTTACAACTTCACAGATAACAACGACAAGATAGTCGACGGCGTCAGAATCAGGTGCGGTTTCTTATTTCTAAGTTTCACAACTCGTCGTGTTTTTTGCAATTCTCGTAATACTTGCGATAGATATCGGTCCAAAATGTATACATTCTCTTCTCCGGTTTGGTATCCAATAGTTGTATCACCTTGCCAAGGTGCAAAATGTGATCATCTTTTATAGTAGTCGGCGGCCATGTAACGTTTCCTTTATACGTGCTTGGCGTAGGTTCACCGACCTTTGCGAAATTAGCCCACAACTCCGTCATTTGTTTTATGAATGATTTGTCTTTAGTTTCTTCGCGGTTTACTTTTACGTAATTTTCCCAAATCGGTTCACATCTCATCAGGTAGCATATTTCATCACCGCTCGCTGCACCACGGACTTTTAGGTTCACTCCTGCGATCGAACTGGCCTTCACAGCATTCAAGTTACCATTAAAATTAAACTTATAAACGAACATTTTACTGTGGTTTAGTTGCAAATAGCGCTGAATAAAGTGATAAATCGGATACTTGCTTAAATCAGACACATATCTTAAGAAGCTATCAATAGATTTCTCCGATATACCTGCTTTGAAATAGCCCTTTTTTATATATTCGGCGACTTCACTGTACATTTGTGATGTGTGTTTATGTTTGCATCCGGTTAAAAAAGGAACCATGTACTTAAATTGCGCAGCGAAACGTTTCAGATGATTTGGGTTTCTCAAAAACGGAATAACTTCTGATATACTTTCTTGACTGGTGAATCCTATTAATATAGGTTTGACTTCAGTATTAGATTTTTGCAAATATTCTTCAGGATGTCTTATTAGCAGAGCTTTGTTCGATTCTTTTTCTAGAATAGGTAAAAATGGAATCAAATTTCTTTGTGTATTGATTATATCTATACTATTATACATTTTTTTCGAATCTTCCACAATAGCTTTCGTGGGCGCTGCTAATATACTTTTGTATCCTTTTGATTTGAGTTTTGCTTCCAGTGTGCTTTTCTCCAAAATATGATCTCCTTGAAATAAAGACGATGAAAGCATACCGCCGCTCTGTAATATTAATTTAGCAAAAAGCTTGCTATGTTTTGTTGTCAGTAATAAAGCTAGGTATGTAGCGGCACTACCACTTCCCATTACAATAATATTACTCTTATCGCCACCGAACTGTCTAATGTTTTTTTTTATCCATTTCAATGACATAGCAATATCCTTTAATCCCATATTTGCATGCGAGTCTGTTTCGTTCAACTTCAAAAACCCAAAAACTCCTATCCTATGTGTAACCGTAATAAAGATCACATCATTGTCTATAAAAAAATCAGGTCCATATATGTGGCTGAAACTTGCGAAAAACGCGTATCCATGAACCCAAACCAGTACAGCCTTTGGTTTAGAACCCCTTTTAGGACGGGATGGAGTAAAAATGTTAAGTCGAAGACAGTCTTCGTTTCCATACAAGCCATGCTTGTGAACAACATGAGCCTGTGCACACGCTCCATGGAATTCCGTTCTAGCATCGAAAGGTTCCTCCCATTTCTTTGGTGCTTTAGGATCTTTAAATCTCAGTTTGCCAACAGGCGCTTGGGCGTAAGGAACGCCATAGAACGCGTAATAGAGTCTTCTATCGAATATTGTCTCTAATGGAGCTCCCAACATTTTCCCTTGTTTGACGTTAACTTCTACATCATATGTGTACGCATGAACTAGCGCACAAAATAAAAATACGACCTCTCGACACATTACTCAAAGTGAAATAGTTAATATTTTTTCGCAGAAACTATTCGTCCTCGTTTCTTACTTGTAAACAATGTCCAATTAAAATCTGTCAGCCGTTAAATGTTTATAAACTAAAAATAGAAATGCTCTTGCAATGTACCTTTTTGTAATTTTTTGTATTATACCTGTAAAATTATGAAGTAATGTCAGGACATCTCATCTCCAATTACATCGATAGCTCGCGTAGACATGTTTTAGTAGTGACCCAAAACCGTCGAAAAGAGTAGTATAGAGCAATCACTCAATAGCAGACAACCGTCAAAAAATACTTCCGAAATAAATTCAATCATTTAGTTAACTTTTACTTCTGCAACGCAATAAATTTTTGTTTGATATCTATGAGATTTTCTGAAGTCAAAGTATTTTTCTAGGTTTCTAGTGAACAGCGAGGATGAAACAGAGATTTTGATAATGGATTCAAAAATGAGGGTAAAACTATCGACAAACAGCAGCGATAAGTCACAGTTTACGACATCAAAAGGTTCGGTAGATATGGTAATAAATGGACAGAAAGTACTAAGCGACTTCGCGTTGAAAACCGGTGCAGTCTACACTATTAACGCTTACAATGACACTAGCGGTATATTCGTAAGTATTTTGTGATTTCTTTATCACTTTGACATGTAACATATTCGTGTATGGCTTGAAGCAAAATATGTTGTCTATCCACGTGGTTTAACAATGCCCAAAATTTTTAGAAAGTACTTATTTGTCACTGCATGCCAATTTGTAACTGGCAAAGAGAGAAGGTATGTTTTGTATTAACTTTGATCTACTTTTATGTGGAATGGCGCTCTTTGGAGCCACCCAGATTGTGCTAGCAATAGCTAACGATCAAGATAAGCTATCTATGATGTGTTTTGATATTTTAACGAGACACCCGTTCGTTGATCGAAAATTGAATTTATTTGAGCAATGAAAACAATTTATTTGAATGCAACATACTTATTTGTACTACAGACACGACGAAAAAAATGAAAATTAAGAGAAAATGTAAATCGGTTATTGTCACTCAGTGACTGGGGAGAAATTTACTGCTGTCGTTGTACCTATTTATGCAAACATAATACAACTTACATTACATTTTAGAATACCTACTTTGAAACGCATCTCATCCATCATCATCATCTCTCGCACGAAAAAAACTTGCTATCTACTACTTGCTACTTTACTATCACTATTTGTAAATTGTAACTCACACTTACTATTAATTCATTCAGTATTTAAGAGTGTAATCTCTTGTCGGTAGAGTAATTTCCAGGCTTGACGGTCTTCCGAGTCCTCTCTTTCTTTATAATGGATTTCATTAGTTTACCATGTCGTATAAGGTGGCCACACGTCTTGCCTCTTCTGATCTCTAGATTTGCTAGAAGACTCACTCACGAATTATAAGACTTCGTGGTTTGTTTTTTTTCTTCTGTCCCGTTTATTCCTACCATCCGTAACCTTCTGAGCCATAGCCCACGTCGCACTTCCATACAGTGCAACGGTCTATGTGAACATACTAATGCGTTTTTTTTCTTTCTAAAGTAACGATTCTAAAATGACCACTCCTATTAAATTATAAGAGCGCTTCCCAAATTGATTAAATAAATGAATTGATGAATTAAGTCCACTTCCTGTTGGACTACTGGCAACTGGGAATAATCGGTGAAGTCGACCTCTCTTATTGTTTTTTTTATGAAGTCTTCTGTGTAATCGTCATAATATGATCATTTCCTATCAGTATCACTTCCCATAGATTCCATAATTCTTAAACTGTAACTTAAATTCTTAAACCTTGTGAACGATCGAAAGTACCTGACACGTGCTACACCAGCCTCTCATATCTACTCCTCCCTCACCAAGACTACTCGTGAGGAATTGCCCGCTGATGCTGCTAAAGTATATTATAATAAAGACCCTTTGATGCATATACGATGATGATCGGCGCTAAGAACACTTGTATTATTGTAGTTGGCGAATGCGGTGACGATTACTCCGCCAAACAGCATTCACATCTTGTGGTTGGTGCCACAGTACGTTGTGATGACGATGGGCGAGGTTATGTTCTCTGTCACGGGCCTAGAGTTCTCCTTCACCCAGGCGCCGGCCACCATGAAGTCCGTGCTGCAGTCCGTGTGGCTGCTTACCGTTGCATTCGGAAACCTGCTCGTCGTGCTCATCGTCGAAGGAAACTTCCTGGATGCTCAGGTAATGTTATTTTTCCCAAAAACTTTTTTTTTTTCGTAGCCTTTTTTTTTTCGTAGCCTTTTTTTTTTGTGGCCTCTCTACTTACTTGTTTCTTCTGTCTATCTATATGTCGTGTCTGCTGTACTCTGTTTACTGCGTGCACATATTTTCTGTCATTTTTTTCACAATTGTAGATGCGATTTCCGATGCTTTGCAAAGCTGAATGCATTTTTTCTAAGTCCAGTTCTTTTTGCAGCATCTCCTTCGAACTGAAGACCTCTTATTCTGGTCCCATATTATACTTTTTTTTAAATATATTTTTATTTAGTTGTTGCGGCGGCGGTGATTGAGTCATTGAGTAACTAGTAGTTCGCGGCGTACTGAGACCTCGCGATCCCTACATCTGGACCGATTCAGCTCATATTCGAACAAATTGTATTGAAATGAACTACTTGCCTACAAATTCAACTTCATGAAGATCGGGTCAGCGGTTCGCAAGTTATCATCGGAAAAATATACACACAAACATACATACAAATGCCGTCCCAGTAAACTCTGAGACCTTCGCTTCGCTCGGTCAATTAATCTATAACTAATTAATACATTTTATTAATCCTACTAAAATTATATTATATTGTAAACCTTTTATTAATATTATAAATGCGAAAGTTTGCGCTTGAGTGTGTAAGTATGTAAGTGTCTTTGTCCCATTCAACACAGCAACGGGTCAACGGATTTGGATGGAATTTGGTACGGAGGTAGCTTATACCCTGGATTAACACATAGGCTTATCCCGCCGAAAAATATACTATTCTTATGGTATAGCGCGTGAAACCACAGGGCGCTGCTAGTTAATTATATTTATAAAAATAATTAATTATATCATCATCGGCCGGAAGACGGCCACTGCTGAACATAGGCCTCCCCCTCAGACCGCCACACCGACCGACATTTCGCGAGGTTGTCACAAACAACACAATTCAATTATATAAGTGTATATATAATATATAAAATTAGTACAGTAACTTGTTTCTTTTACAGTGGAAAGAATTTTTCCTGTTTTCTGGACTGATGTTGGTGGATATTCTCATATTCATGGCCATGGCGTTCCGTTACAAGTATGTCGAGTTGCGATCCAGTGAGCCGGACTTGGCGGTCGAAGAGATCAAACTACCTGAAAAGCCCTATTTAGAAGCCAAGTCAAGTTAAAATATAATAATGTATGTTTGTTACCTAAATATAATCATTAAATCTATTATTACCCTATTCTGCTGTTTTATTTTATACTAGCAGCCCGCCCCGGCTTCGCACGGGTATTTAACAAAAAAATAAAAATATGGTAGATGGTATAGATGTTCTGCAAAGTCGTAGTATTAGGTGTTTTTTTTTACATCTTGGGTTACATTATTGGAGTTTTAGTAAGGATCCCTAATTTTTTTGAAAATATAATACAGCCTATGACACCCGGGGATAGTGTAGCTTCCCAACAGCGAAGGAATTTTTCAAATCGGTTCAATAGTTTCGGAGCCTATTCAATGCAAACAATCAAACAAACAAACAATCAAATCTTTCCTCTTTATAATATTGGTATAGATTATACTAATGTGAAAAACTACTGCTTTAATATGAATAGAATTCCTGTAAACTTATAATGTTAAAACATTACATTTATTAAAATTATTCTAGTTAGATACATCATAATAATATAAAACTACAGCTATATTATTATCTAAACTTAAAAGTACAAACTAAAACTAAAACTAGATACAAAATTAAAATAAATACTTTAAATAAATTAAATCTAAAAATTAATTAATTACACTAATTATTAGCCATAAAGTTTAAAAGATAGATAGGGTATTTATATTTCTGAAAAAAAATATGATATTATGTTGATTCAATGTAGGTATACAGATTTCTTTCATCTTGTAATTTTAAGAGGTATAATTAATGGTTTAATGAACGGACGGATCACATTGGCGTCGATTCTGTTGTACTTTTATAAATAGTGAGTTTCGTAAAATTTCCCTCCAAGTGCAATCCTTATGAAGATCAGCGTTTATGAGTAATAGGGGTCGTTGGAGTTATTTGTGTGTATTTCCCACACGAGCAAGGCCGCAATGCACGACTAGTACACACTCGCGGGCCCCAGTGTGACAGCGGTTAGCCCCACTGTCAGGAACATGAGATTAGGGTAACTTTGTATGGTTCTCAAAGTTTAAAAACATTTAGGGAACTATAGAGCGGTGTCATTAAGCACTACGATAAAGAAAATCTACACGAGAAGAATAACATACAAAAAAGTGTACCTCCGAAAAATGACGCTTACGTAAAGCGTGAAGCAAATGTGCAAACCGCTATAAAAGCCGGTGAAAATATGGTTAATATAGAAACATAGTATTGGTATATTATATCCGCTATTTAAGATTAAGTTGAAATTAGATTGCAACATACCATAGCGAGTTTTGCAAATAAAATACAAAATTAATCATTTTACTGGTATTATAAATGCCTATATTTCTAAATGTTGTGATGTATCTTCTGTTGGGGATCTGAGTAGTAAGTGTTTATATTATATAAATATATTATAGGATATTGTGAACCGGACCCCCTGAAACCGTCTTAAGTACATAGCTATACCTAAGTAAAATAAGGCCGAGGTCACTTTACCATTTACATAACAAAATAATGTAACTTATGAATAGCGTAATGGGCACCTTTGCGCCGGGTACAGTTACGGGTGGGTAATTTTTTGTAATTTAATTGACTATATTTGTAAGTGTTATTATTGATTTCTAATTAATTTCTAATTATTATTATTATTATTTGACACAAAATACATTGCAATAATACTTATGAATCTTAAGCAATGTTTTGCTCTTTGTAGAAATATCAACATATACCTGAATAATTTGAGAGCCAGTGGCTCTTGATGAACGACGACTACTTAATAATTGCGTATAACAAACGCTTAAATACAGCAAACAGACAAATACGGGTAGGGGTTTCACAATGGGCGGCTTTGGTTTCCAGGCTATTGACTCAACTAGATTTTACATAGATATAGGTAGAGAGTTAAGACAAAACAGCGTATGTAGCTCTAGTTTCATCTTTTGTTTTAGTTAAATATATTATACATACTAGTTCATGGTAAGGTATTTCAATATGTACTTAGTTGATTGACTCAGGCGTTACTTTGAAGAAATCCATAATTTTCAAACTGAATCTATAATAACCAATTTGTAGTTATTTGTAATTTATTTAATTAGTTTAGGTAGTTGTAGTTTGTATATATTGTGTTGTTTAATTAATGATGGTACTTGAAAAAAAAGTAACATAAAAATATTTGGCAGATTCAATTAAATATTTTCCGCTTTCGCTTCATCAATATCAACATCGTCAATTTTCTTCATGGTTACTAATCGACCAGTCTGTTCCAAGTCGGTGCTAACTTTTTAAACGTTGACGAAATACATAAACACAGCTTACAATTTATAACAAAGCTATTTGGCGACACGGATTAATTAAGTGCAGTCAGAAAAACAGTTTTGGTGGAGGCGTCAGTACGTCACTCGTTCCGGGCACTTGGAGCCGCGTGGCGACGCGTGCCGCAGCGAGCGGGCACGCGCCGCGGCCGCCTTACAAAGCCCCACGTGCAACCACTCCCCGGATAATCTCGCCCGAGCATATGCACGCAAATAAATTAACTAAACAAGAACGTTCTAATAAAAAAACCACGGTTTGCTTAATCTCGTATTCGAAATTAAGACTCATGAGAAATTAATCTCATTGGTTCGATTGGTCAATTTTAAAGGTGCCTTTAACTAGGTCTCTACAACTAATAGATATTGATCAATTTGATCACACTAACATTGGGCCATCAAAGAAAAAATAAAAACTATTTTTTGTGATCCCTAAAAAGTGTTGCTAAAAATAAAATACTGACTACATTTTATAAATACATATCTGCTATATTTATACATTTTAATCAGTTTTCAGTAAACAGTCCAGACTTTAGTAAACAAAACATCGTTTCTTTCTGTTTTTTTTTTTTTTTAAACGGGAGCGGGAAAAATTTAAATACTTATATAGGTAACATGGAACTGAAGTACTTACTTTAAATATTTTAATACCTTAGTACTTGATTACTTCGATACTGGGTTACTGTAGATATAGGTACCTAGATACCTACATTCAGTAAAAAATGATAAAATTTTCTAATAATATGGTTTCAATTTTCTACATCTGCTTTTTTTTGTTTTTTAAAAATATCCAATATATAAAATATATATATTTATTTTATATTGGTGCGAAAAAAATTGATTTGCATATTCGTTTGTTATTGAAGTTTGTTAAACTGAATGATATCTACCTACCTACATCTGCTCGGAATGTTTTGCAAACCACAATCATGTAGCTCTCTCGAGTTTTCACATGTCCAGCTGAAGAGCACTCGGTTAACATAATCTGGTCAAGTCTGCATCGAACAACCCACAACAAAAATGGAAGCTGACAAGAGATCTCACGCGAAAAACTATCAAACGTGTTCATAGGGGGCGTAGCGGCCGCGTGGAGGTCACGTGGCGCTGCTGGTCGACGGGCGCCGCTGCGCGACCCGCGACAAATCAATTACAGGGTCGACTGGGGCCGCGAGTCAGAAACGGAATTAGCACCAAATTATACTTGTCACCAAATTACATGTTTATGGTAAGAGGGTAACTTAGTAATTTACTACAACGATTTCGTTCGCTCAACAACACAAATTATACGCTTTATAAAATAGCAAACAACGCAAGTGTGCTTGTTTCATAAGTGGGTGCAATTTTTCTCACGGCTTCTCCATCACTGTTGTAAATAACTTGTCAGAGACCATGTCGGGCCATGCTTAGTAAGGTTCCGTAGGCGGTTAGGACGTTTGAAGTATTTAACCGCTGTTTCGGCTTATCTCAAAAAGTTATTATCACATGTTGCAGAGAATAATTATAAAAAATATTTTTTATAAGATCTATCAACTTGGAAGATGATAAGTTTCTGAAATGCATACTTTAGAAATTGATGGGGGGACCATATTTCACAAGCGGTACAACCGATGAAAATATTGTGGAGGAGAAGGTCACCTTCATTTTAAAAGACCTATTCAATGATACCCCACAAGTGGGGGACCAGTGAAAACATTTTTTGTATCCCCACTTTCCACGTATGACAGCCATCCATATGACAGACAAATTATGTTTTTTTTTTTTCCAAAATTGGTAACTTTACCTACCTATTCAACAATTTTTTTTTTTTCGATTTCAGAATTGGTCCTATAGTAAAAGTTGTTCATAATGATAAGTACTATAAGGCATTTTCGGGCGGTCACTTGCCGATGGGCCATCCTGTATAAGTATCAATAAGTTCTTTGATTGTCCTTTAATAGGTACTATTTGCCTTGAATTCATTCAAATATTATTTTCTACTTTTTACTTAGTTTGTTTGAAGTCGTTTTTTTTTTTTTTCTCCAAAAAATAATTTAATTTTTTAAACTTGATGAGTATATTGTGCCAATTTTTTTTATTTTAATTTATAACTTTGGAAGTTATAAGCCTAAGTGTAAAGTAACCGGTAAAGGATTTAGACAGACAAACTGATATGAATTTAATTTTACAACTAAGATCATTGGATCTTAGTTGTAAAATTAAATTACATTGTGAGTTGCTATCAAATTGAATAAGGACACTGACTTCACATTAAATTTGTTACTAAACTATGCAAGTCTTCACGCACATGAGTCGCAACATCATCCATGATACGTCCGAAAAATTATAAATGTAAAAGTAAGTATTTTTAATTCGACTGTGTTATGTATTTCGTTTGAGAATTTAGGTGTGTGTATCCGAAAAGCTATAACTTGTGATAAGTGGTGATCTGTGTGGACATAAAGTAGAATAAATTTTGTCAATTATATCTAAATAATACCATCTGTGCGCAGAGTGGCTCGTCTTACAATTTGTCTTTGCCTTACAATCGATATGTACTTAATCGCTTACAAGATTGGGACCACTCGGCGAAAAATCTAATCGTGTCTCCAAAACTTTATTCAATTTGCCACACTAAACTCTGAGTTCCTTGTTTGGTCGGTGAACTACAAACAAATGGCTTACAGTTATTAAGTAACTCAATTTCCCGTTTTGGAGTTATAATGCTGCACAGAATATGTAATATACGACATATTTTTAAGTAAGTTTACTTATTAGTACTTGTTCCCGTGTACTTGCGTATCTGTGTCTTGGTTGGTTGTAATAATAGAAATGGTCTTTTTGGATGAATAAATAAATATTTGATTTGATTTGATGATATATAAATAATAATAAAAATATACCTAAAGATTTCTTCGTATCAGCTCTTAGATGTTCACTACTGGATGAAGCCTTCTTCTACTGAGGGAGTGGTTGCCATAACCTCCACACTTGGAGATGGGCTTCAGATTTCTTGGCGCATAAATAACAGCGATGAATGGGGATAATTTGTAGATGTGCTGTACCTACACATAGCTACTCGTAGCTTAGCGAATGTATAGTAGAAAGGTGTCTCCACACGCGCCTGATCTGATTTATTCGAAAAGGATGGCTAGAATGAATTTCACAGGAGTAAAAGAAACAATCTATTAACGTAGTAGTTTAGTCCAACACAATGTATGTCTAGCTATCCTCTACACAAAAATCAGATCATTGCCGTGTCCTGCCAATGACGTCCCGCGCCCCGCGGAGGTTAGCAGCCAAGCGTGCGTTTTATGGGACCAGAGACCTGTCACGGACAGCCACCCCCGCCTGTGCTATAGGTTTATCGCGGTGTGTTTCTGACACACCCATTTTAAAACACCGATTTGGCGAAAACGGACGTATATCATTATTTACGCAGACTTACAAAATAAATAAATAAATGTTCTTTTGAAAAAGCATTGCAATCATCCTGCTTACGCTTTGATACGGCGCTTACTCTAGTAACTTGGCGTCTTTTTACCTGACTGCCCAAGATGGAGGGTAATGTTTTGGGGAGAATGTATGTATGTTTGTGTGTTCCTATAGGACCTCCTGTAGCGTAAACGGCTTGACCGATTTTGTCGAGTGAGGTGACGAGTTACGTTGGATTCTTCCTAACATTCGGAGTGAGTTTTTATACTATTTTATATCTCTACCTATTTAAGTCCTTTACCAGGCGCTATACGACAAATGCACGGATGCAAATTAAATCAACATTCTGTATATATCTGTAAATCTTAAGGCGAGGTCTAAGCGCAAAAACTACAAAAAGTAGTATTTTGAGCGCCTAGTTTGAAGTGACGAGATTAAATAATCAGGTGCGAAAAATACTGCACGTATAAAATAAAAATACGTTTAACCGAATTTCGAAAATCTGTCTTAGTTACAAAATAAAAAAATCGCAAAATGACCCCCTGAAAAACCCTTCTGAAATCAAATGCTCTGTATTTTCAGCGGTAACTACAAATTTTATTTTACAAATTAAATATCCAGGCTGGTGGTTTATACGGCGAACCAGGTAGTTTTTTTATATGATTTGTATATTTCCGATAATCAGCAAAAAAGCAATGAAAAACTACAATTTACCATTTTCTGATCAGGTATTATATGCGATTTTCAACTTTAAACCTTAGAACTTTGAGCGGGACAATACTCATTTCAAATCACGATTAGTCCTCGCCTTAAGTACCTGCAGTTTTTGATGAAATTAGCGATTAAATTGTTATCACACCTAAGTAAATCTTATCAAAATCTTTTATTTTTGTTGTCAATGGCTTAGATAAATAATAATCTACGCTGATAGGCTTTGGGGTTTTTTTGAAAAAAGATTTATATAATCCACCAACATCTACATTTTGTCTTCATCACAATTTCAACGATAAAAAGTCACTTTTTAGGTGCCCATAACTAAATACGAAAATATTGCGATTTTCAAAAAAATCTAATCTAAAAAGCATAGTTTGTCACGGTGTAGATAGCATAGAAAAAAAAGCATCGAAATCGGATAACATTAAGGGGAGGGAAACAGTTGGCGCTTTTTGTACGGACAAGTAGACTGTATACTCTATTAACGTGTATTGCTTAAAGTATTGTGTTAGATAATAAAAGATTTCTGTATTGTATTTCTATGATATGAAAAACCGGAATCTCTAAAAACAGTCAAAGCTTCGTTTGGGAACTCGCACGTACGACCCTATGCGCCGGCTCCGTGTTAACTCCGCCTCCTTTTTACCCTGTCCCTGTAAAGCGCCACCTCCATTACTCCGGGGTTGAACTCACACAGACAAACTAGCTTTGATTTTACCGTGCAGATATGTACTTTAATTCTTGCACAGTGCGGTACAATTTTGAGGATTATTAATGGAAAACGCTCGATATATAGTGGGATATAAAATAAAAAGCTTCCCCTACAAGTATAAAAATATTTGACGCAGATTGGATAGGCTTAGTCTGATTAGACCCAGGGTGAATAGTGTTCGTGACAGAGTAATTATCGCTCCAAAGCGTTTGACAGACTTCACAATGTCTAGCACGAGGGCTCAGCTAGCAGATTCATCGACATCGCCGCCTCTCAGGTAAGATAAACTGTCATTTGCTTGATAGGTACATAACTTTTATGCGCTTCATGATAATGGTTTTGAAATCACGTGTACATTTTATTGAAAATCAATTATCCTAACTAATATTATAAATGCGAAAGTGACTCTTTCTCTGTCTGGTTGTTTGTCGCGTTTTCAAGGCTAAACAGCTGAACGGATCGACCTGAATTGCAATATTGATTTGAATGTGCATATAAGTACTTACTTACCTACATACTGTGCAAACATTACTGTGTTCCGGATTGAAGGGCAAGCGTAATTAAAGTAGTATTAAAGTGATTTAATATCTAATATCTCATAGTGACGAGCGCAGTGCATGCCGCACATGGTTTTGATAACTGTTGAAGTTTAAAATTCTGGTTGGCACTGAACTGTTATAGTCAAGCGTGAAATTTACTATCAGGTTAGTGACTTGCTCGTGTCGTCACCAAGTTCCATAAAAAAAGAAACAAAAAAATATTATTAGTATGGGCGAAACCCGCTAACTTAACCCAAACCTATATACCCTGTTCATAACTTGGATATCAAACAACCTTACGTACCAACAATGATTTAAGTATTTTTCATTTATAAAACGGCTTTGTTAAAAGAGATTAGACTTTGTATTGGCGTAATGTTGCATTACATGAGATATTTTTTTCGGAACCTGTATTATTGCCAGAATAACTCATTCGATTTGGATCCACTGTAGCTTCCAATCATAAGAAACAAATTATAATACCTACCTACCCAAGTAGTCTGTAAAAACTTGATAGCTGAAGACTAGACTTCCAGACCTGATACTACCCACTACTAATATTCCAGACCTGCTAGCTGAAGACATTTAGTAGGGGATTTGGAAGCGGTAAAAAACATGTACATTGTACAGTGTGTCCTGGAATGGGAGCGATATTTGGAGCTGCCAATTCCCATATTTTCATTTATTTATATTTTCATGAAGATATATGGTATATCGGGAAGAGATACGAGTTGCCGTAGACATCAATTCACATGCAATATCTGAAGGTCAACTCATTTGCTCCCTTGACAATATCACACTACTCACCACAATGAATTATCTCGTAAATAAACACGTGTTTTGTGGTCTAGCGAGAGCCGTCGGCTGGACTACTCCGGGCTCAAGTTCACATACGCCGAGGGTTCTGATGACGAAGGGCCGGCGCTCTCCACCGAACTGCCGTCGTGCGTGTATGCGGCTGCCAGGGGGCGCCTGCAGCTGCCCTTGGCGGCATACGTTCACCAGCACACGCGCTCCTTGCACACCGGTGGGTTCAATTTGAGTATCCGCTGTTAAAAACGTATCGAGTGAGACATGCATATTACGGCAGTATTCCGTAGACCGTGTTCTCAAAAAACACGAATAAACCGTTCTAATCGAACATTTGCGAGATAAAAGAACGCTTGACTTTTACAGATAATAAGTACACTCAAAAAAAAAACGGCCGACAAAGGTGCTAAATTCCCTTGTGGATTTTTTTTTGTGCTCCTGACATAGCTTTTTAACGCTACGTCTAAGGAAACTTAAACGCCACGTCATAGTATTTTTTGTCGAATGGTTTTTTGTCACTACGACTAGGCTCCCGAGAACGTGGCGTCAATGGTTATTTTTACTTTGTTGCTACAACATAGGAAGTAGTCACTACGACATAGGAGGTAGTCACTACGACAAAGCAGCTTAAAAATCGGTAACGGCACAATGTGTGCTTGAACGCTGGTGCATAGGACACTTTAACAAAATGACAGAATATTGTTTTACAACACTATTGGCGCCAAAATTCATTTATGATTTTGTATCTACGACATAATTCGTTAAAAGGAAAATGTATGCTTTAACGCTGGTGCTAAAGCAACTTTAACAAAATGACAAAATATTTTTTTTACTACATTATTGATATTTTTGACTATGACGTGCCGTCAAGTTTTATATACAATTTTGTTACTACGACATTATTGTTATTGTTTGCATGTACGTGGCGTCAAGTTTTATTTTGATTTTGTCACTACGACATAATTCGTTATTAGGAAAATGTATGCTTGAAGGATAGTTTAACAGAATGAGTGTGAAAATGGTCAAAGCAGATCATCATCATCATCATCATTATTATCATCTCAGCCGTTAACACGTTCACTGTTGAACATAGGCCTTCCCCATTGATTTCCATAAAGACCGGTTGGAAGTGGCTCGTATCCAGCGCGTTCCTGCGGTCATTATTAGGTCTTCCGTCCACATTGTGGGTGGACGTCCTACTCTGAGTTTGCCGTCCGTGGTCTCCGTTCGAGAACTTCACAGCCCCATCGGCCATCAGTTCTGCCTGACCTGCCCACTGCCACTTCAAGTTATGAATCCTCTGGGCTATGTCAGCGACTTTCGTTCCTTTACTTCTAATTCCACAGATTAATAGTTTATTTACATGTTTTTTTAAATTTATATACGCAAATACTTGAGCAGAATTACATCAAGTAGTAAGTTAGTAAGTACTTGAGTACTTGACCGTTGGTAGGTATCATATTTTTGGGTAATTACGAATGAAGCTTAGTTTGTGCAGGGGCGGTGAGTGGCTGTTCCTTCGTTTAGATTAATAAGAGTATTCGATATTCTGTGGTTAATCATATTAAGCCTTTCAAAAATAAGTTGTTCGTACCGTAGTTTAAAAGTACCTACAGAAACTTGATACAATTCTAGAATTGTATGTACCTACAATGTATACCTATAGATAATTGAAAAGATTTTCACAAAGTCCTTTGTGTATTCGTCTTTGCTGCGTAAAGCAAATCAGTCAAACGACAAAGCCCTTTAACAAGTTTCTACTTGTCTTTTGCAGTGTTGCCATTATGGCCAACTGTTTCTCTTTCTCAGCAGAATTTATTGGTCTTAACGAACCATCTCAGTCGCAGGTTCCAACCTTCCAAACAAGCTGGTTTCCGAAAAAGCTTCAGTACCATATACCACATCCACACGATACAGCAAGTTATATATGTAACAGAACACTGAAGAGTATAATTACTAGCCACTATGGTTGGCGTTAAGTTTGTGCACTATCATTTTATTAATATAGTACTTAAGTATGTATAAGTAATAGCTAGCTCTAGCTCCCACGGTAGGATATACTGCGTTTGTAGGAGCTAGTTCTCTTCTAAGACACTTAAAAAGAGTTTAAGGCGAGTGCTATTATGTATGTGTTTGGATTCCCGGGAGCTAAGGAAACAAACTACTAAGGTTATAGCTTCTCCCTATCGCTCCCCAGAAACTCATATATAGCAATCTCTTTCACACGATGTCAGGTCAGGTAATGTATAGCCTCTTTTACACTTTTTCTTCCATAAACTTTGAAGATAAAGGGGAAACTTTTTTTTTTTTTTGTTTTACCTCCTAAATAATAGTGTAAATAAAAATATTGTACTGTGGGCGACCATTCATATAATCTGTTCAAATCGACAGCTTTTAAAGTTCCTGCGATAATCAGGTGTGATAATAGTTATAAAGGCGGACAGACAGACACCGGTATCTCACCTTAGAGCACATGGGAACATTGATATTATTAACTTGCTTTGGTACGGAACTCTAAAATTGGACCATGGGAAGTTCTTGTAACGTTCCCATGGTCTACGTTACAAGAACTTCCCATCTTTCAAATAGGTGATTTTAAGTTAGTTTACTGACAAAATAAATTCTACGAATTTAAGTCGCTTTTTGGCGGTTTAGGCTTGGCAATACTGAACACTGAGTAGACATTGATCGCCAAATCGCCAGATCGCCATATTTTTAAAAATTTTACCGGTACGGCCGCAAGCGTGTTGTATTAAATAATTTAATTAGGTTTTGATGTGCCTAAGTAGTTGGTTTGTACAGGTATATTTAGCTATCCAGTGTGGTTTAGTCACAGATGTTATCAAAATGGGACAAGACCTACTTTTTCCGAGTCTAGTACTCGCTTCGTCGAAGTTCGGTGAAGCTTTGATTTTCTCATGGACGAGCTAAATTCATTTCTGAAGGCTGCCGATTTATTGCATCTATACGACCATCTAAGTGGTAAGTACTTTACACTATTATTTACTATATCGATCGTTATAAAATTTTGTGGTCATTAATTTGTACCGATACAGCTCTAATTTCGAATGTAATGTAATACGCAGACGTTAGACCATGCACTAATATAAAACCGTCGTTCATGTTTTTGTTGTTTCGTGAATGCTCTCAAAACAGATGGGGACATGTTAAGTTTTAAATAATTTACAATGAAAAATGTTTCTAACCAATAAACATAATTTATACATCTATTCGAATGCATGTGGGATAATCAACTATTGATCGCAGCGTTATCTTTAACATTATGTTTGGTGTGTGGCTTTGCTTGTGCCTTTATAGTAAATTCTTGTATTTTACTAATTTCCAGAGCAGGGGATGGAAGTAACCTATTTTACCTATTACTAACTAATGACAATGATTTAAAAGACCTGGCTTTTCGCACGGTAGAAAAAAAAAAACTGCGGAATGCTATAGAAACATATCGAAAGGTTTGTCCCCACTTTTGTCTGGCTTGTGTATGTATTTTTTTGTTTGTATGTTTTGTTTTTGTCTGGATTGTGTCCCATAAATAGGAATCTCAGAAGTTGTCTAGCCTGAAAAGGTTTATTGTTGTTGGTTTTAAAAATTTTGATTATAATTATTGTTTTCTACGTTTTAGTTGGTGAGTGATTTTGGAAAAAGTTATCCTCGGGCATCAGCTAGCTTTGACGAGAATTTTCCACATATCAAAAGACGACTTTTGGAGCTGCTCGTAAATAAAAGCACACAAATAAGACCTGAGTCAGCTGTCTTCGACCTGCTAGACATGGCAACTGGTAAATTTATTTTATTCTATCCTATCATTTTCATATTTTATCTCATGATGCTCCCATTTATTGATGCACATCTGGAGGGTATGTAAACTAATTTGTAAGTATTGAGTTTTGAATAAGCACAATAACATTATAGGTACCTACAAATTGGTTTACATAACTACACATACATTACATATAATATCACCACAAAGCCCGTTTATGAAATTTGATTATAATTATTTTTCAGCTGGAGAGGAGCAAGGAAGTGTTGCTGCGTTGAGGTGCATTCCATTTTGGTTAAACAAGTGAAAGAAAGAATCTTCATGAGAGCTATGTCATTTTGAGGAAACCGCTATAGTTACTGTTGTTGTTTCGTCGACGTTTATTCGTCGAGTCGAGTTATTATTATTTTTCAGTTACTTGTAATTTTGTTGTTATTGGCTATGATTCTCCTGATGAAAACTATGTCATTTTGAGAAAGGCGCTTTAAAACAATATTAGCAGATTATTATTACTACACTTTGCAATAGTTACTGTTGTATAGTAGACCCCTTGTTTTGTTTGAACAATCATTATTATTATTTACTTTCTTTATAAGAGTGTTTTTAAATGTAAGGCAAATTATCTTTAGTTAATAAAACTGTCTAAATCGTCTTTCTGATTTTAATTTCTGTTTTAGTTTAATTGGTCTGCACTCCGTCAAGCAATTGTCACAATGGCGTCTTAGGATTCTCAGATGCGAAGGGTGTGAGGTATCTCATATGGCTATCACAGGAGGTCTAAGGTGACTTGCGTGTTGCTGTCTCTACGTCAATGGTAATAAGTCCCTTCTGCCACAAAGGTATTTTGTGTTTGCGTTTCCTAAAACTTTGACAAAGCTACAACATAAGTGCCCCCCTCCCTGCGACCTCACAACCCTCTCAGGTGGGGTGCGCAGTACCGATATGAAGCACTATTACGGACATATGTGAAGCTGTCCAAATAAATTGCGTTAAAGTTTCAGTTTCGAAGCTTCACAGCTTCACACAAGCCTATAATAATGCTACATATCGGAACTGCACACCCCACATTTGAGGGTTGTGTGGGAAGGGGAGTGGGGCACTTACTTCATAGCAATGTCATAGTTCGGGAAACGCAAACACAAAATGCCTTTGTGGCAGAGACGTATTATCTTTGACGTAGGGACAGCACAATACTGTCACAGTGACAATGCACCTTAGACGTAAAGACAGCATACACTGTCGTAGTGACAATGCCAAATAGACTCAAAGACAGCATAACACTGTCACAGTGACAATGTACCGTAGACGTAAAGACAGCATAACACTGTCACAGTGACAATGTGCCGTAGACGCAGGGACAGCATAACATTGTCACAGTGACAATGTGCCGTAGACACAGGCACAGCATAACACTGTCACAGAGACAATGTAACGTAGACGCAGGGACAGCATAAGACTGTCACACTGACAATGTACCGCAGACGTAAGGACAGCATAACACTGTCACAGTGACAATGTACCGTAGACGTAAGGACAGCATATACTGTCGTAGTAACAAAACCAAATAGACGCAGGGATAGGTAGCATAGGCAAATGGACAATATATCTTAAACATGGGAACAAAGTTACGCTGTCAAACTGACAACATGCCACTAACGCAGTGTGGAAGTACCTTTGTAAAAGCGACATATCACCACAGACGGAAGGAAAATTAGCAAGGTCGAAATAGCTTTGACGCGGTCACAAAAGCCCGTGTAGCTGCATGCGTTTAAATTTGTTCTGTCGCTGCGTTCAATATCTTCAAACGGCTCCCATCTGTTAAGGGTTTTTTGTCACCACGACAAAAAATTTTTTAGAGTGTAATTGTTTTTTAGAATACTAATAAACAAATTAGGATAACGAACAAATTTCCCCTCCCATTGACCAAACCAACAAGTAAATAGACACAATTCCAAATGATGCTATTTTCTTTAAAATTCTAATAAATTGACAGACGTTCTACTGGAGACGTCTACGGAGCCCGAGTACCAGTGCGGCGGCTCGCCGTACCGCGTGCAGCGCGCTGCGGCCAACGTGCGAGAGCGCAGACGAATGCTGAGGTCCGGACCCAATGGGTATCACTCTTGTTGCTTACAATACACAAATGCCATTTCACAATTATTATTTTAAAATCGTGCTTTTGAATAGAGCAAAAGCTCTCGCAGACACCTTCCCTGTATACTTACAGCATGCTTAACAACTTCTGTTCCGTGACTTATAATTAATTCATCATTTGTTTCGCCCAAAACGAAAACAAAAACATTTAAAATTAATAGACAATAGACAATGGTTTATTTGCTACAAAAACAAAACAAAATACAAACAAAACTTAAAAAAAAAAAAATTACAATTAAAAAACAACAAACACCTATTTTGTTTTATTTTTGTCACAACTGGCCCCACCTCAGCATGATGCCGGCTGTGAACAACCAGCGCTGGTCTTCCGTTAGGGCCGGCAGGTGACGTCACGCACGTTAAGGGATTTATATGATTAGCTTGCCGCACGGCTTCGCTCGCATAAAGCTACAGAAAATTAAACCCCATTTCACCGTTTTAGGGGTTGGTATTCGAAAAATCCTGAGACATGCTTTCCTTTATTTTATTATAGTATCTTCATAGGTAAAACGAGTTTCATTGGCTTAGCACATTTAACTATTATCACTACTAGTTCAAAGACTTGGGCATGAAAATAGATTTTGTTTCAAACTTTGGAGGTCCATTATCCCTTTAGAGGTTGAATTTCGCAAAAATCCATTCTTATTATACCATTCGAGGAGTATTGGGTTCAAAATTCACGTCTATATCATAAGCGGTTTGGTCTGTGCGTTGATTCCTAGAAAAGGGCATAATACTTATATCTTTATAGACAAAATTAAGCTGTTTCAAATGAGAATTGATTATTTTGAGAATGTAGGTAGATACGTTTTTGAAAAAGTCATGGAAGAAAAGTTGTTGTAAATGACGTAGAGAAGTTGCCTGCGAGAGGTTTTGCGTTATTTCAAAGGCATCTTGTAAGAGCCATTGAGCTATTATTACTACAGCTCAACGATTTTTTATTTTTTTTATTTTAATCTTTATTAGAAGCTTGAGTCGCTTTGCGACTATGTCAGCTCCATGGTGTACACTCAGAATCTTCTACTTAAAAATAGTAAACATCAATTTAAATAGTGTCCGTGCCGCCTCACTCAGTGGGGCGGACAGGACACTTTGAATAACGCCAACTTCGAGAAAATTATAACCGTATTGAGTGAGCATGACAGATCTAACAGACTGAGTCCGCGAACATTCCACCAGGATGTGATAAACATCCTCGAGGCGTCCACATATGTCACAAATGTCAGATTCTACTAGCCTCATTAGGAAATTACAGCTCAATGATAATAGCAGTAGAACAGCTACGCCAGTGATCCGAGGTAATGATGGACCTGGTTTCCAAATGCGTCTCATTTGGCATGGGGAAAACCGCAATAGACACGTGACGCCAATTTTTAGCATGATTAGATATATATTACTTGGGTGTGGCTATTAAGACATACTAACATAAATACGTAGTGCATGGTAGTTGATGGGGTAATTGATACTTGTCAAATAGCCAAATTTCAAGAGGAACTATATCGTTTGCTGTCTAACCAAAATAAAGAACTCGAACGGAATATTACTTAAACTTCTCTTATGTAGGTACCTTACCTAAGAAATAAAAAAATATTAAAACAGAGTCATGAGTTATAGCAAAGAACGACTATACCTTTAAAGTACCTAAAGGTATAGGCACCTTTAGCTTTAGGTACAAGTACTTTACTTCTGTAGTGGTAGGCCTCGTTTGCAGAGTCCGTCTGTGCGCCAGTTAGGTACACTTCTGTGACTCTTCTGTGACTTAGCCTTACTAGTTGTTCTTACTCGTAGGACTTAGAAGAATTTGGTACATAGTGTAGGTACATAAAACGAGTAATAAAGCTCATGTATATGGTAGAGATAATTAGTATGGCTAAGTGTTACGGATGCACCTAGGGAAACTTTTGTTAAATTCAACCGCCAAGCACACTTTGCCAACATAACTGGGTTCCCTTGTGTTCACCACGAGTGTTGGTGAATGGTATAATGTCGTGAAACGTGAATTTTCGTGTTGTTTTCAAAACTCCATAGAAGGCTCTAGTAATGTTTTCACCACTTTATTGGGACATGACTTGAACTTGACCGTGACTTGCTTTGCTCGCCCTTGACTGTAAATATGTATACTTGACACTGGCAAATGCATAAGACGTGCGACGCCAAAATCCTCTTAGGAGGAAAGAGAAAAGAAAAAACCAGTTGTTTCAAAGACTTCGCTTGATCGGTCAAAAAATATACGCAGTTGAAAAACTTTACTAATTGGACAAAAAACTCCCACAAGCTCAGCGATTGAACTAATAAGGGGTTAAAATGGGAGTAAGGGGTTATTATAGTGGGAGTAAAAAAATAAGGGGTAATAGAAGGTAGTGGGAATGAGCGGCAACAGAAACATGTACTTACCTACCTAATATGTTATACTTATTGCTTTGATTTCATTCGTGACGATAACAAATAGGCTTCGACCAACGTAAAATGAATGGACGGGCCCAAGTAAGAGAATTTTGAAGCCTTTAAAGTGAACGCCGGCGCTTACCTTGCTTCATTCTGTCTGTAAAAAGTGCGAGACGTACCTACATTCGAATGTCAAACGATTCGAGAGCAACTAATAAAGAATCCCTTTTTCTCTCGTGGATATATTCGCAATCTCTTTTTTGTGATATAAGTATGTACACATACGTTTAATTAAGTACGTATTTGTTCTATTGTTTTGACTAGTTATTTTTAAGAAAGTTGTTTGGTCAGGGCCCATCCATTAATTTTACTGTGGTCGAAGCAAATAGGTAGGTATTTCTGAAAGCTAGTTGTATTGGATTGTTTCGAAGTGTGCAATAATGCTAAAACGTGTGCATTATGTTCTGATTTTAGCAGTATAAACTCGGCGTTCGATGAGCTGAGAGTGCACGTGCCGACGTTTCCCTACGAGAAGCGGCTCAGCAAGATCGATACGCTCCGGCTTGCCATCGCCTACATCGCGCTGCTTAGAGAGGTAAAATTTCGAATACAAGCTTTCCCGCACGATTTCACACCCCTATATAGGCTACAGTGAATGCAACACCCCATTTCACCTTCTTAGGGACTGATTTTCCAAAAATTCTGCGACATGCCTTTTTTTATTTTTTATCGTTTCATTGACTAGCATCAAAAAATATTGTATTTACTTACAAACTTTGGGTATCCATATTTCCCCCTTAGAAGTGGAATTTCAGAAAATCTGTTCTTATTTTCCACCTAGACCATTTGAAGAGAGACCAAATTTCACGTCTCTAGAAGCTTGCGCGGTTTGGTCTGTGCGTTGATTTAACAGACTCATACTTAGGGACCTTGATGTTGACGTGGATGTTTGTTCTTTGTCTGGGTGTTCCTATGTATACTATGAAAGTGACATATTTTTTTTTTTTGTATTCATCTTCCCAAAGTACAAGCTTGCTTAATTTGGGGGCTAGATGGCGCTGTGTGAGAAAAACGTCTACCAATTTGAAGCTTGCTCATGTTTATAATAATGTTTGCTAATGTATTTTCAGGTGCTGGATGCAGACTATGACCCTTTAACATACGTTGAAAAATGCTTGCGTGGAGAAATTAAGGCCGATCGAGCACACTGGAACACTAGTGGTAAGTATCTAAGCAAAACATTTTCAGTCTTACCACAAAATAATATAAGCACGCTTTAGAAATGTGTTAAACAGATGTTTCACAAATTTCGTACCACAAAACATCGTCTAAGGTTAAACATGCCGTAGCCAATTTAAACACACAAACATACATAACTTACATTGTTTTGTTACATAAATACTTACATAAACCCCAAAAACATTATCCTCCTTTTTCTATCGGGTAGATATAAAATTATACAGGGACTATCCCAAAGTCTAATTATCTTTCTTTTGCAGACCTAACTGCTCGTTTGTCGTGGATAAATTGGGAGAACCTGGGCGTGAATCCGCAGCGTCGTAGCGTGCTGACCTCGCTCGCACTAAGTTCGGACAACCTTCAGTACACTCGGAACTAACTTCCGACATTACGCTGGCTACTTCGAAGGTCATCTACCAAATGATGACGTTCAAGAAAACTTACGATGAAAACCAACTAATACTAAAACAACATGTTCGGGCTGGTGCCTAGTGGATCGATGTAGTAGATTTCAACTTCAAATGAATAGCCAAAGCCAAAGCCTACAACATCATAAAAATTTTAAATATTTGTATAAATTACCTTTTCTGTTTCAACTTATAATAAATAAATAAATAAATTTGAAAAAAAAAATGAAAAAAAAAAAAAACTTTAACATATCAATCGATAACAATATATCCAGAATCGTAGGGATGGCTTTGGCTATGGCTATTCATTTGAAGTTGAAATCTACTACATCGTGGGATTGCCCAGCAACTATAAGTACTTTCAAGCAAACTCACTAAAGATTATGAAAACCAACTGATAAGTAAAACAAAGAACTATATTTACAGGTTTCAGAGTAATCAGTATAACTACTTAGTACTGTTCCCTATGCTATCCCTACAAAAATCAGGAATATCGGAAAAACTCTTGTTACGTATTCAATAGAAAATGTAGAAATACTTAGGTACAGTTTTCCTATGCTGTCTAATTTTTCGTACATTTTGCTATCGAATAGTACTCTCAGTATAATTTTTCTATGCTATTCAGTATTCCATTTTATATGTATAGATGATATTTATTATACTAACCTGCATAGTTTTCTTAAAATAATTTAAATTTGCTCAAATCGTATTTAAATGTAGGTCTACGATTAATTACGATAGATGTTTATTATATTGTGTTGTTTTGTGTGGTATGTAGGTAATATATAAATAAATAATAGGTGCGTCTTACGCGCACCACACACGAATACTACAAATGTTGTACACCACACAAAACATTTATCGTAAGCAGACCTACATTTAAATACGAGTGCGCCAATATACAACACACCACATTTCTTCAGAAGAGTGTGGCACCTAACACAATGAGGCGTTTTCCAAAAAAAAAAAAAACCTGGTTATAAAAGTACCCAATAGATGGCATTAGATGTACCTTGCGTCTGTCACTGTCAAGACATGAAAGACAAAAAAATGTACATGTGCCTTTTTTTTTCTCGTGTTTTTTGGCTCGACATGTTTATTTAGACAATTTCAAGTAACGTAACTATGTATTTGACTTCATTTGAAATATTACAATAGTTGACACTGGCTAAATACATAACGTGTGGAGCCAAAATTTACGATTTAAAAAATAAACATAAAATATTTCGACAGAAATGACAATGACAGGTAAAACGGTAGATCTGTTACGCCATCTAGTAAGTATTTTAGAACTACTTTTTTTTCGCCTCATTGTCTCACTGCATGTCACCGTGTCTTTAGTCTGTGGTGCGCCTTAATGGTACTCATAAAGGCCTCGCTACATGGCCTGACCTGAGACCGTGTGAAAGGGACAGCTAGATTTGAATTTCACGGAAGCAAAAGAAACAAACCATTAAGGTTATAGCTTCTCCCTTTCGCTCCCCCAGAAACTTATATATAGCCATCTCTTTCAAACGATGTCAGGTCAGGCCATGTGTAGACACCCTAAGATTATTTTACTAATACCATAGAAAAAATATATTTATCTATATTATTACAAATAGAAATTTACAATACTTACCAAATTCATATTTATAGCACAACAAAATAGAACACAATACCTACATTGAACCCTAAAATTAAATGTGCACACAAAACAAGATGCAACGAACTTATGTCTTATGCCAATATAAATATGTGCCAAATAAATAATACTAAAGACTTTTATGTATATTCCTAGGTATAACATAATATTCCATATAAAAGTATTAGCAGGGTGCAATATTATAGTTTAATATATTTTAGCAATATGTTAGATGTTAACGTGTTGTAGTTTTATTCATACTATTTAATATTTTGGTTTTTTTTTTGAGTATCCAAATACTTAGGATTAATTAATTGATGTTGTTACAAGTAGTGTTAAAATAAATAATTATTTAAAAATTGTTTAATTGTTTTATTTCTTTGAGAACGTTGAATGCGACAGAATGACAAAGGACAATGTTTCCAACGAAATTACTGAGCATAAAGAGAATTAACATCTTATCTACGCGGGCTTTATGTTACAGTAGCTGTTACCGGCGACTTCGTTCGCCTGGACTTACAAAAAAAATGTCCGTCACCGACCTATGCAAAAATTCAGGGTGATCCTTTCAGCCGTTTAGCCGAGATAACCACAAACAGACATTTAGCGATTGAGAGACAGATAGACAGTTACTTTCGCATTTATAATATTAGGATAGTGATTATATTATGTAAGTAACGATATAGGTAAATAGAGATTAAGAGAATAGACGGATAAATAATTCTAAATGAGATATTTATTATTTTTTATTCTAAACTTAAACCTAACGACTAGTACAAGAAAATATTAAGACAACCGTAACAAAGATAAAATTACAATAATAAACCCTGACATCATCGTTGGCCACTAAGTACTTAATAAAAAAGACCATTACATACAGACGGACGGACGAAGACAGCGAAACTTTAAAAGTTCCTTGTTTCGCCTGAAACACTAAGTAAAAAAAAATGCAATAGGTAGGAATGATACTAACAAAAAATATCTAAAAAATCTCTAAATTGTAAATTACATTATAAGATATTTCGTAAGTTAGTAAATTACTGTTATTAATGTACCTATGTTACTAGCCACTTCTATAGACATTAGATATTAAAATTGACAACATTTTACAGCAAAAAGGTCACATATTATGCCAGTGGAAATAAGACCACGTTGAAGAACTCATTCGGTATATAAAAAAAAAAAAACACAAACATAAACTTGAAGTAATAAATAACGATAATGAAGTATAAAATTAACATACAATTTTTTGTATGTTAATTTAATGTAAGCACAACGAAATAATAAATATTGAATATGGTGCAAGTGCCTTGATACAAACCTACGACTAGGGCCCGTATCGTGGGGTGGTCATTGCGATGATTGTTTGGCTCAGCCGACAACGCTGCGCGACCATACACCATATCGCGCGGCGATACGGTTCGTGATCGCACAGCGTCGCCGGCTGAACCTAGCTATCTTCGCAATAACCAGCTCATGGTACGGGCCCTGGGCGCGTACCGTGATGAGGTTATTACGTGATACGATTCGCAGTCTCGCAGCGTCGGCCGCTGACCCTAACAATCATCACAATAAGAACCTCACGGTACGGGCCCAAATGATTTGTATCCACAGAAGTTTCGACGGTTCGTTCGTTCGTTTCTAAAAATGAAAGTTTTTTACACTTCACCGCTTTCAGCTATAACTAGCGTATTATTTTGATGCTAGAAACGTCTCTCGAAACGATTTTCTTCTGAAACGTCGCGTACGTAAAAATATTAATTGCCTGCTGCCTGCGTGTGCCTTGGTATTTGCCTGTACGGCCTTATTAAATAGGGAGATTTCTGTGGCCTTTTTACCAGAAACGTATGCTTATCGCATATATTTTTTGTAACAATTAATAAGTTACAGTAGTAGTAGTACTAGTAGTAGTAGTAGTGTACAGTAAGTACAAACGAATGAATGCGAGAAAGAGAAAACGTAGAACGCGATGTGTTCGGTCATTTAGGGCTCTACGGAGAAAAAGAGAGATGCGTAAGAGATTTCGTGGCTTAATTACTTACTAACTTGAAAGAGTTACTGAATATCTCATTGCCTATCGTTTGTTATCTTTTAACGACTAAATGGCTGCACTGATTCTGATGATTTTTAATTGCTGTAATCTGTCACGAGGACGGATATGGTCAACTCTCTTTTTCGAAAAAGTGTTTTATAGAATTTTGATTATCATCGCCATCTATCCCCACTATATAGAGTATTTGTTTCCTACCTTTTCACGAGGGCAGCGCGGCGGCTACCCCACACGCGGTGTCAATAAACGGGCGAAGCCGTGTATAGATGAATGCTAGTAACGAAATAAATTCAAGAACATACTAATGATGTACTGATCCACTTTCCACACTATAATATAAGGTAACGATTTTCGTACACAAAAATGTCGTCGGCTTCATACCTCAGTAGTGTACTTATTTTGTCCACTAAAACGAAAAACCGTCAATGAATTAATACTCTCACATGCACGCCGGCAGCAGGGTGCAAGGAGGTGCAATTGCACCCCCTATCGAGAAAGATAATACATAGAAAAGTATTTTTTTTAATAAGTTGCTGTTTGACCGCGCGATTTGAATTTGGCGTTAACTTAATTGACATAACTTACATGTACTTACTACGCTGTGTAAGTGTATACTCATCTATAATTTATCATAGTTGATAGTACATATAGTGTTAGATACAGATGCACCTCCCTGATAGTAATCTTGTCGGCCTCCATGCTTACATGCTAAGTAGTTATCTTAAAAATGATATCAAAATACATTTGGAATACAGTCCAGAGCAATCGTCGTTCCATCTCCATCTTTATGCCCATGTAAATGAGACAGGTGACAGAATAATATATCTATTGCCTGACAATAAGCGCCGAAGCCGTTGTACAAGTTTTATACAAGTAATTCCTCCCGATGTATCTGCGCAGTAGACCAATTTTAGTAGCGCGGGAAACTACCAATCTCCGATCTACCAATGGCAGAGTAGAGTACTACGCGTGCTAAAATTTTGCGCTGTGATTGGTCGATCGATTTCGCGACATATCGCGGCGTCCGTGTAAGTGGGACTGAGCTATGACTACATAGCAAACAATACTCTGCAATCTGCGCTTGCAAATAAAGTTGAAGATGTGTATAATAATTATTAACAAGCTCGGCTGCTATCGAAAAACGGTCTGCCAAACAAAAATTGACGACCGGGGTTATTTGTTGTTTAAAACTTACTTTAAGCATCACAGCACGAGATATACGATTAAGGCCGCTACACCATAATTCACGCTCTCAAATTCTTACAATCAATATTTTTAATAATCTAGAATTACTGATACTAAAAAAAGTCCTTGCAACATTTTCTTTACAGAAAATACTAAATACTGTTGATACCTTAATGTAGTTTTTTTTAAATGATTTAGTTCCATTTTCAATTTAATTAAAAGATTGTCACATTTTATAATAACTGAGCAATAGTGAAAACATTTTGTCCTTCGTTTAAATAAATAAAAAAATGTATGAATAAAAAAAAAATGTCGCAAAAATATTTTAGAATATCAACCACAACCATTTTATATAGATAGGCAGTTTAAAAATGTTGAAACACATACGGTGCTGAAACCTGGACCCTCAAAAGAGACCGCTCACAAAATATATATAGTTACGCATCTCTCTCCTGGGCTCGTACCATGACGTCCTTATTGCGATGATTGTTAGCCTCAGCCGCCGAAGCTGTGCGACTGTGAAACTTATCGCGCGGCGATACAATAAGGTCAACGCCAAACGTAGAAATTCGACTGCGAACGAAGGTCGAAAACGTGGTTAAACGGATTACGAGACTCAAGTGGAGATGGACAGAGCGCTTGGTCAGAACGGAAAACAGTGGACCAAAACGGTCATAGAGTGGTGGCCGCAGAACGGGAATCGACCACCGGGCAAACCAGCTCGCTCGTCAGATGACATCGCTAAGGCTCTCTCAGCAGTTGGTGGAAAATGGTTGAAGATGATGAAAAGATTTTGAATAAGCGAGCGAGAAAAATTCAAAAAATTTAGTTTCCTGCTCTTAACGCTTTCAAGTAGAATTAAAAGCTCTAACGCTGTCTGAAGAGTTAAGGCGAGGAGCGGTGTGCAAGCAGCCCTGAAAAATTCAACTCTTCCCGATTTACTGTAAGTTCAAGTTTGAACCCTATTAACTATTGCTGGACTTGCGCTGCGGATAATTTTGAAATGACGGTAAACATGATTGCTTGAACGTCGCGTTTGGTTGGGCGTTGGGCCTAAGTCAGCCTTGCAAATTGAGGTAGGTACTGTTTTGTTTTGAGGAAACACCTGTACCACTGTACCAACACGTGTGAAAGTGGTCAAATGATGGAATTAAGTTTTCTAAGGATGGCTGTCAGTTTTGTTCTCAAAGTGCGTTAGATGACGACCCCGTTTCATTCTTAGATAAATTAGTCGCACATTTCAACTAGAGACAGAAAGACAGTAGTATTCCCGTGACTACGACAGAGAAAGACGATACATTGCTCTCAACCACGTGGGGTCATGTTTAACTGGCGTTCTATAGGACTTTTTTTTCCGTTTACGTCTGTCGTGGCGTTCAAGGCCAATCCTCGGCCGTGAGGTTATGTACCGTATGGAATGTGTACCCATTTCCGGGCGGCGCGTGCGCTGAAGGGAGAAGCACGTGTCTCACGAAAGTCCTCCCCTGAGTCACTCCGAGAAAGAGCTTCCAATTTTTTCTCCGTCCGAAATCGTAGGGGTTTCTAAAGTTTTTTTTAATTTTTCGTAATTTGGAGTTGGTATGCGATTCTACGCTCGTTTCACCCCTGGCTACGTTCTTGCCGTGCATGATCGTGAGAGTGCCGAGTGCGAACATGACGGCAAGGCAAGTGATCGCCATGAACATGACCGCTTTGCGCTTCCAAGGGTTGGCGGCGACCCTTTGCGCCTCCGTCACGGGCGGGAGCGGCAGGTGATGCTCCCGCGGAGAGTTCCACCCGTCGTACTCTAAGAATTCCTTTATGGGGATGATGGCGCCGCTCTGGTTGATCCGGACGGGGTGCCCGATCAAATCCGGGTCGTTGTTAGGTACAAGTCCACCTGGGAACAGTAGTCTCTAGTTTAACACTTTGATAGTCCCCATACAAAAAATGAAATTCTTCCGTGGAGTCCCAATGTTTTTGTTCGGGAGAATATCGTTGAAACAAAACTGTTTCATTGTCTACTAGCTGCGCCCCGCGGGTCCACCCGCTATTCTATAGAAACTGAATATTTTTCCGAGATAAAAAGTAGCTACCAAATTTCATTCAAATTGGTTCAGCCGTTACAGAGATAAACGGGAACAAACACACTTACATACTTAACTACTTACACACAAACATTCGCATTTATAATATTTGTGTGATGTATTATGCCTTACTTAAACCCTTATTCTAAAATAAACAAATGCGTCCGGTGTAATACATATTTTTTTCCAACAGAGTGAGGTGTAAAGCCCATAATGTGTTACACGGACTTGTGCGGTTTAATACCCGGAACTGTCAAAGTGTAAATATTGATCATAATACATTTTTTATTCATATTGGGGAAGTGGCCGCCCAATATTATAAATGCGAAAGTATAAGTGTATAGTATGTATGACTGTATGTCCTACTCAACTGCGTAACGGCATAATGCATCTGAATTAAATACATTAAATGGATTAAAACGTCTGTCGTTTATATTTGAAACCTGAGGCTACGAATAAATAATAGTTTGACAGTGTACCTGTATCGTTGAGCCAGAGTACTGAATATCCCAGGTCCAACCCAGCCACCACGACAAAAGTAACTCCTGCCAACATGTACGCCATATATAGGTAGAAATACCTGAAATAACGAACAAGCATTACTAATAATTATAAGTAAGCCGTGGTAGCACAGTGGGACCACGCTCGCTTCACATTCGTGGGGTCGCGGGTTCGAACACGGGCGTGCCCGTGCCAATGAGTTCTTTGGAACTTATGTACGGACATACCATTGGCTATTGAGGAAACCTGCATATTTCCGGAGAAGAAATTCGATGGCGTATGTGAATCCGCCAACCCGCACTGGGCCAGCGTGGTGGATATGGACCACAATATCCCATCAGTGGGATTTTTAAAGGCTGATGCAGATTATTACTAAAACAAGAACAAAAAAACCAGACTGCAAAATATAGTCACTGGAATCCAACGACACTTGTCAAAATCATGCATGCATCAAAGCATGCCGAAAGGCGGAATATAGCGCTCGGTATCTAATGTTAATTTCACCTTATTATATTATACCTATATACGCAATAAATGAATTAAATTATGAAAAAAAAAATGATCAACCCGTTTTGACTAAAGCAGGTAATGTAAGACAGTACATACAACACCGTATTGTTTTTGGAAATATGTCTGCTTCGGCACCGAAGCGCGTGTCGGTAAGCGACGGTGTGGCCCAGAATGTAGTATGTCGGTCAAGAAGAAATCTTATTCACTCAGCCTTGAAAGAAAACAGACCTGGCATTGAAGTAACCGACGCAGTTGTTAAGCCAAGGGCAGTGGTGGTCCATCGCGAGCACGCAGCGATCACAAACTGAGCAGTGATGCGTCCGCTGCGGTTTCGGTGATATACACTTACGACAGATACTAGCTACCTCAAGCATCTGGATACCCTGACAATACATACACAACATATTTAATGCCAGCGACATGATATGTGTTATCAGGTGGATAACACATTTTAATTACAATGAAACAGAAAGGTTATTACTTCAGGCTCAATAACGTACATACACGCACACATCTTCACCCACACATGCATACACACACACACACACACAAACACTGGTCATCATCACTGCGAACCCTGACTCTTACGAGTACTTGAGTATCGCAGTGATGATACCCACACACACACCCTCACACATATTATGTAAAGATGTGCTATATTAAGAAAGACACAACATAGCAACACAGGCATTTGTATGCTTAAAGAGTGTCCCTGGTTGCTTAGATATGTTTTGCATTGTGTATTTACTGAATAAAAACTTATTATTATTATTATTATAATATATCTACGGTGTTTTTTGTGAATTTCTCTTTAGATGCCTCGAACAAGCTGAGCGTGTTATCGAGTAATAAAGTGATAATATTATTAAAAGAATTACAAAATGTCCAATTGCAAAATGTAAGTAGCCTATGCCTGTTTATTTGTACTTACTGTATTACCCGGTTAAATTAAGAATGTTTCGTCTATATACTATATCTGCAGTGAGGTACAAACTTAACTTAGTCGGGATACATATCATAAAACACTAGTACCGTAATATACCATAAGTAAAAAACACGAGTCCTTAATATTTTGGATTATAAGCCTAAAATCGACGTAAAAGATCCACTTTAAGAGTTGAAAATAATTTGTATCACTACGTTACAAGATGGCCTTACCAGATTTTTATATAACTGTACATTGACTTAATGTACAGTTAATATCATAAAAAAATTCAACTCGGATGGTACAACTGATCATCTAGCCAATTTATACAATTTGTCAGTTAATTAAAGGGCCCGTTACCCTGAGGTCTTTATTGTGACGATTGTTAGGACATTGTGCGATCGCGGATATCGCGCGAGCAGGTTCAGGTTCAGGTAGTCTGTTGAACCTAACAATTATCACAATAAGAACATCACAATACGGGCCAAGTTAGTGATAATTAATCTTCTGTTCAATAAAACATACCCGTTGTGGATGCCCAGGTGGCGTTACGACACCCATGTAGTAATGAAACATTATGTTCAACAGGAGCCAGTTCCCAAAGAGCACCAGAAAGACTGTGGTGCCAGGGGACCGTTCCCACCAATACGGCAGACCGACCCAGTATGCTATTGAAACCACCATTGCAGTCAGCACTGTCACGCAGAACACGAACACCTAAAATCATCCATTAGTACATTACCTGAGATCATTCTTTCATTCGTATTATTGAACTGACAAATTACTAGCGCGTTGAACATAAAAAAAAAATGTTCGCAATTTACTACAGCTATCAACTATCATCTGATAGCGAACTAACTATAATGGCGTCGATTCCCGCTAAATCCAACTTAGTGCTATTGCTGTCTTTTACTAATAGAAACACAAGAAAAAGATAGCATGCATTTCAATTCTTTCAAACGAGTTTACCGATTACAGCCGCGAAGAAAAACGTACACTAGCGACACTTAAAACTTGTTTTAAATCGGCACCCGCTACGGTATGGTCTAAGTTTGTATGGAGAACTAAGATCTGACTAAATTCACTGCACTATAATTCATGCCATCGCTATCTTGTGTTTCTATTTAGTAAAAGACAGCGATAGCTTAGTTACGTATAGTGAGTGCACGGTGGAATTGCGCTCATTATGTAACTAAGTATCGATTCTGTTATCCCATATTTTAGACAAAATTAGATAGCTCTCAAAAAATTGTTTCCATCCGTTTCTCCCATAATGAAAGGAAAAGAGACTGTAGGATTACTTTAATGAGTGGTACAACAGAATCGACGCTAAAAACATTTTATTTGACAGAGCATTGAACATAGTTGACAGCACTAAATTAACTAAAATTACCACATGTTTTATAGTGTAGCAGTCATATGAGGTGAAGACGCAACACATAGTTACTAACCTTTCCTAAATACTTTGCAAAATTGTCCACAAACCAATATAGAGGTTCCAGACAGAAGTCAATTGCATAATTATAGCTCATATGCTCGTTATATGTGAGGCAGCAAATTGCAAATGTGAATCGGGACACTGCTAAATTTATTTTTAGTCTGAAAAAAAAATATCACCTAAGTATTGATTAGCTTTACGGCGCGTTTCCACTAGACATGTGTGAAGTAGCTAAGTGGCGTGCGAAGAAATAATCCTCCAATGGGATTACGGATTACTAGGCTATGAAAATAAAGTGTGGATTTTACCCTCTAAGCTACCTCGCTCATCTCTGGTGGAAACCAACCTTATAACATGCATAATTTCAGGAGTAAAAGAAGCAGAGAGCAGCCATAGAAAAAACATAAGAATAAACATGAACATAAGAACGCACAATGAATGACAGGGATATAGTTAATAAAATGAACTAGGAAATGCTAAAATCTGAATGCGAGACAGCAATGTTCCAAGCAAACCTATATAGTGGGACGTTAAGACTCAGTTTTGCCCGACCAGCTCTGAGAGTAAGTTCAGTTAATACTGTTTGAAAGTCATTGCTCAATGCATTTGATGTCGATTTTAAACATATTTCATTCGATATTGGATGATCACTGACAACAGCAGTAAATACCAACAAGACCATGAAAGTTTTTATATTATTTAACCATTTTTCAGGACAGTTTCTGTAATGAAATAATAATAGTACTAAAACATGTTACGATACAGAAAATATTGTTAAATGTTACCCTCAGTAATCTATACATATAAAAGAACACGCCCTTTAATCATCTTTTATTATCTAGGAATCAATGCAAAGACCAAACCGCTTATGATAGATGTGAAATTTGAACCAATAAATCAATCCCCAAATGGAGGTGAACACTAAGAATGGAGCTTGCGAAAAGGGTAAAATGGAGTAATAGTATATGTGTAGTGGAGTACGGAATATGGGAATTTAGTGTGTTTTTTTTTTTTTTGCTTAGACAAATAAGTACTTAATGAAACTCGATTTGTGAACTAAGCTTAAAAAATAATGACAGATAAGCCTCAGGGTTTTTCAAAAATCAACCTCTAAAGAGGTTACTTACTGCTTCCTGTATATGTAATGAGAAAGCTTAACTGTTTATTACCTAAAAGCAGCCCAAAACCCAGATTTTTATAATAAGATTAGTGAGTTCACTTGTTTACTTCAATATATTCAATACCACTAAGGTATTGTCTACTACATAATAGGGATGACACTGCAGTACAATGCAATGACCCATTTAATCACACTTATATTAGAAATGCGAAAGTTTGTGTGTAAATGCGTAAGTAGGTAAGTAAGTATGTATGTAACTTTTAAAATATTTATGCCCAGGATGTCTTTTAGTACACATTCTAGCTAGTTAAGCGATTATGTTTTGTTTTTCTTCAGTAAACAAGTGAGTTTAGCGTGTGAAGTGAACTTGAGTGAAGGAAAAAGAAATGAAACATTGCAGTTAAGTGTGGCAGCAACTCTTGCACATAGTACATAGTAACACGAAGACTGTCGACACACTCTCACTCCGAGGCTAAGATTTCGAATGGTATGTCCGGAGGACGTGAACTTTGAGTTTGAAATTGACTCATTATAAAAATCAGGGTAGACTCGTGATGAGTGAGGGCCAGTTAGATGAATGACCATAGCTTTATATGTTATATTATTATATTATACGTAATCCTTAATTATAAGTAAACCTTATAAGCGTAAAGAATTTTCTTATTTTTTCACAATGTCGCCTTCCACCTCGACATGGGTTTTTCCATCGTATGACCACCATACTCATTTCATATTGTCCTGTGCATCCAGGAAAAGTTTTTAAGCCACTGTTGAAGTCGTAAAGTTGCGGTCAGATGAACGAATTATGTCCGAGGCTCTTTCTTCTCTATATAGGCAAAATACTTTTTTTTTTAAGGTAGTTGGTTCCAGTTTTTTTAAATTTTTCAGATTAAACACAAATTACACTTTCTGAATTACAAAATTACACATTTTCATTTAGAAGAAAAACAAAGCAGAGCTGTTTTTGGCAGACAATGACAAACAATCAACCAAATGACAAGGTTTTTTTTTTAATAAATTCTCCTATGTTCGGGCTCCACATGTTTTGTATTTAGCCAATGTCAATTATTGTAATATTTCCAGTAAAGTCAAATATTTCACAATTAAACAAGTCACAGTTATAGTCTAAGTCAAGCAAAGTAAGTTACACTCAAGTCCACGTCATGCCTCAGTAACGCGGTGGATACTTTACTAGAGGTTTCTATGGAGCTATTTCAGCAACTCGAAGAGTCACCTTTCACAACATTAAACTATTCAGCAACACTCGTGCACGTTCATAAAAACTAACTTAATGGATAACAATCCACCATTTTTACACATTAACACTCGCAATAACACAAGTTTTGGAAAATAATACAATGACGCAACATGACTTCTTCACGTTCCCGCCAAAAACTCGGAGCAAAATGTAAAAAGGCCTCGCTACATGGCCTTTTTTTTAAACATCGTTTGAAAGAGATGGCTATATATAAGTTTCTGGGGAAGCGAAAGGGAGAAGCTATAACCTTAGTAGTTTGTTTCGTTTGCTCCCGTGAAATTCAAATCTAGCTGTCGCTGTCACACGATGTCAGGTCAGGCCAAATCATAGTATTTCACAATAAAAACGACTCACAGTCATAGTCTAAGTTAACAATATTAGTCATTGTTCAATCTAAGTTACGCTTCAGTAAAGTAATGGAAACTTTACTGGAACTTCTACGGGGTTTTGGAAACAACACGAAAAGTCACGTTTTACGATATTATATCATTCACTAACACCCATGCACGATAACGAGCACTTAAATCCACCGTCTTTTCACATCAACACTGAAAATAACACAAGTTTTGGAAAATAATCCAATGAGGCAATATGATTTCTTCACGTTCCCGCCAAAACTCCGGAAAGAATAGAATTTCAAAGATTCACAAAAAATAAATGTCATTGTCATTGCTTGACAAAAGAGCAGAGCAGTTTGTTGTATACGTTTTGTCATCTTCGCCGTAAATCGAAAATTGTAATTAGTTTAATCCGCGATATTAATCTAGTTTTGTACCAGGTACACTTGATTAGGTCATAAGCAAAAATAATAAGCATTGAAAGAAGGCACGTCACAACTGTAACTTTCGTAATTATTTACTTGTAAAAGGTATGTAAGAACATGTTCGTGAATAAGTTTTCTTTAAACATTTTCTCCTCAATAGCGACATGATCATCTTGTGTTAGTTGTGTTATCTTACATGAGGGTAGGAACAAATACAAGTCTTTCATTCGTCTTTATAAATATATTATTATCTCTGCATTCGTCCATAGGTGACTGAATCCGCTACCTTTTCACATATATCATCTTTTACGCAGTCCAACCGTAATTTATACAGCCTTATTCATCGTGAATTCTTATTTAAATATAAATATACTCATACTTTTTTACAACTTGTAGTGCATAATGGAGTCTTCATATCAAGGAGGTGTGTCCTACCAGGGAATACCCAACAACTTCCATGAGCAGTCTCAAAACATCGCTAGTAACATCAAGAAAATATCACAAAATGGTGAGTAATCCTTTGTTTAGCTATTGACTGATATCTGTTATCTTGTAGACTTATTTATATTTGTGGTACATACAATAAGTTTATTTCTTTGACAATGCTTTTTTGTGATAAATTGAATTTACCCTGCCATGCAGGCCTAGCACGGGCGCCGGTATAAAATTTTGTCGACCATATTTATCCCGTGCAAACTAGACGGATGTATCCATATTCTAGCTTTGTCACATTGACACGAAGACAAAACGGGTGGACATGCACCCGTGCTAGGCCTGCTGAAACCTGAACTTAGAATTACATTATGTATTCAAAATGATTACTAGCAACAATAATAAATTTTGACTATAAACACTTCTACCAAACCACAGTGTGCGTAAACAGCAGCACAGCCTGAAATGGGCCCCAGCATTTTGTTTTCAGCTCCTCGAATAACAAAATGCGCAGAGACGCTTTCAAGTTGTGCCACTGCTGACATGCATTAATCAATACTCCTCAGCGCCTGACATAATTATATACTATTTGTAGAAGCCTTAACTGTAATAGTGTCACTCATAATCGCTATTCGTGTTCGTGCATTTGCTTTGTTCACCCTAAACGACAGTATGAGGAACATGACAAAAAGGCAAATACAACTTACACACAGACTCGCCAGCTTGTTGTTTTTTGTCACACATATTCAAATCAGATTGCTAAATACGGCTCACATTTCAACATTGGTCAAGTAATTTAGGCTACAGATAACAGTATGTCAAATAGAATCATACAAATAAATATAATATTATGTTATGGTTAAATTTACATACACCTGACAACCATTACCCTCCTCATTGGGTAGTTAGCTACAAAACATTCCAAATTTAAATATAGCTGGTATGGCTTAGTGGTAGCGCTGCAGCCTTAGAAGCAGGTCCTGGGTTTGAGTTAGATTAATTTAAACGCTGCCAGCATACCCAAACCAGCCGAGCTCCTTAAAGTAACGGAGGACAGCCTTGGGTCGCTGGCATACCTATTCCACTCGTGTTTCGTCAGATGTTATGCTGTTGGAGACTTCTAATAACTATCAGTCAAGTTTATCTTCTCCTTAATTTTCCAAGTGCTTAGTTTGTTTATAAAAGTATTCATAGATTTTGCTGAGTCCACCTTTTAAGACAATTGTGTCATCTGTCATGTGTCATCTGTTCCAATTGTGAACCGCTCTGTTGCTGAGGATATAAACTTACGAATTAGCAAAGTAGTATGTAACCAATCACTTTTTTCAAAACTACCCCCAATGTCCTCGACTTAATGCACACTTTTTAATGTACTAACTTCTTGTTAGGTAAAAGTTTTAAAAGGCGATCCTAGCCTAGAAAACAATTTAGAATTAAGATCTTGTTGCTTAGTTAGTTAACGCTGAGTTTTTACAAAAAATTGTACTTATTTATTTAAATAAAGAACTTCAAAATCAAAAAAAAAAACAGTTGCTGAGGATGTGGTGTGCAGGGTGGGTTTGAGATGATGCAGGCTGCAGCAGGGTCTTTTGGCGTCTGCTGTCTCTTGCATAGTCCTTAAGTGTCTTTGTGCATGTTCCATGACATTACCAGACCGAGGGAAACCTAGTGAGAAGCTATAAGTGTGAAATGTTTTATTGATCAGAGTTCATCAGAGACAATATTTTTTCATACATTTCAGTGTCCTCAATGTCCAAAATTGTGAACCAGCTGCAAACGCCGCAGGATTCCCAGGAGCTCAGATATCAACTGTGAGTGTACCATAAAATAATAAGTACTTTTTTTTATCATAAGCTAGCTTCTGTCTGAGTCAGAATTTTGTGTTACGTGTCACACGTTTTGTGAAGAAATGTGGTGTGTTGTCTATTAGCACACTCGAATTTAAATGTAGGTCTACGATAAATGTTTTGTGTGATGTACAACATTTGTACAATTGGTGTGTGGTGCGCCTTATACGGCAGTAATATGTCAACTGATGTTGTTTCATCAGTCGCCAGATCCAGAACTACACGCAGAAGCTGGCAAAGGACACGTCCTCGATGCTGATGGCGCTGATGAAGCTGCCTACGGAGCAGCCGGCGCAGCGGCTCGCTCGAGAACGGCTATCTGACGAGTACATGAGCACGCTCAACAGCTTCCAGGCGAGTTACTCCACTCTACTATGTTGTTAACCATACTCGCTTACTCGCCTGGTTCACTTCGCAGTTGAAATTAAAAACTGCTCCACCACCCCGATCCCGAGCTGGTCAATTACGTTTATTGTAACTATAAGGTAAATCGAGTGATTATGAAGCGGTGAGAGAGTAATATTTGCAAACTACTGCTTGGCGGTTGAATAACCGGCTAAGGTGTGGTACCTCCCAGGCGGCCTCTACAGGAGAGTCCTACCATGACAAAATAAAAAACGATACCTCACTTATCAAAATCGGTCGAGCCGTTTAGGCTCAGGAGGTTATATAGATACATAAACCCAAAAAAATTACCCTTATTACTGGCAGTCGGGTAAAAATAATCTCTCACTCGCGGTAAAACGAGGACAGTTTGGGTGATTTTTTGTTCTTGGTACCCTTTGCTGTGCGTGCTACAATTAATGTCATTGCTACTTAGCGAGTCTCTTTTCATATTGGTGAGCCTTCTATATCTATCTTTATGTTCAGAGACCATATCTATTAATCGGATTCTCTGCTTCAGCCTTTAAATAAATAAATAAATAATAAATATCTGGGACAGTATTGCACACACGGTCATCTGACCCCAAACTAAGCAAAGCTTGTAATATGGCTGCCAGAGACTGATATACGTACATAGATATTTTTTAAATACATACTTATATAGATATTAACACCCAGACATAGAACAAACACAAATATTCATCACATAAATATTTGTCCTAGATGGGAATCGAACCCATGCCCCCAAGCACAGAACGTAGGTTCACTACCAACTGAGCCACCGGGGCAGTTTAAATATTCACTGCTGAGATATCATCGAAGGGTGATTGAGCCATATCCAGTGGCCCAGTGGGAGTGCACGGATTCACATACGCCATCGAATATGCAGGTTTCCTCACGATGTTTTCCTTCACCGAAAAGCCAGTGATATATCCGTGCATAAGTTCCAAAGAACTCATTGGTACGGGCCCGCCCAGGTTCGTAACCACGACCCCACGAATGGGAGCGAGCGTGCTCCCACTGAGCCGGCTTCTAATCGGATTACAGAGAAAAAATACATTTACTAGACAAACTTGCTGCGCGCCGGGGTTTTATCCGCTAACCAAAAGGAACTGTACCTTACCTAATTTTGTTGCAAGATAAAAAGTAGCCTATGTTTTAAGAAAAGCAATAAACTATCTCACCAAATATCTAAATCCGTTGGACCGATACGGAGCTTAGTGTTAACAAATGAGGAGGTGAGGATCAAAACCTCACATATCCACTTTTGACACTTTAGTTTTTTTTTTGTTTTCGACTCCAAATGATAAAAGTAGTCGAATAATACAAAAACAAACGAAAGTGTCAAAAATTATCAGGGCCCTGTATCAGGCGGCAGGCAATAGTGGAAAGAGGTAAGCCGATCGTCTATCGTCTCACTCATAACCTAATATTGCATCTACTGAACGCAGCTACACCGCACCCTTGGCGGCAAGCTTAATGCTTGCTATTGCAAAAGCTCAATTTCGAGCCGCGATAGTTTAGCCAATTTAAGGATGCCATAATTGATAGTGCCATGGAATGCCATCAGCGGGCTTATCCCGTAACTCTGAAAGCGATAGTGATAATATCGCGAGCGGGATCGCGCATAGTGCGACTAAGTTGGTACGAGCGGGATGACATGCTCTCGCAATCAGAATCACGAACGTTTCAAAGTTAGAGGATAAGCCCGCTGTTTCAAAACTACGATTCACAATACGAGGTCGCCAGCCTTAATCAACACAGTTCCACGATGAGTCACGTTTTTTATACGTTCGTTACTAATCAAAACATTATTATTTAATTCTGAATATTTCGATAACATGTTATATGATGTTTTAAATAAACTATAGCGGTCCTGCTATGCTAATGATGGCGATAAAGCCCCGATAATAATGTGATAAAGTTTGAACGATTCATGGATTAATTAGTTTCATTTACAAACAAAAACAGCTATGATATGGGGCCATGATGGGGTATCATTGACGGTGATCACGTGACATCGATCTCGCGCCGTGGACCTTGGTCTGCTAGGGTTACCGATTCTTCCAATTTTAAACCAGGAAAAAGGCAAATCGTTTTTGAAATCTCCCCAAGTCCAGGAGAGCAGCTGGTTCTTTTCTCCTCATAGAACTGTGGTCCAAAAGTCGTGGCGGACTGAAATGTAACCTTTGCCAAATGTGAGAGAAATATGCTTAAGAGCAGGAAACTGACATTCGTTCTCGCTCGCTCGCCCCGTTGTCACGTGTATTAACACATGACAATCACGGATCGCGAACCAACGAGAGAAAATAAGATAAATATATTTCTCTCTTTTTCTCTCTTGTTTGTTAGTTGGCGGTCGGCGCCAACAAAATTGTTGCGTATGTATTTCTGTGAATATCTTAGCTATATTCGAGATAATCTAATATTGGCGGCTTGGCGGCAATTTCGCAATGGACGCTATGTGTTCTTCTTCGCCCTGGCTATTCGTTTCGTGCTTCAAACGCCTTTGCGACCTTGTTAAATAACATCAAAGCTGTAAAAATATCAACTGCCTACCTATAGCGACTCAAACTTTTAAGAGTAGTACAGACAGACGGCGCGTGTCATACTTATGATGCGTGGCGCGTGACAGATGGCTTAATAATAGGGTCCCGTTGGCACTTTGGGTAAGGAACTCTATAAATATTGTTATTATTTGTCCGTCCTCAGGCGACGCAGAAGCTCGCCGCCCAGAAGACTAAAGAGGATGTGAAGAAGGCGAAGAGCTCGCAGCCTATTTCCATCGGAGAGCCTTTCTCCTCCAGCAAACGTAAGTGCAAAGCTTTCAGAGGGGGACTTCAAATAAATGAATTAGTGCTATTTCTGGAAAGTACTCGTCAAATTTTTGGGTTATTCCTTCTGTTACCCAGTTCTTCGCCCAAAAATACGCACCACGTATATTCATTACAACTATATCATTACAGGACAACAGGAAAAAGGATGGGAGTGAAAACTAGCAATTTTAGCGTATAAGGGTTAGCGATTTTAATACAGTTACAAACTAAAAGGTATCGATCGATAGCTTGAATAGTCGATAAAAAACAATTACCCATCTCTGTTACACTTTAATTGTTTTGCCATTAAATTCCGCTTCCTGGTAATGATTAACATTTACACTAACATTATAAATTCTAATGTAACTCTGTTGCGCTGTCTATCAGTATCTCTGTATCTCTCTCTGCCTGGGTGTTTGTCGCGTTATCACAGCTAAACGGCTGAACGGATCAAGCTGAATTTTTGCATAGTTATATTTTTGCTTAAGGGTCCGAGACGGACATAGGCTCCTTTTTTTTTGTAGGTCCAAGCGAACGAAGTCGAGGTTAACAGCTAGTACTTAAATAAAGTAGTTATGTTCGGATTTGATGGGCGGAATTAGAGTGATACGGGCGTCGGTAGTATCTACTCTTATACTGTTCTACTCTATTTACGCCCAGATTTTTACGTTTCGGTATAAAAACGCGTCCAGTATACACAGTTATAAATAACTAGCTGTTTCACCCGTTATTCTACAGAAACGAAAAAAATCTACAAAATATATGTTAATCCAGGGTGTAAGCTCCTCCACACCAAATTTCATTCAAATCCGTTCAGCCGTTACAGAGTTGAACGGGAACAAACACACGTGCTTACCTACTTACATACTGACACACAAACTTTGGCATTTATAATATAATAGAATCGTTTATTGGCTTTATAACAATGGTACTTACACTGGCCAAGTCACATTTACAAAATATTCAGTTCGTAATTACATAATTTCAAATATCTAATCAAAACCCACAACAAAATTAAGTACTAATAACAAATAATTTAATAAAATATTAATTTCATTTAATAAAGTATGATTATTAGTGTGATAGCATAGAAGTGCTGATGATCAGTCACGCAGTAACTGAACAAGCGATGGTACGCCGCGTCCTTACTGTGTTTTTTTTTTTTATGATACGGGGGTACCGTACCGGCTGGTGTATCATACCTTAAACATGGTCGAACGTTACTATTTTTTAAGGCTAATACATATTACTCGTTATAGTGTCGCACTGTCATCCGCACGACAGCAAACGTGCCGCGACAAAATTACGATTATGAATACGTTTGTCTCATTTTCTAACGACATAACGACTATAGAAGATATTGTCACGGCGCGGATGCTAGGATTGCAGGACGGCTCAGCACTAACGCGGCCTTAGTTCATAATGTATATGAATAGCAATACATACCACGATCCTACGAAGCGGAAAATAAATCATCTTAAATGACTAATTGATTACGGACTATTTCCTTTTGGACTTTTTGTTAGTAATACTTTATGTTACTGCAGAAGCTTGAGTGTGAAGTTATTTGGTTTATATAAACCTGGTTATTTCAACAACAATAGGTACGGTTTTGTAGTTTGTGTTACTGTATTTCATTCTTATCGAGATCCCTTTAGTCGTGAAAGCGAGAAGGCACGAGATACAGTTTGAATGTTGTGTTTTTATGTTAATGCGAGCGTGAAGTGGAGTTGTAGGGTTATGTTGTTTGTAATAAATTGTTGTTGTAATTCTTAATGGTAGTTCAATTTGTTATATTATTTCGTACGATAAATGTAGAAAACCACCTAAGTAGCATTATAACAATTAGTGTCTGTCCAGGCGATATATTAAAGAGCAAGCAAGGTTATCGCTCCAGGTTTTAGATATTTTCTTACACATAGTAATCAATATTCTCGAAAATTACTAGACTATTGTATAAGTCGGTCTGGTCAGGACAGATAAGCAACCACCATGGTCGTCCGATGAGTGCTGTTCTTGCAGCCACGCATATTCACCCGACCAGGGCCCGTACCGTGAGGTGCTTATTGCGATGATTGTTAGGCTCAGCTGAGAACGCTGCGCGACCTTACACCTTATCTCGTGGCGATACGGTTCGTGGTTGCGCAGTGTCGTCGGCTGTACCTAACAATCATCGCAATAAGCACCTCACGGTACGGGCCCAGTTCTGATAAAACAATGTGTCATAATATAACCCTTTGTAACAACAAAAGACACAAGTTTTTTTTTTATCTGTTTGAAATAGTATTCAAACTTTCTTAGCTTTTTTTATGTCGTCGCCAAGACCATCGAGGCGTTAATTCATATTATAGGATGTGTTTGTCTATGTGTAGAGGGTCGCGGACTAATCGATATGGAGGAAGGCCGCATGCAGGAGCAGTTGGAGGCGCAGGATCGCTCGCTACAGGAGCTCGAGCAGCGCGAGCAGGACTATAGGCAGCTCGAGGTACGCACTTGCCGCACTACTGCACCACTCGAAACAAAAAAACATTTATCATGTTTTACAACGATTTTTAGCACAATTTAAGTTTAATTTAATTTTTAAATACCTTAGAATAATGCCTAAAATAACGAGATAATAAAAAAATAATACACTGTACAAACTTAAAATATCACGACGATGCGGTCTTGTGATAACAAATTTGCCTAAAATCGTTATAAAACACCATCGTGTTAAAATTTGTCTCAAATCCTTATCAAACACCATCGTGTTAAAATTTGTCTAAAATCCGTATCAAACACCATCGTGTCAAAATTTGTCTAAAATGCGTATCAAACACCATCGTGTCAAAATTTGTCTAAAATGCGTATCAAACACCATCGTGTTAAAATTTGTCTAAAATCCGTATCAAACACCATCGTGTCAAAATTTGTCTAAAATGCGTATCAAACACCATCGTGTTAAAATTTGTCTAAAATCCGTATCAAACACCATCGTGTCAAAATTTGTCTAAAATGCGTATCAAACACCATCGTGTTAAAATTTGTCTAAAATCCGTATCAAACACCATCGTGTCAAAATTTGTCTAAAATGCGTATCAAACACCATAGTGTTAAAATTTGTCTAAAATCTTTATAAAACACCATCATGTTAAAATTTGTTTAAAACCGTTATCAAACATCGTTTTGATATTTGTATGAATTCGTTATCATTTAATGACGATACTTATTATACTGCTTCCACAGACGGACATAATGGACGTGAACCAGATATTCAAGGAACTTGGAACTATGATTCACACGCAGGGCGCCGTCGTGGACTCCATAGAGTCTCACGTGGAGGTCACTTCGCAGACCGTAGAGGCGGGCGCTCACCAGCTTCGCGAGGCGCACAATTACAAGGTACTTGCTACTTTAAATCCATACTTGTTTTCCTTTTTTTGTAATTTTTTTTTATTTTATTTTTTATTTACAATATTGCTCCACGGACTCCGGGGTCCGTGCCATTTATCAAGTTTTACAAATATTTTATCAACTAAAACGGAATATAAATACTAAAGACTTTACAAAAGGAAAATACCAACGTTTGTACCAAAATTTTGTTATTAGAAAGAAAAAAAAAAGTCCCGCGTTCTGTCGTACAATTCATGTCAAACCCCAATAAAAAGAACTTCGGTTAGAGTGGTCGCATATGAGACAAAACATCAAATATATCAACCAATCACGATTACCATCACAAATGTCAGCATATTATTCGTAGGCAGAGAAAGCAATAGGCAGCTGGATGTATGTCTCATTTCCCACAGAAAAATGAAGAATTAAGTATTAGTTATGAAGAAATAGGACAAAGTTATAATATTTCTGTCCCGTAGCGTATGATCAGTTTTTTCAAGGCTTGGTTATTATTACTGCATCTCGATTGGTAGAAAATTGATAAAGGTAAGCGTGATTGGTTGATATATTTGATGTTTTGTCTCGTGTGCGGCCACGCTTCCCGACGTTCTATACCTATACCTTTTCTAAGATATTTTTATTAATTTTATTGTTTTTTTTTTTCAGAACAAGCTGAGGAAGAAGAAAGTTTACATTGCGATCGTTATAATCATTATTATCTCCATCATTATGATCATAATTTTCAATCACTGAGTACCGTTCTCCCTTCGCGGGTCATGACTTCCCTATACATGTGTTGATTTGTAAACGTGCAATATTTTAGGACCCCTAACTCCTTCTCACGCTGTTTTTTTATACAAAATTTATTTATTTGTTCCTGTGCGATGTAATACCTTAGCCGAATGGCTTTCGTTACAGCATTTATATGAATAAGTAATAATCTTAAAAGAAAAAAAAAAATACCCGTCTGCAAAACGTAGCCTATGTTGCTCTGGAAGTAACGAGGAATCTAAAGACACTTACCTCGTCAAAATCAGTCAAGCCGTTTAGGCTATAGGGGTAATATAAGACCAAACAAACATACATACTTATAAGTTCATACACCCTCATACACCCCATAAATATTAACCACCTTCTTGGGCACTCGGGTAAAAAAATGGAAGGCGATTTTAAAAGGCATTGCCATCATTCGGCTCGTATACTGGTAATTTGGCGTCTGTTTGTGAGAAAGTCTTGAAATTCCTTTGAGAAACAAGAAATATTATTAAAAGTAAAAAAAAACAACTGCAAAATGTAGCCTATGTAACTCCGGACGTAAAGAGGAATCCAAAGACACCTCACACAGGAGGTATTATAGGAACACACAAACATACATACATACACCCCAAAAACACTACCCTCCTTGGGCAGTCGAGTAAAAATAGGCACATAAATAACCGCAAAGGTTAAATTTATTTTTGGGCCATTACTGTGTACGGTACTAGGTGCTCTGATAATTGCACGGGACCAATCAACAAGTTGTATAGAAAGTTCAGTCCACGAAGACGCGCCCGCCCTTTCTCGCGTGTAATATTTAGGTAGTTTAATCCATAGATAAGTACTGTTTATCGTTCGATATAATTTTTTGAACATATTGTCTATACACCAATGCTGCTCCCAGATCAGTGTCTATCGTGGCGATAAATGCAGCAACTTCGTGTTAAAGATTCGCGACGATTGCTTTACACATTTTTTTACAAATTTTAGGATATTTGCAGACGAATGTTCGTTAATGCAGAGTCGATGATTCGTGACGGGAAAGTGTTTGAACGGGTAGTGGGCAACATGTGTTTCGAAACAGTTCATCACTTTTTTATACATTGGGAAACAAAGATGACGAAATATTCTTGAAGATACATGTTGCCGTGCTCACCTCACTGCATGACAAGCCCAAATATGTAGTTTCGAAACATTGGCGATCAAGTTACTAACTAAACAAATGTTGTCTAATGAATTCCGACTTTGAAGTACGTCTATATTCGCGGTAATTTGACGCACATTTTCGCGCGACGTGTAGGCAGAATTTCGTCAGGTTTAATATGGGAGCAGCTTATGGCATCATCCTAGTTAAACGCGATTACGCGATCATCGCTAGTTTACGCGAATTTTCGAAAATATTAATGCGCGAACGTCAATAATCAAAGTTCGCGCGAACTTGCGACTGTCGCGTAATCGCGTTCTGTAAGGAAGCTATAATCACAAGCACAACATTCTAGATTTGCACCGTAAGCTATTCTAAGAAAAGGTGAGACGCGTCTTAATGTAACTAACTCTTAACTGTCTGTATATTTAGGTTATTGAGTCGCTGAAGCTCTGATCGTATCGAGGGCATCAACTCACAGCGTAAGCAGTTTTAGCTTCTCTTCAGATAACAAATAACTGTTTTAGGAGTCGAAATTGAATCGCGAATTGCGAAATTGAAAGGCGAATTTTGTTCTTACGAACCGACAATCAAAATACTGACGTCGATTAGGTGTCCTAATTGGCATTCGAAGCGCGCGACTACACTTCACAAATGAATAACCGAAATTTGCGCGATCTAGCGAAGGTCGCGTAATCGCGTTTTATTACGACGACGCCTTAATGTTACTCAGTTATAGTTAATTAATAAAAAATAATGATACAATGCATTAAATTACTGCGCAAATTAAAGTTACGTAGTCTTCTTTATAGTATTTTCTGTCTATATGCTTAAATCATTCTTGCCACATTTGTGCTCGACCTCAGCATACAATTTGTGGCCTAACAAGAAAAAAAAAAATAAGATCAATTGCTTTCAATTTTCCTAAACGGTGATTATAAAGAGTGTTTATAATCAAAGAAACAATAGCCTATACTTATTCATAAAGACATAAACTTCGTTATTATTTTGTTTGTTTGTTTGCACATGGTAATTTCCGAACCTACAGAAACGATTAAAATATTTCAGTCTGAAAAACAAGTTACAAAAAAAAGTAACCTACATCTATGTAATCAACAATACCAAATAGTTTGACAAATAATTAATTAACAATTTAAATATTCCGTCATGGCGTAAAATTATAACCTCATTAATTCTAAGCCTATAATCTTCGTAAACGTTTTCCCGCAGCTGAAACAAATGTATAGACAAAGTATTAATTGTATTAAGTAGCTGTCTTACGCCTTTTAATATAATGTTATGATATTTAAACAACAACAAATAAATACAGTTTTACGGTGTAGATAACATTAAAAACCATCGATATCGTATAACGTTTAGGGGTGAGAACAGTTGGCGCTTTTTGTATGGACAAAAAGGCGGTATACTATACTCTAATATTAAGGTTTTGGAGTTCTGGGACTCAGGTCATACAAAAAAAATAATGGTTGTTCAGCGTATACACCCCTAAACTTTGATGCCCTCGATATGTATGCATGTATATTATACTCAATACTGTAAATATATTAATCATGATCATTATGTGTAAATGCCAAGCATTATGTTAGATTATATAAAAGTTTTTTTTTAGGATTTAGACCAATAACTGGCACTATATACACATATTTATTACGCTGCAGTATACATAATTATACTTAAAATGCTTTTGACGAACGCTGGGAAAAATGTATTGCTAGAGACTGTTTACCTTTAGTTATTATTTTTGATATTTATTTATTGCAGTGGCGGATTTACATATTTTCCAAGTATAGGCTGTTAATTTTTTGCCGCCCTTAACTCGCCCTAGTTTTTTTTGTAATTGAGCAATTTAGTTTAGATCGAAAAAAAATGTTGATGTTTGTGCAAAAATAGTGAAAAATAGTAGACTTGTGCCTAGGACGGCAGATTCGAGGGCGGCAAATATAGGAACCGTTTTTTTATATATATATTAGTCATAACACTTTTTTAAAAGTCTGTCTCTAAATTTGCCGCCCCTTCAATCTTATTACTCAGTCTGCTGGTAAATCCGCCTCTGATCTATTATTCCAGCTGTTCTATGTGCGTAATAAAATATTGTAAAAGAGTGAGTTCAAATTAAATTTTGCACGCCCTTCACGTTCAAAAAAGTAACATAATGTCAGTCTTTGTGATATGCAGTAACTCCTTATTAAATTTTATCAAGATCCGTTCAGCCGTTCAGTTAATGCGACAAACATCCAGACAGAGGCAAAATTGCTGTCTATAGTTTACTAGATCGATTTTTGTATTACGTATTCATTTGTATACCTCGAAGCTTCATTGGTCCTCATACAACTGCGGCTATATTACTCTAAATGATAATATTAGTTAGGATGACAAGAACAGTGTTATCGAATAAATTTATAGGGCACGCAATTTTAATTTGGATAACCTAAATTGTGTCGTAAATAAACATACATTATCTCGTGTTGCTATTTATCTAAGTTATGTTTAAAATCGTTTCTATGTATAGTGAAAATAGACAGCGGTGGCTTGATCACATACATAAATTTTGCTGAAAAAATTGGGCGTGAATGGCGCTATATTTTGGTGAGAGCGGGAGGCTTATATATGCCCTGCAGTGGGCTGAATGAGATGTCAATAATAACGTCAGTTATTGACCCATACAGCTATCTTATTGGTTCGCGCTGGCTTTAACACCGACAAGGGACGCTAATATTTGAGGAACTGGGCACTTATAAAGTATACGTTCCCTGAAACTTAACAAACGATTAAGGGCAGTACTTAAAACGTTGCTTTAAGTTAATCAATGTTTAAAATGCTCTGTCACCTTGTCGCTGACGTATCGCTGTCGCTACGTCAAAACGTGACTCACCATTTTACACATTGATTAAATGTAAGTAACTTTTGTAAGTAAAAACCTTTAATTGTCTGTTTTTGACAGGCTAAACATCAAAATAAAAAAGAGCCGGTTGAATATTTAATGGGTTCTGTTAGACATTTAACTTATGGCATAACAGACAAAAACAGGCATTTAAATGTTTAATCATTTGTTGAGTTTCGATGAAATTCTGCATTTACACACGAAACGTTTGATATTAATTAATTTAGAAAAAGTTTCAATATAAAACCTCGTTATCACCATTCCCAGAGCAATACTTAACATATCATTGTGGTTTTTAAATTCTTTAATTGTTTGTTTGTTTTTACAAATAAACGACGGAATTATCACAATTGGTTTTTTTACGGTTTAGGCGTTGTAAATAAACAATAACTGTGATAAACATGTTATATTTGGATGTTTTGAATGCTTGTTTTAATCCAGCGTCAAGTTCATATAAACAGAAGCCCAGACAATTTTGCTTTTGACCCGGAAGTAACTAATAACAAGTTTTTTCCGGTACATAATTGTAGAACCAACCTCTCATATTAACATACAATAATTAAGCAAAATCCGTATCCGGAACACACTGAAATTTAACATTTTGCAATACCGTCTCTATTTGCGCTAAGAGCCTGATTGTAAGCACGGCAGTGAGTCGTCGGCGACGATAATGTGTTATGGGTCATGCATAAATGCTTTCTGTATGTTCCGTACCTCCAGACTATTTAATTTAATTTAATATTGATTCTTCATCAGCAAATAATACCAAACGCAATTTTATATTTATGTTATGAATTATGTCCGGGTCCTCCATACTAAGTCCGGTAACTTGACTTGGCTAATATTGGTCTAGCGTCTAGTATTTCGGTTCAGTATTTTAATATGATTTGTAGATTTGATTGGTGATGGTATAGTAACGCAACTCGATGGATTATAATTGTAAACTACAGTCCTACAAGAATCTTAAGGAGCTCAGTCCAGAACAAGATAGCGCTATACACTTCCGCGTGCATATAAAGAGAAGCAGATAGAGCGCGCTAGCCAAAATAACAAATTATTGCTCTTTACATTTAAACCAGCAAATCATTTAAAAAACTGTACTAAGGGCCTGTAGAAGTTAATGGAACACTATTGGTTATTATTATAACACAGATCACACTAGATACCGCATTACGAGATTCGCTGTTCCTACAAGAAACCAAAGTTTCAGGAAGGCGCGGGTCGCGGGGAGTGCGGCCGAGCGTTCTCATTGGCTATCTCAAGGTTACGCCTACTCGCGCCTAACAATCAACCCATCACCATCAGCGTAATTTCTTATAAGAGTATTTAGACTGATGCGCGGTGCGCTTCGAGCGTCCTGAATGCAGAGTCTAGGGTGTGATCTGTGTATTATAATCACTTGCAGATACACCAGATTAGGGCTTCAGAGATCTGACGAGAAATGGGTGTAACTCGAGGTACTTTCAAAGATTTTTTTAAATCAAACTTATGTCATGTAATCTGGACGATAAAGCCGAAAAACGTACATTGCCGTAGCCGGGAGTGAGGGATCAGACTTGCTCTGGTTGTCCAGGAGATTGCTTCAGAGCCCTAATAGGTTGTTGGTTGATTATTTGAAGTGAACGCACACTTATCCACACCGCAAGCGCAGTACGCGCCACATTTACAAGAATTGATTCTAACTATGTACTAATTAGTCGGTGGCAATTTATCACAGTTTAGCAAGTAGCAAAGAAAATCTACAGGAGAAGAAAGACAATCTCATGCAAAAAGTAGACCACCGAAAAATCTGCTTAAAACTAAATGGCGCTTACGTATTCAGTCGGCTAATGTCCAAACGAGCTGTAGCACGATTTCAAGTGAATGCGGCGCGTACGGTGCTTGAGGTGCGGACAAGTGAGCGTTCATATTTAGAGAAATTCAAACCTATCTTATAGATCTGGGGAAGTTGTACTGTGTCAAACGTACAGCGTTAAATTGCTGTTTGGAGCCTAGTTTGGCTTTACAACTGACGCGCCGGGAGAAAGCGATTGGTAACCGGTTAATTTTGGTAAAACATTGGCAAAACTTGGTTGCTAGGTATAAACTGTTAATAGAGCGCAGCGGCGCAGAATTCAAAGATAAACCGCTATCTTTTGTAAAATATAATTGATTATGACACAAAGGTTGTTACAAAACTATATGGAGCTTGGGCCATGACCTCGTACGGTATATGATTTGTTGGTTATTGTGTTAAGAAAGTTTATTTTCCTATAATTGAAAGTTAGAGCAAAGTTAAAGCAAGAAAGCAAAGAATGAGTTAATTTCCGCCTGTTAATTAAGCCACAAATGCAGATTTTATTGTAGCGAGCTTCTAAATAGTATTATTACGCATTCCTCTGACCACCATACTATGTGCTATCCCACAGTGAAACATCTCTTTTCATTGATTACAAGCTATTGTTAACTTTACCACGACGTATATTATATTGAAATACATATTTTATACTAAATAATATTGTAATGATAAGTAGTATATATTTTTTAAATATAATTAGATGTTAAAAACTGCAAGATTTTTTTCATGTATAATTTCATTCATGTAATAACCGTTCGGAAGCAAAATTATTTCACTTAACGTTAACTAAAATTGACAAACGGTTAAAATATTATAATTGTATTTAGTTCATTTCATTCCCGTGTTAAAAAAATAAATTATATTTAATTTATCAGCGTATGCATTCTGAGGTTGTTTTGACCTGTATTTGTGTATTATAAATTTATAGTAAAGATGCATTAAATGGCGTTTATATTGATGTTGACAAAAAATTAGTACCAAATGATAATAAAATTCCTTAAATAAATTATGCGAACAGCCATAAAATGCTCAACGTTGTTCAATTTAACGTGAGTATTCCAGTTTTGTTAAAACAAAATGTGTCAAAACACGTCAGTTTTCATAGTAGCGTTAAAATGAAATACAGGTCTAGATATTCTTATATACACTAAATAACGTTTAATTGTTAAATATAACGTGTCTTATATTTTTTGCGAATTACAAATGTATATATATATCCATGTCATATTCATTCATGTTTATCGGAAATATACTGAATAACCACTATTACTTTTGTGTTTTATTCTATAGTATAAAAAAAGAAACAGGTTTCCATCACACCATCAAAAATCCACCAGAGCTGTGTCATTGTGAAGTTTCGAATGTCGAAGTTATCCAAGGAAATAAAAAATAAACAAAAACATGCGCATTGGGTATTATTTTTGGCGCATTGGGTATTATCATCGGCATTATGTTTATTGATAGTTTATAAAATGCATTACAAAAATAAACAGAATGAAAATAAATACGTAAAGGTAAATGTTATTACGGATATCTATCCTCTCGGGCTTTCCAGTGGCACGGTCTCACCTTGGGCGTGGTCGGAACGGGAACATGTGCGAGTTGTAATGTACGCAGATCATGTTCTCAAACTGCTCGGCTGATGTGTCGTCTCTCCTACAGTTCAGTACAATTAAGAGTACGGCTTGCAAGTGCATGATACGCTTCTGTCGTACGTCCGCGGTGTGCCCGTACCATTAATTAGATAAAATTTGTAACAGACGGCGGAGAAAGCCTTGGAAAAGCTAAACCGTCCTGTCTAAAGAAGCCTTCAAAGTCGAAGAAGAACCTGAAGGAGAAATGGTATACAATTTCCTCTCTCCCGAGGTACATGCGAGTAGGCTCCTTTCCAGATGCTTTAGAGTATGCAGTTTAAAAAAAAAAAAAAGTCAGTCGTTAGCTAAATAAGCAATGATTGCCAACGATGAAACCGAATTTAAATCTTTTTGTTTTAATAAAACGGGAATACTCACGTTAAATTGAGTCGGTTATTCCGACTATAGTTCCGATCACATTCGATTATTAAAACAAAATGTGTCAAAACCACGTCAGTTTTCATAGTAGAATTTAAACCAATTTTATGTATGAACCGTTTAGGAAAATATTGAAATAAAAACCAATATTATCATAAAAAAATCACCTTTAATAACTCACACAACTGATCAAACAGAATCACATTTGTCTAAAATGTCCAAACACTACGGACAAACAGAACGGTGCTCTTGGAATGGAAATTATGGAATCTAAACCAAATATTGTTTGGAACATACTAGACTAACCAGCAGAACATACACAATTCTGACAACGATGATAAAATGTGAAGATGTATGTTTATGGCAATTATTAATAGAGCGTGCTCTATATAGCTCTCTATATAGTGCTGAGCGCAACCGGATGGCGCATGTAACGTTTCTATTAAACAAAGTTTTCATAAACAACAATTCGTTTCAATTTCGACCGCACGAAGCGATCTACGCACAATGGGATCAAAAATCAGCTTTGCTGATCACTATAGCATGTCCAGAACACCTATAAAGCGGAAGGAATGCGGAGATTCTACGCAACCTGGCAATTTCTACAGATCAACGCTATTATCTATATAGAGAAAAATTCCATTAACATTGTAATCATAGTTTAAACATGTAAATTATTATACTGAAGGTCCGCGATTTCTTCTCTAATTCTATCCGAGTTTTGCCGGGACCGACTAAAATGCACACATCGAAGCACGATTATATGTAGCTACGATGGCCGTGTCATGCCGATTGCATGCATATAACGTTTACCTATACTAAAGCGGTGAAATATTTGGTAACGCTTATAATATAGACATAAATTAATCAACAAACGATAAAAAATCATCTAACACTGACAACATCATATATAAAACTTACGTAATAAAAACACGATTCGAAGTTGATAATAATACTGACAAAAGATTACGGCAATTTACTTAATTCAATTAACTGTACCGAAAAGCGAATAAAATATAAATATACCAAAAAGAAAAAACAATAAAACTTAACAGTAAACAACATGCGCTTATTTAGTGATCGTTCAAGAAATCTTCTCCAATCACCTCGCGTCGGACTAGGCCGTGATGTGAAACAAACAGACACGAGGTGACGTTTTAAAAACTAAGCAAATACATTTTCAAATCACACATGACTTTGAAAATCTATCTTGGTCTTTGCATAGCACCCAGCGTGTCGCCGTGCGGCGCCGAGGCACGCACACGGCCCCTCATGTACATTTAATCACTATACATATTACGAGTATAAAATAATCAGGCTAACTCCGTTCTTACACGCATAAATTAACCAGACAATAATGTGACGTTAGCCTAATCGAATGACATGATTGTGTTACTAGTTATAATTTCAGTGGCTCTAATAAAAATATCTTAAAATTAACTATCCATGATATAAGTAGATAGGTCGCCGTCGCGTCTCGTCTCCCGAATAAATGCGCGCGCGCTTTCAACTTTCGCACACGATACTATATAATATTTAATTTGTGACGACAACCGGCTTATTTGTTGGCGTCTGCCTCACTAGCTGGAGGTCCCGGAGATGTTTGAATGGTGAAATTTAATATCTGCTCTGGATCTAAGTGTTACTTGTCCGTGTCTTTGTGAGTTCCGTGGCACAGGGCAGAAAACCTAGTGGTGATGAGTCTTAATCGTTTATTTATGCCAATCAACCATCCCAAGTATCACAGATAGTTGACGGCTGTTCTTTATTCTGATGATTGAAACATAAAACTGGCGCCAATAATTGTGCATGTATTGTCTGTGAAGAGGCGCACAGCGTGAAGTTTGTACACTAATTATGAGAAGACTTTCGCGTTGTCAGCGGCTAGTTTGCCAATGTGGGATCAATTTTCTGGGATAGTATCGTGTGTAGTAACGCGAGGGGTTGTGCATGTGTGTGAGTGCGGGGCGGGTGTCCGCAGGCCTGCTCTAGCAGACCACGGCCTCGGAGATGGGGTTCTCTGTGATGCGGATGACGGGCGAGAGGCGGCACGCGCGCCGCGCCGGGACAACCCGGAACGCGTGCATCTTGCTCGGCGACAGCGGGGCCACTGCAGACACAACATCACATTACTTTTATTTCTATGGCATTGCTGTTGGCCATTTAGACCACAATAGCTTTACAGGTCTGGACACCACATTATTATTTACGTACTTATTAAGACTTTTATAATTTATAGGCACTTTTGCAAACCTCCGAGTGAACGGCAAAACATCTGACCCCCGAATACTGAAACGCTTGTTAACTTTGACAACAGATTAATTATAATGCTGTCTTTGTCTGGCACTAAGCAAATGACAAAAGCAGCAACAGACTTAATCTGTCGTCAAAGATAACAAACGTTTCAATATTCGGGGGTGAATCTCTAAGGGTGTAGTCACTCAGAATATTATGCTAAAGTGGTTCCTTTTCAAAATTGATGTTTCTTTTATCCCTGTTTTACATACTTTTTATAAGATTTACTTCTAGTTGTACATAAATAATAGTGTATATTGAGATTCATCATAGTCACTAGCACACGCAACAATGCTCCAAATATTCGTCTTCGGAGCAAGACTTAACCGTCCAATCCGTCCAATCTAAACATTGGATGCATTTCAAATTGCTAACATGCCAACAGCGCTGATGAAAATCAACTAGGTACGACGAAAGTGTCTTTATAATACACTTTCCCGGAAAGAACAAAATAAGTTTTTTTAAATGTGGGACAATGTAATGACGCACATTTTCCCATATTAAAAAAAATACTTATAATAACTTATTGCTTGGCAAAAATATGCGGGCGGAAAAAGTGTATAAAATACTGTTTTTTTTTTAAATTATGGCTATTGTTCTGTAATCATTCCAAAAGGCAAAAAGTTTTTATTAACAAGTGCGCAAATGTATACAGGCCATTTCTGAAAATTAATTAAAAAAAAAAAATACAAATGACAATAGCACGGATTGCTCGTGTTTTAATTATCGGAATTTTTATTTCCTTTTTTTAGGGAATTTTCATTTCCATTTTTTATTTTTTATAAGTGTTTTAAAAACACCGTTTATCACTCGGAAGATAGTTCGATTCCCAACTCGTGTGTATTAAAGTTTAAACTACACTCTTGTTGGTACCTAATCTGTCACTTTATCCCCTGGGTGTACAAAGTACTAAAGGAAGCAAACCCGGCGGTTCTTATTAGTGATTCGTCGTTCGCGCTGTTGGCATATTTCATCAGACCGCGCCTTTATCTTAGAATGTCTTTCGACTAACACATCACACTTCTAAAACATAGTATTAGAAAGACATTTCTGGATTACAAAATTAAAATAAAATCTTGTAGGTAAACATGGACATACAGTAGTATGACAAACAAGCATTATTTCTGATATAGCCTGCTCAGACGCTATACTTTAGTGTGCGGACCTTTTCTGCACGCTAGCATCCTTACACACGCTTTCAAGGTCGTCTGTGCAATCCACTACTCACACAACATAGTGTGACCAAATTATCTGTACAACTATATATAACCATCAAATTTTGTTGAAGAAAGCTAACAGCAACGGCTTATCACCCTTTATACTGAATCTAACTTATTAGCAGTGGAAGACAATAGGGCAGATGACTCATTTGTTTTTTTTTTAAATAGCAAGCTTAGTACAAATTTAATTAAATATGATCCGTGTATGTAATCAGCATATAATTTAAATTGGATACTAAGGTTGGAGGGCGCACATGAACATTTTGATTTTTAATTTGTCCTCTTTGTAGTCTGTAAGTTTTATAATTGATTAATTTTCTTATTTTGTAATGATTGCATTATTATTTATTTATTTTGACGTGTGTGTAACATTTAAAATTTAATTTATTCAACTAACTGATGTTATTGGTGTTAACCGTTTTTGTAGTTTGTATTAATAAACAAATAATGATAACGGATCGTGACGTCACAGTTCAATATACATAGTCAATTAATTTAAACGCTTAAAATTTCATAAATTAAGAAAAAAAAGTTGTTTTGTTTCGTCGATCTTTTTCTATTTATGGTCAGCTTTTTTTACTCAGCAATAAAAAATAATCAGTCATCATGCCATTTCAAATATAGCTTAGGTGCGCAGGGAAGGGATACTGAATATTTATTAGTTCTCTAAAGGTCAAGATATCAGTACCGCAGCAATAATCGTTTAGGCACTTTTTGCGTATCGCCTCATGCGATCTCCATTGGGTGAGAAGTCGTTGACTAACAGCTATCCGTGGATAATTTGAGTGAAACTAAAATTCAGCATAGATACTCTACAGATAAGTTGGTCGGTACAGATAGTTGTAATGATCTATGAAGCGTAACACTTACAAGGCGCGACTACGTGCGCCTACGTAGAACTTAGGGAGAGCAGTTCCAGCGAGGCACTGACGCTGGCTTCGGGAGAACTTAGCTTTTGAAGCGCCACCACAGCTACGCAAAACAAAAACGAAACAAAATAACATAAAAAAGCAAAAATAAAACGGACGAAAAATCAAATCGGTATCAAAACTGGTGTTAAGCATTTTTTGTGACAATGTTCATTTTCAACAAACTTGCTCGTAAAGTGGATCTTATTAAATCGCTTTTAGGCTCATAATCCATGTTATTACACACAAGTGTTTTTTCTTCGCCTTACCGCACTAGTGTTATAATGATATTAACCCGATTAAGTTTGTACCTCGTGTTAACGTTTTCGATGTGTGGGTGACTATTATCAAAAATATCGACTTCAAGTAGTGAAGAAGAGCAATACGTAGATTGACCCCCCGGAAATACTAATCGAGGCACGAAACGCGAGTGATAGCGTTGCCACCAAAATCTAGAGAGAAATACCAAGCGGCCTACGAAATTTTAGTTTCAAGTTTGTTTTTTCTCGCAAGTGTGTTGAAAAACGTAAGAAACGCGTGTGTATTGAGCATTACCAACAACACACTTGTATCTTAATCTACTATTATGAACTCTTTTGGCAGTTCTAATATAATAATGAAGGTTGCGACTGAACTGGGGAGTGAAGCAATTATTTTTTTATCGGTCTATTTAATTATTGAATTATATAAAAATTTTGGATTTCGAAATAGAAAAAACTGAGTATGTTAAATCTGGTATTAACAATAAAGAGATACAAGAAGAAATAAATCTATCTTGATATATCATGTTAATATGATTCGCTTATTTTTAATTGTTCAATTTCTCCCAGGTCATTCGACACCCTGAGAATGATTGCCTTCTAACACAACAAAATAAAATGAAACAGCCGCATGGGGCCTACTGTAACATTCTATACAAATACTATATAACCGGTAGACCCCTCGTACATGTACAATTCAATTCTTTATTTTATCTTTTGAAATTATTACAATGTTATATTTTAATTTATAGTTATAAATGTGTCGAAATCGACTTGTTCTTAGACACGTCGATTAAACAACTATATTATTAATAACTATACAAATAGAAAAAAACAACAATAGTTTTGCAGCTGTATCGTACAGGGGCTTTGGGTCAAGTAATATTCCCCTTACGAAAAAACTATGCCCAAAATAACGTACTCGTGTCAATTGGATCGCTTATGATCGGAAGTCTATTTGGACCAATCGGCAGGGTTCTCGGGTCGGCCAATCATAGGCGCAGATTGCATTAATTAATTTTGTTTAATTACCTCGTTCCGCGCCCGACATTTTGAGTTACATTAAGGGTTTTTTTCTGCAAGCGCTATCAAATGTATTTAATGTCTCTGGATTTAGAGCGTTCCTATTTCAATTTAACATAAAAATACATTCGGTTTCTCAAGATTGTAAGTTAGTAATAGAAGTGCTATAGGGTTATATTAAGCATATTAACTTTACTTTTAAGCTTTCATAAATAAGCTGGCCAAACTACAACTAAGTTCGAACATAATAAGCAATAGATAAGTACAAATAGCATACATAAGTCACTCGCCACACTAGAAGCGTTCTGCCCGTACAAAGTACATACCATGTCAGAGGCGGTGTACGCATTCCACGCTCAACGCTTAACTTAAACCACGGAAAAAGAAAACGGCTTCAGACTAGGCAGTGTCCACCGCGACACACAGCGGACATAAGATTTGGTGAAAAAAGGAACAATAAGGCCCCCCTTTTGTAAGTCTAGTGGCGTTGGTAATCGTTTGCTTTTCCGCTCGCTTGAATGGTGCGAGTAAGTTGGCGCAAGTGGGACGCCACGCGATGATCATCGCCACCAGAGTTACATAATAAGGCTTCTGGTTTTGATTTGAGTTGCGGTGGTAATCAAGATTGGTTCAATTCCTATCTGCTCTCATGGTTATGCCTTATGAAATGGCGGCAAAGCATGAATTTTATTTTTTATTTAATTTTTTATTTATTTTTTAATTAAAAGAAAAACAAAAAAAATACGACTGGGAATTATTGCTTATGACACTACGGACATAGAGTCACATCCAACGACACCTCACTCGTCAGAATCTGTCAAGCCGTTTAGGCGTAGAAGGTTATATAGGAACACACAAATATACATTCTTATAAAAATACCCTGCTTCTTGTGCATTCGGGTGAAAGAACAATGCCTATAGGAAGTGCTTTAAACGTGAGGGCAGATCGGAATAAAATCTGACAGACATGAGATGAGACATTTCAAACGCGTCGTACTTTTGAGAAGGGCCTATACAGTTTGCTATTTTAATGTTCATTAATACTACCGTGAATTTCGCGAATGGCAAGCGGCCCGGAAGGGTCGTTCTCCACTCAGACATTTAATTTGATGCAGTGAAATAACAAGAGCCATTTTTCATAATGAACAGTGTCGAATCATACAATTAAAAGTCCGAAGCTCGACGTAGAAGAAAAAAATACAAGTTAGCTATATTAAAATAATGATGTTTCTGAACCTAAATTGGTATTTTAATATGATAGTGTGATGATAGTGTTTCGATGGAAGCCACATTTTATATCTAGTGCATGTTAGGAAGAAGCAGCGGTTTTTTAAACTTAATTATCTCGTAGCCACTTTGGGCTATGTCGGATGTATTTGTCCAAATATAATAAGTACACCAACACCACAACCAAAAAAGTCGAAAGCTAATAAAGTTCAATTTAAAGAGTACGCGAAAGTTAAATCAACGTTATACTTCAGAACCGACATATTTTGGCCTTTCTTCTGAATCCAATCACCATTATCCGACTATAAGTTGACAGGGACGGAGATTGAAATACATTTCTTGAATCGACTTCTAACCGACAGTGTCCAGAATACAGGGCCTCGACTTAGGATCACCTTTGTGATAGTTTTGGCACTTCATTATTTTTTTTTTACATATAAATTTAAATGAAGCTTCAGTATATTTTATTATTATCATGACCCAATCACCACTATCCGACTATAAGTTGACAGGGACGGAGATTGAAATACATTTCTTGAATCGACTTTTAACCGACAGTGTCCAGAATACAGGGCCTCGACTTAGAGTCACCTTTGTGATAGTTTTGGCACTTCATTCTTTTTTTTTTACATATAAATTTAAATGAAGCTTCAGTATATTTTATTATTATCATGACCCAATCACCATTCTCCGACTATAGTTGACAGAGCCGGAGACTGGATTGCAAATGTTGAATCGATTTTTAACCGACAGTCTTCAGAATACAGGGCCTCGACTTTTGACACTAATGCTTTTTTTTTTTAACATATACATTTAAATGAAACTTCAGTATATTTTATTATTATCATGACCCAATCACCATTATCCGACTATAGTTGACAGAGCCGGAGACAGGATTGCAGATGTTGAATCGATAGTCTTCAGAATACAGGGCCTCGACTTTTGACACTTTAATGCTTTTTTTAACATATACATTTCAATGCAACTTCAGTATATTTTATTATAAACATGAACTGCCACTACATGAGCCGTATAACAAATTATTGTTTTAAAATATAAAATAAAATATATTAGATTAAAGAGAGAGGAAAAAACGAAAATCTATAATATAATTTGGTCTTATGCAGTGGCAAATAAAGCTCAAAACTGTTTCAATTAGTTGACATTGTACGTAACATGACATTATACGTAATTAGAAGATCAATTTGCAGTTTTGTAGCTTACGTCGTTTAGTCCGATCACAGAAGAGGAAAAATTTACTTCTCTCTTCTGTGAGTCCGATCGACGACGGTCAGTGTTTATGTCGGTCCTTTAACATAATATTCTACATAAAATTCTAATTCAAATTGTTTATTTTCCGAAACGTACCTATTGTCTTTTTTTTTTTGTTGTTTAGTGTAGCGCTGTTCCCCAAACTCGGTGGAATGAAGTATCTTACCTTGGAGATTCAGCTCTCCCGTCAATTAATCCAATCCAAGCAACGTTTGATTCCATAATATGTTCCACGAGCCCTCGATTATTAAGTTAGATGAACGAAAAAGTGTTTTTTTTTTTTTAATATTCATTTATGTTACAATGGCATATACAAATATAATATTTCGTTATTTTTAACTAACCCAAATTCTCTCGCAGGCAGCACCATACTTAACAACTTTTGTTCCATAGCTTTTCACAAAATCAAGAACTATTAACTCCAAAACATTTCCTAAAATAAAAGGATTCCTCCAAAAAAGCTCATTAAATTTTATTTGTAAAAATGATATATTAGTACTTTTTATTGTTATTTTATATATTTGTACATTGATTTGAAATTAATTTAATTGTATGTTATTGTCATTTAGAGGTCCAGTTTTAATAACTTTGTTTTGGGGATAAAAAATACGAATTAATTAAAGTGAAAGAAGGTAAGATGTGTAAGGTGGCTGCCCGTGATAGGTTTTAAGCTAATTAAATTACTCTCTCGATACTTAAACCGCACCGACCGTCATTCGATCATTGGCGTCCTAAAGGCTTTATCACATCGACGATTTCAGAATGCGAAGATCGGTGTGTTGATCGGACACCTGATCACTGACTTAGCCGTTTATTCCAAGAACGAACTGTTCTTGAAAGGTATAGAGACTGTCGCATCCAAGCTGAGATAGCAACTTCCGCCGCGAGTGTCGACGCAAGTGTTGACGATCGTATCTTTGTAACATGTTCAAAAATAGTCAGTGTGATAAAGATTTTTAATCTATATTGCTAGTGTAAAAAGTCGAGGTTTGGGAGGTGGGCCCGTCATATTATATTCCTAGCCAGGTACACTTGTACCGGTCGCTAGGATTGTGATCTTTAATGGTAGTAGCGGTAAGGTCGAGAGTGGTGGGCCGGCGTTGCAGCACGCGCTTACCGTAGCCCTCGCCCTGCAGGAAGAGACGGAACGCTTCAGACAGTTTCCCCGGCTGCTCGTCCAGCACCATGGCGCAGTCGGAGATCTGAAGTCGGCGGAAACGGACATTGTTATTATATTCTATTAATAAGGCACACTTAACACTCGCGTTGTAGTACGATTAAATTTATGCGCTAGCAATTGTGTTTCCGAATTACAACGAATACGAAACGAGCCTGGGGAAGTACCACACCTTTGCCAGTTATTCAACCGCCAAGCGGTACTGTGCAAGCATTATCGTGTTCCGGATTTATGGGCAATGTTTCCAACGAAATTACTTAGAAATTTAAGATCTAATATCTCAGGGTGCCGAGTGCAGTGCATTTCCGCGCAGGGTTTTGATCTGTTGATGTAAAAAATTTGGGTGGCACTGAATTGTTCTGGACAAGCTTGACGGTTAACATCAGGCGCGCGACTTGCTCGTTTCGTTATTAAGACCAGTAAAAAAAAACTCAAGTGAAATCCGGCCGGCCGTCCGCAACTCGTCGACCACTCAAGACGTCTGAAAGTGAAGGCAAACACGGACCGTTTCACCACTAGTTCGCCTGTTGCTAAGCGACGATGTGGTCCAAAATAGCAAGTGTTTAGCATTGTGTATTCGATTAAATTGCATGGCCCCCGAAATAGAGTATGTACTAGTTCGCAGCCACTGAATAAAGGTCGCCCCTTTTGTTTAGCTTAGCTCACGTAGCTGCAACATCTTTTCATAATTCATCTGTATCTGTAGTTTGCGATGTGAACCGAAGTATGAAAAGAAGCCGCATCTTAGTGAGTTATGCTAAACGGAATAAGCTTTGCTTAGCTTAGCTCGCGGTGTGACCTGCGCTTAAGGCGTTAAGATCCATACTCGCGCCTTGCGATGTTTTTTCTCGGATTTTCCGTTTACTTAATGGTGCCGAAAACATCGACAACAAATCAATGTTTTTATTGAGAATATTATGTGAAACTAATAGGATAACTAATCAATAGGAGTAGGTATATTATTTAGTTCTCGCGAGTAAATGTTATGTGAAAACTAGGCGTTGATTTAAGACCTTAAAGTCGACACGACTTACCTTCATCCAGGTTGAGTTGTTCGGATTGAGGCGGCCGTTGAAGACGACGGTGTCGTCGACGTGCGGCGATTCGGCGCCGGTGATGTTGAGGACGGGCACGCGCAGCGTGTCGGACGCGCGCTCGATGCCGAGGTCGGCGCGGCGCACGTACGAGTCCGTCAGCAACGACAGATTCGTCGGGTTCACGTGCCGCGTGAAGTAGCCGCGGTACATCGCCACCACGTCCTGGTTCCTCTCCTCGGGGAACTGCGACACATACGTACGTACTTTACTTTATTTAAACGGAACACAAGGTTTGGAATTGAGCAAAGCGATCAGAGACGAATCGGAGAAGTCATGATCACAATATCTACGTATTAAAAAATCGCGGTGCCAGATGTGAGGCGGACCTTCGCTTCGGGGCGCATTTAATTTATTTTTTTGTGAAATATCACGTGTCTAACACATAATTAAATTCAAGAAGCAATTTCATTTTCAATAATTACGAGTAATTTTTTTTTAATATTGAGAAACACCAATAATTCCGTGCGTAAGGATGATCAAAAATGCTTTTTTAAACGTATTATAAGTAATTGACAATGTGAAATTATGCATCGTATATGTCCATAATATAGTCTTGGCATAGCACGCTGAAGCCGATTTGTATAGAATTAAGCATTTCGCGATTGAACAATATCAGTACAATGTAACAGTGCACGTAGTGTAGGAAAGACTACGGTTAGAAGTCCTAAATTAATATCGTACTTCAAACGTCGCTGCATGTTTGTTAAATCAGCGTAAGTCAGCGGTAGGCCTCATTTAATTGTTACTCATTTACTTTTTCCAGGAGCGTGGTAAATTGAACAATTTCATTTTCTGACTGTTAAAATATTTACACAGTTTACAAGTTGACCTTCACTTGACAATCAAGAGATTTTACACAATATTTTTTTTTACAAGTCGCTCATTTGGTGTCGAGCGTAACGCTTGATCATAGCAGTTCAGTACCACCCAGAATTTTGAACATCAACAGGTCGAAACCATGCGCGGCAATGCACTGCTATCGTCATCCGAAGATATTAGATGTTAAATATCTTTGTGCTCAGTTGTTTCGATGAAAACATTGCCCTTGAATCCGGAACACAGTAATGCTTGCACGCTACAGCGTGACGATTGAATAACTGGAAGAGGGGTGGTACCTCCCAAGGACTTAAGCCTACAAATGTTTGTAGTGCTGAGAATTTTCGTTGTGCTTTTGTGACTTTTTGTTTATTTAACCTAGTTATACCTAGTTATGACAATCCATAAGAGTATTTTTAATACCTATTTGGAAATAAAGATGAATTGAATTGACTCTGCAAAAGAGTCCTACCATTACGGAAACACAACCAAGAGTTTCAACACAACCAAGAGTCGAGTGTAATTTAAAATTGCAAGAACTAATGGTCCCCATTTTTCTAGAGGGTTTAATAAGCAATCTCTCAAGGTAATTGGAAATAAATACAGCGTCCTGCACCACAATTGCATTACAAATTGTAATCTCCAGATCCCGTGCGATTAAATAACAATCTTGGAAGGCTTGGTCGTCTGATAAAAAAAATAACAGGCTTTTAAAAGGTTGCCGCTGGTCGTAAATTAACTTTGTGTTTAATTTTCCGTTTAAAGCTTGGCAGTTTTCCTCACTTTATGGCCGTTCCGGTCTGAGTATATGGAACGTCTCGCTGTACGTATCTTATCGAGTACGTAAACCTAATTTTAGACAGTAGCTATAGTTATCCACTTTATTTACTTGTGTAGTTGTGACTGACAGTAGCTATACTTATCCACTTTATTTACTTGTGACTGTGACTTGTGAGCAGGGAATTCTTCCTATTATTTCTAGGTATTTGTTAGTGTAGATACACATCTGAGTGTAAAGACACACAGTACGGCTCAGCCAACACAACAGACTTATTACTTATTATATATTATATTACTTACTTATTACTTAGCGCAGAACTTATTCTATTCAAAATTAAGAAACTGTAAAATCGCAATTGCTGCTATACGACGCAGATAAAGTAAAATTAGCCCAGCCCTATTTTGCTGTAAAATAGTAAAACTGTTTTTGTGTACAATAATACCGTGTAAACATTTTCGTGATCTTCAGTATGCACAGTTGTTATCTTCAAAATTATAAACACTGTGCACACAAAATCTTCAAGCGCATGTAACTATACTCTAACGTACTAAACAAATGACGATTGTTTGTTATCTTATATCTGAAGGTGACAAGAGCGTTGCAATTTTGCACAGAATTGTTAATTCTGGAACTATGTTATTCAGAATTCTGGACGGCATAGCCATTTTTAGAAAAAACAGATACAGTCAATCGCATGAGAAATATTACTGAAGCTGACGACTTCCCAACCCGTAGACTTCTAGCATTTTCACTTATAATATTAGCGCAAATTGTGCTTATAAAAATTATCATCACACCAATGACACTTCAGTATCGATGTAATGACCAGTGTCCCACTTCCGCTTATTTCATCTCGTTGTGTATTGTTTTTTATTTTGTCTTATGAATAAGTGTCATGTAATGACTGTTATCAAAGTCGTTGAACTAAGCAAAGAATTTATAAAAGACTACCGCCAGCAGTTAAATAGTACTGACCCGTCCGAAATGGTGCCACATGAGGTAGGCAAGCACGGCCTGCGTCATGCCGCGCGCGCGCAGCGACCGGCTGTTCATCTTCTGGTACGCCCACTCGATCCAGCCCGCCTGTGTCGACGTACAGTTGATCAGGGCCAGCGCGTCCACCTGTAATAACACACATGAAGTTTACGAAATACATTCATTTAAACTATAGCCTTGAAATATGGTGTGAAGTGTCCAATAAACGTAAAAGAAAAAAAAAACGCAATCGCAATGAGAGGAGTTAAATATAATTTCGAAGCAAGAAAACAAAGTATGTAGATGCCTCCGTCATCTACTTGCGCCGAAATGCATCAAAAACTTTGCATATTAAAATTGTAAAGTATTAAACGGAATCTGACGGATCCTTCATACATTTCGAAACTCACAAGAGACGATATTTCAGTCGTATACCAATAGAATACTTGTTCGCTAGTCGAGGTTTGAACATTACAGGATTTAAACAAAAAAAAAACTATTTGGATTTCAATATTTAATGTTGAACTGGTGTTTATGCCACAGCGGCCAAGAGCCTCGCTCCGGTATTTCAAGGAGCTGCGGGTTGGCTCGGGTAGCTGGCAGGGGAAAATGCACAATACACCCCATGCGGGATGTCAGTTCAGGACTTATCGAATAACTATAAGAACTGCTGTTCCGTTGCCATTTTTCCAAGATTCGTAGGAGTACTGGGAGACGCGACGCGCGGGCGACCATCACGAGATTAGTAGCGGACTCGGAGGATACCGGTAGCTTGTCACTATACAAATGTAGGTGCGATACTTGGTGGCGCTGGCGACTAGTCTCCGAGACTAGCATAGGATACTCGTCACCTGTGAATATCGTAATGTGCAAAGGGCCTAAGCATTTCAGGAGGCGAGATGTAAATCTTTGAAAAGGTCAGGAACTACTGCCCTACTTTTACACTTGTGCAAACAGGAAACAAGAGCTCGCCGGACATTAAAACTTTTGTAGCGCTGCCGCTTTTGCCAACATCTGCGCCTACAGCTAATTGGTTCTCTCGAGGAACAACCTGCTTGAGTTATAATAATTGTCAGTAACCTAAGGTAAAAGAAAAACGTGCAAAAGAAATACTCAAAGAATATTATTATTCTTACATATTTTAAAAACCAGATACAAATACTAGACGAGATAGAAAGATGTCTGAAGACACACCGAACTGGAGCACAGACAAAGGGGAGGCTGCGTAGAGAGTAGTGAGGTTACCTTGTCCGGGTGGCTAAGCGCGAACTTGGCGAGGATATGGGCGCCGGCGCCCACTCCGAACCCGATGCATGACTTGAGCCCGAAGTGCGCCAACACGTAGTTCAACTGGTTGGCCAAGTCCTCGATCGTTGGGTACACGTAACTGAAACAATACAAAATTGCTTATTATTTGGTCAAAACTTGTAATTTTCTTACCAAACTAGCCCATTGATCACTTAAACCTGGAGGCTGGTCTTATATTACGGCTTAGGTATCGTGCCTGTCGTAGGAGCCGACTAAAAGGTCCTTGGGCTTCTGGGCGGTCAGATTTAGGGATCTGCTTACAAGTCGAAGCTAGCCCAGGGAAGATAAGGAGTGGATTGGGCGGAGAAAATTCTGAAAGGCACTGGTATCTTCTGTCTGGGTAAAGAGACCGCCCATCGAGGGGGTTTTAGTGGGTATGTTTTAGAAAGACTTCTCCCCACGACCACTTGATTGAAAGCGATGTGTATCGTGGTTGGAAGTTGTTTGTAACATACGAATTTAAGATCGTCGCACATTACACCCATTCTAGCTTAGGGAGTAGCACTTCTTACGTATTTCCTAACGAGTGCAAATAGGACATATTGAAACGAGGGCGCTACGAGCGCCTGTACCTAGGCGCTTGTGAAGTTTAGTTCCGCTTCGCTATGCGTGCTAAAATGAACTTTATCGCGACTTAGCTAGAGTAGATTTATTTATTTAAATATTATTTCCGAGTCTACTGTATTAGTAGTACTGTTATCATACAGGGTGATTTTTTAAGCTGGGACAGTAATCGGTAGTAGTCGGTGATTGGCTTGTTCCTAGTTCCCGTAGTGCTGGCTTCAGGATTAAAAGAAAATAACATGTCAGGCAATCTGGCGGTCTTGATAAAAAAAAACTCTGATAGATTTAAAAGAGTATTAATATCACGTGAGAAATAATTTAACATTAATAGTATGAACGTATGCATGTACGAGTAGAATGCAAACCCAGGCTGGTGCCGATCGAGCGGTTACGTAACACTGCGGCGGATGCTTGTCGTGTGGTTGTCGTTTCAATTACGCGGTTAGCCCTGGTGTCAGGGTTTTCAGGATGTTCGACGATAGCTGACGTGGCCTAACAAACCGTCGAGGACCACAATATTACTATAAAAACTGACACTCGTGTCACATTGAATTCTAATAAAACGGTTAAATTGAGTCGGTTATTCCGAATATAGCGTTTCGATCTCATCCAGTGATCTTTTTCTATTTTTCTTGAAAAGGATCACTGGATTATCACACTAATATTATAAATGCGTAAGTTTATGTGTACGCAAGTAAGTATGTAAGTGTGTTTGTTCGTCTCTGCAAGGCTGAACGGATTTGATTGAAATTTGGTGTGGAGGTAGCTTATTCACTGGATTAACACATAGGATACTTTCTATCCCGAAAAAAATAACGTATCCTGTAGGATATTGGGTGAAACCGCGAGGTGCAGCTATTATATCAATAAAAAATATTTCGTTTTCCAAAAGGGTCCCGTTGCCAAAAATATTTGAGAACCGCTATATGATTTTAATCGGAGACTAAAACAACTACTAATATTAAAGTCAAGGGGTTTCCAAGCTTTTTTGTTCGGTTGAGTTTATTTTCGAAGCGTTCATAAGCCTGACTTAAATTTATATTTCAATTAACAACGGACGAACCGGCCAATCTTCGGATGGGTGACCGGGAGTGTCATTTACAATTGATCGATACCGTTGTTCTGATGAAAAGCAAGCAGTAGTGTGCAAACACATTCGGATCGAAGGGCAATGCTTCCAACGTAATTACTGAGCATAAAGTGATTTAAAACCTAATACCTTCGTGTGGCGACCGCAGGACAGCGCCACGCAGTGTTTTAAACTACAGACTATAGTTTAAAATTCTGCGTGGCATTGGACTGTTATGGGCGACTTTGACGCTTACCATTAGGCGAGTGACTTGGTGGGCAGATTAAAAAACTACCGAAGCAGAGTTGGATTTGCAACTGGATTTCGCGAAGACCTCAGTTACCAATCAGGTAACCTGTGGTTGAGTTTTTTGCGGGAACGTGAAGAAGTCATGTCAAGTCATTGTATTATATTCCTAAACCAGCGCTGGTTTTTCGCAACCAGTATTATGCTGAATTGGAACTGGTTTGTGGTTAAAAACATTGTGTATTTTTTTTTATCTATCTTTCTGATTTTGGTTTATGTGTACAATTTGATTTTTCCATTAAAAAAATATTTGTCTATTGTCTATTGTCAAAACTTGTGTTATTTCGAGAGTTAATGTGTAGAAACGGTGTATTTTGTTCCATTAAGTGTTCATGCGTGTGAACGTGCATGAGTGTTGGTCAATGGTATAATTTTGTGAAACGTGACTCTTCGTGTTGCGTCCAAAACTCCATAGAAAATCGCTAGTATAGTTAAGTCTCCACCGCTTTACTGGGGCATGCTTAACTTACTTTGCTTGAGTTAGACTTTGACTGATAACTTATTTTAATTGTAAAATATTTAACTTCACTTGTAAGATTAGAATACTTGACACTGGCTAAATACACAACGTGTGGAACCAAAACATAAGCGGAAAATAAAACCTGTAATTAAAAGTATACTGTCCGTAAAACAAAACAAAAGTAGGCACAAGAGGTTAGCAAATATCAACGAAACTGTATTATTACCCTTCGCAGTATATCTGTTGACCTTCAATTCGTAGATTGTTGACTCACGGTAAAGCAAATCCACAAGGCAATTACGCCGATGGGCGACGCGAAGTGAGCGACATGCTATTTTCAAATTAAAAGGACGCGTTAGGGGCACAGCGCTGCCTAGTATGAATGCTTAGCATAGTCACAGTGTGACAAATATTACAAAAAAAAAACACTAATCAGAAAATTGAGTGCCATAAAATGCATAGTCTGTTGCATTAGTGCTCTGCGACCCTGGCAATGATATCGGATTGTGAAACAGCATTTTGATGTGCGTTTCTTATACTGTCTACTCAGCAATCAGTGAGGGTGTAAAGTTTTTGTGGGAAGTATGTCTGAAAAACAATTATCAGTTATGTGGCTTCGGTAAGGCATGAAGCCACATGGCAAGACGTCGCCCAGCCCTCGCCGGCAAGTACTACGCTTTACGCAGTAACTATTATTTCATCCGTGGCGCGGTTCACGGATGGGTACGACCCGGTCTATATCGAGCGGCACTGTTACATAACACTGCGGTACGAGACCCGCCGACGATTTCATTCCGCCTTACGAGTCCGGCCGGCTCCTTCGTAACTGAAGCCGAATCAGCTGTTCGACTTGGGTCCGCTACCGCCCGCGAGCCAATGACGCACGCATTGATAGTGCGTCACTTCCCGGTTCCTATATTTAAATCGAACAACGGTTCGTTTTTTCAACCAATATTTACATTCTATATTATGTTTAAAAAAACTCTCAGATATTGGGAGACAACACCAACCGTAGTTTGAATTATAGAAAAAGGATAAACATAAGTTAAGATAAAAAGGACAAGTAAAAAAAAAAATGTTATGTAGGCAGTGTGGCACGCCCTGCCGAGAGTTTTAGGCCGCCTGAAAGCCTATATGGCATGCCTTGGCGAATGTCGTTATAGGACAAACAACAGGATAATTAAGTAGACTATGTATAAGTCGGTCTGGTCAGGACAGATAAGCAACCACCATGGTCGTCCGATGAGTGCTGTTCTTGCAGCCACGCATATTCACCCGACCAGGGCCCGTACCGTGAGGTGCTTGTTGCGATGATGTTTAGGCTCAGCCGAGAACGCTGCGCGACCATACACCTTCTCGCGCGGCGATACGGTTCGTGGTCGCGAAGCGTCACCGGCTGAACCCAACAATCATCGCAATAAGCACCTCACGGTACGGGCCCAGGACTTGCTCCAACTTCAACTGAACTGAACGCTACCGCGTTAAACGTATCCTGGTTGTTAGTTTCAGAATACCAATCGCAGGGCCTTGTTTAAGGTTCTTAAGGGATCTAAAATTCCTGCACTAGGATCACGCAGCTGCACGATATACATACAAGAAACCATTATCGATCTCATGTTCGCTTATGAAATTTTCAGTAAAGTATAAAAGCAACGCTATCTATGCAACACGCAATATGATCGAGTTCACCACCGACATAAACTTATTAGTGAAGTGAATTCCCCGAGCGCTGCCTGACAATAACTTTGTTACCCATACCATCCCATACATATAATTATTACACAGTTGAACACTGTTATCACTGCGAGACTCAATCCCAATCGTACAAACAAACCACTAACTTCAAACGAGATATGGTATGGAAAATTATTTCTTATTCCTTTGAATAATATATTTTCGAATTAAAGGTAATAACACTCTTTTGCATTACAATAGCCAGAGTTATTTGTGTCAATACTGTGAAGCGGGTGGTGAAATTCTGATACCTCGAGAAACGTCGAGAACGTACTGGACGTTTTCTTTGGGTTTGGCTTAGCTTTCTCAGCTGAGAGGCTCTTTGGCGAGAAACACACTATTTTTTTAAATAGGGAATTTCTTTTATTTTAATTCTTTAATCTTTTTATAGCCAGCTTTCAATGAAAATGTAGTCGTTAGAACAGGATTTAAAGTATAGTCACACTTGCCTGCTTTTCGTGTAGGATGAGACTCCATCCCTTTGTTCAGTTTATGAGAATAACCACCGACATTTGTATTAGTCAACGCGACTAAACAATAACATCGATTCTGTTCCACGTTTCTTTTACCTATCTAATGCTGACAACAATAAAATGTATCTGCATCACTTTTTAATTCAAATTGTGAAAAAAGGAGCCCTCTATTGTTATAGCTGCAAAATTTACTTTGGAAAATGACATGACTGAAGAATGAATCGACGTCAATATAATTATGTAAATGGTTACTCTAGCGCTATGCAAGGTGTCAGGACGATTAGTGTAGATGTGGAGGATTGCGTGGAGTGGCGTGGCGTAGGACAGCGTGTCACCGAGCACTGGGCGCCGCGCCGGCCCGACGCGTAGCCGCCGCCACCCTCGCCGGCTCATTAATGCAGTTTATTCACCTCCCCCTCTATAAGCACCCTCACTCCCCAGACGGGGCAGTGATTGCTGTCAATCCTGGATTATCTTTCCTGTCTCGGAATCGCAACGAGACGCGGTGGTCGGAGTGCCTAAATTCCAGTCGGTATGACGTGTTTCGGCCGCGAGTATACGAATGAGTGCAGACAATTTATCTTTGGCATATTGTGTGCACTTTAATCGTATTCCGCACGTGAATTAAAATAAACAGATATGTGGGAAAATTATGTCCACATTTTTCCTAGTTAGTTGATACTTATTTAGTTATACTATAAGTATATAATCACGTAAAAGGCACTAGGAAGGAACAGCATCACCCCGCACGAATGGGATTAGTCAATTTTTTCTCCGACTTTATCTGTATGGTATAGTAGTCGTAGTATGTATGGTAGTCACATATTGAATTTATAGCGTCATTATTATATCCGAGTGACAATCTTCGAATCTACACGAATCTATCGACACCTCATTTATCAAAATTGGTTTAAACGTTATGGCTGTATAAAGGGGCATAAAAACATACATAAACATTAACTACAATACCCTCCTCTGATTCCGCTATTGTCGGGTAAGTGCCGAGCTGTCTATGTCCTTCGCCCGGCGTTTCTGTCACAGCTTTTCAGAAACGGGATCAACGCTTCCATCCGTTTATTGACAGACCCCCGACGGCAATAAGCTATTTTATGAGCTGTCAACGGCGACAGAGCGACAACAATCCTCCCTTTATGAGTTGCTAGCTGCATCCCGCAGTTTTAATTGCTTTTCAATCGAAACTGTACAAGTCCCTCTTCGGCTCTTCAATTATCGCTGTCTCTACAAGTTCTGAAGGTCTGGTAAAAAAAGTTTTATGTGAAAAGCCAACAACGGCACGATTATTGCTTTATATTTAGCGAACGGTACACCTGAATTAATTCCCCAAAACGCGAGTAAAACTGAATCGTAATCTTACTCGTACTTGTAAACTTTGTCCGACTTGCCTGATTTTCTGCCGGTATTGGTAAAGGGGAGTGGGGACATTTTCACCTTATTGGAAACTACAAAAATAAAAATTGTCCACGATAGAGCAAAAAAATATTTTAATCTATCAAAACTTTTGACTTTTAACCACATTAAAAAAATTGACCAAATTCCGACCCCATAACAGAAAAAAAATGTTTTTTTTGTCGTTTACAGAATACATGTAATGCACACGTTATCTATATTTGCGATTTTCAAGTCGACAGTTTTAATAGTTTTTGAGAAAATTGTTTGTGACATAAAGACAGTACCGAAGTTTCACCATAAGTGTTCCTCTTTACTGTTTTGGTTAAAAAAAATCTCTGGAAAATCTCTTTTTAAGCTCCGACCGGCGATCACAAGCCCGTGTAATGCGGCATAATTAATCACACTAATATTATAAATGCGAAAGTTTGTGTGTAAGTGTGAAAGTAGGTAAGTAGTTAAGTGTGTTTGTTACCGTTCAACTCTGTAACGGCTTAACGGATTTGGAGGTAGCTTACTTCCTTTATTATATAACACAAAGGCTACTTTTAATCTTGAAATATTTAACCGTTCCTGTAGAAAAGCTGGTGAAACCGCGGGCCGCAGCTAGTTATTTATATTTCAAGGCGAAAACGGATTGCACCCAATACATTTTATAATCTAGACCTGGAATGGGGTGCCAGTGAGTGAGATAAGTACGAAGGAAGATGATGCATCCCGTCGCGTCATCGGGCGTCTCTCCGAGAGTCGACCCTGCGTACCAATTAGCATCGGATGTCTGACCTACTTGCACCAACTGCTATTTCCTTCCACGACAGGGCCTACCACAAGCTCTAGAATGTCTAACACTGAAATAAGGGTGATATAAAAGTAATTATGGTAGGTGTAGTCCCGTCAGCCAGCCGTTCTGCCTTCGTATATAATGATTTACTTCCTCAGTGGTCCTTCCTAGGCGATGGTGGCCCTAGTCGGCCCTAGTGGCCTACTTATATAATAAGGCGTATGTAGTCAAAATACAAATACAAAAAATACAAAATTTCTTTATTTCCAACATTGACCTTAAAGATATTAATTTAATATTAATTTAATTATTTAATTTAATTTAATTATGTAATGACTTTATACGTAATTGACCTAGATAAGATTTATATTTTTTAATGTTGTTGACTTACACTATTGAATTAGGAATTTCCTGTAATGATAGTTGTAATTTGCATGAATAAATAAATAAATAAATAAATATGTGGGCTTCGGATCTCTGAACTAAGCTAAAGCTTGTGTTTCAGAGATTCGTGCTCCCCCCGTTATGACGACCAGAAATAAATTATAAATGTGACAATTAATTAAAATTAATTAAAATAGAACTAAAATACAATTTTTAAAGCTTCTTGTGTGGGTGTGGAGTGATTTATGAATGGGTGTGAGAATGTATGTGTTTGTGTATCATCTGTAGTGGTAAGTTTTGATAAGTGAAGAAACTTTTGTACAGCCGCAAACTATCGCTGAAGCTTAGAATGAGGTTGCTTCATTGTTAAGTCTGGCCTGTAGTTGTTGTACGTTAGCGAGGCTTGGACTATAAAAACTGACACTCGGAAGATACTAAAAGCTTTCGAGATGTGATGTTACCGGAGAATGCTACGTATTAGCGGGACGCAGAAAGTCTCCAACGCCAGAGATCTCCAGCGCGTCGGCAAGGGTCGTGAACTACTGCAGACCGTAAAGAGAAGGAAAGTTGGTTATCTTGGCCACTTCTTGAGGCATAAAAGATACCAACTTCTCCAGCTAAAAATGTTGGGCAAAGTTAAAGGCAAAAGCTGCGATGGCAGAAGGAAAATGCCTTGGTTACGCAACATCCGAGAAAGGGCCAGCATAGCCACCGACGAACAACTATTCCGCTGTGCACAGTTTATGGATAAGTTCGCTGAGCTGACGGCCAACCTCCAGAAGAGAGGATTTACCACAAAGATATTTGACTTCTAATATCTCAGGTGACGAGCGCAGTGCTTTGCCGCGCATTGTTTTGAACTGTTGAAGTACAAAATTCTGAGTGCATGGTACTAAACTGTTATAAGCAAGCATGACGCTTAACAGCAGGTGAGCGGCTAACTCGTCACGCTTACCAGTATCATACAAAAAACCTCTCTGTACTCGAATACCTTTATATACCTTTACCTATTTTGTATCGTTTTAATTAATTTCTATAAAAGTAATATAGATAAAAGAAAATGGAAAGAAGAGGAATCCAACGACGCCTCGCTTGTCAAAATCGGTCAAGCCGTTTAGGCAACAGGAAGTCATATATAGAAACACATAAACATACTAATCATTACCATAATTCCAAATAAAGAACTTTGATTTGATTTGATTTTTACACCCCAAAAACATTACCCTTCTTCTTGGGCAATCGGGTAAGAACAGTAAACATGCAGGGTTCAGGCACATCAACGTTTAATAATCTTATGTAATTGTTCGAACTTGTCGAACAATTACATAAGATTACCTTTAGATTTCAATGGGTAATCAGGAAGAAAATTGATTAATTTCTAGCCTTGATATAACGTCCAAGAGAATATAAATAGAACGGTAATGTCTCCGTTATCTATCCTTCGAGTACAGATTATTGATTTTACACATAAATAAATAAATTTCTTCAATCGCCCCAGTTTTCTGAAATAATATCGTCGAAGTAAATTCTTATTGTAAAGTATTGTCGATAAACGTATCGGGAATTCGTAATCTATATGGTTGATTTATAATATCTATTTGTTACCACTTTTGAGGTATCACACTAATATTATAAATGCGAAAGTTTGTGTGTACGTTTGTAAGTATGTAAATATGTAAGTACTAGCTGCGCTTCGTGGTTTCACCTGCAATTCTACAGAAACCGAATATTTTTCCGGGATAAAAAGCCTATGTAGCCTATGTGTCAATCCAGGGTGTAAGCTACCTCCATACCAAATTTCATTCAAATCCGTTCAGCCGTTACAGAGTTGAACGGGAACAAATACATTTACATACACACACACTAACAAACTTTGGCATTTATAATATTAGTGTAAAGTGTGATACCCTAATATCCTAAACGAATTTTAGGTAAGAACCTTCTCCTTTTTGAAGTCTGTTAAAGATGACGAAAAGTCGTCCGGGCGTAACTAACTACGACCAACGAGGAAGAACAAAGAAGATATGTATTTGTATATGTATAAAACTGCTGTCAATAAAAAATAGTTTGGCTACATTCCTAAAATCATTTATCAAATTTCTTTACCTACATTTTACAATATTATTAGATTTTAACACATAAATTAGCTTCGAAGGCTTGAAAAGGTCAGTGAGTGAGGGCGGCCTTTTGTTTGATCTTTCCTAAATGGCACAACGACCGCGTCACTGCAGTCGCTGTGGTTTGTTGGCGCACTGGTAACCTGGCGACGACGAGGGTACTGTACGTGTACGAGGCATTTCTTTGCAAAATTCAACAAACTATAGCATTTGCTTTGCTTTATTAGATTTCTTTGTGTGCTTATAAAAGAACATGAGTCATTCTTGAAACTATAGTTAAGGACCGCCGCTTTGGATAAAATTCTTACAATGAGTATAAAGTTTCTATAGTTTTTTTTTTTTTTGTTCCTCTTTATCTTATCTTTATCCACCAAACTCGGCCAACTCCGCTCTTGTTTCCACTTTTATTTCACTGGTCATGTTACTATGCTATAGTCCCCACTGTAGCATACAACGTCCTACAATAAGTGTATAAACCAATACCGTTGCTACGTATCTTGTAGCAACGGCCCGTCGCTTGGTACATTAAAAGTATTGTCTGCGTCGCGCAACAAAATTAAAAAAAACCTTTTCAGTATAATACTATTCTATAATTTTATCACTCTAATATTGTAAATGCGAAATTTTGTGTGTATGTTTATTTGTTCCCGTTCAACTCCGTAGCGTCTGAAAGGATTTAAATAAAATTTGGTATGTACGTTGCTTATAATCTGGATTAACATATACTATTTCTACGGTATAGCGGGTGAAACCGCAGGGCGCTGGTAGTATTACCATATTTTTTAGCTAGACTATTAAAATATGAATGTAAATAATGTATAATATGATGTTAAGTGTGAGTTCACGAAATGTATATAACTAGACAAAATAAACATTCACGTTTATTTTGCCTAGGTTTGTAAATTTCGTATCAATTCGTCTCAAATGAACATTCACGTTTATTTTGTCTAGGTTTGTAAATTTCGTATCAATTCGTCTCAAATGAACATTCACGTTTATTTTGTCTAGGTTTGTAAATTTCGTATCAATTCGTCTCAAATGAACATTCACGTTTATTTTGTCTAGGTTTGTAAATTTCGTATCAATTCGTCTCAAATGAACATTCACGTTTATTTTGTCTAGGTTTGTAAATTTCGTATCAATTCGTCTCAAATGAACATTCACGTTTATTTTGCCTAGGTTTGTAAATTTCGTATCAATTCGTCTCAAATGAACATTCACGTTTATTTTGTCTAGGTTTGTAAATTTCGTATCAATTCGTCTCAAATGAACATTCACGTTTATTTTGTCTAGGTTTGTAAATTTCGTATCAATTCGTCTCAAATGAACATTCACGTTTATTTTGTCTAGGTTTGTAAATTTCCTATCAATTCGTCTCAAATGAACATTCACGTTTATTTTGTCTAGGTTTGTAAATTTCGTATCAATTCGTCTCAAATGAACATTCACGTTTATTTTGTCTAGGTTTGTAAATTTCGTATCAATTCGTCTCAAATGAACATTCACGTTTATTTTGTCTAGGTTTGTAAATTTCGTATCAATTCGTCTCAAATGAACATTCACGTTTATTTTGTCTAGTATTGTAAATTTCGTATCAATTCGTCTCAAATAAACATTCACGTTTATTTAGTCACTTGCTCTACAAAATGAAGTTTTCACTGTTATGTAACACAATAGAACTCGTAGAATTCCACTTAATTCAATACTTTGGACTGGTCGTGAGGCGAGACAGGCGCTCTGGCAGCAGTTAAGGGTAATTGCGCACTAATCCCACAGGAAATTACGCACCACTCTATCACAAAACGAGCAAAACCTTCCTCATTTGCTGAATTAATAGCTGTTTGTCTACGTCGTTTTATAAAAGAGGTTTATCTTCAGCATCACAATATCTATTGTAAAATGTTTAAAGCCGGCTAATTCCGTCGATACTCGCATCTAATCTTACTCGACGCAAGCGCCACCATTTTGTGCGCTTTAATTTGGCTTACGATATAATTAATTGAGTACAGTATACGAGAGAGTGTGGGCATTAATAAACTCGACGGCTTGAAGAAAAACTCTGCCATGATCAATTGATCGGAAAATGTCAGAAAGGCAGACGTACTTATTGCTTATAGGTGACGAAAACTAGCTTAAGAAACTGCTATATTGCGACTTTAAATAACATTATTCAAAAGTAATTTTTCAACAAAGAGTGTTTATTATAGGTAACAACAAATACAGCTCACTCTAAGAACTCGCACGTTTTTGATGTTACACATTGTAAACGTACGAGTAGGTCTGTGAATGTTACGCGATTGAACGAATTCTACAAAATATGATAGACTGCGTGATAATATTTCTCGCCGTACAATAATACAAAATAATTCTTATCATCGGCTGGAGTACCAAATGAGGGTAGTTACATTTTGCATTTATAATTATTATTAGCATTATTTGGCAGAATGTGTGGGTAGAACGATCGCGCGGGTGATTTGTGGCGCTCCTGTAATGAGTGAGGAACAGTTGACGGCGCGATGACATCGCAGCCGGATGTTCCGTTCCCAATGCTCCCGGCATAATGACTGGGACCCTATTCGGAGAAATGACATTTTATCTCGGTCACTCTCACTCCCATTACATTCTAAATTAGAGAGACAGTGACCGAGATAAAATGTCATTTCTCCGAATAGGGTCCCTGCTCCGTCAACCGTGCCAGAAAATGCTTGCGGCTATGTAAACGAATGCACTCATTTCATGAGCTATAAATTAAATTTGAAAAGTACCAACATAAACTTGTTCTGCTGTACATTGCTAAGTAAAATAAACCATAAATAGCTGCATAATAAGCATGAAGACTGATTAATTTGCTTCTATCTCGTCACGTGTTATTATGCCTAGTGCAGAGCATAATCTTCTTCCCTCTTACGCCAATCTACAATTTTTTGTGGTAGCCAGACCTGGCAAAATTGTTATTACCTTACATATTCTATACTAACACTCGCTTTGTAGGAATTCAGCATTCTCTCTCAATCCTCACCGAAAACTTTGTGGAAAAAAATAATCCTAGAAAGACTAGACTGTAGAAATACTCGCGGGAGTGTGGTAATTTGCCGGTTCACTACGGTCGAGACAAACTCAAGATTTACTCCGAAATAAAAGGTTTTCGCTAGATGGAATAATATGATTCACAGCGCGTCGGATGGCGCAGCGTAGCGTCACCGAGATCAGCAATTAATAAAATAGCTTCTTTATTCCTTAAATTTATACAAGTGGTTCGGCCCGAAATATGACATCATGAACTCTGTATCTTCACAACTCCTTGTCCGCCTTTGCACATATTCGAACTTAAACATTGTGGATGTACGGATGAATGTACTACATAGCTGTCTAAAAATTTCATGAAGATCGGATCAGTGGTACTCAACTTATCGTTGAACATTGTATATGTTACTAGTAACTAGCAAGCCATCGCTGGGATAGGCTACTGTAAATAAAACACCCCATTTGTCCTCTTTAGGGATTGCATTTCGAAAAATCCTAAGACATGCCTTTTTTTTTATATTAGCTGCGCCCTGCGGTTTCAGCCGCTATTCTACAGAAGCCGAATATTTTTATGGGATAGAAAGTATCCTATGTGTTAAACCAGGGCGTAAGCTACATACATAGCAAGTTTCATTCAAATCCGTTCAGCCGTTACAGAGTTGAAAGGGAGCAAACACACTTACACACAAACTTTCGCATTTATAATATTAGTGTGATGCTTATTATATAAAATGTGTTTCACTAAATAGCATGAAAAAAAAAAAATTTCGATACAAACTTTGGGAGTCCATTTTACCCCTTTCGAAGTGGAAATTCGCAAAACCCGTTCTAATTGTTAGACCATTTGAGGAGGGTCATGTGGATCAAATTTCACATCTCTATCACAAGCGGTTTGGTCTGTGCGTTCATTCTTAGATAAGGCCTTGTCCTATTTCTTTATTTTTTTTATTGATAAACATACAAAAGACAATTAAACGTATATACAAACTCCAATTTCTTCCCGTAGACATTTTCAGTATTTGATGCTTCCAGCTTAAAATATAGTTCTAAGGCTTCCAGTAAGAAATAGCCGGGTCGTATCGTATGCCTCACAATGGAGCTGGCTTGGATTATTTAAAATCTCTGTCCGCATCAGTGGCCGCTGCCCCAGCCTACGCAAAATACTGGGCAATAGTTTGCGTCTTGTTCTCGTGAATTGATTCGGTTCACTCGGCTATTAATTTCATAGTATGTAGATGAAATTAACACTTTATTCACACTATATTAACTTTTATTACATAATTTTTTAACTTTTTTCTTTTATAAATAGCTCTGTTCGAACGCGACAAACAAAAGGAATGGATTGTTCTCGATCTGATGTCATATTGTGCAAACATCGCTGAATGGTCCGCAAACAAACAGTGCACAGTGCAAAGTGATGCAATTTGCGGCGCTCGACGGGCGATAATGCCCCCATCGATGTAAGTGTTGAACACTTTCAGAGTTCCGTATATGGTGAAATTATTGACTTAGTTATACAGTAACTATTTTTGTCTTAGACTTTGTTATACTAGCAAAAAATAACTTGAAATATTACAAATCTTGACATTGGCTACATTCTCTACGTGTGGAGCTAAGATTTAAACAAAATTGTTGGAAGCGTCCACGTTGTTTTTTTAATTTTATTATGCAGTTCCAAAGTAATTACTGATACGCGGCGATTTAGGTACTTTTCGTGTCTTCCTGATTTATATACTCAGTTCTGTAGTCTTGGTTAGCTTCGTCTCATTTCGTACAAATTGTTTCCCCTTTTCAACTTTCATTAGTAATAATGTAAAATCTAAATTAATGTTTAGTTACCTTAATTTAACCATATTTTGTTTTGGCATACTTATATAGTAAATAGGAGAGGCCATTGGCTCCCGACACACAGTCTATGACTAGTTTGGGAGACTCTGGGATCAACAATTTACTTGTAATTTTTGTAATGCCCAAATAAATTTGATTTGATTTGATTTGATTATTCACGTTATCTATTAATAAACATTATGTACTTCCTAAAATCATTTTCGCTCATGGTATTGCACAGAAAACATTTTAACTAATAATTATTATGCATTTTGTGTTCGTTACAGTCCATGAGTGTAGGCAAATCGTATGAAGTGGTAAATCGTGGTTTCTCGTGTTGTTTCTAAAAACTCCGTAGGAGCTCCCTGTAAAGTTACTGTACTAGGGCTTAACTTGAACTGGACAGTGCTGAAATTATTGACTTAGACTGTGGCTAAGACTTGCTTTTGTAGTGAAATATAATAAACTTGAAAAATTACTAAACTTGACACTGGCTAATTAATTCTAATTACAATTAAATACATTAAAATTAATTTGCTAATTAAATACAATTAATTCGATTAGATACCTACATATAATGTTTAATGGCGACTCTCCTGGTTTAGGTAAAGGAACTAACATATGAGCCAGAGGTTCCGGGTACGATTCGCTACCGAGAATATATTTCAATGATGCATTTAAATAATTACTCTGGGTCTGGGTGTTAGTTGTGTGTCTTCGTACGTGTTCCATGGCGCCCGCCATGAGGAAACAGTGGGGAGCTGATTGTGCAAAGTTATTTTATAAATTCGGTTAGTTTTGCGATATCTATGCTTATGGGAAAACTACATCTGTGTAAGTCGCTAAAAACTAATTTATTTAAATTTACCCATTTTTATGTAATGTAACTTGATATACCTACATTTTGTCTATTTGCTTGTATCTTACGTTTTCTCTAAGGGGATTTCTGGAGTAAGCCAAATATATCAGCGGAGAAAAAAACATACCGCCAATTTAATTATCGTTTACAATGTTCTTCAAATAATGGACACATCACATTATCGACCAGGTTTGAGAAATATATAGTTATTGCTAGTGATAGTAGTGAAATTTGGTAACAGATGCATAACTGACTAATTGAGGTTTCCACCGATTAAATCTCTAATAGCTGCTACAAATCCATTTACGAGTTCCAATGGACGCAATTGAACTCCAATGTTCACGGCAATTAAGTTGTTTTTAGTAATTAAGTATTATAACTATATAATTCAGATTAAACTGTCTTGAATTCTAGATAGTAGAGAAACTTTGAAATCCTTTGAACTTTTATTTTGGTAAATACATTTGTTTGTGATTATAAAAATGGGATGCCACATGTGTCGACGCGCTAGCAGCGTCCCACGTTTCATCTACCTCCAGGGGGGCAGGAGCGGCAAATGGCGGAAATATGAATCCCTTGGGGTCCAAGCGCATGTCTACTCTTTAAAGATCTTAATAGGCAGCTGATAGAATTAACATGAACAAAGGGCTGGTGCTTACCTCGGCCAGGAAATTAGCATTGCTATTCAACGAGGTAACGTCACCAGCCTTTTGGATAGTAACTTTTTTTTTTTTTTTTTTTTTTTTTAGTTTTAATTTATTAGCGTATTTTTTAATTTTTAGTACAAGGCAAGATTTAAAAAAAAATGTTAAACATATGTTTCAATATACAATGGTTCACGGATCTGTGGGAGGACGATTGCTATTTGATACAATCAGTCCTCCCACAGATCCAACTAACTAACTATCTAAAAAATACAAAAAGATGCTACTCGAATTTTTAATGTACCGAAGCAATGAAGTTTACGTTCCATTAAATTGCTTCAGTACAATTCAAATGGATAGTAACTTGAGCTCTTTTTTTTATCTGTAATTAATTTATAATCAGTGCCTTAAAACTCGCCTCTTTAACCAGTGTGTCCTGCCCACAATGACATATGGTGCCGAGACATGGACGCATACCCATGAGGCTGTGCACAGAATTAGGATAGCACAGAGAGCCATGGAGAGGTCCGTGCTCGGCATCAAATTCCAAGACCGAGTTCGTAATACCGAAATCCGAAAGAGAACGAAGGTTCGAGATGTCGGAATAGCGGTAATGAATCTTAATTGGAGCTGGGCAGGACACGTTGCTAGGTTCAGAGATGACAGGTGGAGTAAGGCTGTAACAGAGTGGTGGCCGAGGCAAGGTAGGCGGAGCGTTGGCCGTCCAGCTGCGTTTGGATGATGATGATGATGATGAATTTTGGTTGTAATTTTAGCTCTTTGATTTAAGTTTAGATTGTATTTAGAATAGTAATTATATTATAAATATCGAGTTACTATGGAGGTTAATATATATAAATAATAAATAAATATTGTTTGTACAAGGTAGTCGTGGATATAATCGTGCTATAAGCAAATCGATAAATGAATAATTTACCTAGGGTTACTGAGACGCCACTTATGAGCCAAAAAGTAACTTACAATGTCAGGTGTGGGGTTCGAACCCACGCTCCCTCTCGGGAACCAGAGCTTAAATCTGGCGCCTTAGACCACTCGGCCAACCTGACAGTAACTGCGACGCCAAATAATAGCTACAGTATAGAGTAGCAGTAAGAAAAGCCTCGGCACTTACCAAGAAACAAATTAGTGTCAACGATTGTCATTAATAAAGCTACAAGCGTAGATTAAGTATTGCACTTCAACTTCATCATCATCCGCCAGTAGATTTCCATTGCTGAATAAAGCCGTAGCTGCCCGCCTCTGGCGTCGCCCTTACGGCGCCACACTGAATGACAATATGCTATTTGCATCCAGCACCTGCCCGCAACTTTCACAATGTCTTCGGTTCATCTAATGGAATGCCTACCTATGCTGCGTCTTCCAGTTCGTGGTCGCCACTTCCATTTCTTTCCCTATTGGTCATCGATATGGCCTGCCCATTGTCACTTCAGCTAGCAAATCTTGAAAGATATATCGGTGACTTTGGTTCTTCGGCGAATATCCTCGTTCCGGATAATAACCCGTAAAGAATCTCAGAATAGCTGCCGTATTGCACATAGAGGTATGTCATTGTGTTTGCGTGATAACCTGGATAACCTTGCGCCGACAGCCGCGCGCCGTCTTATGAACGTGAAAGAAATATATTTTCCTTTTATTTTCTCCCGTTGGTCTGCGGTCCGTGGTTGTCAGGTGTGTATGGGATCAGTGCAACGTAAAATCTAGATGGTCATGGTATTTCACAGTTTAATCAATATTTGCATCACGCAATTCACAAACGGCTTTGTCAGCGGACCCATGGAATAGATAAAATGTTAAATTAAATTAGAATTAGATAAATGTGTTACAAAGTTTATTGCAGTACACGAGGCAGAAACCAGCAATAAATAAAAATTCCGTGTCGTGAGCGCTCGCTAAGTGCTATGCTCATTGACGTAGAAAAATAACGTCGATGGGTATGCTCCAGCATTTATCATAGCAGGGCTGGGCGTGAATTCTTAACGGCGCGGCGTAAGCTTGCTGGAATGACACGAATTAAAAGAGGGATAGGTCCCTAACATGGATACATGAAGTTTTGGTTGTCTTATCACTTCCTCACATTAAACAGAGGAAGCAGTGAACTAGTATTGAGTATTAAATTATTTATTTTGCTTTACGATACGCTCCTATGTACTCTAATTAGTTTGAAAAGTTTAATAGGATTTCAATGTATTTTGAATAAAGGCGCGTACAAACATAATTTAACTTCGCTCGGCTAGGGGATAAAATGACGCAGAAAACACAGTACATTGTATCAGTACAGTTCGTGCCACAATTATATGCACGTCGAATTTTTTTAAGGCTCGGCATTGATTTAATATTTGTTGGATATCAAGAACGCGAGTTCAATGTTATTAAAACTTATAATATATATATAACTTATAATGCGCTACAAGTTTCGTAATATTTCCCAAACTTCAGAGCAGATGATGTAATTTAGACGTCTTTCGTGGGAAATTCTAATTTCCTCGGCGTGTTCTGCATACTAATGTAATCTGCGTATCGATTCATGGAGTAAACTCTAAATAAATCCAGAGCCATACCGCGGGATCACGCCGCCGTGGAAAACGTGTCATTTAAATAGCTGTTTAAATTAACTTGAATTGAAGAGCAATGCTTCCAGCGTAATTACTGGGCGTATACAAAGTTATAACATCTAATACCTCGGGGTGACAAGCGCAGTGCATTGCCGCGCATGGTGTTGAACTGTTGAAGTTCAAAATTGGCACTGAACTGTTATGGACAAGCGTGACGCTCAACATCAAGTGAGCAACTTGTTCATCTCGACACCGAATACAGTCAAAAAAAAAACAATATAACTTATTTCGAAGAGCTTTTAAGTATACGGATTTCCTGTGCGAACTAAGTAATAGCGTACAGCGAAGGACTGTAACATGAAAAACAAACACTCGTTCTTGTAAGAGGTTGTCATGAAAAGCACCGGAAGAGCAGTTCTAGTAGGTACGTGTTCAGCCCTGCCACAGGGTTGAAATAAAAGAGCAATCGTGTCGATGAGTACTATCATCTCACGCACACTTCGAGATTACCGATACCATTACACACTCTAAGCCTCTGTCTTCGTACCCGATTGATCACGGCGCGGCACCCAGACGTCGATCCGATGAATACCGGGTCGTTATCCGATGATAAATAGACAGGAAGCCCGCTTTATCTAGAAATTATAAATAAGATTGATACCGGAGTAAGTCGGCATTATTCAAATGGTATTACTTGGCAGTGGTGGGTCGCGCGTGCCGTTCAAAAAAAATCAATACTACCCGCAGGTCCCGGCTCGAGCGCGCTCGCAAGGACACTGAACAACACGCTTTAGTTGCTAAATGTTACAAAAACTTAAATCACGAGGCTACGTTGAACCTATGAAAACTGACATGGTTTTGACACTTTTCATAAAGATCACCGGATGTGATCGAAACTATAGTCCCTAATCAATTTAACGTGAGTATTCCCGTTTTATTAAAATAAAATAACTATGATCTGTGACGCGACATTGACGAACGCTCACTAACTCAGCGATTCAAGTGGGTAATGGATATTTGATATTTTCATTTTCATCATCTTATATTCCCAATGACAATAATATACGACTACGAGTTGCCAAGAGAGACAATAGGTAAAACAAAGGTAATGGGGATGTTGATGATTATGGTGCAACAATTAAAATTATATAAATAAAATAAAATACCCGACTGTAAAAATGAAGCCCATGTCATTCCGGACGTAAAGAGGATTCCAACGACACCTCACTTGTCAAAATCCGTCAAGCCGTTTAGACTAACATAGGAACACACGAAGATAGATACTTACGTACACCCCAAAAACATTACCCTCCTTCTTGGGCATTGAGGTTGCTTTGAAATGAAATGTTTATTAGGAGTAGAGCTACATGTTGGTTTGGTGTTTGCTGAAATCTAAGCGCAAAATCGAAATAGCGGTTAACTTCGCGATATTGTTGTTCCCGGAAAAGGTGTAGGTACATATACGTTCTCAAATATGCCAGACCTTGTTTTTAATGCTTCTATCCAAGTCTGTTCAGAAGTTAAGCTGTGATTTACTGACAAAACATTCCGGATTTCGCGTTTACAATGCTAAAAATACCGTAATCCCATTCATAGTCCTCTAGTAATGAGTCTGTTGTATAACACGTAGTCAGAGGCAGTTCGCCAAGCGATTCATTCATCAAGAGATTCAGTAGCGCACTCTAATTTTTTTTAATGCCTTACCCCTTTTTTCCCGGCTACGAAAAAGGAAGGTTATGATTTTGGCAATCTATGTTTGTAGGTATCTAAGTATGTACCCTCTAATCTTCTAAATGAAGATAAATGCCTATCGATGCGCCTTAGCACTCCGAGTGAGTATGACGTCATACTAAATCCAATATCGCGGATTTTATAACCTAAAGCACAGAATAGGTTTTTTCTCTCATTTCTTTGATCTAACTCAACAAATCAAAAACATATTTCTTAAGATAAAATTGCCGTGTTTGGTATCAAAAGAAGGGGCTTAATGAGCACATTCCAAATGGGTAAAATGTTTAGATGTTCATGTTTAAATAAACATATGAGTAGATTATACGTAAGTATAAAGGTGCGTAATTTCACGTTTCGTTGTTCCCTCGTAGCTATAGAACCGTTAATTACAATTTACCAAAGATGTCTAAGGGTATCATTAAGACATTTATGACGTCACGTTAATATGGTTAATAAGTATGGCAGATTTTATAAACAAACTTCGCAACAGGAAAATAAGATAGCGATAAATATTACGTGCATACATTTTCACCTATAAAAATAACTTTTTAAGAGCATGTCGGGCCATGCTTAGTGGTTTCCGTGGGCGCGTAGGACGTTTGAAGTATTTATCCGTTTTTACCGCATAACTCAAAAAGTCATTATCACATCATGTTGCCCAAAATAATTTTAAAATAAAGTTATTACTAAGATCTATCAACATGGCAGATAACATTGTAAGCAACTTTGTCGGTCCATATTTCGCAAGCGGTACATCTGATAAAAAAATGGTGTGGGAAACCTTAACTTTATTTTAAAAGACCTATTCAAAAATAAATACCCCACATGTGGGGGACAGGCGATTTTTTTTTATTTTTAGCCCTACTTTACATGTATGAGATTTATCTGATATTACACATACTACTGTGGGCGAGGCGACGCTGGTCTGGCAAGGAATTGATAACTGGACGGTGAGCTATATGCAGCTTTATCACTTGTTGCTAAAGACTGATATCGAACCCTAACTGCAGCTGAAATGTTTATAAATACACTACATTCACAAAATGTTCCGGGAATTACCGAGTCTTTGTATTGCGAATCTATAAAACTAATCTCGTTAACTAACACTTAACAAAATATTTTTTATTTCAATTTAATCAATTACGTTTAAGTGCTCGCCAATTTGAGGGGGTTATCATCACCAACATCAACCAGAAGACGGTTACTACTGATCAAAGGATTTACCATAATCTACGATGTTTGCGTGCAATGGGCGCCTTATTCTTAGTAGGTGTAATAAATAAGACCTGCATTGACTTTCCGCCGCTTGGTGTATTTTGTGTAATTCCACTTCAGCCAGCCTACCCAAAGATAGCGACGGCCTTGGGTCGGTGGCATAGCTAATTTTGTTCATTTTCTTCCAAGAGTCCCGACCTTAATCGTATGACTTCTGTGCACATTGCTCCGCGGTCTCGTTTGGCTTTAGGCTACGTACTATTTATAGCTCTTATTTTATTGCAAGTGACAACATAACTCACAGTGACCTGTGATGGTACCTATCCTTAGTCGGAGGACCGACCTAGGAAGCAAGTACTTCATTGGTTTTTTTTTTTCGTTGGGTTCATCGCCTCACTCGTCTTCTAGTCTCTCGTGCGTGAGGTATGAGCGTTGCACGTTGTTTTTCTGTAGATGTAGAGCCTGTGTGCTGCCAGCGTGAATGCCGCCGCGGCCAGTGGAGCGGCCCGGATTCCCGACCTGCTTACAGTTATTGCGTTCCTCGCCATTTATTAAGAGGGCGCGGCATGCGGCCGCTCGCCCTAGGCGAAACCTGACCCCTTTGCGACATTTTTTCAGTCCATTTCTCAAGCCATTTATTAGACGACTTTACCTTGCAAAACTCCATTCAAAATGTAATATTCTTGATTTTCCTTTTCTACACCGCGGCAGAATATGTCTTTGCCGCAACTCAGAGGCAAGTACCTGCTTCAAGATCTGTTTCACTTAGTATAGCGGCACATTCAGCGAGGACTAGAACTTTGCGCAAACTGAGCCGCATTACATAACTGGAACTTTGGACAACCTTTACAACTAATAGTTACTGAACTGGCACTCATTAATCAACGGTGATGAATACTTCCCGAAAACTAACAGAAATTTTGAGAAATTCCTTTCCGATGGGTAATGGTGTTGTAAAAAGTAACAGTTGTAAAAGGGTCCCTTTTATACTGTAAATACAAAAGCTTCATTTCACCGCCGCTTTGTTAGATTTATATAGACCATTGTTTACGACATTACATGCTTAATGAAGGCCACTCGTGTGGGTCGAATTATCGAGCACTCTATAGACGTTCGCGAGCTGAATTATCTACAAGAGTAGATCGAGCGGCAAGTCCGGCAGCCATCTGTCAACTATGCTTTTATTGCATGTAGGCTGAATGGACAACCCTTGTGTTGAGAGGTTTTAAAAATACTAAGCCTAGAAGCCTAGCTAGGTAGTTAATTAGCAGCGCAGTGTTCGTATCGTAGCTCCACTAGCGGGTCTATTGATTGCTAAATTTAAACAGCGATGTAACTGATCCGGGTCAGACACAGAGGAGGTTTTTTTTTTACCTCTGGGTCAGACAAGAGCGCAAGTGGCAAATAGAACATTGCGCTACAGTGTGCAGAGCCCTGTTTCAGCAAGCTAAGTCAAGGCGCAAGTAAGCCGATACGGTAAATTAAATTGCATTTTTCTTGCCCATTACTGCAGAGAATGGTCATAATATGGAACACTTAGGATTAGGAACTGCACTATATTTATAATTTAGTAGATAGGTACTTACCTGAATTTATGTACACCATCGACCGTATTTATCTTTAAAATTTCTGTCCATACTAAGGTTGCCTGGAAGAAATCGCTTTAGGCGATAAGGCCGCCCATTATATTGCCGGATATTAAATTATTGTTTAATTTTAATTGTATTTTCGGTGTTTAATAAAGTTATATTGTATTGTATATGTGACCACAAGATATATTGTAACTTTTCTACAGTAATGAGCAAGAAAAATACTCACTTGCGCGGTCTCTGACACTTTGTATTCTATAAGCATACAGAATACACATAAGCAGCCGGTAGCACGTTTAACTAGTGGAGTTGTTGATTTAAGAATCAATCATTAGGCCACGACAGGCGAGCTAAAAGCTTAACAGTGGGACTAGCCAATCACCCTTTGCGATAACTATACATTATTTTATACCGTCATAACACAGACAGCTACGAGCCGATGTAATAGTCACACAAGGCAGGCACGTACACCGAGCACGGCAAAAATTCGTATGGCGTTCCCGAAAATGATTTATGAAACTTTGATGTTCTCGTCTCAGGGCGGCTGCAGAATTTGTAATCGAACTTTGTAGTGTGTACTGCTACTAGAACATATCCATTGGAGACAGGTCGCTTCACTCCGCGGATTACACTTTGTGCCAAAAACTTTTAACTGAACGTGATCAAAAACCGAAATACAATGCTTTTTTTTTTAGATAATCCGAAACGAAATCCGAAAACGAACTGCGAGAGGTGCACATTTCGATGTTTGTTAGGTTCAACCTTATCGCGCAGCGATAAGATTTGTGGTTGCGCAGCGTCGGAGGCTCAATCTAACAAACATCGCGCTATGGAACTCACTGTACGGGCCCAGGGCCCCTATTTGGAGACATGACATTTTATCTCGGTCACTGTCTCTCTAATTTAGAATTTAATGGGAGTGAGAGTGACCGAGATAAAATGTCATATCTCCGAATAGGGTCCCAGGACGTTCGGTGAAGTTCCGCCCTATCGAACGCAGCTTTACTCTCAACATCGATTACCGACTCGCATTACATTTTATACAATCTCGAGTGCTAAGTATATTAAAAGTTAAATATTCATGAGAGAAAAGCTGTAAGAACACTCGACTTAAGTTCCCCTGATATGGTTATTAATATTCTAACAACCGCGCAGAGTCAATTTAAATTTAATAAAATGATTTACACATTACGATTCTGGTCGCAGACGGGGTGTCTGAAATCTGATATAATGAAATCTGTGGCAAGAGCATGCCGTGGAGACAGTGCGGTGCCAATCACTGCGCGATACTTACTACCTAGCATCTAGTCTGTGGATATCGGACCTGTTAAAAAGTCACGATTGAACAACATTTATTATTATCGTCCCAATTTACTTTACAGTGTTAAAAAGGGTCGATACACCGCGTAAATAAAATCGGCGTTCCTGCCAGTGTTATCCAGTTAGCGATTTTCCAGGTATATCTGGCAACATTTAAGATTGATTTAACCAAATATTATTGGCTAAATCACAAAAGCTACATTTATACATTGACAAGGTAAAGTTACAGCAAAATAATAGAACGTAATATTTTATACTTACATTCCATAACACTTGTTTACTCATCTACATATAACCTGTTTCTAAACGAAAATGTAAATAGTTTCGATTTTACTTACCTACTTTGATCATCGTCAGTCCACACAAATATTATTATAATTATGTGAAAAAGTAAGTTTGTCCGTGTACGTGTCTGTTCATTTGTTAGGTACTTCTTTCCTTAGATGACTAAATAAAACGTTTCAGAATATGAACTTTTGTTTGTTGTTAATCCAAGTTTTCAATTCCAAGTTCCTTTTGCCACTTTTCACACCACTTTTTAGGGTACGAAGCTTTTAACATTCTAGCACCTTTTTAAAAGTGTTTGGTCATTTCTTGTTACATTGACTTGGCAGCACTGGTTCCTGATACTGACGAGCAAGTCGCTGTTCTGATGTTAAGCGTCATGCTCACGCCATAACAGTTCAGTGCCACTCAGAAGTTTGAACAACAACAGTTGAAAACCATGCGCGGCAATGCACTGCGCTCAACTAAATATTTGTTCAGACAAACAAAATAGGTGGAGTTTTTTGTCACAAAAGGAAAACAACTTCCAGTTATCGGCGCCTCTGTCACTTGCCTCATTCATGACGTTTCGTTCTCCGATGGGTCTAAAGGGTAGCGCAATCACAAATGTTGTCCTTTTGATAAATACACCTACTCGCTTTCGGATGCCTTTTCATTATGATTTTTGCTCGACGCAAACGTCAGAAGTTGGAGTTGATTTTTTTGACGCGTTTCACTAATATTAGAATGTGGGTCGTGATAACACTTCGTTGAAATATCCTATAGTCTGTAATTGGAACTTCTATAATAAAGTAACAAGAGGTGGATAATAAACTAAATCAATGTTTTATGTAGTTTTACGAAACATATTTTTTTTTTTTTTTTTTTTTTTTTAATTTATTAATAGACCAACAGCACAAAATCATAATATAAAAATAATCTTAAACAAAAATATAGTACAGCCAATAAAAGGTCTAAACATATAACTTAAGTAGGTAGAAACAAATCGTATTATTATTATGCGTATATATAGGTACTATAAAGAAATAAACTAAATGATGTTTTACAAATAGTATAAGTGTATATATATGTGAAATTAAAAATAATAATTATATAATAAAATATATAAATATAAAAATATATATATAAACATCAACACAGAAAAATACATGCGCAGTTTAAGAATTAAGAATTAGTGGAATACAATGAATTATATCATTATATCATTTGACGCGATGTTTAATTTTATTCACGATATTTGTAATTCTGTGAGAACAGATAAACCATCCCACCTCTCCAGGCACTAGATTTATTGCAGACACTTTCGGAGTTACTTTAACTCGTTTATATTAAACGTCTTTGAGGTATTTCTATTTTTAAGGGCTTTTAAGCTCTGGTCTTAAAAAACTTAAGCCCGTCTATATTGTTTGGCTTCTATCGGGGAGGAACGTTATTGATTTAATAGCTTTACAATGAATGGCTTTTAAACTAACAATAAGACTGGCCAATAGATGGACTATTGGATGGACAGTACTGTATAGAAAAAATGTAGCAAAATTATAATTATGCGTGCTTTTATTTCAACGAAATAATACTTGAAATTATAATAAGCACTAAAAACTAGGAATCCTTAATCGAAGGCATCTCAAAATCTCTTGAGACTTTTATAGAAAAGCATGTTTAATTATGTTGATTATTTTGATAGTAACAAACAACATATTCATGTGTTGCGATTGTATCTCAGGACATGGCGCCACACCACATTCTTATTCCTTATTTGCCATTGCTTGATGTCACAATAAAGAAAGACCAAAAGACAAAAGAGAAAGAGTCACCAATTGGTTAAAGAAAGAAAAAAAGTGTGGGTGTCATTAATATACTCGTAAGAAGGAACGAAGATGTGGAAGAAGTATTGGTTACCTCAAACATTAAATAACCTTCTCAAAACATTAATAGGAAAAAATCATGGCAAAAACCATAAAATAGTCAAATAAAAAAAAAACCTATGAGATAAATATTAAGAATGTTTGGGGTGTGCATGCCCGGACAATCCTCAGTGTATTAAAAAAGTGGCATAGTGACAGTTAAATGTTATCAACCTAAAGAAATTTAAAAAGATTGCCTAGTACACAATATTTAATTATAAGATTAGACTAAGCAAGCATGTAGATTTTTTGGAATATTGGAAGTAATAAACAGTAAAGAAAATATTCTTTGTAGCCAATTTATGCGACGAAGTTTTAGCAGGAAGTATCTCGCTCTCTCTACGTCAAGGTAACTCGAGCTGTTTGAATCTAAGAATGTAACGATCCTTCACACATTCGCAGTTTTTATGAGCCCGTGTCGTATGCGGTCGCTCTAATATGTACTATGCTATCGACATCTATTTTACTAGCACGCTATGACCGACCGACCGACCGACCGATATAGTAATGAGGACATTTAATTTTTTGCCATATCGGCGCTGATGGCAGTAGCGAGTGAGTGTACCCAGAATTAAACATTCGTTCCGAAACAGAGGTCACGTTCGTAAGATTTCATTAAACGTTTAAAAAGAACTCTACGGGCATTTGAAAACATGTATTAATTGTAGTACCAGGTACACTCGTAGAGGCGCTTCAAATCAGCTAATAAGCAGAAATATTATGACAAAGCCAGTCCAGCGTACTAGTATCTTAGAAGTCAGAGTAAGAGCTACAGCAGCCATAAAGTAATATAACTATAGTACTCACTCCTCAGGCAGCGTAGGGGCGCCTTCCTCCTGGCCCGGCGCATTCACGTGGTACACGCAGAAATTCTTCAGCAGAGCCCGCATGTCTACGTAGTTGAAGAACGATTGGAAGCATATATCTGGAACAAACAAAATACGCTTTCGTTCACAATTTGGAACACATCGTAATGTGGTCACGTGGTATATTATTTGAAATTGCTTTTGTTCCTCCAAGGAAAGATTTCAGTTAAACGAAAGTTGCAACAGGATGAAGGTAGCATCCCTGATTATATAATCAGGGTAAGTTCGAATGGGCCTAGTGGCTAATCCTGGTGTCACAGTTTTTAAGCAACCTGAAGGCCTCTGAATGCCCGAGTAATCCACTGCTGAACATAGGCCTCCCCCTTAGACCGCCATACCGACCGACAATGTGCCACTTGCAACCACTGGTTGCCCGCGACTTTCACAATGTCGTCGGTCCACCTAGTGGGAGGATTGCCTACGCTTTGTCTTCCGTTTCGTGGTCGCCACTCAAGAACCTATCTTCCCCATCGGTAATCGGTTCTTCGAGTCATATCACGAAATTTCCCGAGCGCTGCCCATCCGAGTTGGAATCTTCGGACATGATTTTCGTCTTGTTCATGTTAAATTTAAGACCCACCTGTTGAGAAACGCTACTGAGGTCATTGAGCATGTTATTGAGGTCCTCTAGCGACACTGCCATGAATATTATATAATCAAAACGAAGGTGAGTAATGTATTCGCCATTAATGTTGATGCCGTATCCGTCCAAGTCCAAGAGCTTGAAAACGTCCTCCAATGCGTTCGTGACATTTCGGAGAAATAACGTCTCCCTTTCTGCAATTGGATTGGTTTCTTGCTCTCGTCCTGCAACCGGACTGACATGTTGGCGTTTCTATACAAACACTTCATCACTTATATACTTATAGTCGATATGACATCGACAAAGGTACTGCAATACCGCCCAGGTCTCGATGGAACCACATTGCTGCGCCATGCTTCTAGTGTAGTACCCTCGAGTATGACGGAATTAAATAGCCTCTGGAGGACTAAAAGTATCGGTTTTCCATCCGCTCTCAGAAGCTCGGTCGTTATTCCATCATCACCCGGCGTTGTTGTTTTTTAGCTGCTTGAGAGCATTCTAATCTCGTTTAGGCTGATGTCTGGGATGTCCTCGGTGTAGTGTCGGGTCAGTTCCGCTTTGGAGTCCTGAACTCTACTGACAATGGGTTTTCGTGTCGAGGTATACAGCTGTCCGTAAAACCTCTCGAGCTCTCTCAGAATCTCCGTTTTCAACGGAATGATACTGCCGTCCTCGGTATTCAGCTTAACAAAATAACGTATTATTTAACGAAAAATGCATTTCGCCAAACGCGCAGCAACTTATCCAATTAAAAATGAATGTCCAAAGTAAATCCTCCTGACACTTTTGAACTTTTAAAGCCATATCGGCAAACGTTTGCAAAGGATCGCAATCCGCTGTTAACTATAGCCAAAGCCCGGCTCTATTTAAGCCCTCAAAGGGACTTACTTGGATGACAATCCTCCATTGAGAATGTCAGTGAAGAAATTTAAGTTCGGAGACAGCTTGTGGACTAGCTTTAGCAAATTGATAAGTTAGTTTTGGTAGTATTTCCCAAAGACATGGCAAGGCAGAGTTTCATATCGCTTCGTCCAAGAGCAATCCTCTTAAATACATAGGAGACATAGGAAACACTCTTTAAAATAGTGAAACTAAGGTGTTGACTGCTGACACAAATGGGATAGATTTGGCCGGTATAATTAATTCCTTACCAAGTAAAAGGTGATAAGTAAAGTAAAGTATGTGCAGAAGAGAACCTACTGGCCCATTTGTACTACGCGGTTGCTTTTTGCTTGCATTGGCGTCGATTATTTTGTATCATTCTATAAGCTATAGTAGAATAGGTACAATATGAATAGGCCTTCGCTATGGTTCTGTTCGCTTTCATTACGACAGGAATAATGAACGACGAGAAGATGGCATGATGTGGTGAAGCGAAACGAAGACGTTTCTCTACAATCAACGACAATTACTTTACAAATCAAGTCAATGAAACTTTTTTATGTATTAAAGATAAAAATAAAGAAAGGCATAACTCGGGTTTTTTCGAAAATCAACCCCTAAAGAGGTGAAATGGGGTGTTTCGTTTAATGTAACGTGGGCGAGCGAAGCCGTGTAGGCAAGCTAGTTATGTGTATGGTACCTATGTTGTTTATATAAGAAAAAGTGATGGTTTGTATCACCGCCCTTGCAGAGAAATTTGTTTGGGCGGTCTTCGAGTCGCCGCCGGGGGCACCTTCACGGGCGAAGGGATCACAAAGGTAAAGCTTGACCAAACAAACAACGCTATTTGCGTTGGGTTTAAATTTCACTTAAACTTGAGGCATATTTGGTAACAGTCACAGAATTCTCCTTATAAAAGTATATTTAAACAGGTAAGCTAGGGCTTTCAGTTTATGACGTCAATACAATGAGGAAATTTCAAAAAAAAAAATAGTTCTAAAATACTTACTAGATGGCGTAACAGACCTATCGTTTCACCTGTCATTGTCATTTCTGTCGAAATATTTTATGTTTATTTTATAAATCGTAAATTTTGGCTCACTAAAAAGCTTCTTCTTGCGGCGGCGTCGTGTCGGGTCGCCCTCTTCCCTCCAATATGGTTGAGGGGGGCGATGGCTGGCACATGCGTCAACCCGTGAACGGGTGCTGCTTGCGGGAGCTGGACTGCTCAGAGTATATACGCAAATCTATAATAGCACTTAGCTCTTTATTATCATGCTCACTTAGCATATTCGTTGGTGTATTCCTTTTGTAAAGTCTTTAGTTTTTATATTCCGTTTTAGTTGATAAAATATTTGTAAAACTTGATAAATGGCACGGACCCCGGAGTCCGTGGAGCAATATTGTAAAAAAAAAAAAAAATTGGTAAATATAGTGTAAGTAAGCAGACTGCATAAACCTTTACGGTAAGAACTGGATACAGAAGACAAATTATATTACTAAGTTTGGTTGTATATTTGATCTACGAGTGGTACTTTATTATTATTATTATTTATAGGCTTTTGTTTGACTGCCGTCACGTCTGATGTTAAACGAAGATGCAGCCTACGATGGAGCACGCTTGCCTAGAAGAAACCGATTCACTCGATTCATGGTACTGCACTAGAGCAAGCGACGCGTCGCGACGACGAGAACAGAACTGAGTAGGAAATTGATGATCATGATAATACAAACTTTGAGAGCAATAACATCACACATCAGAGCGAAACTATTTGTGCTCACAGATTTGTTCAGCTCAGAGCATAAATGCCAGTTGAGTTTCTACTTGTAGTTTTCCGTATTCTGGACTTTCTTGGTGTTTCGTTTCACTAATTAAAGTGGCATTGCTTCAAACGAAACTGGCTCAAAGCACCGTGTTCCTCTTAACCTCATTCTTACGAAATTTATATCAGCCGTCTCTCTAGTCCGAGTCAAAATGTTTATAATTCAACAGAGGAAATGTAAGATGTGGTTTGAAAATCGCAAGAAACTTGCGTAATATTCATTTAAACCGTATAGTAAGAGAGCTCACATGAACAAATTAGAAACATTAATTATGAACAAACTAGCTGTTACTCGCGACTTCGTCGACGCTGACGTTCGACGGTGACGCACAAAAAAAAAGTAAATGCCGAAATTATTTTGATAAGATTGACAATATAAGTGCAACGCGTAAGCTATAGTAATCAAAGTTGGAGGAGGAACCTCATATATGTAGTCTCATATCAAAATAAACCATCTGAGGATGGTTTCTTGGTGGATGGCTACAGTGGAGATGCATCAAAGTGAAGAGAGCGAGCAGTTAAGTCATCTGCAAGGAAAGTCTACTGAAAAAAAAATACTATGCCTATGATTAGATATTATTTTACTGCATTTTTCTAAACCTAAAAATAACCTTAAAAAACTTTTTTTTAAATTATTCTGTATAAACCGTTGTTGAAAATCGTAATCGATTCCCATCACTAGTCTCAAACGTAATGTTAGGCGTAACGATACGGGCGGACGCTGTTGTAGGCTTAAACGTCTCACGACAGGGACCCTATTCGGAGATATGACATTTTATCTCGGTCACTCTCACTCCCATTAAATTCTAAATTAGAGAGACAGTGACCGAGATAAAATGTCATGTCTCCGAATAAGGGCCCAGGTACTAGCTGTCCCGGGAGGAGCAGAAGCGTGGTGCTGAGGGCTCCGGTGCGTTCCCTTGGAGATCCCGGAGCCCTCGGTCAAGCACCAAGGCAGGCCACCGGGGGGGTTTTAGTTGGTATAATCCCACATAACCCGGCTGCACCCCAAAGCAGACGGGTATCTTGGTGAAGATTTCCCCCTCGCAAAAAAAAAAAAAGAAAAGGCGTAACGATACGATGGTAAACTTTTGTTATACTCGCGAGTATGTATTTCATAGTTTTTTCACGTCTGATAGAGGCGCTGTTCAATTTCCCTAATTTTGCAAGAACTTACTTTTCGTAATAAGCACTCTGTACATTGAACACGATTGGCAGACTACGAGCAAAAACGAACACTTAAAAGTTAGGTTTTGTAGGTTGAATAAATCAAGTTAATGTTCGCAAAGTGTAAGTGAGGTGGGTTATAAACGATCTAGAGGCGCCGCTACCTAATTACCTGAGCGCAGCTCTTAAGTAGCCACTATAATTTAATCTGTGGCTCAGGCGGCTCGGAGCTTCGTTTGTGTAATCTTTCATTTATTCTTTGGCTCGATATGACTCTCACGATCTCATGTTATAATTGCATAATATTTAATTTTTAATGCAAATGTTTTATGCAAATACCAAAATCAATACATATATGCCTATAATATTTGAGGAGTTCCCTCAATTCCTCATGAATCCTATTTAAATATGTTTTTTTATCATTTTTGATTAAAATAGGACCAATCTGTAAGGTCTGTTAATCAAAAATAATTTTCAAAATCGGTTTATAAATGACAGAGTTAAAGGGAACAAAAATTTTAAAAAAAAAGTGCAGTCTACTTGAGAACGTCCTCCTTTTTTTACAAGTCGATTAAAAAGTAAGTTAGTGTGGGTGGTGTTCCCAAGAAATGAACGGGATGAATTATTTCCCTCGTACCACTATTATAGATGATACAAACAAAAGACAAAAAAAACTATATAACAATATAAAAAAAAAAACATTTTGCTTTGCAGCAAGGGCTTGGCATTGGCTATCTCATGGTTACGCCAACTCGCATCTAGCAATGATACAATGAACGTAAATTTGTACATGTGTATTTAGACCGATGAGTGGTGCGCTTCGATGGCCCTGAGCGCGGAATCTGGGTGTGATCTGTGGTTATTATTCATAGAGCCATTTCGGACATGGACTTTTTAACAAAAAATATACCAGATTATTAATTTTCTATTTATTATTATTAGTGCCAAGATATCGTGAATCGTGACTTCTATAACCGCACATACCCTGGACCGATTCTATTCATATTGGAATTTAAAATTGTATTGAATTGAACTAATTGCCTACAAAATTTCATATCAGTACAAAAGAAACCTACACAGCTAAAAGAAATACCCATAGAAATTGATGACATAATCACTCACTTTTTCGTAACTTGTCTCACCGCCGACGACAATGCGACGAACTATCGACTATTGTCCCGCTCAAGAAACGTATAATATTTAGATATTATAGACACCGTGTGAATAAATGAGATATATTAATTAGTTGATCGGCGACTGATCACACTGCCGGCGAAAACTCTTTCTGCACTAGTTTGTCGCAGCGACAAGAGCTATTAAAGATAATACTCGCTGAGCGATGCTCGCTTGGCGGGTATTGCACTCGCCGTAAGACTCCCAGCGATCATTCTCTACTACAGTGCGAGTAATCGTCCGTCGCACTCTTTCACTTGCTATAGCTCAGCGACAAAACTATCGGAACTATTCACTTGCTCCTCACTGCTTGCTAACTCGTTTCTAGTTTCTGGCTCTGCTCGCTGCTCGTGGCGGTCGGACAAGTCCTTTATGAGCTTCAATGAGCTTATTAACTTGCATAGAAAGGGAGACATAAATACTTTTTAATTTGTCGGTCTTGAGGAAAAAGTGAGACGGCATTACCGTGCATGTATTCAGGTTGGTCTATCTGGGCCAAACGCGTCCCTGAATGGAGTGAATGGCGTCTTTGCACTCTTTCATATGTTCAGCACATCCTCGACGAGTCTTCGCGCCTGAAAAGGCCGAGCAGTGACGACTTTGCTTGGGTTGAAAACGATAGCGTAATACTCAATGGTCTTTTGGATCGAACGCATAATGTATGAAGAAGTTACTGGCCAGTTAGATTTTGGCGGCAATGCGCGTTTCATAATGATTTGTGTTTTTTTATCTTCAATTTTGGCTTCACACGTTGTGTATTTAGCCAGTGTCAACGAGACGTACGAGACGTAGCTCTTTCTTTTTCTCATAGGTAATGATGATGATGATGTGTGTGATGATGGCACTCGGGGCCAAAATATTTTGTTTTTGGGCGGCGTATATTGAATTCCTCGCTTTGCTCAGAATTCTACTATAGAATCCGTCACTTCGCTCTGAATTCAAATAACGCCCTCTGGGAACAATATATTACTTTGGCCCATTTTTACTCAATTAACTATTATTGAATCACTATAATTACTTTCAGGAGTTTTCAGAAAAGCACTTGTAGATATTAACATGAATATTTTATATCCCTGTCGATGTCGTTCTCGTGAGGACTGTCTTAAAGGACTAGATATTAAGCGCGAAGGGAGCGCGCAAATGGCGCTTCAAATTCAAAATTGTATTGAATATGAATTTATAAATGAATACAACAAACTATACCAAGCATCTGCTTTGAAACATATTAAACAAGCGAGCGGTCGACGCGCAGATTTTAGGTGCTTGTTATATCTAGTCCCCATTGGAGGTATAACCGTTGTATTTTTCTAATGCATTTATTATTCTTAATTATTATAATTGTCTAACTGTTATATTATAAAGTTTAGTATTAGTTGTCCATTGTGTTATCGTCTTGGCGTTGATTGTAATAATGACAGTCGGACGTTAGAATGTCAAACAGATTATGAGACTACAATATTTTTGATTGTGAGCAGTTTTGATCACAGAAGAGCGTCGCAGCGTCGGCGGCTGAACCAAACAATCATTGCAATAAGGAATTCTTGAATTATGTAATTCAATTGCCCCTTTACAGCAAAGCATTCTTTTATGTATGTGCCGAGACATATTATTGTGAATGGCATTAAGTATTAGGATACAATAATTATTGAACCTAATTTTGATATTATTCTGATTCTGATCCAAGGTAAGGGCCCTCAACTATTCTTGTATTGTAAGCCTGTGATTGGTCGGGGACAATCCCTTACGTAACCGTGAGGGCTATAGGATGTAAGTAATCTATGACGTAACGCCTGATATCGAATGCTTTTACTAGAACAACGCGCCCCGTCTTTTTAGATAAGAAGACTCAAGGCATGTTTTCTCGAGTAACGGCCGTCCAATCTTCCATGGAATAAGAGTCATTCTCTCGGGACTTTTGTCCACGACGCAGATAAAACATGGTATGTTTTTATTTAATGAAAAAACTCATCTTCCACGACTTGGCTTTTACAGAGGTTTGATACCGGCGCTAACTAAAGGAACGACAAAGTATTCATTGGCATGTCGCAGGAAGCTCAGAGATTATTCGGAATGTCAAAGTAAGCTGTGGCATGCCGAAAGAAGCCTGCAACTACGCATAGTGTGTAGAAAAGAGTCACTTGCGATTATTCTTACCCTTCTCCCGGCACAATAAAGAATGAGGGCTAAGTGTATTAAAATAAAATTCGAAATCCTTTCAACTTTCAAAAATCTTTTGCAGTGGCGTTGGTGAGCGTCGGCATTTTGTTAAAGCCAAGCTTCGCGGATTGCAAGATGTCCAACTCTTTTTTTGAATTTTCATAACACAGTTATTTGGATGTCACTAACATTTCTCATTTCCAGTTCCGGTAAAAAAATAATTAAGGTGCAACGTTTCGCTCAGCGCGTGAAATTCAATTTTTCTTTCGTTTTTTTGTTAATTACAGCTTAATTACTCATCGTAGGTTTATGAAAACTAATTTTGCGATAATAAATAGATTGTTTCAAGAAATTGTACAAACCAAAAATTCAAGTTGAAAGTTAGTATAAGTACATTTCGGAATGAACCAAAAACCTAGATGAAAATCAGCTTATTGAGATTTGTAGCTAAACCAATGTTATCTAGGTGATCACTTTACCCGTAATTTCTTAAAACAACTTATTTATTGGCGCAAAATTGGTTTCAATAAATCCACGATGACTAATTAAGCTGTAATTGACAAAAAACGCATGAAAATTTGAATTTCGCGCGCTTAGCGAAACGTTGCACTTTAAGCTTTTCCCCACTGACTTCTTTCTTACTCAATGCTAGATGGTATTTACTTTTTTGCTAATGTGGTTCTCTCTTATTTTTTTCACACCAGATGGCGTATCTTCGATATGGCCGCATTGAAACTTACCAGTTCCACACATATTGTTTCCTATCATTAGGGTTTTCTTTTCAGATAAACATTAATTTCGCAAGAATCCCGTATTAAAATTTTGGTTCAACTATCAATTATTATTATTCTTCGCAATGCCACTGATAGCGCCGTCCTGCGCTGAACTTTGTATGGGGTTCATCTTTTTGGGGTTCCGTACCTCAAAAGGAAAAAAGGAAGATCACTTCGTTGACCGTCTTCCCGTCTCTCCGGCCGTACATCCTTCCATCCGTCTGTCTATCGGACTGATATCGCACTTATAATTTCTGGAACAGCCCACGTCCTATACTAATGAGAGCAAACGTAAGGCTCGTGGCTTTAATCGAAATTAAGATGTAACATGCAAGCACATGTTTAAAGTTCTTACTGATTTTATCTTGGATTTCTTGTGATACGTACCTACTTTGGCAATTGCATATTTTATGTTAACAAAGGCTTTAAGAACTAAAATCAAGTTAGAGTAAGGATTCTAAAAATAGAACTCGTTTCAGTGCGAGATCACGTCTCTCAAGATAAATTTTCTATAAGGGTCGAACTTTGGCAAGTTGAAATACTTTTGGAGAAATTACATTTCTGTGCTTTTGTGTTGTACCAGTTTAAATGAACTATGAACTATAGAATTTATGAACTGACTCTTGTACCCAATAACGGAAATAAGGTTCACTTCGAATTTCAAATGAGAATTTCAAAAAAGATTTTACAGAAATAAATATATGTACATAATTTGCAATAAAACGTCAACCGTACGTGAATATCTATATTCTTTATTTTTTTCGTAACCAGAACTGAAAGCGATCAAATATAAATTTATTTTGGTAGGTATTCGTACCCTTCTCAGCAGTTACATAACCATGATCAATATAGCTAATTATTCCACTTCCTATTATATAGATCACAGAAGAGATCTAGAAGTATTTTTTTTTCTCTTCTGAGATAGCATAACAGTCCAAATCCTCTTTGTAAACAACAATTCATACAGGCTAACACGAAATGGCGCTTTTAAGGCTCTTAGCGTAGCTATAATTAGTATAATTTCTTTTTCATGATCTGTTCTGATTTTGAACTACAGAATTAAAGCTACGAGTGCCGAAGCTCGAAGCTAGGAAGCTACGAATTTTCGAGGACTACGCCGTAGTGGCAAGTGGGAATCGAGGAGGCTCTACACGCATTGTTATACGATTGGCGCCTCATATTATATTATAGCTTAGCCTAGGTTGTTCCGAAAATTGTTAGCAACAGAATAAATACAATCTCATTTTTCTTCAAACTATTTTCAATTGACGGCTAATTTTAATACAATTCTCTTTGGTAAAAACATTGGCCACCTATGTGTAGTTCTTTTTTTAAAATATTTTTAAAGATTATCTGTCACTCTTCTATTGTTTGCAACAATAGAGAGTATTATGTTCCTTGAATGGACGTCTCACGGGAAGCTTTTCGTGCTTTTTTTAATGATTATAGACGAGGTTTACTCTTCAAAGAATCTCACGAAATTTTACAAGCTGCATTTGGGGAGTCTGCTTCTGCTTTGGCAACAGTTACTTATTGGTTTCGTTAATTTAAACGTGGTTAAGAGAATCTAAATGATGACCCCAGATCCGGCCGACCTACATCTGCACTAACTTATGAAAGTATCATCAGGGTAGAGTGGTCGTTGCGGGATTTTCAAGGGATTTTAGACACATATAGACTTAATATCCATGGCGTGCAGCCATGGATACTTCATTATCTCACCGAAGAACACAAATCCCGTCATGTTGATTGGTGCAAATTTATGCTCGAAAAGTTCGAAGGAGGAAATCCGCAAAACTACATCCATAAGGAGAATTCTGTGCCTACATCCTTACAACTGACGAAACTTTGATCTACAGCTACGATCCTCTCACGAAGCAACAATACTTGCAATGGGTTTGAAGAAGACGAGTTGCACACAAAAATTGTTCGCGGTCGGAGCGGATAGCGGTTTTTTTTTTTCGAAACCGTGGACAGTAGCAGTAATTCCGCTAGAAGACCGTAGAACAGTTACTAGTGAATGGTATTGCGAAGTTTGTCTGCCTCAAGCTTTCGGGGAGATGAATAGCTAGCGACTAAGGAGCGGTGTCCGTGGCATTCTTTTTCGGCAAGATAACGCGCCCGCTCATACAGCTGCTAGAGCCACGGACTATTTGAATACTTCGGGGGTACAGATGTTACCCCATCCTTTGTACAGACCAGATTTAGCTCCTTGCGTTTTTTTTAAATTATTTCTCCAAATGCTACGTAGGCGAAAATTTAACAATGCAGAAGAGGTCGTCAAAGAATTACGGCGGTTATTTTTCGATCTCCTAATATACGCAAGATACATTTTTTAAATGTTTCTAAAGCTGGTTTACCCAGGAATATTTTGAAAAGCTATAAATAAAGTTTTTTCATATACAACTATTTTTCATTTCACTAACAATTTTTGGAAGAGTCCACGTATTCAAAGGCTGGCGCTTATCAGAAGGACTGAAGTCACATTTTTGATTGCAAATACTCGAGTAGCGGGACTTGTCATGTTATCGAACATCTGTCACGCTTTTATAAGTACATATGGACGCCATGTTTAAGTGACTCTGACGCCACGTTCGTTTCGATAGCGTAATAATTAATTCAAATTAGTGGTGTGGTAGCAAAGTACCTAGTAGGTGTGTACCTACCTACCCTGACTGCAGTACCCAGTTGCATAACATGCAGCGCAGTGTGACGTCACTACCTTGGTACCTGACGTCACAAGTTCACTAGTGGGTAAAGTAACCTCCTTGCTAGCAAGTCGCCAAGGTTAAGTTAAAAGTTAAATGACAAGCTATTTGACTGTATTGAAAATATGCTTCCACCCTTAGATGAAGCATCATACTGCTAAATCCATGCTTCCACCCATGTAAATTTTGGCGTGAATAAGCTGATTTTATTAAAGATTAGAATAAAATAGGCATAGTTTTGGTAAAAAACGTAAATAGAGTTTTCTGTATTATTATTTTTTTTATTTGATCGTGTGTGATTTTTTATTTTGGCAAACGAAAAGGAAAATAATTAAAAAATAAAGTATTTCCTCCTTTGTCAAAATTTCAAATTTATTATATCGGTAGAATCGTTGGATCATTAAGCTTTGTGTGACAGAGATATCTCTGACTGGGGAACAACTGGTTACTTTAGTAATAAACCTAAGACAATATTAATATTTTATTGTTAGCGACAAATCATCCCGACTTTAAACCGAGGATTTCGTACTGAGGCGGTAAACATCGAAATAGTACGGAGTAGGGATATTTTGCAGAGGTAGCTGCCCAATGCGACCAGTTGTAGACCACAGTGCCATATTACCCGTGGGAGACAGGCTATAGATAAATCTTTTATATAAAACTCTGTGAAGAGACCGTTTCTTCCTCACTGCTCAGCTAAAATTCTCAACTGCAACATATAAATACCAAAGAAACTTTTATCTATGGTAATACCAACGGCTCAACTGTAAATGCGCAACTATGATAGCAGGTAATATCGCCTCATCTACCCACTGCTCAACAAATTACAAATATGTTCAACTGATTTGATTTGATCTTGAATGTTCTTTTTTTTTTGTAAAAAAACTCAACGTTAACTAAGTAACAAAATCTTAACACAAAATTATTTTCTAGGCTAGGATCGCTATTTAAAACGTTTACCTAACATAGAGTTAGTACATTATAAATTGCGCATTAGTTCAAAAGCTTGGGGGTAGTTTGGAATAAAATTGATGTATTACATACTATACTTTGCTATTTTGTATGTTTATATCTTAGCAATACAAGAACACTTAAGATGATGACGCAATTCACTACAAAAATTACATTAGTTACGAGCAAGATGTTAATCTGATGTTGAGCACAATGTTTGCTCTTAACAGTTCGATGCCACCCAATGAACTTTAACAATTCAAATTCGACGCGGCACTGCGCTCGTAAACAGCTATTAGCCGTTACATTTATTTATGTCCCGAAATTTCACTGAAAATGTTTCTTTTCAATTCGGAAATCAATAATATTTCTCAAACGAACTTTTCAAAAGAGTTGTCACTACAAAAACGCGTCGGAGGCAGGCGTGAGCGGATCAAGCACATGTCGCTGCACATAATTTTTATAGTAAAGTAAAGTCTTGTACTTCGCGTCTTAACATGTCCAATGCCCGTGTTGTACCCGCTCCGGTAGTCGTTGGGGACGATATCCTCGGAGTTGTTGACAACTCTCTCACTTTGACAGTTAGGTAGTTCCAACTTGGGCAAAGAGATACTTTAGTTTCAAGGTAGGTATTACATAAAAAAATAATAGAATTAATTGCTCTTACGTAGTAAAATAGAAATCTATGGATATGTAATAATTTTATTTATATTATTAGAATTTTTAAAAAAGTAGTAGTAAAAATATAATTATATCAGATAATAAAGGTATGAGATTAAGCGTTTTAAGTTATTGTTGGGTATTAGAGAGATGCTCACCCCCGAATACAAGTTTATTGCTGTCTTTGTCATTAGCTTAGTGCCAGACAAAGGCAGTATTAGAATTAATCTGTTGTCAAAGTTAACAATCGTTTCAGTATTCGGGGGTTAGTCTCTTTCCTTCAAAGCGAGTGTAAATATAGAATTTGCAGGGTGCGAATAACCTCTTTATTAAAGGAAAAATAAATATTGGCGTGCCAGACCAGATGGATTCGACCAGACGCCAAACATACAAATCTGACGCGGTCTTAACAGCAAATCGATAGTTTTCAATATTAATTTGCTAGTTCAAGTGATTAAGTCAGTGTTCCGCAAAATCGACTGTCGGAAATAAACTTTGGTTCATTCTACCGGGTGCCGTCTGGGCTTAGACTGACACGGAGATTTTAATATTTTATGAACTCGCGTCACGTACAGTATTTTCTGTTTGGAGTTGAAGCTAAACCATTGAAAATTAAAAAAAAAAATATATTAATCATTTAGTGGGAATTTCAAATAAATAAAAGATAATATATCACACCATAGATGAGTTAGTTTCTGATGTACAGATAAAAATATATAGAACTGTTAACTAAAACACATAGTTACCGCTATCGTTCTGTCTACCCTTCCACTTCTTTAGATGTACCCGACGAGCACGACCAAAATGTAACACAATCTAAGTACTAACAGCATTGTGGAATGCTGAAATAAATATGAATATTAATAAGAATACAATTGCCAATGTATTATTTTACAGGAATATTAATAACATTTTTTTATTGTATTTTCTTCTAGTTGATGCCCGTGCCTTAAAACCTTGTCTAACAAAACAATTACGTACACAACAAAAAATAAATTATTCAAACCGGTTCTCAAGTGATGATCCGTCGTGTATGCGGCAATTAATTAGTATATACGCACCATGTATTTGTATATATATGCAGATTTCTATTCCATTAATTATTTAGACACAGGAGAGGGAAAAAAACTCCAAAAAAAGTTATTTTTTCTGTCTCTTCGTCAACATAGAAAGTTAAAATAAAAGTTTCATGGTTACTCTTAAGACCCACTCAATGGCTTTTTATCTTTAAAAATGTATAAAATGCATGAACGAGAGAGCTCATGACGAAAGCAGGTTCATAAACTTTCACAGATTTTCAATACACAATTAAAAATGTGTAAATAGTAAGGTTGTAATAAAGACGATGTAACTAAAACATTTTTGAATATCACTGTTTAGCATTTTTATACACTAACGATTTGTATAATGAGATTAATATATGTATATAAGATTATATTATTATTACTTATATAATCAATGTATATAAGATTGTGCGAGCGAGAGAGCGTGTATCGTGTGAAATCAGCCATAATGATTCTGTGTTATGCAAAGTTTAACCGAACCCTCCTCTCCCGTCATGAAGTTCAGCGAATGAATTAAGTATGCACGACCTGGCGCACGTTATTGCTACATGATTTAACTGAATATTCATACAGTAACATAATGCTCTGTAAACATTATTAACTTTCAATTAAAATTCATCGAGAATCAGAAATCCGTGCGTTAGGCAACGTGAGGCACTTCAAATTTCTGGTTTGGATATAAGCGTGAAAATATGTGAAAGCCAAATTCCGATTGCAGGGTTAAACGAGATACTTTACGCCTCGTTTTTACGTGTGAAAATGTGGAAAAGCCGCATGAAATCTTAATCAGCGGCTAGTGGCCGGTGCCGTCGAAACAACCGGGCCGGGCCGGGCGAGGAAACCACGTGTAATCTGTCGTTTTCTGCCTCTACGACCAGGAATCTACTTAAAACATCACATTATGCAATTACTGTGCTGGCAGTTAAACCTATATCAGTTCTAGGCAATTCCTCTGAATCTAATAAACATTGCTTACATGGTTTATATTTCTTCTTAACTGAACAAGATAGTGTTTGACAGCTGAATTGACTAGTAAATGATCAGGCAAGTTAAAATTGACGAAACAAGCATTTGACTATTTTAGTTTATGACCAATTTATTTGTTTTAATTAATGGTTTGACGGGAGCCGGCGCCATCCACGCGGAGCCAAGATTTGATCCTAATCATCTTTAAAAATATGACATACAATATAGTGCCTCCATCGACACAAGTCATTCCAATTCGACCGTATAGCTTGATTTGATATTCATTATTCTATTACCGAGATTTGTATGCACTTGTAATTTGTATTCATCGAGACTATGATCGGGGCTAAAGGTATTCGATAAATTGATTATTATTTATTTATATTTTCGTCGTTATCTAGTAGATAACTGAATAATTCTAGTTTTGATGTTACTCCGAACGACCAGACACATTTACACACACTACTAGATAGTCATTGTGAAAGTCCAGGGAAACCGGTGGAGGTTGTCATTTGGCGGCACTATAAGGGGGAGGCCTATGTTCAGCAGTAGACGTCTTCAGGCTGATGATGATGATAACACAAACTCACAGGTATTTAATTATTAAGTATAGCTAGACAGGATAGACAAATAAAACATTCAAATTGAGCACATCATAACAGTTCGCTGTTCGGCACAAAGCAATTCTGGCCCCACAGCAAAACGGTGAAACAATGAGCTCTAGTGCACTGAATTGCAATTTCTGCTTTTAAGTACTCGACGACCTGAATTAAGGGTGCTCGACAGCAATCACAGTGAGTGGTTACAATCGCATATGAACTATAAAGACTTTATTTTTACGACGACAGGGCTGCGTCAGGCCTGGCCAAGTTTAAAAATTACTGAGTCGCTCAGAATTCCAGATGATTCACCGTGGCCGTACCTGGTTAACCACTCGCTTGGCGGCTTTAGAACCTTAATAACTTCAGCCCGCTGGTTGATTAACTTCGGAGCAAACCAGCAGCGCTCTGGTAATAGGGGTCTGGCCCAAGGAGTTAGAATTAAGTGTGTGTCTAAATATTTTTAAAGTGTTTCTTCTAAACAGAAAATATATAGAAATCTGCATATATGTTTCGCACATAACTGTGTGCCAATTTAAGACTATTGGAGCTAGTTTTCATTGCAAACTACGCATTTTAATCATCTTCGCCAACTCCGTTCCGTAACTTAATTAATGTTGAGCTTTGGTCAGATCCCTAGCGAATTAGAAAAAATAATGTTAATATCTCCGAGTCGAGAATAAAACAGTCTCGCGGGTCACAGTCCGATATACTATGTGCCGCTTCTCTTCCAAACATGACTGAACGTAGTGGTGCCTCACTGGCATGTTGCCAATGTTTATCTCATTCTTAGTAGGAATTTCTAGCCATTTACGTTCAACGACTTTAGATGCAGACAAAAAAAGAGTAAAGATTTTATGCAGAGCCATTTTTAAATATTTACCAGAGGTCTACAAGGGGTATGGATAATGCACTCAAGCGCGGTGAACAAAGCGGCAAAAAAACCAAATTTTCTAAGTGAACGCTTCGCGAAAACGAAAACTGTTCCAGTACTTTCAATTTTCTCACGCATCCGCCCGCATCGAACCTTAGAATTTATACTATCTTTTTTCTCTCCTATAGAGGTATTACCTTCAGACTTACTTTGCTCGCCGTTCTTGCGCGAATTACGTAATCTCTGGGACAACTCGTATACCGAAAGTATTCGATGTGATTTTACTTTTTACCTGACTGCCCAAGGAGGGTCATGTTTTTGAGATGTATGTAAGTGTTGTGTGTTCCTATAAAACTTACCTCCTGTAGCCTAAAGGGCTAGACCGATTTTGATGAGTGACGTGTCTTTAGATTCCTCCTTACTTCCGGGGTGACATAGGCTACATTTCAGTCGGGTATTTGGTTTTTCTTTGAATAATATTACTCGGTTTTGAATTTTATTATTTTTGTGATACAAATTGATCAAGTGTGATTTGAATGCATGCCGTTGATAAATGGGCAATAAATAAAGGCGTGGGCAATATACGCCGCACATAGCTAAATGCTACACACTATAATTATAGACATAAGCCATGAAAATATGAGCCTCTGTTGTGGCGTCTATAGAGCAAACATACTCTTTTGTTTTCCACAAAGCCCATTGTTCTATTAGTTTGAACAGGCGGCATTGTATGTCTGAGGTGGACTCCTATTTTTCGTACGTATGCATTCTCTTGCCGGAACCTATTTATTAATGTACAAAATGAGGAAAATACTAATATCATTGTATTATAAAGGTCAGAATTGCATATTTGTTTTTCTAAACTTCCATCAAGATCTGAAACATAGTAATTGACCGAGCGAAACGAAGGTCTACGTGTCTACGGGAGCATATCGGCAATTGTATGTAACAAACATAAGTACATAATGTTATCATCATCATCATCATCAGCCAGAAGACATCCACTGCTGGACAAAAGCACCCCCCTTAGACCGCCACACCGACCGACAACTTGCCACCTGCATCCACCGGTCGCCCGCGACTTTCACGATGTCGTTGGTCCACCTCGTGGGAGGCCTGTCTGCACTGCGTCTTCCAGTTCGTGGTCGCCACTCAAGAACCTTTCATCCCCATCGGTTATCAGCATAGATAACGGCAGTATAATTTAATTGAAAATTGAAGATTCAGAGAGAGCTCGAGAGGTTTTACGGACAGTTGTACAATTCGACACGAAAACCAGCTGTCAGTACGGCTCGGGACACTAGAGCCAAGCTGACACGACACTACACCGAGGGCATCCCAGACATCAGCCTGTATGATAGGCTTCGTGGCAGAGTCGCTGGAGGACCTCAATAGTATACTCAAAGACCTCATTAGCGTTTCCCAACAGGTGGGTCTTGAAATAAACATAGACAAGACAAAAGTTATGTCATATGGCCATGTTGCACCCGCACAGTTGTTGACCATTATAACCATAGACAGACTGTCCAGTTAGGTAAGTCCAACTTCGACAAAGAGGTGGCCCGTAGAATCCAACTCGGATGGGCAGCGTTCGGGAAGTCGCGTCATAATTTTTTTCGTCCAAAATCCCGCAGTGCCTAAAATGAAGGGTCTTCAACTAATGTTGATTACATATGGAACTTAAACATGGTCCTTAACTGCCGGTCTTTTGGAGAAACACAGAGTCACACAGCGGGCAATGAAGAGAGATATGCTCGGAGTTTCATTGTGCGATAAAATACGGAACGAGGAAATTTGCCAAAGAACCAAAGTCACCGACATAGCTCTCAGGGTTTGCAAGCTGAAGTGTCAATGGGCAGGGTAAATCGCTCGATAACATAATGTACATAAGTGTAATAGTGTATATTAATCCGACGATAGCTTGATAACCTTTAATCCGATCTTCATGAAAATTTGTAGGCCAGTAGTTCATATAAATACAATTTGTAAGTTCCAGGAACATCGGTCCGGGGTTGTAAAGTTACAGGAATCGCAAGCTACTTGTGGTAACCACCCAGAGAGTTATAGAATTTAATGCCAACTGCGCAGACCTCGGTAGAGACATTCCGAATTTGTTTCGAGGGCTGAATGAAATTCGATCGCTGTCATACGAGTCGTATTACTCAAGTCCAGCACGCAATGTTACACAACAAGGATCAATAACGCTCATTACAATACGGGCCGGGTTGTGCCGCCACAACTTAACTGCTATGCGGCAGAATGTGTTGGGCCTATAATGTCACGGATTCATACCGCCCGATCGGAACGGGAAATGGACAAGGTCACGATTGTGTAACTTGGCGCATCTTTATCGCGTACTCTCTCGTCTTGATCTTCAACTGAAAAGCAAAGCAAGAGGCGTGGCTTTTCCAATTTTACTAAATACTACGAGCTGCGCCCCGCGGTTTTACCCGCTTGGGGGTGGAGCTTTGAAAAATCATTTCCTAGCGCATCTGTACTACCATTGGAAGCTACCCTGAAAATGTCACGTCTCTATATCACTTCTGAAAGTGTGTGTGATCTGTGGCGCCAGCATTTATAAACTTTGCTCCACAGAGAAGTAACTTCATTGTGGACTCACCTTTATTAACGGGGAATTTTGTGAAGTGTTATATATTACTGTATAGAGCTATAGAGCTTTTAAAAGGCTTAGTTTAAGCCTGAAAGTGCAAATGTTGCGTCACAATCGCGAGAGTGCAGCTACAGCTGCGACTGTCATAAAAATTGTCCTTCGCTTTTGGACTTAAATTTATGACTTTTAATGCAGAATAAATTGAATATACACTAATATTACAAATGTGAAAGTTTGTGTGTAAGTCTGTAAGTAGGTAAATATGTAAGTATGTTTTTTCCCGTTCAACTCTGTAACGGTGAACGGATTTGAATGAAATGGCCGTTCGTCGCCCAGCAGACGTGTCAATGATAAAATGTAAATATCTGCTCTATGTCTGGGTTATCTGTAACTTTATGTCTTTCCAAGATTTCCAAGACATCCCCGACAGTCTATCATAGTATATATTCATTCAAGTCATAGCTATGAGTCCATAAGAACATTTTTCTACTCTCTTTCAATAGACAATAAATAATGGTTTATTCCAATTTTAATATGGCTTTATATTTTCTTGCGAGCTGTACTAATCTCTTAATGCTTCTGATGGGCTTAAGCCTTACATTACACGCATTTGTAAGGTTTCCGTATGGACTTGTAGTGAAGTTTATTCACGTCTGATTCCATGGAATCCTAAACGTGACTTTAGTGTAAACCATCGCTAAGGTTGTTTAACTTAAAATCTGTGTTGGTTAGCCTTTGCAGACTCTTGTTTGTAAAGGCTTTTATTGAACTTTAATTTTCACGTTTGTTTGAAATTGTTTGTTTAGGTAAAACTTATTTTCAGGGTAATTTTAACTCGGGCGGTTTTCTTATATCTCGCGATTATTAATCCTAGTTTATGGGGTATATATCCTAGGGGTGGGTATCTAACTAAGCTTTTTGTATGGACAAGACGGCGGTACTCTATTCTTAAAGCTTTTAAAACACCAAGCCGTTGGCGTCGCTGTCGTTCCTCTTCGCTCTCCTCGCAGTACGTTAAACCGTTCTTGGAGCGTCTGGCCTTCTATAGATAAATTTTACGCTTCATATTTATAAACACATGAACGACTATGTCCCGGACCCAAAAAGTAAGCTAAAATTCATCATTCAAACATCTGTCAGGCCAACAACAGAATCCTGGACCTCCTGCTCATAAGCTCCCATCTAATCCAGGAGACTCTTCATATTTCGTCAATCAATGAAGTTATTAAACTACACATGATTAAATCATGGGGCATGTGAATTATTTAGACTAAAATACGATATTTCCTATTCACACATTAAGCCTATTAACAATTCCCTCGCAATTTTATAGCAATAGCAAGTTAACTAACACAATACAACTAACAGATTCGTGAAGCCCAAATATGCACTAATTAGCAATTAACGAGTAAAATGACAATACGTCTCATGAACACAGACAATTACTTTCGGTAAACAATATTTATGGGCTCACTGGCACTAATTGAAAACACGCTGCGCTAGCAAGTAATCTCTTTGTATCAACTATTTTAACTTTCGAACTGAAAGGTGGATGTCTCGTATTTTCTGTAAGGGTTTTAAACTATAATTGAAAATGGACGATATACCAGTCAAAGAGTGTTATCGCATTGTATCGTGGTTTGTCTAATGTAATCTCTGTCAATCATGATCGTAACTAGTAATTTCGGAAAGGCTATTTCAAACAATATTGCGATTAAAATCGCCGCTGCGTGTTGCGATTTACATATCAAGTCAATTGCATGAAACCATAGATAAAATACGGGATATATGAAACTAAGCGTTTACGATTACGAGCGTGCTAACGAACAGTTGGTAGGGAAAATATAACACTACACAGTTGCTTAGAGCTTTCTTTCGCGTTCGGACGTGCTCGCTCCTCGGAGCGGTCACTTATAAGCGTTCTTGTGTTAAGATTTCTCTACGGTTCTTGCGACTTCAGCGATAATTCATTCTTGCTTGTTGGTATTCTCTCGGCGTAAATAATGCAAACGAATTATAGTTTACACCAAACAAGCAAAAAACAACGACTCTCTGTGCTCTTGTTCTAGCTCTAGTTCTATGTTCGTTTGGTAAACCCACATCTCTACATTTAAAAAAAGTAATGGCCTACACCGGCCTATATACGATCTTGATCTGATTGTGATATGCTATCCCGCTCATACCGACTAACACGCACTATGCGCGGTCCCACTTGCGCACGATTACTATCACGACCAGGAACATATAATAAGGGGGAGGGTCTTAACCTTAAAGTAACTCAGAATTAGATTTATTAATATACGCCAGTGTTTTGTTAACAAACAGTACTAGCACTTGCTTTTAAATGTATTTTTTTTCCAAAATTATAAACGTAATCGGTCATTTAAACTTTACGTATTTAAATTATGATATTCGTATCGTATTATATGTCAGTGTCTATATTAAATGTAAATGTTTAAGTTTTAAATGAGCCTGCGTGCTCGGTAAACGATTCATAAATATTATAATTTAATGTACTACTAGGATTAACGTACACTAGTAATTGTACTGATTGTATTTGTAAATTAAATAAAGACTAATTGAAATTCAGTAATAGCAGGTACTCACAGTTGAGGCCGATATCGTGGTAGGTCAATATAGCGGGCTTGGCGCGGTCGCCTTGCACCGCGACGAGGATGTCGCCGCGGTCGGTGCGCACGCGCGTCTCCACGCACCCGCCCTCGCTGAGACGCATGGCGCTCGGGAACTGGATTAGGATGTTCTTCAGCTCTACGTCGTCCATCCTGCACACACAATTATGATATTACTATAATTAAGAGTGTATACGTATTTTCTGGACAAGCGTGTACAAGTTAAGAATTTATCTTGTACATGAGCACGACAACAACAACTATACAGGAATAGTGTTTTCTGGGAATAAAGTTAGTATAGTTTATAGCACAAAAAGAAAAGCTAGTACCAAAATGAAAATAATATATTTTTACATTAAGAATTATATCAAAAAAAAATCTCACATTTCGGAAAATTTACATTTAGTTTCGATTTCTGTTCGAACATTTACGGCTTTTTTTAAGGACCGCACTGTATGAGAGACCGCCATACGCACCATTTCACTGTATTCTTCTTAGCTTTAATTTTGTTCTTAGTCAAACGTTATCTATTTACGCATTTCGTATTTCCAATATCAAATCGGAGTCAAAACATATCACAGAAATACGTCGGAAACAGGCACGCGACAAGACTCTTGATAAATTAAAGATTCCATTACTCGATGGTACTCTCCAAGGGAGAGGTTCTGTTGCCGATTCAATTTATTCTTGTTTAGTTCCCTTTTCTGCGCTTGTATGTACTTGTACGAATTGTTAAGATAGAAGCGACGAGTTTGCCGTTAGCTTTTGATGAGATAACGTAGTTAAGATTGTTTTTTTGCACCCATCATCATTAACCAGAAGACGCCCACTGCTGATCAAAGGTCTCCCCCTTAGAGCACCACACTGAGCGACAATCTGCCGTTTACATTTACAGTCACCTATTAGGACGCCTGCGTATACGCTGCGTCTTCCGGTTCGTGATCGCCACTCAAGAACCTTTCTTTCCCATCGGTTATAAGTCCTTCGAGCGATGTGGTCGCCCATTGCCCCTTCAGCTTTTTGCAATGACGTATCGGATTGACAGCGATAGACTAAGACAACGCTATACAAAACCGATATTACCCAAATATCACTCTTTATCCCCACTATAAATGCCTCACATTCGGACGTTGCCTAGGAACCTACATCATAAAATATTAGTAATTGTTAGGAAAACAAATACAGTACAACTTTCTAAAGTTCTACTTTTTTTTTAGTTTTCCCTTACATACTAACGTAACATGTAAATACCATATAATTGTTCCTACAATCATAAAAATTATCAACTCTAGCCACTCGTGTGCGAGCCATATAGGTCCGCGCACCGCCTTAGCGTTGGATGCGCGCAATAATTTCGTAACAAAACCGTGACGCGCAGGAAACTGACCGAAAACTAGTTAAATAAATAATTCTGCCTAAACTGGTCCCACCGACTTAGTTTTATGTTCAAACAATAACCAAATTAAAAGAAAAATAAATTACATTGAAAAGCAGACAAGTTCAAAACGAAAATTCCGGATTGCTGGTCTCAGTCGTGACAGAGCGCAACATCCGCTGTTTTGATGGTAACGGTTCGTGGCGAAGCTTACAACTAATTATATATCTTGGTAAGCCGCCAACATTGCCCCAACTTAAATTAAAGCAGGTAATGGAGTGCGCCGATTGCTGAGCGTTACACCATTTATTCTTACTGGGGAATAACATCCCTACATTAAAAACGTGAAAGTATCTGTCTCTCTGCTTGCTCAATTTTCACGTCTAAGCGGCTGAATTGTTATTTATCAAATCTGGCGTGTAGCAAGAGTATAGCTGTAAATTAGGAATTATTAGAACCAACAGTTCATCCATGAAATTGGCTGAAGAGTTAAGAATACATCGTTGCTATAGTTTACGAGTTTAGATAAGCTACAACACTGCGACATTGATAAACAAGCAATGTGCATGTTACATAGCTTTTCCCCAGTAACAGGGTACACAGGGTAGCGAAATGCCGCTCCATGAAGTTATAAACATGAGTACGTACTGGAATAGAAGTTAGGAACTCATTAATTCTGTGATTCGCAATCACGCTCGAAGTCTTGTCGAATTGTAGGCGCAACAGTCCTCATTATAGAGTTTATTGACTAACCAATTTACAAACTGCACTTAAAATAGACAACAACACAATTAGAAAAAACAACTTCGATAGTCTTGGCGAAGCATTCACCGAGCCCTGATAATGTTGCCATATATAGAGCCAGTAATACACAATAGCAAAGCTAAAGGCCTGCGGAGACCGGCTCTTAATTTCCTAGATCATCTATTATTCACGTATGTAGGCTGTGAGTCCATCGATGTGGTAATGGTAATGAATGAGAGTAATAGAGACCACTAGAGACCTTTGGAAATACAGGGAAGCTTGGCAGCGTCGGTCATAATGAAAGCTGGGAGTGATACAGGCCAGGCTCAAATCTTTGGAATATTTTTACGTCGAACGTAACCCATGTTTGTACGCTATCTCACTCGCACATTTGCATGTTTTAGTAGTATGGCGGTAACACTACCGTATTATTATTTACTTTGCGTGAAAACGTCTTTCTTGGTTCATCAGGTATAGTATAAGGGATTGTAACTTATTTTTGTATCAGAATCCCTAAAAATATGAAGGTCTACAGTGCGCCAGGTATGAGAATCTTCAGGTGTTTCATTTGGTTCGTCTTTGTCCATCTGTATCGGGTAAGTTACAGCCATCATAGCCCTAGGACTTGTAACGCCCTACGCTACAAGTCTACGGTGCTCACGAAGTTGCCTCACTTATTTTGTTGACGAGTTCTGGCGCTCATTTGATTCGTTACAAACCGGCCTAAGAGCTCGAACTTCGCTGCCTCTGGCGCGGAATGTTCCTGTAATTGTTGCGCATTGACAGAAACTAGCAGTTTTTGAACGTTCGGTAACCTGTCACCTTGGTCCCTTGGTTCGCCTGGTGTTCGGTGCCTTCGAGTCCCGGTCCCACTCATCGACCGCTCTTAATTAACTGATGCTTTTCAACAATAGCCACCATTGCGATGAAAACATACTTCAATTCAACAAACAATATAATGGATTTTATAATAAATAATAATAATGTATTCAATTTTTTTACGAGTAAATTTGAATAATAACTTAAATAATAAGCATATTCTGTAATATGTTTTCTCATACTTAGGTTACTGTCGCAATGCCACCGAAGTTTAAATATACATATAACTTAAGAAGATTAGATACGCTTTCTACTAGTATATAGATCTTTGCCTGTGTCAAAAATTCAATCATTTACTTTTTTCTTTCTTCCGAGAAATTTTGCGTCACTTGTGTGTTAATATACATAAACAAGTTATGGTCGCATTCAAGCCAAGCAAAATAAGTAATGGTCAAGTCCAAGTCGTTCCCCAGTAAATTAGACTTAACTAGTTCTAAGTAGTTTTTAGGGTTCTGTACTCAAAGGCCAAAACAGAACCCTATTTCTGTCACTGCTATCTGTCCGTCTCCGTCTGTCCGTATGTCACGGGTTTCTACCTCGTAAACGAAATGAGTAACAGACCTGAGAGAGACGAGATGAGAAATTTTACCTAAAACTGAAATATTTCGTTAAAAATTCATTCATTTTTCATGAGTCCATACTGCATGCATGATAAGAACCCGACTTTTTTTTCATGTGTGTTTGTATTGTTTAGTTCGTATACTTTTATAGTACCTAGTAAGTATAAATAGATACAAAATGTAGTAATCTTATGATATTGTGAACATTACTTGTTTGACCAGGCGAGTTATTCAAAAGCAGACTTACTGAAACGCTTGTTAACTTTGACGACAGATTAAGTCTATTGCTGTCATTGTCATTTGCTTAGTGCCAGACAAAGGCAACATTAGAATTAATCTCTTGTCAAAGTTAACAAACGTTTCAGTATTCGGGGGTTAAAGGCGGTAAAAAAATCTTAATCATTTGTTACCAATATAATATGATTTTATGATTAGGTATTTTTATGATAAAGTACGTTTTGTTTTCGAGTTGCAGTTTGTGTTCTTGAAATTAATAGTGAAACTAGTAGCATAATAAAACAAAAACATATACTTTTTAAGTTTCGGCGAGTCAATGTGTAAAAATTGGGCCCTGACCTTCAATATTCCAGAGCCACCGTAGACCACCGAGTACCACCTGTGCTGGAACAAACCGATAAACAACCGGGACCAAGAGTTAAACGTGCTATATACGAATTGTTTCTTACAGGTTGTTAATAACCACTCGCAGTAATATCGAAGAACTGATCGGATCAAACGTAGTTCAGATGTTAATTCAGCTACGGCACGAGGGTTACTTAATTTACTTGCTTCTGCTTCACTATCACGAGTCAATTCATTTGGAGTCGCTGTCAGTGTAGATAACCTCGACTGCGTCATCAGCGGCCTTTCATTTAATTTCATGTAGGTATTTTAGATACGCATGATTCGCTCTTATTTAGGATAAGCCTCTCTATCTACATCGGAAAAATCGAGCGTCATCGTACGTTAGTAAAATGTATCCGAACCGTTTGTTCCGAATCCGGGCCAGTGAATCACAATCATAAAATTTAGATCGCTACGCGATATGTTCAATAACGTAAATGTAATATTATTTTGCAAACATACTCACGCTACGATTTTGTTTATTACATCTCGGAGCAAGGTTGTGAAAATTGTGTATTTTACGACCTATATGAGCCAAAATAACATTAAAACGTCATTAATGTATGTTAATGAGATATATTTAAAGCCATTTCCCAGCTTGCGACCTCGCACCGATAACCGCTCAAGCTCAACTCAGATTAAATTAATTAACGGAATTAATTTTCCGACAAAGTTAGCGAAATTATTAATCTGCAAAGCGAGCCGTCGTCGATAGCCGTAAGGAATTAAATCACTATGGTATAGCGCAGGGGTCTGAATCAGTGCTGGAGCAGTTGTAATTAGCTCAATCTAGTAATATGTGTATTTTAATTCGATTCAAAATAATATTGTATAAGCGTGAAGGCGGAGCGCGGCGCTTGAATGCTACCGACCCGCCGCTTTTCCACATAAATTGAGGGGCAGTGGCCAGTAAAATAAAAACTATGACGACACAGATGTTCTGTACCCGAGTGAGCAGCGACTTATTCTGGTTGTCTCTTTGAAAATAGCTAACAGAAAGTACAGACGACATAAAAAATGCGACACGCAATCTGTAAAAAAAAACAGAATCTACACCAAGCCTGTCCCAAAAAAGCAATTGCACCGGCATTGTTCAACGCAACAAGCTGTATATATAGCTACCATAAAAACTATTAGGTAAATCAAGAATGGGCGCAGCATTTATTATGTATTTCAAAACAGGGTAATGGGTTTGTAATAGAGGTAAGCGACCCCGGGAAAGTCAACATAACGCAGCACGTGGCGTCACGGGCTAGGGGGCAGAAACAGGCTGCCTCGATGAATAATTGCGTTTACGTTACGGGATCGCAATCAAAAATCGAAAGTAAAATTTATTAAGGTAGAAACGAAGCCGTCGGAGCAGTAGCCAGGGCGCGAAGCGCGGGGGTGCGGCATCGACCGCGATCATTGGCGTGGGGCCAGGTCCGCCGGCAGCGCTGCGTAGCGGGGCCCGTGGCCCACCGAGACCGCCACCTTTACGCTTTTACACTAATTACTTTCCTATTAATTTGGGTCTATTGTGATGCCGCCGCACGCCGAACACCGCCCTCGTCGATCTTAGTTTGCTATTTTATTTGGTTCGTTTGCGTCGTGAAAAAACATTAATACTCAGTCTTTGTGGGGGAGAAAATCGATTTACTTAACACAATTTTACCGACCATGCGATGCTTTGAATTTAAACGAATTCTGTTGAATTTCCTCAAATAATTGAATCAATAACAAAGAAAAAAATGTCACCCCCAACAAAATGTACGGAACAGCTGTTTTTTTCGCGATTTAATGTTTGGTTCCATAGTAAAAGGATTTCATAATGACGAGTACAATGATATCCTAGGATATTTTCAGTGTTCAACTTGTCACCAGTATATTAACTCTAATACTAAGAAGAGATACGAGAGAAGAGCAAGTCAGTAGAGGACCACGGGCCTTATCGCATGTAACTCTGGTGGCGAAAGTCTTTTTGCTAACTCGCTCGCTCGCATGGTCCGAGTAAGTAGGCAGTCGAACGGAACGCGATGATCATCGCCACCATCGATACATGATAATTCTCCAGGACAGAGGGAGAAACATGAGACGGGAAGTACCTAAGCGTGAGTAAAGACTAGGACGGGAGAAGCGAAAGCTAAAGATATCTCTATTTCCAATAAAATAATAAGTGATGCACCAAACCCGTATATAAGGAAAGCTAACAGTGGAAAAGCAAATAGTTTAGCAAAGCTACTTATGAACGCCCGATGTTAGAGCAGGATAAACCAAGCAAGCTAGCTCGTGCACTGCGACACAAATATCCGCCTCATTTCGAGGCAGCTATCTGCGCTTTCAACTCAGCCTACTCGGTGAACATCCGACTCGAGAAGAGTTCAGTGGACCTGCGCTATATTTCCTTTCCCTTTGAAATTCGCGAGAAGATGTGCCTAGGTGATTAACGCCTCGCGAAAACGTCAGATTATCTATCTAGAGTGATCGTATGCTAGAGCGTAGTAAAGCCAGATCATAATCGCATGTGCGATTGGCAAAAATTGACTCGACTACTCGTATCTACAGTCACGGTACAACGATTCAGACTGTAAATAATTTTAGGGCAACGTCGAAAAGCGACACCGGTAAGACTATCGGCGGCCACATTCACCACAGAGAACACAAATTCTTCACTGACAGCGTCGCCCATGACTAAGTTAATGAATTTTGAAGACTGTCATTATTGATAGTACATATCTTAGATTATATGTGTAACTAGTTGTTACCCGCGACTTCGTTCGCGTGGACATAAAAAAGTATCCTATGTCCGTCTATGTGATATGGGGCCGTTCAAGTATTACGTAAGCACTATGGGGGGGTGGGGGTGTCTTTGTTTTGCTTATTTTTGATGACATGGGGGGTAGGGGAGTCTAGATGATGATTACGTCATCGGTAGTTATTTACTTTTTTACACGAATGGCAACCCTCCAACTTAGTATCATGGATTCGGGTTTCATGGACTGAAGACTGTTAATTTGAATTTAATATGTGTACCAAAAATTTAAAATAAGTTTGATATGTTCGTAAGATTATAATATTTTTGTCCCTTACTCTATGTTGAATACTGTATCAGTAAAATCTAATATCTAATCTAAATCTGTTTTATTATTTTTAAAATTATAATTATAACATTATAATTATAATATAAAAAAATAATATTTATAATTGAAAAATGTTTACGTAAGCATAGAGGGAGGGGGTAAGAGCTTTGCTTACTTTTGCTGACAAGGGAGATGGGGGGGTAAATAATTGTAATAAATCTGCTTACGTAATACTTGAACGGCCCCTATACAGTGACTCTTAATCAAATTTTACCAAGATCCGTACTGTCGTTCAGCCGGTTAGCCGTGATAACGCGACAAACATCTAGAATTCTAGACAGAGAGACAGAGTTTCAGTTCAGAGTGTAGCTAGATGGCGTTGTGCATTTTTTGACGTTTTCTATGGACTGACAGTTGTAATGTAGGGAGTTCTGAATCGCGCAAGCGTAGTTTTTTCCTGGAGACGAACGTATTCATTTTAATACTGCGAAGCTTTATTGGTTCCTATACGACTGCGGCTATATTACTCTGAATTATAATATTAGTTAGGCTTAGGACAATAGCTATTTTTTCCAAATTGAAAAAAAATAATGCTGGCAGACTTAAACCAGGAAAAAATATATATTATTTCGCTGGAGTGGCAAGTTAATACCCAGGGAACATTCTGTTATTCCTTTTGTGACACGACTTTCAAGGTTCTTTCGTCTCACACGTGAGAAAATTCTTTTATCGACGAGATCTTTCCTTAGTGAACGTACACACATGCATACCTATTAAAGTATGTACGCATCTGTTTATAATATACACCTCAAAGATGCGAAGTGGAAATTTTGTCGATAAACATCAAACATGCTTTTCGTCGAATAATACCCCCTTACTACAAAGTTAACAACCGAGTACATACTTGTATTTCTCGACTTTTGTAAGAAATACGTTGCCAGGATACCTAAAGATTGGCAGAACAGAATCAAGTTAATTGGCAAATTACGATGGAGCTCCGACTTTAACTGGTTATTTTATATCACAAATTTTGAAAATAGAACTTATATTTTTTTTTTGATACCTCAATAGTTAGCGCGATCGGATCACACGCCGCAGGGTTTGGGTGCATATCCTAACCTAACAGTGAGCTTAGTACTAGTGAATGAAACATCGTAAGGAAACTATAACATGATGGCTGTTAAAAAACCTGATGTGATCTAAAGGTCTGTTCCGGCAGCCTGCCTGGCATTCCAGTCTAACTATTAGTGTGTTTACCATCCTAAATCACACTCAGTCTCAGTTTTTTAAGGCCTCGGTTACGAAAAACAACAAGTACAATGCCCCAAAGAGGCACGTAAACTATTCAGCACATTATAAGTAATAATATCTCGACGTCCGGCGCGCAAACTGTCGATGGCGATAACTTCATGCATACTTTAAATGGCTCCGAAGTTTCTCTCGTCCATAGTTGAGTGACAATAACTTGAATAAACTAATAAAAGCGACCCTGTTAAATTTTGCTTAAAGTTCAATCGGAACTCTAAAGAATTTCGCATTAAAAGTTAGGTTGAATAAGAGCCATTCACGGGCACTCCCTGCTGCTGGGACAAGATACTAGGAATAATTTGAAAATTGCCCTAGAAGGTACTTTGACACTGAAGCCGGGTTCTAATAATACGACTTCGGTATCTTTGTAAGAGCCGATTAAATGGGGACCTTTGAACTCGTGGGTGGGTTGGAGATCTTACCTCCCGTTCGAGCGAGCCTAGGCTAGACAAAGGGGCGCTTTGGCACGTGCCATTGTAGACAGAAAGAAAGGAAGTGCTCCCAGCATTTCTTGGTAGTGCCGAATTCAGTGTTACCTGAGGCAAAGCGATAAGGGGGTATCAGTGCGTTCCTATGGAGATGCCGGTGTTCTCCGGTAATACAACCCAGAGTAAATGGGTATAATCTTACATACCCCGGCTGCACTCAATACTCAATACATGTTTTGCAAACATTATGTAAATTACGTGCAGGTCTTAACTAGCATATTTTAAATAAGTAATCATTATGACCCTGATTAGGTAGGGCAATATCGTGCGGAGCGGGTCAATCTATTCCATAATTGTCTTATCTGTCAAAAAATCCTCTAGGGTATAGTAGGATTACGCGAGTAATACAACTTTTAGGGCTTTAGCAAATTTGAATTTTCTTTACTCCAATACAGCCGGGCATCTTATGAAGATCTTCCCACCCCGTCAACAAAAAAAGTTAGATAGAGTACGGAATATGACGATACACCCCATTATGCAATGACACAATACACACGGTTGTTATGTGATTAGATTACGAACTTAATTCATCGCTTGCTCCGTTATTGTTACAGAATAGGTAATATTTCGTGTTCCGCTAGTTCTACGTGGTTTATTATTCGACGCGGCACACGAAACTTTGCGATAGTTTTGTAACTGTCGTACATTTGTTACAAAGGGGAATCAACTTTGGAAAACGAGCAAACGGGACCGGTTCATAATGAGGTAAAAGGAAATAGCACGGACATTGGTGTCAATTTTGTTTACTAAACTAAACCAAGCTGAATGGACTCAAATTATCCGCCTCTTTTCATTTATCTATTATTATTATATATGTATAGATATTTTGTATTATACATAATATATTTACATATGTATAGATAACTAATATTATGTATAATTATGTACAGGGTATTTAAGTAGTGCGCAATTTTTTATTACGCAATCAGTATTAGTACTAGAACATATTTAACCAATGAAAAAATTGTTTTTCTTTATTTTTTTCTTTGAGTACACGAAATTTGCGCACTACTTAAAATGTATCCAGTATAGTGTATATATAAAAAAAAAACCCTTTTCTAGGAATTAACGCACAGACCAAACCGTTTATGATAGACGTTAAATTTTAACCCAATACTCTTCAAATGGAGGTCTAGGTTAGGTTAGATCACAACGGATTTTGCGAAATTCCACTTCCCAAGGAGTAAAAAGGACACCCAAAGTTTGTATGCAAATAAAAAATTTTTTCTTGCTAAGCCAATGAAACTCGGTTTGTGTAGCTTAAAAAATAAAGAAAGGCATGTCTCACGATTTTTCGAAAATAATAATAATATAATAATAAAAAAGGCTTTATAATTGCAATACAAGATCAGGTTATAAATACAAAAAAATATAGAAAACACATAATAAAAGACCCAAACACCCAGAATGATAAATGCAGAAAGTGTCACCGTCACCCCGAAACTATCCAACACATTACAAGTGCCTGTCCCACTCTCACTCAAACCGATTACACACACAGACGCAACCAAGTAGCGCACATTATCCATCAAAAACTACTACTCTAAATACTTGCCGTATCGTACGGAAATTCTTACAAGAAGAAACACCAACTGAATTGTCACTTGAAAATGAGCACCACATGGCTTAAGCTCGTGGTGTTTCAAATTCTACCGAAATTCTTAAAATTTCGTGATATAAAAACATTCGAACATAATAATAATAATAATTTATTCAAATATTTTTTGCACAAGGTAAAATTACAATACAGAGTCTTACTTAGGAATATAACACGTGTGCCTGAACTAGTAAGGTGTTTCAGGCGAGAAAAATCATAATAAATCTTAAATAATCACAAAATAAGTTTACATTAGTCTATGGAATAGGTGAACATTATAAATAAATAAATAAATAAATAAATATCTGGGACATTATTGCACACACGGTCATCTGACCCCAAACTAAGCAAAGCTTGAAATATGGCTGCCAGAGACTGATATACGTACATATATATTTTTAAATACATACTTATATAGATATTAACACCCAGACAGAACAAACACAAATATTCATCACATAAATGTTTGTCCTAGATGGGAATCGAACCCACGCCCCCAAACACAGAACAACAATAACAAACAACAAAAAACAAAACGTAACAAAACGAAATATAACGTTAAACAGCAAAAAAATGTCTGTTATAAAAATAATGAGGAAAAAAAAAACTTTAATTAATAAAAAAGGTTAGTAGAAAAAAGGAGAGGCCGGAAACTAGACACTTTGAGAATAGCTCTGTGAGCTCTTTCTGTGGTTAGTTTTTTTTTTTTTACTCGGTGACGAGACGAGCAAGTCGCTCACCTGATGTTAAGCGTCACGTTTGCCCATAACAATACAGTGCCACCCAGAATTTTGACCTTCAACACTCCAAAACTATGCGCGGCAATGCACTGCGCTCGTCACCCTGAGATGTTAGATGTTAAATCTCTGTATGCCCAGTAGTTACGCTGGAAACATTGGCCTTCAATCCGGAACGCAGTAATGCTTGCACATTACCGCTTGGCGGTTGAGTAAATGGCAAAGGTGTGGTACTTCCCCAGGCGGACTCTGCAAGAGAGCCCTACCACTACAAAAGCAACGTTTTACCCACTCCTCCCCATGAGGAAATACAGTATGTCAAAATCGATTGGCATAGAGCAAAGTAAACTTGCCTGATTAGTTTAGAGTCCGCAATATGTCGTAACTTTTTAAAAACAATTATTAGTTTTCTCATTTTATTACTCAGAGCTTCGATATGGAGATTGAACGAAAGAGTTTCATCTAAAATAATAACCAGCTATTCTATTTTATTTGTAATTTTAATGTTAGGACATTGGTTATCATTGGGTTCCATACAATAATGAGCATACAAAGTTGAGTTAGTTTGGGTTGACGTTAATTTGCGCATCGAAAACTTAATATAATTTGTCTTGCCTGTATTCAGTGTTAGTAAATTATGATGAAGCATTATGATTCACAGCATTAAATCCGTGTTGCGCAAGTTCGTAGACTTGTTTTTCTGACTCCGCTGAAAAAACAAGAGCAGTGTCGTCAGCGTTTGAAAGTATTGTTCCATGGTCTAATTTTGGATTAAATAGGTCATTAATGTAGATCAGGAACAGAGTAGGACCTAAAATACTTCCTTGGGGAACTCCAAAGGAAGTATTTCTCAGATCAGCGCTGAGGACATTACCTATTCTTACGCACTGGGTATGATCTTCTAGATGCTTGAGAAGAGTTTAAGTTGAGTGCTTCTAAAACCAATATTCCCAAGTTTGCGCAACAGTATAAAAAAAAAGTAACTGTGTCAAAAGCTTTGGCAAGATCTAGGGAAATTCCTATTGTGTGGTTATCTTTATCAAGTTCCTGTGCTAGATGGTCATTCAGGTGATATACGGCATCAGCAGTTGATTTATTATGTCTAAAACCAAACTGCGTATTAGAAAGAATCGATTTTACCTCCAGATATTTGACCAGTCTTTTATAATTTTTTCCAATACTTTAGACATAGTAGGCAGTAGGGAAATAGGTCTATAATTGGTTACTTGATCTTTACTACCCGATTTGTACACCGGAATTACAGCTTTTTTGAAACACTTTGGAAAAACTCCTGCTAATAAACATTTCTGAAGTTTTGAGTCAGTGGTGGAACAAAAATGTGTCAGAATTGCTTAATGATTTTATTTGAGAAGAAATAGAATCATTTGTTGGCCTTATAACTGATTTGTCATGTTAGGCAAGTCTTTTTACAACATTGTACAATTATTACATCTTAAACTTTAATTAACACAATATTAATCAATTATTATTGTCAATATTAGTATATTAGTTGTTACTAATATTAGTCAATATTAGCTGCCGGTAGCGGACTGTCGCAAGCGGTTATTGTAGGGTAGATGTTTTTTTTTTATTTTTTTATTTACATTCAAAACGAAAAAGTCTAGTACTTACTACTTAGTTTTTTTTAAGTTTATCCAGATTAACTGTCTACTAACTGTCGAAGCATAATTATAAATACTTTCATATTTAATTTCTCATATAAGCGAAATTGTTATTTCTTGTTGAGAAAAAAAATTTCTTTAACCCGATATTAGTCACATGTAATAATAATAATTATTATGTCAATCTAGTTCCACCCGCATAAAATATAAATAAATATTGTCATTTTTCAAATTCTAATAATAATTAATGTCACAAAAATAAATTCAAAAATCCAATCCTACCGCACAGTCATCCTTTAAGCTCATGATTATGCTTTCCACCTCGGATTCATCCGTGTTTAGCAACGCAAAGGATGATAAGGTATTGCTACATTTAAAAGGATTGATTGTAGGGATCTGCGATGGGCCCTGAACTTTTTCTGCCACACATTTACCCACATTAACAAAAAAAAAATTTGCGATGTTAGCAGAGGTCAATTGTGATGAGTGTGCTTGTAATAACCCTGATGGCAAGTCACGTTGTTTTGCGAGACATGTTACATCTTCAATGCATTTCCAGATCATTTTACTATTCGTTCCAGCCTTTTTTAGTACCATTTTATCGTAGTTGATTTTCACTTTTTTTATGAGATCATTAGAAAAATTTCGATATCTTTTGTATGATAATTGCAATATTGAATTAACCGGATTAGCTTTAACTTTCATGTGCAGCTTATCTCTGTGTCTCATACATCGAATAAGACCCGATGTTATTCATGGTTTAATGTTGTAATTTTTGTTAGTCAAATAAAAATATCCATTGTATTTACCTGAATTGCATGTTGCATTTGCATTCGCTATTAGATATGACATACAAAAATGCGGGTCAGCAGAATTGTAAACAGGGTCAAAGTCGATTGAACGTAAATCATCTTCAAATTGTTTTTTATTTAATTTGATAATTGTGCGAGCAACGTCTAGTTTAGGTATTTTACAATTTAAGGTTAGTAGGGCAGCATTGTGATCGGTTATTGTCGAGTTCATAACAAGTGCAAGTGAGCGGATATTCGACTTGAGTATTATGTGGTCCAAACAAGAGCCACTTTGATGCGTAGGAAGCGTGTGCGCAGTGAGCATGCCATGGAAGGAGCATAGGTTAAGGTAGTCCTGGGCCGCTGAATCAGTGCTTCCTGGTAGAATATTGATATTAATATCCCCTATTAAAATTATATTTTTAAAGGATGATAGGTTTTGCAAGGTGATATTCAGAGTCAATGAAATTGCTAGTATTCTTAGAAGAGGGAGATCTATACAAAGCCAATCAACCACTAAAAAGGTAAAATAGGCTGTTTTATTTACAGTAGCCTTGGGAAGCGAAGCCGTGCGGGCAAGCTACTATTTGAGAATAGATTGGCAACAATTATAAAGCTGTCAAATGTAGTCTGGTTTCCAAAATTACAATAGAATGTAAGTGTAAGGCCAATGTAATTATTCTTCGTAAATGTACTCTCGTGTTTCGTCCTGACGAACGTAGGTAGACGGCCCGCTATTATAGTATATCCCGCTATATGAAGCTGAACGCTTGAAGTAGGTACAAGTACTGAATGATACGTCTTTCTTCCGTGGACGACTTATTTGCCCGTGCAAGGCCACCTGCTAACCACTAACACCACTACAGTCATATGAGTATAGTCTGTTGTAGTTCTCATGATTATCATAAATACTGAAACACACTTGAGGTTGTGTGCTAAATCGATCGTTCAGGCTGCAATATTATTATATAAGCGCGACAGTTCGGATATTTGTATACTTACTCATTTTTGTATTATACAGCATTGTGATGAGAAAAAATGTGAAATAAATTTGACAAAACGCGAGTATAAGTCACACGTCAAGGGATCCGCATCAAGTCCAAAATTATATTTTTTTATATAACTTTACCAGCAGCGTCCCGCGGTTTTACTCGCTAGGAATCACTTACTTTAAATAATATTAATTAAATAAATTTAAATATAAATTTAAATATAAATTTATATTTAAATTTAAATATAAATTTAAATATAAATTTATATTTAAATTTAAATAATATTCATAATATGTTAATCCGGGGTACAAGCTACTATTTTATCAGATTTATCTGAATCCGATGAGCCGTTACGGAGTTGCCGCCAACCAGCATTAGGCCAGCGTGGTGGATATGACTTAATCACCCTTCGAGGGTAGGTCGATATTTCAGAAGTGGAATTGGTTGCTGGTCGAAGCTAAGCTAGCTTGTTCCATTCATTTAGAGCACGGCAAGGTTGAAAGAGCTGAAATTTCGCATACGCCACGTACAGACGCCCGAGAAAAGCTATGTGTTTCTACTTTTTATTCTAGGATACTTGATTTAGAAGAAATGAATGAAACTAAATAATGATAGCTCGCGAACGCGCTAACCATTGAGCTATCATTGCCACAAATTGCAAATTGCATTGTCTGTTCTCCTTCTATGCGTTCGCGAATCGTCCATCCGATTGAGTTTAAGCTTTGTATTAGCGATACCGAAGACAGCCTCTGCCCTGAGCTATACACCTGCAAGGCCGAAGGCCGAACACTCCGATCAGCACTGCGGCCAGGCCACTACTAAGCATAATGAAGTCGTGGGCATCAGCTAGTAAGACATAATAAGTATTAGTCAATTGACATAATGTTATTGTTTTTAATCCCGTCACCGTTATTTTAATTTGTAAGTGGATTAGTGGATGTAGTGTAGCAGAGAATATCGCTTACCCGAAAATCTGCCCGACGCCAACGTAAAAGATTTAATTTTTCTCAAAAACACTTGTATGGCTTAAATCCGTTTAAGATCCACCTAACATTTTGCACCCAGCTTTAGAACCCACAATATTTTAGAAATACCTTTTGATATCCGATAAAGAACAGAAATAACAATTTTGTAAACTTTCATTTTGTATCACGGTTTCAATTTCATGAACGGCTCACGATTATAGCTCGGCTTTTCCGACAAAATTATGTTTAACTAATTATTATTCAACGCTAATGAAGGCTTATTATTTGCAGATTAAGCCGCGCACAGTATATTTCAAGACAAAGTTTAGGTAATTTTATTCAGCCATGAATTATAGGGCAGATCGATAAGACCTAATCTTTGTGTGGTTTTTTTAATAAAAAGTTATCTATGTAACTTACCCGAGCAGCGCGGTCTCCTCCATGTTTAGGGTGGGCATTTCTTGAAACTGCGGCCTTCTCTCCGACCTGAAATCGCGCCGAGTGTTGTGAGCATATGGTGCAGTGCACGCCAAGGTACGGTGCATCATGGCACAGTTCATCGAGTTGCAAACGACTTACTCAAAGCAAATGAGTGAGAAACCTCACTTTGCTAAATATATGGCTACACTTAGCACATAATTTTGATACAACTTTGGTTAACGAGAATAAGAAAATTGTAAAAAAAATTAGAAAATGGACACAGATCACAATAGGTACTGCATTACGAGATCGTAGTTCCGACAAAAAGTAACTAAAGTTTGAGGAAAGCGCGGGTTGCGGGGACTGCGACTAAGCGTTCTAATTGTCAGTGATATTAATTATACTTAGCAGTATATGTTTGACATGTAAATTGGCTTTACGAATTAAATGACTATGACAACGTCGGTTGCAGCTCTCGAGAACAGGCTCTGATGGAGTCGAAGTTATGTTGTGGAATATAAAGGTAAGTGAGTGAGTATAGCTAGCTAGCCTAGCTCATTCCAATCTCCAATCTATGTTACTTTACTTATGGTTTATTTTTCTCAAATATGTATTACTTATTTTGTCAGGTCACTGCAAAATAAGATTACTTACCCCCGAATAATGAAACGTTTGTTAACTTTGACGACAGATTAAGTCTGTTGCTGCCTTTGTCATATGCTAAGTGCCAGACAAAGGCAGCATTAGAATTAATCTGTTATCAAAGTAACAAGCGTTTCAGTATTCGGGGGTTATACTTATATTGATTTGAGTCATTTTCAGACCTTGAAACCTCCTGCCTTTAGTATCCATAACAAAATTAAAAGGGTGTAGGCACAGAATTCTCCTTATAAGGTGTAGGTGATTTACAAAATAAAACAGTGATATGTGTAGAACAAAGTCCTAACTCAAGAAACAGAATAACAAACGAGTAAAGCAATGTTAGCCCGAGATGTAGTCCAAAGCTTACCATAGTCACGAGTTTGTAAGAACTAATTTCCGTAGCATACATCATTTTTCAACACATTTGCTAGATAATTAGAATAAATTTAATAATAATTTTAACCAGAAAAAACAAGATTTCAACTAAATACTCTGAAAATATTCACTATTGACATGACTTGGCGCCACCTGTGAAATACTTATCATTGAGGTGTTCCGGTGGCCTCTCTTCTTCATCAGTCCACTTTACCAAATGATACTTTTTGAATGCAAATGCTAGAGTTGTTGATGAAAATACCAAAATCGTTTTATGTGCTTTCAGGTTCCTTTAACTTCTCATTGATCACATTACCAGGACTGGATTTTCATACAAATAGGGCCAATCTGGCCAATTTCTTTTATTCTTTCAAATAAAACAAGAATTTTTCAAATCATTCTATAAATAAATTGTGAAACTCCTCCTTTTTTTTGAAGTCGTTTAAAATTCATTTGAAAACCCATATTCGAGTAACATAAAAGTGAATTAATGTTGGCTACTTCAAACTGGTAATTAAAGTGTGGAACGAGCATGGAGCGAAAAAAAAAGTTTCATTGTCGCTTTGTGCCATAACTTTTTTTTATATAGTTAAATACAACAAAAAACCCAATAAAATACCCTGTTGTATTTTTTTCTTTCTTTTGGCTTTTATTAGTGTATTCAGCAAATGTACTAAAGGTGGTCCGTCCTGTGTTTGGACTTATTATTTAAGATTAAGACAATTTTCAAGTGTGTGATGATTATATTTTTTTTTTAATAATTGATGTCTTAATTTAATTGCTTTGTTTCATTTATCTATTGATTTTCTTATAAGCCTTTAGTGTCAATATAATTATTTTCATTACATTAACTTCATAGATAAACCTTAATTAAACAAATATTTAATAAAGGAAAAAATATAACTTTTTCATTAAAAGATATTTGGGTCATTTTTAACTTTCAAACAATGTTTCCAAGCATTGTAAGAACATTTTTTGAGCAAATGTATTGAAAAAAGAAGCTACAGTCAGTTGAAAAAACACAGAATAGCTATAAGTATGTTCATTGAGTTTAGACTTCTTTCAGAAATAACTTTGTATATATAATATTATTTATCCTACCACCTAGTTAGTATACTGTACTGTACAATGAATACACATAAATGGTTACTAACTACAGTACTATGTTAAACCTGATACTTTAAATGTAATATCTATCCAATGCTATTTTACATAAGATAGGTTTTTACAAGGCCTTCAAAATGGCGCTTTGAATTCGGCTCCACTGCAGTCTGTTTACAGCTCATTGTAACCTAGCAACCAAGTTTCCCCAAAGAGTGGGAAAGAAGATGCTACAATTAAATGTGTCTTATCTAAGGGCGCTAAAATTGTATCTTATGTAAAATATTGTGGTATCTGTCTAATAAACTAGCACTACATAATTATATACCTGTGATATAACAAAATACATAAATAAAGGACAAACACTCTATTGATATCTAATTGAGATACTGCTCACTCAGATGTTCGTCACAGTGACAGCCATTACTCACAAACGAAATAGTGGATCAAGCCTCTTTCTTGCCCTGCTTGCTCTCTTTTTGAGTTTATTAACCCGAACATTGGTAGAAGGGTCCTTGCTCTCTTCTTTGAAGGACATGTACCAGTCATCGGACATACTTCCACTCTTTAGTAACTATAGTAGTAAGCAAAAAACACACTCACCAAACAAATTTAAATTTTTTATTATTTATGTTAGAACATAAACTCAAGTTAGTATGGAAGTCTGCCATTTCTTGAGCAGGATGAGATGAACATTGTATTGCAGATTTATTAACTCACACACAATCAAGATGACTCTTTACACTTCTTTACTCAATAATAGCTATATATATAATATATAGTTCAACCAAACGCACAGCATGGCATGTACCTAAGAAGAAGGGAAGCAAGCTGAGTCACTTTCCGTTCTGATTTATCTGAGCATAAATCATTAAACATAAAAAATAAGTATATATGAAAAATTCACACAGATTTTGATTTTGTTGTATCAATTATTCTAAAACTAACATATTTACCACAGCTCTAAAATTATAATACGAAAATATAATTTCAAGGACAGCAAATTTAAATTTAAATCTCTGATCAAATTTATTTTAGTTAGTTCAAGTTGAAGTAGTTAGACAACAGAATCAATATCACGGTGCTTAACTTTCATACCAAAAAACTTTGGTGAATACAATCTAAAGACGCACTTATCTATAGATAATACTATGTTTAAAGTTACGTGAAGAGTTGATTTGTAGTGTAGTTCTATCCTAGGATGTTAATTGAATTAGGAAGTGTGTGCGCGCGGCTCACCTGATCTGCGTAATGATAGGTAGTTAGTAGTGTAGCGATAAGTTGCGGCAGCGATAGAGGAGCGACGCGAGCGCGGACAGCCGGTTTCGAGTGCGGAACTGGCGGAATGACGACGGCGAGTCGCGACGGAACACAACAGACAGTCCCCGCAGCGGGAATGTTCTACAGTCTACACTAGCGCCGGACGTCCCGACCTACCTCATCGACGCATGCGTACTATTATACTTCTCCAATTCAAATTCTTAACCAGGGAACTCTCGGTTGATTCAAATCGAACTGTTTCAGACTTTCTCTTGGTTTTCCACCTCGTATCGCTCCGCAACTAATGTGATGTGGATTTAGTGAGTAGGAAAGAGTTGTAACCGCTTGTGATTGTGATGTGATTTGGCAAAAATAAAGGTATTGTTCTTACTTACTTAAAGTTTTTGGAGCCCCTTAAATAGAATTCTGTAACACTTCGCCACAGATAAACGCAAAACCTGCCCAACAACAACAGGAGCTACATAACAACGCAAATAAAAACAAAAGAAAACGCAAACAAAACTCTAAAAAACTTAACGATTTTCTCTAAAACTTAATTTTCGAAATAAGTTTGACTGTTGACATTTTGACAATCAAATTCTTGAATTTTTATTTTTTCTCTTATGTTTTGGCTTTACACTTTGTGTATTTAGCCAGTGTCAAATATTGTAATATTGCAAATGAAGTCAAATATTTCACTCTAAGTCCAGCAAAGTAAGTCACGGTCAAGTCCAAGTCATGCCCCAGTAAAGTGGTGGAGACTTTACTAAAGGTTTCTATGGAGTTTTGGAAATAACACGAAGAGTCACGTTTCAAAACATTATACTACTCACCAACACAGGGACCCTATTCGGAGATATGTCATTTTATCTCGGTCACTCTCACTCCCATTAAATTCTAAATTAGAGAGACAGTGACCGAGATAAAATGTCATTTCTCCGAATAGGGGCCCTGGTGCACATTCACGAAAACTTAGAGTGGCTATACATGGCCTGAGCTGACATAGTGTGAGAGAGAATACTATATATAAGTTTCTGGGGGAGCGAAAGGGAGAAGCTATAACCTTATTAGTTTGTTTCTTTGGCTCTCGTAAAATTCAAGTCTAGCTGTCCCTTTCACAGGATGTCAGGTCAGGCCAAAGCCATAATGGTTAAAAAAACACAATGTTTACACATGGACCATGTTTCGTCCAAGACATGAACACTCGAAATAACACAAGTTTTGAAAAATAATACAATGACGCGACATGACTTCTTCACGTTCCCACCAAAACTCGGCCAAAACAGTTTTTTTTTTTTTTAGTTTTGACTCCACACTTGTCTGTTTAGCCACAGAGGCATGGTAAAAAAATCATCACAAACATTAAATCATCTTCCATGGGGAATCAGGTTCCGGTAAAGTTCAAGTCTTAACCCAGTAAAGAGATGATGGAGGCTTCTGATGCTTCTATGCGGTTTTGGAAACAAAGCTAAGGTCGCGTTTTACCACCTTAAATCACGTTCCTGTTATTGATTTGTTATTATTTATTACATAAGACATTCTCAACGGCTGCCAGCGAACCTTGCGGGAAGCATGCGCCATTATTATGTATGTTACCATTATGTTTTCCTCTATGCACTTGCTATGTACAATTATTATCTATTCGGTGGCTAGACATAAACATGGAAGCAATATATTTATTACAGTATAAAACCTATATTATAGAATCCTTGAGTAAAACAAATAAACTATTTATTACTAGCTGCTCCCCGCGATTTCACCCGCTATTACAGAAACCGTATATTTTTTCGGGATAAAAAGTAGTTTAAGTATCAATCCAGGGTGTAAACTACTTCCATACCAAATATGATTCATATTCGTTAAGCTGTTACAGAGGTGAACGGGAAAAAACATTTATGTGGTGCCCACACAGATTTATCTGTGGATGAAAGATGACCATCACTTTAAAATACGTTTACTGAAAGAAAGATAGCGCCATCTATCAATTACACCATACGATGTAAGCTCCACCGTAGTATCGTAGACAATTATTCAGTGAGCCCAACCCACCTGTCTACGGCCCAATGGCCCATGAATTAGTATCTAACTTATTTGATAGGTGGCGCGTGGCGCATGGCGTTTGTAACACTTTTTCAATGTGCTGTCTGGGCCAAGAAGTAATAGCATTCTGTTTGTCTGTCGACTCATTGACAACACCTGACAGCTAGGTATGTCCGAGACTTTGGTCCTTCGGCTCAGCAAACATCTTCGTCCGGATTTTATCGCGAAAAGCAACTCCGAGCTTAGCTCCCTCCATCGCCCGCTGTGTGACTGAGAAAACTACGAAGTAAAAACTAAAAACATGTCGACATCTCTAAAAAAAACTTTGGTTTTTGCACTCACACTCCGTAGATTGGCACTCCTGTGTCCTGAGTCCAGTCTACAAGGCGGACGCAGGGCTTCAAACTGCTTCCACTCCTGTACACTGCAGCGCACTCCCCGCTGTGACACTGGACGCGACCCACCACACGCAGCTGCTCATCCACAACGAACCCTTGATTATCCATTGTTATAAACTGACTAAATGCACTAACCGTGTGCCACCAAGAGGAATACAATTACAAATATATGAGAAAATTGACGCTAAATAAAAGCAGTATTTTTTATAGATTCAAAATACTTAAATTCTGTTAAAACAAAACTGATGCCAAGTTAAACGCAAAAGGAATGACTGGAAATGCTGATGTAGTCTCATTGCAAATGAAGGCGAGCCGTGCATTGTTAACACACACAATAAACCAGTCAAGTGGAAAACGAAAAGCCATATATAACAAATAAATACCGCGCCTAATTACCCGACTGCCCAAGAAGGAGGGTCATGTTTATGGGGTTTATTTAAGTACCTATATATGTTTGTGTGTTCGTTCCTATATTATCTAACTCCTGTAGCCTTTGGCGAGTAATGAGTCCTTGGATTCCTCTTAACGTCCGGAATAACAAAGGCATGATTATGCAAGTGGCAATTATTATTCAGCATATAGCTTAATAGTTTATGACTTTTAGACCTTTAGGTCTAGAAGACACCACCTGGGCTTTAATCTGCTGGATTTTATGTCCCACATACAGCACCTTAAATATAGATAGAGATAGGTAGGATTTATAAATATCAGAGTAGCGAAGCGACAGCACGAAGTATCTCTTACTCACGCTTGCCGATAATTGTAGAGCGACTGACGTCGCCTTTAAACCGAGGCTGTTTTCTAAGTAAAGAGGAAAACCCTTCAAAAGATACAAAGCTTAGACACGGTAGTGGAAAGCCGTTATTTCTCCGAACGAGAAGATATGACTGCTGAGACGCACACACATGAGAAGCGCACATCAATCGTATCATTTTTCATCTCTTTCGAATAGATAATAATATTATAGTCCACAACATAACAGAGCAAAAGAACGAATTACAAAAATAGCAACGAGATTAAAATTTATGGGTGCTTTTTTTTTGCTAAGCAATCTGATTTGCAGATGTAGAACTCCCCTAATTGGGGGTGTTTTACCCACCTCTCGCGGATGTTGACGGTGTTGTCCTTCCTGGCGCGAGTTTACGCGCTCCCTGGGGCAGACGCTGCGTCACTCTGGCTGTTGTAACGCGATTACTGGATTATGAATGGAATATAAGTACTTTTCACTGTCTTATATATGTTTTATTAATATTTTTTAGCGAAAATGTCAAAACAAGTCTGTATTTGTATTTTCCGTGTTCGTATGTATGAGATATATTCGTCCGATGATAACATAAGAAAATTTGTTTTCTGATTCTTCTTTATCAATGTATAAAATAACATAATAATTACTTTAAAACATCATATTCTGAAAAGAACTGCTTTTTTTTAATACCGCGCCCATTGATTTTTTTAACTTCAAAAATGTTGAAAATTTGTGAAAGAAAAGAAGTCAAGAAAGAAAGAAATGTTTTTTTTTGTATCAACAGTAGATAAATAAAATAAATAAATGTGGATGTTTTTCACACACATCGCTATCTAGCCCCAAACTAAGCAAGTTTGTACTATGGGAACCAGATAACTGATAGGATACATAATTTTTTTTTTTTGTAAATACATACATAGAAACACCCAGACAAAGAACAAACATCCAAGTTCACCACACAAATGTTTGTCCTGGATGGGAATCGAACCCACAAGGAAGGAAGGTTGTACCTATCTTAAGTAAAATATCATTGATGTAAAAGAAGGAGAATTGACGTGATGAAGAAGAATTAATTGAAGGCCTGAAGAGCGGCGTGACGAGCACCGTCACACCTGGCCTAGAATGGCCTGAAACTGCTAAAAAGACTCTGACCAGGACAGCACGCAACGAACGTTATGTGCTTGCCGACCGATCTGTTGCATGTCATAGCTAATGTAGTGTCTTCGCCAAAGCCAGTCTCGCCCAAGCCTTCCCTCACCGTCGAGAAGTTATCGCATAAAACTGGTTCCAGGTAGCAGGCGAGCTGGTTTAAACAATTTACGTTTACTTCTGTAAAAGTTCGTTTTACAAGCGGTTGAGGCAGAGGCTATAATTTCTTAGAGAGCTTTTAGAAGTACCTATGCATAGGGAGAGACGTGGAGCATTGGCGGAGCGGTTTCAAAATATATTTGGCAGGACTATTTTTAAATCAGCAAAAACGTCTCGCAGGCAGCTTCCTTAAATCATACCTGACCGGTTTATTTTTTAACTCCCACATAAAAATCTAAACGATAACATTACGCGGTTTCAAACGAGGAGGTATGAAGCTTAAAGAAAGCTTGGGTAAAGCTTAATGGAAAAAATCACAAGATAAAAAAAAACATTCAAACTTAATACAAACATTTTTTAATGGTTTAATCTTAGTTGCCAACGCGACAGAAAAAGCCCAGCCTTTCGCGCTGGGACCCTATTCCTTTGCGCTCGAGATTGTATCGGTCACTGTCTCTCTAATTTAGAATTTAATGGGTGTGAGAGTGACCGAGATAAAATGTTATTTCTCCCTGGTCGCGATACCGCCAGCTCACCAATATGCTTCCACCCGTCCGGCGTGTTCGATGCGGACGTCAGCTCACTGCTTCTGTATTATTCAAATACCCGTACACTTACCCACGTGCTTTTATACGCTTCTTGGTACGTCTCTGTACTTCTCGCCCAGCGATTTCATTCGTTATTTTCTAGTTTCCTTGTATTTTCTCTAATCAAATAAATTGTGTGAATAGGAGAAAGTTGCTATCCATAACATTATTTTAGTTTACCTATTTACATAAAAGAACAAGCCTTATATTTAGCAATCAAGGCGCATACTAAGCTTATGATAGACACGTGAAATTGGTCTAAGTGGTCTAATAAATATTAAATGGTATAAGTGGACAATAAGAGCGGATTTTGCAAAAGCGAAACCCCCAAATTTTGTATGGAAATAAAAACTTTTTTCATGTTACGCAGTTAAATTCGGTGTATGGCCTAAACATGAAAAATAAAGAAAGGCAAGTCTCAGGATTTTTCTAAAATCAATCCATGGAGAGGCGAAATGGAGTTTTAAAATTACTGTAGCCTATGCGAGCGAAGCCGTGCGGCAAGTTAGTATCAAAAAAAAAAGGTTTAGCCGACGTTATACAAAAATTGTGCGCAACTGACTCTTATCGTGTGCTTCTTTCATAACAAAACAAAACATAGACAATAACATTGTCACGTACAACAAGCTACATCATTATTTATATTGTTCATGTAATGTATTGCAATGTACTTGTAATTTGAAAATAAATAATTTTGAATTGTGTTTGAATTGAATAGACAATAGACAAATATTTACATTAAATTAGGTTCAGTAAAAGTTGTGAATTTCATCAAGGACAATAATGGCGTACGAGGCAATCTAGTCTAGTAGATCCCATCTGGATCTAAAGAGAATGATCCAAATTAAAGAGGTACCTACTTTATTTTTGAAAAATACGACAAAGATTGTGAATAAAATCGCTAGGTGTAACTTACATCTGTTTATGGGGCAAGTGCCTTAATTAACTAAATAAAATACATATAAACAAAAATAAAAGTTCCCTTAACTAATAGTAAGCCTTCTACAAAAACGAGCTTTTAGATTACCCAGAAACCATGCAAGGTATTTATTTTCTTTCTTAGACCTAGATTTTGTAAAATATAAATATAACAATATTATAAAAACCTAAAGCTAGACGGCTAAGCAAGCAGTGTTTAGGGCTACAGAGCGAGTAACCTGTGACAATTGTCGCTGAGTCAAGGGTGACCTGCCTTCTGCATCTGACCCTTGACCCAACCGTCTAGCGAGAGCCTTGTTATAATTATTTAATCTGAAACTACCTTGTTACCTCTGATATTTGCCAGAGAAGAAAAATATATTTCTTTTCTGTGATATTTGCTCAAAGTGAAACGCGAGCCGAACATGAGCCGGATACTCCCCGTGTGACAGTATCCGTCTATTTTATCCTTTTATCTATACTCTGATTCATAATTGTCCAAAAACGTAAGCTAAGAAATGTCACTGTCAAAGTGACAAGCCAGAGGTAGTAAAACATATTTTTCTATGGTTTAGTGTACTAATACTCCAGCCGTACCCGATTGTGCCACACGATCGAACCAATCTGTGCGGCTCTGAAAGAGCCAGCGAAAATGAAACAGATATTCAATCATTCACACTGATGGACTTTTGATATGATTTTTATGAGATCGATTCAAGAGTGTAATTTATCATACGATCTGAGGATCGAATCCGACGTATACGAATTATGATACAATACAATCCAAAAAATCGTGCATGCTTAGACCCACATAAAACCTATTGTCGACCGAGCGAAGCGAAGGTCTCAGAGTTTACTGGGACAAATCAGCATTTGTATGTATGTTTGTATATTTGTCAGATGATAACTTGCGAACCGTTGATCCGATCTTCATGAAATTTTGTAGACAAATAGTTCATTTCAATAAAAAAATTAAGTTCGAATATGAATTGAATCGGTCCAGGGGTTGTGAAGATATAGGGGTCGCGAGGTCTCAGTTCGCTGCGAACTACTAGTTATTTTATGTTGAAAAAAATCAACAATGAAATGGCCAAATGTTTGTTAACCCTGTTGTGTGACCAGTGTCAGAAAATATTTCTTATTAAAATATATTAACATTTTAATAAAATTGTAACATAATACTTACTACAAATTAATTATTGCATCGAAATCATTCCTTTTATATATTTTGATAAACCTTGGCAAAAATAATTTGCCCTTGGTGTTCATATGCTGAAATTTTGTATACTACAAATAATCGTTTTTTAGTCCTGGGCCCGTACCGTGAGGTGCTTATTGCGTTGATTGTTAGGCTCAGCCGAGAACGCTGCGCGACCATACACCTTATCTCGCGGCGATACGGTTCTTGGTCGCGCAGCGTCGCTGAACCTAACAATCATCGCAATAAGCACGTCACAAGCCCTGGTAAGCCCTTTGCTTACATTTCTGGACTGTGTTTATGAATCAGAGACGAAGACATTGTTGCCCGGGTTGACAACAACACTTGTTTACTTTCAACCGATTGTAAGGATCGTAGGTTAATAAAACACTCATGCGCATCTAGAGATTACGACGCATCGGTAGGCTATAGTTTATATTTATGTTACTTTAACTTATCTTTAACGCCTTAGTCTAATTTCTCGGAGATGGCCAATTCTCTACTTTTCTCTATAATTTATTTTAAGTTAAAAGTCTGCTGCATTTTCATGTATAATAACAAAATCAATTTTAAAGACTTCATGTTAAAGATGTTTTAACTAAGTCTAATTTATGTAAGTAATAAAAGTGTGTTTCAGTTTTGATTCTGTACAATCTCTACGTCATCCATATCTTATCGCTTGTCCATTTTGAATCTTATCTTTCGAATACTCTTTTATTTTGAATGACTTCAAAATTTGGTTATTTCGGTGATGTAATAGTGTTTTTTTTTCATTATTGTATTTATTATTTTTTGAAGACACAGCAAGATTCAAAAATTTAAAACAAAAGTTTCTATAAGCACTGGTTCTCGGATCCGTGGGAGGACGATTGCTATTTGATATATTGCTATACACGATATTGCTATATATGTTTGCTATACAATCAGTTCTCCCAAAATAATATAATAGTGATGTAATAGTTGGTATGCATTTTAGAAAGAGAGTAAACAATTCCCTTCAAAGTATTATCTGTAGCTATTATGTACTACTAGCTGTTACCCGCGACTTCGTTCACGTGGACCTACGTAAAAAAGTAGGCTATGTTCGTCTCCGACCCTTAAGCTATATCTATGCAAAAATTCTAGTCGATCCGTTCCGTGATAACGCGACAAACACCCAGACAGATAGACAGAGACAGAGTTACTTTCGCATTTATAATATTAGTTAGGATGTACTAGGGGCGACGCTGCATGCAGTTCATTGCAATGTCATTTTTTGTTTTAGTCACTTTTCCAAACCTTAGCCATAGTTACACGCTAGAAAAAAACCTTATTCGCATAAATATTCCCGAGTGTCTCGTAGGTAGTAAGCAAGCCCGCTATTTATGCAAATAATTTTCGACAACGCGTGATCACAAAGCACTGAGTTAGTTAGTATATAATATATAGTATAGTTAGTTCAAGGACATAATAAAACTCAGTGCCACTGAGTGAATTTGAGCAAAGTGACTACAATCAAATGGTACATGACAATATGATGGCGGGGTCATCTCTAGTACGACGTACGTAATAGCTCATTCTCTGTAGATATCAACGCAATGGCCATAAAATGCCAGTTCCTTGGCCAGCGAGATTCTAAGGATCCCTGATGCCAGATTATCGTTAACATTAACTTAAGAACCGTTCCGCAAACTTCTGATTGACAGTATCTATCGTCTCTCAAACTTAAATAGGTAAACTCGACTAAAGTTTGCCCGCGACGCGACGTCACGATGCGTCGCGAAGCTCATGAATTGATAACCGACCAGGAAACAAGTAGCGTCGCAAAGGGACAGAGCAAAGCGGCTTCAAAATATAAAAATCGGCTCCTCGGCATGTTCTTTATAATTAAATTATTTATTAAATAATTATTTGTTAAGTTGGCAAAGTTTCGTGTAAAAGTGGAACACGACGAGCTCGCGGTCGTCGCGTGGCTATCTCGCGGAGGCGCCGCGTCACCGAACGCAGTGGGGAAGAGCGCCGCATGCCGTTTCAGTCGCTCTTATGGGACGGCGCCGCTCGTGACAGGGACAGTGGCCGCGGCTCGGCCTCCACGCGCCTCGCGTCACCCTCAAAACTTTATCCGGATTCCAAGTTGGCGCGCGGAGCCGTTCGCCTCAGTCAGTCATACCTCGCCCGCAACCGGTAGCGCACGCATTACCTCCTCAGCTTGATAACTTTTCGTAAGTTCGCCATGACGTTGCGCTGCGTGTTGGCGGTGCTGGCGCTCGCGGGCGCCACGTTTGCGGGCCCTGAGGTCACCGAACTCAAGGTGGACGTGGAGAGCGTGCCCGAAGGCTGCACCACCAAGTCCAAACACGGAGACATGCTGACCATGCACTACACAGGCAAGCTGGACGACGGCACCAAGTTCGACTCGAGGTACGTACGATGACCGTCACACTACCGGCAAGATCGCCTTACTCACGACACGCTACCACTATAATGTGAGTTGTTTCGCAAGTAATGCGGAGCTCGACCGTGGCCCTGACATTGGTTTTCCCTTTGGTTTTTGTGTGCAACTTTTTATTTTTCTCATAAATCGTACATCTGCGTTATTTTTGTACTTCTCACTGTGTAAAGTTTTTTATATAATACATAGGCATAAGCCGTGGTGCCAGTAGAGTCGGTCGAACTATGAACGTCATAGAGTAAGAAAATACAGTCCAAGTGCAAGTCGGACTCGCGCACCGTGGATTCAGTAGGTACCACCACAATAGATTATTCTAAGTTATGTCTAATTTTCTATTCCTCAAACAATCCTAATCAATATCATAAATGCGAATGTCTGTCTGTCTCTCTGTCTATATGTCTGTCTGTCTCTCTGTCAGGGTGTTTTCGCGTTATCACGGCTGAACAAATCGACCTGAATTTTTGCATATATAGTAGGAGGCGGACATAGGCTACTTTTTTTTTAGGTTCACGCGAACGGTGTCGCGGGTAAGAGCTAGTCTATTTATATACATATGTATTAGATAAATAGTTTGGTAGTTTTTTTATTTCTCCTATACTCATTTCTTCGTCGTTCGTTCCATAGCCTGTTAAACCTAATAGTTCCGAATTTCCTGTTTTGGTACGGAACCCTAAAAACGTGACTGGAGCGACGACCGTATCGGTTGACCTCACGTTAGAAACACGTCTCAGCTCAAATTAAATGTAACAAAGTTTTATCAAAACTTTAGATTAACTTACGAATTTTAAAACAACAAGTAGTTCAGCCGATGTAAGAATCGGACCAAGCGAAAAGTTTATATTTATATTACGAGCCAATAGCTCGCCTGATGGTAACACCACACTTGCCCATAACAGTTCAATGCCATACACAGAATTTTGATCCTTATCAGCTCAAAACACTTAACTCTTAATTCAAAAGTAATCAAATATTTACTTAAGCATGCGCAATTCGCATAAACTAATTTAGCTCGGATTAACATTAATACAATGACTCATTCCTAATAGCATCTTTTAATTTACGTCATCCAAATTTTAGAAAAGGTACTTTTTCTGTCTCCTTACGTCAAGGACAAACGCTTATACGCCAAACGCAAATAAAAGTGAAAATAAAACAATATAACCGACTGCAAAATGTAGACTATGTCACTCCGGACATAAAGAAGAATTCAACGACACCTCAAACGTCAAAATCGCTCAAGTCGTTTAAGCTACAGGATGGAAAACACAAACATACGTACATACATACACCCCAAACATATTACCCTCCGTCATGGTCAGTCGGGTAAAAATACAATATAATATTATTCGAATTTTAGAAACGAATTCATAAAACTGTTCAAAAACCGAAACACACATACATGTAAATTGGCGATAAGACGATAATTGTTATCTATAAATATAACCGGCCACGGCTACTGATTATGGCTCAAATTACAATCATGTCGATTACGAGTCCACAACATTTAGAATCACTAATATAAATACGAATTCTGTAAGAAAACTATGTTTGAACGTACTTAATAGCTGAACGGAATCGGATGATATTTATATGGATTTATAAGGAGGTGGCTCATACCCTAGACTAGGACATGGCATCTTTTGATAAAAATATGTTCGAGTAAACCCGCAGGACGCTGTTGGTGTACTTATAAGTGAGTCAACAAAAATTTGCCACGTCTATTAAAACAGACACGTCACCTTTAACTACCACGTCAGTGTGTGCAATATTTTTTTATTTATATGTATAAGCAACAGCGTAATCGCTGGGCAAAAGAGCATCTAATATCTCAGAGTGACGAGCGCAGGACAATGCTACACATAAATTGCTTTGAACTGCAATAGTTAAAAATTCTGGGTGGCAATAAACTGTTATATGCATACGTGACGTTTACTTTAGGCGAGCGACTTGCCCGTCTCATAAATAAGTAAGTGTCATAATAAAAGTTACTTGCGTTTTTATAATTGGGAACGTTTTAATCATTTATTTATTTATTAATTAAAACGGCAAAAACCAGTTACATTAATACACACAAAAAAAAACATATTGATATTAAACGTTATATTATATTATCATATTGATCAAAAATTGACCAAGCGCCTTTGAGCCGCCTGCCAAGCGTAGTGATTGTTGCAAGCAATGGACGACTTCAGGCTGATGGTAAAAATGATCGAAAAACTATAGATCCTTGTCCAACAAGCTGTTTAATCAATTTCAGTTCTGCAACTTTTAAAAACTTAAAAACAACCACTTAAAACTTATGATAGGCTATCATAACTTAAACTAACGAGCAACTTAATTTCTTCTTAGCGTGATAGGCGAGTGCGAACGAAAAACATAAAAATGAAACGTCAGAGAAGGGGGTTCGCAGCCATGCGTTTCCCAAAGTAGGCAGGTCATAAAACTGGGTGTGAAAATTTATTGCTTGACTTAGAGCGTCAACCTGCGAAGTATCGAGCACCCTGGCACCCTGGCTCCCCGTAAATGTAGACAACAGGACCTATAAATAGTAATGAAGCAGGAAGGGAGTTATGAATGCTGCATTCGTCACCTACAAGTTGTTATCTGCCGACAGCTGTAGCCGCTTGCCATACATGCTTTGACCTATTTTCGACGGAGATGGTGCTTTGTATTCTTTTTCATTATTTTTTTCTAAGATAAATTCTTAATTTTATTCTGGGTGTTCGGTTTGACAGCGGGCCTATACTAGAATATCATGACAATCATCATTGTGAATGACACTTACTTTGGGATCGAACATAGAATTTCTAAGAAAAAAAACAGCTGTTCCATTTCATCGAGGGTGAATGACATTTTTCTGTGGAAGAGTTAATGGACATAGAATTTTTTTTCTCGCTATTTCTCGGTTAGTGTCATAGTAAAAGTTGTTTTAATGACGATTGATATCCTACAATAAGTCCGTCTAACGGAGCATCCATTACGTACCGATGACGCGACGTAGGTACTTGTACTGGTTTCTAGTGATGTTCCAAACTTCAGCCGACACATTTTATTACTTTTTCGATGTGGTCGACGATGTAGCACGCAAACCTGCAATATCAGCGCGTTTTCGCAGATTGAGACTACTACTACTACTACTACTACTACTACTACTACTAGAGTACTAGTTACTATAACAAGCTATAATTTTTTACTATATCTATATATAAAAAAAAACAATTGCCACATTTATGACTTAGCATCACTTGAGAACGGCTGCACCGATTTGGGTGATGTCTTTTTTGCTGTATTCGAAATTATTATGCAGGGTTTTTAGCGAAGTCGAAGGCCGAGCTAAGTCACGGGCATCAGCTTGTTTTAAATATTTTGAAAATACCGACATTTAATCACCGACTGTCAGTTATAGAAAAGTATGGAAACACTCATAAGTATTATATATTTTAAGACAACCAGTAATCAGTTAATCGATCATCAATTAATAGTTTCTACATTTCTTAGCAGAAAGTAACGTCGATGAGATACGATTAATCGCACAAATTACGTACTAAGTTATCGTCTAATCGACTACGCTAACACAACCAGCGTTAGCTTTTCTTCCGGTTCTAGTGAGGTTCTAGACACCGAGAGCTCACCATTAACCTTTTCTATATCGCAAAAAATCCATGTCAGATAACTGTTACTGAATACACAGCTGTATATTGTATAAGTATAGCTACATGCTACATACACTTTAGCTACCGCGAAGACAGAGAATTCTGCGCTTCTGTGCTTTTTGTCTAAAGTTCAGACAGGCAGGTTGTTGTTTTGTGATCGGAACAACACTATTCATAACGTTCTCCTCATAGCCGACTACTGCCTATTCAAATCTATTCACCGAGACTTATCTTTCTTCGTCACTAATAGCTTGAAAAAGTCAAAGTAAAAAGCATTTATTCCATATGAACATTAACATTTACTTGGACATGGACTCGTCGACTAAACTTACCTACATTCAAAACAGTCTGTTACTCGTACATTTCATTGTACCTCTCGGGTCTCAGACCACTGTCATTCAGATAATCATCTACTCGTAACATGTCAGTGTATATTTTACAACTGTATTTAAATATTGTATAGCTCTTAATTGCTCTTGGCGCTTAGATTAGCTCTTGGAATTTAATTATAGAAATCAATAATTCAGCTATTTGTAGTTTGTGTGTATTTTGTTTAGTTAATAACTTTAATAAAACCCATCATATTACGATTTAAAAAAAACATTGTTTTGCTCACTCTGGCTAGTCTAGTTACATAGAAATGCTAAAATACGACTAGTACTTGTACTTCATGCATACCTGTCAGTGTCACCAAATGTTTCCTGTGTAGGTTTTTCTTTACATATATACTTATATATTAAGTTAACATTATATTATAATACTAGTCTTAAAAAAGGCTGATTCCAGTTTGAGACATGCAATTTAGTACCGCTGTACCTACTGTTACTTTATGGTAATTTAATATAATAAAAATATTGGTGGACGTTTTTCACACACAGCGCCATCTAGCCCCAAACTAAGCAAGCTTGTACTATGGGAACCAGATAACTGATAGAATACATAAATGCTTTTTTTTTTGTAAATACATAGAAACAATAAACACACATAATAAATGATTGGTGCATACGTGATTTCAAAAACTCTCGGGGCATTAAAATGTATGTGGATTATTATTCCAAAATTTAAATAAATAGTTCATGGACCCAATATGTTACCAATACATGTTGTTATAAAATGTATGTAGAGAAGAGCGCCAACTCCTCGAGTGTCAAGTGTTAACCACAGAAGAGGAAACTTTACTTCTAGATCATTTCTGTGGCGTTAACACACTGACAGCGAAAATAAGAAGAAAGTATTTTTCTCTCTTTCTCTCTCCTTTGTTAGACGGTCCGCCAACCGAATCCTCAAGTCTGGGATATAAGGTGACGGTACTCTACTCGCTTTCGGTGGAGCTCGTGACTGCCTGCCGGCCAATAAACTCTACAGGACGCAAAATATTTTGTCAAAGTGCACAGGCGCGAGCCCCTCTGTGCGCGGGGCGCGTAGCATTTGCAAACTTTTGCTACATGGTTTATCCGGCAAGAGTATTACCGCCTACCTGCGCTAATTGCGCTAACTAAAAAGCGCTAACTGTTTCCCAGCCCTAAATGTTATGCGATTTCGTTTTTTTTTTTTAAATATCACTATATCTTCGTAATTATAGGTGCACAGAGTAACGAATTTTATGCTTTGAAATTATGATGAAGAAAATTAGTTTTAATTAGAATACCCAAAATGTTTTTTTGTAAAAGCATACGCTATTAGCGTAGATTATTATTTATTAAAGCCACTGACACCAAAAACAAAATATTTTAATAAGATTTAGGGGGTAAAAACAGTTTTCCCCTGAAACGCTAATTTCATCAAAAATTTAGATTAATTCACTAACTCTCCCTATCGCACGTACGGGAAGCAGAGCGACAGCAATATAATTTTCAAATGCCTATTGTGCCAAAACCTCGCGGCAGGATGTCCGTCTCAATAGTCACTAGCATTCAAAAAGTCAATCGTTGTAAAAAGAAATACCTACTGAGCCAGCAGACAGCTTTTTGGAATCCATACTTAATTTACGAATACATAGAGTGTACATTGACTCATTTGGCAAGACGAGGTCGCGCGCGTGTCACGCTTAGCATTCCTTGATAAAGGTCACCGAATGTGATCGAAACTATAGTCGGGATAACCGACTCAATTTATCATAGAGATTACTCAGATATAATTATTATTTCGATCAAATAGATACTAGCATGTACCCACATTGTGCCCCAGCATGTAGCATTTACTAGCATGTATATGTACCCGACCAATTCTTCTCTACTCTTTTGTCGTGCCGAAACAGGACACGGCTACGATGATGCATACGTTTATCTTATTTTCGCACGACATAAAAGAAGAGGAGACTGTTGTGGTGCGCATTTACTAGGCTTGCTTCTCGTATATATACATTGGTATTGAGTTTACAAAATACTTATATCATCTCGCGAGGGAAAGACATCAACGCGCTCTTTGTTACAACCATGGCCATAGTATGCGAGTTAATCAAATTGCGCACTTTAAAAGCGGTCCGAAATATACGAGGACAGACTTTTTAATTTTCTTGTTCTATTCAATATCTATTGGTATTTGTTGTGGCACAACTTGGAAGAGACGACATTTCTTAATTCAGCGTCACAACGACACAACCGATCTTCATCGAAAACTCCCAGCTATTAGAAAGAAGTTTCTCGAAGTTATAGTACTGTTTGACAAATAGTAGATATTTGGTAAAAACGAATACCTATTTTACTATGAAAACTGACGTGGTTTTGATACATTTTGTTTTAATAAAACGGGAATACTCACGTTAAATTGAGTCGGTTATTCCGACTATAGTTTCGATCACATTCGGTGACCTTTATCAAGGAATGCTAAGCGAGACACGCGCGCGACCGCGTCTTTCCTTGCACCTATTTGAATACCTATTTTATAGAAAAACATATTAAAATCTGATTGACCACTAACATTGGTACAATAGACTTACGACATTTTTAAAGATACCGTGATAAAGATGCCGAGTAGCTCGGTCTCTTTAACCGTGCATTTAAATGAATCGTGTATATAATAATATAATAAAATCATCATCATCATCAGCCAGAAGAACTAAAGCCCACCTTGGAAGACGGGGATGCAAACTTGGCACGTGGCTTGTAAATCTCAGAACTCTAACCGATTACTAAGAAGACACTGCTGCCCGTCCTCCGGTGGTTCAGGTCGCAGTTTTAGGACATACCCGATTCCATGAATTTATTATTAACAAAATTTTAAAATTGTGACAATTTAAGGTATCCTTAAGCAAATATTTAAGTAGGTAAACTGAATATGAGACACGTGATGTGAAAATAAAACGAGCTTTGTCCCTCAGGACGAAGGCGCGTGATTAACTAACAAAACTTGAGTTTCCCAAACGCACGCCAAACTTTTGTTATTACCGCTTATGAGTGCCTCACAAAATTTACCGTTTAATTATCTACATTCTTAGCTTTTACGCCGCTTGTTTTAAAGATTGTACTCCTTTCAATTATCGTCTCAAGTAATGACTTTTCCCCCGGCCCTAGTCGCGGTTTACCCCTCCTCACCCGTATGCGGTCGCGCAATGATCTCCGACACCGCCACCCGCCTCGCCCCCTCACCTTTAAAATATTAATGGCATCGCATTCCTGTTGTCTCTAGCTACTGTACGTCTCTGCGGAGATAATTGTAGACTTTTCTCGTCCTGACAAACCTAGTTATTATAAATAAATAAAAAAAATACCGTGTTGTCGGAGTTTTTAGGCTTAGCGGTTGCTGTAATAAGACAAACTACCAGAGCCTACAGTTTAACCTTTCATCGACCCATGATAGAGCTGCTGTAAGTTCGGTCACCCATCTTATGGGTATCCGAGTCGTCCGTTGCTTAACATCGTCCATCAGTTACGAACACCTATTTGAGCGACGCTATGAGCGCTACAGATATTATTATTAGAGTCGTGATTTGTAATTATTGAAGAGAAACATCAAAATTTGTATTAGTTTTGACATACACTATACAATAAGAGGTAACTGTCGATAAGCTAAGATATTAATATAATAATAATACTATAATAATAAGATATTACCAGAACTAAATATCTACAAAATCTATAATATACGCCAACATCTGGCACCCGCACTGTAATGAAGGGTTCAAGTTTGATTCAAACTCAAATATTTACACGTTCTATTTCCGATGCGTCTCTCAATTCTTTCCGAGATTCGATTCAAGAATAGGGTAGAGTTGGACACTATTAAAGAAAAAGTCATATAAATACCACAAAGTTGATTATTTTCATAATTAATTAATATTTTCTATTACTTTCATGTTTCCGTATGCTCTTATTATTAGTCTATAAAATGTATTACAGACAGAAAGACTAGTTATTAGTTTAGTTAACGTTCCGATCATACTGGAGGCACTCAAATTCTTGAAAATATTCCACCCATGGGGCAGATTTGATATTTTGTTTATTTTTATATATTTCACACAGCTTATTTTTAATAATAGACTTGATAGCAATCACCTTTACATATATAATGACGTCACCGTAAGTGTTAGACTTAGACTGAAAATAACTACACAAAATTAACATAAACATGAGAGACATTTTATTATTGCAAATAACACATGAAACATCACAAACATAACCAGAATAATAAACAGGTACAATTAAAAAAAAACTTCGTTTAGAGTGTCCCGGTCTTCCCTTCATGATGTCACCTTACATGTACGGTAAATATGATTTTCCCTTGGCTCAGGAACGATCCCTATCTAGATGCGGTTATTCAAAACTGAAAACTCTGTCATATCTTTGTCAAGAAACGCTTAAAATATTACAAAAAGTTCTAGATCTTACACGGATTGCTAAGTTGGTGTGTTTATTTGTATTTTGGTAAGACCATAATAAAGACGGCGTTATTCGGGACGTGATATGTTTCAGAGCTGATTTTACTGAAGCAAAGTTTGTTAAATAAAAGTTACGATTTTCCGTGGGATTAACATGCAATATAGAGTAGCCAGGCCATGTTCGCACGAACAGATCACTCGCAACTTTCTTGATTGTCTCAGCGAACCGCAGCGCAGAACAGTATCTCATCACAGCTTTCTTTTCGCGATCACTAGATTAAAAGTTACGCGCTCGTTTCCGCTACGTTATTGCAGCATTGTTAGTCGTCGACGGTGCCACTTGACATCGTTTACAGAGAAAGTGGAGTGCATTTGATTTTCTAAAACAATGGTATGACGCGCGTACTCGCTACGAATAATTGTTGTAGTAACACCACATGCGCAGGCTTGTTACGCTCGCTCGCTAACGACTTCAAACAATAACAAGGTGCACGGTAATTAATCTCAAGCGCTTACGTCTCTTGGTGGATTGAGTTACAAAGGCGTTTCAATCTTCCGAGATACTGAAGCTGAGAGCGATGGAAACGGTGCGATGGATGGTTGGAGCCGGAGACGAGTGCATCTGTAGAGGCTCGTGTTCCTTGTAGGAACGCCAGGTGTATCACTCACATCGTGGCGACGTTACATATCAATACAATTTGATAGGCGAAGCGAGTGAAGTTTTCCGCTGTATTGTCGTGCTAGAGCTTTCTTAATCGCATATTTGTAAGTTTTTATGGATAGAGTAAAAAAAAAATGTTATACCTATGTTTTTTATAATATCAGGAATATTTTAAGAAATTTTCGTTTCGATATCTATTAATTTGAAGCAAGAGATCGAAAACAAAAGGATTTTTTTCCGTTATTTTCGATATCTACCGTCAAATTAAAAGGTAGGCATAATAAAACCGTTTAAAAAATAAACTTAAAAAAAAAGTTTCTATGTGAGCATAATTATATGTTTGTGTGTTACCAGACATTGTATTACCACATGTAGCCTAAACGGCTTGACCGATTTTGACGAGCGAAGTGTCATTGAATTCCTCTTTAAGCCCGGAATTTCGTAGGATTTATTTGACGGCCTTTACGTTTTCTTTTAATAATAATACATTTCACACGAATGTATTATCAACATACTATCATTAAAATAAAAACGTTGCTATCGCTCAGTAAAAAACATACTTCCAATACCTAATAGTACCTATACTATTAAATGGGATTAAAATTTAGAGCGATTTCCGAAATACAGTGTTATGCTAGTCCGAGAACCAGAGCCTTCGAAACTATTTATGTACCGCTCTTATGTGTCAAATAAAAAACTTTGATTGATTGTTTGATTTCAATACGATAATTCACATACTTTCTATTTGTATTATCTGTGGTCATAGAAATTGAAGGCAAGTCCATCGACGTGGCACTGGAATGTAGTCGGCAAGAAAATAAGCCCACTGCCCCGGAGTAGCACGAATCACGGAGCGATCTAACAAATTAATTGAATAAACACGAATAGTCCCGCATTTAATCCCTCTTTCGATAAATGAAAATGTTCATTTCGATTTATGATTAAATTCTTGTAAGCGAAGACGACCCGCAAACTGCGAAATGTATTAAGCTCGATGGACTATATTAATTACTGAGCTTATTTAAATTTGATCGAGGGGGAGGGACTGAGGGACATAGTCCGCCGACGCGAGACGCCACGGCGCTTGCTGCGGCGGAACATTCATGAAACGTTCGGACGGTTCGTTCGCTGAATACCCTCATTATGTTTGTGTGTGAATTACATTTCAGTGGCACTTTAGCGCGGCGTTCGGTTGCATTGTGGCCCGCTGCTATTAATTTCGCTATTGTTGTGATGAAACAAAAGGCTCCGCGTTCTCAAGGTTCTGATAAGTGCAATTATGATTCTGTAAATTCATATTTATCTGATTTGAAAATATCCATTCTTTGTGTTTCCGGCGGTTCATAAGCCTTGAGTGAGTGCGGAGAGCCATTCGTCGAAGTGGTCGGTCTCACGGCTTCGATGTGTCGGAGGTAACCGTTCGATGCATATAAGTCGGTCACATGATCTCATCTCATTCGGGATGCCATTTAATAAGACGTGGGCAGAGCGGTCCACTTCCACAGATGTGTTCCGGCCGAGGCGACCTCGTTTGCCTAAAGTACTACCACAGTACGCTTGCTTACCGTAAAATATTTGCTTACCGCTACACTGTATAATATTAAAGATGGTCTTAATAGCAAAACTGAAGTAGTTTTGTAATGAATATTATGTCGGATTTACTGTAGGAGATTGTTCATCGATCGGTCACGGGTGGCGCGATTGGTTCGATAAATGTATGTGTGGCTAACCAATTAGTGCGGACCGTAGCGTCGCGTGCGCAGTCACCGCACTCATGACTGACGTGGCCCAACAGACGCGTTCTTACTATATCTACACGTCTGATAGGAATTCACAACAAGGCGGCTCTATCCTGTCATTGAGACAAATTATCAAGAAATTAGCAATTATAAATTGTCCTTATATAGGCCACGAATGTCAGTATAATAGTATCAATCAAAACCTGCAAAATAGTGTAAAAATAAATGTAATCTATTATACACCTTTAACCAAAACAAACCACAATTTAAAGTGTCCGAAACAATGTAAGGGAATAAAGGTAAGTCCAAAATTATTCGATTAGAGATCCGTGTAGTTCGTTAGTTTCTCGGTACGGCTTGGACTGCAAATAACTACAGTAGCTAATTGGTCGTTACTTTAAAATAACTGTGAGATCATTCGAGTTTTTCGAATTGTTATTAAACTATTCTTTTATATAACCAAATACATAAATCCTTCTCGCTTAAATTTTTAATATGTTCTTGTTTGCAAACATACTCGCAGTTTTTGTTTCGATATCTTTGTGGGTATTATTCGCACTGAGAAAGGCGAATCGATTGGAAACTCGTGTTTTGGGGTCGATTGATTCGTCCTCGATTGCGTCGGTAGTTGCAACACAAGAGGCGCATTCTCGCGAGGGTGATTTTATTAATTGCGGATTACGTAACGTCGTACCCGATGGTGAAAGTTATGACTATGGTAACTTGACTTGGCTTCGGATTCAGTAGACCCAGAGCTGGGTGGGAACTATGAATAAGTTTCTTATTCGTAGGGTTGAGAACAAAAAATAGGCTAAAAATATTCCCTCTGTCTTTTTTTTATTTTATAAACTTACTAGCTTGATTTGGCTAAAGTAAAGAGGCGTTTTCCAAAAAAAAATAACCTAGTAATAAAAGTACCCAATAGATGGCGTTAGATGTACCTTGAGGTTTTCTGTCACTGTCAAGACATGAAAGACAAAAAAATGTACGTGTGCCTCTCGTGTTTTTTGGCTCCACATGTGTATTTAGACAATTTCAAGTAACGTTACTATGTATTTGACTTCATTTGAAATATTACAATAGTTGACACTGGCTAAATACACAACAAGTGGAGCCAAAATTTACGATTTAAAAAATAAACATAAAATATTTCGACAGAAATGACAATGACAGGTAAAACGATAGGTCTATTACGCCATCTAGTAAGTATTTTAGAACTATTTTTTATTTTTTGGAAAACGCCTCATTGAAACACCCCATTTCACCTTTAGAAAAACCCTGAGACATGGCTTCCTCTATTTTTTATGCATAGTACACAAATCATTGGGGTTTCACAAACCAACTTTGGAGGTGCATTTTTCCCCTTTAGAGGTAGAATTTCGAAAAATCCGTTAATATATTTTTCACCTAGATCATGATCAGCATATCATATCATAAGCAGTTTGGTCTGTGCGTTGATTCCTAGAAAAAACCTTGTTCTTTTATTTGGTGGATTCCGGAGTTTCTGTTACTTTAGACTATGGGGTAGACAAAGACCACGGGATTCAAATGAAGACATGGATTGTTTATGAGGTTTGCACAGGACAGGAAAGAGTGGCATGTACGAAAGAAAGGCCTATGCTCATAGGATATGGACTGATTGTTAAACATAGCAATATAACCTATACTGACATGTCAATATCTCGTCACGTGCTGTAAACTATTTGAATTTCCTTAGAGTAGCGAATATGATCGTTTTGCTTCTGTGGCCTTGTCACTTGACATCGATGGCTACATACAATTTAATCAGAAGCCCTGAGTCCCAATAGACAATGCAGTCCACAAAATCGGAAACGTTGTTGCACTACATTGTTCCATTTGCCGACTTTCAACACGATGTGTTGAAATGGGAAAGCAAAAGAGAATTGAATGAAGTGACCCATCTGATATCACTTACGTAATGTATCCCCGGGTCAATTTTCTTAATTATTCGGTGGACAGTGTAATTAGTATACAAACAATTTACCGAACTCCGTAACGGTAAGAAAAGCTATGCCTATTATTTATTATACGGGGTTATAAGGAAAGGGTATGCTAAGCCGAAAAGGGTTCATAGTGCTCATTATTATGAACAACTTTTACTATGGGAGCAACCCTGAAAACGAAAAAAAAACTAGCTGTTTCATAGAAAAAAATCAATGACACTCGACAAAATGTATGGAACCTTTCCTTATAACCCTGTGTGTCTATCTATAACTACAGTCTTATTCGGAGTTCGAACTAGGATCTCCGAAGACGCTCTGGGGGTCAGCGCCGGAGTCAGCGAGTTGCTGGCCTTCCTGGGCCCTTATTCTGTATCTTTGATCAAACTCGTAACAAATAACAAAAACAAGTGAACTCTGTGGAATTCGCGTGGAATGGTATTCTTTACGGTATAATACCACTCCATGCGAATTCCATTGCTCGAGTTTGAACGAAGATAGAGAATAACGGCCCTGTACGTTACGGGGTCGTGGTCCAACTAGTCTAATTTCTACGGGCCTTTGATAGGGGCAATGGTGCAGCTATTATTTTTAGCTGGAAAATATATAGGTACCTATCTAAATAGATATTAAACGACACTTTAAAATATGTATAACGTACATAAATAATTTATCTAAAGCTGCAGACATTAGCTATTAGGAGAGTATTAAGTTCCAAGTTCCTTGTTATCTATGCTTTATTCTTTTTTTGAAAAGGTTTGATGTCATGCGTAATTAGGTTTTTAGCATTGACTGTTGTCACATAACTATTAAAACAAACTAATAATATTGAATTGTGCTGGTAACAATTCAAATAATGCAGGTCTAGCACGCTCGTTGAAATAAAGATTTGTCCACTCTATAAAGGCTTACGAATAAGTCTGACGGATAAAGTTTTGTCGTCGCGTCAACGTGACAAAGCGAGAATGTGGATAGGTCCGTCTCGCTCTCGCGGGATAAAAATGGTGGACAATATTTTATTTCGGCGCGCGTGCTAGGCTTGCTGGAGGATACCAGGCGGCTGAACTGAGCGCATCCAGCAGACGTACCAACGACCGGACTACAACCCACGTGCGGAAAACAACCTGAACACCATCGTATTAACGAAGCTAAATGTTTGTCGCGCTGGAGCATCAATTTTTTTTTGTAATTATCGCGATTTATTCGGTTCCAGGGCCCTGGGACCCTATTCGGAGATATGACATTTTATCTCGGTCACTCTCACTCCCATTAAATTCTAAATTAGAGAGACAGTGACCGAGATAAAATGTCATTTCTCCGAATAGGGGCCCTGGTCTCGTGAATATGTAAGTTTTACTGGCATTGTGAGTTTAAGCGCTCGCGCACGGGTCGTTATCTAAGCGCGTTATCAACGCAGCGTAGCAACGGTGTGCGCGTAAACATACCGAAACCAAAAGTAATCGCAAATAAACATGGATTTATTACGCAACAAATAAGATATATCCGCAGAATTCTCCTTATAAACTTTGTCTTTGGATATATCGTAATTTAAAGATTGTTCTACACATCCAACTGTACAAACACGGGTTTACGTATAAATGTTTTGGTTCCCATTAAACTCTTGCAGCTGGCATGTTAACTTACTTACCTTAGATACATACATACAGGATGTGGTGTAATTTTGAAATCATCTTTGCCTCTCATTTACTCGCTAATGAAATCCTTTGTTGTGAAATTAATATTTTTAGGTATATTTTAGCACAATTTGTCTTTTTGAAAAATAATTTAAACTAATTTAAATAGCAATTTATTTGTATTGAAAGCTGGGAATACAGGTTGATTTGCCATTTTGGATTCATAATGACATAGGTAATTTATTTCCCCAATTGGACCCGGGTGACCATTTTTTTTCCACACCAGACATCTAAGATACGAATAAAAATTTGCAAAACATGACTTGGCGTTAAAATATTTTTATTTTAAACATTTTATCTGCAGCACAAAAATGGTAACATACAATCGATAGCACACCTATTCAAGAATACTTTCTACTAAACAGATTGAAAAAATTCCTTGATTTGCAATCTTGCTACCGAAAAGAAGGGCGAATGTAGCATTTTCTTAAAATTAAAAAAAATGGCGAATAGCCTAAGAACTATGACACTTTTGCTAAATACAATTTTTGATTTTCTGAACCATGATGGTGTCTCCTATCCGTAGGTGCAAGGTTATCCATTAATTACTTCACTCCCTGTATACTTATGCTACTTTTATGCCAGAAAATTCGGAAAATATAAAGTCACTAAATGTGGATATAATATACAGCGTATAGCTATATAGCGAATTAGCTGATAGTGTAGTTCTACTTAGCCAGCCTCAACAGATTAGTATTGTAATCGGTCAGCCTTCGGATGGTTGACTGCGAGTGGCATTTACAACTGAACGGTACAGTGATTTAGAATCAATGACGTTAGAATATGCCTTTTAAGGTCCTTGTTGCTTGTTCTAGATTCTAAAACGACAATCATTGCATTGGCTTAAAAACTCTACACTTCACTTGGTAACTTCATGGTTTAACGTGAACACTGAGTGATTGTAAAATCAATTAACTGTGTCTAATCGAAACACAAGCAGCCTGTTTCTGTTCTCTTGAAACTGCACCATTCCCTCACACGAGATAAACTTTCAATGAGTTTAAACGAGACATAAACAAACTTTACGATTCGGGAGCGCGCAGCGGATATTGAAATTAAAACTGTCAATCAAATGCGTGTTTATTTATGGATTACATTGATCCTTCTTTTTTACCTGGTAGGTGCCTTTAAAGTACGAGAATGCGGTATGGCCTTAATGGCTCTAGCTCTGTCCATTGGGCGAAAAAATAACGAAATAGTACATGCAAACTAAAACTACCTTCTTGTGTGTTTCCAAACATTTCGTGCCAATTTCGTTTCGTGAGTTTCGAGATAGTAAAAGGAACGTCTCATGGTGAGCCTGCGAAATTTAACTACCAACTTGTAAACTGTTATCATACTTTTTACCGCTATTTTGATCGGGGTCAGCAAGTGTCGATACACTTCTGTCATTGAGTCGCGCGAACGTCCCCTGGTCTCGGCGATAGCTGCTTTCGATGTTATTTACAATAGTTGATAACATTTTTAATAATGAGTTACTATGCAGTAGGTACTTACCTCACATATAAGAGCTATAATTCTCAGCTGATTAGCCACAGCATCGACGTCAGCTCAATTACAGCCTTTCAGTATTTATATGAAACTCCATCGCATACTAATCTGCTTCGAACGGCATCACCTCGCCTATAGCTAGTGAACCCTTAGATCTAGAGCAATACAGGCCGTTCTGGCTCGTTTGTACCGAGTTGCTCAATGAGTGAATCTTTAGCGGTGACCTGCGAATTGAACCGCAAGATTATTATATGTTCTGTGCCGCAAGTTCAAGTTCAACTAGCTGTCACCGCGGCTACGTCGGGTCGTTCCTACACTTAATATGTCGGGTTGTCGCCGCGCCAAGGAGTAATATTATATGCACCGCGCTTACGTCTCGCCGTCGACGGCGATGTGCGTAGTGCTATATTATCTGGTGATGTCGTTACGATATGTTGCAGAAGGTATTTTCTTAAAAATAATACTGAACTGATCGAACTGAGGCGATGTGGATCCTATGAAGAGTTGGTATGTCTGCTGTGACGTTAACATGACGCGCGGAACGCCTGTGTTACCGGAGTTTGATAAAGCCTTCGCGCAGACGGCGCAACACCAACGACGCCTCGTCTGAGCAGCTCCTATTACGAGCTTGCGTTCGGTTGACGGCGAGTCGGTAACGCGAGGCGACGTCAATGTAGTCCCGAGCTTATAGAAGTACTGAGATAGAGAGAATTCAGTGGCGTAGACTTTAAAACGTAACTAATTAGCAACGTGTAGTAGCAACAAACGTGAGCATAGCTGAATCTAGAACTGTTGGATTGAATGTTGTCACAGGCTGGTGGTGGAATCAGCCTTCCTTGTCTGGCAACAAGCTGTAAGTAAATACGTGATAAAGAAATAATAGTATATCTATCGGCAACTTTAGCACTCTCCTAGGATATATTTCTACCATGACTGCATGATCTTCAACTCGGGATGAAAAGTTTTTGCACTCTTAGAAAAGTAAAAACATCGATCCACAATCGGTCGATGCATGATTTTGAATTGATGCAAAATTGTAATCTGCTGAAGCAGCTTTTTCTTCAACCAAGGATATTCTTTATCGAATTCCAGTTAATGCAGTAGATAGAGAATATTGGCATATAAATATTCGCTGGTACGCAAAGTTCGATAAAACCGCGCTACAAACTTCAGTGTTGTTACAGAGAACAATTTCAGCAAGCGATCGCTCTCAGCGCCCAATACAGGCCGTGAGTTATGATACAAGTTATGCTTCAACAAATTCCCCTCTGTGTCGCCTGGTCAGGGCTCTCCGCAGGTGGCAGGCTAGGTGGTAAGAAGAACCGCTGCTCTACTAACCTAGATCACATTGAATGATAAGGAAGCGACACAGCCACTTCGATGGCACATTGAATGCTAGGATAGTAACACGAGGCGTGGACCAATTTTTAGCTTGCCTCTGCAATTCACGAGACACCCGTAGTGGGGTATGAACGATTGTTGCATTCTTTGCTCAACTTACGTTCCGCAGTTTTTTTTTCTTTTCTTTTTTAGATCCTTATTTTTAAAAGAGGGCATACCACCCTCTTACATCCCGTTTTTAGAGGGCATGCCACCCTCTTACATCCTGTTTCTTAAAAGGACAATCCAAAGAAATAAGCACAGAATAAATAATAGTACTTAATTATATACTAGATACATTCCATTTATCAAATATTTAATCCATCAGACGAGAAAATTAAAAGCGTAATAGCTTTGATAAAGCTATATATCTAGCTATTAATGGATGCATTTTTAATTTTAAGCTACAGTTTTAATTTTGCAGCATTTTTAGAGTACTCGTGTCCGAGGAAAAAATACTCGCTTAACTCGTATAATGTCGGTTAATGACCATACGACTAGGCAAGCTTACCTAGTGGTAAGCACAATCCCTACTTCCATACTAATATTATAAATGTGAACGTGTTTTTGTTTGTTGCATCAAAGACGAAGAACGTCTTTGATGCAACAATAAACCAACGGAGCGACGTGGTTTTTTGCATGGTTTCAGCAAAAAAACCACGCATAATTGATAGCACATAACTGATCCTGGAAAAAGCTACGGTTCCAGTAATATTGTTCACGAAGTTAAACCGCGGGTCGCTAGTAAATAATATTTTGCGTTCCACTTGCGGTCGAACATCTCTACCAAAAAGCATACATACAATAAAGTTAGTGCACATTGCGAAAGCTGCACCTGCGAATTGAATGGCTTGCGTTTATATTAAAGTAACACGTTGAGTTGAGTGAGATGTGTGCTTTTTGATAGATGGCGTGGCCTCGCGGTGTAGCTGCACTATAGACTCCGTGAGCGCCGCCGCACCCACTGCCAGACTCAAGGTACTATATTAACCTGCCTGTCTAATAAGCAGTGGTGGTCTTAGGGCGGTGCGAGCGGCGCAACCGCACCGGGCGCCATCAAGCGAGGGACGCCTAAAACGTCTGACCACCGATCGAGTTGCAACGAAATAAAATCCAGCCGGTGAAGACGCGGCAGCGGTAGCGTGGGCCACGCGCGCGCAAGTGGCACTAGGAACGGGGTCGAAGGTTTGGTTTTGACTTTCGCGTCCGTTCGCCAAGGCGCCTACTTGAAACCTCGCACCACCCAAATATTTAGCTAGGACCGCCACTGCTAATAAGACAAGTGTAGTCCGCAAAGCAAAACTATAGAGCAGGTGTAGGCAACCTTTAAAAAGTCGTAGGCCCACAACAATTGTCATGACATGATGACTTCTCATCTCCCTAAGTTCCGGTTTTAACGGAATAACGGTTTTGTTTTTAATAATAACTCTAAGTTTCTACTGTGGTGATCCTTTTTCTTGAATTAGACTTTAATTGAAAGTATACACGGTCACTGCATTTAGCTGCTAAGTTTTGTGCCGGCTGGATCGAATGCCGCGGCAGGCCGCATCAAGCCAGTATTATGTTCCTTGATCAAGATCGTGAGCCGGAGATTGCATATTTATGTGCTGATTATAGACCGCCTTGAAGTTTTAATTTTCGCGTCATCTTATATTTTAACAGTAAGAGTTCTGTGAATAGGGAATATATTCATTACCTTTTTGCAATGCTATTGAAAAAAAAAGCTACAATAGATTTTGCCCGCGGCATCATCCGTTCGGTGAACATAACAGAGCCTATACAGTTGTAGTGTACATATTCATATTTTTTCTTTGCTACTAACTGTACAAAGACACTAAAAATAATCGAAAATAAATTAAAACACGTACATATAGTTCATAATAATGTCTTTCCAACCAATTGCAAACAAAAATAGGTCAACTTTTTTCGATACAAGCGTCTCCACTGTCTACGTCCCACGATTTACAAGAACAATAAAGTTTTCTAGGACAAAAAGTGTGCTACTTCATAAAGATTTTCATGCAAATCCGAAACAAAAATGTTTCTTCCCGTTTATGATGAAAATCTCTTTACACATATTATGTACTTTTAATTTTATACCTACACATCAGTAATTTGAGCAGCATCTGGTTAGTGCTGAAGTCTATTGGAGCTGTGAGGCTCTCTCTACCTCGAAGGTGTTTGTTTGTCTAGCTCCCTTGTTTCACGGTCCCTTAGCGGGAATCAAAGCGTGGAGTGATGCGATTGGGTCCGATTTATGTGCGTAGTTTGTTGCTACGAGCCGCAGCGAGCTCACCTTCGCTCTGTAAATGGAGTCTTTCCGTGGATTGCACGCACTCGGGATTGCCGGCAATGGGCGCGGAACGTATTGCCGCCGTCATCCGCGCCAGGAGGCCGCTAGGGATGGAACCTTTTGATACGCCACCTCTTTGACGACGAATGAAATGATACGCCAATATGCAACACAATAAAATTAAAGTTTTTTTCTGCATTCGTGACTAATATGATATTTTTTTAAAGTTCCATAAGTGTACCAACTTTTTTTGTTGAAATAATGTTCGGTTCGATGTATTAAATACATAACCGAGCATGTTACACACATCTTTTTCGTAAATACTATGTAAAATATAAAGTAAAGGCGGCTTGAATATTCAAATTATTCTTTCGGAGGAAGCTGTACAGAGATATTGTCGTTCTTTCATAATAAAGTTTCGAAATTCGAGAATGCCGATGTGAAATGTAAAGAAGTCCAAGTTAATGTTATTAAAAGTTATGTAAACACGTCTCACGAGTCGTTGCGGATGATGTTTGAAGTTTAAAATATTGAAGCGGTCTGTAGAGATTTCAATTGCGTGTCGGTAATAGAACACAGCGTTGGCCTTTTGATTTTGAGTAAAAAGCCTTTTGGTCAATCAAATGATTCTGACAACAACTTTTTATTATCTTTTATGGATGGTTTTTGAAATCCAATTAAAATTGAGGAGTTTCACCAACATTTATGTAAGAACATAAACCTAGCAAACGCTTTCGTTTTGTCACTGGCTTGTCCTTTTATACATTTTTTCGGTTTATTAACTAAACAAAACACATGCAAACTAACAAACTACCAAAACTAATTAGCCTACTACTCAAAACGAATATTTGGATTACCCAAAACCCGTTGAAGGTCTAAAGATAGTCCAATAGCAGGTGCTGGTAGTGGGGCTTGAGCATTTTGACTCGAGATTATTTATAGAGTCAATGGTCCCTGGGTAATTCAACTGTACGTTGTGTGATGTATACTTAACTCGGTTATATCGGGTTATTCATATTTTCATATTCTAAGGAAGCAATATTTTTGTACGCCAACAAGCAATGGATCTTTGTTTTGGTGTAGCACAACACTAGCCAATAAAATAAGATTGTCGGTAGCGGGTAGACACGAGGCCCAGGTGATACATGTGGGCCAAACTTTATAGCTCGGGTGAGGTTTGCCGCCCTTTAATATTTAATATTGAAAAAAATATACTTATAGCGAGCTATCCATCGAGTGTAGATCGAACTTGTTTATAGCTCGCGTTCAGCGACCGAGTCACGTTCGGCTAATATAGGTACTTCCAATTCCACATTCGGATGTAGAAAGTTAATGTGATTGGCGCAAGCAGTTCATTTTTGGTATGCTTTGATCATTGCCAGATGACTCATAGGTTTTCAAACGTTTTTTGGTTGAAAACCGGTATGGCTACAGTTACCTGGCATCAGTGGTTTTCAGGTCGCCTTAAAACTTAGTCACTAATAGACGCTAGCCAGCCTATAGTGAATAACAAGATACATACTATCAGTAGAACATGTAATGAATTTATCAAATAATTATATGTAGGTAAGTATATCGTTTGTTTTAAGTACTCATGCGTAAAAACCCTATATCAGATAAGTATGAGTTCCTAATGATTTGATAATCTGGATGAATATTAATTTTCGACGCCTGATTTTTAAAGTTTTATCTGATTTCTTTACATCTTTTACGTTTAGTATCAATATACTTAATGAGACATGATCAAAGCCATGTAAAATAATATAAAACGCAAACAATTATTTCGGCTAATAAATTACATTTGTTTATACTAGTCTCTGATTTAATGACACAAGTACAATTAATTAAAAAAAAAAAAAAACAGTTTGTCGTTCGTATAAAAAAAGTTCTTTAGAATTTAGGCGCGTAACATCTAACTTAAAATATTTTTTATTTTGATATTTTGCAGAAAATATTTTAGACCAATAGTAATATTAATATGCCGCCAGCATTCTGGGGACCTTTCCCTCCACTAATGGTCTTTTAGTTTAGTTTAATTTTTATAGTTATTTTAGGTTTTAGTTTTTAGTTAGTATTTTTAAGTTTTCTTTAATTGTCTGTTTTTTAAGTTGTACATAATAAAGTAAATTAATATAGTAATACGTAGCCTTGTGATATACATCCAATGAAGAAAATAGATGTAAACCGACAAAGCTATCGATCTATTTCCCTGCAGTTATGTAGCCAACGTCGTCTTTTTTCCGCTTTTAAAAAGGGCAGTGCATGTGCCTCAAAGCAACCGTGCAAGTATGCAGAGTTTCGCCCTCGGCCAGCAACGTACTTAGCTATGCCATCTTGAATTATCTTATGACACAATCGATATTAATACTTTACGACTTCTTTCATATTTCGCCTACATCCGTCGTTCGAACGCGCCTCCGACTCGTCCAAATGACCAATTCAAGCCACCGAGTGAGGTGGAACTGGGAGCTGTACGAAACTCTGCTGAGAGAGCTCTCAATCTCAAAGCGTTCTTTTTTCAATCTTGGCTAGTAGTATTAAGACGGGGCTATATACCTACTACAGAAAGCAAGATAAAGTTTATTATAAGACTAATAGAAAAGGATGCGGTAGCATAGTACCCCAGGTCCTTGCCGCATGCGCCTAATAAATTCATACTTTTCCAAGTTAAGTTTACCCAACACATTACAACATAGGATTCCTCCCTGCGGACTCGTAAATAAAACATTTGCATGTCTATGGAGTCGGCTTGTTATCTGAATGCGTAGACGTAATATTTCATACTTCGATATCTAAATGCAGCGTCTCGCGGCCCGCCTCCCGAAATCTAACCAAACTTCGGCGGAATATACTGAAAGCTTTCGTCTCGGATCGCTTTGCCTTCTGAAAACGTAATGTTTTCCTCGAAAAAGGTGATAAATAACGAAGTCGGTTAAACCGAATGTGTAATTTGAGGCATTGATAATGCAGTGCGCATTACTGGCGCGAAGGGCCCGCAGTCTGCAGCACGCGGTGGCCGCAAGCTCGAACAACGGCGGCTGCGGCCCGCACAATGTGCACTGAATAAAACACTACTCTAGCTTGGGTCCTTTATTGCGGACGATTGGCCACCTACCGTCCGTTTTCGACTCTCGATCGACAAAAAATGTAAACTCAATGAGGCAACTTTTTACCTAGATAACGGAGTTCTGAGGTAACAAACATTTAAAAAAAACAGTCGACTTGAGATCCTCCTCTTTTTTTGGAAGTCGGTTAAAAAGGCTTGCGTTGTGCCCACCGCCGACACACAACGAGTCACGGCTGCGTACCGTTAATAATTAAGAGCACTTTTCCACGCGCGACGACGCCTATCCCGCGGGCTCGCCGGTGATAGCGACGCACAGCGGTGGGGAACGATAATTGTTTTCCCGAGAAAATATGAACGGAAAAAGCGGCAAAATATTTTATCCTTATAAAAACTGAAAAATAAGAGGTTACTGTCACTATTTACCGTTAAAAATAAAACTACTGGTTTTCTTGGAACTGCCTTTTTCTTGCCTGTTCAAAAATGTATGAGTTTGGGCCAATGCTAGGAATTGATAGGGATTGCCCGCACCGGTGACCAAAACCGAAGATTGAACGCACTTTTGTTAGCCGAAAACAATGCTGTCCAAATAAAACTGACACAAAATGCCTGAGTTTCAGTGTGCGTTGATACAATATATAAAAAAAAAACGAAGAAATAAAACTTTCGCCGGTGTAGATACGAGGTGCCTACACTGTGTAGAATATAGCTACTTAGTTGATTGATTCAGGCATTACTTTGCGGAAGTTCATTTTTAGTTTATTTTTTCAGTTCTCAAGTTTTTTTTTTCAGTTTAGTTTACTTAGATTAGATATCTTACAAAAAGATAAATAAATTGATCCCTTGTTTTTATTGCACTAGACGCGGTATTGTAGCGGAAAGAAACTACAGATTGGTTATTATAAACTCATTTTGAATACCTAATTCATAATTACTATTTTAGCACGTCGTATTGACTAATAAATAGTGCATTTGTGAAAAGTAATTCAGTTAGTTAAGTACGTGATATGAACCATGCGCTTACGTAAGAAATATACCATTTTCAAAACTGATTATTTTGTAATTAAAAATTTTGCGTTCTGTTTGGATTTTCAATGTCCAATTAAATGTATACGAGACTCAACTAATCGTGAATATTCTTTAGACGCTTTACTAAATCCAACAATAAGTCCAATCCAATAAATACTACTACAGGACATGGGCCTCTCGCCTAAGAACACTCTTCAGTATCATTCAAAGACTTTGCAAATCGATGGTTCCATTCGTCATTTTCCTCCCATTCTCCTTTCTTTTGTACTAAATAGATGTGAGGTTAACCTTCCAAATTAATATATAGGAGTAAAAAGGCCTCATAGGTACTCGTATGTCGGATGATTTTTAGTTGTAGAGTACACGGCTATGAATATGAAATATTATTGCGCGAAACATGCGCGTTCGCGAGCAGGTGAATATCTCAGCCACGCAGCGGTGATTCCGTCTAACAGTAAGAGCAAGCTGGATAAATTGACATCAAAAACTTCCAAGCTGAATCAGCAGAAGTTCTCCATACACATTCTTATTTCTAGAAACAGGATTCCTCGATTCAGGCTTTGCCTAGTGAGGAAACTGATGATAATGTACATCTGAAATTTACAAATACTTCTCTGCAAGTTATGTACTCAACACTTACCTGACACTTGACATGACATAGAAAAATTCACTTTAAATGTTATATTTCAACAGAATATTATTGTATACCCTCAGTCTAAAATAATTTATTGTATAAAACCTAATCACTCTTAACCACATACCTTTGGAAGAAGCTGCCTTTTGCAACACAGTTTCTAACTAACGCAAAAGGCAGAGCTATCACTTGCATTTTAACCTTAGTTTTATGTTTTTGAAATAAATTATGTTTATGTTTATGTTAATTATTAGATTTATGTGCAAAATAATCCTGCACTTTATTTTGGTTTATTCATATTCATATTTATTTCAGCATTCCACAATGTATGTTGGTACTTAGTAGATTTACATTTTGGTCACAATCGGGTACCAGCTAAAGAAGTAGAAGAGAAGAGAGAGGGACAGCAGTAACCATAATCTTTAGTTATGTAACAGTATTAAATGTTTTTATCTGTTAGATACTCATCTATAGAGTAATATACTTTATTTATTAAAAATTGTTTCAGCAATTTAAAAAAATGTTTTTCTCGCGATTCGTGTTTTATTGAGTTCGGTAATTTGTTATATATTTTGATGCCCGTTTACTTTGATTTTGCGAGGTTTTCTAACAGTCCATACTGCTTGTGGATCATAAGGAGCGCGTAAGGCGAGGGTTCCCATACATCCTACGGCACGCATTTCCCTACTAAGTTAACGTAAGCCTCTCTTGACAAATGCTTAAGATGAACGGTTATTTTGCACTCTGTTTATGTTTTTTTTTATACTAAAAATATGTTCTTTCTCGTAGGAGGGCTTCAAGAGAGATAAAAATACGGTCTCGACGAAGATAACGACAGCTACCGACCTCGTCTTGATATTATACGTACCATTTTTCATTTTAACTACTCAACTTTAAATAAGATTTTAACCCCCGAATACTGAAACGTTCGTTAACTTTGACAACAGATTAATTCTAATACTGCCTTTGTCTGACACTTTGCAAATGACAAAGGCAGCAATAGACTTAATCTGTCGTCAAAGTTAACAAGCGTTTCAGTATTCGGGGGTAAGCTACTAGTAGTAGACTACTAGTAGTAGACTACTAGTAGTAGACTACTAGTAGTAGACTACTAGTAGACTATCGAATCCATTGATGCAGTAGGTCCGAGGTAGAGATGTTCCTATTATCACACTAATATTACAAATGCGAAAGTTTGTGTGTAAGTATGTAAGTATATTTGTTTCCGTTCAACTCTATACCAGCTGATCGGATTTGAATTAAATTTGGTGTGGAAGTAGCTTACACCCTGGATTAACACATAACGCATTGTCATAAGTAGCTATCAAGTAGAATAACATAATTCTGTAAGAAAAAAGTATTAAAAACGAGTATTATTATTAATAAAATAAAATACCCAACTGCAAAATGTAACTTCACTTAGGACGTAAAGAGGAATCCAACGACATCTCACTCATCAAAATCGTTCAAGCCGCTTAGGCTACAGAAGGTTATATAGGAACACACAACATATTTACATAATTACAAACACCCCAAAAACGTTACCATCCTTCTTGAGCAGTCGGGCAAAATGCTATCCGTTCCTCCGCCTGGTTATAAACCAAGATTATTTTTTGCAACTACAACCAGCCTAATCAATGGCGCAGGTAAGCGCAAATAATATTAACCTAATCAACTTTGAAGAATTTAATTTTAAAACGATGCTCGGAAAACGGATTGCTCTAGCTCGGCGGTCGCGTCGTACGACCCGTTTGATTGATCGGATACCCTTCTGCGCAATAAATAATAAATAGTTTGTCCGTACCGGTTAGTCGCGAGAAATGATATATTAATAGTGAGGAAGATGCATCGCCGGTCGCCGGGGGCAGGTTATGGTCGCACGTGCCACGCCGGCGAAGTCCATTCACTCCGCGCCAAGCTTATAATGACCGCTCTGAACTGTGCTAAGCGCTGCACCCCACTTTATTTATTTATTTAAGACTCTTTATTTTCGGGTAGACGACACATGTATTTATCAACTGAAGCGGAGCAGAAAAAAACTACGCTCAACAGGTGACCCAAATTATTTTGATCGCAGTTTTTGTATGCAAAAAACTTCGCTTGGGTATAACAGACACCGTATGTGCTTACCCCTGGACGTCTTCTTAGGTAAGGTCATTGCGATGCCGTCTCGCACCAGCCGGCGTGCTTTGTGACTATGTTCATACCGTCTACAAAGTTTGTCCTGTACTTTATTTACCATGCCCCAGCGGATAACTCATGGATAACGTCAAAAACTCGTTTCATTCATACACCTAGACTAGAATTTCGTTCACCATATTTTTTCAGAGCGACAATAGAAGAGTTATGGAATTGTTGTTATGTGTTGTTGAGTCGCTATTGTTTTTCTAAAAATTATATATAACCTTCCGTGAAAAATTATCTAACTTATGGTGAAAGCCGCATCAAAATGTTGCCTGGTTAAGGAGGAGTCATCAGTTAGAGTTATACAGACAGACGGACAGACGCGGAAAGCGACTTTATTTTATTACTTGTTATAGATGTTCAGATATTCGTTGAACGTTACTATCATTGTAAGTATATCAGTGAATATCGACACCATATTCGAGAAAAGTACATAAGGTCCGCCCGTCCGTCGACGACTTTTTACCCTTCTGCACAAGAAGAAGGAAGGTTGTGGGTGGATGTAATGTTAATTAATTTTTTGTCATGATTCTTATTCCCGTGTCGCTGTATTAAACAACTATGTGCTCTATTAATATATTATATATTAATAATATATTATTAATATATTTAGGAAGACTTTGAGGTCTCTGACTAACTGATCATGATGATAATTCATATTATGACTTTTAAATTAAATTTTTTGACTTTTATGTAATGACTTGATTCTATTTATAATTATAGTATCTCGCTCTTTATTATTGCATGCTGTCTTCACCTGTAAGTATTCTGACATTTAGTTCTTTTTTATTTGTGTACATTTTTGACATTTTATTGGTGTGCACAGTGTAGGTGAACCTAAATAAATAAATTATATACTATATTCTCTATCAAATACTGTATACTCTAATTTAATAGCGAATAGTTACTGCGTTGCAAAGTTACTTTCCTTTTATGTAACATATCTTTATAGTATTCAAACATAATTTATTCAGGCTAATTACATATTTGCACTTAAATAATTAACTGTATTTTTTAAAACTTTTTATCTACTAATAAAAATAGTAGATATTAAAAAAAAAAAAAACAATTAATTATTTAGCAACCATTTACCACCGAAGGTACTCGAGATACATTCGCTTCTATATTGTTCAGAAAATGTTTGTTATGCAACTGCATCCTGTTTGTGTTTGCTGAAATTTTTAATTGCAATTCTCTTTGCTGGTCTGTTTTTGACTTCAATTCCCCATTCGAGGTTCCGCTGGTTTCCAAATTAAGCTGCAGGCTTTATGTAGTAGAAAAACAGTTTGTGAATATTTTATCATGTGTACAATGTGACGTACATTTTGAATTTCGATAACGTCTGAAAATGCTTTATAAAAATATGGAGAGAAAAACTGCGGGTAGTTGGAAGCGCGTGTGTTCTATTCAATAGCAAGAAGTGCTCCTTCGGATACACGCGCTACTTTCCCCGGCCGCCCGGACGTCTGTCGAGCTATGAGCATCTTCAAAGCTTTGTCGAGTCTCCCCCGTAATTCTGTTACTGAGTAAATATGGCGATGAAATAGCTATACCGGCCGCCGGACAGACCAGCCAATAAAATCATTTCGCCGAGTTTTTAAAGATTATGTAGTTTCGCGTTTATAAAAGCTATTACATTACAATATTAAAATGAGCGCAAATTACGTTTTTCATAAATGTGCAATATGATACGACGTTATGTTTCATTTAATTATTTTTATGAATTTAGACTATTTTCCTCTACCAATTAACTGAATAATGATGATGAAAACACAATGATGATTATAACTAAGCCTTATCTTATAATAATAATTATTCGATTCACCGAGCGAAGCGAACGAAAGGTCTCTATTTTAACTGGCAAAACTTGCTTTAATCTGTCCATATGTTGGTACTCGCATTTAGGTCGTATATTTTTCATCCAATCTTGACGAAACTTGCTATGCAGTTGGCGATTTTTGATTGGTGGGGTATTTCTCCCAAAAAGGGGGAATGGGGGAAATACCCCACCAATCAAAACATCGCCGACGACTAAAAATTTTTATGAAATTGTAGAATTGCGATTGTGCAAAATAGTTTGCGCTCGCGAGGTTTACTCTTCGCAGAACTACTAGTTATTATCGTGTGACGGAATACGAGAATTGGGGTTTACACATAGATCTCATTAAAATTTCTCCTATACAGGATGGACCAAACCAAAGTCCCTGGAGATTAAGTACCCTAAATATCGAAGGTAGCAAATAAAATTAACTGCATTCAAAGATTTTAATAAAGTCACTTGCCAGAGCCGGGAATCGCACTAATAGAAGTTAATAAATGTTTTTCTTTGCTATTGCATTTCAAGGGCTTCCTCAAACTTAAGATGCCGTCTTTATTGGAGATTGAAAATATTAAAAAAGTGGTGTACAAATACAGGTAGTTTATTTTCTACATTTGGCGGGTTCGATTCCCGGCTCTGGTACTTTAAAAAAATATTTGAAGGCAGTTTTTTTTTTTAAACCTATTAAAATGTTTAACTAAACCTAAGTATCTATACCAAAAAAAATGTTAATTTGCTTTTTAATAATTAAGTGGACGCGTTTACCACAAACTACACATTTATTTGCCCGATTCTCTTTTGTGTTATATTATAGGATACTAAACTCAAATAGCCTCTTTGTAGAGCAGAATTCTTCCTTAGATTTCTTCTAGGTCTTTGCTCTTAGGTTCTAACTCTAATCTATGTTAGAATGATAGAAAACGTTTCCAATTCAATTTAAAATTCATTTTACGGTTGTCGCCGTCGTCGGCGTCGTCGCGCTGCGAAATACAGGTTAGGGTGTCCTGATGACTTGAAGATTCTCTCTCTACACATGGCTAGAGTTCTTATATTACATTCGCAAGCTTCTAATGCGCTTTTACGTATGATATTTTAGTATTTTATTCATTCATTAGTTAACAGCCTGGGATTAACTTCGCGCTTCAGAGCGGGCTCTACTAGAAACAATTTTGACACAATTTTCATCACGTTTTTGGTTTTTTATATTTTGGCTCTACACATAATGTACTTAACCAGTGTCAAGTTTTGTAATATTTCAACTGAATTAAAACATTTAACAATTGAAAGTAACTTACGGTCAAGTTCAAGTCATGCCCCAGTAAAGTGGTGGAAACTTTCCAAGGTATTTCTTTGGAGAGAGGCATTCTTTCGTAGTTTTATCTTCTTCTAGAATAATTGTAGGGAAAATCTGAGAGTGAGAATGGTACATGAGCGTACGAACAGTTGCTTAGAGCGTTATTTCGTGTATGGACGCGCTCTTTTCTCTAAGCGGTCTCTTCAAAGCGTTATTGTGTTCTATAGCGACATGACCGATTATTCATTCTTGCAAGTTGGTATTATTTTAGTGTAAATGATAAAAAACGATCTATCGTTTACATCTAAAAAGTAAAAAATTACGACGCTCTGTGCTTTTGTTCTAGCTCTAGCTCTATGTTCGTTTGGTCTAGAGACACCTTTACACTAACATTAGTATATTATTAAATACCTACAACATTGCGCATATGAATAACATAGCACAGTCCGTTAGAGGACAACATTTCTTCTTTTTAACTACGAAAAACTGAGGTGGTTTTGACATATTTTATTGTAATTAAACGGAAATAAACATTTTAATTTGAGTCGGTTATTCCGACTATAGTTTCTATCGCATCCGGTGATCCTTCGAGGTCTGGCGTGTTTGGGCGAATCGCTGTATACTTCGAGCGTTCGAGGTCGGATCAGAGGCGCTCCGCGTCACATCATAACCTTGCAAACAAGGTGTCATGGCTATAAATATTAAATTCAAGTATTCTGCGAGTTTGGCCACCGCATCTGGCTCTCACTAACCGGGCCGTTAAAAATTCAGAGGCACGTTATCGCTGCGCAGCCTTGTCCTGAGCCAGCATGCGATCGGAATATACGAATCAAGCTCCTCCTTCGGGTACAGAATACAGGGTAGAGGTGAACGCTTACTTGTCGGAAGTGCCTCCACAGCCGTAGCCGGCAACTCGAAGCGATAAAAAGTAATTCCCGAGTCGGTCAACTATTTATTTATTTATGCTTAACTACACATACAATAATTAGTGACTTAAACTTAAGACTAATTATAAAGTATATGGGTACCCTAGCACAGTAGGGCATTGCAAAACAAAGGCAAAGAATTGCCAGACAGCGTAAATTATAAATAGACTAATTATGCTTTTAAATACTTACCTACTTACTATTACACAGATTAAGCTATTATTTTGTTTTAACTGTTCTGGTATGATAAAACTGACTCAAATAATACGTTGGTCTTACCTCCGGCAACCGTTCCATTATCTCATCGTTGCTGGCTACAGCAGTGCTAACACAGCCTTACGAGTACTTGTCTGCACCTCGTGCGCCGTGTGCGCCGCTCCGCATTCAATGGAATTCTACTAACTACTTATTAAGCTGTGATAAATGACCATAGAATAGTAAGTAGTTACAATGAATTCCGGTGAATCCAGCGCGTGCGGTGCGGACAAGTGAGCGTTCATCTTTACACAGAACGGTGACACTAAGCCGAAAGGAGCTCATTGTACTTATCATTGTGAGCAACTTTTACTATGGGACTAGCGCTGAAGTTGCGAAAAATCATTAGAAAAAAACATACACACGCAACAACATTTTATGGTATAGCTGTTTTTCTTTTTCATGCTTGTTTGAAGATGATTTGTTCATAATGATATCTGGGGTACAATCAGCACTTTTCGGCTAAGCGGGTACGGATAATTCGACTAGGACAATATTGTTTTTATGTTAGTGAATGAGGAGATGAGGTCGCCTTGCCTGATGGTATATGAATAGAGTCCTCAAAGGAGTCAATAGGGCTCTCTTGCAGAATTCGCCTGGGGAAGTACCACACCTTTGCCATTTATTCAAACGCCAAGCAGTAGTGTGCAAACATTACTGTGTTCCGGATTGAAGGGCTATGATTCCAGCGCAATTACTGGGCATACAGAGATTTTACATCTAACATCTCAGGGTGACGAGCGCAGTGCATTGCCGCGCATAGTTTTTAGTTTTTTGTTTAGTTTTAGTTATGGGCAAGCGTGACGCTTAACTTCAGGTGAGCGACTTGCTCATCTCGTCACCAAGTTAAAAAAAAGTTTGGTATTGGAGGTGTCCATAGGCGGCGGTGATAACTTACCATCAGGAGGCCGTCGCTAGTTTGCCAAATATAACATTAAAAAAAAAAAAGTGGTAGCATAACATTTTCGCGCTTGACCTAACTGTTAAGTGCTACCCAGAAAAAAATCAACTTCAATCGTTCAAAACCCTGCTCACATTTTAGTATCGCTCACATGGATAAGTACCTAAGTAGGTACTTATTTTATTTTAAAACTGTATCTTACACAAAAACACTAGAGAATTGTTGTACATTTTTTTTTGACGGATAAAATGTCTTTTTATATATTATTGTATGAAGATAGACTTCCACAAAATAAGGCTGATTCAGTCAACTATACCATTCATTTACCCCCGAATACTGTAACGTTTGTTAACTTTGAGGACAGATTAAGTTTATAGCTGTCTTTGTCATTTGCTTAGTGTCAGACAAAAGCAGTATTAGAATTAATCTGTTGTCAAAGGTAATGAACGTTTCAGTATTCGGGGGTTAGTCTGTCAAATAAAATTAATGAGTAAATTAAATGAAGCAGCTTCACCCCCGAATACTGAAACGCTTGTTAACTTTGACAACAGATTAATTGTAATGCTGCCTTTGTCTGGCACTAAGCAAATGACAAAGACAGCAGCAGACTTAATTTGTCGTCAAAGTTAACAAACGTTTCAGTATTCGGGGGTTAATCACTTGCATGATCATGATTTAATATCTACCACAGTATGCATGATTTAATACCCTTTGGAAAAGGTTTTTAAACTATTACGTACTTGACCTGTGAGTACGCAGAAATACTTACTTAATTTCTACACTTTTTTACATCTCGCGGTTCTAGTGCCTCTTGACCCACTTATTATTTACCTTCTTGCATCAGATCTCATCACGCTCGTTAAAATATACCAACGAGTCCTGTACCTACCAACTAACAACATAATACATACATATACAATGTATGTATTCGATTTCCATGTTGACATTTATTTTGTAGTTATATTTTTCAATTAATTAACGTATTGGACCAATTTTATTATATTTGACATGTCAAATTTATATTATGAAGAATTTAATTTATAATAATTTTAAGTTAGTATGACTAGAATTTGAAGGATTTTGCTGACAACGCCCTTGGCGTTGCTGTAAGCATTGAATAATAAATAAAATACCTGCTAAAAGTAGTCAAGTTGGTAATCTAGGTTATGAAGTACCTAACCATGAAACTACATTTCTTTTAAGTTACTTCAACCATGAGTTGAGTGGAATCGATTATTCTGATAGTTTCGTATTTAGAGGTACTATAAGCGTGCTTAAATAGTCATTGTTGACCTCCTTTATTGAGTTTGATAGACAACTAGTGCCGTTATTCTGTTCAAATTGATCTAGGAAGACGGACGGAACACGTATGTTTTTGCTAAGGTATAGATATAGGTACTTTCTCTTTACTCGTAGCTAGGCGAATCGGCTTACTCCAGAAAACCCCTTAGACAATCCACTGCGAAGAGGATTTTTGGAATTTTTGACCGAAAACCCGCTTACCAGAGCATGAGAAGTGAAGGGGATTATTGGCCAAAAAAATCCAGAAATCCCCTGAGCCATCCTTAGACAATCCCCTGCGAAGAGGATTTTTTGTCCAAAAATCCCCTTACCATCAGAGCATGAGAGGTGAAGTGGATTATTGGCCAAAAAATCCAGTAATCCCCTGAACCATTTATTTTCGGAAGGGGTTTCGCTCGCGCCGATTGCTTCAACTAACTTGTATGGACGTGTGCAAATTGGCGCGGGAGTCGCAGTTGTGTGGGAGGCTAAGCGAGCGAGCTAATCGCGCTACGAGCGGATCGCTCGACCGTCTCTGTTTGACAGAACCTTAAATTGTCATGCTGCTGGCTCGATATTTGGCTACCGAGCCTATAAATAGATCGCAAAGGGCTGCGAAATGCTACTACAGAAAATATAATGACGCTGACGCTGAGATTTAAAGTGCATTTATATGTATCGAATACTACGCAAATTTCAAATTCGGAATAGGAATTTGTATCAAATTCGATACGTATTTACGCACGTACATATTCTTACTTTTAGCGTACCTATAGAATGCACCAACGCAGTTATAATTATGTGCGTGCGGACGAATGTAGATACATGCCGCGACTATACATCGCGCGGAATAGATCGCTTTAAGCTATAAGGCCGCCAATTGTTACACTAGTTTAAATAGTTTTTTGTTCTTTGTATTATCATTTCTGAAGTCATCGACATGGTACAAACTTATTTATTTTCCACGTATGTATTTTAAAACTTATGTATTTTGATATGTACCCGCTCTAAGTATTAGTATTAGCAAGCCAGTCAGTCATATCTGTCGCAGAACCGATTTCCGCTGGATATAGACGTGTTCTAGAGTGGAGACCACGGCAAACGTACCGTACTCGTATACCGTATACGGCAAACGTACCGTACTCGTATACCATATACAGTATACGAGTTTCAGTAACGTATACGTAGGACAGCTGGCAGTGGTTGTAATCGAAAAGCCGAAGGATTAGAGGCGTGTCTTGGGAGAGGTTATGTCCAGCAGTGGACTATGATAGACTGATGATGATGATCATTGTATCATATCTGGTGTGAATAATAAAGAATTATCTATCTGTCTATGGTCACTAATATGTAATCAGAGATGTATGTTGCTGGTCGTCAGCTGCTGACGGTACACGACCGATTCAGCCGTACCTCTAGTTCAAGTTAGAAATGTCACCGTCCTTCGAGATACCGTCTGGCGTTAAATGTCTAGAAAAAGTATATAGTACGTATTTTTTGAGATGTGACGAAGTCTGCCTTGATATTTTATTAAATGCGGGGAGGCGGTGGTGGCAAGGGGTGTGAAAAATTCAGCACCGAGCACGGCTACGATCCTTCGAGATGCGGTATATTCTGCCTTTAATATTTATTTTTATGTCACAACCCACTTATACATTTACGGGTATATAGCCTTTCAAATCTAAGTCTATCTAATATATCTTATCTATCTATGGTTTTTTACGAGTTTGTGGTCATAAAGGTGGGTCAGAGACCTCAGAGATGACCGGTAACCTGATGATGGGAAAAACATTCTAGACTACATCATCGACATCTATTTTACTAGTTCGCTGGACTGGCTAGAACTAAACATTAGTTCCGGGTACAGAGATGACGTTGATTGATACTCAGATAAATTAGTTGGTAAGATTTCATAAGACGTTCAAAACAAAACGACGGCCATATGACGATTGACGACATGTATGTATCATTTTTAGTAGGTACCAAGTAAACTCATAGAGGCGCTGCAAATCGGCACAAAGAACATGTTTTTTTTTATTATCTGTCAGAAATAAAGCCAAGATCTCTTAATTTTCATGAACTAGAAAATATAAATACGATTATGATTTATATACTGCTTTTTTTTCGTGCCATTTATTCGCCGCCGACTGACGACGTGCCTAATGGATATGGAATTTCAAGTATTTTTGGTATGTGAGTATGAAAGTGTGTGAGAATACAAGAGAGTGAGGTCTGAGGTGTTATTGGATTCCTCTTTATGGCTATAGTGACATTTTACAGTCGGTTATTTTGTTATTCTTTTAATATTATTACTTGGGTGGGTGACACGCAGCCGTTGTCGTCGCGTGCCAGCCTCTGCAACACGCAGGGAGAGACGGTTTATTGCTTAGTTATTTTTTACCGACTTCCAAAAAAAAAGGAGGAGGTTCTTAAGTCTACTGCTTTTTTTAAAATGTTTGTTACCTCAGAACTCCATTATTTTTAAACCGATATGGAAAATTCTTATTTTATTCGTAAGAACTATTACTAAGCATAGCCCGCGCCTTTAGTCTATCCGGCGGCCTGACTTGCCCACTTCGTTTTCGTGGGCCTACAAAAAAGTAGTAAAAACGATAGAGTCAAACACACTTGTTTGTTAGTGTTGGAACGGAACGGCTTAAGCATAATGATACTACGTAGTACGCGTTGTAAGCCCAGTAAAAATAAACTAGACTAGGAGATTGCTTTCCCTTGATTTGATTTCCATTTATTTGTATCTCTGCATCAAATTATGATATGCCAGGAATTGATTGTCGGGGACATGATTTGGCCTGAATTCTGTGTTTGCGATAAACGTGAAAACAATGCTGATAGTAAGCTTTGTCAATTAGCCTCAGCAATTAGCATGCATCTCTTTATTTATCTAGCCACTAAAAAGGCTTCTTTGCGCCGAGTTTTCCTCTGCACTAGGAAGCGACTGTGAATAAAACTGATCGTCCGATCGGACTCGTCTCAGAGGACCTGTTTGTCCGGATCGGGCACTTTCACCGCCGCGGGACTAGGAACCACAAGTCAGAGATAGACGTCGCTTTACGCATCGTGAGATAAATACCTCGGTTTTGCAGTTTTTCGCATTAATTGATATAAAACAGTATTTAACCATCCTTATAATATTTTAAATACTTCTTTTCACAATGTTTTACTCGCTTTACTTCTCGTTTTACTCTCGCATTTATTTTAGCCGTCTTGTGATTGTGGACTAGTTATGTAATTAGCTACATTTTGGTGTGTAAAGAAAAAAAAAACAATACAATATAACTTTATTAGACACCGAAAATCCAATTAAAGTTAAAGTCACAAGTTAAACTAAACAATAATAAAATATCTAGCAGTACTTATACTAGGTAACATACGATGCCGATTGCAAAACCATATCGAAATATTACATTCCAGTACATTATTTTTACTTTTAAAACTCTTTAAACTATGAGATTTATTAATGTATTATTTTAATAAAATACACAAAATAAACTTGACTATCATTTGACCTAATGACATCACCTAGTAGGCAAACCAAAACAAAATTTGTCAATGCTAAATCAACGGCATAGCAGCCAATCCAGGGGCAGCCATAATAACCTTTTTCAAAGTCAAGAGTTCTCTACTATAGCGGATGTGCCACAAAGCTTGCCAGCCAAGCCAGTACGTTAGCAGTCAAAAACTGTCAAATGTTTTTGAAGTGTTAAGAAATCACCAGTGAAATGGGTGAAGGCGACGCCATATTGTGCCTTCAAAGTGCCGCAAATGACTAGACTTGTAACAGGTCCTCTTTTTTCTTTAGTCAATGTTCAAAGTCAATAAAATGTGTCAAAAGATCTGTGAATTCATTTTTGTTTTACATGGCCTGGGCAAACGTATTCAGCCAACTTTATAACTTCATCGCTATATTAAAAAAAAAAACCATTAAAAATCAACTACTTACCGCATAGAAAGCCAAAACATTCAAACTTATTTATAAGAATAATTCTGTGCATTATTATGCAATATAAATTACTTTCATAAAATAAAGTTTACCATCAGTAAAATATATAAATTATATACAAAAATAAAACTTTAAATAGGTGACAAAAGAAAATGGAAATGTAATTGAAGGTACGTGTCATCATCTAGGTCCACTAAATCTTAACAAAGTTAAGCTATAACACAGCTGTGTGATTGAAAAATCATTTATATGACTATCTAACTCGTGAATATCATGTACTCGTACAAAATTATATATTATCTGCAGTAAATAATGGAGCTTACAAGTAATCCCTATGACTATGCCCTCGACTACACAACTCCGTGAGCTTCGACGCGCACACTAATTTTCTCGCTTGAATTAGGCTACACCTGTAAACTTGTGAGACAGCGTGGGCTGTGATGCACCTGGTACATGGCGTAAGGTCATTTAAGTTAGGTAAGATGAAAAACATCTGACCATATCTATAGAAAATTCGCGAAAGCTTGGTCATTTCCAGAAGTTATTTTTAATTCCATACTTAAAAATTACAAGATAACTAACCCTATTGCTGTCTGTTCGTCCTGAAGTTCTGTTCTAAACTTCTAGATCATAAACGGAATGAGTTCATTACATACCTGAAATTTAGATATTTAGTCTAAAATGTTGACCCGAAACCGAATGTTCACTTAAAAATTAAGTTTAACCATTTTTCGTGTCAAGGAGCCGAAAAAGGCTATTTTATTCCGATGAAAAGTGTGTATTTGACGTTACCAAGTGTTGGAATAACTCAGGGTCAGAAAGAGTAACTTGAATTGAATTGAAAAAAAGAAAATTACGATGTAGAACTAGTAGGTAGCAAACTATCTCCTACTGCTCAACTGCTCAATTAGTGGAGAAGCGAGTATGGAAGCCGGGGCGAGAGTCTGACTCGGACGTGGTCGGTTTTATTGCAGAGATACCCATAGATCTTCCGCACTCATGTCGATGGAACTGCATCAGGCATCGGTCCAAATATACCTAAAAAAAAACTCTCCAATGGCTGTAAGTAGGTGTAACAATGACACTTTTCAGCTTTGGTGTTTTTTTGTTTCAATAACTATCTCTTGAGGTAAGTATCTATAAATATAATCTGTGATGCCATTAGACCTCTCTAGATGCAACTGACGTACTCTCCTACAAAGCTTATGCTGAGCGGAAAGATTAAATAATACGAGTAGTTACCGCGCTGAGCTACAGCGGAATTCAGCACACAAGTAAGGGTGCTACAGGTGTGAAGAAAGGCTAAATTGTCATTTAAATTGATAGTGCTACCCGCTAAAATTTCACCAAGTTCAGCGACGCAATTAATAAAATAATTTACTACTAGATACAACACCCCAATCCCTCAACATACTGCTGTAGCGCAATGTCTGGTCTGGATGAATTCGGAGAAGAGCACATAACTTCTAAACGGCTTGACAGATTGTCTTCAAACTTGGCTGATAACCACGCAATGAAACTTACTTTCATATTATATGTACACAATCGAATTGGTTCAATCGTCGTCTTCCGCACATTATAGGTAACTATAAAATTTTACCATAATCATCACATAAAATATAATTTTATCATGTTAGAACAACGCATAATTATTGTAGCTTTGTACAAGAGAGAAGCGACTTCATGTAGGGCTTCAAATAAAGTCCCCCATATGCGTCAACCGTCATGTAACCATTGTATTATCTTATACTCACTTATATTAATTACTTTAGCTATATTCGTATACTAAGGGCTGGCTGCCCTTTCAGTTATCTCGTTCTTTCGTCAGAACTTTCAGTATTTTTCTTAATATAAAAATTACAAAATCGTAATTTAAAAAAAACGTAAATTTATCTTAAAATACTTTTCCAATGTTTCGTTGGAATTTTCGTGTTATTATGTTTATTTTGGCGAAGGCTTTTTCACACTTTTTCAATATTTTCAATATAAAAATTACAGAAAGATTTTATTTCGGCGAAGGAGTATTTATTTTAAATATTTATATTTTTATTTATTTATTAACCCAGAACTAAGGTATATTACCTGGTAACATCTCGCTTGCTGTCTTTGTCCCGGCTTCGCTCAGGCTTCGTTCTTCGTGATCGCACTAGTTTGTCATACCAGTATAGCCACGAGGATATACATATCCTCATACTCTAAAGAGTCATGCCACACTGAGTTACATGAAATAATTCCGGACTTGCCGAGGAGTTTTCAGCGGCCAACGGGAGTACTAATTTGTACAAGAGAAATTTAAGCTCTGATGATTACATAAGGGCGTGCAGTCGAGTAGTTGAAGTTGCGTCAGCACATTCAACACACGTCTAGGCTCTTGAGATAATTGTGCAACGAGGATATAATACATGCTAATGTCGACTCTTGAACGGTGGAGTGAAAGTATCTTCACGCGTGTCCGTGTGCCTAATTGGTGCCTACACGTTTGACCTGTGACTTGAGCGGTTTCCGGTAACATAATAGTATAAAGTATCGCCATTGCGAAGCATGCCTCGCAGCCTACCTCGCGGTGTGGAGACACGTTTACATCGCGGTCGGTAAAGAAGGCGCTCATTGTGAGCTATTCAGCAGGGCTAGCATGCGCAAACAAAATCTTCTCTGCCGTTTTTCGCGACATGAATCGCGAAAAATGAGACAAACGTATTCATAATCGTAGCTGTGTCCTGTTCTTGCATAACAAAAGATTTTGTCGCGGTGCGCATGCTAACCCCTCAGGTGTAAAAGCACCGTGTGTATTGCCTCGCGCACTCGCGACATTCAAGATCACAGAAGAGGAAAATTTTTTACCTCTAGCTCTCCTCTGTGTTCAAGATAAATAAGAACTCCGTAATGTAGTGAGATTACGTATACTGACGGCTCGCAGGCTCTGCCTGGCTCGTGATGATTGTGTAGACGAAATTGAGCGCACCGCAAGGCTGCGTCTCGACTAACTGCTCGAGAGCATATCTGATGAGCAGCCTCGCGAGCCAGCCTCGCAATGTCGGTACCTAGCTTTAGATTAGCGCCGGGTCTATGAAGACGTATACTCAGAAGTTTGCGAGAGATTATCATAGACGGTCTGTTCGCCGCTTGGCTCTTTCTGATTTCGTCTATTTTTTTTAGACATCCATAGAAATTGTCGATCTTTGACCCCTTATTTGAGTGCCAAAATCATAACCCTCCTTTTTTCGTAGTCGAGTAATGAAGAGAAACGAGCTAGATAATATTAACGCCACCGACTCAATATGTGTCATATAATAAGATAAGTTTTTTTTTTTTTAAATTAAGTACAAATATCTTATTATCTATATATATATATAAAATAAAATTTATCTTATCTAATATAATAATATAATATATAATTAATTATATAAAAGAACGAGCCCTTTTCTAGGAATCAGCGCATAGACCAAACCGCTCATGATAAAGACGTGAATTATTTACCCAATACTCCTCAAATGGGCTAGGTGACCAAGAAGATCGGAGTTTTCGAAATTCCACCTTAAAGGGGTAAAATGAACCCAAAAAGTTTGTACGGAAATAAAATATTTTTTCGTGCTAAGCCTATGCGAGCCCATGCGAGCGAAGCCGTGCGGGCAAGCTAGTCTAATATGTAACAAGAGCTGTGCATCACACCGTATTACGTCATTAATTATTACAATATGTAGACGTTAGGCCACCAAACTCAATAATGTAGTGTCCATAATTAGATTTGCAATTGCAAGCCCTATCGATTTATTTAACTCAATCAATTTTGAGTTACGTGCAGCACACATGTCGTGTCTTTGTACAACGAAATTACTAATTCTGGGAATCTGGGGTTGGGCGAAACACGGTGCCACTGGCAGTGACAACACTGTTTTATACACGTACCTATGTGAAATCTTAGAAATGGAGGATGTGAGAGAGCTATTTCTAGCTGTAAGAGTAAACACTAAGAAAATCATTTAAAAATGCTCATAAAAACTCTCACATAGCCGATAATACTGGCTGCAGTCATTACACGTAATTTATATTATCCAGGCTTTATTACCCCGATGATGTTTTAAAGCTACCCCGAAATTGCTTTTGATGCATTTTCAACAAAACCCATGCAGGCTCGCGCGGGCTTTATATCCGCCCATAAACGTCAACGAGATACTATCATACTGCGCTCAATTTCCCACTAAACCACTAATTAACTAGCGTTAGTTGCATGAAGCAACTAACCGGTTCTATAATCATAACAGAAACCTAAAGTTTTTTGGCGGGGGCCGAATTATCCAATGGAAAATAAACACTTGGGTAATCGAATGGAACTACTATCAAAAATCACGTAAGCGATACAAAAGGCAATTGATATAGAACACTTGGGGCATTCACATCGAGTCGAGCCATATGTGGTGTGAGATGCCTCAGTCGAGATCATCCAAGTCTGTGGATGGATGCAACTATCTACAATCGAGATGGGTCCTATTGTCTGTAGGAACAACAAACAACAGACCATCATCACTACATTTATAACGCACAAATAATTACACGAAGGGGACTGGCGGGCCACTCAGCCTTTATAATAAGCAAACACTGTCGAGTAAGGTCCAATTCAAAAACAGATTTCCGTATACACAGCTTATCAAAGAAAATTAAGGGCCTAAGTCGAGTAAAAGATAGCGTTATTCACTTTCACGTGAAGATGAAAACAAATGGCTCTACCGTGCACTAGTCAAAAAAACAGATACTAGCTAATTAAAACTAAACCAGGAATCATTAAATAATCCTGCACTAAGCTATCCTACAAATTATTATTACCTTAGTCTCTTGGTTATACTCTAAAGCTCTACCAAAAATGTGTGTAAATCGATGCGATCATGAAGTAATGTTTTTCATAAAACCAAAAAATATATATCTCAAACTGAGATCTACATTACTATGAACATTGCTGCCTGTGTGTATTAGGCAGGCTAAATCTCTTTCTAAATTTAAAAACCTCGTTTATAAACATTATCTTTCTGTGTGTTAATTGGTACGTATGTATAATTATGTATTATTCGTTTTAAAGTATATATTTTACATATATAGTTTGTATTTATCGTATGTATTTTTATGTTATTTATGTTATTATTATTTTTATGTATCTACACCGCCGACCGTAGTTTATAAGTCATAATTCTGTCCATACAAAGGTTGTCTGGAAGAAATCGCTTTAGGCGATAAGGCCGCCCATTATACTACCGTTTTTTAAATATTATTGTTTTTTAAGTTTGTCTGTTTTGGTGTATAATAAAGTTATATTGTATTGTATTTTATTGTATGAATTGAGGTGCACGAAATAAAAAAAAAACAATGAACAATGGTGAACTCCCTTACATAGTTTTATGTCAGTAAATAAAAAGCGTCTTTAGATTAAAAATGTCGCTAGTAAAATTCTGAAGCAATTTTTGAAGGACTTTGACGTTTCAATTTAATTATTTTTGTACTGATTTTTTTATCCTACCTTTTACTAGCTTATACGTTTAGTTGAAAAAACGTAGAAAAGTATTTATATACGTTCTGTAGAAATTATATTTCAAGGCGCTCAGTTTCACTTCTTGTATAAATACTCTGCAGTTGTTTCGCTTAGTGAATAAGGATAACAAGCTTAATAATTCCAATAAGTACGTAATAAAACAGTTGGACAATAGCCGTAGCTCGAATAAAGGAGTACTTTGAAATTCAGTGCGGATGGCCTCATTTAACCTGGGATAATCTAATGTTGCGCAACGAACATGCGGCAGCGACAATGGCCGTAATCTGTAGTACCCACGTAGTACCTAACCTAGTTTTGAAAATTAATCGGTAATATTGATAAAAATTTAACTGGGATAGCTAAAAAACAAGAATTAGAATTTTGATTTGGCCCCGAAAATTGCGGGAATGGACGCAGCCATTGGCGTAGCAATTATTCAGTAAGTAGGTAGTAATTCTTCAATACATACTGTCGATTTTTCTAGCGTGGGCAAAGAAGTTTCTAGGGTCAGCATTGCCCACCATTGCCTCCCCCTAGCTTCGCCCATGGACAAAGCTTTCGGACTATTTTTGATTTCCAACCATCAGTAATAACACAGCATTACCACAAGCTACAAGTTACAAAATTTAGTTTTAGCTACATGTATTATTATTAAAATAAATTAAATATCCGACAGCAAATTTATATCGGTCAAGCAGTTTTGACTAGAAGAGGTTATATATGACACAAAAACACACACCCAAAAACATTATCTTGGGCAGTCGGGTAAAGGAGACATGATTGTTGAATCGAAGTTTAAGGCTTCCCTTTCAAATTTGTATGTCATTGTCGTGTTTTCGCAAATATTTATGCATTATTTTTGAATACGTACGCGTTATGATCTGGTGTAGACAGTTAATAAAGGCAGTTTATGTATATTCGATACTGACTATTAGACTAGATACTTAGTACCTAAAGAAGGAACCGCATTGATATTCGTTAATGCGTGTGTAGCGTGTGTAGTAATTGGGTAAATAATAATGCTGTCGCTGATCAATTTATCGCACAACTTTCAGCAAGTTCATCTGGATTCAAATATTTTAAAATAGTTAGGTACTCACATTTTCCAACTCACTTGTGCCTAATGTAAAAATGATAACAATCAGCATATAGCAGATACTCGCCATTCACTAATTTCCTACCTAGAAATCCTATTAATAATATATGTTCTTGCAGTTCTTGCCAAACGCTTACACATTGTGGTTTTCATACTTACAAATTAATGTAGGTATCTATATAAGGAGTAGTCGAGAAGTAGTTTTGGCATGTCTCGTTTCGATTTCCCCTAAATATATCGCAGTCTATATTGATTTGTGGATGACGCGGTCTAACCATAGAATTAGAATAGAAACGCTTATTTTAAATCTACTAGCTTGTAGTAGAACTCGTAGTAACTACCAAATTGATCTAAATTGTAACTAATCGTAATTTTACACATATTGAAAATTAATTCAAAATTAATTGAAATTTAATAAGTACCTACTGCAGGAAGTCGTTAGTATCCGAGATCTTCTTTGGGTGCAAACTCCATAAATAGCCCTATATAAACCTACCTAATAAGCTACGTTTAAAGTTAGTCTACCTGCTTACCTAACTATCTAAACTAGTAGTTCGCGCCGAACTGAGACCTCGCGATCCCTATATCTTCACAACCCCTCAACCGATTCAGCTCATATTTGAACTTAAAAATTGTATTGTGTATATGAACTACTTGCCTACAAATTTTCATGAAGATCGGCCCAACGGTTCGCAAGTTATCATCGGACAAATATACACACAAACATACATACAAGTGCCGTTTTGTCCCAGTAAACTCTGAGACCTTCGCTTCGCTCGGTCAATTATCATTTGTAAACAGCTATTTATTACGTGTACAACTTTTTTATGAGACAAATAAACTTTATTATTATTATAGAATAAGCTAAAATACTATCTGACCCTCGATTTGTTTGTTGCAGTTACGATCGCGACCAACCGTTCTCGTTCCAGATCGGCGTGGGCCAGGTTATCAAGGGCTGGGATCAGGGTCTTCTGGATATGTGCGTCGGTGAGTACTACACCATTTATATTATAATGTAAAGATAGATTACCTAAACTTCTTAGCATTCTAATTAAGACCAACAGTTGGATTACCGAGATACCATTGAAGGTCTATAGATAATCAAAATGTTCAAGTACCATTACCAGTTGGCAGCGTAACCAGTTTAGTAAAGGTGTTTGCGCCCTTCAGTTTCCACTGCCATTGCTACGGCAATTGCCGCGTTTTACGGTAATTGGGTAAATATTACTAAATATCTACGGCATACGGCAGTATCTCCATTGCCGTAGCTAGTCTACGACAATTTTCTTGCATGTCTCCAATTTGGCTTAATCCTCGTATGCCACAGTCCCGCTATGCACGGTCAATTTTTACCTACCGAAAATTCCCGCTATGCCACGATTTGCTTTCTTGGACAGTCAAAATGAAAAATTTTAACAATTAATACCGTTACAAATTAAAAAAAAAAAAAAAACAGCATTAAAATACCAATACCTATAAATAATAATACAAAATATATTTACAATTTTGCAGGCCTTTGTACTTACTACCTTATTTTTCAATTCGACTTAAGTATCTTTTGAAACATCACAAACAGTAGAGTGATATTTTATAAATATATATATCTCGAGAAAATGCGGAAACTTCGTTTAAACCGTGAGACGAAGTAAAAAAAAAATATATCTTCTGTGGTAGTTCACTTATTAGAGCCTAGTTTATAGACATTTAAGATTCGGTGTCCATAACCTTGTCCGACACATTTCGACTAGTATGACACTAATAAGGGTTCGGTCTACAGTGATTGGTTTGGCCGGATTATTGCAATTAATTATTCACGATCCCATCAATTTACTCACGTGAAATTTCCAGATTAAGACCATTACTATACTACCTATCATATAATTATTTAATACGTACGAGCCTATTAGAGGTGCTGCCGCAGTACCTACATAGCAATATCTCATTGAATCCTGGTCACTTTGCAGAAATTCAGTCAGTCAATCGCTAGAAAAAAAAAAACTTATTCACAAAAATATATTTGAGGTGTCTTGTAGATAATAATCCCGGGCTCCCGTCATATTTATTTAAATAATACAGTGTGATTATACGTGATTTGACTAGCCTTGTAGCTCAGTAGGAGGGTTTTCCGCTTTCTGAGCTGTAGGTTCTGTCCTCGGTGGGAATCACAAACATTTGTGTGATGAACATGGATGTTTGTTCTTTGTCTGGGTGTTTCTATGTACTCTATGTAAGTATTTACAAAAAAAAAAAAAAATGTATTCTATCAGTTATCTTGTTCCCATAGTACAAGCTTGCTTAGTTTGGGGTCAGATGGCGCTGAGTGTGAAAAACGTTCACGAATATTTAATTACAAAGTAAGTAAACTAAGTATTACAAAATCGCATTTCAGGTGAGAAGCGCAAACTGACAATCCCCCCTGCACTGGGGTACGGCGACCGCGGCGCCGGGAACGTGATCCCCGCCCACGCCACACTGCACTTCGAAGTCGAGCTGGTGAACATCGGGGACTCGCCCCCCTCCACCAACGTCTTCAAGGAGATCGACGCCGATGCGGACAACATGCTGTCCCGCGAAGAAGTGAGTATCGAGTTAGCGTTCAAGGCGATGGACGCGGATGGAGATAAAGAACTTTCGCGAGAAGAGGTCAGTGTTGCCCAGCTGTGTAGGCTGCCATGGCTCAGGTGGAGGTTCTTCTAGCACACTGCACAGAAGTAAAAAAAAATCTCTTCTGTGTACTGCACCAACGACGCTCGCAGCCTGGTTATGTTAGCACTCGCGTCCTGCATGCGAAATGGATGCCGCGATTTCGACTGACAGCTCAATTAATCGGGATGTCGGACTAATTAAATTATGCATTATTGCAAGGTGGCTCATTATACAGTGTGTACGGACATCGGTGTCCGAGCCGAAAACACATAAGGACATAAGTACTCATCGTTCTGTATACCTTTTACTACGGGGCTAACAATGAAATCGCAAAATATTGCTGTTCCATAGAAAAATATTATGCACACTCAGCGAAATGTATGGAGCATTTGTTTTTTTTCGCGGTCTCATGGTTGGCCGTAAAGTAAAAATTGTTCATGTATTACGTCTTTTCTGCTCTGACAGATGTCCAGACAAACTGTATAGTGTCGCTTATAGCAGAATTTGAAAGTATGGCGAATAGCGTGCATAAATTACATACTAAGTTTGTAATTGTCATACAAGGACAAAATAAACAGTAGAATCAAGGATATTGTGTCTGCATTTTAATGCTCTTGCTTTTACTCGATCCGATCTTGAGTCGATGCAGTCTGCTTAAAGTAATATATATTTTCTTTTCACGGGCTGGATCTTAAAGAGCACGGACGATATTAATGAGCGCGTTATATCTTTGCTTTCCTTATACTTATTAAAAATCATCTCTGGAACATAGATATACCTAGACATAGGTCATGCTTAAAGGTAGCTTATGTATGCATGTTATGGATAACTGGTTTTTTTTTTTTATGGAGCTTGGTGACGAGACGAGCAACTCGCTTAATTGATTTTAAGCGACACGCCATTAGAGCGCGTTATATTTTTGCCGTCCTTATACTTATTAAAAATCATCTCTGGAACCTGGGGTATCGTGCTTCAAGGTAGCATGTATGCGTGTTATTGATAATAAATGTTTTTTTTTTAATGGAGCTTGGTGACGAGACGAGCAAGTTGCTTAATTGATTTTAAGCGTCACGCCATTAGAGCGCGTTATATCTTTGCCGTCCTTATACTTATTAAAAATCATCTCTGGAACCTGGGGTATCATGCTTCAAGGTAGCATGTATGCGTGTTATTGATAATAAATGTTTTTTTTTAATGGAGCTTGGTGACGAGACGAGCAAGTTGCTTAACTGGTGTTAAGCGTCACGCCATTAGAGCGCGTTATATCTTTGCCGTCCTTATACTTATTAAAAATTATCTCTGGAACATGAAGGTATAAAGGTAGCATAATTATGAATGTTATTGATAATAAATGGGAATGTTCCTTTTCTTTTATGGAACTTGGTGATGAGACGAGCAAGTCGCTTAACTGTTGTTAAGTGTCACGCTTGCCATAACAGTTCAGTGCCACCCAGAATTTTGAACTTCAACAGTTCACAAAACCATGACCGGCAATGCACTGCTCTCGGCACCCTGAGATATTAGATGTTAAATCTTTTTAAGCTCAGGAATGACGCTGGAAACATTGCCCTTCAATCCAGAACACAGTAATGTTTGCACACTACTGTTTGGTGGTTGAATAACTGGCTAAAATGTGGTACCTCCCCAGGGACCCTATTCGGAGAAATGACATTTTATCTCGGTCACTCTCACTCCCATTAAATTCTAAATTAGAGAGACTGTGACCGAGATAAAATGTCATTTCTCCGAATAGGGTCCCTTGAGGACTCTGCTCAAATGTCCTTCCACTACTATCTAAGTACTACTTAATGCATGCAGCACTGAAAAAAAACCGCTACAGCTGTTTTATCTTTTGAAACCTACAATTAACGAGACGAACAAGTCGTTCGCCTGATGGTACCATGATGTGGGCTGTCACTGTCACATACTTTTACTGTGAAAGTATTTTGAATTTCAAAAGAACAAATAATGCATTGGTTAATATTGTACATTCGAATGTAACTCTGTCTCTCTGTATCTCTGTCTGGGTGTTTGTCGCGTTATCACGGCTAAACGGCTGAACGGACCTAGCTGATTTTTTGCAAAGATATAGCTCAAGGGTCGGAGACGGTCATAGGCTACTTTTCTGGCGGGTTGGTCGTGGGTAACAGCTAGTATTATATAAGCCAAAAAATATTGTATTGCGTCCCTTCTGCGTTTGAACACCAGTTGGTAAATTGTGCTTTAAAATTGTAATGTTGTTCAGGTTAGCGAGTACCTGAAGAAGCAGATGGTGCCTCCCGATGGTGCGGAAGTGAGCGATGACATCAAGCAGATGCTTGAGGGGCACGACAAGCTCGTCGAGGAGATCTTCCAGCACGAGGACAAGGACAAGAACGGCTTCATCAGCCACGAGGAGTTCTCCGGCCCGAAGCACGACGAGCTCTAAGCACCGAGCTATTAGCACTACAAATAATTCTTACCTTTATTACGAGTTCAATAAGACATACAAGCAGACTAGCCTACAAAACTAGATAAATAACTTTAGCTTCATAAAGAGTTTAAATAATTTTAAGACACTGTTTACAAACAATACTCCCGCCACGGTAACCGGCGCAACGTCTAGCAACACTATAACCTTCGGGATTCTGAAGCGTTTGTTAACTTTGACAACAGATTAACCCTCGAATACTGAAACGTTTGTTAACTTTGACGACAGATTAAGTCTATTGCTGTCTTTGTCATTTGCTTAGTGCCAGACAAAGGCAGTATTAGAATTAATCTGTTGTCAAAGTTAACAAGCGTTTCAGTATTCGGGGGTAAGTCCATTGCTGTCTTTGTCGTTTGCTTAGTGCCAGACAAAGGCAGCATTAGAATTAATCTGTTCTCAAAGTTAACAACGTTTCAGAATCCCTAGGTAAGCATAAATTAGGTAAGTATAAAGGCCTCGCTACATGGCCTGACCTGACAGCGTTTGAAAGAGATGGCTATTTGTACGTTTCTGGGGGAGCGAAAGGGAGAAGCTATAACCTTAATAGTTTGTTTCTTTTGCTCCCGTGAAATTCAAATCTAGCTGTCCCTTTCACACGATGTCAGGTCAGGCCATGTGTAGATACCCTAAAGCAGCGCTCAAATTTCTGATATATCTACTTAACATTGGATAAGTAGATATATTACAAATGATGTATACAATATTATTAATATTCTGACTACTGAAGAACACAAAAAATCTAATTAGGGCTTATAATCAATATACTTAAAAAAAACTATCCATGAAAATAGGACAGTAAGTTAAATTTCGTTTTTTGACCCTTGTTTTTTTACATGTTTGTAATTTTCCGGGCATGTGCCTTTATTAACGAAGTGAAATACATACAAACTAAAACTACTTCGCCTACTACATAAAAAGAAACTGGATTACCGAGAGAACATTGAAGATCTAAAGATAGACAAAAAAAAACAAATGATTGACAAATGGTCAATCCTTGCATGCTGGGTTGTATTACCACTCTATAAACTATACTAATCTGAGAGGACTAAAGTTATCGTGTTTTATTTAATTTCAGTAAGTGAGAGAAGGACGCCAACTATTTTGGAGCTGTCAATTTAGTTTAGTTTAAAAAATGCTACAACAGAATCGACGTCAAGTCTGTTAGTTTAGTTTTGTCCTTTATTTTAAATTGCCCTACCGGCACGTTTGTACGGTATTGCGCAAAACACGCATTTTTTCTCTATGTAACAGTAAGTTGGAGTTTTCATAAAGTTGTAGCAAAAATCATAAATGTCGCTATAACAACTTATTATCCTTAGTTATTACTATAAATACTCTTGACATTGATGTACCTACTATTATTAACGTCGTTGTACACACTTATTAAACTATAGATAATATATATATTGCGGGAGTATGGGGCTGGAATAGGTACCATACTCCCGCAAGCTTAGGACATTCCTTCTTATATATATATAGATTATAATATTCTAGATGTTCTAGAAATTTTCAGAATATTAGAATTATTATGATCTGTACCTACATAGTAGAAGTATGATTAATATCGTTTAATAAAAACACTAAGAAAATGTGTCAAAGCCACATCATTTAAAAAACGGTGGAGGTTCTCAATTCGATTGTATTTTTTTCTATTGTTGATATAATGACGAGAATCCATAAAATCACATTTCTGAGCTAGCAATTTATGTCTCGTAAAGCGTAAGAAGAATCGTAGTTTTGTTGAGTCGTTTTGTACTTAGTTTATTTAATTGTTAGAGAAGTTTGTTATAATTTAAGCCACAGCTTAGTTATATTTACATAAGTTTAAGATTTTCTATGTTGCATAATATTATTTTCTGATTTCTTCTACAGTTTTGATATCTTGTCTTCGTCTCCATGACATACGATAATTTTCTTGAGTTTACCGTTGAATATTAATTTGTATGAAATAATTTTAACTAGATATCTATTATTTTGAATATATCGTAGATTTATGACGTTTTTCCAATCTATATGCAGGATATCACTATAAGAAAACATGTTAATTGTGTTTGGCACTTTTTTATTTTTCTATTGTACTTAGTAATCCTACTATATCAGTAGGTACACATATCTATGCAGTTATTTTTAAATACTGGGAGAGTTATTTAATTCCAATCTGGTTTAATAAATCGTATTAATCGAATAATGTTTTTTTTATCACCTCTCTTTACATCTTAGGTTCGTAGTACTGTTCATTTCGTAATAGTTATCATCAACAGCATGTAGACGTCCACTACTTTTACTATTGATACAGAATTACAGAACATGAAATGGATGGCGGCACGCGGCGTAGCATAGCCCGCGAGACTCGCGCGCTGATCTTTCATGATAGGAACTAGGTGGAACTGTTAGATTAGATCAAGTCGATGGGACTAGGTGCGACCAGTATCAAAATGTACTTGATCTCTGCTTCTGTTCTAGTATAAGGGTCACATTAGTCACATGGTCTGACCTGACACCGTGTGAAAGGGACAGCTAGATTTGAATTTCACGGGAGCAAAAGAAACAACTATTAAGGTTATAGCTTCTCCCTTTCGCTCCCCCAGAAACTTGTATATAGCCATCTCTTTCAAACGATGTCAGGTCAGGCCATGTAACGAGGCCTTTAGTTTCATCTCTACTGTCTGCCTGTTTCTGCGTCAAGTCAATCATATTATATTTATTGGAGATACATATAATTATAATGTAATATATAATATTATATAATAAAACATATTATTTTTTAAAAAACAGTTCTAAAATACTTACTAGATGGCATAATAGTCCTATCTCTTTACCTGTCATTGTCAATGAGGCGTTTTAAAAAAAAAAAGGTCTAAAATACTTACTAGATGGCGTAATAGACCTATCGTTTTACCTGTCATAGTCATTTCTGTCGAAATATTTTATGATTATTTTTTAAGTCGTAAATTTTGGCACACGTTGTGTATTTAGCCAGTGTCAACTATCGTAATATTTCAAATGAAGTCAAATACATAGTTACGTTACTTGAAATTGTCTAAATACACATGTGGAGCCAAAAAACACGAGAGAAAAAAAAACGAAACGTAAATTTTTTTGTCTTTTATGTCATGACAGTGACAGAAAAACCTCAACACATCTAACGCCATCTATTGGGTACTTTTATTACCAGGATTTCTTTTTTTTTTTTTGGAAAACGCCTCATTGAAAATTTCCCTTTTTTTGGAGCATTGCTTCATTTACTACGGCACTTACAATTTCCTCATCTGGCAGCATACTATACTTATAGTTTATACACTATAATTTCATGCTTCGTACTATATACTATCCATATTAAGATATGGATAGTACGAAAAAATACTATAATTTTACAACTTCACATAAACGCCATTTTCAGAGTGGCTATACATGGTCTGACCTGACATCGTGTGAAAGGGACAGCTAGACTTGAATATCACGGGAGTAAAAGAAACAAACTATTAAGGTTATAGCTTCTCCCTTTCGCTCCCACAGAAACCTATATATAGCCATCTCTTTCACACGATGTCAGGTCAGGCCATGTATAGCCACTCTTATACTTTCTGAATGTAAGTGCTGAAAATAACAAAATTGCTATACGTAAAAAAACTGTCTACTTGAGAACCTCCTCATGCTTTAGGAAGTCGGTTAAAAATAATAAAGTGTACTATATTTTTTTTTTAATACTAACCTTATAAAATGTTTGTGCTACCTATTTCAACATACCTAAATCCAGCCCTGAGTATGCTGCGGTCTACGCTGCGCGGCGTTTGTTATTTTATTTCTGATAATTTTGTTTTTGGTTTGCAATCAAATCAGTCTTGCTCCATATACCAAGTGTTTCATTAAATAAAGTACAATTGTCTAACTAGTTGGAAGTTCGGTGATATGTGCGCAGAATAAAACGTTTAATATGCTGTCCAAACAACGTCTGGTGGCCTCCTGCGCCGTCGCTTTAATCAGTAACCTGGCCGTTCTAGTATTGTTCGTGAAATACTTCGCCGGCCACCCGTGCTACATCACTATCAACGAGCACCAGAGGGTAACAACTGTACTTCCGGACGACTTTCTTAGTATAGGAATAGATGCGCTTGAGATCGAGAACTATGACAGTATAGACTTCAGGAGCATCCGTTTGCGGCAATTAGGTGCGGCATTGGCGCCGGCGCGGCTACGGCTCGGCGGCACCATGTCCGAGCGTCTCATCTTCAGCCGCGACATGGAGAGTGAGACGCTCGGCTGCGAACGCACCTGCCACAAAGACTCGCACCCCAAACACTTCTGCGCATATCTCAAGAAACTGTGTAAGCACAAAAATTTACCATTCTTTGTAATGACTGGCCAAAAGTGGTCTGATATTAATGAGTTCTGTAAAGCCACTAACATGAAGCTCCTGTTTACATTTAATGTTTTGCTTCGGGACGAGCACGGCTGGAACTTTCATAATGCTAAAGAACTTTTAGAATATTCCAAGGAGAAACAGTTTGACATAGATTGGCAGTTGGGCAATGAACCTAACTCATTTAATCATGTTTTCAATGTGAGTGTCACACCAGCTATGCTAGCCCATGACTTTGAGAAACTACGCAAGCTGCTCAATGACACAGGTTACAAACACTCATTGCTGGTCGGCCCTGACACTACAAGGCCTCAACCTAATCGTCCAGAATGTCTCCAGTACATGTTGGAGTTCTTAGGAAATGGGTCTCACACTATAAATGCTAGATCTTGGCATCAGTACTATCTCAACAGCAGAACTGCTACTTTGGATGAGTTTTGGAATCCAAATACATTGGATTTATTAAAGGAACAGATTGAAACTATGAAAAACCACACCATGAAATATAAACGCATCCCGATGTGGCTCACTGAGACAAGCAGCTCTTATGGAGGAGGAGCCCCAGATCTCTCCAATAGTTATGCAGGCAGTCCGCTTTGGATTGACAAGCTGGGGCTGGCCGCCAAATACAACATAACCACTGTAGTGCGACAAAGCTTTACTGGAAAGCACTATGGATTGATTGATCAAGAAATGGAACCTCTCCCTGACTGGTGGCTCAGCCTGCTCTACAAAAAAGTGGTAGGCAACAAGGTTCTCAATATAAAATGCAATTGTTCGCGTCACTTTAGATTGTACGCTCATTGTGCCAATCAAAAATACACAAATGATACATCTGCAGTTACAATTTATGCCATCAATTTAAAAATGGAGAAGGCGAATTTTATTCTAAATGGAACGGCCTTGCATGGGAATGATTTAATAATTGATGAGTTCATTATTAGTGCTCCTTCAAACAACAGGAAATCTAAGACCATATTGCTGAACGGCTGGCCTCTTTACTACGAGCATCCGCTGCCTGATCTGCAGCCACACCATCACAAGTATGGGAACCATATTGCAATGCCTCCATACTCTATTGGTTTCTGGGTTATAAGAAACACATCAATTAAAGTATGTAAGTGAATCTCTGCATTTTACCAACCACTATTTGTTAAACATTCCAGTGAAGTAATAACTTAATCTCGAATATATCAACTACGTACAGTGTACCTTAAATGTTATATCTGTATGTTGCATGCATAGCCTTTTATTGACTTATTTATATTATTTGCTCATCTGTTTCAAAATTTCAGTATTTCTATGCAGTTATTTACAGGTTTTAGAAAAAAATGGCGTCGATTCCACTTAAACTCGCTAAACGTACCTTAGTGCTATTGCTGTCTTTTACTCATAGAAACACAAGAATTAGATAGCATGCATTTTAGTTTTGTGAAACAAGTTTACCGATTTAAGCCATGAAGAAAAACATACACAGCGACAATTAAAACTTGACTTTAGTCAGCACCCATTCCGGTCTCGTCTTAGCTTGTATGAAGAACTAAGATCTGACTTATCTGACAGCACTGAAATGCATGATATCTCTTTCTTGTGAATGTTTCTAATAGTAAAAGATAGCAATAGCAGTAAGTTTATTTTACCGAGTTTATCTGGACTCGACGGCAATGGCCGCAATTCCACCATACACCACTAAACGAAATAATCTCTGCAATGTATTTGTCTTAAATACTATTTACGCAATATACTTGCCTTGTGAATACAAGGCCTTTAGTTTATAAAAGTTAAATGTTTGAATGTACTTTAATCTGTATATTCATCTGTCACTGCCCCGGTGGCTCAGACTGCCCCGGTGGCTCAGTTGGTAGTGAACCTACCTTCTGTGCTTGGGGGCGTGGGTTCGATTCCCATCTAGGACAAACATTTATGTGATGAATATTTGTGTTTGTTCTATGTGTTAATATCTATATAAGTATGTATTTAAAAATATCTATGTACTTATATCAGTCTCTAGCAGCCATACTACAAGCTTTGCTTAGTTTGGGGTCAGATGACCGTGTGTGCAGAAATGTCCCAGTTATTTATTTATTTATCTTGGGTATGTAAATTGAGGTTATGGGAGGAAATCACAGGCCATTTTTTAAAAATAAATAAAGACATTGTCCCATCTATTTTAGCAATATATAACTGATTTGTTGGATAACTAGCTTATGGTCTTGACTTCGTATATCCTCATCACGGTGATGTTTGGGCTTTGGCCACTAAAATAATATTCAATTCATTGGGATGAAAACAAATACAATTTTCTTTTTTATTTATTTTTATGTATAAAGATAGGCAAACAAAAAGCGAAATTTAGGAGCAGACAAACCAATCTACCCACTTTATTAGGAATATTGGGAACACAGCAAAAGTAAAAATCGTAGTAAATGTCAGTACTTATAGTAATGTAGTAAACAACCATAAAAGTCTAAAACTATTTTTTTTATATAATTAAGTATATAATAGTATTTTTGTTATTGTCTCTGTCTAAAAGACTGAAATGAGAAAGGCAGCTAATTTAAAACTAAATACGATGACACAAACACTTGCTACATATAATAGAATATGATACAAGAGAATCATTGCTTACTCCATTTACGTTATTCAAATCATAAGAGCTACTTAAGAGCATCTCAGAAGTGTTTGAAATGACCTTGGGTTGTCTTTATGAAAGTAAATTACTTATACAAGGAGTAAGGCCCTAAATGTTTGTGAGTCTGTTAATATAAATGCTTTATTAGAACTAGATCTAGATTGTATTTTTGTCCGTGACTCAGTTTATTATCTCATTCTGAAGTGCATGATTGTGGCTGCCTTGCTCTGTTAGTGCTCATAAGTCAAGGACAGCTCCATTTGACTTTGAACTAGTTGTCATGCGATAACACTCGTAAACACATCTTTCGCACACAATCGTCGGTATTTGCTGTCTCTCATGCCTACATTGATAGTGTCTAAAATGAGAAGATGCTCCAATTCAACTGTTTTTTCTCAAAGATCTGTGTTCGTGAATCGTTAAAATAAATATTAGTGGACTTTTTTACATAGAGCGCCATCTAGCCCCAAACTAAGCAAGCTTGTACTATTGGAATTAGATAACTGACAAAAATTTATATTTAGTATTTTTTTGTTCCAAATGGGTAAGAGTCAATTCAAGAGTAACAGATAAATAAATAAAAAAATACAAATGGGCTACGAACATAAATGCAAGTAATTTTGGGCGCAAGTTTAACAACATTAAAAAATATATCATCTTGTTGGTAATACTGTGGTACAGTGCCATAATTTTTATTTTTCTTTTAATGGGACTTTTATACCTATACGCTTGTATACAAACTTTTGTTATTATAGCTAACATATGGACGATGCAAACAGCACATGTCATGCATGTATGTCATGAATTGAATCTCTTAACCTCATGCATGAGGTCATTCTTGCAGTTCTCTTTAATAATTTGAAGTCTTAAGATATAGTTAAACATTTGAAGTTGGTTTAGTTTTAACACTTCCTGTCTCGCTTTGACATGGGCATGACTTATTTTATTAAATTTTTTGAAATTCTGTCATTTAAGGTTCTTCGTTTGAGTCCGCTAGGTAGGTAGGCGCCAAGAGATGGCGCTGTCGTTGAAAACTCAATTGAGGTAATCTGCCCCAGTTTTAATTCACTTTGCGACCTCTTACTATTGTTATAAACACATCTCAAAAATAATAGAGCCCATTAATAGCTGCACTCGACTGAAAATTCAAATAATGTTCAACGCCTGTATGCACGCATGAACATTACGCACACATGCGAATTCAAAACGGTTACAAGCAAATACGAAATTTCGTTGCTCTGTATATCGTCTCGGTGGCCGAAGTCATCAGTTTGATTAGGTCGCGCTCGTGAGGTTCTGGGTTCGAACCCCTAAAATTAGGTAGTATTATTTTTTATAATTTAATTTCGAGAATACTATTTATTTTAATTTTTGCTGTGGGTTTCTTGACAAACTTATTCAAAATTAGTAACGAAACTTATAAAAGTATATATCTACTAATAAACCTAATATTGTCGCACAAATATTTAAAATGCGAAAGTTCGTGTGTAAGTGTGTAAGCATGTAAGTTTTTTTTTTTTGTTATTTGGTGACGAGACGAGCAAGTTACTCAGCTGATGTTAAGCTTCACGCTTGCTCATAACAGTTCAGTGCCACCCAGAATTTTGAACCTCAACAGTTCAAAACCATGCGAGGCAATGCACTGCGCTCATTACTCTGAGATATTAGATGTTAAATCTCTGTGCCCAATAATTACGCTGGAAACATTGCCCTTCAATCCGGAACACAGTGATGTTTTGCACACTACTGCTTGACGATTGAATAACTGGGTCCCTGGAATAACCCCATATCGGGGGTTCTAAAGGCACCGAGTCTGGTACCTTCCGAACAAATTTTCTACTTTTTTTCGTTTTTTTTCAAATTAATTTCGAATTTTACATACCTAATACCTAATGAAATGAACCTAATGAAATATGCAATACCCAAAAATGTTGTGTTTTCCGCGTCGATAGACATTATTCTGCGACTAAAAATATGGATTTTAGACCCGGGTTAGATTAATTTAGTCCATAGTAGGTACTGTTGTTTGTTATTTGTTATTTTGTGTGAACACAACACACAAAACTAACTTATAGGTAGGTATGTAGGTAGGTAGGTTGGTTGCTTGGTTGGTGGCTAGGTAGGTATTATTAGTATAATGTGCATATTTTGATCGCGCAGCACGAAATATTCAAGATTTTCATATACCTCTATCTACCACCTTACCACCTACCTATATAGGTACCATACCTATATAGGCACCTTTCACAAAAAATCTATTATTTCACTAAGAAGGAAGTTTTTCAGAATTTTTTCAATATTTTTCCCGGGATCAGTGAGCGTGCGCGCAACGAGATCATACATAAAAATGCAAAAACCACATTCATCATCATTATTGAGGTGAATTTTTTTCCAGAAATTTTGCATTATTTTTCCTGGCAGCACTGATGGAGCGCGCACCGAGCCCCATACTCAGAAATGCCGAATTCCAACAAATTTTAGATATGGGGTTATTACTTAGTCACACCAAAATGCGAAAGTTTGTGTGTATGTAAGTAGGTATGTTAGTATGTAAGTGTGTTTGTTCCCGTTCAAATCTGTAACAGCTGCATGGATTTTAATGTAATTTGGTATGGAGGTAGCCAAATTTAGGTATGGTAGCCTCCATTCCAAATTTCATCCAAATCCGTTCAGCCGTTACAGAGTTTATACCGCGGGGCGCATCTAGTATCCTATAAATTTTGAAAGTAGCTCTGTCTTTCTGTTTGTTATCTGTTCACGATAAAACGGCTGGACCGACCTTTACGAATTTTGGCAAAGGTATTCTAGTAAAATAAAATATTTTTTAATTGAATCATTTTATGTATTTTTTAAGAAATCTCGTTACGTTAGGGAGAAGGCTGATGATGATGATGGAAAATTTTAAATTTATGACCGCAAATGTAAAACGCAGTCGGACGGGTAGAAATCCCCCCATTGCTATGAAAATGGGTAAGAAATCTCGGTACGATAGGGAACAGGCGGATGATGATGATAATGATCCTTAAAATCTATGACCGATAAACGACGAAGGTCTGTGACGAAGGTCACAGTTGGACGGGTACCAATCCCCCCATCGCCATGAAAATGGGTAAGAAATCTCGGTACGATAGGGAACAGGCTAATGATGATGATGATGATATTTAAATCGTTGACCACAAATGAAAATCGCAGTTGGACGGGTAGAAATCCCCCCCATCGCCATGAAAATGGGCAAGAAATCTCTGTACGCTATCAACAGGCTGATGATGATGATGAATTTTAAATCTATGACCGAAAATTAAAATCGCAGTTGGACGGGTAGAAATCCCCCATCGCCATGAAAATGGGCAAGAAATCTCTGTACGTTATCAACAGCCTGATGATGATGATGATGAATTTTAAATCTATGACCGCAAATGAAAATCGCAGCTGGACGGGTAGAAATCTCCCCATTGCTATGAAAAATGGGTAAGAAATCTCGGTACGATATGGAACAGGCTGATGATGATGATGATGAATTTTAAATCTATGACCGAATCACATGCGAATTCAAAACGGTTACAAGCAAATACGAAATTGAGTACCCGATTTTCGGCGTTCCACCTATCAGATCGACTGGCCGAGCGGTCGAGTGGACGGATTTTCATTATGCTTCGTTTTGTAGTGTGTCAATGAGACGAAGGATCAATCCTCATTTGAAAATTACTGTTTTTGTAGATTTTTGTTCTTTTTGTGCTATTTTTTTACAAAATAAGTTATCAAACAACACAACAAACACCACACACAAAACTAACTAACTAATAGGTAGGTAGGTAGGTAGGTTGGTTGGTTGGTTTGTTGGTAGGTAGGTAAGTATTATTAGTATTATGCACATATTTCAATCGCGCAGCACGAAATATCCAATATTTTCATATACCTCTATCTACCACCTTACCACCTACCTATATAGGTACCTATACCTATATAGGTACCTTTTACAAAAAAATTATTATTTCACTAAGAAGGAAGTTTTTCAGAATTTTTTCAATATTTTTCCCGGGATCAGTGAGCGTGCGCGCAACGAGATCATACATAAAAATGCAAAAACCACATTCATCATCATTATTGAGGTGAATTTTTTTTCCCGTAATTTTGCATTATTTTTCCTGGCACTGATGGAGCTCGCACCGAGCCCCATACTCAGAAATGCAGAATTCCAACAAATTTTAGATATGGGGTTATTAGTTAGTCACACCAAAAATAAATATTATAAAGAGGAAAGATTTGATTGTTTGTTTGTTTGCATTGAATAGGCTCCGAAACTACTGAACCGATTTGAAAAATTCTTTCGCTGTTGGGAAGCTTTTTAGCTTTCTTTATATATATATTTTTTTTGTAACTTGACGCAAATAGAAGGGTTTTGTGTGTGTATTATAATTTTTATTTTTTTGTTATATACCCGTGCGAAGCCGGTGCGGGCTGTAAAGGATTCAAACAGACAGACGGACAGACAGACAGACAGACGGACATGACAAACTTATAAGGGTTCCTTGTAGTACTACGGAACTCTGAAAATTTATAAATGGTTACCTATGTCAAAGTCCTCAAAATATAAGAATAGGGGTTCATTTTTATACATATAAACTAGTATTTCGCGAGGCTGCACGGGCCGCGTGCGGGCCCGCGGGGCGGTCCTGCAGTTGGGTATGGCTGGATCGTTTAGGTCGACTTGTAAAGTTAAAAAAAAAGGAGGAGCATGATGAAAACGGGTAAGAAACCTCCATACGGTAGCAATTTGGCTAATGATGATGATGATTATGGTTAAAATCTATGACCGATAATGAACGTCGCAGTTTGACGGGTAGAAATCCCCCCATCGCCATGAAAATGGGCAAGAAGTCTCGAATTATATTTTTTATTTATAAATTACGTAGGTAGGCACTTACGAAACACCTGCGCCATGATAATATTTCAGCCGAGCACGAACACGTTTCGTGCTCTTTTTTTGGCCAGAATATTGATGGCGTCTATAGCGCAACGATGATGTCTGCTGCATTCTATTATAATTATGTACGTTATTATTAGTTTACTAGCAGCCCGCCCCGGCTTCGCACGGGTATTTAACAAAAAAATAAAAATTATAATACACACACGAAAACCCTTCTATTTGCGTCAAGTTACAAAAAAAAAAAATATAAAGAAAGCTGAAAAGCTACCCAACAGCGAAATAATTTTTCAAATCCGTTCAGTAGTTTCGGAGCCTATTCAATGCAAATAAACAAACAAACAAAGAATCAAATCTTTCCTCTTTATAATATTGGTATAGATAGATTATTCTATCATCATCAATAGTTGTCGCAACGCACGCGATGTAAAGGATATTTTAGGTATTTTTTTTTACATCTTGGGTTACAAGTATTTTTCGAGTTTTAGTAAGGATCCCAAATTTTTTAAAAATATAATATAATATAGTATAGGGATAGTGTAGCTTCCCAACAGTGAAAGAATTTTTCAAATCGGTTCAGTAGTTTCGGAGCCTATTCAATGCAAACAAACAAACAATCAAATCTTTCCTCTTTATAATATTGGTATAGAAAGATTAGGTAACCAAATCAAACACTGCACTGCACACCGATACCGAATCTCGCAACGTCGCAATTATCGAAGGCAGCGCGCGGACTAAGCCGCGAGGCAAGGATACCTAGTCTCGCTCACACACGCTCCGACAAGCTGGCAACGTCGCGTAAACCGCGTGACGCGCGCGCGGCACAACCAGTGTACACGATTTTTGCAAGACGCACGCACACATCAATATTTCACGCACACCATGATCGCATGATTCGCATGTAAAGAACACACCACTACATTCGTAAAATTTGTCGTAATTATTGGGTTGAAAAATGGTATTTCCTAGCCATGAACATTTTAAATTATAGACTTTGCGATACTTAGAGGCCAAATTAGACCTATGTTAAGTCATGCCCAGTTCAAAATCGTAGTAGGACGCCTAAAAAGGCATCGACAGTTTTGTATGAAAGTCGATGGACCTTAAGGCATTATTCAATCCTAATTTCATTAATTTACACCAGTAAGGATATTAAATCAAAAATCTCATTCATGTTTATTAGATACTAGCGACCCGCCCCGACTTCGCACGGGTACCAATCTTCACAGGATCACCCGCTAACCTAAAGATTCCCTGAAAATGTCTTCAAAATCGGTCCAGCCGTTTTGGGGTCTATAGAGAACAAACATACGTCGTCTTTTTATATTAAAATTTACTGCTGAGTGTTTTGAGTTCTCAAGTAAATGTAATTAAATAAATTGTCAATTCTTATGTAAATTTAACATAAGATTTAAATTAACATATTACAATACTAATTAAGGTACTTATAACAAACGAGTTTGTATATCTATCAACTGGCTTACCCAATCACCCAACACACCATCTATACCCAAACACGTGAAACTTATTTTTTTATTTTAACTTTAATTAGTTCGCAGTTTGTTTTAAATAGCTTGCAATACTATTTTGTGCTATGACATCTATAAAGAATCTATAAATGTACTGGCATTTTAATTTAATAGGTAATTAATTTTTATTCTGTTTTCATACTAAGTAGGTACTTCATGATATTTCCAATTAATATTATATGCTATTTAATATTATTGTTGTAGTCGTACATAATTAATAAGGTTTTTTCTTAATATGTATATTTATTTCTAAATGAAATAAAATTGACAAATGTAAATACCTCGATGTAAAGAAAATAACTGTGCAGCTCTTGATGTGACTTTTTCTGATTTTATGAGGGTCAAAGATTATATCGAGTTTCACTAAAACCTAGTACGGACTGTGGTACCCCCGAATACTGAAACGTTCGTTAACTTTGACAACAGATTAATTCTAATACTGTCTTTGTCTGACACTAAGCAAATGACAAAGACAGCAATAGACTTAATGTGTCGTCAACGTTAACAAACGTTTGTATTCGGGAGTTAGTAATTTAGTCGAGTAACTGGTGAATTAGTTACAAAAAGTTCGCCATTCGACAACTTTTTTTTTTGTTCTGACTTGGCTAGACTATGTTACTCACCACTCAACTAAAATAACCGCGAACACAATTATTTTACGTTATTGAATTTATAAATACATGCAGGGAAACCATTGCCGCAAAACCGCTACTCGTAATAAGAACCTAATATTGTGTTATTTAGAGCAGAATTTCAAATAACAAACTTAGAACTATAGATCTGTGGTAATTTGAAGCATACGTCGTAGTTTATATACGTATGTATGTATACGCTTCACACAATGATTTGGTTCATATTTATTCTAGTTGCGATTTAGCAGCCACTGGTTTCGCGGCGTATGTGTGCTATCGCCCTTATGATTGTTGTGAAATTAGGTGTCTAATTTTAAGACTGATTAGATTTACAATAGTATGTATTATTTACCTTCATATTGTGTGCCTAATTATGCAATTATTTCTTTTGTAGTATTTTGCATTGTTTACTTGTATTCATATTTTGTAATTTAGAATTATAGATATTATTATTACTATCATACAAATATACTTAAGCCTTAGGAAAAGAGGTCCAGATTGACAATACATTTATTATAATATTTTTATATTGACTACAGAAAGTTGGTTAAAAGTGAATAAGACTGAAGGCCTCGGTACATGGCCTGACCCGACATCGTTTGAAAGAGATGGATATATGTAAGTTTCTGGGGGAGCGAAAGGGAGAAGCTATAGCCTTAATAGTTTGTTTCTTTTGCTCCCGTGAAATTCAAATCTAGCTGTCCCTTTCACACCATGTCAAGTCAGGCCATGTGTAGACACCCTTATAATGTTGTATTAAGAATGAAGTTAATGGCATGCCTACTATGATCAGGGATCCTATTCCTGTGCGATAGAGATTATCTCGGTCACTCTCACTCCCATTAAATACTAAATGAGAGAGTGATGGAGATAATCTCGAGCGCACAGGAATAGGGCCCCAGGAAAAATATAAATAATCTATGGGTCTAAACGAGTCGTTGCCAGGACAAAATATATTTCATTATAATTATAACTAAAATATATTTAATTTATTTCGTATCGAACTAATAAATCACATCAAAGTTATGTTGTAAATACGGAAGTTTTTTAAGTTTGTTCGAGGCGCTGTTTGTTACGTATATACAAATAAATTATCTAATCAGAGTATGGATCACCGTGATACCGTGAAGTCCTTATTGCGATGATTGTTATTAGGTTCAGCCGCCGACGCTGCGCTGTGTGTATATTTAGACCCTAAATCGACCCTTGTACCCAAGCCTGCGACACGACCTGCGATCCTACAATACACGGTGTATAAAGGACGCAGTTGAGCGGAACCAGGGCTTCAAAGTGTTCGCAAAGAATTCGTCTATTGGGTAAAGCCAAATGACGAAGCCGCAGATCGTGAACGGCATTATCATTTCGTCTAAAACGGAGATACTGAGAGAGGTTTAAGGACGGAAAAGTCGAAAATAAAAGTTCTGAACTGGACTAAGCGTCATCCCAGCCCAGTGCTTATCTCAGATCTCGAAAACCATCTGAGGCACTGCACTGTGCTGGGACTGGGATGACGCTTAAACTTGTTGTATCTTAGAAGTGTGAATTACGTCTTATCCGTGATTGTTGCTGTCGCACTCAGTGACAAATCCGGAATCTTAAGGATCGTGAATACTTGCCAATTAAAATTTACAGGAATTTAAATTTCATACCATTAAAACCAAATGTTAGAAAATAGATCTGATGTAAGCGGCCTTTGTAGTCGACACGCTCGTGCGAGTTCTAAAATGCGTCTGCATTTTATCGTGTGAACATCATTATGTTAATAAAATGTACGAATGATCCTCTAAATTTCAAAAATAGTAGTAGTAAGTACGGGCAGTAGTACTAATATAAGTATTTAGTAATTGCACAAGCTACTGCATGCTAACAGGCCGTGAAGCCCCTATTGCGATTATTGTTAGGTTCAACCGCCGTGACTGTGCGACCGTGAACCTTATCGCGCGGTGATACAATTACACCAGCAGGCTTATCCTTTAACTTTGAAACGTTCGTGATTGATTGCGAGAGCATGCCATCCCGCTTGTACAACATAGTCGAACTATGCGCGGTTCCGTTCGCGCACTATCACTATCGCTTTCAGAGTTACGGGATCAGCCCACCGGTGTAACAAAAACCCGGTTTCATAACTCAGAGGGCCATTATTCCTCATATTCCTCATTATGAACAATTTTTACGAAAGGACCGACTTTGAAGTCGCAAAAAAAAAACAGCTGTTCCATAGTAAAAGTTTATTGAATCGCGACAAAATGTAGATATAAAATGTACGCATAGATAGGTTCTAGCCTAATATAAAAATTCTAAATGTTGATAAATGTCGCTTGTCTCGAACGAAACGAACGAAAAAAAAAATTGTTTCCGTCTTGATATTTTCTATCGGATGCGTAACAAAGATTTGTGTTTGTGCCGGGGGTAGGTACCCGACCTACAGGGACCCTATTCCTGTGCGCTCGAGATTGTCTTGGACACTCTCACTCCCATTAAATTCTACATTAGAGAGACAGTGATCGAGATAATCTCGAGCGCGCAGGAATAGGGTCCCAGATCAGTTGCAATGTGTGGCCTTTTGAGACAATAATAATAATGGAAAACTTTATGCATTTTTGTAAACTAAACAGCGGGCTTATCCTCTAACTTTGAAACGTTCCTGATTCTGATTGCGAGAGCATGCCATCCCGCCCAACTCGTACCAACTGAGTCGCACTATGCGCGGTCCCGCTCGCGCACTATCACTATCGCTTTCAGAGTTACGGGATAAGCCCGGAGGCTGTATGATATATCATTAAGAGCTCTGCTGAGAGTTTTGGCGGGAACGTGCAGAAATCATGCTTTGCTCGCCTTTGACTGTGACTATGACTTATTTGACAATATTCACCAAAACTTGAAAAAATATGAGTGTACTTGACACTGGCAAATGCATAAGACGTGCGACGCCATAATCCTCTTAGGAGGAAAGAGAAAAAAAAAAAGAGCTCTGCTTCTTTTCTAAGGGCCTGGGCCTGTACCGTGAGGTGCTTATTGCGATGATTGTTAGGTTCAGCCGACGACACTGCGCGACCAAGAACCGTATCGCCGCGAGATAAGGTGTATGGTCGCGCAGCGTTCTCGGCTGAGCCTAACAATCATCGCAATAAGCACGTCACGGTACGGGCCCTGTTCAGTGCAAAGCGGTTATCCACCTCCGACGGACGGTAAATTATGCCTATACAGCAGGCCTAGAACGCACGCCGAGATAAAGTTTTGTCCACCCATTTTGTCTTCACGTCTACGTGACAAAGCTAGAATGTGGACACGTCTGTCTGTCTCGTTCTCGCGGGATAAAAATGGTGGACGAACTATATCGCGGAGCGCGTGCTAGGCCTGCAGTTCTTTGCCGGCAGAGAGCTGCAAATTCATCCGCGACGGACGCATCCGCTCATACGTGCGCGGACGTTCCGCTTCGTACAGCGCTGCGTTCTTGACAAAACGGGCTTAACGTTAGTCACGTGGTAGTGGCGAAAGGGACAGATGCACTGACGTCTATAATACTGCGTACTAATTATGACCAAATTACTAACTAGTAAAATAGAAATCACAGCACAGCAGGTCGGTCCACCGGGTGGGTAACCTTCTGCGCAGTCTAGTGCCTTCCTCTTTGGCCTAGTTTTGCCTTAAGTTTTGCTTGGCATGCCCTAATCTAAACGCTTCCTAAATGTTGTGCTATAAAATTGTAAAACATCTTGTACTTATTATTATAGGAAATAAGTTGATTTGTATTTACCTACTTTTATAATAACATAGCTTACGGATGGTCCTTATTAGAACCATCACCTAGTAATATCTAAAAAAAATGCTATTAATTTGTTTAATGTTGCGAATCTGTGAAACTAAGTGCTAACGCCATGGCTGACATCTATAAATAATAGTCTACAATAGTAAAGAGAAATGAAGCGAGCGTAAGGCACATTTCCTTGGTGTCCAGCACGCCGAATAGTAAACTACTTATAGTTTGATTCCCAACATGAAACCTTTTAGAAGCTTAATAACCTTTTTGTTGTAATAGTCTTATTCCATCCCAATAAATTAACATGTTGACTGTACCTATCTAGTTTTATTTGAGTACTAGCTGCGCCCCGCGGTTGCACCCACTATTCTACAGGAACGGTTAAATTTTCGGGATAAAAAGTAGCCTATGTGTTAATCCAGGGAATAACTTACCTACATACCAAATTTTGTCCAAATCCATCCAGCCGTTACGGATGGATTTTCATTTGGATTATTATGTACTAGATTTTTGCCCGCGGCTTCGCTCGCGTTTGTAGCAACGCCCCTTGTAGATTTTCTTCAGCATTGCAGCCCTTGATGGACAAGTGGTCTCGGCCTTGACAAATATTGACAAGTGCAAAAGATTGAAAAAGAAATGTAAACTAAGTTATTTATTTTAGTCTTATTTATTAAGATAATTCCGTGACTGTAAGTACATGTAAATATGAAGTCGCCCCTGATAGGTAAAAGTAATTCGGATAACAGTAGGTTCATGTTATTATATACAAGCATATAAAATTAGAGTACGGTTTAAAATTTAATGTGCATATAATTTTGCACTGTCAGCGTGCTAAAATTGGTTTAAGATGCTATGTACTCTATGAGAGTAGCCGTTACACATGCACGTAGTCGTTCTTATATGTTCGTAGTAGTCGTTATTATACGCCCCGTGTAGAGGTATCTTTAATTTATACGTCTGATGTAATTTTAGTCTCGGGGTTTGAGTCTGTAAATCGAACTTCCGGCAACCGCTCCTTTATTTCATCGTTGCCGGCTACGGCAGCGGAGGCACAGCCAAATATTATTGGTAACGTAAAACGGAAAGGATGTTTTCCATGAAAACGTACGTTAAGTTTTCATGGAAACGCAAGTAAATTCTCCAGTCTCCACCATAAAACGTAGTGATTATATGCTCTCTGGTCTCCACCTGTTTTTGAGGCAAATAGATGATCGAACAAGAATAAGGAAGACAAGGTGGTATGGCCTTAATGGCTCTAGCGAGCCCATTGATCGAAAAACAAAAAAAATTGTTTTGTGACTTTTGTTTTGTGTTTTTGTCAAAGTCTGAAGACAGGGACCCTATTCGGAGATATGACATTTTATCTCGGTCACTCTCACTCCCATTAAATTCTAAATTAGAGAGACAGTGACCGAGATAAAATGTCATTTCTCCGAATAGGGGCCCAGTAAGTTTGTGTGTTGTGGTTTTGAATAGATGCTGTGATCTTTGATTTTTTTGATTATATTTTTCTGAGGTTGTGATACTCGTGATAATGATTTTGTTATTGCTTTTTTATATAATTCCTTTAAATTTCTGCGAAGAACAAGCTCCCGACGCCTACTCTCAAGGTTATAGTATTTCCGAGTCGATTTGATCTGTGATTTACACCTACCAACTATCAGATGTATGGGCGGCTAAAAATAATCTATTGTTGGTCTTGTTTTCAGAAGATTTCAAGTGCACCCTTCCTGATGTCACAAGCATTGATACTAACTTGGATATCACAAGGTTTCGATCGGACTTCTCTAAGATATCTGAGGTAAATACTTTAAATACAGAAATACAGAAATATTTATTTCGTAACAAAAAATACAGACACAAAATACTTTACGTTTATTTTACACTCTTTTACCCAAATAGCAACGCCTTCTCGAAACAAAGTATAGTTATTAGATTATCTAGAAGGTAATATAAAAAGTTCAAGCCGTTGTTCAATGCCCACATGTTATGTCTTTCAATGCCGCATGACAAAGTAGTAAAAGTGGGGCCAGTTTTATAGACAGGTTTTAGGAGGGACCACAAAAAGAAGATAAGAAGTACCATAAGATACACTTAGATGTAAAATAAATTACTTAATAATACTAAAAAAAAACCTAATAATGTTATAATTAACTAGCCAACCTGAAAGACATTGTCATGCCAGACAAAAAAAAATGTTATCGCCATCTACCGGTTCCAATTGTGTATAAACCATCCAGACACCACATCAATTATAAATTTAAAAAAAGACATTAAAATTGGTCCAGTAGTTTAGGAGGAGTTCAGTGACAACACACATACAGAAGAATTATATTATAAAGATTACATATAATATATTTTCGTTCTGTATTACTTGCAAGTTTGATATATTTATTGATTAGACCCCAGACCAACAAGAGGAAAGTATACAATGATGTTGATTCTGTAATACCAATTCCTAAACTGTATTTGAAAGCTTTAAAATTTCCTACATCTAAAATAGAAATGAAACGAGACACTGATAAGTTAAGTCCTATAAAGTGTAGTTTAGAAAGTGGTACAACAAAAATGACACCAGTATATATCTCCCTCTTTCTGTCTCGTTTGTCAGATGGCGGTTGGCGCTAACCAAGACATGGCTTAGCCTTTTAGCACAGTAAAAATACTGAGGGTGAATTGATTGTTTATTTTTTTGCAACATATTTACTAATTCTGTGATAATCATGTGAATCAGTTATCTCACATTCTTGTAGGTAAAGTTCCCAGGAGTAATTGGGCCGTTGAATGAGAGACTCATCTGTAAGATCAAGTGCATCGATGGCAACTGGGTCGGACCTCTGTGCTCCACCACTCCTGGTAATCATATTATCTATATTGAATGAACAAATGAAAATTCAGTGAGTAACTTGTAGCGTGGATAGCTCATCTTGTTCAGATAACCTGCAGCAGGGCATGATTTCAAATCCCAAAGCAAGATTGAGGCATCAGTGAAGGAAAATGTTGTATGGAGACCACAGTGTGGTACATTCTAGTACTCGACTGACTGTCTACCACCCTCAAGTTGAAAATTTGTCACCAATCACATAACAGTCTGTTCTGAAAGCATCACTTGAAAGCCAGTTCTCTCTCATACAGACTAGGTATATTTACCATCCTCAACTTCCATGTCATTTCAACTTCATGACAACTTTCATTGTACAATGTTCTGGTCTGGTGAGCTTTAGGGAACTACATAGACAGTAAAATAAAAAAAAACTACACCTCAGCTAAACATTGGTCATATTTGTACTGGCAACTATGCTGGAGCCATCAATACAATACAATTAGTTTATTATGCCAATATGTCTTGGCCAGCCACATGTATTGCATTTTGGTATAAGCAGTGCAAGCAGTCATTTTGGTACGTCCACCCATCTGTCTGTACCAATGTCACATAGCATTATAACTTGTGCATTATTCACGTAATTTTATATCATTATTTTGTAGATATCAATCACAATTTCGAAACAATAACCATTGAGCTGTTTATAAGTAAAATTCAAAATGAAGATTCAGCTGACCCTGGCAATGTGACATAAAAGGGTTTCTCAACCCCGCATCCCATCATTTCATTTATAAACTAATCAGTCCATATAAAGAAACTTTACAATTCACACTAAAAAAAATATATTATTGCTGTGAAATTTATTTTAGGATAAAACAAGGTTCATTGACCTTAGTAAAAGGTTGACTTCATACACTTTTGACACATTATTTGCAGATGGCAGGTTCCAGCCGATTCTCCGTGAATGTCTGTACCGCCATGACCACCCGCTGCTCGCCATTACTTTCAAGAATTCTTCCATAGAAGTTAGTACATTATTTAAACCATTTTTAATAAATCCCGATTACAAACTCCAAAAATCTATATTTTTATATACAGGGCTATAAGGAAAGGGTATGCTAAGCCGAGAGGGGCTCATAGTACCCAAGATTGTGAACAACTTTTACTATAGGACCAAACCTGAACCCTGAGCCTCAAATCGAGAAAAAAAATCAGCTGTTCCATTAATTTTGTCAGGTGTCTTTGACATTTTTGTATGGAACAGCTGATTAAATTAAATTAAATTAATTAAATTCGTTTATTGAGATTAGAAACGATCTAGCCAGTAACATCCATCTCACAATCAAAAAAATAAAATAAAATAAGTATACAATATAAAATACCTAATTAATAATTCAATGTCAAAGTTATACAAATCACTAAAAAATAATAATTAAAATATTCAAAAATTAAAAATTATATATTATGTCAGAACTAAAATCATTGATTCAATTATTAAATGACAATAAAATTATGTACTATATAAACTCAAATCAAAGTCATCGCTGGGATCTGTCAAGTTATCGGGCTTTTTGCACCTATCCCATTGGTCAATTAAATTTTCACAATATTCCAAAAATATTAACCTAACAGAGTTCCATTTGTCATACATAATATCACAATCAGGGTTGGCAGCAAGGAGTGCGTTGAGATGACGGCGGGCGCGAATAAGAGGTGACATAGAGCGCGCCACAGTGCGACCATGATCAACATAAAACAGGTTATGTCGCTGACCACGCCTGTTTGCCGGAACCCCAGGTTCATCTGGCACGAACAATGTGCACAGTAAATCGTGCAGGTGTATAGAGTCGACTGACCCTCTTAACACCTTGAAGCAAATGATGAGCTGGTCCAGCGCCCGTCTCACCTCCAGGGAGTTGTAGCCGAGCTGACCCAGCAAAAACTTAGTAGGGTACAGAAACGGGTAATACCCATAAAGTTTCTTATAAAGCGCCCTTAAGAAGGCCTTTTGGACCTTCTCAAGCATTCGCGAGTAAGTTACATGGTGCGGGTTCCAAACGCACGCGCTCGCCTCAAGCTTGCTCCTGACTAGAGAGTTATATAATGTTTTAAAAACTAACGGATTTTCAAAGTCCTTAGCGTTTCTTAGCACAAAGCCCAGGCGACGGTAAGCCTCTTTAGCGAGATCAGATACATGATCGTGAATATTTTTTCCTCTATTACAAGGTTGGTCCCATAGTAAGAGTTATTCAGAATGATGAGTACTTTGAGCTCCTTATCGTTAGACCTTATAGTCTTGTATAAAAGAAAAAGCTTTTATCTAGGAATCAACGCACAGACCAAACTCCTCATGATAGAGATGTGAAATTTGAAGCCAATACTCCTCAAATGGTATATATATAGGTATAGGTGAACATTAAGAACGGATTTTGCGAAATTCTGCTTCCAAAGGGGTAAAACGGATCCCCAAAAATGGTACGGAAATAAAAAAAATATTGTTGCTAAGTCAATGAAACCCGGTTTGTGTTCGCATAAAAAAATAAAGAATGGTGTCTCAGGATTTTTCTAAAATCTACCCCATAAAGAGGTGAAATGACAATAGACAATAGTTTGTTTTGTAGCAAAAACAAACAAAACGTACAGAGTTTGGGGAGTTTCATTTACTGTACCCTATGCGAGCGAATCCGTGCGAGCAAACTAAAAGGGAATAAAGTAATTTCAGAGCCAATTGTAATAAAATAATTATAGATTTAATAATGTTAATAATTATAATTATGTGGAATGTGGGTAATTACGTAATTTTATACCTACATTTACTAAAAACTACTAACTAAATTAAAACTACTAAATTAATAAACTTTTGGACATAATTTTGTTAATTTCTGTCTATTTCGTTTTGAAGTAAGTATGTAAATTATGTTGTACTCGTATTATGAGAGTCGTCACATCTTATTTTGCATTGTCGAGGTAGAAAGAGACGTCGTTTCCTCACGGGTCGGAGATGGAGGCTCGTTGCAGGCACTTCGGTCTCTACAAGATCAAGGGCGAGGGGCGGCTGCGCTGCGAGAACGGACACTGGACGCCCGCTTTCCCGGAGTGCGTACCTACCACTCTCATCACCAACTTCACGGGTACTACACTTTTCTTTTATCACCAGAGAGCGGAATATAATGGCAAAACAATACAAATGTCATAGAGATGTGTCATCGTTTTTATCTACTATTCAAGCTATCGATACTTTTTAGTTTTAAACTGTATAACTAGCTGCCCCGCTTGCTACTGCATTTGTGTGTTTGGCTTAACTATTTGCGCCCGCTGTTTCACCCGCGTGCACAATGATGAAAATTGATGATGATGGTGATGAAAGTAACCTATGTGTTAATCCAGGGTATAAGCTATCTCCATTCCATATTCCATGAGTGAGTCTGTATGTTTGTTACTTCTTCACGCCGAAACGGCATAACAGTATTTGATGAAATATGGTATGTGGGTACTTTAGGTTCTGGAATAAAACTTAGGATATATTTCAACATTGTTCACGCGAGTGAAATAGCAGGCGCAGCTAGTTATGCAATACAGTTAAAAACTAAAAAGTATCGATAGCTTGGCTAATTGATAAAAAAACAACGACCCATCTCTATTACACTTCAATTGTTTTGCCATTAGATTCCACTCCCTGATTATCACCAACCAACAAGCCATATAAGGAAAAATAACTCAAAGAATGTTCGTTACAAGGTTACATGGTTGACAGTAACGTTTTGTCTCTCTCAATCTCTCGATACGGGGAACCGCCTGAAGTACTTTCCGAACAGAACTTCGCGCGCCATTTGATTCGGTCCAGGGTAGCAATGAAGGAGACTGGCACAGTCTAGCTCATTGCTTATGATTTCCGAACAGCCAGCTGGTGATATGCCAAGTTCCGTCACTGGCTTAGTCGATATCGAAAGTGTAAAAAGTTGACAAATACTTCAAATTTCTGGGTGGCACTGAACTGTTACTATAGTCAGTTCATCCTTACCTGACAAAAAGGGTAAACAAACATCACAAAATTCCATTGACTGTAGAGGAGTCTAACCGCAAAATACGATCAAATTATTTTGTGTTGTTTTCGTATTTATGCATATTATAGTGTAATTTCGTTGATATACGTAATTAAATATTGCATTCATGTTTTTTATGTAACCAGGGTCTATGGTGCGTGCCGAGGTTGTGAGATTTCTATGAGAAAACGGCGATTTTGTGAGAAAGAGAAGTTTATTTACCTTTTTCGTCAGGTAAGGATGAACAGACTAGCACGCGTGAAGTTCCCCATCTAGTGAGTGACTTGCTCGTCTCGTCACTCGGCTGCATAAAAAAGTCCGAGACAGTGATATTTATACCTAGTTTCAAATAGAAATGTAGTCAGGATATAGTCAGGATGTCGGTTGTGGCAGGCGATGCGCCGCCATCGATCCGGTACCGGCTGGCGGCGGGGTCGGGCGTGGTGGGCGCGCGGGGCGAGCTGCTTCTATACCCGGAGTCGGCGTTGCGGCTCGAGTGCGTGTCGCCGCGCGCCCTTGGAGACCCCGAGTGGAGCTGGCACGCGCCCGGACACCACTCCGCTGGTAAGTGGGCTTGCGGGGCGACCTACCCGGACCGTTGTCTGAAGCCGGACTACCTGATCTACCCGGGCTATTAAGGCCTCGCTACATGGCCTGACCTGACATCGTTTGAAAGAGATGGCTATATATAAGTTTCTGGGGGAGCGAAAGGGAGAAGCTATAACATTAATATGTAGTTTGTTTCTTTTGCTCCTGTGAAATTTAAATCTAGCGAACCCTTTCACACGATGTCAGGTCAGGCCATGTATAGACATCCTTATCAGACACCGTTCTACCCGATCTATTATCTGAAGTCTTACTACCCGATCAACTCGAACTATTCTCTGAAGCCAGACTACCCGAGCTACCCGGACTATTCTCTGAAGCCGTACCGGTTGTACAAACACGAATGACAAGGTGTGCCAGTTCCTTTCCGCCTAACGTGTATCGCTGCTGGACTACGGGTTTCCTACTGTGTTATCTCCACTCGCACGGTCGTTGCGTTTTGCTTGGTCAGTCATGAGATCGTCTCGAACAATGTGAAGCTATAACCGCCATGGCCGGCCACAAAGTCTGGCTTGACATAGTGTAAATACTAGTACCACAAATTAAGTACTAGAATTTTACCACAGAAGGCTTAATATGAGATGTCAAATAAATTGAAATTTGCTATGTTGCAATAAAGTTAATTTTAGTATGCATATTTGGCTGGAAGGTGAAAATGATCGCTCTGTCACTCTCGCACTTGTAAAAGATGTGAAAGTGTGTGGGCTTCTAGGCTATACGTTACCCTCTCGCAATGAGATTGGGACGTTTGTTGCTATATTCAATCTCCTTCAGTCCCGCGCGACCACAGCATAGCTAACGTTATAACTTGACCATGTTATTATTGTATTGATTATTGTATTATTATTATTGAGTTTAATTTGTATACGTCTAATACAATTTTTATGTATGTTTCATGTGACTTGTAATTAATTTGACTGAACAATTGAATGCTATTTTATTTTTATGTTTTTTAAACTATTTACTTTTTGACATGTAACTAATTGTTATGAATAAATACTATGAACTAAGGACGAAATGCCTGGCTCAATGGTTGTACGTCGGCCTTATAAGCAGGAGGTCCCAGATTCGATTCTCGGCCAGGCACTTGTTTTAATGATGTCCTTATTGTTGTACTAGCTGCGCGCCGCGGTTCACCCGCTACTATACAGAAACCGAATATTTTTCCAGGAAAGAAAGTAGCCTATGAAAACTGACGTGGTTTTGATACATTTTGTTTTAATAAAATCTCAAGTCAATAAATGACCTCGCGCGCGTGGTCGCGCGCGTGTTTCGCTGAGCATTCCTAGATAAAGGTCACCGAATGTGATCGAAACTATAGTCGGAATAACCGACTCAATTTAACGTGAGTATTCCCGTTTTATTAAAACAAACAGTAGCCTAGGTGTTAATCCATGGAATAATCTACCTCTACACCAAATTTCATTCAAATCCGTTCAGCCGTTACAGAGCTGAAAGGTGAAAAAACACTTGCATACTTACACACAAACTTTCTCATTTATAATATTAATGTGATTATATTCGCTATCTCTTTTATGTATCAAATGTACTATACATACTTTTAGTTACATATTGAGGCCTAAGTTCGATTGTCCCGTCCATTCATTTTACTGTAGGTGAAGTCCAAAAGTACACTTTTGGAGCAAATGTATACTTTACCCCCGAATACTGAAACGTTTGTTAATTTTGACGACAGATTAAGTTTATTGCTGTCTTTGTCATTTGCTTAGTACTAGACAAAGGCAGTATTAGGATTAATCTTTTGTCAAAGTTAACAAGCGATTCAGTATTCGGAGGTAAGTGTGTCGCGTGTTCCAGCTTGGTCGAGCGAGGATGGCGAGAAGGACACGGTGTACCGACTGTCGCTGAGCCGGCTCTCGGCGCGGCACTCCGACCGGCTCACCTGCACTGCGCCCGGGGGACACACCCACACCGTGCTCGTTAAAGTTGTTAGTGAGTCTGTACGCATACAATGTTTACATATATATTATCGATAATTATATGAAAGAACGCAACTTATAGGAATCAACGCACAGACAAAACGACTTATGATAGAGACGTGAAATTTTAACCCAATACTCCTCAAATGGTCTAAGCTAAGGTGAATATTAAGAACGGATTTTGCGAAATTTCACTTCCCCAATGTTTTTATGGAAATGTTATATTTTCAGTTTGTATAATTCGCACTAAAAATAAGGGAAGTGTCTCAGGATTTCATGAAAAAACTCCTAAAAGGGAGAAAGAGGACTTCCACCTGTAGCCTAGGCGAGCGAAACCGTGGGGGTAAACTAGTAAACATTGATCACATATTAAAATTAGGAAACTACGAAAGTACAAATTACACAATAAATATGGTACAAAAGAATCATTTTTTTTTTAACTAAACTAAATTTGACGACTATAAAAGTATTGCCATCCTTATCAAAAATACAGAAAGGTCAACTAAGTCACATCACACACCAAAGCCACATTTATGTGCAGTAAGGCGCACCACACACCAATGACATTTGTGTGCAGAAAGACATTTGTGTTACGTCGCAAATTTTGGACCAGATTGTGGTGTGCATTCTATTAGCGCACTCTCACATTGGAATGTAGGTATGCGATAAATGTGCGATGCACAACATTTTTAGTATTGGTGTGTGGTGCCACACAGATCACACTAGTTACCACATTACGAGATTCGTTGTTCCTACAAAAAGTCACCAAAGTTTGAGGAAGGCGCGGGTCGCGGGGAGTTCGACCGAGCCTTCTCATTGGCTATCACAAGGTAACGCCTACTCGCGCCTAATAAACAACCAATCAGAGTAATTACTTATAAGTGTATTTAGACTGATGCGTGGTGCGCTTCGAGCGTCCTGAATGCAGAATCTAGGGTGTGATCTGTGGGTGCCACTAAGACATTTGTGTTGCGTGGCACACTTTTTGTGGAGAAATGTGTTGTCTTACACACTCGTATTTAAATGTAGATCTACGATAAATGTTTTGTGTGATGTGCAACATTTGTAGTATCGGTGCGTTGGTGCGTAATTGTGCAATTTGTTGTCAGACGTGTCGTGCCCGGCGATCGAAGCGCCGTCTCCCCGCTTGACGGTGTTCGGGCAAGGGTCCCGTCTCGGACAGACGCAGCATCTCTCCTGTGCTCCGGGCTTCCACCTCGTGGGCGACAGCGTCCTAACTTGCATGGGAGACGGTCAGCATCACACTCACTTATGTTATAAACATAGACAAATTATATAAATATTATTACGTTATAAATGATTGCTGATTCCAAAATCAAAATTTTCCGCTCGTTTGCATGGTAGCCATGCAGATATTAAGGCATCAAGATATGTCTTGTTGTTTTCAGATTTTTTTGTTTTGTTTCAATATCATCAAGGTTGAGACAAATCCTAGATGTATCTCTTCAATATACATAGTATAAAATAAAGTCGCTTTCCGCGTCTGTCCCTCTGTCTATCTGTATATCCCCCAGCTCCTCCTAAACCACGCAACGGATTTTGGTGTCGTTTTCACCATCAGTTAGATACTTTTTTATGGAATCCCAAATCCTAACTAATATTATAAACGCGAATGTAACTCTGTCTCTCTGTCTGGGTGTTTCTCGCGTTATCACGGCTAAACAGGATGGACCTGATTTTTTGCACAGATATAACTTAAGGGTAGGAGATGGTCATATGCTACTTTTTTTTTAATGTAGGTCCACGCGAACGAAGTCGCGTGTGACAGCTAGAACTAATATTTTTTTTTTAAACCTGCCCCTAGTCTGAATCAGCCGATTGCGCGATTGAATTTAAGTGTACTTGTGTACGCTTGTCACTGCAGGCAGGTGGTCGAGCGCTGTGCCCCTGTGTGTGGAGACTCTCTGCCCGGCGCTGGAAGCCCTGGACCCGCACCTCAGCGTGGTGGAGTTCAACGCGTCGTGGGGCGGGCGCGCCGTGTTCCGCTGCGCTTGGGGCTATCGGCTGGCGGGCGCCCCCGGCCTCGAGTGCGAGCGGGACGGCACCTGGTCCGCAACGCCGCCGCACTGCACGCGTCTGTATCTCGTTCGCTCTCTCTCTGTCACTGTCTCTTTCTTTCGCTCTCGCTCTGTCTCTGTCTCTCTTATACAGCAGATCGATCGCACAGTAAAAAACTAACTTTTCAAATTATTGAAAATGTAAAATCATAAAGTGTATATACATAAGAAGTGTAGGTTGTGTCTGTGATAAGATTTCAGATTCTACTTTCAATTTTCTACTTTTTTTGACTTCGTTGTTGCGCGGGCGCAAAGTAGATCGAAGAAAAACATCGATTAGCTTAGGATAGCTGTGAGACAACTGTGCACGCTCTTCAAGGCACGCTATCTCTATCTCTCACTTTTTTAATATTTGTTAATATAAAAAGCACGGCAGAAATTTTAAAAATAAAAAATCAGTTTTTGAAAAGAACAACTTACATAGGCGTATTTTTTTTTTGTTAACATTTTCTATTTTGACGAAGAACAAGAAAAAAAAAATATTTTTTGAGGTTTTTCTTCTCTTTCACCAACATTTAAAAAAAAACCTATAAAACATTGACAACCATTGTCATTTTGACGATATTTGTTTTTTTCCCCAATATACCACTGGCTTTTGGATGACGGAAAACAGCGTGGTGGATATGGCCTAATCACCCAGGACGATATCCCAGCAGTGGGATGTTTAAAGGTTTCTATGTCCAAAAATTTTGAAAATGTATGAAAGTGATAACCGTTTCCGGGAGCGCGGATTTGTAAGTCAAGAGACTTACAAATCTGCGGATAACACGGCAGTGATAATTCAGTATTATTGTTACAGCGATCTACTGTCCGGAGCCGCTGGTGCCGGCTAACGGGCGCCTCCTGACCGAGGCGTCCCCGAAGCACGGCCACTACATGGTCGGTGACCTCATGATTTACTCCTGCCTTGATTCATACCACATCCATGGCGAGCCTTCCATCGTTTGCACCGAGAACGGGTATAATAATTTTATTATACTAGCTGCGCTCTACGGTTCCACTCGCTATTCTACAGAAACCGAATATTTTCAAAATCTAAAACTCGACTAAAACAAAATCAGAAAAACCTGTGTTAATCCAGGGTATAAGCTACCCCCATACAAAATTTCATTCAAATCCGTGCAGCTGTTACAGAGTTGAACTGGAACAAACACACTTACATACGTACACACAAACTTTCGCATTTATAATATTAGTGTGATTACAAGATCTTAGACGTCCACTGCTGGACGAAGCCTTTCCTATGAGGGGTGGTTCCCATGGACGATCATTTAAATTGCATCTTGATATTTGGAGTTAAAAGCACTGGCAACACCTTACGTCCTTATCAGTACTACAATCGGGTTACTTTCTATGGACATTAGCACTATTAGCCTATATCTTCACAACCCCTGGACCGATTCAGCTCATATTTGAACTTAAAAATTGTATTGAAATGAACTACTTGCCTACAAAACTTCATGAAGATCGGATCAACGGTTCGCAAGTTATAATCAGACAAATATACACACAAACATACATACAAATGCCGATTTATCCCATTAAACTCTGAGACCTTCGCTTCGCTCGGTCAATCGCTCTATTATGGAAATAAAATAAATTGAAAATGAACCGTCCTCCTGCAGGTTCTGGTCGCACCCGCCGCCGTTCTGCCTACCACCATCCGAAATAAGGAAAGCGGACACCATTTACGTGGAAAACACCACATTAGTCCACGTCGAAGAATGATCACTCAGGACAATCGACACATTAGTTGACGTGGATGTAATGAAACTTCAAATTAAAACACCAGTTGTACGAATTTAGCATTTGTACAGACAGCGATGCTTTTTCTAAAACAGCAAAAGCGAATAACGAATATCCTTATCCTATTGTACAGAAAACAGGGCAGAAATAATGTGTGTTATTCAAGGGTACACTCAAAAATATGCCGTGTACGACTGTACGTGTGAACATATCCTAAAATAATGATGATCTCCCACACCAAAGATATTTATATATGCACCTAGTTAATACTTAGTTTAATGTGTGATAAAATGTAATCAGTATTATTTTGTTGATTAATCATCTATTGTTTATGTAATTGTGTAAGTGTTAAAATGATTATGAAATATTAGACTGTCTCTGAAGAAGTGATTTTGTTTGATTTGGCATCGCCTCAACTCGACAGGTTGTGTTTCTTGCTGAAACTGGATCGAACACTAGTCAGTGTTCCAGAACTCTAATTAGGTAGTTTAATAGTATGAAAGCAATAAATAACTAGAATGTGACATTATTACATTTTACACTACATTATCAGCCCGAAGAAGTCCACTGCTGAACATAGGCCTCCTCCTTAGAGCGCCACACCGACCGACAATGTGCCACTTGCATCCACCTAGTGGGAGGCCTGCCTACGCTTCGTCTTCCGGTTCGTGGTCGCCACTCGAGAACCTTTCTTCCCCGTCGGTTATCGGTTCTTCGAGTGATCACTCTAAGAACCGTGCCATTATGCGAGCTGAAAAATATTAATAGGTAAACATTGTTGAAGGTGGATAATCCTGCCGGACCTTTAGATAAAAAGTACTCCAGTGTCATATCCGGCCATTAAACTTCACCATGCAAAAACCATGGGCCTTATCCCGTAACTGTGGTGGCAATGGTCCTCGCGTGCCGTCCCACTCGCGCCAACTTACTCGCACCATGCGAGGCAGCAGGATAGCAAACGAAGACCATCGCCACCAGAGTTACGGGATAAGGCCCCATGTCTACCGTTGCTCTGTTGCTGCGTGAAAGTGGAACAAACAAAACAATAAGCCGCAAAGAACACTTGCATTTAAGAACATACCTATACAGTAAACTCGATTATCCGGCCCTCAGTTATACGGATTCGCGATTATCCGGACTACCAACCGCGACCCATTATGTATACCTACAAGTCGAATTTATGCAAGCATTATCGTGTCGGAACTGGCATTACCCCGCCCACGTCGCGCGGAATCGGTGCCCCACGCGTTTTGTTCATACATTCGATTATCCGGATTTTCGATTATCCGAATGCCTAACGACAACATCGAGTTTCTACATATTATCTTTACCTCGATTTCTACGAGCTCGAAGATGGAAAGATTGTACTACGCTGTGTTGAATTTCGATATTACCAGTACCAGGATGAGTTACGTAATAAGCTACGCTATAGGTTTCTTTTTCGTAAATAACCTATCTTCTAAATTAAAAAAAACATTTGCCTTGTATGACGGCAGGACCGATTAGTACCAGGATGAGCTACGCTATAGGTTTTTTTTTCGTAAATAACCTATCTTCTAAATTAAAAAAAAACATTTGCCTTGTATGACGGCAGGACCGATTTGAATGATTTCTTTCTTGTTGTGTACAAGGTTTTTTTCAAGTAGCGGGCATCAGCTAGTTTATTGACCGAGCGAAGCGAAGTTTACTGGGACAAATCGGCATTTGTATGTATGTATGTTTGCGTGTATATTTGTCCGATGATAACTTGCGAACCGTTGATCCGATCTTCATGAAATTTTGTAGGCAAGTAGTTCATTTCAATAGAATTTTTAAGTTCGAATATGAGCTGAATCGGTCCAGGGGTTGTGAAGATATAGGGATCGCGAGGTCTCAGTTCGCCGCGAACTACTAGTTAATTAATCTACCACTGCTTTGACACTTAGGTTTTATGGTACGAGTACCTACGTAAGTAAGAGGGCAGGCGTTCGGCGCCAGCACAGATGAATAGAACACTGAACGGCGTCTGTTTTGTATTTATGCCAATTTGTGCGTGCTTGTTGGATACCTATGCAAAATCGACTTATTATCGATAAGCACTAAACATTCAACCTATTTTGGTTCAACTGGCTGTGAAAATTATTTTCTTTTTCGATACAAATTTCAAAAAGACAAGCGACAGTGCCCGTCGTTGTCATTTGTCTCGAAACAGCATCGATTTTCAAAATAATGAAAAAGTGGGTGCTTATTGAATCCATTTTGAATCAATCCGTGTTATAAAGCATTGCATATAGTTTCTGCACGATTTGATGAAGTTGTTTAAAATTATTGAAATATTAAATTATTGATAAAACATGTCAGTTTGATTTACAATAAGTTTTTGTCAGTTGTCAACGACGCAAATCCCCGCATTTCTATTTGGCGTGGTGGCAACGATTGAATCATCACGCAGGGGCAGCGAAGATCCGTCATAAAAGTTATGAAGATCAAACTGCGTGAGTCTTATAATGTACTTAATCATAATGTGGTCATGCATTTACATCCTTAATGTACATCTTTAATGATCCCAGTGCTATAGTGTACTTACTAATTCCGACCAGTTCATGTGTTTGTTTTATACAAATGCAGGTAAACTGTTCTACCTTGCATCAATGCGAAAATGCTAGAATGTGGATATGTCTGTCTCGTTCTCGCTAGATAAAAAGTGTACAAAATTTTATCGCGCCTCGCGTGCTACGCCCGTATTATCGTTGCTCCTTTATCTTCCAATTTTTTATTCACCAAATTTTCTGACAGTGCAGCGTGTTCATTATCATATAATGCGGGTAGATGCACGCACATTGATTCTCGCAAAGATGGCACAGAACATTACATAGGTCTGCATGTGATTGAGCAATTTTGATAGGTTACCTATTTTACCCGATTTCGAGAAATAATGAACGAAATAAACCACTCGGAAGTTTCCGCTAAGGGTTCGTTGTACCTAGTATTATCTATTCTTAAGCTAGGGATGGACTATCGAAATATACATAAATAACCTTATTTATATGGTTATACCTATAGAACCATACATGTTTTAAATCTATAGAATGTCTTTGAAATAACGCAAAACCTCTCCATGCAGCTTCCATTCACTCGACAACTTTTGTTCCACGACTTTTCACAATAACTATCATACCTACATTCCCAAAAAAATATTGTGCCTGCGAGGGGTAAGTATTTGAAAAGCAAGTTGTAGGTAAGTATATGGACTTATAGAACTACATAATTATGGTTCTATAGATATATTCGAAAATAATATAACTATAAGTATGTTAGATGAAACGTAAAAACATTTTGGAAAATTAATAACAATCTTAAGGTTAAAATAATATATTTACCAGGGTAGATATGTTGTAAAACTGCGACTAGAACCACAGGAGGAAGAGCAGCAGCGTCCTCTTAGTAAGCGATGAGATTTCTGCGATCCCTAAGCCGCCTGCCTAGCGTAGATATTATGGCAACACCCCCTTAAGACAAGGCCAGGCTGTTGATGATGATAATAATAAATACTTGTAAAGTGGTTCGTTATAAAAACTAATTGAAGTCGGAATATGGCAAACTCTCGAATTAAATGCGACACGACTTGCGCAATTGAGAGGAACCAGTCCCTTCAGCGATGTCATATCAACTATAGGTATATCGAGGTAATGAAGTGTTTGTATAGAAACGCCACCATGTCGATCTGTTTGCCGGACGAGAGCACAAAACCAATCAAATTGCAGAAAGGCTTGAGACATAGATGCTATATTTCTCCGAAACTGTTCACGAACGCATTGGAGGACGTTTTCAAACTATAGAATAGAATAAGAATTATTTTATTGCAATACTGTGTACAAAGATGTTCTTAAAATAGGGATTAATGTTCCAACAGTGGACCCATATCGGGTGTGAAATATATTATTACCTACTTAATGAAATAGGTATGTTCTTAATTAAATATTTTTTACATTAGTAGGACTTGGATGGACTGTTGGACTAGGACTGCAGGACTATTGTAAACTGTTGGACTTGAACGGATTCGGCATCAACAATCATCATATCATCGAATACATCACTCATCTTCGTTTTGCCGATGATATAGTAATCATGGCAGAGTCGCTAGAGGACCTCAATAATATGCTCAACAACCGCAGACAACAGTAGCTTTTTCCAACAGGTGGGTCTTAAAATAAACATGGACAAGACGAAAATCATGTCAAATGCCCATGTTGTACCCGTACCGATCATCCTCCCACTAGGTGAACCGACGAGCAGCAGTGGACGTCTTCTGGCTGATCATGATAATGATGATGTTAAAAATTGAGTAGGTAACTACTGACATAACAGTTCGCGTGTGAGTAAGTACCTAATGTGTTGGTTGCAGCTCGCGACCGCTTCCCGTCGACTTCATCGACGGACGAGAACGGCAGCGGGCAGGAATGGGAGCTGCCGGCGCAGCACGAGCTGCTGCGGCCGCTGGTGGCGATCCCGCGGCACCTGCCCGCACTGCCCGCGCCCCCGCCGCCTCTGCCGCTCGTCGGCTCGGTGCGCAAGCGCCGCGGGAACCTGCCCAAGCACTCGGTCAAGATCCTTAAACGTTGGCTCTACGATCACCGTTACAACGCCTATCCGAGCGACTCGGAGAAACTGGCGCTCTCTCAGGAGGCTAACTTGACAGTTTTACAAGTGAGCCTTGCTATATGAGTAAGCCTAGGTATACATAGGGAGCGTTAGTTGAGTTCACGCAACGCCCCTCGGCACAGATTGTATAGGTGCTAAGTATATATTTTTGTGAACAAAGCTTTTTCACAGCAATTATTGCGTGCGACAAGGGCCTGCTTGAATTGCTTTCGTATGTCTACGCTACATATATCTACTAATATACCAAGTATCTACTTACAAGATATATCATCTTAAAGAAGTAAACTGTACAATTTTCTTTGTTTCGTTGTACTTTTCTGATTTAAAAGCAAACCTTTTACCATAGTAAATTTAAACGAGAAGAATGGCAAAAACTACATTGTGCTTGGGTTTCTATTACAAGTCAATTAAAAATTGTGACGATCGTGTTGCAGTTTAAAATACTGGCGATACTATCATGTTAGTCTACTATAGCGGCTTATCAGTTACTACAATCAGATTTCGCATCTTTCTATGGCCATTGGCACTCTTCTTTACAAAATAATTTCTCTATGCTCTTACTGATGGAAAGCTACACTAACACCCAGTGTTATGGCTTAGTTTTAAAATGATAAAAAATTACATGTTATGGGGAGGTGGGGCCATGTTTATTAGGGTTCCATAGACGCGTAGGACGTTTGAAGTAATTACAAGTTTTTTCTTTGCGGACGCAGCCAAGATTTTTATTGTTTAAATAGATACTTTGTATTTTCGAGTCCCAAAGCCGAGGCTCGGTACCGAGCCATAAACTGTGTACGGTGTTGCTGGCATCAGCCAGTATATTAGGTATAAATGCGATTATTTATCTACAAGGTATGCAACTGGTTTATAAACGCACGGCGGCGCATACTGCCTGAAATGATCCGGCGGGACGGAAATGACCCCCTACACTACACGATCTCGCGGCGCGGACGCAAGCACACAAGCCTTGCAGGCGTGGGACCCATGGCGCCAATGCACGGGGCAGGGCCCTCGGGCCTCGCCGGCGTCTCCTCCACCACGGGCGGCGTCACTGTTGCCACGTGGGATGGGATCATTATGGAGGTACTTTCTATTTTCGTGGGGTCCGCCTAGCAGTAGGGTGTTACGACCAGTCTTCCCATGACATTCTCGAGTCTGCTTTGCCATAAAATATACGGGATGTAAGAAACCCCTGTTACATAACACAAACTCAAGGGCATTGGATATACTCATCATTACGAACAACTTTTACTAAAGGACCGACCATGAAAAAAGTTCATTGTCTCTCGACAAAATGTATGGAACTGCGAACAGACTTCGCGATTTCAGTGTCGGACCTTTAGTAAAAGTTGTTCGTAATGATGAGTTAAATGACCCCCTGAGTTATATAACAGGGTTTTATTCAAATCATTCAGGGCCTGTCTTTTATCCTACAATCTATTCAACAAAAATCTCGTGTTTCTCTTAAACACCCGCTCAAAGTAATGCGACAATCGTCGCTGAATATTATATTTGGGTGAGAGTTGAGAATCGTGAAGCCGGGATTTAGTGTAGACATGTTTGGTGGTGCATGGTTTTTGCAGGGTAGCCACGACGAGTACTCTGAAGGGCTGCTGGTGTATCGGTCCGACGCGGATCTGGGCGAGGGGTACTCGAGCGCGCTCAGTGAGGAGGAGGAAGTGAAGTACGATCCGTACGTGTGGCAGTCCGTCATCCGGTACGGGCCCGCGGACCCGCTCGTGCACGCCCTCACCCGTCGGAGGTAAGCCCTACCCTACTCCTACCAACCAAACGTTGGTGTTGTCCGTTATCAAATACTCTTCCATTCCCTCATGATGATTAAATGTCAAATTTTAATCACTTAATACTGCAAATTTCTATGTACTCAATTTCAATAACGATATTTTTCTGCAGTAGCTTGCAAGCACAATGCAAATTAACTTAGCTTAGCGTATCATCGCACTTGTCACTTAGATCAGGTATGTGGGTATTGAGTGAGAGCGGTGAGTAAGAGCAGAATCGTAATGTTTGTCTGTAGCAGCGTGGGCGCAGTGATGGGCGAGGAGCCGCTCGAGTCGATGAGCGTGCTGAGCCCGATGACCACGGTGCCGCCGATGAGCGGCGGCGAGTGGCGCGCGCCGGACGTGGCGCGCCCGCGGCGCATGCAGGTGAGCCCGCCGGTGCCGCCGCCGCCACCCCCGCCCGTCGCCGTCGAGCTCGAGGTTGCCACCACCGACATGTGGTGTCATACCACTGAATAACACTACACCGCAACACACTTGCCATTATCCTGTCACTGAAAGGACCCGAATCGTTGATCTATTTATGACGAGTCACTTCAATATATACCCACTACACTCCATTCCACATAGCATGGTGCGGGTAATCTAATCTGCGGTCACCCCAGAACACAATTAAGTATGTGAAAATGTTGTGCATAAAGTATATTATAAAGAAATTATTTTTATAGGCACAAATCCTTGGGCACAAGGTATTCAGAAACTTCATTGTATAGTTGGGTGGACGCAATTTAGTAAAAAGCCATGTGTCAGCCACACCTTGCTATGTAGAATGGATTATAAACTAATATTTCACTCGAAATGAAACTTTGAACACAAAATTAATCAAAAGCGATGAGTGCATTTATTAATTAATGAAATCCAACGATGTTGGATTTCATTAATTAATTAATTAGTTGGATTTCTTCAGTGGCATCATTCAGTCGCGCTTCTAATGAACGAAAAATGAAAAGTCCGAACACAGAGAGAACGTTCACTCGAGTTCTTCGTAAGACTTCGTTTGACGACATAATTTTATTCAATAAAAGCTGATAAACGCTCATTCATGTGCCTTGTGAGCGTGAAATCATAGATAACAATGACATTAATTCAAGTGAGTGATCACCCGAGTGAGCGTTCACAGTGAATTGTTGATCCCATCTGTTCCGCTTTATCTGGCTTTTATATAGGTACTTGTTTCTAGTGTTTAGTTTCTTGCTCTTGATGCTTCTCTGGTAGTTTGTAAATATCGCTTCTTTCCCTTCAGGTCTAAAAATAAAACTTAGAAGTTTTACGCATAACTTTACCTTTAGAAAATGACGTTTTTATACTTGTTAATTTTGTTAGTGATAACAAAACTTGCGGTAAAAAGTTTCTACTCTTCAGTTCATTTCATACTTTTCTTGTTATTCCTTATGAAAATGTTGTGTTTTTGGGCTTCGTTTAATTGGCAACAACTACGCGTTGATCGCAAAGAGGGTACAGCTGGCAGGTTACAACAATTCAAGCAGGCCGCTCCATTCCAGCTCGAAACGTACGATGTTCGCTGTTGGTAAGGTTATATAATGTGTAACCTTACAATCTTCGATAACCACACTTTTAGCTATGCGTTAGAATGGAATCCATTTGAAATCAGAATAGGAACAGGTCCTACCTATTTATCGAAAATCATAAATCAAAATTGATTAGACCGTTACACATTGATCGTACCCGCCTATCCATTACCTATCCCAGGGATGGCGAACCAATGGCACGCGACAAAATATTTTGGGCGCGGCACTTAGAAACCGTTTGGCAGATGCCCGAGTTATTTGTCATCTAATCTGCAACAGCAAAAGTCACACTGTATTGCACACACTGTTGTATTAAACGTATAACTGAAACATTTATTATTATACAGGGTTGTAATGAAAGGGTATGTTAAGCCGAAAGGGGTTCATTGTACTCATTATTGCTAACAACTTTTATTATGGGACCGACCCTGAAATCGTGGAAAAAAGTCTGCTGTTCCATACAATTTGTCAAGTGTCATTGACATTTTTCTATGGAATAGCTGATATTTCATTCTCGATTTCAGGGTTGGTCCCATAGTAAAAGTTGTTCATAATGATGAGTGCTATGAGTCCTTTTCAGCTTAGCATACCCTTTCCTTATAACCCTGTGTACAGTGCAAAATGTATAATTTTGGTAGTAAATGAGTTTTGAGCAATAATCACTGAGTCAAAATTATTTGACAGCATGGACGTGCTTTAAAACATTTCTATAGAAAAAATGTCACATTGATCCGTAAAGGTTCGCCATCCCTGCCCTATCCTGTCTTCTTCTCCGATAGGATTTTATATGGCCTATAGCTTTATGTTCCTTATTCTGTTATTTTGCTACATGCTTGGACATTGAGACTCACATTATAATGAATGTGGATGAGTACCCATTATTTCTCTTTCTAACACTAATGAGGAAATAGGCTCAAGCAATTCTTAGCCCACTTTTGCCCATATTCATTATGATCAGAGTATTTAAGTAGGTACATGATAATGGTTCTCGGTTCTTAGATCTTGATTCACTTGTCAGTGAAACTTTTATTTGATAATGTAGACGTCGGTGTTAAAACATTACTTATCTATTAATTTTATGTGAAATGTTTTCAATCTGACTTGTTATTACTTACTATTACTACCTATTTTAAGTTTAATGGTACTGGTTTTTTGTTCTATCCCCTTGTAAGTTTCTGCCGTAATTAATTTTATAATAAAGTCTTTATTTGCTGAATTATGCTTTTATTTTATAGGTAGGTAGATGTTTTAATGCCGGCATGAACCGACTGTTAGCAGTAGGCACACTTCAGTCTTTGTTTTCGACTTGGTTCGCTTATGCCAGATTCCGCTTTCGTCAGCATATACATATATCAAACGATCAACGAATAACAAATAATATTTTTTACAAATACAGAAGTTATAAGCATTTGAATTTCATGCCAGACACTGAGCGCAATTTAGTGATGTATGACGTCACGGTTTATATGCGCCCTATAATCTATACCAGGGGTCTCCAAACTACGGCCCGCGGGCCAAATCCGGCCCGCGACAGCTTAAGACTAGTGTCATCAATCTGGCCCACGACAGCCAATGTTTTACTGTTGTTACTATTGCTGTGATAAGTTGAATGGAAGAGAATGAAAACAGAATGATAATTGATGTTTGCTTAGGTTTGCTTAAAATTGTTATGGCCCTTGCAACATACCGAAAAAAATATTATGGCGCCAAGGCTTCAAAGTTTGGGAGACCCCTGATCTATACTAACACTAGCTTTGCAAGATTAAAAAAAACATTGGTCAGCTACCCTATTCTGAGTTCTGATGAGTCTTGCTTGCTTTGAATAAAATAGAAAAGACTATGTGATGTTGTTGTACATTGTTGTTGACGTTCAGGTGGTGTCGACAATAGAAGAAAATGAAAACTTCGAGCACCTCCATCTTTTGTCCGACGCTGCGGTGGCGGTCAGACAGCTCGAGATGGGGCAAATGGAGTATGTGCTCCCACACGCCTAAAATATTTAGAATAGATACATAGCATTACATATATTCGTAATAAGCTAAAAAGTCGCGGGGATGACAACTGCGCGACAGGTGGCGTTTGTTTTATACAAAACGAATATTATTCTGCTAGCCTATACTTAATTATTCTAATGTGGTTTTCAGAGATACTTAATTTCTAAAGAGTTTCCTTGCATGCTGCATGAGTTACTTTTAAGGTATTTTAAGGCAAAAAGGTATTTTAATGGAACTTGAATAGTTTAGCTTTTTTTTTACAAACATCTAAGTACATCCAATACTATCATAGATTGTACGTATCGAGCTTAGCTCGCTAGTTTATAAGCATAAGTAGTATTTGCCTAAGTCTTAATTAAAAAACTATATCAAAAATGTCTGGAAAACTAACAAAAACACATTTGCTCATTGCTCGCTGCATCGGCTTTTTAACATCCCACTGCTGGTATTGCGGCATACCCTCGAAGGATGTTTGGGCCATATTCACCACGCTGACCCAGTGCGGGTTGGCGGATTAATAATTATACGCCTACGAATTTATTCTCCAAAAATATGCAGGTTTCCTCACGATGTTGTCCTTCACCGAAAAGCCAGTGGTAGATCCGTATATAAAATCGACAAACTCAACTCGACATTGGTATGCCTTACAATTACAAAAGAAAAATCGCAGAAATTACCTCCTGGAAAAACTCTGATATGAAATGACTGAATTTATTAGCATATTCGTTGGTATATTCCTTTTGTAAAGTCTATAGTTTTAATATTCCGTTTTAGTTGATAAAATATTAGTAAAACTTGATAAATGGCACGGACCCCGGAGTCCGTGGAGCAATATTGTAAATAAAAAAATTTTTAAAAATGCCCGAATTTTCAGCCGTTTGAACACATTTGATTTTACTAATTAAATATCCAAGCTAGTGCTTCATACGACGAACCAGCTAGTTTTTTTTATTTGATTTCTATATCTCAATCGACAAAAAAACAACGAAAAATGAAACTTTTTAAACCAAGAGCTTTAAGCGGGTGCAGAAATCATTTCAAATCGTGATCCGATAGCGTCTTAATGATTTATGAGTTTAACAATACGTGTTCACTCGCATAAAAATCCCATTAAGATAAACTAAATCTATACTTTATTATTAAAACGACGTTAACTGTAATTTGGTGTTTGTTTGTTGAGGGTAATCTTTGAATGTACTAAGCCGAGTTTTAGACTCATGAGATACCATATGTACCACGATTTTTGTGATATAAGAGTTCCCGATATTTCGGCACAGTTGCACAGTAACATGACAAAAAGGTTCGAAACTTAGAAGCAGAATATGGTATCCCGTGAGTACAAACCGACGCTAGAAACTCCTTCACTGCTAAAAAGCGCACCGAATGCTGTAGGCTGATATATGTTTTATTATGATTGATAAAGAACAGGTCTTAGAACAGGCTTATTTGTAAGCAAGTCAGGGATAAATAAGCTGATTGGCTCTTTTTACGGCATGCGCTACCAAAACGGGTTTGAAACCCTTTCCGAGTTTTCAAGAATGAAAGAGTCCCCCGACTTAAAGCTCGTGATTGGTGGCGCCTAAAATACTTTTCGTTTTATTAAATAATACAGTAGGTGCAGATTAGATAACATTTTTATTAATAAGGCCGTAAGATTTCATTCATTTTAATATAAATTACAATCTTAAAAAGAAAAACTTAAGCTTAAAAGTGACACAGGGCCAGATACATTTGCTGCGTGTCTGATGACCTTTGGGCCAAAAAAAGTGAACAATTTCTACTTTAATAACAGATAATTAATTTCTCGAAGCTTCAAAGATTGCGATCAACATTTTTGCAGTTGTGTATCTAATATTTTTAATATCCTTTTTAGAGTACGAGTAAGTACATACTTATTAACGCAAAATTTTTATTCTTACATTTTAATATAGATTTTACTTTTACTATGATTAATTGATGAAGAATATGAACAGCAAGACAAATATTTTATTATTTGTGTTAGACAATATAATTTGATTATATGGCATGCGTCGTTTTTGAATAAGTGGCAGAACGCCATATTATTATTACGGTGGCTCTCAGTTTCCTGCCACTTATTCTAAAACAGAAAAATGGCGATTGCCACTCAATCGGTTAATAAACTAGTCATTGATAAATTGCACAAAATTCGATAAAAAAAACTAATGAAAAAAACCAAGTTTGCTGCTTTCAAAATTGTCGCCCGCGCCATCTAGCGAGTATTGCGGAATACAAGGCTGACAATAGGAAAACCACTAAACACAAACAGTGCGCGAAAATGCTAATTTAAAAAAATAATAAAAAAATAAAAGTATTTTTTTTACAGTAAGTACTGACTCGTAATTCTAAATGCAATTAAAATAATCAGGTTCTTATATTTTTACAAATCTTATGTAAAGATACAGTCTCTATAGGAATTTCATTCCTGTATATCTAATGACAGTTTGCTGTATACCTAATAAGTTTGCTGTATACCTAATAACAGTTTGCTGTATACCTAATAACAGTTTGCTGTATACCTAATAACAGTTTGCTGTATACCTAATAACAGTTTGCTGTATACCTAATAACAGTGCTGTATACCTAATAACAGTTTGCTGTATACCTAATAACAGTTTGCTGTATACCTAATAACAGTTTGCTGTATACCTAATAACAGTTTGCTGTACACCTAATAACAGTTTACTGTATACCTAATAACAGTTTGCTGTATACCTAATAACAGTTTACTGTATACCTAATAAAAGTTTGCTGTATACCTAATAACAGTTTGAATTGGCACCATATTTTACCCTTTACTGCTCCGATTTCACATACCTATATCACGTGACAGTACACACAACACGTACTTTCTACTACACCGTACTTAAATTCCTAACTTCATAAAGAAAAAAGTTCCTACGTTTAAAAAAATATAAGCTCGACAAGAGTATGGACTTTCATTCTATTACTTACTCGTAATTTTGTCACAAGTAAACAAAAAAATGCTTTAAAAACTAATATTAAAATAAAAAATTGCTTTTTGTGCTTTTAATCGACTAGGTAGCGATTGTGAGGATGTTGTATACAAGATAACGAACAACTTTTGTTCCACATTTGAAAATTCACGAAAAAGAAAATCAACTGTTACATACATTTTATTGCAATTTCCACGATCATGTTGAATGGAACAGCCTTTTTTTTCAAGCTTATCATAAAACACCATGTATATTGAATAGATTTAAAAGCCAATAGAGTCGGATGGACTAATTGTCAGCTTGTAGCGGTTTCCAAGATATACGCTTTCAAAGTTACACTGGCGGCGCCGACGGTAAGTTGACCGGTAAATTGAAGGTCAAAAATAGGAATTGGCTCAAAAATATTGTTTTACTTTTAAAAATTATGTAAGTTTGAAAACGTATATCTCGGAAACGTGGCGCTGTAATTGTGATTGTGATTTTTTCTCATACAAACCTTGTTCGTATTATTATTATCAGATATCGATTCATATAGGTTTTATAAGTGGCCGCTATTTTGAAGAAGAAACCAGATGTCGTATATTATGCCAAAATATTCAACCTTTGAATAAATTACGTACATCTCTATACATATACATATATTAAACAAGTAAACGAGAGAAGAAATAATTCCAAAGGACCGTGAATGTAGTTGGAATTTAAGATCTATCAAGCGCGTGGCTCCATGTACGGAATGCCACAACAAGCAAAATATACAAATGTAACTTATAAAAATGCAATATTTTATATTGTAGGCGTTTTGCCTCGAAATAGAGAGATCAATTTTCTTCTTCAGATGTATCAGGGCGACCTTCTTCTAGAAGACCCATTAGTTGCTGAAACAATAATACAAGATTACCGTGTGGTTGTAATTTCTGTCATATTTCTACTTCGATAAATGAGTTTACCAAAATATCTTTGAAACTGAAGATCCAATAAATATGGTAATTATTTAAAGTTGTCCGGTTTATTGAAAAGAAAGATAATAATGAGGTAGACAATGTACTAAAACCTAAAAAAAAATAGGTAGGTCCTCGGTACTAGTCATTGTAGCGGCTTGAAATTGCCGCTTCTACATAAGTACCAACATATCAGCAGAACATTCCAATACTATCAACATAGCAGCAAATGTCAATTAATTTTTACAACTACCGACGAAAACTACCCTCCACTAACCTATTTTTATTGTATAATTTTCATACGTCATTCAAAAGACTTCTTCGTCGCAATCAATTCATCTCACAACTTTATCTAACATCCCAAAAAATATCATTGAAAAACATAACCTCACACCATATTTCCGGGTTTCATTACACTATTGAAACTCGCAGTGTCTCGGCGAAGACAGTCATCACACTACTCTCTCCTCATCGATCTAAGGGCATTGATCAGATTCAAAAATAAAATCGTGCATCAAATGTGCATTACATGTACACATAAAGAAATTATACTAAGAGTGCTAATGCCCATAGAAAGATGCGTAACTCGATTGTAGTACTGATGTCGCTAGTGTTTTAATTTGCGTCATGAATGTCACAATTTCTGCTTGACTTTTTGCATTAATAATATCAGTAAAATTTCTAATTTTATATTTTATTTGCAAAAAAGGTTCTCTAGGTTCGCTAGGTTCTCAAGGGATAGCGTTGAAAAAATTATTTTTGGAAATATATTTTTACGTCGTATATTGCAATCTAATCTGCACTAAACCTTAAATAGCGGACATAAACTAATACTTTGTTTCTATTATAACATCATACTAATATTATAACTGCAAAAGTTTGTGCGTAAGTTTATAAGTATGTAAGTGTGTTTGTTCCCGGTCAACTTTGTAAAGGCTGCTTATACCCTGGATAAACACACATTTTTTTTTGTTATCCCGGAAAAATATTCGGTTTCTGGAGAAAAGCGGGTGAAACCGCGGGGCGCTGCTAGTTAAGCATATTTTCATCGGCTTCTATAGCGGTTTTGACATTAGCTGACTAAATACGTAAGCGCCAGCAGAATTTCGGGAGTACACTTTTTTGTATGAGATTGTTATTCTTCTCGTATATTTTCTTTGATGTAACGTAATTCTCAGAAACGAATCGTGGATTGTTACAGAAGGATCAAACACCGAGCACTGTATTATTTCTTACCTCTTCGTTGCCTAGCCTCTGGTTGCTTATGGTTTTGCGATGCTTGATAATTTTTTGCAAGAGAAGTATGCACACCATGTACATCATTAGCATTGATATAATTGCTAACAATGAAGTGACCACAACCTGTTGAACAATAAATTATTAATATTGACTATTATATTTATTTTTTTGGCAAGTGCCTTTATTAACTAAGCAAAATACATACAAACTACAACTACCTTTAAACTACTTAATCTACTACATAGAAATACCAGTTGAATTATCCAGAGGCCATTAAAGGTCTATAGATAATCCAAATGTTCAAGCCCACTAACAGTTAGCAGCGTACTCAGCATGCTGGCGGCATTACCGCGCTGAACGGCAATGCTTATGCGTTGAGCCAAATAAACGACAGCATTTTGGTCACGCGTCGCGTCATCCGGGCGCTCTGTTAAGTTTTTGAAAATAAGATGAGCTTCCGGTCCCCAAGGGCCCTCCAGCAACTCCAAACGAATCAAATATGTATCCACTACCGAGGCTGGCATTATATTATATTAATTAACATATTAATATTGATTAGTCGACATGTTCTAGTAAAATTTTAATTGTAAGTATTTGTATTTATATCGTCTTTTTACCTGACTGGCCTATTTATTTATTTATTTAGGATCACCTACACTGTGCACACCAATACAATGTCAAAAATGTTCACAAATAAAATAGAACTAAATGTCACAATAGAAGTAGATAGATAGATAAACTCTTTATTGTTCACACCAGATTGTATATAGCTAGGACAAAAAAAAAAAAAAAAAGTAGTGTAATAAAAGGCTGCCTTATCGCTGAAAGCGATCTCTTCCAGGCAACCTTGGGATGGAGAGGATCGTAGAAGATGTAAAAGATGGGGTGTGCAATAATGGAAATTATGTGACGTGTTAATTATAACTCTAAACTACATTAAATATTCTGGTACTAAGTAGGGTAATGTTTTTGCGGTGTATATATGTTTGTGTTCCTGTATTGCATTGTGTTGTAGCCTTAGCGGGTTCACCGATTTTGAAGAGTGAGATTTCGTTGTGTCACGATTATGTCACGAGTGACATAGGTGGTAGGTAAAGATAATCGATTTTTATAAGTAGGTGTATTTAGACTGATGCGTGCGTCTATGCCACTGCAGCAACTGTGCCAGTGGCCCAGACTCCCAGAGTCTCGCTCCGATATTTCAAGGAGCTGGGTTGGGTCATGTAGGTGCAGGCAAGGGACTGCTTAGCACACCCCTTGCGGCACGTCAGGGCAGCGCTAATCGCGCCCATATTGAATACCTAGGGGACTTGATAATTATAGCAATCGCATAGGGCGTGCGCACAGGGCGCTGTGAGACAGAAATGTATGGCTCTCTACGGAACAGCGGCGGGCGCTTGTTGACCGAGTGAGCGAAGCCAACGAAGCTGGCAGTTTGCTTTCGTCTGTCCGAATGTAGGTACAGGTCGTATTTGTCAATATAAGTTCTACAATTGTATAGTTTTTTTTATCGTCTTTGATTTTTGATTGGAGGGGTATTTCCCCCAAAAAGGGGCAAAAACAGAACTCAATCATGTAACGATACGCACTTGACAGCTTGTACTCACCATAACAATTGTAGTGTTTCGCGTTTCGAAGCGACAATCACACTGTATGCAGTAAGTCAGGAAACTTCCATTGAATTTATTTGCAATGCGCGGTAGCACCATGTCGTTGCAATTACTGTCCGGGCAAAAAATAGTGAACTTGCATGGGTTTTTTCTAAATATCAGCTAAGTCATCAAGGTGCAGCCATTTTGCTATAGGTAAAAAGTTAAGAAAAAAAGAGACTCGCTCTATTTTAGGTGTACTACTGGGATAAAACTCAATAATTCAATGGTGTAATAGACTGAACTACCCCCTATCTTGCTAAAGAGGTACCACGCGAAGCGCTAAGCTGCTCTTACGAGTGCAAAACCTACAGGCAAACGTAGAAGATAGTTCATAGAATATTATATAGTTATACTTTGATGTGTATACAAAAAAGAACATTATTGCTATAAAGCGAGAGTATATAATTATGTAATTGTCATCTGATAGTGTGGCTTCTGTACTTGTACAGTGACCAGCAAACATCTTGAGCAAAATTCGGCGTAGTTTTGTATTAAGATTAGAGACATACTTTTTAAAATAACAGATGCTGTAGCTAAGATATTCATACGTTACAGTACAAAATAAACCTCCAACAACAACAGCCTTAACTAAGGCAACAAAGCCAAACTCGAGGTGGCAATTAATTTAATTCAGGTTGATCTTTTCATCCGTTTAGCCGTGATAGCGCGGCTATCCAGACAAACACCCAGACAGAGAGACTGATAGACATATATACAGATAGACAGAGAGACAGAGTTACTTTCGCATTTATAATATGAACTAAGAAGTTAGGATAGTGCATTTAAATAAGTTTAGCTAGTTTACCATTCTTCAGGCGAGATATGGTTGTCTTGAAAGAAAGTTCTGACAACCCGAGATGTATTTGCACTAGTGTCAAGCCCAGGGCACACACAGCTGCAGCGGCGATCTTCATAGAATTCTGCCTGAAACACAATTATTTACTGTTCATTTTAGATCATGTCATGATTTATGTACAAAAAATAAACACTAGGACTATTCTTACATAATATACTTTCTCTCTCTTGCACAATCACCATATTTTTTTTTTTTTTATTTTTTTTTTATATGCACAAAACATTGATTAGTTGTTAGACGAACCCTGTGCCCCACACTAGGATGAGTCCTGTGTCGTGGGATCCAGTGCCTTCCACTCACAAAATAGAAAAGTGATATTAGTAGACTTAGTTATATCAGTTATATCTAAATGATTAAAGAGCTTATGACATTTCCCCCATGCAGGCCGCCCAGTGGTGAAACCTTTACCAATGCGCCGCCTGAACCAGGTCGAAATGTACATAAACTTACTAGGGCATATAAAACAAAACAAATTTTTAATTATATAGTTTTCTTATTCTTATTCGAGATGGGGGCGATGAGTCCTGCAATGACGTTCCACATGGGGTGTATTGTGCATTTCCCTCTGCCAGCATCTACCCAAGCCAACCCAGCTCCTTGAAAAAACGGAGCGAGGCTCTGGGCCGCTGGCATAATTGCTCCAGTGATTTAGATTGTGTTAACGATGATGATGAGACCAATTCAAGTTGTCGGGATGACATTATATATAAAGTTTCTGAAAAAGTCTTTTTGCAACATGTTCTTTATTATAACATTTAAAATGTTTATACCAATTCCCATGTTGACTCATGTAAATTTCGAAAAACAAGATGTTTTCTCTATTGCTCAATTATTAAGTTACCAAAGTACAAACTAAAAACACCTGCGTATAAAACACAAAACACCTGTGTATAAAACACAAATGCGAATGTGTTAGTAAAGTAAAACTTGTTACAGTAGGATTCAAACTTTCAAACTTTTCAGCTGTGACTGCTGAACCTCCCTCGCAGCTCACTTCACAGCCGCCATAAAGTTTTAATCGACTTGTAACTGACTCATGTATTATAGAAAATGTTGCAAGACCATAATAAATATAAAATATAAATATCTGGCACATTTTTGCACACACCGTCATCTGACCCCAAACTAAGCAAAGCTTGTAATATGGCTGCCAGAGACTGATATACGTACATAGATATTTTTTAAATACTTGCTTATAGCCACATATATTTAATGTCATACTCAGTAATCTATATGCAGTGTTATAAGGAATGGGTATGCTAAGTCGAAAAGGGCACATCATTATGTACAGCTTTTATTATGGGACCAAACCTGAAATCGAGAAAAAAGTCAGCTGAAAAATGTCAATGATACTCTACAAAATGTATGGATACATCTGTGTTTTATCCTTCTATTTCAGGGTTTATCTCATTAGGTATTTATCACTTGTGTGACATCACTCATGTGAACATCTCTACAAGACTTATCGCCTCCACCTCGAACTACATTATTAATTGTAAATCAAAGTTTTTATTATGCTACTTATTTTTCACTGCATATTCAAATGTTCCACAATGGTCCAAATGGTTCTTCTGCGAGGTTTTGGGACATTCGATATATAAAATGATACAGCTGTTGCTGTTTCTTGTGCGTGTGATAGAGAGAGTTAGTTAATTTTCCAAATTTTTTTGATGAAATTAGTGTTTCAGGGGCGGTCTGTTATCACCCCCTAAATCTTAACAAAATCTTTTGTTTTTGGTGTCAAGGCTTGGAGAAACAATATTATAAGCTGCTATGTTTTGATTTTTAGAAACAAGTTAATGGTATTTTAACATCAACTACCTACTTTTCGTACTTTCGACCAAAAAAAATGTCACTTTAAGTGCCTATAACAACGAAGATATTGCGAAATTAAAAAATAAATAAACATAGAAGCATAGTTTCTCACGGTGTAGATAGCATATAAGAAAATCATCAACACCGGATAATGTTTAGGGGTGGGTATCAGACTACGCCTTTTGTATGGACGAGCCGGCGTATACTTTATTCTTAAGAAAACAGCAGCTGGACATGTGGAGTGGAGTGGCAAGCTGACAGTAGTGTGTACGCGTAGACAACGCATGTCCAAGCGCCGAATTGGTGTTCTTGATCACATGGGCCATGATTATAACTGAATCTACGCAGCACAACAAAGTGAAGCTTGTAGGAGCAATAAGTTTCAATATCATAACACTTACATCAGCACAGCTAGTAAAAAGCATCAAACATAAGATCTGTATCACAACAAACATGGTTTTTATTTCCAATACGTTTGAAATTATGACTTTGCTTTTTGTGCAAGTATTGTGTTCCCGGCGTAAGCCAAATCTCTTGATTAAATATCCTCATTCCTTCCGTGAATATGAGTAGTAGTTCTATTTTGCAGACTGGTCCTCCTTTATGAGAAAGGATAAGGACCAAATAAGGACTTGAGGACTACCAGTGAATATAATACTACGTTATACCAGGAATCAGTGTTGTTCCAAGTCGATTTTGGGGCTGCCGTATCTAAATCTCAAAATTTTGGGACAAAAAAAAAAAACTCTATGCTCAATGAAACGATGTAAACACAAATCACTTATTAGTCCAACATCTCAATTTTGTCGCATTCATAGAGGACGTTACATGAAAAAATAGTAATGGCAGTTTTTCATAATTCTTTCGTGGATTGCCGTATATTTCATACAAATATTATACGGCTTAATAAGTGCTGCCGTATGCCGTATATTTGAAGCGCAGCATGCCTAAATGCCGTATAATACGGCAATTGCCGTATGGAGAACAACACTGCCAGGAATTGAAGTTCTTTTTTTCCTCTTAAATGTTGGTTTCACACGTTGTGTATTTAGCTAGTGTCAAGTTTTTAATATTTAAAGTGAAGTATTTCACAATTACAACAAGTCTCAGTCATAGTCTAAGTCAAGTAAAGTAAGTCACGGTCAAGTTAAAGTCATACCCCCAGTAAAGTGGTGCAGATTTTACTTTACAATTTTTTTTCTCTTTATTTGATTTTACTAAGGAGAATTTTCTGTGCTTCACGCATAGCACAGCCTAAAAACATACTATCAACACTAGGATCAAGAATACTCTGATCCTGGATCGGGCGCGTTAGTTCTCTTTTCTGGCTGCCGAGAAGTTTTGATCTAGGATTCTATCGGACGATACTGTATGCATACTATTGGTCGTAGTCGTAACTGTCGCGTCGCGGACGTGACATTGGGCCGACCTTACAAGCTCTCAGACGTCCGATCTGAATACATTACTCAGGCGTCCTGTGACGATGTCCCCAAAGATTACTGTTTATTGGATGTCCCTGTTTTCCTCGTGGGCCTAACTAGGTTGGCAAACAGCTGCGTCACTGTAGGACACAGATAAATAGAACCTTCCTTTTATCTGTGCATTGGGATAACACATACTTATAGCTCACCTTTGTTTACGAGTATTGTGAAGTAGTCAAATATTATTGTATAGTTATATTTTTCATAAATGTCGCCCAATTTCTATTTGAATGTGCCATTATGGAGGCAAAAAGGGCAAACTATGACCCTAATAGCTTGTTTCATTTACTCCAATGAAAGTGTCTAGCTGGGCTAGGGTGCTAGGCATAAATTTCATTGGAGTTTTCATCAATTGGATTCACAAAAATCAGATCAGGGACCCTATTCCTGTGCGCTCGAGATTATCTCGGTCACTCTCACTCCCATTAAATTCTAAATTAGAGAGACAGTGACGGAGATAATTTCGAGCGCACAGGAATAGGGCCCCAAGGCAGTGTGGAGACACCTTGATAGTACCTATTAGACATCAGTGACTCCAGCACCCTCAGAAAAACAGGTAGCTAAGTAGTTATAATAGTCAGGTAATAAAAAAATCAAAGCCAACCACTTTTCAAAAATATTAGTATTATAATGTCTTAATCTCTAATATAATAAGCCTATTAATATAAATGGATTTTGTAGAAGCCAAGTTATCAAACAGACATTTTAGTCAAAATTGAGTTACGTCATAATTATGTGAATTTTTGCTATTAGGAACACACGCCAATTTTAGTCTGACAGGACTAAAATTATCTGCATCTGTTTTCATTTCAATATGGGAGAAAAAGATGGTAACAATTTTAGAGCTGTCAATTTTAGTTTAGTCTAGAAAATGGCGGAACAGAATTGACGCCATTGGCGTCGATTATGGTCAACTATTATACTTGTAATTAAGGCACTTAAGGGATAAATTAAATGTTATAAAGACAAAACGTTATGACATTCCCTGCGGAGCCTCGAGGGTTTGTTTTACTCAGCTTTGTTACTGTTACAATAAAATTACAGGTCATTTCCTTTCCAACTAGTAAATTTAGCAATAGTATAATAACTATGGAGGACTCTTAGGGTCGTTACAAAGGGCACTGTGGCGGAAGCGGTCTCGCTGTATTATGTCACCCTAGGACTCGTTTGGACCATGTGTACACCATGTGTCCAGGTGACATAAGGCCCAGACTCCACCGAAGCTGGGCAGAAATGCGTACTGGCTAGACCAGAGCAAGCGAGAGTTGCATGGCGCGGGTGCGTTATGCGACGCGGGAAACTAGCGGTGCCACTCTTTGTACCTCTTTTCTCCTCTCCTTTGCCTTTGCCAGCTTGCGAGGCATAGCTCACTTTTCTGTTCTGTTCCTGCTATACAAATACAAGACATCTCCACTCCTCCTGGCTCTACAGTCTCCTCCGAAGCTGAGCAGAGATGAGATGCGCAAATAACGCAATCCTATTGGTTGTTTCTAACACATCTCCTCTCTTCTCGTCTCTTCTTCGCTTTGGTGGAGTCTGGCTGTAATACAGTGGTGGAGTTGCCGCTGCTGCCGCAGTGCAATGTGTAGTGTACACATCCTTAGTATATTCTCTAGTATTTATGACACCTTACATAATATTATCATTAAAGTGGGTAAGTAGACTTACTTACCTACTTAGTCTTTATTATTAAAAAATCATACCTTAAAACAATACCAGCACCATGTAATATAAAGTCTGCATTTTTTTTTTCGGGCTATAGCGACAAATATTAATTCCATGAATCAGTCAGCTATTTTTAAATACTTATTCGAAATGGGAACCAGTGTTTATAAAATAATCAATATAATATATTTATGTGTATTAGAAACACATAGTGAAGTAAGTCACAGCAGTGGTTAAATTGCTAGTCCTCTGAAGTAATCATGACGAATCCTCCTCTTGTCCTGCAACAGCCCAATTTTAGATGCAGCATCACTGTCTCGACATACTCCACAGAACATGCTTGTTATGATATGGAATGGACTGCGGTAGAACACATTTGTATTTTTTAAAGTTTTATTTTTCTTGTGGCAATGAATGTGCAAAAAGATTTCAAACATCATGAGTATTGCGCACAGGGCTGGAGAGAACATCAATGTAGGCAGTAACAGCAGGCGGTGACTGACAGGGTTGGAGCCAGCGATGATATTGGCTTTTAGCAACTGAAACTTCTTTGTTTTACTAAAATATCCATGTCGAGGGAACTTGCAATGGATAACTTTTTGAGGGCTATCAGACGATTCAGCAGTGGTCCTTTCTATTTGAGCAGCAGGGGAACGGCTTTCTATAGCAGGCTCTCCGGTTTCGTCGTCGACTCCGTATGTCATAACTTCACCTGTCTCATCATCACAGCAAAATTGCATTAGATGCGCCATGACTCCCTGAAACCGGAATAATACCTAATAAGGTAAGTCTTCCTCATAAGTTTTAATTATTAGTACTTAGAAAATATGATGCAACAATGCGGTTTTTTGTTTTTTAATACCACTTGTGAAGCTGATTGAAATTTTGCACCACAAGATTCTTTACTCGTTTTGCACGTTAGAATAACAATAGCCATTTCACAGACCATTAATAGAGATAATACGTATTACTTTAATGGAACGTACAAATAAACCAGATTTTAAAAGTTGTTGTGGTGGAAATTGAATGTAATGTTGAAATTTTTGAAGTATTTTACATGAATGAAAATGTATAAACAGCGACCAATGCACCGACGAAACTCATCAGTGCTGCCACCTCGGCATCAAGTTTATGGGCTAGATCAAATCTTAAAAAGGGATAAATCTGCCCAAATATGTAAATATGGGGGATAATGAGTTATCTATAGTACTTTCTGTACTTTACAAAGTTAGCTTTCGTTTCGTTTTGAACGAATTACAAAGGTAGTACATTCAGAAATTCCTTATCCGTTTAGGGGCTAAATTGGGGGCTAGGGACTAAATCTATATTATGGGGGATAAACAAGCTGAAAAAAGTTATATCTAGCGCAGAAAGGGCTAAGTTGGCATCACTGAAACAAACGGTACTTTTCTGTACTTTTAGTTCTTTTTTGTTCCCATTGGGCGTGCTAGAGCCATTAAGGCCATTCCATACCGCCTTGTCTTCCTCACTTTTTTAGAATTTTGGCGTCGCACGTCTCGTTGTGCCATTGTCGGGTTCTGTCTAGGGTTCCACGAACTCTTTAAACTGATTGGAGGAAAAAAGCTATCCTCTGTTATCTATCACAGGTGTTTAGGCAGAAAATTTTCTAAAATAAATTGCTAGGGTAACTGGTTCTTGCATTCAACTGATTCAACTTCTTTTCATTCCTCCAAGGATTCAACCAAAGTGTGCTGCTAGTATAAGTTTCTGGGGGAGCGAAAGGGAGAAGGTATAACTTTAATAGTTTGTTTCCGTGAAATTCAAATCTAGCTGTCCCTTTCACACGATGTCAGGTCAGGCCATGTACAGGCCTCATCCTCTTATAATATATATCCTCTTATAAGAGCTGATTTTGAAAAAACTGTCATAGGGGGTATCTTTTCATTTTTTTTGTAGACTATCCATACCAAGTTTGGTATCAATCGAACCAGAGAATAAAAAGTTTCATACAAACTTTAACACCCCATTTCACCCCCTTAGGGGTTGAGTTTCGAAAAATCCTTTCTTAGTGTGCGTTTACACCCCTCAATAAACATACCCTCCAAATTTCAAGCCTCTACGTCCAGCGGTTTAGGCTGTACGTTGTCTATAGGTCAGTCAGTCACTCAGTCAGGACAAAGCCTTTTATGGGTATAGTGGTCCTTGACTACTGGCCTTTTGGATAATCTCAGAGTCGCACAGCGGTCTGTGCTCGGAGTTTCTTTGCACGATATAATCTGGAATCGGGATATTCGCTGAAGAACCAAAGTCACCAATATAGCTTTTAGAGTTTGCAAGCTGAAGTGGTAATGGACATATGGGCAATTAGGCAGGCCACATCACTCAAAGAAACGATAACCGACTGGGAAGAAAGGTTCTGACCGACTGAAAGTGGCGACCATGAACTGGAAGACTTAGCGTAGGCAGGCCTCCCAATAGGTGGACTGACGACTTTGTGAAAGTCATGGGCAACCAGTGGATACAAGTTGCCGGTCGGTGTGGCGCTTTAAGGGCACCTATGTTCGGCAGTGGGAATCTTTTTTTGCTGATGATGATGTTTAGTGTAATAATGGTGGATTTTAATCCATTAGTGTTTGTGAACGTGCACGATTGTTGGGTAATAGTATAATGTCGTGAAACGCGTGATGTTTCGTGGTTTTAAGAACAAAATAGACATGGAAGCTCTGTGGCCTTAAAAGCAATGGCTTGCAAATATTGAGAAAAGAAAAAAAAAACTATGACATCCAAGACATAACAAGTGCTGCCGCTTTGGCATTTTTAGTGCTAAATTTGGCGTAATTTGAACCCACTAACAAGAAAAATGTGTTCTTAGCGTATTGCATATTTTTAGCATTACAGGTTTTACATGTAGTGATAAGTAGCAATTTTTTTCTAAAGGATTGGAAAGCGATGACGCCAATAGACTACGATTCATTAATCTGTTAAATATTTACTCTATGCAAAAGATTAAAGGCCTCGCTACTTGGCCTGACCTGACATCGTTTGAAAGAGATGGCTATATATAAGTTTCTGGGGGAGCGAAAGGGAGAAGCTATAACCTTAATAGTTTGTTTCTTTTGCTCCCGTGAAATTCAAATCTAGCTGTCCCTTTCACACGATGTCAGGTCAGGCCATGTATAGACACCCTGAAGCACGGGATTAAAACTATGGATTAAAATGAGCCCATAGATAATATTTTTTATTTGACATTTAGATTTTTTATCGTAACTCTTTCATGAATTAGGGGTTTTCCCGAATAGGGAATGATGTTTGGTTTTTCGTCTACATAATATATAATGTTTTGTTTCATACTGACAATTACAATTGCAACTATTGACAGCAATAATAGCTTGAAAATAAACTTATGTGATTGTTCTGTGCTTGCATACAGCTGTTTATGTTTATATACATGCCAGAAGCGAGTTTTCGAGTGATTCTAGAACAATATGCTTACTATTCCTTACTATAAAGTAATTTTCACTTTTATTTCATTTAAACAAGACTTGACAGTTGGTATTTTTTTTATCCGATTCAAATGTGATCTAGCATATTTTTGGTATTTTCTGTGTCAAGGTCTAGCATTTTCTCTCTAAACAAAACGGCAGCACTGAACATAGCTGCTTGCAAGCTGCCTGAGCCTGACTGCTTCTACTCCTGTGTGAAGTGAATGATGTTATAAATTATTTGTAGGTAATAAATCTCTCTTATTACTCACGATAAAGACTAAAACTTAGTTTTTAGATGAATTATTCAGTATTATTATTCTAATAACAATCAAAAAGGACTTTAATTTTGCAAAATTACGAAGTAAAAAATACTTGCAAATCGAGGTAAGTTGACCGTAAGCGTTCCTAAAATTCTAAGGTGTGAAAATGTACTGTTTATAACCTCGTCTCGTCCATCGACTGAATACTATTGTTTTTTGACTCTCCAGTTACAAGTAGGTTGTGTTTTTGTCTGTGAGATTACTTTAAATACCTTCATCCACAACAAAAGATAATTGTCAAAACTATGCAACAATTTTTTTTTGTAACCTTTAAACCGCCTTGTTTGGATTTATACGACAAATATTTTCAAACCCCTGAGTTATTTTGTACGGTTGTTAGTATAATTGGTTTTTTGCTTTTATCACATGTAAATCCACCCAAAAAGTGAATGCGTGAAGAGAATTCAGACCAAACAATAAGTTTCTGATTTATACACTGACTTCTCTATATTATAAGCCATAAAATATACATTTGAAGTGATATAAATTTGGTGGTATTATTCTGTATATACAAGATGTCCAATTTTCACAGAAATATCCAAGAGTAGTGACGTGATTGTATATAAAGATTCAAAAAAGCATAATTTAATGTACATTTCTCCATATAATTCACTCAAAACAAATATAGCTATTTCTGTTATAAAACATGTTACATATTGTTTCACTATAGCTATTTCTGGCAATTTTGAATGTTAGTTCCATAATAGAGACAAATTACATTTCGTCAGTATGTCCAGCGCCTTGATCCAGTGGCGGATTTTCTCATTTTCCTACTATAGGCTGTTCAATTTATTTTGTTTTTTTTGTGATTTTGTTTAATTGCACAGAAACATTTTTGGGTATATGAGCTATTTAAAGCTCAACATACGACTTTTAAACACAGGGTTATGTATGCGCACAGTGAAATCCATCTTACAGAAATGTTTGATGTTTGGTTTATTTGAGTTGTTACAAAGGTAATAAAAAAATGGTCTTCGAAATTTGCCGCCCCTAATTCTGTCGCCCTAGGCTCAAGTCTACTCAGCCTGCTGGTAAATCCGCCTCTGCTTTGATCGGATAAAGTTGACCTCTTCTGATATCACAAGCGAGTAAAACAGAATGGAATAGTTGCTCCAATGGTGTAGATGGAAGTGTCGATGAAGATGAGAACAAGTCAAGCTACTTTGATATTATCGATAATTATTTTTCTTTCTATTCTTATTTTCGTCTTATGTTGTATTCTAGGTATAGTGTAACAGTATATAGCAAACTGAATAATTGATTGTGGTATAGAGAGGTTATTTTTAAACAGAAAGAAGCAAAAAACAGTATATGTACTATTATAAGTACAAATAATATCTATCGAAGTCAATAGATGGACTGACTTTCCCAAAACCATTATTATTTTTGACTTGAATTCTATAAACCTGTAATCGGTCTGGCAATAGGATTACTCATGTCAGAAATGAAATTAAGACAAAATTGACATAATTTGGCAATGTTATAGCACATAGCTTATGTGAGTTACGGAAATAGTGCTTATATGGCATCAGCCGTATGTTCAAAGTAAAAAAAATGCAATAATATCACACAAAACAAAGTAAATAAATAATAAAAAAAAAAAAATTGGTGGAATTGTGGTTTTCGCACTCACCGCCATCTAGTTCCAAACTAAGCAAGCTTGTACTATAAGAACCACATAACTGATATAATTCATAAATAATATTTTTTTGTTGTAAATACATAAAATACATAGAAGCACCCAGACAAAGAACAAACATCCCACAAAATAAAAACACATATGACACACAAATGATTGTTCTGGGAGGTAATCAAAGTCGCAACCTACAGCCCAGAAGGCGGAAATTCTCCCACTGAGCCACAAGGCTAGTCAAAGCAAATCATCATTTATCATGGCTGAATAAAGTAGACCAAACAATAAATTGGATACATTTAGTCGTCTGGGACACAAGAATGAATTTTAAACAGTTCTGATTGTAAAATATATTTATGTATCACATCAAAATGCCAATATTTGAGCTTGTATTGAAAACATTCTAGCTCTTTTACTGTGAAAACTGAAGTGGTTTTTTTGACACATTTCGTTTTAATAAAACAGTACTAAGCTTTAAATGAGTTGTTTATTCCCACTTTATTCGATCACATTCGGTAACCTTTATCTCTCTCTCTCTCTCTCTCTCTCTCTATGTGGTCGATACTTACTACTGAAGATCGTGATCACTAGGACGTCTTTGCTGTACTGGAGTGGACGGCTTGTAAAACGTCATTTTCCCCTCTCGAAGCTGCCCAGTCCATCTACTTGGAGATCTACCGCGTAATCTCTTCCCCTGCACGTTTCCCACGATGACCAGCTTTTCAAGGCTTTCGTCGCCACGCCTCGCTATATGGCCTTTATCAGGGAATGCTATAAGCGCGACCTCATCTTGCCTTGCACTGAGGGAAGCGCGTCGCATGCATTATTCTAGCTCTTGTTATTTTATTACAGAAGCACCTAACTGGTATGACGAAAAGTATCTAGTGCTTATCACAGTAACCATGCAACATAGTGGAATGGGGGTCATCAACATGGTCATAACTATTATTGTAATGATTTGAAAAGAACTGTTTTTTTTTACAGATTGATTTGGAATCTCCTCTCACTGGTTGAGCAATCAACAGATATGGGCAGAAATAGAGAGTAAGTTGACACATTGGTATATTAATATGGGGTGTTGGGTTATATGACGGATGTAATAATATGGGCCTTCCTTCTAACTCTTAAAGTTAAGTGACATTAATTTGTATCATGTTGAATTTTAATGACGTTTGTAAATTTAAAAGTAAGGTGGTAAAGGTTTACATCTACATTATAGTATTCACCAGCAGCTCAATTAGCTCTTTGCACGGCTTAAGCCCTTTCCTCATAATGTTTACACGACACTTATTTGATGTGATATATTTCTGTAAAAGCTTGTGAGTGTTGAATATGTATGTTTTAATTTGTATGTTGTGTGTATGTTTTTATTCCTGCTGACCTTATATAATAACATAATAATAATATTTTGCACAAAGAGTATCAGAATAAAAAGGGTTAAAATCAAAATTATATTTTGTTAGGCCCCGTTCGCACAGGCGGTTTTTTCAACGCACGCTAAAAAAACGTTGAAATGGAACAAACGGATACCCGGGTATTTATTCACATGGCAGCGCTTTTTACCGCCGCGTTTTTTTATCGCGCAGTTTGTCTTATTGTCGATGGCACTCCATACTTGTGTTCAAACGAGGCGTAAAAAAGCGCTCGCACTGCGCTCTGTAGCCCGCGTGCTCGCGTATCGGACAGTCTGCTCAATCGTCGCTGCGTCGTCACGTTGTCGTAGAGGTCGTAGAACCTGGAGTTTGATCCGTGATCCTGGACTACTGATTATAGAAGGAGAATCTAGGCTTTTTCTATACATACAAATATCGAAAATAGTTTAAAAAAATATCAGGATACTGCCTAAATCTACGTAAAGTGTTATGAATTGCTTGCTAATATATATCTTGTCATTAAGGGGATGCACCCAGAATGCTTTTTGTTTCCTTTACCGCCATTTTGTAACAAATACTGCTACAGTGCAAGTAATGAGGCGTTTTCAAAAAAAAAAAAGAAATCCTGGTAATGAAAGTACCCAATAGATGGCGTTAGAATGTACCTTGAGGTTTTTCTATCACTGTCAAGACATAAAGGCAAGAAAATGTACGTGTGCTTTTATTTTTTCTCGTGTTTTTTGGCTCCACATGTGTATTTAGACAATTTCAAGTAATGTAACTATGTATTTGACTTCATTTGAAATATTAAAATAGTTGACACTGGCTAAGTACACAAAGTGTGGAGCCAAAATTTACGATTTAAAAAATTAACATAAAATATTTCGACAGAAATGACAATGACAGGTAAAACGATAGGTCTATTACGCTATCTAGTAAGTATTTTAGAACTATTTTTATTTTTTTGGAAAACGCCTCATTCCGAGGAACTCATTTTGCGTCCTACTGCAGCGAGATCAGCTACATCCAAGACAAGATTGATTTTAAAGCGTTCGTACGAAAACATTTGTGGAAAGTGTTAGAAAAACGCTCAAGCCAGGTTTCAACGCGACGTTAAAAACCGCCCGAGCGAACGACGCCTTACTGTGTCAATAAAAGCGTAGCGGTTCTGTACTCTTTGGTGTCAGTTGCTGTAATGTCAATTGGCAGTAGTGATTTAATTTGAAAAAGCAAATATGTAAACATTTTTTAAATTAGCAATATAAAATAGGTACCTATTATTATGACTAACTTATTATAATACTATAGCTTAGGTCTGGTGTTTCCCTACTACCATGGATTTGACTATGGAATGTGGGAAAGAATTATCAATTAATATTTCAATCAAGCTGAAAGATCTTTGTAATCTAAAATCAAGGTAAACAGTGAGCTGATAGTGGAAAACTTATATTCCGTGGTAAAAAAAAGTTTTTATGATATTGGCATAACATTGCAGAGTTGTTCAATATGATGTGAAAGAACACGAGGAAGGGCAAGACGAGGCAGTTGACATGGCCATTGTAAGTACACACATTATCTGTCTATTTACGTTTTACAGGAAAGAAGACTCTGATCTATCTTCAACGAGCTACGAAGAAGAGAAAAAAAAGAAAAAAAGCAAGAAACACAAAAAGTCCAAACGGCAAGAAGAAGAAGAGGAAACCAAACGCAAAAAGAAGAAGAAATTAAAGAAATCGAAGTATGAAAATCCTAAACCAGAAAGTGAAACTTCTCTTTCAGACGTAGAAGACTTAATTAGAAAATCTAATCAATGCAAGCCAGTAAAGGCATCACGAGAGTCCCCTATCTTCGAACATCACATAAAAAGTCACACCAAAGCTAATAGAAACGAAGAGAGCACTGTATTGTCAAAGAGTTACAGTAAGCCAAGTCAAAATGAGCTGAAAGATGATGCCCTGGAAATCATATCATCAACTACTGGGACTGAAAACTACCAGGATGACTGTGCAAGCCCCGAACTCAATCTGATGGAAGATGATCTCAACCTCGAAGAGTTGATGAAACAGAAGGAGCTATTGCAGGCTCGACTCGTAGCTTACAGCTCTGACAAGAGTGATCATGAGCTGGACAGAAGTAGCTCAATGAGCATTATTTATATAGACGATGACAAATCTCCAAACCATCAATCAAAGAAGGACAGAGACGAGGAGCGTCGAAAGCATACGGCCAGCAAAGATCGCTCATTAGAAAAGGAAAAACATAAACCGCGGCGGCACCAAGAAGTAGATTTGCGGGAAATCATCAGAAGAGAAAATAGGAAAGAGATGGAGAGAGAACGTCGGAAAGCAGACCTCCGCGAGCGTGAACGAAAAAAAGAACGGGTGCGCGAACGGGACAATATGCGGATGCGGGAACGGGAAAAAGAGCGCGAAAAATATAAGGAAAATAAGCGCAGAGAATCGGAAATTAGGGAACGCGAGCGCAGAGCTTCGGAAATGAGGGATCGGGAGCGCAGGGCTTCGGAAATGAAGGATCGGGAGCGCAGAGCTTCGGAAATGAGGGATCGGGAGCGCAGGGCTTCGGAAATAATAGATCGCGAGCGCAGAGCTTCGGAGATTAGGGATCGGGAACGCAGGTCTGCAGAGAGGCGGCGGCGGGAGCGCGAAGCTCGCTCGCATAGGCGATCACACGACAAGCGCGACCGCCGCCACGACACACGAAGCAGGCGGTCTCGCGATCGGTCCAGATCAGACCGCTCGCGGGATGGCCGTGCTCGCTCCTATAGTCGTGATCGCAAGGTACTTTTCTTCAGCTTAACGTACATTATATCTTTGATACTATTTTGATTTTTGCAGTGACATCGCAGGAGGGTATACGAGTTGCCTCACTGCATAATTAATGGTTGTAAAGCATCTCCTTTTGCATTATTAAGTTCCATGTTACTTGTTTTAACAGACCTATAAAGTCAGTGTATCATTGTATCTTTTTGTATGGCGAGTGGAATATATGAGTATGCTAACTATGTTAGGAAATTGCAGGAGCATCTAGATGCCCCGCAGCTCGTGCCGAGCTCCAGTGATGAGGAGTTCAACGATTCTATCAATTCCGACGATGAAGAAACTGAGGAGCAGATCATCGAGCGCCGGCGCAAACAGCGCGAACAATTAGTTAAGGTATCTATTTTTATTGCGAACTCTTGAGAAAAGTCAGAATGGGAGGTGGTATAGTACAGTTTCTCCCCTATCACAGTACCAGCCGTGGCGTTCGTTAGCGAGCGATCTATTCTATCTTAATCTACGTCGAAATAAACAATTGCAAAGACAATACAATTATTTATAATTTACTCAACGAGCTACACAAGAACAAAAAAAAAATGCTCATTTTCATGTGTGGGAATTTTTAATTACATATTCGATTTTTGGTCAATCTTTTACACACAATATCCAAATGTCTGTAACTTATTATGTTTACGCCAAAGATAGTGACAACAGAGTGACAGCAATAGTGTTCACCATTATGGTACGGGGTCCTTAAAAAAAAGCCCGGAAAACCCTTACCCCCATATAAATTAGACATACCGGATTGTAGCGTAGATAAATCGAAGATATCAAGTGTTAAATTTGCCGTTCTTTAATTACTATGTCAATCTTTAAGCATGTCCGGCAACTGTACGGCTATCGCTAAGATTACCGAAATGACAAAGAAAAACGGCTAATTTCACATTTGATATCTTCGATTTATCTACCTACAATTCCATCCGATACTGCAAAATTGTAGCCCTACGACATTCAGGGCATGATGACGAAATATACTACAAACGACAACTCTCGCTTCAAAATTAGTCAAGCCATAAACAAGGATATATGCAGAATAAAACATTTGTTAAAGTTTTTATTTTATTAAAATTCATTTCATTCAGTTTCTTTTAATTTCCGTCTTCTAGAAACCTAACAATTCTTCATCTTGTTGCAGCGTCTTGGTGGCGATACGAATAACTCTTCTCAGACTATTCAACATAACGCTACAGTCGCATCGTCCCCTAATAACAGCATCACTTCAAAGGAGAAAACTGAGACAAAACTGTTGCCGCCGGCCGAACAAAAGCCTGTATCAAACTTAGAGGCCACCACCAAGTCAACAGACACAAACAAGAACGAATCAAGCTTAACGGGCTCTTTGACAATGAAGATTTTGGCGAGAGACGAGGATGAAATGAAAAAAGATAAAAGTAATACCGGAGAATGGGATATGTTTGCTGATCAGGACAACTTCGAAACCATTGGTGTAAGACAAGTATTGTTTGATACCTATGTTATTTCGTTTAATCTCGGTTTTTTAAAATTATATTTGTTCAATTTCGATCTTTAGCTTCCGCATAAGAAACACACAATCACAAAATTGGTCTTTAGCTTTTAAGAAACGCCATATTAAAAACATACACAACTGAAACAATCACATCTAGATGCAAATATCAAATATCTTAATGCAAATAATGATTTTGCTTTCTTTTGCAATGTCTGTGCTACAACTGGCAATATTTATTTTTTCATCTGTCCGTATGTTGTAACTCAATTCAATTTTCAATTCATATATTTCTCAAATATGGGTACACACAGTACACTTATGAATGTCAGTTTTGGTACAAAATGTATATTATTATACTCGCGTACAGGTCGAATTTTTTTGTCGTCGGTGAGTTTGACTGGAAGAGTATTTCCTCCAAATAAAGGGGGAAGTTTGACAGAAATATTCGGTACTATATTCTAAACAAAAATTTAGGATATGAGCAAAATCGATCAAGAGGTTGTCAGTGTGGTCGTGACGATTCGGTTCGTTGCGAACTTCATCAAAAAAAAAACTACGAAATTATAGACAGCAAGAAAGCAAGAAAGTTTGTGCTCACGAGATCTAGTATCTATTAGATGTATTTTTATTATCTTGCTCCCTAGAACATATCAGCATTATGTCTAAAGAATTATAAAATTTTAAAAATGTTTTACAGAATGTGAGTGGAAAGCCGAGCAAACGACAAGGTTTGGAAAATCCATCTCTAACAGACAACTGGGATGATGCCGAAGGATATTATAGGTAATAAAGGACTCATCAGATTACAAAGAAATTGACGTAATTTTTAACAAGTCTTATCCACGTTGCGAAATTTGCATAAGTTATGTCAATGTTCTTGTAATATCGTGTCAAGTTGAGTAAGTCGCTGAGGCTTGATGGTGGGCGTCAGGCCTACCCATGATATTTTTTTTATTTTTTTATTTATTATTCATTACACAGTTACATTTTATTTTTAAGAAATGGAGCAAAGATTGCAAAGAAATTGCAATGCCAGGTTTGAATATACAGCATTCAAATTAGCTATTTGCTCTGAGACATCATTTTATTTCTTAATTACTAGCAGATGCCCGTGACTTCGTACGCGATGTTGCTCGGCATATCGCTTTTCAGGCCTATAGATTGGGATCGAGGCCATCGACCGCGAAAATAAACAATGGCAAACTTTCATACAAACGTTCATCCTCTATTAAACATCTATTAATTTATAATTTAGGATTAATTTTCAAAAGCGGGACAAAAGTAAAAGATAATAGACCATGAAGACTATAAAAATAATTGGAAAAAAGATAGGATATGGGACGCAATGGGTCAGCACATGGACCCATTTTCTTCTCTTCTTCCTCAAACCTTGAGATTCATCTTCAGCTACTGCAAATAATAAACCTCAGCTTCGATATCAAAAGACATCTTTACCCATCGAAAATTATAAATAATGAAGCGCAGGAATTCGCATCAGTTTGGGAAACTGCGAACGAGCGAATCGTGCCGATTCGCGTACCACATCCCGCGGCGGGATTCGCCTCAGTTCAGTCTTTACTGATTATCTCCGACATGCTGCTACATCGCCAGGTGTAGCATATAATTTCTGTCCCACAGGGTACGCATCGGAGAAATTCTGGACACGCGGTATAGTGTCTACGGATATACAGGACAGGGAGTGTTTTCGAACGTTGTCCGAGCAAGGGATCAAGCAAGGGGCAACCAAGACGTCGCAGTCAAAATCATCAGAAACCACGAGATCATGTATGAGATTATGTAACTATACAAATTGCTTATTTCTTTACTTGACTACTTTCCTTTTTTTTCTTACAAGTCTATTACGGTCGCTTTGTCCGCTATTTGAAGCTTTCCCTCGTTTCCACAAACGGATATACAGGACAGAGAGTATTTTCAATTGCGCTTCGAGCTCGGAATGAAGTCGGGAGCATCCAAGATATAACCTTTAAGATAAACAGAAACCATGAGATTATGTAACTATACAATTTAACTTACCTATATCTTAACGTATTGATTTCTTCTTTCTGTCGTCAGTAGTTTTGTCCGCTTAGTTATTAATAAGTTTTTTTTTTGTAATTTTCATTTTTTATATCCATGTCAAATAGCATTGGAATCAGTTGAGTGAAGAAAGAGTGTCATATGTATCTATAGGCTACAGTAATTTCAAACCCCAATTTCATCTCTTCAGGGGTTGATTTTCGAAATATCCTGAGACATGCCTTTCTTTATTTTTTATGTTTAGAACATAAACCTAGTTTATTTGGTGTAGCATAATTAAAATATTATTTCAGTTCAAAGTTCTTTATAGGTGGAATTTTAAATAATCCTTTCTTATTGTTCGCCTGGACCATTTGAAGAGTATTGGGTCCAAATTTCACGTCTCCATCATAAGTGGCTTGGTCTGCGCGTTGATTCCTAGAAAATGGAATTTTCTTTTATATATATAGATTTTGATATTTCATTATAATGACCGGCAAATATCTTCAGCAAATTGCAGAAAAAAATACCTACTCTATTCCCCCTACTTTCTCTCCGCTAAAGACACATAAAAAGCGACAATTACGCAGATGGCGCAATTTTTCAAGATTTTTTCCGCTGTCTTAAAGACAGGAAATATATTTTAGTTCTCTCTCGCTCGCACGTTCTATATTTTGCCAATCCTCGAAAAGGTAAAAAACAAGAGACCAATGGTCAGTTAGACAAAAGCCCAGGACAGAAACCCTGACATATTTTCTTGTATAATAGAGTAAAGTGGACAGGTTCGCTCAGAAAAGACTATATCATTTTGAATATGTCAGGCACAAGACCGGGCTACGAGAACTTGAAATTCTGAAGAGGTTGAACGACGCCGACCCAGAAGATAAGTTCCATTGCCTGCGCCTGTTCCGACACTTCTTCCACAAGCGGCACCTCTGCATGGTGCTCGAGCCTCTTTCGATGAACCTCCGGGAAGTTCTCAAGAAGTACGGGAAGAACAGCGGCATCCACATCAAAGCGGTCAGGAGCTACACGCAGCAGATGTTGTTGGCACTCAAGTTGCTCAAGAAGACGGGCATATTACATGCAGGTAATATTAGACTGAATAAGCAGTAGCATATTTATGTTAACCATACTACATTTCATTCAAATCTGTTCAGTCATTATGGAGTTGAATGGGAACAAATATGATACACAAAGTTTCCGCATTTCTAATATATTTATGTAAGTGTGATTGTTTATTGGGCATTAGCTCGGCGGACATTGACTATGGGTCGGATGACACTTTAAATTGTAGGTCATGATTGTTTGTTATGAACAACTGTTGCCTGCTGGCCGCTATGCTTATCAGAATTTCCGTTTTGCGAACTTATTTCTTGCGCTATGCGTTTTAGGTAGGCTTTAAATTAGTCGTCTGCGATGTAAGACTTGTCTGCCTTGAATGCCTTACTGCGAAGGACAGCAATGTAGCTGAGCGGGAAAACTACATTCCGGTCTAATTTGACAAAAATGTGATTTTTATATTAAGTGCACCTAGCTATGTAGATTAAAAATCTTATTTTGATATATATGTTTTTTTGGTTCTGTCATCTAGTTATTGCATGTAGGGAAAACATGACTAAATGAAATTTTTTCGATAAAAAATAACATTCAATTAACATAAATTTTTCGCTGGCGCTCGGAACCCCTAATAGTGAGGTAACAATAATATCTAGGATTGCCTCGAACAGAACTTTAATTGATTTAGATGTGATTGAAAACTATCCGATTTTTTGACTAGCGCGCGCTATAGCATTCTCTTTTCATCTGCGCGCGAAAGTGTATAGCGCTATCTTTTTCTCGAAATAGCCTCGTAAACATTACTATTCATTATTTTGATAAAGAGCTTCTTCGTAGGTAAATGTTTTAAAGTGATAGGCTTGTGATTGACTGCAATTTGAGCAAACGTTCTCGTACAGTGTATATTCTGAACTTTGTTGTGTGATCTCTGATTACATTCAGAAAACTTTGTGTTGTGTAATAAACAGTCAATATTGTGTTTTCCAGACATAAAGCCTGACAACATTCTAGTAAACGAGAGCAAGTTGATGCTGAAACTGTGCGACTTCGGTTCAGCGTCTCATGTGTCCGATAACGACATCACTCCGTACTTGGTGTCTCGTTTCTACAGGGCGCCTGAAATCATTCTAGGCGTGCCCTACGACCACGGGATAGATATGTGGTCAACCGCATGCACGATATACGAGCTGTCCACCGGAAAAATCATGTTTAGTGGCATATCTAACAATGATATGCTTAAGTTTTTCATGGACTTGAAGGGCAAGATACCCAACAAGATGATAAAAAAGGGACAGTTCAAGGAGCAGCACTTTGATGCTAACTGCAATTTCTTGTATCACGAGTTGGACAGGATTACGGAACGAGTAAGTTTATATTATTACTAGCCTGGCCGCGCGGCTTCGCACGTAGTCTACAGTAAATTAAATTCTCAATTTGACCACTTTAGTGTTATATTTTCCGAAAATCCTGAGACATGCCTTTTTTAATTTTTTATGATTAGTACATAAGCCGAGTTTCATTGGCTAAGCATGAAAAAAAAAAAATTTCCTTACAAACTTTGGGGGTTCATTTTACCCCTTTAGAGGTGGAATTTCGCAATACCTATTCTTATTGTTCACTTAAATCATTTGAGCAGTATTGGGTTCAAATTTCACGTCTATCGAAAGCGGTTTGGTCTGTGCGTTGATTCCTAGAAAAGGGCTTGTTCTTTTATATGTATTAGATAAATAAAGTATTGCGAATTAGATATTTAAGGAAAATAACTAACCTTCGAGTTTTTTCGGGAACTTGATGAAGTCATGTCGCGTCATTGTATTATTTTCCAAAACTTTTGTTATTCCGAGTGTTAATGTGTAAAAATGGTGGATTTTTATCCATGAAGTGTTCGTGAACGTGCACGAGTGTTGGTGAATAGTGTAATGTTGTGAAACGTTACTCTTCATGTTGTCTCCAAAACTACACAGAAACTTCTAGTAAAGTCTCCACCACTTTATTGGGGCGTGACGTGGACCTGACCGTGATTTACTTTGCTTGACTTAGACTATGACTGAGACTTATTTTAATTGTGAAATATTTGACTTCACTTGAAATATTACAATAATTGACACTGCCTAAATACACAACGTGTAGAGCCAACACAAAGAAGGGAAAATAAACTACTTTTACCAAAAAATACCTACATTGTTAATCAGAATTGGTTAAGTAAAGTTTTAATCAAATTGCAGGAGAAAATCGTGATAATATCAAGTATAAAGCCTTCGCGAGACCTTCAGAGCGAGCTGGCGCCGCCGCACCACCGGCTCGCTCCGCCTGAAGCCAAGAAGCTCACGCAACTGAAAGACTTGCTCGAGCGGATGCTGATGCTCGACCCTTCCAAGCGGGCCTCAGTGAACCACTGTCTCACGCACCCCTTCATTCAGGAGAGGATCTAGCAGTAACGAGCGCTGTTGCCGCTCACAATCCAATGGACGGTGTAAGACAATACATCAATAAAGTGGGTGTGCTGAACACGTACGACTAGTTGAGATGTGTGACTCGACCCGTTTGTCCCTATTAGTTGTCACTTCCAGATTTTTATATATTTAACCAGGGTTCGCTGAATATATCAGTACGTAATTTCATCATCAAAACTTCTATATTTTATATTAATTTATATTTTTGTCACGGAACATCTATGCAAGACCTACTGTTACTATGCAAGACAAGTTTCATAAGTTTTATCAAAAATTAAACGTTGAACATAGATAATGCTGTCTCTTTTGAACGCTTTAGTGGACGAATTATACTTATTAAAACTTCGCTGTACTTTTTGTGCTAGACAAGTTTGATACTCGCGAAATACAAAAATACTTAGTTCTGTCAACTGAAATCTCCATAATCGATCGCAATATTTTATTTAAACTTTAACCTTACACCGCGCCACATTCCCATGAACATATTTTCTATTAGGTGGTGCCCGCGACTTCGTACGCGATGCAGCTCGGCTTTCGGTCTCGCAGGCTTACGGCTCGGGACCGAAGGCCGAGCTTCGCTAACTCTTCCAGTTTTTCTTACCAAACGAATACGGACTGTAATAACGAACATTTTAAAACAATAAATAGCCAAATCGATGGTGCGCTTATCATCGAACAGCATTTAAATTTTATTTATATAGAAGATAGATTTATGGGAACCCACCTAACGTTGGATCTAGTATTTTTACTTTTGTTAATAGTTTGTATCGCGAACGTTAAAAACATCAATTTAGAATAATAAAACTGTTTTTCTTTGAATTATTTTTTTGTAAAACTATGCTATCAATTCAATGAATTATTTAAATAACAGTTGCAGAACGATCTTTTTGTGTTATTTCTTGTGTCGGGTATTTTAATATATTGTAAATATCGGAGTAGAGAACCCTGTATTTTATGTAAATAGTTTCTAGCCGTAATCATCAATCAATTTTCTCGAAGCTAATCGTAGGTAAAGAATTAATTAAAATTTGCCACGTGTTTGACACAATAAAAGCTTGTTTATCCAAAAATAACGACGCGATCCTTGGCCACATACTGAAAAGCTGGTGATTTTCATTGCGTTTGTTTGACTGGCTAGGAATTTGACAACTAACTCGACCTTTTGACGACTAATCAGTACAAACACACGTTCAGCTCAAGTCAATAGCAATGTTGTTTAGATTTAGTGATATTTTACCCGGTTCCTAAAATGGTGTCTTGCTTGAAAAACTTGATTTTATATTGGCTATCATGATCGTTTCCAAATACCTTTTAAAAGCAGCGCGATCGACGGAACACGGAACTAATACGGATTAGGCACAAATAAGTTTCTGTATGTTTTACTCTAAATTACTTCATAGTGATGTAATTTGTTATTGTAAAATTTTCGATACTAATAATTTGTAAAAGTATCAAAACAAGGCGAAAACAAGCCATGAAAATAGCGCCTAGCGCTGGTTGTTGCAAGAACGACGTAGTCTCATCTCTGAAAATAAATCTTTTTAGGGTTTAGTGTCATACTGGCAACTTTCAAAACTTCAATTGTTGAACTACAGAGACAGGCTACCTGGTTTCGTAGCTAATTCGAAGAAAACAAATTTTAGCCTTGAGGCCCGAGGCTTATATTCTGTCCGCGATGCGTTTCACGTCTCACAAAGTTCTATAAATAGTGTTTCAACAAAATCCTTTGAGAGTACAGTATTTATGAGACTTGCTGCCCAGACTTAAAATCTCGGCTTGAAATCCAAGTCTCAGACAAATGTTTGTGTTTATTTTACCTTTGTTTTCGATTTAATAGTTAAATATGTGCTGTGTTATCACTGTATTTGTGTGAAAATAAAATATTTGTTCTCGTCATAGCGAAAGTACAATTGTAAATATTTTGTATACCTAGTAAGTATTGTTTAGGATATCTAGAAAAACAGATTAGACCCTATGTTTCCGAATTACAGTAGGCGCACGAGTTCAGTGCCGAGCTTAGGTATGTGCTAGCGATGTGACCTAATTAGTGACAGTCCAATTGATAAATTACACAAAAACATGCAGTGGCAAAGAATGTTTTATTAACACAATTAAATCAAAATAATAACGTTCAAATTTATTTACTCATTAGATACTAGCGACCCGCCCCGGCTTCGCATGTTTGTAATTTAGAAAAAAAAAATATAACTCTTCTATGAAAAATTATCTAACTGATGGTGAAAAGTTAGCGGATATATAGACAGACAGACTCTTAGAGCGACTTTACATATACCATGTATATATTATAAGCTATTTTCCTTTTCTTCGGTATCCAAAACTCTTTTTGCCATTTCACGTACTTAGCGATGAATAAAAACACCTTTTTTTGTTACTGATTGAAGTACTCGGATCAATCATTTCTGAAAGTAAAAATTAACACAAAACACAACTCGAGTATTAAGTTAAGCAACAAGCGAGCATACGATAGATGTCAAGGACAACAATACACTGCGGGCAGAGGCGCACCGAGGGGAGCATTCAACAGCATTCCGACAGCATTCAACTCGCGCGCCTACTGTATTTAAAAACGAATTTGCACTCCTCGTTGGTAGGAATTCATCACAATTTGTATAAAGGTTTGTCAAACTCTCTCCTCGCTGATTTCGACAAAAGTCCTGTTTTTGACGGCATGGCAGCTATTGTAAATTTCTTGTCATGCACACTATGTTTTTGTATGTTTTTTTTTATAACGTCTATAAACGCTTTGCATGTCGCAGCAGTAATATAGGCTTTAGTTATTTTTACATTCCAATCGTCACAAGTAATCACCCTTGTTAGGTATTTACCAAAAACTAATAATTTGTCACTTCTAGCTGAGTAGATGAGATTTTATTTAGCACAATAACACATATTATTTTTAAATTAACTGCGTTTGTATGTACTCGACGTAATATAACCTTTTTTTTTATTGGGAAACTTAATGTATTGGAAACTTTGGAAATAATAAAAGAAGCTACCATAGAATGGCCGCACATGCTCGGCTTCCTGATACGATTTTCGAATACGGAAAACTGATTCGCATTTCCGTGAAACTGGCGCACCACGCTGTGTTTTTCTATTTGGTATTTATTAGTGACAGTATGAATCGAACGTCCGGATTTTTTTCCGAACGAAAATTAAAGAATACGAAACAAAAGTATGCGGCATGTGGAACGTTGCGTGCATTCGGGAGTCCGAATCAGGAAGTTGAATCAGGAAAGCTAACATGTGCGATCAGCAGCGATCAGGGACCCTATTCCTGTGCGCTTGAGATTATCTCGGTCACTCTCACTCCCATTAAATTCTTAATTAGAGAGACAGTGCACAGGAATAGGGTCCCAGTAACTGTTGTAGCTACGTAAAAATGTCCGAGATGACATTAAAAAAAACTTTATTGTTTTAATTAGACATTTTGATTCGCATTTCGAGATTATGGAAAAAAAACGATTCTTTTCCTGATCAGTATCAGAATAGTTTGGTTAAATATTTTCTAAACATTTTTGGAATGATAATTTTCCGATTTCTGAAGTTTCTAGTAGGTACTGTAATCGGCTGGCATTTTTTTTTTCAATGTCTGTCAATTACAATGAAAATCTATCAAAAATCCATAGGATGTCTTGTATGATGTGTTTTCATGTGTGTATAGGAAGTGTCCAGGGCGCGCGGATAGGGCGCTGTGAGACAAAAATGTATGGACTCTAAGCAATGATATTTTACTTGAGGTTTATACATTAAAAATGGCGCTTTGCGACTAATTGTAATTAACTGAGTCTGCTTCGCTGCACTCTATTTACATTCAGATTGTTCGCGTTACAGCTGTGGGCTTATCCCGTAACTCTGAAAGCGATAGCGAGAGTTGCGCGAGCGGAACCGCGCGTAGTGCGGTTAAGTTAGTACGAGCGAGATGGCATGCTCTCGCAATCAGAATCACGAACGTTTCAAAGTTAGAGGATAAGCCCGCTGGTCGCTGGATTGTAAAAAAGAGTGCGGAAGAAGATGCGGAAAGTAAAAGCTATAGTGAAATCTGTGTTTTAAGACAGACGGCAAAAATCGTATCTCAAGTAAAATGTCATTGGCTCTAACCACAAATCACATTAGATACCGCATTACGAGATTCGTTGTTCCTACAAAAAGTCACCAAAGTTTGAGGAAGGCGCGGGTCGCGGGGAGTGCGGCCAAGCGCTCTCATTGGCTATCATAAGGTTACGCCTACTCGCGCCTAACAATCAACCAATCAGAGTAGTTTCTTATAAGTGTATTTAGACTGATGCGTGGTGCGTTTTGTCGTCCTGTATGCAGAATCTAGGGTGTGATCTGTGGCTCTAAGGAACTAAATACAACATGCGTCCGACGCTGTTCTGTTCCATAGAGCGTCATAATTTGTTTTTCACACAACCGTCCGCGTGTCCGGTGCGCTTGCTTTATCAAGTACGTATGGGTCAAGGTAGCGGAGCAGCCCTTACTGTCTATAAGTTAGTTTCCACTCTGTACAATGCGGTGGTGGCACAGCAAACCATTTCCTACGGAGAGTATTCCTGTAACACTTGTTGAACTAGTGTAAATGTTATAATACATTTTATAGGTATCTAATTTTGTTTTATTGTTGTGATAAAACTTTTTATGTGTGGAATATTTAACTTAGCTGAACGTAATGCCTACATATTGGTAGGCATCAATGAAGTTGATATTTTTACTTCATTGTCGCGCTTTGTGTTCGGCTCCGCTAGCAACCAAGTCCCGCCAAAGAGTGCGAAAGTTTAGAGAGTAAAAGAGATAGCTATAATGTAATCCTTAAAAGACAGACTTCGCGGGGGCATTTTAAGGGCGGTAAAACCGTATTTGGTGCGTACGCTCAAACTGTTTTGGGAGGATATAGCAATAATGTCCGTCAATTTCGTTTTTTGAAAAATTCAACCCCTAACTGTCCCGGATGTCAAGAAGACTGGAGTAACCGCCCCGTAATGTCTGACCTTGTTTTTTGGATCATGGTACTGCCGGGCCGCCGTCAAAAAACGAGATAGAATGAATATGTACTAACATAATTATAAAAGTTATGAAAAAATATAGTTCGCGAGACTGAAACCGGCGTTCTCGTCAACCAGTTGATTGGAAAAAAATGCTTCATATGCAGGAGTGCATTTTCAGGCCGAGTAGGCCTAGGGCGGCAAAACCTGATGATATATTTTTTTGGTATCACGGCCCAAACAAAATCCATAAACTAATTTTTTTTTTAAACCGGAGGTAAACCAACTTGGGGTATCCTCATAAGCTCCTATAGCTGTATTCCCCACCAACTTCTGTCAAAGTTGCTGGGGAAAATCCGTGAAACAGACGAAATAAAACGGGTTTCCGGTTCAGAAATGTAAAATCGGTAAAAAAATCGAGAGAAATTTCTTTGTATTCTCATAAATCGTGAAAAAATCTTTACTTTTCAGTATATCGGTGGAAATATCTAAAAATCGGACCCACCCTACAGGGTGGCCGCAATCTTTCATAGGCCTAGGTAGCCAAGGTATTAAATCCGCCCCTGTTCGTAGGGTCCCATTCTTTGTAAAAATAAGTAACTAATAACATTTTATTATACACAGCAAGGATGTGGCACTCTACCGGAGTCGTGTGGTCCCCGAAAAGTATATTATGGGTGATTTGAAATCTCAGAGTAAAGTAAACATGCTCCATCCTAGACTCCATACTGCTTAAAATACTTGGTGTTGGCAGGATTTGGTCAAACACTAGTAAAATAAAAATCAGTGGGTCAAACGCGAACATACTTTGAAATAAATTAAAAAACAAGTTTTGAAACATGTTTTTTATTTCATGATCAGTTCAGTTTCGGTTCTGGGGGGAACTTGAAGAAGTCGTCGCATCATTGTATTATTTTCCAAAACTTATGTTATTTCGAGTGTTAATGTGTAAAACTGATGGATTTCTATTTATAAACTGTTCGTGAACGTGCACGAGTGTCGGTGAATAGTATAACTTGAAACGTGACTCTGTGTTGTTTCCAAAACTCCTTAGAAACTTCTAATAAAGTCTCCACCACTTTATGGGGACATGACGTAGACTTGGCCATGACTTACTTTGCTTGACTTAGACTATGACTGATACTTGTTTTACCTATGGAATATTTGACTTCCCATGAAATATTTCAGTACTTTACACTGGCTAAATACACAATATGTGGAGCCAAAATATAAGAAAAAAAGAAACAGTCGGTCACTCTCAAGAAAACAAAAAAACATTCGCAATGCTCTCTTCGTAGGCCTTTAGGCCTCGCTACATGGCCTGACCTGACACCGTGTGAAAGGGACAGCTAGACTTGAATTTCACGGGAGCAAAAGAAACAAACTATTAAGGTTATAGCTTCTCCCTTTCGTTCCCCCAGAAACTTATATATAGCCATCTCTATCACACGATGTCAAGTCAGGCCATATGTAGACACCCTTAAGCACGTTATTGGCTATACTGTACATTCGAGGTCGTGCTTTATTGGCACGTGTTGATAATGTACAGCCTGATAAAAGACGACCCAACCCGTATTGGCTGGGACCCTATTCGGAGAAGTGACATTTTATCTCGGTCACTCTCACTCCCATTAAATTCTAAATTAGAGAGACAGTGACCGAGATAAAATGTCATTTCTCCGAATAGGGTCCTTGAAAGACTGCTCCTATTGGTAGGTGTGTCTATGATCTCTTTTGATTCCATGCTTCGTTGGAACGCGATAGTGTACTCGCTACATGGCCTGACCTGACACCGTGTGAAAGGGACAGCTAGATTTGAATTTCACGGGAGCGAAAGAAACAAAATATTAAGGATATAGCTTCTCCCTTTCGCTCCCCCAAAAACTTATATATAGCCATCTCTATCACACGATGTCAGGTCAGGCTCGAATATTTCGACACAAATGACAATGACAGGTAAAACGATAGGACTATTACGCCATCTAGTAAGTATTTTAGAACTTTTTTTTTTTGGAAAACGCCACATTCACGGGAGCAAAAGAAACAAACGATAAAGGCCTCGCTACATGGCCTGACCTGACATAGAGATGGCTATATATAAGTTTCTGGGGGAGCGAAAGGGAGAAGCTATAACCTTAATAGTTTGTTTCTTTTCCTCCCGTAAAATTCAAATATAGCTGTCCCTTTCACACGGTGTCAGGTCAGGCCATGTGTAGACACCCTTAAGGTAATAGCTTCTCCCTTTCGCTCCCCCAGAAACTTATATATAGCCATCTCTTTCACACGATGTCAGGTCAAGCCATGTATAGCCACCCATATCGGCCCGTTTCGATAATGTACGACCGATATTTCATGACCTGATAATGCACAGCCTGATATTCATGTACGACTCTACATTATCAGGTCGTACATTATTGTCTCCTGTACATTACTCTTTGCCCGTTCATTAGAGAAACCCCTTGATTCGATTTTCGGCTGTCAAAGAGAACGGTTGCGTGGGCGTTTATTTTAAATTGGAAAATATCCTATTTATAGTTTTAGATGTTATTTGTATATTTATAGTGTGTGAAATATTAGTTATAATCGTATGTAGATAAAGTTTTCATCGTTCATTGGTAAGTTTTTGTAAATATTAGTATTTTCTAATACGATCCTTAGTTGTCATATGTTTTAGTGACGTTCTCAATTGTTTTGCATGGAAACGATTGAGAAGGCTGGTTGGCCCCCCGATAAGAGCCAACCTATTGGAAACGATACCACCTTCGTAGATGGAGATGGACGTTCTATCGCATCTCCTATTTCTTTTGTTTCTATACATTCAACTGACACCGATATAGAGCTCTCCCAGCAGGGTAGTGGTTCTCTGGGTAAACGTAAGAAGCACTCGAAAAAACATCTCAAAAAGTGTAGAGATACCAATAAGTCACAAGATTCTTCTATTCCTTTAGGCCAAACGATTTCATCACAAATTCCTAATACCCCAATTCACCCAATTGACTGAATCCTGTGCCTCGCCGTCGGCTACGTTGTCTCAGACCCCATCGATTCCCCCGTACGTTCCTTCAGGTCGTCAAGCTTACAAGTCAACGGATAGGGTTCCATTTGTTGTGCATGTCCAGAAAATTGAGACATCTCTAACCTCTGGGACCTACCTAAATCCAGTTGATTTCGGTAGATTCTTGGGAAAAAAACAATTTCACTGTATCCTTGATGGCAGTGTTCAAAGAATCGGTAGAAATAGAATTTCGCTGACATTTACTGATTTCTACTCTGCAAACGATTTTGTGAAAAGTGATGTAGTTAAGAACAATGGCTTCAAGGCGTTCATCCCTTCATTTGGTACAACTCGCTTGGGTCTTGTTAAAGGCATTCCTATTGATTGGTCCGAGGATGAGATTATGGAGTGCGTTCGTGTTCCTAGTGATGGTTGCCCAATATTAAAAGTAAGGCGGTTAAATTATAAGGTGGTTGTTGATGGGGCCCCTATTTTCAAACCATCTCAATCTTGTGTTCTAACTTTCGACCGTCAAGTTCTCCCCCCTCGGGTATTCATGTGTTTCAACTCCCTCGTTGTTGAGCGATATTATTACCCTACCGTGCAGTGTTTCCAGTATTCTCGCTTTGGTCATACCAAAAACAGCTGTCGGTCCAAGCCACGTTGTTATAAGTGTGGGGAAGGTCACACAGGTGACACGTGTAATGTTGAAGAAGGCTCTTTCCCATGCCTATCCTGTTCCGGCCCCCACTTCTCAATAAGTAAATCCTGTCGTGAGTTCCATAGACAAAAAAAATTAAAGTCACAATGTCAGAGAAAAGCATTTCATACAATGAAGCCTCCAAACTACATTTGCCTATTAGAGGTAAAAGTTATAGTGATGCAGCCAAAACATCTCATGCCAGTGTTTACCCTGCTCCTCTGCCTTTTTCAAATAAATCACCCAGCTCAGCCTCCCAGTCCTATAGAAAAACTGTCTTCCTCAAACTCAGGCCTCCTTCAGTTCAAAGACAGGGCTATGATCGCTCTGCTTATGCGATAATTAATAATCCATCAAACCCTAATAATAATGGTGTCGCCTACAAATGTCCTTCTACTGAACCCTCTACATCCTCTAATAGCATTTTGGAGCTTATACAGTCTCTCACCAGGCTACTTAACTCTCCTAGTTTATTACCGTCCAACGCTGCCCACGATTATCCCTCTCCTATGTTACAATCCCTCCACGATGGCGCCCTCTATAGGGCTGCAATGGAACTGTCAAAGTCTTAATAGTAAAAAATCTGAACTATTATATATTATTAGTAAATATGATCCAACTCTAATTGCCATCTCTGAGACTTGGCTTAAGCCTGGTTCCTTTTTTAAGGTCCCTCACTACCTTTGTTTCAGAGATGACAAAGCTGATGGGTATGGCGGCTCAGCCATATTCGTCAGAAATTCTGTAAATTCTCATCTTGTAAATATCCCATCTCATTCCATGTCTGACAACTTTTCAATAGTTGCGGTAAGGTTAAATAATGTAACATTGATCTCATTATACATTTCCAGACCATCTATTGATATCCTAAATAAAATTCTCCATATATTATCTCACATTCAAGGCCCTTTTATCATTATGGGTGACTTTAATGTCCATCATCCTACCTGGGGTTGTCAAGCCTCGGATTCACTTACACATTATGTTTTCAATATTATGGATAGTTTAGGGTTGTGTAAGTTGTGTTTACTCAATTCTAGCTCCTACGCGCCGTACTAAGCCGTATGAGCGGATTAGTGCGGTTGACTTGACTTTAGTGTCAGCGAGCCTAGCTCCCTCTATGTACTGGAAAACCTTATCTTCTTCTTTTGGTAGTGATCATTTTCCATTTTTATTTGATCTTCCTTTCTCTAAAATAGAACCGGCTCCATTCAACCCACTACTAGAATATAGACTGCCCAGCTCAGGTTAGTCTGATGAATGGTCTAAATACTCATTGCTCCTAGATCAGTATGCCTCTGATCTTCCCCTCATTCTTCCCGTTTCCTTATACACTTGTTATAAAGCTTTTGTAAATTGTATTAACTTGGCTGCTAAACACTCATTTCCTTCAAAAATTCAAAATTCCTAACATAGATCACCTCCATGGTGGGATGAAGAGTGTAAGACTGCTGTTTCTGAAAGGTTGTGTATTAACACGTTGTGTATTTAGCCAGTGTCAACTATTTTAATATTACTTTACTTGAAATTGTCTAAATACACACGTGGAGCCAAAAAACAAGAGAAAAAAAAGGCACACGTAATTTTTTTTGTCTTTTATGTCTTGACAGTGACAGAAAACCTCAAGGTACATCTAACGCCATCTATTGGGTACTTTTATTACCAGGCTTTATTTTTTTTTGGAAAACACCTCATTAAGAACACAATGTTTGCAAAAATATGTACTCTATTGAACATCGAAACTCGTAATTGTCATGTATATAGTACGAATATATGTAGTAACTATGAAAGTTAATAAGTATCTACACCGTCTCCTAGTTTCTTTTATTCTTCCTAGTTTTTTAATTGACAGCCCAGTCATAAAACTAGATTTTTCAAAATGTTTTCAACAAAGTCGAGAATATTTAGGTGGCTCCCAGTTTTCGCGCCTCACAGCCTTTATCTACTGATTTCTGAGTTCCGGACATTTTGGAAACCTATAACAAAATGTTTTATTTTAATTAAGGTGCAACGTTTCGCTTATCGCGCGAAATTCAAATTTTATTGCATTTTGTCAATTACAGCTTAATTACTCATCGTGGATTTATTAAAACCAATTTTGCGCCAATAAATAAGTTGTTCTAAGAAATTACGGGTAAAATAATCACCTAGATAACATTGGTTTAGCTACGAATCTCAATAAGCTGATTTTCATCTTGATTTTTGGTTTAGCAAAAAATGTACCTGCACTAGCTTTCAAATTGATATTTTGGTTGGTGTAATGTCTTGAAACAATCTATTTATTATCGGAAAATTGGTTTTCATGGACCTACGATGAGTAATTAAGCTGTAATTGACAAAAAACGCAACAAAATTTGAATTTCACGCGCTGAGCGAAACGATGCACCTTAATTGGTTAACTATGACACAATATTGGTACAAAATATCATACATTTCAAGCCGCGAAAGCTTCAAAAAGATTAAAATGAATTGTCGATAGAATATGTATCAAGCCGATTAAACGCGGATAGGAATTAATGGTTCATGTTTCACTTAATTTAGTTTATGTAGGATATTACAAGAGTTTTATTAGATAAATATCGACCAAATATCGACAATGTTTGAAACGTGCAGTGGTACTTCACTAGCGTAAAACAATACATTTATTTATCTTAGATTAAAGCTTAAATTCATTACTAAATAACACTGCGTGATAGAAGTGAAACGAATATTTAGCTTTGATACTGGTTACTTTAGGTAATAAACGCTACAAAAGACTTACGTGTGAAATGATAATTCTGGGTCTTTTACTCCTCTTTTCGTTGTTCTCGATGGACAAAACACAGCACAACACGCCATAATACTACTATGTATGATAGTATTAAGTCTTCACAGCGTTATTTTTATCTAATTTCATTTTTGAATAAGACGGGTCGCAATGTTATGACCTACTAGTCGGTCAAAAATGGATACAGAGTGCGAGGTTGCCAATCTTACAATAGCTCTCTCGCTTACTCTATGCGACGATCCGTGTAATAAAAAGAGAAACATGACAATGTAATGTCGCGGAGCGGTAGCGTCTCATGGTTCTGTCCAGTATGATGTTTCGTGCAAGGTTTTATCTGATAAATTCAAAACTCCGTTTTTTTTTTTCTGACGTACAACTTATTTGTCTCTGGCAAAAATGTTTCTTTAACATTAGCCACAAAAAAAAAAAGAAGAAACCCCTTCTGTAACTTCTGCAAGTCTTCCAATACATTCTTATCTATGAAGTCTTCTGTCCGTGTCCGTGTTGTTTATTAGTCTTAAATTTGTAAATTGTTCATTTTTCATCAATTTTCAACAATGATTATATCATAAGTCATAGAATTTACATTAGTATAACTACAGAAAATAACATCCAGGTAAATGTTTTAAACTACTATTTTGATTACTAGTTTAGGTTATCTTTGACAAATAACATGTTTCGTAACAGGCTCTCCCATCCCATTTTATATTTCTCTTCAGTTCACTATTAAGTGTCGTAAATGTGAGAGTCTCTTCTTGAACAACTAGAAACCTTTAGTGCAAAAGTCAGTGTACCTACCTAGATAATGAAGCTCTCGTTGGAGCACCTGCGTATTATCATCGAATCATTCATATTTAGGTATTTATAATAACGAACACAGCAGGCCTAGCACGGGCGCCGGGATAAAGTTATGTCCACCCGTTGTGTCTTCGCGTCAACGTGACGAAGCTAGAATATGGATACATCCGTCTCGTTCTCGCGGGATAAATATGGAGGACAAAATTTTATCCCGGCGCCCGTGATAGGCCTGCAGAACTATCATAACCGAATAGAAAATTACGTACAAATCTGTTGAAAGAGGTAGAGCTACTAAAAGAACTCATTCCTATTTGTTTTCTGTGTTTAAACAATTTTTCATGTAAAGATTTAAGCTTTTTGTTTCTTTCACACATCTGAAAAATCTATCATCAATACTCTGACCAGAAAACGAATTTTATCTTAAATAATATACTTTCATCGTAAAACGATGCTTATAATTAATTATCCACATTGCTCATCAATGCAAGCTACTGCAGCAAAAACCCACACAGTTGGCTATCCTAGTCTTATGTAATGTAAAGTTAAATAACAAGCCTTTTTCAGGAATTGACGCACAAACCAAACCGCTCTTGATACGTCCATTATTATTCAAGTGGTATAGGTGGACAACAAGAACGGATTTTGCTAAAATACAACTAAACCACGAAATGAATCAGGTGTGATGAATCATCTGCTCTCTCAATCTTGAATGATTGTGAATGTTGTTTTTTGTTTAGTATGTTTGGACCAGAGCATGTGTTCCGCGTGAGGCGGTTATATAAGCTGATCTTGCGAGTGCACCGCGGCCTCCCTCCAGAACTGCGCATCATGGGGAACAATTATACACGAGATGAGTTCAAGCGCCACAAGAACTGCAACCCAGAGGAGGCCCGAATCTTTTTAAAGGAATGGACAGTATGTATCTGTAGTGGAATTCTTTGTGTGGTATGCTATAACAACACATGAATATTGATAATTAACTTAACATGTTAATTCACATTTGCATGTCTTATAACCAACATTAAATTAAATATTATTAAAAGAAAAACAAAATACCTAACTGCAAAATGATAGATAGATAGATTTATAACTCTTTATTGTTTATACCAGAAATTACATGCATAAGACAAAAAAAAAACAACTTAAAACTAGTGTAACAACTGGCGGCCTTATCGCTTAAAGCGATCTCTTCCAGGCAACCTTAGCATGAAGAGGATTTGTACGGAAGTGGTAATGACTGTAGACTATGTCACAGCCTACAATCTCCGACCGTAAAGAGGAATCCAATGGCATCCCACACGGTCAAGCCGCTTAGGCTACAAGAAGAAATATGGGAAAACAAACATACTTACTAAACATACTTTTACTTAAAACATTACCTTCCTTCTTGGGCAGTCGGGAAAAAATATCTAAGTAGAGGTTATTTTGCATTATAAGATTTATAAGTCTCTAGAGACGATTTTAATTAGTGTAACAGTATTTGTAGTCATGTTTTATTTAGCAATGGGTCGTCCGCTGCTGGATGGTTCGACACTATTATATTGTCACAATCGCGGGTCGAACTTGAGCCAAACTCGAATAGGGATAAAGATGACTGGATAATGATTATATAATCTGTATTTGAAATACCTACTTGTCTTGTTCTCATTATTGTTTTAATAAATGCGAAATGTTTTGTCCTAGGACTACACTATAAGCCTGGCGAAGCAATTGAAGACGCTCAACCAGGCTAAGACGAAAACTGTTGGCGTACCACTCGATCCACAGATGCTAGACTACATGACAGAGGAACAGCTTGTGCAGTTGTATGAACTACATAAAGCGGCCAGCGGAGAAGACGACCAAACTGACCCTCTCGACCAAGAACCGAAACTAGATGGCGCCAGCGACGTTAAATAAACCTAGGCTAGTGACTAGACCGTTCTCAACCGGAAATCAAAACAGGACGGCGGCGCCAGCGAGGTTAAACCTATGCTACTAAGTTTCCCGACGAGCATTTTGACAGTCAGCTAAGTAAAATTACACTAAAAGTTCTATTCCGAACCCTGCTGCCACCTGCAACTGCCGACAGCACGGGCAGCGACTGCATGCAATCGGGGCCACCGCTTCCGCCGACTGCACGTGCTGCTGCCGCGGCGCTCGGAAGGCATTTCATAAAAATACATACATTTGGCAGCTACAGCCAACTGCATGCAGTCACTGCACGTGCTGTCGGCCGTTGCAGTTGGCAGCTCGGTTCACATAGTACCACATAATTGTCATACGACAATTAAGTTCAATTAATTGTCTTACGACAATTAAGTCCTGCGCAATACACAATGAATAGAAAGATTATACGGGAAGAATGACAATCTCATACAAAAAACTGTACCCCTGAAAAAACAGCATAAAGCTTTAGTCAGCTAATGTCCAAACCGCTATAAAAGCCGATGAAAATATGGTTAACATAGAAACATAGCATTGGTATATGACCAACGCAATTTAAAGTCTCGTTTAAATTAGATTGCAATACACGACTTAAAAGATATGTTTTCAACGCCATCTCTTGAGAACCTAGCGTGTTTTGCAAACAAAATATAAAATTAATAATTTTACTCATGCAAAAATATTCATAACAAGTGCCGTTTTATTCTCCGTATCATTACGAATGAGTTAATTTTATGTCAAGCAGAAATTGTGACAATCGTGGCTGCTTATAGCGCTAGCGACATCTCACGTCCTTATCAGCTACTACAATCGGGTTACGCATCATTCTATGGCCATTGGCACTCTTTATATAATTACTCTATGGTAATACTAACTAACGTCACCTAATTTTAGGAGGCTTTTAGTTCTTAAACATTAACTAATTTCAGTTCAATATCTGAATTAGTCAAGTATAACTTAGGGAGTTTTAGATTGTCTCAGTAAATCTGCAGCTTATTCGTATTCTAAGTTAGTATTAGTAAATCAAAGTCATATTACACTGTGGATTTACACGGTTGTAATGATGAACTTGGAAAACGACATTAGCTACCTCATTCTTTAGAAAACGCACAGCTGTTGAGGCAATTTTAACCATATTTTTTTAACAATATGGTTAAATTTATGCCGTCCTTTAGTAGCAACACGCTGATTGTGTATAAATGTTGTACCTTTAAGAGGCTGTTTCGAGAGAAAGATAGCGATGTAAAATTTTGAGCGCGGATAAAAAGAGATGGCTTTAGCTTTTAATTTATAAATTTATAATATTAATTATGACATGTTATTATATTTACTTTTTTATGGACCTTGTCTAAAATAAATTGATTAATTAGCGCGCGCTAGTCGAAAAACAAGATTATTGCTAATTACATCTAAACCAGTATATCAAGCAAAATTCAATCCTAATATTGTTATTACCTCCCTATTAGTGTAATAATCACTTGAATATTAAATACTAGGACCCGAGCGTCAGCTGTTTAAAATGTGTGTAAATCGAGGTCTTTGCGTTGTTTTTTACCCGACTGCCCAAGAAGTAATGTTATTTGGGGTTTATGTAATCTATGTCTTTGTGTTCCTATAAGACTGTCTGTAGCCTAGAAGGCTAGACCGATTTGACAAGCGATGTTTCGTTCGATTTCTCTTTATGTCCGGAGTGTCGTATGCTACAATTTTATGGTAATAATAATAATAATACATCGCTCAGAAAAAAATGAAGTTGCACTTTTTCGTAGAACATATATTTCGCACAACACAATACTAAACAAAACTTGTATACATTATTAGTACAAGACTTCAAGTATTACTTATTCTGTGGTACAGGTAAACATAGAAAAAAAACATACTTTTATTAGGAACCAGTTATTATGCTGTCGGTTTTTTTTGTAAATAACTTTATTTTATTGAGAAAGTGTCATGTAATCATGTTTTCCTTCTGCATAGAACACCCCCAAATTGTATGGAAACAAAATATTTTTCCATGCTAAACCAATGAAACTCTGTGTTACGGTGTGAACTATTTCTTCCGCTTCTATGCTAGGTTTAGGTGATTATTTTTCCGCTGCCCTAAATTCTTCTGCTTGATATAGAAAGTTTGGTCCTATAAACCATCAATTATTGGGAGAAAAGATGCAGTATTCTACATCTCGTGTTGCGAAATCTACTACATCTTCGGCCATTGAAACCCATTTCCACAGTGTTGGTGAAGACAGGTCACTTTCTAGGGTCCGATCGTACCCAAGTGAGTGTTGTAGCTGAATTGCTCCAGTAGAATTTCTTGTGTAATAGTTTGAGTCCGAGTTCTTCTAGCGTTTTCGCTAGTCTAGCGCCTAGAAGCGCTGCTTGTAATTCCAGTCTTGGTACACACATACCCTTGAGTAGTGTGACTTTAGGTTTAGCTGCGAGTAACACTGTCTTAACTTCTCCATCTTTATAACATGCAGCTGAATAGGCTTTTTCAATGGCGTTACAAAACGTATGAAGATCTAAGTGTAGTAAGTTTAGCTTTGGTGAGTAGCAACGTGCAGCCGTGCAGGCTTCTCGGAACGGAGGGCGTGGCTATCTCTTTCGAGGAGGCCTCGTTGATAGGCATCATGGTCAGAGCAGGCAGTCGTAGCTGCTCAGGAGCGTCCGGTGACTCGTACGGAGGCGGTAGCATGAGCGGCGGCGGCCTAAGCGGTGGAGTTGTGAGCTCGTGGCGCTTGTCACTGTTGAGTGCGTTCACGTACTGCTGCCCCAACCACGTGCCAATGCGTTGATTGGTCGTCTACCTCGGAGAGTGTAGTGCGCGCGTCCTCCTACTCTTCAAATTGCACTTCTGCCTCTAGAGTAGCGATGCGGGCGGCAGCGAGTTCGGCGGGCTTGAGAGCGACGACGAGCGCGTCGATGCGGAAGTGCGCTTCCTCCAACTCGTGCAAATGGTCGTGCGTCTCGCTCTCGCATACACGCCGATCGGGCGCGTACACATGAAGCACGCTTTCGCCTTCGTAGATCATGCTGCGTGGTGCGGTTCCGTGCACCACCCAGCCGAGTTGCGTTCTTGAAGCTGCCGGCTGATCGGGGCTGCCAATCCGAAGTTCTCGGGACACGATGATTTCCCAGTGGTTAGTGCCCACTAGGGTGCGCGGGCGCGCTAGATCGTAGCACACCTCTTCCTCCAGTAAATCTTGTAGGTGTTTATGTCGCAGGAGTGATTTTGGTACGGACTGCTCACGTAACTTCAAGACTCGTATGGTATGGCCTTAAGTTTGTAGAGCGCTTTCTCTTTCTTCCCTCGAAGTTTTATCTTCACTAGCTTGCTCTCTCTTTCTCGCTGTGACATGTGCACGCCGCTCATGTCAGTGCCAACTGAACATGGGGGCAGGTCTGGCTCGGTCTTCTTTTACCTTGCCAATCACGGTATCTACGTGCTACTTGAAACTGAGACGGCGGTCTATGGTGACACCCCGATATTTGACATTTGGGTGCCTCGGGATGTCCTCGTTCATCAGCTTCAAGGGTTGGAAGGGAGGTTGGATTAATTGTGGGCTGCAGTCGCTTGACTGCGAATGCTGGTTTATATAAGGAGGCGTAGAAAGCTGCATCGTCTGCATACAAGGTGAGCTTTGCCTGCCCAATTACCGGGATGTCATTGGTGTATCAGGCATAGCATATCGGAGGGAGGCAGCTTCCTTGAAGCACTCCAGCCTTCACGGGTCTAAGTTCAGAGAGGGCGTTTTGTACCGAGACAGTTTTCTTTCGGTCTTTCAGGAAGCTCCGGATGATTTCGACGATCTCCTCTGGAGCGGTAGACTTCGACAGTTTATACAGCAGCCTCTCGTGCCATACTCTGTCCAAGGCTCTTTCCATGTTGAGCAAGATCGCCGCAACGTACTCCTTCTTATTGTAGGTCGTGGCCATTTCGTTGACGATCCCTACCATCTGAAAGGTGGTTGAGTGTTCGGCCCTAAACCCGAATTGTTGGCTTCACGTGATGCGTCAAATGTGGTAGTAGAAGTCTTTCGAACAATTTTGACATAGTACTCAGAAGCGTGATGGGCCTATAGCTTTCGGGTCTTCTGGCATCTATTCCGGGCTTAGGGAGTATAACCACCATGCCGACATTCCAGTTTGCCGGGAAATGGCCAGTTCGACGGATTCCGTTGTATGTCCTGGTCAATTGCCTTGGGCGACAAGTTTTTGAGGGCCTCTTTCGTGATTCCGTCCGGCTTTTTTCTCGGAAGTTGTCTTATCGATCTCATGGCCCTTCCTGGGCTCCAAAAGATCGGTTCTTCGATGGGCGGTGACGGCACTGTGAAGTATTCAGTTACAAGTCTTTCGAAGGTTTCCATGTGTTCGTGTATTTTTGTCGGGTTTAGTGTAAACTGAGCCTCCAAGTGGTTGCTTGAAGATGTTTTAGTTTAGCGGTTGGATTCTGATTTGCCAAAAGAAGGTCGTCCAGATAGACTGCAACGCGCATACCAATTGGTTTTGGAGGAGGTTTGCAACCCAGTTTGTCATTTTGGCAAATGTTTGGGATTCAGTTGCCAGACCGAACGATACATCAGGAAGTCCCGAGCTTGATGACCCGAGCTAGTCATCAGGGACGGTAGTCTCGACTTTTCGCTAGAGCACTTTGCGACCAAATTCGGTCGAGCGATAATTGGTAGTCTCGACTGTCTAACTTAGCGTTTTTTTCCGCAAAATTCAACGCTATCTTTGCGGTTTTTCGTTAACTTTGCGAATTACTTTGCGTCAATTTTTAAAGGCACGCTAATTGTTCGACCGACGGTTGTCCACTACGATTGATGAACAGTCTTCACAAAATTAAATAGTGAAAGTATTGATATTGACTTATTTGACTATGGAGGATTAGTACTCAGCGTGGGATTTGGAAATGCTTGAAAGGAGACACGACATGGAGATTCGGAGGCAATTACACATTAAATAGGCGCGAGAGCGAGACACTTGCAGACATGGATGATGAGAAGTTTCAAAGTCTACTATAGACTAAGAATATGCTTAATACCGAGCTCGTCAGTGAACTCGTCTCATCTCTGCAAATGCAACGGTCTTTTGGGATTCATGTGGAGGTATCCCTAGTGGTTATCCAGAGTAAGCTACCTCCATACCGAATTTCATCCAACTCCGTTAAGCACTCAGTTGAATGGGAACAAACACCGCACAAACTTCCGTATTTATAATATTAGTGTTATGAGAATTATCATAGTCCTCTTAGTAAACGGTGAACATTCTGCGATCTCGAAGCCTGCCTGCCTAGCGTGGGGATTATGCAACCAATTTGGAGGAGGCTTCGTTCAGTAGTGTACGTGTAAGAGCTAATAAGAGAGAGGGGATAACATTTTAGAATATGTAATTAATTAATACAACTGTTATTTTTAAATATTATTTTTATTGATAATTTTCCTTTTTACCGACAAATTCCATGTCCGTGTTGAATCCTTTGGCCAACAAAAGCCCTGCTTCAGCCAGCTACATCAGCCCAGATTGTGACTGCTTCAGCAAACTTTGTTGTTGTGTCTGCTTGTGTGTTATTTGCAGCATCTGTAATAAGTAAATATAATGGATTGACAAATGTCTGACAAAGCATTTAGAATATGTAATTAATTAATACAACTTTTTTTTTAAAAAATATTATGTTTATTGATAATTTTCTTTTTTACCGACAAATTCCATGACCTTGTTGAATCCTTTGGCCAACAAAAGCACTGCTTCAGCCAGCTACATCAGCCAAGATTGTGGCTGCTTCAGCAAACATTTTTGTTGTTTCTGCTTGTGTGTTATTTGCAGCATCTGTAATAAGCAAATATAATGGATTGAGAAATGTCTGACAAATACAGTATTAACTAATAGTTACTCTTTTACATCGGTGAATATAACATGAAACACCTTCATGGACTACGCATATGAAATGGCGACTGTAAGAAGTCGCTACGAGCTGACTCGTAATGCTTCACAAAACTTCGATAAGGATCTACTTATGCAGCATATTTCACAAAGCATAGTAGAGTGCTTAAATTAATTTAAATTACGTTCGTAATAGGGACAACTACGTTCAAACTAGAGAAGTAATAATGTTTGTATGCACTTGTTATACATATTGGCACAGAATTCTCCTTATCTTTATGTCTTTGCATATTGGATATTCTTGATGGATTTACTTACCTCTCGGTCAATTTACCGGCGCTATTCGGAGGGTACGCGGCTCTGCCGTAGTCAATCCCTTCCGTGGTAATTAAAACTGTTATAAATAACACAAAATAAACTTGAAAAACCCTGCGGAGCTTCTCCGTGTTTTTTTTAAAATCAGAAATTGACTTGACGTTGACAGGACATTTGACATGACTTTGTTAATTTTGACGATATCATAAGTGTTGCAAGGTAACAAACATTCACACTCCCGTACTTCATCAATGATAGTAGTATGATGATAAATATTGTACTATTCATCAATGATAGTACAATATTATTGATATTCATCAAATTAATCGAATTCTTAGAAATTATACATTCTGAAGTAAATTTCTCTATTAATAATTGTGAATATTACATAGTTTTTTTATAATTCACAACGCAAAATAATCATTTTCAGAAAATCTCTTCTTTCTATTTTCCCTGGAAGTTATTTTAACGTGCACCCACTTCCTTCTAAAAGACCCATCTATGAATACGGATTTTCGCAAAGATAGCGTCTTTGCTATGTGTGAAATGTAACAATATTTTGCGTAATCTCGGGAGTAGAGACTACCGTTTATTGTTACCATCGATACTGCAACTGATATTTTCGTTAGACAATTAGCGTAGCGATGTTTGCGTAAAATTGTTATCACAAGTCGAGATTACAGCCCCTGGTAAAGACGACTTTACAAATCTTTGCAACAGAAATCTTCGATGTCTCTCGGAGACGGGCACGAAGAAGTAAGCTTTGGAAATATCGATTTTCATTGTATAATCTTCGACTTGCAGAAAGTTTGCAATTTTTTGCAATTTATTAATCTGAAATGTTTGGGTTTCAGATATTTGTTCAGAGCTCACAGGTTAAATATTTGTCTGTCACTTGTTTTCATTTGTTGTTGAGGAGGTGCAGTCTGGTTTTTTCTCATATGGAGCTGTTGCTAGCTAGCTCTGTGGCTCCCAGTGTTTGTAGATCCTCTTATTTCCGATTGCATTGAGGCACTGAACTTTGCCTTCCATAAGTTCGCTTGTTTTTCGGATATATTTGTTTTTAAGAGGTTTTTTCACAAAAACAATATATTTTTTTCGAACGCCACCTTTCGCGACTTTTTGTGGAGGGCGTCTTTTTGACCGATCATCTTTAAATACTATATATGTATATCTACATATACTACCACTATTGGTTCCCAAACCACTTAGGTGACCCAGTTTCAGCGGATTACAAATTCAAATTTCGCGCGTCAGGGATTAACAAGATTTTTATAACAATCACACGCAATCCCTCACAATCATATACTTTGACTAAAGCTCCTGTTTCCCCATACGATTTGTTCGTCAATTAGTTTTTATCTTTGCCCGGGCTTTTCTATGTGTTTCATTTAGCTTCAGGTTGCATGATTTGTTCTGACTTTTGGCAACTGTGCTAATTCTGAGCGTGCTTGTCTCTTCCGCTTATTTTGCAACTCGTGTGTGCTTGTCAGGACTTTTTAACCAGTTTCCACACTTCCATAACCACTGCTGCTCTCATTTGGAATATCAATTTGCGAGTTCTCTTCGAGAGGGCAGTTGTGTTGCTCACGGGAGAGCTTTTGGTCTATAAGCACTCTGCGCTATGTATTTGATGGAAAATACTTTGTTGATTGTTGACAAGAGCAACAAAGATATATATTATAGTATAGAGATATTATATTTAGCTTTAAAGGAAGTTGAACGAGCCAGGCAAGAGTTTTGATGTAATTTGATGTGATCGATTTTAGTTTCAGTGGTGCGGTTGAGATGGAAACTGATAAAGCTGGAACCGAGATTTTATAGCTTTGTGATTAGCGCGTTTTTAGTGTGCATGCCGCAGGGTGTGAGTTTAAATCCCAACAATGAACTTGAGCAACCACAGTATAGCATGGTGGTAGGGTTCTCATTCCAAGCTAGGTGTGTTAACCATACTCGTCACGTAACATCTGGCTTGTGGCCAAACGCCAACAGACAAATAAAAAAGATCTTATTTTATTAGGAAAATTATTAATCTCCGTAGTAATTTTGTAATCTTTTGCTTGTAGAGGGATGTACTTTTTATCTAAATATTGGTGTTTACTTATACCTTACTAGCTTGCCTGCAAGGCTTCGGTCGCATATATACTACAGTAAATTTTCTGTATTTCTATATTTATTAATAGGTAGTTTTCCTTTTTTAGTATGTAGGCAACAATACTGTTTGCAACACCCTATAACAGGGTATAATGTGTAATTTAGTACATTCTGAAAAATGTTACCATTACGCATTATGTGGCAATGTATACTTAAATAAATAAATAAACTCCCCATTTCGCCTTTTTAGGTGTTGAGTTTTGAGAAATCCTGATACGTTTTTTCTTTGTACATATCGAGTTTCATTGGAGTAAAAGAACAGGTTCATTTCCATAATTATACAAAATTAATTACAGTTCCCTAGAGGTGGAAAATCGCAAATCGGTTTTTTGGACATTGGATCCATACGTTACGTTTTCAATCACAAGCTTTGCTGGTGCGTTGATTCGTAGAAAAAAGGTTTTTTCTTTTATACATCCCTTTGTCCTTTTTTTTTTACATTTTTTTTTTTACGTAAACTGTCGAACTCTCAGGCTTAAGCACGACTGAAGGAGGGTAATGTTTTTGGGGTGTAAGTCAGTATGTATGTTTGTGTTTTCGTGTTATATAATTATATCCTCCTGTAGCCTTCACCGATTTTGACGAGAGAGGTGTCGTTTGATTCCTCTTTACGTCCGGAGAGACGTAGGCTACATTTTGCAGTCGGTATTTTGTGTTTAATTTAATAATATGATATGTAATTAACTGTGGACAAAGTACACGTACGTCGTATGGTACATCTCTTCGATATTATGCATAAAGTGCAGTTTAAAAAAAAAACACACGTTTCATAATGGTTAGGTAAATGAAGTGAAAATATGAGTCAGTATTTTTAAGAGTATTTGTTTAATTATAATCTTATAATAACATGTTTTATTGAATTATGACTATTATAATTAATGTTTTTAAAAAATAAAACAGTTTAAATAAGTAGCACCAATGAGATTAACCAAATATTTATTCTGTCAGGTTAGTGTTTTTGCCCATATTTATCGATAACTTTTGTTGATTAATTGTGTATATGTATCAAAATATTTTGATCCCGTGGGCTTGTGCCTCGGTTTTAAGTAACACTAAGTTCAATAATGGTATATTTACTGTTACATCATTAACTATTCAATTATGAAAACTTAAAAATTGTTGCCAAGTTTTTTAATATGGCGACCAATGATATTTTAGTAAAACATCATTGATGGCGACAGAAATAAAAAACCTGTTTATTGCCTATAGATTAATTTAGTAAACGATAAAACAGAATCCATGCAATTGTCTACAAAACTACCAACACGGTGGTTATAAATTCTAGCTCTTAATTTATATACAAAACAAAAGTATAAAAAGTCACTTAAAACTATTTAAAAATTACGATACTTTAATCGTTCAATTAAAGCGAGATCTTCGAACATGTTGAGTTTTAAAAACAGTTTTTATTTATATTCTTGTTTCATGAGTTTGATTTCGGACTCAATATAATATATACATATAATATAAGTTTAATGGTCTATAAATTATATAATAGATTAAAATTAAATATCGTTAAAATTTTAACGTTAAAAATGTTTCAACTTATAACATGTATAAAATACATGAATAGGGTAATGTGTATAAAATGCCTAATTAGTATTTTATCTGTAAGGTACTCATATTATACTCGTAATTAGTGATAACACGTTGAAAACTTGAAAGTGCACATATAAAATTAATATATAATACAGAAACGGCCGCACTCAGAGACGTTTCTCACGTAAAAATCATTAAAACGTCTCTGAGTGCGGCCGTAAGAGCCACCACAGACGTCAAGACGAATTGGTTAGATCAAATCCACTTCACTCCAATTTGCTCGTACCGCGATAGACTATTTAAATTTAAAACAGAGAGAGAATGGGACAGGAGAAAACTCTGCGTAAGTTAAAGCAAGAAACAGAAAGAGATAGCCTACCACCTAAAATTACTCTGTTTGTTTTGACTTTTCGATATGGTGAACTAAGTTGCAACTGACCTAGTCCAAAATTAGTTGAGTATCTATTACTCGTATTTTTTTTTTGTTACGTACTTAACTATGTGAAATTAAAATAGTCATTGACACATCGTCGCTATAAAATATATAACATGAAGTCGCATTTCCATACAAATGCAAACTGGATTGCCGGATAAGTCTATCTTTCAATGCGTATTTATTTGTTGAAATAATTAAACAACAACCTCCTGCCTAGGCGTCGAGTTATACTAGAAGTGTATTATTAGGCATCTATTACTGATGCATCTAAGTATATTTAGGTATATATGTACTCTTATTATTCCGCATACGGATTTACATTGTAATGTTTTCTATGCTATACTTGTCAACAATAAGCGCAGAAGTAAATAATATAATTATGATTATATTTATCATGCAATTTTTTGTAGTGATTTAACACTTGGTGTTATATTTAAATATATTGTAATGGTACTAGGTACTTAAGGTAGTGTAAGCGCCCAACGAGACATCAGTAATGTCCGGGGTTAAAATCCGGAGCTTCCTAAACTGTAACATACTGTCGAATAGCCGACACGTAGAGTAGCGATAAGGCTTTTTCCTTTATTTTTTGCGTTTCTTTTCAACACATAAACGCGCTGTGTAGCCACTGGAAAGGAAAAACCACCGGATTAGTCATGTTCATGTCCTATTATGCTGGGGCCACACTATCGCGTAAATCTTCGTGTCGTATCATGTGAAGATACAAACTCCATAATATGGCCATCATCGAACTTATTGTCCACAATGCCCAAATTAGTTTCCAATCAAATGTAATTGTAGTGCAACAATGAATTCCATTTTCTAAACCCTTTGATTCGTTCCAATTTACCGACAGCGTCGCGATAGGCATTCGTGTTCACCCGAATCATTCACACAGTCTCGGTTTGTTGAACTATTCTACCTCTGTCGTGACTACTTAACATTCATCGAATCGCGATAGTGTGACGGCAGCATTTCACTTTGTTCGATAGTTGTAGCAAACCATTGATAGTGCCAACATGAAGCTTGATTCTTTACATTTATAATTTAATTCGGTTGTCATTAGACGATATGATATAAGGCTCAAATATTCTGTGTCAGGGTTTGTAGCGTCCGGTCTGGGACCCTATTCGGAGAAATGACATTTTATCTCGGTCACTGTCTCTCTAATTTAGAATTTAATGGGAGTGAGAGTGACCGAGATAAAATGTCATTTCTCCGAATAGGGTCCCTGATCAGGGCCTGGTGTTAATGTGAATCATCATTGTTAAGGTATAACAAAGTAACCTAAGGTTGTAAAGTTCCAGGGATCCTTTGGAATCAAAAAGTAACTTTTAATTGTAGTTAAATAAGCATAAACTCATTTTCAAGGCTTGTTTGTGTTTCACCTTGTTTCGTGTAAGTTCAGCTTAATAGTTTTAACTATAATTTGCCAAATAATGTATATAAGAATTGTAAATTGTAAATACGTAGAATCGTAATCAGCCCCGTACCTAAGTGGTGCCAACGTTTAACTATTACAACATAAATTATAATCTATCTTTGTTATTAATGTATTGTATACGTAGTTACCCTGTATACCCTGTTACCGTAAGTTAAATTTTAGTAAATAAATGTTTGTTCTAAAATTATTTGTTTGATTTCCGCTACAAAGTATAGTAAATAGTGAAGAAAACTAACCTCAGTTAAATTGACTTGGATCGTGTTTGAATGCAGATTGTCGTTCGAGTAGAACACTTCTGTAAAAAAATATTAAAATTACTTATTACAGTTTGCTAGTCATTCAGAAACGACATCGATAAACTAACGATAAACTACCTATATGTCAAAATACGAAGTCACGCTTCACCCTTTTTCCCGTAGACAAATTATTATTAAAGCAAAAGGCAATAATAAAGATTTCATCGCATACATAAAAAAAAAGTATTTGTCTTATGAAATGACAGAGAACGATATATTTTTCCAATGATGATGTGTAAGATAATGTAAGATAAGAATGTAAAATATGTTCACTGTTGGCGTATCTCAATAAATAAAGATAATATCTATAGGGTGTAGGTAGTGTAGTTAAATACATATTAAAATAAGATCTATCTCAAAGCTTTAACACACTTAAAATTAGTTTCACAGGGTTTTTTAGGTAGTGGGCCATCTTTAAAAAAAATAAAAAATAGGAAATGTATTATCTTGATTTGTAGTTTAAAGGTTTGGAATGGTTTGCTTTGTATTTTTGTGTGTGACTTCACATTCTCTATGAATATTGGACTATCTGCGTATTTGGCGAGATGCGTGTTGGACCAAGTGCTATTAGATTTAACAACTAGGTTGGCGACCGCCGTCTATCAAACGAGAGAGAAAAAGAAATGAATTGTCCTCTTATTTTCTCTCGTTGGTCTGCGGAATTAATCGCTTACAATGTGTGTGTATTTTTCTGATTTTTATTTGCCTAATTATCATAGTGTGCGTGTGTTTGCAACACAGGTAAATAGGTCTGCAATGACACTATTTAGCAGAACATTGCGCAGTTGTACTTTTTAGTGTTTTCCTAGATTGGACTATATTTATAAATGGAGTAGGTACACACCAAAAGCTCTATGTAAATGTAGAACTGCCGAGACGTAATCGCCGAATCTGAGCATGCCGTCCTTTCTCATGTACCGAAGCACCAACAGCGTCATCACGCGCTCTGGGACCACGAACCCGACGTCCCGGAGCGCGTCCTTCAATCTCTCTGCTCGGAGGACACCCATCTTCTCCCGAGCGTGCTTCTTGAACAGTAGCTGCCAGTGCTTCAAACTGCACATCAAATCTTTGAAGTCTGACAGGGAAATGCGCCCGGTGCCTTTCTTCTGATGAACATTGTTGAGGAGATTCTCATTTCAAATAGAAACTTTTATCTTATTTAAACGACTCAAGAGAGCTTAATGACAATGCATAAAACGAAAGAAGGAATTGCAGACTATTCAAAAGGATACATCTAAAGACAGCACAATCTGCCGGCATGTGTCGATGGAGGCACAACTCTTGATGTAATCGTTTGGCAAGCAGGCGTCGAGTAGTTCCTGAAGCTCGAATATATTGATCGTCCTGTGCTCGTCGGCCAGCTGTAAGAACAGAGCTTCGTACTGGGCGAAGCTGTTTGTCTCGCTTCCAGGCGGCGCCTTGAGAAGTGCGGCCTTTGTCATCTGCGGTGGGTCGTCTAGAACCTTCATCTTGTTAGATTTGTTCGAGAATATTCGCAGCGTGAAGTTAGCTTCTTCTCTTGGCTCGAAAGTAGTCGGCATTACTAGGTACGCGCCTGCGTCCAATTCGCATCTAGAAATATAGGACAATGAAGCGCAAACTGCAGTGTCACACTTTTGAGAAATTTCGCTTGTGCTTTCGAACAAAACGCTTTACAAGCCAAGCTATCACAAACTATAGCGAATAAAAAAATCCTTTAGATTCATAAAGACCACTTCCCAAAATTGTTACACGCAATACCATATCATAAGTACGAGTGTATAGGTAGATAGGTAACTAGTTCGCAACTATAGCTATTGGAATGAAATGATTGACAAATCGCTTTTGCTAAACAAGTAGATATGAATTCGCATAAGCATAGAAACAAAATAAATATCTAAAAAAAAACAATTCATAATCAGTAATGAAATAAAGAATTCGCTCTGTTGCTCTGACTTTGATTTGAAGTGAGCTTTATGAAGATTTTCAACATACCTGTGACTGACTTGTCGGCTGTTAGTATATTGCGAATTTATGGCGCTTTTGGTGCTTCTGAAGAACATCGGTGAAGCTGTCTCGGGGAGGGTCTTAGGGGTCTTGTAAATGCTGAAGCCAATGACCTTCGGCTCCATAATGCTGTGCTGGTTTAACGAGACGATAACGGTGTCAGACTCGTTCAAGATTATTTGCACTTGAGGGTTCATGTGAAAGAAATCTGGAAGCAGAAGAGATAAACGATAAAGATCGGTCAGTTCTGCGTCATAAGGTTGTGTTGTAATTAAGTCTGAATTAACAAATCTATACATATAAAAATGTATCGCCGCTAAAATAAAACCCCTAAAACTCAAAAACGGCATGTTAGATTTTGAGGATTTCTTTATTGTTGTGTTCGTAATTGTTGGGACAAGGCTTATATGGAGGGCTTAGCCAGGCCGTAGGCCAAGCTTCATCGCGTACAAAGGTACGTACATAGTCTATTTATATAAAAATATGAGACGTTTTCTAAGAATCTACGCACTGACGTAACCGCTTATGATAGAGACGTGAAATTTGAACCCAATACTCCTCAAATGGTCAAGGTGAAAAGGGGTAAAATGACCCCAAACTTTGTAAGAAAAAAAAAGCCTGCAACGCGAATGAAACTATGATCAAAAAAATAATGAAACATGTCTCAGGACTTTTAAATTGCCTATATTTCTTATAAAGTAGGTATAACAATACCTATACTCACTGACGTGGTTCCGACAGCCACCGGCTGATACGCCCCGTTTCCAGCCGCTTTGGTACATGCGCATCTGCCACTTGGTCTTTTGCAATAGCGATGTTTCTGCTTTGCTAGTCTCTGCGTCCAAGTGTACCATTTCCACTCTAGGAAAAAGGCGTTGAAAGTCGCTGAACAGCACCCAGAAGCCTTTCACGGATGATATAAGGCGGTCGCGCTCTCGAGGCGGTATAGTCAGCCACCTGAAAATGAGCTCTAATGTTACGACTGCGCTGTCTGTGTAGTACAATGTAAGTAACTGTGGAAATGTGCGGTGGAGGTTTTTTTAAATCCTATTAACACTATTACACTTGAACCCCTATTACACTACACGGTATTCAGAGCTGTGAAGAAGGGTGGGAGTGGCCCCTTGCTAGCGCGTATCACTGCATAAGGTAAGAGCCCTAACTCAGTCTGAACGCGAGACTGACTTGCCATCATGGCCTTCGATAGAAGGCAAATAAAATAGGGATTGATGCGTCTGTAGTAGATGCAACTACGAATATTGAAGAAAAAAAAAAGTAGGACGACTTAGTTATGCACTAGTTGCAATTGAAAAAAAACGGTCGATTATGCAGATACCACAGAATTCTCCTTATAAATGCAGATACATGATACATTGTTCTTGAACCATTTTAATTTATGTATGACATGATTAATTATAAGTTATTTATTAAGTCCTGTTTTAGACTTTCGAGGTGGTTTACAACATTACTATTAGTACTCACGGGACGGGGGATACTCGCGGGATTTGAATATGGCGCATGCAACTGTGCCGAAATATCGGGAACTCAACAAAAATAATAACCGTGGTAAATATCCCGTGAGTACTAATAGTAATATTTATTAAGTATACAAAAGAATTCCTTTGTTCAGCAGTGGACATTCTGGCTAGTGATGATGATATTAAATTAATTACAAAATTAAAAGACAAGAATTAGATATGTTTGTCAAAGATATTTCACATATCTTTGAATCAATTATATCTTCACATAACAATTACTGAAGTCCTAAATTCCTTTTCAAGTGCTCTCCACGCTCGCTACGCGACAACTGACTGCCCTGACTGCTTTGCGGTGCGCTACGGCAGCAAGGGAGACGGGTCGACCCGGGACTCTTACTCCCCAACTCCTCAAACTTATTACAGCTATCTGGTCCAGGGTAAGGGCCCCTGATTACCGTGTGGTGTATTAGGGCTTTGAGATGTAGGAAGACTCACGCAGCATTATCCAAAACTACGTGGGTGACACCAATGTCTCCCTTGCCAAGTGGTCTCCGCAGTCTAACCAGATAGAGTGGTCCGTCTTGTGTTTCTACCTAGAAGCACAAATTAATTAAAAATCATTTTATTGCTTTGAGGTACATTACATTAAAGTTGCAGCCACAGTCACCAAACTAGGTGTGGCATTCTCATCATGATCCATTTTGGTAATAGGTACTCTTTTTTTTTTCAGACCTAATTTTTTCTGTTAATATTTGTGATTAAAATTAAAATACATTTATACAGATATATTACGTTACGTACATTACGTTATAAATGTGTACTGTATATGTGATAAGTTTCAGCTTCAATCGACCCCGTGACCCTTGATGCATGGATATGATTTTTATTTTATTTTATTTTATAGAATATGGATCCCCAACAGAAGTTACACATTACATTCACATTATGAAACATAGGATCGACCTGGGTGCACCCCCAATTACAGGAGACCACATCATGCTCACGGAGGTTCGACTAGACTAAACTAAAATGAAAATATTGTTTGCTGCCTGAAGAGTACAAAATGATGTGATGGATCTGGAGCTATATGGATCTATGCTCACCTGTTTGATCTCACATATCCTGTAATTCATTTCCAATTCCAAAGCCTTTTGTCTATCTTCGTTTTCCTGGAATTAAAAAATGATTAAAATAAAGCTTTATGATACAAAGAAATTACGAGAAAATCGCGCTGTCTTGAAACTTACAGCGGGATAGTAGTGTGCTGTGACTATGCTGGTGGTTTCTAAGAGGCTTTTCAGAGAAAGTGCGTCGGGGAGGTCGGGTATTGGCAGCATCTCCGTGATGCCGCCGGTCAGGTCTGCCAGACCGTCCACTAGACTGCCGTACTTCAGGGCTTCGTACGAGCCATGCAACCTGAAAATGCAACCACGTTTTAGCAGTGGAAGGGCTCTTCTGCAGAGTCCATCTGGGGAAGTACCACACATTTGCCTTTATTCTACCGCCAAGCAGTAGTGTGCAAACATTACTGTGTTCCGGATTGAAGGGCAAAGTTTCCAGCGTAATTACTGGGCATAATTAGATTTAACATCTAATATTTCAGTTCTCAATAACAGTTGAACATCAAAATTCTGTGTAGCACTGGACTGTTATGGGCAAGCGTGACGCTTAACGTCATGTGAGCGACTTGCTCATCTAGTCACCAAGTTACAATAAAAAAAACGTAAGTAACTTACCTAACTAATCAACTTATCTCGATCTCGAGAAATTACTAAATAATCAAGGTAATCTGATTACAGTCTTCAGGGGTTGGTTCGATTGAAGATGCGTCTAATCCTAAATTTATTTTCTTATTAAATACTTACTTCGCATATGCCTTCTCCAGGAGCGCTGGCCAGAGCTGTTCTGAGAAGCTGGTCTGCAGGAAAGCGAGCTTGCCGTTGACCGTCGGGAGGCGGTCGTCGACGAGGACCTCCATCCACTGCCCGCACCACCACAAACGAAACCTGCATGGACGTGATACTATAGTCTCACTTGTAAATCGAAAATTCAATTCATAAAAATTTGTACATTGTTCAGCGAGGGTAGAAAGTTACCGATTACCAATGAGGGTGCAGTTTGACACACGATTTTCCTTGTAAGTGTCCGAGAAACTAGTATAAATAATATTGGTTAGGGTTGGAGCCTTTGAAATCCATTTTGTTTTGAATTTCGCCATCAGCTTTCATTTGCTCCTACAAACTGTGTCATTTCTAAAGCGAAAAGAATGCTTGGATAATATATTTGGTACCTGAAAACTCCTGCATATGCCGTGTCTATCCGTTGGTCGGCTGGCACCACTCGGTAAAACAAACCTTTGCAAAGGTACAGCACTCCTAGGCATGAAACCAGCCATTTGTCTCCTGAAATTGAGCAATAAACCCCACATTATTATTAAACTAGGTCATGCCCGCGACATAGCTGGCCTTCGGCCTCGCTAAAAATCTTGTCCTGACAATTAGGTACATACACGAAAAAAAAAAATGGTTCAACCATCCTCAAGTGATGTTTCGTCATAATTAAATTTAGCAATTGTTTTTTTATTTATCTTGACCAAGTTCAGGTGAAGATGTAAGGTAAGCACGTTTCCTGATGTGCAATATAGATTTATCATCGACGCGCCAAAAACGCCAGAAAATGCAGTGCATAGGCGGGAACCACGCCATACTCACAGTCGCGCATTAAAAAGTCTTAATGGGATAGAAATATGGATGCTTTTTTACAATGGCCATTATTTAAAAATCGTGACCACAATTCTAGAACAGTTTTATTGGTACTGTTCAGGTTGAATCTACAGTTTTAAAGATTTTTGAATAAACTATTTTGCGTTTTAGCGAAGAAAGTTTGTATCAGAGCGTTCTTACCTAGTTTTCCCGGTACTACATCGAACGTTTCACTCTTGTCCAAAACGAAAGTAGGATTCTGAAAAATATCCTGAAAAAGAAAAAAAAAATTTTTTTGTAGGTACGTGCCATATTCTGAACCCCGATAAATAAGACTTGGAATAAAGGAATAATAAGACCAAGAGCGTTAGTTTTAGCCTCGGCAATGAAATCCATTAATCCGTAAAGCGAAAGTCTGTGCAAGACATCGAGGCAACTAGAATTAAAAGCAAAAAGCAGGCGAAAGCATTTGGTAGCGTAGGCCGCGAGTGTCGTGGCCTTGCAAGTTTGAAATTGACACCCACGGGTAGATATAGCAACTTGCAATATCGGGTTTACCTACACAACGCTTACTGAAACTTAACGCCGGGCTATTCCTGTTTCACGTAACGATGTCAAAGCCAGCGGTTATTTTATACTTATTGGTATTTTCTCTTGGTATTCGAGCTTGACATCAGAAAAGAAGAATTTATGGAAAAATATGTAGGTATCTAGAATCTACCTTCCTCACATATACTCATCGCCTTTACATACCTAAGTAAAAAAACGGTTTGAAATGCCTCTTGCGTTGTCGACTTCTCGTTTGTGACGCCTGTGACCAATAACGATTGTGTGTCCAATGTCGATATGTGTTGTGTTCGACCAATTATCTATTTCACTTAACCAGAAGGTCGCTTTAGAATGAGCCGATTGTTTTTGTGGTCTGTACCTATCCATATCTATTACACTAGCAGCCCGCCCCGGCTTCGCACGGGTATTTAACAAAAAAAATAAAATTATAATACACACACGAAAACCCTTCTATTTGCGTCAAGTTACAAAAAACAAAAATAAAATTATAAAGAAAGCTAAAAAGCTACCCAACAGCAAATGAATTTTTCAAATCGGTTCAGTAGTTTCGGAGCCTATTCAATGCAAACAAACAAACAATCAAACAATCAAGTCTTTTCTCTTTATTATATTGGTATAGATATAGATTATTCTATCATCATCGTTTTCCTAGCGCACGCGGTGTAAAGAATATTTTAGGTATTTTTTTTACATCTAGGGTTACATTATTGGAGTTTTAGTAAGGATCCCTAATTTTTTTGAAAATATGATATAGCCTATGTCACCCGGGGATAGTGTAGCTTCCTAACAGCGAAAGAATTTTTCAAATCGGTTCAGTAGTTTCGGAGCCTATTCAATGTAAACAAACAAACAATCAAATCTTTCCTCTTTATTATATTGGTATAGATAACATTTACTTACTTAGTTTAAAGTGCCGTTTGGCATTCACAGAGAGCATAATACCTAGCATTTCGAACAAACATTTTACAAATGGTACTGTTAAGATCGCCCAAACATAATGTAACGTGAATGGAACAAGTGGGCGTTAAAAGATGAATAGTTTAAGTGCAGGTTGTTAAGACGACCTACATCCGCCTACGTTTCAAAACCCTATATATTCCGTGGTCAAGTGAGGTAGACAAAACTGACATAGGTGTTCCTTGAAGTTACAGGAACACCGTCGTCAAAAGAGTTCAAAGGTGAAGGTCGTTCCAGTCTTGAACGTCCTTCCTGTTTTATCTATGACTAGCTGCGCCCCACGGTTTCACCCGCTATTCTACAGGAACGGTTAAATTTTTATGGATAAAGCATATGTAGCATATCCAGGGAATAAGCTACCTCCATACCAAATTTCATCCAAATCCGTTCAGCCGTTACAGAGTTGAACGGGAACAAACACACTTATATCGCAGACTCTATTGTTACAGAAGAGGCACTATTTTGGGCCATAAGCACGTTCCAACCGCACAAGGCCCCCGGAGTAGATGAGATATTTCCAGCTCTTCTCCAATGGGGCCTAAACAGGATAAAATCACACCTTATTGCCATATTTAGATCATGTCTGGCATGGAAGTACATACCTAAAGCTTGGAGGGAGGTAAAGGTGGTATTTTTACCAAAGCCAGGAAAGGCTGATTATACCAACCCAAAGTCTTTCAGGCCAGTAAGTCTTAGCTCTTTCCTATTGAAAACACTGGAAAGGCTTTGCGACAAACACATAAGAGGGGGACCGTTGGTGGATAATCCTGTCCATAAAAACCAACACGCATACCAATCGGGTAAATCAACGGAGACTGCTCTCCACCAGGTGGTTCACAAAATCGAATCTGCACTGGAGAGCAAACAGTCCTGCCTGGCCACTTTCATTGACATTGAAGGGGCCTTCGATAAAACTACCTTCCCGAGTATTGAAGAAGGTTTGAAAATCCATGGAGTAGACCACAGAATGAGTGGTTGGGTTACAACAATGCTCGCTAACAGAACTGCCAGCATTGAGACAGCGGGCGCAACACGTTGCCAAGTCACGAGGGGCTGCCCGCAAGGAGGAGTTATGTCTCCACTACTTTGGGTTGTAGTGGTTAACAAACTCGTTGAACTCCTTAATAAAGAAGGCATCGTCACCGTAGCATATGCAGATGACCTGGTTATCATGGTCTCGGGACTATTTGAATCGACTTTGTGTGATAAAATGCAAAAAGCACTTAAGGTCGTTGAAAAATGGTGTGAGCGCCACAGCCTCTCTGTGAATCCACAAAAGACAGAAATGATTCTGTTCACACGAAAAACGAAGACATTAAATCTTAAAAATCCCTCACTGTTTAGTACTAAACTAACGCTCAGCAAGGAAGTGAAGTATCTGGGCGTTTGGTTAGACAGTAAACTTCTGTGGGGAAAACATCTAGACTACATTACCACGAAGGCAACTAACATTTTATGGCAGTGCACCAGAGCAGTAGGTAAGGACTGGGGCCTTAAGCCGAAGCTCTGTCACTGGCTATACACTGTGATAGTGCGACCAACTCTCACTTACGGTTGTATAGTGTGGTGGACTCGCACCAACCTAGCAACTGTAATTACTAAACTACAGCAAACTCAAAGGCTTGCATGCTCGTTAATCAGCGGATGTATGAAGAAGACGCCCTCAGCTGCTCTCGAAGTAATCCTGGGTCTGACTCCTTTGCATCTGCATATACAACAGGAAGCAATGGCTTCAGCACTAAGGATTAAATCTACAAATCAGTGGAAAAGTACGGGTGCTATCACGAACCACTGTAGAATAGTAGATCGAGCAACGAGGATAATTCCCGAAGCTATCCATGGTACTGATAAGATAGCTAATACATATCTGGACAGCAAAAAGTACGAGCTGGTCACAGAGGAAAATGTCCTAGATAGTGTATTGCCCACTTGGAACATATACACAGACGGTGCACGGAACAAGGAAGGAGCAGGCTGCGGGTTTTACTCGCCGGAGCTTGGACTCAAGGAGTCCGTGGCCCTGAACAAAACCACGACAGCGCTGCAGGCTGAGGCCATGGGTCTTCTACTGGCAGCTAAAGCTGTGGGACCAATAAATGAGCTTCTCACAGCCGCCGTAGAGCGAGACGGCACACAAATCCTCATCATCACCATCGACAGTGCTGCAACTATTTATGCACTTCGGAGACCTGCAACAAGGTCAAGAGTCATTGCTGAGTGTCACACAGCACTACAAACACTCTCTAACAAGATCAGAACCATTGTGAGATGGACGAAGAGTCACGGATCGTGTCCGGGCAACAACGTGGCAGACACCCTTGCCAAGGAGGGTGTAAGGAAACAAACAGACGGCGACGTAGTGGGTCTCTGCAAACCATCAGCGATGGAAGTACGTGAGCTACTGCGCCGCCACACCGACAAAGAACAACAAAATCTTTGGGATAAGAAGGCCGACTGTCAACACTCCAAGGCCGCATTTCCAACCCTCGACAGAAAAATCACTAACAATCTATTGAAGTTGCAACGACAGGACCTTCGCCTACTGGTAGGCCTCATAACCGGTCATTGCAATTTGAATAGTCACTTGTACAAAATAGGAGCTACGGACAGTCCGCTGTGTCGTGGTTGCATGCAGCAGAACGAAACAGTGGAACATGTGCTGTGGCACTGTACAGCCACAGAAGAAGCTAGAAACGCCACTAGGTTGCTTGAGGCAACATCACCCATGTCATCCCGACAACTTGACTTGGTCTCATCATCATCGTCATCTAAAAAACTGGAGCAGCTATGCCAGCGGCCCAGAGCCACGCTCCGTTATTTCAAGGAGCTGGGTTGGCTCGGGTAGACGCTGGCAGGGGGGAATGCACAATACACCCCATGCGGGACGTCAGTGCAGGACTCATCGCCCCCATCTCGAATAAGAATAAGAATAAGAAACACACTTATATATTTACACACTTGCACACAAACTTTCGGATTTATGATATTAGTGTGATACAAAAGCAAATCTATTCAATAATTACAAATGAGACATAACAATGTCTAAGTTATCGTAAACCCAATTGAATTCGCTAGATTAATCATTGTATTTACTTTTTGTAATGGATATCTAATGTCACTGAGGACGTAAATCACCTTTTAAATCACTGTCGAATATGCCACATTACTGTGGATGGATTCTTTATTAAGACAACAAAATTACAACTGTATCCATTATATCCCAGAAAAGTCTCGATATAAATCAATGTACAGTTAAAGAGACTATAAAATACTAAATAAATATGTATCTATTGCGTACCATACGTATGTAACATACAACAGTACTACTGCGTAAGTATGTTGCGTTTTCTCACGTACGGCGCGCGACGCCTCATTAGGAGGCGCGCCACGCGCGTTACTATGTACATCACCTTAGAAGCCTGTTGTCATAAGGCGGTTTTTGGAAGGTCACGTTAGAAAATGTGATAGACAGTTCTCCCCGAGGTAATGAACTTGAGCGCGAACGTAGGAGTAGTCTTCCTCATTTAGTAGAGTAGTAATTAATGCCTTACAGACGTTGCGAATCTCGAGCGCCGATCGGCGATACCGGACTCCGGAATGACATCACCACCTATCGCAATCGCTGTTTTTTTACCATTTATAGAACCTTATAATGGCCATTTGGCTGTAATTGCTTTTTGTTGGTTTGTAGCAAAAAGTTATTTGATGTAGCAGAAAATAACTTATTGAAAGGGTATTATTGACCGAGCGAAGCGAAGGTCTCAGAGTTTACTGGGACAAATCGGCATTTGTATGTATGTTTGTATGATTGTGTGTATATTTGTCCGATGATAACTTGCGAACTGTTGATCCGATACAATTTCAATACAATTCAAATTCAAATATGAGCTGAATCGGTTCAGGGGTTGTGAAGATATAGGGGTCGCGAGGTCTCAGTTCGCCGCGAACTACTAGTATATATGTATATTATTGTTAGTATTATATTAAACTAGTATTTCTTATTATTAATTTTATTATCTATCAATCAGCTCCCGAGATATATTAGTACATAGTTTTGTGACAAATGTACGATTAGTAAAGAAATGCTATTAAAGGCATTACTAATATTTGTTACAGTTGTCTCGCTCGTAGTTTCACATAATTGAAGATACAATAGAATTACTAAGAAATTGAATTTTCAAAAGTATGATAGTAGGATGAAATTTTTTGGCCTGTTTGTGGTTGGTATAAGATAACAAATGTTTTTTTCGATCTCTTTCGTCGGATAATAGAATTATAAGATTAGAATTACAAGATTTCAAAACAAACATTTCTTTAGGATATTTCTGATATTATGATAGACAGATAAAATACTGTTTATGGATACTCACAGTCTTTTTTACAAAAACTTGTAACTGTGCGAGTGAGATAGCTATATGACACAACTTTTTACCCCTTAATTTAACTACGCATTACTTGCGTCTCACTAACTTGCTGGTATGTTTATGGGTATGCAAATGAGCAAAGTTTCTCTGAGAACGATACAAGTTATACTTAATTTATTCAGTATATAGAATGAGTCTCGTATTTATCAAGCAAAATTTCACTTTGGCGTAATTTCCATTTCTTTACTTGTTGTTGCTCGCCTTACCTGGCATTTTATTTAAATAAGTACCTTCTATTTTTTTTTTAAGAAATATGTGCATATTAAAAAATAAGTTTATCTTTGTTTGATACAATTTTAATTTACTATAAAATTACGACGAAGCAAATAAAAATGGGCAGTTATAATTATAGTCAAATTAAAAATTTAAATTGTAGGTGCTAAATTATTCGATTCATACATTCTGCTATTATTAGCTCAATGGCTTCTTAAACGAATTTAAATTCAAATGATCTAACTTCATAAATGTCGCTAGTTCAAAGGCCATTCGAATAATGTATTTCATCCATTGTGTTTCTCCGCGGTTACCAACTACGGTCATTTGACCGAAGTGAAAGTAGAGGTATAGGGCAAAGCAGAGTTGGATGAACTTAACCAAAAATATTCGAACCAAAGAAATAGATTCGAGTCGGATTATATTTGTCTACTTGTTCATAAATCACCTGGTCTTTAAGGTGTTAAGAGTTTTAAGCAATACAGGTAGATTGTAAAATATACTTATGAAATAAGATATACATGAAACAAAAAAGAACGGAACACGAAAATAAGTAATCGAGCCAGTAACTGGTCGGGAACTTTAGACACTATCTCTAGCTACACCGTCACTTAATATCTGTTGAGCTGAAACGCCTGGGACCCTATTCCTGTGCGCTCGAGATTATCTCGGTCACTGTCTCTCTAATTTAGAATTTAATGGGAGTGAGAGTGACCGAGATAATCTCGAGCGCACAGGAATAGGGTCGCTGGTTTGACAACCATTAAAAATAATGGGATACATCTTTCGATCGCTTCTGAGATATAGAGAGGAAAATCTGAGGTCGCGTTAATAAAATGATTTAAAAAAGGTGTCGGAAATTATCTCCTACCAAGGTTTTTCTGTGTCGGAGTTGCCACGGGACACACAAGTATCTAGGCCAAAACAGATAAAAAACTTTATAACTAGCTGTTACAAGAGACTTTTCGCGTGGACCTTCAAAAAATATATTAAGAGTAGCCTATGTACGTCTCCGACCCTCAAGCTAACGCGACAAACACCCAGACAGAGACAGATAGACAGAGTTACTTTCGCATTTATAATGTTAGTTTGGATATCTGGTGGACGGAAATTGAACTAGAAAGCTCCTAAGTAGCGGTTGTAGTTTAAATAAAAAAAAATAAAAAAAAATGTTATCTGTTTATTACTATGAGTATCACAAAAAAAATCTACAATCATGCTTAGTTTAATCTTATAATTAAAGAAAAACTGTTTATTTTACAAAACAAATAAACAATTTAATTTAGTAATAGTTATATTCCTTAGTTTTCTTTGCTTTAGTTGCATTCACGAAATACTAGTAAATACCTTCGCTCTCCTCCAGACGAAGTGGAACGGGGGTGTTTGATAGTAGAAGACCGAGGTCTGCGTCGCTGGGAAGTCGGGGTCCTCCCACAACTCCGACCGTTCCAAGCACGACGCCTTGATACGCTCGTAGTCTGTCATCCTGTAAAAATACACATATATTCGACTTCAAAAAAGTAAGAATATCCGAATTTAATAAACAAACCACGCATCATTGTAATGTATTTTTACCAGCTTTTATTCAACTCGCAATGATTGTATGTATGTACATATGTTCGGGTCAAATATTGCAACAGAATTTTAGACCAGTTCCCCTTAATCAATTGAGTTAAAATTTTGCATGCCTGTCTAGCTCCGATGACAATACAATATTATGAGAGCGAGCTGATCTGATGATGGAGACGGAAGGTGGACAATGGAACTCCTCAGTAACCAACAGTAAGTTGATAGGGCTTGGACTCATTTTGATCAGCTTATAGTACCAATAGAGGACTTTATAAAAGCTTGTCTGGAAAAGTATATTTTTCCACAAAATCTTATTATAGTAGTTTAATTGCTACGCGTAAGTAGGCGTAACCTTGAGATAAATAATGAGAATGGCTGGTCTCAGTCCCCGCAACCCGCGCTCTTCTCAAACTTTGGTGCGTTTTTGTCAGAACAAAGTTTAAACGTTTCATACTCAGTCCCACTAGGATTCATGACGGGGATGCCAAGGAACACACATAAAGACAAGGGCAACTAACACCCATACCCAGGGCAGATATTTAACTTCGTCGATCAAATATCTGCCCGGCCGAAAATAAGGCAGACGTTCTACCATTGAGCTAAATAGGTCGTCAAAGATCTCGCAATGCGGATCTATAGGGCTTAATCTATGTATCTACCAGACGGATACAAAGCATGAGTAAGCTGCGAAGTTTTGTAACGTTCAAGATGAAAAGCGGTGATGCAAGTGGTCGGTGATCCGGTTATCGGCCGCGCGCCCACGTTTCAACTGTCAAGGGGTCATCCAGACTCTCGCTTTCAACTGCCTACTTTTTTTTACTAAACGAGACTGAAAGCATTAGAGCTGTTACTAGATCCGCAACATTTTTTTTTTGAAATTATTTATTACGAATAAAATATATATATATATATATATATATAGAACAAAAGCACAAAAAAAATAAAATATCTTAAACAAATATATATTACAGCCTACAATAATTAAACATAACATATTACATATATAATGTTATATTATATAATACTAGCTTGCCCGCACGGTTTCGCTCGCATAAGCTACTGTGAATTAAATACCCCATTCACTTTTTAGGGATTGATTTTCGAAAAATCCTGAGACATTCTTGTTTTTTTATGATTATAAGCAAATATTCATTGGCATAGCGTGAAAAAATATTTTATTTCTATACGAACTTTGGGGGTCCATTTTACCCCTTTAGAGATTGGAATGTTGCAAAACCCGTTCTTATTGTTCATCTAGACCACTTGAGGAGTAGTAAGTTCAAATTCCAAGTCTCTATCATAAGCGGTTTGGTCTGTGCGTTGATTCTTAGAAAAGGGCTTGTTCTTTTATCAAGATCGATATAGTATAACTAGTAGTTCGCGCCGAACTGAGACCTTGCGATCCCTATATCTTCACAACCCCTGGACCGATTCAGCTCATATTCGAACTTAAAAATTGTATTGAAATGAAGTACTTGCCTACAAAATTTCAGATCGGATCAACGGTTCGCAAGTTATCATCGGACAGATATACACACAAACATACATACAAATGCCGATTTGTCCCAGTAAGCTCTGAGACCTTAGCTTCGCTCGGTCAATAATACCCATGAATTTTAGGTATATTTATGGCTTTGATTTCACATTTATTATTTCAATATAAATATTACTGTGATCAGAGCCGGCACTAGCCTTTGATCAGGGTACAGCGGTATTAGCGTTCAGCGCCCTTTGTTCGACGCTTTCACATCACGTAAATTGTATTTCGGTTTTCGTTTGGTTTTATGTTAAATAAATAATAGTTACCAAATAAATAAAAACAATTTTTATTGCAAAAATCAACACTTATTTAAAAAAGTAATGAAGTAGTTCTAATTACTATAGTTATTGACCGAGAGAAGCGAAGATCTCAGTTTAGGGGAGCAAATCGGTAGTCGTATGTATATTTATCCGACGATAACTTGAGAAACATTGAACCGATATTCATGAAACTTTGTAGGCAAGTAATTCATTTCAATAAATAAAAGCTTGAATATGAGCAGGATCGGTCCAGGGGTTGTTTAGTTAAAGGGGTCGTGAGGTCTCAGCTCGGTGCGAACTAAGTATATATATGTCGTTTGTTTGCAGTCGAAATTATATTAAGATAATACTCTAAAAAAAGATAACCTTTTCAAGTTCAGTCCCCAAACCAGAGGCTAAGGAGAACAAATGCTCAACGCAGAGAAACTTTAAAAACGTGTCCGCGCTCAAAAATTACAACATTTCTAGATGTCGCTGTTGTCTACGTCATAATGACGTGAAAGTGCAAAGAAAAAAGAAACCAAAACGAAATCTGCTACGATTACTTATTTAAAATGCGTTTTCCATTGTAAAGTAGAACAATCAGCCAATTTCCATTGAGAGAAAAGCACGATTATGCCTGTGAGTGGATGCTTGCGAGTTGAGGCACCATGCCATTGTTTTTGCAGTGTTGCCAACTTGCCCTCAGGTATATGGGCTAGATCGAATCTTAAAATAGGCTAGTTTGGCCAAAAAATGGGCCAAAAAATCGCAAAATAATTAATAAAAGTACTTGACAAGAAATTCCTTACAGAAGTCACAAAGTCCTTACAAAAGTTTAGGGACTAAATTCGGGGCTAAGGCCGACCTTGCATCGCGTACGAAGTCACGGGCATCAGCTAGTTATCAATAAAAGTATGATTAATATTGTTAGTGTAATATTCATGAGCCAAGTGATTAAACAATCAAACTATTAAAATTCATTTCATATCCACAACGTATTGAATCAATGTTCAACGAAAAGACTTCAACGCGCTCCACAATGCCTTCGCACAAACGTCATTCAATGAAGATTCACTGTGTCTGTATTTACTATGCGATCAGTTTCACTTAGATAATTTGATGTCAGGCTTACTTACCTACTATACTTTTATGCTTGTTCTGTCCTTCACATATACTAGTGAGCATCATCTTCTAGTGAGCGTCTCCGCAAGAAAAACTCGGTTCGAGACTGACGGTATGCAAAAATGCTTCACACACACACAATCAGTCCCTCAAACTTACACACCCATCCTCTCAACTTAGGTAAATTCCTACCCGAACACACACCATATTCAGAAACCATTGTTAGACGCTTTTATTGTGAAATATTGATGTTTTAGATTTTTGGAGCCAGAACAACAATTTTGAATAGAGAAATAACTATTTTGAATTATAAATAAAAATAATTACTGTAATCTATTTCAATGAAATATTTTCTATTGAAATAAAATAAAAAATACAATTATTTTTCTTTCTTCACTTTTGTAAAAGTATAACTGTGCGCGAGATATACTGTTAGTAAATCCCCACCGGGCCTAAAGAGACATGCTTAGCCGAATTTGAGGCCCTCAAGCAATTCCTTTGCATTGGTAATGTGCAAGTATTACTGTGTTCCGGATTGATGGACAATGTTTCCAGCTAAATTACTGGGCGTACAGAGATTTTAACATCTAATACCTCAGGGTAACGAGCGCAGTGCGGTGCCGCGCATAGTTTGGAACTGCTGAATTTCAAAATGTTGGGTGGCGTTGAACTGTTATGGGCAAGCTGTTATGATACTTAATATCATGTGAGCGATTTGCTGCAGTCAAAACCATTAAAAAAAAACATTGTTTTACCTGACTGCCTAAGAAGAAGGGTAATGTTTTTGGCGTGTATGTAAGTATTTAAGTATGTGTATGTGTTCCTACATCACCAATATACATTAAAATTCTCATTTAAGTGATCTTCAATGGTAAAATTAACTTTACTTTTCTTTTTTCTTTAATGTTTTAATGATAAATGTGGGAACGAGAGCGAACGAAACTCGGTTTCCTGCTCTTAATTCGCCTAATAGCATTCGTAATAATATCCGAAACGGTTTATGCAACACCGGGACGATGTTAACGATGTAGTTGTACTACACGCTATGCACAGTTACTGATTTGTTTGAGCGGAGCACGTGAGAAATACATGAATTGCTCTACTTGGTTTGAATCCGTTTTCTAATCTATTTTCAGCAATTGAAAGAGTTACTGGGAGTTTTGGCGGGAACGTGAAGAATTCATGTTGCGTCATTTTATAATTTTCCAAAACTTGTGTTATTTCGAGTGTTAATGTTTAAAAACGGTGAATTTCTACCCGTTAAGTGTTCGTGAACATGCACGAGTGTTGGTGAATGGTATAATGTTGTGAAACGTGAATTTTCATGTTGTTTCCAAAACTCCATAGAAGGCTCTAGTAAAGTTTTCACCACTTTACTGGGGCATGACTTGGACTTGACCGTGACTTGCTGTGTTCGACTTTGACCGTGACTATGACTTGTTTGAAATCGAACAAAAGTTGAGAATATGTATGTATACTTGACACTGGCAAATGCATAAGACGTGCGACGCCAAAATCCTCTTAGGAGGAAAAAAAAAAAAGAGTTACTGGATTTCTGCATTAGTAGTTTGCTTTTGACCTATTTAAGTAAATCTTAGAAGTACCAAAGGGGTTATTTGGTACTTGATTAATTATATCAATTTATATTATGAACTTTTTAATGATATATTTTATAGATACAATATTGTACTCATAATTATGAAGAATTTTCATAACGGGAACCAACCTTAAACATTGATTTCGTAGAGGCTGAATGTAATTTTTCTATGGAACAGCTGTTTTCCCCCCCGCAGTTTCAGGTTTGGTCTAAAACTTGGGTGGTATTAGTCTATTACGGACAAGCGTGGCACTAACTATCAGGCGAGTGACGTGCTCGCCTAGTCCCAAAGTTGTATAAAAAAAGTGACGTACACTGATATCCTAAAATCGTTTTCGTTATCTAACAAATTAAACCAGTACAATTAAATCTGTATATATAAAAGAACAAGCCCTTTTCTAGGAATCAACGTACAGACCCAAACAGCTTACGATAGAGACGTGAATTTTGAACCCAACACTCCTCAAATGGTTAAATTGAACAATATGGACGGATTTTGCGTAATTCCATCTCCAAAAGGGTTAAATGGACCACCAAAGATTGTAGGAAAGTAAAATAATTTGCATGCTAAGCCAATGAAACTCTGTTTGTGTACTTAGCAAGAAAGGCATGTCTCAGGAATTTTGTAAAATCAACCCCTAAAGAGGTAAAATGAGGTGTTTCATTTTCTGTAGCCTATGCAAGCGAAGCCGAGCAAGCAAGCTAGTTATTGTATAATCTTACTATTAACTAAGGACGTAGTACACTTTGTTGCGGAATACAGGTTTATAAGGAAAGGGTATACTAAGCCGAGAAGGGCCCATAGTACTCATAATTATGAACAACTTTTACCATGGGACCAACCACGAAAAAAAAAATCAGCTGTTCCATAGAAAAATGTCTATGACACTCGACAAAATGTATGGAACAGCACATTTTTTTCTTGATTTCAGGGCTGGTCCCATAGTAAAAGTTGTTCACATATCGTCTTAGCACACCCTTTACTTATAACCCCAGAGCCCACGACTTATTCTGGAAACTACTTTAAAATTATTATAATCGAGGTCACAGTAAGACTTATGAGACAAAAGATATACATTTTTAATGTCGATACCGAACCGGTGTTGCAATACTATAATTTCGCCAGACAGTTGCTACTTTGTTCATTATCGACACTCGAGCACATTGAACAGTGACCAATGGCCGCAGTTACGTTCTAAATGATGTAAGACAACGCGGCCAATCGCCGCCAGTCGCGTAATCACTATATTTGATTTGTACAGCAAACGCTGTATTACGCCTTATTGTGTATGTAGTGGGCTAATCGTTAAACTGGGCCGATCGGAATCTGCCTGGGCAGATCACGATCGCAATTTTGATTTCGTCAATTATTAAAGAATAGAAGAGCGATGAACAGAATACCCAGAGACGATACCCAGCGACCCAGAGACTTTGTCTAGAACACAGATTATCTCTATAGATTCCGCACTCAGGTCGATCGAAGCGCACCACGAATCGGACAGAATATCCCTATATTGTTTTTAATTCTATTTATATATCATTGATTTATTGCTAGGCGCGAGTGGTCTTGAGATAGCATTTGAGAACACTAAGCCGCAGTCCCCGCAACCCGCGCTTACCTACTTAGTTTTTTAGTTTACTTAGTTTTTTCCGGAACAACTATTTACTAATGCGGCATCTATAATAATCTATAATGAATACCGTACATACTAACTTTATATTATGGTTTCCATATTCTAGTGGAAGTACTATAATTCGTACTTACAAAAACTTATAGTAATTCCAAAAAACATCTTTTCATATATGGTAACACCCTAGAATAGGGAATAGTACCAGTGGTAGTAGCTTAAGGTGCAAAGTTTCACTCAGTGCGGCAAATTCAAATTTTCTTGCGTTTTTTGTCAATTACAGCTCAATTACTCATCGTGGGTTCATGAAAACGAATTTTGCGGCAATAAATAGGTCGTATCAAGAAATTACGGCTAAAACGATCACCTAGATAATATTGGTCTAGCTACGAATTTCATTAAGCTGATTTTTATCTTGGTTTTTGGTTTAGTGAGAAATGTACTTATACTAGCTTTCACCTTGATTTTTTGGTTGATGTAATTTCTTGATACTACCTATTTATTGTCGCAAAATTTATTTCCATCAACCCACGATGAGTAATTAAGTTGTAATTGACAAAAAACGCAAGAAAATTTGAATTTGCCGCGCAGAGCGAAACGTTGCAAGTTGTGTACTATACGTTGCTTTCTTATTAATAACGTAGGTTATAAAATTATGCCGAGAAACACAACGCCTCGCAGCGGAAAAGCCATTTAAAAAGTAAAACTTATTTAACCGACGTGAATATAATTAATGTTGCTAAATTACTCGTAGGTTAGAGAGTAACTTTTAGTGGCCGCATTTATTATAATGTTACCTACACGTTTTCTCTAGAAGACTTCTCGATGAGTACAGGCGAAGTTGGAACAGTTTCGAGTGACCCAGTTGTTCAACTCTCCATAATACTGAGAGATATAGTGAGATTACCTCGGTGGCTTGAATCATGCGGGAAAAGATAGCGGTGAGACTGATTCAAAGTGCACAGATTTTCTTTACCGTGTTATCTAATTACCTAGTTGTTATTTTTCTTTTATTGTTTGTTGAAGCAAAACTTAAATAGCAGATACATTTAATAATAGAACTTGGCTAGTTTATAAGAACTTATTTGTTTTATTTATTTACTATTTAATATTATTTAAGTTACTATAATAAAATAAAGATTATTCTTGGGAGCTAAGTCTTCCCATCGTGAAAATAACAATTTCTAAGTAAATAATTTGAGAAGACTAAAATTATCTGCACCTATTTTAATTTCTATGTGTGAGAAAATAATAAGAACTTATTGTGATGGAAGGCCGATGTGGTAATGGGTTTTTTTACGTCTTCCGGCTGACGATGATGATGATTGTGATGGTGCACCCTGGTCTCTGCACTAGGCGAAGCCTGTGTTGGAGAGTCTAGTTCCATCGGTTTTTGGCATAGGACTTAGAATAATACTTATTGTAATATGTTTAAGAAACTTTAACATATATACTTACTTACACATAAACGTAGACATTAAAAATCATGATCTATTTAGTTTCCTTGGAAGTCTTGTTGTAGGGATATACAGGGTGGCCATCGGCAAGTGACCGCCCGAAAAAGGCTCATAGCACTCATCATTATGGACAACTTTTACTATGGGACCGATACTGAAATCGAGAAAAATAAAATGAACTGTTCATATAGTTCTGTTCATCATCAAAAAAATCATACATTTTGTCGAGTGTTATTGACATTTTTCTATGGAGCAGCAGATTTTTTTTTCTCGATTCCAGGGTTAGTCCCATAGTAAAAGTTGTTCTTAATGATGAGTACTATAAGCCCTTTTCGGGCGGTCACTTTCCGATGGGCGACATTGTAGAGTAAAACACTGGCATTAGTTAAATAGATACTGAACTTTTCACGCTTGGCTTAGCCAACATCGTGGAAAGTTTTCCTAACTCGAAATTTGCAATTTTTTTGAATCATCTAATAATTTTTATTTTATTTTACATAATTTATAAACTCTGTAGCCAGTAGCTTAATAGCATAAAGGGTTGCCAAGTGTTCGCTTAGCAAAATATCAAAGTATGAGTGGTATGGTATTTTTTAAGTCTCTTTATATCACTAAAAGCTTGCCCGCACTAGATAGATAGATAAACTCTTTATTGTTACATTTTTTTAGCTGGCTTTATTCGCTTATTTCGCTGTATATTTAATACCATATTTCACCTCTTAAGGGATTGATTTTATAAAAAAACAAAAGCAAAAGCTACATTTAATACCATATTTCATCTCTTTAGGGATTGATTTTATAAATTCTGAGACATGCCTTTCTTTATTTTTTATTCTTAGTACACCAAAATTACTTTATTTCCATTAAACAATTTGGGGTCTATTTTCAATTTTAACCCTTTAGAGTTGGCATTTCGCAAAAACCGTACTCATCGTAAACGAGTCGGTCTAGATAAACCTAGACCTGGACCATTTGAGGAGTTTTGGATGTAGTGGGCACCGACGACGTAGATAGGATAAGACCACAGAATTCTCCTTATAAATAAGGGATAAGACATATCGCAAATGTGATAAAAGTATAAAATTGTAAGTAAAACCAGGGTGCACAACTAGAGCGAGGATTCGTAAGTCAGAGCGCCGCTCTCTCTTTCGTGCTCTAGCTCCCCGTTCTCGTGCAAACTGCCGGACGTGCTAAGTAAGAGCACACGTGCTTTTATGGGACAGGTCACCGGCCGCTATTATAAACTGTTACAATAACTGTGAGAACAGAAGCACGGTCAAGGGTAACTCGCTTCTGAACAATTATGATACATTTTTAACTCGACCATAAACCACTACTCGATAGTAATTAATCAAAACAATTATAAACAACCTGCACTGCTAATTTTTCTAAGACCTTACCCCATTTTTTGGGATTCAATGTGTATGAGAATTATCCTCAGTTCTGTGGTTTGTATGTCCCATTATTTCTTTGAATAAGATTCTCTGCCGGTCTGTTAGTGAAAAGGTAACAGACAGACAGAGGGACAGAGAGACAGCTACTACAGTATTCGTAATATGGAGGTTGAACTTTTAGCTATCAGAATATAACCTTCGGCTATACTGTCGCGTAATATAACAGTGGTTTTTCTCCATACATTATCTGTGATTTTAATCGTTATTAATAATATAAAGTTTGAGTTTTTGGAAATCAATAATTCGGAAAACACCATCAAAAACTCCACCCAAAAAAGGTTTTGATTCTTTAAGCCGCTGATATGGAAAAGCCGAAAGCTCATTCCACCAAAGCTTTAGCAGTTTGTTTAGTATTTCATATTGTGATGAATTTTATGAATGCAACCGTATTACAATAAATAATATTCATTAATTCTAGTGGTTTGTTATGTAGATATGCGATTATTGCGGTTATCGATCTTTATTTCCGTCAAACTTTCGATAATACTATCGCACTTGCAATAATGTTAGTAAATATCATAATTATTAGCTTAAATAGGTAATAGCATACGCAGTATCTAATATGACAACTAAGATCTAAAATCTGGGTGTTTTTACCCGGATGCCCATAAAAGAGGGTTTTTATGGTCTAGGTAAGTATATATTTGTTTCTGTGTTCCTATTAATAATTCTGTAGATTATACGACTTGACAGGTTTTGACGAGAGGTTTTGTTGGAATCCTCTTCATGCCTGAAGTGACATTATATTCATCAAAATATTAGATTTGTTATATTCATGGCAATATTCGAGTTTTTAGCTAATTCGGCCATCTAAGTTCTACCAATCTATATTGACGTAGATATTTGTACTTGTTAGTAAAAAAATATCAATACGACAGGAAATGCTTTTTTTTTATTCTTTTTTTTAGGGACTTTTAGACTTGCAAGTCTATGTCAGCCCCATCGTATCCTTATAAACTAGGCATAATTGCTTTAAATATTAAAACGCTATAATAAGCCAACCAGGCACACGAGTGGAGCTGGAATCATTTAGGGCCTGGAGAAATGAATTCGCCAGTCCGTAAATCATTCTAGCTCCCTCGGAGTTAGGATCAGATAGATCCTAACTAGAAATGATTGGACTCTTAATTAGCCTACTCTTATTGTATCTAAGGACAGAAAAAGCATTTCAGCCTGCAAAACACGTTGCGTACGTAAAAAAAAACAGTAGCAATCAAACATGGTTGACTTGTAAAAGTGACCTATCGGGTAACCGGTCCAGCAACTACACCTTAGTAGTTAAGCTACCTCGCCGCACACCTGGAGTTGCACAATTAAATATATGTTATTGGTTCAGTTATCTTACCTTGTTTTAGATGAGAAGCATGATCCGTTATGCGCGAAACACTAAATAAAGTTATTTTAGAAGCACTCACGCGCTCGGTCTCGAGCCGCGACGCGACGGTGACTGCCCCCCGCTTGCAACACCTTCTGAGACATCCCCCCTCTAATGAATCTGTGCTTGAGCGAGCGATTAGCGGTGCGGAAAGCGCTTGCGCATACGCACCTAAAACTTACGCGTACGGATAAAATAATCAAATGAAATGGCTTCCACAAAATGAAAAGGTAGGTTGAGGTCCAGAACTCTCTTCAAAGCCTTTTTTGTATCTAAGGCAATAAAGGGTTAATCAAAACGGTGGTACTAAAATGAAAACAGCTCACTGTACGCATTATCATGATCAACTTTTACCATGGGATAGTGCGTTTGTTTCCCGTAGTACTACCAGTATTAACAAACCCATCATGCCAAGAGCAGTAGTTTTTTACCCGTGGTAACGGGTAAAAATAAAACCCGTAGAACTACCGAGCGATCTAGTAGCACTACTGGGAACAAACACTGAAAACTCTAAAAAAAGACAACTCTGCTCTATATATTTTGTTGAGCTCGATGAAGTTTTTCTATGGAACAGCTGTTTTTTTCGCGATTTCAGGGTTGGGCTCAAAGTAAGTAAAAGTGCTTCTTAATAATGAGTACAATGAGCCCCTTTTGTCTTCGTACCACCGTTCCGTGTAACCTTGTATTGCTTAAATTGTAAGAGATATACTGTAGACGAGCGCGCACGTTATTTTGAATGAACATGTCTTTTAACTTGTCGTCGGACGACGCTCCATGACATTACAAGTATGCTGCAAATGTCATCGAGCGTCGTCGGACGTCCTTACTGAACACGGCTTTGGACCAATTTTCTAATATATGTAACAGCCGCACTCAGAGACGTTTAATGATTACTTATTACGTCACTAAGTAAAGCTTTTCTATGGAAAATCTTTACTTAGAGACAGTTTAAGACATCATTAAGCGTCTCTGAGTGCGGCCGTAAGAACTATTTCAATTAAACTAGTTTTAATTTAAATGTAATCGCTATTGATCCACCAGGTTCGAGAGCTATGAAGCCACAGACAGACACAGGCGTCAATCTTATGGCTATTAGCATACATATAATTATAACTAGCTGTGCCCCGCGGTTTCACCCGCTATTCTACAGAAACCGAAATATTTTTACGAGATATAGCCTATGTGTTAATCCAGTGTGTAGGCTACCTCCATATCAAATTTCATTCCAATCCGTACAGCCGTTACTGATTTCAACGGGAACAAACACACTTACATACTTACCTACTTACAAACTTTCGCATTTATAATATTAGAGTGATTAATAGATCATTTGATGATCGTCTGCATTGTAAATAAAAATAACAGGATGTTAATGTTTTACATTTTTATTTCTGTTTGTTTCTATTACAGGACCTAAGTACCTACATACAATACATATAGTTATACAGGGTTATTAGGAAAGGGTTTAGCCGAAAAGGGCTCATAGCAGTCATCATTATGAACAACTTTTACTAAGGGACCAACCCTGAAATAAAGAAATAAAAACAGGTGTTGCATAGAAAAATGTCAATAACACTCGACAAAATGTATGGAACAGTTGTTTGAATGTATGAAATCAGGGTTGGTTCCATAGTAAAAGTTGTTCACAATAATTAATACTATGAGCCCATTTCGGCTTAGCATACTCTTTCCTTATAACCCTGCATTTACAGTATACTATTTTTTTTTATTAATGTGATAAACAGTGAGTTACTCTACTTAATTAAATGACTAGACGATGACTAGGAAAATAAGTTACTGCACTTTTAATTCAACTTATTTTGTCCCGCGGTTTTTTTTTAAATATGCTTCCGTACAACTTTTTTGCGTATTATAAAATAACTATGAAAGCCGGACATTGTTTTAACGAAAAGGTAAGTCGGGTTGAAGAACAAACTTTACTTAGTAGTTGAAATTAAGTATCTAACATACATCGATATATGTATATGTAATATGTATGTCTTGTGATATAAAGGCCTCGCTACATGGCCTGACCTGACATCGTGCGAAAGGGACAGCTAGATTTGAATTTAGGAGCAAAAGAAACAAACTAGTAAGGTTATAGCTTCTCCCTTTCGCTCCCCCAGAATCTTATATATAGCCATCTCACGATGTCAGGTCAGGCCATGTAGCGAGGCTTTAAATTAACGTTATTGCATGCAGTTGATATTTTAAAGTTTTCCGAATCATGATGACATACATATGATGGTACATATATCCGAAAGAAAACCGTAAATTATTATACATGATCTCTACATGTCGTAGAATAGCATTTGTCGAACGACTGCGAACCCTGACTCTTACGAGGACGTTCGCAGAGATGATACACAAACACATACATTCTCACACCCATTCATAAATCACTACACACACAAGAACCATTCAAAATTGTATTTTATTTATATCCATTGTCACATTTATTTCTGGTCCTCATAACAGGGGAGCACGAATCTCTGAAATACAAGCTTTAGCTTAGTTCAGAAATCCGAAGCCCACAGAAATGTTTAATTTCAATGTTGGAAAAAAAAAAAAAATGTACTGTAAAAAAAAAAAAAAAAACACTTTTTCCTACGTGGTCGTTTTTGTCTAATAATCGTATTTCCGAATGGCCGCTACCTCGAATGGTGGTTTGTGTCGTCCCGCTGGTTTGAATGCTGGTTAGTTACTTATACGAAATAAGTTGTCATCTCATCTCCATTTTCTGTTTCTGTGAGTCTCACGGCTGATGAAGGGATTGTCTGGCCCAGTCTCGCGGCCTTACTGGGTGCTGTATAGTACTAGAATTGAAATGACACGTTGCTTATCAACTTAATTAGAAAATATCTTCTTACCCTGGTAAAGTAGAAAGTACAGTAGAGAAATGTAAGTTAGTTATCGATTGAGATAAAAATTTACGCTTGTTAAAAATGACGAGTTAATTAACCGATAACAATTTCGTGTGAGATTTTATTAACAACAAATAACGTAAATCATAAGAGGTAAAATTAATTTATTTATGCGTTCAAAACTAGAGAAGGTAGCTCAGTGGCACGCGCCTGCCTAACGTTTGTAAGGTATTGGGTTCGAACCCGGGAGGGCCCGTACTAAAGAGTTTTTTGAAACTTACGTACGGATATACCACTGGCTTTTCGGCGTAGGAAAACATCGTGAGGTAGCCTCCATATTTCCGGAAAAGAAATTCGCTACGGCGTTTGTGAATCCGCCAACGCACTGATATCCCAGCAGTGGGATGTTTAGAGGCGGATACAGAAGCGTTCAGAATTACAAGAAATTAAACCTCAGGATTGACCCGAATCCCTTTGGTTCGGGCGCGAAAAGCAGACACGAGGCCAAATGAGACGAATTTGGTGAAAGGCCAATTTTTTGTATTGATCATGAAAGGTCGAAAGCGAGCAATATCCAAATAGAGAGTCTCACAGGTACACTCAGTCTGGCGCAAGTGCCTAGTAAAACAAGACACTTGAACATGTATGAAACGTGTACTAGAAATAATGGCGGCTAACACTGTTTTGCTCTATCGATGACTTGACTCTATCACACTATCTCTATTAAGGTAGTTTTTTTTTTCTTCTGTATAAAAAAATTATACTTTTTTATTATTATTATTTATTTAAAAGGAAAAAAATAATTAAAAATAAAACTACCATTTATACATTACACATTTATGTATTACATTTGGAAATCAAATGGTATTATTAATATCTTAATAGCGGATAGTTTTTTTTTATTTTTATATTTTTTAATACATTTATATATAAGATATTAATAATACCATTTGATTTCCAAACGGCGATCCAATCTGGCCGACTTGATTTTAACAAAACAGAAACTGCGTAAGCGACATGTTCAGCTTGACAATGTCATGTGGAACAACAACAAAAGAACTCTATCGGTATTCGGTTCTAGTACATCTTTCATACAATCGCCTTTTTTCATTCTTCTCTATGGAACTCTCGTCTTCTAAACATAGTTATGATATTCTCTTTGGGTACACTCTCAGCCTATCTTGGAATAATGTAGGCACTTCTGCCATCGCAGTACTTACGTTTATGCAGTTTGGTTCGTTCAATACCATGTGTGGACAAGGATGTTCTTCCTGTGACACCGGCTGAAACTGCGGCTGCCTGTGGAATGCCCCTGAGAAATGTAAATAGGTTTGATACTGGTGTCGATTCTGCTGTGACACATTTTAAACTAAAATAAATTCGACAATGGACGCAATTCCACCGTGCACTCACGAAATTAAGCAATCGCTGTATTTTACTAAATAGAAACACGAGTCAGAGATAGTATGAATGTGCTCTCAAATTAGTCAGATCTTATTTCTCCATACAAGCGTAGACGAGACCGGGGCGGGTGCCGACTAAAAACAAGTTTTAAGTGTCGACGGTGTATGAAGACTTTAAAGTGAACGCCGGCGCTTTCCTTGCTTTGTCGCTCTCAGTCTGTGGAAAGCGAGACGTACGTTCGTCAACACATGCGATCCAAATATCCGGAAAAATATGCCTTTATATTATATTCGCTATCTCTTTTTTGTGACAAATGCACTATACATACTTTTAATTACGTATTGAAGCCTAAGTTAGATTGTTTTGACTTGTTATTTTTAAAGAAGTTGTGTGGTTAGGGTCCGTCCATTCATTTTACTTTGGTCGAAGCAGGAAGGCTATATATAGTCAAACGCAAACCGATTTCCAATAAAAAAAACATGAATAAGTACTGACCGTCAGATCTGATGGGTAACGTGTATTCTTCCTCTGTATCTGCACTGGTGGTTGAAACGCCCATTTTTTTTTGTATGATCCAAATGCTCCAAGTCAAAGTAAGCAGGAAAGTGCCAGTCACTATGGTAACAGCTAAAGTTTCTTTCAGGATGCCATCCTCCGATACTTGCTCGTTACCGACTGTACAGGGGATAGAAAACATGAAGATGCTTAGTTGAAATAGGCAGGTACCCAATCTATAATACAGGGAAGGATGTACCAGAATCCGTAGGCATGACTACGCTGTAGTTTATGTGCTTTATCATCCTCGAGATGTTTTAAACGTGTGCAGTTAGCGGCAAACAACTTGAGCAATGACGTCGTCTGCGCTGCAGTTAATTTTTAGCCTCGCTAAGCTTTTCATACAAACCTTGTCCAGACAATTACGAACACAATAAAAAGAAATTATCATAATCGGTCCAGCCGTTCTCAAGTTATGGCGTGACCAAGGGAAATAGGGATTCATTTTTATATATAATAGGAAAGGAATAGGAATAGGTAAGGTGAAATTGCGCGAGCGAGACAATTGCGGATGAGACAAAAGGCATCAAAAAATATTTGTATCATGATCATCTGACTGAGGATACACTACGAAAGTGTTAGTGAAGTGAAGTGAAGTGTGGGAACCTGTGTAGTCGCGTGGTTTTGGATAGATTTTTTATAGAATTGTACCTTAAAACAACACACGAGATAACTCTTTCATCATTATCGCAACAAGACGTCCACTGGTAAAAAAGGCTTCCCCTAGGTCTTTGTTTGACTTTGTTTTTTGTTTGATTTTAGACGCATAATCGCATAATGTGCGCGGCGATAAAAAGGACAGCCAACATAAACCATATACCGCAAGTAAGGTAGGTACCTATTTATTGCGCAAAAGCTGCAAATAAACTATTTTAGTCGCAAGTGCAAAGGTAAATACAATAACAAAAACATCAAGAAGAGTTCTTAGCATCCCTTGGCGATAATTACATAAAATCATGCACAAGACGGCGGCGTTGGTAGAACAGTCGCCTTTGGGTTTCAATATCACACTCCATGATTAAATTTAGGTGAAATTTAAATGGTACCTTTATCAGGTACCACCTTAATCTGAACAACAAGTAAAATTATCGATAAATTGTAATTTCTTGTTAAGAAAGCACAAAATGTTCATACCAGAATCATTCCAATTCGGCGTCAAAGAAAGGATTTGCGCGTCACTTCGCCCTCGGCTGTTACTCGCATACACGACTGCGGTCAGGTTCCTCTCTTGTATCTGGGGAAGGGCGAAGAGTCCGTGGCTGTCGGAAACATTCTGCAACGTGTTCCCGTCTTGCTGGAGCTCCAGGTGTATAGTCTGCGGTCGCCCACCGTCCCAGCCTAAGAACACAGAGATTCTTATTTGTCTAGCAATCAAAACTGCCTTTAAAGCTACTTCAGCAAATTAAAACTGGCTGATTTTAAAGTTTAGTTAAAACTTTGTTTAAAAACCTATGCCGTGTAGGACTGTAAATGATGAGTGTTGAGCTCAGCCGATTCCAGCGAATATACCATTTTCCTAACAGGGGACCAACTTGCCTCGTCAGGTTGTGGTAAAAAATAATAAATCAGTCACGTTACTCACATTTTTTGCAAATTACTTTAATAGTTTTCGGGTCCGTGTTTAACAGCTCGCAGTCGGGAGTTAGAGGCGATCCCCCAGTCACAATAGAGAACACGCAGGCACGCTTCTGTTCACCGAGAACGTTGGTGGCACGACAAAGCAGCTCACCCCGGTCTTGATCTTGAGGTTTCCACGTCAAAGACGAGGCATAGCGGTGCTGGTAGCCAGGCACCTTCTACAGAAGGAACGGAAAATGATCTTGACATCTACCGTCATTTTTTTTTTTTTTAAATAATTCTCTATGAGGAATAAAGACCAACAACCTAAAGAATCATTCAGGTGGCTACCACGCTAAGCATATTTCAATCTTGTAATACTTTTTCTCACCCTCTCTTTATTCTATTATAAAAAACAAAAGAAAATAAAATTCAGTCCACTTGAGAACCTCCTCCTTTTTTTGGAAGTCTGTTAAAAAGGCAAGACAGGTCCAAGATCTTTGTCTCTGTCTACAAGTTAAGCGGACTGTGTAGGCATTCATCCGCTTTCCTAGTTCCTACTATGCGTTTCAGGCACTTGCACGCGGTCGTTTAGTCTTGCATAGTGAGTCAATTGGATCTCACGTTATATCGGCCGAAATAAGCTATCGCTGACTAGACCAGAAGCGCAGCCTAGCTTCAGAAAGCACAAGGTCATAACTGATTGCCATAATGTATTCCATCGTCTGCAAATCACATTATCCATCACATTATTAGATTCTAGACAAAATCCTCGCCTTGACACTGGTGTACAGGGTCTTGGTGTCAGCGAAGGTCCAGCTAAACTGTATTGGCTCTGGATACGCTTCCACGGTACAGGTGACGCATTCCGTTTGACCCGATACGTAGCCTATCACCACTTCTTGATCGTTCACGCAGGCTGGACGAACTGAGGACAAAACAGCGTTAAGGGAACCTCATTTTAGAATTGAAGTTCTTATTCTTATTCTTATTCGAGATAGGGGCGATGACTCTTGCACTGACGTCCCGCATGGGGTGTATTGTGCATTGTGCATAAATTGAAGTTATATGGATGCAGTTTAAGCTTCCTTGCTTGTTATATAGGCTGTGATGTGTGGTTAGCCACAGCCTATTTCAGAAGGCGTCGCCCGGACCTTTAGAACTCTGACACTAGGCTCAGTGTCAGAATTTTTACGCCCGAAGGCTTACGAAATATCCTAAACACGAAATCTGGACCAATTAATTAGCATGTCATAGGAACCAGCGTAGCGCTCAGCGTGATATGTCTAGTTTAAATATTGAGGTAGACGGCTGAGCAAGTTGCGGCAGACCGCGATCGCTGGAGAATTATTCTGCGAATAATAACATCGTTCACGACAACTTTATGTTATTGGCACAAAAAACACCTTAGTTACTGATAACCATCTGCCAGCAACCTCGAAACACATGCACAAAATATAGCATCAATGGCTGAATTGGCTTATTTAGCCACGAGCGCAGCTAATACAAATACAAATACAAAATATTTTATTGAGTAAATTTATAGGTTTATACAAAAATGTTGTAACCCTGCCTGCTGCTTTAGCGTTAGCTGTGTTGCAGCAGGCAGTGTCTTCCTAAAAGTACAATATATTACAGACAGGTAAAAAATATATAAAATAAAACATTCAAAATAAATACTATACTACAAATTCACTTATACAAAATAACAATAATACACAACTTAGGTTAATACACGTATATATCTACATAATACATAAATATGTCTGCACAAAGTAATAAAGTAAAAAATAAATAAATAATGCGTGTGAGTTTTGAGAGTATTTGTGTGTCATCTCTGCGATACACAAGTTCTCGAAAGAGTCAGGGTTCGCAGAGATGACTATTCTACTTTGGTTATGAGGTCTTCTAAGGCCTCATAATCGCACTTCTTCAACCAGTCGCTAATAAATACTTTCAGCTTAAAAATATGCACATTTTTTAAGTCGTTGTTAGAATTAAGATGTAATGTTATAAGGTTGCCTGGAAGAGGTCGCTTTCTGCGATAAAACCGCCAGTTGTAAATCTCTTGTATCTTGCATCTCCTATAGATGGAAACAGTCAAATGACGATGATCAGCTCTGGGTTATAAATGGTGATAGCGGTCATCTAATCTAACCTATTCCCGCCTAAACGCCAGCTGATTTCTTCACTTCGGTGATCTATTCAATGATAAAAAACAAGTATATGGGAATATAAGCTGCGCCGTGTGGTTTTTCATAACCGCAGGGCGAATGCAGCTTGTACTGTTAAATCTTATCCTTGCTGACTCGTGCTGCACAGTCTACATTGATAGCATTATCCTTGGTAATACTTACAGCCAACGTTGAGTTCAACCTTGTCCTCGTAGATCTCCCTGGGCAAGTGCGAGTTGTGTGCGCGACACGTCAGCTTGTGCTTGTCATCTCGTAGCGACGGTGCCAATGTCAGTGATGATACCGTGAAATTGCCGTCGTGAAGCTCCTGAAAAAATTGCAGTGTTATATAACGGGACAATATTAAGACTAATAAGACGGGAGAATAATTAATTCTTGTCACTTCAAATCACTTATCTAACTATAAATTGTTTTAGGTACCTTATGGACGCTGGGTCTTAACATCGTGTCTCCGAGGTGCCAGGTGATGGTAGGCGGCGGGACGCAGCCAACGACCACGCAGTCAACCACTCGCGGCTGACCCGCTTCAAAGTCTAGGTTGTTGTTCAGTCGAATCTCAACCGACATTGGAGGCACTGCGGATTTCGTACACTTATTTTAGTTACTGCGCGCACACTGATCAGTCTATTTTTTTATTTGTATATTTTTATTTTACCATTAATTTTAACCATTATTATGTTTTGTTCTTATACAATGAGCTTTATTTTTAACTGTTTTCAGAAGTAATGCGTCTAGGGAGGTATGCGTATATTGACACATCCTGCCTCATATCTTATTATTTTGTATTATTTATTTATTATTGACCGAGCGAATCGAACGAAGTTTTGCTTTCATCTGTCCGTATATTGGTATTCGCGTACAGGTCGTTATCTCAACAAATCTTGATGAAACTTGGTATGCAGGTTCTACAATTTTATAAATTTTTTTTTGTCGTCGGCGGTTTTTGTTGGGAGGGATATTTCCCCCAGAAAGGGCGAAGTTTGCTGCGGCGCCATTTACCGGCCTATTTTGATAATATTTGGTAGAAACATTAGGTACTCAATTCAATATAAGCTGCAGCAGTAAATTCAGTTGGTTATACTCACGGTGCATTTTTACCACAATGCTTGCGGATAAAGGGTCTGTGACATCAGCGTTCTGGGCCAAGCATACGTAATGCGCGTCGAGCTCGTCTCTGGTCGCATTGAGCACCTGCACCGTGGTCCGGATCACTCCGTTCTGAACTGTCCCCGCACGCGCCATTTCAACTCCGTTGCGTTCCCACCACACCAACGTCCCTGTTTTATCTATATGGAATAATTTATATGTTATACCTTGTGTTTATAGTAATATAGCGCGGCATTGTAGTGTACTATACGATAAGACGAAGCGAAGTAAAAATCGATACCTTTTGGCGCAATGTGATGGAAAGAACACAAACCAGATTTGTTAATGTGTACAAACCCCAGCGAAAACAGGTTCTGGCAACTGGCCTCAGGGTGCCCAAGACACAGGCTCTGCCTAGTTTGGGACCCGATGCAAATTGTGTACAGATTATTTTATTACTAAGGGTCTCTGTTACTTGAAACGAAATTATTATCTGGCAATCAATTATATTATTATTATTAGCTGCTGCGTAAAGATTTCGATCCTGAATCTTTAGTTACACACATCTTTTAGTACATAATAGTTAAACCTTATGTAATTAACTAAATACTTATAACACTACAGGGTTATAAGGAAAGGGTATGCTAAGCCGAAAGGGGCTCATAGTACTCATGATTGTGAACAACTTTTACTATGGGACCAACCCTGAAATCGAGAAAAAAAAAACAGCTGTTCCATACATTTTGTCGAGTGTCATTGACATTTTTCTATGAAATAGCTGATATTTTTTTCTCGATTTCAGGGTTGGTCCCATAAAAAAACTTGTTCATAATGATGAGTACTATGAGCCCTTTCGGCTTAGCATACCCTTTCCTTATAACCCTGTATAGTTAGACTGTGCATAGTGTTGGCATCCTTACCATCGGCGTCGTTGATTTCGCAGACAAGGGTCATGTTCGACCCCAAGCTCAGCTGGCCAACATTGCCGGAGAGGTCGAAGCCATCCGGATTAACGATCTTGGGCGTCCCGGGTGAATCTGCACGATAAATTAGAACTAGTAGTTCGCGGCGAACTGAGACCTCGCGATCCCTATATCTTCACAACCCCTAGACCGATTCAGCTCATATTTGAACTTAAATTCTATTGAAATGTACTACTTGCCTACAAAATTTCATGAATATCGGATCAACAGTTCGCAAGTTATCATCGGACAAATATACACGCAAACATACAAACATACAATAGAATAATCTACTTACGATATGTTTGAAGATTTTAGTGGTTTGAGCCTCACTTTACAATGTAAAACTCTAGCTTTCTAACTCCCGCCTGATTCTCTGCTTGCGCAGGTTACTCAGTAGCACCATGTGCAAGTCCCATTGATCAAATAAGATGCTGAACGCTCCCGCCTTTCAATTTGTTGATGACATCATCATCAACCAGAAGACGTCCACTACGGAACTTAAGGTGCTTCGTTTGAGTCCGCTAGGTAGGTAGGCGCCAAGAGATGGCGCTGTCGTTGAAAACTCAATTGAGGTAATCTGCCCCAGTTTTAATTCTCTTCGCGACCTCTTACCATTGTTATAAACACATCTCAAAAATAATAGAGCCCATTAATAGCTGCACTCGACTGAAAATTCAAATAATGTTCAACGCCTGTATGCACGCATGAACATTACGCACACATGCGAATTCAAAACGGTTACAAGCAAATACGAAATTTCGTTGCTCTGTATATCGTTTCGGTGGCCGAAGTTATCAGCGAGCTTTTTATCCGAGCTTTTTCCCACTGAACGGAAATTTGCCATTTGATGCGGTTGCCCGCGACGATCCATTATTTCATACATACATAGGCTAAATTACTGACTTTTATATAGTTAAAACTAACCTACTAAACGCAATTCTATAACGAAGTCGACGGCGGGCGATGCCTGGTAGTGAACCCGGCACCGATAAACGCCTCCGTCTTGCATTCCGACTCCCTTTAGCTGCAGAGACGTGGGGTCAACAGAGGACTCTTCATCCCACTCTCGCCCGGACACTTCTTTTAGAGCCTGGATCGCAGAAGACCTGGAATTGATTGCCTAAGTTCGATCTGATTTGTTTAATGGATTGCTTAAAGAGATGATCCAACCAAACACCTATCCATTCTGACAATTAATGATATTTTTGTAAATAATCAAATTAGTATTCTAACGACGAATAGGTAAAAATGCTACTAAATTGAAACATCGAGAACCTCCTTTTATTGGAAGTCGGCTGTAAAGATCACAGAAAAGAGAAAGATAAGTAAAAAAAAATCTCTTCTGTGGTAAAGATTGTTTCTCGATGTTAATAAGAACAGCCCGCCGGTCTTTAAGTCTATCTCTATTTTGTAGTGCTAGGACTATTTTGCAGAATCCGCCAGAGGACACATTTGCCAGTTATTTAACCGTCAAGCAGTAGTGTGCAAAGCTCATTTCGTTTCGGCAACATATAAATTTCACAGCTATTCCCCACCAACTTTGACATAAGTAGTAATTTTCGGCTAGTTTTAGGGATGCCTCACGGTGGTCGACAACTGGCTTTTGAGTTTTTAAAGTGTGAGCTCACATAGGGAACTACTAAAAGAATATCACCAAGTTTTGTGTGATCATCGCGTACGAAGTCGCGGGCGTCGGCTAAGTTTATTTATTTTAAGTTAATAATATTATTATTATTTTTAATTCTAACTTATCATAAGATGGATCAGTCTCACCTACCTACTACTGTCTTCATTGGGATAGCGGTATAAGAAATCCTTATTGTCCTTCATCCATAGCACATACGATCCAGGCCCGTCCAAAAACACCTTCCCTTGACCGCATGGAAGTACCGCGTCGCGTCCTTGGACTGCTCTCAAAACTACTTGCTCTGTAAACAATATTTACTATACTGTGATTTTTCAATATACGGAAAAAAAAACAACAAAGATGATAAATGTAGGAAAATAATAGCCATGTAGATTTCATAACTACTTGAAAAAGTAAGTTCTATGTAGCATAGAATATTTTAATAATACAGTATTGTTATTTTTTGTAATTTTACATGGTTAGGCAAATAAAAAAATCTTAAATTAAAGTTGTTTTGTGTCGATCTTTTCTGCCAAATGAAAAGATATCAAAACGAGAATTTCCTTATTTAATAACTAATTCGAAAAAAAGATAGCGCTGTAGGTAGGTACACTTTTGCGAGCAAAAGAAAAGAGAGCGCTAGCGCGCGCTAGTCGAAATATCTGACATTTACAAGTAAACCAGGAAATCAATGAAAATTCTGTGCAATGTATTTTTTTTATATCCTAGGTATTATTGTTCCCACACAATAAGGGTAATAATCACTTGAATATTAAATTCTGTTCATATTATTACTCACTATTAGTGTAATACTCACTTGAATAATTCACTAGGGCTAATACCATTAAAAGCTCAATGTGTAAATCGTGGTCTTTCAATGGTTTTTTTTATCGAAAAAATGTCATATAATCATGTTTTCCCGCTATGCAATACTAGATATTCTTATCTATGTACTAGATGACAGAACCAAAGAAACATATACCTATATTAAAATAAGATTTTAAATCTACATAACTAATGAGGTGCACATAACGAATAAGGTGCACTAACTACAAAAATCACATTTATATCAAAGTAGGCCGTTGATTTCGGGATTCTGAAACGCTTGTTAACTTTGACAACAGATTAATTCTAATGCTGCCTTTGTCTGGCACTAAGCAAATGACAAAGACAGCAATAGACTTAATCTGTCAACGTTAACAAACGTTTCAGAATCCCGAGGTGAGTGTGCTGGATGATAGTAAACTAGCCTGGAATGACAACCGGCTCAAAGCTCCTGGAACACACCGGTAGGTCACCGAATGTGATCGAAACTATAGTCGGAATAACCGACTCAATTTAACGTGAGTATTCCCGTTTTATTAAAACAAAATACACCGGTAGGTGCTTGGAGACAGATTTTCAACTTGAGTAACTGGCCAGCCGGGTGCCTACTGGAAAGTGGGTACTGTACCACCATACTATGGTTTCCTCGCGATGTTTCCCTTCACCAATAGCTCAAGATCATTGTTGGGTTTGAACCTTCTTTGGTCGAAGGTGCACCCACGTCTTGTAGCGTGCGATTTGACCGCTTTGCTATAATCAAGATCAAAGTAGATCTTGAAGAGACTAACGCCCGAATACTGAAACGTCACTCAGGTGGCCCTCTCCACTGAAAGCTATCTTAATTCTGAAAGGTCATTAAATTTAAATGGTATTCTCACACGCTACTCAAGAAGTTTAAGAACGTGATCAGTAAGACAGCGCTCAGATTTTCTTTAAATGGCAACATTTACTCTATAAGTGCGTTTTCAAATTATTATTTTCATTTGATATAATATATTTGATAATCGTTTCAGTATTCGGGCGTAAGAAACTAAATAACAATAGACTTCTTTTTTTTGTTGCCTTTTAATTCTTGTTTTTTATTAATTTGACCATCAAATGTTTAAAAAAACAAGCTATACTATCAAACCAAATTATCAAATTTTGATAGTTTGTGTCCACTTACCGCACTCTACCGCTGAAGAAGACGCTATAAAACCGCAGAAATAGAGAGCGATGACGCAAACAGTCTTCATTTTTAATGCTGTAATAAGCAGTATTATTTTCTCTAAGCAAATTAAAATATGTTAAGGGCCGGCTTTCCTGATCCTTGCTTCCTCGTTCGTACTTTTTCAACATTTTTTAATATCAAATTACAGAATGGTATTTTTTTGCTAATGTTTTAGAGCAATGTTCATGTTATTATTTTTTTATTTCGCGAAGAAGAAGAAAAAAAACTCGAAAAACAGTTTTTTTTACTTCTGCTTTGCAAAATTAACAAATAATAACATATGCTATAGTATAAATAATGCTTTCAAATATTGGCAATGGTACCTACTCTTAAGATATTCCGTGATAAAAAACATTGAAAAAGTGTGAACGAGATAACGAGAATCAGAGAAGCTAGCCCTCAAACTGAGGCAATTCTCGCCGCGGGGCGCTAGCGCTGCGGCAACTAACTTCCCGTATATGGGTATTACTCTATAACCAACTTTTATGGACGTGTTCAAATTGGCGCAGGAGTTGCAGTTTTTTGGGAGGCTAGCGAGGGAGCGAATCGCTCGCCCGCCTTAGTTTAATAAAAACTTTAAACAAGTATTGTGAAAGACAGAAAAAAAAAACTACTACAAAACGTAGCCTGTGACACTCCGGGCATAAACAGGAATTCAACTATACCTCACTCGTCAAAATCGCCCAAGCCGTTTAGGCTTTCTAATTTTATACAGGAGGTAATATAGGAACATACAAACATACATACTCAGTTTTTTTTACACTTTACTTTAGACGCACCACACACCTAAACTACAAATGTAGTATAGTACACAGCACGTTTTATCATTACTACACTACATTTAAGGTGCAGCGTTTCACTCATCGCGCGAAATTCAAATTTTATTGCGTTTTTTGTCAATTACAGCTTAATTACTCATCGTGGATTTATTGAAACCAATTTTGCGCCAATAAATAAGTTGTTCTGAGAAATTACGGGTAAAATGATCACCTAGATAACATTGGTTTAGCTACAAATCTCAATAAGCTGATTTTCTCTCTGGTTTTTGGTTTAGCGAAAAATGTACTTATACTAGCTTTCAAATTGAATTTTTGGTTGGTGTAATGTCTTGAAACAATCTATTTATTATCGCAAAATTAGTTTTCATGGACCTACGATGAGTAATTAAGCTGTAATTGACAAAACACGCAACAATATTTAATTTCGCGCGCTGAGCGAAACGATGCACCTCAAATACGAGTGCTCTAATATAAAAACAGAATATACATAACAGAAACCTAACAACAGCTGTAAAAAATGTGCCTAACGTTACAGAAATATTACAGAACACAATTATGTCTATTTGGTATCTGGTGTACCTTATACATATATGTTTCATCAACATGTTATTAAAAATGCTTTGAAATTTGACGAGTTTAAAATTGACGGTGATGACAATAATTTTGACTACGACTGTATTTTTAAACTATTGTCCAATACCAGCGGTAGCCAAACTAAATGTAAAAAAAATATGCGGTCGCAATTCGTAAACAATAATATTAGTTTGACTGTGGACAAAGAGTAGACAATACAGCGGTAGGCAAGGTAACTGCGGGGTACTTTTATTTAACAACTACCCACATTTTTGTAGAAATACGGATAAAAACAAATAAACCTTCGCTCGTCTTACATTATTGTTGATAAACAATATTAATTGGCACCCACACTTCACGCATAGATTACTTACTCAGGTCGTTCGAATCGGTCAAAATAAACGTATAAACATTTACTTTAGTTGGTTCATTGCTAGGTGCGAGGTGCGTAACCTTGAGTTGCCAATGAGAACGGGTGGTCGTAGTTCCTGCAACCCGCGCTTTCACCCAACTTTGGTGAGTTTTTATCGCAACATTGATCACGTAACGCGGTATCTATAAATGATCTATGTTGTCACTTAATATGACTAGTCTTTTAATCCAATAACAAGCATATCGAACTTCATAACAACTAGGTTCCTCTGATAATTAATATCAATGTTTTCATGAGAATTGTTTGCCATGATAAACGAAAGAAAACAGTCGATGTTATGAGGATAATATAATGATATTTATTTCTTATTGATCAATTATGGACGAATGGTACTTTGTTTTGCTACGTAACACCAAAACTTGGGTTAGTTATTATTATTCTTTGATTCGATATCCACAGCCAAGTTAAATTGACCTCTGACTCAAGAGTCAAAGTTTGAGTTTAGCTTAATTAGTAAATAGTTCATTGGGGGTGAAGGGGTCAAAGAGGGCCAGATGACAAGGAAGTGAACTAACACGCAACCGCCCCCTTCGATGAGTCACACGTGCTCGAAATAATACCTTCCCCGATTTACAATTTGCTAATTAAATGATTCATATTTGATTTGCTTAAATTTTGAATATTTTAGCCAATGAATGAGTAGGTAGATGGATATTAATATATTGATGGTTTAAAAACTCTGGGATACCTAATTTCTGTCAAAAAGTACGTACATCATTATTTACTTAGCGCCGCTAGAAATATTCATCATTCGATTTTATCAGACAAATCAAAAATATATTTTTTATACATAGCTTTTCTGTAGGTAGATATTTGAGCAGCTAACTAAAACAACACTCACTCTTTTTCTCTCTCTTCTATTTTGGTTCCACAATAAATGTTTAATTTTCTATTTAGCCAGTCCCTACAAGTTTAGTTAAAAATGTAAACGAAAGTAAAAAAAAAGTTACTCAGACTGATTTTGATGACGATCATGATTTATTTAGTGATGTAAGTAAGTAAGAAAGTAAGTTTCTAAGGAGTTTTGGAAACAAAACGAAATTACAAGATTTACCACTTGTTATGAAAGAACACAAGTTTATAAAAAAAAGCGGCGTCTTGTTTTTTTTTCCACCTTTGTTGCTCGTCTTCTATTCTACCACAATCTCTGGAAAACAACCATTTAAACAAATCATCACCAATTCCATTAAAAAAATGGAATTATGCTTAATACTTTTTTTTTCACACTACTGAATTTATTTAAAACAAGTCAAAACATTAGTCTAAGCGGTGAAAGAAAAGACAGTTCACAAAGTCTCAGGCTTAATAGAAGCTAATTGTATATCCTACTTAATATTATAAAATCGAAAGTTTGTGTGTAAGTATGTAAGTGTGTTTGTTCCCGTTTAACTCTGTAACGACCGAACGGATTTGAATGAAATTTGGTATGAAGGTAGCTTATACCCTGAATTAACACATAGACAACTTTTTATCGCGAAAAAAATATCAGGTTTCTGTAAAATAGTGAAACCGCGGGGCGCAGCTAGTAATAATTAGTTAAGTTTAGGAGGAAGAAAAAATATGTCCAAAAGATAAAATGCAATAGCTCAATTCAAAATGCTGTTGCTTACCTATTTTATTTTTAGGATGTTAATATGATTGAGGTTGATGATTAACTTTATGCTTATTTCGAAGCAAGTAGATAGTATAACTGATACACTTTAAACTTTTTCACCAAGGCGACTGTTCGCTGCACTAACTTTTGTACAATTAAGTTGCACCTCCCATGACGAAAATACAAATATGGGGTGAACTAAACACAGATTATAAATAGATACCGTTATTAATACATCGTTGTTTCGGAAAAAGTCACCAGCAGGGCAGCGAGGGTTGCAGGGATTGCGACCAAGCTTTGTCATTGGCTATCTGAAGGCTACGCATACTCGCGTCCAGCAATGAACCAATGGAGTTTTGGCGGGAACGTGAAGAAGTCATGTCGCGTCATTGTACTATTTTACAAAATATTGATATTGATAAATGTAATATAGATTGTTAATGTGTAAAAACGGTGATTTTTATCCATTAAGTGTTCGTGGACGTGGACGAGTGTTGGTGAATAGTATAATGTCGTGCAACGCGACTTTTCGTGTTTTTTCCAGAATTCCATAGAAGCCTCTAGTAAAGTCTTCACCACTTTACTGGGTCATGACTTGAACTTGAGTGTGACTTACTTTGCTTGACCGAGACTATGACTGAAACTTGCTTATCTGTGAAATATTTTATTTCACTGTAATATTACAAAACTTGTCACCAGCTAAATACACAATGCGTTACACAAAACAACATAATAAATATGAACTAATGAACGTGAATCATATAGGTGTATTTTGACCGATTCATGATACGCTACAATCTTCCTGAGTACGGAAGCTAGGGTGATCTTTGGCACTAAAATATATGAAAACGAAAGTACATTAACTCTTCGTTCTACATCTATTTACTTATTGCAATATTTCGTAGCAAATATAAAGGTCAATTGCTATACCTAGCCGAATAAATAATTATTGAACAAAATAAGTTGATAGATAGTAACAAGGTAGGTAGAAAGTCAATTAGAAAGAAAATATAAAAATAATTAAGTAGTATTCAAAGTGGAACCATCAATTCCTATCTTTTGGATCGAATCTATGTTATTAGCCTAAGATTGAACTACAATTACATACACACATAGACTGTCAAACTCATAACCCTCGTTTTTCGTAGTCGGGTAAAAATCCGTATACATTACCCACTTGCTTACATTCTAATTATATGAATAGGACTTTTAATAGCCGGTTCCCCTGATTCAGTTATGTCGTTCGCACTTTTTCAACATTTTTTTAATATAAATATTACAGTGAGGAAATTAAAAAAAAAAAAAAAAATATCTTTAAGGCCTCGCTACATGGCCTGACCTGACATCGTGTGAAAGAGGTGGCTATATATAAATTTCTGGGGGAGCGAAAGTGAGAAGCTATAACTTTAATAGTTTGTTTCTTTTGCTTCCGTGAAATTCAAATCTAGCTGTCCCTTTTACACGATGTCAGGTCAGGCCATGTGTAGACACCTTTATACCACTGTGCAAGATTCAATACAATCTATGTACTTGGCACCAAATTTCTTTCGCTCCCCCAGAAACTTATATATAGCCATCTCTTTCAAACGATGTCAGGTCAGGCCATGTAGCGAGGCCTCAAGTGAGTACGAGTGTTGTTGCTAATAGCTGAACTTATGGTTATGGGGTGGCGGAGGTGTCGAAGGTTAAGAGGGACGTTCTGCCGCGGGGTTAGTTGTCGCTGTTTTCCGTGCGTGCGATAGAGACAGCGAATTTAACAATTTTTTTTGATGAAGTTAGCACTTCGGGGGAAAACTGTTATCATCAAGGTTATTATCCCAGAAATTGTGTCAAAATGATTTGTGTCTGTCAATGGCCTGGATAAATAAAAATCTAACTATACAGGTTTTGTTATTCCAAATAAGATTTTTGGTATTCTTTTAAAAACTACTCTTCGTCATAATTTCATCGCAAAAAAATCGTCTCCAACTTCGAAGATATTGCGTTGAGTCAATAAATCAGCACGGGTAGATAACATAGGGTCTGTTCGCCGCTTGCCCCCTTTCTGAATTTTTCTATTTTTCTAGCCACCCATAGAAATTTATAGAAAGAAACCATTAAGGGGTGGGAAACATTTGGAGCTATTTGTATGGACGGTAGGCACTATACTCTACACTTAAGGTTGGGGGCGCTAGTTATCGTAGCGACGTGGAGTGACTCACGTCTGTGAATCATGCACGCCTGACGGTATCGGGCACCCCGGGTGCATACAAATTATTACACACAGTAATATGAATATAGGTAGACGCATCGCCGCCGCTTTATGGCGCCAGGGCCGCTAGTCTCGACTTTTCGCTATGCACTTTGCGACCGAATTCGGTCGCTATGACGCAAAATTCAACGCTATTTTTGCGTATTTTTATTTTATGACGCAAAAATTCGACAACAAACACTAATTGTTCTGAAAAAACTCAAAAATAGCGTTGAATTTTGCGTCATAGCGACCGAATTCGGTCGCAAAGTGCATAGCGAAAAGTCGAGACTAGCGGCCCTGGGGAACTAGTACGATTTTGTTTTACCTACCTATAATTAAATCTTTATTTGTATACCTCTTTATTACATGCTAGGTATCTGCTTGGTAGATCGTGTCCCAAACGTGGAAATTCGACGTCGCACTAAAGTCCATCACGCGCATCACCAAGCGGAAGTGGATTGGCAGGACACTTGGCTAGACGGATGTCAACAATTGAACCAAAACAGTCATCGAGTGGTATCCACGAAACGGGCGATGGTCACATGACATTGTAAAGCATGTCGGAAACCAATGGAATGAGGCTCGCACAGGATCGGAAAGGATAGCGTGAATGAGACGAGGCCTATACTATAGGCCTATAGTTGCTTTTTCGACGATATAATGTGATGATCGGATCTTCATGAAATTGTGTAGATAAGTATTATAGGTATGCAGTAAGCGCAAAAGCAATTTTTAAGACCGAATAAGTACAAATGGGTTGCTTTTATTGAAACTTAAAAATTGTATTTCTTTATTTTTCTTCTTCGTGGAAAAGGTTGGCGAGACGAGCAAGTCGCTCACCTGATGTTAAGCATCACACAGTTCAGTGCCACCCAGAATTTCGAACTTCAACATTTCAAAACCACGCGCGGCAATGCACCGCGCTTGTCACCCAGAGATATTTGATGTAAAATATCGTTGTGCCCAGTAATTTCGCTGGAAACATTACCCTTCAATCCACAACACAGTAATGTTTGCACACTACTGCTTGGCGGTTAAATAACTGACAGACCCAGGCATCTTACGTATTTTATCACTGTTGTTCCTGACAAGTAGGTATTAGTTTACAATAAAACTAATATACCATCAAAACATGTTTATTTCTTAGAAATTATAATAAAACAAAATAAATTTAAGCAACAAAATTACAATAGGATAAAATGCAATCCTATATGGCTTCAGCCCCAAAGTCAAACGAAACTAGCCTAGTCGCCAGGGCCCGTCTCCAACTAGGTCACATAACACACATGAAACGGACCCGTACAAAAATCACACATTTAGTTTTTTTTTTTTTTTCGTTATTAATATTTAAAATGTTACAAAATACATCCCGACGATTAAGCAAGGGTTACATGATTTACTTTGAAAAATTCAAATTACTTGTACTGACTTCTTAATAAAAATCACATCACAAAGTATATTTGTTCAAGCGAGCAGACAGACTAGAATGTGGTTGCGAGTCAAGCTTATCCCTTCGATAAATTTCAAACTACATCATTACAAGTTCGAAGTGTACTTATATTTTCAACGACCATGATTGAAATATTCAATAAAATTATCTAATTTTTAACGCCGCGCCGTACAAAATAGGATCCAACCCAATGTTAACATATTAAGCCATGTCTCGGTCCACTCCGAAATCCGATAGGCCACGTGGGCTACCTTATCGAATGAATGTCGGGGTAACAGTATAGTCGGTTCCCACTGACGAAGAGACGAAGCGAAGCGCATCGACAATCCAAAATGTTGTATAGCATATTGACCACTATTTCCACAACACAATGCACAAATATCTACCGATATAAAAACATTGACGTAGGTATTCCGGCCAGTGCCTGGCCCTGGGACCCTATTCCTGTGCGCTCGAGATTATCTCGGTCACTCTCACTCCCATTAAATTCTAATTTAGAGAGACAGTGACCGAGATAATCTCGAGCGCACAGGAATAGGGTCCTTGGGCCCTTATTCTCTATTGCCATAACTAGCTTGTTACGCGGCATGTTAAGTTCACTCCGTGTTAGTCGCATGAAACGGTATTCTCTAAGTTTCTTAAACGCGCTATTCTTCACAATTAGGAGCCGCGTTTATGTTTAGAGCATGTTATGACGTCACGCGTTATTGGCAAGTTATCTCATGTGCAATAGAGAATACGGACCCTGATTCTTAAACGGAGTCAGAACCGTTCGGGAATTGCGTGTCTCGAAATCGTGCGAAAAGAGAAACATTTGACGCTTTGATTCGCTTCTACTGCGTGGCGGTGGGACCCGACCCTTAGTATTGTATTGCAATATAAAGAGGATAGCTCGTGACTAGAAGCTAAATAGGGTAATGCAGATAAATAAATTACAATGATTCAGTCAGATATATCAGTCGCTCGCTCACCGTCTAGCCTATCGGCTGGCTAACAAACCGCCGCTACCCCCCAACACAGTTGTCGACTTAACTTGCGTTTTTAAAACTTCAGTTAACTTTTATAACGTATCTTTTAACTTCTCGAACAGCGCGGCAAAGGAATTTCAGCACTAGCAAGCAACAAGAGAAGACGACGATGTTTGTAGTGGTATATACATACGACATTTACTAAATTAGCAAGCAAATTTCAGCGCCTCGCACGATTGACGATTCGTAAAATAGTCTTTGCTGCGCCGTCTGAGAACATCCTAACGATCATAACTAATTACAATTATATTTATTTTATATCTACCGCTCGCCAACTAAAAAATATTATACAAAAGGAAATAATTCTCTATGCATTCTTAAACAAATGCTTACATCATCGATTCATTGGGGACGCGATGTCTCCAATAGTATAATATTATAAAAATAAAACTGAAAGACACAACTCCACGCCGTTAAATTTACCTAATGTGTATAATAAGTTATGGGTAATTCTAAGCAAACTCGGATAAGCGCGGATTTACTAAATAATGTAGCATAAAGGTTCATGCACACACGCCAGTCACGTCAGCGTCAACTCGCCGACCAGTCAGACGTGATAAGAGAGGCGCCGGTAGTGACGTGACTGATGTGTGGAGCCAATGTCCTACAACTTCTACTCTATATTTTTTGACGTGACTGATCGGCGACTTGACGTTGACGTGACTCAAGTGTGTGCATGAACCTTTACTCGTAATATTTATATTCTTTTCTGAAACGGCTGTTGCAATTTGTGATTGCAAACTTCATTTCCTAATAATTGCACTCTTATGACATCAACTTGACATAAAACGTCAATCACAAAGCAACCTGCCTTTAAAATTAATAACAAACATGTAATAAATACTTAATTATAGTTATATTTTATAGGACTTGATCGAGTCGGTACCGTCTATGCGAAAGTTATACATGCATTTATAGGTACATCTTCACTACATTGCACATTATAATCACAAAATAATTTATAAAGCTACCTGGCGTTGGGAGTCTATTTAGCAAAATAACTAATTTGCAAAGTATTCAGTTTAAAAAGAAGTAGTCCTTTAGAGTGACAGAAGTAGACATCAGTCTCCATTTTTATTTTCGTTGTTTTTTCTAGATCTTATGTTTCGCTGTCATTTACTGGAAATCTAAATAAGGTCACAACAATTGAGCCACAAAACTCAATGGTTACAACATACAAATAGTTCACGTTGCGAAACAGACAGTACGCCTGATTGTTTTAAAGTCATGTTAGCGAGTCTTTAAACAGACTCTGTATTATAATGACTTTTCCTAGGAAAAATAAATCACACCAAAATAATATTGGTTTTAACTATACAAAAAATCAAGCCACTTTTTTAACTATATCATGATCTGCCAAAAGGAATGACCCATCCTTCTCCGCATTAGACGATGAAGGCGGTCTTTCGACAGACCATCGCAATATATTAAGGACGAGATTACGTAAAACACGCTCTGTCGCTCGCACAATCAACATTTTTATTTATTTTGGATGACATTCAAAAATGTTTTTTATTACGACATTTAAATTAATGTCTTATACTTAGTAATTTTATGGCATTATTATGATATTATATTATATTATCATTATGATTGTGCGAGCGAGAGAGCGTGTCTTATGTAAACGCGTCCCCAACATTATCTAAATAATATTTATGTGTCCGTTATGAACAATGTTATCTAATAAATACGTATAAGTGGCTTTTAACAATATGCGTTGAAAATATATGTTATATTTCAATGAGATCTTACCTAAAATAAAATTCATTACATAAAATTGTTTTTTTTTTTGTTTTTTTTTTTAGTTGCAACATCGCAATTGGCCTTGTTAATTCAATTATACTTATTACAATATTTATACTACATATAGAATACATAGGCTTGTTGATACAGTGGGTTGTAAACTCAAAAACTAACATATTTACAAGGAGGCGTTGAGTTGAATCTCCCAGCTCGTCTGTTATCCCCTACATTAGTTCATTTTTCAGCTTAGTACATAGAGAATAAATAGATATCACCAGCCTTAGATATCGCTCCCAACAAACAGGTAAACACTACACCTTAGCAATATTACAATACAACTGAAGGGCGAGCATTGCTACACTATTTAAATGGGTATCGTTTTAAAAACATAGTCTTGCAGGAATATTGTACGGAGGGACAAACGTCTAAGAACCTATGACGCACGCTACTCCTTATTACTGCATTTATCGAAGTGATTTTACGCGATCATATTTGTAAGAAGTTTCAAGGCAAGATTTCGACGATTGGAAGTATGTATAGCTTTCAATGATTTGTGATAAATATGTAGATTTTCGCTATATGTCACAGTGGTACATCGAGACGCTAAAGGTTCCGTCCAGGAGCCGTCAATTCCCATTGATCAATAGGCTACAATATATCGAGCGCTATTAATTTTTAAAGTGTTACATCTAAGTAAGAAGACATGATTTTTTTCTACAAAACTTAACTTTATTATTTATTTAGAATATTTAGTAGGTGCAGTACACTTCACAGCCTTTCGAGGTTTCGTTTGTGAAACGTCCATTTGTCAATAGGATTATTCTACCTAGCTATCTCAAATGAGCGCATTAGATTTTTTAGGCATCGTCAGCCCTACTGCGTGCGGGATAGTTTTGAGTTCTCGAAAGTATAACCATAACTTGCAAGTGTCGTCAAAGAATCTAAAATAATTTGTTTGCAACCTTATTATTTTTATTGATGTATCGTGATAATTATAACAGTTTTATTTAATTCAGTTATTTCAAAGAAAAACATTTATTTATGATTATTGATTACTTTGGGTTCATAAAGACCACATACCAAAATGTATGTAACCAATATACCCACTATCTGTAATTGTCAGTTTCCCAAAACGTCCGTTTTGAAACGGAACGTAATCTATTTCAATGCAAATAAAACTTTAAAGATCGTTTTGATTAGGTCCAAGTTGGAGAACGACAACGTTGGCGACGTGAAGAGATTTTCTTCCCCTCTAATATTTTGGCTTCACACATAGTGTATTTAGCCAGTGACATGTATATGTACATATCTAATTATATAAATAATTGAATATTTTGAAAATTCAACAATAACTTGCGTGACGATAAGGAAACGGAATAAACTAACATTCCGATTTCTTGTAATCCACGTCATAATAAATCGATTTAAATGAAAAAAATAATCATACATTATCCATTAAGCACCAAGTAGAACTGTAGACCGTTCGCTGTTTGGCCAGCGGCGGATTGTAAGAATTGCGTATCAATCAATGCGACCTTCCTTTACGACCAGCCTTTCCTACAAGGTATCATATTATCAAAATCTATTTTCCCGCAATATAAGATATAAAATTTCCTAAATCAATTTAACAAAATTTAATTCACTAATTAATTTAATTGTTGCAAGAAAGTTCCTAATATAATTTATTATTCTAGGAACTGTTCCGATTTTTCACGCGTTTGCCAGACTCTCAATTCTATAGCTGGTTCTGCCCGCATTTTGGCCGTCATAACAAAAAAAAACCAAAATTAAATAAATGCAGTCCTTAATTACAATTTGGCATGTTGTCGAAATTGGTATAGATGATTGGGGAAGAAGATGTAACAATCAACTTTCAATTATTAAATAGTAAGATAGTTCTATTATATGTAATATAATCTGATACAAGTATAAACTAATCTTAGGTAATTATGTGATAACTTAGGCCAAATCTAGGAAGTGCCTCCGCAGTTGTAGCCGGCATTTGGAAAGGTTGCCGGAGATGGACGGGTGAAACGCAAAAAAGTATTCCTTGAATCGGATAACTGTAGATTCAGTTTTTTTTTTTATGGTGACCAGGAAGCCGTTATATAAAGTGTGATTTAGCCGACTCAGATAACGGTGAGTGCAGGTTCAAAAAAAAAAAACTCCAATATCCTTTCAATTACAGAAACGAGTCGGGTAACGCACAGTACAGGTTTTTTTTTATAACTACCCGGATACTCGTCCAGTGACAGATTTGAGCCTGGTTAAAGTAGGTTGGTCGTATCTCCGGCAACAGTTTCATTATTTCGTCGTTGTCGGCTACGGCAGCGGAGGCACAGCCCCAAATCTATTATTTAAATAAAGGCATCCACTCGAGGTCAGCTAAGTCAAAGAAAGGGATACATACAACTATACTCATATTACGGATGAGCCATATATAGAGGAAGTTCCTAATATAAAAAACGAAAATTATGAAATATATGAAATGAAAAACCCATGCGTTGCAGTTGGTCATTTAAACAATTTGGCAGTTTCAAGACATTAAACTTCCATCCGTACGTACAGTTTAGTTTCAATACATAACGTTTCAAAAAGGAGACGCGTGACGTTCTAATATTCAGCCACAAAATATGGGCTCTCGTTGTACTCGGGCTGGATTGGCGCACGGCCGCTCACAAACGAGACAGCAATGTTCCGAGCCAAGCGTATGTCGTTAAACTCAGTATTGCCAGACCAGCTCTAAGATTGAGTCACCGTCTTCTGTTTATAAAGTCATAGGTTTTAAAATGTTAATTCATTCGCTGTAGAGTTGCTGTAACATGCATGCGATGCGGCCCATGGCCGTCCTACTCATTTATATTTGAACATTACTAAGGCCTTTATCGCTTTGAGTTGCAGCCTGTTCTATGTAATTGAATTTTGTGTTTGCAACAGATTGACCGGATTACAAGTTAGTTATATTACGAAACCAGTAAAACGTAGATTAAACAAATTTAAAAATATATTATAGAGTTAGCAGTATTATCGATGTCATCTTAATTTCAGGGTGAAAATTCGTATATTTCTGCTGCGTGGTCGTAAGTATTTACAATTAAATAAATATCGAAGTCCATTTCTAATATTTGCTTATATACATTTCCAAAACATATATTATTTCGGACGATTGAACTATGCTTACGAATGTCATAAACAGTGTATGAAATAGTCAAAGTTGTTGATAGATAACCATGAAAGATTAATTATTAAACTGAATTAAATATTAATAATTAATTCACTTAACTGTACATATTTATTATGTCGCGATTTCAAAGCGAATAAATCAGTGAACAACAAGCAAACTAACCAGCAATGTAGGTAAAGCGTACATGCGTGAGCGCGCTGGGACCCTATTCCTGTGCGCTCGAGATTATCGAGATCACTCTCACTCCCATTAAATTCTAAATAAGAGAGAAAGTGATCGAGATAATGTCGAGCGCACAGGAATAGGGTTCCAGGTCGTTCGTTTACCTTGAGCGTCAGCTTTGCATTACATTGCAAGCATGAAAAGAAAATCTCACTAATATTATAAATGTGAAAGTTTGTGTGTAAGTATGTAAGTGTGTTTGTTCCCGTTCAACTCTGTAACGGCTGAACGGACTTTAATGAAATTTGTTATGGAGATACCTTATACGCTGGATTAACACATAGGCAAACGAATCGAAACCGCGGGGCGCAGCTAAAATTAATAATTTATATTATTATTAATTTTATTTATATTATTAATTATAAATTTATTATATTTAAAAAAAACTCTGGATTTCATTATGTTCATACCTAAAGAAATGGTGATCGAAGTTATTATTATTTTTATAATATCTCATGCAAGGAACGATAAAAATCATTCTAATTAAGTAATTATACACTGATATCGCCTGCGTATTTTGACCAGAATATGGACCACAATACAGCATACAGCACAAAATGTCAAACACAAAGATACATAAAAAAAAAACAATCGAATTCACAAATATTATACATAAAATTTATAGACACAATTGGACGATTATTTTTAGTTCGGATAGATTTTAGTCTAAAGTACGATTTAAAAAAATATAATTTTATTATTTAGAAAAACATTGAAAGCGAGTCAAGTTAGCGTCGCGTGGCAGTCAATTTAGGGTTCCGCAGCTATATTTGTAAGAAATACATCATCATCATAGGATGAGTTCTTAGTGGGCAAAGTTGTTTTCCGGAAAATTTTGTTTGACTCCTCATAAGTAATAACTTGGTCGGCTACTATATTAAAAATGATTACAGTCTAGTATGTTCTATTTTTTTAAGTCGATTAAGATTTAAGAAAAAACAAAGATGCCTTTTGGTTAAAATCTTGACCGACACAAAATAAAATAAAAAAAAGAAGTCGGACTTCTACCGCTTGTTTTTGACGTGAATGCTACGACGCAAAGAAACTCCAACTCAATAACGAACAGAGAATATCAGTACTGCGAGAAAGTCAGGACTATCCACCGCATACTCAAACCCCCGTATTAATAATCGTGGAGTGCCCTTGGATTAGTCACCACGTGTTTCGTCCTTTTCGCTCTTTTCGAAATAAGAACTCGATTGAAAAAGACAGAAGACTGAGTAACTGTTCCAGGGTTAATCCGCGTTTATTAATAAGGGGGAAAGAGAATATCATCACTACGTTTAAGAGACGGGAGTTCCGTAAAGAAAAATGAAAAAAGGCAATTGTATGAAACATGTACTAGAACTGAATACCGATAGAGAGAGTCAAGCTATAGATAGAGCAAGACAACGATAGCCGCTATTATTTCTAGTACACGATTCATAAATGTACATATCTTTATTTTTCTAGCCTCTTGTGCCAGACTGCGTATACTCTCGGACAAACAGACGGACATGGAACTACGGACTACGGAATCCTAAAAAAATTGCAACTCGTTGTACCTCGATCGGCAGGATTTCAAGTAACATTATTATACTCGGTGGCCGTAAAATCAAACTCCTAACGTTATTAATAATTCTTTGAATAAATCGAAGAAAGGAACAAATAAAATAACCAGTAGTAGCTAGTTAAAAAGTGCCCTGTTAAGAGGATAGTCCTTCCGCGAGGTTTTGTCGCAATCGATATATCAAATTGTACAGCTGTCGCTGTTTCTCGTGCGTGCAATGGACAGAAAGTGAATTTTCATAACTTTTGATGAAATTAGCGTTTCGGGGGTAGTCTGTTATCAGAATCGTTAACAAAATCTTTTGTATTTGGTGTCAGTGGCTTGGATGAACCATAATCTATGCCGCTTGGTGTTGTTTTTTCAAAAGATATTTATGGTATTCTAATAACAACTACTTTCCTTTTCAAGCATAGTTTTCCACGGTGTAGATAACATATAAAATAATCATCGAAATCGGATAACACGTAGACTCAGACTACACGTTTTTGTATGGACAAGACGACGGTATACTCTATTCTTAAGAAGCCCTGTAAGAAATGCCCTTGAATATTTTTATTTATTTCATTTCTTACAAAAAGTCATGTAAATGTGTCAAGATCTATCGAAAATCCCTCGGCGGTTACACTATTTGAATTCGTTTCAACAAACTCAAAGGTAAATTGAAAAAAAATGTATGACTTGTTCTAGATGACATGACTTTTTAAAGATATCAATATAAGAAAATTAAGTCAATATGTACTACTGTCATATACGTCATATACGTACGGCCTTGGTATAGTTGAAAAAAAACCATAACAAGTTTTGTTCAAGTACACGTACATGTCGATTTTAACAGACAAGATTTATATTTTAATTGTGTTAAAGACTACTAGGTTAGGTACTGCAGAGCGTTTGTAGGATTTGACTTAAAATAATTATTTTAATTAAGCTATACAGCAGTGCAAGTATATGGATTTTTTCGAAAGACAAATTTGACATTTGTCGTAGACAAAATCAGTTTTATCGATTCTAAATGTTATTCGTAGGCTGACAAACATCACCGTTAAGTAGAAATATGTCAAAAATCGTTCTTTTGATATCTGTAACTGTCAAATCTATCAAATTTTAACTCGAGCGGTATTTGGTATCCGATGATATTTGATATTTTTTTATCGTCATACACAGTTTTATCGACTGTAAAATTCAAATTAGTCATTTGCAGTCGTCAAAATAAGTTTTCGTCGATTCTTAATGTCATATATCATTTTACGGCGACAAAAATAAATGTTGTTTATTCAAAATGACATATTTTCCGATCGATTACTACCATACTATCAGCGCTGCTGTTGTGATACATTATAGTGTTGTTAATCTAGACAGCACGTGTTATCAAGGCGTAAAACATTTCGTCTCAGTTGGCAGTCCCTCTCTTACTTAACATCATAAACATCTTTCAGACAGCCAGGGTTGAACCCGTTAAAACTACCTTACAGATACTTGTCATTACACACTACTACTGGGCATCTATAGCATTTACCATTGCTACTAATATAACTACAAATTGCCTCTCACAACGAGCGAAATTTTTATTAAAAGCTCACATAACACTGATAATAAATTTTGCTATGATTTGTACAAAGATCTCACTAGATTCCGCACGTCGCATCGGTCTAAATACACCAATACAAATTTGCTCTCATAGGTTGATTGCTAGGCGCGAGTAGTAACCTTGAGATGGCCAATGAGAACGCTTAGTCGCAGTCCCCGCAACTCGCGCTTTCCTCAAACTTTGGTGACTTTTTGTCGGAACAACGATCTTGTAATGCGGGATCTAGTATGATCTGTGGCTTTATATTTTACTCGGGTGTAGATTAGTCAATAGTGATTTATGAACGGTCAAACCGAACACGTCTATCGAGTCGGTCGGGACTCTGCGTACGATCGGCCAAGAATGTTTCGCGGTCGTAAGAATGCGCACCGCTCGCACCTATAAGTAGCATCTAATTCGACACGTAGGAAAAAAGATTTAATAACTAAGAAAATGCAATACAAGTATTATATTAACATTTTGGCATAACTGGCAGACTCTTCTTGGTCGATCGTATAGTGGTTAACAGACAATAAATCTGTACAGGGCCCATACCGTGAGGTGCTTATTGCGATGATGGTTAGGTTCAGCAGACGACGCTTCGCGACCATACACCTTATCGCGGGGCAATACGGTTCGTGGTCGCGCAGCGTCACCGGCTGAACTTAACAATCATCGCAATAAGCACCTCACGGTCCAGGCCCAGGTTATGGTAAATGCTAGAGATGCAATTTAATTCTACGTCCACGATTCACACAACAACGAGGATGTTAAATATTATCAATTAATACAATAGTTCAATATTCAATCCGCAGATTTCAAATATCTTGAAAATTAGAGCTGTAAAAGGCTAAATTTGCGTGGGCACGGGCAGTCATATTTTACGAAAATATTTATATGTATTAGAATTTTTGATGACAAGAAGTGCTCAACTTATGACATAATTTGATTAGACAGTAATGTACAGTTTTACACAACTAATAAACTAATTCCTCCAACGTTCCTGCGCAGCAGACCATTTTTAGTAGCCCGGAAACTTCGATCTACCAATGGCAAAGTAGAGTACTATACGCGCTAAAATCTTGCGCTGTTATTGGTCGATCGATGTCACGGTAAAATCGCGGCCGGCCGATCGCCCGTCCGACAGTGTACGCATCTGGTAAGTAGGATAGAGCTAACAATGCGTAGCAAACAATACTCTTCCGTTTGCACTTGCGAATAAAGTTCAATATAGATTATTTACACGTTCGGCTACTTAAAACCGGTCTGCGCTTTTTTAAAGCAAACGAAAACTGCCGATCGGAATTATTAGTGTAAAACTGTAACAAAGCTAAAATTATGACATTACTTTTCCTACAGTACTTCACTACACGCACAGAACTAGTACAGTAATCCAAATGTTTCCGTAAAACGATCGTCCGTGCCCAAAGAGCGGCAGACTGGTTGAGCTGTATTTCAAAAATGTAACTTAATATCCAATCCACAGATTGTATATTGAGTTGGTAGATGCATCTTATCTGTTGTACGAGTGTTAATCCGTGTTCTTGAACTCGGTGTCGATGCGACGCTCCAACGCCTGCAGCTCTTCTTCGAGCTCCTGCTGTTGATAGACACATAAAATTTGAGGTATTTCACAAACGCGTCTTGTCAAAACTACTTTACCAAGTAAGAGGGTAATGTTTTTGGGTACCTATAGTACCTCCTGTAGCCTAAGCGGCTTGACCGATTTTGACGAAAGAGGTGTTGTTGGATTCCTCTTTGCGTCCGGAGTGACAAAGGCTACATTTTACTGTCGTGTATTTTTTATCTTTTAACAATATCACTTTTTTAAACAACACCTGCTAAGCTATGTCATGAGCGTTCGGGCGGCATAAAAATGGGTGATCGCTCTACACGAAATAAATTTTTAATGCCTTTTTTAAATGACAAAACAATAAGTATAGACCTTTTGCTTGCAGTAAGCTTCAAAGTCACATAATATTGACTGACCCCTTCGACCAAAGTTTGGTCGAAGAATGATCCTATGGCATGCCACAGTCATAAGATATTGGTCAGCGTTGTGGCATGAATAAGTAGCAGATACTGGCCGGCCCGTGGTATTTCGTAAGACGTAAGGTTTCGGCACGGTGTAAATTGTAAAAAAAAATAACATCCCTATTTAGCATCGTACTGCGATGCAACATTGCTACATATTAAAAATTACACTACAAATACCGTGGTATGCCACAAAGTCGCGAGACACTAGCTCGGTTATTCTGTTTATCCACCCTAGGTTATATACTCGGAAACGCGTGTTCATCTATTCACCCCAGACGGGGTGGATAATCGGAATTCATTTCCGTTTTTCTACCTCAAGTACAGTAAATATATTCATATTCTTTGAAACTATACAACTACTTAATAAACTAACTACTTCTTCTATTACTTTTAATTTTCTAATCTACCTATCTATTTTCTAATATTCTTCTTATATTATTTTCTATTCAGCTTTGACCTCTCAAACAAAAAGTATGTATGTGTTTTATAGGTATGCTAATGTCTACTAAGTATCTTAGGCCAGCTTCTGTAATGTTTCTATAAATGACTGTACACAGCGAGGAAGAAAATCGGAAGAAAAATAATATACGAATTCCGACTATCCATCCCGTCCGGGGTTGATAGATGAACACGCGTTTCCGGTTATCCCCCTGGGGTGGCTGTTTTAGGGTGGAGAATCAGAATAGCCCCACTAACCGGCCCCGTGACACGCCACAAAGTCGAAGGGTACTAGCCGGCCCTATGGTATGCCAAAAAATCGCGAAGTACTAGCCGGCCCTATGGTATGCCACAAAGTCGCGAGGTACTAACCGGCTCTGTGGCATACCACAGAGTCATCATATAGCGGCTATTGTAAATGCAGTGTTACGTACGTCGTCGGCCATGTTGTTGAGATCGGCCGCCGCGAGTCGGTCTGCGCCCAACACGCGCCTGTCCGACCCCATGTTGTATATCTACAAAATAAATAAATTTTGCTACTAAATCTCAAGTCAAAAAAACAATTTAAAAAAACATAATCAAAGTCGCAAGAAAAAACTAATTTAACTAAACTATAATTTAATCAGTACTAACGGGATATTTAAATACAAATATGTATAAACGTCTGTTCAGGGCAAAAACAGACACGTAAAAGAAAATAAGTTTTAGTGGAAAAAATATATTTTACCAGACAAGCTTTTATAAAACCCGTTATTGGTTCTGTAAGCTGATCAAAATGAGTCCAACCTCCATCAATCTACTGTTAGTTACTGAGGAACTCCATTTTCCACTTTCCGACTCCATCATCAGATCAGATCGCTCCCATAATATTTTATTGCCATCGTAAATTGACAGGCATGCAAAATTTCAACTGAATTGAACAAGGGAAACTGGTCTAAAATTCAGTTGCAAGATTTGACCCTAACATACATCCATACAAATATCGCAAGTCCCTCCAATATGGTTGAGGAGAGTGATGGCTGGCACATGCGTCAACTCGTGAACGGGTGCTGCTTGCGGGAGCTGGACTGCTCGGAGTATATACGCAAATCTATAATAGCACTTAGCTCTTTATTAGCATATTCGTTGGTGTATTCCTTTTGTAAAGTCTTTAGTTCTTATATTCCGTTTTAGTTGATAAAATATTTGTAAAACTTGATAAATGGCACGGACCCCGGAGTCCGTGGAGCAAAATTGTAAAATAAAAAAAAATATAAAAATGCAAGTTAAATAAAAGCTCGTAAAAAGGGAGAAACCGATCGCAACTCTTTTTTTCTGTTGGAAACGGCACGTGACATAATTACAATACTAATAATAATTATTAATTTATTATACAAGTGGAGTAATGTCAAAAGGACAAAGCAAACAGAAAAAAACAATACTTGAAATATTTATAATCAAACCGATGAAATATTATTAATATGTAATGTATGTGTATATGTATGTAGGTACTTATATATTAATATCAACATCGAAATTAAGTACCAATTAAAATACTAGTAAGTTTGTTTACCATGATTTGATTGAGTTTTGATCAGTTTGATCGTGAAAAATGGTTAACTATAAAACGAATCGCGGTAAATATCCCGTGAGTACTAAATCAAACGTAGTAAATAAGCGTGATTTTTTAAGTGTTACATTCAATTATGCAAGCCAAAACGCGCAAATGTGTCTGGCAGAAGTTAAAATTGGTGGACATATCGCAAGACGGAAAAATGAGTCGAAAATAAGACTCTTTTTGTCAAATCGGTTAAAAATAAACACTTGCGTCCTCGTCGGTGTTCTGTCGCGGGAGCGCATTCACCATTCCGGCGAACTTGAACATCTGTCCAAAATTATAATACTTCGTATTAGAAAAATGTATTTTCATGATTAAAATCGTGAGAGTAGTTCTTAGCTTTAAATTGAAAATTCTTTTAAGAAATAGTATTAATAACAAATGAATGTATAGAATAATAACCTGTCAAGTGAGCGTCGGACTCGCGAGGGATCCGTACCAGCACACGATATCTTTGTTGTGTATAAATTTACCAAAAAAAAAATGTTTTCCGCCAGTCCGGGATCCTCAGCGCAAGCTCGACTTACACATGGGTTTATTTATTTTTTACCATCTAATTTAGACGTTACACTATAATCACACCAAATTTGGCGCTTGTATGTATAGACGACGTTGGCTTAGTACACAGATCACACTAGATACCGCATTACGAGATTCGTTTTTCCTACAAAAAGTCACCAAAGTATGAGGAAGGTGCGGGTCGCGGGGAGTGCGACCAAGCGTTCTCATTGGCTATTTTAAGGTTACGCCTTCTCGCGCCTAACAATCAACCAATCAGACTAATTTCTTACAGGTGTATTTAGACTGATGAGTGGTGCGCTTCGAGCGTCCTGAATGCAGAATCTAGGATGTGATCTGTGGCTTAGTATTAGGGTCCCATATTTCACCACGATATGCATTACTTCCTTGCTAAATTTCACCAAAATCTGTGTATACGGCAAGACTAGTGAAATGGTAACAAGCTGACAGGCGACACTTAATGTCGGTTTCCAATGACGCAGAGTCGAAACGATCGAAATCGACAATCCAACATGTTGTAAAGCATATTGATATCTATTTCCATAACGTAAGGCTTTAATTTAAAAAAATACAAACATACAGGCGCACGCATTCGCGCGAGCTAAAGCGCACTGACGGTTTTTAAACAGGTCACTCCTGAACGGCTTCAGAACGACACAGGGGCGGTAGTCTCGTCTTTTTGCTACAGCACTTTGCGACCGAATTCGGTCGCTATGACGCAAATATTCGACAGTAGCGATATTTGGTAGTCTCGACTGCAGCGTCAAAATAACTCCATGGAATTAGCAGGAACCGTATTCTTTATGGCATAATCAAATGAACAATACCAGAAAGCAGTGAGTTAACTTGAGAGGCTATTTCGAGAGAACGATATTTCGCGCGCAGATAAAAAGAGAATGGCTTCAGCGCGCGCTAGCAAAAATCAGATAATTGCTAATTATATACATCTAAACCAGGAAATCAATCAAAATCCCGTTCCTAGATGAGATCCTAGATATTATTATTAGCTCAGTATTAGTGTAATAATCATTTGAACATACACTACGGCCTCCAGCTAAAGATTCCTATTTCTACCCACGTAAATCTTTCCTATTGTAAGTCTTTTACTGTGCAAGCTGTCCTGCTCTGGAACGAGCTCCCTGTGTGTATCAGGCAGGCTAAATCTCTTTCTATATTTAAAAACCTCGTTTATAAGCATTATCTTTCTGTGTACATTACATTATCTTTCTTTGGTACGTATGTATAATTAGGTATGTATTATTCGTTTTGAAGTATATATTTTACATATATATAGTTTGTATTTATCGTATGTATTTTATGTAGGTAGTAGGTTTATGTATGTATTTTCATATATATTTTTTTTATGTATCTACACCACCGACCGTAGTTTATAAGTCATAATTCTGGCCATCCAAAGGTTGTCTGGAAGAGATCGCTTTAGGCGATAAGGCCGCCCATTATACTACCGTTTTTTAAATATTATTGTTTTTTTAAGTTTGTCTGTTTTGGTGTATAATAAAGTTATATTGTATTGTATTGTATTGTACGGGTTCCGAGCGCCAGAGCAAATCGAGGTCTTCAAAATGTTTTTTGTCTATAGAGAAAATGTCATGCAATTAACGAAGATACAGAATAACGGCCCAGGGGCCTCAACAAAAACGCGCGAATTCTCACACATTCATGCGACAAGTGAAAAAACTGACGCTTCGATTCGTTTCGACTCTGGTTCAGCGGAAGCCGAACGAACAGAGAGTTACGTTCGCATCTGTAATACGAGTGTGATCAACTTACAATATTGTTGATGGGAGGCCAGAGCGTGCCCGGATGTCGTTCTAAGGGCGGCGGTTGAGGCGGAAACGTGTTCATCCTGTACATAGGCATCATGTCCTGCCGCGTGTCACCAGGATCTATGAGATAAGATCGATTTATTTCTCAAAAAGAAAGAACTTATAGATGAAAATCCCAAAAGCAAGTAGTTCTGCAAATATCTAGATCTCTAGACTAGAGCTCGCGAGTTCAATTTTTTTTGTTTAATCTCAATTCTACATTTTCATAGATTTCTTTGTCGTTTTTTGATTAGGGGGTATTTCCTCTAAAAAGGGGGGAAGTTTGCTATGGCGGTAGTGGTAGAGCTCTTCTGGAGAGTCCACCTGGGGAAGTACCACACCTTTGCCAGTTATTCAACCGTCAAGCAATAATGTGCAAATATTACTGTGTTCCAGATTGAAGGGCAATGTTTCCAGCGTAATTACTGGGCACAGAGATTTAACATCTAATATCTCAGGGTGACAAGCGCAGTGCATTGCCGCGCATGGTTTTAAACTGTTGAGGTTCAAAATTCTAGGTGGCACTGAACTGTTATGAGCAAACGTGAAGCTTAACATCAGGTGAGCGACTTGCTCGTCTCGTCACCAAGATAAATAAAAAAAAAAAAAAACGGGCCGATTTTGATAAGTTCGATGTCCTGAACGGAGAACCCACGACCTTATATCTTGAAAAGCTCTTGACCAATTTTGCTCATATTAAAATTCTTGTTTAGAATTGAGTACCGAATATTTTTGCCAAATATTATCAAATAGTATAGAAAATATATTTTTAGTACTTACGATCGTCAAATGCGTAAGGGGCGATATCTGCCTCTTTGTTGACGTAATTGACAACAATGCCGGGCGGTAACGGGTCAACCGCAGAATTGAACCTGCAATGTACAATTATCGTTGGTCATTAAACTACATTAAATGGTTATACGCTGTTCTCTCGCACTCGTTGTTAATCTGTCCGCTCCATCCTGCTCTCACCTCCACACCAATTTAATAAGATGGCTCTCATCTCTGCTACCAGTCTGACCAAAAGAAAAAAATGGTAGCAGAAATTTCACCTTTTTAGTACGTCCCTGTTTTAAAAGCCTGAAACGGGTATACAATTGTTTCAATTGATTAAACTACATCCATGCAAAAGCTCAGGTCGATCCGTTGCTCTGTTGCTGTGTGAAAGAGGAACAATCGAACACTTTCGCATTTATAATATTAGTGGGTTTAGAATACGTTATAGTTATAGGTATACGTGAAGAATTCATGTCGCGTCATTTTATTATTTTCCAAATCTTGTGTTATTTCGAGTGTTAATGTGTAAAAACGGTGAAATTTTACCCGTTAAGTGTTTGTGAACATCCACGAGTGTTGGTGAATGGTATAATGTCGTGAAACGTGAATTTTCGTGTTGTTTCCAAAACTCCATAGAAGGCTCTAGTAAAGTTTTCACCACTTTACTGAGGCATGACTCGGACTTGACCGTGACTTGCTTTGCTCGCCTTTGGCTATGACTATGATTTAAAGTAAAGTAAAGTTTATTTGCCATAGAAACGTTACATTATTTGGATACAGAGTTTGTGTGCATAAAAATGCCTATCGATAGTTATAGTAGATTACATAATCCAGGGCTATCCTGCGGCCCCACACTAGGCTCAAGGCCCGTATTGTGGGAAACTCTATTAGCGAAAACATAGTTAAAGAGTTAAAGGTACCCCTATGTGATATCCCAGCGACAACAAAAAGGGATAAAAATAATAATAATAATGTAAGTAAATTAAAAAAATATTAATAAATGTAAATATAATAAATATAAATGTATATAAATAAATAAAAATGTGTGGGTGGGTGTGTGTGTGTCATCACTGCGATACTCGGGTCCTCAAAAGAGTCAGGGTTCGCAGCGATGATGGGTGTTTGTATTAGGGAGTTGATCATGTTTGAGTATATGACTGTGTGAAAGAATGTTCACCAACTCTTACGCTCTCGGTGTAATTGTAAGACAGGGTAAGTAAACAACTTAGAATAAATTGTTTAAATTTATGTGTTCTTTCGTTTATTAAACTAGGGAACAATTTGAGAACCTTGTTATAAATCTGTGGGAGGAGAGAGCGCGGATGCCGGTTTGCGAAAGCCGAGTTCACTCTACCTAAAGGTAAAGTACCTTAGGTAAGACTCTTTTATTCAGCTGTTCATGGAAACGACTAGATTCTTTCGTAGATTTATGCATCGAAACTACCGCTTTTAAGAGGAACAGTTGCCGCACCGTCAGCACTTTGGCTTCTTTGTACAAGGTATCTGTCGGGTGTCTGGAAGGTTTGTGCAACATAACCTTGAGGACAGCTCTCTGCGACCTTTCAAGACCCATCATAACGGATTTTTCAGCCCGTCCCCAGGCCAGGTTGCAGTATGATAGTATTGATTGGCAGAGTGACATATAAGCCATGGTAAGGGTTTTAGCATCGCACGAGTCACGTAAACTTCTCATTACGTAAATTCGTTTTCGAACACGACCTGATAAATTTGAAATGTGATGTCTGAAGGTAAGTGATTCATCCAAATCTACACCTAGATAACGAAACTTTTCTGCACGTCCAATCAGGTCACTGCTGCTGCAAGTTGAGGAAGCGGATTCAACAACAAAAAGAGGATTTGGGTGGATTTTCATTTTTAGATTAACCTTTGGCATCGATTTCTGGGTATTGTAAAATGTCATAAACTTCGTTTTTTTGGTGTTAAGCGTTAATAGATTTTTGTTCAACCAAGTCGCGACCTGATTAATACCGTACTCTGCCGATTTCATCACTTTATCCCATGAAATGTCTTTTATTTATTTATTATTTTTATATTTATTTTATTTATTTGATAACATATAACAAAACTTGAAAATATATATGTATACTTGACACTGGCAAATGCAAAAGACGTGAGACGCCACAATCCTCTTAGGAGAGAAAAAAAAGGCGGGATTTCGACCGTTGCGTGGTGGTCGATCGTCCTAATTGCGGAATAGGATGATCTGTAGTTTTGGGGAAACTAGCAGGATGCAGTTAGTAACACATACGTGCTCGTGTTGGGCGCGTCGTACTGGTGCGTGAAGCGCGAGAAGTACCGCTCCTGCGGCGGTGCGCTGGCGGCCGCCGCGCCGTTCTGGTTTATCTTGAGCCCTGGCGGCGGTCCCGCGACCTGGGTGTGCATCGCAGGCGCGGGGAAGCTTCTGGAATTAGTTCAAAGCTGTGAGGTACTGGCTGCGTCAATACTCATACGTTTAATATTTCATTATACTAGCTGTTACTCGGGACTTCGATCGGGTGGACCTACAAAAAAAAGTATATATATATATATATACACACACAAATGTAATGTATAAGTTGTTACTATCTTAAGTTCATTTTATAAAGGTATCTATTTAATGATTGTCCTTATTTTATATAAGTTACATTAGTGAAATGTAAATCCATTATTGGCTGTCAGTCTCGCTTTAAGTTTAATGTATTTGTTTTGAGAGCTGAGTTTTGATTTTGTAAAATAAAGTAACCTAAATCCGTCTACAGTCTTTTTGCTATATCTATGCAAAAACTCAGGTCGATCAGTTAAGCCTTTTCGCCGTGATAACGCAACAAACACCCAGACAAAAAGACAGAGAGACAGAGTTACATTCGCATTTATAATATTAGTCAGAATAAGCCGCTGTGCAGGAAGACTTGCTCCATCGTTGGCCACGCGATCGTTTCCCATCAGGCGAATTGGTCTAACTAACATCTATTTAAACTGACTCGAAAATGTGAATCAAGCTATGTATACAACAGGAGCGGAAGGTACTCACTGCGGTTGAATATTATCTGCGGCGCGCGCGTTATCAAACTCTTGGTTCGGGATCAGTTCAGGGGGCGGCAAAACCGCGGGCGCCGGCATCGGAGGCAACGCTGGTACATGGACATTCATAAACTGTTAAGATTAGAGTATACCACCGACTTGTACATACGAAAAGCACCAACTATTTCCCACCCCTAAACGTTAACCGATTTACCCCCGAATACTGAAACTTTTGTTGACTTTGACGACAAATTAAGTCTATTGCTACCTTTGTCATTTGCTAAGTGCCAGACAAAGGCAGTTTAAGAATTAATCTGTTGTCAAAGTTAACAAACGTTTCGGTATTCGGGGGTTAGATGATTTTTTTAACCGGCTTCCTTAAAAAAGGAGGAAGATCTCTATTCGACCGCTTTTTTAAAATACATTATGTTCACCGTGAAAAACTATGCTTGTAGGTTTGATTTGTTTGAATTATCCCGATATCTTCGTAGCTATAGGCAACAGAAATGACGATTTTTTTTTGCGTTGAAATTATGACGAAGTAAAGTAGTTTTTATTTTGATACCAAAAATATTTTTGTCTAACCACAATATTTATCAAAGTAGATTATTATTTATTCAAGCCATTGACACCAAAAACAAATAAAATTAATACGTTTTTTTTTAAATAAAGATCTAATATATAAAAGAATTTGAAATTCATAAATAAAAATGATTCATTTCACACGAGACTTAAACCTATAGATTTGTGTAGAACGGAACATTACTCACGAGGCATGTTATAGCTGTCCGGCATGGGATGGTGCTGCGGTATCGGAAACCGCGTGAAGATAGCAGGCTGGGGGAGAACCGCGGGGGGCGGCATCTGCGGCTGGAGGGGCGGCATTCCTGCCACCATGTAGTTGTAGTTGCCGTTTAGCACCACCGCGGCCGCGTTCGGTATTGAACGGAACCTGTTAGTTACAATTTGTGTAATTTTCATGGAAAATTCGCTTGTTCCGGCACGCAATATAATACAGGAATAGAATTTTTAATCGCTCGTATGATATATCGCACGAAAATATCATGGAAATGTCTCGACTTTCAAACGAACTCCCAAACAAAAGTCGCATTTTTGAAATAATCTTATCACTCGCTTGCAACGAGTGGTTTGAACCATTCGCATTTGCTTTCTATAAATAGAAAATCTTTCACTTCGCATGATATTAACGTACGAAATCATACGAGCGATTAAGAAATGGAACCCCTTTACTTATACCTAGGCAACATTGCGAGACGTTGTGGTATGCTACATTAAATACACTACAGCTATTGCATGCCATAGCATTGAACTGTTATGGGCAAGCTTGTCTCTTACTATCGAGAGAGCGACTTGCTTGTCTCGTCACACAATTTCATAAAAAAAGTCATAAATGATCATTTAGCAAACAGTTTCAAAAAATAATTACAAAAAAATTGCTATGTGCGTACATATGTTATTCGCAACAATCACGCTCAGCAGCTAGGAAGGATTGTATTTTCAATAGATTTAAGAATGTAATATGTGAATTGTCCTTCCCTTGTTGAGGGCTCAATCCCACACCCCTTGATATGCCTCGTCAAGACATCATTATTTACATCAGCCTTTTAACATCTCGCTGCTAGGATATCGGCCTACCCTCGAAGGCTATATCCATCACATGATTAGGCCATATCCATTACGCTGGCCCAGTGCGGGTTGGCTGATTCACATACACCACCGAAATTCGTTTCCGGAAATATGCAGGATATATATATTTCCTCAGGATGTTTCTTTCACCGAAAAGCCAGTGGTATATCCATACGTAAATTCCAAACAACTCATTGGTACGGGCCCGCCCAGGTTCGAACCCGCGACCTCACGACTTCACATTCAGACTTCCAAACGTCATTTTAAACAAATAATATTATACAAAGAAAAAATACCCAACTGCAAAATGTAGTTACGTCACTCCGGACGTAAAGAGGAATCCAATGATACCTCACTTTTCAAAATCGATCGCGCCGTTTAGGCTATAGGAGGTTATATAACAACACACAAACATACTTAGATACAACCCAAAAACATTATCCTTCTTTTTAGGCAGTCGTGTAATAGTACAGATCAAAAACAAGCCGGCTTCTAACGTAGCGTCGAACTATAAACGGCGTCCTCACATGTAGCTATTTTTCACGAGCGCTTACTGCTAAGATTGGATAAAACAAACGAGCTAGCACGTACGGCTTCGCTCGCATAGGCTACAGTCAATTCAACACCTTATTTCTCCTACTTAGGGGTCGATTTTTAAAAAATCCTGACACATGCCTTTCCTTATTTTTTAAGCTCAGGATACCTACTGAATTTCATTGGCTTAGCATGAAAAAATATTTTATTTACAAACAAACTTTGGGGTCCATTTTACCCCCTTAAATCTGGTCTTATTGTTCATCTAGAGCTAGACCATTTGAAGACTATTGGGTTCAAATTTCAAGTCTCTAACATAAGTGGTTTGGTCTGTGCGTAGAATGATACCTAGAAAAGGGCTTGTTCTTTTTTATATATATAGATTTGTGAGAACGTCATCATCATCGTCATCAGCCTTGAGACGTCCACTGCTGAACATCGGCCTCCCCCTCACAAGTACCAGGCACCACACAAGCACCACAACTTTGGCAGAAGAACAAAGTAACCCAATTATTTGAAACAGTCGCTATGGCCGAAAACGGCCTGGAATGCATCATAGTTATCATCATCATCATGTAAATATAAAGAAAGAAAAAAAAAAGCTCAGCTTATAGTTTCAAACTTTGTTCGCGTAAATCCTGTTAAGAAGCTAACCTGAAAATGAAGTTTTATTTACTCCGTGCGTTTTTCTCGTGTTGAGAATATAAGTCTTAGGTTCAACTTTTCCCAGCTAAAAAAAAAACTTCCTCGCTGAACCCTTATTGTACACTAAGCAGCGCCCCGTTTCACCCGTTGTCCTATGACAATTCTATGTACTATACTTCCGGGACGAAGTGTCAATCCAGGGTATAAGCTACCTCCATACCAAATTTAATTGAAATCCGTTCAGCCGTTACAGAGTTGAACGGGAACAACACACACTCACACACATAAACGCAAACATACTTACATAGTTACACAATACACACAAACTTTCGTATTTATAACACTAATGTGATTAGTGTGATTGAAGTGATTATATTACTCTAATAGTGAGGTAATCTAAATTTTTAGGATAGCATAGCATACAATTTGGTATTTACATGGTGTAAGTTACCTATTACAAAACTTGACTTTTTGTGTTCACAATAAAAAAAAATATATTGTTGTTCGATCGCCGCTAAGCTGTTTATTAACTGACCTCTCGAGTTCTTCTTCAGTGTGTGCGAAAGTGCAGGAGGTGCCGCGCGGGCAGAAGGACCTTTGCGCCGCGTCACGACACATCGACACCTTGTACCGGCCGTGCGTAGGAGTGGACCCTCCTGTCCCCGGCGTTGCTTGCTCTACACACCCAAAATATTCAAGATGTTATAGACCAGCGCCTAATTTTCTAATGTAAGCGCCTAATGTTTTTTTATCGAAAAAAAATGGATTTAATGCCGGCCATAGTCTTCTGTGAAGACAGAAATGAAACTGTGGCCATCAAATTATGATACAATGAGACAGATAACCTGAAAAATGAAACCTATCTGACATAGGCGCGCTATTGAACGGTTTAATATGTTGGCATTAACGTACTAGCAATTTAAAACGATCGATACCAGTGTTTATGGTTTCTGCACTGTGAGCGCATTTTAATCGTACACTTATTTGCTCCTGTCAGACACATGACGTCATGAGTGACGTCATTTGAGCAAGCTCACTGTGCTGACAAAAATGAGGTAGTGCACAGAGTACGCTAACGTCAAATTCAATCAATATCATCAATATTTGTGAAATATTTTACTTCACTGCTTCACAAATGTACTTTTAATTAATTTGAATAGTTTTATTGTTATAGTTTAATTTGAAGGGAAGGCCTAAGCCCCAAGATACGGGTACTTAATTGAACCCAGTTTGGGGTACAGTGCTGCTACATTATTGATCTGTACTTAGATGAAATAAATAATTTGAATAATTTGAATTTGACTTTACAAAATTTGACACGACATTACGCGTGGATGTAAGATCTAGAGGGAAAAAAATTATACTAACTGTTGTTGTCGACATTGATCTGCAGATGCTTCGCGTTGTGGTTGACGTCGCGCGCGTTCGCCTGCTGCTGTAGATAGTGTATGAGTCGTGCTACCACCTCGTTCAGAGACGACATTATCTCAGCCAGTTGATCCCATGGCGGGCATTTGGCATCTGAAACCACGTAACGCATTATAAATGCTTAATTAAAAATGCGAAAGTTTGTGTGTAAGTATGTAAGTGTGTTTGTTCCCGTTCACCTCTGGAACGGCTAACGGATTTGAATGAAATTTAGTATGGGGGTAGCTTTTTCCTTGGATAAACACATAGGCTACTTTTCATCCCGAAAAAAAAAAACGGATTCTGTGGAATAGCGGCTGAAACCGTGGAGCGCAGCTAGTAATATTATAAATGCGAAATTTTGTGTGTGTTTATTTTGTTCCCAGTCAACTCCGTAACGGCTGAATGGATTTGGATGAAATTCGGTATGGTGGTAGCTTATACCTTGGATTAACACTTAGCTTAAAAAACAAAATATTAAAAAAAAGCCATCTACCCTATCTCTATCTCATTCCTCTACTAAAATTGGACAGTTTTTCCCATTCTTGAGTTTTTTGTTATCGGATTAGTATTATTTTATTTATGTTGACGTCACTCAGGCACCATCTACACGAATCTATCGACACCTCATTTGTGAAATCGGTTGAAACGTTGAGGGTGTAACATTATAGGCGGTAACATAAATATCCATACAAACGTTATTTCAATTATTCCGATTATAATTTCGGTCACATTGGGTGATGTTTTTCAAGGAATGCTAAAGGCGTGTTGCGCGCGCGACCCCATCTTGCCTCGCACGCCTATCGTGCAAAAAAAGACGACGTCGAGATCTATAGCGTTCCTTAAAAAAATAACCGAAATTGACCAGAACTAGCCGGAATAACAAGCAGCGTATCAGCCTTATGAGCACGAGGTCCTGGGTTCGATTTCCGGCCGGGTAGATGTTTTGGTGATTCATTTCAATATCTGCTCTAGGCCTGGATGTTGTGTATGTGTATTTGTGTGTGTAGAGAATCCTAGTAGGGAAGCTGATGACTGTGAAACGTTATTGAACTGACCTGGTGCGGGTTCGATACTCGCGAGCCGATCGAGATGCAGACTTAGTATGACCAGCTGTGCCGGGTCGCCCGACCGCTGGAGAGCGATGAACAACTCTTGCACGGACTGACCAAACGAAGCCGGCGTCTGCAGCTTGTCTGTAATAAGTTTTTGTTGAAAAATATATTTGTCCAGACAAGCTTTTATAAAATCCGTTTTTGCTACTGTAAGCTGATCAAAATGAGTCCAACTCCATCTGGGACATCTGGGACATTATTATTGCACACACGGTCCATCATCCATCATCCATCATCATCCATCATCCATCAATCTACTGATAGTTACTGAGGAGTTCTATTTTACACTTTCCGTCTCCATCATCATCAATCAGATCAGCTCGCTCTCATAATATTTTATTGTCAGCGGAACTAGACAGACATCCAAAATTTCAACTCAATGGAACAAAGGGGAACTGGTCTAAAATTCAGTTGCAAGATTTGACCCGAACATAAATACATACACACATTGCGAGTTAAATAAAGGCTAGTAAAATGCGTAGAAATCATATGTCAAACGAAGTAGACGTCACATAAATATAAGATGTCAATGGTAACGAATACTTCCGATCGGCAGTTTTCCTTTGCGTAGAAAAGCGTAGCCTGTTCCCGAAAGTAGCCGAACGTGTAAATGATTATATACAAATATTGAACTTTATTTGCAAGGATAAATAGCAGAGTATTGCTTGCTATACATTCTAAGCTCTGTCCCGCTTGCACGATACCTACAAGATGGCGCACGGGCGACCGGCCAGCCGCGATTTTGTCGTGAAACAATCGACCAATAACAGCACAAGATTTTAGCGCGCGTCGACCGACCGCGGTTTTACCGCGAATCAATCGACCAATACCAGCACAAGATTTTAGCGCGCGTCGACCGACCGCGAAACAATCGGCCAATAACAGCACAAGATTTTGGCGTGCGTCGACCGATCGCGATTTTACCGCGAAACAATCGACCAATACCAGCACAAGATTTTAGCGCGCGTCGGCCGGCCAAGATAACACAATGCAAAATTTAATTCCACGCGCGAACAAAGTTTTACTAACCTATGATGCTCTGCATGTGCGACTTATGAACGGTATCCCCATACAGCAGCGAGCTCCATTGATCGGGCGCTATCCTCAGTCCCGCCTCCGTTGCTATTTGAACTATCTGCGCGTCGTGCTCTCGACGCAACGACTCGTATGAACGGAACTCCTCCTTTAGCTGCATCAGCGACGAGTCGCTCTCTCTCTTTGATACCTGTTTAGAACGAGATAGACGATGATTAAAAGTAAATCAATTATGACGACACGCTGAGTATAACATCATCCTTAGGCCTTTTGCACACTGTGTATGTAACCAGCGCAACTTAGGAGCGGGCTAACCCTGGTACTCGGTACTCTAGTCTCCAACATCTCAGATAATAGAATAGCACTGCGTTGCACCAACCAACAACCCCCCCCCCCCCACCTCCCCATCACTTGTCATGGTTATCAGCCTAGTATATTTATGTTGGCGCCGAGATACCCGATACGACGATATAAGCACTACTTCCGTAACTCACAAAACCTCCGTGCAAACATTTCCAAAGAACATCAATTTTCTTAATTTCATTTCTGGCATGAAACCCCTTGCGAAACCGACTAGACGTTCAGCGAATTCACGTAACAAAAAAAAAAAGTTATGTCTCACCTTAAAACACGACGCTCTATAGAGTAGTTGAACGACATGGCCTATACTCGTTTTGGAAGCCTGAGGGAAGTGGGGTTCTAATCTTTGGACGACGAACATTACCAAAACCTGAAAAGGAAAACGTATATATTAGAAAATATTAGCTTACACCAAGCTTATTAGAGAAACTAGACCAGAATACAACATAAACTTATTTTCATAGTCGTGAAAATAAGTTTACCGATTAAAGAAGTAATTTGCGAAAATTGTCATTTTCAGGGTTATTTTTAATTCACCAAAAATCTCTCGGCAGCAACCCTATTAACGGTTAAACGGTTAACGGTGTAACGGTTGAACGGATTTGAATTAAATTTGGTATAGAGGTAGCTTACACCCTGTGTTAACACATAGGCTATTTTTTTTTGCCGTAAAAATATTCAGTTTCTGTAGAATAGAGGATTAAACCGCGGGGCGCAGCTAGTAAGTACATATAACTCGCTGTTTGGTAATCTATTTAAAGCGAAACATGTAATTTATTGAAAAACGAGATATAATCTCGCGGCGTCGCTATTTTGCTACGCTTACTTTTCTAGACAGCGCTGAGCCATCTTCTAACGCCAAGAGGACCAGCTTGAGGACTTCTTCCTGCATCGCCGGGCCGAGGAACTGACATCCGCGGGCGCGCACCGCCGCCCACAGGTTCGCACTTAGCTGCTGAGGGTTCTACAACAAACGAGCCAATCAAAACAAAGTTTTTGTTTTTTAATTTCTGTATAATTGTCACACTTCACACTATCACACTAATAATATAAATGCGAAAGTTTGTGCGTATGTGTGTAAGTATGTAAGTGCGTTTGTTTCCGTTCAACTCTGTAACGGCTGAATGGATTTGGATGAAATTTGGTATGAAGGTAAAATGTAGAATAGCGGGTGAACCGCAGGACGCAGCTCGTCTGTAATAATACTAAAAGACAAAAAGTATTCATCACCAAGTCAACAAAATGATAGTGACCACATTTCATTTTTTTTTTTTATTCGTTTAAAGTAAACATAACAAACGGTAATCGCGAACGCGCTGGTTGATTTGTTTTGTTTAATTTGTCTGAATTTGTTTGTAATATCTATTCGAAATGTCGCAAAATAATATTAAGATTTGAGAATCTATTGCCCGAGAAATGCAGGAAAGAATTTGTCTTTTATTTTCCTCACAACAATAATATAAAGCATTATGTATAAGTTGCAAGAAAGTGCGATTCCCAACTCATGTAATTTAAGGCCCTCGGCTGCGCCTTGAGTCTCAAACTACACCCTTTTTGGTAACGGTCACTTTCACCCCTCGTTGAACAACGTAGTCTAGCATGACAATTTAAGATATTTTCTCTATTTATGGACAGCTTTTTTACGAAGCAATAAAAAAATCAGTCATCATGCTTATTGGATCCAATTCACCAAATCAATCATTCATTCAATTTTGTGGTAGCTCTAAAATTGTTGCCATCTTTTTCTAACATAATTGAAATAAAAAGTGACGCAGATATTTGAAGTCCTTTCAGTTAGTAGATTAGTTTACTAAAATAAATAACTCGGCTCTGTGACCTGTCGTTGCATATCGATAAATGCACAAACAAGACACGATAAAATCAACGTAGTTGTTGTACACTAACAGTGATTAAGATATAAATAATGTTGGTTACCCACATTATTTAACACAATAATCCGCTTTCTAATGATACAGTTCAGTTTGCTTTTGACTCAAGTAGCGTTCATTTTAATAGATAGGAAGGAAATTAATTAATTTCGGCGAATAAATGGCGTCGTAAGTGGAAAATGTCGTGTTTACCGGGCCGTTTGACCTGGAAAAGGCGAACGGTGCGATTACAAAAAAACGTATGTTGTCTGCTATCAACTGCGCCGTCGCCGCAAATTATCGCTGTTTTGGATAAATTCTACGAAACGGAAGTTAAGACGACTTTGCTATCGCAAAAGTTTCGTCCATATTCTCCCCCGGTGGTTGCCGAGTCTAAAGCAACTCACTCCCTCACCACACAATCATAGAGATTGACAGGACTCGGACAATTCAAAAATTCCCAGGTAGAAAAACTATCCAGTACCGAGTTGATACCTGCTGCTATAACCCGCTATAACCTGCTATAACCCGGATCCAGATTACAAAGCCCGATGTCGATCTAAATACTTTTCTGCTTCATACAAATGGTTTGAATGACGCATGTAACTTGTGTGATAATTCAGATCCCGATAATCTTTCGTAGATGAACATCGGGTATAACTCTACCCATGTCGAGATATAATTATATACTAACTTGGTGTTGCAGTATGAGCTCAGTGACGGTCCTCTCGCCTAAGGACCTCGCCGCTCGCGCCGCCCTCCCCCGCCCCTCTTCGTCCGTCATCGCGCATTGGATCACCGTTATCAACTTGCGTTGCATTGGCCTCGACAGACGGTTGCTAGCTATGCCATTCGTCGCTGAAAAAAGCTTTGAATTAGTTTCAGCATTGAGAAATTATACTAAGAGTGCTAATGTCCTTAGAAAGATGCGTAACTCGATTGTAGAACCATAAATGAAATTATGTAGTACTAATAAGGAAGTAAGATGTCGCTGCTTTAATCTGCGACATGATCGACACAATTTCTAGTTGACTTGAAATTTGGAAAGGTATGGAGAAAAACGGGACTTGTTATGAATATTTTTGCATTAATAATAACAGTAAAACTATTAAAACCTAATATTTAAACCTTAAATAGAAGACATAAACTAATTGTTTATGTTCCTATGTTAACCATATTTTCATCGGCTATTATAGCGGTTTGGTTTAAACAGATTTTTCGGAGGTATACTTTTTTGTATGAGATTGTTATTCTTCTCGTGTAGATTTTCTTTGGTTTAAGAGTAAAGTGCTCAACGTAGTTTAGGATAAACCACAGATCACACCCTAGATTCTGCATTCAGGACGCTCGAAGCGCACCACCGATCAGTCTAAATTCACTTAGTAGAAATTACTATAATTGGTTGATTGTTAGGCGCGAGTAGGCGTAACCTTGTGATTGCTAATGAGAACGCTTGGTCGCACTCCCGCGCCTTCCTCAAACTTTGGTGACTTTTTGTAGAAACTACAAATCTCGTAATGCGTTATCTAGTGTGATCTGTGATTATCTAGTATGATAAACAAACTGATGTATAGCCACGGAAGGTCGTTACAGCGATAGCGCGATGATATTTAAAAAAACTGCGACTATACCTGGACGAGATTGGCACAAAACAGGGAAGATTGCCGACGATGATACAGCTGCTATATGATGTGATAATGGGCTGGCCATAGCATAGAATAACTGGTAAACGTTGGGGTAGAAGGGCACTAGAGTGATGACCGTTATCAGGAAACATAGAGTGGGACACATTAAATCGCTCAGTTATTACGGAGTCGAGTGGGAAAACATACATACTTACTCACTAAATCGCATTTATAACATTGGTTGTGCAACTGGCACCAGTTTCCCACAAAACTGTAGATATGCAGGGCGAGGGTATGGTTACCGGAGTCTGTGTTCCTCGAAAAGTACGATATGGGTCAAACACAAACCTATTTTTTATAATAATAAAAAATAATGATGGCAAAATTCATACCAGTTCCACAGAACTTGAGATAGACGGCGAGGTTTTCGAGGCATCTTATGATGATGTCATACGAGTGGCGCTCTTGCTCCGATAGCGCTTGGATACATGGCGGGTGGAAGGGCTGCGCGGGCGGCACGTACCCCGCCAGCTGGAGTATCGCCGTGTTCGTCACCAGGTCTTCTAAATCCAGCTGGATTGTCGCCTGTTTCGGACAACATTTAACTTCAGGTATTAAGTGCCAGCTCGCCTGATTCCGCTATCTCGTTAGCACTTGTTTTTTTAACTCTGTAATTTTTATACATAAAATTACAGAGATAAAAAAAACATATCACGGAATATCTTAAGAATACCATTGCCAATATCTTAAAGGCGAAGGAGAAGGAAAAGAACTCGAAAATGTTGTTTTTTTTTTCGTTCTTCTTATGACCAGACAAACATTTTTTGGAAAATAAAATGCCACATTTCTTTCCTAAGGTTGTAACCCATGGACTAAAGAGTAATGTCTTTAGTCCATAGTCCATAATCATAGTAAGCCAAGCAGCAAGCATCAGCAGTACCGCGAAGCATTACTGTGTTCCGGATTGAAGGGCAATGTTTCCAGCGTAATTACTGGGCATACAGAGATTTAACATCTAACATCTCAGGGTGACAAGCGCAGTGCATTGCCGACCATAGTTTTGAACTGTTGAAGTTCAAAATTCTGGGTGGCACTGAACTGTTATGGGCAAGCGTGACACTTAACATTAGGTAAGCGTCTTGCTCGTCTCGTCACCGATTACAATAAAAATAAATGATGTTTATATAATTTTAAACCGACTATAACAATATACTCTGTAAAAACACACTATCGAGATGTTCTTGGCGCGACCCGTGAAATACTTATCATTGTGGAGTTACGATGGCCATCTATTCTGTGGTCTTCTTCATCAGTTCCACTTCACCAAATGATACTTTCTGAATGTTTTTATTTAGAAAGTTCTTGAGTTGTTGATGAAAATACCAAAATCGCTGTATGTATGTCTGTAATATTTGAGGAGTTCCCTCAATTTATCAGAACTGGGTTCTGGTAAAAATGGGACCAATTTGGAAGTATGACATTTCAAATAAACAAATAATTTTCAAAATCGGTTTATAAACGGCGGAGTTATGAGGTAACAATTTTTTTTTAAATGCTGTCGTCTTTAGAACGTCCTCCTTGTTTTGGAAGTCGGTTAAAAACCATTTCTTATTCTTATGATACCTACAACCAATTCAGTACCTCCCACAAGCTTGTCCTATTAGGACTGATATAAATTTCGTATTTTTAATTAATTTTACAGCCGTTTATATTTGTGCATTAACCATAAGGTACCTGGTCAAATGGGCATTGTTTTCTGTGCAGATGTTTGAGGCAGTGTCTACATAGAGTATGCCCGCAGCCAAGGCTGACGGGGCTCCGCGGTGGTGGCCCAAACTCGCGGCAGCACACCGGACAGTTCAAATAGTCCGTCCATTGGGGCGCCTGGATCGGCATCCTGTTGACATACATTTTACCGATCAATCAAAACGTATTTTACACGCACAAAAGTTTTCGGACAATAGATATATTAGATATAAAAATATTTCGAAAGTTCAGACAATGACGTCGATTCTATTGTACCATTTTCTAAACTAAACTAAATTTGACAGTTCTAAAACTATTGTCATCCATTTCACACATATTGCAATGAAAAGAGACGTAGATAATTTTAGTCCTGTCCAATTGGTTATGTTAAGTGAATGATACAACAAAATCGACACCAATAGATAAAGAAGTAAATTTAAAAAAATGCTGGTAAAACAGGTTCTGGCTAATGATACTTCTATAAAATGTATTTCCAGTTTTTAAAATATAGCCTGTCCAAAAAGAGAAGAGTCGTGGAATAATGGTGAAATATGACAGTAAACAGTAAATTAGCACACGAGCTCCTTCAATCCCTACGGCGCTTCTCTTTTTGCACAGAGTCTATGTAAAATAATCCTTCGGAAACACAACAAATCTGGCAACCATTTTCGGCCAATTAAAAATCGACATTACAAATTTGGAAACATTGAAAAGTGATCCATCATTAGCTATGTAAATTGGAGACCCTATGAGTTATTGATAGAAGTTTTTTGGTTCTATCGTCTAGAATAGGTAACACAGAAAACACAATTACATGATGATATTAGATTTTTTTAAAAACCTCGATTCACGCAGACGCATTTTTCCCTAGATCAACGAACCCCTAGTTTAAATTCAATTAGTTATTACTGTAACATTGAATAATAATAATTTCTAGGATAGCACATTATAGAATATTCATTGATTTCCTGGTTTCATTGTTATTAGCAAATATCAGATTTATTGACTAGATATTCGCACTAAAACATCTGATATAAGAAATTTCATCTGCAACTGATTTGAACTGAACCATTTGAGGAGTATTGGTTTCAAATTTCTCGTCTCTGTCATAAGCGGTTCTTTTATACGTAATATAGATTTTCTTATTTCATTTAATTCCAGTTTCATTTTCATTTTGGTCAAAAATGCCAATTTTCTTAGTTTTGGGTTTATTACAAAATTCTGGTAACTAAGCAACATGTAAACATTTACAACAATAATGTCATGATTTGTTAATTTTTTGAAAATAAAATAGTATAATTGGATTAAGAGTCAAAATACCTCTTAAGCAACTTAAGCACTTTAAATATTGACTGATTTTTGGTCAAATCGGAGTCTAAAATATATTATTGATAAAGGTTGTTTTGTGCTTATGCAATCAAGAACTTACAATAACCAAGGCCTATGTCCTGCAGAATATTATCAATTTAATTAATTTTTGTCAACTACAATTTAATAGACATTCGTTTTTTACCAATGTAAAAAAAGTTGTTTCGAAGAAATCTTCGATTATGCTTTTTATTCTCTTCTTGAAAAACAAAAGTATTGCTAGTTTAGTTAATGTTGTGTAAAATCAATAAAATAACATTTTAGTTTACTTACAGGTGATATGAGACCGTTCCTTCTTTTATTTCATCAGAATGGCTCCGGCACCACTTCAGAACATACATGCATTTTTTTACGAAACATTACAAACAAATCAGTAGTAAAATGATAAAGTTAATTCACAACGCATCATGTGCGGTGAAAATTTTGGCTTATTTAGCTTGGTTCTTAGGCCCTATATATTAGTATCTTGTCATAGTTTGCATGGATTTGTTACTTTTTTGCTGTCTAAGCTTTAAATAGCGGACATGTTTCTATATTAACTATATTTTGATTGGCTTATATACGATTTTGGACAGTAGCTGACGAAATATGTAAGCGCCATCTAGTTTTAAGCATATTTTTCAGTTTTTTTCAGTTTTACTTTTTGTATGAGATTTTTATTCTTCTAGTGTAGATTTTGTTTGCTATAACCGCACTATTTGTAACAAAAACATCAAAATATTGCTAAGAAGTACTCTCCATCGTTATGCTTGAGCTCAGAATTATTATTCAATGTTATGTCATGCCGATTACTGATATTAGGCACATGTCAGAATATTCACAAAACTTTAAATAGCTTATTTCTGTTTAAAAATTAATTAAATAATTAATAATTATAATAATAATTAAATTATAATGTGTATAGAAATGATGTCGAAGAAAACTTTGGCTACAATTAAAATCACAAAAATTATGAATTCATGCAAGTTCATGTGTCTATATAAGAAATAGTCATATTTTCGAAACTTTTGATGGTGCATTATATTTCTATTTTAAAGACTTAATTATAAGAAATTATGCGAAATATCTCAGAAATAGCTCTAAAGTGGTTAATTTCATGCACATCAATTGTATGGATTTTGAGGCTCTAAATTCGGGTCATGTTAGGTTTTATCTCTATGTGATCGCCTCATACCTACTTAAGAAGAACCTATTGCCCACATTTTACATTTGGTGTTCAATGCAAGCATACTTGTTACCACCCTGTGGCGGTTTGTACATCAGATATACTTTTAAACAGCCAGTACTGCATAGTTCTTAAAACTATTTTAAGAAGCACTCTGTGGTTTTTTAATAATGATTATAGAAGAATTTTCCCTATTAATTTGATGATAGAAGGTCAGTACCTACCCTCAGAGATTTTTAAACTGCCTACTCCATCCACTAATAGATAAATCAGCATCTAAACATATGTTCTCTTCGTGATTGTAATCCAGATAATGCGTCAGATAAACCGGTAGGTATCAAAGCCAATTTGCTATTTCAGTGTGATGTTTCTAGAGAGTAAGTACGGCAATCATTCTGGATAATCGAGAAGGAATCTGTTACCTACAAAGTTTGAGACTGGAAATTAATGTCAACCACAAAATAATAATTTTCATTTAACGTTGATGATAACGGTTAGATATTAAATAATAGACGTAAATACGAGGAAAAATGAATAATTTCTTCATTGTGACATCAGAAAATTGCCACCTTGGCAATGATTTGACGGGTACAGTATACCGTTGACGTGAGGGTTTTGTATGCAAATTGATTCTGGCGGATTAGGAGTGTGGGAAAAAACATTTTTTTATCATTTACCTTAAAAATTACACGCACAATCATCACAAAAATACACACATTTGGCTTCCATCCACTTCAAAACATGATCCGTCAGCACTCAGCAGCCACAGATTAAATTAAAAAGGAATCATTTGCCACAGAGCAGCTAACAAAACCACAGATTTGGTGAATTTTGAAGGTCCGTAGCGGTTTATTTTCATCTTTCAGGGTGCCTTTACATGGCCTGACCTGACATCGTGCGAAAGAGACAGCTAGACTTGAATTTCACGGGAGCAAAAGAAGCAAACTATTAAGCTTGTAGCTTCTTCCTTTCGCTCCCCCAGAAACTTATATGTAGCCATCTCTTTCACACGATATCAGGTCAGATTTTAAACTGCACTCATGGTGTCTTCACACGGACCTTCCGATTATTGTTTAGAGGATAGCTAGACATACATTTTATTGGAGTAAATGAACTCACGAATAAGGTCATAGATTGTCCCTTTTTCTCCCATGAAATATTTATTTAGCTATCTCTTTCGCATGATATCAGATCTGGGGCCCTATTTTTGAATCGCTCGCCTGAGTGTTTCATGCGAAATTACCGACTCTTCGTGATCGTGAACCTTATCACGCGGCGATACGATTTGCAGTCAGTTACACCTTTAGTAATTTCGCATGAAATATAGAGCCCACAGATCACACTCTGTGATGTAGCCCCAGATAATGTATAGAGGCCACCTTCAATCTAACGGCGACGGAGCGGAGGGCGAGCGAGGGAGAAAGAATCGTCATTCGTCAGCGTCACTCGTCAGTTAGTAGCCGTTTCTCAAGCTTTTTTGTATTTCTATAATTTTTATTCTGTAGTTCATTTGCATTCATTTCATTTGTTTCTATCGAGTAAAAATATTCTTTGGTTTCTATCATCTTTGCCAGTTAGCGTAACACAGAAAATAATTTTATTGTGGCTGTGTGAAAATTGTTTAATTTTTTTTACATTCAATTGTTTTTACACCGGTAAGTGAGTTTTGCTTTGTTATTTGTAAATAGTTGTTCGTGATACGAATATTATTAGCACTTTGATAGTTTGATAAAAATTCGGGTAAAAATTGCTTCTTTACACGTGTCTTTGTCGGCTAGCTTTTCTCAAAATTATTGAAAGACGATAAGTTCGAGGCTATTAGTAGGTAATATTATTTCTTAGTTCATATAAATGTCTAATATAGAAGCATCTCGTGAATTTGTTTTTTAAATATACGTACATTATGTACATCATAAAAGAGAAGGTACTTACACTGAGTTAGTTTAGACTACCTAACGGTTTTTATTGGATACATTGGATAGGTAAGTAGGCAGATACGGTAACGCTGGTACTTTTACCGTGTGGAAATCCATTTTGTTACTATACAATAGAATTTAGACAGGTAGGTAGGTACCAATAGGTAGGCATCAATAAAATTATATTTCACCTACATATCACCCTGCTGGACCTAAGCATTAATATACATGGGAGAATTCACTGTGCACCTATAAAGTTTTGTTATTCTTCCTTAGCTCCAAGTGAGATAAAATATTTATTCTAGCTGACCCCTGCATTTTTACATATCAATAGTATGAACTCAGGTACAGTCAACGGACGAGTATTTAAAATTTAAATGTGAACTTTAGTAGAACATCTCAATATTTTAGGGTTCCTTACACAAGGAGCAAAAGGGAACAAACACTATTGCTGTCACTCATCTGTCTGTCTGTCATCATGGTCAATGTTGTCTATATTCTAAGCAAAATAAATTGCAGATCTGAAACATGGATATTTTTGCAGAATATTGACCCAAATCGTATATGTAATTAAATTTTAATTACTTTTCGTGTGGGATTCCATAAATTAAAAAAAATAGTTTTTTTCTACTTATACTGGCACGTAGATTTATTTATATAATAAAAATTATATCTAAAAATACAGATTTATATCCAGTTAGTAAGCAGTAACTAAAACAAACAAAGTTTATGCTCTGACATGAGACAAAACTATATAACAAAATTAATGTTATTCTGTAAAAAAAAATTGTCTGGTCAGATGGAAACCACAGTGCGCGAGTCCGATTCGTACTTGGCTGTTTTGTTTTTAAATGAGTTTCCTGTTGTATCTTGTTCTATCTTGTTTTGATGCAGCGAGCCCTTGTTTATTGTCTTCAGAAGTTTTCCTACAAATTTTATAAATGTGAAAGTTTGTGCGTAGCTGTGTTTGTTCCCAACCAACTCAGGATACGTAATGGCTGAGTGGATTAGCATGTAATTTGGTATGGAGGTAGTGAGATAGCTTATACCCTAGCTTAACACATAATGCTACTTTTTTATTCCAGAAAAATATACTATTCCTATGGTATATTTATAAATGGTGATATTTTTTATTCCGTTCGCGCCAACTTATTCGGTCGTTGCGAGGGAGCGATATACCAAACTAAGACCAAACTTATAAAATAAGGCCTCTAGTATGCAATATGTTATTCCATTGGACTGTCATGATCTCCATAAAGTTATATTGATGATCGATTTTCATAGTCTCCGCATTCACCGTGCGAGTCGTAACAAAAACTCTATTACAAACAGCAAACAAAATGCTTTCATTAGAGAATACACTTACGTTTCAAAACTTAAAATAAAAATAATAAAAGATAATCGGGTTTTTTGGTAGTGTTTTTCATAAAGGAAGTTCCACAGCTAACAGTCTGAACTAATCCAATCCCTTTCATAAAAAGCTTTTTATACAGAGTGATTTTTGTAAATGGGACGTACGGGCATATCCGAATCTTTATGAGATATGGGAAAATTGTCTTAGGAACCATTCACAAATTTTGTATGAAAACGATTTTGGCAAAGTGTGAGTTCTCCATAAAAATTTGTTGTTTTGATCATTCTTTTTTTTAATGCGGTTCGACTCATTTTAATGTAAGGATCATATCATTGTATTGGAAGAAAAAAAACGGAGCAGTAGAATATAGTGAGAAGACTAAACGAACGAAACCTTTTGAGTTTGTTTAGTGACCGTGTAAATTGTAAAATATATTGTACAGTGCTAACACCAGTGTAAATAGTATATTGTACAGTAAAACAAAACAAAACAAAAAATCCTTTATTGAACATACTTAATCATACAAAAAAATGTTATAAACCCATTGGCTCCGAATTAGTAAATACTGTATTTCGAGAGCCAATAGAATTTCGAAAGAATAGAACTCGAGAACGAAGTGCCTTCGCCTTAAATAGAGACAACAAGAAAAGTGTTAGTGGACACATTCTTAGTTTTTACTCTACTTAGCAGTTACAGTTAAATTACTTATTAGTCTCAAGGCTAGATTGTAATATTGATAAGGCATATTATAATATGGCATGTCATTAATAAAAAACTTACCCAAAATAAATTTTCAAGCATTGCCAGCCAGTATTTACTTTTTTAACATCCAAAGAGTTTGTATGGTATTCTAATAAATTACAACATTAGAACGACGCGGCATTCGCTTTGCTCTCTAAGTTGAGTGCCCCTCGAAGTCAACATGGATATTAGCAAACATTAACGCACCATAGTCAACTAACTCTATGACACCAATATAATAAATATGAAAGTTTGTGTGTAAGTAGGTAAGTATGTAAGTGTATTTGTTCCCGTTCAACTCTATAACGGCTGAACCGATTTGAAAGAAATTTGGTATGGAGCTTGCTTATACCCTGGGATAACCCATAGGCTATCCTGAAAAATTTAACCGTAGCGGGTGAAACCGTGGGGCGTAGCTATTATTAAATATTTTACTGACTGCAAAAGTTGAAAGTATGTTACATTTTCATGAACGAAAGGCTGAATCAATCTCTATAAAATTTGGCTAGAATTTAGTGAGTATCAAATAGTGATACATAGTATCTTTTAAAAACAGTCAGCTAGATGAGAAATTCGCGAATAAACTGCGAGCAGCTTGAACTGCAGCTAGGAATATATAAAAATTTAATAATCTTTACAGAATCATGCCAAATAATGAGAGTGCCAAGCGCAAAGCGCCAAGCTCTAAAGGCACCAAAAGGAAGCAGCCCAAGAAGAAGCAGCGCAAGCAACCTTCTGATGATGAGGAGAGTGATGTTTCTCTATCGGACATCCAGCAGGCCGCTCTGGACGCGCAGAGGACTCTCTCGCCCATCCCTGATACAACTACAAAATTGCCAGAGGTATGACCATAGAAATATAGGTACTATCATAGAAAAATTACAAAAAAACAGTATAAAACTAGATGGCGCTTACGTATTTAGTCAGCTAATGTTCAGACCGCTATAAAAGCCGATGAGAATATGGTTAACATAGAAACAGCGTTGGTATACATTTTCGCAATTTAAGGCTTAGTGCAAATTAGATTGCAATATACAATGTAAAACAAATTTTCAAAAAATATTTTTTCAACGCCACCTCTAGAAAACCTAGTGGAGTTTTCGAAATAAAAAATAAAATTCATAATTTTACTGATATTACTAAAGCAAAGATATTCATAACACGTACCTAGTGTTTTTACTCTGTTCTATGTCAAATTAGTTGGCCAAGTGAGTGAAGCGAACCGAGTCTTCGTTTTAACTGGCAAAATTTGCTTTCATCTGGCCGTATTTTGGTACTCGTGTACAGGTTGTATTTTTCAAATAATCTTGACGAAACTGTATACAGGCTCTACAATATATATCGTAATATATCGTCGGCCATTTTTGCTTGAAGGTGTATTTCCCCCAAAAACGGGAGAAGGTTGCTGCGGCGCCATTTACCGGCCGATTTTGATAATGTTTGGCAGATACATTCGGTACGCAATTCTAAACAAGAATTTCAATATGAGTAAAATTGGTCATGAGCTTGTCAAGATAAGGTCGTGAGGTCTCATTTTCGTCTCGAACTGATTAACGATTATTTTAATTTATTAATTACACTAATATTATAAATACGAAAGTTTTTGCGTAACTGTGTAAAGTGTGTTTGTTCCCGTTCAACTGTGTAACAGTTGAATGGATTTGAAAAAGTTTGGTATGGAGGTAGGCTATCCTGTATGTGTATCCCGGTAAAATTAAACATTCCTTTAGGATAGCGGGTGAAACCGCGGGGCTAGTGTATATAAGTTTATTATTATTGCAGGAGTTGCTGAAATCATTCTACAAACCGCCCGGGGTGCTCCTGATCGCAGGCATGGTGTCGTGGGACCTGGTGGCCAAACGAGACAACAACCCCAACAACCGCACGCACCCTAACCTGTATACATTCCACAAGTTTACTGACAGACGGGTGAGCTAACATCACAGAATTCAATAAGCTATTCTAGTTAGTTCAGACATTTTATTCAGAAGTAAACGAGCCAATCAGGTCATCATCGGGACTAAATAACCCACTAAATGTTAGTACTTCTACACATCGTTTTTGCGTTCAGGCTATTCAAAAGAATCGAGTATGCCAAATCGTAATTTAAAAAAATAATAATTTATACTGCATTATAAAAAAAAACGAAATATCCGACAGCAAATTGTAGCATATGACACTCCGCATGTAAAGACGAATCCAACGACACCTCACTCGTCAATATCGGTCAAGCCGTACTGACATGTTCACATACTTACATACATCTCAAGAACATTACCTTCCGTCTTGGGCGGTCGGGCAAAAATAAAGCCAAACCCCAGTCTGTCGGGGTTGCGCTCGCAGCGAGATAGATCTGGCTCAGACCTGGCTTAGCTTTCGTTTACCTGTTTTCCCATTGCATCCCTTCGTATCTATTCTTTTATCTTTAGCTGTTAGACCACCTAATTGTCTTGGACTTCTGCCTTAAGATGTTTTCGTATGGATTAGGAATGTTTGCGAAACAAATAATAATTCTGTAAAGTAATTTATGCTATAATAGCATTTATCGAATTGTAATTGTTATTCCAGTACCGTTTTGTGGCAAGCAGCTGCTCTGCGGGCCATTCCGTGCTTATTGGAGAAAATGGTGAAGCCTACACCTTCGGTATGTATAATCATGGTATCAATGTATTAGATTGGGATTTAGGCTGATTATTTTATTCACGACGGAAGGCAGAACATGACTGTGACTACCGTGATATGGACGAAGACTATTGTGAGATGGACGAAGGCCATGGATCGTGTCCGGGTGACTTTGTGGCGGACACACTCGCCAAGGCGGATCATAGGAAACAGACAAAGTTCTATATTTATATTGATTGATCAATATGTCGTTTATTAGGTCGTAACCCGTTCGGGCAGCTCGGCCTAGGAGACACGGCGACTCGCGACGTGCCCACTCTCGTGCCTGCCTTAGAAGGCAAGAACATTATCAGCGCGGCTGTCGGCAGGCACCACACGCTCTTCGTCTCCGGTACGACTTTCATACATACAATCACTATAACATCATCGTCATTTCATAGCTACAAGCAAAAGAGCATTATTTAAATCTGGACGATAATAGGAATCCAAACACACAAAACTTGTGAAAATCGGTCAAGCCGCTAAGGCAACAGGAGGTATAATAAGAACACACAAATATATTGACAAATGATACTCATACACTTACATACACCCCAAAAACATTACCTGCTTGGACAGTTGGGCAAAATGGTTGGTTCCTCTATAAATAGGCTACATTTTGATTTTATTTTAATAATATTTCTTATTAAGGCCCCTACTCCCCCACAGTTGTCTCGATCAGATAGACAGAGACAGAACAAATCAGCAATTCAACAAATTTTTTCGCCAATTAATTTGAAACCTCATCATAGCATTTGAACCGATTGCTTCGCTGACATCCATCAAACTTAACATTATCAAAACGATTATTTATTTATTTGTAAAGGTGTGATAAAAAGCTATGATGTAGTTTTTTTCACTCTTTGGAAATTCACTCCGAGTAATTTTATATTGATAAAACATTTTCGAGTGTGCGAGCGAGTGAGAGCAGCCTTAATGAAAGTAAAACTTAATTTATGTAAAATTGTTGTTACAATCTTGTCTTTAAATGCAAATCCGTTCAGCCGTTACAGAGTACGGGAACAAACACACTTACATACTTACCTAATTACATACACACAAACTTTCGGATTTATAATATTAGTGTGATTTTCATCAGACACTGGCACAGTGTACGCTTGCGGCGACAACAAGAGCGGACAGTGCGGCATCGGAACTGTATCTACTGCCCAAGTGCTGACACCAACACGTATACGACACACGTGAGTATATAATTTCAGCAAAAAAATACGGGTTGTTCCGTCTTCGTCCCAGCGGTCTCATCCCAAACACGTATTACCAGCTCAGCCCACACAAAAAATAATATTACCAATTTTCGACCAATCAGGATATATTAATAATAGCCGACCCGAGAAAAAACTGAACATACGCTATGGTACAGAAATATTATAACTTTGTTAATTTTCTTTATGAGTAAATAGCTGCTCCCCGCGGTTTCACCCGCTATTCTACAGAAACCAAATATTTTTCCGGGATAAGAGTTGAACGGGAACAAACATACATACAAACTTTCGCATATAAAAATATTAGTGTGATACTACATTTCTATAATTTTCTTATGTGGGAAAGAGACATGTACAGTGACCGGCAAACATCTTGAGCAATAAATGGCATAGTGGAGTGAAAGTTGGCGCATGTACACATTTTGAAATCTCCCCGCGCAACCTTCGTTCGGCCAAAGAGACCTAAAAATTAACTGCTGCGCAGATGACGTCTTTGCTTAAGTTGTTTGCCGCTATCTGTATTCAGCTGACTATTGCTTTCTCTGTCTACGATTATAGTCTTATCTTGGCATACTGGTAATTTTTCTTTGGCAGCGGTGCGCCGATAGTGAAGGTGGGGTGCGGCGGGGATTTCTCTATGATCCTGGACTGCAACGGCGCTCTGCACTCGTTTGGCCTGCCTGAGTACGGACAACTGGGTAAGCCACCGTGAATCGTGAACTGACTACAATTTTCATATAATCTATATGATTTTCACATCATTTGAAATTTTGAATATATTTTTTTAGTTTGCATTTTTCATTTTATGATTTTTGATTTTTATAATTTTTTAGCAATCGTTTTTTTTTAAATTGTTTTATTAATAATATGTGTCCTTTTGTGCCTGAAATAAAGACACTATTATTTTATTTTAGTTAATATCGTTAAAAGAAAAACAAACACCCTCCCACACATACACAGATAATTATATGACTGTAGTTAGTAGTTTTGTAATAAAATGTAAATCCGTAATTGGCTGTTAGTTAAGCTTGTAACTATTGTTTTGTTTTTTCTAAGGGCTATGGATTTTGTTAAAGAAATAAAATAAAATACCCGACTGCAAAATGTAGCCTGTGACACTATGGACGTAAAGAGGAATCCAATGATACCTCGCTTGTCAAAATAGAAAAGCGGGTGAAACCGCGGAGCGCAGCTATTAAAATGTATGCCTTTCGACTTATCAGGCCACAACACTGACGGCAAGTACTTCGTGACGTCGACCAAACTGTCATTTTACTACGAGACGGTGCCGAAGCATATCGCTCTGTTTTTCGAGAAGTCGAAGCAGGGCCACGTGAGTCCAGTGAAGGACGTCGAAATAGTCGACTTCTCGTGTGGGACTAACCATACGGTAAGTTAAGTTTGTAAGGTTTTTCCCCCTTATATTTTAGCATAGTGAATTTAGCCAGTGTCAAGTTTTGTAATTTTGAAATACAGAAAATTTTATTTATGACAAAAATACATATTAAAAAAAAAACAGTATTTATAAAGAATTTACGCTATTTTTGTCACAAACCGATCCCAGCTCAGATAATATTATAATTATTGCAAGTGAAGTAATAATATAATAATAATATATCTGGGACATTTTTGCACACACGGTCATCTGACCCCAAACTAAGCAAAGCTTGTAATATGGCTGCCAGAGACTGATATACGTACATATATATTTTTAAATTCATACTTATATAGATATAAATTAACACCCAGACATAGAACAAACACAAATGTTTGTTCTAGATGGGAATCGAACCCACGCCCCCAAACACAGAAAGTAGGTTCACTACCAAATGAGCCACCGGGGCAGTCGGTAACACTGGACTTGGACTTGTGTTAATAGTAAAATATTAACACAAGTCTAAGTCAAGCAAAGTAAATCACAGTCAAGTCCAAGTCATGCCCTAGTAAAGAGGTGAATACTTTACTGGAGGTGTACAAAAATCAGCTGTTCCATAGAAAAAGGTCGATAGGTCATTGGCTGAAGCTAACAATCATCGCAATAAGCACCACACGGTACGGGCCTAGGTGAACAGCATGAATTTTGAGAAATTCCATCCTAAATAGAAAAATAGACCCCTAAACTCTGTATGGAAATAAAAAAATACAACATGCTAAGCCAATGACAAACACAATCTTGATTGATCTTGATTGAGTACACAATCATTGATTATAAGATTAAACTAAGCATGATTGTAGATTTTTTGTAATACTCATAGTAATAGTAATAAACAGTTTTTTTTTTTTAATGAGACTATGATAATTTAAGGTGGCGATCGATTCGAAGAAGCGCGCGTACAGCTGGGGCTTCGGCGGGTTCGGGCGGCTCGGGCACGCGGAGCCCCGCGACGAGAGCGTCCCGCGGCTCATCAAGTTCTTCGAGACGCAGGCGCGCGGCCTGCGCGCCGTCTACTGCGGCTCCACCTACAGCTTGGCCATCAACGAAATCGGTAACCAAGAGCATTCAATTCTTCCCTAATTAACCTACTCATCCGCACTTATCAATATTTTTTTTAATTTAGAGATCACAGCGCAAACTAAAAAGTAAATAAACACTCGGTTTCTTTAGAATAACAATATCAATGTTGTAAAGCTATTTTTATGTTAACATTTTTTTATTTTGTTGTAGGTATATGTATCCTTCTCCTTCGCCAAAATAAAAAATAACATAAAAATTTCCATAGTTGTTCTAAAGAAACGGAGAGTTTTTTTTTAAATTTCTACTGGGTAATTTTTATTTTTCAAAAAGTTGATAAAATGCGAACGAGATAGCGAGAATCAGAGAACCAAGGCCTTAAAAGGACTTTCTTCAGCCGTACCAATATCTATGGCCGTACTATCGCACGTTTTGGGGTGGAAATCAATCAAACACAATTATGTGGAGCAAGCTCGGTTGTAGTATCAAATTATTATTTTCAGAGTAGTTGTAGGCTATCCACTCAGGCTAGCTAGCAACTTTGATAACTGTAATAATTTTAAAGATTAAATTATTATGATACCAATATTATTTTTAAAAAAATAGTTTGCAATCATTTAATTTCTATACATTTTTGAAGCATTTTAAGATAACAAAGAAAATGTTAAATTGCCATTAAGTACATTTTTACAAGCTTTTACTTAGCTTGTAATGTTTGTATGTTCGGGTCAAATCTTGCAACTGAATTTTAGACCAGTTCCCTTGTTCAATTCAGTTGAAATTTTGCATGAGTTTCGATGTCAATACAAAAATATTAAAGCGAGCTGATGATGGAGACGGAAGGTGGAAAACGGAACTCAGAACTAACAGTAGTTTGATGGAGCTTGGACTCATTTTGATTAGCTTTCAGTACCAATAACGGTTTCTATAAAAGCTTGTCTGGAAAAATATATTTTCCCACAAAAACTTATTTATAAAAACCCTATGAAAAACAAAGACTATGAATATACTAAACTATACTATTCAACGCAAGAAGGCCCCATTAAAACATATTTAAAACAAAACATGTTCCATTCCAGGCACGCTGTACCTGTTCGGGCAGACCAAGCGTACGGGCGAAGCTAACATGTACCCCAAGCCAGTACAAGATCTCACAGGTTAGTTAATAATTAATAATATTGGACGTTTTTCACACAGCGCCATCTAGCCCCAAACTAAGCAAGCTTGTACTATGGGAACCAGATAACTGATAGAATACATAATTCCTTTTTTTTGTACATACATAGAATACATAGAAACACCCCCAATAAATAATATAAATAAATAATAGTGTCATAATATAACAGCTAGTGTTATATTATACACTAGCTGCGCCCCGCGGTTTCACCCGTTATTCTACAGAAAGCGAATGTTTTTCCGGCATAAAAAGTAGCCTATGTGTTAATCCAGGGTGTAAGCTACCGCCATACCAAATTTCATTCAAATCCGCTGAGCCGTTACAGAGTTGAACGGGAAGAAACATACTTACATACTTACCTACTTCTTGATTTCAATATGCGGTTTTTGCGACGTCTTGTTGTCTTTCATGTAGTAGTTTTTTTATATACCAACCGACCAACCACCCAACCGAGTAGGTGGTCAAAAAAATCATCAAATGCCGAAGGGAATTTCGTCGTTAATCAATGTACGTTAATCTAGCTAATTGTTTACCTCTGTCAAGACCAACAAGTGTGATATTCTATTGCAGGCTGGAACGTCCGCAGCTTGGGTACGAGCAATACCTCCATTGTGATTGCTGCTGACGACACACTCATCTCCTGGGGCGTGTCACCCACTTACGGAGAACTGGTAAGTAAGCGCGATAATGCGTTACCAATAACACGTACATATTCATATTCATATACTTTATTTGCCACTAAGTGTACACAGGTATTATTATAATATAATATGCACTTAAAACTAAAAAGTGAAATTAAATTTATTAATTATTATTAGTTTCATTGGGTCAGTTATTCCGACTCGTTTAATTGAGTCGGAATAACTGAATCAATTTAACGTGAGTATTTCCATTTTCTGCATCGGACTTTAAACATCCCACTCCTGGGATATCGGCTTACCCACAAGGGTGATTAGGCCATATCCACCACGCTGGCCCAGTGCGTGTTGGTGGATTGTGCGTGATGGTGGATGGTGGGCTCCCCCGCTTTACTAAAATAAAATACTAATTTATTTTAATAAAAAAATAAATAAATTATAACGTTTTAATAAAACGGTTCACGTGAAATTGGTCGGTTATTCCGACTCATTAAATTGATTAAGAAAAACGGACTCAAGTTAACGAGAGTGTTCCAGTTTTACTAAAATCAAACGTGTCATAACCACCACAGTTTTCATAGAAAAAAATGCATGAAAGTAGTTTTCGTAGTGTAAATCCTGCTTAAGGGGCTAGTTCGAGAAAAAGATGTACATGTACATGGCTTTAGCGCGCTCTAGTGAAAAAATCAGATAATCGCTAATAACAACTAAACCAGGCAACCAATTAAAATTCTGTACGACGCTATTCTAGATATTATTATTACTACACTATTAGAGTAATAACCACTTGAATATACAATATAGGAGTTCGGATATTTAACGAAAAATGTGTGTAAATCAAGGTCTTTTCTTTTATTTCTTTGTTTTTTTATCAAGATAATGTTATGAAATATTGTTTTCCTTGTTAGCTGTACTAAACGATATACAAAAAAACATATATCTCAACATAAGATCTGAATAGATCTTAAATTTATGTCGAGATACCTTAGTTAAGATCAGAAAAAACATTTTTTTTTTCCAGAATAGCTTCTTAATTTCATTTGAAATAAAATCTCCTTAGTGATGTAAGTTATAAATCTTATTTAAAGATATATGTTTTTGGTTCTATCATTTAGTATTTTAAAAAAAAAACATTGAGAAGTCTTCGATTTACGCACATTTATCAATGTGCTCGATAAAAGTGAGGTAATAATAATATCTAAAATAGCATCGAAATTATTGATTTCCCGGTTTAGTTGTAATTAGCAATTATCTGATTTTTTGAATGGCAAGCGCTAAAGCCTTCTCTTTTCATCTGACCGCGAAAGTGTATAGCGTTATCTTTGTCTCGAAATAGCTTTTTCTAAGACCTTTTCTAAGACTATGTACTGACAGGGCACGGGCGAGATAAACAAGTCGACGTCTCGGCCCCGCGAGGTGACCCGAATGGAAGGCATGAACATCACGCAGGTGACGATGGGGTACTCTCACACGCTCCTGCTCTCTGACGACTCCACAGAGGAAGTGAAAAAGAACCTGTCTACCAAACCCGTCTTCGAACCATAAGTATCTTTTAAATTCTAGACAGGTAAATTGTGTAGATGCAATGATATTTACTTAAGATAGGTTTTCTTTAAAATGGCGCTTTGAATTTGGCAGTCTGTTTACAGCTCATTGTTACCTAGCAACCAAGTTTCGCCGAAGAGTGCGAAAGAAGGTCTCTATGACACGGTCTTCTATGACAGATTTTGTGGGGGCATTTTAAAGGCGCTAAAATCCTATCTCAAGTAACATATCATTGAGTAGATTGCTCAAAATCAGCATACATAAAAATATCTTGTTCAATATTATTTTATTATACATTTCGATATAATAGAGTAAATATTATTTAGCGCAAACGCGCTCTCGTTCTCACACATTGCATATTTTTTCAACTTATCCGATAACATACGTGCATTCTCAATTTACCTGTCTTTGTAGTTAGCCATAGCTTTATGACGTTTGACTGTAAAGTGCGCGGTTACACGGGTTTTGACGTAAAAACAGGATAAATAGTATCGAAAACCGTTAGGGTACGTTTCCGCTGAAGCGGAGCAGTGCTGAGAGGAGGAATCGACCAATCAAGTTGGTTGAAATACCCATATCGGAGACGAGAAGAATTGCATCAAATTGTATGGCGAGCGGAGTAGCGCGGCGGAGCTGTATGTATAGCGATGCCATGTAAATTGAACATAGCAGAGTCATCAGTGACTACGAACAATACAAAATAACAACCCCGCTCGTCTCCGCTACTCAACTCCGCTCCACTCCGCTCCGCTCGTCTCCGCTCGTCTCCGCTTCCGTGGAAATGCAGCCTTGGGGTAATCGTTATTTTTATCTCTCGTATTGTATATCAAGCACCCTGATCGCGTCGGTCAAATTAAATGTTCTTCTTAGACATAGTCTTACTCGTACCTTTTGGATTATGGCATGACCTGTATTAACATTTATATGTGTATTTTGTGTCGATAACTAATAATGTTACTATTATGTTTAATGATTGATTGGGTATCGTAGCTAAGACTTTTATAGGGATGGAAAAATTACAGATGCTTTAAGAGAAACCTTGCAAATTAGACCTGAGGCGACGTCAGATTATTAAAGTATCTACGTCATTCAATCGAACTCCATAAGTTCCATTCATATTGTATATCATACGATATCTAGTATAATATTCATACTTCGCACTCTTATGTTAGTTGAATCAGTTACACTTGTGATATGAATATTCCGAACAAAGCCAATTTTTCTAAGGTATGGTATAAACCTCTAATGTTTAGGTAGGTATACAATTACATGATAGGTTAGTGTAATTTAAATTCTTTAAAAGGTTTATTTGTAGAGTAATACAAGAATACTAGAATAATAAGTAGAAAACAAATTAAAAGTAACAAAATCAAAATAAATCTTCAATCTAATAATCCGTTACCAGCAGACATCGTGCCCGAAATCCTGGCTCAAAACGCAAAAAGCAAGCAAGAGGCCATCATTTTGGTCACATGATTCTTCGACCAGGGACCCTATTACTGTGCGCTCGAGATTATCTCGGTCACTGTCTCTCTAATTTAGAATTTAATGGGAGTGAGAGTGACCGAGACAATCTCGAGCGCACAGGAATAGGGTCCCAGATGAGTTGATACATCTCTATATATTTCGTATAGTTTACGCTCTTGTTCAGAAACATCCAATACTCGTGCTTGAACTATAATGTTCTTTGTCTCGTTTTCGCGTCTACACTTGCATGCCATCATAACTGCAAGTGACGCTCCGACAGAAGTTGACAATGTACTTAAATCGTGGATTAGCCTGTAGAAATATAACTTTAGTCCTAGGAGGTATTTTTTTTTAGTAATTTTTTTTTTCAGACTGACTTATGACATCGTGTAAATCAAACTTTTTTTTTTAGCATAACAATTCAAGTATTAGATAAGTGAAGTAGGTATTTAGACAATGTTATTGCTGTCGTCAACTAACTCACCGTTCTCCTGAACGTTACAGAATGATGCACCTCGTGAGTAATAATTATTTAATATTTTTTTGGCGTAATTGACTTTTGGGGTTAAACTCTTTTTATCCCCTAAATCGTGACCGTAAAACATCTTTCGAATTTAATGTCAATCGCTTTAATATATTATACAGAATCTAGGCTCACAGTATGTTTAGTTTTTTCGAAATAAAGTTTTTTTGTTTCTGTAAGAAAACGACTATATTGAGATGTCAGTAACTAACAAAGTTATAAAGAAGTCCTTGCTTTTAATTGCGTCGAAGACCAGAAATAAATAAAACATAGGAATCAGATACTATTTAGGGGTGGTGAAACATCTTCGCTATACCCATGGGCATGTGCGCGATATACTCTTGTCTCATCACTAATTTAACCATATTAATGGTTGGATTTGCCGTAACAAGTAAACCTCTTCCGGTTAATCTTTTTTCAAAATACTTACATAGTTACACTCACGAATCATGTCATTCGTAACAGCGACGTGATTGCTAACTTGAGCTGTCAAATTTAGTTTAGGAAATGAAATAGTTTGGTGTCGTCAAAATTAAATATTTTGTGAAAACTCACCTCTCTTTGATCTGTGAATTCTAAAATGCACGTTCAGCTTACTTCAAGCGACTCTGGTTTATTTGATGTAATAAAGTAAAAATTCGGTGAATTAACAAAATTTGAAAATAGTCTATAGTAACCTTTCGCCACACTTATGTATCGCGTAAATCATAGCCCATGTCTACAGACACGCCTTAAAAGAATAGCATCAAATAGTCTCGTACCGGTATTACCTACAAATAACATTATAGTAATTAGCTTAAGTGTGCATATTTCGTAAAACTTCGAATAAGATAGTATTTTTTGTGTACCTAAACTTAAACTTTTCTACGATATCTTACAAACGTGTTATTTCGAGGGAATAGTTAGTAATTTTAATCGAGTTTTTATACCAAAAGGGAATTTTATACGAAACAATAGAACTCTCAGACATGACAGATATGTGGTCTGCTAATCGTGGCATGACCACTACTACCCACCTTATACAATTACCCATTAGTATACGAGTTGTAGATTAATACTAGTAATAAATAAATATATATTTTGCGAATTTAGACCTACCTATGCTTTATTTCTATGTTTATATTTTTACAATGTTAATTTCATTGTATTTATTAGTTTAAGGCTTAGAAGAGTTGTACTTAAGTGCTATTACTTTGTAGTATAAAATGTGAAAAGGACGTCTTAGTTACGCCTTTGACTTTTTCTTTATAATACTTGACTGTTTTATACTTTTTTGCCTGTTTAATAGCTTTGAGGCACTAGACATAAAACTAAATGTTCGAATAGACATAAAGCTAGTTTTGGAATCTACTTTTGTTTTCAATCTAATAACGCTGAATGAGGAACGGAATACGCCTGGAATTATAATGCTCAATCGATCGCGCATCGTCTGCCGCAGACCGTCAAGCGTCATAATAATGTCATTATAGCGTCATAATAATGTCATTATTATGACGCTTGTCTGTGATAATATCACAGCAAAGGCGCTGTTCCACTGCGGCGCATGGTAACGCTACGCTTGGTATGAAAATGTATGTGATAACGTCGACTGCAACCCACAAACATTGTACACACGGATACGAGGTTGACGTCATTGCTACACGCGTGGCTTGCTTGGATAAGTCGCCCACGTAGCTCGACGCTGTGCACGCTATGCACGAGGTACTCAGAAGCGTAACATTCCATACGGCTTATGAATTTAAACAACTGCGCTAAAGTTGCGGGACAATATTCGTGTATAGTGTGTGATGCAGTGTTTTTTTTAAATTCTTTTATTCATTACACAGTTACATTTTATTTTTAAGAAATGGAGTACCGCAAAACTACAGTAAGTTTGTCGCGGTACCCACATTCGCAACGCGCTGCATCATAAAACACAATAACATAAAAAAATGTGAGAACTGACGTAGACGTTGCTGTCTGACAAAAGGGCCCACACAGCTAAAATGCGCCGCGTGCGAAGCAGTGGAACAGTGCCTTAAACAATGGTGTACCGATGGTCATCCACGAGCATGCAGATATTCCTTATCAGCATCATCATAAGCACTTCTATATTATTGTATGACCGATGTACGTGTCCGACACGTCGGGATCTTTAATTCCAGCCTAAGAAACGATCGTTGTAACCAACGTGACACATTCCCATCTTACTCTTAGACTGAATTATTGTGACCATGAACAAATTATCACTTTCATGTACTTTATCGGTATTTTATAAAAATAATGTAAGTTGTAGGGGGTAACAATCTCACAGCAATCATTATGTATTTTGTATTCTAACAGTAACAAGTACCAAAACGTTATTGTATTGTTTACTTTGCCGATGATAGTGACACATTAAAGACATAATATACGTTAATAATACTTTGTTTTCTTTTGTCTGTTGGTAACTGACGATACGATGCGACTGTACCTGTGGGCTTATCCCGTAACTCTGAAAGCAATAGCGAGAGTTGCGCGAGCGGGACCGCGCATCGTGCGACTAAGTTGGTACGAGCGAGATGGCATGCTCTCGCTATCAGAATCACGAACGTTTCAAAGTTAGAGGATAAGCCCCCCGGTTCTAAATACGCATTTTTTTTTAGCCCAGTAGGTTGAGTAACGAAACGTTCTAACATCAAAAAGATAGTCAAGTAGCTACGAATATTTTAGTGACTAAAGCGCTCGTTACACTAGAATAAATTACTAACACAGTCCTTTAGGCATTACTGTACTGTACTAAAATTTTCCACGTCGTACACTTTGTCACGGTAGCAGCAGTTGTTACTCGGCATTTGCTGTTCTATCATCAAGGTAGAAATTCGAATCCGACGCGTTAGTTGTGCTTCCGTGATTAGAAATTTTGGATTTCGCGCGCTGAGCGAAACGTTGCACCTTGCAGTTTGAACCATAATTATAATAATAAGACCTGTACGCGAGTACCAACAAATCGCCCAGTCAATAGCGCCGCAGTAAACTTCCCTCCTTTTTGGGGCAAATTCCCCTTCCAAAAAAATATCGCCGACGACAAAAAAAATAAAAATAAAATATAGAACGTGTATACCAAGTTTCCACGAGATTGGTTAATAAATACGACCTGCACGCGAGTACCAACATAAGGACAGATGAAAGCAAATGTTGCCAGTTAAAGTAAAGACTTTCGTTCGCTCACTCGATTAAATATGATGGTATCTCTATATAATTGAGAGCGTACCAGAACAGTTCGACCGACTGATCTATATAATTGAGAGCGCATCAATTATATAGATCAGTTGGTCGAACTGTACCGGTCTGCTCGTTGCTGCCATTAGTGGTGCCACTTGACATGGTGTAGTTGGAGAGTAGGTAACTATGGGTAGGTCTGTTAGAGGAGAGGTGCGGCGACAAGGCACTATTATCTGCGAGCGAAACTAAAATGTTACTACGGCATCAAATGGAGCCAATCACTAAGACCCCATCAACGATTTCATTGATGGGTAGATCGACCATGTCATAAATTTCAGTCTAGTGTTAAATATTCAGTTAACTTGAAACGTATTCGATAGCAAGATGTATGAAAACTAACGTAACGAACGTTTTTTCGATGATGGTTAGGTATGCTAGGGTACATATTGGACAACTTCATACACTTTGGCTCCATGCAACATCGGCAACAATGTCACCAATAAAACGGGTGCACAATGGCCGATCGAAACAGCCGAAGGAGCCAGCGTCTCAGCTTTATGTGATATGGAAGTACAGAGGAGAAAATAACAATAACTGTTTAAACCAGTCCACTCTCATTAATCTTAGTTAGTCTTATATAGCACTGAGACAAATCCTTGAATCGTGGGCGCATCGATCGTTCAGATGCATAGCATAATGCTACAAACAGTGAATTTACGTTTTTCGATATTAAAAAAAATACGCAAAAGAATAAGCTGGAGTGGGAATGGTATTAATACTATATATTAGATTTAAACAGTTACAAATAAAACGTGTAAGTAAAAGTGGTAAAAACCATTTTTAATATTATGAAAGTTATATAAAACAGTCACAAGATTATTTTGTACAATACCATCTTACGAACAGACGACAGTCTTATACATAAATAGGAAGTAAGTATTGCTACCATTTCACAAAATTGGCAAATGTTTGATTAGAATTCCAGGCATGCCTAATGATATGTCAAAAGGTTACTTAAAATACTGTATTATATAGGTACATACTGTTTTGTATTTGCAGGGACGTTTGTAAGTAGTTACTTATTACCTTTAAGTTTGAATATCATCAGTCACAAATATATCATTTGTCGTCGGTCAGTATAAGATCAAAACAACAGACACCAGCTAAACCTTTGGAGGCAGAGCCTTTGCCTCCAATAGCTACCTTGAAACCTTTCAATTCGGGCTCCGGAGGCGGAGGCGGAGGCTCCGGTATAGGTTCGTACGGACATTCACAATCAACGTCGTTCTTCTTTCTAGGCATTTCTTTGCAGTCACATGCATCCTTATTATATCTGCTCCGTCCTTCCAACTCGTCGAAGTATTTAAGAGCATCCTCAAAACTCATCTCCTCTTCAACGGGTGGCCGCTTCTTAAATCGGAATTTGAATCCAGATGTAGTTTGAGTCATATCGGATCTCCGCCTCATCTCTTCTTTTTCGTCTATTTCTATAACGTACTGTATGGGCGGTTCTTCGTACGGAGGGCACTCGCATATGATATTTTTCCGTCCACGTTTGGACTTGCAACTGCATTTTTTTTTTTTAGCTTCCTCTTCAGCTTTCATTTCGTCACAAATGGGGCACTGGTGGCTAAAATCACTAGCACCCGGTCGTTGGTAACCATAGCCAGGGGCGTAACCCTGTGGAGCTGGGTAACCGGGTGGGAGTGTATAACCGGGTGGAAGCGCATAGCCGGGCGGAAGTGTGGAACCGGGTGGAAGAGTGGATACGGGTGGAAGCGCTGATCCAGGAGGCGAAACAGAACCGGATGCCTGTCCATTTAGTATGTCAAGTGGATACATCCCAGGAGGTGTTTGGGTGTGCCGAATTGTGCAGGGGCACTCGGATAACCTAAACTTTCTCCACTTTTTAGAGTGACACACACACTTAACACTCTCTTTACTGCCACATGTGCACTTCGCTTTTACTTTTTTCTTTGGTTTATGATCGCATGGTGGTGGACCGCAAGTACTACAATCATCGAGTCCTTGAAAATAAAAATAAATAAATGTATAGGAAAAATAAATATTTAACGGTTTTAAAATTCTTTCAAAAGGTTATAATAACTAGCTGTTACATTTTGTATTTACTTCTCACTCGATTACGATTACTTCTTTTATAGGATAAAATTAATACGCATTGTTTTTTAGTATAAAAAAAAGCATTTGAGTGGTATTATTAATGTAACCAAGATTTGAGGAATGTCTATGGTCCAAGGATCTTTGTTTGTTTATGCCTGTCAAAACCCATTGATGGGCAGAGGCTTCCTCCGACTTTTCCAGTATTAGTGGTTTTAATATAGTCTGCCAATTCACCAAAGATGTCGAGTTCGTCGCGCCATCTCTTACGAGGCTAACCATGGATGTTCCTGATTGTGATAGTGATCATACGCGAGTTTCGGAGTGCAATTTCGGATACGATCAATGCTTGGACCACTGGCCCATACTCAATGATATTAGTTTTAAATATCTTTAATCGCTATGTTAATACATGGAAACACTAACTTGTAGGAAGACCAGATAGTGTAGATGCTGGTGTCGGTGGCGGCGCTGGAGGTGGTACGGCGGGAATTCCTGGCGGATATTGGCTATTAAGCATCCCTGGAGGAGGTAAAACGCATCCTCCGGAACATTTATCTCGATTATCACATATTGCATTACCCATTTCAGGTACCATGAGTGGCGAGTTTGGGGCTACTATCGGATATTGGGTGTTTTGCATCCCAGAAGGAGGAGGTAGAACGCATCCCCCAGTACATTTATCTCGATTGTCACATAATAATGCATTATTATCTGGAGATGTAGTTGCTTGGCAAGAAGGTGGTTTATAACAGGTATAATTCGTAGGTTCCATCTGATTAATCTGCATGCTCGACCGTGTAACGAGCTGCATACTTATAGGTTGACAATAATGCTGGGGTTGTTGGTAACATTGATCTTGATTGTCACTTATATTAGTGTCCATGTTATTCTCTGTGAGAGTGTTATCGCATGGCGTATGACAGCTTGCGTTCGTGGGCTCCGGCTGGTTACTCTTCGACCGCGTAACCATCTGAATATCTATTGGTTGGCAACATTGCTGGGTTAGCTGTGTTTGCTGGTAACTTGCTACTGAAACCGCTTCGCATCTTGAGATTCTTGTTGTGACATTCTGTTGCGAAAACTGTCTCGATATGTTTTTCATTTCTAGGTATGCTTCTTGGCTGAGACCTGTAACGAGAAGGTAGATATGAAATTCATATTTTTACAATAATAATTACGTAATTCTAATTCCAATATTACTGTACTCTATTGTATGACTAACCTACAATACAAGCAGGAAGAGATAATTGTTTGGGGTATCTATCTACCACTTATTAATTTATTTTGCATGGTAAAATGGTTTTGGTTTTGATCTAAATTCAAAGTATCTACGATATACCGCAGTATCTATCCGTTAATCATGAAATCATCATCATCATTAACAGCCTGAAGACGTCCACTGCTGAACAAAGGGGGAGGCCCTTAGACCGCCACGAGCCGATTCGTGTTCTGTGTGTGATCAGTACCTAGCGCAACACCTTGGCTAGCAATCATGGGCGTCATGATTTCAGAAGCTACGTTTTCTTCAAACTTCACTCCTGGTTCTTTTGGTTCGCAACAACAAGGCCTGTCCTCCGTTGTATCCATTGCGACCCGATGGGTTACAATTCCTACGATGTCGACTTGACATGTTTTACTTTCTGCTGTTTTTCCAAAAACTACTTCTGTCATTTTTCTCTTTTTTCTACACAGAGGTTCCAAAATTTCAAACATCCGTTGCAGCGAATAATCTTTTTCTTCATCGGAGTTTTCGTACAGTTGCTCTATTCTTCGACTTCTTTCATATGATTGATTACCATATTTAATCACATAATCCACATTATCTCTTGTTTTCCCGTACATTGCTGCCGAATTACCTCTTTCATATACTAGCTCAGAAATTTGCCTTTGTGCCTGTTGGTCTTCATTCTGTCTTTCATAATAGTGTACTGGTTTGTTCTGTTTTTGTATCTGTTCATTCCTTCTTTGGCTACTTTTTTCATATTTTTGATGAGTTATTTCACGTCTTAGCTCGGTAATTGGCCTTGGTTCTTGTTGATCTTCATTACGCCTCCATTCATTATATGCTGGTTTGTTAATCTGTTTTTGTATCTCTTCATTTCCACTTTGCTTACTCTTTTCATATGTTGATTGCGTTGTTTCATGTCTTAGCTCAGTAATTGGTATCGTTTCCTGTTGTCCTTCATTACGTCGTTTTTTATGATCTGTTGGTTGGTTGGTTTGATTTTGTATATGGTCATTCCCACATTGCCTTTTTTCTCGTGTTGAATCTCCTTCTTGATACAAAAGATCCATACTCGTGCTTTTTCTTGTCTTATCACTTTTTTCAGTATTATCTTGATCCGGTTGGTTATTTTGGTCTACAGCAGTGCTCGGTCGGCTTTTACCTCTGAATGTAAGCCTTAGGCCGAAGGGTTTCCGCTTCTGTGCTAGAACTAAAGAGTTTAATTATTTTTAAAAAGTGATACTTTAGCTTGCTGTCTGTGTTCTCTGTGGAGATCTTCTATGGTAATACTACGTGCTCTTCGTAGAATTGTGCTCTATTTCTACTCCATTACATAAATAATTATTTAGTAGAGAGGTGTACAGCATTGCCTTAGAAGATGTCTACCTACCTACTCGTATAATCTACCGGAACGGTACAGTGACCGGCAAAGATCTTGTGCAAAAAGCGGCGTAGTAAAGAAATGTTGGCGCATGTATACACAAACGTTGAAATCACCCCGACCGCGTTACCTTTGTTCCGCCAAAGAGACCTAAAAACAATTGCTGTACAGATGATGTCATTGCTCAAGTTGTTTTCCGCTAGCTGTACACTGGCGTCGATTCCACTTAAACTTGCTAAACTAAACTTAGTGCTATAGCTATCTTTTACTAAGAGAAACACAAGAAAGAAATAGCATGCGTTTCAGGGCTGTCAACTATGTCTTATCTTAGTTTTCCGTACAAGCTTAGACGAGGCCGGAGCAGGTGCCGACTAAAAACAAGTTTAAGTTAACAAGTTTAGTGTACGTTTCGACTTCTATCGGTAAACTCGTTTTATAGCACTAAAATGAATGTCTATTTCTTGTATTTCTATTTGTAAAAGACAGCAATAGCAGTAAGTTTCGTTTAGCGAGTTTAAGTGGAATCGACGCCAATGACTTTGAGAGCGTGCTCTTTCGTATTATATTTATCTGCGCAAGTACGACCGCGCTGTTTTTTTTTAAACTTTGTTACACATAAAACTGACAACGTTTGTATTTGTAAATATTATACATTTTTCTTCTTTTTTTTCATGAAAGAAGCCTACATATCCTCGAGTACCTAAGTGTTTACGATCTGTAGTCCAATCAGCTGTTATGTACCTAGCTCATGTTGTAACAAATGTAACTTACTATTTCCTTTGTTCTGATAATTTCTAAAAAAGGTTTTAGATAACCGTAAACAAACAGTGGAACTGGCGGATTCAGACGGACTGCTATCGTTATCATCCGACGTTGATACAATTAGGAATATGGAAGACTGTTTGTTGAATTCCTCTTGTACTAATATTTCATTAACCATTTTATAGATTTCATGGTTATCAAAACCACTCGATACAACTTTAGTTTCCTGTTCCTTGTTCCTCTTCTGATTGCATTTCTTTACGTTGTTTGTTATGTTCTTTACATGTGACATTCTGAAAATACTAATCGTGTTCTTGTTGTGTTTCTTGGAAGATTCCGCCTCGTGACTATTCAAATGTTTTCTATGTATTGAGTTATGAGATAAATTCTCGCTGAAAATAAAAATGAAAATTTATTTATTTTAGCCATCGTAAGTACCTACTCATCATTATGATTAACTTTGAGATATGAGACCACCCCTGGAATGGCGAAATAATCATAAAGACGGTTAGCGACTTTAACCGAAAATATAGTTATCCCTGCACTTTTTTTGGGTTCCGTAGGAAACTGAGGAACCTCTTCGATCGATTTTAAAGATTTCAATAATATAATGAATATATCGCTGAAATATCAATATGTGAGGGAAAATATCGAGATGGCAGTCGGTCGCAAAGTCTTGCAGCCTTAAAATTGTCACGATTAACCGGAGTCTAATTTACGAGATATAGCCTACCAAGTTAATGCTTACGAAGAGTCGAAAAAACGTTCCCACCTATGTGACATCTTTCATACATTACAATCCTTAACTCGAAACGCCGCCGTCTCGCTAACTTCTCGCCCTCGCCCACCGTATGCGTCCCATAAAAGGACAATGACAACAAAAGAAGCTATTCTGTTTTATTTTTCAACCAATGTTTCTTTTACCTAACTGCCGAAGAAGGGTAATGCTTATATGTAAGTATATGTTTGTGTGTTCCTACATTACCTACTGCAGCCTAAGCGGTGTGACCGATATTGACGAGTGAGTTGTCATTCGATTTATCTTTACGTCCGGAGTGACACAGGCTACATTTTCCAATAGGTATACATGGTACAATCAACTTCAGGTGCAACGTTTGCTCATCGCGCGAAATTCAAATTTTCTTACGTTTTTTGTCAATTACAGCTTAATTACTCATCGTGGATTTGTTGAAACCAATTTTGCGCCAATAAATAAGTTGTTTTAAGAATTTACGGGTAAAATGATCACCTAGATAACATTGGTTTAGCTACAAATCTCAATAAGCTGATTTTCTTCTTGGTTTTTGATTTAGTAATTACTCATCGTGGATTTGTTGAAACCAATTTTGCGCCAATAAATAAGTTGTTTTAAGAATTTACGGGTAAAATGATCACCTAGATAACATTGGTTTAGCTACAAATCTCAATAAGCTGATTTTCGTCTTGGTTTTTGATTTAGTGAGAAATGTACTTATACTAGCTTTCAACTTCAAATTTTTGGTTGGTGTAATTTCTTGAAACAATCTATTTATTATCGCAAAATTAGTTTTCACGTACCTACGATGAGTAGTTAAGCTGCAATTGACAAAAAACGTAGAAAATTTGAATTTCGCGCGATGATATAAACGATGCACCTTCAATCGCCTTAGGCACATCACACACCAATACTACAAATTTTGTACACCTCACAAAACATGTATCGTAGGCCTACATTTAAATTTAAAATACGTATGAGCTAATAGACGATACAGTACATTTCTTCACAAAATGTGTGCCACGTAACACAACACTGCATCTGCATTCTGCACAATCAAATCTGCACAACACTGCGTCTTACTGCACACAAATGTGTCATCGGTGTGTGGTGTGCCAGTTATGAACGTGTCAAGTCACACATCGTTGATAAGAATACAAGGAAGAACCTCCTGTATTAGTAGCCGTTTGTAAAAATAATGTAAATATAGATTTCTATAGATACCTTGTTAAACTAATATCGCTATAGTCAATATCACTATTGACATATTCTGAGCCTTCTACATTTATGTCGCTTGGTTTCGAATCCGGGACACAGAGATAGTGGCTTGACGTAGATGTGATACTGCTTTCATGCATGGATATTACACTTAGTGTGTCTATACTTGCAACACTTTCCGTCGAAAAGCCTATTGAAGACTCCGTTTTGACGACTATTGACACATAGCTTGAAGAAGAACTTTCTAAACTCATTGTTCGGTTTACAGATCCCAAAGAAGCAGATAAAGGCGTTTCGTAACTTTCACAGCATGTTATTAAATATCTTGATACTTTGGACTCACCAACACTCGTTGCAGAATTACTTTTTGAACTATTCCGCAAAAAATTATAATCATTAGTATTATTATGGTTAGTAAATGCTTCATTCGTGTTAATACTATGTTCAGAGTTTGAAAACGTACTATTTCTTCTGTGAATGAATTGTATATTTTCCGAATAGTTTTCAAATAATGATGTTTTTTCCTCCGCTGCGTATGTTTTTGAAATTTCCTTAGAAGAATCTTTTGCTTTAATATTTGGGATATGAAGGGGTTTAATGTCCTTCTGCGTACAAAATGACGGTACTCCAACAGCTCTTCCAACAGTAACTTTGATACCCTCATTATCGGTGAAAATGCCTCCTTTCACGCCAGGTACACATTCATCAGGACAGGGGCATAGAGAGGATATATCGGGAGAAGTAACTCTAATTTTAACGTAACTGTGCTTGAATCTAATTTTCTTTTTATCACATCCGCATCCTCGTTCACACGTGGTTGTTTTTACGATTTCTTCAATTTCTTCTTCTACTCCAGGTATTTTAGCCGCACCTACTCCTTTAGCCGCTAATTTCTTCGGAACAGCGCCTTCACCTACTTTTTTTGATTTAGTTTTGATCTTTCCTTTTTCTGAAGGCGTAGGTTCGGGTGGTAATCCCGCAGCTACACGCACCTTTCTTATCATTGACTTTTCAGATACAGTCTTACCTTCCGGCAAAGGTAGTCCAGCTTCTGCAAGTCCTTTTAAAATCTTTTCCTTTTGGGCTGGTGTTTTGCCCGCAAGTGGGGTCAATAAACCCTCAGCTTTTGCTTTGCGAATAACTTCTTTTTCAGATGGTGTTCTTGCTTCTGGAGGTATGCCTAATTCCGCTTTTCCTGCGGCTGGTGCAGCTGCTTTAATTTTTTGTACAAGAGCTTTTTCAGAAGACGTTCTGCCTTCTGGAAGCTCTACACCTGCATCATGCATAGCTTTTAGTATTTTTTCTTTTTGCGCGGGTGTTTTGCCTTCCAAAGGAGTGATAATTCCAGCTGCTTGTGCTTTTTTATATTTTTCCTTAAGTGAGGGTGTTTTTGGTTCCGGCGGAAGACCAGCTTCTTCTCTTACCTTTCTTATGAGCGATTTCTCCGATGCAGTTTTTGCTTCTGGAAGCGGCACTCTAGCTTTTATCAAACCTTCAAGTATTTTCTTTTTTTGCTCTGGAGTTTTTCCTTCTAATGGTGTCAAAAGACCGGCAGCTTTCAGTTCTTTAAGTTTCGCTGAAGGAAGTTTAGATGGACGCATAGTCGGTGTTGTAGCCTTTATTTTAGCTATCAATGCTTTTTCTGACGGAGTTCTTCCTTCAGGAAGGGGAAGCCCAGCTTCAGCCTGGGCTTTAAGTATCTTCTCTTTTTGTGCCAGAGATTTACCTTCTAAGGGTGTGATAAGCCCAGCGGCTTGGGCTTTCGCGTACCTTTGTCTTAATGACACCGTTTCAGGTTCTGGTGGCAATCCCATTTCGGTTCTTACCTTGTCGATAAGTTTTTTCTCTGAAGCTGTTTTAGGTTCCGGTAATGGTATACCCGACTTAGCTAAACCTTTTAGAATTTTCTCTTTTTGTTCAGGGGTTTTGCCTTCTAACGGAGTTAAAAGGCCGGCCGCTTTTGCCTTTCTTAATTTTTCCGACGGTACCTTTACAGCTGCTGGTGCTGCAGCCTTTATTTTAGCTATCAAAGCCTTTTCCGATGGAGTTCTACCTTCAGGCAGAGGAAGTCCAGCTTCGGCCTGGGCTTTGAGTATCTTCTCTTTTTGAGCTGGAGTCTTACCTTCTAAAGGTGTAATTAACCCAGCGGCTTGTGCTTTAGCGTATTTTTGTTTCTGTGACGCCGTTTCGGGTTCTGGTGGTAGTCCCATTTCAGCCCTTACCTTGTCGATCAGTTTTTTTTCAGACGCGGTTTTAGGTTCAGGTAAAGGTATACCTTCCTTGGCTAAACCTCGGAGAATTTTCTCTTTTTGTTGTGGTGTCTTGCCTTCTAACGGGGTTAGAAGGCCTGCCGCTTTCGCTATCCGTAATTTTTCCGAAGGAACTTTTGCAGCTGCTGGTGTTGAAGCCCTTACTTTGGCTATCATTGCCTTTTCCGATGGAGTCCTACCCTCAGGAAGAGGAAGCCCAGCTTCAGCTTGGGCCTTGAGTATCTTCTCTTTCTGTGCTGCAGTTTTACCTTCTAAAGGCGTTATTAGTCCAGCGGCTTGCGCTTTAGCGTATTTTTGTTTTAAGGACGCAGTTTCTGGTTCTGGTGGCAACCCCATTTCGGTCCTTACTTTGTCGATGAGTTTTTTCTCTGATGCTGTTTTAGGTTCCGGTAATGGTATACCCGACTTAGCTAAACCTTTTAGAATTTTCTCTTTTTGTTCAGGGGTTTTGCCTTCTAACGGAGTTAAAAGGCCAGCCGCTTTTGCCTTTCTTAATTTTTCCGAGGGTACCTTTGCAGCTGCTGGTGTTGTTGCCTTTATTTTAGCTATCAAAGCCTTTTCCGATGGAGTTCTACCTTCAGGCAGAGGGAGCCCGGCTTTAGCCTGCGCTTTGAGGATCTTTTCTTTTTGTGCCGCAGTTTTACCTTCTAAAGGCGTGATTAGTCCTGCGGCTTGCGCTTTAGCGTATTTTTGTTTCTTTGACACCGTATCGGGTTCTGGTGGCAATCCCATTTCCGCCCTTACTTTGTCAATAAGTTTTTTTTCTGATGTAGTTTTAGGTTCAGGTAGAGGTATACCTGATTTAACTAAACCTCTGAGAATTTTCTCTTTTTGTTCTGGACTTTTGCCTTCTAACGGTGTCAAAAGGCCGGCTGCTTTTGCTTTTCGTAACTTTTCAGACGCTATCTTGGATGGTGCTCTGCCTTTTTCGATTGGGGTTCTTTCAGATTCTGGTGTTAATAGACCACAAATACATTCGTCTACAGGACCTTTGCCCTCTTTCATGACTTTTGCAGTTTTCATATCAAGTTCTCTAGCTTTTTCGGGAGGCAGTGGTGGTCGGCCTGGACCTAAGGCTGCTATAGCTCGTGTTTTTCTTCTTTCAGATGGAGCTGATTCTTTTATTTTCTGGATAAGAGCTTTTTCTGACGCTGTTTTCCCTTCTGGAAGTGGTACGCCTGCAGCAAGTCGTGCTTTAAGAATTTTTTCTTTTTCTTCAGGAGACTTCCCTTCTAATGGTGTCATAAGACCCGCTGCGATTGCTTTTCGTAATTTTTCCGACGGCACCTTTGCAGCTGCAGGTGCTGCAGCCTTTATTTTAGCTATCATTGCTTTTTCTGATGGTGTTCTGCCTTCAGGCAGAGGAAGTCCAGCATCAGCCTGGGCTTTAAGTATCTTTTCTTTTTGTGCAGCAGTTTTACCTTCTAATGGCGTAATTAGACCGGCGGCTTGCGCTTTAGCGTATTTTTGTTTCATTGACACCGTATCGGGTTCTGGTGGCAAACCCATTTCAGCCCTGACCTTGTCAACCAGTTTTTTTTCTGACGCAGTTTTTGGTTCAGGTAAAGGTATGCCTTCCTTAGCTAAACCTCTGAGAATTTTCTCTTTCTGTTCCGGAGTTTTGCCCTCCAACGGTGTTAAAAGGCCGGCCGCCTTTGCTTTTCGTAATTTTTCTGACGGCACCTTTACAGCTGCTGGTGCTGCAGCCTTGACTTTAGCTATCAATGCCTTTTCTGATGGAGTTCTACCTTCAGGCAAAGGAAGCCCAGCTTCAGCCTGAGCTTTAAGTATCTTTTCTTTTTGAGCTGCAGATTTTCCTTCCAATGGTGTAATTAGCCCAGCGGCTTGAGCTTTAGCATACTTTTGTTTTAGAGACTTCGTGTCAGGTTCTGGTGGCAAACCCATTTCAGTCCTTACTTTGTCAATAAGCTTTTTTTCTGATGCAGTTTTAGGTTCAGGTAAAGGTATACCTGATTTAGCTAAGCCTCGAAGAATTTTCTCTTTTTGCTCGGGAGTTTTTCCCTCTAACGGTGTTAAGAAGCCGGCCGCCTTCGCTTTTCGTAATTTTTCTGACGGCACCTTTGCAGTTGCTGGTGCTGCAGCCTTTATTTTAGCTATCATTGCCTTTTCTGATGGTGTTCTGCCTTCAGGCAGAGGAAGTCCAGCTTCAGCTTGGGCTTTGAGTATCTTTTCTTTTTGTGCCGCTGATTTTCCTTCTAAAGGCGTAATTAGCCCAGCGGCTTGCGCTTTAGCGTATTTTAGTTTCTGTGACGCCGTTTCTGATTCTGGTGGTAATCCCATTTCTGCCCTGACTTTTTCGATAAGTTTTTTTTCTGATGCAGTTCTAGGTTCAGGTAGAGGTATACCTTCCCTAGCTAAACCTCTGAAAATTTTCTCTTTTTGTGCTGGAGTTTTGCCCTCCAACGGTGTTAAAAGGCCGGCCGCTTTAGCTTTTCTTAATTTTACTGATGGCACCTTTGCAGCTGGTGCTTCTGGTGCTGCAGCCTTTATTTTAGCGATTAAAGCTTTTTCTGATGGAGTTCTACCTTCAGGCAAAGGAAGCCCAGCTTCAGCTTGGGCTTTAAGTATCTTCTCTTTTTGCGCCGAAGTTTTACCTTCTAAAGGCGTAATAAGCCCAGCAGCTTGAGCTTTAGCGTATTTTTGTTTCTTTGACACTGTATCGGGTTCTGGTGGCAACCCCATTTCCGCCCTGACCTTGTCGATAAGTTTTTTTTCTGAAGCAGTTTTTGGTTCAGGTAAAGGTATACCTGACTTAGCTAAGCCTCGAAGAATTTTCTCTTTTTGTGCTGGAGTTTTGCCCTCCAACGGTGTTAAAAGGCCGGCCGCTTTAGCTTTTCTTAATTTTTCTGATGGCACCTTTGCAGCTGCTGCTGCTGGTGCTGCAGCCTTTATTTTAGCGATTAAAGCTTTTTCTGATGGAGTTCTACCTTCAGGCAAAGGAAGACCAGCTTCAGCTTGGGCTTTAAGTATCTTCTCTTTTTGCGCCGAAGTTTTATCTTCTAAAGGCGTAATAAGCCCAGCAGCTTGAGCTTTAGCGTATTTTTGTTTCTTTGACACTGTATCGGGTTCTGGTGGCAACCCCATTTCCGCCCTGACCTTGTCGATAAGTTTTTTTTCTGAAGCAGTTTTTGGTTCAGGTAAAGGTATACCTGACTTAGCTAAGCCTCGAAGAATTTTCTCTTTTTGTTCGGGTGTTTTTCCCTCTAACGGTGTTAAAAGACCGGCCGCTTTCGCTTTTCGTAATTTTTCTGACGGCACCTTTGCTGCTGCTGCTGCTGGTGCTGCAGTCTTTATTTTAGCGATTAAAGCTTTTTCTGATGGAGTTCTACCTTCAGGCAAAGGAAGACCAGCTTCAGCTTGGGCTTTAAGTATCTTCTCTTTTTGTGCCGCAGTTTTACCTTCTAAAGGCGTAATTAGCCCAGCGGCTTGCGCTTTAGCGTATTTTTGTTTCTGTGACGCTGTTTCGGGTTCTGGTGGTAGTCCCATTTCAGCCCTGACCTTGTCGATAAGTTTTTTTTCTGATGCAGTTCTAGGTTCAGGTAGAGGTATACCTTCCTTAGCTAAGCCTCTGAGAATTTTCTCTTTCTGTTCCGGAGTTTTGCCCTCCAATGGTGTTAAAAGGCCAGCCGCCTTCGCTTTTCGTAATTTTTCTGACGGCACTTTTACAGCTGCTGGTGCTGCAGCCTTTATTTTAGCTATCATTGCCTTTTCTGATGGTGTTCTGCCTTCAGGCAGAGGAAGTCCAGCTTCAGCTTGAGCTTTGAGTATCTTTTCTTTCTGTGCCGCTGATTTTCCTTCTAAAGGCGTAATTAGCCCAGCGGCTTGCGCTTTAGCGTATTTTTGTTTCATTGACACCGTATCGGGTGCTGGTGGCAACCCCATTTCAGCCCTTACCTTGTCAATCAGTTTTTTTTCTGACGAAGTTTTTGGTTCAGGTAAAGGTATGCCTTCCTTAGCTAAACCTCTGAGAATTTTCTCTTTCTGTTCCGGCGTTTTGCCCTCCAACGGTGTTAAAAGGCCGGCCGCCTTCGCTTTTCGTAATTTTTCTGACGGCACCTTTGCAGCTGCTGGTGCTGCAGCCTTGACTTTAGCTATCAATGCCTTTTCTGACGGAGTTCTACCTTCAGGCAAAGGAAGCCCAGCTTCAGCCTGAGCTTTAAGTATCTTTTCTTTTTGTGCTGCAGATTTTCCTTCCAAAGGTGTAATTAGCCCAGCGGCTTGAGCTTTAGCATACTTTTGTTTTAGTGACTTCGTGTCAGGTTCTGGTGGCAAACCCATTTCTGTCCTTACTTTGTCAATAAGCTTTTTTTCTGATGCAGTTTTAGGTTCAGGTAATGGTATACCGGACTTAGCCAAGCCTCGAAGAATTTTCTCTTTTTGTTCTGAAGTTTTGCCTGCCAAAGGAGTAAGAAGACCAGCAGCTTTAGCTGCTTTAAGTTTTTCGGGCGGGATCGCTGCTAATGTAGCTTTAGAAACAGCCGGCGCTCTTACACCTGCTTTAACTTTTGCAATTAAAGCTTTTTCAGATGGCGTTCTACCTTCTGGGAGTGGGATTCCTAGTTCTTGTTGTCGTCTCAAAATGTTTTCTTTCTCGGCAGGGCTCTTTCCTTCTAATGGGGTCGATGCTTCAAGTGCTTTATTGTACTTACTTCGTTCAGCAGCGGTTTTAGGTGCTGGTGGAAGCCCGAGATCAGCTATTACTTTTTCGATTAACTTTTTTTCTGATTCAGTCTTACCTTCGGGGAGGGGAATACCTTTCAGGGCTAAGCCTCGTAGTATTTTTTCCTTCTGTTCTGGTGTTTTTCCTTCCAAAGTTGTTAAAAGACCTTCTTCTTTTGCCTGGCGCATTTTTTCAGATGGTACTTTTGCAAAACCCTTGACATCAGCTATTAATGTAGGAGCAGTTTCTTTTTTAACTTTTTGCATTAATGCCTTTTCTGAAGCTGTTTTAGGTTCAGGTAAAGGAATTCCTTTAGAAGCTAAGTCTTTTAAAATTTTCTCTTTTTCGGCTGGCGTTTTTCCTACTAAATCTTTTTCAGCTTTTTTCATTTCTCTTATTTTATCTGCTGCTCCTATAGCAACGGCCGATTTTCGCATTTCGCCCTTTCTGCGTTCTTCTCTTGGCAAGTGACCACACAAAATGCATTCACAATGATCACAATTTTTTTTCTTATAACAGTCATAAAGGCTCTTCATTACTTCAAACATGGCATCAGAATTGCAAGAACAACAACAGCTCTCCTCCGCAGTACTTAATTGACATCTGTAGACTCTCCACTTGGCTTGGCTGAGCGGATTATTGAAGAAGCTTACGCACTCTGGATCGGTACATTCGGTAACCATGTTCACAGTGTAGTTAGATTCATATGGATTATTATTATTGCATTGTGTCATTATATCAGAACTTCTCACCTTCAGCTTAACGTTTCTTGGTTTATCTTTAAGTTCTGGCATGCTATAATGCTGCGACAAGTTACTCCCATTACATTTCAGTAGACGTTCCTGAGATGGTGCCCGAAACAGTTTTTTCTTTGTGTATTCAATTAATCTGGTTCTCTTTCGCTTCTTATGCCGATGTAATTTTTTTTTGTAAAAAAATAAATTGACGTTCTTAAGACCGTTCTTTAAGCTGATATTTCGATGCAAGAATGATATTTCAGTTGTTAGAGGCATCTCCGTGGTATTTTTGTCACGAAAATATACTGGACGCACGAATTGATTTCACACCAATATGTAATATGTTCGATACGTTGAGGTGCTACTCTTTTTTAGTCAACAAAACATTTCCTTAATTTGTCAGTTTGTTTGCTTACAGGATATGATCCTATAAAAAAAAAAGATTTAATTCTTCACAGGCATAAAACATACCTACCTATAACAGCCTAGCTGGATGGACCTCCCGGCCGCCTTCCTTTTTTCGTCAGAACATTCATTCTAGGCATTTCAAGGATTTAATGAATAGATTTCTTCTAGTTTGAAGATTTCGACCTTTACCCCATCGTTTTCCACCAGGTGATTTGGTGCCTAAACTTAGATAGCAATAAACAATAATAAGCATATTTTCAATAAGAACTTATCTACTTAAAAAATAAAAATCTTTTGATAGTCTGATCTGCTGATGTTACTTAGAGCAGTGGGCTTATCCTGTAACTCTGAAAGTGATAGCGAGAGTTGCGCGAGCGGGACCGCGCATAGTGAAACTAAGTTGGTACGAGACAGATGGCATGCTCTCGCAATCAGAATCACGAACGTTTCAAAGTTAGACGATAAGCCCACAGGTGTTTTATTGTTGTAAGGCTTAGCGCATTTGGTCCAAGGGCGTCAACCACTTTTAGTTAAGGATAAGCCACTAGAGCAGGAACTCCCAAAGTGGTCAATATCGTCCCCAACCTTGTTATCGTTACAGACTGAGATTACAGACATTATTATGCGCAGTTTTTGTTGATATTTTTTATACCTTGTCCTTTTTAGGGTTGCGTAGTACTAAAAGGAACCCTTATAAGTTCGTCATGTCTGTCTGTCTGTTTGTCTGTCAGAATAATTGTTCATACTTATTTATTTTGTAAAATAGGGGTAGCTCCCATACTTGTAGAGAAGGGGTAAACAAGGTTTTTAAGGTGAACATTTTGGATGAATCAAAAAATCATAATTTTATATTAATGTATCCCCAATTTACATGTATGACAACCACCCTGGCTGTCATACATGTAAAGTGGGGATATATTTTCGAATATCCCCCACATGTGGGGTATCATTGAAAAGGTCTTTTAAAATAAACGAATGGTTCCCTAAACCATCTTTTTATCAGATGAACCGCTAGCGAAATATGGACCGACAAAGTTGCTTACAATGTGCCTCCCCCCTGCCATTTCTAAACTATGCGTCTCAGAAACTTGTAATCTTCCACGTTGATAAATCTTAGTAAAAACTTTATTTTAAAATTATTTCGGGCAACATGTGATAATTATTTTATGAGATATATAAAAAAATTACTTCAAACGTCCTACGCACCTACGGAACCCTACTAAGCATGACCCGACATGCTGTTAACAAGTTATTTTATATCGCCTCGTTTCGTATCGTTTGATGGAAATGGCGTTCTAACAAATTTCGCGGCTTGTGAGATTCATGATAGATTTAAAAATAGTAATTAGGTACTTTAAGATATTTTTTGTTTTGTATTTTTTTTTTATGTTACTCCGTGACGATGCGAGCATGTCGCTCACCTGATGTTAAGCGTCACGCTTGCACATAACTGTTCAGTGCCACCCAGAATTTTGAACTTCAACAGATCAACACTATGCGCGGCAAAGCACTGCGCTCGTCACCCAGAGATGTTAGATGTTAAATCTCTGTATGCCCAGTAATTACGCTGGAAACATTGCCCTTCAATCCGGAACACAGTAATACTTGGACACTACTGCTTGGCGGTTGAATAACTGGCAAAGGTGTGGTACTTCCCCAGGCGGACTATCACCCCGAGACAGAGCCCTATCACTACAAAAATGTCGTTAATGTCTTTAGATGTTTAAAACTTACTTCAGCATGTCGAGAATTTACTCTGACCTGATTAGAGTCAATTTATTTAGCACAGAAATATTATACTTATTTACATTTTTTGTTTGTTTATGTAGTATTAAAAAATGTATATTTCTTTTGACATTCTGTCAAGAAAGATCTCAAAAATTTGACGTATACATAAAACTTTTTCCTTCGTTTCGATATGAATTTTATTAAAAAGTAATAACAAAATGTAATGGTCAAATCTAACCTCATTTATTATAAGCTCAGTACTCTTTCATCGTAGAGCAGTCCACAGGAATACTATTACTCTTGGCCACAGATCACACTAAATACCGCATTACGAGATTCGTTGTTCCTACGAAAAGTCACCAAAGTTTGAGGAAGACGCGGGTCGCGGGGAGTGCGACCAAGCGTTCTCATTGGCTATCTCAAGGTTATAACCAATCAGAGCAATTTTTTATAAGTGTATTTAGACTGATGCGCGGTGCTCTTCGAGCGTCCTGAATGCAGAATATAGGGTGCGATATGTGCTCCTAGCCTAGCGAAGGAGCAGTCATGCACAGTATTTGTATTCTCTTTGGAGCAGTCTGTTACCCCCAACCTATATTATATTCCTCAGATTAAAAATCTGAGTTATATTCATATAATTAGCATTCTATGCATATGATTAGATTACTCATTGGCAGTCTGCAATGACGTCTATGCGTACTCACTAGTAAAATCTAGAAGTCATTTTTTTTCTCTTCTGTGAGTAAAATAGAAACAGTCTTAAAATATTTATTTTAGGCACAGAATTCTCCTTATAAAATTTTAGGCAAATAATCAAAGGAATCAGTGTATAGAAAGATGTACCTACACGTCAATATGTACACCTTTGCATTGATTGATAAAGCATTGAGAAAGAGGCAAAAATAAAGCTTGTGTGGCTATTATATTAGAGATCGCTTTGTGATATTTGCATGGAAGAAGAATCCCATAACTCAAGTAAAATGCGAATGTAACTCTGTCTCTCTGCCTATCTGTCTCTCGGTCTATCTGTGCGAGTGTTTGACACGCACAGGCTACTTCTTTTTATTTGTCTACGCGAACGAAGTCGCGGGTAACAGCTAGTTTAAAATATTTTGCGAGTGAGGCGAGCGACACCGGATCCGGTGGCGATGACGATGACGGCGTGCATTCCGTAATCTCAGCAAACATGTCCTCCTCCATTGCTATCGCGATGCGAAAAGAGAATACCAAAGAGAATACAAAATACAAATACTGCGATGCGTACCAGTGTTGTTCCAAGTCGATTTTGTGACTGCCGTATCTAGACCTGAAAATTGCCGTATAAAAAAATTGCCGTTAGTTCTGATTTTTCATTAATTTGTATACAAGATTACGATATTTAGCTTTTTTTACTGGTGTCCATTTATAGATTTTGAATTGATTTTATTTTGTCATGTCTCATTTTCACCCTTTGATTTTCTAATTTGTCTGAAATAATAACCGCTCACTCATCCTAACACCTTCTCTAAGCTCAGTGAAACAATGTAAACACAAACCACTTATTTGCCCAACATCTCAGTTAATTTCGTATTTATGGATACGAAAAAAAACTAAGATAAGACAATAAGTTTTTTTGAGGGCGTTTGAGGAACTCGGTGCGTTACACGAAAATTTAGTAACGGCAGTTTTTGATAACTCTTTCGTGGATTGCCGTATATTTCATACAAATATTATAAGGCTTTGGAAGTGCTGCCGTATGCCTTATATTTGAAGCTCAGCGTGCATAAAGGCCGTATAATACGGCAATTGCTCTATGGAGAACATAACTGACGCAATATATACCTACTATGATATTTAATAATGTCTCAGATTAAAAAAATATTCTGAGTGGAACGTCGTGTATTGAAGGTTGTCAATACACGACGTATCCGTGGTAAATACTGAAATCCGTCATTACTCATTACGCTAGTATACATTCATCTATGGTATACATTCATCTATGACTACTCTACAGTAAATACTCCTGCACCTAGTAGGTATTGATTGAACGTCTAGCCCGCGCCCAATCTGTGCCCGCGCCTTAGAATAATAAATAAAAAAATCTGTCACAATCACATTAAAAATTATAATAATTTTACTATTTATATATCAATAGGCAATCAAATATATTTTGTTTCAACAAACATTGAAGATACGGCGTCGCACTTAACTCGAAGCAAAGCAACCTTTTATGCAATTAGTGCACAGGAAGCTACCTCAAGAAGCAATACGAAATGAATAATAGATAGAAACCATGCCATGCAATTGTTCAGGTAATATTGTATTAGGGCAGTTATATCTTCAATTTTATTAAACTTTAATATCCCCTACGATAAAAATGTAAAATAGCGCGCACGCTCTCGCTATTACAGATATTATGTATATATACATACGTTAGGGGATTGATTATATAGGTGCCTTGAATACAGATAGATATTATAAGTATACAATACAGCCCAGCTGATCATTATCAGCAAAACTGCTATACTATACTTACAAAAGAGATTATTCCAGGTGTTCGTATGAAAAGATGCAGCTGTAAAGTGTTCGGGTATCCATTAGCGAAGAGCAGGACACAGAATGTTGTGCTGGTGGAGGAGGAACCGGAAAGCGGTGCCGCCGACGACAACCACGAGAAACTTAATATGTTCCTTAGACTATTCGAACACCTCTATGACAAATGCGCTGAGTATAATCTGAGGTCTGTGCTGATGATTCTCCTAGCTTTTTCCTGCTAAATACTTCTACAAAAACTTATTATAATGGTGATTGAACACGAGGGCGATAACATGCGCATGTTACATGCGCAGGATGGTCGCTTTGGTACCTATATGCGTAGGTATATAGTATTCCGTATATGGACTACATATTATACTCGTAAAGACACAGGGCCCGTGCGATTGCCACGTGTTTTACACAATCACCATTATTGATACGAAGCATTATTTCGTATAAACACTGTTTTAGACTTTCGTGGTTGTTTACAACATTACTATTAGTACTCACGGGATATTTACCACGGTTATCCCGTGAGTACTAATAGTAATATTATTTCGTATTATTAGGAATAAAACACAAATTTGTCCGATTATTACGTCATGTTTACTAGGCATTTGGGATAGTAAAGGCTTGGAAACAGTTTATATTATAAATATATGTATATATATATATATTATAAATATTTCTTTCGCTTCGCTCACTCGGCCAAATAATACCAGTAATTCGCCAAAAACACGTATGAAAATAAATACATTCATATTCGTATACAGAAGTTATACATCGAATACTTTAAAATTACTGTAAAACGATCATATATTATATAAGTAATAATAAAGTGTTCACAACATTGTGTGTCCTGCTCGTCGCTAATGGATACCCCATTAGCGACGAGCAGGACACACAATGTTGTGCTGGTGGAGGAGGAGCCGGAAAGCGGTGCCGCCGACGACAATCACGAGATACTAAATTTGTTCCTCAGTGCGTTCGAACACCTCTATGTCAAATGCGCTGAGTATAATCTGAGGTCTGTGCTGATGATTTTCCCAGTTTTATTCTGCTAAATACTGCTACAAAAACTTATTATACTTAATGGTTATTGTACACGGGGGCGATAACTTGAGAATGTTACTTGCGCGGGTTGGTCATTTTGTTACCTATATGCGTAGGTATATAGTATTCCGTATATGGATTGCATATTATACTCGTATGGACACAGGGCCTCAAAAATTGCCACATGTTACACAATCACCATTAGGTACATACGAAACATTATTTCGTATTTTTAGGCATGAAACACAAATTTCTCCGTTTTCTACATCACGTTTATTAGGTAGGTATTTGGGATAGTATAAATGCGTGGAAACAGTTTACAGTATAAATATATATATATAACATAAATAAAATTATTTCGTTCGCTTCGCTCACTCGACTATAAAGAAGAAATTCGCCATAAACATGTATGAAAATAAACACAATAAGTACTTATCAATACATTTTCACATAAATCATGCCATGAAGTACTTTAAAATTATTGTAAAAACATCACATAACAAGTTAAACTATGAAAAATAAATCTTTATGACGCTCAAAAAACGAAACTTACTATCGTGGTATATTGAAGTTGAAGAAAAAGTTCTGCACTCTGAAACAGCTTCAAAACCAATAGGTAATTAATTTCCCGCAGGTACTGTCCTCTACGAGGAAAGCACAAGCGCGGCAAGCCACTCGCTAATGCAGCCAAAGACATGGTCATACTGATATGGTTCCTCGTAGCCAACTTTATCGTCTTCCTCAACATCTCCACCAGGATAACAATCCATATATTCTTTGTTTTATTAGAAATTGTTAAATGGATTGAACGGCGTGCTCAGGATGTGGTTAAGAGGTAACTTTACGCTATACATGCTTTGCTTTTCCCTTCGGGTAATTATATTATGAAACGAATAGTGATGTAACAACGCCTTTCCCGAGAAAACAAGTTCCTTCCCGGTAGGCTGCATGTTTGTGTGTAAAGTGTGTAGGCGAAAATATTTTTCATCATACCTATTCTAAAAATAACATATATAACAATATACAGGGTTATAAGGCTCCAAAAAAGCCGAAAGGGCCTCATAGTACTCATGATTATGAACAACTTTTACTATGGGACCGACACTGAAATCGAGAAAAAAATATCAGCTGTTCCTTACATTTTATCGAATGTCATTGACATTTTTCTATGGAACAGCTGATATTTTTTTTCTCGATTTCATGGTTGGTCCCATAATTAATACTATGAGGCCCTTTTCGGCTTAGCATACCCTTTCCTTATAACCCTGTATAGAGGATAGCGGGTGCAAAGTTTGTTTTATAAAACTTGCTGACATTATTATTAATCATATTTTATTAAATTAAACTAATTTTTTTTATTAAATTAATTATTATTGGTACTTATTTTTTGTTGTGTTTTTTGATTAGATATTTGAAATTATGTAATTACGAACTAAATATTTTGTAAATGTGACTTGCCCAGTGTAACTACCAATGTTATAAGTCCAATAAACGATTCTATTCTAAGTCCTTGCTAACCAATCACAGCACCAACGCGGACCAATCAGAAGAGAGAAACTCAAAATCCCATGGGAGCAAAATTGTACTTTGCTCCCGCTATCCATTACAGGCTAAATTGTTGTTTTAAAATAGGTATGATGAAAATAACTAATTTCATGCTAAGCTAAGACTATGAAACACGGTTAGTGTAATAAGCATAAAATATAAAGAAAGGAAAGTCTCAGAACTATTCGAAAATTTGTTTTGTTTTTGTTTTGTTGCAGGCGCTCATTGAAATCTGAATGTGATCAAACGATTGTACTGAATTCAAGACTTCACAAAGACTGTTAATTATTATCTACTCTGCGTTTTCATCATTTGCTATTTAATATTTGTTTTTGATAAAAATGTTTCTATTTTGCTTGATTTTATATTGCAGTTTTTATTTATATATTTTATTTATAGTTTAGTCCTTGTTCTTTCAAAAGAAAAATTAAACTTTGATACATCAATTTTATGTTTACTTTAAATAAAACTTATATAGAAATATATGCCACCAAAGTTTACATGGCGAAAGTGTGCAATTACGAATATAAACGTACGAAAGTGATATTTTTTACACGTATTTACGCACGTAAATATTTGTATTTTGCACCCTTTGTGTTTGCGGAGATGTGATGCTGAAAGGCCAGAGCCGAAAACTGGGCTCAGTGGCGTGTGTCAGGAGTTCTGGATTCACGCGTGGGCTGATGAAGATGTTGTCAAACCAGCGGGGAGTTCTAGTCTCGGATGCTACAGGGTACCGCTCGTTAGCACGGGTACCCCGTAGGAGACCAGCCATCCCCAGTTTCTGGTAGGTGTCTTCTGTCTTGGTTCTGAAACTCTTGCAATGTCGTTGACAAACATATGGTACTTAGGTAATCCAAAAGACATTTATTTTATTTTATATATTTATAATAAACAGAAACAGGAAAAAGGTAATTCATACAAATAAACGCGACTTTGTTCGCGTGCACATAAAAAAAAGTATTCTATATACGTCCATCTTTGTGATGTAGGTACAGTAACTCTTTATGAAATTTAATCAAGATTCATTCAGCCGTTTAGCCGTGATAACGCGACAAACAGACAGAGAGTGTATTGAGAGAGTATTAGTGTGGTTGTTACTCAAGCAATAATGTACGATATGAAATAGTCAAAAGTACCCAAAGAATCGCCCTGCCTGTGTCGCGAAATAATGTTGAATAATGTCTTTCGTTTCATATCAAATTATTTCGTAACTTTAAAACGATCGAACTAAATATCTAAAACTAAAGTAGGTAATTAATAATTTAAATCATGACTACATAAGTCAATTATATAAAATAATGCGGAATGATATAAACCAAATGTACACAAGTGATTTTATAATAAATACCTACACACGCATGATAGCTTCTATAAATGCGGTCTGTAAATACGTTAGATGCAAAGACATAAAGGAGAATTCTGTGGTTAGATGATATACTTAAATCTATAGGAGGTAAAAAAAAAACCGGACTTGGGAGTTTTAATCGATAGCTAATTAATTATTTACATAATAATTGACTACATACACATACTTTTCCCTATTCTAAATAGCCCGATAGCTTGGTTTATTTGTGGTTTCTATAGACTAATTAGAAATTTTTAAAAAATGCAAGTTTTTACTGTACAATTCTATGGTTCGCGGTAGATCTGTGTCGGTCGGTCATTTCCCACGACCCGGGTCGACCGTGCCAGATAACCTAAGTGAAGTGGTCAAATTATTGGGCCAAACAATCGGTATCATGACCGATAACCCAAGCGAATCACTACAACTCATCAATCAAAAACGCGAGCCGACTTGTTCCTAACTTTCTACTGGTTTCCATCTTCATTTAACTTCACACTTTTTTACATGCCAAAGAACAAGAATCCTTATGACTAAGGTTAAAAGACTAGTTCTTTTTTTAAAACTTTTGATCGATAAAATGCAAGAGACATACATTTCACTAGCATTTATCTACCAGCGTAAATCTTTGATTGTAAAGTCTAATTTAATCCGACAGTGACGCGACCCGGCGGTCAAAATTGATCGAGTGTTTCGGAGAGCGGTGACCGACTCGGTCAACCATGGGTCACGAGCCGGTCGTTTTGACTCGGTCGGTCGTGACCGATACAGGTCTATTACGCGGCTGTCTGGAATTGTCTAGCGTGGCGTGGAGTCATTTCTACACAGTGCTGTGCAGTCTCAACGCTTTGAAAGCATTCAACCAGCCTTCAGAGTTTTGGCGGGAATGTGAAGAAATCATGTCGCGTCATTATATTATTTTCCAAAACTAGTGTTAATGCGTAAAAACGGTGAATTTTTACCTGTTAAGTGTTCGTGAACTTGCACGAGTGTTGGTGAATGGTATAATGCCGTGAAGCGTGAATTTTCGTGTTGCTTCCAAAACTCCATAGAAGGCTCTAGTAAAGTTTTCACCACTTTACTGGGACATGACTTGGACTTACCCGTGGCTTGATTTTCTCGCCTTTAACTGTGACTATGACTTGTTTGATAATATTTAACAAAACTTGAAAATATATATGTATACTTGCCACTGGCAAATGCGTGCGACGTGCGACGCCAAAATCCTCATAGGAGGAGAAAAAAAAAAGTCCTTATTAATTTATCGTTATCCTTTTGCGCGACAGAAGGTTAATCTGTGAACTTTCAATTTTTTACAACCAAGTTACTGGTTTACTGATTGTACCATAATTTGGATTGTTAATTCCCTTAACATTTTTGAGATTATGAGATTACGTATTAATGCTTACACAAACTTAGATTTTAACTCTCCTCCACCAAGAATGTAATACATACAAGAAATATAATGCTTCCTTGAGTGATCTTGATACCTTTATGGATTATCTTATATTCTTTATGTTTGTATGGAAACAACACAAATGTTTTGATATTGTATTGTATTGTATTTAAATTCATATATGTGTAACCCTATACTTAGATAGATAGTGTCTGAACGGGTGCATTACTAGCTCCGAAGCTATGCATTGTCTTTATCAAGGAACATAATACTCGTTATATAAATAAATACCTACTTAAGTCAAACTCAAAGTTATTTAATGGTAAATATTCATTTAGAAGTCAAAAATAATAACCTGTTGTATACAATAGTATGCCAATTAAGTAGAGCAAAAGTAGAGGCTATTCATTGAATACAATGATCACTAAAATGCATATTATATCACTCTTTGCTAAAATGTCAACACCGCTATACATAACTTTGAGAAGTAACTTCTCAAAGTAGATGTTATAGGTACTGTTTTATAAATCAAACTTCTTAAAGTTTGACTAACCTTTTTACTTCAATATCGTTTCAGCGCATTGGGATGAAAAAATTATATTTGTTAAAATTGGAACTGCATTTGTTTGCACCTTTTGTTTTTTCCGTCAGTTCGTAAATTGGTGTTGATCCAGCTGGAACCGCTCGAGTACTTTTATTTTTTAAGTATATTGCAAGTATTTTAATCGAAAATGCGTGAATGCATATCCATACATGGCGGCCAAGCCGGCGTGCAGATTGGGAACGCATGCTGGGAGTTGTACTGCCTGGAGCACGGCATCCAGCCCGACGGGCAGATGCCCTCAGACAAGACTGTCGGAGGAGGCGACGACTCGTTTAACACTTTCTTCAGTGAGACGGGAGCGGGCAAGCACGTCCCCAGAGCCGTGTTCATAGACTTGGAACCCACTGTGGTGGATGAGGTCCGCACCGGCACTTACCGCCAACTTTTCCACCCTGAACAACTGATTACTGGTAAAGAGGATGCGGCCAACAACTACGCAAGGGGCCACTACACCATCGGTAAAGAGATTGTGGACTTGGTGCTGGACAGGGTGCGCAAGTTGGCTGACCAGTGTACTGGCCTGCAGGGCTTCCTCATCTTCCACTCGTTCGGCGGCGGCACTGGCTCGGGCTTCGCATCTCTGCTCATGGAGCGGCTCTCCGTCGACTATGGCAAGAAGTCCAAGCTGGAGTTTGCCATTTACCCCGCGCCACAGATATCGACAGCGGTCGTGGAGCCTTACAACTCTATCTTGACTACGCACACCACTCTCGAGCACTCTGACGCCGCTTTCATGGTCGACAACGAAGCTATTTACGACATCTGCCGAAGAAACTTAGACATCGAGAGGCCGACATACACTAACCTGAATCGTCTGATCGGGCAGATCGTGTCGTCAATCACGGCCTCGCTGAGGTTTGACGGTGCCTTGAACGTGGATCTGACAGAGTTCCAAACGAACTTGGTGCCGTACCCGCGCATTCACTTCCCCCTGGTAACTTACGCACCCGTGATCTCTGCGGAGAAAGCATACCACGAGCAACTGTCGGTCGCGGAGATCACCAATGCATGTTTTGAGCCGGCCAACCAGATGGTGAAGTGCGATCCTCGTCACGGCAAGTACATGGCATGCTGCATGCTGTACCGCGGGGACGTGGTGCCTAAAGACGTGAACGCGGCAATCGGAACTATCAAGACGAAGCGCACGATCCAGTTTGTAGATTGGTGCCCGACCGGGTTCAAGGTGGGCATCAACTACCAGCCACCCACGGTAGTGCCGGGTGGCGACTTGGCGAAGGTGCAACGTGCGGTATGCATGCTGTCAAACACGACCGCCATCGCGGAGGCGTGGTCGCGCCTCAACCACAAGTTCGACCTGATGTACGCAAAGCGCGCCTTCGTGCATTGGTACGTCGGCGAGGGCATGGAGGAAGGAGAGTTCTCGGAGGCACGCGAAGACTTGGCAGCTCTCGAGAAGGACTACGAAGAGGTAGGCATGGACTCTGGAGAAGGAGAGGGTGAAGGTGGCGAAGAATATTAATTTATTTTGGGAAGTTTTATTTTTAGGCTATTTTCCATTTCTAGATCCTATGTTAGAATATGATTTATATTATTGTTGGTTCTAGTGAATAAAATGTGCAAGTGGAATTTTTGTTAATTTTTGTTTTGGCGCATAACTATATCCTTAACTTTGCCTTGTTACTTAACTCGAAATTTTTATTATGGAATATAATACTAGAAATTTAAAGGTTTTTGAATGAAAATATAAACAGTAATAATATTCTCTGAAGAGGGGTGCATATCAAAATATATAAAGTTTAAATTACCTACGCTTGGAATATATAACTTAAATCAATAATTTCAAAATATGGAATGGTCAAAATACATTCTTAAATCTATAAAGTTTGTTATTAATAATGGTTGAAACACTAAACATTAAAATGCTTATAATGAAGCCACAGAATTGTCCATTGAATCAAGCATATAATATAATAGATAAGACTTTATCATTTTTTTATTTTTTTTTGTAGCAAATGTTAAAGAAACATTTTTGCCAGAGACAAGTAAAGATCTTTATCTTCAAGAGCAGGATGACAACAAATCACAACACATAGTTTTTTTTTTCTCTTGCCTTCTAAGAGGATTTTGGCGTCGCACGTCTTATGCATTTGCCAGTGTCAAGTATACATATATATATTCTCAAGTTTTGTTAGATATTATCAAAAAAGTCATAGTTACGGTCAAAGGCGACAAAAGCAAGTCACGGTCAAGTCCAAGTCATGCCCCAGTAAAATGGTGAAAACTTTACTAGAGCCTTCTTCGATCTTGATAAAATTTGATAAGGAGTTACTGTATATCACAAGGATATATCACCCTCCTTATTTAGCCGTGATAACGCGACAAATATCTAGACAGAGAGACAAAGTTATTTAACGACAAAATTCCAAATACTCTGTACAGTGCAATCATCGACCTTTAGTGTACTTGTAAGTCCAATTTTCTTTTAATCGTTCTTCAAACGCCTAACAAAACTGGGCCTGTACCGTGAGGTGCTTATTGCGATGATTGTTAGGCTCAGCCGATGACGCCGCGCGACCATACACCTTACCACGCGGCGACACAGTTCGTGGTCGCGCGGCGTCATCGGCTGAGCCTAACAATCATCGCAATGAGCACCTCACGGTACGGGCCCCGGGGCGCTAGTCTCGACTTTTCGCTACAGCACTTTGCGACCGAATTCGGTCGCTATGACGCAAAAATTCTACAACGAACACGAATTGTTAACGAAAAAACGCAAACAAAGCGTTGAATTTTGCGTCATAGACACCGACTTCGGTCACTATGACGCAAAAATTCGACAACGAACACTAATTGTTCTGAAAAACGCAAAAATAGCGTTGAATTTTGCGTCATAGCGACCGAATTCGGTCGCAAAGTGCATAGCGAAAAGTCGAGACTAGCGGCCCTGGTGGATAAAAAACAATTTTTAATTAGTTGGACCTTCTTTATCAAATAGAACTTTATGTTTACTAACCTCATAAATAATATAATCTTTTAATAAGAGGTTAATTTTTTTTACCAATTAATAACATAACGATGATCTATTCAGGTTTTGATTTCAGGAACCGAGCGATACGCTTTTTCGGGCCTGTATGTGATGCCATGCATGGCTGTATATTAACTAATTTATGAAAAACACTAGGTGCGCCACGCGGTTTTACCCGTTATTCTACAGAAACCCGGATATTTTTAAAGGATAAAAAGCCTGTGTGATAATCCAGTGTATAAGCTACCTCCGTACCAAATTTCATTCAAAATCGTTCAGCCGTTACAGAGTGTAATTTTAATTATGATATGTCATTGTATGTACTTTGTTATTGACTCGGTCTGAAAATAAATTGATTCACTGAGAGTTGAACGGGAACAAATACACTTACATACTTACACACAAACTTTCGTATTTATAATATTAGTGTGATAAAGCAATATATATCAGGATAAGTAAAGTAAAGGATAGTTCTTACTCGTCCTTGAGGGTTGACAGATTTACTTACGTAAACTTAAACTTAAGTACTTGATATTATTTATGTTTACGTTAACTAAGTTTACGTGTATTTACAATCGGTCACGGTATTTACTCTCACACGTCTTTAGTTACAGGTTATTAAATAGTTTTGCTTAGACTAGAATAAATTTATGATTTTTTTAAATATTTTTTTAGCGAATGGATAAATAAACTAAGTATATTTGTTACAGTTACGTTAACAGCTTTAAAGTGAGTTTTTTCATACCTTCTGTCTGATTTGTTAAAGTTGGGTTATAGCATTGTAAAAATAATAATTACTAAAAGTGAATAAGTATGATTTTGAAAATATATGCTGTTATTTATGATGCTACATTATCAACAAAGAACTTTGGAAACTTACATGATTCAGTTATACAAATATCATAAAGTTTGTTAACAAGACTGTTTTAAAGTAAAAACAAAACATAATTGTGGTATATATTCCGTAAGTACTAATTTGCAGTTTACAAAGTACAAAGTTTTTTCCACGTACAAAAATACGTCACCGGAATAGCACTAAGTTAAAAATAGCTTATAGTGCCCGCGTCGCGGCTATAGACCGACCTAGGCGGAGGCTAGGACATAGGTGAAGCAAGAGGGCGCACCGATCCACCCCGGCGGCGCTGGCTGCCACCCGACGGCACTCGCTGCGCCTGTTTTATCTCCTCCTCCAGTGACGGCGCCTAGCGTGCTTACTTCCGACACTCTACATAAGCTACCCCCTCTCACCCGGCGGCGACCATCTTCGAGCTCCTCCCCCCTCGTTCATCGACCGTTCATTACAGTGACCGACTAGGTACAGAACAATACTCAGCATCGTAATATCAGAATTTTTAGGGTCTACGCGCTGTACTTTTCGTTTGCGGGACAAGGCGCTTAAAGTCATGCAAATTCTACCTATGGACGGTGTTAGAAAAACTTATCAGGTAAGCGCGTGCATGAGTGTTTAGGTACTCAATTAAAATCAGTAGTTTTATCTTAACAGCTTCAAAAAAAAAAAACATTTTACCTAACTAGCTAATATATTGAGAATGTTCATTAACTCCCGACACCCTTAACGTATTCGTAGTAACTGCCCTAATTGACGAAACAATCTTTGGTTAGATAAAGGTTTACTGAATATAAATTTTTAGACAACCTGGACCTCAGACCTGAACGACTGTTTTTTTTTTCTAATTGACATTATTCAGTATTCAATAGGACGGCAGGATTGCATATTGCCCCGGGCGACAAAGTTCCACGCCACTACTATTCTACTTACCAGTAATTCGACCTCCTTTGCTACAAACTCGTTACAAAGTCTTTGATGTAAAGGATTCGTTACCCCATAATTGAATATCCATTATTATACTTACGGCTTTTGATTTCGGTTGTCTTCAAATAATCCCAAATAAGTTACAATGGAGCACAGTTTTGCAGACGGTACGGGCGTGCCAAGATGACGTATACGCTACGATGTCGTACAGTCGCGTCGCACTGATAGAACGTCGTAGGTAACACGTAACCACCTCACTACTAGGTGATAGTACCTACTATCTCATAGTAGTACCGTAGTTAAAAAGCACGAGTCTTTTGCACGGTGATTATATAGGTCATACGTGAAATTAAATAACATTTACCCGGGAGCCATGTATATAACAAACCAAGTTTCAACGTATAATAATGTCATCCACGCTGGTTTCGGCTACGACGACTACTAATGCATCTTAATCGATAACGATTTATTGCAATATTCTGGTTCAAGGAGTTAATTAATCTATTAAGTAACATTAATATTAGGTAAAAAGAAAATATAAAAGCCGAAATGATTTTTTTGGAAAAGGGTTTTCAGGACCGACAGATATGCAGAGGGATGCAGAGAGATTTTCAAAATCATTGATCTATTCTTGCTTTATAATCACTCTAAAAATACCTCTATTCTCATTAGGTACTTACATAGGTCCACATTTTTTTTGTTTGATTCATACTAAATTTGATGACAAATTGCTGGCTCATCATAGAATCAACAAATGAATGCATACGAATCATAATGAAGATGATCAATAGCGGTGATCACGGCTAAAACAAAAAGGTAGCTGCTGTACAATGGAGCATGACACGCGGGATGTCAGCTGCTGCGTCGGAGCGGTGTGTACCGTAGCGGCCTTTGCGGCCGGTGAGCACGACGCGCGCCTCGAAGAAACCGTGCTTCAGAAAATATTTGCGACGGCGCATTGCACCTGACGATCGGTACGCTTACACGATTCCGTCGCGTACGCCGCTATTTACCCTAACAAATGGCGCCTACCGCAGACATCATCGATCAAAAAATATTTGACGCTCGCCAGCAGCGGGTCTCCCCGAACCCGCCGCGCATGTCCCGGGCTATCGATCGTGTGCGCAGACTGGTGCGGACTGGGTCGAATTACCCGGGAACGGTAGTCCGGGACAGCCGCTCCCGCCCCAGCCTAAGGAATCTTTCCCCGCCCCGCTTCAACCCCGGCGAGGCCATGCGCGTTCTGCCCTAAGACGTTAGGGCGAAAGTAGGGTGAAAACGGATCGGATTACACGCGCGATTGCCGCGATCGCGCTCGGCAGGCCGAGTCCGGTGCGGTTCGCGAGAGTCGCTTGTGCTCCCGGAGCTCTCGCAGCGTGTCCGCGTCGCGCTACGATCGATCGCCAACTGAGCCGTGGATGCGCCGCCCTGGGTGATAGGGCGCCGCCGCCTGCAACGCGCGCGAGCCGCGCCGCCGCCGCCCTTGCACTGGGCCGCGCGCCCTGCACCCGGTACACTGTCACACGCAGCCTCTTCACCCGCCCTCGCTTTGCGCGACTGTGTGCAATGCAGTGTCCCCATGCGTGTATGAGTGTCTATAGATGCGTGTACTGATACAAACTGAACACTTCGATACGCGATTAAAATTGTCGACTGCAGAGGTAAGCGAGTACAAATAACTAGTGAGTTTCGCTCAGCCTGTTAGTAGTATATAAGTGGAGTCGACGATACTATCAATAATTGTAACATTGAACTGCATTCAAGTTTTACATGATTAAGGTAACGGTCATGTACAGATTGCGATTTCAGGTGCGAATTTATTGTACCTATTTAGTTACAATTACCTACCGCAGCGAATGTTTATAGAGTTTATATTATCTCATAATGGTATTCACAATCCCAAAGAAATCCTATAAGAAATTCTAAAATTAAATTGTCCTACGTGCTTGAATATTTCTTACCCTGAATTGATCAGAAAGATTTAGTCAAGTTCTCTGGGATTTTAAATACTTATAATTTCTACTAGCGCCGATGCTGGCAAGGCCTTCGTTATCCCCGCAGCTGAAGTCACTTAGTCTAGTCCATCTCCGCCGACTGAATTCAGCCGTCTTTTAATGCATCGTTGGATACAATGAATATTAAATTATAATTTTTTGATGATTTTTCAGTTTTATAAAAAACTTTTATCTACAATATTAAAGAATTAGAATAATTCACTTGAGTTTTCGAGCTTCATTGTGTCCAAAAATTAAAGGTTTTCGATTTTGACGAGATATTCAATTGATCTGATCTTAAAGCTGGCAGTAACCAACCAATCACATTAAAAAAAGTTTGGAATATAGCTAGATACTTCAGTTTAATATTTTTTTATTAAGTTGTAAAGTTAAGTAACGTTTTATAGTTTATTGCTGCAGAACCACCGCCACTGAATCACACACAGCGCCATCTGACCATAAAATCCACATTCAAATCCACAAACCCACAAACCAAACAAACAGCCCATAATACACAATTCTAATTAAATCCACATAGATTTTATAAAAGTACGTTTTTGCCCTAGGCACTTTCTTTGATCATCTCACCGCGCTATTAACTTAACTTTATTTTTTTAAACATTTTTGATACTGTAGATAATTATTATTCATTTTGAATTATCCTATTGATTCTTTTTCTCTTTCCTCCTAAGAGGATTTTGGCGTCGCATGTCTTATGCATTTGCCAGTGTCAAGTGTACATAATATATTATCAAGTTTTGTTAAATATTATCAAACAAATCATAGTCACAGTCAAAGGCGAGCAAAGCAAGTCACGGTCAAGTCCAAGTCATAGTCATGCCCCAGTAAAGTGCTGAAAACTTTACTAGAGCGTTCTATGGAGTTTTGGAAACAACACGAAAATTCACGTTTCACGACATTATACCATTCACCAACACTCGTGCATGTTCACGAACACTTAACGGGTAAAAATTCACCATTTTTACACATTAACACTCGGAATAACACAAGTTTTGGAAAATAATAAAATGACGCGACATGAATTCTTCACGTTCCCGCCAAAACTCGATTCATACGTTATTAAAAATTATACTTAATTAATCATGCATTATGATAAACAGATAATGGATCACACCCGTGAGATACCGTTGACGTCATAAATTAAAATATTTCGACATTCGTCAGAATTTTTAAACTGATGACGAAACGTATAAAGCATTCATGTTTGCATTCAACAGATTTCGCGTTCATCAACATCGTCAATCCGCACAAAATATGGATTCCACATAGGACAGTTAGACATAAGACAGCTTCAATAATAATTCTGTTTATAAACATGAATTTCGAAATGAAATTAATGAATGAAATGTCGACGACCTAAAGTGTTGTTATTAAGGCCTTCAAAACTAATTTACATCTGATTGTACTGATACAAATTGCCAAAATCTGATCAAGAAGCAAAAAGATTTCAAATACGTGGATCTACACATTATTTTAATTTTAAATCAATATGTGGTGTGTATATATTTTTGTATTACACTTAAACTAATAAGAGTAATGATAAAAACACCGATATTTGCAATGCATTATGTATTTCACTAACATAAACAATATAATTGACAAATGTTGTAAAGTACGCTCAGTCACTTCCAGATACGCTTGATTTACGTGTGTTGTACTATGTATTGAGTCAGAGTTCGAGCCGGCCGTGTTGAGCGAACTAATTAGCGTAATTTTATTGTTACCTACATAAAACTACCCTCCAAAATATGTACGACGATAACAATATTTATTACTATTAAGCTGATTCTCATATAAGTGAAATTGTTTATTATGAGAAATAAATATCTTAAACCACCACCACAATTTCATATTTTTTGTTTACCCGGGTGTATTAGAATTACCTACTTTATTTTTATCCAACTACGCGAAGCAAAAGGAGGGTACTATAAAAACTGACGTGGTTTTGACACATTCGGGATTTTTACAGTTGTGTATTCATGTATGTGGGTATGGATGTCTGTTCATCTGTCCGAGTATTCTTGGTCCTAGATCTGTTCCATCATAACTTCTAAACTACTTATCATAATTTGACAAACGTTGGAAGCTTAGGTCGGAAGCGCTCGCTGGTTATAAGCTATATAAATTGAATTAAATTGTATTTGACGCCCTCTAGAGGACACAAAGTCATGAAATACAAAAATCTATATATTTAATGATGCCTCGTTGGGTATCAAATGAAAGGGCATGATAAGCATATTTCAATTATATATATATATAAATATATTGTATAGATAGCAATTAAAAAAAAAAAATGTTAAATAAAAATTTTGCAAGCTAAAGTGCGCCGTAATGAAGGACTTAGGCGGGTTTTAGATTTTATAACTATCTATTATATCTATTTATAACTTTTAGTATTTAGGTACTGCCTATACTTTATAATAAGAGGTATTCTGACAGTCGATTAAAAAAAAGTTTACAAAATGACCCAACAGATGGCGTCAGCTAACAAAGAAGTGATAGAAAGTTAATTGCCAACTGCCATCAAGTCAAGTCAGTCACTGTCACCATCCTCCTTAACTGTCACAGAGTATTATCACAAACATGGATTTAGCAGTATGATGTTTCGTCCAAGATCACAAAGAAGAAAATTCTATTATTCTTGGACGTGTTTGGATCCTAAATCCATGTTATTATTATTATTTATTTTCTTTATTTTGACTGTGACATTAGACCATGATGTCTAATGTAGCAAAAAAATATTATATTCGTCACTTGCGTCAAAAATATGGGTACCAAATAGGTTAAATTAAATGCTCGAAGGGTCTCACTGACTTCATTATTTATCAACGCCATCTAGGTATTAAATTAAGTTTTTTTTTGATCTGTCAGAAAATCTCCCATTAGATACGTGGTTATGACGATTGCGGAAACTGTCAAAACGATTCCTCAGTCATATTTCGCATGTGACAGTCACAGTCATGACCAAGGTGAAATAAAAGATCAAAAACCCGTTGCAAAAAGGAATTTGTGGCGAAAGTGGAATCTGACAGATGTGTTCCAAATCATTAATGGCGTAGAGAAAGAATACTAGTATTTTTTATGTTAATAGTAAAGCTGGCGCAATTTATTTCAATACCAATTTTTAACCGACCTTCAAAAAAAGAGGATGTTCTCAATTCGATTGTTTTTTTAATTTTATTTTTATTTATTTATTGAGATACGCCAACAGTGAACATATTTTTACATTCTTATAATATATTTTATATTTTTATTTTCTCTTTTTCTATGTTTGTTACATCAGAACTCCGTCATATAAAACGATTTGGCAATTTTATATTTTTATTTAAAAGGATATACAGATTGATCCGATTTTTATCAAAATCTAGTTCTGATTATGTGATCCAAGAGAACTTTGAGCTCCACAAATATTATAAGGCATAATACATATAGCTATTTTGGTAATTTCATTAACAAGTCAAGCATTTGCATTCAGAAACTATCATTTGGTGAAGTGGAACTGATGAAGAAGGCCACTGAAACTCCTCGATAAGAAAATTTCGATAGTGCATTGTTTTAGTGAGTATTTTGTTGAAGTCTTTCTTTTTGTTAAAATGACTATTACTTTAATTAATCACAATAATATTATAAAAAAATTAAATTTACTGTATCTAATTTAAAAAGTGTTACCCTATAGATGATAATTAATATGTATACTGTTGGTGTTTCTTTAAATAAATAAATAAATGCGAAAGTTTGTGCGTAAGTATGTTTATACCCAGTCAACTCCGTAACGGCTGAACGGATTTGGATTAAATTTGGTATGACGGTAGCTTATACCAGTATACCCTGGATTACCACTTATGCTACTTTTTATCCCGGAAAATATACTATTCCTATGGTATGGCGGGCGGAACCGCAGGGCTGATTAATAATAATAACTAGTAGTTCGCGGCGAACTGAGACCTCGCGACCCCTATATCTTCACAACCCCTGGACCGATTAAGCTCATATTCGAAATTAAAAAATTGTATTGAAATGAAACGAAGGTCTTAGTTTATTGGGACAAATCTGCATTTGTTATGTATGTTTATATGTTTGCGTGTATATTTGTCCGATGATAACTTGCTAACCGTTGATCCGATCATCATGAAATTTTGTAGGCAAGTAGTTTATTTCAATACAATTTTTAAATTCGAATATGAGCTGAATCGGTCAGGGGTTGTGAAGATATAGGGATCGCGAGGTCTCAGTTCGCCGCGAACTACTAGTAATAATAATGTTTATTTGTACACTAGATTCCACACTAGGGATCTTAAGTATACTTCTCTCCATCGCTTTTTGGCATGGTATTTTTTTTTGGCTTATTTTGATCGCTTTTTTTTTTACCTTTGATTTTATTTTTGTGTTGTATGTCCATGTCTGGCAGCCATAAGTGAGAGGTGGCAAAATACAAGTATCTAGCACAGTCTTACTATGAAAACTGACGTGGTTTTGATACATTTTGTTTTGATAAAACGGGAATACTCACGTTAAATTGAGTCGGTTATTCCGACTATAGTTTCGATCACATTCGGTGACTTTTATCAAGGAATGCTCAGCGAGACACGCGCGCGACCTCGTCTTGCCTAGCACAGTCTTCTTTAGATATAGTGTCTTCTTTATATATTTAGGGGGAATTCACCTTCATAATTTCTTTTAGAGATTATTATTCAGTATTTTCTCCGGATCATTACGTACTCGTCGTTCTACTTCTTCTACCTCTTGATTATCTCCTATTGATATCTGTTTTCCTAGGTAACTGTAGTTGTTAACATATTCAAGTGGCTTTCTATTGGGGATTATTGTGTCTGTCGGAGCTGATTGTCATTAATGTTCTTTTACTATTTTTCTGTAAGCCTAATTTTTCGCTCTCTTTACATAATGAACGTATCATTTTCCCTAATTTTTTGCTTGTCTCGGCAAAGAGGACGATGTCAGGGTCCATTACATATTATATTTATTATTTCGCAGTAGAGATTAAAATGTTCATAGGCTTGTTGTCTTAAACTTTACAGTTCTCGGTAGGAACTATGACAAAAAGAAAATTTTGTTAGTCTATTATTTATCCTTTAGAAATATTACAAATACTCCATATTTACAAAAACTTATACACAACGAAATATTTTTGAGGCTCTTTTATATTAATGTTTTTTTTTAAATTTATTTTTTGCTTCTAAAATTATTTTCATTGGAATTATGTTTTTTTTTTTTAAATAGCAACTGGAAAAGATCTCATAAAAGATCACAATCTTGATAGCGGTCATGGGTCACTCCATGCAGTTCCAGCTTCAATGTTATACCCCCAGATTCAGCTGTTCTTGAACTTCTAATCAAGACTACAGCTAATCAACAAATAAATCAATCTGGCAGTTTAGCTTTGACAAAAGATAAAATATTTGTAATACTTTTTTTTTGTTTGGTTCGAGGCCTTCTTTGACTTTAAAGCTTCTAACACTAGCTATGGCCCCGAAATCAATAATAACTTTTTGTGTATTTTTGTTTTGCGATAACACAACTCATATCGAATTTTAAATTAGCCATATCACATTTTATTTTCATAAGGTTTTTTTTTAAATGTGCTATACAGTGCGTGATATAAGTGAAGTTATAAATGTTTCCTCCTATTTTCAACAGTGCTTTGGCAGGAGCAAACGCTAAAAACTGTTTCTCTTGAAAACTTTCGTAAAGACATTTCGTAGAATGTGCTACGATAGTAATTTCGTAGAGCGTGCTACAATGCTACAACAAAATTATTTTTACATTACATTTTTGACAATTTTGATTTTAAATTTTGAAATACATACCTACTTAATAACATCTATGCTAAATTGTAAAATGCTTGGGGAATTGGTTATCCTAGCGCCATCTTGCTTGTTTTTCGCGTAATAATTCAAAGCTATTAAAGTAGGACGCAACGTGGAAGCTAGGTCTTGTGGGTAGGTCACGACACGATGTCAGTATATTTTTCTAGATGGCAGCACGATGGATTTTTTAAACAAAACCACTTGATTCAAATGTTTGCAAAAAGTGCACGCCAGATTGAGGTTGACCATGGATTTAGCAGTATGATGTTTCGTCCAAGAGGTTGACCTTTTCAAGGAAATGACTACCATGTAGGCTACGCTACGTCATGTTAGCAAGTAAGATGACGCGAGGCAAGTGCGACATACTTTTTTAATATTTGAATACATCGTCATCACAGCATCTTAAGCTTCAGATTAATTTTAATATGAGATATAAACTTTGCGTTTATTATATACATTAATTGCCAAAATATACACTTAAATTTCGAAATATTACTATAATCAGGTCGCTACAGCACAGTGAAGGTGTTGCTTCGCTAGTATCTCGAGCGCCCGACTAATTATTGACAAAAGTTGTTGTAATCACACTAATATTATAAATGCGAGAGTTTGTGTGTAAGTTTGTAAGTATGTAAATATGTAGGTAGGTAAGTGTGTTTGTTCCCGTTCAACTCTGTAACGGCTGGACGGATTTGGATGAAATTTGGTATGGAGGTAGCTCATTCCCTGGAATAACATCTTCTTTTTATCTTTTTATCCTGAATAATTTAACCGCTCCTGAAGAATAGCGGGTGAAACCGCGGGTCGCAGCTAGTGAAGACGTAAAATTATCGCCCTAGTGGCCACTGAGCAAGTTATCATTTTTCTAGTGAAGCTGAGAGCAGTAAATAGTGAGCGCAACCGAAACTAAATGTCTTTTTATTCGCTAATTATAATATTAATGTAATTAAACTTCGTTCTAACTGCCGAATACTGAAACGTCACTCAGATGGCCCACTTAACTGAACGCTACCTTAATTCAGAAAGGTCTTTAAATTTAACTGGTATTCTCAAACGCTACTCAAGATGTTTAAAGCCCTCAGATTTTTTATAAATGGCAACACTGATATAATTATGTATTTTATCTATATCTATACGCATGCATATATGCGTATAAATAACTTGAACCTGCTGATAATTATAGGTTAGGGATTGTTTTACACGATGCCATGTTGCAGCAATTTCCTTTGAAGATATGGGTTTTTTTTTTTTTAATTTTAATTTGTTAGCGTATTTTTTAATTTTTAGTACAAGGCAAGATTAAAAAAAAATGTTAAACATGTTTCAATATACAATGGTTTTACGGATCTGTGGGAGGACGATTGCTATTTGATACAATCAGTCCTAAAGTTATGGGTTTAGAAGCACTGTTTATCGATAATCAGACTTACTTCATGTTCTTATTCATTCTACTCGGGGCAATTCCTGGCTTTTGTTGGGTTCGACTCGTGCTAGACTCTGTAAACATATATTTTTTTTTATTTTACCTACTTGATTTTTTTTATGAAAAAAAGAAGTGTAATATTGTACAAGCAGTTCACACTGTATAGATGCCTAACAGCGACGTTATCTGGCAGAAGACTTTGCAGCATTAGCACGCAAAGCACGAGCGCGCTCAGGGCATGCAGTCTTTCATCATGAATGCAGGGCCACATGTAGCAGATAGACACCAGGTTTTCCGCCCGCATATTTGTATGACAGTAATAATGTAGGTACATTCTCCCACACATAAGTACTTAAAAACAGTACCCTACATTCCGATAAAGTTTACTTAATATCATTTTAATGGTATAGTCACAGTTCAGCAAACTAGTTAATAGATGTCGACGGCGAAGGGGCACTTCCACCTTCACTGAAGAGCACAATATACAGTAACGATTACATTCTGATAGCTTAAGCACTAGACTAGGGCACTTGCTGTACGGTAAGGCGCATGTATTTGAAGAAATCTTTGCTAACAGAGCGATTCCTATCTAGTACTTGGGGTCCCTGCCAAATTGGAGGTAGGGCGCAAAAAATATTATGAACATTCATCAACGACTGTATAACATTGGGGGTTTTTTTTTTGCTTTTGCTATTGCATTTTACAAGTGTTTGTTATTATGTATCTACAGCCAGCGAAACTGCTCGATAAAACAGCTCAGCTCAAGATCACTTTTTTAAATTACGAAACAGGGACGCGCGAAGATTAAATATGGCCCGGGCACTGACTTCTATGGCCCTGACCTGGGCTGCATTCAATCATGCCCTAATTAAGACTTTGATAGAAATACACGCAGTAGAAATTCACTCTGTGCCACTATAATATACCATTTAGGTGCAATAGAGCTGACCTAACTGGTTGAACTCTATAGGAACCTAGGTTACATTGCAGGTAAGGTGGGGCATAGGTCACCTAGATAGCAAGACAATTCCGAATTTTGGTCTAACCATATGTATTTGCGGGCCGTTTGTGTATTGGAAAAAAATATGTTAATAGATGACGTTGAACATTTTCCCTGAATAGTACCTTGGTGTAAGTTGACAACTATTTACGACTTAATTATGGCTTTACAGACCGGTGCATTTAGAATCTTAGTACGACAGTTTATTCGGTCTGCTCAGGGGGCGTATTTCCCAATAAGCCGAGTAGGCCCAGGGTGGCAAAATTTCGGGGCGGCAAAAATTGATGATATTCTGTGAACTCACGTTAACGTTTAAAAACTCAAAATCTGGAGACCCATCAACTTGGGGCATCCCCTAAAATTAGTATGTTCGAGACCCTGCAGGAGGGCGGCAATATCCCGTAGGCCTACGGCAACCAAGGTATTAAATCCGCCCCTGGGTCTCTTGCCCCCGAATACTGAAACGCTTGTTAACTTTGACAACAGATTAATTCTAATGCTGCCTTTGTCTGACACTAAGCAAATGACAAAGCAGCAACAGACTTAATCTGTCGTCAAAGTTAACAAACGTTTCAGTATTCGGGGGGTGAGACATGTCCGGTGAGTATCCTTTACGAGCCCACTTCTCTAATTCAGATATCTCGTCCACACATTTCCAAAAAATATTAATTTAAAAAATTCTGAGCGGAAATATAAAAAAACACTCAGTTTCTTTAGGATAACAATGTCAATGTTTTTTTTTCTTCTTCGCCAAAATAAAAAATATTCTAAAGAAACTTAATGTTTACTTTTATTTAATTTCTATTCACTAATTTTTATATTTAAAAAAGTTGATAAAGTGTGAACGAGACAGCGAGAATCAAGCCAAGGGAAGCCGGGTCTTAAATATTTTTACATATGAATAATGTGGAACGGTTTAAATAGTTATTATGTACAATGCTTGCGCCACTACTTATTCGATAAGACGTTCATTCACTGCAAACGTGAAGTACAATGCCGTGTGAACTTAGCCTTAGCTGAAACCTTTGAGACAGAGTTGCGCCACTGTCGTCTCTGAGTAAACTAGGTAGGTACATTATCATGTGCACTTATGGTGCAATTGTCTGTACCCAGACTGCCGTCAGTCTGGTGAAAGGAACTTTAGGTACTCTTGGTCTTGCGGTTGCTTTAGTATCTCCAAATAGGACCAGTGGTTTATGTTTTATTCATTTAGATTTTTAGTGTGATCCCGCAAGCGATTCAGTTGCTACATTGCAACTTTGTCCAGTGTAAACGGTATGACCGACTTCACAACAGGCTGTTCCGATCGAGGTATATTGAGTTATTTAGAAAGAACGTAACAATAATCATAGTTCCACAAGACTTCAAATCACAATACCTAAAATGTTTTTTATTACGATTTCATTCAGAAAATTTTAAAAGCAAATTCGTGCTAGTAACTGATAATCGGATAAAAAAAGATAAAATGAAATGTTTATTGGCTTTCTATTGTAGAGTTTGTCTTGGAATAGACATATTTTGTTTCAATAAATAATTATTTTATGAAACAGTTATAAATAAAACCGGATAAGTGCGAATCTGACTCGCGCACCGAGGCTTCCGTACAACTTTTTATAACGTAAAATGCTATAACTATGATAGCACCGAAAGATAAATAATAAACGTAATAATAAAAAATCGGATTGTAGGACAAACTTAACTGTTAAGTTGACAAAATTATCTACATCACATTATATAAATCGAAGTAGGTCTTAGACATTCCGCCATTTTTCAGACATTTTGTAATTACAAATGTAAGGTTTGATTTAGTTTGTAGAAATAGCTAAAAAAATGGTAGAACTACAAATAATTATTTTTCAGATTTTTTCAGATTCCTTTACTTCATCTGTGATACCTTGCTTTATGCTAAATTTCATTATTCTAGGTCAACTGAAAGTACCCTGTAGGTTTTGGTTTACTTGCGAGTGCGGCTAAAGTGACAAAACGTGCGGAATAAAAATGGCCTTATTTTTTGATTGCTTTGGCTTAGAAGCTTGATTTTTTTACAGCTCTAAGTGACCGTAGACCATAGTTTGGCATTATTTTCAACTTGATACCTCCAATTCATAAAAATGAAAGGAGTAGTTTAAATACTTACTAGAAGACGGGCCAAATGGGAATCGCGCGTCGAGAATTCTGTACCTATCACTAAAAAACTGTGTTTTCTTCTCCACGGACAACGGGCTAGCGAAAAAAAACAAGAGGAAAACATTTTTATCTCTGTCTCTCTCGTTTGTTAGAGAGAGGTCCGCGCGTTTTAAAACAGCCGGTCTATAAGGGCTATTAGTTATATTGAGTTCGGGATTCTTACATATTAAAATATACAAGCCTATAAAGGTAGTACAGTTGGACAGATAGACGGCGATGGCTTAGTACTTAAAAGAGATCCGTTCCTTTCAGTATGGAACCCTAAAAAGATTGAACACGCTTCCAGAGGCATATTCCATCAACATTTCTTAGGCTCTTTCATGCACTCTTGCAAATTACAAAGTAGAAAGGATTGTGACGAGGCTTATAAGGGGAAATTTCTTTCTGCATGTTTTTCGACTATACGTGGGCTGCGGGCTTATCCCGTAACTCTGAAAACGATAGTGATAGTGCGCGAGCGGGACCGCGCTTAGTGCGACTAAGTTGGTACGAGCGGGATGGCATGCTCCCGCAATCACAATCACGAACGTTTCAAAGTTAGAGGATAAGCCCGCTGTTCCAAAAATTGTTAGTGAAATGAAAAATTGTTGGAATACCTACCTAAAAAAGTTTATTTATAGCTTTTCAAAATATTTCAAAATATTTATGCATTTGGGTGAAACAGGGATGTCGAAAAATAATTAACGAAATTTTTCGACGGCCTTTTCTGCGGTGTTAAATTTTCGGTCGGCCGGGACTGGCGTCATCTTTTAGGTTCTCTCCACCACGTTTAAATTCACGAAACCAATTAATAATTGTTGGTAACGCAGGAACAGACTCCCCAAATGCAGCTTAAATTTTCGTGAGATTCCTTGAAGGCCTTCGATTATAATTATAAAAAAATCATAGCACGAAAACAATAAAAGAAGAATTCTGTACACGAAAAGCTTCTCGCGAGACGTCCATTGTTGCAAATGCAAACAAAAGAAGAGTGTCAGATAATCTTTAAAAATATTTAAATAAACTTTAAACTACACATAGGTGGCCACTGATTTTCAACAAAGAGATTTGTATTGAAATTAGCCGTCAATTAAAAAAATACTTAAAACGAGGTGGTATGGCCTTAAAGGCTTTATTTAGCCTGCACAAAAATGGGCGAATAAGCAAACAAAAATTATATTTATTCAAAATAGTTTTAAGAAAAAAGAGTATTATTGGACTGATTTGGATAATTTATTTTTTATTGTATTCGTAACTGTCGGGACAAGGTTTCGTGGGCATCAGCTAGTCTATAACCTATTTAACTGTTTATTTATTCTTGTTTCGCGAAATGTCAAACGTGAACTTGCTTGCTATTATTGCATATATAGTAATTTGTGGTAAATGCTACAATTATTAAAATAAGTTACAAGATTTGTTTTATACTAGCTGCGCTTCGCGGTTTCACCCGATATTTTACAGAAACCGAATTATTTTCCGAGATAAAACATAGGATTGGATTTACACATAGGCTTATGTGTTAATCCAGGGTCCAGGCTATCTCCATACCAATATTCATTCAAAACCGTTCAGCCGTTACAGAGTTGAACGGGAACAAACACACTTACATACTTACCTACTTACACACAAACTTTCGCATTTATAATATTAGTGTGATAAGATTCTATAGTTCGCCCTATATAAGGAGAATTCTGTGGGTTCGCCTTATTGTGGCATTGTTTGTTTACTTAAGAAAATTGAATAAAAAAAACACTGCCGTGGTTTCCAGGTTTTTTTTTTTTCATTGCTATGTTCATGAATAGTCCCTTTTCTTGTTTGAGTCACGCGCGCGCGTCCTCGTCTTGCCTTAGTCCCACTACTCAGTGTAAAGCAAGACGAGGTAGCGCATCATACTTATAAAGTTCCTTAAAAAGATCACCGTTTGTGGTCGAAACTATATAGTCTTCCGACTACAAACTCAAATTAACCTTAGTATTAATACCCACATTTTATAACACGAAAACTCCCGTTTCGAAAACTGACGACCAAGTACATACTTGAACAAAATACCGACATAGCTCCGAGTAATATCTGAGTATACAGGAAATAAGACATCACTTTGGTTGACGTTATTTTAGTTTATCTTAAATTTCATTCCGAGCTTTATATAAATAACTCGGAAGCTAACGTCCATTTTTTGGGAACCTCGTGCAAACAACGAGTTGTGGAGGAGAGCTACAGTATATACAGTATGGCAACTTCAGAGGTTTACAATTAGCTTATTTAGCCAAACTTTCACAGATGTCAACTATACTTACACACAAAATTTCTTCCTAGTGTCAATGCGCCTCTGGCAAAAACTCATTAGTCACATTAAGCGATCATTTCTTAAAATCCTTGCGGTTCGAGCACCTTTAAATACACGGGAAAAAAACGTTAAAAACATCGTCGCACAAAGATTACAAAGGGAACATTTATAAAAGATTATTGTGCCTTTGAATCCCTCGCGCCACTTTCAGGATTCTAACTTAATATCACTCGATACGCTCGTGATTCAATTCTATAATTCTTAGCAAAAATCAACATTGCTCTCTTGTTGCAAATAACTAGTTTACACAACATGACAAATAAGTCCGGTGGTTGTAAAGATTGTTTGTGATCGCGAGGTAAAAGTACGCCGCGAACAATTGGTAGGTAGTGAAAAGTATTCTGTGACGCAACTGTAAGTACAGAATTAATTTGATCCGACATAAAAAAATGAGTCGTTGTACTGCTGTAATCTTGTACGGTCTTGTTGATCCCGTCAAGCCGCTTAGAGCCAGGATCATGATCGGAATTGGTTTGCTCGTGAAGGTGGCTCAAGAGCTTGGAGGGGGCGTGCTTGGATTCTGGGATGGCACGATCGTTGAGCCATTTTCCAAACAATAGCCAAACAACAATAGTTGACATTCGACACAGCTAGGTATATGAAAATAATTATTTGTATAGTGTATAAATAACATTATCTGTAACAAACCTCCTGGTCTTACCGCTGCAATGTTGCGTCTAGAACAACAGAAATAATCTGGGATTAATTATTTAAATTACACATTTTAATAAAAATTGAACAAAACTAATTTAACCTGATACTACAATTTTTTTTTTTTTTTTTTTTTTGTTAATTAGCTTTATGTTGTAAGTTTTTTTTAATTTTAGTTTGTATAGATATTTTTTGTGAAGTGAAAATTAAATAATGTATATCCTATAATTATGTAAGGTTGTACTACTAGACGTAATATGCAGCTGAAAGCACTAGAGCATAGACGAAAAATTGTACTAGCGCTAAAGATTAATTATTGTCGAAGATGAACTAAATCAAACGTTACAATATGTATGTAGATTCGATTGGTTAGTGTACCCAAAGTAAGCAGTACTTTTATCCGCTATGCGTTTTGTTTTACAGGTAACACTCGATGAAATAGGTAGTGAAATCAGAAATATTAATTGACTATAAATATCACGGGCACATAAAAAGCGAATCAAATTAAATTTCACAAACTAATTCCATAACATATTTTATTTTTATAATTAAATACTTCTATGACACCTATGTACTTATTGTATGAACCTGTTTTAATTTATGATTCATGATTATGATTATCTATGATTCAGTTCGGTTATAGAATTAGGTAATTAATTGTACAAAAGAGTTTACCGTATTTCTTTTTCGGCACTGCGTTGATAATATAATTCTATTAATCTCACATTTTTTGTGTGTTAATTTTTGTACTATTTTTGTAATATAGCACTACCCTCAGATAGTACTTATTGCCTAAGCTAATTTTGAATTTAACTTGCCTGACTTTGTTTAGAAATGATAATCATTTATTTACGCTGAGCGTTCCTAAATAAAACAAATGCATTGTAACATTCAAGCATTTCTTTTGATTGTTTCAGCAATAAATTAGCGAGCGACACTTATGGCGCCATTGAGGTGTTCGGCCTGCTTGAATGCGAACCTCCACTGACCTCACCAACCTGAACACTGCCCGGAGAGATTACCAGATCGGTAAGAAAAAACTTGTAATCAAAGAGAAATTATTATAAGAAGAATGCTAATGGTCATAGAAAGATGCGTAACCCGATTGTAGTAAATGATAAGGACGTAAGATGTCGCTAGTGCTTTAAGCTGTGACATGATCGTCACAATTTATATTTGACTTGAAATAACCCAAGCTAACTCACTCGTAATGATACGAAGAAAAAAAGTTACTGGCTATGAATATTTTTGAAATATTAATATCAATAAAAAAATAAAAAATATTTTAGTCGCATAACAGGCTAGGTTCTCAAACAATGGTGCAGAAAACATATTATTTACGATGTAATTTGACAGTTTTTCAAGGGCAAGGGCAGTGTTTCCAGCGAAACTACTGAGCTCAAAGACATTTAACATCTAATATCTCAAGGTGACCAGCGCAGTGCACTACCGCGCAGGGCTTTGAACTGTTGAATTTCAAAATTCTGGGTGGCACTGAACAATTATGGGCGCTCTTCTCGTCATCCAGTTACAAAAAAAAAATGATAATGGAATATTCAGTATACATTTGAATGGTGGACGATGTACGTGTAATCTCGGCTAAAGTTTCAGACAGGAAATATTTTACACGTCCGACAAAGTCACAAATTGGCTTATGGAAAATCACTTTGTTACTGAATACCTCTTGTTAAGATTTCGCAACCGTGTTTTTATTTTACTTGTTTTTGCTTTTTGCTTTACTCACACAAAATGAGTTTGCTTTTGTTTTTCTTGTACTTTTTCTGTATTTGGATTAAAAAATAGTGGCAAAACTATACTTTACATAGATACCGAAGTCTGTGAGGCACACTATGGTTTTAAGAAGATTTCTTTAGTCAAGTTTATGGGATAACAGGATATCCTTTGGTGCGGTTTAATATCAAAATGTAGGCAGATAATGCTTACTAGGTATATTTAACTACTACTAGGGTGTCTTTAACTTCATCCTGCGAGGGCAGGCTGATATGTCTATAGATATCTCAGCAATGGGATGTTTAGAAGCCAATTATAAGACAGGTATCTTTAACTATTTTCTCGCCTGCAGCTTCCCTCGCGTAGTGATCTGTTACTTCTACTTTTCCATCCAGCTTCCTTTCCGCTCCTACCCAACACTAGCCAGCCGCCCAGCAGCTTCAGTCCAGCTCTCATCCTGTTTTAGTCCTGCTGAGTTTGTCTTTGCTGCTTTCGCATTGCATTGCAGATAATGTAAATGTAAATAAATAAATGTATGACATACTAGCGGACCCAACAGACGTTGTCATGTCCCTCAAAATAACTAATTAAAATTCCCCTAAAAGCTATCTTTATTATATTTTCGTCTAAGCCACTACCAACTGCGTACCCAGGATGCGACTTACCACGCTGAATATGTCTATAGATGCGTTGCGCCAGAATGATACAGACCAAAAGACGCTAGTTGCAATACAAACTATTCGATTTAGTTATGCTGATTGAATCGGTCGGATGGTGCCATAGCAGCTTCTAACAAGCGTACGCAAAAAGACACAACAATCGCTTTTTATAACTAGTAGTTCGCGGCGAACTGAAACCTCGCGGTGCCTATATCTTCACAAACCCTGGACCGATTCAGCTCATGTTCGAACTTAAATATTGTATTGAAACTACTTGCCTACAAAATTTCATGAAGATCGGATCAACGGTTCGCAAGTTATCGTCGGACAAATATACACACAAACATACATACAAAAGCTGAGACCTTCGCTTCGCTTGGTCAAATATTCGGACAAAATTCCGACGTAAGTCGAGCTCCTCCCAACTAAGAGAGCGCGTTAATTCAATCAGCAGGATCGGAAGTCAAATGCCTGGGCGCCGCAATCCGATATCTACAATCGAGTTATACAATTAAACTGCTCCAGTTGGGATCAGTGTTGCTCTAAAAGCTAAGTAAACGTTGGTACAGTCATTTTCGTTTTTTTTTACGTGCATTTTTTGACGTTTTGTATGGACTGACAGTTTTAATGTAAGGAGCTCTGAATCGCGCAAGCAAAGTTTTTTCCTCGAGACGAACGTATTCGTTTTTATTCCTCAAAGTTTTACTGGTCCTGATACGACTGCGGTTATATACCTCTTAATTATAATATTAGCTAGAATAACGTCACATTAAATTTAAATCCAATAGCCAAAATTCCTAGTAACTTTACTCTAGATTCATTTTATAAGATGATGTGACAAAAATATCTAATCAGTACCAAATAGTATAGACATACTACATTTTAATAAATACGAAATTAGGTCATGATACTTCACGGATTTACCGCAACATTATACGAGAAGAATTGTCAATCTCATATAAAAAAGTGTACTCCCGAAAAAGCAACATAAAACTAGATGGCGCTTACATATTTAGTCAGCAATGCATAAATATTCACAAGTAGCGTTTTTTCTCCTACCATTATGAGTGAGTTAGCTTGAGTTTTTATTTCAATTCAAGCAGAAATTGTGACAATATATCGCAGCTTAAAGCACTAGCGACATCTTACATCTTTATCAGTTACTAAAACCAGGTTACGCATCTTTCTATGGCCACTTTCACTTTATTATATAATTTTTCTATGGTATACCATATTAAAATGTTAACATTGTAATGTTATAACATTACAATGTTAACCTAACCTAACCTAACGGTGTTTGACAATAGAATTTACATTTGTGTTGCATTAAACTGACATAATTGCACAACTCTACAATTTCCAGTAAGTACACGAATTCCGCTTGCAGTTAAAGTTGTAGCTAATTTCACGAAGAGAAGTTCGCAGAGTCACGACACATCAAGCGCATGAAGATAGCATAGAAATTATAGAATAAGCGACGGAATATACGACGGGATTTGGCCTGTTTACGGTCTAGTATAATTTTAAAGCTTTTTATTTGATCGTGGCAGTGGATTCTTTATGGAGTTCTAACCAGGAATTATTTATATTAGACTATTTACACATATTAGATACATGAAGGTATACGTATATACATTTGTCTTTTGTTTTTTGGTCCTTTAAATGAATATCAATTTTTTTTCTCTTATGTTTTGGCTCCACACGTTGTGTATTTAGCCAGTGTCAAGTATTGTAAAATATCAATTGATGTCAAATATTTCAGTTAAAATAAGTCTTAGTCAAGAAAGTAAGTCACGGTCACGTTCCTTAGTTTTTAAAAGTTACAAAAACCATTCAGAATAAAAAACATAAATTGTCATTGTGTAATAAATATAAAATAAAATAAAATGTTAAAATTAAATAATAAGACGTTCAATCAGGTACTGTCCCGCGTTCAACTTTCCTGACACCAGCCCACTGAGCTTACTCCAAAACAGCATCTATGAAAGGCATCCCTTTATTACTTTGGTGCCTACAGTGCTTATCTCTCGGACGTCTTTCAAAGTCATGAAAATCTCGAAAATATCAATTAATAAAACTGACGTTGAAGACGGCTATGAATATTATGCTGTCCCAGAATGACTTCATGTATCATTATTTAACAACACACTTTAGATGATTTAGGCGATCTCTAATTTCCCTTAATTTTATTTTTATTTTTTAATTTTAGTATAGTGTTAGTTATCGCCTATCGCCGCCTCGCCGCCAAAATTTGCTGTAAAAGGGTAGCGCCAATTTTGGCGAATCTTTTTCAACCTTTACAGTTGGGTTTTGGCTGTCGAGGTGGATGTGAAGCCGCCGTCCATTCAGTACGAACCTTTTTGTGTCAAAATTCTGAAAATCTGCTTCTGAAGGTGGATGTTAAGAATGCCTTTAACTCAGTAGATAGGGGTGCCCTACTAACGCAAGTTAAGGAAAAAATTCCAAATTTATACGGTTTTCTTTGGCAGTGTTATGGTTCAACATCAAAATTAACTTATCAAGGCAACGAAATTACTTCAGCTGTCGGCTGTCAGCAGGGTGACCCTCTTGGCCCTGCCGTGTTCAGCCTCGCCATTCATCCCATCATCCAACGGCTACAATCAAAGCTAAATGTCTGGTATTTGGATGATGGAACATTGGGCGGTGACGCAAATACCTTATATGACGACCTCACCTTTTTGACGTCTGAGTTTCGCACCATTGGCTTGGAATTAAATTTTTCAAAATGCGAACTTTTCATTCCAGACTCATACCCAGCAAAGGATTTGGCAGTGCAAAGATTTAAAGTTTTGGCTCCTAACATTAAAATAGTCGATAATAGTTCGTTTGTTGGGCTCTCCTATCCTAGATGAATCTTTCCCACTCTTAATTGAAGAAAAAATTCAAAATTTCTTGCAATGTTCGGACCGCTTAAATAAAATTAATACTCACATGGCCTTCACAATTATTCGTTTCTGCCTATTCGTACCCAAATTTACATATCTTGTTCGATGTTGTCAGCTTTGGAAACATCCGGATCTACTTCAGAAGCTAGACAACGTCATCAGGAATACTTTGGCTTCTATTTTGAATGTAAATTTAAAAGATCGAGAGTGGTTGCAGGCTTCCCTTCCAGTGCGCTTGGGGGGCCTAGGCATCCGTTCCGTAGCTGGAGTTGCTCTCCCCGCTTTCCTGTCCTCGATTCATAGTAACGAACTACTGATAACAAAAATCCTTCAATCCTCTCAGAGTGTTGTTGATATTTCCTACATGAAAGAGGCCAGGGATGCGTGGAGGGAAGCGTGCCCAAATTCTGATTTTCCAATTACTCCATCTTCTCAGCGTCAATGGGATAGACCGATCTGTGAGCTAGTGCGGAAGCAACCTTATAATACGTGCTTAAGTTCTGCAGATCGCGCCCGTCTCTTAGCAGTTGCTGAGTGGGAATCGGGTTTGTGGCTACAGGCCCTCCCTTCGCCGAATACTGGCACTTTATTAGATTCCTCAACTTTTAGAATTGCGACTTCCCTTCGATTGGGCGCATCGTGCTGCGCTCCACATCGCTGCCAGTGTGGCGTTGCTGTCGACCATCTCGGTCACCACGGTCTTTCCTGCATAAGAAGCGCAGGTAGGATTCCCCGCCATGCCAGCCTTAATGATATCATCCGCCGGGCTTTTACCACCGCCAACTGTGCTGCCGTTTTGGAACCCAGTGGCCTTGTATGGAGCGATGGTAAAAGACCGGACGGTATGACCTTGATCCCTTGGAAGATGGGACGGCCATTAGTTTGGGATGCCACTTGCGTCGATACCCTTGCGCCGTCACATCTTCCAGGTACGCAAAATAAGGCTGGTGCGGCGGCTGAATCAGCAGAGGGCCTCAAAAGGCGCAAGTATAGTACCCTCGATAGTGGGTACATATTTGAGCCTTTTGGGGTCGAAACCCTAGGACCGTGGGGACCGAGTGCAAAGAAAATGTATAAAGAATTATCATCGCGTCTGGTCGAAGCATCTCGTGACCAAAATGCTGGCCTCTACCTTGCCCAAAGAATCGCCATCGCTATTCAACGCGGCAATTCGGCCAGCATTTTGGGCACGATGCCTGCTGGTAGCGGTTTATTAGATTAGGGTTAGTTTTAAGTTGTATATATATTTATGATTATTTTTACTTAGAGTTTATTTTAATTTATTTACTATTTAATGTTATTTAAGTTATTGATATTGAATATAAATAAAATGCTGATTTGTCCCACTAACATTAAAAAAGTGTTAGTTAATATTTAGAGTTTTTAGTTTACGTTAATGTTAATAGCATTTATGATGTTGATGTTGTGTGAATAAAATATTCTTATTACATGAAAACATCAAAATAAGAATTTGAATATGGTTTCTTAGTGATGGCTTATATTTAAGGTGAGGATGACTTTTTTTTTTTTTTTTTAGTTTAGTTTTAGTTAATATTTTGAGTTTTTAGTTTACGTTAATGTTAATAGCATTTATGTTTTTATGTTGTGTGAATAAAATATTCGTATTACATAAAAACATCAAAATAAGAATTTGAATATGGTTTCTTAGTGATGGTTTATATTTAAGGTGAGGATGACTACCCGAAATATTGATACCTTGTACCTCATACGGTCCAGAAAATAGATGAGTGACGTGTTTCACTGAGATACAGAGGCATTACGTTGATATTATCCAGGAACTGTCTGATAAATAGGTGGATAAATTCGATGACAAGATAATTCTGAAAGATATTAATACCTATTCATTTACACGAGATGTCCACGAACATTTTATTTTATTCAGTAGTTACTTACCTAGTTTACCATTCCGGGCAGCGACTGCTATCGATTTAACTTTCTGCCACATTTTCAATTCGCAATGGCACAAATTTATATAACTTTTCTGATCAAAAAATCCAGTGCAGTTTTTCAGTATAGTTCAAACATTGTAAGGTCATAGATAGTTATACAACCTATCAACCAAAATTAACGGCCTATACTTTGATAAAAATGTGATTTTTCGATTTAGTGCCCCCATTGAGCGACACGGTACCGGCCGAACGGCCCAGAGGAGGCCTGTGTTGCTCAATGAGGGCCCCTCGGTAGTTATGTAGATTGAAAATCTTATATTGGGCTATGTTTTTTTGGTTCTGTAATCTTGTTATTTGGATGGCGAGAAAACATGATCACATATCATTTTCTTGATAAAAAAAAACATTTAAAAAACCTCGATTTACACACATTTTTGCTGGTGCTCGGAACACCTAGTGTATATTCAAGTGATTATCACACTAATAGTGAGGTGACAATAATATCTAGGTTTGCATGGCACACAATTTACACACCATTTCCCTTCTGATTGGAAAAAACGGAAAGCAAAGCTTTAATCCACAGCTTTGCTCGCATCTGATGCAGTGACCATTTCAAACTTAATGATTTTTACGACGAGAGCAGGTTTACTGTTAGTACTTAGTTCATTCGTTAACACGTATAATAAAAAGGTTTAAAATTAGAAATAGCTAAATCAGCAATCAATTAAATTAACTATACCCTATTTAATAAACAAATAACTGATTTTAGACTTAAAACATAAACGTAAAAACTTGATAAAAGACGCAGTACCTTCGCATTTTCAAAGCTAAAAAATGGAGGCAGCTGAAATATGAAGCTCGAAGTGCAAGGAATCAGACTAATGATGCACCAGCGATGGTGGCGCCATCTGAGACCAGTTTTCCCAATTGGTGGTGGAAAACAAAAAATAATTAGCAAAAATAAACGGGTTCTCATTTCGATGCGACCATTCCCATAGTATACCTACGTAGGTTTAGTACGTTACTACAGCAGCGTGCAACAGAGGTTTTTATGGACGAATACTAAAATGTGTGTCTATAAATACCTAGTTACCGCCAAGGCTTGTATACTCGTAGTACCTGTATAGACAGATATATGTATACATCTAAGTAAGATTAGAAAAAAACAAGAATTCATTTGACAGCGAAAATACGAATACAAAGCGAATACCTATATCACTTTGCGTCTGAGAAATAAATTCCGAAAAATACCTCGAACGAAGTCGACATCATTTACGTCAAACATTTTCCACATATCGTGAGCGGAGAAATTCGCGTACACTTTAAATTGGATGAAAAATGTCACGAACGAATTCTCTGCTCGGAGTGCAGGGGACTTGGAAAAGTTTGAAAGTTAGATTGGTACCAACAAATCAACATATGCCGTGAGAGCCACCTATTAGTTCACGAGCATACAGCAGTTAGAAAAAAAACTTTATCGGGCCGACGGCGAACTGTTTGACTTGGAAGGTGTGAACTTTCTCGCTCGCTTTCGCTCGAATGTCTTTTTATAACGTTTTAAAGCTTCTATTTAAAACACCGATTAAAAAATAGCACACTACTCAACGTCACCCACACAAAATTTCAAATTTCAAATTTATTTATTTCCAAATTACAAGTACATTGCAATAAATTATATGACATCAGAACAATATAAATAATGTTGTAGCTTGTTGAACGTGACATTGTCGTGCAGCACCTACACTAAGAGTAATCTTGTGTCGTAGGAATTACAAAATTACAGAATTATTACGAGACTGACATTTGCAGCACGAGCGTATTGAGTGATGTAGTTCGCGCTAATCCATTTGCAACTCATCTCCATTTCGGATGAACTATAAGTTTATGAGTATTGGGTGGAGTTCTAGGAAATACGACTGTTTCACATGTACTGCAGTGCATGTGAAGCAATAATGCACCTATTACGCAATACGATGCCGTGATAACGCGACAAACACCCAGACACAGAGACAGACACACAGAGAGACAGAGCGACAGAGTTACATTCGCGTTTATAACATTAGTTAGGTTTAGGATTAGAATGCCCGATTGCTTGCATGGCTTCGCTTACATAGGCTACAGTAATTTTTAAGCCCCATTTAACCACTTTAGTTAATTTTCGAAAAATCCCGAGACACACCTTTCTTTATTTTATTTTATTTTATAGAATATGGATCCCCAACAGAAGTTACACATTACATTCACATTACGAAACATAGGCATCAAGCAGGGTGCACCCCCAATTACAGGAGACCACGTCGTGCTCATGGAGGTTCGACTAGACTAAACTAAAATGAAAATATTTTTTGCTGCCTGAAGAGTACAAAGTAGTTTATTTTTTTATGTTTAGTACCTACACAAGCCGAGTTTAATTGGCGTAGCATAAAAAAAAACATAGAAACTTTGAGAGTCCATTTACCCCTTTAGAGGTGGAATTTTGGAAAATCCGTTCTAATTAATTGTTCACTGGTATACCATTTGAGGAATATTTGGTCCAAATTTCACGTTTCTGTCATAAGCGGCTTGGTCGGGCTTGTTCTTCTGTTATATATAACTAATTGTAACATAGGACTTCGTTCGCGTGGACATAATATCGCTGTCCATGTCCATCTTAGTGAGATACAGTAACTCTTTATCAAATTTTATCAAGATCCTATCCTGATAACGCGAAGAAACTCCGCAGAACAGTTTTTTTTACTGTAGAACACCCAGCAGAAAGACTGACCCCGAATACTGAAACGCTTGTTAACTTTGACAACAGATAATGCTGCCCTTGTCTGACACTAAGCAAATGACAAAGGAAGCAACAGACTTAATCTGTCGTCAAAGTTAACAAACTTTTCAGTATTCGGGGGCTAGTTACTTTCTATAGTTCGGTAGATGGCATTGTTCCGTTTTTGTTTATTTTATGACGTTTTGTATGTACAGACAGTTCTAATGTAGGGAGTTCTGAATCACGCAAACGAAGTTTTTTGCTCGAGACGAACGTATGTATTAATTTTTATACCTCATAGCTTTGGTTGGTCCTGTTACGATTGCGGCTATATTCCTCTGAATTATAATATCGGTAGGGATTATAATATCGGTATAGAGTATATAGATATAGATTTCTTTATAATGTCTAAAAAATCAAATTTTAGCAAAGCCAATTCAATTCATAGTCCAAGTCAAAGTAACGGTCCAGTCCAAGTCAGGCCCTAGTAAAATGGTGGAAATTCCTCATCGAATTATAGGGCATGCCCCACATTTCACTCAGTCACTCGCTAGAGGGCCTTGTGCGTGTGACTGAGAGAAATACGAATTAGGTGAAAAAAATTAAAAGATACCGAAATAGTAGCCGTTCATTTCACACAACCGGGTGACCCCGACGGTGCCGTAACAAAATTAAATTTCTGTCTTTGGGTTCGCGGTCACTTTTAAGTCCCGTTTAACTGGCGACGCTGTTGAGTCCACTTTGAGGGCTTTTCTGTTCCAGTTAACATTCCCTTTGTTGAGTGTAGTACAATGGAAATATTTCGGTAATCACAGAAATTCATTATATTTATTGTTGATTATAGAGTTCGTTAATGAAATGTTTTGGGTAAAGGTTTGGTTTAATTTTGAGAACATTTTTATTTTAGAACCATTTAAGTATTCTAAGAATTTATTTGGTTATTAGATAGTTACACCACTTATAATACAAGAACGCCAGACCTATTTTTATGATCTTTGGTTCGTACTCGTATTGTCTCCGCCCCGAATAGCAGAATAACTATTAACACGCCAGAAAAATTCACAAGGTTCACACAAAAAAAAATATTAAGATTAAGCTCTTCATGAGCTTAATCTTAATATATTTTTTTTTATTATATAAAATTTAAAGTCAGATAATTAGATAGTTATTATTTTTAAAGTGACATGTGAACGTTGTGGAGCAAACCAAGTGCGTTTGACCCCCGATACTAAAATACGCCACACTTTCCAAGTACATGCCATTATACAACTTTCTATTCATAGTTCAGGACTATTTACAATTTTCGTAATTAATTATTTATTATACAATAATTAATTTGATTTTTTATTATTAATTATTATTATGATTAATTAATTCAGACCGTTGGAATGTTTTTACAGTTTTTTTTATAACGAACTAGTTAAGCTTTTGACCACAATCTCACCTGATGGAAAGCGACGATACACCTGATTCACGATTCTAATGCCATAGTTCCGTTTTCTAACAAAATATTTTATTTTTCGTTTTACTATTTGAATATTGTGTTTTTCAAGTTTGACGCTATATATAACCGTTAGAAATCGGCTTACCGAGATAAAACAGAATACGAGTACAATGCCGTGGCCCGAGCAAAGAGGAGCGGATCAAACGGAATAATCGGCTTATCTGTTGGCTAAAGTGTAGATACCAATGCAATACAAGAGGTAAAATTTTTTTTTCTCTTCTGTGAATACGAGCGATGAGCTTAATGTAGATATCATCATCATTGGCAGCTTATTCAGCCCACTGCAGAGCTGATTGGCGAAAGAGGGAGGAGGCTTCCTCCCTCTTTCGCCAATCTACCCTGTTTTGTGCCAATCTCGTCCAGGTGTTGCCGCAAAACTATGTAGATATACAGAGAACAATATCAGTGTAAGTAAAGTACAGTCCTAGAGCAACGGTAATAAGTAACATAATATGTAAAAAAAACAACATATTTATGCCTCAAATAAATAAAAAGACAAATATCCACAATATATTTCGTAAAATACCACGCTGCCAATGGGAAGTTGTTCTGATACATGAAGTGGCTAAATCCACTAGGGAATTAGAATCGAAAAAAAGCAATTCCGCTACCCCCGTATTAATAACCGTGGAGTGTCCTTGGATTAGTTACCACGTGTTAAGTCCTTTTCGCACTTGGATAAAGGCACGGACTCCAGATTCTGCGAAGCAAAGCTTAGCAACACCACCTTAACGGGAAGGCTGTGTTCAGACGAATTTTATTAATCTCCTGGCTGAATGATGAATTAATGATATTTATTTTATTATTTATCTGAAAAACATCTTTCTTTCCATTAAAAAAAAAACAATATGAGTTACGAGATGACCAAGTCGTTCGCCATGTCACCCAGAAGTTTGAACTATAGCAGCTTAAAACATTATCTGGTATTTATTGTCCTACGCTCGTCACTCTGAGAATCTCTTTATGCTCAGTAATTTCGCTGAAAACATTGCTCTTCAATCCGGAACACAGTGCTTGCAAACTACTGCTTGGCGGTTGAACAACTGGCAAATAATTACTAAGCAGATTAAATTCATTTTATTTATAACATGGTAGCGTAATGGACATTTAGACCAAACCACATTATTTGCACCAACGTACTTTTTTAAACATAAGTCAAATTAGACCTAGATGCTTGAGTGCTTTATGTTTTCATATTCTAGCACAGAAAAGTGAAGGATATTAACATTACTTGATGTTAAAAAAAAGCTTTTCTGTGTATTCTAGTACAATTTCTAATACAAACCAATCATCAACCAAAAGCTCTGTTTGTCAAACTTTTGCTAAGCGATAGTTCGATACGCATGATTTTATTTTCCGGTGAACACATTTACAAATAAAAAACTGTCCGTTCCGGCACCCGTTTATCCGAGTCTGGAAAAGCCTCTACATAAATAATAGATACGACTGAGTATAGGCGAAATAGTATGCATTTTTAATGCCATTCGACGTTACAACCTACGATCTAGGGTGGTACAAGGCTACGTAAAGCTACGAAAAAGACTTCGCTGCTACTTTTCTGTAGCTAATGATACCACCTTTTTAGTTTAGCCTATAATCTCAGTGAGTCCCTTAGTCTCAGTCTTTAGGTCACCTAAAATAAACTGATGGAAAATTGTACTAAGCCTAAGATGCTACGCCTCTGCTAAGAAAGGAGCTACGCGTGGCCATTCTCGTGTTTATTCGGTTTATCTCATTTTGATCTAGTGCTAGCTACTTGTGTTTTTTTTAACTTTGGCTCACTAGCTGTGCTGTAATAAATCGTAGCAGCAGCCACCATTTTATATAAACACCATATATTTATGTATAATTTATTATATAATTATGTACCTTCATTTCTTAAGTTTTATATAATCCATAATCCTGCGCGCTTGCTAAACATTTTTCTCTCCTTCTCTCTTTTTGTACCACTAGGAATAACAAACACTGGTGATTGTATATTAGATTTGTAAATTATTATGTGAAATAAAGCAGTATTGAAATTGAAAAAAAAAAGTAGCAGCAGCCACGGGCTACCGCATCGTAGTAAGCTACGATGCTACTCGAGGGTGTGCAGCTCGTGTGTCGTGACTTATATATAGAATTTAAGACTGTTTCGACGTCAAACCATTTATTCTTCAAGAACTAAGGTTCAATATTCTGCAATATATTGTGGCTTAAAAGCGTATTTTAGCGTCGTGTAGTACCTACACTAAGAATTACTTATGTCGTAGGTATCTACATACTTTCATAATTATACATTATTCAAAGAACCGTGATCATAATTGAATGTAAAACCAAAGAATTACATTGGTGTGTTATGTTAAAAGTTACATTATATTATTTAGTTAGTTTGAATGAAATTTAATTAAATTATAATTGCTGTAGTATTTTTTTAATACTATATTTATAAATATACTATATGGGAGTTAGTATTTATGTGTGGACGTGTGGTGTGTGAGAGTGTTTGATGTATATACAGGTGGGAAGGGAGAAAGGGTGTGTGATAATGTACGGGCGTATGAGTGTGCGAAAGAGTGACAATAAGCAGCGTCGCGTAGCACCAGCCTCGAAAGAGTTGGACTCGCGGCGGTGCTCACTAGTGTGTGTGTGCATAAAAGTCTGTGTGTGTATATGTGCAAGATGTCTTATTTTTCTGTATGTGTATAAGGTAGTATGTTTGATTACGTTATGGACAGGGTGGAATTTACTATTTTATTACTTCGAGTAGTTGTTCTATATTATCATAATTTATATAACTTAGCCAGTTGTTGAGAGCTAATTTAGCGTCTCTATTCTTAGCCCGATTACATTATTAACATTTCTACCACCGCTGTTGTATAAATACGGACCAAGAAAACATTGATGGCGATGAGCTAGGGCAGAATTTAATTTAACCAAGGAAATAACTTCATCTTTTAGTCTCACTCTTTGCCTAGATATGTAAGTCGATGTTGAGCAAGTATAATTCAGTGTATAAAGTTGTCGCACAGTCAGTACCTTGCAGTCCTTATATATTTTAATGGTAGGGTATCGGAAGTCTTTATACGTTGCTACTTTTAATATTGTTTTTTGAGCTCGTTCTAATACCTTCATGTGTGTTTTACTCGCACCACCCCAGGAAGTATTACAGTATGTGCATGACTTATGATTAATTTTCAATCCGCTACGTCGAGCAAATATTTATAAACGTATATCATACTAGGTGTTACCCCGTGACTTCGTTCGCGTCGACCTACAAAAAAAGTGTAGCCTATGTCCGTCTCCGATCCTTAAGCAACATCTATGCAAAAATTCAGGTCAATCCATTCAGCCGTTGAGCCGTGATAACGCGACAAACACCCAGACACAGAGATATAATATTATAATTAGTTATTAATTTATGATTAGGATTAAGGACTCGTTTACTAAGGGCTTCAAAATGAGGTTTCCAAGTCACGGTCTTATCAATAATAATTCGCTCGTCACAACACTAGCTCAACAATAGTTGTAAGTAGTGATTTTATTCTGGGAAGAAAATACGCGACTTAGATCTGTCTTATTTGACAGCACTGAATTGCATGCTATGTCTTGCTTTTGTTTCTATTGGTAAAAGATTGCAATAACACTTAGTTTCGTTTAGCGAGCTTACGTGGAATAGACGACATTGGCGTCGAAAACTAGCTAGCTCAGATACGCCACAAATTCAAAGTAAACACGTAAATATCTAAGCTTAACATAATTATGTTCATTTACTTTGGTCGGACGTCATTAGCGATGCAACGTGTGACAGCGTTTACGATCACGAGTTCAAATATTTAGAAAAAACCTGTCTTCTTACTCTGAAATTACAAGGATTGCCATCAACTTATTCATATAACTAACATATTTCCAATAGAGATCACTACCAATCTCATGTGAATGCTCGTAACATAATAATATGCATAATTAGTCTAATCTGCCCGTCATTGTGAATTATTTCAACCAAGTTCATTACGTGCCAAACGAAGGTAATACGATAAGCCTAATTTTATCAACTACTCAATATCACTCTCATGTTTAATGCATGATAAAACTAAATTGAAAATTTAATCGATGCGGCTCCTTGTTAATCCAATATTGGCGTCAGTGGAGCGTGAGTTCATCAACGACCTAATAATAAAGTTTGCGTTACCTCTAAAATTGTGAATTTTTTTGACAGCCTCGGTTTAGTTTCAGTGTTTAACTTTTTTATGTTCAAACAAAATTATAAAAGTAGCATACCTGCATAGAACATTTGAAAATAGGTTTTCCTTAGAATAACCATATCAATGTTTTAAAGCTATTTTTATGTAACATGTTCTATTTTGACGAAGCAGAAGGAAAAATCTTTCTTTTTCTTTGAGTTTTTTTCCTAGTCCTTCGCCAAAAAAAAAAACTTTGTTATTCTAAAAAAAACTGAGTGTTTATTTTTTCTTAATTTCCATTAAGAAATTTTTATATTTAAATAAAGTAGAAAAAGTGCGAATGAGATAGCGAGAATCAGGGAAACCGGGGCCGAGCCAGGGTCAGGGGCTTTTTTCAATTAATAAAATAAATCAGGTTTTTTAAATTCGTTTTTTATTAAGGATGATATATATATATAAAACTCATCGATACCGAGTAATTTTTTGAAATGTACAAGAAAAGACATGTCTATGGATCTTCGTTGGTTTATTATTATATTATATTAATTAGGTATTATAATCTCAATAAGAAAATACCTCACGAGTACACAACTGTAGGAAAACGTATATCACATATCACTCAATATCCTTATGACGACATCATCTGTTCTGTTTTTTCATGTATAAACATGGTTTGATTACCTAATGGCCAAGCAAACTGTAAACAAGTATTATTAATAAAATACTTTAAAAAAAAGAGGAAAAACTTCCAGACTGCAAATGTAGCTTGTAACACTCGGGATAGTACAAGGATTCTAACGATATCACTCACATCAAAATCGGTCTAGGCGTTCTGGAGCTATAGTGGAATTAAAAAACTCACATTCATCCATACCTAAAACATAACACCCTCTTTTGGTCAGTCGTGTAAAAACTAAAAATAAACGGATATTTTTTAAGGCTTTTATTTAACTTCACTTACATGTATGGAATTTTGCAATCAATATTTCACCCACTCCCACTAGATATCGGGCTGAAATTTGGCACACAGGTTTGGTTCTCGTGACGATGCACGATAAACACTTTTTTTTTATTTAAGCTTAATCACGAATAATATTAGAACCTCAACTTAAAACTAATTATATTATTTATATGAGCACCCCTGCACAGTGGGCGTTTATAAACTAGAAATAAAAAGATCGGTCTAAATTGCTTGTAAGTATATGCAAATATGAACGCAAACCTTTGAAAACCCAGTATCGAGTTACTTTTATTAGCAATTTATTGCTGTTTATAGACACGTAGTTTTTAATCTAGTTTGCGGATATTAACTTAGATAGCGAGTGGTAAGTTGCTGTACTCTCGAGCTTTGAGCACCAAGTTTGGTCCTGCTCATATCACTAACTTTAATAAGTTATAGAGTTGCCACAGCTCAAAACGTTGAGCTGGCCCTGGTGACAATACTAGGTTTCTATATCTTCTCTATTTTCTAATGAGATCATTTTACTGTGCAATATGTGAATAATATAAATAATTTAAATTTATTTTAATTTTAATGTAATACTAAGAATAATAATATTATTTATTTTTGACTTGTAAATCGGCTTTATCAAATAAATGAATATACGAATATATGAATTTATAAAGTGGTATTAAGTGTTTTTTTTCTTTTGTGTTTCCGTACATTTATTTTTCAAGTTTTGTTTTCCACTTTATTCTGCGCATATTGGCGGAAACTTAACAGGAAGCTTCTACGGAGTTACATAGACGTCACAATAGGACTTCTTCCACCACATTACGATTTGCTCACTTGTGCATGTTCAGTTTTGATTTGAAACCACAGACGTCTATAATTCGAATTAATATTATAGATATTAATATTATTTTTGTAGTGCTCTCTTACAGAGTCCGCCTGCGGAAGTACCACACCTTTGCCAGTTATTCAACCGCCAAGCAGTAGTGTGCAAGCATTACTGTGTTCCGGATTGATGGGCAATGTTTCCAGCGTAATTACTGGGCATACAGAGATTAACATTAACATCTAACATCTCAGGGTGACGAGCGCAGCGCATTGCCACGCATAGTTTTGAACTGTTGAAGTTCAAAATTCTGGGTGGCACTGAACTGCTATGGGCAAGCGCGACGCTTAACATCAGGTGAGTCTCGTCACCGAGTAACATAAAAAAATAAAAAAAGATGAATAGACGTCAGTGTTTAACTTTATTAGCGATTTTCACATCACCAAGGAAGTAAAGTGCTGTCCTGCTGAAGATGGACGTTAAGAACGCCTTTAATCCTGATGACAGAAACACTCTTTTGGCTCAAGTTAAAGAAAAAATTCCTCTTACTATTAAATACATGGGATCGTCTAGTCTTTGAATAAACTCCGTGGAAAAAATATATAAAACAGTATCTTCGTTCTGCTAAACAAGTTTTATTTTCCCAAGCGAACTTAATCGCCTTTTGTCGACGTATTGAGTATTCCATCAAGGTAATGTTATTTTTACACACAGTCCGATAGTAACATAAATAAGACAATCTTAAAAGTCTGTCCTATAAAATAATCATCGAAAGTAGTTATTATTGGCGGAGATAACGCATGGTATAAGTGCACTGCAGCGTCCCCTTAGTCAGCATCGTCTTCTTAGAAACGGTAAGCTTTCTGCGATCCCCAGGCCGCCTGCCAAGCGCGGGGATTATGGCAACCCACCCCTTTTCTAAGGCATTTGTCCAGTCGTTGACGTCTTATGGCTGCAGATGATGATAAAAGTACACAAGCTTGAAAAAATTGTGACACACTTGCTTTTTACCCGATTCTTTTGCACTAGTATATTTATAAAGTTTAACTAATGTAACACAAAAAAATAATTCCAGCTGCTTTTTATTTGCTCAGTAAGTTCACAAAGTTTAATAACAGTAGCGTTCGCAAAATATTACACAATTAAATCCTGGGTCATTCAAACACATTACAGGGCATGGTTTTTATTAATAATAATAATAATAATTTCAAATGATTAATCATAAAATTTGCACATTGCACAAACCGAGTTTTATAGGCGTAGCGTGTTTTTTTTCTCTTTGCATACAAACAGGTACTCCATTTCACTCTTTTAGAGATGGAGATTCACAATATCCGGTTTTATACTATTTAGAGAATACTGGGTCCACATTTCACGCCCATGTCACTCGAGGCGCCCAAGCGGTGTCCACACGTCGGCCGCACGCCGTAAGCCCGATGCCTGCGCGCTGTTCTCCAGGCGGCCTCGCGGTCTCCACTCGTCTTGCGCGCGCCGTACGGCATTTTACACTAAGCAGGTGAATGAGGCCCATGCCGCTCGCGCAGTTCCGGCGAGTGGCTCGCGCGGTGTCAGCCGCTCGCGCACTGGACCCCATCATGTGGGATGTCATTTAACAGGTCTTTTAAAGTTAACATTTTTGAAAGAATAAAAAATAACATAACATTAGGTTAAAATATTTCACCAGGTCTTTTAAAATGAAGTTAAGGTTTCCTACACCATTTTTTATCATATGCACCGCTTGTGAAATATGGTCCGAAAAAGTTGCTAGCAATGTGCCCCTCCCCGCCCTCCCCTGCCAATTCTAAACTATGCATCCGAGAAACTTATTATCTTCCGTGCCGATAGATCTTAGTACAAACTATGTTTTAAAATTATTTGACATGTGATAATGGCTTTTTGAGATAAGCGGAAAAACTGATAAATTCATCAAACATCTTACGCGCCTACGGAACGATACTAAACATGACCTTGCATGCTCTTAACAAGTTATTTATACGCACGATTGTGAGGCGAGGCGGCGCTGATCTGGCGCGGAGTTGATAAATGGACGGCGAGCTTTACGCTGTGTTACTCAAGGATCTCAAAATTATTGGGATCAACCGAGTACACATCATTTTACTCGATCAGGAACCCTATTCGGAGATATGACATTTTATCTCGGTCACTCTCACTCCCATTAAATTCTAAATTAGAGAGACAGTGACCGAGATAAAATGTCATTTCTCCGAATAGGGTCCCTGAATCGATGTTTGCACAGTATTCCATTCGTTGCTCGAGCTCGAATAGAATTCAATATAGCGAGAAGATAAACTTGCTTCATTCGAGTTCTTGTTTATATTGATATTGGCTATCAGTATTATGGACTATCGGTAAACACCGTTGATATTGATGGCTAATATCTACTAAATACTTCTTGCTCTTGTGTGGATCGTTCCTCGCATAACGAGAAAAAGCCTATTGTGTCCCTAATTAAATATATACATACATATCTATTTAACAAAACGCCCTCATACCGCCATATCTATGTATATGTTTGGCGCTCTTTTAATTTTTTTGGAGATTAATGAGTATTAGAAAATAATAAGCAGAATCTGCAGTAATAATGAGAATCTTTAAATTATTATGATATAATTATTATTATTATTATATTATAATTCTGATTTGACTGCCCCGTTGGCTCAGTTGGTAGTGAACCTACCTTTTGTGTTTGGGGGCGTGGGTTCGATTCTCATCTAGGACAAACATTAATGTGATGAATATTTGTGTTTGTTCTAAGTCTGGGTGTTAATATCTATATAAGTATGTATTTAAAAATATCTATGTACGTATATCAGTCTCTGGCAGCCATATAACAAGCTTTGCTTAGTTTGGGGGTCAGATGACCGTGTGTGCAAGAATAAATATCATAATATTGAAGTTACAAAAAGAACCTAAGAGTAATTTTTATTCGCCTATATCTTTGCTGCATTTAAGGTGCAACGTTTCGCTCAGCGCGCAAAATTCAAATTTTCTTAAGTTTTTTGACAATTACAGCTTAATTAATCAACGTGGATTTATTGAAACCACTTTTGCGCCAATAAATAAGTTGTTTTAAGAAATTACGGGTAAAATTATCACCTAGGTAACATTGGTTTAGCTACGAATCTCAATAAGCTGATTTTCATCTTGGTTTTTGGTTTAGCGAAAAATGTACTTAAACTAGCTTTCTACTTGAATATTTGGTTGGTGTAATTTCTTGAAACAATCTTTTTATTATTGCAAAATTAGTTTTCATGAACCTACGATGGGTAATTAAGCGGTAATTGACAAAAAACGCAAGAAAATTTGAATTTCGCGCGCTGAGCGAAACGTTGCACCTTAAGTCTAAGCCTGTTTCTAAGTTGTACTAAAAGGAACTAAGACTCATGCACTCTTGTGACCCGCTGCATGCTCGCATAATTGCACTGGTCCGGTGCCCTCGGGCGAAATAAACTAAAACGGTGTAGTTTTAACCTTGCGCCGATCGACCTGAAACAAGTGGGTTGCGGCCTTACGCTTATTAGCTTCGTTACTCTGAATTACGGTTTGATGTTAGCACGTAAGAACGCGATGCTAGGTCGCGTAAGCTGCACTGTTGGCGCTGGAACCTGAGAATCAGACTAACATTATAAATGCGAAATTTTATGTGTGTAAGTAGGTAAGTAAGTAAGTATGTTTGTTCCCGTTCAACTCTGTAACGGCTGAATGGATTTGGATGAAATTTGATATGGAGGTAGCTTATTTCCTGGAATAACACATAGGCTACTTTTTATCCTGAAAATTTTAACCGTTCCTGTAGAATAGTGGGTGAAACCGCGTGAAACGGCTAAACGGATTTTAATGTTATTTGGTATGGAGGTAGTTTATACCCTGGATTAACACATAGGCTTCTTTTTATCTCGGAAAAATATTCGGTTTCTGTAGAATAACGGGTGTAACCGCGGGGCGCAGCTAGTATCTTTATAAGTTTAATAAGTTGAATAACAGCTTTTCGTGACGTTCATATAGGTATGATAGGATTTCGTACTTTAGATATGTTTAAATAATATTTAGTTTAATCTAATTTCAAATCTATTTAATCTAATTAAATTTAATTTAAATATCACCCATATTTTCTATGCCCATAGTAATGTTAATATAATTAAAAATGTTTATCGACCGAGCAAGAGAGCGAGATCGTGTATTCTACTTGTTAAACGTCAAAGAAATAAAACGAGAACAAAGAGCAGGAGATATTCCCGATCGTAAAAAGAGTTTCTTTGTGCAGTGCAGTGGCATGTCACTTTGATCGATCTCGCTACATCGTACTCTAAACTATTGTATTCACGGTAAAGTGGATAAAGTTGTTTTAGGGTTCCGTAGTATTACAAGGAACCCTTATAAGTTCGTCATGTCCGTCTCTCTGTCTGCCCGTCCGTCTGTCTGAATCCTTTATAGCCTTATAACAAAGACATAAATTTATAAGGAGAATTCTGTGCCTTATAACTTCCAAACTCATAAACTTACATACGTGAAATTTTGCACAACGATAGACAATTTTGACAGAATTATAAAAACATATTTTTTTATTAATGGGGTGGCTGTCATACATGTAAAGTCGCCTGTATCCCACATGTGGGGTATCATTGAATAGGTCTTTTAAAATAATGTTAAGGTTTCCTATATTATTTTATTATCAAACGTACTGCTTGCGAAATATGGGCCGACAAGTTTGCTTGCAATGTGTCCCCGCCATTTCTACACTATGCATCTCAGAAACTTGTAAACTTCCATGTTGATAGATCTAAGTAAAAACTTTATTTTAAAATTATTTCGGGCAACATGTGATAACTACTTTTTGAGATATACGGTAATAACGGATAAAAACTTCAAACGCAACCCTACTAAGCATGGTCCGACATGCTCTTAACAAGTTATTTTATGTGTGGCTGGTTGGAATCTCGATAAGAGAATCAGGCGATGTCGCATGCCGGGGATGTGACGTCTCCGCCGCGACGGCTAGATGACTCCGTCCACTTTTCAACTCCGCGCCGGCCCAGTGCCTCCTCACCTCATAATCGTATGAATGAATAACGGAGTTATACTGTGCAACATATGGTTCATTTTAGATTTGTAGTAAAGTCCATGTCGAGTGGACCGCGGTGACAACTTTTTTTTCCCTTCAATCCTAAAATGGACCTTATGCCACATAATATAACTCCGTTTTCCGTTTATTTATTTTTATTTTTTTATCTTTTCGTTTTTGTGGGTTGTAATTTTTCAACCTTGTCAATTTATAATCTTGTAATATTACACCTTGTCATTTTGCCACATCCATGTTGGCGCTGCGCTGGTCTGGCGCGGAGTTGAAAAGTTGACGGAGACCTTTAGGCGCCAAGTCACACACGTTTCTCTAAAGGCCGATGCCGACGAGGGTGACTATGCAAAATAAATAGTTACTTAGAAAAGGCACTGCGTGTTAATCAAAGTATTTCCGAAAAAAAACAGACAAAAAAAAAGTTTCTGTTTCTAGATTTTTATCCAAAGCATTTTTTTTTATTACAACTAAATATACTTTTTTTTACAGGGTGAGTGCCTCTGTAAACAAGCTACATTTAAAAAAACAGTCGACTTGAGAACCTCCTCCTTTTTTGGGAAGTCGGTTAAAAACTAAAACAAATCTCCTAACCTACTTAGGTTATACATAAAAAGAACAAGTGAAGTGTGATAGGCGTAGTTGATATAATACTATAATTATAATCGGATACTATACAAATTGCCTTTTAATCGGCTAGGGAGTGGCTGTGAAGATGTCGTATCAAGATAAAGAACAACTTTTGTTCAACGACGTTTAAAAATTACGAAAAAAAAAAACAACTGTTACATATAAAATGTTCGTGGATCTTACAATAGCATATATGGAACTGCTGATATGGAACAGCTGTTTTTTTCCCGTGAATTTTAAAAGTCGTGGAACAAAAGTTGTTCGTTGTTTTGTATACAACATCCTCACACCCGCTCCCTAGCCGATTAAAATGCATCCTGTACACTATGTGATATAGTGTAGAATATAGTCGGGCAAGTATAGAAGATCTCCGTTATTATTAAAAAATAAAGTGACAGGTGACAGGTCAGGTGGCAATGTCATACTCAAGAGGTCCAATTTAAATTATGATTTGAAAAAAAAAACTACTTGGAATTTAAAAATCTTTCGTAAATTGGATCAACTGCGCTTAAATACCTTCAGTCATAATATTTACTGTACCCTTTTGTATGAAAAAAAAAAAAACAAAAAGAATCAGTCGGAACAACAGAAAAAAAGCCATTCCACCTACCAATCGTAAATACCAATCACCCGGGAAATTCGCTCGGAGCATAATGAATATTTCAAAAAGGCCACCTGTAAGTACCTAAATGTACTTGCCAGCCATGACCTTTCCAAACGTTCTCATTTTATTGAGGTGTCATGCTGTTGAGTTTATTACACTCTCAGATTACACCCACTACAATTTTTTTTATTTGAGCTTCGCGGACTCCGGGGTCTGCGCCCTTTGTCAACTTATATAATTATCTCACTCGTAATTAGTATTTGTATTTATTTAATTATTTATTTCTGCCAATGAAAAAAATGGGTATTTATTATCTAAATAAAATACATAAAAACTAAAAATGAATTAAGTGCAAAATGAATAAAATCACGAGTAACCGCTAAACACTTTATATACAACGATTTAAGTCATTCATATACACATCTTAATAAATGCATTTCAAAGGATATTAAATTCCAAAAATATATGCTAAGTATCGTTTATATTTGGTGCATCATGATTTTACGGGTTGTTCCGTCTTCATCCCAGCAGTCTCATCCCATTTCTTGACTCATCCTAAACACGTATTACCAGCTCAACCTACACAAAAATGAATATTTATTTCTAAAATCGCCCCAAGTGCCATACTTGGCTCTAGTGACTAAAAAAGTATGTATAGCATAAAAATACAAGTTATATTTTTATATAATTGTGTAGATTTAAGTATAAAGTATCTATGTATTAAAAACCTTAATACATATTTGAGCATCAATCGGTGTTAGCCGATGCAACCAATACATCAACGATTCCATCAAGAGCCCGAAACAGCCGGATTTAAACTATAATCCAAGAAAATAAAAGAATAACAATATGACACGTCATAGTTACATCAATTACTATTAACTAGCCAATAACTTCTCGTAGGCAGCTTTTCTTACGTCATACATAACAACCTTTGTGCCAGTCAATGACTTTTAACTGAGCTTATCCCTATTTCCAAACATAACTAGCTTATTTTTCCTTGTTTCCATCTCCATTTTTTGTTTTATTTTTGGCAATAAAATATATATTTTTCTTAACAATTCGGTTTTCTTTTCATCCAAAATAAAAACAAAAACGTTTAAATTGGGGCTCCAAATTACACTTATACCTGATAACGTAACGTGGTATCAAAAGAGAAGGAAAGCGGGGTCCCTTAACGCTTTAGCGTAAGCTTTAGCTAGGAGTTGACATTTCCACCAAAGAAAAATCTAATCCATACAAACTGTTTTTTTGTTGTGTTGAATATGATGCACTAAGCTTGGCAGCTCCTCAGTTTATACAACTCTCTAGGACGTACCTAACAATGAAAAATACGTTGCACCAAACTTACGAAGTTTCCTATATGCTTAAGACATGTAATTTCCTTTAACATGCCTAAGTTCGACTTAGTTTAGGTTATGCTTAGATAAGTTTTATCTTTGTTGACTTTAGTGCAGACGGGCATAAGTTTCGTAAAAAGTCACAATTTTTCCCCCTGAAATGAAACTGTTGTAGAATTTTAGGTTTTACACTGAAACTTCAGCATTTACAAATTACCCACCCTGCGGTGGTGGTTGAACCTATACATCATCATCATCATCACCGAGAACCAGAAGTCGTCCACTGTTGAAAAAATTTCTCCCGCAAATTCTTACTGACGTCTATTACGCGTACTTTTTTTCTCTCTTATAATTTGACTCCACACGTAGTGTAAGTAATAAGCCAGTGTCAAGTTTTGTAAGATTTCTAGTGAAGTAAAATATTTAACAATATAATTGGAACAAATCTCAGTCATAGACTAAGTCAAGAAAAGAAAGTCACGGTCAAGCCCAAGTCATGCCCCGGTAAAATGATGGAGACTTTAATAGAGGTTTCAATGGAATTTTGGAAACAACACTAAAAGTAGCGTCTCACGAACACTTAATGGATAAAAATCCACCGTTTTATAACACTCGAATTAACACTAGTATTGGAAAATATTTCTATGACGCGACACGACTTCTTCAAGTTCCCGCGAAAAGAAAAGAAGAGCCTTTCTCAGGATTTTTCGAAAATCAACCCCTAAAGAGGTGAAATGGGGTGTTACATTCACTGTATCTTATGCGAGCGAAGCCGTGCGGGCTAGCTAGTTAATGTATAAACCTATTATAGGTTTAAGACTTAAAGTGAACAAGTTATTTTAATTTTCTTCGAGTGAATAAAAAACTAAAAAATGAAAGTTCCAAAATACAAGGTACTTAGTTTAGTTGCAAGTTCGCCTGCAGCCGTGGAGTGGTTCGAGGGTGAGGTCCAAACGCCCCCTAATCAGGAGAAAGCCTTCCCTACCCATACCGATCTGCCATTCATCCGTTCACTGAAAATTGTAGCAATTCTCAGTAAAAACTTTTGTAAGTAGGACGGAAAGATTTGAATAGATATGTACTTACCTAAGTGGTTTCTTGAAATGGAAAATATAAAAATCGTTTTTTTCTACTAAACCGTTTTCTACTGAGTCCGTCTGGGGAAGTGTCACACCTGGGGAAGTATTAAACCACGAAACAATAGTTTGCAAACAATAGTTATTCTATAATATATTTCTATGATAGAAGCGTGACATTATAGCACATTCGACATATTGTATCCTCTAAACCACGAATAAAATATCACAGATATGAAAAACATATCAAAGGGTCTATATTTTCAAATGTTTTTGTGGCATCACGGTACAAGCAACATACTTGAAGTAGCCACAGGGGAGTTTTGGCGGGAACGTGAAGAAATCATGTCGCGTCATTATATTATTTTCCATTACTTGTGTTATTTCGAGTGTTAATGTGTAAAAACTGTGAATTTTTACCCGTTAAGTGTTCGTGAACATGCACGAGTGTTGGTGAATGGTATAATGTCGTGAAACGTGAATTTTCGTGTTGTTTCCAAAACTCCACAGAAGGCTCTAGTAAAGTTTTCACCACTTTATTGGGGCATGACTTGGACTTGACCGTGACTTGCTTTGCTCGACTTTGACAGTGACTATGACTTGTTTGATTATATCTAACTAAACTTGAGAATAAATATGTATACTTGACACTGGCAAATGCATAAGACGTGCGACGCCAAAATCCTCTTAGGAGGAAAAAGAAAAAAGAAAAAAGAAAAAAGTAGCCAAAGAATAATAACCGTCATAGTATAAACCACTTTTATAATTATAACAGCAGTAAATATGACTTTGTGAAAACGACCGGAGTTACAAAATATACCACTTGTAGTTCGTTTGACTTGTAATACCATCAGGCAAGATAGCAGTTAAAGGCAATCCCGTATTGTATTGCGAAAACCGACACAGACGGTTACAAATCACGATGGCTATTTATTTCGTATTTCGTTTTTACGTTTTTTTTTTTTTTTTAGTTTTTTTTTCTATTTTTTTTTTTATGAGCCCCTATCAAGGTTGACCTCAGTGCAAGTGAGCCGTTGCTACTGGGACTGTGCCGACAATTGGTGTTTTCACATTGGCCGATAACGGACATTGACACGATACCTATATGTCGACAGTACCAAGTGTCAGCCCGACAGTCGTTGTCGGTTGACTAAAAACTAAATAATCGTATCTACAAGTAAGAACGCAGACCAAAGACCCACGTAAGTCCGAAAACTGCGGACCACCACATGTCGGGCAGCAGCGTCGCCGAGCCCCAAGTCGCCTGCAATCGTGGGGCTTATATCACCCCTTCCCCTTAAGGGGGAGACCTTTGTTTAGTAGTGAACAACGTGATGATGACTACAAGACCACGAAGCTAAGTACGAGTCTACACGTTTGGTACTACGCTTCACATTGCTATCGCCATTATAGCTGCCAATATCTGTTGGTCTAGTAACAAAAAATGTACAAGCTGTTCACCGATAAGTCGGTATTGCTATCGGCTGATGTAAAACCCCTAATATCGCTGTACGCAAGCGCGCTCTCTGTGACAACTTTGATGACCTAATGAAGGGAACACGATAGGTGGGGTCCAGCCCTGTAGTCCAGTCATAGTTGCATAATTTAACATGTTTCATCCCCATTACGTGCTTATTTAGCTCAGACCATTTCGTCTAAGGACTCTATATAAAAAAAATAAAAAAAAATTACCATTTTCATACAATGACGTTTCACGGAAAAAAATATTTTTATCGCTTATTATATAGTCCTCGTTAGACCACAAACTCGCTTTGGCAAGTGACATGTGGTCGAAGATGATACAGGCAGATTAAGAAGATACCTATTCTAACCAGAACATTATTTTTTATTGACGCTTTTGTACACCAACTCGCCTGTTCGTAAGCGACGATGTGGTCGAAGGTTAAGCACACAGACTTAGAAGAATCAGAGACGCGTATACGTATAATCGTCTTTGATTGGCCGATATCGCCTCGTTCCACGAATATTCGTTATTTAGCCTACAAGTGTGGGACGGGCATTATAAGAAGCTTTTATTTGTTTATTTTTCTAAAGTATTCCCCGCTACCGTATTAAGAGTACTATAATTTTTTTTTATTTGATCACTGGCTTCTGCTAATACCATTATTTTTCTGAGGAAGTCATTATCAAAGTAGACAAAATTCATTATGACGAAAAATCATAGGCCTGCTATGTCATTGTCATTTCATTTCATTGGCCAATGATTGATAGTAAGTATTTGTCATAACTGTAGAAGTTACAAGACAAACTTAACTTTAGACTTTCGCGATTTGAACATATAATTTAATGACTTAACCTCGCTAAAAACTATTTTATTCATTTATCTCGCCGTTTCGGCCATGTCAATGTCATGTCAGACGTGAACACTTGGACAGTCAGCTCGTCACCAAACATTAAACTAGACAAATGGATGAACAAATACGCTGGCATATCTTGTAAGGCTTTCTCGTTAGATTACAGAACCTTAAAAAGTACACAGGCAATTATATTTTACACGCACGCGGTGAGAAACTATAACAACCGATTTTATACACGAGGGGTAGTTTCGAATGCAATCTGGAAACTAATTGGGCCGATCAGGTCGTATGTATAGATATGTGGCGTAACCGCTGCCGCGGCTCGATCGTCGCTCGGCATGCTCCCGCCAACAGCTTTCGGATGTCTCAGGATAATAGCGGGTGCAGCCGCGGAACGGAGTAGGCACGGCCGCGGTCGATAAGCGGCGCATGCGCCCCGCTGGCCGCCCCTCTACGAGCGACAATCACGCTCTACGACTGCATTCCTGTGCCGTCCCGATTAGTCCCAGCACGTACCCGAACCGAGCGTCGTTGGCAAGTTCTGTTACTGGGCCCAGTTGTACGGTGCATACTGCGGGAGCGGCGCGCGCCGACTCGCGATTAACCTCCGAGCTCACTTTCACGGAAATTCTGTGTGAATGTGAGGAAACTGGGGTTCGGTGCCGCAAACGGATCTACGTCATACGTTCGCCCCTCAAGTGACTGTCGTTCGGTTTTGGTTTAATTAAAAACTTTATCCCGATTTGGTGTTTCTTTTACAACATATTACACCAAAAAAGTAAATCGTTACATTGGACCCCTGAAATAGTTGCTGGTGATGTCGTGCATCGGATAGGTAAGTTACATAAATCCATACTAAAATCTAAACGAAATCACACAAAGCATGCAAGCACAAAACATGTTCGTCGTAAATTTTAGTTAAGACCGTATTACTTAGGTACTGGCTTTTGCCTGCAGAGAACCTTGAATTAAATATTGAAAGCATTTACTATGCCGAGAAGGCTTACGGAGCTACGTGGAGTGAGGATCTGTTCAATATCTGCAGTGAGTGGAAAGGACGACACAGGATTTACTCAACATACTTTTAAATTTATCGTAATTAGGCTGTTCTGCATCTCTTTGAAGACAATTGATGATAGCAATTTGTAATGAGTATGAAAAAAATATTTTCGAGCTTATAGCTTGGCCAGTTTGTGCCGTGGAATGGAGAATACTGCATGTTTTTTGTGGTTTCGGAGTGTATTTAGCTTTTCAGCGAATTTCAGCGTTATTCATGCTGGTGCATAAATATGCTTGCGTGCGAAAAAGCTGGCGATCGTTGCTATTCTGTACCCTTAATGTTTTTTTTTCATTTCAGATATACCTCTAAACAAAGTTTGTTTTGTCAAACAAAACTTGGCTGTTTTTTTTTTTAAGTTTCAGAATGTACTTATTGTTCTTATTTCATGTCACGTTGCTAAATATTAAAAGCAGTTATACAATATTTACAAAGAAAATATAATAATATAAAATTTGCAAAGTACGCGATTTTATAGCATTCTCAGGAACTTTTAATATGAACTACGAGTATATTCACCCATCCAGCAACAGTATTTAACCAAGTAACTTTACAGATTACCCGAAAATTTTATATCTTAAAACTTTAAACTTTATAAATTACTTAAATCATAACTAATCCTAACTAATATTATAATTTAGAAGAATATAGCCGCAGTCGTATCAGGACCGATAAAGCTTCGAGGTATAAAAATGAATATGTTCGTCTCGAGAAAAATACTTCACTTGCGCGATTCAGAAGTCCCTACTTACATTACAACTGTCAGTCCATACAAAACTTCAAAAGATGCACAAAAATGGGTCTACGTCATCTAGCGAACTATCAGAAATAACTTTGTCTCTCTGTCTGGATGTTTGTCGCGTTATAACGGCTGAACGGATCATGATAAAATTAGATAAGGAATTACTGTATATAACAAAGACGGACATACTTTTTTCATGTCCACGCGAACGAAGTCGCGGGTAACAACTAGTATAACATAAGCACGTCAAATTAAACTTGACAGATCACGGCCCGCCTTTATATTCCAGTCGAATGTAATAATTATAAATCGACAGTTGTATTATATACCGCACCGCTACAAAACTAATAGCTAATAGCCTATCTGGCGTACTTACTACTAAAATAGAAATTAATGGTAAATGCATTCAAGAAAAGACTAACTAATCCTTCGATGCAGTGATTAAATGTCTGCGGCTAAGCTTGTTGCTTCATCGTTCAGTAAACGTGTCTAAAGGCGGGAATACACAATACACATGCCTGTAAAATGTAGCAGTAGCTAGACAGCATGCAAATGGCACACTGTGGAAACATTTGCAAGTAAAGTTCTATATAATTTGCTTCCTTGCATGCCTGTAAGTTGCCGGTTCTGCAGGCGCCCGTCGCGCCCCTCCCTCATAGTGCATGCAAGTAAATCAAAGTTCATTGAAAAAATAAATATTTTCAGACTATTCTTTCAAATAACCTGTACTAAGTGGATTACCATTAAACAGCGCACAGACTATTTTACCACCGATGATAGGAAATGTAATCACCTTAATAGTACTTTACACTCACGTCTGTGACAAGCATGAAGTCGTTGTATATTTTAGGTTTCTTTTTGATGAAAATAAGTTACGAGACGAGCAAATCACTCGCCAGATGGTAAGAGTCACGCTTGCTCATAACAGTTAAAACCAGATTCATTAAAACTCGCATGAGGATTCATACTAATGTAAGAAACAACTGGATTTCACTCACGGTAATTTACTCGGTCGAGACTCGCTCCTATGATGATGATGATGATGATGTATTCCCCGATGAAGGAAGCTAACAGCTCCAAAACCAGTCGAGAGTGAGTAAATACGAGTAAATGACTGTGAGTGAAATCCGGTTGTTTCCTACATTAGTTCAATGCCACCCAGAATTCACAGAATGTCCTGCGCTCGTCACTCGGAGATTTTAGATGTCAAATCTGTTTATGCTTCCATAGTCATTAAGCAGGAAGTATTGCCCTTCATTCCGGAACACAGTAATGCTCTTCTCGTAACTGACAAAGGTGTGGTACTTCCCCAGGCAAAGTCAGCAAAAGAACCCTACCAAAACAATAAGAATTATTACAGAATAAAGATACACTTACTTCGATGTGTTTTCAGCAGGCAACATAGATAGCGCATTTTCTTACATGATGTTTCGTTTCGTTGTTGTGTTTCGTTAAGTACTGTAGAGTTCAGTTTGTCTTTTATTTGTTGTCTAGAAACAAATATTTTGGCAATATTGCCAATGATACTACACAAAATTATGCGCCAGTAGAGGAAAGGACAGTAAACGATGGAGCATTACATGAACATGATGGATATCACAGCGTTTACGGCAACATCCGTGAATATTAGTATTCTACCGACAAATATTTTTTTCTTTCTCTAACCAAGGTATTACGTAAATATGCGAACTAATATTTTCCGACAAATTCGCCGCACTAAATACACCGGTCTTTTATCGGTTTTCGCTCGTAAGTTTCATTCAGTAAAAAGTCAAAAGCGATGTTGTCTCTATCCTTTGCTTTTACCGCGGATTTGTTTTGGAAATAAATAAATTAAATAAATAAAAGCTGACGCCAAACTTTTATCAACGACATATTTGTTATGCGATATTTTTGTCTGTCGAAATTTGTTCACAATACAATACAATATAGCTTTATTATACACCAAAAAGACAAACTTAAAAACCTACCTACCTAATTAACCTCTGCGTTATCCCTATATCTTTTGCTGATGAAACTCAAATAAGTTTAATTCATTAATAAGTTTAGTTAAGTTAATTACGTATGTCGATACCATACTATTATATGATATTAGGTACGTATCATTTGATCATCTCCAATTAAAGATCTTGGATTGACATACATTCTTAATATTCTCAAAGAAGTGTCTACTATTCCTACTGATAAATAAAAGAAAAGGTAGTCCCGTTTCTTTTCTAATATTTAGACGATTTGATGAATATAGTAATTTCATAAATGGATATGCGTAAAACGTATATCGATATTCTTAGGAACTTGATATTCTTAAGACAAGCGACCAGGGGCGCTTGTCTCGACTTTTCGCTACAGCACTTTGCGACCGAATTCGGTCGCTATGACGCAAAAATTCAACAACGAACACGAATTGCTAACGAAAAAACGCAAACATAGCGTTGAATTTTGCTTCATAGGGACCGACTTCGGTCGCTATGACGCAAAAATTCGACAACGAACACGAATTGTTATGAAAAAACGCAAACATAGCGTTGAATTTTGCTTCATAGGGACCGACTTCGGTCGCTATGACGCAAAAATTCGACAACGAACACGAATTGTTATGAAAAAACGCAAACATAGCGTTGAATTTTGCTTCATAGGGACCGACTTCGGTCGCTATGACGCAAAAATTCGACAACGAACACGAATTGTTATGAAAAAACGCAAACATAGCGTTGAATTTTGCGTCATAGGGACCGACTTCGGTCGCTATGACGCAAAAATTCGACAACGAACACGAATTGTTATGAAAAAACGCAAACATAGCGTTGAATTTTGCGTCATAGGGACCGACTTCGGTCGCTATGACGCAAAAATTCGACAACGAACACGAATTGTTATGAAAAAACGCAAACATAGCGTTGAATTTTGCGTCATAGGGACCGACTTCGGTCGCTATGACGCAAAAATTCGACAACGAACACGAATTTTTATGAAAAAACGCAAACATAGCGTTGAATTTTGCTTCATAGGGACCGACTTCGGTCACAAAGTGCATAGCGAAAAGTCGAGACTAGGGGCCCACAGTGCGCGGGCCGGGCGCTGTGACACAAAAAAATATGGCGCTTTATGGAGCAGCGGCGGGCTGTTGTATTTGTTCTATAGAGTTATATTGCTATATTAAGTCATTCTAGCTATCTAGCGAAGTCTAGCTTAGATAGGGTACTAACGGCTGAGATCACAGGTGATAGTCATTGACTTCCAGACTTGCGAACTTTGCCTAGAGTGTCGACATTGAGGGCAATTTAAGTGTCCTTAATGTCAAAAGTACAAGCACAAGATCACGCACCAAAGTTCATAGACCTATCCAGTGCTATCGACTAGATGACTGCTTATAAAAAAATATTTATTACTAGAGACCCGCCTCGGCTTCTCCTGGGTAGGGAGTATACATACATACATATATACAAACGTGCATACATACATCGCCTTTTATATATTAAGATTAGGGACCTGATATAGCAAGCCCAATGGGTGCGTGGACGGGGCGCTGTGACTCAAAAGTGTATAGCGCTCTAAGGAACAGCAATGGACGCTTAGCTTATTTCGTTCCATGGAGCGCAATACATTTTTGTCTCACAGAGCCCAGTCCGCGCTCCCGTGGCGCTTGCCAAATCATGTTCTTTAGATAGGAAGAGCCTCCGCTGCCGGAACCGGTAACTAGAACGGCTGCCGGAACTAGGCTGGCGAAGCGCTAAATTGTAATTTCCGAATCGGAACACAGTATGCTTGGTTTTTATTTTGTTTTATGGCATTTCAACGTTAAACATAAAAGTACAGATATACATGAAAATCGTAGTAGTTAACTTACCATTTATGATTATTTAAAAATAACTTTTTTCAAAGAATGTACCGACGAGAGGCAAAAAATAAAGTCCATTTGAGTTTGTGGCAAACTAAAAACTAACGAAGTCAGATAATTAGTTTTAATGAACAAATAAAATCGTAATTGCAATTCAAAACTAAATTTACTTGACATCAAGACTATACACTTTATTTGACAATAGTATATAGTCTTGATGTCAAGTAAATGTAGTGTTGAATTGCAATATTTTTTTTGTCTATTGTCTTATACACTTTATTTGCTACTTTTTTTTTTTCATTTTTTTTTTTCGCGTTAGCCTAGACCTCGTGACCCCTATAACTTAAATAAAGGTTCCCGTCAGTACTACGGAACTCTAAAAATGAAGTACAAGCCCACAAAATTTCATGGAGATCGGATCAATGGATCGCAAGTTGTCACTTATACATATAAATAGAAAAACATACATAATTCCGTCATGATCCCGTAAAATTGCTTCGCTTCACACGGGCCGAAAAAAAAAACGAAATATTCCTATATTCCTAATCCACAGTGAGTACCTTACTTACTAGATATTCTCAATTTAATTTTACCGCAATACAAATAATTTTTCCGTTACAAAGTTCGTAGGTACAGTTACATTTTCGAGATAAAAATTATCCGAGATAATCCGGGGTATAAATACGCCACCTCCACATCAAATTTAATTCAAATTCATCCAACCGTGATGGAGCTGAGTGAAAACAAATATACATACTCACAGAATTTTGCATTTATAATTTTAATGTTATAAAATTAGCATAATAATTGGTACCTATTATAGTGATATGTGGGATGGAAGAAGCGCCGGGCCCGTGAGGTTCTTATTGCAATGATTTTTAGCCGCTTACGCTGCAATACCGCGAATCGTCTCGTCGCGCGATAAGGTTCACTGCACAGAAAAAAGAAACATATTTTTTTCTCTTTCGTGGTTCACTGTCACGCATCGTCGGCGGCCTAACCTAACAATCAAAGCAATAAGGACCTCACGGTATCTCTAGATTTGCTGTACGGAGAGGATAGCCAATCCCGCATTGCGTTTACACGTTTATACGAACCCCTCGCTTATTATTATCACAGTTAAATGTATTTCTACCACATGAATGTACTTTTTTTTTTTATTATTTGTAGTGTTATGTGAACAATAAAGAGTCATCTTATCTTATTTTACCACAGCTTGAATCTAACAAAATTGATTTCAATTACATCGAATATTTGACACATGTTAAATGACGAAATAGGTACAAGCATGGTATACTTTATTAGTTCTGGTAGAAGGCGTTTGAAGTTAGAAACTTGGTACGTTCACCAGCTCAACTAAACTTTACTTAAGAGAAGATAAAGTTTAGTCGGGGTTGTGGGTTAAGGAGCTTACGATGCGCTCATAATAGTTTAATTGAAGTATCTATAACAAAATAATATTAACCGGATCTTGATGCATTTCTGTCGTTTGTGGTAGAAACATTGGCAGACGGGTGTTAGCGAATGGCTGCTCTCTCTAACTATTAAAGTGACTAAAAGAAAGAACAAAAGACAAAAAGGCTAGTAGTGCTTACCTCGGCCAGACAGCATTGCTATTCAACAGGGCTACAAGGAGCTGAAATTTACATTTTATCTGTGATAATCTATGTCAATTATTTATTGGTATTTTAATAATAAGTATAAAATAGAGAATATATTATGAACAAAATATTGAAATAGTTGACACAGTAGGTACACGCAAGCAACAACTAAATATAAACTAGCTAAAGATTTTAATGTTGTTCTTTAGTAAAATTGTCGTAGACCGCGTAGCTAATAGTCTACGAATTCTCGTAGATTCATAGATAGTGTAGATCTGCGTAGCACTAATATTAATGTCCATTCTGTTGCATTATCTTTTAAACTAAACTCAGATCTAGTAGTGTTTTTGTCTTGGTCTATCACAAGAGTTGTTTTAGAGTTGTTAAGTTTTGTCTAGTTCATAGAATGATGAAGAGAATCAAAGTCATTGTTTGCGTTAGATACGTAGAGCGCATGGTTCTATAAGCAAACAAATCTCTACGTCCAGCGGTTTAGACTGTACGTTGTCTACATATCCGACAGTCAGACAGGACAAAGCCTGTAGGTATAGATTCTAAAAGCAGACTCGGGTGGACGAGAAAAGGGGGTATTATTTGTAGAATATGTATTTAAATGGGGCATTGCAATATAGTGCAGTAAACCTTCATTACGAAGAAATAGCTCAATATTTTTGTCTCAAAAAAATCCCTCCTAGTCAAGAACATAAAGCTGATGAAGCTGATAATTGAGCTTCGTAGCCATCTAGCTTCAAATCTGAAACGTTTCCAAAATCTGTAGGTTTTAAAATAAGTTCATATCAGAAGCTATAAAGATAAACGCGAAATACCCGTGAATCCACAGTTCAATTATTATATCTATTTGGTATTTCTTCGACCCGAAATTAAGTTTGGGTTGAACTTGGCCGCGCATGCGCTTTGATGGGCCAACTTGAACACTGGTCCAGTTCTGTGGCAAAACAATTGCCGAACTACGTATTAAATAGGCTTTAATTTTGAATAAAGAATAAAGAATGTTTATTTGCACAATCACGAGAACATTATACATTTACATGCACAATCAAATGGATGTTAAAGTAGTTTTTGTTGCTTTAAATCATGCTTTGCCTAGAAGGTGTACACATTTATTTGGAGATGTCACAACACTGTTATTATTTTATTATAAAATTTGGATTTAATATCATTAAAATTAAGAGACAATAATGCCAGTAGGTAGTAATTAAAAGATAGCACAGATTTACAAAAAGGGTTCTGCTTGCTGGCAAAATAAGTGTGCTCTCGTTAATTACAACTTTGCAGTGTGACCCGGTTTATTATAAACGTGAACTAGCACACCCGCATGGCTACGCTCGTATAGCTTACAATAATTTTAAAAAACCATTTCATCTCTTCAGACTTTGATTTTCGGAAAATCGCGAGACATTTATTCCTTTATTCCTTGTAACTAGACAATGTAAACTAAATAATTGGCGTCACAAAAACATTTTTGTTTCCATACAAACTTTGGAGGCCCATTTCGACCTTTTTGAAATGCATTTTAGTAAAATCCAATCTTATTATTCACCTAGACCATTTTGAGGAATATTGGGTCCAAATTTCACGTCTCTATTATAACCGCTTTGATTCCTAAGAAACGGCTTGTTCTTTTATATAAATAGATAGATGAAAGCTATGAATAAGTTATTGAGCCAGTGACGCGTTGAGCCCTCTTGTACTTTATTTAATGTACTTTACTTTATTGAATCAGCTATAAAGCGAGATTTATAAAACGTTATTTCATCCCCGGCAGCGTTGCAAAGTAAAAAACGACCCACCGTTCACTGTCTGCCCACACCTTTAATTCTACTCGCAACTGAAGTTAACGAATGTAAATAGCAAACACGCGCCATCAACGGTAACCACAATGTTAATTAAACAAGCTGTTCTGTATTCACAGCGCTGGATCGACGCTGAAACACGGCGATGATCCTACAACAGTCAGGGTAGCCATGCGTCAAGATTAAAGGACTCTGTCCACTTTTTAACTCCGCGCGGATTGAGACCAGCGCCGCCTCACCTCAATAATTAATTTACCTAAATAATTATTTAAATTTAATTCACCTCAGGTTTAGTTAAAGGGCGGAGAATTTATTTAAAATGACACAAGTGCCATCTAATACAAATAACATTTTTATTCAACACGTGACCAAAATGCTGGCCTCTATTTCGCCCAAAGGCTGAGTATTGCAATACAACGTGGTAATGGGGCCAGCATTTTGGGAACAATTCCCACTGATAGCGTTCTTTTAGATTAGTTTATTTTGTTTATTATTACTATGTACATTTTACTTATGTACTTATCGTCCTTTTATTACTTCTAGTTACATGTTCACTCTCATAAATCTAATTTTGTCTATGTCTATCTATGTCAGAAACCAATACCTATTTAAAGTTTGTATATAATGTAGGATTTATGTTGTATAATTTTCTGTTTACTTTTCTCTTACCTGTTTAATTTTTAAGTAATTGTTTGTATATATTTTTTTTTTTTGCTTTATTTTCGCACGCTTCTGCGTGCATCACGCAGCTTGTTCGTGCGTGACGTCACCTGCAGGTCCCAACGGAAACCAGAGCTGGTTGGGTACAACCAGCATCTTGCTGAGTTCGGGCTGGTTTTTGGCAAAAAACTTTGAACATTTTGTTTACATTTCAAATTTAATTTCGTTTATATATATGTTTTTGTCACAAAATAAACGATTGTGTATTGACCACAGAAGTGTTTTTGTTTTACTTCTGACTATTGTCTATTGTCAACGTTCCGCGGCTGGAGTACCTTCCTACGTAATTCATCGTGCATTACTTATCGTTTAGCGGAAGTGATGGTGCCCTCATAATTCTAATTCAGGCGTGCAAATTAACTACATATATTGCATACATTAGTACATGTATTAGGATATGGCTGTATTATGGAGGTTCGGTGAATATTCGCGTTGTCTCCATGAACTGAGTTCAGTATTATTTTGAAAACACATAGCTGCTGTCAGTAAATTGGGAGGAGAGCTATGGCGGGAACGTGAAGAAGTCATGTCGCGCCATTATATATTTTTTCACTTTTCACACTTTGTTTCTTCGGCGAATATGCTTGTTCTTGATTTTATCGCGCAAAAAAACTCCGAACATAGCTCCAAGATTTGGAAAATTATTTTTGTATTTGAAAGGAGATACTTCCAGATTGGTCCCATTTTTATCAAAATCCAGATCTGATATTGGGATTCATGAGGAATTGAGGGATCTCCTCAAATATATAGGAATTTTGGTATTTTCAGCAACAATTCAAGCAGTTCCAATCAGAAAGTATTATTTGGCGAAGTGGAACTGATGAAGAAGACCACAGATGGCCGGAACGCCTCAATAATACGTATTTCACGAGTGGCGCCAAGATAATCTTGATTACTCGAAGCTTAATTAAATAGTTCGGATTATTTTACAATAAATACTACATAAAAAATATTGAACCGGAAAATTTCGCTGAATCAAACTCCATTCGCTTTGTATGATGCATATCATACAAGAGCATGTCTCGGGAATTCAACAATTCCTCGATATTGCTTTTCGAAAAAAGTGTTTCTTTTTATCTCGTCACATGCGCGACGTGATTCAGCGATCGACTCCGAACAGAAATGAACTCTTTTCAAATGAAAAAACCCGTAATTTGTATAGCGTTTAAATTTTTTCTCAAACATGCTCAGTCTTTATTGAAACACAAAAACACAGTATGAACAACATGGTGTTTTGAACATACTCCAAGTAAAATACAACGGTTTATTAGGTATCAGTCCAAAATAAGTACTTACTTAATGGTCAGTCTAAAATTTGTCGGCCTGCAATTTCAAATTGGGCGCAAATAGGCATACATTTACTGGCGTTGTGATGCTTTCAGCCTACATTCTTCACGTTCGTCCATCAGATTTTGTCTGCCACTGTACTTCCACATCGCCAGCGGATGTTTTTTGGTTTAGTTTATGCACAGAAGAAGAACCACAAATAACCGTACGCGCATAATGTAGATAACAACTATATTTTATGGCTGTGCTGTGCTGCAAATAGTAATTGTTCAACTGTTATTGCTACAGTTTTCATCTGTTTCAAACTCATCAAAAAAACATTTTTATTTTTCATGACATGTCTGTTAGCAATTAACAAGCTCAAAGCTGTTGCGAATAAAATACAGCCGTATATGCGTATTTCAGATGCATTTTCCATTGTTTCAGGGACAATGTCGAAGTTAAGACGGCCCACAGTCGTAGTCAAATGACAATAACTAGAATAAAGGTAAGTGTCAGTAACTTCGTGAAATATTAAATGATTTACACTTCAACTTTTACAGTAACTTTAAACGTTTACTTTGTACAGTAATGTAAGAGATTGAGAAAAATATTTTACTTTCTAAATTTTTCCCCTGAGAGTACGTAAAGCTCGTGCTAAGAATGCTGAAGCTGAATAATGTGTTTTTGTGTTTAGTGTCGGGAGCGCTCATGAGACAGTCGTGCCATCGCCTGCTCGAACACCAACAGACCGGAGGGGAAGAACCGCCCCTTTACTCGCCAATCGATCAAATTTCAGGTAAGATTATTTTATTACACGCCCCAAAAAGAGGATAAATATAAATTTCAGGGTTTATAGAGATTTTTTTATCCCACTACAACTTCTAAACTCCTGGTGCGATTTTGAAGTATGTGATATCATTACAAAAGTTATCCCGGGTGACATAAGCAGGCGTGTTTTTAATATCAAATTATACCTGGTCTTTACCTGAAATGATCTTGTCCTAGCCGAATAATTTACTAATAAAATTAAGTTCATGTAGCTCTATCACATTTAAATTCTTAAATAATCACTTTTTTTGAAGTGTCTGATTTTATTACATTTACTTAAGCAATTTTTCTTTGACATACAAATAAGATATATAATAGATAAGTCTGTATGTACTATGTACTATGTACCCTGACTCCGCTGCGACGTAGGCATTCGTATTTTGCAAGTTGTAAAGTTACCCAAAAAACATTATTTCCATAACCGTGTTGATCCGAGCTTTCTGAGCCTATATAAATAAATGTTATGTGCAATAATTTCTACAGTCTATTTTTGAACGTGAGCTGGGTACCTATGAAGTTATAACTCTACGAGTAGATGCCGGAGCATAGGTACATTGCTGAGCAAGGAATTGCGCAAAGATGCTCATCGGACACAGGTTAATAAATATTGGGAAGATTGCTATTTGAATTCAGTTTCATATATTCAAACAGAATTCAGTGAGCTTATATATTATTTTCAATATAGTGTCCGTCCGTATCGCAGTGTCTCACTCCAAGCAGGAGGCAAGGTTGGCAAGGCTTTCCTTGCGTTATTCCAGATTGACTTGGACTTCCATTTTGTGTAATTGAATAATTAAATTTATGATTCATACAGCTTTATTATTAATTTTCCGAAAACCTCTCCCAGGCAGCTTCTGTATATCACACCTCATCATACCCAAACTGATGACTTTTTATTAATTCGTCTTTTTTCGCCAAAAGATAAACGCTAAACGTTATGCGGTTTCAAAAGAATAGGAACGCAGGGGCCCGGGTGAAATTTAGGGGCCACTGTTTTTTATTTTACTATTTAAAGACGCTAGTGTAAGGAGCAAACCTTTTTATTTTTTGATAAAAGTGTTAAAGTCATGGAACAAAAGTTTGCTTGGGTGAGGTTTATTTTAGGTTGTATATAGAAAAAAATTGAGAGATAGAGATATGCGTGTGATTTAAAAAAATAGTTTTTCTTAAAAACTAAAACTCATTTCTTGCTCAATAAATTTCGGCCAAATAAAATTAATAGCTTGGAACTAATTAAGTCAGTTAAGTATATTTTTATTAGCCAGTATAGCTCATTCTATCTCTATTGTCGTAACTAAACATACAAGTCATTTGCTATAGTAGGACAAACAAACCCGTTGCAAAGAACCTAGGACATTTCCATTACGCAAGTGGCCTAGTGGTAAAACCTTTCAGTGCCACTTGTACTAGACCGAAATGTTCTTACCTCTTAGGACCTAATTATGTATTCCTTATGTGGGATGTTTTAATTATGAACTAAGTACAACGCCTGCGGAGTTTCAAGAGTTACTTAGTTAATTTTTAATATTTAATTCGAACAAGGTCGGAAAGTCAGGGTACGTAGTATTATTATATGTTCTGTGGTCAGGGTCTCTACCTAGAAATCACACTAATATTATAAATGCTTAAGTTTGTGTGTAAGTGTGTAAGTATGCAAGTGTGTATGTGTAAATATGCAAGTATGTAAGTGTGCTTGTTCCCGTTCAACTCTGTAACGGCTAAACGAATTTGAATGAAATTTGGTGTGGAGGTAGCTTATACTCTGTATCAACACATAGGCTACTTTTTATCCCGAAAAAATATTCGGTTTCTGTAGAATAGGGGGTGAAACCACAGGGCACAGCTAGTTCAATATACGTATTATTTGCTGTCTTTACAACTAGATCAATATGAAAAATTATTCTCATTAGTCGTCATTTTTATTACTAGCTGCGCCCCGTGGTTTCACTCGCTATTTTGCAGAAACCGAATATTTTTCCGGAATAAAAAGTAGCCTACGTGTTAATCCAGTGTACAAGCTACCTCTATACCAAATTTCATTCAAATCCGTTCAGCCTTTACAGAATTGTAAGTGTGTTTGTTCCCGTTAAGGGAACAAACAACATACACACACTACACACACTACATACTTACATACTTACACACTGAAATACTTACAAACTTATATACTTAATTACTTACTTACATACTTACGTACTTACGTACTAACTTACTCACTTACTTTCAAACTTACACACAAACTTTCGCATTTATAATATACTAGCTGCGCCCCGTTACTCAACCGCTATTCTACAGGAACGCTTACATTTTTCGGGATAAAAAGTAGCCTTTGTGTTAATCCAGGGAATCATCTACCTCCATACCAAATTTAATCTAAAACCGTTCAGACGTTCAGAGTTGAACAGGAACAAACACACTTACATACTTAGACGCTAACACACAAACTTTCGCATTTACATTAATGAGATTACTAGTCTGATTTTGTATAAAAGTTCATACAAGAATGTTTTTCGGATAAATGTACTTAAGTCATCTTACCCACTTTGCATAGATATTTTATCCACAGGCAATTAATTACCCACGGCACAGTATTAGCATAACTTAGCACTAAGTAGATAAATCAGTTTTACCTCGGGATTCTGAAACGTTTTTTAACTTTGACAACAGATTAATTCTAATTCTGCCTATGTCTGTAACTAAGCAAATGACTAACCCTCGAATACTGAAACGCTTGTCAACTTTGACAACAGATTAATTCTAATGCTGCCTTTGTCTGGCACTAAGCAAATGACAAAGGCAGCAACAGACTTAATCTGTCGTCAAAGTTAACAAACGTTTCAGTATTCGGGGGAAAGACAGCAATAGACTTAATCTGTTGTCAAACTTAACAAACGTTTCAGAATCCCGAGGTTAGACGAATTGCACAGTGGAAATTAAGTTACGGAGTCCATTTCAAATAATTTGTGATAAGTCTACTTAACCCCCTTATAAACGCGGAGAAACCTGGGAGCAGTTACTCAGTCTTCTGTCTTTTTCAATCGAGTTCTAATTTCGAAAAGAGCGAAAGGGACGAAACACGTAGTAACTGATCCAAGGGCGCTTATTAATACGGGGGTCACGGTTCTCAGCATTGGAGAACAAAGAACAAAAGAGTTTCAGGACTGTGTATGTACCTATGTACCTACTACCTGCTGATGGAAAACTTGATTTGACTTGTTCTTCAGTTTGAACTATGTTGTTACCTAAGTACCGACATCTACCTACCAGGCTCATTTGAAGACTCCAGCTCCATATAGATAGCTAGCCGCGGCCCTCGGTTTCACCCGCTACTCTACAGGAACGTTTAAAATTTTCAGAATAAAAAGTAGCCTATGTAGGAAATAAGCTACCTCCATATCGAATTTCATCCAAATCCGTTCAGCCGTTACAGAGTTGAACGGGAACAAACAAATTTACATACTTACCTACTTACAAACAAACTTTCGCATTTATAGTATTAGTGTGATGAAATAAAGTTTTTTTACATGAGATATGATCTAACTTTAATCGATGAGCCGCAAGTCTAGGTATAGAACATTGCAGGTTTCGGCCTGACAGACGTATTTTTTGTCTTGTTTGTGCTTATGGCTATGATAATGTGACCTATATTCAGTTTCGGCTCCCAATGCGGCATTGGTGCAGCGGTTCGGGATATTTGCCAAAAACCCAGCACGGGCATACGAGCCATTACTTCCATACGAGTTGACTATAACACATAAAATATTATTCACAGCGCACGGTCGTAAAAATTAAGCTCAAATATCTACCTCATTAAACGAAACTAATTTTCAGGCAACATGAAAACTCGATGTTTTATATCCAAAGTTATTAACGTTAGGCGCTTAAGATACTTACCCTCGAATACTGAAAGCTTGTTAACTTTGACAACAGATTAATTCTAGTACTGCCTTTGTCTGGCACTAAGCAAATGACAAAGACAGCAATAGACTTAATCTGTTGTCAAAATTAACAAACGTTTCAGTATTCGTGGATTAGAGTAATAATGATCCATACTATACAAAAATAATAATTGTATGTTTTTGAATAACCCTAATTTAAGTTATTTATTAAAAACCACGATAGCTTATTTCATTTTTAATTAATCATACCCGTTATTTTTTTTTATTATTGTTCAAACACACCTTTTTTTTTCCTTTATAGAAGCGAACGGAGGGCGGTATAGTGTCAACTATTTGTGCCGTATTGAAACGTTTGATATCTGTCGCTGCAATATCCAAATTGGTTAGGGACCGTTGTGTCGTGGCCATTGAAGCTAATTGGCAAGTAGATATGTCGGTTTGACGTGGAATAGGCGCACTGCGGTAAGGAGAGCCACAAAAAAGCATTTGTCGTATCGGTATGGGGCGTATCGTGGCGTGAAATTTCCCCGGCTCTTGATTCGGACCAAAGAATAATAAATGATACTAGCGTATAAGGCTGAGTCTTCTTTCTAAAATCTTCGGGCCACCCGAAAATGTATCTACCTATTCTTCCTTAAGGACCTGCTATCGCTGACATGCGTCTGCGTGAAATATGAGCTTGTCTCCGATCATAAGTTTATTTTTACTAGTTTCTACAAGAAGTTAAGAAGAAATCTACGCCAGAAAAAAAAACTCGTAGGTATGCCTTGTAAGAATTGTCATGATAATTAACAAGTTTCGCTTATACGCTAGTATTGTATTTTTTTTTGTGAATTCGGTAATAAGGGTGACAGTAGCCGCCTAATTCGAAGCGTGGCACAACTCAGAGCAGCGGGTCGCGGCGGCGGCAGCGAACCGCGCGCGTCGGTCGGCCGCCCCGCTCCGGTTAGTGGGCATCAAAACGCCGCGGCGACAGCGGCTCGCGCTAATTTGGGGCGGCCGCACCCTGCCGACCTTCCCCAAACCTCCATAGGCAAGTTTTGAAAAATGTAAACAAGGAGTTTTCACACAGTGGTACCTGATCATGTGGCCCGGGAGGGCGGAGGCAAGCTGACACGATATGCGACGACGGAGGAAGACGAAGCGACTCTCAGGGAGCTTCTACTTAGGTACGTGTGACACCTTAGCGACACAGTCGAGACTAGCTTTCGCCTTTACTACTGGCTTCATTATGCATTGATTCATAACGAATTTTGTGTGTCGATGTGTCTACCTATTCTAAATATTCACCTTGGCTTGGCATCCCAAATATCTTGTATTGCAGATATGTTGATGCGTTGAGAGTTGCGCGGTGGCTGGGCTCACATCATTCACCTCTCATAAGGTTCTGAACATAAGTTCTTAATCTCATAAGGACCGTAGCAGGCGATTAGCTCGATGGCCACGACCGCACGCTGTCGCAGCGCTGCATCCGGCGCCGGCGCCGGCGCCGCCGCCCGCGCCCGCGCTCTCCCAACCTGCAGTTAGGCCGCGGACGGAGAGCTTGCATGTGTGTCACCGTCATGTGTTACAACTGTAGTGTGTCTTTCACGTATGGTGTTGTCATAGACTTTGTGAGACTAGAAACTATTTAGAATTCACTTTTGACTCCCGACTCGAAACAAGTCTCGCGTAGGTCGATAGAGCTTTGTCGATTCTTTCTCATGACTGTTGTACTTACTCGATTTTTGCTTCGCTAATATAAGTATATATCGAAAATCCCGTTTCACTGCAATCTTTTCGACTTAAGCTAATTTAGTAATTAAAAACAACGGACGCATTATAAATATTTTCATCACACTTTATAACTAACACCGATTTATTTATACGTTTAAGTATTCTAATAAATTATTTTATTCATCCATTAAAACAATTACTTTCATTTTATTTTATGTATAAACATTTTGTTTTAATAAATATACCTTCCAACATATGCACTTAATTTATCCGACTCAAATAAAATAATTTCCAGTTGCTTTCTGAACGCAATATATGCCCCAGAAACGAACTTTAAGCGTTAGCGTTACCGACATGATATATGTATTTTATTAATGTTATGATCTTTGCTGATATTAAATTTCTAATTAGCTTTAAGTCCGTAGGCCTCTCATACGTTATGAGATACCCAACATTTAGAAATGGAACGCATGTATAAATTATATTTTTAAAGCAAATTAATTTATGAACCGAACATGAAAGGGAATTTTAAAAAAAATATTAAAAAAACTCAATCCACGTGTTTTTGCCCATTAAATTAGAGCGCCTGCGAGAATGTACTTCTCCTGAGGAAAGTACGCTGTCACGTTTATTTAGAATCTGAATAGCTTGTCCCATTTCTTAATGACAGTCTGTTTACAAAAACTGTGAATATACCGCACCAGTATAGAGTTAGCTCTATACCGGGTATACAGCTATTTAACAAAAAACATTTTAATTACTTAAAATTGCCTTTTATGTTCAATTCACAAACTAGCTTCGAAAAATCATATACAGGCGCACCATTTTTAAATTTCGAGTTTTTAACACTTATATATAGTGACCCAAGTATTAAAACGAATGACAGTAACGTAACCTATTTCGATAAGCTGCGTTCCAAGTTTAGAAGTACGATAACGATAAATAGGTACGTATTGCTTATTCATATAATAGTATAATTTTTATAATGAGCTTAATATTCTAGGAGAGCAACGCGAGTATGTAGCGTCAGTACTTATCGTGCTTATTCATTTTTTTTGCTCATTAGCAAGCACGACAGTAGCGAATAACAAAGTGGCCTTCGTAGCGGGCACCAGACCAAGAGTATTGTGTGGTTTTTTACTTTTAAATTCGATTCAATGTGGCAGTTCGAATAGGAATTAATTTACAGTCATATGCCTGTGAATGGGAGCGCTGAGCCCCGATCTCGGAACTCCATCATTTGAGCTTGCAAATACGCACTGTGAAATTTTAGTGCGCTTGCAATAAAATAAGAATAGAGGCACGAGCGCTGGCGCTACATTCATCGAGATTTTCAATAGGGAACTGTGTGCATTCTTCTAAATTTGAATGCGTTATTGCCTCATTGCTAGATACTAAAGAAGGTTTTTGTTATTTAGCCTTCAGAGACAGGTGGGCGTGATGAGCATGAACCTCTCAGCCAAGCTGGACGAGCTGCAGCGAGGCGACCGGCAGCTGGAGACGACGGTCGCTCTCTGTGAGATCCGAACGCAGCTCCAGGAACTAACTAAAAGCGTCGAATCATGCCAGAGCGAAGTCTCAGAGGTCAGTATAATCAGATCGTTGACGCAAAATTGGTAAACTATTGTTTATTCTAGTTCTTGATCCTTTATCCAATAAATTTGGAACAGGTGAAGCGAGACATGGTTGCCATCAAGCAAGAACTAGATACAGTGCAACAAGTCAAAGAGGAGATCGAAGAGCTTCGAGAGTACGTAGATCGTCTTGAGGAACATTCGCAGCGAAGAAAGCTAAGGCTTTTAGAACAGGTCAGCTTCAGTTTCAAAACCCTGCAAATTCTGCTTTATGAGAGTCAATGCAAAACATTTAATTATTTTTCAGGGCCTTACCTTTTTTCTATCATATGCCATCCTGGCTGCAGTCTTGGGCATGCTGCAGTTTGGATACAATACTGGTGTCATAAACGCTCCTGGCAAGGTATGAATTGCGCTTTGATTCTATCGTCTACTAACTTTTCGTCAAATAACTTTTTCAAGCTTTGGTGTCATTTATTTTTTAGAATATCGCAAACTTTATGAAAGACGTGTACAAAAATCGGTACGGATTAGATCTCCACGATGATACTGTGAACAGGCTGTACTCCATCGCAGTCAGCATATTTGCAATAGGTGGCATGCTCGGTGGCTTCTCAGGTGGAATGATTGCAAATCGGTTCGGAAGGTAACCTTTCACAAAAATGTATACACTATTTATCTGACATATAACTTAGTTTTCTGGTAACGGTACTACATTTTATACCCTAATTTTTCAGGAAAGGAGGACTATTGCTCAATAACATCCTTGGCATCAGCGGCGCGAGTTTGATGGGTTTCACCAAGATTTCTCATTGCTACGAGTTGCTAATCTTTGGCAGATTCATTATAGGAGTTAATTGCGGTAACTATCATTATTGAACTCATATTATTTAGCAAAAAGCAGTGCCCTACTAACAAAACGATTTCTATACGATTTCTGGTTTTCAGGATTAAATACATCACTAGTGCCCATGTACATATCGGAGATAGCACCGTTAAACTTACGTGGTGGGCTAGGTACCGTCAACCAGCTGGCTGTGACTGTTGGACTGCTTCTATCTCAAGTTCTTGGCATCGAGCAAATTCTCGGCACTGATGAAGGATGGCCTATTCTCCTCGGTGTGTACGCTCTCTTATTCCTTTATTCAGTCCCTCTTATATATAATTATTTATTGACGTGGCTATTTTACTGTTATATGTTTCAGGACTAGCGATTTGCCCAGCAATTCTACAACTGCTCTTGTTGCCAGCTTGCCCTGAATCTCCTAGGTATTTGCTAATTACTCGCCAGTGGGAAGAAGAAGCGAGACGTGCTTTACGAAGGCTTCGTGCCAGTAATCAGGTACATTGTGTAACAACCAACCCATTAATAAATTACAGTTTTTCTATTTTGGCAATCTCGTGCTTCTTTTAGAATTAAAAACATTAAAGATAGTGAAATCAACCTCGGTAAGCTGAAATAAGGAAGATTGAAGATTTTGCCGTTGGTTTTCCAGGTGGAGGAAGACATTGAAGAGATGCGGGCAGAGGAGCGGGCGCAACAGGCCGAGGCGTCTATATCAATGAGAGAACTGCTTTGCTCGCCCACCCTCCGCGCACCGCTACTCATAGGCGTAGTCATGCAGCTCTCACAGCAGCTCAGCGGGATCAATGCGGTACGTTACACGATATTTTTTAAAGTTGTGAAAGAAAAATCAAGACATCTTCGGTGACCGGCAGCTGGAGTTACCGTCGTCTCGTGGCAAGTCTCCGAAATCCTCGAGTAGGTAAAATTATGAGTTCGATTTATTGTAAATTAGTACATAGTTTACTTTCTCAACTTCCTTGACTATTTTGACATATGCCATTGCGGTCATTGCTTTAATTAAGTCACCTCTAATTTCCAGGTGTTCTACTATTCGACATCGCTGTTCACATCCTCTGGCCTAACTGAGGAGTCGGCCAAGTTTGCAACTATGGGCATTGGAGCTATCATGGTCGGCATGACTCTGGTCTCGCTGCCGCTGATGGACCGCACCGGTCGCCGCACACTTCATCTCTACGGCCTCGGCGGCATGTTTATCTTTTCGATATTCATCACAATTTCATTCCTCATAAAGGTGTGTCTGGTTTCTACTGATACTTTTCAGGTAACATTCAACTGGGGGCCTCTACGAGGATCGGCAAACAGAATATAAATACTACGTAAGAAGGATTGGCTTTATAGATGTTTAAAGAGACATCTTGGTACATGTATGATTTTTTTATGTCAGAAATACAACAAACATCAATGTAAACTATAATAAAAACGTAATTAATATTTTGGAAAACTAGATAGAGGTCAAATCGAACTATTTTTGGTTCGATTTTGAAAGACTAATCACCGATTTTTTTTTTATAAGGGCATTCATATTTCTACTTATATGAGTTAGAAAATAAAATAAAAAAATGGATATAAGTTTTACTTCACAATTTTAAATTTAAGCTTTTAGGGCAAGAATTTTAAAATGAAAATTGATGACGCAAAGACGTATTTGAAGTAATTCCTGATTTGGTACTTACCTACTTTCTTTAAATGCTTGCGTATGTTGATTTGATAATGACAAAACATAATTTTAACGTTTGAGAATTAGCAATATTAAAATTCTAGCCCTACAATTGACTTGGAATGGCTAGTTTTACAAACAATAGTCTAAATTTATTTTTTAAGATGCAACATTTCGCTCATGGCGCGATCTTCAAAAATTTCTTTCGTTATTTGTCAATTACAGCTTAATTACTCGTCTTGGATTTATTGAAACCAATTTTGCGCCAATAAATAAGTTGTTTTAAGAAATTACGGTTAAAATGATCACCTAGATAACATTGGTTTAGTTACAAATTTCAATAAGCTGATTTTCACCTTGGTTTTTGGTTTAGTGACAAATGTTCTTATACTAGCTTTCAACTTGAATTTTTGGTTAGTGTAATTTCTTGAAACAATCTATTTATTATCGCAAAATTAGTTTTCATGAAACTACGACGAGTAATTAAGCTATAATCGACAAAAACACAAGATAATTTGAGTTTCACGCTCTGAGCGAAACGTTGCACCGTAACGCAACGATTAGGTATGTTTCAAACATAGCATTTCCGCCATTCCAAGACAAATAAATCATAACTAAGGTATTTAGCAGCTTTCGCACGCTTTCACTCCGTTATACTTATTCAAAGTTTAACAAAATTAAATTTAGAACTAGCAGGTAAGTATAGTAAGTATTGCAAACTGAAGAGAATAAGTTTGTATCTTCCTTATTTATCTCTCTTTGCTATTTTTTCATATTAAAATACGTATATATTATTACGTATATTACGTACAACATGACAGAAACTCACGTTGCCCACAATTTTATCTTTCTACCTACTTCTTTTTACAAGCAAATGCATGCATTAACGCAAAGTGTTTTTTTAATTATTATTTTTTTTGTTTGTTCTCACGTGTCACTTTAATTTGCTTTAGCGGAAGATTCGGTTCCCAGTTCCTGTGTTAATGTTATATATATATTAGTCATGTCGCTCGTTATTGTTTTTAGTAAGTATAATTTGAGTGCCTGGGAACAGAAACCGCCGCCGCTTCGCTAGCCCCCCTCCCCCCAGCTGCGACTTTCCTGTTTCCGAAACCGGACTCTCGGTAGGAAAGCTGTGTAAATAAAAGAGAAATAAACTCTCAAATATAAATGTTAGGAACATCACTCACAAAGCACTGAAACACATTTTTGCTCACCATCGACATGTGAAGCCGACGAGCGCGAGACACGCGAGAGGCTAACGCACGCGTTTTTTAAATGATGCGAGATTTTTGAATCACACAAACACTGCTCAAAAGCAGATAGCACTTTTCACTATAGCATACGCATTACATGCGATAGACGAAGACACTTCGCCACCTGCACCGATCGGTGTAAGTCATACGACAGACAACGCATAGAGTACGACAGACACACAGACAGACGAGTGTGTGATGTGCATTTATGTTTGGAAATTTATTTCGTCTCCGGTCGGCGACGGGAAAGAACACCATCGCTATCCCCTGATAGGAGTTCTTCGGCTATGTGCAGGAGATGATCGACTGGATGAGCTACCTGTCGGTGGTGTCCACGCTGAGCTTCGTGGTGTTCTTCGCGGTGGGGCCTGGCTCCATCCCGTGGCTCATCACGGCCGAACTGTTCTCACAGGGGCCGCGCCCCAGCGCGATGGCGATCGCGGTATTAGTCAATTGGATGGCTAACTTCGTAGTCGGCATCGGTTTCCCTAGTATGAAGGTACTGTACACGTTCACTTTTGCGAAATGGCTAAATAAACTATGAATTACTTAAATTCATCGCACTGAGCTTGTTACACATGGGGTCTTAGTATTACTATCCGCGACCCAGAAACAATCTAGATAAGTGGAAAAAAGGTACTTATCGCAATTCCTAAATAGTATTTCGCAAATACCTTGCCCATCTGTGAAATCTTTGTCAATGTTTTTAAACGGCTATTTTCTACTTTTCAGGCACTACTGGAAAACTATACATTCCTGCCCTTTAGTGTATTCCTTGCAATTTTTTGGATATTTACTTATAAAAAAGTTCCTGAAACGAAGAATAAAACCTTCGAGGAGATCTTGGCACTATTTCGGAATTCTAACGGCAGGTAAGGCCCCTTACCCAATACTTTATTAGATATTCTTGACGTCTGTTATACACTTCGTAACCTGAAACCGCCAGTGGGCTACACAGCTTTGCCATGTTTTTGTCTCACTACTACTTACTACCACTCGCACATACCGATATAAGACACCGATGAACCAGTCATGAACATCGGCACGCCGCGCACGATATTCTCGTCATATTACAAAAATACTGCATTTAGACATCGTGACTTTCTCGCAAGGAAAACAACTCGGCAATGTTGTAGTGACTAGTCTTGGGACAGTTGGTTTATCGAGGACGACGTTGCTACCACAATCAGGCTGTACTTAAACACGTAGCGGAACAGACACGCACTGAATGAGAGTCTCAATGGGCCTACTAGTGGGAGCTACCCAGAGCGAAAGGTCTATCACTTGAATAACTGTCAACTGCTGCAGTTCTTTGCAGTCTGCATCAAACTGTTAAGCAGTTGGAAGGGTTTGAAGGGGGAGGGTTTTCGGTCTCCGTGGTAGCATTCTGCAGGTCAGGTCGAGGCTCTCATTCGGTAGTGCGTGACGCGTGCGTGTGTGCACACAGGGACAGTTTCCGCGACAGCCGGCTCTACGGCAGCATGATGAACTGCGTCAACGCACTGGAACAGCAGCTGCCTCCGCCCCCGCCCCCCGCCCCTGTTGACGAAAAACACGACTCATGTAAGTCCCAGCCCCGACACTGCCTTCACAACCGCCTGCCTTCATCATCACGACACCGAATTCACTTGCGTCAACCAAACGTATACATTCAAAATCAGAGCCTCGCGATTTATTTTAGTTTCAAACTATACTTGATACGAATAAACTAAGCCTTTTTTTAACCGATTTCAAAAAAAAAAGAAGGATTATCCCTAATTTTATTAACGCCTTTGTCCTCAAAACTTATAAATGGCGTTGATTCACTGACTTCTACTATACTACTATTGTAAAAAAGAAGTCAGTGCGTTAATTGAACAATCTTATTAACCTGCTACAAAATGCTCTTTCTTTCTTACCAGTATAAGAAAAAAAAAGTTATTCAGTTGTTGACACAATTAGGCCAAATATGTTATTCAATGTGCATAATACTTGAAGTGTTACCAGAATCTGCAGTCCAGTTTTGTGTACTTCTCAAAAAACATTTGTACTATTACTGTAAATGTTTCGATTGCTTGCTCCCGCTAATTTGACATAATAATTTTGGGTAAGCTTTACAAAGGTGCATTTATGTGAAAATGCTCCAGTACTATTTGCAATTTATTTTTTAATGTAATGATACAGTTGTAAATTTTTAAGTTATGAGGATTGGACCAATAGTTCAAAGTTTGGACAGGTATTTTAAAAATTCTGATTCATTTGATTAATCCAGTGCGATCTTAGGAACTGAGAACGTATCGAACTATGAATATATATTGTCATACGGATAGTATGTCAAGCGTGATTGCGTAGGTATAGCTTATTCCACATGTATGATGGTTGCAGTGTCAGAGCAGTCGTCGGGTGGAGGCGAAGCGGGGCGGCCGCCGCCGCCGCTGCCACCCCCGCGGTTCCCTGCGACCGGCAACGTCTGACAATGGGAGAGCACTGCGCGTGCGCCTCTAGTCGCGCCCATCAAAGCCGCCGCGAACTTCTTGTTTCATGGACTCAAGCGCCAAGCGGGCCGCGCCTCTATCACTACCACACAACAAATGTTCTAAATCGATGTGATTAGATTAACAAAAACGAAATTTAGTTTATAAGTCACGGCGTAAACTTAACATAGTTCTTTAGTCTGTCATTTTATGACATAATTTATGAAACGCATAGGTACCTTGTAAAGTGCCATCGGATTCTTGTACCCATTTTAATTAGGTCTTCATTGAGATTTTATCGAGAACTAGGACTGGAACGGCGTTGCAAGCGGTTGCATCCGTTCCTATAATAATGGAACGGTCAACTGATAGTTTCTGATAATAATGTTAAGAATAATTCGATTCATATGTTCGATATGGAGAAAATACGAATACATAATAATATGTATTGTAGTAGTTATTATCGACTACTACCTAGAGAGTGGGCTGTGGACGCGAAAGAGCAGCCTCTGCTGGTACACGCGGGTCAATGCCAACTAATTCTACGTAGGAAATATATAAATAAATTATAAAATGAGTACGAAGGCAGTACTCGAGCAGGAGATGTCACTTACATGTATAAAATTACAATGTAAATACATGCTGTGACTTTATTGTATTGTTGTGTTTTTTATAAGTATATGTATAATATAAATTTATTATTTTACAAATGTTTTTATTCTCTTTTTACTCATAATAACTGTTGTATACTTAATAAAAATGTCGCATCTTAAATGACCAGTTGTTATGATTAACAAATAATGGAAATCATAACAGCTACGAGACGGGGATGCCGGGTGGACTACTTGCATTCGTGGGAATTGATTATGACAAAAGTAATAATATATTGTAACAGTCGAGACCCTCGTTAGCCTATCGATTGGTTAATATAATTACCATGAAACAGCCGTTCAATTTCTGTTGTGTTTGCTGTTGAATTTATTTGTAGCAGTTAAGAATGAAGTTTACAATTATATCATTTGATTGGTTAACGATCGACGAAAGAAACGGATAGCGTTATTGTAAGTTATACACTTTTGTGGAGACTTAACGATGTTATTAAGCTTCTGAATGACGCGCCCCCGAGAGATAGGTAACCGAGCGCCCTCTACCGGGCTAGCTACGACAGGGTTGAAGTCGATTCGCTCGTCCGTGCGTCTGATTACTGCTCAATTGATTATTAAGACTAAGGGGTTCCGTAGCGTATCATGATTGATACACGGCCTAAATATAAAAATAAAATAAAAAAATGTGTATCTAAACGTTGTCGCTGACGTTGACTGAATAATATCATTTACTAAATTGTGATACGCTCCAGAGGGTGCGAGCGTACGAGCCTTACATTGATCATAGAGATCGGTTGACTTGACGAGAACGAAACTGATCATCGACCACTTATGATCAAGTCGCCTTACGTTTATTCTAAAGGTCATTAAAATCATGCTGCGCAATAAATCTGTATAAATATTGATGTTAATACCTCTTTACACACAATATTATACATAAGATAATTAGTTTAAATTTTACATTAATATAAATAAATAGTGTTGACTAGGATATTAATAAAATGTATTCGTTTATTGGTTAACGCAAAATTGAAACGAATAAATGTAAATCCATAAATTGTCAATTTCATGATCCACATAAGGTTGTAATTAATATTAACGGAACCGATTCAGAATTAAAATGTAAATATGCATTTTTGAGCAGATAATGTTGTGTAGCGAGACGGTGCATATTTTCGGTCAAAACTGATTTTATATTGCAGATGAGAATATATGCACTGAATAAGTTATACTATACCGTTGTGAATAAAAACAAAAGGTACCGGAAAGATAAAGAAAAACAGTTATCCTACAAAAATAAAAATGGAATTTACTGTTAATCATTTCGCGAGTTAGAGTTTAGTCTTTTGTTATAACTAAACATACAAAAATATACAATGTATAATAAACGACAATAAGGTAGGTATTATTGATAAAGTAAATATGTACAATATTAATTTTTATATTTGGTTGTACCTCATGAGATATCAAAGTTTGATGGTAAAATATCATAGCTAATTATATTATATAAAAGCGAATGTAGCTGTCTGTCTCTCTGGATATTTATCGCATTATACCGGCTGAACGTATCTTAATAAAATTTGATAAGGAGTTACGTACTGTATATCACAAAGATAGACATTTTTTTTCTATGTCCACACGAACGAAGTAATCGAAGTAACAGCTAGTACTTTATAAGTTAAAGGTATGGCTTAAAAAACGTAATTTACATATTTACGATAGTAATAATACCTATCTTATTGAAAAATAGGTCTTGAATACGTATCTTAAATACGTATACTTGAATTTATAACAAAACAAAGATGTCGTACCCTACATCTACATTTTCGTATTATTGTACCAACAATACAAATTAAGTACGTCTCCGCAAAATTAAATAATGTAAACAATAATTACTTTAACCGTTTATTCGTTTAAGTAACCTTTCATTGTATAAATAGAGCAGCACCGTAAATAAAAGCACAATTTTAGAATGTCTGCGCACATGACAGAGGTCACTAAATTTGAGTTAGGTAGAAAGAAAGGCACAAATGTATTGAACATGTCACAAATTTACAGAATAACGGAATCACGATCCCCTATCCCCGTATTATAGATTAGTTTCAGTATTCAGATCATATCAATACGTGAATGATTGAAAAATGACAAGCGTGATCCAATAATTTGCTGTAACGTTGTAGGTGCGTATGAAAGAGAAAATTGTATATAAGGGGCGTTCGTTTTGTAAATTAAGTTAATTTAGTGTATCGAAATTCTAAAAAATATTGCGAACGGTCCTGTCTGATGTGAACGGATAAATGATTCTGAGTTTCCATAGATCGCGTCGACTACGGACAAAATAAATAATAACGAATGTGTATAACGATTTGAGCAGCCTGTACGCGGTCAGATTCTAGTGCTGCAGACTAAGCGGCCGCCCTCGCTCTTTGGCTACTGTCATTGGATAAAGTTATAGGACAGCGGCATATTCCCCACACTGCCCGGTATTTAATACCATATATGCCACATTAGATATTAACTAATATTTGTAAATATATTATTTACTGTAAATTTGGTCATAGATCAAGTTCATCAGTCAAATTCGTGTGCGCTGTGACGGTATACCTATGCAGAGGTGTAAATTACGAGGCTCAGTCGAGCTAATGCAATATTATTACTTATGTGTTATCAAAATATCTCTATACCTACCTAGTGTGTAAGTGCTTTACTCACATTTAAGTTATAAAACAATGTTTGCTGTGATTTACATTTCATATGTGTATTTAGTTCTTGTAATTTATCAAGTTAAGCTCAATTTGTATTGGATTCGACCGACTGAACCTAGCCCATTACGATATTATTATAGGTACCTACAGATAATCCCGAGATAATTAATGTTAAATAGGCTACGATCATCATTATATTACATTTGAAACTGTTCAAACACTATTGTGATTAAGTGAGTAAAACTGTCCATATTGAATCATTAAAATATTAATGCTATATTGTCATAAAGAAAGACGATGTAGATTGATATTTGTGTCGCCCTACACTAACTACTGGCTTGTACCCATTTCTTACAATAATTGTCTAATATACTATAATTAGCGGATGTTACATTCTGATTTAGATTACATCTTCGTTAACTTATAGATCATTATTAATTATTTACATGTTTTCAAATTTCAGAGCTGTATTTATCTAAATATATTTTTCTGCAAATAAGATGAAATATTTTGAATATAATCATATTTGAAAAGGATTAGCTCAGTTAAAAAAAAAAAAAACATTTTAATGTAATTCGTATTTTGTAAGTTTAGGCTCAAAATTAATTACCATTAATGTAATCTGACTGCCAATATTAAGAAACATATTGAAACATAGCAATATAAACGTTTTAGATTTAGTGAATAGATTTGAAACTGTTATTTTATAGATTATATTGTGTTAAAATATAATAATTTACCTATAAGATATCGTGGGATAAAAGAGACAATAACCACTCTTGAGCCTCCATCTTTAATCTGTAGCCCATGCATGTTATACCTACCTTACATTTGTTTGGTATTACATTTATGTTTATTTTTTATTATTGCGGAGGTTACAAGAAGAGCACCTAAGTACAATTCGGTCTTTAACGTATTACAAACACGTATAAAATTAACACGTTGGATGTCAACTCAAATTATGTTGTACCTCAGTACCGTCATTTTTATTTAGTTATTTTTTTCTTATTATCACTATTAAATTGGAAAGTGTATTTGTTAGTTTGTTTGTTCCTCTTTCACGCAGCAACATAGCAACGGATCGACCTGAATTTTTTCATGGATATAGTTTCAGGGTCGAAGAGTGAGAACTTATTATCCCGGGAAAATATACGGTTCCGGAGGGATTTTTCACACGGGTAAAACCGCGGGACGGATCTAGTACAAAAGTAAATTGGCACATACTGCGAGGGTTTCGCATTATAATTTTATAAAAAACAAAAATTACACTCACTACATGGAATTTAGATCCCGTGGGAACGGCAATACATGAAATACACTGTAATAAATGATACACTGAGCCCGCCGGCGGTGCTCGTTGCATCCAATGTGTTAATTTTATGCAAAACTTATAATCATTGATTATCTTAATTTATGTCTTACAGTGAATATTAACAATATACACGGTGTTTCATAAGTCATGTCCGACCCGCGAAGGGCTCAAGGTATGCTAGTCCGCAATCATTAGAAAGTTATGAATTAATATAAATCTCGCCTAATGCCGACGCTTAGTAATGTCAAATGGTACCAAAAAAATCTAGTCGAAAAATCAGGGCTTTTGGTCATGGAAAATTAAAGATTTCTCAATAAACGTTCATACCAGCGTTCGTTCAAAGTAATTTTCATTTCAAATTTTTGACTAAAAATTCTTTGGAAATTAGAATGAACATACTTTAGCCCTCCCTTTTTTCGTAGTCGGTTAGAAAAAAAAACTGGTAAAACGCGGTAAGCGGCCCGCCGTACAACTATTATTTTATCTGTAGCGTCATACTCACCGATGTAATCTGTTCATCAGTAAAATTAGATTCAGATGTTGTACTCATTTCGAGTTCCCGTAAGTTCTTCTATATAGGTATTTACTGTTTTTTCTAGGGTTTTTTTTTGATTAATTTTATACAACGGATGACTCAATCATTTAACGATACTGAATAATCCCTCGAGGATCAGACATGGCTCACACAACGCTCTGTATATACAATTAATATATTATTTTATTCAGTCATTGTTGTTGCCACGGCCCTAACACTGAAGGCCATTAGGTACTGATTTCTTCGGCAATACTTATGAATAAATATAAGTTATATACTTATCGAATAGCTTGCGTTTAATTAGGTAGGTAATTTAGTTTATATTACTAAATAATTATATTTTTATGTGCTTCTAGTACTAATCTGTAGTGCGGACGGACAGACCGAATAGTATGTTTATCAAACGGTGCTTATTTTTAGTGGGTCGAGTATTATTTGTGTAATTGTATCGTAATATTCGTAATGGGTTTATATGTATAACAAATAATATATGAATGTACGAGTGTATGTGTCGTGCTCGTACCTAAGTGTTGTGTCACGTGGCGACGCTTGACGCACGGGCGACGGGGAGGAACCCAGTACCGCGTAGCCGGGGGCAGGGGTCAGTACGCACCTCTCCCCAGTTAGTTACTTACGCCAGCCTATCTAAATTAGCACTCTCAATGGAAATGACACAGTTTGCGTTTCAACGGGGGCTACTCCGTACCTACTTGTACAAATGGAAAATAATTTTATTGAACTACATACATACTTGTTAAAAACATAAAATAAATGAATTGAGTTTTTCCTTTTTTATTTATCAATCTGATTTCAAACCCAAGGGCGTGAGTGTTCGGGATGAATGTGGATGAATTAATTTATTATCATGTTTATCAGACAGTGACGCCTGACGTATCGCCTGACTCGCCCTATTTGGATGTGGTAATAAATAATATCCTGTAATATCGCCAAACTGAATCTTATCATCGTAACCCATGACGGGACTATTTCGAACCCTGTCGAATGAAACAAGTAATATAATAAAAATGTGAATGAAATAAAAATTATGTATTAAAAGAAAAACCAAATACCCATCAGCAAAATCTAGCCTGTCACTTCAGGCATAAAAATAAATCCAACGATACTTCAATGGCGCTCTAAGGGGGAGGCCTATGTTTAGAAGTGATGATTATGACCTCCGGATCGTCAAAATCGGTCAAGCCGTTATGGCGATTGCTGCTGGCTTATCCTCTCACTTTGAAACGTTAGTGATTCTGATTGCGGTAGCATGCCATCTCGCTCGTACCAACTTAGTCGCACTATGCGCGGTCCCGCTCGCGCAACTCTCGCTATCGCTTTCAGAGTTACGGGATAAGCCCACTGGTCTTGCTATCCTAAAACGTTAGGTTAACTAACCATTAGTCAAGACCAGCACTATCACTAATAAAGTAATAATCACAGACTAGAATAACAAAAATTAATTAAATAAAATTCTAAGGTTTAGAAGCATTATTAGAACACCAAATAAGAATAATTTAAGAATAATTTTGTGAGCAGGAAGACCACTAGCGTGAGTGGACTCAAAAACCCAACTGCATGCATAATTAGTGGCGTCGTCCTGAACAAGGACGCTGTCAGACTATGTGTACCACTTCAACCCCAATAACTTCGGTTAACATTTTTTGATTGATTGCAGCTGCTTGGCCATTTCATGGAGTGAGTATTCGTTCATAACGTATTTAGGGCTTCAACGCTAGAAATTATTACTTGCTATGTAACTTCTAATATCTTCTTTCTAACACCGCTCGAAGAACCGATAACCGATGGGGAAGAAAGGTTCTTGATTAGCGACCACGAACTGAAAGACGAAGCGCAGGCAGGCCTCCCACAACGTGGACCGACGTTGTGAAAGTCGCGGGCAACCGGTGGATTCAATTGGCAAGTTGGCGTGGCTAAAAAAATGCTTTGATGTCAAACAATGGTTGACGTAATTATTGATACAAGTTATATTAAAACAAAAACCAAAACCACAAACACTTGATAACGAAATACCCGACTACAAATGTAGCCTATGTCACTCCGGACGTAAAGAGAGACTCTCACTCACTCGCCCAATCGGTCAAGCCGTTTAGGCTACCGGAGATAATATACAAACACACAAAGATAGATAGGTAGATTAGCTAGATAGATTAAGTCTTTATTGTTCACACAAAATTTTACATACATTTAAAAAGAGGGTTAAAAACTAGTGTAACAACTGGAGTCTAACAGCCTTATCGCTGAAAGCGATCTCTTCCAGGCATACATACTTATATACTTACATACACCCCAAAAACATTATCCTCCATCTTGGGCAACCGCGTAAAAATTCTCGTTATATTAATTGTGTTCAAAGATAAAAGAGAAATAAAAGCCTGACTTGAATGAATTAGATTTATTATGTCACATTTAAGCAAATTCATATGTCCTTACTATCAATAAAATAACTCGATTAATAATAATAATAAAGAAGTGTATTATTTCAAACTGCCTTGAATCAAAACGCGCTCTGTCGCTCGCAAAATGTACCTAAATAAATAACATTAAAATTTATACTTTAAATTGATTAAAAATTATAAATTATATTAAATTAAAAAGTAATAAATAAAATAAAATCAATATTTTGTCAATTGCAGCTCAATTACTCATCGTGGATACACGAAAACTAATTTTACTTTAAAATAAATAGATTTTATCAAGCAATTTATTAAAAAACATTTATAATATTATATATTAATTGATTAGTCACCCCTCAGTAATTTTAAATAAATAAAAATGTTAATTGTACGAGCGAGAGAACGTGTATTGCTTTAATTTGTCCATAATGACTATTATAAATTACATTTAAAATCAATCAATCAATTATTTTTAAAATATTAATTTACGCACAAAGTCAAATTAAGTAAGTTATGCACAAATGTGCATTTGTGCGTAACTTATTTACATTACAAATAGAGTTAAGAGAATTGTATACATGTCTACCTATCCAATACTTCTTTATGTAAAGCGTGTAGCTGCTTTGTGTGAGCATCAAGCTGATACGCCTTCTGTTCTACAAGAGAGACTTGGACCTCGATCTCGTCAATTTGATCTAGAAGTGGTTTAATTTGCTGCTCACCTGCAAAAAAAAACTGTTTGAGAATCACTTTAAAAAAAAAAATATAATAGAAAAAGCCCGTTTCTAAGAATCAACACACAGACCAAACCACATCAGATAAGAGACGTGAAATTTGAACCCAATACTCCTCAAATGGTCTAGACTCTAGATCAGGGTTTGTCAAACTTTCGGCTCAACGAACCCCTGTTAAAGTTTGCAGGCGACAGCGAACCCCTTAACTAACTAATTAAATCCCCCTTCCCCCCAGAGAAAATAATAAAATGGACTGTAAAAAAAAGGTAACAAATGAAGTGCCAAAAGAAATATCTTTTTATATTAATGTGACGGGTGTTCTTGTTTCTTGTCGCAAATAGAGTCAATTTTAGGAGTAATTTTGGACAATTTTAACCTTAATTCTGAACCGGTATTAAGTCGATTTCTGTATTTAGTTTTTATTATGACCAGGTGTGAAAACCCACTCTCACATAAGTATGTTAGCAAAGGGTAAAAGGAAATTCACCGCTTAGTGAGTGAGACCGCGCCACCACGTGTGCTGCACGTACCTGCCAGTCATCAAGCCACCATTACGTAAATCTTGTCGCGAACCCCCTGCCGTCGAATGGCGAACCCCTAGGGGTTCACGAGGGGCGAGGGGGGGTGCTGGTTGGTTTGTGAACGAGCCATTCGTTATAATAGTCAGCCACAAATGTCTAAAGCCTTGTGTGCTTCTATGGAGTACTATGGAACAGGTGTGAGAAAGCAGCAGCAAATTAAACTTACATAGTTTCTCGTACTCGTTAATTGTCTTTGAAAGATTACTGACGAAATTACGAAGATCTGCAAACTTAGTGATTCCTTGTCGATTGATCTCTTCAAGCAAAGCGTAGTGTTCCTAGAAATATGCAGTTTTAATACATTATGGATCGATTTAGGTCATCAATAGAGCAAAGTAAAGGTCTTTGAGCAGGGATTGCGAATTAATGGCTCGATACGAAATAATTTAGGCATGTTACCGATTGAAACAATGGCAGATGACCCCAGTTCAGCAAGCAATTTACTAAAAGTAACATATTACAATCCTAATATAAGTTACTTGTCATCTAATCTACAACAACAATAGTCACACTAATGTTACTTATATTTGAATTACACAATATAGCTGAAACATTTATTGCAATAAAATGCAAAATGTATGTTTTTGGTATTAAATGAAGAGTTTTGAGTTAATAATATTTACTTTTATTATTTTCCCAATAATTATTAAATCAAAATTATTTGATGCCAAGCTTCATTAAACATTTGAAAAAATGGCATGTTGATCCTTAAGGTTTGCCACCCCTGTCTTAGATACTTACCGTGTTACATACTGTGTTCACAACAAGAAGGGCGTATACATTACATATGTGTCTTTAATTTAAGCTTTTTTGTTAACAATAAGTCTATAGAGTGTATAATCAATTCTGTGAACTTATCAGTAAAAAAAAAAATATGTAGAAATTCAAACAGTGTCTCACCTGTCCAGCTGCCATTTCTCCCTGTAAGTAATCATTCGTCTTCATAAATAGTTGGGTAGCCAACCTGCTTATTACTGGGTCATGTGGATCCAGGACTTCAAATGAGCATGCAGGGGAAATTTGCCCATCTGCAATAACAAATAAAGTTGGGGCTCGTGTAAGAACTCATAAACTCAATGTGCAGTTACCCCAAAAAGCATTTAGGATGGTATGCCGTTCAGATGTTACCATGTTAGATTATAGATATTGTTTTTAACGGCTTTATTATTTGATGAAATGAGAGTAAATTTTATTTTTAGACACTTCTATACAAAGCCATATTATCGTTATATAATGATATTATTAATATATCATGCCATATTATTCCTCAGCTAACAGTTATCTGACGTTGGAAAAGTCCAGCCTTAGCCAACTACACAAAAAGACAGTTGAATTATTTCTCTGAATGTTAAAAGATAATACAAATTCTCAAGCTCACTACCAGCGCGCTGGCGGCTTCGCCACCGTATCAATGCTTTGTGATCATGTTCACTAGCTCGATTTATGAGAAACATGGGCAGCGTATGGGATCATGTCGTGAATACATACCATGTCCCCGAGCATCCTGATGCGAATCTTCCATTATTTAGACACAGAACAAAAGACACTACGAGCACAGAATTCTTTAATAATCCCTTTATGTCTTTGACTCCGAGGTAATACGCCAGTCTTACGCTCTTACGCCAGTACAATAAACTCTAGTATAACAACTCAATAAAATTGAGAGTTTCGTAGAATACTTAATTCATTATTTATTGAAACAAAATATGTCTATTCCATGAACAAACTCTACAATAAAAAGCCAATAAGCACTTCATTTTATCTTTTTTTATCCGATTATAGTCACAAATTTATTTTAAAATTTTCATAAAAATCATGAAAAAGTCATTTTCAAATTTATCTGTCAGTGACTGTCAGTGTCAATCTGTCAATGTCAATCTGTGGTCCCGGCTGTGCTGCCGGCGGGAGACAATAATGTACGACCCGATAATTGACGACCCGATAATGTACAGACCGATAGTGTATAGCCTGATAATTGGTGTACCGAGACATGGAATATCAGGCTGTGCATTATCGGGTCGTGAAATATCAGCCGTACATTATCGATACGGGCCGATAATGCACAGCTGATAATGTACAGCCTAATAATTGGTGTACTGGTCCTTGGAATATCAGGCTGTGCATTATCGGGTCATGAAATATCGGCTGTACATTATCGACACGGGCCGATAATGCACAGCCGATAATGTACAGTCTGATAAAAGACAACCCATCCCTCATTGGCTGAGAGCCTCTTTGTCTATGACATCTAACGATTTCGTGCTTCGTTTGAACGCGACAGTAAAAATAAGACACAGATTAAAAATATAAGGATTATAGTTAGTAGGTTAGGTTTTTTTTTTATGACAACTCGGAAATCTTTGCTGTATCAAAACTGGGTAGGTTATTAGGTTTTTTTTTTATAAAGCCCGGAAACCTTCTGTTTTGTCTTGTAACATGACAGTTGGTTAAAAGTATTTTTAATCTGTGTCCTATTTACACTATCGTGTCCAAACGAAGCATGAAATTAAAACAGTCATAGACACATCGACCAATAGGAGCAGAGTCTTTCAGCCAATACGGGCTGGGCTGCCTTTTATCAGGCTGTACATTATCGGCCGTACATTTAAATATCTGGGACATTTTTGCGCACACGGTCATCTGACCCCAAACCAAGCAAAGCTTGTAATATGGCTGCCAGAGACTGATATACGTACATAGATATTTTTTAAATACATACTTATATAGATATTAACACCCAGACATAGAACAAACACAAATATTCATCACATAAATGTTTGTCCTAGATGGGAATCGAACCCACGCCCCCAAGCTCAGAACGTAGGTTCACTACCAACTGAGCCACCGGGGCAGTCAAACGTGCAGTCACCGGGGCAGTCATTATCAGCACGTGCCAATAATGCACGACCAGGAATGCACAGCCGATAATGTAAGGTACTTACATGTGTAAGGTGACAATTTTAACAGAATTAAAACAACATAATTTTATATTAAACAAAGCCAACATGTAAAGTGGCGATAAAAAAACATCCTATACCATTTTTTATCAAACGTACTGCTTGCGAAATATGGCCCGACAAAATTGCTTGCGAGTTGCAAGTGCAAGTTTACCTGTCATTGTCATTTCTGTCGAAATATTGTATGTTTATTTTTTAAATCGTAAATTTTGGCTCCACACGTTGTGTATTTAGCCAGTGTCAACTATTGTAATATTTCAAATGAAGTCAAATACATAGTTACGTTACTTGAAATTGTCTAAATACACATGTCGAGCCAAAAAACACGAGAAAAAAAGGCACACGTACATTTATTTATCTTTCATGTCTTGACAGTGACAGCAAAAACTCAAGGTACATCTAACGCCATCTATTGGGTACTTTTATTACCAGGTCTTTTTTTTTTTTTTGGATATGCCTCGTTAAGCGGCGAAAAAAAAATTTTTTTTTGGATGGATTTCTCGATTGTGATTTTGGTAATAATGATCTTGATCGTTAGAAATTCGCCCAAAAATCGATTATTTTTGTGGTTCGTTACTTAAGAGATTAAAACGTTACATTTTGAGCGGTCTCGTGTAACTTTTATTTATCGGGCAGTGGCAGCACTGATTTATTGTCGACTGTCAGTCCATTTTGCAGACGTCAGAAAAAAAATCATTTCGTTCTTGATTGCCTCAGTTGCCTGTTGATTTGGAGAAATCCAGAGATTTTCTGAAACGCTATAAAGTTGTGTGATTTGTATTGTCGCAATCTATTATTTCGCGGTACAGTTCCGTGCCGTGCCGTGTAGTGTTTGCGACTATACGTCCATCCAACCAAGTAAAAGAAGACCCGTAAAGTTATAACATTATTCTATCCGCATTAGCCTGAAAAATATGAATCTCAATCGAGTGGATGTGAAGCTAAAATGCTTTCTATGTGTGATTTTTCTAGTGATATTGAAAAACACAGCAGGTATGTCTATTAACCACTTTACAATAGATGTAAAAATAATGTGGGCGCTACAGGTGTTCACTCGTTTTAATCTTGTGGAAACTACTTGATTGCACATAAATCTTTACGTTGATGACGTATCAACCGAGATGGATACTACTCCTTTCTCGGAGATCGGACAGTTTCTAGAACGCGTTAGTGAAGGCTTAAAAGATTATTTTCTAGATCACAATATAAACAACAAGAGCAAGATATGCATGTTACGTTTATTTCGTCTTTGTGTTAATTTAGATGTTGCAATAAGATCGCGCTGTTATTTTTATATTTTTTTCTCCTTGCCCAATAAACATTTTTGATATGTTTTTCTTAGACTTTCGTACTTCGTCTAAGTAATGAGTCAGTCACCTACAGCTAAGTAGTTAGTTATGTTGACATGCACTCGATCTTGTAGTTACTAACACTATCTCAATGTATGCAAGACAATAAAAGAAAGTTGTTAAATTCTGTACCGAGGTCTGAGCTGATCCTGATGAAGTATTTTATGATAGCACTCACTGCCTCAGTGCCCCTTAGACTTCATTGGGCCCTCTATAAAATTTTTATACAGGGCCCGTCTAAGACCAGCTACTCCACTGGCATTTACTTACCTACTCTTTAATCTAAAATAGTACATAAATATATAGGTTGATATTTTGAGGAGCGGGATGTTTCCACACTTAATACTTAGTTGCTGCTCATAGATAATTGTTGACCAAACTTGCATCTTGAGCTCGTCACTCAGCACCTAATTTTTATTCAACTTTAACCAGCCAGATTATACCATTTTTGCTATGTACACTTGTTTCTCTACAACTAAAGAGAAGCGGATTATAAAAATAATTAACTTATATAATGACTTAGGTAGCCAACTAAGAATGAGTAAAAACTTGCACAAAAGTAACTTCAATTTTTTATTTTATGTCACAGCATGCCTTTTGTTAGGTAAAACCACCTCAGTGCCAACAAGCCTCATCGAAAACCGATACTGGGTAACAAGATCTGACAGCTAACAATAAAATTGCTTACAAACTGCCTATATTGACTTTTCACAAGGAAGTTTCACACTTTAATTAACAATCAATGCCATTTGTGTTATCGACTGTTTAACTACGGGACACCTATTTATCATGTTAATTTTTGGTTGCCATTTCTTGGCATTCTCTCCATCCTTCTTGTGATACTTTGTGATGTTTTGGGCAACCTCTACTCATATAATCTATAATCCTCTAACACAGAATACCATATTAGTACTGCATATACAGAACAACCGTGTCCCACCTCCAATTCAAGATACCTCACCCGCTCTCTGCACAAGCCCGCAGTTTGTTTGCTTTTGTTTGCACAATTCAAATAATTGTCAATCGCCAGTCTACTCAGTCAAGTAGCTGAGTCCCATCTCTGAGAAGTGTGTGGAACCCAGTTGGTATTAAAAGCAGGAGGCATTCACGTGTGTGCGTTCATGTAGAAGTTGCGTTTTTATGTGGTGCTACGAGACTAGTGTCCGAGGTATGCCTCTACGTAATTGTTTTAGTCAAATAGAAAAAGCAATGTTGAGTATGAACAAATATATACACACAACTTTCGTATATATAAATGAGTGTGACATAATGTCATATTCGGTGGAAAGAACGGTTCACTCATGAATACTCATACTTTTTCACTTTATTCAATTGAATATCATAGCAATATGCCCTAACCAAAATCCTTACCAAATATCCAAAACTGTTCAACGGTTATGCATGATATCGTAATAAAAATAGGTACCCATACATATTGTACTACTATCTATTCTATGACTAGGTATACTTAGTACAGTTGTAGACCAGTTTATAAGAATTTTCTACGTGTACAAATCACCCAAAACGCGACTAGCTACACACATGTCAAACATTAATGTTTTGAGTGTAACAACCTCATTTCAAAACATGTCTGTCGTGTTAAACAGTGTTTATCAAATAAATTGACATTTCCTGCGTTTTCAATTAAAACTACTTAATCGTAACGAGCAGTACGTAGTGACTTAATTTAACATTGAACACGACGCCCACACTTGGCAAAGTGGCCAGTCTCAACAAATAATAAGTGGCGGTCTACGCGCTTCTTATCAATAAAGAGCTGTATAACAATGCTGCTACTATGATAATGTAGTATGCGCTGCTAGATCAGAGGGCACAAGAGTGCAGGGCCGCGATCTGTAGTGCATCAGGACGCGCCCAAAGTCCAAAGTCCAACCAAGAGTACGGTTTAAAATGCGCACATAGTAACCATTTGCACTCTCAGCGTTATTATGATGCTTATTTATTGGCTCCAGTCAGCCATATGGAGTCATGAGTGACGTCATTTTAGCATGCTCACGGTGCTGACGAGCGTTTGAGTAATAATCCTTCATTCTTTTTTTTTCACTTGGTTGGAGTAATAACATTATTATAAACAACCGAGTCGTTCCGTACCTGTCTACAGAGAGTGCGAATAACGAAAAAACGAAGCTCCGATGTCTTGAACGTAGCTGTAAAACCGTGGTTTGATTTTGAGATATGCAAGTCACTTCCCCTTGTCACACCCGCACGCGCGCGTTAAATTTGCGAGTGAGTTGATTCCATGCAGATTCCATCCGATATAGTTTTACTTCAGACGGTCGTTATGGGTCATCAACGTCCTCAAAATGGCATTTAAAATTCGGCCCCGTTCTGACGAATTTCTTTCTTTCAATATTGAGGCTTTTTTTTAATGCAGGAATTTTTTCGCCTCCGTACCAAAATGGTAAAAAGGAAGCTTATGGTATGACTCCTGGGTCTGTCTTTTGCTTGTAGAGCTGATATTTATGTCAGCTTAAATGCCAATTTGAAAAAAACATCTGAAGACGGAACAAGCCAATAATCCATATTAGTTTTGTGTAACAAAACTTAGCAGTTCAATGATTTTGTTAAGTAATTTTAACGCTAGATTTTTGAGAACTACAATTCGAGGATTTACCCGATGTATTATAATACATCGGGTAAATCCTCGACTGCAAAGCAATATGATGTAGATCTCTGGATAGGACGAATAAACGTTGAAGACGTCCAAGGTTTAAGTTAAATGAATACATTAAGCAACATGTTGATTCTCGCAAGGATTACTCGTGCCGACCGGTTTAAGATAAAGCGGCCATGTAAAACCATTTTTGAATCATAAAAGATGCAACGGAAAGAAAAGGACAAAACTGCAGGCCTAGCACGGGCGCCGGGATAACGTTATGTCCACCCGTTTTGTCTTCGCGTCAACGTGACAAAGCTAGAATATGGATACATCCGTCTCGTTCTCGCGGGATAAATATGGTGGACAACATTTATCCCGGTGCCCGTGCTAGGGCTGCTGAGACCTATTTTTATTTAGAGACATCACTTTAGCCTCTAATTGAAAATTCCAAAAATAGGAACTATCAACACGAACATATTGTTTGGTTTCTGTTACTTACAAATATTTTTGTTATATGAAATATTAACGGTGAACTAATAATGTTATTGTCGATTGACTTATGTATTCAATGGAAAACAAACAACAATGCCCTAGTATTGTACGACGACAGTAAGTCGAATTAACCGTAATTATGTCATCACTGTCAACAATTAGCTGTCTTACATTTATGACAACATTCACCGCAATCCTAACTAATATTATAAATGCGAAAGTAACTCTGTCTCTTTGTCTTGGTGTTTGTCGCGTTCTCACGGCTATACAGCTCAACGGATCGACTTGAATTTTGGCTTAGATATAGCTTAAGGGTAGGAGACGGACATTTTATTTTATTTTTTTAGGTCCACGCGAACGAAGTCGCGAGTAACAGCTAGTGTACATATATGAACCCTCTTTCAAATCACTCTGGGCCCAAATGAGCATTGAGGTTGCGAAGTAAGCAAGCCCTATCACACGTGCAGCAGTAATTCGTGTAACAAACTATGTACTTCGCATGGTAATTGTATGCTTTACAATTCTACATGCTTCGGCCCTGGTGTGATGTGAATCAAGAACTTTACAGGAAACATATTTAAAGTGCACTAGTACGTAAATAGTAATTTATACAAGACTATGAATACTATCATAAAAAACTAGGAATACAATAAATATATAATTTCTAAAGTTCTGGAATTCGGTGTGGAATTACCTTACTTAGGTGTAATGTCGAATCGAGATTGGCCATTCAAGATATCTCCTGACAATCTGGCGTGATCTCGATTAATGTAGACAATGACTAGATTTTGCCTACTTTTAAAAATAATACGTTATTTTTTTTTTATCGAAAATGCTTATACTCATTTTGAAAATAAAAACAATCTTTAGAGGGTATTGTTTTCTGTTATATTTTGTGAATAAAACATCAACTGAATTGAACACTGAAACAAAAAATAAAAAAGCTTAGGTAGGTAGATATAATATATCTACCAAAGCCAGATTAACAAATAAGGCTACCTATTCCCGAAAAAAAAGATAGCTCTAGCACAGCGGGTGAAACCGCATGAAGCAGCTATTGCATCCCGAAAATAGAAAGATTTTTGCAGAGGCGATGAACTTCACTACAATCTACCGAGTAGATGGTATCTTGGAATCCGTCCAGACACAGCGTGAGTGGCGGTTAAACATTAAATTATAGGAAGTCTAGAATTGTTCTAAATTATTATATAAGATACGAAGATGAACCAGTCTTCCTCGAGACTCATGCAAACGGTATCCTCGATACATGTCGTTTACAAAGCTATACAATTACGTTGATTCTGTTGTAACATTTACTAAACTAAATTTGACAGTTTTAAAGTTTTTGTTATCCTTTTCCCAAATATGGAAATGACAAGACGAGCAGATAGTTTTAGTCCTGTAAGATTGGTTTAGTTTAGTGAGCGGTACAACAGAATCGATACCACCATATCGGGGCAATTTTTTAAAGCTATAAGTTATAATAAATATAATGTATTTGTTTTCTATGAAATGATTATGAAATTTGTTATCTATGTTCTACCGTAGAGCATTCCCGAAAGACAATCGCTTAAAAAGTATTTGCCTCATTCCCGAAGACAGACCTCCGCTTCGCTCGGTCAATAATTCTTCTATTTGAGTCTTCTTTTTCAGTTTCATTATTCTCGAGTATCAGTTATCATCACGTGGGACTTTTTCTCAACTTAATCTTCGTAGCGGTCTTTTTTTATGAACCTAGTTTTAATGTATTACTTACGTACATCAAAAATGTAGGTACATTAAAAATTACAAGAAAAGTAAACTTTTTGATAACAAGACTTGTTGTTCTACGACCTATGACACCAAACTGACGCGCTTTATCGCTACGAACAGCTCACGGACGAGCAACGAACTCTTGCTAATCAAACTTACTTTGTCAAAGATATTACAATGCAATATACCTTATATAACTCCATTTATACATCGAAAATAGATAGATAGATTAACTCTTTATTATTCACGCAAAATTTTACATAATTTAAAAACAGGCTTAAAAATTAGTGTAACAACTGGCGGCCTGGATCGCTGAAAGCGATCTCTTCCAGACAACCATTACATTTAAACTTAAACTAAATAATAATGAAATTTCCGGCACCATAATGAGTGGCCTTACCTCCTAAAGCGATTCCTTTCAGGCAACTTTGGGAGAGACAGAATTGTGAAATAGAAATACGGTCAAATTGTGATGTGACATCATTTAAGAGTAGACCATTTTGCGACTTTCGCTGCCGATTCAAAAAATTCGCGCCATTGCTATGCAGAACACGAAGCTCGTTGTTCGATTTTCGTAAGATTACTAACTTCAACAACAACACGTGCTTCGATCTCTGCATTAGAACGCGCGACCTCGAATCAGCAAGGTAGACCTCAAAACGGTTGATTTCAGAGCAGTTAAAATTGTTTCTGTCCCGCCCCGTCTCAATAAAAGAGAAGAGATAACAGTACAAGTTTTGTTTTGTTGTCTAACAATAATGTCGCTGTTTTGTCTCTACTGTTCGGATTGGATGCTACTTGGAATCGATAATTTAAAATATACTAGAGTCCATCAAATTATTAATAAAAACATCCCCGCGGCGCAATCAGTTGGTTCTTATAGTTGAAGGGCAGAAAGGTACCAGGTAGCTAACTTCTAGTTGAATATGGGATAGCTGTACCTAAAGCTAATTCTAGACATTATGCACCGAGGTTAGAAAATAACTCATAACCAACGAGGGTGTAGCTTGAGTAGTCTTGTAGCCTTAATGCACACGAGTTGGGATCGCAATTTCTGCCAAGTAATACATTGTGCTTTATACCACACTCAAGGTCAAACCACATTTGTACGGCGCGACACGGCACAGGAAAAAATTCTTTCTATGGATCTGTATGACGCTATACGCACTATAGAGGCGCGGCGCGGCTGATTTGCCTTTGGGAGAATATTTTGCAGCGCCGCCTAAACGGGGTTCTACCTTTACGAGGAAAAAAAATTACAAAATAAATAAAACAAAAGCGAGCAACCGTGCGCGCGCGGGTTCTTTTCCTTCTCTTATGTTTTGGCTCCACACGTTGTGTATTTAGCCAGTGTCAAGTAAATTGTAATATTTCAAGTGAAGTCAAATATTTCACTATCAAAATAAAGTAAGTCACGGTCAAGTCTACGTCATGCCCCAGTAAAGAAGTGGAGACTTAACTAGGGGTTTCCCCCCTATTTTTCCTGGTCACGCTATAACTTGAGAAAGGCTGGACGATTTTGATGATTTATTTATTGTTGTTTTCTTAATTGAGAGGACAAGGTTGTTATGAAGACCGATTTTCGCGGGCATCAGCTAGTACTAAATAAATAAGAAAGTTGGAAGATGGATGTTCGTGGCCGATCTAGGGCGTCGCTTGAGGGTGAGGGGGCGGGATCCTCGGTCGGGCCATTTTCTTATTTAGCATATCTCGCTGGCCATCCAGCGCGGTAACGCTGCCAGTTTGATGGGACGTTTGGAAGGGGGGCTGATCGTGATGGACAATTGTAGGTTTTATTCGACTTTTGTGTTTTGTTTTGTTTGTGACTTTGCTTTTATTTTTTATAAAGTTATTACAATTATATAAAATTGATTGATTGCTTGATATTATTCGTAATAAGTATGCGACTTATAATTTTGTATAAATACCAACAAAATAATATTAACATATATGTATAGACCTACAGATGTTACCATAAATTAAATAAACAATTTGAACAATTAAACAATTAGAAGTCGGACTTCTACCGCTGGTTTTTGAGGTTAATTTATTGACGAAAAGAAACTCCAACATCAATCTCGGACAGAGAATATCAGTACTGCGTTGCGCGCATCCTAGTATATATGTTCGCGCCGAAATGCCTGATACGGCGATATAAACACTATTTCCGTAACTCGCATAACCTCCATGCTATAACATTTCCAAAGAACATCGATTTTGTCTTAATTTCATTTCTGATGGGACCCCTTGCCAGACCGATTAGACGTTTATCGAATTCACGTCACAAAATAACATCTCGTTAACAATTTATTTTCATACACGTTTTTCCGCCCGCTTATTTGTACTACAGGTCATTCTCAACGTCAAACAAACGTAATAAGGTACTTTCCTAGAGACAGCAGTGTAAAGATATTATAAGCATATCTACGCTCAAAAATATCGGAACGTCATTTAATCTGGAGAGTTGGGTTCATGCCCTTTCTTTTTTGGCATGGAAAAAATACCAAAATACAATCGCATAAGACAAATTAAAGAGTCCAATAACCACAAAAAACGTAAACAACGTGGAACAAGCTTTCGAACTAAACTATATTTAGCTCACTTCCAACGTCCCCACTAACTTCATCGGTAGGGACGTTGGAAGTGAGCTTTGAATTTAAAGTACTAAGGTCACCCCTATTAATAATATGGTAAGTAATTTAAGAATTTAATTTTCCAACAGCCCAATAAAATAAATGGAATTTCAATTCTGAACTTCCCCAATAAAAGAAATGGTGGGGACTATAGTAGGAACGTCGGGACTAAGCACATTTCATTACAAGCCATAGAGATATTATACAAAAAAAAAAACCAACGGCCATAGAAAGATGGGTAACGTCTGGAACGTCTGGAATTTCAATTCTGAACTTCACCAATAAAATAAATGGTGGGGACTATAGTACGAACGTCGGGACTAAGCCCATTTCATTATAAGCCGTAGAGATATTATCTAAAGAAAAGTGCCAACGGCCATAGAAAGATGGGTAACCCGACTGTAGTAACTGATAAGGACGTAAGATGACGCTAGTGCTTTAAACCAACATGATCGTAACAATTTCTGCTTGACTTGAAACAGAAACTCTTGTAGCGGGTTTGAATTGAACATTAGCTGACTAATTACGTAAGTAATTAGCTTTATTTAGTGTTATGCTGTTATATGGGGTACATTTTTTTGTATGAGATTGTCATTCTTCTAGTTTTTTAAATTGAAAACGCTATTTGCTCTCGATAGCTGATATCTGGCTTCAACCACATCGGACGGATGCCCTAATTGCTGCGGTCGTTAACGTGCTCATAAAACTTTTAACATTATCAGTAAGTCGTTTAAGAGCCCGCTTCTCTCATAGGCTATCTCGTTAGAGCATTTTCAACATTTTTGAAGATAAAAAGTCAACGAGTGGGAATTTAAAAAAACAGTCTGTAATCTTTAGAATACCAATGCCAATGTTATATAGCAATTTACATAAAATAATTTTTAATGTTGTTTTAAAAGGTATTGTGTTAAAATGGAATTTTCATTCATCTTCGTCAAAATAGAAATGTTTACATAAAAATCGCTGTCTGGAAGAGATAGAGATAGGTATGGCCGGGAGCGCGGCCACGGCTTTAATGTTTTACTTTATTAGATAAATGAACTTCATCTGCGTTCGCATTCAAAGCAAATTATTTTAGGAAGGTATTCAAATTTTTAAGTTTTCCGGGCAATCTTTTTTGTCAATAATAATTAGTACGAACCTAGCTTATTTCTTTGATTTGCTTTACAAACCGATATATAGGAAGGTCAAAAGACGTTATACAATAGTTGTTCAACAAGAGAGTATATCTCGTTTTTGTGTTCTAGTGCCGAGTTTGAATCCCGAGCAAGCGAAGGATTCAATAATAGAGTTCTACATTAGAACGCTGAGAGTAGCAAGAGATTAAAAGGATATACAAATAAGTTTCGACGTGACACATACAACTTTTCATTTGAATTTGAGTAAATATTGCAAGTGGCCTAGTACAAAATTACGAAGAAAAAATAAACAAATCAAGATGACTACCACTGGGCGTTTCTGTGGAGTTGCTGTGGAGGTTTCATGAAGAGTTGATTTGAAAAGCCATGATTCGCAACGTTCTAAATTTAAAACACTTTTTTTAACGATAGTTTGGCTCACTGGTTTTGTATGGAACGAAAGCGCTTTCGGGAGAAAGAAGTGCAAATATTGTTACCTTGGAAAAAATATTTTGTTGTATTTGTAGCCACATAATTATAATGTTTTGTATGTGCAACCGCTTATTTATCAATTATACATTTATATTGCCAAGTGTTCATGATCGTACTTCTCATTAGCGGTCTGCATGGAAATATTGTCAGAGACCACATCGGAATTTTCAGAAGATCAGGTTGTTCTATACAAATATTTCGGCGTTTGATTACAATAATATTTTAATATAATTTTATTTTAATTATAAAATAATTTTATAGCCTTTTGGGCCTACGGTGCCGATTCAACGTGGTCGCGCTTTTCCTATGTAGAGTTCAATTGTGTCTTTAGAAGTTTAAAGGTTATAAAAATATTACACTTACCAACTCGCGATAGAGCGAGCTAGAGCTTCGAGCTCTGCATAAGAATGAAGCGGCCTGCTTGAATAGAAAACAATATAAATAACCAATTAATTAGAATTAGTTAAATTAGGAAAAGAGGAGAAGCCCTGATATCTTGATTGCGCGCATAAAGATACAATAACAAACATTTATTTAAGACAATTCCACATTCAGATACAAAAATACAAGTGAAAACTAAATAAAAACATTCTAATGAACACGAATTCATAAAGTCCAGTTAAAGCTGTAGAGGCCAACAGAATTGTCATTAAAAAAAAAATATACCCAAATTCAAACACACAGAAAATGTAATTCATGTGTTTTGACATTTCAAGTCAAGTCAAATACAATTCAATTTGCTCGTATAACAACCGTATGCTTTTTTTTTGTTTCAGCATGGAAACCTGAGTACAGCATACACAACAGCAGGGGCAGTTCTCAGTTTCCTGCCTCTATAGTGCCATTGGAGTCGCAACACGCCAGGGTGCGCCGGTCTGACCCCTTGGACCCCAATCCTACAGTCACAGTAACCAACGTTACCACTATCAATGACAGCGTGACCACTAATGCAACTGAAAGTACGTATGACACAAGTAATTACAGTTATATAGATTTGACTTGCTGATGCGAACGTAAAATACTTTATAGCATTAACGAATTTATTAAAGATTTTACCTGCATATTTGAAAGTATGGTCATCCATACAGATGGTACAATTCGTTTTTAGGGTTCCGTAGTACTAAAAGAATCCATATGAGTTCGTCATGTCCGTCTTTCTGTCTGAATTCTTTACAGCCTTATAACTGTCAAAGTTATAAACTTACATGCGTGAAATTTTGAACAACGATAGTCTAAGTATAGACCTACAGAATCAAAAAAAATATACATTTTTAGTAAAATATTGGTAGCTCTCATACATGTAAAGAGGGGGTAAAAAAATAATTGCACCCCATCATGTGGGGAAACGTTGAATAGTTATTTTAAAGGTAACACATTGTTTTGGCACATGTAAAGTGGCTAAAAATAAATCTCCTTTCCCCACATGTAGGATAACATTGAATAGTTCTTTTAAAAAAAAGGTAAGGTTTCCTACACCATTTTCTTATCAGATGTACCGCTTGCGAAATATGGGACGTCAAAGTTGCTTACAATGTATGTCCCCGCCTGCCATTTCTAAACTATGCGTCTCAGAAACTTGTTATCTTCCATGTTGAATTAGATCTTAGTAAAAACTTTCTTGTAAAATTATTTCGGGCAACGTGTGATAATGACTTTTTGAGATATGCGGTAAAAACGGATAATACTACAAACGTTCTGCGCGCCTACGGAACCTTACCAAGCATGGCCAGATATGCTTTTAACAAGTTATTTCTTAGCAGTTTGTATAAAAATTTTGTTTGAGATACTTATTATAAGTTCGAAAAATTCGTGTTTTCTTTTTAGGTTGTATAAACTTTTGATTCAAATATTATCAATTCGTACAATAGGTGTTTTTAGGGTTCCGTAGTATACATAGAACTCTTATAAGTTCTTCATGTCCCTCCGTATGTCTGGATCCTGTACAGGGTTATAACTTCGAAAGTTTTAAATATACATGCATAAAATTTTGCACGACGATAGTCTAAGTATAGATCTCAAGTTTAAAAAACAAGAAATATTTTGTTTTGTATAATAAGGGTAGCTCCCATACATGTAAAGAGGGGATGAAAAAAAAACCCGTTACCCAACTTGTGTGGTTTCATTACATTGACTAGGTCTTTTAAAATGCAAGGTCTCCTACAATTTTTAACAGACGTACCGTTTGCGAAATATGGGCCGACAAAGTAGCGTGCCCGATAATAACTTTTTAAAGATAAGCAGAAAAAACTGTTAATTACTTCAAACGTCCTATTCTTCTACGGAACTTTACTAAACATAGCCCGTCATGTTCTTGACAAATTTTACTATAGAATAGCAGTTTTTATTTTTGTAGTTTGATAAATTTTTGTTTGGCATGTTATCAATTCGTGTTTTTTTTTTAAATATAACTAGATGTTTTTACCCGTCTGTCCATAAAGAGGTTTTTTGGGTGTATGTAAATATGTAAGTGTGTGTGTTCCTATATTACCTCCTCTAGCCTAAACGGCTTGACCTATTTTGACGAGTGAGGTATCGTTGGATTCCTCTTTACGTCCGGAGTGACATAGGCTACATTTACCAGTCGAGTATTCTATTTTTCCTTTAATAACGACCACAAGAAAAAAAATATATTTTATAAAATACTAGCTGTTACCCGCGACTTCGTTCGCGTAGACCTACAAAAAAAATGTAACCTATGTCCGTCTCCGATCCCTAAGCTATATAAATGCAAAAATTCAGGTCGATCCGTTGAGCCGTTTAGCCGCGATAACGCGACAAATACAGACAAAGAGACAGAGTTACTTTCGTATTTATAATATTAGTCAGGATTAATACTTGTTATTCTCTTAATAAAAATACTTGTCATGTTGTAACACAACGGCGGAATTATATTTATTCAGTAGATAAGAAACGGAATTACCTGTTCGTTATAATTTCACATTTCCAAGACCGGTGCTTGTTTAAGTAAATAGATAAAACAACTGCGCAAAACGTTTGCTTTACACAATAACCTTGGTTAGGCACTGAAATGTGAAACGTGTTCATTTCTAACCGATCTAAAAAAAGGAGGAGGTTCTCAAGCGAGTTTATTTTTTCCGTGTCCGTGTTTTATAAAACTAATTAGATTTTTATTTTATTTAAAATGTATACATCCAGATTGATTCTATTTTTATCAAAATCCGGTTCTGATAATGGGATCCATGAGGAATTGAGGGAAACTCCTCAATTATTATAGGCATACATAATAGCTATTTGGGTATTTTTCATCAACTAGTCAAGGATTTTGTATTCAAAAAGTATTATTTAGTGAAGTGGAACCGACGAAGAAGACCACAGATGGTCACCGGAACTCCACAATGATAAGTATTTAACGGGTGGCGCCAATAACATATCGATAGTGCATTTTCCCCCAGTTTTTTGTTGTTTTTTTTTTGTTAAATTTGTTTTGTTTGACTACTGGGAAATTTTTTAAGGTACCGGTTGCTTTCTGATGCAACTGGGTCATATGGGATAATACCCTTTGATAACCCCACTGTGGCCGGTGAAATTATTATTAGAAATCAGAAAAAATCTTTAGTTTAAAATTAATAACAACCAGAAATAAGACAATAATAATGACAGATCAAAATACGAAAATCGCAAATAAATATAGCCAGAGCGACGCGTAGGTTAGACAACGTCCGCAGAGCACGATGACCTTAGCCACAGATTACTCTCTATAGTTTCCACACTCAGGACAAACCTAGCGTCGGTCGAAATTCACCAAAAAAAAACACTTATTGGTTATTTTATTGCTCGGCGTCACTGGACGTAAGCTTGAGATTATCATGGGAAGGCTTTACTCTATCTCCGCAACCTGTAATTTACTACCCCGACTGCGTAAAGAGGAGGATAATGTTTTGGGGTGTATATAAGTATGTTTGTATGTTCCTATAGTACCTCCTGTAGCCAAAACGGCTTGACCGGTTTTGTTGAGTGAGGTGTCGTTGTATTCCTCTTTACTTCCGGAGTGACATAGGCTACATTTTGCAGACGGGTATTTTCTTTTTCTTTTAATAATATTACTTGTTTCCGAGTTTGGTGTGTTTTTGACGGAACAAAGGTACTGTAATGCAGTTTCTATAGGGGTTATCTGTGATGTCAGCGCGAGTGGGACAAAGGGCACGGAGCAAAATTGTTGAGGCTGACTACTGATTTACCGTTCGGCCGTCCATCGTCGATTTAGATAGCGAACATTGTATATTCTAGCATTAAGCCGGGAATACACATGCCTTTAGCTGGCACACTTACATACCAGCTCCTTGGACGTGCATACCTGTATCTGGCAAGCAAGTTGATCGCACATAATTTGATTTACTTGCATGCAATATGAGGGAGGGGTCGTGGGGGGCCGCAAAACCGGCAACGACAAGCATTCAAGGATGCTAATTGTATGGAAGTTTACTTGCAAATGTATCCACAGCGTGCCATTTACTTGCACATGCCGTTAACTAGCAATCAAGCTACTGCTCTATTTTACAGGCATGTGTATTCCCGCCTTTAGGAAAAGTAGCAGCGACACTTGTATCTCACCTCTACCCAACTGGATTATTACGATCCTTTCTTCCTGGAGCATATCACACTTTTACCACAGAACATAATTACAACAATTGCTTACTATTACTATATAATAATGAATAATAGAGTTATTCAATGAGTTGGACATACATTTTAAAGCCGTCAAAGAATTTCAAGTTTCTAATGGGATTATCGGAGCCGCCTAATTGTGTCGATTACAATATGGTTGAAGATGTCCAGCATGTTCTGACTGAATGTGTCCGGAACCAGACGATACGTCAAGGTCTACTTGTTTGCTATGGAAATGTGGGAACTTGTAATTCTTAGCTTAGTTTAGGCGTAGGTAAAATATATGTAATAAGTTTGCAATGGCAGTGGCATGGTCGAATATCGACAATACTCCAGAAAAAAAAGAATTTAAAATAAAGGTCGTAATGTGATCAAGTGTGGCGTCATATAATATTCAGTTTTTACTCGCGTGTTGGTGAATTCATCTATTATTTTATGCAGCGACTGTGAACGCAAAGGCGTGAACGAACTAGGTACGTCATTTTCTTGCCCTCTACGGGGATTCCCGATGACAACCTCTAAAGGAAAATTGTTTACTTGATAGCTTCTCTTTAAGAATAAATAATCTTTAGATTCCTACCCAACTACTTAATTATTTTTTATTTCACCGGTTTTGAAACCGGTCAAGCTGGTTATCCTTGCACTTTTGCGGATACGTCTCGCAAAGACGTTGGTATAAAAAACTCAACGCTCTGAGGTTTATACTTCAAGCTTCATAAATTGTAGATATTTGTGAATAAGTCACTTAGTTTCTTTGTTCTAAAGTTAGACTAATAGATTACTCCCGTTTTCCGGGAATATTGTTTTTAATAGATTACAGGACCTACGCAGCTCTCCCTTCAGAAGAGGACTGAAAATTCCAAACGTATTAGGCGCACCACACACGAATGACACATTTGTGTTACGTCGCTCACCTTTTGGACCGGAATGTGGTGTGATTTTTATTAGCGCACTCTCATTGAAATGTAGGTATGCGATAAATGTGTCTACGATAAATGTGCGATGCACAACATTTTGTAGCATTGGTGTGTGGTGCCGCTTATACCTAAAGTTTACCATACCCGTACAAGCCAAATTGAATATGCAAAACCTGTGCCACTTTGCTTTGGTCTCATCAGCGGCTTTACTGAGTGAGTAGGGTGGTGATGGTGATCGCGTGCCATTTCAGACTTACGCAATAAGACCACAGATGCGAACTTACACTAAACAATCTCGGCGTTTGAATTGTTGTGGGCTCTTCAGTAACTCCAGCCGCTGCCGGCAATATACGCCTAAATCTGGAGGCCGTTACATCGGCTGTTTTACGTCAAGGGGACTTAGATAAGATACTTATTACTTCAGAAAAACTGAAACTATGGGTCTTTTTTGATCTTAGTGCGGCTCCACGTACTCCGGGGTCCAAGCCCTTTTAACTTTTAAAAAAAAAAAACTATGGGGCATAGATAGGACTTTATAGGGTTCTTTTACAAGCATGTGCAAGACTTTTGATAAAAATTCAGACCTTCAAGAATTTGTACCAAAAGTCAAAACCAAGATTTGACAGTCTCAGAACCTTGATACGAAGTACGAACATTAACTGGAACGGAAACTGCCTTGGATGGTAGCACGAATTATCGCGTGCCATACATAGGTATAGTTATTCAACCTAGCCGCGCGATGACCTGTGATTTCCTCGTTTCCTCGAGTTAAGGGCTCGCTTCTCTAATTCAACTATCTCGTTCGTATTTTTTCAACGTTTTTTAATATAAATTATTTTTAATTTCATCGAAAAACAACAAACAATAAAACGAAGGAAAAAACAATTATTTCGAGATTTTCCCTCCTTCTTCGCCAAAATAAAAAATAATAACATTAAAATTGCAGTGGTATTCTATAGACAACTGACGACATTAGAATTTTCAAAATAGGTTTATAAATGACGGAGCTCCGAGCTAACAAACATTTTAAAAAATCAGTTGACTCGAGAACCTTCTCCTTTTTTTTTGGGAGTCGGCTAGTAAGATGTGTCAAAACCACGTCAGTTTTCATATCAAGCATGTTCTCAGTCTATGGATAGTTATTGATAAATGTCATATTTTTTTAGTTTTGGATATTATTTAATTTCCTCTTCCTAATATTTATGTTGAAAAATCAAGGAAGGGATGTCGTCAAATAAGTTTTGTAATTGGAACCCAAAAATCAAAACCCAACAGGGGTTTGTGCCTAATACATGGTTCCTATAACCAGCCTGGTGATTCATTTATATACATTGTATACACAGAATTCTCCTTATAAATTGATTGTATATTTTAAATATTGGGCAGAGGCCCAAACATCGAATGCGGCGGTGAATGAGTCAAATATATTTATCGACCTTGTCGGACAGAATCGACAATGAATGGTTAATTTACAATCTGTGTAATGGAGCCAGTGAAGTGCGGGTGCACTCCGATTCACTTGAATAAAGAACGCCACTCGAATGTGTACCTAGGTGAGTGGATGTGAATTGATTACCCTCGCTCGTGCCACTTTTCGCCCCGTATAAACTATTCGAATATAAACACTATTATTTTTGGTAAGGTCTATATTTCTTCATCAATCCAATGCGTTTTGAGCTTAAAGAGCATATGAAATTCCGCTGCTTATCCAGTAACAAGCTAGTAAGAAAGAGTTCTGAAAGTGACCGACTTGACTTGGAAAGAATTGTCTTGGATTGCTGATGCGGCGTGGACAGCTGGACATTACATGCATTGCAACAAACAGCAGGCCTAGCACGCGCGCCGAGATAAAGTTATGTCCACCCGTTTTGTCTTCGCGTCAACGATACAAAGCTAGAATATGGATACATCCATCTCGTTCTCGCGGGATAAATATGGTGGACAACATTTTATCCCGGCGCACGTGATAGGCCTGCAGGTTGGACCAAACCAATTCCCCCGGGGGGAAAGTATCCTAAATATTGAAGTTTGCAAATTTTACAAAAAATAAACTATTTTTAGTAAAAATTCTTTATTACAAGCTTTTATTTAAGTTCACTTTTACAAGTTCCTCTTGTTTCATGGGGATGAAATTTTGCATGCATGTCAAGTTCCGTTGTCAATACAATATTATCACAGCCAGCTGATCTGATGACGGGTACGGAAGGTGGAAAACGGAACTCCTCAGTAACTAACAGTAGATTAATGGAGTTTTGACTCATTTTGATCAGCTTACAACCAATGATTTTGGTTAAGATAAGTATTTTTTTTATTTAAGCATTTTATGAAAGCTCGTCTGGATTTTTTTTTCCACAATATGTTATTTAAAAAAATAAAAATAGCAGCATATACAGATGTATTTAAAGTCACTTGCCAGATTAGGGAATCAAACTAATAAAATAAATAAACTAGTAAGAACTAGAATTTTGCAAAGAATTGAAAGATTTTGCAATTGGATTTCATGGTCTTCCTCATATAATAGAAAAGAAATGTTTATTAGAGAGATTTGTTTCTTATGACTTACCCTTTCGATCAGTATCATAAAAAAAAAAGTATGTTAATTTTCTACATTTGGCAGATTCGATTCTCGGATCTTTTAGAACTGATTAAAAAAAATATTTAAATGCAGTTATTTTTATTTCTAATAAAAATAAAGAAATGTTTTCTTTGAGTAAAATTTTGCTAACTTTAACATTTAGGGTGCTCCGCTCCGCTTCCGGGGGGCATTGGCTTGGTGCAACCTGTAACCAGTACCTACGATTGTTGGGTTCCAAATTCGTATTTATTCGCGAACACGCAGATTTTCGTTACAAACAGGTAGTTGTAGATCTGATCCTGGCATATGTGTAACACATACTAATTTGCTTGCGTATCTACTACTTGTACACTAAACCCACCAAGCATTATCACTGGTTTTATAGGCAGTGTTTATAGAGTGTAAATCTGCTATGTACTCCCACCGGCGGCGCTGGTGTTGACTATCTTAAAAACAAGTAGTCAACCGTGCGTACACAATCCATTATGCACAGCATGTACACAATATTTTCTGATAAAGGAATAGCGTTTACTTTGTATGCACATCATATCTACGGTAATAATGTATCTACAATTCTACACCTTCACTAAACGTTAAGGTCATCCTTCGCAGACATACTTCAGTCCACGGATTCCTTTCTCTCTCTCTCTCTCTTTCTCTCTCTTGCTCTCTCTCCTTCTCTCCCTCTCGCTCTTAGTCACGCGTAATGTGTGTATTTTTTTTCTCTCACGAGTTTTTGTCGTCAGCCTATGAGTACTTTTTTTTTACTTATACTTTGTGTTCCGTAAGACGACATATTGTTCTAGTATATCTTTGTATTGTAGTCATAATTATGAAAAATTTTAATATGAGACCAAACCCAGAAATCGAAAAAAAAATGCTGTTCCATGCATTTCGTCGATGGTGAATGACATTATTTAACATATTTTTACCCGCGATTTTAAGGTTTGTCCTATAATAATAGTTGTATAAAATGATAACCTACAAAGATATAATACATCTATCGTCTGACTGAACACTACGTACAGAAAAGTGAATTGGTAGACTAAACAATCTGTATATCATCTGCTGCTTACTAACCTGGTTTCTGTTAGATTTTTTGTTCTATACAATTCCTTCATCGCTGTTTCCTTCATGTTGAACGTTTGTTCATAATTCATACACATCACTTTCCTACTTGAGGGTTACATCGCCGGAGCGGAGCGGCGAGATGCCGCCCGATAGTGTTACCTTTCACAAGCTCCTTTCATAAAAAAAAAAGATTAATACAAATTAATATTATTATTTCGAACTATTAAGAAGTTTTGACTTGACAGTTTGGGTGGACCTCGTTTTTTAAACGGTTAACAAGTACAAACATTAAAAAAAACGTTTGCAATATTTAGTCTATAACAAAAAAATAAGTAAGCATCACTCTTCAAAATCGGTCAAGTCGTTTTGGCAATAAGTATAATCCAAACATACATTCACTCCTAGAACTTACCCTTCTTAGGCAGTCGGGTAAAAAATATGTATCAAACCTCATGAATCTATTCGATGCTACCCTACGAATGAATGGGAGTCAAAAAGTTTTCCATCCACGGTTTATTTGTATTACTGTGCCTACATGAGTCTATCGACACCACATTTGTCAAAATCGATTGAAGCGCAATATCTGGAACAGCCTTTTAACATCTCACTGCTGGGGTATATTGTGCAAAAAGAGAAACGTCGTGGCATAATAGTGAACAATATTATTTTTTTCATATGATTACCTACTAACTAGTACCTACCAAGTATCAAACATATCTAGTCGCGCTGGCAATGACAGAGCAGTGTTGCCAACGCAACAGTTAGAACACGCGCGCCCATAATTCCACGACGCTTCCCACGAAGGGTGAGTGGACCGTATCCACCACGCTGGCCCAGTGCAGGTTGGCGGATTCTTAACAGATGATTAAATATTTAATTGCCTGTTTAATGACAGCTCATCCATAAGTTAAATGTCAAAAAGAGGCTGTTAAACATTTAGTTTCGGTGCTTTTGTCTATGATGATTGTTATCTACTAACAAAGCTACTGAATCCTACCAAGAAGGCGACGCGCACTTTTCGACTTTTCCTTTCTATACCTAAATACTACAATAACATTATACCAATGTAACTACTCTGATTCCAATGACTAATGGAATTTCATTTGAAGATGTTTTCCTTCTCTGACTGGTAAACTGTATAAAGCAAAATACATAAAAATAAAAATGTATAATTGAAGCAACTATATACATTCGAGCCAAACTTCACGGCTATGTGCACAAGATTATTGACCCAGTGAGGGAACGTCTTTTGCTTTCGTCAGTCCGTATGTTAATACTCGCGTACAGGTCGTATTCAACAAATTTTGACGAAACTTGGTTTACAGGTTCTACAATTTTTGTTTTTTTTTTTTGTCTTCGGTTAGTTTTGATTGGAGGGGTATTCCCCCCAAATAGGGAGTTCGCTGCGGCGCCATTTACCGGCCGAATTTGATAATATTTGTCAGAAACATTCGGTACTCAATTCTGAACAATAATTTTTAATTTGAGCAAAATCGGTGAAGATGTTTTCAAGATATATGATCGTGAGGTCTCCGTTCGGGACAAAGAACTGTGTCCTCAAAAAATTCTTTGAAATTTTTGAGGCTATGTAAAAAAGTATCTAATCGCGACGTCTACTGTTCGCAGGACTACTAATTCATACATAGATTTGAAAAGTTATTCAAGCAGAATATTGAGCATTGTTTACTAAGTAGGTAAGTGGGTCTTCGTTCGTAGAATACTCAAACTAATACTCAAATATTTACTCAAACAAATCATTTAATTTGTCTATTATTTGAAGAAAATACTTCTGCAAAAATAATCAATTCAAGAACAAAAAAAAAAAAAAAAAAAGAAAAGTTAAAGGGTAAAAGAAAAGTTTTTTTTACGTCCCTGTATTGGGATCATTGTATATAGGCTTTACTCTTGTTATCAAGACAATAGAACTATAAATGAGATCACGCCGGAAGGGAAAAGAATTTCGGGATCACAGGAAAATTATTTAAAAAATAAATAATGTGAGATCATTTTTTGGTATCAGACCGCAAGAAAACATTTTATCATCTATGTGTCATGCTTATGTTTGGTATAATGAAACTCTTACAAAGGCTTAGCGATAACAATAGTTCTAGAAGCCCCGAACAGACTGCATTACGATTATGCACTCCATAAAGGAAGCCTCAATCGTCATCACAAGCAAAGCATTGTTTACAGATAAATACACGAGCAAGTGGTTTTGAATTATGTTTATCTTCATTGTACGTGCTTAAGTATTGCCGGCATTTGATTAATATGCTTTGATTTAAAGTACAGAATTGCATGTCATGCACTCTCAGAGAAATGACATCCTTAGAAGACTATATTCGAACACTCTTGAAAGAAGCCAGGTGTCACATCATTGGAAATTTTATTCACATTGCTTGATACTTGCTATTTCAACAATTATCACTGCATTGGACTTTGAACTCTATAACTTCTACGTACAGCAAAAAAAACAAATGACCTATTTATTTCCGCATTGAATTATAATCTCAATGTTTTTATTTGCCTCTGTTACGACATCAGTCTCTTTAGAATAGCGCCAAAACAGTCTTGTTTAACCACTGTTACCATTCCTTAAAAAAAAACGTTCCGTGAATATTATAACATTTTTTTTTCCGAGTTCGATGTTCTCATGCAAAAACCTTAGTCTAAGGTTTCTGTATCATAACATCGAAGTCTAGATAAGTGAAGTACAGCGAAGTCAATTCGTTAACAAGCTCGTCACGCGTCGCGACGTCAATTGATGTGCTAACTCTGCGGCAAGTTGTTTTGACAACGTTTTTATTTATCACTCTTCTTACTCGTATTGATGGGACTAAATTGAAGATTGATATACTCGTAGCTTTGGCATGACTATGGTTCTTTGAATATATCTATAGCTATGTTTGTTTTGAATGGTCAATTAGTTGATATATGTTACTAGTTATACCCGCAACTTCGTTAGCGTGGAATTAAAATAGTATCCTATGTCCGTCTTTGTGATATACAGTAACTCCTTATCAAATTTTAGCAAGATCTTTTCAGCCGCTTAGCCGTGATAACGTTATAAAAATTCAGACAGAAAGACAAAGTTACTTCCTATAGTATCCCTACATGGCGTTGATCAATTTTTGTGATTTTTTTTGACGTTTTGTGTGGACTGACAGTTGTAGTATAGGGAGTTCTGAATCGCGCAAGCGAAGTTTTTTCGTCGAGACGAAGGTATTCATTTTAATACCTCGAAGCTTTATTGGTTCTGTTACGACTGCGGCTATATTCCTCTGAATTATAATATTAGTTAGGTTAAAAGTAGAAGTAATTAGATAAACTATAATTGTTTGTCAATTTTAATTATCAATGATTATTATTATTTATCTTTTAACCCCTGACCAGAAAGAGGGCTGTTATTCCCCATTATCACATAGGTTTCAAACACCTATTTAAAAAGTATGCCTGTGGAATCGTAGCCCTAAAACAAATGGGCCGTTTTGAATATACATTTAAACTGATTTAAAAAAAAACGGAGGAGCTTGTCAAGACGACTGAAGGTTTTTTTTTGTTTGTTGAGTTTTTGTTGTTACCTCAGAACTCCGTCACTTATAAACCGATTAGAAAAATTATTTCTTTATTTGAAATTATATACTTACAGATTTGTCCCATTTCTATCAAAATCCATTTCTGATAGAGGGATCCATGAGGAATTGAAGGGACTCCACAAATATTATAAGCATACTTATAAATATAGTGATTTTGGGATTTTCATCAACAAATCAAGCATTTGCATATGAAAACGTAACGTAAATAATATCTTCAACGAAATTAAGATTCGACAAACTGCGATCTTATCCTCTAACTTTGTGAAGCTATAGTGACAGTGCGCGAGCGGGACCGCGCATAGTGCGACAAAGTTGGTACAAGCGGGATGGCATGCTCTCGCAATCAGAATCACGAACGTTTCAAAGTTAGAGGATAAGCGTGTATCGATCGATCTTACATGTAATTGTAGGCATTTGACCGTTCTTCATTATTTAGGCAGGTGGTGTAGAACTGTTTTTTCATTAATGTTTCGTTCAAAAACAAGTTAGAGTACGGTTTAAAATGCGCTCACAGTGCAAACACCACATACACTGCTAACGATCGGTTTAAATTGTTAGTACTCTCACAGCGCGCCAACAAATTAAACCGATCATGAGCGTGGTTATGTCAGATAGTTTCATTTTTTAGGTTATCGGCCTGTGTCTCATAATTTGATGGTCACAGTTTCATTTCTGTTTTCACAGAAGACTGTGGCCATTCAATCCATTTTTTTCTATAAAAACAGAGAATATCGGAATTCACAGATGACAATTTGAATTTGACATTAGCGCAAACAGTGCACTACCTCATTCTTGCGAGCACCGTGAGCACGCTAAAATGACGTCACTCATGACGTCATGTGTCTGACAGGAGCCATTATATGCGCATCTTAAACGTTCGTTCGACTGCTTGCACGCTGACAGTGCAAATGGTAACTATGTGCGCATTTTAAACCGCACTCTTAGAATTTTATTGATTTTATATTACTTTTATATTCACACTAATTCATAAAGCTTGACCTCGAATGCTACAGATCTTGGTAGTCTTTACTTTTGATCTCGACATCTGACGCAACAATAATAACGGCGTCATTGGACGCCTATTTAACGATTGTATTTCAAGCCTGGCTTACATTATTCCAGTAGCATTCCAGTCCAGTTCGAATCCAGCGCTGGAATGCTAATGAAATAATGTGAACAGGCATTGGAATGAACTGGATCCAGTGAGCGATCGAATCCAGTAACTGGATTGGCTATGTAATGGAGCTGTGATAGTGTCAACAATTTATGATATGTTTCTGTATTTTGTTTGGAGTTATTATGTTTGTCTGCGTGATACCTATGTTATGTAAGAAAGTAATTATGTTCTAGAGAATTCTGATATGTACAACAAACGTTGTAAATATCAGAATTCGACGCGTGGTCACATGATTCTTTGAATTATGTTTGTTGACAAGGGTAGTCAGTTGAAAACATCGCTCGTTATGTACACTGCACAGGTAGGATAGTTTAATTGTAAATATTATGACTTGAATAGTACATGTGACTAATGCGTCTTACTAAAATATAAAAAGTGCTTCCTCTTGGCTTACTTCGTAGAGCCTCTGCGTTAAAAGCAGCTAGCAGCAGCTTATAGCGATGATAGTACTAATAAGTTTGTTCTGATCGCACGCCGTGGGGCGTGGGCTCTAATCCCGGCGATATATAGCTATCTCAATAGCCACTATACAGGGTTAGAAGGATAGGTTATGCTAAGCCGAAAGGAGCTCATAGTATTTATGATTGAGAATAACTTTTTCTATGGGACAAACCCTGAAATCGAGAAAAAAAACAGCTGTTCCATACATTTTGTCGAGTGTCATTAACATTTTTCTATGGAACAGTTCATTTTTGTCGATTTCAGGATTGTTCCCATAGTAAAAGTTGTTCATAATGACGATTAATATGAGCCCTTTTGGGCTAAGGATACCCTTTCCATATAATAGTATACATTGTATGTTCTGATCATGCTAAGAATGCGATATACAGAGTGATCACACGGTGATGTAAGTCAGAAAAATTAAGACTCCTCATACCGAAGGCTTCGCGGAAATACCTACGATATTCTACGATTTTTCGTTTATTTTTTCCTATAGTAGTCCTGTATGTATGCTTCTTCTCATTAAGTAGGTTATGTGTTCACACATTATTTTGTATGAGTTTTTCCGTTTTTTTTAACCTACGTATCTATAACTATCATGGCCTGGGCCCGTACCGTGAGGTGCTTATTGTGAGGTGCGTATTGCGATGATTATTAGGCTCAGCCGAGAATGCTGCGCGACCATACACCTTATTACGCGGCGATACGGTTCGCGGTCGTGCAGTGTCATCGGCTGAACCTAAAAATCATCGCAATAAGCACCTCATGGTACGGGCCCTGTTATCTCTTTAGTTGTTTATATTTTTGCAAATTGCTATAAACATTGTTGCCATCTGCTCAGTACGCGAATATGCGAATTTCTCTCATTGTTTACTGATTTTAAATAACAATGCGACAGTGTCGGCACGGTGTCGGGTTAAATGAGCTGAGCTATTTGAAGCATGTATCCGCTGTTGACGACGCATATAACACAAAAAAGTTCTGTTACCATTTTTTTTTTTTTTTTATTTCTCTTACGAAAACATTTTTTTTTTTTTTTTTTTTTAAGTTCTGCTACCGACTGATTTACAAAACATAACTCTGACTTAAGAAACATTCAATCGGGTGAATAAAATTCGTAGCACATTGCAGCGACACCGGAACAACTAAATGGAAAACGTAGAAATGTAATCCATACCGTCTCACGCTTAGTCTCACGCTTATTCAAGTTTGTTTATATATTTATTTATAGGCGAGCAGCATATCACACATATGTGCCTATATCATACAGTGTTCAAAGTTAAGTCTCAGTCTCAGTCAAGTGTATCTCCTCCTTAATTATCCAAGTGTCTGTTCGGCCCAGCCCCACTTCAGCTTGGCGTCTGTGGGTACTACATCTGTTCTGCAATGAAGCGCCGTTATCTGATCATATCAGATAGTGTCCTAGTGTTTGAAGACAAAATATAACTTCATAGATTATTATTGTTGAACCGGTCCCCTGCATCAATCTCATTTGTTAATTCAGAATGAACACAATTTAAAGTTAAAAAAAAAAATTGTACAAATTAACTTCCATTAGTATGAGTCATGAATGATATCATGAATTACATGCTCCACTGCGCTCACGTTCATTATTTGCCTTTAAGTGTTTCTTATTAAGTTTCATAAAACCCTTTCAATTTAAGGTGCAACGTTTCGCTCAGTGCGCGAAATTCAAATTTTCTTGCGTTTTATGTCAATTACAGCTTAATTACTCATCGTGGATATATTGAAACCAATTTTGCGCCAATAAATAAGTTGTTCTAAGAAATTATGGGTGAAATTTCGCGGGATGAGTGAAACGATGCACCTTAACAACGCTATGAACGAACAAAGGTACAAAACAAAGTATTTCCGTTTTAATATCTAGTAATTTACTTTTTAGCAGACTTCCAAAAAAAAAAGAGGTTCTCAATTCATTATTTATGGCCAGTAAATGTTTCTGATTACGTACATTATCAACATTCGTGACTAAATTCATAAAAATTCACTAAATCGAAAAAAAAATAAAACATCTTGTTCTCTTTAGTTTAAACAATACGCAAATAATCTAAACTAAGTTTCAATACTGTATTTTATTGCCTGCCTTTGATTTTTTTTAAACAAAGAAATAAACAATATAACGAAAAGGATAACGAGTCAATTTTTGTTTAAATTTTTACTTGTAAGATTATCATGCAAATTTAGAAAATGTGCGAGGAGGATAACAGTGGGGAATCCGAATCCCTAAACCAAACTGAGTCCCGTATTGGCCTTGAAATCATCTGAGAAAGGTGTTTGGAAGAAAAACCTACTTATTTAGTTAACAGTAGAAATGCGCCAAAATGTACTTTTTTTTTTAAATACTTGTTTTTTTAATTTGTTGAAATTAAGCTTTTTTGTGTAAAAACGACAATAATGCTATCAATCAGCGAATTATCTCTTGGCGAAGTGGTCCTGCACAAATTGTATCAAAGTCTACTCAGGGCATACTAAAATACTACAAAACTCCCTTAGAAGTATAGTCTCGTCGGCTAAAGTAACTTTAACGTTCACTCTCCAGTAATCGAATTTAACGAGAATCTAACTGTGTCCATTATTTTATGAAGAGCTGAGAAAAAAACGCCCGTCTTATGTCTTTCCAGGTGCGCCAACGCCGACGACGACGGCCATGCCCACGGTGGCGGTGACCCAGATCCCTCTTCTTGGCGTAAACGGCTCCGGCATACTGAAGATCAACATGACCGAGAACATGCCCAAAGTGAGCGAGCCTATCATGCCTGAAGACAGTAAGTATACTCTAATTTGCTATCGTGAATGTCTCAATTCACACTTAAAATAAATACGAAGGTACACATCGTCACATACTATCAGGCAAGTTGGCGGCCAAAAGTATTTACAATTAAAAAAAAAACAGTCTCACCGTTCCTATGTCGATCCCGATCTATATAGAATTTAGATCACACCCAGAAGACCGGTACAGACCGGTACCCGGAAAATTGTAGTACAACTGGAAACTGCGGGTTAACTTTGGGTGCAGCTTAGTCATCACTCAATCATCCAGTTTTCGACATTTATAATAATCGCGAGACTGTTTACTACGTACGTAACGTAACTAACCATCTGCCGTCAAGAGACGCAAGATCTGTAAATGGTGTAATAATGGCTGAAAGCCTTCTTGAGTCTGAGTTTTTTTTTCTACTTAAACCCTTGAATAAGATGGTTTCGAACTAAGCAATGGGCTTGTATCTTGGGGTAATTTACTTGATATAACAAAGAAATAACTGACTGTTGTGTAATTTTTTTGCTACCAAATGTGCATGAAACCCTGTTAAGCTGTGTATAATTAGTGTAAGAGCATACTCGAAAACCTAGAACGTTATCTTAAAAAAGATTGTGTAACAATGATTTTGCGTCGTATCTGATGACCGTGGCCTAAGAGGCAATTTTCCGGTGCAATTGCTCAAACTGGTGAAAGTCGCTTTTTCTCTCGGTTAAGAATTGAAGGGTAATTTGTTTTTGTGATCAGTGTTACCATAATCCTTATTGTACTAAAAGTGCTATAGAGCCTTTAATAAAATAAAATTGAGATGTAAGGTATGACTACTATTAAACTTTACCGTGTTGCAGATTTCACTGACATGTTCAAAGAAACCCCGGAACGAATCAAGTCTGAGCAGAATCTCACGAATTTAACTTACGTAAGTACTGAATATTTCCGGTACTGTTCTATATGATTTATATAAGACCAAAAGCACAATCATAGAAATATAAACGAAAATACTTTTTGTAAAATGTGTCTATACTATACCGGGTTATTGGTAACTAACGCAAAACCTCTTGTAGGCATGTTCTCTGCCTCATTCCTAGCAATTTTTGTTCCATGACTTTTTACAAAACTTTATATATTTACCAAAAACCAATTTTAATAAATAATAATAAATAAATAAATAAATATCCGGGACATTTTTTGCACACACGGTCATCTGACCCCAAACTAAGCAAAGCTTGTAATATGGCTGCCAGAGACTGATATACGTACATAGATATTTTTTAAATACATACTTATATAGATATTAACACCCAGACATAGAACAAACACAAATGTTCATCACATAAATGTTTGCCCTAGATGGGAATCGAACCCACGCCCCCAAACACAGTAGGTAGGTTCACTACCAACTGAGCCACCGTGGCAGTCGTTTATATAATAGTTTGTATAGTGTATGGAAAAAAATATACTTGTATTTTTTTGGTGCAAATGCCAGCTTCTAAGCTTCACACGCGCCCCCGCGTTCCTTCTCATGTAAAACCGCTTAATTTTATTGTCATTTAGAGCTCTTATTTAAACTTTTAAAACGGATTTGAATGAAATTTGGTGTGGAGGTGGCTTATACCCTGGATTAACACATAGGCTTTTTAAACCGTAAAAATATTCGGTTTCTGTGGTATAGCGGGTGAAACCGCGGGGCGTAGCTAGTATTTGATAAAGTGCGAACGAGATGGATCAAGGAAACCCACTATAAACCAGAATCATGCGTTTACATTTCTGCACATCTTCATAATCGCGTTCTTAAAAATCGTTTCCACCAAGCAAGCGCTTCAAAAAGCCTAGCTATCTGAAACGTTTGTTAACTTTGACAACAGAATAATTCTAATGCTGCCTTTGTCTGGCACTAAGCAAATGACAAAGACTGCAATGGACTTAATCTGTTGCCAAAGTTAACATACATTTCAGAGTCCCGAGGTATGACTGACAAAAAAATCCGTTCCAGGACGATCATCATTTCTACAACAGCACATTCATCGGCAACGTGACTTACTTCGAGGAGTACTGGGCTAACATCACCAAGCCCGAGGCTCAGGTGCACTCCATCCTCAGCAACTCGCACCGGAGGGCGACTGTAATTACATTTGTTCTTAAAATTATACACTCGACATTTCGTTAATGATATTTTTTTTGAGGTTCTAGCTGGGCCCAGCTGTTGGCCCATGAATTGACAGTTTTCCTGCAATGTTCTGGCTAAAAACGTGTAATGTTATCGCATATGATGCCATATCAAGATCGGTTCAGTTTAGTGGCAAAAAGGTAATAGAGAAACTAAGTTGCTATCGCGTTTGTTGACCGAGCACAGCGAAGGTCTCAGAGGCTACAGGAACAATTCGACAACTGTACACATACTTTTCTTTCCATTTAATAAAACTGTTTTTTTTGAGTTCATGTTTGTTTTTTGCCTCCGTTTTTAACCGACTTCAAAAATAACTGATTATAAATTGTACATTATACTTTGTATATTGTCCTGTAATGCTCTTTGCTTTGAAGTACTAATAATATTATTTTCTACTTTTTAGTTTGTTTCAAGTCGGTTTTTTTAAAAAAAAAAAAATATTTCAGTAAAATACTCTTTGTAAAGTTAAGGACAAACAATAGATCCCTTTTTCCTAAAAACAATGGATCCCTTGTTCTTACAAACAATAGATACCTTGTCTCTATTGTGCTGGACGCGATATGGCACCGGAAAGACATACAGATTGGTTATTATAGACTCAGTTTGAAAATTAACTTTCGCAAAGTAACGCCAGAATCAATCGAGTGGTTTAAAATGAGTGTTTTGTCCCCAGTCCGTGCAACTGCAGTTCGCGTTCCCGTTCTACGGGCACTACATTCGGAATATCACTGTAGCTACGGGAGGGTTTATTTACACAGGCGAGCATGTCCACAACTGGCTGGCAGCCACTCAGTATATCGCGCCGCTCATGGCCAACTTCGATACCACGCTCACTAACGAGAGCTACGTCAAACTCGTTGACGACGGTAAGTCACTCTGGGCCTTATAAACGTTGCTTAATTGGTTTTTGGCGGGAACGTGAAGAATTCATGTCGCGTCATTTTATTATTTTCCAAAACTTGTGTTATTTCGAGTGTTAATGTTTAAAAACGGTGAATTTCTACCCGTTAAGTGTTCGTGAACATGCACGAGTGTTGGTGAATGGTATAATGTTGTAAAACGTGAATTTTCGTGTTGTTTCCAAAACTCCATAGAAGGCTCTAGTAAAGGTTTCACCACTTTACTGGGGCATGACTTGGACTTGACCGTGACTTGCTATGCTCGACTTTGACCGTGACTATGACTTGTTTGAAATCTAAGAAAACTTGAGAATATATTATGTATACTTGACACTGGCAAATGCATAAGACGTGCGACGCCAAAATCCTCTTAGGAGGAAAGAAAAAAAAAAAAAAAAAAACGTTGCTTAAGTGAATATTATGGTATTATGGGTATGGTATATTGTTCAATTTGGCTAAGGGAAAGAAGTATTGAGTTCTTTGGAACTTACGTACGGATATACCACTGGCTTTACGGTGAAGGAAAACATCGTGAGAAAAACTGCATATTTCCGGAGAAGAAATTCGATGGCGTATGTGAATCCGCCAACCCGCACTGGGCCAGCGTGGTGGCTATGGCCTAATCACCCTTCGAGGGTAGGCTGATAAACCAGCAGTGGGATGTTTAAAGGCTGATATAGTAGTAGTAAGGGAAAGAAAAAAAATGCTTTTTCCTTCTCCTTCGCCAAAATAAAAAGATACTAACATGAAAATTGTTATAAAAATTGACAATGGTATTCTGAAGTCAATGACTAAACTTTTCTCTGTTATTTTTATATTGAAAATGTTGATATAGTGCGAACGAGACAGCGAGAACCAGGGTATACGCGTCCTTAATGAAGATGCTTAAAAAATATATGGAGCTTAGGCCATGACCTTGTACGGTATAAGATTTGTTGATTATTCTGTTACGGAACTTTTTTTTCCTATAATTTATGCAAATAATTAGTTACTTTGCGAGTCAAAATATTTTCTCATCGGATTATTACAACACTTTTCGAACAAAATGGCGCGTATTGGACGTGAATAATTAGGTGGACTTATTAAATTACTCCTTTCACACGACAGTGACGTTTATTAAGTTCAGAAACGTAATTAGACGCTATCAAACGAGATTGATCTAAAAAGTATTTAATACTTCGGAAATTTCAGTGATGTCATCATCCATCAAAAAATCATTTTAAAAATATTTTACTACACGCTTATTAAGCTATAAATGCAGATTTTATTGTTACAAGCTTCTAATTTGTATTTTGATGCGGTTTGCACCATCAGTTAGATCATTTTGCACGGAAGGCATACATATATAATTGCGAAACCGGGGCGGGACACTAGTTCGTGAATAAAAACAATTGCATCCACTCTGTTGAAATGAAATAGTTATATGTGTCGCTAAATCGTTGAAACGTATGACATGTGTTTATTTGCATAAAAAAGCAGTTCAAAGTTTATTATTAAGATAGTATTCGTTTTTGATAATTAAACAACGGTTATCCTGTTACCCGTGACCTCTATGATAAGACAAGTAGCTTTTTACTAATTACGTGCGTATGGATAATAATAAACAATCATAACCTGTTTTAAAACCTGACTTTTTTTTTATTATTATTTCTTGTGCTATTTTAATTTTATTTTTTATTATGAATTTATTATTATTATTTTGCTTTTCATTGTGAGATAAATGTAATTAATTATGTCGTTGTTGTCTCAATAAATAAATTTAATTTAATAACAGAAACAGCTTATGTGGTATTTATTTTTCAATGTTCATAAACACTTAATTTAAAACATAATTGGATGTATATTTGGTTATGGAAATTAACGTGTTACGTGAATCATTTGTTTTTCATAGGTACTTATGTAAACTCTCGTTTGGATCGTTGAAACTATGGTGTAACGACATACGGCGGTACTTCAGTGCGGGCGCCACCATCGGTAGATTTTGCAAAACTGTCCGTGGAAAATTTCATTTCCCTCATTTAGCCACCTGCAGAGATAAGTTAGCCTGTACTTAATAGTCCGCTCGCTGACAGCTGCTCTAGAAATCAATAAGTTCAATTTAAAAAAAAACGAGGATGTTAAGTCCAAAAATGAATCCAGAAACATAATTTGTATAAATTCTGTTTTAATATGCTTTGTTCGTTCTAAAGTAAATAGCGGGAGTGCTGCAATTAGCTACACACAACACTAATGAAACGAAGCAAGGAGACTTTACTATGGAGAGTTTCCATCGGACTACTTTGGAGAAAAGCTACTTTACTACTACTTAATGATACAAAAATACGATGGTTTCATTCAATTTTTTGCAATTTACTGCAGCTATCACCGATAGCTTACTAGTAGTATTAATAAAAGTTGGAATACGACGCCCTTTGTTATGCTCTGCTCTCTGTCGCACTTACGGGTCTTATGGAAAGGCATAGCTATGTACCAATTTCGTATCGATGTTCGTTACTTTTTTATCGTATTAAACAATTTAAAAAAAAAAGTAACATTTATTATTTATCCCGTAAAGTAATTAAAACCTTTTAATCGCATAAACTAACTGATTTCTTTTAGAACTAATTAGAACAATAGAAACCTATGAATTACACTTTTTTCGTAATAAGAAACAACTATTTGATACGTTATATCTTCCGGGAATCGATAGCCGGTTATCGACAAGCGGCGCACCGCACGCATTCCTCCCTAGTGCACCGATGAGTTATGCTTGTGGCCCCGAGGGCAGCGACCGTTTAATACGACTATAGTTCCACTGATACTTTATTCTCAGGCGAGAAATTTACCGCTTTCTGGGAGAACGTGAACCTTCAAGACGATGTCAACAAGACATTCACGTTCGCCGTGACCCTGCACAAGAACGGAGACATTGTGTTCGCGTACAAACACGTCCCGATAGACGTGCAAGCGATCAACGACACACAGCATCCCGTCAAAGTCGGCATCAGTGATGCTTATCTTAACGATAACATCATCTTCTGTGAGTATTCAATACTGTTGTCGATTCTGTTGTACCATTCACTTAAACTAAAATTCACTGCTTGACAATTGCTGTCGTCCTTTTCTCACATACTGAAATAAAAAGGGACGCAAATAATTTCAGTCTGTCAGATTCCTTTAGTTTAGAGAGTCGACGTCGACGAATCGGTGGTGTACAGGACCGTGGCGGTCATTGGGTTAACATCAGTGACCTAGTCGAAGTAAGTTATGAGCGGTACTTATAAAGGCTTTTATTACTGTGCTACGATACAAGCTAGTCGCTTGTCTGATGGTAAGCGTCACACTTGCCCAGAATCCAGAATTTCGAACTTTAACAGTTCAAAACTATGAGCGGCAAAGCACTGCGCTCGTAGCCCTTAGATATCTGTTTATGCTCAGTAATTTCACTGGAAACATTGCCCTTGAATCTGAAACACAGTAATGCTTGCACACTACAGCTATTGCATATTGAGTTATTCAACCGCCAGGTTGAATAACTCAATACACTTAACTCACTCAACGAGTACACTACACTCAGTACTACGTTTCTATGTATTTGCGCTTGTAACTACTTATTATGTGACATAGGCCTCTTTCCCTGAAAACTATGTACGTAACAAACGTTAAAAATTGTGTTAAAGTTGCCAAGTCAAATACAATACAATATAACTTTATTATACACCAAAAATAAAAACGTTAATATATTTATTTAAGTATACATTGCCACATAATGCGTAATGGTACCATTTTTCAGAATATACTAAATTGCACATTATACCCTGCTGTAACAGTATTGTTGCCTATATACTAAAAAAGTAAAACTACCTATTAATAAATACAGAAATACAGAAAACTTATACGACTTATAACTAAAATTTATAATTTTTTGTCCTCCAAAATTCATCTATATTATAGTAGCATTTTATAATGGTAATATCAAAAATTGTTTTATCAGACGTGCGCCGCAAGACGATCTACGAGTACCACCGAGTGTCGTTCCGTAACCACGAGATCGCGAACAGCACGATTCTGCGGCTGACGGCGCTCCCGACCTGCCTGCAATACGACACTTGCGAGTCCTGCCTCAACCACGACACGGGCTTCAATGTTAGTACAATAGCCGGCGATTTATTTTTACGTGACACTAAGCACGTTCGGTGCTTAGTTTTATGTCAAAATTGTTCTAACGACAAGTCCTTCGGTAAGAGAGCCCTACCACTACAAAGACCATTGTTAAGATCTTTGCATCTTTACGCCCAGTTTCTTCCTTTATTCATGTTATTTTGTAGAAGTAATTTTAGAACTAATGAGTGTCTGAAAATCCCCCTCGGTCCACTAAAATCCATAGATTGATCTTTTTACATCCTTATGTGCATTTTATTCCTTCATCCATAATTTTTTACAAAGTGGATTTAAAGAAAAGTTTGGTTGAAGGTCAAACTTAAGTACTTTTTAGTTATTGGGTCACGCGAACGAATTCGCGGGTAACAGCTAACTATATTTTGCAGTCGGGTCTTTTGTTTCTCTTTTAATGATAATACTTGATACATATTAAATTTATTTCAGTTTGATTTTAAATTCATCGTATTGTATTGCAGTGTACATGGTGTCCTCAAATCCAGAAGTGCTCCAGCGGCACAGACAGAAACAAGCAAGATTGGAAATTAAGAAGTAAGTCTCTAAAGTCCAAGCTCCCTGAAACTTAATTATGTTATAAAAAAAAATACTGAACTTGAACTTAGTTGTGTCTCATGTTATAGCAACAAAATTATATGCGTATCCTCTCATTTTCGTACGTCAGAAAGGGATGCTAAACAATTTTAGAGATGTCCTTAGTTCGGTAATTTGAGAACTGTCGCGGTTCGCCAGCAATGTCCTGCAGGTCTATTCTGAATTCTAAGTGAACGATACACACGGTGATATAAGTGAATGTACATTTTTCTTACTGCGAAGATAGACGTGGTATTTGACGTGAATATTCCCATTTTATTCAAATAAAATATGTCTTTCTTGCTTATTATCGCAGATAAATGTCAAACTCACAAGGAGCTACATCCGAAAGCGATCACTCGATATTATGAAATTTACGTACAATATATAGCAAGAAAAATAAAAGTTCACTTAGTGTATCACCTCATCGGTCACTTAGTTTGCGTAGCGCAGCCTTAACTCTAGGGTTATGAGGAAAGGTTATGCTAAGCCGAAGAGTACTATGAGCACTTTTGGCTTAGCGTACCCTTTCTTTATAACCCTGTATATATATATTTAAATTTCTTGCATTTTCCGGAGACAATGTGACCTCTAATTATATCTATTACACTAATATTATAAATGAGAAAGTTTTTGCGTGTGTTTGTCCCCAGTCAACTCCGTAATAACTGAATAGATTTGGATGAAATTTGGTATGGAGTAAACTTATGGAGCGATTCAAAAATGGACTAGGGTGGAGTGGTGGAGTAGTGGTTGGAGTGTTGGTGGAGTGTCTATGAGTATGACAATGTTTTTGTAATGTTGCAGACTGCGACAGGACAACAGTCCGCGAGGCGGCAGCGTGCGGTGCGCCGGCGCAGATGCCGCGCAATGACGCGCCGGGCAATAAGACGATTTACAACACGGACACGCCGATACCGACCAACTACAACACTTCCGTCGATACATGTAAACACACACTAACACAATGGAGACACATTCATTTTTTTTTTTTAGTTATTACAAAATCATTTGTAGTAATAGTCTCCCTGTTCACGATGCATCAGTTTTCTGAAGAAGTTAAAGCATTTTGAAAAATAATGGCCCATGATGGATATTTTTTAACAAATGTGATTGAGCTTTTTTTACCCTCAAATGACGTTAACAATGGCATAGTATTAAACAAATAAAATCTACACGGGAAGTATAACAATCTCATACAAAAAGTGTACCCTCGAAAAATCAGCTTAAAAACCGATGAAAATATGGCTAATATAGAAACACACTTTGAATATATTATATCCTCTATTTAAGGCTTAGTTCAAATTGAGATTGCAACGCGACGTAAAAAAAATATTTCCAAAAATAATGTTGTCAACGCCATCCCTTGAAAACCTAGCAAATTTTGCATATATAATTAATAATTTTACTGGCATTATTAATGCAATAATATTCGTAAAAAATCGCGTTTTTTTTTCCGTACCATTACGAATACGTAAGCTTGGGCTTATATTTAATTTCAAGCGGAAAATTGCGACGATCATGTCGCAGCTAGCGACATCTTACGTCCCTATCAGTTACTAAAATTTATTATCACTCTTTATACAATTAATTATCACTCTTTGTATATATCTATGGTTATGTATTATGTCCGGCAGTACCGGATGCTGCGGGCACGTCGTCCCCTCACAAGACGGAGGTGAGCGCGGTCGGGGCGCCGCACGCCGCCGAGCCGCAGCAGTCCACCGTCGGCGGCGTGGTCGTGGCCTTCCTGGCACTAACTCTCGTCTGCGGCGCCGCGTGCTGGGTGCTCTACGCCTTCAAGAACCCGCACACGCGCAGCGGACAGCTGCTCATCAAGGTCAGACAGTCTATCGCCTCGGTGGACCTTCCACTGGACAGCTATACTTTAATGCTAATCTAATCAATACATTGGTTTTTGGTTGGTTTTTCTGTGTTCTAGAACTGTTTTTATCCTAGATATCTTGCTATGTGTTGATTGTAATTTGTGTTGTGTGTAATAAAATAAATAAATACATTATCAGCCGGAAAATGTCCACAGCAGAACATGGCCTACCCCTTAGAGCGCCACACTGAACGACAGTCTGCCATTTACTTCAACCCCTTTTTAATGTTTTTAACCACCTAGTGAGAGGCCTACGTCTGCGTCTTCCGGGTCGTGATCGCCACGTCGTTCTGTCAACGAAAACCTTTGAAATCGACTACGGCGTAAAATGTACTCGAGAGATGTCTGCTTCAGCCCTTAAACATCCCACTGCTGAGATATCAGCCTGGGTTGGGTGGCCTAAGGTTGATTGGGCCATATCCACCTCGCTGGCGGATTCACATACGCCATCGAATTTCTTCTCCGGAAATATGCACTTACGATGTTTTCCTTCACCGAAAAGCCAGTGGTATATCCGTACGTAAGTTTCAAAGAACTCATTGGTACGGACCCGCCCGGGTTCGAACCCAAAACGTAGAATTTCACATTTTTATAATTTCACACCCTCACAATGTCAATGTCAAAAAAGTCAGGTCGAATGTCGAAAGAACGAGATTGATTGTCAAAAGTACGAGGTCAAATGTCAAGTGTTAAATTGACTATTATGGAATAAGTCGGAAAGAAAGTAATTGCCTCTATATGTTTCGTCGTATCTTGTTACAGTATCGGCCTTCGCAATGGAGTTGGCGACGCGGCGAGGCGCGCTACACCGCAGCCACGATCCACATGTAAAGTGACGCGACGAGCTACACGCCACGCGACGCCACGTGCATGAAGTTACATGCGTCGCGATGTTACACGTGAAACATGTGTTAACATGCACTGCACAGATTGCCGCGTACAATTATATTTTTATTAACACATTCTTTATACTTCCATAACGCAGAATAAATTATTAACTTTAATTAAATTAAACTTAGGAACGTGATTTAAAATTTGCTCACTAATTGTTAATGTTTTCATTTTGGCTTATATGGCAGCTAAGGAGTTGATTTTAGAAAAGTCCCGAAACATACATTATTTATTTTTTATGTTTAGTACACCAACAGAGTCTAATTTTTAATAAAAGTAAAGTTGTTATGTCTATACAAACTTCGCGGGTCCATTTCACCGCTTTTGAGGTGGAATTTTGCAAATTCCGTTGTTATTATTCACCTAGAACATCTCATCATTCTTATCTTTTTTTATATATATGTCGTCAGGGGAGACTGACTGTGATCCTGATCCGACATGTTATCTTTCTTTCGGGACGTCTATTACTGTAAAACCATAAACCACTGTTTATTGTTCTTTACAAAAGTTTATCTTTATTAATTCGTATCTTTTCACTCAATAATCCAAATGTTCTTTATTTCCTGAGTAACTAAAAACAACTTGAACTAATTAAAATTTAATGGCCACTCTCAAAACGTAAGACAGTTTCTCGGCACGCACGCATCTACCATGCGCTTTCTCTCAACACATAATGCTGCGCCGTAGCCGAGACTGCCAAGCGTCACGAAGTACCGTAGTTTGACGGTCTTGTGGCTCAGTGGGTGGATTTCCACCTTCTGATCTATAGGTTGTGGATTCGATTCCCACCTAGGACAAACATTTGTGTGCTGAACATGGATGTTTGTTCTTTGTCTGGGTGTTTCTATGTATTCTATGTACGTATTTACAAAAAAAAAATGTATTCTATCAGTTATCTGGTTCCCATAGTACAAGCTCGCTTAGTTTGGGGCTAGATAGCGCTGTGTGAAGAACCTCCACGAACATTTATCGCTTGCGTTCTGAAGACCTATTGATGACGACCATGCCGTCATATAGATAACATAGCTTAGATGTTTATAATTATACTCTTTTTATGTAGTTTAGTAATATGAGTAGCTTACTAATACACTAACCCCCGAATACTGAAACGTTTGTTAACTTTGACGACAGATTAAGTCTATTGCTGTCTTTGTCATTTGCTTAGTGCCAACCAAGGGCAATATTAGAATTAATCTGTTGTCAAAGTTAAAGAACGTTTCAGAAACTTCCATTCGTAAAGTGCAATTTTATATTCTATTTGTTTAATCATAAAGGAGGCTTTGGCTGAGCAAGTTAAAATTCATTTTCATTATACAACCATCAGACTGATAAATATACAGTGTATGATACATGGATTATACAAATAATGCTATATAAACATTTTTCTAGCCCTTATCTCAATTCCATCCTATTGAATGTTATTTTATTGTGGGATAGATGCTTCCCATTAAATTAATTATAATGAATTGTAACCTAGTTTTAAGATAATCGTGCGACGGCAATTTGTGCTTAGGATTAATAAATATCACACAAAATGTAAAAAAAGTTGTGTCAAAGTGCCTTTTGAGTTCCGTAAGTATTTTATTGGCTAATCCGTCCTATATAATAAAACAAGTCAATTAATATTCAAGGAAATTGATTAATATTGAATCATTTTTGTTTATTAAATAAGATCGTGTTACTTAATCTATACGTAATGTTGATCTATTCGTAAAAATATTGTATTAAAATAATAATCAGAACTGATCATGGTGCCTGCCTGCAAAGCTATAATTTTTAGAAAATATATTTGTCGATTGTGTTCTAATCCATTCTTGAATCTCGTAGAGTAGTGTCGATTCTGTTGTGCCATTTTCTAAACTAATCTAAAAGAGACGCAGATAATTTTAGTCTGGCCAGATCAGTTTAGTGAGAGCTACAACAGAATTCGACCAATACCTGGACTTTGAATAAAGATCGTTCTAATAATATACAGGGCTATTTTTAAGTGTCCAAAATCCTCTCGCAGGCAGCTTCCCCGCATAGTTAGCAACTTTTGTTCCATTATTTCGCAAAACCCCCAAAAAAATACATTACCAAAAAATTAAAATTTAAAGTTTGTATGTTTTTTTTAATCTCAGTTTTTTTTGGTGCAAATGTCAGCTGCTGCGTTCCTTTGATTTAGCTGGCCCCCGCGTTCCTTCTCATTTGAATCCGCTAATTTAAATTTTTATTATTGTTTTAGGAGGAAAAAAATTACGAACTATCAAAAGTTGCAAAAAAAATGTCCCAAGACTCTTGAAAAACGAGAGGTTTTAGGTGAATAAAAATAACCGATACAATACTCTGTGGAAAATATCATACTCTTATAACAATCTCAATGTGATCTACAGCGTTCAGGGCAAACGCTACAATGTACTGTAAATTAAAATACCGTCCTTATATAGCTAAAATAAAGGTGTACGACTAACCCTTTTGTTGAGGTACCCTTTAATACGTGCAATGTTGTCGAATCTCAATGTCCATGTGCATCTCATACTCGACTATTGTCCAATACTTTAAGTCATTTTAAATTGAAATAATGCGACAATATTCCGATATACACCTAGTTGTCGGCCGTAAATTTTCGTGAACTGATTGTCCGTCTATGCGCGCTTCACGTGTTCATTTCGGACATCTAATCAAAAATAGTGCTAAATCTAAAAAGGTGCTTGCTTAGTGCATCGGTATTGGTTACACGTTGGCATTAATTTTACCATGAAATGGTTAGTATTAGAAGTAATTCGTGTAAAAATCGATTTTATCAAATTAAACATATCTTACGGAACTCACAAATGAATTTGTGTACAAAGTGCACCTGACTATATATATTTTTTAGCGTTCGAGACACTGGAGACTTGGCGGAGGTTACTGTTATAACAGTATAACTCAATCATTATAATATAGAGCTATTAAAATCGCACCCTCGTTGAAGTGAGATGTTTGAGAAAGTGGCGGGGTTGGGTCGGTGGAGTAAAATTTTGGCAGCCCCCAGGGCTTCATTGTAATGTGCGATTTACCTACACGTATTTAAAATAGTTAAGTGGTTAACTAAAATTTAACTTAATAAAAACGCTAGTGCGAAAAGTAGTTACATTTTAGTTATTTAACTTAATACATACTTAACTGCTTAATGCGTGTAAATCAGTTTTAATTATTGTGATGTACTACAGCGTATAGTGTTCTGTTCCATCTTCGCTCTGCCGACGCATCGTTGACAGTGTGACGCCGGCTTATCTTAATATTTTCTCAATTTAGTTTAGTTATAAATATTAGTGATATTATGTGTAAAAATATATATTTTATTTTAGTTATTTTATCATTCAGGGATATTTTTAAGAAGTTTCTATTGACTCAACGAATTTTGTGAACCGATTTACCAAAGACCTTCAAAAATCAATTTATAATTTTGAAGAATCAAAGTCGTCAGAAAATATCTCTGCATTTACTCTTTTCTACTGCTATGGAATTTTGGAATTTACTCAAGCACTGGTGTTAATATTTGGATTAATAATGTTAAGGGACCATTGTGAAGTCTTAAATAAATAGTGCCGTTATAATACATTGATTTTTATTTACTTTTTAGTAGGAATATTGTAGGTTTAAGGTTAATTAGTATTGAACCAGTAGGTCTAACAAAACTTCTGTTGCACAAACTTTTTTAAGGTATTCGATAGAAAAAGTACGAAAAATATTTTCCATTTAAGCCCGATAGGAGTCGCTGTTCCGTTTTTCATACATCTTGCTATCGAATGAATACTTTTTTTTTCGAAATTGCTCGTTCTTCGCTCTTTGTAGTTACTTTCTTTCTTGCCACTTTATAGTATTTTAGTCTACCTGGTAAACTACAGTATTCTATGTTGTGTATATTTAGGGCATACATTGAGAACAAAGTAGTCGAAGTTTATATTTTTACGCACGTAAATAAAAAATAATAATAAAAATTTGGAGGCTTTTATGGAAATACAAATGTAGAATATGAAAACCAAAACCAACGGAATAACCGACTCAATTTAACGTGAGTATTCCCGTTTTATTAAAACAAAATATATAATATGGAATTTTGTTAATATTTACTTCTGTAAATATTCATATTTTCCCCCTAGCATAGAACATGTATGAACCCTAGTTTTAAATGTCTTTAGCATACCGAAGCGATTCTGAAAAATATCTATCGTCAAAACTAGGAGAACTAAATAAAAAAATATTTGCCGTCATTTCTAGTAGTTACTAAGTAGGTAGCAAGAGAAAAAACTACAAAACATAAGGACATTGAAAACGAACAATGTCGTTATGTAGCCCTTTGATTTTTCGCTACGTAATCAGTAGCATGTAACCTATTGAATAGATTTAAAAAACGAAAGTTCACAGAGCCAATTGTTTCCAACGACGCAAGTATTTTTTCGTTATCACAAATGTTTTAAACTCAAATGGAGCAGGGTGTGATTCTCTCGATTCTCATTTTCTTGCATTGCAAGCAAGAATGTGTGAATGCGAAACTAATCTGCGACGGTGTTTACAGACCGCTAGAGGTGGGCACATGGAAAACCTCTTTGAAGCATTTGGATTCCGGCGTAGTGGAGAACAAACCTGTCACCATGAGCGAAGGTCAAGTGTACGTGTACGAGAACGATTTCCCGGGGTACACGATAAAGTACATCCACGTAGACAACTTGGCTATCCGGACGTGCGGCGCTAGTGCGGAAATAAAGTCGGGAGGCGTGGGCCAGTCCACTGTGCTGATAGTCATCCACGCTAAGGCCAACAATGAAATCAGGGCGGTAGTCGATATCTGGGGTGTGAGGGATTACCAGAAACCCACCCATAAACCGCGACCCATAAACATCGAGAAAAACGTGAAATCCGTATACGTGCTCAAAGGATTTAGAACGGTGAACCACAACATTAATTATTAGAATATGGTGAACTTGTTTTTCTAATCACCGAGTTTATTTTGTAACTGCCTCTCTACTTCTTTAAACCAAAAATGTACTCCAAGTCTAGCAACTCATCATCATCAGCCAGAAGGCGTCCACTACTAAACAGAGAACTCCTTATCACGGGGGGCGCCATAATCGCCACGCATGGCAGGCGGCTTTAGAATCGCAGTTTTAGAACATACTCAGGTCCGTCTAACAACAATAAGTAAATGTAATAAGAAACTATTATTTAATTACTGTTAACATAACTTTATTAATAATACATAAATGTTGTTATAAACATTATTTGTTTCTTATTCTAACAGATGACTCTCAGCTTACGTCTAGTAATAGTTAGTTCGATGTTAGAAAATTAAAGTGACATTATTTGTTGACTAGATTTTATGAATTTCTCGATTTTCTCGAAGAAATTTTCGTTCAGAGCGCGAAATTCGAATTTTCTTGTGTTTTTCATCTTAGGTTTATTAAAACAAATTTTGCGCTAATAAATAGGTTGTATTAAGAAATTACGACTAAAATGATCACTTTTTGGTTTAGTGACAAATTTACATAATTATACTAGATATCCCTTTGATTATTTTTATTGGTGTAATTTCTTGACACAGCCTATTTATTAGCATATTATTCGTCTTCATGAACCCACGATGAGTAATTTGAGCTGTAATTGACAAAAAACGCTAGAAAATTTGATTTTGGCGCGCTGAGAGTAACGTTGCACCTAGATCATCATTCGTATTCTGTGTGTAATACGAACATCGGCTGTGAAGAGAGCTGCGTGCGTGGCTCAGCCCAATCGGCTTCTCCGACGCCTACTACTTTTAAACCATTGCGCAGCATCTCGCTCTAATTTCTCAGCCACCATAAGTTTGAATCCTACTAAGTCGAGCCGTGTCTAGATTTGCACAAAGCAAACAATGGTTACATCTCAATTGTAACGAGTTTAAAAATGTTTAAATTTTCAGCCGCCTTTGTCGCGCGGGCGAGAGTGCCGGGCGGTGCCTAGTTAAAAATCAAGTGAAAGTATGCCATCGATAATCATAAGTTAGTTTTCATTTTATGCGGTACCCGCATGTATTAATCAATCATTCATATATAAAGCTGGAACACTTAATTTTGCTACTTTTTGCAATTTTGATAGATATGATCTTGCGTAACATTGCAGGGGGAAGGGGGTTCATCCAAGTCTTATTTTTTCTTACGTAGGGGGGATCAGAAATTGTTTAAAATTGTCTTACGTAATAAATGAACAATCCCATACTAATTTAAATTATAGGCTCCGTTTGAAAATGTCAATCAAATACCTTTTTTGAAGTAGTCTCGATTACACTCATGTGTTCTGTTCACTTTTCCTATAGTATGATCACAGAATTCTCCCTATTATTAGGTATAGTTCATATTTAAATGACATTTTCACTTTTACACTTGTACTAAACCAAAACAATAGTGAAACATTGATCAGATAATATGTTATCGTGGTAAGACAGCTTAGATGCCTAGAATGTTAGTTCCTATTCCGTCAACATTATCATAATCTAAATTCAAGTATTTACAGGTCCTAAAGAAACGTCATTTTTTTTTAATGCTTTCTATTAAACTTTTTTATTATCTCTATGAATATGATCATAATTCGTTCCATTTATGGCGGAGGTAACAAATATCGATACCTATTTATAAGCAACGAGTACAGTTGAAGCAAAATAAAACAACAACATTTTGTTTACAATAACAGCTGCACTACTCTGGATAATGTAGTGCATTAACCGTATTAACTTAATCTAATTGGAGTAAAAATATAAATATAAACAATCTATAGTAATTAATATTTATGAGCACCAGAAACAATTTTATTCGCATATTGACGGTATTATGCTCGCACCACACTTAGCAAGCCACGACATGCTCAAATCGAGTATGACAACATTTAGAATTTGTAGAGATTCGGTTTTGACTGCCCCGGTGGCTCAGTTGGTAGTGAACCTACCTTCTGTGTTTGGGGGCGTGGGTTTGATTCCCATCTAGGACAAACATTTGTATTTGTTCTATATCTGGATGTTAATATCTATATAAATATGTATTTATATTGTATGTACGTATATCAGTCTCTGGCAGCCATATTACAAGCTTTGCTTAGTTTGGGGTCAGATGACCACCGTGTGCAAAAATGTCCCAGATATATTTATTATTTATTACTTAATTAACGCTATGGCCGATAATGATCAGATAAATATGATATACAAATAATATGATCAGGATATTTAGCAAACATTGGCAGGGTTTGGTATTCTTATTTTCGATACTGATGAAACACTAGCAGCGAGTGTAGGGCAGATATTGGTTTGCGCTTATCGAGGCTTGCTAAGCGTGTGGCGCCAGCATTAGATTTCATGGGGCAATAATAAAATTGATAACAATTAATATTAAGCATCAAAAAAGTATTGCAGCAACCTCTTAATAATATAAAGACTCCCGTAAAATAAAATCTTTGAAAATCTACATTAAACTAAATTAATACTTACAAAATAGTGATGAATTTGTTATCTTCTAAAAAATTAATTAATATAAGCGAAATCGTTAAACTTCATATAATTTGCAAAATAATATTTCACATCAACTAAATGATGTTTCAGTACTCACAATATCACAAAAATATTTAATATTCCGCGAACTGCGCTGTCAAAATATTTGCCCTCACATTGACTGTATTGTAATCAAAGACGAGGTACTTTTGACATCAACAAATATGTTTTCATACAAATTTTAAGATAGGATTATATTGACACAGCCCACCGACCGAAATTATCCTGATTTATGATATTGGGCAAGTATTTGGACGTCTACCTCTACTGCGCTGTCATAAATCTTACCTAAAGTCCCTACGTTCTAAATGATGCGTAGTTTTTGGTATGAACGGCGCCCGGCTGGTCCGACCGGCGCTGCGGTTGGCCATCGACACAGATCACACTCTAGATTCTGCATTCAGGACGCTCGAAGCGCACCACGCATCAGTCTAAATACCCTTATACGATATTACTCCTATTGGTTGGTTGTTAGGCGCGAGTAGGCGTAACCTTGAGATAGCCAATGAGAACTAAGCGTTCTCATTGCGTCGCACTCCCCGCGACCCGCGCCTTCCTCAAACTCTGGTGACTTTTCTCTCGTAATCCGGTATCTAGTGTGATCTGTGGCCATCGTCTAGTCTGTCAGGAGCTAGTCGATGTTGTGGAACTTCAAAATGGCGCGTCCTTTGATCTCAGAGTTGCACAGCTTCCTCACGACCTCTTGTGCCTCTTCCGCTGGGTACACCGTGTGGGGAGGCGGCTCGATCTACAAAACATTCAACTTATGTAAACTTATGCAAACAACACAAATGAATAATGTTCTGACTTTTTCTTTAATTGCGTATCTATGTTATAAATTATGTGTATATAATTATTATTATTTTTAAAACCACGCTTTTAACGGTGGATGCTGTAAACACCTGTTTTACATATCAGAACGGTATCTGATTTAAAAAGTGTTACCCTATAAATGATAATATATATGTATACTGTTGGTGTTTCTTTAAATAAATAAATAAACTAGCGGCAGTCTATTTAGCATTTGACCCGGAAGTAATTAATAACAGGTATTTTTTTTTTCTTAACTGTAGAACTATATTAGTTCTCATATTAATATAAATAATTAAAATAAATGCGTATCCGGAACACACTCAAATATTACATTTTGTAGTATCCTCTCTATTTGTGCTATGTAAGAGTATTTCGTAAGCACGAGTCGTCGTAAGAGATGAGTCGTCGGCAACGATAATGTATTATGACTCAAGCATAAATGTTTTTCTATGTTCCGTGCCTCCAGAATGTTTAATTTAATTTAATATTGATTCTACGTCAAAAAATTAAACCAACTACAATGAGGCGATTTCAAAAAAAAAAAAAGTTCTAAAATACTTACTAGATGGCGTAATAGTCCTATCGTTTTACCTGTCATTGTCATTTCTGTCGAAATATTGTATGTTTATTTTTTAAATCGTAAATTTTGGCTCCACACGTTGTGTATTTAGCCAGTGTCAACTATTGTAATATTTCAAATGAAGTCATATACATAGTTATAACATATACATTACTTGAAATTGTCTAAATACACATGTGGAGCCAAAAAACACGAGAAAAAAAGGCACACGTACATTTTTTTGTCTTTCATGTCTTGACAGTGACAGAAAAACCTCAAGGTACATCTAACGCTATCTATTGGGTACTTTTATTACCAGGTTTTTTTTTTTGGAAAGCGCCTCATTTTATATTTATGTTATGAATTATATCCGGGTGGGGTTTATTCACAAAAATATTTAAAAAAATGAGCGACAGAATTAGGTAAAATATTAAAAAACGAGTTTGTTTTTCATCTGCCCTGCGAGTGCTGCATCCTGTATCGCTTGCTTCGGTGGACACTTGGACAGCACCCTCAATTTCATAACCATGCAAGCTCAACAAAACTCAAATAGGGAGAGTTCTGGCGGGCACGTGAAATAGTCATTGTCGCGTATTATTTCTCCACAGCTTGTGTTATATCGAGTTTTATTGTGTAAAAATGGTGGATATTTATCCATTAAGTGTCCGTGAACGAGCACGATTGTTGGTGAATAGTATAATGTTGTGAAACGTGACTCTTCATGTTGTTCCCAAAACTCCACAAAAACCTCTAGTAAAGTATGCACCACTTTACTGGGCATGACGTGAACTTGACCGTGACTTACTTTGCTTAACTTAGACTACGTGGCACGGACTCCGGGGTCCGTGCCATTTATCAAGTTTTACAAATATTTTATCAACTAAAACGGAATATAAAAACTAAAGACTTTACAAAAGGAATACACCAACGAATATGCTAATAAAGAGCTAAGTGCTATTATAGATTTGCGTATATACTCCGAGCAGTCCAACTCTCGCAAGCAGCACCCGTTCACGAGTTGACGCATGTACCAGCCATCGCTCTCCTCAACCATATTGGAGGGAAGAGGACGACCCCCACACGACGCCGCCGCAAGAAGAAGCTTTTTAGTGAGCGTGACTGAACTATGTATTTGAATATGTAATGCACACTTGTATATCGATTTTCACGAAATTGACGTCATTATACGTGAATAGCAATATTGCGGACAAACAAATCTATCGACCTTGCAATTGTAGTCGTTATCGTGTTTTCACATTATCAGCCAATAACAGGACCCCGGTAGGTTGGTTACCTTGCACTAACTAGTGAGTAGATAAATTGAAGAGATGTATTATTTGCAGATCGCATATAGTTCTTACTGACTATTACTTTTATTTAAATACCGAAACTTAGTAAATGAAGCAGGATAGTCGCTACTCACAGATCAACAACGTTCCTCAACGTCACTAACATTCATTTTTGTATATAAGATACATAATATACGGTACGTGCAATTTACTATGACCGGCTAACGTGCAAATCACACTTATCACACTAATATTATAAAAGCGAAAGTTTGTGTGTAAGTATGTAAGTATGTAAGTAAGTGTGTTTGTTCCCGTTCAACTCTGTAACGGCTGAACGGATTTGAATGAAGTTTGTTATGGAGGTAGTATGTTATACCCTGGATTAACTGGATTAACCCTGGATGGCTACTTTTGATCCCGGAAAAATTATCGATTTCTGTAAAATAGCGGGTGAAACCGCGAGGCGCAGCTAGTAAGAAATAAATTCAATGAACGACTTTAACTTAATTTAAATAAATGCTCCATTTAATATAATGGAATTTCGGTTAGACGACATACATGTTGTAAATATCATTGTAAACCAATTTTAATATGGGACCAAACCTGACATCGCGATAAAAATCAGCTCGCCCAGGGTTAATGACATTTTTATAGACAACGAGTACAATAATATTCTTGAATGAGTCCGTCGTATAACAGAACATCCAGTAGGTATTTTAACGAAGCTATTGTTTAGGCATATCATTTATTGTTCTTACTTTTCTAGCAGGCCACGTACTATGTACCTAATGAACGATAACAGCTTTTAAATTACATTGGCAGTGGTATACAGCAAGAAAAATGGGTCACAAATCGAGAGAATACTGGTGCCAGCGCCCTAATAAAATACTGTTATGTCGACAGTCGGAACGCGTGTTACGGCCGCAAATACTCCACCCACGTCTTTTTTTACGTTAAGGCGAGGTCCAATCGCAAAACAACAGCATTTTTCAGCGCTTTGTTCAAAGCACAGATCACACTCTAGATTCTGCATTCAGGACGCTCGAAGCGCACCACGCATCAGTCTAAATACACTTATACGAAATTACTCCTATTGGTTGATTGTTAGGAGCGAGTAGGCGTAACCTTGAGATAGCCAATGAGAACGCTTGGTCGCACTCCCCGCGACCCGCGCCGCGCCTCAAACTTTGGTGACTTTTTGTAGGAACAAAGAATCTCGTAATGTACCTAGTGTGATCTGTGGTTCGAAGTGATGAGATTACTTAATCAGGTGCAAAAAATACTGCAAATAGAAAATAAAACTGAAATTACGTTTGACCGAATACAATTTTGAAAATCTGTCTTTGTTACAAAATAAAAAATCGCAGAATGAAATCAAATACTCTGAATTTTCAGCGGTAACTACAGATTTTCTATTACAAATTAAATATCCAGGCTAGTGGTTTGTACGGCGAACCAGGTAGTTATTTTATTTGATTTTTATATTTCCGATAATAATCGGCAAAAAAGCAATGAAAAACTACAATTTACCGGTTTCTGATCAAGTATGATATGCGATTTTCAACTTTAAACCTTAGAACTTTGAGCGGGACATTACTTATTTCCTCAGTCCTCGCCTTAACTTTGTTTTAAATCATACATTTTGGCTCCACACCTAATGTATTTAACCAGTTTCTAGCCTTGTAATTTTTCAAGTACAGATGAATCGATGGAAAATTATCGACCATTATTACACATTAGACATTAGAGTCTCTAAAGAATACAAGTTTTGAAAAATAATACAAAGCGGTGACTTGGTTTTTTCACGTTGGTGCCGAAAATCCTACGTTTAAGTACATTCATAGTATTCGCGGTTATCAATATAAGCACTTAATTATCGCAACTAACCAAAGCAAAGTACAAAGTCTGTCACTTTATTAGATACTAGCGACCCGCCCCGGCTTCGTACAGGTAACAAACTTCACAGGATCACCCGCTGGTCTAGGCTAATCTGAAGATTGCCTGAAAACTTCATCAAAATCGGTCTGGCCGTTTTGAAGTCCATATGGAACATACATACATACATCCATCGCCTTTTATAAATAACGATTGTTAATAGACTCTTTGGCATGTACAATTGATGTATTTGGTCAGAACAAGTACTGCTAATTTACATCAGTAATACATGTTTGCGAACTCTGCTATCGGTTATGACAAAGTATAAATAACTACTGACCTGTCCGCTAGCCACTAGTGTGACCAACTCCTTGAGCTGCTCTATCGAGCCGTCAGGTACGACGGCTATCTTCACGTTCATGTCCTCAGCTTTCTTCGCGAACTTTGGCACGAGTTTCTCGCCCACATCCTCTGTTACCATGACCACTCCATGCTAACGAGATAAACAAGAAAAAAGTCATATCATCGTATCTATATGTTACTAGTACATGAGTTTGCCGTGTAGGCTTTACTTCTAACTCACGGTCGCAAGGCACTGCATGGAGCGATGCAACGATCGCGAAGTGGTTCCAAAGTTGAGAACCAGGTCCACTGGGCCACCGCACGCGTCCGTTGTACGCTCGATCAGCTGCTTCTCGTAGAGATCTTCGGACCACTGGAGTACATTGATACTGAAACATAAAAAAAACAGTGTAAGTGCTTTGTACAATTATCAAAACTTTTTATAAGTTTTTGTGATTATTTATAAGACTTACGCGTATTCTTCGCAGCTCTTCGCCAACATGAAACCGTCATCCTTGAAGGTCGCAACGCTTATACTGATTCTGTCTTTGAATTCGTTCTTGAAGCTTCTCGCTGCCAGCCTTAACGCCCACAGAGCTAGACCACCAGTACCAACGATCAGTACCGTCGCGTGGTCTTTCTTGTTAGGACCTTCGAGAATGGTGTGTAGGATGTCGACGGCTGAATAAACCGTGTTCATCGCTAGTAGAGCTCCGGTAGGAAGCATAGCCGCCACGCTGAGAGGCAGATTGTCCGGGACAGGTACGAGGCAATTGAAGTCGGGTACCACGATGTAGTCGGCGTATCCGTGCGGTACTCCCGCGTAAGGGTAGAGAACGATTCTGGAGCCTTCGTGGATGCCGTCAATTCTGTCGGCCTGTTTGCCGATCGCGTCGACGACGCCGGCGATCTCGTATCCGGGGAAGAGAGCGCCGTCGCGCAGACCTATGTGCGCAGGTGTGGGTGTATGCATGCCAAAGCTTTCCATTTCGCCGGAGAGGCTGCTGATGGATGAGATGGAGGAGGTGCTGCATACGGAGGCGGAGCGCATGCGCGAACTAGCGCGGTAGCATGCGCCCGCGTACACCACGCGAATCCGTGCGCCATAGAGCGGCACCTCTGGCATCGGCACGTCGAAGCAAAATACGCAATCCTTTAGCGTCGGCCCGGGGGACTCTATCGACACTTGTCTGCATAGCTTGCTCATCTTGATTGATTATCTGGGAACAAATAACAATATCGGTAACGAGCGGTGGTGACAAACTGCGGAAAGAACTTATTAAATTTTAGACGAAACATTAAGGGCCGGCTTCCCTGATTCTCGCTGTCTCGTTCGTACTTTTATAACATGAAAATTGCTATTTAACATTGGCTATCGTATACTTAAGATATTAAATGTTTTTTTTTCAACTTCCTCTCTTATATTTTATAAAATGATGATAAAGTATGAATGAGATAGCGAGAATCATGGACACCGGCCATTTAGGGAATAGGACGTTGTGAAGATTTATTTTATTTTATTTATTTGGGACAATAAACAGTGACATAGTGTATATTAACTAAAACTAAAGAACTAAAAATTAATTATTAACTACGCCACCCACAGCACTATCCACCAATTACTAAAAATAATCTTTGCTGGGGTAGTAGCCTGAAAACAAAATCAAAATCAGAACCGGGACTAAATAATACACTGTAGCAATAAATTAAAAAAAGAAAAAACATTATGTAATACAGTGTTATTTTTTTGAAAAAAAAACATAAACCGACTTCAAGACCTATATGTACAAACTTAAACTAAAAAGTAGAAAGTAATATTTTAATTGCTTATAAGCAAAGAGCATTAAAGGACAATCAACACTTATTGATACTTATATACCTATTTACAATTTATAATCAGTTATTTTTGAAGTAGGTGCCAGCCAGGAAAGGCAGTAGTAACTAACTAACGGATAACTAATTTATCCGTTTTCCGGATTAAACTGTCCTACTTCTGTCTTTTCATAAATGAAGGAGTTCTGAGGTAACAAAAACAAAAAAAAAACATTCGACTTGCGTACCTCCTCCTTTTTTTGGGAAGGCGGTTAAAAAACACAATCGATAGGTAATGAATAAACAAAGCTATGGGCTACAGATCGATTGCAAGAAATGGGACACGAGACCTCTTTGCTAAGAAAAAGAATACTTGTACAAGTATTTATAAAATACTATTTCCCAGGATAGTGTAAAACAAGACGTCTCTTGATAGCATTTATCTTTAAAACCATAACACTAATATTATAAATGCGAAAGTTTGTGTGTAAGTGTAAGTAGGTAAGTATGTAAGTGTGTTTGTTCCCGTTCAATTCTGTAACGTCTGAACGGATTTGGATGAAATTTGGCATGGAGGTAGGATATTCCCTGGATTAACACATCCCGAAAAAAGTAACCGTTTCTGTAGAATAGCGAGTGTAACCGCGGAGAACAGCTAGTTCTTACTAAAAAGGAAACAAACAACGATAAAATCATTTACCATTATGCGATAATTATGTTATTATCACTAACTACATAACAGGAGCTAATTACAGTTGAAACAGACTATTGATAAGAGAAAGTAGACCTTGAATGATATTGAAGTGTTTACCTAACAAAAATAGTTATGTAGGTAAATTGAACTAAACCCTAAGTAAATTGGTAGATAGGTTATTTATTCATAATTTCATTTGATTATATAATATAATCAAAGGTAATTTCATTGTTTCAGAAGACACTTCAAGCGGATCTTTGTTAAAAAGTGAAAATGAAAAACGTTTGACTTTTCAATTCCATGCACCTCATTAGCTTTGTTCTATGTCGAGATATATGTTCTTTAGTTTTATCATATAGTATAGCTGGGGGAAAACAAGATTACATCGATAAAAAAATCACTAAAAAGACCTCGATTTACACACATTTTTTTGCTAGATGTGTGAACACCTAGTGTATATTCAAGTGACTATTACTCTAATAGTGAGTTCAGGTACCCGCGGGGTCAAGGGGTGCTGAGCATCCGGGCGTAGAGTCCTAGGGGACGCCAGCCGACCGCCATCAAATTCGATAGGTACCTAATACACTGAGACCACGCGAGCGTAGGCGCGGGCACAGCTAGTTCATTATACATCATAGGTATTATTTTACTAAAGATGTCACATGCCGCTTTCGGCACGTGTCATACCGTTCGCGATGTCCTGTTCAAAGAGCGCGGTGCGCCTTGACATAGCAGCCCGCACTTGAAGCGACATGGCTTCTAACCCCCGAATACTGAAACATTTGTTAACTTTGACGATAGATTAAGTGTATTGCTGTCTTTGTCATATGCTTAGCAGATAAAGGCAGTATTAGAATTAATCTGCTGTCAAATTTAACAAACGTTTCAGTATTCGGGGGTAAGTCTCTAAAATTAGGTGCAACTTTCGCTTTTTTTACTCGCGCTCGCAAAAGTCATCTCTTTTCATCTGCGAGCAAGTGTATAGAGCTATATATTTCTAGAATTAGGCCCTTGATCTGTTTACCCTAAAACAAACAATGGGCCGTCACCTCGCATCGGCCGACAATAATACGAAATATAGCTTAGCCAATCAACCTTTACAAACTTTCAAGAAATAATAGTTCCTAGAAATAGGTAGGTACAAAAAAGATTAAGCGAGTATTGCTTGGTATGCATTCTTAGTTCCGTCCCGCTTACACGATTCGTACCATTCGTACACTGTCGGACCAAGATGCAGCAAAAGTTATCAGAATCTAGCGTTTTCATTGACCTTTTTACAATTGCTGCAACTGTCAGAGCTAATCAACTAAAATGTATTAAACTTAGGACATGTATAATAATTTTAAAAAAACCGTAGAACATAAACAAAATACTCTGAAAAAATGTACTATCGAGATGTTCTTGGCACCACCCGTGTACTACTTATAATCGAGGAGTTCCGGTGTCCACCCTGTCGTCTTCTCCATCAGTTCCACTTCACCAAATGAGGAAACCCTTGACTTGTTGATGAAAATACCAAAATCGCGTATGCGTATGCAAATATTATACGTATGCCTATAATATTTGAGGAGTTCCATCAGTTCCTCATGGATCCTATTATCAGAACTGGATTTTGATAAAAATGGGACCAATCTGGAAGTACCTATATCCTTTTAAAAAAACCAACTCGGTTTATAAATGACGGAGTTCTAAGGTAACAAAAAAAAAACGGTCGAATTGACAACGTTCTCCTTTTGTTTAAAAGTCGTTTAAAAATACATTTGGGTACGTAAATCGCGGCCACGAATTTTAAAACGTATAGGTTTATGTGGAACAGTTGAGTAAATCAAAACTAAGAATATTGCGCAGTTAGTTCAGTATTTACTAAGAATAACCATTACCTACTATAGTATAAAAACCAGTTCTTTCGCTGACTCATGTTATTATCAAATCAAAGATGTTTTTATTTCGTCTAAACGATGCGTAAGAATTCGTGTTCTCAATAACATCACACAGATACTTAGTGTTGACTTACACCATGCAAAAGGTTAATTCTGGTCCGTGGATCAACAGAAACGAATAGATATGCCTATAAGTATAATTTTATACAATGTATACACAGGGTAACTTTTTGAGAATTGCGCAATCAGTATCGTCAATAGAACATCATTATTATATTTTTTTGCATTTATTATCTAAATGACCACGAAATATCGGAAAACCTATTAATACAGAAGTAGGTACTTAGCTACTTCTTGCTTGTGCGAGCGAGAAGAAGCGATGTAGGTACCTACACGTGTCGTAGGTGTTCGTACACAGAGTGTGTTCGTAGTACAATCACGAATACAGTGGCCATGACGACAGCTCTTGCTGTAGCTACTTTCATTTGAAGTTTTTCCCGTAATTTTGGACCAAGAAAAAAATATGTATTTTTTATTTTTCAACAATCTTTAAGTAAACATGCGCACTACTTAAAAAGTTACCATGTACAGTTCGTAAATCGTATACCTATTGATTAGTTTGACTAAGTTATATGTATACAAATACAGGATGGCCCAACCGGTGACGTCAATCCGAAAAATACCAAAATTCCTCACACCAAGAGTTTCACGAAAATATTCCATGTACGTTCTACGTTTTTTCGTAGTTTAGTAGTTACACTGTATTGTATTTAAAAAAATCTTACAATTTTTTGGGTGGATTTTTAGATGGTGTTTTTGGATTCTCGTCGAACCTCAGCGAAAAATTTAGTTTTTTTAGGTAAGTATCTAGTATTATAATGTATGTTTGTTATTTTGCGTGTCACGTAATCCCTCATAAAAGCTCACCCCGTCTCTGTCATTTATTGCCACTTCCATACCACAGGGAACTTAAGCAAGGGCTAAGTTTGCCTGGAAGAGATCGCACTTATCGATAAGGCCACCAACTGTAACATTAGTTTAAAGTTTGCGTTTGTCCTATGTGTACATAATTTCTTGTCTATCTGTATATTTATCTATCGGTATGATTTGTCTACTGGCTATAATGATCTGTAATTTTAACGTATTTGTATAGGTAAGTAAACAGCTAAATGTTGTTAACAGATTGAAAGAAATCACAAAGGCTATTAACTCAGTGTCTTTTATCAGTTTATAGTTAATTTAGTTATGAGTATATATGTTTGATTTTAATTATTTGACGAGACTTATCGCGTCACTATCTATTTAGGAAAATAACCCTTAACGATTTATAATAACATATGTATCTTATCACAGAATAAAACATAGTAAACAAGCACAACATTTCAAGCCGACAATTTACAAAAAAACTTGTTCGGCAGCGCCATTGATCGCGGATCGAGCCTGGACCAGATTGACACAGGGGACAGGACCGAGACACAGCCACAGAGCCTAAACAGAGAGATACAGGATGCTGTGGATGAATGATAATGATATTTGCATATTTATAAAATTTGTGTGATTCTTATGATTTGACTGCCCCGGTGGCTCAGTTGGTAGTGAACTTACCTTCTGTGTTTGGGGGCGTGGGTTCGATTCCCATCTAGGACAAACATTTATGTGATGAATATTTGTGTTTGTTCTATGTCTGGGTGTTAATATCTATATAAGTATGTATTTTAAAAAAATATCTATGTACGTATATCAGTCTCTGGCAGCCATATTACAAGCTTTGCTTAGTTTTGGGTCAGGTGACCGTGTGTGCAATAATGTCCCACATATTTATTATTATTATTTATTTAAAACCCCCGACTGTAAACTGTACTACATGCACTATAGACGATAATAAATTTGATAATGGTTTCACGTAGATTTTTATTTTATTAAAAATAAAATATGGTGATACTAGCTACTAGCTGACTCCCGCTATTTCACCCGAGTGAAAAATACCATACATTTTCCCAAGGTAAAAAGTAGCCTATGTCACTCTTAAATAAAAAATCAAGTCGATCCCATCAGCCGTTTAGCCGTGATAACGCCTTTTAGTATCCTTGGTACCCCGACGGCAAACATCCAGACTGATTGAATTGACTGATTGACTGACTGACTGACTGACAGTTACTTTCGATTTTATAATATTAGGTTAGAATTTGATCAATTTGACAATATTAATAAGCCGTCAAAAGTATCGCAGGCCGCCCTGAAACTCGATAGAGTGACGACATACGTGGACAGCAGCTGGCAGCGGTTGAGAAGCGGAAAGCCGAAGATTGGAAGATTGGATTGAATAGCATGCCTTAGGAGACGCCTTTGTCTAGCAGTGAACTATGATAGCCTAATTATGATGATAATGAAAATATTAATTACCAATTAATCATTTTCATCATGCGGTTAATATCCTCGTCTACTCATCATGTAATTGCCGAATTTCACAGCTCTTGTTTTTTTGTGTTCAACGTGTTTTTTTTAATGCTTAGATTGTTGTTAGATTGTTTTGGAGCATTCGATATTTGAAATTGTCGCTCGATTGATATCGTAGCTGTCGCTCTGTTTCTCGTGCATGCGATAGAGAGAGTTAGTAAATTTTCCTAACTTTTGATGAAATTAGCGTTTCGGGGTTAGTCTATTATCACTCCCTAAGTCATAACAACACTCTTGTTTTTGGTGTCAATGGCTTGGATAAACTATAATCTGTGACGGTATGATTTGTTTTTTCAACAAATGTTTATGGTATTCTAGTAACAACTACGTTTCTTCCTGGTATTTTTGACGAAAAAAAATTGTCACTTTAAGTGCCTAAAACAACGAAGATAATGCGAATTAAAAAAACATACAAGCATAGTTTTTTACGATGTAGATAACATATAAAAAGAGCTCCCATACATGTAAACAGCAGGTAAAAAAATAAATTACGTTAACCCCATCATCTATCTATATATCATTGAATAGGTATTTTAAAATAAAGTTAAGGTTTCCTACACCATATTTTATTAGATGTACTTACTGCTTGCAAGTTGTTTCTTACAATGAAAAAATATATACAATTACCTTTTTCGGCACAACTCTACTTCTTGTTTTATTTTTTAGTTTTCTTAATTCCACTTATTTTAATTTATTTTAATAATTTTACTAAAGAATGAAGTCAAAATAGTGGTATAAGATACCTTAAAGGAAGTTTAACTGGTATAATCAAATTTCATATTGATAGACATAACACAATAAAAACGATAAAAACCTGCTTGAGTAAAATACAACAAATATTTTCAATAGGTGTAACACAGAATTCTCCCTATTAAATAAAGCCAGGTGCAACAAATAAAATAATCTTATTTTTAACAAAGTCACAAAGCAGGAAAACGTTTATCTTACCTACAAGGTAGGAAGAATTCTGTGCTACAAGGTAAGGCCTGGACAAGAAATATTTCTTGGCCTGACAAACAATTTACCAATTTCTATTTACCACTGTCTGATGTATTAAAAAATCACGAGCGCCCACATCAATACTAAAGTCCACATTGGATTTCTTTCGTTCTATAAATAGTGTGCGACTAAGAGGACCATGATAACACATAAAACCACTCGTGTTGTAAACTGCGGCGTCAACAAGGGCAATAAGAGACAATGAACAACGCCGACGCAGCTCGGGATCACACCTCCTGCGAATGATGATCACCGCTCGACTACACGAGAACGAGACGCACGTCTACAAAATTATGTACACACAACATCAATATGACCTTCCCTTATAACGAAGGTCAAATATAAAAGGAACAAAGAAGCCAAAGGGCCATCTTGGAATAAAGAAATGGACAGGTATGCATTAAAATTAAGCTAGCAAAAATTTTAATACATCATTAAACAGCGGCCGAAAGTAATATTTTTCTGCTACTTCATAGTACCAAATTTCTGGATCAATTTAATTAGCCTCAACTTGCGAATGATAAACATTTTTTCGTATACTTAAACTATCTTACCTGTTCTATTATTTATTCGATTTCACAAAATATTGATACAGCAATCACTCTATCGCGTAATAATTTCAAAAATCACGTCTTTATTTATTTACAAGGACAAAAAATAAGAAGTGACGTCACTGACGTTTTTACTAATACTATTACGTTCCATTTCACTAAACCTAAATTCAAGCGTCAAAGCCGTCAACTTGGGAGACTAGATTTGAATTTCACGGGAGCAAAAGAGACAAACTAGTAAGGTTATAGCAAGAAGCTTGTTACAAGCTTCTTGGGTTATAGTTTCTCCCTTTAAAGGGAGAAGCTTTAAGAAGAGCCCTTTAAAGCTGTCTTTTTCACACGATGTCAGGTCAGGCCATGTATAGACACCTTTATGTACGACCCGATAATGTACAGCCTGATAATTGGTGTACCAGTACATGGAATATCTGGCTATGCATTATCGGATCGTGAAATATCGGCCGTACTTTATCGACACGGGCCGATAATGTACAGCCTGATATTCCATGTACTGGTACATCAATTATCAGGCTGTACAATATTGGACGTGCAATATCATGCCGTACATTATTGACATGGGCCGATAATGTACGACCCGAAAATGTACAGCCTGATAAAAGAAAACTAATCCCTCATTGGCTGAGAACCTCTTTGTCTATGACATCTAACGATTTCGTGCTTCGTTTGAACGCGATAATAAAAATAAGACACAGAGTAAAAATATAAGGATTACAGTTAGTAGCTTACGGTTTTTTTATGTCAACTTGGAAATCTTTGCTGTGTCAAAACTGTTTAGGTTATTAGGTTTTTTTATAAATGCCCGGAAACCTTCTGTTTTGTCTTGTAACATGACAGTTGGTTAAAGGTATTTTTAATCTGTGTCCTATTTACACTATCTCGTCCAAAAGAAGCAAGGAATCACAAATGATCATAGACACATCGATCAATAGGAGCAGTCTTTCAGCCAATCCGAGCTGGGTCGTCTTTATCTGGCTGTACATTATCGGCCGTACATTGTCTGCACGTGCCGATAAAGCACGACCAGAATGTACAGCCCAATAATGTACGACCCAATAAAGCGTGTACTTTTCTCAGGTACGCGATTATCGGCTGTACATTCCTGGTCGTACATTATTGGCACGTGCTGGGACCCTATTCCTGTGCGCTCGAGATTATCTCGGTCACTGTCTCTCTAATTTAGAATTTAATGGGAGTGAGAGTGACCGAGATAAAATGTCATTTCTCCGAATAGGGGCCCTGATAATGTACAACCCGTATTGTACGGCCTTTATTGTACGACCTGATAATTGGCAGCCCGGTACACCAATTATCAGTCGTACATTCCAGGCCGTACTTTTACCCGGGGATTCGCTGTGTAGCGTGTAGTGTTTACCTCTCCACAACATACCGTACAGTCATCGCGTTGTCATAAAACAAAATAATAGCAAAATCTATGGTTATCCGACTCGTGACTTACGCTTATATCTCTTCTCTGATTTTCACCAATCCACCTCCAGCAAACGTTCATGCAAGGAACATAATACTCAAGAGCGTTCATGTTCCCGGCTACGACTGCGGAGACAGTTTGTTTCCGATTTTGTTCAATTTGACCTTTTCTTTCATCATTTCGCAAACTGTAATGTCGTCAGACAGTATGTTCTGCGTGCTTAGGAGCGAGTCAATGATTACAGCTGGCAATACGATTTTTTTAAATAAGTACGATTTTATTTAGTTGCTGTATATTTATTTGGTCTTAATAGTAACTAAACCTACTGGATATATTAATTCTTGGTAATATAATATTTTGTTGCTTTTCTCCTGGTAGATTTCCGTAAAAGGTTAAAATGTACTCAATAACCAATGTATTTTTACGCCTAACCTGAATCATATTTTTTTACACTGGCAGCCCAAATCGGCGTGGGTTTTGGTGGTGAGTGTTGTTAACATAGCGTGGGTTGATCCGTAAATTATTTTACAAAAATTCTCATGGAAATTCCTATAAAAACTACACAAAATCAGAAATAATAACAGCATGGGTAAGTGTAGTATTGGTATAAATCACTTAAATGCGTATCATCCCCCTTTTTTTCATTGAATAAGTAGTTCTTCGGGGTGGTCCTATCTGGCGGTTCCGTATTTTTTTACGGTTCATATTTGTGCAAATGCTAGTGAAAAAATTAACTTTGGAGTGCTGATGCAAGTTATGTGTTTTGCAGCAAATATGTTATGAATAAGCTAATGTTATTGTGTATAATATAGCTGGCGTATGAGTGGGTTTGTGAACAAGGGCCCTGCTATTGTTGTTGTGAACGATGGTCATTACGTAGTTACAGCGACTAACGTCTTGTGGATGGATTCGAGAATAATGGGCCAATGGGGAATAATATCATTGGACCCATACATTCTGGGCCCACCTGCAATGCTATTTAACAAGCCATGGTTTTATGATTTTATATATGAAGGTAGTTGTAAAACTTGAAGTGTAGCTGGCTTATTAGAATTAATAGACCTACCTCAATTTATGCTATAATGTCCCTTTAATTTTCTTTGACTGCCACCCCTACTATATTCTGAAGCTTCCACTACTAAATGAATAAGAGGAACTTTGATGTTACCTCATGGTTTCTATGAAATTAAAACAAATAATAAGGTAGATATTCTTCTTGACCGAATTAAAATAAATGGACGGGCCCATGTCAGAGAATTATGAAGACTTTTAAGTGATTGCTGGCACTCACCTTGCTTTAGTAACACTGTCTCTGAAGAGAGACGTACGTTTGTATGTCAAATGGTGCGAGAGCAACCAATAATCACAGGTGTCCCATTTTCTCTCATAGCTATCTCTTTTTTGTGAAAAATGTACACATACTTTTAATTACATAGTGAATTGTAAGTTCAATTGTTCTTACTTGTTATTTTTAAGGAAAATGTGTGGGCAGGGTCTATTCATTTTACTTTGCTCGAAGGGTATTCCAAACACTTACAAAAATATTAATTATTATGGTACTCAGTAGTGGTCAGTCTTGTTCATTTTTATAAAATATTCATTAACAATATAGATTGTAAAGTTTAAAAAAACAACTGTCCTCCTATAAAGCAGGATAATTACTTTAAATTTAATTAATATAACTATATGTTTAGTAGTTATATGAATAATGATGGTGAATTGAAGTCATTCAGATCTTTAATTTGGTAATTTTAAAACTTCTGTTATCTGCCTTGTTTTATAGATTTTGTAACTGCCTACCAAATTCTGAAAAAAATGTGCGAGTGTAAATGCGTTGTATGTAATTAGTTGTAACTGTTATTGTTGTAAGTATAGCCATTTCGTAGCGCATTATTATAATTATAATGAGAGGGATCAAAAAAATTTTTTTTTTCTTTTACAGTTATATAACTCAAGGCCATTAACCAAATAAGGAGCAAATAACATCAACGTAAGTAATATTCATCTAACATTTTTCAAATAAACTTGTTATATTTTTTGCTATTATGATATTTATGTCAACTAAAAAATGCACCAAAAATCTGGCAGAAGAATAAGGACTTGACAGAATAGCCACCTGGCAAGGTAAGTGTATGTCGGAGAGAGAGAGTGTGGCTGGATTAAAAGCAAAGCCGAATCAGTCCAGCACCGTCTGCAGCTGACAGTTACAAACTGACAAATAATAAATGGAAATTCTCATCACTGATAATAATCAATATTACTCTACGTATTCTTATTCGAGATGGAGAGAGTTATACGTCCTGCACTGATATCCCGCATGGGGCGAATTGTGCATTTATGCCCCTGCCAGCATCTACGCTAGCCAAGGAGCTGGCTCCTTGGAGTATCAGAGCCAGTCCGTGGGCCCAGGGGTGCACATGATAATCAAGCTATTGTGGTAACATAGATAATTCTGATGCTGCCTCATGCAAACCAATAGCGATTCTAGTTTCTTCTATGGTTTCACAGTGCCAAATAACAAGATGCGCAGTTTCATTTTCCTGCATGGACTATTTGTGGCAACCTGTTTGTATTTGTGACTATTTGAGTAAAGTTAGGAGGAGGTCCTGTCATTGCAACTTTAAAGGTATTATTCCAAACCGAGCTTCCAACTGCAACTGCCGACAGCATGTGCAGAGACTGTATGGAGTTGACCGCTGCATGATTGGTTTGTATGTATTTCTATGAAATTACTTCCGAGCGCCGCAGCAGCGCATGCAGTCATTTTGTCAATACCTTACTCTGCACTGACGTATTATTATTTAAACAGGGTGTCTGGATAATCTGGAAGGTAATTTCAGATTTTCAGCTGATGTTAAGTAATTGACTTTAATTGGTATGTTTTAAGTTCCCTGCTGCCGCAAATGACCTGTGGTGGCGATTTTTGTTTGTTTACTGTTACCTCTTGCTTATACTGGGTTATAAGGAAAGGGTATGCTAAGCCGAAAAGAGCATATAGTACTCATCATTATGAACAACTTTTACTATGGGACCAACCCTGAAATCGAGAAAAAAATATCAGCTACTCGACAAAATGTATGGAACAGCTGATTATTTTTTCTCGTCTTCAGGATTGGTCCCATAGTAAAAGTTGTTCACAATCATGAGTAGTATCTGCCTCATAACCCTGTATAAATCGTTTTTTGGCAGGATGTCACAGCAGTACAGCTTGCGGTGGAACAACCACCAACCCAACTTCATCTCAATGTTTACCACGTTGCTCAACACTCAGACATTGGTGGACGTGACCCTGGCTGCAGAAGGCAAACACCTGCAAGCTCACAAAGTGGTGCTTTCGGCTTGCAGCACGTATTTTCAGGTACTAGATTTTCTCAAATTAAAACTTTCCAGCTTAATGCATCACCAAGTTCTTTCAAATTAGTTTGAAATAAGCTTTGATTTCCTGTTCTAGTAAAAAAAAAAATGTATAAAAGTTGGCGGTGCCGTAGTTTGTTAATTTATTTTATGGCCGAGGTTGGCAATTTATTGGTATGTCTCTAGCACTCTTGCATTAGTAATAGCAAATTGTGATGTCCGTTTGGCGTTTGACAGGCATTGTTTGTGGACAACCCGTCGCACCACCCCATTGTGATCCTCAAGGATGTGACATTTGCAGACCTGCGCACGATGGTTGACTTCATGTACTATGGAGAGGTCAATGTTACAGAGGAGCAGTTGCCCCAGGTCAGATTCTACAATAATTCGATTGGGGAACAATGAGATTACAGAGTTAGGTCTGAGACATTCAGACTACAATAATTCGATTGGGGAACAATGAGTACACAGGTTAGGTCAGATATGACATGGCATAACGTAGGCTAGCTAACAACCTAACAACACTGCTTGACGAGTTTGACAAATACCAAATTTGGCAAATTTTGACTTGAGTTCGCTAGACATTATTAAGCAACCAACTGTCGCGCGCCGTGACTTCCAAGTTCATACACAAAAAATGGCGCCATATTTGGTCAAGTAATTAAATATTCAAAAAAAGATGGCGCCACATGATATGCGTTAAACCATAGTGAGTCTGTTTTTTTACTATTCAACAAAATGTGGCACCACATTGTCTTTGATAGAGTTGGGCCGCCGTTTCCCTACTGTTTCGCCTAAACTGTTGCGAATGCTTTATTTTATAAACAATCATTTTACAAATTTACCGCGGCACGCTTCGCTCGTTTGGCTCGCGCGTTGTTTATCGCAGTTCAAACATAACCTAACCTAGTGTTCGAAACCGCTACATTGTGATACAGTTACTTTTTAGCGCTTCGCCGGGCGTTACCGCGGCACGCTCGCTTCGCTCGCTCGTCACTCGTCGTAGGAACGACACAAGACGGCATAATTAAATTGAATACCGGTAAAACACGTTACGCGATACGACGTACACAGAGTAATGCAGACGGCTGTGCATCAAACTACTCTATAATTCGAATTAAAGTCTCTTAAATATAATAAAATGCTGTTCCTAACACACTTTTCGATGTCGTGGTGCGTTGAGTTTTACATAGATAGACATATTTCCTTAAGCATTAGCAGGTCTTGAATTTAGACTTATCGTATCCTGTATTAATGCATGCACTTAGGTGCTGGAAACAGCGAAACTGCTCAAAATCAAGGGTCTTACCGAGATGCCGGAGTCGACGCTCACGCGCGCGCAGGGCGCCGGTGGCGGCGCGCCTGGGGCGGAGTTTGCGCCGCCCGCCGAGCCCGCAGACTCGCAGCGGATGACCACGCCTGCCACCTCGCCGTCTAACAAACGCAGGAGGTGCCGACATTATTATTCATTTCATTGAACACCTATGTTGATTATTTATTTTTGTCTGGAACTGTCAACATTTCCGTCTCTTTCTTTTCCACCCCACCCGAATGTCCCCTGACCAGACAGACTTTAGGTTTATCAGCTTGAAATGAACACATTCAAAATACCTACCCTAAAAACCGAGTTCAGCTAAAAGGAATTTCAATATTAAACGCATTTTCTAAAAATCTGCAAGAAGTTCAGTGAGAATGGATGGAATAAATAAAAATTGTGAATAGAAAGCTTCTTAGTCTAATTAGTCTAAACTAAACACTGATATCATTAGCACAATTGCACCAAATAAAGCTACTGCACTACCAACAGACGGAGAAAAAGCTCGACGGGCTCGACATCACTCAACATGGTCACGGAAGATGGCCGCGACGACAACCAAACCGTCGAGCTAGTAAGAGACGGCATCACGCTCAGCAGCGTGCCGCAGCGGCGGCGCGATTTCCACGATGACCGGCACCAGGACACCACGCAACAGGTACTGCTACCCAACAAGCGGCAGAGTGGCGCAACTATATGCTCAGCAACGTAACGCGGCGGTATCGCAACATATCATAGATTGGGCCAAGCACATGGTAATGAGGTCAATAATCAATATACAGAGTGGACCAAACCAAAAATGCCCCCGGAGGGAAAGTACCCTATATATTGAAGTTAGCAAATTTTACTCAAAGGAAATATTTATATATTTTTAGAAATAAAAATAACTGCTTTCAACGATTTTTTTATAGTCATTACTACAAGTCAGTAATATAACTAAATAAACTCGACTAGTTTATCTTTGCAATTGGACTTCATGGTCTTCCTCAAATTTTTCTATTCTACAGAATTCGAATATTTTTCCGGGATAAAAAGTAGCCATGTGTTAATCCAGGAAATAACCTACCTACCATACCAAATTTCATCCAAATCCGTTCAGCTGTTACAGAGTTGAACGGGAACAAACGCGCTTACATACTTATACACTTACCTACTAACATACTTACACACTTACACAAACTTTCACACTTATAATATTAGTGTGATTACTTTATTTTACCTGGACCCCGGTATGTCCGACCAGAATCACTGGAGGACGACCAGCAGCATCCTCTTGGTAAATGGTGAACGTTCTGCGATTCTCAAACCGCATGCCAAATGATGGCAACCTTACATCAAAAATATTATGGCAAGCTCTCCCCACTTTAGGGGGTAGCTTTGTTCAGCGGTGGATGTCTTCCAACTCGTGATGATGAATAAAATCGAGGAACTCCATGTATTCTTAGCGAAGTTACGAAGATCCCATTGGTTCTACTATTGACTGGTTGGGAATATACGAATCGAAAGAGTACCTATGTTCCGTCCATGGCTAGAGTTGTTTCTTCGCTCTCGTTCTCTCGCAACGATGGAAGCAACACCAGAGTGTCTCCGAAGATTTACTTATGATATGCTATTGCATGCTATTCCAGACACCGGACAACGCACACATGAATATGGATCCATTAGGAGTAGAAAATCCAGCCAGTATAGCTCAAGGTAAGCCTTCTCTCATTTCTATCTTGTACCTATATATAATTTCCATTTACCCCCTTATGACTTTTAATTTATTAAGACTACAAATAGTGATTAGTAATTTTTTCTTAGTCTATAGAATTCTGTCCAGTTGGCAGGTCTCATTGAAACAGCAATCTCACTAAAAAAAAAACAGTAACTACTTTATATTGTAATTAAATTATGATGGCGTTTATATTTTTGTAGATATTGCTGTCTGTCGAAAAGAAGTATGTTCATGTGTAAAAGTTTATAAATGTCAGTCATCTAGATACCTACGAGTTGTGTTATAATGTTGACTCTCGTAACATAAATTGTTGTCAATAACTTCTCTTTGCCTCTTTAAACGAGCTTGGCCAAACTTTAACTTTGATTATACTTTTTATTCCGGATCGCCTACACTTCTTGGGACTGCCAGAGGTGCAGACAATACGATGCCCTGCAGTGGGATATTATAATTCCGGTACAGATTTATGTATTCATTAAATATTGTTTTGTTATTTTTTAGTATTACTATGCTTATGTATATTAACAATCAGTGAACAAGTTGATGGTGTCAAAGTGTAAAGTAAACCCTCTCTTTCTTGTTGTTGCATGGTCATGCATTCTCATCTTATTTGTCATGTTTTTTATTGTTTTATGTCATTACCATCTTTTAGGTGTCAGTTGCGTCGATTATCCTACATATTATTTTTATCAATGTCATGGTCAAATCAGTAACAAAGCTTTTAGAACTACTACTAGCCGAGGATTCACTCGCTTAAATAATGATTCCATAGGAAACATCACTATATCCAGTGAAGTAGCCTTTTTATTTGCTCCGTCAATAATAGAGCAACGAGAATATTTATTCAAATTATTCAAATCTGTAAGAGTTAAAGGTTAAACTCGTTATGGCTGCTCTGAGCTGAATCTCTGATTAACGATCCCATTCGAACGCTACCGGTTACGCATTTATTTTCCAGGGAAGGGAGATCAATGATTAGCCACGTTAGCACGTGTATTGAGTAGTAAAATGTAATATTGAAAATGCATTAATCTCTCTTCCCAGGAGGGCAATGGAGTATGATGGAGCACGCATACCCGCGGTACCCGAGCGCGTGCGGGCTCGGCGGCGGCGGCGGCGGCGCGGGCGCCGTGCAGTCCGACGCAGGGCTCTACATGAACAACATGAACCCGCACGTGGAGGGCGAGCTGGGCGAGTACGCGCTCGCGGCGGCTGCGGCCGCGGGCGTGGCGCACCCCAGCCCGGGGCCTTCGTGCGCCGCCGAGCCGCCGCCGCACCACGACCCGCCCCACCATCAGCCCCAGCCCAAGCGCCGCCGCACCACCAACCCGCAGTCCGAAGAAAACTTCCAGCGCGCGCTCGAGGCGGTCCGCTTCGGCGGCATCGGCTTCTGCAAGGCGGCGCGCATGTTCGGCGTCAACAACCGGACTCTCTGGCTCGAGTACAAGAAGAAGGGCTATCCTAACAACCGGCCCAGCATCAAGAGCCGCATCAAGCGCGAGCACACCACTCCGCCGCCCGACCACAAGGACGAGCCGCCGCCGCCCGAGCACCAGATGGCGCTGCTCTGCCCGCCGCACCCCGTCTCCGTGGGGTTCATCGAGTCGCGCCCCATCGACTTCCCGCTGCAGGGCATGCCGCACGGCTCGCCACTCAATATCCTCGGCGTCAATTTCAACTCGATGCAATAGAACGCGGCCGGCGGCCCGCCCTGACAGTGGGGCGGCGCCGTCTTCGCCCCCGCACCCGCCCCCTCCCCGCAACGGCTGCCCTGTCAACACCTCGCGCCCCCCACAGACATGCTAAATAATGCGTCCTTGTAGCAAGTACGTAACGCACACTATCGCCTCGTCCCGATCTCTGTTAATATTCCACGTACTCGTACAATGCGTTTCGTTTATTGACATTGCCACATCCTCGGCGCGAGTAAGGAGGGTAGTAACAACCTAGCAGTAAATAGTTGCGTAAACATTTTAGTTTAATAATGTTCAGAAAGAAAAACATGTTGGTGCCTTCTTTTACAAACACCAACGTAAGGTGTATACAATATTGTATAATGTAGTTATTTCGCTTAGTGTTATGGACGAACTGTATGTATGCTGGCGCGTTTGTAGCGATGCCGCAGCACGTAATACGAATTTTTGTGTTTCGTCGAGAACATCACCATTGCCATAAAAAAACGTATTTGAAAGATCTCAATAGCGCCGTAAGTTATGAACTAATCGGTACTTGGAGTTAATGAATGGTCCATATCTTTCCTAGCCAGCCTAATTTGAATGAATCCATGCTGCAGTATTAGTTTAGGATGCTTTCGTATAACGCATCGACTTGACAACTCGACCCGCGATATAGCAATGGAATGTGAGCTTTATTACGTGTCCTGTAAGTGAAGAATGTGGAATAAGCAACGCGTGGGAAATACATACTGTAGGAATCTTGCAGAGACCGCCTGGGGAAATACCACACCTCTGCCAGTTATTTAACCGCCAAGCAGTAGTGCGAACATTACTGTGTTCCGGTTTGAAGGGCAATGTTTCCAGCGAAATTACTGAGCATAGAGAGGCTTACCATCTCATAACTCAGAGTGACGAGCGCAGTGCATTGCCGCGCTCGGTTTTTAACTATTGAAGTTCAAAAATCTGAATGTCACTGCAATGTTATGGTCAAACGTGTCGCTTACCACCAGGCGAGCGAGTAGACGGACTTGTAGCCCTGTGACGCAGTAGCATAAAAAAAAAAACGTAATTATGAATGTCAAAATTCGTAGGTGACACGAAATAAAGCTCGCGTTTCATTGCTTTGCTTTGAGTTTGTTGGTATTGAGCCGATCGATGTGCGAAGGCTGTTTTTAGTTTATCTGTCTAAGGACGTCCCAGCGTTCCGCCTTTTTGTTTTTTAATAACCAATATAATACTCTTATATTACTTATTGACATAATTATTTAGTCCCATGTTTATCGAGGTTAACTACAAGACAATTTGTTAATTTTACCACCCCTATTTGACGTTTGCCTTTGTAGCAATCGTTTAAAATGTGGTAAAACAACGAATCGTTTAGTTAAGCTTCTATAAACATGGGACTTAAAGAATAAAAACACGATTTTATTTTTTGACCACATTTTCGCAGCAAATGGTTGAAATTTGTTTTAATATGTACCGTTTTTACACTAATTTTAATTTCATTTCAACTCCTGCAGGCCTACCACACGCACCGCGACAATATCTTCTCTACTCTTTATATCGTGCCAAAGTGAGACAAACGCTCACATAATATTATAGCCGCGTCCTGTTTTCGCACGACATAAAACAGTAGAGAACATTTTGTCGCGGTGCGCGTACTAGGCATGCTGATATGTACCAGTTTTGCTAAATTGCAGTATTACGTTTAGAAAGTTTTCAATTCCGCACTAGTACAACGAAAACAGACTACTGTGCTATGGGCACGAAATTTTAATGGAGATCATTTTTTTTTCACATTCAAAGGCGCTTTAACTTGAATCAAATTTTAATTATTATTTTTTAACTTGAATCATAAAGTATCGGTGAATCGCGGAATGTGACGTCTTCGTATTATCATTTTTACTTGATTTACTTTTATAAGAATATGAAATTTATATGATTACGCATTTATAAGTTTATCATCAGTACATCGATTCGACTAGTCAGTATAATTTGATAAAACTTCCCAGTTCTAAAACTTCTGCTTAGTGAATCATTGAAAATAATTTAGATACTGTCCCTATCAAAAATAACAATATGTGTAACTTTTATTTAAGGGGCGTATACCCTGGTTCTAGCTGTCTCGATCGCACTTTATCAACATTTTCTAATATAAAAATAACAGAGAAGACATTAAAGAACATGTCTAGTCATTGTCTTTAGAATACCGTTGCCAATTAGTTTTTAATTTGGCTAAGATAAGGCAAAAAAAAAAAACAACAAATATTTTTTCTTCTTCGCCAAAAGAAAAAGATAATAATATGAACATTGTTATAAAACAATGGTAATGGTATTCTTAAGTCAATAACTAGACATATTTTTTAATTTCTTCTTTGTTATTTTTATATTAAAATTTTTTGATATAGTGCGAACGAGACAGCGAGAACCAGGGTACACGCGTCCTTAACTATCTATAAATGCAATAGATGTACTCGAATTGAGTTTACTTTAGTAAAATGCATAGCTATACAGCACATTCTGTTTCAAACATGTCAAAAGTACTTATATACATTTGGTGGAGTGAAAGTGTGAGATAATGTTAAGATACCAGTTGGGTAGGTACGTAATTTACAGTGAGTGAACCAGTATATTTTGTGAAAGAGATCTCGTTTATGTATATTGTATTGTTAAGAAGGTCGAGCGAGAGTTGTAAGTATTTCTACTGTAAGGGAAGTCGGCTGTATCCAGATGGATCGTAGAACAACTGTCGCTTTTCTAAATCATTATATTAATTGCATTTACGCACGACCTTATATCGTAAATCATATTTTTATACATGTTACCTCAAGTATTTTTGAGCGTGGATGAGCTAATTGGTTTTTTATTTGAAATATTTTTATAAATAAGGAATCGTAGTGTAATTAACGTAGCTGTAGAATGATCGTTTCGATTTCAATTGAACGGTGCCAGTGTCGATTGTAGTATTACGGTTTTTACGAAAAGTTTACGGTCTGGCGCGAGCTATAAGATCTCGTAAGGCCATGAGCCCAATCAGTGATGGTTGAAATTAGTATAGTACTATACAACAAATAATTCCTGCCGATGTACCTGCACAGTAGTCCAATTATAATAGCGCGGGAAACTTCGATCTACCAATGGCAACACGCGCGCTAAAATCTTGCTCTGTTATTGGTCGATCGAATTCTCGGCAAAATAGCGGGCAGCGTTTTTATTGGACGATCGACTGTGTACGAATCGCGTAAGCGGGATAGATCTAAGAATGCATAGCAAGTAATACTCTGCTATTTGCGCTTGCGAATTATTCACACGATCGGCTACTGTCAGATCGGTCTGCTTTTCAGCGCAAACGTATATTGCCGATCGGAATTATTTGTTGTGAAAAACTGTACTTAGTGTCCCCATAAAGGAAACTCGTGCCGGCTTCTATTGTGATTTAGACACTACCGTCGATAATTAGTATTATTTTTTTTACTAATGTTTTAGGTTTCTAAGTTTTATCATTAAGTATTATAAATGCTAATCGCTTAACGGTTGCGATCTTTGAGTTTTGTCATGCGCGATCTCTTTTTTACACTTTTTTGACTGATTTTTTAAAATATGAATTGTAAGGCAACTAGGCTGCTACTGGAATCACTATCAGGCTCGCGTGTAAATAATCAATTTTGTATATACTTGGATAGTAATTAATAACTAGGGAATGTACTACGATGGCATTTTATCTGTATTTTTATAAGTATAAAGACTGCTAGTAAACTGGATATATAATTGTCTTCAGCAATGGTCTTATGATTTCTATTTTTTATCGTTAGGTGCCATTGAGTATTTGAAACTGTACAAGTGTATTTGTTTCTTTGAAGTGAAAATAATCTGACAGTAAGATAGTAATGTTACCAGAACGCATTTTTATAGTATGTTCGAAGAGGTTAATGTAATATCGATACGACTTATTTGTGTAGTGGTTCACCGCACAAGCAGAAAAAAATCTAATGTTCTAACCACGTTTTTAACTAGCAACTTTTTTTTTTTCCAATGTTTTTATAGTAGTAGGGCTCTTCTGCAGAGTGCATCTGAAGTAGTACACATTTGCCAATTATTCGACCGTCACGCAGTAGTGTGCAAACATTACTGTGTTCCAGTTTGAAGGGCAATGCTTCCAACGGCATAAAAAGTTTTAACATCTAATATCTCAGGATGACGAGCGCAGTGCATTGCCGCGCATGGTTTTGGACTGTTGAACTTCAAAATTCTGGGTAGCACTGAACTGTTACGGGCAAGTTACGCTTAACATCAGGTGAACGAATTGATCGTATCGTAACAATGATCAAAAGGAAACTTAACTCGGCATCTCAGATGAGAGGCCGTCGTTCTAAAGATGTGGAATAAGACACCTTAGACCATAAGCTTGGTTCTTCAAGCTTCATAAACATTTAAACTGATTATATTTTTGCTTGTGTCGGGAACTTGAAGCTTATTGCAATAAAAATAAGCAATACGTGAATTCGAAACAAGAAATATCGTGAAATATGTGCGTAGCACTCCTGAATAATCGTTCTATACCAAAATAGATAATAAAACATTTGATTATTTTGAAAAGAAAACGGCTTTTATTGTTAACTCTTCCATCCTTAGATCATTTCCGTCTTACGTTACCACAAAAATAATTTGAAACAACGCTTAGACACCTGTTTAGCTAGACATAGTTAATTATCGTTTTAACAGCTGTTTTTATCTTTTCAATCAAGTGTTTGGGGTAATTTAAATTTAAACAGTGTACGGTGTTCCACCTTAGGCGAGTGCTAAACACGGATTTGTGGTACGACTGTGCAACACAACACATGTCTAAAGCGTGCTTAAATATTTTGTGGTAAGACCAGACGGAATATGTTTGTTCTGGTAGTTTTATTTACTCGCATATATTTAATGTTTTATTGTAATAAGAAAGTACAAATGGAGACTAAAAATAAATACAGTCCATATGGAGCAATAAGGACTACGGATAATTCATTAAGATAACAGTACAAGTTCATCATGAACATACTATTTTAGAATCACTAACCACATGTTACATGTTTAGTTGGAACGGAGACACTATCCCGAGAGGGAGACGGTTTACTCGTCATTAGAAACAACTGACGCGGGACCAATCCTGAAGTAGAGAAAAATGAATCGGCTGTTTCGTAGAAAAAAGTCAATGACATTTGCCAAAATGTAAAGTGATTTTCACAGTGTGCTAGGTGCTTTCAGGACCACATAGCAAGGTTGTTGATTATAATAATAATAATTATTTTTATTTGACTCATTATAGTAGTACACGTAATAAATAACTTTGTTTATAGGTGACGGGGTCATTGTACTCTTCTTGGTATCCTTCCGACTGACTTTGATAACTCAAAGTGACTGGTCAAGAAGTCGATCTGTTTGTAGAATTGGTGGGTGGTGGTTTGAAGCCTCGGCGCTTGAAGCGGCAGAACCGCGTGCCGGAGGAAGGCGTGCGCCGGCAGACGTCGGAGCCGGCGGCGGCGGCCCCTTCTCTGCCCGCGCTCCGGAAACACGACTCCTATCCGCAATACGCGACCAAGGTACCATTATCTCATAGTACTGTTATGTTACCTTGCGTGAATCAGCCGTGCTATGCACGGCACAATTGACGCTTTTATAATTTTAGCTTTCACCCGCGGCTTCGCTCGTTTATTTTACGTCCGTCCTCATGATTAAACTTTCATAAAAATCGGTGCAGCCGCTTAAATCGGTGCCTTGAAAAAATAACCAACGGTAGGCAGAAATAATGTCTTACTTACTTACTAAGAATTACTTGAATGTGTTACTTTCTATAATTCGTTAGATGGAGTTGATCCATTTTTGTGCATTCTTCTGGACAGTTCTAATGTAACCAATCGCGAAAACGAAGTTTTTTGCTCGAGGCGTACGTATTAATTTTTATACCTTTAGCTTTGATTGGTCTTGTTACGACTGCGGCTATATTTCTCCGAATGATACGTGATATAGTAATTGGACAAATAAGTCAAATCAAAACCTAGTATCGAAAATCATCCCAAAGTTGACAACATTTTATGATCGTAGAATCGGCGAGTGAAGTCTCAAGATCGCGACCTGGGTTCAGTGCTTATCCGCACAGTTTCTGTGGCGGAGCGTGCCGGAGGCGGCGCGCCCTCGTCGGAGTCGGAGACGGCGCCGCGCGCGAGTCACACGCCGGCCGTGCGCTCGGGCCCGCCGCTCAGCTGCAATTTCTGCTGGAACACGGTTGATGAATGCGGGCGCATCCTGCGCCGCAAGACGCAGTACCACTGCCCCGAGTGCCGCACCAACCTCTGCATAGTTCCCTGCTTCCACGAATACCACGAACCGACCGCGAATGTCAGGTGAAGTCGATCTCTTCAATCGAGTCGCTAGATCTTCGTCCCGTTGAAACTCGCTTCATTTATTATGAGGCGTTTGGGCCCAGACCGACGTGTAAAAAGAATATTTTGTAAGTTCTTTTATACTTTATCGTAAATTTAAATGATGAATATATTTTTTCTAGATCGTTTATAACATACTCGTAGGTATTAGTTAAGTTTCTAAACATGTTAAGAAAGTTTACTTTTTATTAGTATAGAATTTTACTGTGATTTCGTATGTATCGAGCAGAGTCATGAGAAATATAAATATATATTTTTTATGTAGAATGCTAAAGTATAATACCGATGGTATTGGTTTTTGTTTTAATTTGTTCGGACTGTGAATAACGATTTTAGTTGTGTGAGAAAAAAAAGAGTTGTTACTTATACATTGTTAACTAGGTGCAGGTGTACAATGTGCATAGCTTTTATCAGTGATATTCCCAAAACAAAAACTGCGGGCTCCTCCATAAATAGAGGTCCGCACGACACCTTCAGCTTCTTCAGATATTCAGATCTCAAAAAACTTGTCAAACTGACATACTTCAGTTTTGTCTTAAAAAGGCTCAGTCGTTGTTAGCTTAATGTATTATAATAATTCTTAATAAATTGAACGATTTTAAAGAAAAACCTTAGAGTCAGCAGTATTATAGTAAGGCATGTCTAATATAACACAATACAAGTTTTATGTATACCATAAGGCAATATTATTAGTCTTAACTTTGAATATCAAGTGGCAGCTTTGTTGTAATAAAAGTCTTTGGGGCCTGCAACGTACTGATGCAAATCTATACTTTAGACAAATTATAAAAGTGTCTAGTTATTTGAGAAGTCTATAATTTGAATAACGAAAGAATTGCCATAAGTTTCATACTTGCACACCTATTCTTTGAATCGCGTTGCCAGCAGGATACCTGATACTGGCGTGGTCAGGATTTTGTTCAAGTATCGGGTAGAAGGCAAGCCGCGTGCCCCCGCTATGAATGATTTTAAATGCAAAATGATTCATTTTTCGGTTCATGAGCATTCCAACCGTGCGCTTACCTAGGGAAGATTACCGCGCGATTACCCTTGCTTGAAACTGACTAAGGCACATGCTCGCGGTGGTTAAGTGACAGCAAAGATACTGTATGAAATGGTTTAATAAATATCGTGGTGGTGTCGATCATGTAAGTGGCGTGGTGCTTCAACATGAATTGTATTGTAAATATCTTCAAGTATTCTTTATTTCAAAAAAAATAATCTATATTTGAGTCGAGTGTATATTTTATGAAGTCGTTTTCAATTATTTTTTAAAATTATTGAAAAATTATTCTTAAGCGTTTTTTAAATGTACTTTACTTGTATTATATTGAGATCATGATAAATTAACATATTTACGTAATACATCCATGACTGTTTTAAACATAAGTAGGGTCACCTGTCTACTTATGATTAAGACAATTTTGCCACTCAATTCACTCTCACTCACTCTCAGAGCTGGTCCGGCAAAATTGAGTCCAAAGACACTAAGTAAACAGAAAAAATAAATATTTCCTCTAGCTTTGCACTTTGCTTCGCATCACTATCCTTGTGGTCAATTTTGCTTCGATCAGCCCGAGTCCAATCAACGCCCTTGTTTTGTGACTGAATACTAAACGTCACGCGTCTCCTTCTGTTTGAAACGTCTGAGTAATATAATTATGTGTTTGCTAGCTTGCCCGCACGTTATAGGCACCCCATTTCATTTTATAAATGAAGCACCCCATTTCACCTGCTTAGAGGTGGATTTTCGAAAAATCCTGTGTCATGTCTTTCTTTATTTTTTATGCTTATTACTCCGAACGAGTTTCATTGACTTTGCGTTTTTTTTATTATTACAATCTGGAGGCTCATTTTACCTCTTTAGAAGTTGAATTCAGTAAAAACAGTTCTTGTTGTCCACCTAGATCATTTGAAGAACAATGGGTCCAAATTTCATGTCTCTATCATAAGTGGTTTGATCTGTGTCATAGAAAAAGGCTCATTCTTTTACATATATATTTTATGTACTTAGTAAATAAGTACCAAGTATATAGTATATATCAGATTTATATACAGTTAGATATGTATATTTTATACACCGCAGAGGCTGCGCCTTAATGCTTTATATTTCTAATTATGTTTACGAGTGTTTTGTTAAGTTTTTATTTTATACTAGCTGTTACCCGCGACCTTGTTCGCGTGGACTAATAAAAAAAAGTAGCCTATGTCTGTCTCTGACCCTTAAGCTTTATACTTATATGCAAAAATTCAGGTCGATCCGTTCAGCCGTGATAACGCAACAAACACCCAGACAGAGAGACAGATTGGCAGATAGACAGAGTTACATTCGCATTTATACTTATTAGTTAGGATTTTTACTCATATTACGTGGAAGATTTTATACCGAATCCGATCCTCGTTTGTCCTTTGTCTTGCACAAAGTTTCCGCTAATGTAGGGTGGTATCAGGCGCAACAACGAGAAAAAGTTACGAAATTTAGAAAAAAAATATGAGTCTAGTATGTAGTATTTTTGTATTATGTAGAGCCTACTATGACCGAAACGGGTCGCATCCACCAGCCACGGCATCCACCAGCCGAACCCACCAGTGGGATGGGATAAGATGTTTACTTATTGACAGTATTTTCGTTTACATTTGAGCTTCTGTTTACGTATATAAACGTTATGCTTAAAATATTGATGGCCATAATACATTAGAACTTTGCCGCGTTTACTAACAACACAACACTACTTACTAATTTAACCCCCGAATACTGAAACGTTTGTTAACTTTGACGACAGATTAAGTCTATTGCTGTCTTTGTCATTTGCTTAGTGCCAGACAAAGGCAGTATTAAAATTAATCTGTTGTCAAAGTTAACAAACGTTTCAGTATTCGAGGGTAAGTTCCGTATCCATTATGAAGCTTGAACACAAAATATTGTATTATATTGTGATTATAAAGTGAATGACACTGGAGTCGATAGGGTAAAATGTTCCTTTTTTTCTCTCTCTCTTAAATGTTGGCTCCACACGTTGTGTATTTAGCCAGTGTCAAGTTTTGTAACATTTCAAGTGAAGTAAAGTATTTAACAATTAAAACTTAAGTCTAAGTCAAGTAAAGTAATTCACGGTCAAGTCCAAGTCATACCCCAGTGAAGTGGTGGAGACTTTACTAAATGTTTCTACGGTGTTTTGGAAACAACACGAAAAGTCACGTTTCACGTCATTATACTATTCACCAACGCTCGTGCACGGTTACGAACACTTAATGAATAAAAATCCTCCATTTCTACACATTATCACTCGAAATAGCACAATTTTTGGAACATAATGTAATGACGCGACATGTCTTCTTCACGTTCCCGCCAAAATACCAATATGTTCCTTGCTGGAGTGATAAAATAATGTCGTAAGTATGTATTTATCAGTGGCCAGTGACATAGTTTTTATTTGTAAAGAGTTTCTAATGTTACGCTATGAGCTATGGGCTGCCGGTAAATTGAAATTCCTTCTCACCTCACTGGTACGGGTCTAGACAGATTCTCTCCTATCCCACTAGTGGGTGTACGGATCTTGAGGGATTCCCCTTAATCCCACTGGTGGGAGCTCGGGTCTTGAGGAATTCGTCCTCATCCCACTGGTGAGTTGGGATGGTGGGTGCAGGGGTCGCGACCCAACGAAACAATGTTGGGTGATATTATTATTATTATGATGAATTCTCCTGTACTTTGTACGGTGCGACAAGGCTTCAAAGGAATGTGATCTGAAGTAGAACTGCCGTCTTAATATCGCTTTAGTCGATTCTCACACTACTCCGCAAACACGAAACGCGCGGTATAACGCACCGAAAACGCCTGTACGCGCGGCGCGCTTGACGCCTGTACGCGCGGCGCGCTTGACGCCTGTACGCGCGGCGCGCTTGACGCCTGTACGCGCGGCGCGCTTGACGCCTGTACGCGCGGCGCGCTTGACGCCTGTACGCACGGCGTTTGACTCTGAATCCCACGCCCTGTCACGTGACGCGAAGCAGTGTGGGAACTGCCTTAGTTGCGATGCAGAGCTCTCATCGAAGGTCATTTAAAATCTTGGCGTACTATACTGGCTTGTCCAAACAGTGAAGTCATTTCGAAAAATTTAGGTTTCTCATACTAAGGGATTTTTCGTGTTTAGGAGTTATGATTTTTACAATTTTCCTAAGGATTTTCCTAATGAGCAGCTTAAAATATTCGTACATTATTTGGTGAATTTTTCGAAGAGGGACGAAGGAGAATCCGAAAAACAATCGAAAAATCCACCCATAAAAAGTAAGAACGTTTTTAAGCCGCTCATTTGGGAAATCCTTCAGAAAATTAAAAAAAAACATAACTCCTAAACACACAGATCACACTAGATACCGCATTACGAGATTCTTTGTTCCTACAAAAAGTCAGCAAAGTTTGAGGAAGGCGCGGGTCGCGGGGAGTGCGACCAAGCGTTCTCATTGGCTATCTCAAGGTTACGCCTACTCGCGCCTAAGAATCAACCAATCAGAATAATTTGTTAGAAGTGTATTTTGACTGAAGCGTGGTGCGCTTCGAGCATCCTGAATGCAAAATCTAGGGTGTGATCTGTACTCCTAAAATACGAAAATTCGTAGAACATACAACTGGTATTTTCTTGACGCCCTTGGTATGAGGAACCTAAAATTTCGGATTGACGTCACCGTTTGGACCAACCTGTATGTTATAACTGTAATCACTGTAACGTAAGCACCTATAAAATAATTGTGTAAAATATTAATATTTTCACTAAAAAATGTTGCGTGAGCAGGGTTGAATATGTTAATAAAAATAGAGATTTGTAAATGTATAATTCTAAGAATAGAAACTATTTTGTTTATAATAAATTGTAACACTTGTAACGTAAGAAGCTATCTAAAAATTCTGTTTAATATCGTGCCATAGGTACCTTTGAGGTAGGAAATATAAATCAAACTGTTTTAAGTAAGCAAAATATATTTTCAATGTATATTATGTTTTATGTTAAAAATTTCCCTTTTAGTGCTACATCTGTATAGAAGATACGAAAACTATGTCCCTTTATTATTATATTATACAGAGTGATTGAGAATATGAATTACCTACAGATTTAACTACGTCACCAACACCGAAAACTCCTACAAAACCGCTGTTCCGAACATTTTCTGGCCTCGCGCTAGTGCGTAATAAAATCTTGCAGGCCAATGAGGCGTTTTCCAAAAAAAAAAAAAACCTGGTTATAAAAGTACCCAATAGATGGTGTTAGATGTACCTTGCGTTTTTCTGTCACTGTCAAGACATGAAAGACAAAAAAATGTACGTGTGCCTTTTTTTTCTCGTGTTTTTTGGCTCGACATGTTTATTTAGACAATTTCAAGTAACGTAACTATGTATTTGACTTCATTTGAAATATTACAATAGTTGACACTGGCTAAATACACAACGTGTGGAGCCAAAATGTACGATTTAAAAAATAAACATAAAATATTTCGACAGAAATGACAATGACAGGTAAAACGGTAGGTATGTTACGCCATCTAGTTTGGAAAACGCCTCATTATTGTGTCCTCTGAACAAGCAAGATAGGTAAAGTAGTTCTACATATTTACAGTCAAATGAAAAGATACTCGTGGACGTAGGGGCTGGTCCATTTTGAGCCCCGCCAGCAGGGGCCTTAATTTTCAAACTACTGCTTACTGCAACGCACCGCGCCGGCAGTGTTAAACCTACAGTGGTTATGGGGCCCGAGAACAGGCCGCTCCGGCCCCCGTAGAAGGTAGTCCGTCACTGGCAGTTTAATCTAAAAGTGAGCCCTGGGCCCGTACCGTGAGGTGCTTATTGCGATGATTGTTAGGTTCAGCGATGACACTGCGCGACCGCGAACCGTATCGCCGCGTGACAAGGTGTATGGTCGCGCAATGTTCTCGGCTGAGCCTAATAATCATCGCAATAAGCACCTCACGGTACGGGCCCTGGCCACACCAGCTGGCCTAGCTCGCGCGCCGTGATAAAATTGTCCACCATTTTTATTTCGCGAGAACGAGACGGACGTATCCACATTTTAGCTCTGCCACGTTGACGGGAAGACAAAACGGGTGGACATAACTTTATCTCGGTGCCCGTGTTAGGCCTGAGCAGGCCTAGCACAGGCATACGGCCTAGCATACGTCCGTCTCGTTCTCGCGATATAAAAATGGTGGACAAAATTTTATCCCGGCGCCAGGTACTTGGCCTGCAGGTTGTAAATGTGGCGTTTTATTTTATATCGTAAACTTTAATACTTTTCAAAATATTCGGCCACTGCGCTGTCGTCCCGCTTCACATTAATAAACCCAGATTATTTTATTTGTCTCTGTTTCGCTAACAGCAGAGCGCCACGCAGCGCGCCGTGACGCTCGCGATACGGTTTTTGTCGGGATTTTTTTTCCTGATCGATGACGTCGTCAGAGACTATCTATTTTATCTGGAACCTAAACACGTAAAATAATATCTTCAAATATCGGTCGGAGTCGTGGCACAGACAACACTTTTCTTGCCAAAAAAATGCTGTACCTACCTAAACCGTAGATTTGACCCCTAAGTATGTTTTTTATCCACTCCTGCGGGCTTATCCTCTAACTTTCAAATGTTCGTCATTCTGATACCGAGAGCATGCCATCTCGCTCGTACCAACTTAGTCGCACTATGCGCGGTCCCGCTCGCGCAACTCTCGCTATCGCTTTCAGAGTTACTGGATACGCCCACGGTACAAAGATTTTGAACACTGAAATACCAACGACTACAACATCGACGGTATTTCGAAGAATTATAAATATTTGTGTGACGATTTGTTGTATATTCTTCTTCACGAAACCTTACGCTTATATACTTACATTTTTAGCTGAAACCACAGACCACAGATAAGTATTAGCTGGGTCTGAAACGTAACCCTATGTGTTGCTATGTGAAAACGGGAAAGTAAAGATCTCTAGACCAGCGCTTCCATTGGATCATCAAGGTATTTCCAAAACTATGCAAGCTAGCAAAACCCAAAAAAGGAAAAACGAATCCGTTGCATCTCAGGGTGCATCTCAGGTCTAGCTCACTCTGATCTGATTTTTGTGAAGATAGATAGAGATAGACATCATCATTGGAGTAAATGTAACAAACTATTTCGGCTTTAGGTTGTTTGTTTTACTCCCGTGAAATTCATGTCTAGCTACCGTTTTGAAAAGGCCCGTGTAGAGACACTTTCAGTCGCGCCCCCTTAAATTAACTTTCGCTGAAACAATTGGCGTTCGAGCCTTCAAGCTTGGTCACCATTGCAGCCCTTGCTGTCCGCGCTATAAAGGCCTCGACCTTCGGTATCGACCTTTATTGCAGCTTGTCCATCAAGGGCTGCAATGCTGACCGCGATGTGGCGGCCTGGACCTGCGCAACGCTGCGCTCTCGGTCATCTTCATCGCTGCCAGCAACACAGTCATTACAGACCACGACAATAGGTAATGGTAGTAGGTAACGGTATTACTCCTACAGATATAGACGACTATCGTTTTGTTAGCGGAAAAAATAATCGACGTCATTCAATAAGTTTCCTTGAATTAATCGGTATAGAACAAAGTCGGAGTCCATTGATGGCAACGGGGTGGTCCAATGATGATACCCACGATCCAATGAAGGCGACAGCTCAAGATTTAAATTTTTTAATTCATGTCAAAAAATATTAATCCAAATTGTTGTTGCTTTTGATTATTATAAATAAATGTAATTAAAAATAATTAACTGGTTTAATTTTTTTACTAATACTTTTTGAGATATGAGGTAGTTCAGTGGTACACCCACTCATAGCGATCTTCCCCTATTATTCTACAGTTAATTTAGGCATGTCTTTCAATCACTAAGAGTGCGGTTTAAAATGCGCACATAGTTACCATTTGCACTGTCAGCGTGCAAACAGTAGGTTTAAGACGCGCATTTATAGGCTCCTGTCAGACACATGACGTCATGAGTGACGTCATTTTAGCGTGCTCACGGTGCTCACAACAATGAGGTAGTGCACTGTGTGCGCTAATGTCAAATTCAAATTGTCATCTGTGAATTCAGTTAGAGCTGTTTTTTTTATTGAAAAAAATGGTTTTAATGTATGCCAAAGTCTTCGGTGAAGATAGAAATGAAACTGTGCCACCAAATTATAAGACTCTGAGACAACCTGAAAAATGAAACTATCTGACATAAGCACGCTAATGGTCGGTTTAATTTGTTGGCGCGCTGTGAGCGTATTAACAATTTAAACCGATCGTTAGCAGTGTATGTGGTGTTTGCACTGTGAGCGCATTTTAAACCGCACACTAAGTAGTGTTAGTGTATGTAGTGTGCTAATTGGCGAGTAAAAGTCCCAGTTAAATAAATAAATAAATAAAGTTAAGTAAATTTAGTTTTTATGTGACAGTTATGTCAGATTATCTTTAGATCATCAATGGGCTCTGGGTAATCCGAGTGTTTGTTTTAGTAGGCTAAAAGGCTGCGTTGCACCCTATTCCCAGTTAAAGTACTGTTATAACTAGTTAAATTAACTATGAATTTAATCTTTACCGTGAAGTTTGGCCAGTATGTGCTATCCGTCATATTGACCATAGCTAAAACACATTTTACATTTAACACATTTTACATTTTTCTGCTTAACGGGAGTTTTAACTGCAGATATGACTGTAGTTTAAAGTTAACCTAGATGGTGCAACCCGGCCCTGTTGTTTGCTTTGTATGAAGTGGAGTATTGGGAGTTTTGGCGGGAACGTGAAGAATTCATGTCGCGTCATTTTATTATTTTCCAAAACTTGTGTTATTTCGAGTGTTAATGTTTAAAAACGGTGAATTTCTACCCGTTAAGTGTTCGTGAACATGCACGAGTGTTGGTGAATGGTATAATGTTGTGAAACGTGAATTTTCATGTTGTTTCCAAAACTCCATAGAAGGCTCTAGTAAAGTTTTCACCACTTTACTGGGGCATGACTTGGACTTGACCGTGACTTGCTGTGCTCGACTTTGACCGTGACTATGACTTGTTTGAAATCTAACAAAACTTGAGAATATGTATGTATACTTGACACTGGCAAATGCATAAGACGTGCGACGCCAAAATCCTCTTAGGAGAAAAAAAAAAAAAAAAGTGGAGTATTTTGTTTTGCTCATAAAAGCAAATGCCAATCAATATCCTGGCAATAACCTACGTTAAAAATCCATTAGATCACATCATTTTTTATTGATTCAGTTTTTGGCCTGACTGGGGATTATTAATTATAATACAATTTGAAATATTATTTTATTTGTTTAAATAGTAGGTAGTAAGTAAGTACCTAAAGCCAGGTACACACTGTTGAAAAGTATCATGCAATGAAACATTTCAATGTATGGTACTGGTATGTTACATTGTATCAATTATAACGCGTGCGCGTCTCCGAAGCTTTGTTTACTCTGAAGCGACCGACCACTCTACTGCCATGCGCTGTTTGTACTGCGCGCCCCTTTGTGTTCCTCCGAAAAACAAATCTCGCGGGATTTGAAATGCTCGTAGCGTGCGCATGAAATGCGCGGTTCGCGCGCGCAAGGCGTCCAGACTAGGTAGGTAGGTATGTAATGAGAATATATTTCAAAGTGTTGTTACTTTGCATGAAACATTGCAGCGATGTGGACGGCTAATTCTTTCATTGCCTGTTACGTTTCACCGATCTGTACCCGGCATAATGTGTAGGTAAATGTATACCTACTTAATTAATTTTATAGATGATAATAATCCTGTATGACATAATATTTAACAAGAAATGAGCGGTAATATTAATGTTGCTATTTAGCAGCGGTTTTGCTTATTTTATTAGCCTATTTAACTAGTAGTTCGCGGCGAACTGAGACCTCGCGACCCCTATATCTTCATAACCCCTGGACCGATTTAGCTCATATTCGAACTTAAAAATTGTATTGAAATGAGCTACTTGCCTACAAAATTTCATGAAGATCGGATCAACGGTTCACAAGTTATCGTCGGACAAATATCATATCAAATATCATCGGACATCGGACAATTTTGTATGTACAAACATACATACAAAAGCCGATTTGTCCCAGTAAACTCTGAGACCTTCGCTTCGCTCGGTCAATAAGTATCAATGTTAGGAATACCTATGTAGGTACCACACAAGAGGAAAAATTTTTACCTTCTCTCTCTTCTGTGGTAGGTACGATTGAAAAATTAAATGTGAGAGCGATATTTTAGGAGCATATAATTTGTATCGATAAAGACCTATCTGCTATATTTTTATGGGGTCCATCTGCTGTATTTTAGGATAGCAGCCATTTAAAATATGTGTCTGTTTGAAAAAGGTCAGTTTCATTGGTTATGGAGATCTAACACATTTTGCTATTTAGGTATTTCTTTATCATTATTATATTGCATGTAGAGCTCTACTACGCTCTACATGCAATATAATATATTATGTATACCTCCTTAATTAATATAAACTTTACAATTTCAAGGTTAAAACGCTAGCAATGTTAGCATTTATGAAAATAATACACCTAGACATAACTAAAACAAATAGGAAACAAAATAATAGTTGATTATGCATCAAGGGGTTATAGCTGGCATATTGAATCCCGAGCGGAACGGAGGATTCTAGAGTGAACTCCCGAGTGTAGTGAGGGATATAACAAGAACAAACAAGGAGCCAAGAATCCTGAGTGCAGCGAGGGAATCAAGGTCGCCCGAGACGAAGACAGCTTTATCCCCGAGTAGTATACTCTATACACCTCCCACGGAAATTAAAATCAAAGCTAATAAAAATAAATGTGCAAAATTAGTAATTTCATTTGATTATATTTTAAATTTCAAATGTCATAATCTCATGTCTCATATCTCAAATTTTTTTTTTCTATACGTATTAGTTTTAATTTTATACAGGCATATTAGTTGCGTTTTAACTGCATGGGAGGCGTTCACATGTGTGCGTTCGTATACTTAAACTAGTAATCATAAAAATATTGCTAAGAATGACCAAACTCAAACATTTAAAAAAAACGCAGCGGGTTATATCTTAAGCAGGGCGTAAATGACTTGTTTTAGATGAGGTTTGCGTGATACATAAATGATAATTTTCGAGCAGGTTGTATATAAATATAATTTTAGTTAAATGTAATGTAATCTATCGAAATTAAACCTACCTTATCGTCTAGTTTAAGAGAACATAATTCTACAAGCCGTGCCTTAATTTTATCCATGTTGTCAGCTTTTGTATTTCTGTCTGGGTGTTTGTCACGCTATCACGGTTAAACGGCTGAACGGATCGAGCTGATTTTTTGCACAGATACAGCTTAAGAGTCAGAGACAGACATAGGCTAACGCGAACGAAGTCGCGGGTAACAGCTAGTTTTGTATCAATAAAAAATCACTGAGTCAGTACATACTAGTAAAAAAAACAGGTATTGTCTTGCAAAAAAATATTCCTAATGTCTAAAGCAATTTTCAGGCTTTGACACAATTTTATTATAAAAGTAATGCCTGATATTCTTCTTTTATTTTTATCTTCAAAAATGTTGAAAATGCGTGAAATCTCGGATGCCAACGAAAAAGCGGGCCCCTTGATCTTAAAATGGCCGGAATAAAATTATTCCGGAATAGATGAAATACCTATTTACTGACTTCATGAAATTGCATGAATAACACACACTTGAAATATCGCTATCGACGCTGTTAATTACATTTTGTTACATATCTTACATACGTTTGTGCTCTTGTAAGTAGAGTATCTTTTGCTCTCGGCTTTATTTGAGTTGTGCACTAAACAAAACCTATATCACCCAGTGATAAAGTAGCTTAATCTAAGCGAAAGAATTTTTAAAATCCGACTAATTAATAGTTCTAGAATAGTTTTCCTACAAACAAAAATACAAAGTTTATCTCATGATAATAATATTATATAGACTAGAAAATTTAAAGGTTTCACCTAGGTTTCAGGCATGTTTTAAAATACTATCACATATAAAACGAGATATCTACATAAATTATCCGTCTACTAAGACAGTGGGTATCTCGATTTGGACACATTGGAATTTTTAAAATGACTAACAGTTCTTACTTATAAGTAATTACAAGTAATTAAATAGCTATATTTTTAACGTTTCCGTTAATATAATCTGCGGCTTGAAATAATTCAGTCGTCATCATCGACATCGAATAGGGCTTTGGTGTTGTCTTTAATGCAGAGACCTTCTTCTCGCAGTAACACTGGCATCAAGAACTTTGTGAATCCTTTAAGGTCGGTGATGTCTTTTCTCTTTTGTCTCAGTTTAGTCTTGATGTTTCCCGGGAGGCTGTCGTAGAGAGCAAGTCGCTTGTTGTCCTCGCAAATGGCATGCAGCTCGTGGATGTCGCTGGTCGCCTTAGAGAAGCCATACACCGAGAAGACGATGCTCAGCCGCTGTAGGATCGACTCCCACAGCTCCTTGGGACAGCGCTCTGCATCTTCTTCGAACACCAAATAGTAGTATTCCAGTTGCATTGCCTGGGAACATCGCCCGTGTTATTGCAAAATTATCTCGATACACGTAGTAAAACAATTCAAATAGTTCTTTGTTCCTGATAGAAATCAATATGCTTCCAGTGTAAAAGAGCTTAAAGTGCACCAACGTGAAGATTCTAACAAAAAATACACCATTAAAACAGAAAACGTTCTTATTAGGTAGTGTTCAATCAGTAGAGACGTCGGACAAAACGTAGTTATGCATTACGCACTTACTGAATTGAATCAATAATGAACCGTTTGATCAACAACCTTTTGTTATGAATGAAGTTATTTACCAGAAAATTGACTGAAGCGTTATATGATTGGAGGTACATACCTTTGATAACAGTTTTCCGGGGTTGATCCGAGTGTTGCGTTAAAAATAACGTAAAAGTTTTTATTTTAGAGTAAATTGTTTGGATGCAATAATTTGACGTTGAATATACCTACCTAGTTGGGTAGAGAACCTAGATGGGGAACTAAAGCTGCTGCGCGCGCCGCCCGCTTCAACAGACCAACTAAACAAGGGTTAGGAAAATTCGGAACTAAGTAAGCATAGCAAGTATCTATGTATTTTACAAATTCTAATTTTTCTGCAATGTTCTTCACCTTCGCATAGAACGAAAAATTGAGTACTAAGGCAGGTTTAAAAAAACTGAGATTTCGAGCTTGTAGCTATAAAGACCTCTTTTTTTCCTTCTTGCTTTTCACCCTGAATAAATATTTAGTGATAACAACGGCATCGAAATTAAGTGCTTACATGGTCGAGAGCAATAGGGAACTGTGAACGAGTCGTAACAGTATAGCTAAGTCGGTTGGTTTTTGTAAATTGGTGCTTATTTAAAAATATCTCTACAATTTTAGGACAGTTTTTTTTAGTATTCAGATGTATAGTTTTTAACTTATTGCTATACTAATCAGATTTTCTTACCGTATCAAAAAAATACCAGTCATCCAAGCACGTCCTGTGAACGAGAGTGCAAACAAGTCTGCGTCTAAGAGAATACAAATACTATGGTCTGCGTGGCGACGCCGAATACCCTTTAGCTGATAAAGGTGACAACGCGGGTAGACATGCGCGCGCCGATCGCGCACCTTCAGCGTCCTTCTACGCCTCGCCGAGTTGCCGACCGCGCACCTTTGGCCCTTCTGTGCGCTGCGCCAACCCTCCTACTTGTAGCTTGCGACGCCATCGCGATCAGTCGCTCCTCTGCCACCAATATCTCGGTATTTGGTAAGTAAATCCATCCCAACCACGTCTGAATAACACACATTTTCGATTAATTTATACCGTAAATTAAAGTTTTCTAGATCGTTATCGTAATTGTCGGTTTATTTTCTGTTCATATCTATGTGGGTTAATGATTTAGAATCTTCTAATGGCGGGTTTTGGAGAGGTACATGCCTACTCAAACTAAAGCTATTAGTAATCGCGTTTAGAAGGTAGGTATTCATAATAAATACTATATTAAAAATTAAAATACAAACAAAAAAAAAAACAAATTATATTCATCAATGCATGGTCAAATAACACAACAAATCATAATACTTAAATACTGTATTACATAAAAAAAAACAATAACTAAAAACGTGTCAAACTAAGTAAGTACCTATAGTAAAAAATTACATTTAGTCACAGAATTCTCCTTATAAATAAGGTCCATTTAGTATATTATGTTCCGCCTGGTACAACTATCCGCGCCGGTAGGGATAACTTTCTGTAGTGTTTCCTCAACAAATAATTTTTTAGTTCTTATATTAAATGACGTGACGTGACGTCTTTTTATCGTCCGGAAGAAGTTTTTAGACATCCCTTGCCATTAATTGCAGTAATTGACGAGGTTATTGGCCATGCAATATTTTTGTTTTGTTGTTCGACATAGGCCTGTATGCACAAACACCTCCCTTATTTTACGTGAATGTTTATTTTTCCCGTAAGACCCTTGGATCAGAAGAGGGAGGGCGTCAAACTCTGTTCTAAATTGATTTAAAATATTTTAATAACTTCGGCGTGCATACACGGGCTATCTCATCCCATCACTAAATCACGTAATTTTAGGTCGAAGAATATACTTTTGTTCATAAATTGCATCTTTATTATGCCCATAAAATATCGTGGCCGATCTGCGACAGTCGTGTGTCACTCTAGTTCCAGCCTAAGGAATAATAATTATGTTCGACAAGCAGCTAACTACAAAAATAAATTAGCCTATGTCCATCTCCGATCCTTATAATATGCAAAAAATCAGGTCGATCCGTTCAGCCGTTTAGCCGAGACAAACACCCAGACAGAGAGACACAGTTACTTTCGCATTTATAAATGATTAGGATGGTAAACCTAGCGCTAAACGAAACGAAAGCTCCGTCAAAATATCAACTTTGTTTATTGAACCTACAGTTCCACATTATTTTCACATTGACAGTGTATCCTCGTACCCTGAGAGCAAGGCATCAACAGCACAGGACTACTCTCCCAACCAGCACAATGTGCGTAGGCAACGTCCGCAAGGAGCCGGGAAAGAAAGACGAGGACTCGCCGCAAGGCAGCCCCTATCCGCCCGCTTATTCACACATATTCCGCGCGTTCGAGACGCAGCTCGCGCTTCAACGCGCATTGCTGCTGCAGCGTCTGGTGCACGACCCGTTCTACTGCGTGATGAACATTAACTCAGCGTCGCGTCTCTGGATGATGCGCCACCTGCTTTTCTTCGTCGATTACGCCGAAAATCGCTATCGGATGAATCTGTTGCAGGTAAGTACATCAACATAAAAGATAGCAATTAATCTCCCAAGTTTAGGTAGCTTATAGTAAGTATAGGTATATCTAATTCTTAATGTGAAATTGATGAGACCGTAAAATAACCAGGCATTAAATTTCATGAGAACTAATTCACAGCGTCCTTAGAGCGCTACACTGAAAGACAATGCACAATTTCCATCCAACCACCGGTTGCCCACGACTTTTGCAATTTCGTCAGTCCACCTAGTGGCAGCCTGCCGACTCTGCGTCTTCCAGTTGACTGGAACGACGTGGTCGCCACTCAAGAACTTTTCATCCGTTATCGTTATCGGTTATTTAAGCGATGTGGCCTACTCATTGCCACTTCAACTTGCAATCCCTGAAACGTCGGTGACGTTGGTTCTTCGGCGTATTATACTTGTCCGGATTTTATCGCGCAAAGAAACTCTCCATTGCCCGCTGTATGCCCCAGCTTTTCTACGAGAAGGGACGAGAAGATATCACGCAATTTCTTGAATGAATTGGCAAATTAAAATTAACCTACTTATAATTGATTTCCAGTTCTTCGAGTTATTAGGCCGCGAGGGTATGTTGAAATACCTGCGCTTCAAGAACGCACCCACTGAGATGATTGAACTATGGGAAAGGATGTACCCGCTAAGTCAACCTGACGAAAACAAACAGGACAATGTTCCAGTCAACAAACAAGATTAAGGGTGTCGGTATGTATAGCTAATCTGTGATATTTTGTACTTCATCATCATCAGCCTTAAGACGTCCACTGCTGAACGTGGGCCTCCCCCTTGGAGCGCCGCACCGACCGACAACGTGCAACTTGCATCCAACGGTTTCCCGCGACTTTCACAATGTCGTCGGTCCACCTACTGGGAGGCCTGCCTACGCTTCGTCTTCCTGTTAGTGGTCGCCACTCAAGAACCTTTCTTCCCCATCGGTTATCAGTTCTTCGAGTGAGTTCTTGCCCATTGCCACTTCAGCCTGCAAACTCTGACAGCTATACCGGTGACTTTGGTACTTCGGCGAATATCCTCGTTTCGGATTTTATAACGTAAAACCTCTCGAGTTATGCCGGGCACTTTCTAAAAATGAAACGTAAAAAATAAGTTAGTTTCTCGATTTACAAACTTAAGAAAAACTAAAAGTAGCAAAAACTGGTATACCTACTTATCTATATATTTGAGAATGTAGGTCCCATAAAATACTAAAACACACACACATACTTTAATTTATTTCAGATCTTCGTGTTGTTTCCCAGTCTACACACCCTGCAAACAATATCTCCGCAAATATTTATCGTTTGTAAGGAATACTCGTAGTATCTACGTAATTCGAATGTGTTAGTTAATGTAGGTACTGGGTGAGGTAGCTTTATATACTAACTCGAACCATGAATCAAGTGTAGAGTCCGTCTCGCGAGAGATGTCCCGCGGCCACTGACCAACACAGGCCTCTGGCCGACCCGGTTCGGGCCGGAACCGTGTGCTCATTGCTCAACGCCCGCGGCAAAAGGTGGAGCTAGGTACTTAATTGGGTAGGGTGTGATTATTTTTTTAAATTCGGAAATCGAAAATATTTATTGGTAACATTGAATGTTACATTACAGGCAAGTCACTTATACAAAAGAAACTTATTTACGTAGTATCGAAGCGAGACTTCTTTCGTGAGACGTAGTTGTGCTAATCAAAACCACCTCAAAATTGCATTGTTCGAGTTGGTATCAGTGTACCTACTAGATGTCTTGATGTGTTATATAATAATCTGTAGAATCAGTGTTCCTACGTAACTGCATTTTTTTAAATAACAACCATGTATATCCTTTGTTTCTAACAATTACATTTAACGCCTCACATGTTTTACGAGGTATACTTCTCTCAATTTGAAAGACAATCACAAAGATTTGAGCTGTTCTCTTTCGTCGCACGTCTTAAAATGGTTGAGAACGAAGCGAAATCACAAGAAAGTTTTTAGATAAGCATCTAATTTACTTAGGTAAGTTTTCTACGCGTGTGAAAAAGACTGCTTCGTGGAGAGGGAAAATAAAAAAGACTAACTCGGCAAGAGCAAGAACCATAGGTATTGCTACTCGTTCGGATTTTTATGATTTGAAAGGTTTATTTGAAGATAATAAAAATTAAGTCCTTATATGGACTCGTATGGATTTTTGTTAAGTCAGTATCATATTGCAAGAATGATTTAAAATCGGGTGTGCTCTAAAGATAAGCTTTAGCTGGCAATGCTTGCAGCAGAATGTTTAAAGCCAGGTGTCCACCAAAGCTAAGTAGACCGGCGAGGCTTGGCGGGATTTTGATCCAAAATGAAATAAATCACCATGTGACTTCATTACTACGCTCTGCTCAGCTTTAGTAGAAATGGAGCCTTACAATTGCATAGCATTTGTTTGAAACTAGTGTTTGAAATAACTTATAGTATCAGAACACACGATCAAAATTATGTTATCATCGTTTTACGGCTTTACTGGCCGTAGTTTTACGGCCAAATACATTTCAAATCGTTAGATTAAATCATCCAGTACCCAACTAGGTGTTACCTAAATAGATAATGTTGGTACATTATGACAAAAGTGTTTATTTTCAGACGGTTGTCTAGCCCGTGCCTCTGAACCCTGAAAATACTTAGGTAGGTTTTCCTTTAAGAGGACACTGGTGCACTAACACAACCACTGTCACTGGCGCCGTCGATTGGGACAAACAGCCCTTCATCCTAATTAAAGGCTCGCTTCCTTAATTCAGCTATATCGTTCGTACTTTTTTCACATTTTTAAATAATTAATTACAGAAAAAAAATCTAAAAATGAGGTCAGGTCAGCAGCTACGCGAAAATTTTCTGAAAATATTTTTTTGTGTTCAGGATCTGTAAAATCTATATATTAATGGTTGTGGCCGTAGTATTGTGAGACAAAAATGTTGGTCGTGGGCTCTCTTAACGCTAGTGCTAGTATGAACTCTAAAGAGTTTGGTAGGATAAGATAACACCGAGGAATTTAAAGGCAGTGTTACACACTAGATTAATATGCCAAGAACCACATTGTTATGATAGGAAAAATGTATTGAAACGTCGAATTTTATACGAACAAAAAAAAACTATTTTACCTAAATATTAAAATATTAAAGTTTTTAAAATATTAAAACACTAAGGATTAGCCAAGTTTAAAGTGCTCGAGGTCTTTCCCTTTCAAAATATATTCATCTGATCTTTGGTAGCTGAAGAGCTGAAGTACATTACATGTGCTTCAATGCCGCGGAAATGTAATATCGGTTAGCATTATTTTGTAGTTTTTTTATTTTTTTTATATAAATAACCTGAAAAACAAACCCTACCAAAATAAACGATAGATGTATTTGATTTAGTTACAAACAGTATCTATCCAGTTACAATTAATTATGTATTCGATGTTGAAATTGCCATATTACCTGAGGCATTAACAACACCTCTCCATTTTTGTTTTAATTATCATGTTACATACCTATACGATATTATAATAGACGTGTTTTGCTAAGGTTAATTTAAAAAAAATATACTATCGTGTCGTGTCGATGTTTTACGTGATCATGTATATCTACTTGTAATTAAACATATTTTAGATGTAGACGTGAAAACAACTGTATGGGTGTAAATTGAAAATGATTATTTTCCCCTGGTGCCCCAGTTCCGCTGGTTTGGTTTAGTCATTAATAGATAAAAAAGTAGCGGGGAACCTATGCCCAATAAGTTCCTGCCAAATGATTAATTGTTACTGACAAAGAATAACCTACCTTTATTTTAAAAAGGCCGCAGCATTATGAATAAATTGTTGTTGTAAAAAAAAATCTTTGACTTTTGTAACACCTACCTAATTTTTTGATATGGAATGTCAAACCATATTGTTTTTTGTTTCAAGCATGCCGCCTATTATCTTTGATTAGAAGCTTAGCTTACGCATAAAAATACTGCGTAATAAGTTTTTGTGTAAAGCAATGTTTTTCCACACAAGCTTTTTTTAAATTCTTTATTGGTATCCAAAATGTGTCCAAACTCCATCAATCTACTGTTTGTCACTGAGGACTTCCGTTTCCCCCTTACGTCTCTATGATGATGGATAAATCAGCACGCTCTCAAAATATTGTATTGTCATCGGCATGCAAATTTTCAACTCTATTGTCCAAGGGAAACTGGACTAAAATTCAGTTGCAAGATTTGACCCGAACATACATTGTATGTAACGTTGCTCTAAGATGGTAGGTAAAAAGCAAAGATTATTTATAAGAGTTCTGACGTAAAAAGATATAGTCTCAAGTAAAAATAACTGTTTACACTGTACTACTTATTTCCTTTTCATGATGCTAAGAGCGAGTTAGATGGGCGAGCTTTCTAGTTAGGATTCTTTAATCCATAATTCTCTCGAGTATTATTTTCCTTGCTTTAATCCTTCCAACTCCTATTACTTTCCTTTCGTTCCTAAATAGAGAAGTGTAATAACGACTCTTACTAAGGAACCAATCTCCGATGTTCGAATATTAATCGAGTGACAAATATTTTGAAATTTGATACCCTAACTAATATTATAGAAGCGAAACTCTCTCTCTCTGTCTGAATGTTCGTCGAGTTATAACGACGAAACAGATCTTAAGGACTTACTGTACATCACAAAGATAGGATTACTTTCCTAGTCCAAGCGAACGAAGTCGCGGATAACTAGTAAACTATATAACAATGAAATGCGCTATTAATTCAAAACATTTATTTTGTTTTTGTATACATTTACTATTTTTTTGTATTTACATACTAACTTATTATTAGTTTAATATAAATTGTATTACAATAAGGGCGTTACATCGATATGTGTTTTTCTAGATGATTTCAATTTCATCTAGAAAAACACAGATCGATCTGATCTGCAAAGGAAATAATTATGTATATAAATATGAATAAATGCTTTGTGAAAATGAATACATTTATGTTTGGATGTAAAACATTTTTATTTTATTTCACGTATTTTAGGAATTACAATAATATTACAGAATTTATTAGAATATTCTTACTTACATAAGGTTGCCATAAATAAACATTATGTGCTTACATAACTCGGTGCGTCATTCGTTTATTATAATTAAACCATTATTCAATTCATTATCATTACGAGAAAATTAAAATTCATTTACTTAGTACAAGAAAATCAGATGGGTCCAGTCGGATCTGTACGCCACGATAAATAAAACGGTTGAATATTTAAAAATTATGTCTTTTATCACTAATTCTACAATAGAATTAAAGATTCGAGATTGATGTCTATTATTTTTTAATAAAACATCAATTTTTCTATTGTTAACCCAATTTCTATGAGCCACTTGGCGCTTCTTAACCTACGCTCCGCGCCACAGCCACGCAGTTCTTAGCGGTAGTGTTAGAAGGTGGATGAAAAATTTACACATTGCCAGATGAATCATTATAAAAATTGAGTTACACAGTAGCTTAGACATAAATAGTATATAAATATTATGCAGTCTAAACTAATAGATCAGAGATGATTACGGCGTAGGAACCAATACAACAGCGATTTTCGTAGTTCCGCACTCAATTTTGCCTAACTAAACTATCAAATTAATTTGGACACTAATAATTCAAACTAAATTGCACAATAAATAATAAAATTCCAGTAAAATCTTTCCGGGAACTCACTCTACAAGAGATAATGGAGTATCTTTCACGCAGTGCATATTACCGCAGTAGGCAGCGAGACTGGCTTTATTAACCGACTTCCAAAAGAGTAAGTTCTCAAGTCGACCTTTTTTTTTTTATGGAGCTGTTCGGTGCCCACCGAACAGCTCCATAAAAAACGTTTCTCATGCCCATGAGAAACGTTTTTTTTCATCCGAGAAGACGGCTTTGGACAGTCTGCCTATTTGCCATTTTCGAGAACGGTTCCACGCATATGCTTGTTGAATCATCCCGCTTCCATTGACGTCGGAAACGCGTTGCTTTTGCATGGTTTTATTCTCCTACCCTCCAAAAGTAGCTTCGACCAAAGAAATATTTCAAGTCCTTGCTTGGAGTGGAATTGGAGTTTCATAATACGAACTGGTAGCATTTCAAGTTTCCAGCGAGATCTTATAATACTTTTATATGTTTTTGGGTCAGATTTTTTATAAATAGTGTCAAATCTTGCAAAAAGTAGTTATTTTTGGCATTGGCGTGCATTCTCCTTTCGGTTACTTTTGGCACCTGTGACATGCAATACGTAGCGATAGTTGAATGAACAGAAATGTAATAAAATTATAATCCCACTGGCTTATAACCGTGGTCCCGCAAAGTTTTTGTAGTGGTCCAATTTTTTTTTAAAATATTTGTTTGCCCATTTGTTTACAATGTTAATCGGAGCACTATTACTGCGTGATGGTAAGTAGTGAATTAAGAAAAAAAAATGCATCCAAAGTGAATGTTCGAAGGACTTTTGGCATAATGCAAGTGCATCGAGCATTACGAGCGCCAAATTTTCACTCTGAAGTGGAATGTAAGCCACTTGCTCGTTATAAATTTTGCTATGGAAAGCGCCTCTATTTGTAGCTCCCAAAGCACATGCCCATATTCACGCAACTATATTCATAGCTTCTGGTCTTCAAGACTTGCTATCATTGCTGAACATAGGCCCCCCTTAGACCGCCACACCGACCGACAATGTGCCACTTGCGTCCACCGGTTGCCCACGACTTTCACAATGTCGTCGGTCCACCTAGTGGGCTTTGCCTAAGCTTCGTCTTCCGGTTCATGGTCGCCACTCAATTAAGAGATGAAATGAATTTAAATGTGGAGAGGTGGGTGTTTTAATTTGTTTTAAAAGTTACTTAAATTTTTAAAATTGTTTGTATCGAGGTGTAGTCATATAACTTCTAACACATCCTAATTTCCGAAATAGTGAAAATATCACCGTATTTGGACCCTATTTCCGATGATAACGGGTCGAAGAATCTCAATTCATTGAAGTTCTTCAAATAATCCAGCAAAGTTTAAAGGGCAAATCAAAAATAGAATAAAGATTTGAAATACAATCATTTACAATTTAAAAAAAAACTCGTTCAAGTACGGAACCTTCGACGAGCGAATTTTACTCACGTTTTGGCGTAATTATTTTAATATTTGGATTTATTTATATTTCATAGTATATCTTACCTTCGGAAGAATTACTAATCAATCATCTTTACTTAGAAATAATTTTCTGGCAAGACATAATTAGCGGTTCAACCGATTAATTTTATCGGACTATTTATTTTTCTCTTTTTCGGAAAAATAACTAAAAAATCAATACTAAAATGGATTGTCCCGCAATAGCAGGCGACAGAAAATATTAAAACAGTAAAGAGAAACAAGAGAACCAAATAATAATAAAATTATACCGAAAATAAAACAAACGCCTCAACAAATTCATTAAAATGCCGGAATCGTAGGCTGTTCCTAGCTATACATGGTGGCTCGATAAGCATATTTTCGTAATATACGTTTATATATCGCATTTGCTCCAAAAACAAAATAAACGATTTAAAAAAATCATTACCAATTATCTAGTTAAAAATACAATTTGAATTGATAAATAAAAAACGTTAAAACTCTATGGTAAAATAAAAGTTAAGGTCATTTAGTATTTGTTGTTTTATGCGCAATCAAAGAGAATATAAATACTACTGCGCAATGTCACTCAAAACTAGTTTTTATTTTTTTGCGTGATAATTTTAATGATCATAAACCCAGACTGATACAATTGTTTATTGTGTGGTTTTGCAATAAGGTAGGGGTACATTACTATTCGCTTTTAATCATTCAGGCAATAGTGTGCGGTGTGTTTTTGAACACAGATATAACAATATTATGTTGACTGGTGTTGAAGTCCCCAGTAAGTTTTGAAACATTAATAATATACTATAATGAAATCAATAATTATTTACTAACGGATTGATGAGTGATTAGTAGATATTTACAATTATTGTTATCATTATTCGGAGGTAAACATGACGTGACTAATGAGAAAGGACCCGGGCAGGTAAGTTAGATTCGATTAATTTATCAAGATATGTTAAAAATATTAATTACCTACATGTTATTTTGTTGAAGATTCTGTTGCGGCAATTTCTGTTCCAATATTGTTGCTTAATTTTTTTTTTTAAATTAAATCTTTTCTCTTAATATGTTTTGGCTCCGTACATTGTGTATTTAGCAAGTGTTAAGTTTTTTTATATTTAAGTAACGCGTAGTATTTAATGAAAACTTATGTCAGACGTAGTCTAGGTCAACAATAGTAGTCACTATCAAGTCCAAGTCATGTTTTAGTAAAGTGGTGGAAGCTTTACTGGAAGCTTGTACGGAGTTTTGGAAACAACACGAAAGATGAAATTTCACGACATTATATTATTCACCAACACTCATGCTTACTGTGAGTTCATGGATAAAAATCCACCGGTTTTACACATTAACACTAAGAGTTTTGGCGGGAACGTGAAGAAGTCGTGGCGTCTCGTCATTGTATTAATTTCTTAAACTTGTGTTATTTCGAGTGTTAATGCTTATAAACGGTGATTTTTTATCCATTAAGTGTTGTGCCGAGTGTTGGTGAACAGTAGTGAAGTCGAGAAACGTGACTTTTCGTGTAGTTTACAAAATTCCACACAAACCTCTGGTAAAGCCTACACCACTTTATCTGGGCATAACTTGACTTGACCGTGACTTACTTTGCTTGACTTAGACTCAGATGACTGAGACTAGTTTTAATGGTGAAATATTTTACTTCATTTGAAATAGTACAAAACTTGACACTGGCTAAATACACAACGGGTCGAGCCTAAAAATATGAGAGATAAAATCCATCCAAGTCACGCATGTGATCTGGCAAATTTTCCTTGCGCCTTGAGCCGTGCCACTTGCCACACGTTATATTGAAATTTGTCAGATCACTTATCACGTCACTTATATGGGTTTCGGGCCTAGATAAGTCGTGCTCGGATAGACCTAAGCCGGCAAAAATAACTGTAACAAACGCCAAAAATGCCCACATACAGCGTTCGTTTTGGGAATGTAAGAGCAAAAGCTGCACTTTATACTGTTTTCAAACACTGTTCGGATAGCTCAAATTTTACTATGAAAACTGACGTGGTTTTGACACATTTTGTTATATAACACGGGAATACTCAAGTTAAATTGAGTCGGTTATTTCAATTTTGCTCATTAAGCAATGTGAGCTAACAAGATAGCTCAAATTGAGCAAAAGTGGCAAGAATTGCAAAACTCTCAAACCGAACGCTTTACATCAATTTTGACAATGCTAGAAACGCCACCACACCCTACCCGAACACAGCTACAGTAGTACAAAGATCTACAGCAATATAGACACGGAATTTTTGAGTTTTATATATATATATTCGCTTACATAAGCAAATATTAACCTCAAATATGTACGGGTCATTCCTAACTAAGGTAGTCAAAAGATTTTCTCCGAACGAACAAAACAGTTTAATACATAATACAATAAAAAAAATAGCGCGAGATCATGTCAAGCGACATAAGCTCCATGTCTGCAATTACGCTATAGATCGCGAGGAATCCTATCCTCAAAGGAGTAACACTACGAAAAATACGTTTTCTGGCCGCTTGACCGAATCATCTACAACAGATATGTTTTTCTCAAACATGCTCGGATGGTCAGCCTTCATTTAAGGAACGGTTGGATACTCGGACATCATTTTCTTCTTCTTCTAACTTTAGTTCGCTCTATGTTCGATAAAGCGCTATATACAAGCTTTCGTGACAAATACCTATTGATATAATGTAATTGGGCGCTCGGCTTCGCAACTCGACCAAAACATTTTTACACTTGTCTTTCAACATCATTTTGCCTACCGCTTCAGTTAAATTTACTTTATTCCTTTATTTACTTTATCCACGAATTCTAACTATGACGTAATGTCCGAAAAATTACAAATAATAATATACACCGAGTAGAAATCTTAATAATTGACTCTTTTCTAACTTCGTACAATTAATAGTATTGATTCAATCGACATAGTTCATGTCCTCTTCACTCCCATATCCATCACAGTGAGTGAGAGGACAGGAACAATATCTTATGCCTCAGAATAAGGTCGCAGTGCGGTAAACATAAAATAATCCCATATGAGTAAAGAAGAATTGGGACACGTGTAACGTGTCTCTACTCTTGTTTGAGCGTGACTACTCGTAATTTGAAAGGTACAAAAGTTGATAGAAACCGTATGAATAAACACAAAGATACAAAAACACATGTACATTGTATAATGACATACATGCATGACCAAAACTACCTACACGAGTTGTATGTAAAGAGTAGTAGAAAACAGCGCCTTGTGAGGACGGTGGGCTGGGCCGCAGAAAGCGCTCCCTAACACAACTCCATTTCAACTAAATTTACTACACGATTTTTTTAATAAATATTAAGCGATACACGATAAAGACATCTAACAAAGAACCGAGCAAGATCTTCCTTCCATCCGCGCAGTCAAGGTCTACTGGTTTGCCTACCGATTACCTAATACTTTTAACTAAACATTTTACCTCAGTCTTCGCGCGGTTCCTTTTTACTTTCGACCTCCGATTTTAACCTGAAATAAAATCGGAATTTAAATCTTTTAGCTTTTCGTCGCCGACATCCTCTTCGCAACGTTCATGTCTATCCTATTTTAGAGAACAAAGTGCGAGTGTAAGCCCGATGTAGTCGTTCGATTAGCACCCGTTGTTCCGACACGAATTAATACGATAAAAAAACGTGCACGTTTTACACTGACACAACATTTGCTATTTTATTTTTAATACCTAGTCGAAAATGCTTCTCGCCAATTATTATTTCAATCAACATTCTAACCGATTTATCGTACTTATAGATTGTAATCAATAAAATTACCTAATCAGTTATTTTTACATAAATTCATCGAAAATGAGAATAAGCTCATAATTCGTTTAACATTATGATTAAACCACTTCTACGAATATTTTTAATAAGAAACTTGTGTTTTTACGATTATGATTTAAAATTTAGTTATTTTACAATTGGATCGACCCTTTTGACCTGTTTCTAAAAAGAGTTCACTAGCAGTAGCGTATATTCAAAACCTAGTTCAATTAACAAATAGACAGTTAAATTTAATGTGTCCATATGTTTAGCAACAGATAAATCGTATAAAGAAGAGTGCCAATGACCATAAAAAGATGCGTAACTTGATTATAGTAACTGATAAGGACGTAAGATGTCGCTAGTGCTGTAAACTACGACATGAAATCATCATTCGTCACAATTCCTGCTTGACTTAAAATAGAAACCCAAGCTAACTCATATTTGTAATCGTACGTAGAAAAAACTTACTTGTTATTAATTGTATTAGTAATATGAGTAAAATTATTAATTTTATATTTTATTTCCAAAACACGCTAGGTTCTCAAGATATGACGTTGACGTATGTTTCAATATTAGCCATATTTTCAACGATTTTTATAGCGGTTTGGACATTAGCTGACTAAATACGTAAGCGCCATCTAGTTTTATGCTGTCTTTTCGGGAGCACACTTTTTTGTATGAGATTGTCATTCTTCTTGTAAAAAAAGTTCTATGTTTAGGCTCAAATTTTAAAAAAGACGATTGTAATAAGGGGGCTTTATGGCGGTCCACACTGCCAACTCGCCAATTAAAGGAGGGCGCGCTAAATAGTAACCCATTATGCGATTACTTAGTTGGAATGATAGTTTCACTTTTTACAACGTCTAAGGAAGCGCTTCCGTAAGCTATTACATTCATAGAGAATAACTATCAATGTAGGTGGTATATAGTATAATCTAAGCAAATAATACTATGTTAACCTTCATAATCGCAGTCGATAATACTTAGATAACTAATGTGACAGCTAGCCCATTGTCCTAGGCGAGAGAAATGTCGCGCATCAGAACTGGGCCTTATCATTTAACGGGTGGCGATGGTCTTCGTTTGCTATCCCGCTCGCTTGCACGGTGCGAGTAAGTTTGCGCGAGTGGGATGGCACGCGATGACCATCGCCACCAGATTTACAAGATAAGGCCCCTGCATCATGTGTATCTAGGCACAGCCCTGTTTTGATATATTCGCACTGTGTCGGGTAGCGTTACTGCATCTCTCTCTCTCTCTCTCGTAGGACAATGGGAAATTCACAACAGTCTTGTAATCACTGATCAAAATCTTAATTAGAAGAAATAAACTGGCCTTTACTAAAAGTAATTGCGAAGATTGTTAGTCGATTAACCAAAACGAAAAAGTAAATCAATACGACCACATCACTCGGCCTAAAAAATAAATAAATTAAAAGTTTAAAATTTTGAATTAAAAAAAATGTTGTACGACATAATTATGGCAGACAGCGAAATTCAATAATCGTTGTCGATTGCACGAGGTTTGCACGCAAGTTTTGTCCCGCTCACACGATTCCTACAAATCTAAGGGACTTGTCCGATCGCTGACGATGAACGAGCAAGCGAATACAGCCAGGAACTAGAAAAGAGTTAATGTGCGGCAAGAAGCGAGTGCATAGTTTCGAAGGTATTTTCGCTGGGCTATTGATATCGAGAGTACGAGTGCGACGGGCGATTACTCGCACTGTAGTAGAGAATGACCGCATGACTCCCTTGCGGCGAAGCGAGCATCGCTTAGCGAGTATTATCTTTAACTAGCTGCGCTCCGCGGTTCCACCCGCTATTCTACAGAAACGGTTAATTTTTTAGGGATAAAAAGTAGCCTATGTGTTAATCCAGCGAATAAGCTACCTCCATACCAAATTTCATCCAAATCCGTCGAGCCAAAAATTTCGTTTGGATGGTAACATTAAATGTATCTTTGCAGACTCCGCCTGGGGAAATACCACAGATTTGTCAGTTATTCAACCGACCAAGCAGTAATGTGCAAACATTACCGTATTCCGGATTGAAGAGATAAATGTTTCCGGTGAAATTACTGAACATAAAGAGATTTTGCACCAATATCACAGGGTAACGAGCGCAGTGCGTTGCCGCACTCGTTTATGAACTGTTGAAATTCAACATTCTGGGTGACACGGAGCTGTTACGGGCAAGCGTAAAGCTTACCATCGGGCGAGTGGCTAGCGAGTCTAAAAAAAAGATTTGAATGCTTGTGTGCAGTGCAATGCAGTATAAATAGCTCTCATGTGATTATTAATCTAAATTTTTATGAAATTACGAGGCCTCGTGCTTTATCTAAATAAACATAATTAATTTGAGTCTATTAAAATTGATTTATAAATAATAAAACTAAATAATATTATTAAAATAAAAACAAAATACCCGACTGCAAAATGTAGACTACGTCACTCTAGATGTAAAGAGGAAACCAACGACACCTCATTCGTCAAAATCGGTCGAGCCGTTTAGGCTACATGGGGTACAATATGAACACACAAACATACACCCCAAAAACATTAACCTCCTTCATGGGCAGTCGGGTAAAAAGTCTTTCAAGCTAAAAATCTAGGCGCCAATATAACAATGACTTGGTACAACAGTTTGAAGGCGGTCAAGTGTATTACGGAAGTGTAGCGAGTCTTTACTGTATGATGTTAATTGACGTCGTTTGACGGAACCACAGATCACACTAGATGCCGCATTATGAGATTCGTTGTTCCTACAAAAAGTCACCAAAGTTTGAGGCGCGGCGCGGGTCGCGGGGAGAGCGACCAAGCGTTCTCATTGGCTATCTCAAGGTGACGCCTACTCGCGCCTAACAATCAACCAATCAGAGTAATTTTTTATAAGTATATTTAGACTGATGCGTGGTGCGCTTCGAGCGTCCTGAATGCAGAATCTAGGTCGTGATCTGTGGACGGAACCTATAACGAACGGACATATAGAAACCTTCGCATATGACATCAATTATTCAAACTAGATTTTGATCGATAATTACGAGAACGCAATGCCCATTTTGTCAAGAGCTACAATTACGGAGCTTTGTATAACATTAAGTATGAGGTTCTAGTTACGCTGTCGAGGTTTAAAGCTCTATTCTCGAGCTTTTGATATCCTTCATTTCCACATCAGTCTCGCATAAATGACGGGTGACAAGTGTTATCTACTGCACGAGAATAAGCGCTTTATTAAGTTGGTTATAGGGCGCTTTTCACGCTACACACGCACTTGCACGCGTTCGAAGCGAATACCGCTATGAGTTTATTTTATTCTCGACTTTATTTCCACAAAAATGTTCTACAGAACATACGAAAAATTGTCAAGGATGCATGGAACTGTCAAAAACACAACGTGCGAGTGAGACAACAATAAAGGATAAAACAAATGAGATCTTAAGGCGAAGGCGAGACGTTCGATAAATATTGTGATCTGGGGATATTAATTCCATATCGTGATATTTACTAAGCGTGTAGATTGAAGTATTAACTTATCTCAATACGGATCACAGGATTTCTAGTTTTACGTAATGTCATTCCAAGAATCGTAATAAATATTGAACGTGTAGTCGCGCGGTCATTATTTATCACTTCAGTACGCTCCGCGGCAGCGATGAAGACGACGTGCCACTTCAACGATATTGCTAAAATTATAGCTACACAGACTTTAACGTTTCTCGTAGTATCCATGGTAACGTCCGCACCGCACAAATGAAGCCACAATACTGACGCGATAAATACTGAACGTCTAGGGTATGACCGCGATCCTCCACGATATCTCAATCCGGATCGTGATATAGATCACGATAATTACTTTACGTGTAGCCTTCGCCTAAAGGCAATGAAACATCGAGAATAAAATAAAGTGAATGCGCGGAAGGCGGAAGGCATTACTGATGAGAAACATGCTTATGGGGAGAGGGTAGCGACTCGCGGTGAGACAGTCGCCCCGCTAATGCTTAACGTAGGAGTAGATTAGGATGCCAGCGAGGAGGAAGCCGACGGAGATGGCTATCGGGGTATAGAGCGACCTCTTGAGGGAATGCCACCGGTCGGCGTCGCGCGCCCGCTTGCGCATGGAGGCCACGCGCTCCGTCAGCTCGCGCCGCTTGCGCCGGCGCACCTCCGCCTCGCCGGAACCGACGGCCGAGCTGCAACACATTCAAATAATTAATTTCAACAATTCAACCCATAGTGATAAAATTAAGAATTTTAAATAAAAACAAATTTAAACTAGTAGTTCGCGGCGAACCGAGACCTCGCGATCCCTGTATCTTCACAACCCCTGGACCAACTACTACATACTACACTACTATTCGAACTTACAAATTGTATTGAAATGAACTACTTGCCTACAAAATTTCATGAAGATCGGATCAACGGTTCGCAAGTTATCATCGGACAAATATACACACAAACACACAAATGCCGATTTGTCCCAGTAAACTCTGAGACCTTCGCTTCGCTCGGTCAAAAATGACAATTATCATGTCAGTTATACTTTCTCCTCGGCATTGGATTGGCAATGTGTATGAACTTATGAAGTGGCGAATTTACCTACATTGACATTTGCGCAAGAATTTCAAATCGTTTATACTACGGTTATATCAACAGTGAAGTATCAATTTTGTCAACGTTGCAATATGTGTTATATATTTTGTTACAATTATCTGTATTTCCTACATCGTCATGACGGAATTAACATAAAAATATTGTTATTTTTTTTTCCAATCTAGTATATTGTGTGTTTTATTGAATTCTCTCGGCCGTACTATAAGTTAGAAACCAATTAACGGTCGCGTTCTCAAATCGCCACTGATGCTATATCTGGGCACCAACTTTATTCCTAAGCATGCAAACTATAAGCAATAAGTCGCGAACGTAACCGCGGTCTCTAGGACATCCGACAGATATCTGTCTCGCCGTATCTTTCCATAAATCGCTATGTTCCGACACGATTCTGCAGACTTATGTCACGACATACAATCGCGTCCGATAATTTATTTCTGGATAAAGACAGACAGGTGTGCATTGCGCAACCACAATAATATACAACATATAATAATAACAATACAATACCTGACGAGTAACTCCTTCTCTTCTTCGTCCACCGAGGAGATGGTGGAGCCAGGCGAGGGGGTATCTCGGGGCGGGGGTGTCGGCCCCTCTTCCTCCGAGCCTGAAGACTCCGCAGCAGCGCGCGTGTTCAGGTTGCCTGTAAACCGGGTATAATGGGTAATTTAAGAATGTAGGATATGTTCAAAGAAAGCCGCGTTGACACGATCAAAGTGTTCGCAGATCGAGCGCACTCGGATACCTACTCGGACGCAACTGTAACTGCAACTGTATTGTGGCGCACTCGGATGACTGCGTCCGAACGATCTGTGTAGACTCGGATCGCGTCGTATCCTACTGTCTAGCTAGCTCGTATTGTATAGTAGCGAAACAAAATGGCGACTGGGGCTTCAAGGCCTACCCGTTGATTACTTTTTACATTGGCTACGAGACAAAAGTTTTTCTTCTTCTCGTTGTCCCCATTGCCCGGCGCCATTAATGGTGGTAGCGAGTCATAATTAACCCCGTCGAGTAACTATAGAATGTACGTAATATGAAATACTATATTTACGTAAATGTATTACAAGACGTGTACTGAGTCTTCAGTCTCTTTCTATCTTACGCATTATAGAAAGATGTATAATTATCAGGAATATTTACAGTATCAAATAAAAAATATTTTATACACTTGGTTATGCGTTACACGCCCGCTGTCACCCATACCATGTAACAATTCGATGTAGGCGAACGAGGGCTCCCTTGTCGAAATCACACAATAATCTTTAATGACCTGTATTCGGAAGCACAGGACTTTTAATAAGAGCTTTTAAAAAATATATATATATATAATTTATTTACAACACAATTGCAGTTTCTTAGAAACTTTTCGTTACTATTGGTTTGAAGAAAAGTATATGCGATTAATATTAGAATACAATTATCTGCCGAATACAATTATCTTCCTACAGTATGTTACTTATTCAGGTTTTTTTTTTATAAAGCTTCCGCACAATTTTGCCTTTACTTAGCCAATATATAATATAGACATCGAGCGACGAGACGTTAAAAAAACCTTAATGTGTTAAATAACACGTTTAACGCGCACGTTATTTTGCACTTTATTTCGGCCGAAAGAAAATTTTGGGAATCACCTCCGCGGATTTTTCTGCTTTTTTTGTAGTGTCCCCTGTCTCTCCAATATATCAATGCAAGTGTTTTTCCCCCTTAATTAGCCTGTAGCTTTTACTATTTTAACATCAAAGAATGTCATATATTTTTTTTTTACAATGTCCACAGCTCTCAATACAAATACATTAAACTTAAAGCGAGACTGACAGCCAATAATGAGCCCTTGATGCTTGAAATAAATGAATTAATAAAAAATAAAAAAAATGGATTTACATTTTACTACTATAATATTATTTATTATATTGATAACTGAACAATCAACGTATAAGGAATAATGATATTAAAATGTGGTATTTCACACAATCAAACATTCATTCCAGTGTCGCGCTGCTAAGGTTGCCATATTATTTTATAGCTGTATATAGGCGTGCGAACGTGTCGATGGTCGTGCTTCAGAGTCCAACCTTGAGCAGCGCCAGTCAGTATATTGCAATATCTATACGGCATAGTGTTACCATAATTATGTTGAAGATATTGATTATTAGAATATCGCTGTCTATTCTGAAATTGTAATTCCCGGAAATTAATATATTTCCATTACAAAACTTGTTGTGCATTGATAAAGTAATACTAAAGACTAGTAGTTCTACGCGTAGACCTCGCGAGCACAAACTTTTTTGCACATTCGCAATTCCACAATTTCATAGATTTCTTTGTAGTCAGCGTTTTTTAATACCCCATCAATAAAAGATTGGTTGAAAAATACAACCTGTACGCGAGATGAAAGCAAATTTTGACAGTTAAAACTGAGACTTGTTAGAAAATTATTTGTGCACTACTAACCCACAAAACATTTTGTTAAACGGTACGCAAAGTCCTTCCTATCAGCTCTTAGACGTCCACTGCTCGACGAAGCCTCCCCCATATTTGTTAGTGGCTTATAATCCCCACGCGTGGCTTGGAGATAGTAGAATGTCCACCGTTTGCTAAGAGGACGCTGCTGCCCGTCCTCTGATTGTTTTGGTCGCAGTTTTAGGATATACCCAGGTATGCACGCAAGTTATCGTCAAACAAATATACAAACGCCGATGTGTTTCAGTACGCTCTAGAGACTTTCGCTTCACTTGATCACTTAGTGAGCAGTTACCAAGAGAAGCGCTGGTGGGTATGGCGGGTAGGGGGCGCGCGGGCGGCCGGCCGAGGCTCTCGCCACGGGGCGGAAGAGGCGGTGGCGCCTCCTCTTCCTCCGCCACTGCCGAGTAGATGCTCTCGTCCATTGCAGCTTTCTGCAAGAAAATCACTAAGTTGTGGTATCTTTCACGATTAGTATAGGACCTTACATCGGAGTTTGATTACGGTTTCGTCAAGTTTCCGCGCAAAATTGTGAGTTTTTGTTCGATTTCAGTTTCAGCAGTATCGACACGATTCGATATCAATTGGTGTAGATTTCAGAATTCTAAAATGAGATTTTTGTTGCTTTAACTATTCGGTTTACTTGCTGAGATAGAAAGAAAGGAGATAGAACAAGTAAGTCTTACGTATGCCGGATCTAAACGCTTGATGCCCTCAATGATTGCTTGATAGGAGAATCGCAACTGTTCCGAAGTCTGTATCAGGCCCATGCGGTACTTGCGCATTTCTAGCAGGATTTCTTGGATGTCCACGTTCGCTTGCCCTTCCTTCTCGATCTGCGGGTGTTAGTTGGATCTTAGACACATTTCATGTGAACACACTAAGGCTACTTTCATTTTCAACATTTCGTCCAGTTTTTATAATTGGACTAGCTTCGCCCCGCGGTTTCATCCGCGGTGTAAAAGTATGGTGTATGTGGTAATCCAAAGTGTAAGCTACCTCGATACCAAATTTCATTCAAATCCGTTCAGCCGTGACAGAGTTGAACGGGAACAAACACACTTACATACTTACCCACTTACACACAAACTTTCGCATTTATAATATTTGTGTGATAGTAAAATATGAAGCGGCGCGGCGACTTCATATCACATTAAAGTAATTTTTCCGTTAACACCATTTCTATCAATTAAAACATCGGGACATGAAAAAACGGGTCGTTCCTCCTGGTCCGACTACTGTGACGTGGGCCACGGGGAAAAGTAGTTCCTTGTGACCACCACTGACGAAATTACTTACCAAAACAGACTTAAAAAATATCACGAGGTACCTACATTTCTTCGTGGCCACGCCAGTGGGGTAAAGTAGTGGGACCGCGAGGAACGACACGAAAGAACATAGTAACTCACCAGCAGGAGCACTGTATCGACCAGACAAAAAGTGCCTGACCTGCCGATGCCGGCGCTACAGTGCACTATGGCCGGCCCTACGTCCTGGTCCAGGGTTCCCGACGACCGCACCCGGTCCAGAAACTCCAGGAACGCCACCGGAGACGACGGCACTTCGAAGTCGGGCCACGTCGTGTAGTGGAAATGCGTGACAGTCCGTGTCTCTTCGGTCGCCGTGTCCGTCACCCTAGCACGACCACATTACTACGTTATTACCACAAGCAAAATCAGCAAGCACCTTATGTTAAACTGCGACTTCCCAAATTGTTTACATGAGGTGCAAAGTTTCACTCCGGGCGCCAAATTCAAACTTTCTTCCGTTTTTTTTGTTTATAAAAACTAATTTTGCGCTAATAAATAGGTTACATCAAGAAATGACCATAGAAAAAATCAAGGTGAAATCTAGTATAAGTACATTTGTCACTAAGCCTAAACCAAGATGAAAATCAGCTTATTGACATTTGTGGCTAAACCAATATTATCTAGGTAATAGTTTTAGCCGTAATTACTTAATTTTAATAAATCTACGATGAGTAATTAAGCGGTAATTGAAAACGCAAGAAAATTATTTGAATTCGCGCTTATTGAAACGTTGCCCCTCAACAAAATATTGAATAACATTTGTCATGAAGGGCCTGAATAAAACGAGTCAGAAAGTTTGCAAAGCGTTTCATTTGGTGTATTCACATCAGAAAAGGACCGATGTTTTAGACCAACGTAAATTTTAATAACAAATTCTGAGAGCAGAGTTCAGAAATCGCAACATCTGAATTGAATAATGTTTTTTTTAACCGCAGTAATGGATGGCATAGCCAACAGATTCGGCATATTATTACCAAGCGAGTTAATAAAGTTATCGAATAATTAGTAGATAGAATTCATAGTGAGATTAGAAAAGAGATCGCGAGCTACTCTATTCAAGTATCATGTAAATTATATAGGAGACCGGGAATAGCTCTTCTATACCTGTCCGGATTATATTCTAATCTATCGAAGGGTATCAGATCCTAGGGATATCGGGTTTTAATATAAGTAGGTATCGTTACAAATTAGATACATTACGGAGAAATTCATAAGCTCTATCAATTGTTTCGTCTTCGCATAATAAAAACATAAAACAGCATAATTTATTTCAAAAATTATAATTATCTTTACTAATACAGAGTACTTCACGACCAATAAACCTGTAATATATTGAATGTAATGTTGAATGTAGTGAATGAATGTATGTATGTATTGTATGTATATTATGATAAACTAGCTGCGCCCCGCTATTTCACCCGCTGTTCTACAGAAACCGAATATTTTTCCGAAATAAAAAGTAGCCTATGTGTTAATCCAGGGTATAAGCTACCTCCATATCAAATTAAATTCAAACCCCTTCAGCCGTTACAGAGTTGAGCGGGAACAAACACACTTTCATACATACATACTTACACACAAACTTTCGCATTGATAATATTAGTGTGATTGCCTAATGTAGCGTTCTGAAGGCACTAGTTAAATTCGAAAAAGACTCATTAAGCGCCGGCAAAAATCACCATTATTATAATATATAATGTTCGTATCATATGTGACTCTAGAAGACTGATACGGCCTTCGGGCAACGTAAATAATCCAACATTACATCAGTAGACAGACCAAGCAGCACGTTCCCAATCAACTCGAATATTGAGTTCCTTTACGTAAACGGAAACAATTACTGCGCTACTTTATACCCATTAGATAACAATAATCGTCAATAGTCAAATGATATCTGGGAGAAATCGCTTTCGCATTACATGAATTACTCAGTAACATGACAACCGCAGTCAAGTACATGGCTCAACATTCAATTGATGTTCGCGTCGCTCGAAACTAGTGATTGATGAGACCCTGACTTCTTGAACTATGCATTATTGTTTATGGTAGACTTATTGGATGAAGATGAATTCTGTTAAGCGTTTAGATGTGTTATAAAGTGTTTTTTTTTTTAACTGGAACAGTGTGAAGACCATGGATCTTGTAATGCTTCGTCTAAGGTGTGAAGACATCCGAAACCATAGGAGATGCAATGAAACTGTCTTAGGAACTATTAGGTCTTTTTTGTAAAAACCGTTTTGGCATAATAGCTTTTTTTTGGTCAAGCCTGAGTTCCCCGTATAAATTAATTATTTGATTATTTTTTTATCCGGTTTGACGTAAGGATCATTTTATTGTATCAGAAAAGAAAAAATCGGATCAGTAGAAATAGTTATAGTTTGTTAGTAATTTATTAAATTTGACTAATTTCTACATACAAGAAACTGAGACGACCCGCATAAAAAAAAAGATCAAAACAACAATTTTTACAACTCACTTGACTAAAAAAATAACTACGCCAAAATCGTTTTCATCAAAATGAGTAAACGGTTCTTAAGAGAGTTTTGCCATATCTCATAAGAATTCGGATATGCCCATACTGTCCCAGTTAAAAATATCATCAGTATATACTGTAGATCATGGCTTAAATTTAATTTATAGTAGTAATATTGTTCTAGCCTTACGTGCAAGTCACTCAACAAACTATGACCATAGATAGATTGCGAGATGCATCTGACACTTCTCAACGCCAACTCAAAATGGTTAGAGCTCAGATCACACCTAGATTCCGCACTCAGGACGATCGAGGCGCACCATTCTAAATACACCTAGAAAAAATTGTTCTCATTGTTTCATTGCATAGGTTCATTTTAACCTTGCGATAGCCAATGAGAGCACTTGGTCGCAGTCCCCGAAACCCAACCAAGTTTTGCTTCCAATCTTGGTGACTTTTTGGGGGAAAAACGATCTCATTATGCGGTATCTAGTGTGATCTGTGGATTGGAGAAACAAAATCAGATAGTACCGTAAGCTCGCTGACCAAAAAATAATAATCGCATATAGTGTAAAATTGCAAAAAAAAAAACTTAATATCTTTTTTGGATTTTTTTGGCAAATACGTAAAATAACTACAGAATGTAGAAAGCGAAAGGTGATCGGGTAATTTCAGTTTTGTATAGAACACTATTACAAAACTGAAACTAGCTTAACTTGCTACCCAAACTAACTTATGTACCAACTAGCTGCGACCCGCATTATTCCATGTTTTAAACGGCAACAAGTATTTTATAATCATACTTACAAAACGTAAAAAAAAAACCACTAAAATCGATTCAATCGTGAGGTAACAAAACAGAAATATTAGCATTTCAAACTTTCGTGTGATAATGACATGATGTTTTTTATTCAAAAGCAGCGTCCTAATTGATTGTCGTTCCTACGAAAACATGAGGCGATTTTGTGGGGTTTGCTTCGATGTAGTCATCTGAAACATAAACTCACTTGAACAGCCTCGTAGTATAGTAATGGAAGTCTTTCTCCTCCGTTTGTTCGACGAGCAGATTGACGTCGTTGAGCAGCATTTTCTGTTGCTCGCCTCCAGCATGTGGCCAGTACCAGTGGCACTTGAGTTCGTTCTTCTCAATAATCTTGTTGAGCATGATAATGGCTCGGGTGTTCTGTTCCCATACCATCGACCAGAAATGGCTTACGGTGAACACCAGCGGGCCTTGGGTCAGGATGTACTGCCGGTTCGCACGCTCCATCTGATACAAAAACAAATGAAAACTATCACAATCAAAAATTATTTATTGTATTAGCTTTTAGGAACGCCAATCACATCATCCTAACTAATATTATAAATGCAAAAGTAGCTCTGTCTCTCTGTCTGGGTGTTTGTCGCGTTATCACGGCTAAACGGCTAAACGAATCGACCTGAATTATTGCATACGTATAGTTTATTAGTCGGAGACGGACATTAGCTTAAAGATATACTTATTTTTTAGTAGCTAGTCACCTATAATCAAATTATATTTATCATAGCGAATACAACACTGTCTCTGTTTGTTACCTTCTAGTAAATAAACAGTAGAACCAATTTTGATAAAATTTGATCAAGAGAAAGAATTTCTGCGTTTCTATCGAATTCCCAGAATAATTGCTGAGAAAATAGCAGGACGCAGCAGGTATAAATGAAGGTCTAACGGATCGACGAATCTTTGCACAATTTGATCAGCGTGTGGACGTTCATTTGTAACGAATGAAAATGTGATGTATCAATTTTGTAAGACAAACTTCGAAAAGTGGGTCACCGTGGTGCTGCCGACTGTACAAAGATATTCTCGACTGGTCATCACGAACGTGGCCAGTCATCGAGTAAATTAAAGAAATATAGGGCTTTTCTTACATTGACCCTATTAAAGAACATTGGCGAACTCCCATACATATTTTTGCCAGTAAAATGCACGGCGTCTTTAGGTCAAAAATATCGCTAGTAATTCAGCATCATTTCCTGAGATTGTTAGTCTAAGAATGTTTTAATGAGAAGGCTATTAACAATAGTTATTAGGCTTCGAAGTCTTGTAGGTTATGTTACTGTTATCAACTGAATGAAAACTGAAAAAAAACACGAAGTCGTTACGTATAAAGCAAAATCGCAAACTTCTATATTATTATAACTATATATAATGGACCTTGTACGGAACCCTAAAAGTGTCACGTTTTCTCATTTATTGTAAGTTTTACGTCGAATATTATATAGAAATATTTTTAATATTAACAAAGCGTCTGTGGGCCGATATCCTTCAATGGGATTATTTTTATTTCTCGAGCGAGCTTACTAAGAAAACCTCATTTTGAAAAAAAAATGCTCCTACTCGTAGAACAAATTGTTGGAAAACATGTCTAAGCTCTCTCGGCCCACTGCACTGTGAGCCTGTTGCCTCGTTTATTATTTATCCAGGCAATTAATTTGCCAGTCTCGGTGCAAAGAAGCTTAAGAAGCATACTGATTGTCCAAAGCTGTATTGTATACACACACAAAGCAGGAAACTGATTTTCGTTTTCTCTTGCTCATCACATTAATTTTATAAATGCGAAAGTGTGTGTGTAATTGTTTAAGCATGTAAGTAGGTGAGTATGTATGTATGAAAGTGTGTTTGTTCCCGCTCAACTCTGTAACGGCTGAAGGGGTTTGAATTGACTGCCTCGGTGGCTCAGTTCGTAGTGAACCTACGTTCTGTGCTTGGGGGCGTGGGTTCGATTCCCATCTAGGACAAACATTTATGTGATGAATATTTGTGTTTGTTCTATGTCTGGGTGTTAATATCTATATAAGTATGTATTTAAAAAATATCTATGTACGTATATCAGTCTCTGGCAGCCATATCACAAGCTTTGCTTAGTTTGGGGTCAGATGACCGTGTGTGCAATAATGTCCCAGATATTTATTTATTTATTTATTTATAATTTAATTTGATATGGAGGTAGCTTACACACTGGATTAAGACATAGGCTACTTTTTATCCCGGAAAAATATTCGGTTTCTGTAAAATAGCGGGTGAAACTGCGGGGCATAGCTAGTGTTCAATATTTTGAAGATAGAAAAATTATGGAGGATCCTATAAAATAGGAGAATTCTTTGTATTGAACAAAGGTTTACAAAGGTTTTGTTCGTCAGAACCACAGAATTCTCCTTATTATGTCTTTGGTCAGAACATATCAAATGTTTTGTTGATTTCAGCCACAGAATTCTCCTTATAAATATGTCTTTGATTTCAGCGAATCTTTTGACAGAGAAGTTTGTTTATTGTACGTGGGCACAGAATTATCCTTATAAGTAAGGCCTATGTGGGCTGTTCCGAAAAAGGTTGGTGAAATGAAAAATAGTTGAAATATTAAAAAAGTTTATCTATAGCTTTTCAAAATACATAATTGTACATTTTCGAGAGATTCATTGAAGGTTAATCTGTATGATGTTTCGTCCAAGGTTAATCGTCTATAATCTTAACAATTCATAGCACGAAGAGCTTACCAAAGAGAAAATAAATACTACGTAAGAGAGCTTACCGCGAGACCAAAGAGAATAAAATACCACGTAGGACGCGAGACGTCCATTGTTGCAAACAAAAGCAGAGTGACAGATAATCTTTACAAATATTTAAAAAATAACAACACATAGGTGGCCAATGATTTTCACCACAGAGATTCGATTTGAAATTAGCCGTCAATTCAAAATAGTTTCAAGATAAATGAGTTTGTATTTATTCTGTGGGTAACAATTTTCTGAAAAACCTATTTAAAAATTAACAGTTAAACTAAAACATATTTTTGCTGAGTTTGCCTGTGGAAGTACCACACCTTTGCCAGTTATTCGACCGCCAATCAGTATTGTGAAAACATTACCGTTTTCCTCATTGAAGGGTAATGTTTCTAGCGAAATTACTGAGCTTATAGATATTTAACATTTAGTATCTCAGGACGAGCAGAAAGCATTGCCGCGTAGGGATTTGTCCTGTAGCAGTTTAAAATTCTGGGTGGCACTGAACTGTTCCGTGCAACCGCGACGGGTACTATCAGGCGAGCGACTCGTCGCGGCACGCTAATGCATCAAACAAAAATATATATTTAAAACAACTATTATTTTGAAGAACATGTAGCAATTTTTGAATATCGATCAGCCATATTGATTTTATATAATTAAATTTGTATTCCACACATTGGCAAAGGCTTTTTGGACTGACTGAACGTTGACGTTCCGCAAATGGGTGACCCTGACCAGCGAGAGAAAGCTCGAGGGAATGAACTATGTGATTCATACTGCAAATGTACTTACTGCTGTCGTATTTTACCTGTAACGATATGTTCAATGTCATAGAAATCGTGTCACTAATATTATAATAGCGCACCATGACTAAGGGCCGCTAAACACGGCGCCGCAACGGTAGCAGTCTGCGGTGCCGCTTCATTATGTGACCCTAAGATTTGTATGGACCCTTTTACAGGGCGCCGCGGCGTCACCATGTGTCTGGGCCCTGGCAAGTTCTAGTGTCTATTTGTAATACACCAGCACCGCAGCGGCGGCATCTTAAATGTAACTGCCAAATCCGAAGTAATTTTTTTTTCTCTTCTGTGGCAAATCAGCAAGTATTAAGGCGCAGACTGACTTGCAACGTTTGAATGAATCGAGTTTTGAAACGCGTCAATGCAGCGAGTCGAGCCGTTCGATTTGAGCGCCGGTTCCTCCACTCGACTGTCGGCTTTTTTAGAATTCCTTTGAAACGAGTTACAGTACTGTAGTCAGTGCAGCGAGACGAGCCGCTTGATGCGAGTGCAAACAAGTCAGTGTAACTTGACGCGTCGTCGCAAGAAATGGAGCGCGCTTGAACCATGTGCTCAAAGCGAGCGTTCGCCGCGTCTTGTGTATTATGTAACAAGCTCGCCTCGAATGGTACATTACAAACAAACGTTGTAAGTCAGTCTCCGCCATTGTGTGTAGTACTAGCAACGCCTCGCGTTTTCACTCGCTATCCTGGAAGTGTTCTTTTTCCGTGATAAATGTATGAATAAGTCTAGGATGTAAGCTAGCACCATACCGAATTTCATTCTAATTCGTTGAGACGTTACCGAGTTGAACGGGAACAAACACACGCACAAACTCTCGCATTTATAATATAAGTATATACTATTATACTTGCTACGAAATCCAGAATGTGTAGCAACATGTGCGCTTTCGTAGCAGGCATGCTACGTGTACAGATTCTACGTTACGTCTAAAAGCTACGTAAGCTCGTTTGTGTTGCGTATCGTTGCTACGTTGTCGTATCTATTATCCGTAAGATTTATGAGACTGGCTACGCCCCGCGGTTTTACTCGCTATTTTACAGAAACAAAAACTAACAGAAACGAAAAGTAGCCTATGTATTAATCCGGGGTGCAAGCTATCTCCATACCCAATTTCATTCAAATCAGAGAGAGTTACAGAGTTAAACGGGAACAAACACTTACATACTTACACACTTACACACAAACTTTCGCATTTATAATATAAGTGTGATAGTAACTAATAACAACGCTGAAAAGATTAATGTAAATTGGTAATGTTTCAGAGTAAATAATCGTCACATGTAAGTTTCTAGAATGAAGCATAATAATTAACAGGTATAAACATAAAGGTTCAGTAAGTATATTATTTTCACCCGACTTTCGTTATTATTTTGTCATTTTTGTTTGTCTGTTTCTCGTCTTTCGGGGATAAACTCGAAAACCACTGAATGAATTGCATCTCTTTAATATATACTCTTATATTGTATGCAGAATATAATTTAAAGTTCTGCGTAGCCGTGATGTTATAATTTAAAAGTTTTTTAAATAAATAAATAGATTTGGGACATTTTTGCACACACGGTCATCTGACCCCAAACTAAGCAAAGCTTGTAATATGGCTGCGAGAGACTGATAGATACGTACATACATATTTTTAAATACATAAATAGATATTAACACCCAGACATAGAACAAACACAAATGTTCATCACATGAATGTTTGTCCTAGATGGGAATCGAACCCACACCCCCAAACACAGAAGGTAGGTTCACTACCAATTGAGCCACCGGGGCAGTTACTTGACTTTTCTTCGAAGGATCTTATGAAAAAACCTACATAAACATTTGTCTGTGCTGTGTTGGTTCTTATAAGCATTTACGGCGAAGTTAGTATTTTTCATGAATACACTATAGTTAGTATTCCCGTTTTATTAAAACGAAATGTCCTATAAGTGCTTAATTTGGATTTACTTTAAAAACGGACAAGTCTATATACATAGATAGAATTAGACCGTAGGCAAAAAGTACTATGTGCCTCAAGAGGCTGAACAAAGGACATTTTTTAAATAGTCAAAAGGCGAGAAAACCTCATATCGAGATCAAGACCACGGGGCGGAGTTAGTAGGGGCTATAAAGCAGTCAGAGCTCGGTCAGTTTGGTGGTCGCGCATGAAGATTCCTTTAATGTGTTCACATGAAGCGAGGCTATTCCTTACGAACACATCAAAGGAATAGCCCCGCTTCATGCGAGACCACCGGACACTAAGAAACCAGGAGTAAGGCGAACTAAACCTTTTTCCAGAGACCTCATAGACACCAAAGAAGAGATACCATCACCAACAATAAAGGGCAAACCGCCCGTGGTCACCACCGCCGTGCCTGATCGACTCGCTATACCTTCCTTGGGCAACCAAGGATCTCACCCGGCAGGGCTTGATCGCACTGGCATTTAAGTGGAGCCGGGACGGAAGTCCCCACTGAAACTCAAGACTCAAGAGACACGTCCATAGTAATGGGCGGAGAAAAGCCAGAGACAGGGGGCATAGCCCCGATCCCTTCTCCCCACCCCCACAAGAGGTGAGAAGACATTCGACGCGAGAGTTCGATGCACAAGCCGGTCGGACGGCACCGGGCGCACGAGCGCAGATCGCGTGTGCGGAAACGACTTATGCAACCGATATTCGTCATCACAACACTTTCCACATTGTAACTCGAAAATTATGGCGTTCCCGGAACTGGTGATAGCAATATTTACACAAATGCATCACTTATTTTGTGCTCGCTTGGCCTTAAGCGCTGTCGCGGCGTAGCAATACGCCGCCCCGCCGGATTTTATTAATAGTAATTCAGAAGCAGGGCCCGTACCTAATCTTCTACCAGGTCTTTATTGGAATGATTGTTATGGTATTATTCCGAACCGAGCTGCCAACTGCAACTGCTGGCAGCACGTGCAGCGACTGCATGTGCTTGTTTGCATACAACAGACGTAGCATGCAAGCACGTGCTGCTGCCACGGCGCTCGGAATTAATTTTATAGAAAAACATACAAATCAATCGTGCCGCTGCGGCCAACTGCATGGAATCGCTGCATGTGCTGTCGGCAGTTGCATTTTACAGCTCGGTTCGGAATAGTAGCACATTTAGGTTCATCCACCGACGCTGCGATACCGTTAAAATTATCACGCCGCGACATTTCGCAGTCGCGCAGCCTCGGGGGCCGAACCTAACAATCATCGCTAAGCACCTCACGCATATAATACGCAATACCAATGTCGCAGGTAGCTTGCATAGGTAGCATTGGTATTTAATGTTGTCTGTGACGCAGACAACATTTATGTATATAAGTAGCCTATGCATATGTGTAAATATTGCTATCACCAGTTCCGTGAACGCCAGAATAATTTTCTTGGTATAAGTTATGTGAATAATAATAATGATGATCCGAGAATTATGATTATAATATTAGCGCTCATCAAAATGGCATCTGACTCAATGAGAAATACACCTAAAAACACAAGTCTGAAGTCTTCACAAGTTGAAAAAACAATACATAGCGGCATAGAATATGGTTTATCTAAGCCATTGACACCAAAAATAAAAGATTTTCTTAAGATTTAGAGGATGATAACAGACGACCTCCGAAACGCTACTCAAAACGTAAAGGAAAATTCACTAACTCTCTCTCTATTGCACGCACGAGAAACAGAGCGACAGCTATACAGTGTCAAATATCGAATGCGCTAAAACTTCTTGGAAGGACTATTCTCTTAACTTACCCAGGTGGTCTGATGCAGGTGCATTCAGTCTAACACATTGTCATATGAATGGGAAAATAGTCGTGCCACACCACCTTGTGCTTTCTCAAAAGGTATTGTAGATAGTGTGAATTTGCAAAAAAAAAATGGGTATGTTGTATCCATATACTTAGAATCCTAATTAATACTATAATTCAGAGGAATATAGCCGCAGTGATATCGGAACCAATAAAGCTCGAGGTATAAAAATTAATACGTTGGTCTCGAGGAAAAAACTTCGCTTGCGCGATTCAGAACTCCTTATTCGGCATTGAAAAAAAATTAAGCAAAACTCATTTTTATGGAGGCTTATTATTTTTGGCTTATTATTTTGGCTTTTTATTTTTATTTTTACGCTTGACAAAAAAAAAACAACGCCAAAATCGTTTTCACACAAACTGAGTAAATCGTTCGTATTACAGTTTCCCGTATCTCATACGGATACGGATATATATTTTACTGTCGCAGTAACAAAAACACTCTGTATAAATAATAATAAAATGCGCAAGCGAAAGAACTAAAGACGCCACGCGGAAGCGAATAAAGGCTGTAACAGTTGAAGAAACGAATCTAAATGAGCCAAGCATGACACATTATTCTTAGCAACAGAGTAAGTATCATTGCCGAGGAATTTCCTTTCATGTAAGGCCATGCGCGGTTTGACTGCCGGTGCACACCTTTCTAAACTCGATGTTGTACGTGTGATGCAGAGGTGTAGCTTGCCATAGAAGGGCCCCGCATCAAAATTTGTTGGGGGGCCCAAATGTAGGGTCACTGTTTTCAATGAAACAACGTTCAGGGCCCCTGTAGCCCGGGGGCCCCGTATCATTGATAGGGCTGATACGGCGGTAGCTACGCCCCTGGTGAGATGTCTCTAAAATTATATTAATGTGAGGAATAAATGTAATATTTAAATCCTTTAGTAAGGGTGGATTCGACCAAACGAGAGTAAATTTTATTCTTAGAATAAATCAGCGTTTTGACACATTTTCTATACAAAAGCTGTCAAACCGCCATATTATTCCTCAGATAACAGTTATCTGACGCAGGTAAAATCCAGCCTAAATACTACAACTAAAACGAAATAGAACACCAATCACATCATTCCATTAAGGCCAACTTTCACGCACTTCGTTCTCTCTCTCTTTTTATCTCTCTCGCTTGCTCATACATTTAACATTTTATCTGATACTAGCTGCGCCACACAGTTCCACCCGCCATTCTACAGAAACCGAATATTTTTCCGGGATATAAAGTTGCATATGTGATATGCCAGATTTAAAGCCACCTCCATACCAAATTTCATTCAAATCCGTTTAGCTACACACAAACTTTTGCATTTACAAAATTAGTGTGATAAAACTACTTACTCGTGTTAATTTCCAAGAAGTGAAAAACCAAGTTATAGCTGAACAAATAAATAATTTTTCGTTTTGATTATTTTTAATTTGACGGAGAGAGAAACAAGCGATTTTATCGCCTGGTACACCTATCCCTACTAAAAAAACCACTTAGATCTACCTGTTGTGACAGGTGGAAACTCCAAGTTCACTTATCCCTTTATAACTTGAAACCAAAATCGAATGTCTAATTTAAAGATATTAAAACAAAAATACATATTTCCAATGCGTAGGTAGGCCTCCTACTAGGTGGACCGAAGACATTGTGAAAATCGCGAGCAACCGGTGGATGCAAGTGACGGTGTGGCGCTCTAAGGGCAAGGCCTATGTTCAGCAGTGGACGTCTTGTGGCCGATGATGATGATTTCTAATGCTGTGATAAAATAAACGTGTATTTTTCCTTTTTTCAAAATGTACACTCATCGACTGTATATCTTCAACGTGAAAGTTCGCGAGCGAGACAGCTGGCTTTAATAAATATGCGATAACAATCTACTAAGCCAATGTGCCAGCGTGGCGTGTGATCGGGCCACAGATCACACCCAAGATTCTGCATTCAGGACGCTCGAAGCGCACCACGCATCAGACTAAATACACTTATAAGAAATGACTCTGATTGGTTGATTGTTAGGCGCGAGTAGCCGTAACCTTGAGATAGCCAATGAGAACGCTTGGTCGCACACCTCGCGACCCGTGCCTTCCTCAAACATTGGTGACATTTTGTAGGAACAACGAATCTCGTAATGCGGTATCTAGTGTGATCTGTGGATCGAGCGAACACAACAATGCACTGCATTCATTGTAGATACGAGCAACGCGGATCCGTGCAATGAAGAGTTATCAAGGCTTGATGTACCATTGTATAATAAAATACTCCGTCAGCCGGTCTATTCTGCAAAGTAAGTAAACACGCAAGTGCGGTGGCGTTCAGATGAAAAGAGATGGCTTTAGCGCACGCTAGACCAATAATCAGATAATTAGTAACAACCAAACCTGGAATTCAATCAAAATTCTGTTCTACGCAATTCTAGAATGTTATACCCTTACTCACAGAATTCTCCTTATAAAATTTTCTCCTTATTATTCAGTAATAATCACTTGAACATACACTAAGGGTAAAATGTGTGTAAATCGAGGTCCTTTCGATTTTCTTTTATCGAGAATATGTAATCATGTTTTCATTTAAGGTATACTTTGTTTAGCTAATAAAGGCACTCGCCCGTATGATATAACAAAAGGACGAGGTGATTCCAAGAAAAACTCGCTTACATAAACCAACCGTCACTTACATAACAACCGTTTTTCCTGTTGCTATGTAGTATGTTTATATTTTGTTTAGCTAATAAAGGGACTAGCCCGTATTATATTACAAAAGGACAAGGTGATTATGTGATTTCAAGAAAAACTTGCTTACATAAACAAAAAAAATATCAGGTTACAATTCGGGTTATTCGTTCCTCGAGGCCGTATGCTTGCCTCCTAGGCCCTGCTATGAAATTGACGCAGGAAAAACCCAGCCTAAATACTACAACTAATACGAAATAGAACGCCAATCACATCATTCCATTACGGCCAACTTTCACGCACTTTATTTTCTCTCTCTCTCTCTGTCTCTCTCGCTTGCTCATACATTTAACATTTTATCTGATACTAGCTGCACCACACGGTTTCACCCGCCATTCTACAGAAACCGAATATTTTTCCGGGATATAAAGTTGCATATGTGATATTCCAGATTTAAAGCCACCTCCATACCAAATTTCATTCAAATCCGTTTAGCTACACACAAACTTTTGCATTTATAATATTAGTGTGATAAAACTACTTACTCGTGTTAATTTTCAAGAAGTGAAAAACCAAGTTATCAAATAAATAATTTTTCGTTTTGATTATTTTTAATTTGACGGAGAGAGAAACAAGCGATTTTATCGCCTGGTACACCTATCCCTACTAAAAAAAACACTTAGATCTACCTGTTGTGACAGGTGGAAACTCCAAGTTCACTTATCCCTTTATAACTTGAAACCAAAATCGAATGTCTAATTTAAAGATATTAAAACAAAAATACATATTTCCAATGCGTAGGTAGGCCTCCTACTAGGTGGACCGACGACATTGTGAAAATCGCGAGCAACCGGTGGATGCAAGTGACGGTGTGGCGCTCTAAGGGCAAGGCCTATGTTCAGCAGTGGACGTCTTGTGGCCGATGATGATGATTTCTAATGCTGTGATAAAATAAATGTGTATTTTTCCTTTTTTCAAAATGTACACTCATCGACTGTATATCTTCAACGTGAAAGTTCGCGAGCGAGACAGCTGGCTTTAATAAATATTCGATAACAATCTACTAAGCCAATGTGCCAGCGTGGCGTGTGATCGGGCCACAGATCACACCCAAGATTCTGCATTCAGGACGCTCGAAGCGCACCACGCATCAGACTAAATACACTTATAAGAAATGACTCTGATTGGTTGATTGTTAGGCGCGAGTAGTTGTAACCTTGAGATAGCCAATGAGAACGCTTGGTCGCACACATCGCGACCCGCGCCTTCCTCAAACATTGGTGACATTTTGTAGGAACAACGAATCTCGTAATGCGGTATCTAGTGTGATCTGTGGATCGAGCGAACACAACAATGCACTGCATTCATTGTAGATACGAGCAACGCGGATCCGTGCAATGAAGAGTTATCAAGGCTTGATGTACCATTGTATAATAAAATACTCCGTCAGCCGGTCTATTCTGCAAAGTAAGTAAACACGCAAGTGCGGTGGCGTCCAGATGAAAAGAGATGGCTTTAGCGCACGCTAGACCAATAATCAGATAATTAGTAACAACCAAACCTGGAATTCAATCAAAATTCTGTTCTACGCAATTCTAGAATGTTATACCCTTACTCACAGAATTCTCCTTATAAAATTTTCTCCTTATTATTCAGTAATAATCACTTGAACATACACTAAGGGTAAAATGTGTGTAAATCGAGGTCCTTTCGATTTTCTTTTATCGAGAATATGTAATCATGTTTTCCTTTAAGGTATACTTTGTTTAGCTAATAAAGGCACTCGCCCGTATGATATAACACAAGGACGAGGTGATTGTGTGATTTCAAGAAAAACTCGCTTACATAAACCAACCGTCACTTACATAAAAACCGTTTTTCCTGTTGCTATGTAGTATGTTTATATTTTGTTTAGCTAATAAAGGGACTAGCCCGTATTATATTACAAAAGGACAAGGTGATTATGTGATTTCAAGAAAAACTTGCTTACATAAACAAAAAAAATATCAGGTTACAATTCGGGTTATTCGTTTCTCGAGGCCGTATGCTTGCCTCCTAGGCCCTGCTATGAAATTGACGCAGGAAAAACCCAGCCTAAATACTACAACTAATACGAAATAGAACGCCAATCACATCATTCCATTACGGCCAACTTTCACGCACTTTATTTTCTCTCTCTCTCTCTCTCTCTCTATCTCTCGCTTGCTCATACATTTAACATTTTATCTGATACTAGCTGCACCACACGGTTTCACCCGCCATTCTACAGAAACCGAATATTTTTCCGGGATATAAAGTTGCATATGTGATATTCCAGATTTAAAGCCACCTCCATTCCAAATTTCATTCAAATCCGTTTAGCTACACACAAACTTTTGCATTTATAATATTAGTGTGATAAAACTACTTACTCGTGTTAATTTTCAAGAAGTGAAAAACCAAGTTATAGCTGAACAAATAAATAATTTTTCGTTTTGATTATTTTTAATTTGACGGAGAGAGAAACAAGCGATTTTATCGCTTGGTACACCTATCCCTACTAAAAAAACCACTTAGATCTACCTGTTGTGACAGGTAGAAACTCAAAGTTCACTTATCCCTTTATAACTTGAAACCAATATCGATTGTCTAATTTAAAGATATTAAAACAAAAATGCATATTTCCAATGCGTAGGTATGCTGTGATAAAATAAACGTGTATTTTTCCTTTTTTCAAAATGTACACTCATCGACTTTATATCTTCAACGTGATAGATTTGACATTTCCACGGCCGCTTACACGCCGCGCCTCGCCTCGAATATTCAATGGGCGTTGGACCTTACCAAGGGTGTTTCTCTACGAACTGAGACCAATACAGCGATTTAACTTAACTTGAGTAGTACAAAACATCCAAATATTATGGAAATGTAGCAATTATTATACGTGTTGTATTCTTGATTCTTAAATATTGTGAAATTTACTTGAAATAACAAATTATTAAATAATTGTTGACGTGTATTTTGCAAATGTCGAATAAATAACAGGCAACTATTCATGTAATTTGTATATCACTAATCGTGCACGAGGCTCGATCTTTTCCTAGAAATTTCTGTGTGAACATTATCCTGAGAAAATATTGTGTTGATATGCCACGAGCGATTTACACAGCATAAGTATCAGCTTGGGACTGTAGGCTTAGTGCGGCTTTTTTTTTTCACTTTTCGATCGCGTTATGAAGCTAAACTGAAAAATATATGTTTTTAACGGACGGCGCGAGTTGAGGCGAAAGCGAGTTGATATGGTGTTCTACGAACATTGGGGCTATTTCGAGAAAAAGATACCGCGAAAAAGACACTTTGGCATCCAGATGAAAATTTAATTAAGTTAAAATTAATTTAAGTTCTGCTGATGCTGTAGACGCCTTTTATAACAGCTTATATAAAGTAATCAAAATTCATACTCCTCCTATTAAAAATAGATCCAGTAATTTTCCTATTTGGTTCACTCCTTCACTAATTCGTTTATTCAAGAGAAAAAGTAATGCTTGGTTAAAATGGAAAACCTACAGGAATTTATTGGATTATGAACAATTTTCTCAACTTCGCGGCATTTTTGATAAAGAATGCGATAAGTGCTTTGTTCAATATCGTAAATCTGTTGAGGACGGTATTCACACCAACATTAAATGTTTCTGGAGCTACATTTCTAATAAAAAAAAAAAAACAAATATTCCGTCTGACGTCCATTTTAAGAATGTCCCTAGTAGAAACCCTACTGATGTATGCAACTTATTTTCCCAATTTTTTAAGTCAGTATACGAAGAATCTACACTCGATGATAAAGACTGGAAACCCCCTGATGACCTTCATGAAACGTGTGAGTTAATTAATAATATTTACATCAGTCCCCAAAAAGTTCTCACAGCACTAAAATCATTGGATCCCGCTAAGGGTGCGGGCCCTGACGGCATACCTGCTTTGTTCTTTAAGCTTACGGCGGATCGTTTGTATCATGCACTTAGTATTATATATAATAAGTGTATCAGTGAAGGTTGTTTTCCTGATATATGGAAACAGGCTAATATTACACCGGTTTTTAAAAAAGGCAAGAAAAATGATGTTGGAAATTATAGGCCCATATCAATTTTGTCGGCCTTGTCAAAACTTTTTGAAAGGCTTGTGCACAATGAAATATATCCAATACTGCATAGTCTGATAATATCGCAACATGGATTTGTTAAGAAACGGTCCACAGTAACTAACCTTACCGTTTTTCTAGATCAACTGTTTAAGGACATGGACAGTTGTTGCCAAACTGACGCTATATATACGGACTTTCAGAAGGCGTTTGACAAGGTCGACCATGAACTTCTTCTCAATAAAATTGCTTTTAATGGAATTCGTGGTAATCTTCTGCGCTGGTTTATGTCCTACATCACAAGCCGTACACAAAAAGTAGTAGTCAATGGATATAATTCTGACTATGTGTCTGTTACGTCAGGGGTGCCCCAAGGCTCTATTTTGGGCCCCCTTTTATTTATATTGTTTATTAATGACATTGATTCCTGTTTTGTTCATACAAACTTTCTGTTATATGCTGACGATTTGAAAATATATAAAAATGTAAAAAGTGTTAGTGACTGTTTACTAATTCAATCTGATTTAAAACGACTCACTCAATATTGTCTGGCTAACAAACTTAACCTTAGCTTACCTAAATGTCATAGTATTACATTTACCAAAAAGAAAATAGTAACTCATTTCCCTTACTCTCTTTGTAATATCCCTTTAACAAAGGTGTCACTTATTAGAGACCTTGGCGTTACGTTAGACTCTCGACTCCACCTTGATGTACATACAGACACCATAATTAAATCAGCCTTTAAAATGTACGGTTTTGTGATGAGGACTGCCAAAGACTTTATTAAACCTTCCACATATATACACTTATACATGTCTCTCGTTAGACCGTGTGTGGAGTATGCCACCCAAATATGGAATCCTTTCTATTCTAAATATAATGATTTGATAGAAAAAGTTCAAAGAAAATTTCTACGAACCGTTAATTACAGGTGTTATCATGCATATCTTGATTATGAAAGACTTCTCGCAAAATATAAGCTTATGCCCCTATGCTCTCGACGATTATTCCTTGGTGCCATGTACTTACATGGTATAGTTCACAATAGAAGGGCTCTTTTAGATCACATATGTAAATTATAATAATTTTATAATACTTATAAGAAGTAAATTGTTTCTTATTGTTTATCTAAATGTTTATTTTTGTAAGTAAGCCATTAGACGAACGTTTTTTTTAGTTTGCTCATCCCCGGGGCACATAGCATAGATTACATAATATGTAACATAATACTGTATTACATAATGTTTTTTCTTTTTTTAATTTATTGCTACTATGTATTATTTAGTCCCGGTTCTGATTTTGATTTTGTTTTCAGGCTACTACCCCAGCAAAGATTATTTTTAGTAATTGGTGGATAGTGCTGTGGGTGGCGTAGTTAATAATTAATTTTTACTTCTTTAGTTTTAGTTAATATACACTATGTCACTGTTTATTGTCCCAAATAAATAAAATAAAATAAAATAAAAATAAAAAGAGATATCTTCAGTGCACGCTAGACCAAAAATCAGATAATTACTAACAACCAAACCTGGAATTCAATCAAAATTCTGTTCTACGCAATTCTAGAACGTTATATACCCTTACTATCAAAGTAATAATCAATTGAATATACACTAAGGGTAAAATGTGTCTAAATCGAGGTCCTTTCGATTTTATTTTATCGATAATATGTAATCATGTTTTCCTTTAAGGTATACTTGTACTAGACGATAGAACCAAAAATATATCTCAAAATAAGATCTTTAATAAAGAATATTATAATAATAAATAATTTGGTGCACGGAATAGATTTATTTTTTATTTTTTTCTGTTTAGTTCCCCAATTGTTACGTCTTCGAAATATTGACCGAGTGTAAATTAATTAACCGAGAGTTAATTAATCTCTATTAAATCTACTTCAGCATTGATCGAAAGCTCTTCCTACAAGCTATAGGCGTAGGGTTACCAACTACCATGTGATCTCATGCTACGAAGGTGGCAGACCTGAGCTCTTGGATTATCTTAAAACCTTCAAACGATCTATTTGTATTCCAACCGTTTTTCCTGTTGCTATGTAGTATGTTTATATTTTGTTTAGCTGATACTCTCGCCCGTACGAAATAACAAAAGGATCAGGTGATTGTGTGATTTCAAGAAAAACTCGCTTATATAAAACATAACAACATAACATAATTATTTTTTTGTTTTTTGTAGTATGTTTATATTTTGTTTAGCTAATAAAGGGACTCGCCCGTATGAAATTACAAAAGGACAAGGTGATTTCAAGAAAAACTCGACTAAATAAACAAAAAAATATCAGGTTACAATTCGGGTTATTCGTTCCTCGAGGCCGTATGCTTGCCTCCTAGGCCCTTCTATGAAATTGCCAAGATTCTCTATCACGAGTACATAGATAATGATTATTGTAATGGTGTGACAGAATGTACTGGGCCAGGCAAGTTGGAGTGCTTATAAAGACAGGCTTGAAAGATGACACGACGACTATTAGACAACAACCATTTATCATCATCAGCCAGAAGACGTCCACTGCCGAACAAAGGCCTCCCCTTAGAGCACCATACTGAACGAAAATCTGCCATTTGCGTCCACCGGGTGTTCGCGAATTTTACAATGTCGTCGGACAACCTAGTGGCCTACCTACTCTGCGACTTCCGGTTCGAAACGACGGTGCTAAGAAAGGATTTTCGAAACGTCATACCCTAAGGCGGGTTACATAGGCGATGACCTATTAGAGGTGTGGACGATAAGTACTACACAGATGTCACGCACGTGGTACATTGTACATTTCCACGCCAGCATCAACTTGAACCAACCCAGCTCCTTAAAATACTGGAGAGGCTCTGGGCCGCTGGCACAGTTCGAAGTGTGCCTTACGCCACTGAAGCTGCTTAGTAGTTTTTTTAATCCCCCGCTTTTCTTGAAGGCATGTTATATTTACGATGACGTCAACAACATAATGACCATTTCTGGATCTAACTAAACAAATCTATCGACACCTCATTTATTAAAATCGGTTAAGGCTTTTATGTCGTAAGTGAAAATATACAATCATACAAAATGAAATAAGAGTAGAAGAGTTTGCATTAAAAGATAAGGCCGCCAATTAGAATCCTAGACCATAGTACAGTACTATCTATTTTACCTTATCTATTTTCTATACTTAGTGTGTGTGGTTTTTAAAAAAAAGCTATCTACCTATCTATTGACTACAATACCCTATTTTTTGCTTCGCTATGGTAAAAGGAATTCGCCAGTAAAACCGCAGGGCACAGATAGTTCATTTGTCTAAATAACATTGTAATGTATTTATTATTGCAGGATTTGCTATCGCTTAGTTTTGAATAATATTGACAGACTAATTCTGATACGACATCGATGGGCACGAACGGTTATTTGTTAGAGATTAAGGTTTTATTACCTAGGTACTTTATATTTATACTTAAATCTACACAATTATATAAAAATATAACTTGCATTTTTGTGCTATCCATACTTTTTTAGTCACCTTTGCCGTGGGATGAGCCAAGAATAGCACTTGGGGCGATTTAAGAAAAAATATAAATTTTTGTGTTTGTTGAGCTGGTAATATGTGCTTGGGATGAGTCAAGAAATGGGATGATTATCGGAATGACGAAAATCCCATAGGGTTTCCTATTAATATCGGAATTATTGATCTCTTTAGTTTGAACTGTGAGTACTGTACCAATCAGACAAGTTTCCAGAACGGAAAAATCCACTAATCATATATTTACAGCATCACAAATCACAAAATACAGCATGTCTGACGATCAACTATAACACACCCATCTAAAACTGCAAATATTTAGGTAAAAAGTTTTTTTATTTGAATCGACAAAATCAAAAACAATACAGTTTTAGAAAAATCACACTATGAAACCCATAATTAAATCCTAACTTATATTATAAATTCGAAGTAACTCTGTCTAAAGTTAAAAAACTTCGTTCTTTGCGCCACTCGTGAAGTACTTATCGTTATGGTCCATCTTCATCAGTTCCACTTCAAACCAAAATGATACTATCTGACTGATAAAAGTACCAAAATCGCTATATGTATGCCTATAATATTTAAGGAGCTCCATCAATTCCTCATGGATCCCATTATCAGATCTGGATTTTGTTAGGAATGGGACCAATCAGAAAGTATATCTTTACAAATAAAAAAATAATTTTCCAAATATGTTTTCAATGACGGTATTCAGAAGTAACAAACATAACAATAAAACATTCGATTTCAGAAGCACCTCTTATTTTCGAAGTCGGTTAAAAAATAAGAACAAAAATGGGCAAAAAAAATGTATGGGAGCGAACAAGGTATGGAAACGCAAAAAAAAGCAAAGAATACGTTAAATTTAAAATGTTTAATGATAAACGCCCTTCCGAACCGAAACCGAGCCGAGGAGTTTTTGCGGCAGCGTGGATAGATATTGTCGCTGCTTTGTGTTATTATTGTACACTATCAAAATTCACTACCAAACAGTTTACAGTATACAAATTATCCCTTACTGATAGATATTTTAAAATAAAACGGAGAAGACACAACCAATCTCAATGGCATCAAGTCGGGTGTACCACAAGGAAGTCTGGTAAGCCCCGTGCTATACACTTTATTTACCGCCGATCTACCTGTACGACTTCACGGTAGTCACATATGCAGATGACACTGCTTTCCTGAGTTCTCATAGGGACCCCAATATAGCATCGCTCGATTCTTTTAAGGATTGCAAATGCTTGCAGACCTTTCAAATCAAAATAAATCTCATTGTCTACAATAGACGGATTGTTTTAGAAAGGAAATGGGTGATAAAAAGAGGCGTTTTAATTTGGTTGCACGTGTTTTGCTCTAACTTTTTTGTATTATTTTCGAACTTTCGAGTGTTAATCCCTACTTAATATTATAAATGCGAAAGTGTGTTTGTTGGTTTGTTTGTTCCTGTTTCACGCATCAACAGAGCAATGGATCTACCTGAATTTTTGCATGAATATAGTTTAAGGGCCAAGGAGTGACATACTTTTTATCAGGAAAATGTACAGTTACAGATACTAATATTATAAATGCGAAAGTGTCTGTTTATTTGTCTTTAATGTGGCAACAAACCAATGGATCGACCTGAATCTTTGCTTTGAAATAGCTTAATTTTAATGGGCACATACTAAGAAATTTTTCAGGGGGGTGAAATCGTGGGTTACATCAAGTTCAATTTAATCGGACCTGAAGGAAGGTAATGTTTTTCATGTGTACGTAAACATGTTTGTTTGTCTGTTCCTATGTAACCTCATACCATCTAAGCTGCTTGATGGATTTACGATAGTGAGGTGGCCAGATTTATAGTTTTTTTTTTTAATTGCTGAAAATAAATCAATTTTGGCAAACTTTTAGGAAAAATTGGTGAAATTGAAAAATTACACAGTGATGACATCAGAAATCATCACTTAGTCTTGTTCATAAAGTACAAAGCCAGTTAAAACTTTCAAGTACATGCTAGAATTTTTATACAAAACCTTAGTGGCAGTAGAAGCCAACTACAACATACTAATTTGAGGCTCTGGAACACTCCGATTGTACTTATAGGAGGGACTGCGAGAAGGGGGTTTGTTGAATATCCAGTATTATTTGGATAATCCAGTGTAAATTGTAAAATATCCTGTGCTTGTTAATTAGATACCCTGTATAAATATGATTAGAGGACTCACCTTCACAAGATTGGCATTGATGTAGTCTATGTCGCACCTATTCAGGATGACTCTGCTGTGATCATATGGGTTCACATCTCTGTATCGGTTCAATGGTTTATTTTGTGGCTTTTTTGCTTCTATACAAGTGTATGGATATGAGTGGCATTTCCGCCCAATTCTCTGTAACAATGATAAATCATAATTAGTACTAGACATGTTACTCAAAACGTGATTACGCCATATCCACCACTCTGCCCCAGTGCTGGTTGCGGGAGTTGAGCTGTGCTTTGAGTGAAATAATTATTTTGTGATAAGTTTTTATAAAACAGTTGGTGTAAAAACCCACTGAAGTTTATATTCCGCCTGAAGTTTTCCTACATGGCTTAACAATAGTTGTTGTTATAAAACAAACAACCATTACCTCCAGTTGAACATGTAATTGAGGGTGCAGTAATGCTATATAATTGTCAATCATGGTCACCCATCTGAAGACTAACTGGATCATACATTGCTCAGAATCAACTAGTTAAGCTAAACTACAAGCGTGAACATTATTAGTTTGTTTTTTGATCTGTAAGTAATTTTTTGTTTGATGGAGTAGTCAGGCTCAAATCAGGACATTTAAAATTCTTGAACTGAGATTTTATAATGGGGAAGTAACCAAGAAGATTAAAGAACTAATGGGTATCTGATGCTGGTACCATAAACTTTCCACTTGCTTAGTCAGTTCTGAGAAGATTTAGCTGTTATAGCTAAACTTAGTCTTTGAAACTTGATATACAAAATAATTTTGAGGAAAAGTGCAATACAGTTTTGAGTTGTACATAAAGTTTCCAATATGTGGCCATACAATGACAAATGATTATATTGTTTTGCATGTTTGATAATGTCTCATTGGCTATCTGTAGTTTTGAGAAATCGGCCAGTAGGTTCGGATAGATAATGCGTGGCGTCTTCGCTTCACTACGTTCCATAGTTATTAACTGACCTGATAGATCTGCGGCCAGGAGTTGTTGGCCACCATCTCTTTGTACTCCTCTTCCACACGTTTAGAACTCATCGTAATTATCTTCAAACCAACTTTATACTATCAAAACATGCATAACACGCGACACCAACAAAAGTCCAGGATCAAAACTTTTAACCACGATAAGGCTTCCTCTCATGTACTCAGAATGAAAGCCGCACGCGAAATATAATAATCGAATTCGAGACTGTAATTTTAGTAAGTAAATTCAGCAGACACGGGAACGAAATGTCTAGCGGCCTTCTTGTAGATCTTGTAATTCTTGGGTACAAGACCACAACCGACCGATCCGATCCAATCCCAAGAAGATTGTAGCTTCTTGTCCAATCCACACCACAGCGCTATATATATGGTGTTGCCAGAGGTCGATTGAAAAAGTAACTTAAGTAAATGAGGCGCTTTCCAAAAAAAAAAAAAAGTTTTAAAATACTTACTAGATGGCGTAATAGTCCTATCGTTCTACCTGCCATTGTCATTTCTGTCGAAATATTTTATGTTTATTTTTTAAATCGTAAATTTTGGCTCCACATGTTGTGTATTTAGCCAGTGTCAACTATTGTAATATTTCAAATGAAGTCAAATAAATAGTTACATTACTTGAAATTGTCTAAATACATATGTGGAGCCAAAAAACACGAGAAAAAAAAAGGCACACGTACAATTTTTTTGTCTTTCATGTCTTGACAGTGACAGAAAACCTCAAGGTACATCTAACGCCATTTTATTTTTTTTGAAAACGCCTCATTTATATATACTACATACATGGACGTAGGGTACTACGTTCATGACCACGTACAATACAAATAAACCTTACTTTTCGCGAAAGTATATATTTTTTTTTGAAAGCGCTCAGAGCCAGCACCATCGCTCACGTTAAAAATAAAAAGTAATTCTCGAGTCGGACAACAGCAGATTCGGTCTTGTTCCAAGTTGATTTGGGACTGCCGTATTTAAACGAGAAAATTGCCGTATATTACAGTAAAAGTGAAAAAAAACTGCCGATGTTCTTATTTTTTTATTAATTATGTGCAAAATTAGGATACTTTTTTTACTGGTCTCCATGTAGATACGTCACTTGATGAACAAAGACAATACTCAGTCAAGTAATTTATAAGAAGAGGCTCGCTTATCTATTATCCTGCTCTATCATTTAACATCTCAATTTTGTCGTATTCGTAAAGGGTATATCTTGGACGAAACATCTGGTAAGTCCATGGGGTATATTGTTCGACGTGAAACTCCCAGTACTCGTTTGTGCGTTCCCTTACACTTATAAATTTTGTATTGACAGTTTTTAATAACGCTTTGGATAGTATGTATTCATACAAATATTATACGGGTTTGGAAGTGCTGCCGTATGCCGTATCTTTGAAGCGCAGCAGGCCTAAAGGCCGTATAATACGGTAATTGCCGTATGGGGAACCACACTGAGTAGATTCTGGGAAATGTCTTAGCTGCCGTAGCCGGCAGCTGCCGGAGGTGGACAGGCGAAACGCCTGTGATTATTTTTTCTGAGCGAAACGCTAAAGTAGTAATTCCCGATTCAGTGTATAGAATAGAGCCAAAGAGAATATAATACCGTCCGGCCGAAAGGTGAGCGTCCGGGGGCCAGTGTTGCTCTAAGCTTGGGAGAGGTCCGCTATGTCCAGTAGATTATGATTATTACTGATGATGATTAGGTAAATGAAACAAACTAGGTACTACGATAATGGTTATAGGTTTGTTTTTTACTCCCGTACTGTACTACCCTTTTGGTCTCTGGAACGCTTTGAGAACTTACTTTTCAAAGCTGGAACGTGTCGGATACTTAAACTTATTTCTTATTGGATGGATAGCAGCAGGTTCATGTTTTTTAACAACCCGGAAACCATAAAACAGATTTTAGTGTGATGATAGTAGGTCGGTTTGATCGGTTGTACATGTACATCCGGTAGCCGTTCCATTGTTACATTGTTGCCGGCTTTACTCGCCGAGTAAAAATATTCTTTGGTTGCCGGCTCCGGCAGCGAAACCAAGCACCAGCCGTGTGTAGAAACTTTTTTTTTCTTTGTTCCTTTCTGATTTTTGATTGTGTGGCAAAACAGTAATCCACAGTAATCTTTGGTGTGGCAGGTGGCAGGCAGCTGGTAGATGAATCTTTAAAAAAAACTACGTTGCCTTTCCTTGGTATACTTGGTCTAATTTCTCTTTGATTTATGTTAGTCGTGTCATTTGATTTTGTGTGTACCTGTGATATAAACTCAATAAGAATAATACTCTATTCCTTACCCTCGCTAGGAGTAATAGTATTCTGTGGCTTAAACCACCGTAGTGATTAGAGATTACTTGCTCACTGGCAGACTGTACAACTCACCGATTACAAACTACAACCCATCTCCGGAGACTCGAGTTCTCGTCTCGAAGAAGTGTTGTGAAGGTCATCTTCAAGGAGCAAGTACTTTTTGTAGTGTTATTGAATGCTGAGTTAAATACCAAGTCAACTAAGAGATGGCTTCCCCACGTACTCGCCGCAGGTTGAACAGCATCCGCACCCAGGACGAAAACAACGTAAGTAAACTTTTTAGAGAAAGAGGTACGATTTTGAAAAACATGGATCATATTAATTTCCGTTACTATAAAACAAAAAGTTCAAGCGACGTGACGCAGCGCAACTGTCGCAATTATCTGCAATTTTCTTGGGGTAGTGAGCAGCGTAACCACATTATTTCCTTGTCAAATTTACCAAGACCAGTTCAACCATTTCTATGAATAATGGTACTAAGTTACATGTACATTTTATAATGGTAATGATTATAAGAGTTATATGTGAAGTGGGAAGTCTAATTTTTTAATGCATAAGTACTTTGGTTTTTATTTTTAATTCAGCTATGGGTGTCCTATTATTAAGTCCTCCCGTTCTTTACTGCCACTCCTCTGTCCTAATTTAAGTTGTTTGGTTGGATTACAGAAATGTTTCGAATGCAGCACCTTGAATCCCCAATGGGCCTCCGTCTCATATGGGATTTGGATATGCTTGGATTGTAGCGGCATTCACCGCAGCCTTGGTGTTCACCTCTCCTTCGTCAGATCTGTCACTATGGATAAATGGAAAGAAATAGAATTGGAAAAAATGATGGTCAGTGCACAAGCTATTAAGAGAGAATGCTCTTACATGGTGTCTAGTTTTTTTCTCATTCTAGGTCAAAATAATAATAATAAAATCTTATTCAAAAGTATCAAATATAATTGCAATGTGGTGTTCAATTTTATGATATCTTTGCAAGCCCGTGTTTGCTTTTGGAATCCATTTTGTGGGCGATGGAATTTCTTTATGGCGATGATAATAATTTATGTGTTCCTTTCTAAATTGATTTTGCGAAGACAACTTTTACGATCCATTCTAAAGCTGTGCTGAGCGGAGTAGCATGAATCAAAGTAATTTGTGGCCCTTGTTTGGCTTTGTAATTCGCCTTTGTAATTTTGTTATTTCCTGGCCCTTATTGGAGATTACTACTAGAGATTTTAATGTCTCTTCTACAACAGCTAAAATGCAGTGAACTTTTGTATTACAAGGCCTCAACAATATTAAAGAATTAACGAATTAAGAATTACTTAACGATTAAACAATTGCTGTTGCATAAAATACGAAACAATGCTAAGTTAGTTTGAAATAACAAAAAAAAAATATCACAAGGTATAAGGTAAGTAATCATTCTACATAAGGTAGTGCTAGGACTGTTTTGCAGTCTGCCTGGAAAAGATCCACATCTTTTCCAGTTATTCAATCGCCAAGCAGTAGTGTTCAAACATTACTATGTTCCGGATTGAAGGGCAATGTTTGCATCATTAAGTATCTAAAATAAAAGTTGCACTGGGCCCCAAACTAGGCAGAGCTTTGCGTCTTCACAGTCTCCACGAAAATCACACTAATATTATAAAGGCGATAGTTTGTGTGTAAGTAAGTAAGTATGTATGTAATTCCCGTTCAAGTCCGTAACGGCTGAACAGATCTAAATGAAATTTAGTATGGAGGTAGCTTACTCCCTGGATTAACAAATCTAAGGCTACTTTTTTATCCCGGGAAAATATTCGGTTTCTGTAGAATAGTGGGTGTAACCGTGGGGCGCAGCTAGTCATCCATAATTTACTAGAAACATTCTGCAGTTTCACCTACTTCCACAGTATGCTCTACCTCCATTCCACGACTAATTCAAATCTATGTAGCAATTACACAGTTGACAAACAAACAAGCGAATATATGTAACAATAAATCTGCAACAAGCAAATTGAGTTTTAAAAAATCATGGTAAACAAATAGATAAATAATATAATAAAAATGACTAGCCTTGTGGCTCACTGGGAGGATTTCCACCTTCTAGGCTGTAGGTTGTGGGTTCGATTCCCACCCAGGACAAACATTTCTGTGATGAACATGGATGTTTGTTCTTTGTCTGGGTGTTTCTATGTATTCTATGTACGTATATACAAAAAAAAAAGTATTTATGTATTCTATCAGTTTTCTGGTTCCCATAGTACAAGCTTGCTTAGTTTGGGGCTAGATGGCGCTGTGTGTAAAAATCGTCCACCAATATATATAATATATAAATAATTTTTATTTATACAGAAATTACAGAGAGGAAAAAAATATGAGCATTTAATATCCTTCGAATCATCCATAGCCAATGTTTTAAAGCAATTATCATGTTATTCTTTTTTAATTTGGCGAAAAGGAGAAGAAGAAATACATGTTACATGTTTTTTTTCTTCTACATTCGCTAAAATAAAATAGAAAACATAGACAACTACGGCATAGCTGAATCTGAGAAGCCAGCTTGAACTTTACATCTAACTTATCGAGTGCGAAATTTATAGCTATCACTCTTTCTTCTTATGCTCGTTAAGCGCCTGTAGGTATGACGATAGTTACGCTTCGCTGTGCGTGCTGTGCTTTTTAGTTCTATTTTTTTTTATTTAAAATGTTTATAATTCAATTTTTATTTTTATTTTTTCTAAATGTGTCATCGTGACACAGCCTTCTTTATCTCAATGGTCAGGTATAGGCGCCTGTAGGTATGTTGATAGTTACGCTTCGCTGTGCGTGTCGCTGTGCGTGCTGTGCTTTTTAGTTCTATTTTTTTTTATTTAAAATGTTTATAATTCAATTTTTTTTTTTTTTTTTTCTAAATGTGTCATCGTGACATAGCCTTCTTTATCTCAATGGTCAGGTATAGGTAGGCCTCTCTCTTCGTTTGCCATCTGCCTAGATCCTGTGCCAATCGAGTCCAGCAACGAAAGTGTGGCGGTTATCGCTCGACGCGGTTATATATGAGCTCGATTTTTACCCGACTGCCCAAGGAGGAAGGTAATCTTTTTGGGTTCTCTGTAAGTATGTATGTGTGTTCCTTTGGTACCTCCTGTAACCTAAACGGCTTGACGGATTATGATTGAGTGAGTTGTCATTGGATTCGTCTTTACATCCGCAATGACATACACTAAAATTTGCAGTAGGGTATTTTGTTTTTCTTTTATTCTTTTAATGATATTATTTGTTTAGATTTAATTATAAATATGATTTTTGTTTCAATGAATCTAACTGATAATTAATAAAACATGTGGATATACTATGATACATTTAAACCCCCCCCCCCCCCCTTACCTTATAGAACATGTCAGCCACCTAATAATGAATATTGCTGATTGAGATATTGTCCGTCCGTCGTAAGTTGGAATGGAATTATATATATTTTTTTTCTATACCCTAATTACTTTCACTAAATTCGAGGTATGTGGGATACGTAATAAAGCATATACATTTTAATTTTATGTTGTGTCGTCCCGGGTTCCATTGGCTTTTGCCAAATGCCATTCCTGATTGAAATCTGAACTTTCACCCTACTGTAGGGTAGGAAATGTATATTCTTTTATTTTTCGCAGGTGGGCGGCAACCAAAAAGCACGGGAGTTCTTTGAATCTCAACCCGATTACAAACCCGGCCTCACTATCCCTCAGAAGTACAACACTAAAATGGCGGCTATGTACAGACAAAAGGTTAGTAGTAGAAAAAAATATCAAGCTCGATTCCGTGAAGCGTTCAGACATCTACAGGTTGATTGATTTGTAGAGCAATACCTTCAAGATTGCGTCTATCTAGGCTATGGGCTAAGTCTTAAGCGATAATTTAGTGTACACATTAGTTTGTACATTAGATTGGTTTTTCGTCTATGCATTTTTGAGCATTCTGCTTTATCCGAGACTCGCGAGAAAGGCTTGAAGAACAATGGCGAAATTTTAAGTCATAAATCTTGGAGCGTCTTGAAATATCATTTTTACAGAACATATGTAAATATTTTTCTACGTTTTTTCAACTAAACATTTGCTAGTAAAAGCCAGAATCTTAGACGAAGCATCATACTGGACAGACCCATGAGACGTTGCCGCTCCGACGTTCACATTGTCATGTTTCTCTTTTTATTTCACGGGTCGTCGCATAGAGTAAGCGAGAGAGCTATTGTAAGATTGGCAATCTCGTACTCTGTGTCCAATGTTGTGACCGACTAGTCGGTCACAACATTGCGACCCGTCTTACTAAAAAAGCAAATTGGATCAAAATATCGCAGTGAATACTTAATATTGTTATACATAGTGGCATTACGGCGTATTGTGCATCGAGAACAACGAAAGGGGGAGTAAAAGATCCAGAATTATCATTTCATACGTAAGTCTTTTTAGCGTTTTTTACCTAAAATAACCAGAATCAAAGCTAAATATTCGTTTCACTTAAAGAATATACATGTTTGAAGTCATACAACTATCACGCAGCGTTATTTAGTAATGAATTTAAGCATTAATTTAAGATAAATAAATGCATTGTTTTACGTGTTCCTGCTAGTGAAGTACCACTGCACGTTTCAAACTTTGTCGATATTTGGTCGATATTTATCTAATAATATTCTTGTAATATCCTACATATACTACATTAAGTGAAACATGAACCATTAATTCCTATCCGCGTTTGATCGGCTTGATACGTATTCTATCGATAATTAATTTTAATCTTTTGAAGCTTTCGCGGCTTGAAATGTATGATATTTTGTACCAATACTGTGTCATGGTTAACCAATTAATTAAAATAAAACATTTTGTTATAGATTTCCAAAATGTCCGGAAATCAGAAATCAGTGGATAAAATCTGTGAGGCTCGAAAACTGGGAGCCACCTAGAAACTCTCGACTTTGTTGAAAATATTTTGAAAAATGTAGTTTTATGACTGGGCTGTCAATTAAAAAACTAGGAAGAATAAAAGAAACTAGGAGACGGTGTAGATATTTATTGACTTTCATAGTTACTATATATATTCGTACTATTTACACGGCAATTACGAGTTTCGATGTTCAATAAAGTACATATTTTTGCAAACATTGTGTTCTTAATTTACAAATTCTTAGTTTTGTACACTGTGTACATTTTTATCGATAGATTCTGCACTAGTTTTCACTTCCCTACTCACTAAACGCGCCAACAGAAAGTGGACACGCTGCCAAAGCAATCACTCTATCCAGTGTGATACAAGATCCATGGCCAGAATAAAACATAGACTGTCACTCTTGGACGAAACATCATACTGGACAGAGCCATGAGACGTTGCCGCTCCGACGTTCACATTGTGTCATGTTTCTCTTTTTATTACACGGATCGTCGCATAGAGTAAGCGAGAGAGCTATTGTAAGATTGGCAACCTCGCACTCTGTGTCCATAGTAGGTCATAACATTGCGACCCGTCTTACTCAGAAGTGAAATTATATAGAAATATTGCTGTGAAGACTTAATATTATCATACATAGTGATATTATGGCGTGTTGTGCTATGTTTTGTCCATCGTGAACAACGAAAGAAGGAGTAAAAGACCCAGAATTATCATTTCACTTCACACGTAAGTCTTTTGTAGCGTTTATTACCTAAAATAACCAGTATCAAAGCTAAATATTAGTTTCACTTAAAGAATATACATGTTTGAAGTCATACAACTATCACGCAGTGTTTGTTATTTAGTAATGATTTAAAGCTTTAATTTAAGATAAATAAATGCATTGTTTTACGTGTTCCTACTAGTGAAGTACCACTGCACGTTTCAAACATTGTCGATATTTGGTCGATATTTATCTAATAATACTCTTGTAATATCCTACATATACTAAATTAAGTGAAACATGAACCATTAATTCCTATCCGCGTTTGATCGGCTTGATACGTATTCTATCGATAATTAATTTTAATCTTTTGAAGCTTTCGCGGCTTGAAATGTATGATATTTTGTACCAATACTGTGTCATGGTTAACCAATTAATTAAAATAAAACATTTTGTTATAGATTTCCAAAATGTCCGGAAATCAGAAATCAGTGGATAAAATCTGTGAGGCTCGAAAACTGGGAGCCACCTAGAAACTCTCGACTTTGTTGAAAATATTTTGAAAAATGTAGTTTTATGACTGGGCTGTCAATTAAAAAACTAGGAAGAATAAAATAAACTAGGAGACGGTGTAGATATTTATTGACTTTCATAGTTACTATATATATTCTTACTATTTACACGGCAATTACGAGTTTCGATGTTCAATAAAGTACATATTTTTGCAAACATTGTGTTCTTAATTTACAAATTCTTATTTTTGTACACTTGTGTTCATTTTTATCGATAGATTCTGCACTAGCTTTCACTTCTCTACTCACTAAACGCGCCAACATAAGGTGCAACGTTTCGCTCAGCGCGCGAAATTCAAATTTTCTTGCGTTTTTGGTGTATTACAGCGTAATTACTCATCGTAGGTTCATGAAAACTGTTTTTGCGATAATCAATAGATTGTTTCAATAAATTACACCAACCAAAAATTCAAATTAAAAGCTAGTATAAGTAGATTTCTCACTAAACCAAAAACCAAGATGAAAATCAGCTTATTGAGATTTGTAGCTAGACCAATGTTATCTAGGTGATCATTTTACCCGTAATTTCTTAAAACAACTCATTTATTGGCGCGAAATTGGTTTTAATAAATCCACGATGCGTAATTAAGCTGTAATTGACAAAAAACGCAAGAAAATTTGAATTTCGCGCGCTGAGCGAAACGTTGCACCATAAAGTGACCACGCCGCCAAAGCAATCACTCTATCCAGTACGATGCTAAATCCATGGTCAAACTCATAACCCTCTTTTTTCGTAGTCTGGAAAAAAGTCATTAAATTGAAATGTAATTTCCTGCATAGTTGTTGGACAGGTGAAATACAAAGATGTTTCTAGTTCGGACGTCAAATGCATTTTTTTTGTTATGTTTTAGCTCCACACTTCTCTGTTATATTCTGTTATTCTCTGCTATTTGAGCTCCTTTTAGTTCCATACGACCACGGATATTGCTTTTCTTCTGTGTAACTACTGCGTGCTCAAGAATTCCGATTTTCCTTAATAACTAACGACTTCTTGCTGTTTTCAGTTGATAACAGTAACATAACCTACAAAACTTTGAAGCCTAATAACAATTGTTCCTGGCCTCATCGATAAAAAAAATCGTAGATTAACAGTTTCAGGAAAAGCTCCTGAATTACTAATTAGCGATATTTTTTATCTATAGACGCCGTGGGTTTAACTGACATAAAACTATGTATGGGAGTTCGCCATTCTTCTTTGGCGGAGCAGCACGAGCGCCGCAAATATGCTAACCTCGGTAGTGGTTTCACATTTGAGCTGTTCGGAGTTGAGGCATTTGGGGACCCAAGGCGGGAAACTCATCATATTTTCAAAAACTAATCTAAGTAGATACTTCGCTTGACCAAAATGCTGATGTTTATTTAACCCATAGTATAAGAAATGCCATTCATTGATGTCTCCTTCGTCTTTTAGTGTTGATAAAATGTCAAATAAAAATTTGTGCCAACCACTCAAACACTCGAATTGTACAAATGAAGCATTTGTACGCATGGCGATGCTTTCATATCCAATTGATGTGAAAATTCATTTCCAATTGATCAATCGTAAACTAATGATAAATCTTATTTGTCTGCAGATAACCGCACTTGCTGAAGGGAAGGAATGGAGCCCAGGGGAATACCAGCCGGATGTGATGGAGAAAGCCCAAGAGCGGAACCAGTCCAGGGACTTTTATTCTTCGGGCGACAATAATTTTCATTCTGCCGGATCTGATCCTAACATCAGTTACCAGTAAGTGTTGTTTTTATATATTCTCAAAAGTAATATTATTAATAGAAAAACTAAATTCCGACAGTAAAATGTAGCATATATCACCCCGGAAGTAAAGAGTCCTAAAGAGAGCTTGGCCGATTTTTACTCACTCGTCAAAATCGGTCAAGCCGTTCCGGCTACACGAGGTAATTAATATAGGAACACACACAAACTTATATACACTCCAAAAACTCCCTCCTTCTTAGGTAGTCGGGTAAAAATGGTTCTCCCAAGCTGGAGAAAACGCAACCAATTATGTTTACTACCTAAAAATAATTGGTTGCCATTCACGTACTGGTTGATTTCGCAACGATTTCGCCTGGTGTCTTATCAGAATAAAATCTGCAGTGGGGAGCTTGAACTGCTTATGTCAAGTCCATCATTCATACGGGCAAGAAATGGCAATTTAGTTCACTAATATATTCTTTTCTAATAGATTAATTGCCATTAAACGATAGTAAACACGGTAACTCAGTTATTTGAATATCGATCGTATATTAACAAAATGCAGACTGCAAACGCGGTCACTCTAGAGGAGACCGATAAACTGATTTATAAATATGATAGAGTTAGGGTAATGTGATAATATTTTTGCCCGCAGTAGCGATTCCGGGAGCGGGCGATACACCGGGTTCGGCAACTCGCCGACTCAGCCGCACTCGACACCGATGAGCCCCGCGCATTGTGGAAACGAGCTAGTCGACAACACGCTGGCCTCGCTCGCTACGGCAAGTTTTTTTTTTTATGTTACTCGGTGACGAGACGAGCAAGTCGCTCACCCCCGATGTCAAGCGTCACGCTTGCCCAAAACAGTTCAGTGCCACATAGAATTTTGAACTTCAATAGTTCAAAATTATGCGCGGGAATGCAATGCGCTCGTCACTCTGAGATGTTAGATGTAAAATCTCTGTATTCCCAGTAATTACGCTGGAAACATTGCCCTTCAATCCGGAACACAGTGATGCTTGCACACTACTGCTTGGCGGTTGAATAACTAGCAAAGGTGTGGTACTTTCCCAGGCGGACTCTGCAAGAGAGCCCTACCACTACAAAAAACATTATCCTCCAACTCTATTATCTCCTGCAATCTTCTCCAGAAGACATCAGCAGATTTCTTCGGTTACGAGACGTAAGGTCGCGTTCTTCGGGCGCAGAGAAAGTCTAAGAATGTCTAAGGTCGATCTTAGAGAATAAACGCATTGTGAAGAAAAACCCCTGCCAGTATTCGATAAGCGCTGCGACAAAAATAAACATCCTAGTTTTCCGTGCTATCCGTGCTAGGCCTACTGGAATGATTGACGTTCCGAAACTGAGACCTATGCTGCATATACTAAGCAATGGATGGAAAATAGTTGATTGGAAGGATGAACTTGATTGTGAATATCGGCCCACACTGCCGATCCAAAAAGGTCGCCAAATATTCCCCCATAGAAAACGAAACAACACAATACCAAAGTTGACTTCATTTATCAGGACCTTACTCTTCCGTTCTTATAGGGATGGTCGGTATTTGCGTCGTCGATGTCTAAGGCTGCCCGCTCCGCCACTGAAAACGCTGTTAAGTACGGCGGCATTGCTACGCAGAAGGTCTCCGAGATGGCCACCACGGTCACCGATAAGGTACGTTGTACCATAGCATCATTCATAAATTACTTGCGTCAGCTCAGTGGGAGTATGCTCGCCCATATTTGTGGAGTCGCGGGTTCGAACCCGGCACAGATCACACCCTAGATTCTGCATGCAGGACGCTTGAAGCTCACCACGCATTAGTCTAAATACACTTATAAGAAATTACTCTGATTGGTTGATTGTTAGGCGCGAGTAGGCGTAACCTTGAGATAGCCAATGAGAACGCTTGGTCGCACTCCCTCAAACTTTTGTGACTTTTTGTAGGAACAACGAATCTCGTAATACGGTATCTAGTGTGATCTGTGGAACCCGGGCGAACTTGACTTGACAATGATTTCTTTGTAGCTTACGTACGGATATACCACTGGGTTTTCGGTGAATAAAACATCATGAGGGAACCATTTCCAGATAATAAATTCAATGGCGTATGTGAATGGAAATCCGCCAAATAGCACTGGGCCATCGTGTTAGATACGGGCCCAGTCATCCTTCGATTGTAGGCGTATATCCCAGCAGTGGGGTGTTAAAAAGCTGATGCGGATCATTCATAAAGGGTGTAAATCTGTTTATTGTGTAGACTTTTTATTCATCTTATCATTCATTTTCTTATGCAAAATTGCTTGCATATGCTGGACCCCATCGCGCCTGATGTTGTTCTGCAATGAGTCCTGAGTTCTGCATCCTGAAAGTAACTTAATCACATGCGAGTAGAGTCGTAGATTATATTCAAAGGAAACAAGACTCGGATATTCTATACTAGGATAATTCGATAGGTGGAAACAGCGCTTGATGCGTACCCCTGAAATTGCGACCGTGTAGCGAACTAGCTACTGTGCTTACCCGCCTATCACAGATCACACTAGATACAGGTTCGTTGTTCCTACAAAAAGTCACCAAAGTTAGAGGAAGGCGCGGATCGCGGGGAGTGCGACCAAGCATTCTCTTTGGCTATTTTAAGGTTACGCCTACTCGCGCCTAGCAATCAACCAATCAGAGTATTTTTTTATAAGTGCATTTAGACTGATGCGTGGTGCGCTTCGAGCGTCCTGAATGCAGAATCTAGGGTGTGATCTGTGCCGCCTATCTATCTATCTAGAAGTCAGAAACGCAGACACTGAAGAGTGAACTCAGCGCCCAATTTTTATACAACTTTAGTCAACCATAGTTATTTTTTTTATACGAATCTGTTAAAAACTGCGCATATTTTATTTTAAACTAGCGGCGCCCCGCTGTTTCACCCGCTACTTTACAGAATTCGATAATTTTTCTAGGATAAATAGCCCGTGTTAATACAGGGTGAAGCTACCTCCATACCAAATTTCATTCAAATCCGTTCAGCCGTTACAGAGTTGACCGGGAACAAACACTTGGGAACTTCCGTATTTATAATATTAGTGTGATTTGGTTTCATCAAGACAGTGTAGTCGTGTAGTCGTGTAGTCTAGTTCTAGAAGACAAATGTTCTGACAAAATCAGGCTCCCTTTACGTTTGCTTTTGTTGACGATTTGTTAAGGTGAACAACCGCGGTGGGTGGAGCGCATTCGGTGGCAGCACAGACAGTCGGCGCGCCAGCAACACGACCGGCTCCTACCAAGGCCAGGGCTACGGAGCCATGAAGAGCTCCACTTCTGAGCCCTACTCGCAGTGGTAACCAATCACTACTCACTTTTTTCAACTTGGTGGACTGGACTTTAACGCGGATAAAAGTTTGCATCAAGTTCGATTTGCGGACATTTTTTGTTATAGGCTTATAAACCTGACCAACTTACTGTAAATTAAAATCATGGATATCTGGAAATCATCATCCACAACCTTAGTTATCCCACTGGGTACAGGTATTAACAAGCAGACTGACCGCCTGATGGTTAGCTAATCTAGCCCAGGTTCGGCATAACAATGGTTAGTTCAAAAGTTTTATTCTTAGACTGTTTTAGATAAGACGGACCATTGTAAAACCGCAAGTATATAAAACTTGCCGATTATCGATTTCTTGCGTACAGAACCAGCAGTGTATAGCCGGCATCATTACGGCTGCGCACTAGCACATAATCTAATAGTTTTTTTTTCTTGTGGTACTGTCACGACCAAGTCGCTCGCGCGATGTTATACTTCGGTCAAAGCAGCACGCGGTTCGCACGCGCCGATTGCGTAATGTCGTGAAACGTGACTTTTCGTTTTGTTTCCAAAACACACTTGAAGTCCAAGTCACGCCCAAGTAAGCTTGGGCGTGACTTGGACTTGACTGTGACTTACTTTGCTTGACTTAGACTATGACTGACATTTATTTTAATTGTGAATTATTTTCACTTGTAATATTACAAAACTTGACACTGACTAAATATACTAAGGTTGGACCTAAAACATAAGAGAGAAAAAAACAGAGTTAATAAAGTCTTATTAATAAATAAGCTAATAAATACTTTGGCGTTTTCAGGAACGAGCAATCCCAGCCGTGGCAGGAATCTATCACAACAAGGAACCTGGATACAAGGGACTTGTCTCGAGCGGGCGTGGCCAGCCCTCCTCCTGACGTCAAAAACATCACAATAAAGAAGAAAGACGATGACTCTTGGGAATGGCTCAACGAGTGAGCTATACGAGTAGTATGTCTAGATATTAATAAAATAAATATTCAATAATTTATGACTATAATTAAAATTGGTCGTTCCACGTGATCCCACTACTTTCCCCACTGCGTGGGACCACGAGGACAGGATCACCTAATCGCGTGTGTAAATAATCTACTTTTCATTACTAGTGAAAAGTAAGACAAAAAAAAACACGATTAATATTAGAAAGAGATCATTCAAGAAATTTTCATCAATGCTGGTATACTTACAAATCCTAATTCTGACTTATATTATAAATTCGAATTTAACTCTGTCTCTCTGTCTGGGTGTTTGTCGCGTTTTCACGGCGAAACCCCTGAACGGATCAAGCTGAATTTTTGCATAGATATAGCTTAAGGATCGGAGACTGAATTAGGCTACTTTTTCTTGTAGGTCCACGCGACTAAACAGTTAGTGCGACGTCACGGGTAACAGCTAGTTATAAATAAAGTTATATGTTACGAGTGTGTGAGTGGCGCTGGGTGTGTGGTTGTGTGTAATTAGTGTTTGTGTATTGTTGTTATTGTTAGTGGTTTTTTTTTTAGTTTTACTAAAAGTAAAAAGTAGGCTCAATTGCCTTGCGCTCGTGATGAAAAAAGTTAAAAAGAAATTTTAAAAAATTACGTCAACCAGATTTACACAAAATAGGGAGAATTGGCGAAAGAGGGGGAACGGGGGAGGGCTTATGCTCTGCAGTGGGCGGAATAAGCTGATGATAATGATGACATATTAATACCAAATTACGATATCGTTGTTCCGACAAAAAGTCACCAAAGTTAGAGGAAAGCTTGGGTTGCGGGGAATGCGACCAAACATTCTCATTGGCTATTGGATGAAATTCGTTATGGAGGTAGGATATATCTCGAGGCGACGCCAATTAGCGCTTAGCAATGAACCAATGTAAGTATATTTTTATAAGTTTATTTTGACCGATGCATGGTGCGTTTCGATTGTCCAATGTCCGGAATCTAGGGGTGATCTGTGCATGAATCACATATATTATGTATCAGACACTTCGCGCCCTGCTACTTTGCGCGGGAGCCCGTTTTGTAATGTTGTACTGGAATGTCTCAGTATGTATAGAAAACAAGCGAATAGACCGAAACCGCCACTCCGCGCGGCGTGGCGCGGCGCATTAACCTAAACGGCTTGACAGATTTTGACGAGTCAAGGATATACGAATTGATATAGGCATATACGAAGGTTTGCAGTCGGGTATTTTATTTTTTTAATAATAATATTACCTGTTCTTTTCAGATATATCGTGTGTCGAGCGGTGACGTCGGGCTGTAGAAAATATATAATAAGTAGAAAAATCGTTTTAATATTATAGTACAAGTTTATACAACTTATAATTCCGATCGGCAGTTTTCATTTGCGCAGAAAATCGCAGACCGGTCCGACAGTAGCCTAACGTGTGAATAAATTATATTGAATTTTATTTGCAAGCGCAAATGGCAGAGTATTGCTTGCTATGCATTCTTAGCTCTGTCCCGCTTACACGATTCGTACACTGTGGGCGGCCGTTCGGTCGCGATTTTGCTGCGAAATCGATCGACCAATAACAGCGCAATATTCAAGGGTTGCACTCCAATTTTTCATTGGTAGATCGAAGTTTCCCGCGCTACTTAAATTAAAATTGGTCTGCTGCGCAGGTACATCGGTAGGTAATTATTTGTTGTGTAAAACGTTTTGTATCAAAATGCCATTAATGCCGCTAGTAGCAGCTTAGCTTGAAAAAAAAATGGCTCAAGATGTTATCTTAAATAAGTTTGTAGTTCAGAAATGTATATAATAATTAATCCAAATTATAGGTAATTTTGACATTTTGTCCGTGAATTGGTGCTAGATTTTCTTTAGCCGTTCGAGAATTATGGGAATCTGAATATAGCAGCGTTTTTTTTTTTATTCGAGCGTGGACTGAAATGTCACGTAACGAATTATTGTTATGCTTGATGTAGAAGCTGTCGCTTTTTGTCTCGATATTGTCCTGCTCCCATTCCAATTATGTATCTGAATGTCTATCTTTACCCGGTCGCCCACAGTGGGTTATGTTTCTGGGGTGTATGTAAGCGAGTGTATATGTTTGTGTATTCCTATATTACCTCTTGTAGACTAAACGGCTTGACCGGTTTAGACGAGTGAAGTGTCGTTCGATACCTTTTTTATCGGGAGCGACATAGGCTTGATGTTGCAGTCTGATTTTTTATTCCTCCTATAATAATAATCACACCAATATTATAAATGCAAAAGTTTGTGTGTAAGTATGTAAGTGTGTTTGTTTCCGTTCAACTCTGTAACGTCTGGAGGATTTGGATGAAATGGTATGGAGGTAGGTTATTCTCTGGATTAACACATAAGCTACTTTTTATCCCGAAAATTTAACCGTTTCTGTAGAATAGCGGGTGAAACCGCGGGGCACAGTACTTGTAGTACTAGTACTTGTAATAGTACATTGCTTACCGACGTTCCGAGGGGAGAAAGTGACCGAGTGGCAAAGATGGTGTAGTATGAGGCCCGATGCGGAGCCGAGAGCTTTAAACACATGAGTTAGGAATCGCAATTTCTTCCGAGTGATACATAGTTATATTATACTATACTTACGAGAAAAATAAAAAATAAAACAAATTGAAAATTCTGATAAATAATCCGAAATTAAGCGAACCGAGCGCGTTTCTCATTCGTGAATGCTTTTTTTAAAGGTAATGTTCAGAAAAACAAGTGGTATCATTTTGTGGAGTTGGCGATAAAAACTTTCTTTCTTTTGGCATTCTGACAGACCTACTTACAGATAATTAAACAAAATTTAAAAAAAAACAGCACGTTAACGATGGATTTTCATAAAAAAATCTGCCCACAGCTCGGGAAAAGCTATGCGGCCAGGAAAAGTGTATTTCCAAACACTTTACCCGACCGCATATTTGTACGACAGTAAAGATGTACATTCCAGCCAGTTTAAAAAAATGTTACTTTCCGAAAAAGTGTGGTATAAAACTTATTGTGTTATTATTACAGTAGAGTCTCGGTTATCCGAACGCCGAAAATGTACGTGTACACGCTCGGTGTTGCTCGGATACACGGAGCGATGTAGAATCTATAACTGTTAGGCATTTCTTAAATAAATAAAAAAAGGTTGTGCGTAATTTGGAAAGTACTTTTAATCTAGGACGATAATCGCTAACGAAAAACGAAAAGTCTGCGACAGGCAGCGGGCGCGGGAAACAGAAGGGGTACGGTGCGTTCGGATTATAGAGGCGTCCGGATTAGCCGGCGTTCGGATTATCGAGGCTCTGCTGTAATTTCGTGCGGATAATTAATCATCCTCGTAGCGGACGTTTACATTCTTTATGGAATCTACCTGTGTGAGAGCTGTATTTCACACTAGCTGCGCCTCGCGGTTTCGCCCGCTAATCATCCAAATCCGTTCAGCCGTTACAGAGTTGAACGGGAACAAACACACTTACATACTTACCTACTTACACACAAATTTTCGTATTTATAATACTAGTGTGATTTAGCATTTATTCGCACTTAAAAATAGACGAACTCGGTGTGGGGATTTAGAATTTTGGACAATTATGATGGTGACATATTAAATAGTATTTTTTTTGTTTTGCTTTGAATTCTGACTATTGGCTTTATGTATTTTGTTATTATTCTAAGACTTACAAGCATTCCATAAAAATCCTTTCTCCTGCAATTAATATATTATTTCTCCATATAACATATTTTTCGCTTTTTATTCTCTCGGTGTAATACATGTATATATAGTATACAGGTGTGGTTAATCCTAAGTAAACAAAAAATGTGGTCCCCACTCTACCGTGGTTAAACTTGTTATTTTTAGAGAAAAAGAGAAAAAAAATTAAGCAAAAACGTGGAGAAAAAAAAGATTCTATACGAAAATAAAATAAAATGCTTATAAAACAGGTTCTGGCTAATGATCACACTAATATTATAATTGCGAAAGTTTATGCGTAAGTGTGTAAGTACGTAACTATATGCGTAAGTGTGTAAGTACGTAACTATGCTTGTTCTCGTTCAACACTGTAACGGCTGAACGGATTTGGATGAAAATTGGTATGGAGGTAGCTTATACCCTGGATTAACACATAGGCTACTTTTTATCCTAGAAAAATATTCGGTTTCTGTAGAATAGCGGGTGAAACAACGGGGCTTTGCAATTATTACAATAATGTTCATATTAGTATTTAAAAAAAAAAAAAATGCAGTTATCAAAAATTGGTAGACAAACCGAAGTAGGTAGGTTTGTCCATTTTATCAATGTTGGATTAGCGATTAATAACCCGAAAACTAAAAATAATTGCTTTGTAATGGGATATTTTCGTGTAGCCTATGGTACGAGGACGTCCGATTTTTCGTTGACGTCACGAAATTAACCAACCTGTATATGTTTTAAAATAACATATTTACTATACTGCCCAAGACGGAAGATATTCGGATGTATGTAAAATAAGTAAAAACAAAGCTATGTATTTAAAAACACATTATTACCACCTGTAGCCATCATCATGAGCCGGAAGACGTCCACCGCACAAATGCCTCCTCTACACTGAACGACAATCTGGCATTTGTATCCGGTTGGACGCGACTTTTACAATGACGTCAATCAAACTAGTACGCTGCGTCTTACGGTTCGCGCCTAATTTAGCCTATACGCTGGGATCAATGATACCTTAAACGGTTTGAACTTATTTTGACGACTGAGGGACGTTGGATTCCTCTGTATTTACGGAGTGACATAGACTAGGATCAAGGCTTGATCCTAGGCCACGAGGCCTTATCCCGTAACTCTGGTGGCAATGGCCATCGCGTGCCGTCCCACTCGCGCCAACTTACTCGCACAATGCGAGCGAGCAATATACCAAACGAAGACCATCGCCACCAGAGTTACGGGATAAGGCCCATGGGCTACATTTTGCAATAAGGTTTTTCATTAATTTACTTGTAATTTTTTTACCAGAGTACACTGATTTAAACGCCATTGCTGTACAAATATAATTATTATAAATAGTTTCCGTTATTTAGTGGTCAAATGGGTTCTGTGCAGAATAAACTTTAGCCCCCGTATTAATAAACGTGGAGTTCCCTTGAAATAGTTACCAAGTGTTTAGTCCTTTTCGCTCTTTCGTATTTAGAACTCGATTGAAAAAGACAGAAGATTGAGTAACTGCTCCAGCGTTTCTCCGCGTTAATTAATAAGGGGGATGAGTAAACAGAAATGAAAAGTGCCTTAAGGTGCTTCGTTTGAGTCCGCTAGGTACGTAGGCGCCAAGAGATGGCGCTGTCGTTGAAAACTCAATTGAGGTAATCTGCCCCAGTTTTAATTCACTTTGCGACCTCTTACTATTGTTATAAACACATCTCAAAAATAATAGAGCCCATTAATAGCTGCACTCGACTGAAAATTCAAATAATCTTCAACGCCTGTATGCACGCATGAACATTACGCACACATGCGAATTCAAAACAGTTACAAGCAAATACGAAATTTCGTTGCTCTGAATATCGTCTCGGTGGCCGAAGTCATCAGTTTGATTAGGTAGCGCTCGTGAGGTTCCGGGTTCGAACCCCTAAAATTAGGTAGAATTATTTTTTATAATTTAATTTCGAGAATACTATTTATTTTAATTTTTGCTGTGGGTTTCTTGAAAAACAAACTTATTCAAAATTAGTAACGAAACTTATAAAAGTATATATCTACATAAACCTAATATTGTCACACAAATATTTAAAATGCGAAAGTTCGTGTGTAAGTGTGTAAGCATGTAAGTTTTTTTTTTTGCTATTTGGTGACGAGACGAGCAAGTCACTCAGCTGATGTTAAGCTTCACGCTTGCTCATAACAGTTCAGTGCCACCCAGAATTTTGAACCTCAACAGTTCAAAACCATGCGCGGCAATGCACTGCGCTCATTACTCTGAGATATTAGATGTTAAATCTCTGTGCCCAATAATTACGCTGGAAACATTGCCCTTCAATCCGGAACACAGTGATGTTTTGCACACTACTGCTTGACGATTGAATAACTGGGTCCCTGGAATAACCCCATATCGGGGGTTCTAAAGGCACCGAGTCTGGTACCTTCCGAACAAATTTTCCACTTTTTTTCGGTTTTTTTCAAATTAATTTCGAATTTTACATACCTAATACCTAATGAAATGAACCTAATGAAATATGCAATACCCAAAAATGTTGTGTTTTCCGCGTCGATAGACATTATTCTGCGACTAAAAATATGGATTTTAGACCCGGGTTAGATTAATTTAGTCCATAGTAGGTACTGTTGTTTGTTATTTGTTATTTTGTGTGTACACAACACACAAAACTAACTAATAGGTAGGTACGTAGGTAGGTAGGTTTGTTGCTTGGTTGGTGGCTAGGTAGGTATTATTAGTATAATGTGCATATTTTGATCGCGCAGCACGAAATATTCAAGATTTTCATATACCTCTATCTACCACCTTACCACCTACCTATATAGGTACCATACCTATATAGGCACCTTTTACAAAAAATCTATTATTTCACTAAGAAGGAAGTTTTTCAGAATTCTTTCAATATTTTTCCCGGGATCAGTGAGCGTGCGCGCAACGAGATCATACATAAAAATGCATTCATCATCATTATTGAGGTGAAATTTTTTCCCGAAATTTTGCATTATTTTTCCTGGCAGCACTGATGGAGCGCGCACCGAGCCCCATACTCAGAAATGCTGAATTCCAACAAATTTTAGATTACATACACACAAACTTTCGCATTTTGGTGTGACTAACTACTACTACTTAGTAGTAGTACTTACTACTACTAAGGTACTACTTAGGTATGTTAGTATGTAAGTGTGTTTGTTCCCGTTCAAATCTGTAACAGCTGCACGGATTCTAATGCAATTTGGTATGGAGGTAGCCAAATTTAGGTATGGTAGCCTCCATACCAAATCTCATCCAAATCCGTTCAGCCGTTACAGAGTTTATACCGCGGGTGAAACCGCGGGGCGTGGGTAATGGGTAAGAAATCTCGGTACGATATGGAACAGGCTGATGATGATGATGATGAATTTTAAATCTATGACCGAATCACATGCGAATTCAAAACGGTTACAAGCAAATACGAAATTGAGTACCCGATTTTCGGCATTCCACCTATCAGATCGACTGGCCGAGCGGTCGAGTGGACGGATTTTCATTATGCTTCGTTTTGTAGTGTGTATCAATGAGACGAAGGTCCCCGGATCGAATCCTCATTTGAAAATTACTGTTTTTGTAGATTTTTGTTCCTTTTGTGCTATTTTTTTACAGAATAAGTTATCAAACAACACAACAAACACCACACACAAAACTAACTAACTAACTAATAGGTAGGTAGGTAGGTAGGTAGGTAGGTTGGTTGGTTGGTTGGTTGGTAGGTAGGTAGGTATTATTAGTATTATGTACATATTTCAATCGCGCAGCATGAAATATCCAAGATTTTCATATACCTCTATCTACCACCTTACCACCTACCTATATAGGTACCATACCTATATAGGCACCTTTTACAAAAAATCTATTATTTCACTAAGAAGGAAGTTTTTCAGAATTTTTTCAATATTTTTCCCGGGATCAGTGAGCGTGCGCGCAACGAGATCATACATAAAAATGCATTCATCATCATTATTGAGGTGAATTTTTTTCCCGAAATTTTGCATTATTTTTCCTGGCAGCACTGATGGAGCGCGCACCGAGCCCCATACTCAGAAATGCTGAATTCCAACAAATTTTAGATTACATACACACAAACTTTCGCATTTTGGTGTGACTAACTACTACTACTTAGTAGTAGTACTTACTACTACTAAGGTACTACTTAGGTATGTTAGTATGTAAGTGTGTTTGTTCCCGTTCAAATCTGTAACAGCTGCACGGATTCTAATGCAATTTGGTATGGAGGTAGCCAAATTTAGGTATGGTAGCCTCCATACCAAATCTCATCCAAATCCGTTCAGCCGTTACAGAGTTTATACCGCGGGTGAAACCGCGGGGCGTGGGTAATGGGTAAGAAATCTCGGTACGATATGGAACAGGCTGATGATGATGATGATGAATTTTAAATCTATGACCGAATCACATGCGAATTCAAAACGGTTACAAGCAAATACGAAATTGAGTACCCGATTTTCGGCATTCCACCTATCAGATCGACTGGCCGAGCGGTCGAGTGGACGGATTTTCATTATGCTTCGTTTTGCAGTGTGTATCAATGAGACGAAGGTCCCCGGATCGAATCCTCATTTGAAAATTACTGTTTTTGTAGATTTTTGTTCCTTTTGTGCTATTTTTTTACAGAATAAGTTATCAAACAACACAACAAACACCACACACAAAACTAACTAACTAACTAATAGGTAGGTAGGTAGGTAGGTAGGTAGGTTGGTTGGTTGGTTGGTTGTTAGGTAGGTAGGTATTATTAGTATTATGTACATATTTCAATCGCGCAGCATGAAATATCCAAGATTTTCATATACCTCTATCTACCACCTTACCACCTACCTATATAGGTACCATACCTATATAGGCACCTTTTACAAAAAATCTATTATTTCACTAAGAAGGAAGTTTTTCAGAATTTTTTCAATATTTTTCCCGGGATCAGTGAGCGTGCGCGCAACGAGATCATACATAAAAATGCATTCATCATCATTATTGAGGTGAATTTTTTTCCCGAAATTTTGCATTATTTTTCCTGGCAGCACTGATGGAGCGCGCACCGAGCCCCATACTCAGAAATGCTGAATTCCAACAAATTTTAGATTACATACACACAAACTTTCGCATTTTGGTGTGACTAACTACTACTACTTAGTAGTAGTACTTACTACTACTAAGGTACTACTTAGGTATGTTAGTATGTAAGTGTGTTTGTTCCCGTTCAAATCTGTAACAGCTGCACGGATTCTAATGCAATTTGGTATGGAGGTAGCCAAATTTAGGTATGGTAGCCTCCATACCAAATCTCATCCAAATCCGTTCAGCCGTTACAGAGTTTATACCGCGGGTGAAACCGCGGGGCGTGGGTAATGGGTAAGAAATCTCGGTACGATATGGAACAGGCTGATGATGATGATGATGAATTTTAAATCTATGACCGAATCACATGCGAATTCAAAACGGTTACAAGCAAATACGAAATTGAGTACCCGATTTTCGGCATTCCACCTATCAGATCGACTGGCCGAGCGGTCGAGTGGACGGATTTTCATTATGCTTCGTTTTGTAGTGTGTATCAATGAGACGAAGGTCCCCGGATCGAATCCTCATTTGAAAATTACTGTTTTTGTAGATTTTTGTTCCTTTTGTGCTATTTTTTTACAGAATAAGTTATCAAACAACACAACAAACACCACACACAAAACTAACTAACTAACTAATAGGTAGGTAGGTAGGTAGGTAGGTAGGTTGGTTGGTTGGTTGGTTGGTAGGTAGGTAGGTATTATTAGTATTATGTACATATTTCAATCGCGCAGCATGAAATATCCAAGATTTTCATATACCTCTATCTACCACCTTACCACCTACCTATATCGGTTCCTATACCTATATAGGCACCTTTTACAAAAAAAACTATTATTTCACTAAGAAGGAAGTTTTTCAGAATTTTTTCATTTAGGTTATTAGTTAGTCACACCAAAAATAAATATTATAAAGAGGACAGATTTGACTGCCCGTTTGCCCGCATTGAATAGGCTCCGAAACCACTGAATCGACCCGAAAAATCCCCCCGCTGCTGGGCAGCCTTTCAGCCCTCCTTACACTTCCTTCTTTTCTGCAACTTGACGCAAATAGAAGGGTTCTGCGTGTGCATTATAATTTTCATTCCCTCGTCAAACACCCGTGCGAAGCTGGTGCGGGCTGTAAAGGATTCAAACAGACAGACGGACAGACAGACAGACAGACGGACATGACAAACTTATAAGGGTTCCTTGTAGTACTACGGAACCCTAAAAATGTATAAATGGTTACCTATGTCAAAGTCCTCAAAATATATATTTCGCGAGGCTGCGCGGGCCGCGAGCGGCCCGCGGGGCGGTCCTGCAGTTGGGTATGGCTGGATCGTTTAGGTCGACTTGTAAAGTTAAAAAAAAAGGAGGAGCATGATGAAAACGGGTAAGAAACCTCCATACGGTAGCAATTTGGCTAATGATGATGATGATTATGGTTAAAATCTATGACCGATAATGAACGTCGCAGTTTGACGGGTAGAAATCCCCCCATCACCATGAAAATGGGCAAGAAGTCTCGATACGTTAGGAAGCGTGCTGATCATGATGATGATGAATTTTAAATCTATGACCGCAAATGAAAATCGCAGTTGGAAGGGTAGAAATTTCCCCCATTGCTATGAAAAATGGGTAAGAAATCTCGGTACGATAGGAAACAGGCTGATGATGATGATGATGATGATGATGATGATGATGCAGTTTCGGAGCCCATTCAATGCACACAAACAAACAATCAAATCTTTCCTCTTTATTATATTGGTATAGACTATTCTTTCATCATGAATAGTTTTCGCAGTGCACGCGAAATACATCATCTTGGGTTACATTATTGGAGTTTTAGTAAGGATCCCTAATTTTTTTGAAAATATAATATAACCTATGTCACCCGGGGATAGTGAAGCTTCCCAACAGCGAAAGAATTTTTCAAATCGGTTCAGCAGTTTTGGAGCCCATTCAAACAAACAAACAATGAAATAAATAAACAATCAAATCTTTCCTCTTTATAATATTGGTATAGATAGATTAGGTAACCAAATCAAACACTGCACTGCACACCGATACCGAATCTCGCAACGTCGCAATTATCGAAGACCGCGCGCGGACTAAGCCGCGAGGCAAGAATACCTAGTCTCGCTCACACACGCTCCGACAAGCTGGCAACGTCGCGTAAACCGCGTGACGCGCGCGCGGCACAACCAGTGTACACGATTTTTGCAAGACGCACGCACACATCAATATTTCACGCACACCATGATCGCATGATTCGCATGTAAAGAACACACCACTACAATCGTAAAATTTGTCGTAATTATTGGGTTGAAAGATGGTATTTCCTAGCCATGAACATTTTAAATTATCGACTTTGCGATACTTAGAGGCCAAATTAGACCTATGTTAAGTCATGCCCAGTTCAAAATCGTAGTAGGACGCCTAAAAAGGCATCGACAGTTTTGTATGAAAGTCGTTTATCCTTAATAGGAGGAAGTCGCCTTTAGTTTCGCTTTTTCTCGCTCGCACAATCAATGTAGGGGCGTTTATGTGGTTTTTTTTTGCGGGTTGGTATAAAATGGCACATTTCATTTCTAACGAAGCATAAAATATTTTTGGCCAAATTGTTTATTGTGAAGTAATGATATTTTACTAGAGATTACGACTTTAGCGCACTTAAAATGACCCCGCAACTCTGTCATTTCGGACAGATTTGATTATAGCTATCTCTTTTACTCTCTTACTTTTCGCATCTTCATTCGCACCCTTTGGCGGCTGTAAACAGACTGCGGCAGAGCGGAATTCAAAGCGCCATTTTGAAGTTACAATTCGCCTTTAAAGTGGCGCTCTGAATTCGGTTTTATAGCAAATTTCATGTTATTATTATGGCGAATGCGAAGGAGAAAGGAATAATATTTTTTATCGAGTTCTTCTATTTTTTTAAAAGTGCGAATGAGATAGCTAGAATCGGGGAAGCCGGTCCTTAAAGTTTTGGTCGCACGACGTAGAACCAAGAATGTTTACGTAGACCTCGAAATCCATGTAAGTAGGACAGTCGCCTCTGCTCAGTTTTGCTCATTATACAGTCATCTAGAAAATTTATACAAAACATAGGTCTACGGCGCCATAGAATTCATTGAACTGTATTCAGTTCAATTCAATTCATTTATTCGGACCCTGGTAGTACAACACTTGGTAACGTCGAATACACAGTTTTCATTTGAAATTCATTAAAATACAAATACATTATTATAACGGCTTCATAATAGCCTTGTATTTGTAGTATTGTATCTGTAGTTAAATATACATTCGATTTTTTTAAATTTACGTGATTTTGAAATAACGCAAAACCTCTCGCAGGCTGCTTCCATAATCATAGTTAAGAAGCAAATTTGAAAAATAATATAATTTTTCTATTCAGTGCACCTCGTTAGTTATTTGGATTAAAAATCTTTTATTGAGATACCTGTTTTTTTTAAAATTCTATCTATATTTATTATCTATCAGCATAGTATATAGCATAGAGGAGAAACAAGATAGCATGACATTTTCTCGATAAAAATTATATGGCGCTGGCGCTCTGAATCCCTAGTGATAGAGTATATTCCAGTGATTATTACAACAAATAGTGAAGAAGTAATAATATCTAGCAGAAGCATAATATCTAGCCATATCTACTTAGCATTCGAACAGAATTTTGATTGATTTTTGTAATCCGAACTAATATCATAATTCAGAGAAGTATAGCCGCAGTCATAGCAGGATAAATAAAACTTCGAGGTATGAAAATGAATACGTTCGTCTCGAAGAAAAAACTTTGCTTGCGCGATTCAGAACTCCCTACATTACAACTGTCAGTTCATACAAAACGTGAAAAAATGCACAAAAATCGATCAACACCGTCTATCGAACTATAGGAAGTAACTTTGTTTCTCTGCATGTGTATGTCGCAATGATTGAGTATTGAGAGTTTGCACCAAAAAAACTACAAGGATTAAAAAAAAAAATACAAATTTATTTTTTTATTTTTTTGGCATGTGTGATGGTTTGAAAAAATCATGAAACACAATTAGAGATGTCATGCAGGTAGCAAGATTTGCGTCATTAATTATTTAAGTTTACCTTACAGTTATTTCATATCAAATTTGTATTGTTAAAAGTAATGAAACAAGTATTAGTTCATCATGCATTTCGATATAAGTAATGATATAAAGTTCGTATAATAAAATAATCAGTAAAACTCGTGTGTTTTAATTTTAACATATATTTTATCTTACAATAACCGTACCTATAAACTTTATGTACTTATCTGTACAAGTTGACAATTACTTATAATCTCCCCAATTTGCAGCACCAAAACCATTATGTTACCTTTTAATTACTTAGGTAAGTTCCCAATCTTTATAACGATCATCAAAATAATTCAATTTTATGTGGTATAAAAGGTTATCTGGCAAAACATTTGCAGAAAGCAAAGAGTTATTAAAATAGACTTACTTCTTACTTATAAATAATTACAATATTGTAATGCTTACATAAAAGACAATTCATCATGTTGAACATACGGTATTCAAATAAATTAAATGGAATGTAAAGGTGTTTTTCTAGCAAGTCATGTTTGGTGAAAGTTATTTTTTAATATGACGAATGTTTCCATTATGTCATAAATATTTTTGAAAATGAATCTTTTATTCTGACACATTATGCATGATTCTGTTATTCAACAAGAAGATTAGACGAGCAAAAACTGATTTGCCATTTTGATCTGATACAACTGACATCAATACCATTGATGAAACAAGCAACGTAGAGTTGTCCTTAGTACCATCAATGGTATACTGACATAAAAGATACAATTCTAAGTCACCAGTACCAATGATGGTAAAAGTGACGTAAAGGTGTCTTCAGTAGTACCATCAAAGGTACAGACAAAGGATACGATTATGCGTCACCAGTACCATTAATGGTAAAGGTGTCGTAAAGGAGTGTCAGTAGTACCACCAAAAGTACTGATATCAATGGTACTTCTGACATAAAGGATACATTTATGCGCCGCTAAAACCATTAACTGCACTAGTGAAGTAAACGTATGTCAGTAGTACCATCAATGGTAAGTACTGAGTGCCGAGTGCGAGTTTTTGTAATTGCGTTTATGTATTCGATCGCGTTCACGTTAACTATGGTTTGTATGAAGTAAGAGCAGTGCTAGATGACGCTAGACAGTGCTGCTCTTATTTCATACAAATTATAGTTAACGTTAACGCGATCAAGTAAGTTAACGCATTTGGAAGGGAAAAATTAGGTGAGTTGGCTACGATTGACAGTAACAATTTCTGTAGCTTGCAGAAGTTGTGCTGGAATCTGGTTCAGCAAAATGTTACTTCATGTAAGGATACAAAAGAGGGCTATAATGAGGGCCTATATAACTCAGTAATTTTTATACAAACATACTTGTTTTTTTTCTTTTCTTTCGGACACTATTCATGTGGTTATTGATGAAAATTATGTGTATATTAAAATTGCAATAAATCTGTTCGTACCTACGACGAAAGAAACCTGAAATACCTACGAAATAAAGGTGCCGTTATCCAAAAATTAGCGACTATGACAGGAAACATAACATACCACAGAGACAGAGAGAAACAGAAAAAACTACGGCCCTTAACATGGCGGCGCGGCTGCATGAAGTAGGTATAAACGAAGTGCATTTAATAGAATGGGGCCAGTCCTCTGGTTTCTTTCTTCGTAGGTTCGTACCGACTTAATTTTTAGGATTCCCTATAGTTTCGAGCCGCGGGCTTATCCCGTAACTCTCAATTCAATTTAATTCAATTCATTTTTATTTCCAAATAGGTATTAAAAATACTCTTATGGATAGTCATCACTAGATATAACTAGGTTAGATAAACAAAACGTCACAAAAGCACAACAAGAATTGTCAGCACTACAAACATTTGTAGGCTTAAAATAAATGTCAATAGTAATAAGCGATATAAATGTCAATAGTAATAATCTGAAAGCGATAGTGACAGTGCGCGAGCGGGACCGCGCATAGTGCGACTAAATAGATACGAGCGGGATGGCACGCTCTCGCAATCAGAATCACGAACATTTCAAAGTTAGAGAATAAGCCCGCTGTCCATCTTTCGGTTTGTCACAATCATTTTATTCAGTGACTATTACATGGACTACAGCATTCAAATTTGGTGCATGCATGAATAATTGTACAGTGGATGGCAAACAGTGCCCTTATAACAATTCAAATCATTTAATTCAGACTACAAAGAAAAGAAATTCAATTACAATTAGAACACAAAATTATATTATATTATATTTTGTGTATTACAATACAATACAATATAACTTTATTAAACAGCAAAAAGACAAACTTAATAAAATAAACAATAATATTTAAAAAACGGTAGTATGATGGGCGGCCTTAGCGCCTAAAGCGAAATTATGAACGTTCGTGATTCTGATTGTGATCGCATGCTATCCCGCTCACACTAACATACTCGCACTATCATTATCATGATGAGGGGGCTTATCCTCTCTTTGAAACGTTCGTGGTTCTGATTCGAGAGCATGCCATCTCGCTCGTACCAACTTAGTCGCACTATGCGCGGTCAACTGTCGCTAGTTCTTTCAGTTACGGGATAAGCCCACTGGTACATCCATGATAAGGTGCAGGTCGAGCAATGACGTCATCTGCGCAGCAGTTGATTTTTAGGTCACTTTGGCGAAACGAAGGTTGCGCGGGGGGTGATTTCAACATACATTTACATGCGTCAATTGGAATATACACACCAAGTTTCATCAAAATCGGATGAAAATTACTATATATGTTTGAAAATGGCTAATATCATGTGTGCTGTCCAGCCTCAGGTGCTGGCTCATATTCACATAAGGTTTTTAATGGGGTGGAAGGGCCAGCTCCTCACCACATAGTCCAAAACTTTACTATATTATCAAAGGGAAGGAGGGGGTCAAACGGGCCATTAAAAACCTCATGTAAATAATAGATATCGTCTTAACTGCCTATTTTGAAAAAAATATAGATTTTTCTATTCAGTGCACCTCATTAGTTTTGTAGATTAAAAATCTTATTTAGAGTTTTACATGTATGTGTATGTTGTTATTTTATTTCGGTTCTATCGTCTAGTATATCATAGAAGGAAAACATGATTACATGACATTTTCTGGATTAAAAATAATAATTGAAGAGACCTTGATTTACACACATTTGTAGCTGGTGCTCTTACCCCCTTGTGAATATTACACTGATAGAGATAATTATAATATCTAGGATAGCATCGAACAGAATATTGATTGATTTCCTGGTTTAGATCAATTTGCTTTTATGGTTTTTTTCAGTGCAGTTAAAACTGTCTATTTTCATCTGCGCGTGAAAGTGTATAGCGCTATCTTTTTCTCAAAAGAGCCTCTTTCTCAAATAAGGATTACATTTAGGAAGACCACATGTAGAAGTAAATATCTTGCCAGTGATTCAGGTACTGGATAATGGGTCCGCAAACAAATGACATCATGGGTATTTTCTTAGCCAATGATCCTAAAACATTTTCAATCACATTTTTAGAATACCCATTGTACATTGGGCTTCTGAGTAAATAAAGAACAAGGCCTAGTTTTCTACGGCTGACTTCTAGCCGCTGGTCATAGGACATATCTTTCATATGTCTACCATACAGTCTCATGCTGGTAACATCAATGCTAAGGGCTACCAGCCACTGCTTCCAAGCTCTCGTGCCAAACACTTTCATGGCAGCAAGATGAATCAAAGGTTTCAGTATATGCAAACATTCGGCATATAGTATATCCTTGACTTCAGTACTGCATTTGAAATCGTCGTCTTTAATTCTTACCGGCTGCCAGTCTCGAATTCCAACAGGCGGCGAGCCGTCAACACGGCGTACTACACGCCCAGATCTTTTTAAAGTGAAGAATGAGTCAAAACTTTCATCATCCACTGCTTTGCCTTCAGTGAACTTTTTCCTTTGCAATGATTGTATTGGGGGATGTGAAATTGGAACTTCTTTAAACCTCAGTAGGAGGATCAGAGCCGACATGCTCTTGAAGATTTGAAGCATGGTAGCAGCCGTCCATTTACCACGGGTACCCCACCTGCTCTTCACGACAAGCTCCACAAATACCTCGCTGTAATGAATCACCGTGAGCCAAAGCTTGATTTGATCTCTCAAGCCATAATACTGCAAGTGACTCCCGTAAGCTTCCCGTATTAGTCTATCATTGAATAAAGACACTAGCTTGGATATTGAGTATACCAGTTCCGATACGACGGGTGATTTATTGATCTTTCCTGCCACCAAGTAAGAAGACCACGTCGCCACAGTTTCCACATCGGTCACTAATGTTGGATTGTTGATCACCCATCTCTTGTACACTGCATAGATTTCTCTTATGGTGATTTTACCATCCATTCTGAGAATTGATGGCTACTGCAACAGCTAGCAAACTGTCTATTAATAAAAATAATACTTTATCATTAATTTCCTCAACTTAGACTTTAACCTTTGCGGTTTTGCAGTATACAGTTAGTACTCCACAATCCAAAGAATTACAATAGGTACCTGCTCACAAGGAGTAGATAGCACGAATCACGAATAGTATCAGAATAGTAGCCGGGAACTTAGAGCTTGACATAAGAGTATTTTTTTTTCTCTTTCCTCCTAAGAGGATTTTGGCGTCGCACGTCTTATGCATTTGCCAGTGTCAAGTATACATATATATTCTCAAGTTTTGTTAGATATTATCAAACAAGTCATAGTCACGGTCGAAGTCGAGCATAGCAAGTCACGGTCAAGTCCAAGTCATTCCCCAGTAAAGTGGTGGAGACTTTACTAAAGGTTTCTATGGAGTTTTGGAAACAACACGAAAAGTCACGTTTTACAACATTATACTATTCACCAACACTCATGCGACGTCACGAACACTTAATGAATAAAAATCCACCATTTTTACACATTAACACTCGAAATAACACAAGGTTTGGAAAATAATATAATGAAGCGACATGACTTCTTCACGTTCCCGCCAAAACTCCAAAGTATGAATTGCTCTTTGGTGAAGTAAAAGTGTTTTTTTTTTTTTTTGCATTGGGCAGGCTAGAGCCATGTCAAAAAAGTACAATCGGGGTTGAAATCAGTGTTGCCGTTTTGGCATTTATAATGCTAAATTTGGTATTATTTTGAACCCATTAGCATGAAAAACTTGTTCTTACGGTGTCTATACATGGCCTGACATGATTTTGTGTGAAAGGGTCAGCTAGACTTGAATTTCACGGAAGCAAAAGAAACAAACTATTAAGGTTTTAGCTTATCCCTTTCGCCCCCTCAGAGACTTATTTGTAGCCATCTCTTTCACACGATGTATGTCAGGGCATGTATAGGGACCCCTAGAATATTGCATATTTTTTTAGCTTTTTTCGGGTTTTACATGTTAGCGATAGGAAGCTTCCACCAAGGAGCAACTCTTTCTAAAGAACTAGTAGTTCGCGGCGAACTGAGACCTCGCGACCCCTATATCTTCACAACCCCTGGACCGATTCAGCTCATATTCGAACTTAAAAATTGTATTGAAATGAACTACATACCTTCAAAATTTCATGAAGATCAGATAAACTGGTCGCAAGTTATCATCGGACAAATATACACACAAACATACAAACATACATACAAAAGCCGATTTGTCCCAGTAAACTCTGAGACCTTCGCTTCGCTCGGTCAATTAGGAATCGTTGACGCCAGTAGATTGCAGTTAAATATTTAAGGCCTCGCTACATGGCCTGACCTGACATCGTGCAAAAGAGATGGCTATATATACATTTCTGAGGGAGTGAAAGGGAAAAGCTATAACCTTAATAGTTTGTTTCTTTTACTCTCGTGAAATTCAAGTCTAGCTGTCCCTTTCGCGCGGTGTCAGGTCAGGCCATATATAGGCGCCCTTAGGGTGTCTACAAATGGCCTGACCTGACATCGTGTGAAAGGGACAGCTAGATTTGAATTTCACGGGAGCAAAGAATATGGCTTCTCCCTTGCGCTCCCCCTGAAACTTATATATAGCCATCTTTTTCAAACGATGTCAGGTCAGGCCATGTATAGGCACCCTTATCCCGGCCGCTTAGTGGCTTCGGTTATTCTCATAGTCATGAAATCGAATCGAATCGTTTCCGTCTCGAACTTCCTTTGAACGATTCTCAGTACCGAATTTGAAATCGTTTGACATTTCAAATCCGTTCAGCCTTTAGCCTTTAGTAGCTCTTACGCGACAAACACCCAGACAGAGAGACAGAGTTACATTCGCATTTATAATATTAGACAAAGTAAAGATTTACATTTTAAAATAATGTTATTGAAGTAGGTAGGTAAGAAAGACATTTATTTACTATGGAGAATTCTGTGGTTAGTATATTATACTACGTGAAGTTTATGGTTTTAATCGAAATTCAATTAGACACAGGCAATTAACGATTCTCATTGCCTATTTCAGGGCACCAATAAAACTATTACGTTATCTATAAATATATAAAAACGAATCGCCGTTCGTTAGTCTCGCTAAAACTCAAAAAAGGCTTGACCGATTTTGGTGATTTCTTTTTTGTTGTGTTCGTAATTGTCCGGACAAGATTTAAATGGTGAGTTTAGCGAGGCTGAAGGCCGAGATTCCTGGTGTACGAAGTCGCGGGTATCAGCTAGTCTATAAATATAATAAAACGTATACTGTTGTAAGTACTACGTTGTTTTTTTCCTCAGTGAGTACTTGTTGCTATGCGAGAGGGTTTTATCGTTGGACCGGTCCAATAATAGCAACTTATTAATGTCTTATGTTTTCGTGTACCTACTTTACAGACTTGGCAGTTTTCATGAGTCATAATGAGGAGTTTTCCAAAAAAAAAGAAATCCTGGTTATAAAAGTACCCAATAGATGGCGTTAGATGTACCTTGCGTTTTTTCTGTCACTGTCAAGACATGAAAGACAAAAAAATGTACGTAGTCCTAATACAGAAAGTGGCAGAATGCACAGAGTGCGATGCCAAGAAAGAAAAAAAAAAAAAAAAAAAATGTACGTGTGCCTTTTTTTTTCTCGTGTTTTTTGGCTCGTCATGTGTATTTAGACAATTTCAAGTAACGTAACTGTACTTGAACTGTATTTGAATTCATTTGAAATATTACAATAGTTGACACTGGCTAAATACACAACTTATGGAGCCAAAATTTACGATTTAAAAAATAAACATAAAATATTTCGACAGAAATGACAATGACAGGTAAAACGATAGGTCTGTTACGCCATCTAGTAAGAATTTTAGAACTACTTTTTTTTTTTTTGGAAAACGCCTCTTTATGTGACTTACTTTATTTTAGTATCTTGTATGTATTTTATGTACTTAGCAGTTACTGCAAGTGTAAGTCGTTGTACGTTTTGAAACATTAAAAAGTCACAAAATTTGATATACGGCTTAAGAGATTAGATGTAACATTTATGAACATACATAATTATATATATACATACATTCATAGACTGTTAAACTCATCACCCTTTTTTTTCGTAGTCGGGTAAAAATAAAGAAAGGCTTGTCTCAGGATTTTTCGAAAATCAACCCGAAATGGGGTTTTGAAATTACTGCAGCCTATGCGAGCGAAGCCATGCGAGTGAGCTATTAGTATAATATATTTTTTAAAGTTTCTTTTATTTTTCTCGGGCTAGGCCTGTAACACTGAGAGGCCCTTTTTGATTTTTATAATACAGTATTATTTGTAAAGGTCGCGAACATACTTAGTAACCGAACTGCTTATAATCTAGCTGACTGATGTGACGATGTCAAGATTTAGTATCGGTAAGTTGAAGCTTGTCCTACATACTAGATTCACTTAGGTTCATTTTTTTGACGAGGGGGAAATCTTCAAAAGACTCAACTGCTACGGGGTGCAGCCGGGTATTGTGGGATTATACCCACTAAAGTCCCAAGGGCCCCAAGGTGACCTGGCTTGATACTTGAGTATGCTTGGCTGAGGGCTCCAGGATCTCCAAGGGAACGCATCGGAGCCCTCAGACATCTACGAGCTGTCCTGAGATGCACCCGCCTATGCCAACGTCAGCTGCTCTGACGCTGTCGTCCTCTACGGGCTCGTTAAGGTAGATGGTTAGAGCCCACAAGAGCCCCACTTATAACCACCCTCGAGCCCAGAGGTCCCCTTTTAGTAGGCGCTTACTCCAGGCTCCAGGCCAAGTCAGGCCTGCGGGCTTATGCCGTAAATCTGAAAGCGATAGTGATAGTACGCGAATAGGACCGCACAAAGTGCGACTAAGTTGGTAAGTAAGTGCAGGATGGCATGCTCTCGCAATCAGAATCACGAACGTTTCAAAGTTAGAGCATAAGCCCGCAGGCCAGCCTTTTAAGTATACCCCGCCCCCTCTCTTTTCAAGCACCGTAGGTCAACCAAATGACCTTGCCATGCTGTTCAACAATACTCGATTTCTATGTTTTCATCATATTCCAAAATATCATTGTCATTTTATTCCGTTAAGGTTAAGCTTATATATATACTCCTTTGTTGCAGGTACAGCTCTACTTGCTGCAGTAATTTTAAACATTTATGCAAAAAATCCAATATCAGACAAAGATTATGTCCCCGACATAAACTTGGATCCCAATCGAAGATTTGAAACTTCTGACGGTTTTAAAAATTTCATACGAAAATACGACCCTGTAAACGTATTTGATAAAATAGAAAACTTGGAGAAAGCTCGCGGTCGCAACTTCACCGTGACAGAGCAAGTCGACCTAGTTCTACAAGGTATTGAGCCTACTGCCGATCTACTGAAGCTCAAGGTTCAAAACGGCAATCCTAAAGTTTTGGCGATCAGCAGCAGCCGAAGACAGTATCTCATATGGGAGACATGGACCCCTCCCCCTGGCTTCAGCGTGTACCCCAAAGATAAATTTAACTACAAGCCGAGACTATACGAGCTAATGAAACAAGCCATTTATCAAGCGAGAAACAAGATGGTTCTCATGCAAATTATGCGGGAAAAATACCGCAGCAAATCAATGTACAAAATGGGCTATTTGTTAAGTAAGACAGACAACGCCTGCAAAATTTTCAACAAGGTGGCGTTTCACGCGTATCGCACATGCCATAGACTAGCAAACGAACTAGTAAAAGCAAAGGGAGTACTGAGATTCAGAATGTATGAGTTGCAAGTATCACACATGCGGGTACTCCATCTTTGGTTCCAGGTAGAACTTCTGACAGACCTCGTAATCCGCAACGATGTTGCGTTCCACGAAGCGTATGAAACCAAGCAACGTTGGAATTTTACAGATTAAGGTGGCGCCACAGATAAATAGAACTAGATACCTAGTCTAGAACGAGCCCAACTCACCACACATAAGTTTTATAAGACTTATAAAAGACCCCGCCCCATACTTTGGACTTCAGTACCGACCAAATGCCAGAGCTGTGCATGCGAGCGTGCGATTTATATAACAAGACGGTTGATTTTTTTTCCTGATAACAAAAACAAACTAAAATTTACTATCTGTGCTGTGGAATTATGTAAAAAGTCGTCCGCGCACTCAAACTAAAGAAAAGACGGAATAAATTTTCATCTGCAAACAACATAATTCAATATTACCAGTCTTAGCGGAGCTCAGCTTATAACGGACACGTCGTCATTTATCCTTTTTCCTCATCGTGGATTTGCAATGTAGCTGTACCTTTCTGGCGAACGCACGTGTAAGCTAGTCTTGTGACTCATTAAACAAAACGCAGAGTTGCATTTTTGATTTTCACCATACCATAAAGTGATTTGAATACTAATAAATTCCGACCCATGCACTGTGCACTCGGCATCTTCTGCTTGCACTAAGCTCGACAAGCAACGAAATCACAATAGAATCTTCTGGCAGCATTTAGCATGCACGTGAGACTACAAAAAAATAATCAGAAAGTAAAACTCGATGTTTTGACATTTATAAACATATATAGATACATAACATCATTTATGTATCTATCTATACACTATGAACAGTGTACATTATGTACATTATACAGTGAAATTAAATCTTGTAAAACAAAACATCGCGAGGTCTAAGCTTGGGGCGAACTACTAGTATGTATTAGTTATTTTATTAGGCCTTTTTTGACAATCAAATAGCAATTCTAGCCCTTTTATATATTTAGAGCACCTTTTACAAAAAGTATGGTGGCAGCACTGCCATCTCCCTGCCTGGCCCCTGACCCCATCATGCCTGACCCCTTTTTCTGACCCCTGCTCTGCTTTGCATAGTACAAGGCCAATTTAGTTATCTAGTTTATGTAGGTACACAGAATTTTCCATTTGTATTTGTAATATTGTATTTCCTTTTTCTCTTTTATTTTTTGGCTCCACACGTTGTTTATTTAGCCAGAATCAAGTATTGTAATCTTGGACGAAACATCATACTGCTAAATCCATGATTGTAATATTTCAAGTGAAATCAAATATTTCACAATTATAATAAGCTTAGACGAAGCAATGATGCTAAATCCATGATATTAAATCATAGTATAAGTCAAGCAAATTAAGTCACGGCCAATTCCACGTCATGCCCCAGTAAAGCGGTGTAGACGTTTCAGTGGAGTTTTGGAAACAACACGAAGAGTCATGTTTCACAACATTATACTATTCACCAAAACTTGTGCACGTTCACGACACTGAATGGATAAAAATCCACCATTTTTACACATTAACACTCGAAATAAAAATATTGAAAAATAATACAATGACTCGACATGAATTCTTCACGTTCCCGCCAAAAAACCTTTTATTCTCTGTGCTCTGCTGGGACCCTATTCGGAAAAATGACATTTTATCTCGGTCACTGTCTCTCTAATTTAGAATTTAATGGGAGTGAGAGTGACCGAGAAAAAATGTCATTTCTCCGAATAGGGTCCCTGACCGGTGACCGCACACCAGAGTTGGATTTCGTACTATAATTATAGTATTTATACTGTAATTTCATGCTTTGTACTATAAACTATCCATAATTATCTATGGATAGTACAAAAAATACTATAATTTCACTATTTAAACATAAATATCAAATATGAAAATTTGCCCTAGATTAGCACTTCGTACATATTCAAGATTATCTTGGTGCCACCAGTGAAATACGCATCATTGAGGAGTTCCGGTGGCCATCTGTGGTCTTCTTCATCTTTTGTTTTTTTTTTTTTTGAATCTTCATTAGGTCCACTTCACCACATTATATTTTCTGAATGTAAATGCTAGACTTGTTGATAATAATACCAAAATCGCTATATGTCTATAATATTTGGGAGTTCCCTCAATTCTTCATGCATCCCATTATCAGATCTGGATTTTGATGAAAACAGGATCAATCTGGAAATATCTCATTACAAATTTTAAAAAAAACAAAACAAATCGGTTCTTTTATGACTGTTTGAGTTGAGGTAACAAAAAAAAAAAAAACATTCTACTTGAGAACCTCCTCCTTTTTTTGGAAATAAGTTAAAAATTATAAAGCGTACTATATTTTTTGAAAAGTTTGTTCTATACATGGCCTGACTTGACATCGCGTGAAAGGGATAGCTAGACTTGAATTTCACGGGAGCAAACGAAACAAACTTTTAAGGTTATAGCTGCTCCCTTTCGCTGCCCCAGAATTTTATATATAGACATCTGTTTCACACGATGTCACGTCAGGCCATGTATAGCTACTCTAAATACTATCCTTTAAAATTGTTGTGCTATCGTTTTCAACGTACCTAAATCCAACCCTGCCGCACATCCTCGCATAGCTAGTATATAGATTTTTATCTATGTATAATATTCCCCGACTCCCTCTATATTTATATTATATTACTCTTTGCCTACACCGCAGGCAGAGTGTAGTCTTTTCAGAATTTTCATATATTTAATTCAGATAGTTCTTGGCCTTCTTTAAATAAGGTCGGACGCATCCTGTCCTCGCAAGTCTAACAGCTATCGTTAAATTTTATTCATCAATATCAGGCAACAAATCATTACTGGTGTCAATGGTCACAAACGCGAATTCAATTCTCAGCATTTCGCGGCATTAGTTAATCGCAGTTTCTAAGTGCATCATGGGAGAAAGTTCCAGTTCCAGTGATTCGATGGAAGCTAGCCAGGAGCTCGAAGTAGCTTTACAAGCTGGGAAAAAAATGTGGCTGGAAGGAATGTTAGGCTGCTTTACGAACGTAATAAACATACTCGGAGGACCTAAACGTGACGAAGGTATGTGAAATTATAATTTTTAGCTTTGTTTTGGATTGCATTTTATCTCTCATTTTCAAGTTTTCCGAGATGGAATGAAACCGTTTTCCTATGTCCATCTCAGGATGCTTTTAATAATATTAAAAGTATTAATGCAAACTTTCCTTGAAAATCGGTGATCCTTCCAACCTTTCCAAGCAAATAATAATTACTGATCCAATAATCGGTTCAGTAATTATTATTTTTTAAAGGAAAATAGAAAAGACACAGAGGAACACAAACCTAGGTCGGTCTTCTGTTGGTAACACTGTTACATGCACTGCAAGAACCCAACTGCAAAATAGCTATTTCAAAATCAAAATTAATCAATTGACAACGTTATTTATTTATATTTTGACCTATATTGTAGTATACTATTCATAATGTAGGTTACATAGCTATGAACTAAAAAGAAAAAATATAATAAATTATATTATTATATATATTATTATTATTCCATTTATTTATTTTAATTCTTAAATTTAGGTTTTTTATAAAATAAATATAAAAAATAAATAATGCTATAAAAAACCTAACTCTAGAGTCCCGCCGACAGCGAGGCAGGGCCCAAGCTACCGGCGGTTAGGGCTGCAGAGTGAGGAACCTCCTGACAATGCGCGCCGTGTCAAGGATGGCTGCCCTCTGTATCTGGCCCTTCACCCAACCGTCTAGCGAGAGCCTCTTGAGATGTTGGTCGAGGCTCTTCGCTATAAGGCCGTTCGCCGAAACAACTATCGGGACAATGATCGTCGAGTCAACATCCCACATGGCGGTAACCTCGTGAGCTAAGTCAAGGTACTTGCTGAGTTTGTCCTTCTCGGCTTTCACGAGGTTCTCGTCATGAGGGATGGTGATGTCGACGAGCACTGCCCGGCGTTGGGACCGGTCGACTATCACGATATCAGGCTTATTGGCGACAATAGTCCTGTCCGTGATAATAGAGCGGTCCCAATAGAGCAATGCATGACCATTCTCGAGCACTGGCGCTGGTGCGTACTTATAGTACGGCACCTCAGATTCGACAAGGCCGTATTGAAGGGCAAGTTGCTGATGGATGATTATTATTATATATATATATTATATATATATTATATTATATAATCAATTGACCTATTATTTGATCATTTGATCATATTTGATTTCCTTGGTACTAACTCAAAACCTCATTGACTTAGTGGCATGGTATGAAGACCAATTCCGCTCAAAGATGAAAGCATTTTTATGATGCAAGTTTAAGATGGATGGCAGTAATTGATTGTAGAATGTTCTGGTATTTGGAAGCATCTACATTTCCTGCTATAAATTGCAGCTTCTGCTGACATGCAGCATCATATCATTACAGACGCTGGAATTATCTCTTTTATTTTGATGAAGTCACTAGAAAAAACCTCATTTTAATTTCAAATCACTTTTTTCACTTATATCCTGTGGTCACTTTAGATTTTGATTTCTTGCTCCATAATTATTATAAGTCCAATGCTGGTGTTTATGAGCAAACTTAAGCCTTTCTTAATCTGCAGTACAGTAAGTAATGTGGCCTTCTTCTGATTCTTATTTGAGATGGGGGCATGGGTGTGTATTGTGTATAAGAACTTCAATAGATTTTTAGTGATTTTTCTGTTGAGTGTTGGAAAAGCGACCTTGGAATGTTTACAGTCATCTTTCTTGTCCCACAGATTTTGATTTGTTGTTATTGTGGCCTTATTATGGATGTTCCAGATTGTGATAGTGATTGTGCGCACAGCACAGGTACAGAAAGCTGTATGTACCTTTTAAAAACTTATAAGAACTGCATACAGACTGAACAAAGTGTAAATTCCCAGTTAGATATTGATTATTAACTTTGTTTGTTTTGTTATTAGGTGCCAATAATTACAAAAATATTGCAATATTGTGATAATTAAAAAAAATACTTTTTCCTTTACTTCGTGACTTTCATTGTCTTATTATTATTATTTTTTTAAATACTAATATTCGTATAATAATAAAATAAATCATACTAATATTATACATGCGAAAGTGTGTGTGTATGTTGTAAGTATGTAAGTATGTAAGTGTGTTTGTTCCCTTTCAACTCTGTAACGGCTGACCAGATTTGGATGAAATTTGGTATGGAGGTAGCTTATTCTCTGGAGTACCACTTAGGCCACTTTTTATCCTGATATTTTTAACGTTTCTGTAGAATAGCAGGAATCCGCGGGGCGCAGCTAGTTATTTATATATTTAATATTGAGATACATTACTTTTGCGCCGGGCCTGGGTTTTTTTTGAGACATTAATCTTTGGAACCAATATTCTCCAAGTAGTCTAGGTGAACAGTTATAACAGATTTTGCGGAATTCCATTTCTGTAGGAGTAAAATGGAGCCCCAAGAGGTGAAATGGAGTTGTTAATTTACTGTATACTATACGAGCGAAGCTCTGCGGGCAAACTGGGGTAGTAAGTACATATATTGAAAGATTCGTAATGCGTGAATCTTTGATGATCGCTTGCAGTCACTCTATCATGTCTTTTGAAAATTGACTGAGGTTTCTGTACTGACAGATTTACCATGGGAGGTTCCTTTCACGTCCATAGAAGAGTTGGCATATTTGGGTTCCGGGGCTCAAGGAGTCGTTTTCGGGGGACGACTGCGTGGTGAAATGGTGGCTATTAAGAAAGTACGCGAGAAAGGAGAGACTAACGTGAAGCACCTCCGAAAGCTAAACCATGAGAATATAGGTGAGTTATGTATTTAAAAGATGCAGCCGCAGGTAAGTTACTCGGTAGCTCGATTAGGCTTTTCATTAACCACAGTTGCAGCTTACATAATGAAATGTTTTCCAGGGATTCTGCAAATTGCGGGATAAAACGTATCCTAAGTATAACAAATCCTCATGTTTTTATTTTTCTGTAAATCCAACAGCTTTATGTACACAAATAGAACAGCTAAATAAGAAAAAACACCTAATCAGTTTTCACAAGTGGCATACTACTTCCATATTATCTATAGTATGCCTATGCCGAGTATAGATAATAGGAAACGGTGGTGCGATGATATTGGAGCAGTAGCAGGAAGAGAAAGGAGAATCAGAGAAAAGGACAGAGAAAACTGGAATGAGCTGGAGGAGGCCTATACCCAAAGCGGACTTCTTATCCAAAATGACATAGATAGTGAATAATGATGCATGTAATTTTAGTAAGGATTGGAAATAAATTGGCTATATTATTATTATTATATTATATTATATATTATCTATACTTTTACTTTGCAAAAGGGTTTGAATATTTTGGCATATACCTTTCTGGCATACATTTTGGACAGTAGGTATGCCAGGCTTCAAACTAAAATATTCAAGGCCCTTTCACTAAGATCGGTTTAATTATTTCGTTTATAAATGTAACAAAGTCTGATAGGAATTGCTGAACATCACATTAGTGAGTTGGTAATGATAAAAAAATAAAAGAGCTTTATCACACGATTAGTTTACTCGGAGTGACGGCGGAAACAAGTATCAAGTTCGATTACTCAACCGAACAAAACACAAACTCATATTAGTTCCTCCATTTCCCAAACTACCAAACCCAAAGTTACTATTGTGACCATGATCGAGTAGTTGAAACGGACGTCGGACTTTAGAGTTCCTTGGTTTTTGTTTTAAGAAATAAGAAAGGATTAATGTTAACTTTATATTGTTTTACGCAGTGCATTTCCGCGGAATATGTACCGAGGCTCCTTACTACTGCGTCATCATGGAGTTCTGTCAGTACGGTTCTCTATTTGAGTTCTTGCACGGCAGCTCGAACCTTCCTCCCGCGCAAGGCATGAAGTGGGCCAAAGACATCGCCCTAGGAATGGCTTATTTGCACTATCACAAAATTATACACCGAGACCTCAAGAGTCCTAAGTAAGTAACGTTTGCGAGTTCAGCAGGTTCAGGTATAGTATAGTTTAAAATAAGAAACTTTAATTTTTTTTTTTTTTTTATCTCAGATCTCCTTCATGTATGAACCGATTAGTAAAAATATTTTTTATTTGAAAGTAGATACTTCCAGATCGGTACCATTTTTATCAAAATCCAGTTCAGATAATGGGATCCATGACGGGGGAATTCCTCAAATATTATATAGGCAAATCAAATATTATTTATATAATATATAGGCATACATAGTGCGTTTTTGGTATTATCATAAACAAGTCGAGCATTTGCATTCAGAAAGTATCATTTGGTGAAGTGGAACTGATGAAGAAGTCTTCTTCATCAGTTTTTTTTTTATTTTTTTTTTAAACTCATTTGGAAGACTACAGATGGCCATCGGAACTCCACAATGATATTAAGTATTTCACGGGTGGCGCCAAGAACATTCGATAGCATTTCATTTTGAAATTTCAATATCGATAGTAAATTAGCGACATCTAGCATCGAGGAAAAAATACCTAGGTATCCACACCAAGCTCCAGAGGGCGCCAGAGATGAGTTCAATATTTTAATTACTTAAAAGCAAAGAGCATTAAAGGACAATCAATACTTATTGATACTTATATACTTACCTGTTAACAATTTATAATCAGTTATTTTTGAAGTCGGTGCCAGCTAAGAAGGACAGTTTAATCCTGCTTTTGCAACAAACTTTCGAACGGCACGGGGCGGCGACGCGGCTACTGCCTTTCCTGGCTGGCACCGACTTCAAAAATAACTAATTGTAAATAGGTATATAAGTATCAATAAATGTTGATTGTCCTTTAATGCTCTTTGCTTTTAAGTAATTCAAATATTATTTTCTACTTTTTAGTTTGAGTTTGTACATTTTCTTGAAGTAGTTTTATGTTTTTATTTCAAAAAAAATTTTTTTTGGTTATACGTCTTCAAAGATTGTGTATAAACTTATAAAGGGTTCCTGACCAGCGAAAGCTAATGGTTTTTAAGTCATTTCAAAATGTTAATTAGGAAATCAGTTATACGAGTAAGGTTCTTGTATATCTTTGTCAAGATGTCAGGGCGGCTGAAATGTTATCAACATCTAGGGTCTTTATAATAATTAAGTTCTTCCTCGCTCATTGCTGAGCGTCATTTCTGACAATGATCCGAGTACTCTCTAAACAATCTGTGCTGGCCAGAGATTGAGTCATGGTGTTTTATATATAAGTAGAAGGGACCTTCACCTGCAATGTATTTCCAGCATACTGATAGCCGACAACCTGACGATAAAAGTGAGCGACTTTGGAACCAGCCGCGAGTGGGATAATGTTAGCACTGTCATGAGCTTCACTGGGACAGTTGCTTGGATGGCGCCCGAAGTAAGTCTTAATATCGCCACAACTGTAATCACACTCCGAGACAGGTTTCTTTAGGAATGCTCGCTTCACCTCAAACCTCAACGAATTTTGATGGTGGGACCCGACTCCCGTCAGTGAATAGCCGGCATACAATTTATGAAACTGTGTGTTTCTTATTTCAGATATCGTACTAATTAAATAGATTCGGGGAGTGCAGCCGATTTTGGGAATTGAATAAACAAATCTGATTTAAAAAGTTTTTTTCTAGAAAAACAGTTAAAAAAAAATTAAGTAATTAATTATTTCGATGGATTTTCTTTTGTTTGCGTTTGTTGTTTCCACCATATTTTTATTTGTAGGTAATCCGTCACGAGCCGTGCTCGGAGAAAGTAGACGTGTGGTCTTTCGGCGTAGTTCTGTGGGAGATGATGACAAGGGAGATTCCATACAAGAACTTGGAGTCTCACGCCATTATGTGGGGAGTTGGCACCCATACCCTGTCGCTCCCGATCCCGACAGGCTGTCCCAATAGCATGCAAGCGCTCATGCGCCAATGCTGGCAGCGCATCTCTAAGAACAGGTCAGTTGACAGAAGTAAGAGCTGAGATAAGGCAGAATATGGATTCCAATTTAACTAGGGCCTAGTAGTGCAACAGCTAGTCAACGTGCAACATTTGCAAGTTTTTGTAGAATGATAGCGAATTTTTAAAAAGTTGTATCAATCTGTAAACATCAAAAATGTTTAAAGACCTTCGAAAAATCTTCTTCCGTTTTTTTTTTTTTTTCGCTTTTTGGACTCCTTCGTCAAATTTAAAGATTTCAAAACGAAAGTCTCTCAAAATATTTGTAATCGAACGAACAAACCAACACTCAAAATTGAGACTCAGGAATTGTGTAACTTTCTTATCAGTTATTTTTTTTAGGAAGAGACAAGTTTAGCAAAAACAAAATCGCGACGAACTATCATCTTTATCACTGTCCTCAAAAAATCACTAATAATGATATATGCTTAGTTTCGGCACTATCAACCTCATGACAACTCACTAGTTCTTTTTTTTTAAAAGGCTGCCGTTCAAGATCATCGCAGCTCAATTAGAGATTGCTACGCCGGATATTGCCGCGGTGGACGATGAGACGTTCGCAGCGAGGCAAGCTGCGTGGGGTGCCGAGGTTCGCGAGAGCATGGACAAGATTTACTTCAGGTCAGTCTCAATTTTATTGTCAATGGTAAAGTGACTAGTGATTTTGAATTTTGAGTTTGCGGCATGTACTTTTGTTGTTACTTGTGTTGTGCCCAATAAAGAATCAAGTACAAGAATTAAAATAAAATAAAATTTGCTTATTGGATCATCAAGTATTATGAAAATGAGAACTTTTGAAGAGAAAGAAACCTTTGTAAAGTTTAGTTGGCCAAATTTTACCATTTCAACAGTATGGCGTTATTTGCTTTGTGATTTCGGTGTGTTTTTTTCCTTGAATTAAAGTTACGAGGATTATTTTACATGCTTCTAACTTTTTTAACTTGCATTGCTTTTTTTGTGTGATAGTGATCTCGCACTGTTTAAATCTGCTCCATCCGGTATTATGGCAGTTAAGTCGCATTTGGTTTTGTTTTCTTTTAAAGTAGTAGACACGAAAGAACTATACGATTTCACAGGATTATTCTGAAAGGGTGTGCTAAGCCGATATTGGCTCATGGTACCTACGAATAAAGTGTATAAGGAATTTAACTACCACAGAATGCCCGTACGAAAATAACACAACATGTTTGACAGCAACGTATTGCGTCTCTCGTTGTCGCCGGACATCTGTCTTTCTTTGTCTCTAGTTGACTTGCACACTGGTTACAGAGCGAATTACTTCTACAAACATTAAATGGAGGAGCCATCCAACTTTCTGAACAAATCACAAAACTGAGTCTGACGACAAAATGGTGAATATAGCCTGCGTCGGTGTTTATCTGCCCTGGTTCATTATTAACTAAGTTACAGTTCTGAATATTCGTAGCATTGTACTTGTCATTATGAACAACTGTTTCTATGGACCAACCCCAAAGATCGTTGAAAAAAAATCGGCTGTACATTTAATCGAGTGTCAAAAAATCTTTTCCATGGATCGTATACCTTTTAAGAATAATCCGAGACACTCGTATTGCTTTAGAAATCATAGTTGCTGTTATCACTTTCTGTTTAACGAGCGAGTGTTTTTGTAGGAACGAGATAGCTTCTGCGCCGAGTTGTACTGACGCCCCCGTGGAGGCGCCTAAGCCGCGCGAAGACCTCCGCCAAGTGAAGGAGGTGTACGAGCAGCAGATCAACCGCGCTAACCAGATCTTCATGGAAGTCTGCACTGTGAGACTGCAGCTGGAGCAGCGCGAACTTGTACTGGCTGAGTCAGTATGATTTAATATAGAAAAATCTTAGTTATAAAATACAGCTGCCGAATAGAACGAGGAACAGAGATGCGAAAGTGTGAGAGTAAGTGTGTGTGTTAGTATAATTTGTTTCTACACAACTCTGTAACGGCGTAACGGATTTGGATTTAATTTAATAAGTGAGTGAGTTCAGATGCCCTTTACCACGCCAAAGACCGAGAGCAGTGGAAGCGGCTATGTCGGGAGAAAGGGCGGGCACATCACGACGCTCAGCAGTGAGCTAACGAATCGAGGAGGAGATTTACCCTGGAACACATAGGTTACTTTTTATTCCATCCATGAAAGTACCCGTAGGACCGCGTGTGAAACCGTATCTTCCGCAATCATTATCTAATGGACAATGTTCACCGACGGGAGAAACTGATCGATTAACAGCGAGGTTGTAGTTTGAGGCGCTTAGTCGAGGCCTTAATTCACACGAATATTATTGCGCGGAAAATAAAAGTCATAACAAATGAAAACTCTGATAAATAAATAAATCAAAGGCAAGACCGCGTGAGCTTTTCAGTTCTTTTTTTTTTTAAACAATTGGTATTATTCTAGGTGATAAAAACTTTTTGTCTTTTGGCGTTATTACGGACAGTAAGAACGAAAAAAAAAAACAAACTTTACTTTACAAACTGCGCGCTTATAATGGATTTTCATACACTTTTACCGCCTTTATGCAGTTATCGACGTATATTCTCTCCCATTTTAAAACATGAAATAAAAGTTTTTTTATATGCAGTGTTAGTTGACAAACATTGTTAAATTTGTCATAATTAAAAGCTAAGCAAGTAATAATAATAAAATAAAAACAAGTAATAACTACTTTTCGGGAGAGTGAATTTATATTTGAATTCGTGTTAGTTTTGAAGTATTGCTATAATACATTCGACTAGCGCTAAATGGCGTTGCCAATGAATCGATATATAGATCTACGGACTTTAATGTTTACTGTATCCGATATGCGAAAACTAAGTCATATTCTTTATTACAGACGCGAGAAGCTGCTCAAGACCTGCCGCTGCGGGCAGAGGAAGAGCATGAAGATCCAACGACAGCAGAGCTCAACCTCCTCCGAGAGCAAGCCGGAGTGCAAAAATCGCAAGAAACTTTCACAAGTCCTGGTTAACTACATTGACAAAGACGAAGGCATGACTTACACCGTCGCCGTGAACGGCCGCGTGTGCGTTGAAAGCGTCCGCAACAACAACGTCGAACCTAAGCCTCAGGAAGTCAAGGAGACTGTTGTCGAGCAAAACGGCAACGTCGAAATTAACACGCCGACTGTGAATAAACCTAAAACCCTGGATAATGCCGTTCCGGATGTGGCTGTGATCTAAATGACCAGAGCCACGCCCGTAGCTACCGCCGTATCAGCCGTATCAAGGATACGGGGACCCTAGGCTACAGGGGCCCCGAACATTGTTTCTTTTGTGAAAAATCTTTACCCTTCACCTGGGCCCTCCAACAAATTTTAATCCAGTGCCCGTCTAAGGCAAGCTACGCCACCCTCAAAGTAATCTTTTCACTCTTATCTCGCTAGATGTAGTCGGCAAATGTTTATATTCCTTTTTTTATTTTATTTTGTAAGTCCAATTATTTTTTTTGGGACTTGTAATGACTACATGGCAGTCCCATTATATTATCGTTATTTTAATGTTTGTATTTGTTTTTTATGGCTTGTCGCCTGCTAGAACCTCTAGGTAACACTAGTTGGGATAACTACCACTTCAAACACGCATGAGATGGTATGCGCCCCTTTAAATATACCCATTTCTACAAAGATCAATGTATTTTTTAGGGTTCGTTACCCAAATTGCAAAAACCAACCATTATGGCGACGTGTATGTCTCTGTATGTCACAGCTGATTTTATTAATAACCATAACCAAAGATCTACATAACGTTTGCTCACATGTATAAATTAAAAAAAAATATATATATTATATTTTATTATAATATATTATATTATAAACATATAAAGCTGCAAAATAAAAGTGGTCAAGTGGTTCTATAAAACGTCTAGGTTCTAGCAGTTCAACAATATTCTTTATTTCTATCATGGATAGTGTATTTTTTTAGTTTACAAAAACTTGAAAAGAAACGACCGGCCGCTCCCTCATCTTCGAAATTTACGGTGCCTGTAAAGTAACAATGTAAAAGTTAAAAAAAAAACACGAGACTATAAAACTGTCCTTAAACACTTACGGAACCCACGACTATTTATTTTTTACTCGCGTTTTGGCGAATTATTCAAGTCAATTGTTTGACCACATCTCTCAAAGTGGCAATTTGGTCGAAGATGACAATTATAGACCTATTTATGTTTTATATTATTACAATATAGAAAAATTGATGATTGAACAACTATAATACCATTAATTGTGTTTAGATATAATTTTTATAGGTTAGGTGTACCCAAAGATCTTCGTGTGTAGTCTATAGTAAATCTGTATTACTACGTATTTATATACTTAGGTATAGTAATTTTACTGATGCCGGGAGTGCTAATCTCTTTCTAGAATCTGATTATAGATACATTTCTTGGAATTAAATTAAATTAATTATATGGATAAATCTAAGAGGTATAATAAGTTTATACATTTAAGTACATGGACCGAATTTTATGATTTGCTCATTTCATATTCTATTTTACGATTGGTACAAACGTCTAAATGTATTGTTAACTATTGTGATTTTTTATTTTCTAAGCTGGACTGATATATTTTACTCTAACGATGAGTTATCCGACTGATTTTTTTGTACCTGTCATTTTTAATGCATTCCTTACAAATAAAATATTGTGAAGCGTTTAAACTGGCGTCGTGTGCACGGTTTCCATAAAACCGTACAAAAAATGCTTTAAAATAAATGAATTTCGTATTTTTATAGTGAATTTTGGGCTTGTATTGACACTATTAAGATAAGATTTTAATATATTCTATAAAAAATAATATTGATTTAGTTTATAGAGGCCTCAATGTTGTGAAACAAAAAGTATTATATATAATAAGTGTAGGCGCAATGCAACAGTCATTATTAGGCTTATGCAATTCTGGTGCCGATTTTAACCGTTTGCCATCCTGCTCGCTCGCATGTGGATCAAGCGGGCTGGCAAGCGATGACCATCGCCACTAACTGGCTTTACCACAATAATGCCTAGGGCCTTATTATAGAATACAGGTACATAGTGATCCTATCTTCAAAACAAATTGCCGAGTCTAAGAAATGTTGCCCAGTGACTTTAGCTGTCACTATTTTTAATTATGTCTGAGAATCAGCTAGTATTTACCGTGTACTGTGTACCTTTTAATCCATTTTCACAAATTTAATGTTCGATGAACTATTTGACGCTACCAGAGGTGTGCAAAATAGTTTATCAAAAGTATATTAATTACAAATGCAATTGCTTGGTTATTTTTTTATTTCACAAAGACTGTTGATTGATGAGATTAGTTGAAAGATGAAAGTATATAAATACAAAATACGTATTATCAAAATAGCCTTTTAAAGTCAAATAATTTATTTTCACAATTCGCACCATAATATTATTCACCAACACTCGTGCACGTTCATGAACACTTAATGAATAATTCCACCGTTTTTACACATTATCACTCGAAATAACACAAGTTTTAGGAAATATATTTTGTTGTTTGGCAATACTTAGAATGGGTGCGTTCATAACGTTAGTTCATAGGGTTCGTAATAAAGACATTTTGAATTAAAAAATATGAAATATATATTAAAAAAGTATTAAAACCACTTTGCATTTTACATATACTAAATATTTATATAAATTATTCAAAATAAACAAGAAAAACATTTTAAAAAAGTATTTCAAACGCAAAATAAAAATAAGTATTTTGATTTTGTATTTGAATTTCAAATGCATGTATTTTAAATAGTTGACATCTGTGGACGCTAATAATCTGCCCTGTAAACTTCTCGCCCACGGGAAGCAAACACATTAAAATGTGACAGCACTTTTTATAAGATGCCTTTTACATTTGGTAATATGCCCGAAAATCCTCACAAAAGCGGGGTTTATTCATGAAGCTTCTTTGAGGGCTCACTTCCCAATTCTGGCTATCTCGTTCGCAATTTTCTATTTTTTTTTTCATGTAAATATCTGAGCGAAAAAAAAAACAATGTTAACATATTTTCTATTTTGTACAAGATCATATTTTCAGAAGGTAAAAAATTGTTTACTAGTTTTTATTCTTCTTCAATTTAAATTAAAATAATTACATGAATATGGCTAAAAAAACATTGGCAATGGTACTGAAAAGATACCGGCTGTTTATTTTTTTTAATTTCCCCTCAGTAATTTATATATAAAAAAATGTTGTATAGTGGAAACGAGTTAGCTAATTTAGGGAGCAAGCCCTTAGTAGATCTTATTTAGGCTGGATTCAGCTTTACACTAAATTGCGCAGGTCACGCGTAGCAATATAGCCAAATCCCTTGTTGCTGATCATCAACGTTACTATATGGACTTCTGAAATAACATTGGGCGAGACCGACATCTATATAACTCAAATCCACATTATAGCTATATGCGCGTACGCAGTATGATCCCAATTATGTAAGTTTACCTTGGCGACAACCAAGGTCCTTACGGAACTGTATAGACTGCACTTAGTCTGACATTTTCTGAGTAACATTTACATTTCTACACTAAAATAGTATTTTTTTTAACTATAAGATTTATGAATTACATTTAAAAAGATTTTTAGGTATAATTTTATTGAGGCCTTAGTATAAACACAGATCAAACCTAAGTTTAATTAAAATTTAAATCTACGTGGTAAAGATTGTTCGAAATAAAAAATATCCTTCCATCCTTATTGCTTATTTACACAAAAGAAAGAAAATTTGGGCTTATTACCTTAAACAAGAAGTATTACTTTAAAAATACCGCCATTTATATATTTAAGCTCTAGGTAGATATTATACCTAGAAAATATGAGAACAACGATATTTTTCTAAATGTTTCCATGGAAGAATATCCTACTAGATCGGATATACGTGTGAAAACTAAGTAAAAAAGATATACGATGTTCCAAACAGTCGATATTTATTTATTGAGATACGCCAACAGTGAATATATTTTGCATTCTTGTAATACATTATTATGATATTCTTTCATTGGCACTAAGTATTGGATACTAGTTGATAATAATGATTGTGAGTAATAAAATATAAAACGCTGATTAAAAAAGATATACGATGTTCCAAACAGTCGATATTTATTTATTTATTGAGATATGCCAACACTGAACATATTTTACATCCTTGTAATAAATTATTATGATATTCTTTCATTGGCACTAAATATTGGATACTAGTTGATAATAATGATTGTCAGTAATAAAATATGAAATTAATCAATTATGGTTAGGTCAAGGCTCACTAAGTTCTTTGGTGGTAAATATTATAACTAAAGTTATTGTATTATGTTTTAGTGTTTATTGTATGAATTAAGTACACTTTTTATATTCCACAACCTTTTCAAATTCAATTTTTTTTCGTTTGACTTTTTTGAAAAGCATTGTAAGGCATTTCAAATAAGTCAATTTTTTTTAGTGAACTTGAAAATCTTGTGCTCCGTCGTTGGCTGTTTTCCCTTAGCTGTTACTGATATTAGTTTTGTTAGAAATTATACACGTTCATAATGCAAATGGTGTTTACCTACTGTACATCCGTAGTTCTGGCGTACAGAACATGTTAAACGTAATTACTGTCTATTCGTATAAAATTAATTTACATTTGTATTCTAGTTAAATAAAATCTAGTCACGAAATGCGGTGTTTCATTTACATTCTTTAGGAGTAAATAACCGAAAGTAGATAGCATACATTTCTGAACAGCCTTCCACGGCCTCTACGTCCCACTGCTGGATATAGGTCTCTCTCTTGCTGTACCATTTGCCTCGATCCTATGCCACTTCGCCAAACAACTTGACCTGCCTAGCGTGACTCTCAGTTCGTCGTCGGATTTCCATGTTTCGTAGTCGATCTTTAATTAACCACAAAAAATAGTAAACTGGGCTAGGCCCGTGGAATGAAAGTAGTTACACCTGGCTTTTGGCTACAACTGCCAATAGTACCTTCCTAATACAACTAAAGATAAAAATCAGGGTCAGGATTGTAATATGCGGAAGAAGAACCATTTACTTACTCTTATTTTCCAGCTTAATAAATGACGACATTCACGTCGATCAGCTGTTCCAGAGCTAAACTTCAAGCGTCGCCGAATTGGCAAAATATTCGCGTCGCACGAATTTCGCAGCGGCGCGCGCGTTACATTTTTCCGTATTATTTTTAGAAAGGCGACGGGCGGGAGTCGAGGAGCGCACACGGCGAGGCGCGCGCGGCCCGTGCACATTGGAGCCCTATGGAGCCCCCCGCGTTCGGTGCCGGTCCCCCGGGCACGGTGCGCGCGGCGCCCGGCAGCGCCACCAGCCTGCTGCTACCGCCGCCGACCGGCACGCCGCCCTTCATCTACCACTGGTGAGTATAGCAGGCCACTCGACACACATCGCCGTCGTCGTCGGCGCACCAGAGCTCCAGCGGCTGCGCCCGCACCACACGATACATATCTATAGTATACTAACTATACTATACATTTACCTATTGATTGTATTATTCGATTACAATAGATCCGAGTGATGTGTTCTAAACTGAACCTTATCGTCGTGCAGTAAGGCGGAGCGAAAACCGGGCTGCGACCGCGCTGCGCCGCCGGCGAGCGTTGTTTGTTTTTCACATGTCGATGTATAAATACAGCACCAGGAAGCGTGCAAGAGACACTCGACACGCTTGTTTCTAATGTTATTGTGAGATGCTGCCCTGCTGCTGGTAGGAAATTAGCCATAATGTTACGCGAGATGCAAGTCATTATTAAAAATAAGTCCGGTGATGTGCGTTGTCCGGTTGCGCGGGATTTTTTACGCATTATGCTAACTTTGTGGATGCGGTTTTTACGATCTCGTTCGGTAAACTTTGCGTTGGAATGCCGAACGGTGTCGTGGAGTTGTGCTTTTACTGACGACGGCCGTTAGCAGCAATGTCCAATACCGAGTTGCAGTCGAAGTGACGATGAAATTTACCCCACGTACGTTTTGGGTATTTTTATAATGTAAGTGCATTGTATTTGTAAACGTTAGGGTACACGTATGTCAGGATGTGCAGTTGTAAGTTAAACAACGTCACGGTTACGATGTTGAGCAAAATCATGCAGTTTGTTGCCTAGATCTGATGCGCGTAATTAGCGCTAGAGCAACGCAAACAGGTGCAACATACTCGTACGCAGCAATTAGAAGCTAGTAAATACAATATCTCTGCTAACATTCTAGAAGATACCTATGCGGTTACAAAGCTTTGCAACAACTTAATTTTGAACTTACTTCTGCAAAATTAACGCACATTAAATTGAAAAGTACCAACAAATGAGTAATTTATAATAATACTACTTAGTTGGTTACCCGCAAATTCGTTCGCGTGGACATAAAAAAATATCCTATGTCATCCTGCCTTTTTATCAAATTTTATCAAGATCCGTTATTTTATTTATTTATATATAAACATACAAAACAGAATGCAATCATATTAAGTTTAGCCGTGATAACGCGACAAACATCCAGAGAATCCAGACAGACAAAGATATTTCTTATAGTTCGCTAGATGGCGTTGATCCATTTTTTGACGTTTTGAATGGGCTGACAGTTGTATTGTGGGAGTACTGATTCGCGCAAGCGAAGCTTTTTCCTTGAGACGATCGTTCATACCTCGAAGCTTTATTGGTCCTGATTATATCGCGGCTATATTCCTCTGTACTATAATATTAGTTAGGATATACAATACATACAAGTTGGTTGAATTCTACTATTATGTCAGACGAAATTCGCAAGCATTCAGCCCCCTTATTATGAACGTTCGTGATTCTGATTACGATAGCATGCCATCCCGCTCGTATCAACAAAATCGCACTATGCGCGGTCCCGCTCACGCACGCTCACTATCACGATCAGGAACATCCGTAATAAGGGAGCTAATTAAAGCTTGTCAAAGCATTGAGACCTTAGTGGTCTCAACCACTACCCACTCACCGTAAAAATGTTTGTGTGGCTTATTTACAGGATTTATCTTCAAGTCGCAAAAAAACATCTCATGCTTCTCCTAATATAGCGTAACCCGATTCTCGGATTATCCGTCGAGTCGCAGCGCACCCTACGCTTTGTTTACCGATTTATGATCTACTAGCTGCGCCCCGCGGTTTCACCCGCTTTTCTACAGAAACCGAATATTTTTACGGAATAAATAGCGTAATGTAATGTGTTAATCCAGTGTCAAGTGCGTAAGCTACCTCCATACTATATTTCATTCAAATCCGTTCAGCCGTTACTGAGCTAAACGGGACCAAACAGTTACATACTTACACACAAACTTTCGCATTTATAATATTAGTGTGATTTTAATACGCTTCTACCCTAACGGTCACCTTTTCTAAGCCTAACTCACAGCCACTCCATTCTTCGGCTAGCTAATGTTCTGAGCTGCGTCAGGGTACACTTTGAATTCTTCTTGGCAACCTCGTAATCTTTTTAAAACACAAGGTAAGCAAGAATGTAGGCATCAAAAACCTTGACGAGAAGTGAGACTAAGAGTCAAATTAGACATGTTTTCTCTATTGCTTAGTTTTCAGAATATGCTTAAATAAAATTAATAGTTAACCTAAAACATGTTAACCTTTGTATTTTGTTATTATCCTAACTGACCGAGCGAAGCGAAGGTCTTAGAGTTTACTGGGACAAATCGGCTTTTGTAGGTATGTTTGTGTGTATATTTGTCCGATGATAACTTGCGAACCGTTCATCATCGAGCCATCTTCATGAAATTTTGTAGGCAAGTAGTACATTTCAATAAAAAAATTAAGTTCGAATATGAGCTGAATCGGTCCAGGGGTTGTGAAGATATAGGGGTCGCGAGGTCTCAGTTTGGGGCGAGCTACTAGTATAATAATTCAGAGGAATATAGCCGCAGTCGATAAACCAATAAACCAATGAAGCTTCGAGGTATAAAAATGAATTCGATCGTCACGAGGACAAAACTTTGTTTGCGCGATTTAGAACTCCCTATATTACAACCTTGATACGACCTATTTGTTGTAGCAAAGTTCGTTTTCATGACTCCAATTCAATCTGGTATTGGAGGTGTCCATAGGCGGCGGTGACCACTTACCATCAGGAGGCCCGTCGCTTGTTTGCCACATGTTATAAAAAAAAAAAAAAAAACACGACGCGCAATTAGGCTTTAATTGACAAAAAACGCAAGACAATTTGAATTTGCAGCGCTGAGCGAAATGTTGCACCTTAAGCTATATCTATGCAAAAATTGAAAGAGAGAGACAACAGACTTACATTCGCATTTATAATATTAGTTAGGATTTCAAAGGATTAAATAAAACTCTAGAACTTTAAAGTACTTCGTCCACTTTTTAACTCCGCGCCAGACCAGCGCCACCTCACCTCACAATCGTGTGAATCACAGATTTATCTGTGGTGTGAATGAATAACGGAGTTATACTATACGGCATAAGGTCCCTTTTTGAGTAGTAGTAGTATTGTCCATGTGGTCAGAGCGGCGACCGGGCGCTGACAAAATGTGCTTTCAATTCCAAAATGGACCTTATGCCTCATAGTATAACTCCGTTATTCATTCGCACGATTGTGATGCGAGGCGGCGCTGGTCTGGCGCGGAGTAGAAAAGTGGACGGATACCTTACAGTGTGGTTGTCCGCAGCGTGCAAACCTGAAATGCAATTCCAAAAGCTTTTATTATGCGACCAAACTAAGCGAAGACAATCTCAAAAGAATAGCCATTGACGTCGTGCATAGTATGTGTCATACAATATTTATAAGGAAAATTCTGTGGTGTCATAGGTATAATTATGTTTCATACTTCTTTAAGTTTATCAGGGCGGTATAACAGTAAAAGTTTCTAAGCATGATGAGTGAAATTATTACTAAAACCAACTAAAACTGAAACCCTTTCCGTTCAATTTAACCGAAAAACACACATAGTACTGCCTCGACGCACGTTACTGTGTTTATTTTTATAAATATTTTTATTGGAAAAATTATTTTTTTGTGCTGGAGGCTATTAATGTTTGGTAATGTTATAGCGACAACGCACCTGAAAACCACCGACCGCAGACCAACGAGAGCAATAAGGCCAAAATATTATTTCTCACTCTTTTCTCTCGTTTGTTAGACGGCGGTCCAAGCGTACAATGCAGGTGTGCTAGGACTGATAATACTTTGAATAGAAAATAAAAGAAAGAATCGTTCAAAACAAAAGTTCTAGTTAGGATGGTTTTAGAAAATGTTAAAGGTCATTCTATAAATATGGAATATCAATGGCGTAAATTTTTTTTGTGCCTGGAGCAGTAAGCTCCGGCCAACATGTTCATGGACGAGAAATTTAATACCATACGTGGGTAAATTCTGAGTAAACAATTTACGTTATATGAGTAATTCACAGAATTCTCCTTATAAATAATGTCTTTGGAGTAATTATAAAAGCAATTTTTTGTTTTCTAATAACAAATATCTACTTGCCGTTATACTCACTAGAGGCCTGAAGACTAATGAAGACGGGGCGCAGCTAGTAGTTTATAGTCCTTGTAACTTTTAATTAAGTACAAATTGAAATAATAATGCATAAATAATGTTTTTATCACAGAATTCTCCTTATAAATTGGTTTTTATTTATACAGATAAAATACTTATTTTTATCATGTCATACATAAAGTCATGAAATATTCCGACCGCGCGCGACCGCTTATGTTCGGCGCAAGGGTGCGACCACTTCAAGGTTAATATAAAAATTATTGAGTGGAATTAAGAAAAAACAGTCTATTATCTTTAGAATAACAATGCCAATGTTTTAAAGCTGTTTACATGTTATTATTTTTTATTTTAGCGAAGGAGAAGCGAAAAGACTGGAAAAAAAATCTTCATCATAAGTTTTGTTCTTCATCAGAAAGAAAATCGCTTTAAAACATCGCCATTGTTAATCTGACTGTGACTGTTTTTTTTTATTTGCCATTCAAACTTTTATACAAAAAATAGTAAAAAGGTCGAATGAGATAGTTGAATAATAATTACGGGAGAGAGTGAGCTTAACCATAATGAGTTAGTGGTCGCACTCAGTTTTGGTATTCAACAAAAAGTAAAAAAAAAAAACGAAACTGTGTATAATATTATGTTGACAAGAAACCAATTCCAAACTATACTAATTCTCATTCCGCTCTACAGCGGTATCTCCACAGAGTTTTACTAGGATCGGTATACTAGACCTAATCACCTGACGGTGATTTCCTACCATTTTGGACGGTCTTACTTTATTAGCGTGGTCGTTTCTTTTCACTTTTTTCGACTCCTTGTAAACTATATATGATAAACTAAATAAACTAAACTACTGTGGTGATAAACTATATAAATTTAGATCAAGTTCGTTCCTAAACACTCAATCACCACCAATCAAAATCAACACGAGATTGGTTACCCTTGTACCTATCAAACACATTATAAAACGATCACATCAAATGCACCACGTACTTTTACAAGACATCGAGGCTGTAGGTATTTCTCATATTGCTGCCGACAGATAGAGGGTGGCATTTATTTGTGTGCGTCGGATGCTCGGTCTACATGCCAGCCTTCACCCCGTCACTTTCTAACCTTGTGTTGCAACAGGTACGCAAACAAACTTCGAGGTCTTTCGAAGTCCTTAAAGCCAGCGGCGTAGCTTGGCGTGGGCGTAGCGGCTCCCTCGCCGACAGCCTTGTACTTATAGGCGCCCTTGATTTAAGGCCGAACATTGTAAAAAGAAAAAATAATAATTACACAATAAAAATAAAAGAATATAAGAATCTACTAAGTGTACGATCTGCCACACATAATTAATTTGATTTGTTTAACATTCAGAACGGAACGTGTATATTAACATCTGACGAAAAAACTATATATATTCAATACATACATTCATTCAGTCGCTATTGACAAAAATAAAATTCAGTTGCAGTTCAGTAATCTCCGCGCACTAATATTTTACTATCATGAATGTGTCCCGGGTTTACTTTTGTATTCACAAAAATATGATATAGGTAAGGTCTCCGCATTGATATTGGAAAAAGCCCACGTCGACGTTCGCCCACGCCTAGATTAGTCCACGCTACTTAGAGCCGATTCAATACACTATGATAGCATCACATCATACTAATATTATAATTGCGAAAGTTTGTGTGTAAGTTGGTAAGCATGTAAGTGTGTTTGTTCCTGTAATATATATATTTGTTTTCAGAGCCGGCTTCTCTCATCAGCTATGTCGTTCGCACTTCTTCAACATATTTTAATATAAAAATAAAATTAAAAAAATTATATCTTTAGAATACTACTGTCAATATTTTAAAGCAATTTTCATGTAATTATTTTTTATTTTGGCGAAGGAGAAGGAAAACAAAATGTTTTACTAGTTTTTTTTTCCTCTCCTTTCCCAGCAAGCTATATATAGCCCGCTATCTCGTTCGCAGCCTGGCCTTAACAACTCGGCCATGACTGTAATCTCTACCGGTCTAGGTATCTCTCCTGGTCTACCTACGATATTGGACTTTGTTTACTTCATCAATGTAGTACTTAATTGTTATTTTATTTAATCGGCCCGTAATTTTAAATGCGCGCTGACACATCACCATGTTCTCCAATACGTGTACAACCTGCCTATTTTGACGAAGCCAAAAAAAACTACAAATTTTCCTTCTCTATTACCAAAATAAAAGAATATTATTTGAAAAATGTTATACACCGTTTACATTGGATATTATAAACATAATCGATTGTTTATTTACTTTTTAATTTCCGGCTACGATTTTTTATACGTTTGTCTCATTTTTCACGACATGAAGAGTAGAGAAGATTTTATCGCGGTGCGCATGCTAACCTTGCGGGACATGCGTTTTTAGAAACTTGACTTTACGGGAATTTGGACTTTACAAAACTTGGACCGTTAAGCATAAAAAAGTACAAAGTGCTAACTTACTTTTTTATATAACTGACTAGCTTGCCCACACGGCTTCGCTCGCATAGGCTACAGTAATTTTAAAACCCCATTTCACCTCTTCAGGGGTCGATTTTCGAAAAACACTGAGACGTGCCTTTCTTTACTTTTTTATACTTATTACAGACACCGAATTTCAGTGGCGTAGCATGGGAAATATTTTATTTTGATACAAACTTTGGGTGTCCAGTACACCCCTTATGAGGTAGAATTGTAGTGGTAGGGCTCTCTTGCAGAGTCCACACCTTTGCCAGTTATTCAACCGCCAAGTAGTAGTGTGCAAGCATTACTGTGTTCCGGATTGAATGGCAATTTTTCCAGCGTAATTACTGGGCATACAGAGATTTAACATCTATCATTTTTTGGTGACGAGCGCAGTGCATTGCCGCTCATAATGTTGAACTGTTGAAGTTCAAAATTCCGGGTGGCACTGAACTGTTATATGCAAGCGTGACGCTTAACATCAGGTGAGCGACTTGCTCGTATCGTCAACGAGAAATAAAAAAATAAATAATAAAAATAATAATTTCGCAAAATCCGTTCTGGTTCTCCGAGGTCATTTTCTAGGTGAACCGTCAGACCAAACCGCTTATGATAAGAGACGTTAAATTATATATATATATATATATATATATATATATATAGATTGGAAAGACGTTTGTCACACCTTATATCAAGTGACAATGCGGTCGAAGATGTTAGCACACTTGGGTTGGTTTGGTTACCGCCTCTTAGGGTAGACTGCGGCGGAACACGTTGCTTGGCGTTAGGCGACATATATTTTGAGGATAGGAAATATAACTTGGCAGGTCTAGAATATTGTAGCATGCAATTAATTTACTCAATATTATCACAGAATTATAAAAATGTCCATTATTTTGTAGTAATAAACAGTTATTTCATTCTGGTTAGATGTAATTATCAATCCTATTTTTACTGAGCACTGGAAACTTTTGTAGTTACCCGATATCTTGCTACTAAACAACAGCCCTTTGTATTTTGTATTTCTTTTTATTACCAATGTTGTAATTCAATAACACAGTACACTTTTCGTTATTAGCTGTTTATTTAGGTTACTGGAGCAGACGAGCAAGTCACATGCCTGATGGTAGGCATCACGATAGCCTAAAGCATAGTGCTATCTAGTTTTTTTTACTTCAACTGTTCAAAAGCATACGCGGCTATGCACTGCGGTAGTCAGCTCGAGGTGGATATAAGATATTAAATCGCCTTGTACGAAGTAATTTCACTGGAAACGTTGCCCTTCAATCTGCCCCCTTATTATGAACGTTCGTGATTCTGATGGCGATCGTATGCCATCCCGCTCGTACCAACTAACTCGCACTTTGCGCTCACGCACGCTCACTATCATGATCAGAAACATCCATAATAAGAGGCCTGGAACACAATTATTGCACACTACTGGTTGGTGTATCCATAAGAGTATTTTTAATACCTATTTGGAAATAAAAATGAATTGAAATTGAATTGAATTGTGGTTAAATAGCAAAGGTGTGATATTTCCCCAGGCGGACTCAGCAAGAGTCCTACCACTACAAACACCAATCAGCTGATACGCCTACCCCATATCCGAACTTTGGTGTTAAAACATGATGTAAAAAGTAAATGGAACGCCCAGATGTGAGCTGTCTCCAGATATGCATAGATCAGATTTATTTAAGACGACGATATAGGCAAATGGATTTTTTAATTGCTTTCCAACTAACCAAAATTTAGATTGTCCAAAAATAAATATGAGCTAATCAAGAAATCTCTAAAAAAATTGTCTGCAACGCCCGCCATCTATCGAGTCGCCAGTAACGCTGCTAGTTGTAAATTGACAGTCCCTCCACGCGGACACCGCCATCTGCCGGTTACGAGCCGAACTGTTTCTAATTAATAAAATAATTTGGGGTTTGAATATGTGTAACAGTGCGGTTCTATTTCTGATAATTTCTGTTTAAGAATATTGTTAACTTTTAATGTCTTTTCTAAGTGAAAAATTTAGTTACTTTTCTATATTCGTCACCAAAGTGTATCTAATATTTATGTAGACCTTTTTTATGTGATGTAAGGTTTTAAGAAGTTAACGTCAGCGAAATTCCAACGTGAAAGATAATTTAAAATAATCGTGCGTTATTTGCGTCGATTGACGGGCCTAAGATGAAATAGATCGCAGAATGGCCGCGTAGCGTAAACACGGAGCCGTTGCGTCGCTAGTACGAAAATACACGTCGCGCGCGCACCGCGCAGTCCGCGGCCGGCCCTCGCGAACTCGCACCGAGCATGCGCCCACGATGGGCAGCAACTGCTGCAAGGGAGACGCCGCCAAGCCTGTCCGCTCCTCTTCCATATACACCAGGTATATCCACCTCGCCATCCTGGTGGTGCAGGAGGCCGCCTGCGTGCCTTGGGTCCTGCGCCCGCCGGTGCCGCCGCCGGCCGCGCTCTCGTACGTAGTGTTCGTGTCGCTCCCACTCCAACCATTGTGTCGTAGTGACCAACGATTAAAAACACCTACAGTTACATAATGGATTGTTTACGTGATTAATACGAATGGAACACGACAAACTCGGAAGAACACAGTTTGCTTTATGTTAAATGTTTAGAGAAGTAGTTGTGTTTTTGCATCGCGTTTGAAACTGGTGATATATTAATTCCTGATCATGTAGAAAGCGAATGCTATGGAAATAAATGCAAAATATTTTCAACGAAGTCTCGAAATTCACATAAATATTCGTCTGAAAATATAAGGAGAATATTCCAGTGGAACAGATTGCCTAATACGTTACAGCACGCTTAGACATCATGCTGCGGACTAGATCTCTATCGGTGACCAAGTATTTCGGCGAGAATAGCATCATTGTTCCCTACAAAATAAATATGATCTAGAGATAATCGAGATTACCTAAGTGACAACAATTTCTCTGTAGTCAAAGCGTTCACTTCAACGTAATTTTGTTTTTTTTTGTATTTCAAAACTGATAAACAGTGAAAAATTTAATATATTATAATTTTTCTATGAAAAGTGACGTGGTTTTGACACGTTTTATTTTAATAAAACGGGATCACTCACGTTAAATTGAGTCTTTTATTCCGACTATAACTATATTGCTAGTGTGCAAGGCAAGACGAGATCGCGCGTCTGTCACGTTTATAGCATTCCTTGATAAAGATCACCGAATATGATCGAAACTATAGTCGGAATATCGACTCAGTTTAATGTGAATATTCTCGTTATAATATATTATTATTATTTCATTTTTATTTTATAGTAGCTGAATCGTAAAAAAATGGGTTTTTGAAGTAATGCAGGAACATATCGCTATAATAATAATTTAGTTATTATAGGCAGCTGTCTCTAGCTATGTCTCAAATAAAAAAAAATAAAAAAAGGAGTGGCAATAATTTAGAGCTATTTAGGAAATGGTAAAACACAATCGACACCCATTTCACATTGCTTTGCAAAAAATGTATACTAGTAAAAGTGATTAAAATCGAATTATCTCAAAATAGATGACATTAGATGTAATCTAAAATTTGTTTAAACTTAGATCTAGCGCAGAATTACCTAAATACCTGGTAAAAATTGCTAGTTTGTCAAAGATAACATAATAAATAGATAAATCAAAGGAATTATTTTATTACTTAAAGAATATCGGTAAAAAGTATTAACCGACACCTCGAACTATCCCAACTCGCAGCCACAACTCCATGCCGTATGATAAATGATATTATTTTTAGGCTCACAATAAAAATAAACATTACAAATCATCGGTTTTATAACAGGCCGGCTAACCTTGTCGTTTTAAAGATATCTCGGTCAAATTCCTTGTCATGTGTTTAACATTAAGGGGCTTATTTAACGCATAAAGGGTGCAAGTTTTCGACATTACCAAATAACTTCCATCTGTTCTTCGAACAAGTAACACGAGTCTAAGAACAAGTTACTTCGAACTTGAGAACTTCGAATTTATGTAGAAAAAAAAACATTAATAAGTATTGAAATAGTTCGAACGAGATAGCTAAATCAGGGAAGCCTGCTCGAAAGAGACCGAAGAGAAGACAGAGAAGAGGAGGCCAAACGCGATCTTCACTGGTGAATCCTTCAGGGAATGAAGGATTCACCAGTAAAGATCGCGTAGCATTTCAAGTGACATATTTTTACAGCTTTGAGTTACGAACAAAGGAAAACTTTGAGCGCACAAAGGAGTAAATCAACTTTATGCTCGCGCCTTAGAGTAACACAGGCCTCCGGCCGTCTGGGCAGTTCGGGCTGGTACCGAGTTGCTCAATGGCTCGCGCGCTGTTTCTCCAACTGTAGTCATGTAGTGATAGTGAAACACTGGCCTCTGGCCGACCCTGGGCAGTTCGGGCCGGTACCGAGTTGCTCAATGAACCGTAGTAGTCCTGAGGTCAAAGACCCTTTTTAAAGCCCTCTGCTTGTGTTTATACACATGTCAGCTGAGGATACATTTTATGCAGAGGACATTTATATACAATGACTGTAGCGTATAGTTACTGTAGCGCGTCGTGAATGTTCGCCACTGCACGGATTCCGGTTTTCTATGCCGTCAGATCTAGAGTAGCTTCTTTCTGAGCCGGGTTGAGATGATCGATAAACGGTATACTGCAAGGTCTGCTTCAAAACGTGACAAGCCCGCGCGATTTATAATTCGTTGTAAAGTGCAAAACAGTGCGAAAATAGACTGTTTTATTTTCAAATTTATGACGTTATGTTTTTATTTTATTTCATTTTAAATTGCTTGAATTTATATAATTTTACTAGCTTGCCTGCACTGAATTGCTTTCACAGTATATTAAACACCATATTTCATCTCTTTAGGGGTAGATTTTCTAAAAAACCTAACTAACTAACCTACCCTTTTTTATTTTTTATGCTTAGTACATAAACTAAGTTTCATTGACTTAGTATGAATACTAGCTGTTACCAGAGACTTCGTTCGCGTGGACCTACATAAAAAAAAATGTTCCTCTGTCCGTCTCCAACCCTTAAGCTATATCTGTGCGAAAATTCAGGCCGATCCGTTCAGATAACAGATAACGCGACAAACACCAAGTCAGAAAGACAAGAGTTACTTTTAAATTTATAGTTTTAGTTGGATAGATTAATTTTAACTAAATGTATATTATGCACTTGTTAAATTTGAAGACGATTAACATTTGTAAGCTACACTTGATAATAGTTGAGACACCCATCCTAAAGAGTAAACAAACTATCTTCAGCTTTTCAGGTCAAAGCATTACAGTAATATTTATTATCCTCTCACAATACTACCTCTATTGTGTGATTAAAAATATTTTGTTCTACTCACAGATCACCCCTAGATTCCGTACTCAGAACGATCGAAGCGAACTAAGCATCGGTCAAAATACAACTATAAAAATTTACTTTTTAATTTAATTTTATTTTTTTGGTTGATTGCTAGGCGCGAGTAACCTTGAGGTAGCCAATGAAAACGCTTGGTCACAGTCCGCACAATCCGCGCTTTTTTCCAACTCTGGTGCGTTTTTGTTGGAGCAACGATCTCGTAATGCGTTATCTATATATGATCTGCGGTTCTTGTGAAATCCTAAACGCCTTTATTACAGTGTAAAGAATATAACTACTTAAGAACTTACCTTACTAGTACGGACTAAATAAGGAACGGCTCTTAATGACGTCATGACGCTTTGTATTGGAAATTATTGTCTACCTATTTATAGTTGATAAAAATTTCCACTAAGTCGGCGTCGGTTACTTACGTAGATTAAGTTTCATAATGTTTACAGATTTATTATTAGACTTTATAAGGGTCGTATTGAAAATCTGTTAAAAAAGCAGGGCTAGTAATTACTCGCCCTGCTCAATGTTTAGAGCCTACCACTTGCACTTGCTCATCTCGCAATAGATATGGTGTTGTTTTTTAAATATCGACGACCTACGACTACTGTTGAACCCTCTACAGTGTTAACGGACTGGGACCCTATTCCTGTGCGCTCGAGATTATCTCGGTCACTGTCTCTCTAATTTAGAATTTAATGGGAGTGAGAGTGACCGAGATAAATTGTCATTTCTCCGAATCAGCCCTGGTGGCAAACGCAGATGGCGTTGGGCCTATAACAAAAATGTAGGTAATCAGTTCTGTGCTAGGCTACTGATTAAAAAATGTCTAAGCAATTGAACATTCCTCGAATTTTATACTTGATCGAGTGAGCGAAGCAAACGTTGTATCTGCTGGCAAAATTAGATTTCGTCTGTAGGTCGTATTTTTCAACCAATCTTAACGAAACTTGGTGTACAGGTTCTACAATTTTATATTTTTTTTTAGTCATCTATTATTGGTTGTAGAGGTATTTCTCCCAAAAAGGAAGTTTGCTGCGGCGCCATATCGGCCGATTTTGACAATATTTGGCAGAAACATTCGGTACTCAATTCTACGCAAGAATTTCGAACATGAGCAAAATCAGCCAAGAGCTTATCTAGATATAAGGTAGTGAGGATTCAGTTCGAAATTCAAAAAATTAAAAAAATAAAAAGTGCTCGCGAGGTCTACTGTTCGCAGAACTACTAATACTATTATCATTCAAATTCTTAATTTAATAAAAAAACTAACCAAAACCATTTTTATTTAATAATAGACAAGAGAAACAGGAAAAGCTCTAAATCGCGATCGATCGACGGAAAGTAAGGGTTCGTCCAGCAGCAGGACGTCCAGAGCGAAAAAAATAAATACTTATGATACTAAGAGCCTAGGACAATTCCCTTACGCAAGTGGCCTAGTGGTGGAACCATCACCAATGCCCCACTTGTACTAGGCCGAACCTCTTAACCTCTTTGTAAAAGTATAACGAAAGATATGCCCCAGTGCTCTTTGCTGTCACCCATTGATAAACAGATGCTGATCGCATACATTGTGATCGTCATCGCCCTCACTTGCATTCGATAACGTTGGCAAGTGAATTGGCGGCTGTCCAGATAGTAACGCATTGTCGCAATTCACGACGAATAAATTAATCTGTGAATCTGTGCACTTTACTCTTTGCCTTGCGACTATCTAAAATTCTCGTCGTTTTCACTCCTATAATTGTACGTCCTGCGAGATTTGGTATAACATTGTAGCAATACGTAGTTGTCGCAAAAATTGTCTAACTATGTATGTACTCGTCATTATGAACAACTTTTACTATGGGACCAACCATGAAATTGCGGGACCTGGGACCTTTTGCCGAGTGTCAAAAAATAGCTGATGTTTTTTCCCGATTTCATTCATTTCATTTATTTATTTAAGGCGAGGACTGATCGTGATTTGAAAAAAGTACTGTCCCGCTCAAAGTTCTAAGGTTTAAAGTTGAAAATCGCATATCATACTTGATCAGGAAACGGTAAATTGTAGTTTTTCTTTGCTTTTTTGCCGATTATCGGAAATATACAAATCAAATAAAAAAACTACCTGGTTTGCCGTATAAACCACTAGCCTGGATATTTAATTTGTAAAAGAAAATTTGTAGTTACTGTTGAAAATTCAGAGCATTTGATTTCAGAAGGGGTTTTCAGGGGGTCATTTTGCGATTTTTTATTTTGTAACTAAGACAGATTTTCGAAATTTAATTCGGTTAAACGTGATTTCAGTTTTATTTTCTATCTGCAGTATTTTTTGCACCTGATTAAGTAATCTCATCACTTCGAACAAAGTGCTGAAAAATGCTACTTTTTGTTGTTTTGCGATTGGACCTCGCCTTAATAGACACCAACATGATGTACGTCGTTGTAACAAAGAAGGAGGCAAGCAATGGAAACAGGCTAAACGTCACCACAATTATAGGTGCAGACTACATGATATTAAGAAGCGAGTTTTACATTCAACGACTTAAAAATAATTTTTTAAAAGTATACGTAAAAGTAGAGTGTGAATAAGCTAGAATTTACAGAAAAAACAAAAATAATAATAATCACTCTTTACCAATACAAGACAATTTACTGCGAATCGATAATTTAAACTTACCTGCTTTCTGGGTTAGTCCCATAGTAAAAGTTATTCATAACGATGAGTACATACATACCATTCAATATTGTTGCACCTTTCTGTAACGCCTTGTATAATAATGTACCTACAGTCTAAAAATTAAATAAATAATAAAATGAATCCCGTCGGGCAGTAAAACAATCACTAGATTAATTCGGTAGCATCAATGTACCAACACTAGAACGTGTCTCTGCTATAAATGACGCTCACTCTGTATTATTGATAACTAGCTCCAACTCAAACCAATCAGCAGTCATTGGCAGTTCTACCGTATTCGTGTCCACTGACATCAAAATAGTGTATTAAAGCTTAAGACCGTCTATCATAATCTAAAATCAATCATAACCAAGTCTGGTTTCTAGTAAAATATATATCAGTTGCAGTTGAAGTTGTGTCGATCCATCACAAAACAAACTTCTAAATGAAATAAACTTGCATTTTCTCCGTATCTGTGACCTTATCTTTAATTAATTTCCGACAGATATGGTAGGTATTGGATGTATAGAAATAAACCTTTACCTATGACAACTTACAACGAAGTGAAAAAAGAAAAATGTACCGCGTCTAATCCATTAGAGAAGTTTTTATTGATTGAGTGGATGAGTAATGTTAACACAACAGAATATATTGCTGCGAATTTAGAGTGTGTTCAGAAAGCTAAGAAAGATTATAACCATGATGCTTTAAAAATTAACGTTATAGATGAATTAGATAGAAAGTATAAAAACTGGCACAAAATATTTACGGACGGGTCAAAGAGCGGTGTCTTCGTCAGGTTTAGCCTTCTTTGATGCAACATGCCAAAATGTGGAGTGTTATCGGAATGCGTCGCCTGTATGTATAATGGACCTTGGAGTTGTTTGCCATATCGGCGGCGCTGTCTTACGTTGAGTCTCATAATGTGCGGGACAATATCCGTAATACTTACGGATAGCAAAAGCGCTTTGCAGCATATCTCTAAATGTACTATTGGTAGTCGAATATTTGCCGAGCTTGAAGTAAGCGAGTCCAATGTGGGGGTAATCATCACAGCATTCTATCCGATCCTAACTCCGAGGGAGCTAGAATGATTTACGGACTGGCAAATTCATTTCTCCAGGCCCTAAATGATTCCAGCTCTACTTGTTTGCCTGGTTGGCTTATACCATAGCGTTTTAATATTTAAAACAATTATGCCTAGTTTATAAGGGTACGATGGGGCTGACATAGACCTGAAAGTCTAAAAGTCCCTTATAAAAAAAGAAAAAAATATAAAAAAAATCTTTAATTAATTAATAATCTGTAAATAGTACATACTGTTTTCTTTGCCAATAGCTCTTACTTCTGTTTCTCTTCGTTGTCTTTCTTGTATTGGTCGTACTTCACAAATCAGCATCATCTCATTTAAAACTCCAATTGAAACTTTAGTGCCACAGTATCAGAGCTATTTATCCTGTGTGTTTTTCCATATGCTCCAATTATTATTCTCGATGCTTAAATTTAGAACGCTCGCTTGGAACATGCATCTATAAACTATTTTGACGATTTTGACGGTAGACAGCAGATTTATTGGCCATGTTTTTTTAAAGAGCTTGACAACTAAATTATTCACAGAGTATCGATAATCCACTAAAACCTTTCCTAAAATTACACACAAAAATCATAATCGGATCGCAATGTGAATGCAAAGTCATAAAAATATCAAAGCAGTTGTCACAGGTATATTGCATCCCACACGCCCATGTTGTTGACAGAACAGCATTGGAAACCTTTAACAGCAACAAATAATTTGACTTTGAGTTCGAAATTCTGAAATGTGTGCTGGCCCTGAATCGATGTAAGCTGGTTGTGCGTAACGGTTTTCTTTTCAAAACTGTTCTGCATTTAAGTAAAATCATATTTCCCAATTTGTTTCGTTTCATGGCATCCGTAGGCTGTTAGCGCGAGCAGAGCATCGTCGTCCCGTTCATTGGTTGGATCAGCAATAAATTTCTATAGTCCATAAACAATCCCAGCATTAGCCGAATCGGACGAATCTATTTAGGGTGGTTCATCGACCTCTTAATCTCCATCTATTCAGATGTCAGGCAATATTTGGGCGGGCGGAGTCAAATAAATAACGGCTAAGTAGCCGATGAATTGCCAAACGGTTTTAAAATTCCCATCTCGATAAAAATAGCTAAAGCAACCGAATCGGGAAAGTCTGTTTAGTTGTTTGCCAGATCGTGTATTTCTCATCTGCTGTCTGGATGCATATCGAATCGGAACATCGGAATCTATATCCGATCGGAACTGGCGAACGGCCCGATTGTTGGCTGGGACGTGGCATATTGCAACACGCGCTATTCCTGTGCACGTTCGCAAATCTCTTGCAACATTGGAACGTTGGAGCACTGGGACGCGACCAAGGTCGTCAAATTGTCACTATCCCACTTTATGGTTTCACGGCCGCTAATGTTGACATTAGGGCGATGAGACGCAGATTTTAGCGACGGCTTTAAATCTGTTATGTTCGGTCAGTGGTTATGTATACAAAGCTAAACCTTTTATTAGAGACACATCTGTGATTAGAGAGGACGCTCTTTTTCTTTTTTTAAATTCATATTAAGAGGGCTAAATAAGGAGTAAAAGTTTGTATGGAACTGAGTTGTTTTTACCTTGTATTTCCTAGGCAGTAGGCCAGCCTCGGTCCCGAGCCCTAAACCTGCGAAGCGGGAAACCTGCGGTGCTAGGGTCCCAAGTCATGGGCGTCAGCCTACAACCTCAGTCATTATTTACAGACTTGAATGATGATCATTCCCAGATCTCATCAGATATGTTACAAGCATGGCGGTAACATTGAATCTCACTACATCGCGTCGTTTTCGGTTTAAAAGTTTTCTAAGGCCTTTTTATCTATGTATCTATAACTATATATACTTATAACCACAGAAGAGAAACATTTTTTACTTCTAGATCTCTCTTCTGTGCTTTTATAAGCACAGAAGTTTTTTTTTTTACACTAATATACTACACTTAGCTTGAAAAGCACAAAGGCGAAGCCTTTGGATGTATACGTTCTTAAACTTCCTAGAAAAGGGCTTGTTATGTTATCTTTTGAAGCTAAGTGTATATTAGTATTTAGTAAGTAGTATTTCACTTCTAATTTAGAGTATCTAATGCCTCGATGTGAAATAATAAAAAAAAAACCATTGAGCCAAATTTAGAACCTGACTTGTAGTTAAATCTGAGCCGCGCTATGATGCCGTCAATTCTGATTACTTTTGCGACTTTTTTTTAATTTAAGAGTCTACACACTACAACGAAACATAAAAAGAAAACTGTTTTCGTTGCGCTTTTTAAAATATTATTGCAGCTGTCAGAACATTTCTTTGCGTGGATTGGGTTTGTTAGATTAGTAATAATTGACTTGGTTGACGCTGGTGCCGAGGAATTCGAAATCCGCCACCATTTAGGTTATATGAATAAGTAATTGGGCTTACTGTTGGGCTTTGGTTCTAGTAATGAACAATTAACGTATATACATACGCTTGCAACCGTTCTAGCATTCATTATTGTGACACGCGCGTAACGCGTTGGGAATAGCGCGCGTCCATTCATCATGGTTACATAAAGGTTATTCGTTGGGCCTAGCATTATCCGCTCTACTACGCCACACGTTGACATTTATACGCCTGTTTATTTCAAGTGATATTCTTGATTTTCATTGATTTTATCGTCATTTTTATCTTGGGGCCTTCACTTGCACTTAGTTTCCAGCTCAAAAATACTTCGGAAAATTCTTACGTTTCCGATAGATACTATTAGTAAATAACGGTTGGCCACCGTACAAGGCGTGAACCAATGATATTTTACTAGAGATACGATTTTAGCGCACTTGAAATGACACCGCGACACCGCTGACAATTTAGGACAATCTGTCCTTTAGGACAATCTGTCCTTTAGGACAGATTTCCTTATAGCTATCTTTCTTACACTCTAACTTTTCGCATCTTCTTTCGCAATCTTTGGCGGCTGTAAACAGACTGTAGTGGATCCGAATTAAGAGCGCTATTTTAAAAATAAAAACCTATCTTTTGTAATATATCATTGGCGTGAACACCATTTTTGATAAATTTTCTATCGAACACGCACGGAATTCTTCGTATTGATTCGCGAGTACGTTGCAAGTATTTTTTGGTATTCGTTCTATAAGCTTTGTCACGGGATCAGAACGAACTTTATACTTTCATCCATCCTAAGTTCATTACAGTTTTCGGTCCTAAAAACAAAATATATTTTTATTCACTTAATTTGCTCGATTGCAATAAAATTGATACTCGTATAATGCATCAAGTAATAGTACATCGATGCTGTAGTGCAATAAATATAAGCGTCGTTTAGGAGGCAAGTTCGAAAAAAGATAGCGCTAAACACTTTCGCGTGCAGAATGCAGATATTCTTTTTTTTTTCTTAAATTGCCATAACTGCTATTCTTGGCCCATCCCAGGACTAAAAAGACTAAAAAAGTATGGATAGCATACAAATCTGTGCACTGCGGTCGTCACCCTTAGATATTAGATGTGAAATCCATTTATGTTCAGTAATTTCACTGGAAACATTGCCCTTCAATCCGGAGCATAATAATGTATGCACACTACTGCTTGGTGGTTGAATGACTGGCAAAGGTGTGATAATTCCCCAGGCGGGCTCTGCAAAATAGTCCTTGGTTGCGTTTGCGTGGGGCCATTCGTTACTTTTCTATAGTTATTATTTTCCTGCTACCACTACATAAATGTCTGAACGAGAATGAATCTCAGCCGCCCCAGAAAAGATCTTGTATGGAGCTATGCGTTCTTTAATAATAATATCTGGTACATTTTTGCACACACGGTCATCTGACCCCAAACTAAGCAAAGCTTGTAATATGGCTGCCAGAGACTGATATACGTACATAGATATTTTTTAATACATACTTATATAGATATTAACACCCAGACATAGAACAAACACAAATATTCATCACATGAATGTTTGTCCTGGATGGGAATCGAACCCACGCCCCCAAACACAGAAGGTAGGTTCACTACCAACTGTGCCACCGGGGCAGTCTTTATCCCTATACAAAGCACTAAACGTTACAACGCTAAGTGTAAATTGATGTGATACTTACGTCGGTAACACGATGAGGGTTATTGTCTATCTGCACGCTTACTTGCGCTTCAGCTCTGGGATAATGCACTTTGTCTCGAGATAAAAGGTGTAACATTCAGTTCGGTATTTCTTATGTTCTTAAATTATTTAATGTATTTGTATTTAATTTTTAATGTAATTTTTACGGACACGATGTGGGCTTTGGAGCGCAGTATACTATTTCTAATGCGGTCTGTTAGTTTGACGTTTGACTCCCAAGATACTTCGCTCCATGGGTCGCAAGCATATCCCGACCCCGAGGGCAAGCCTTTGATCTTTTGTCAAAGACCAATTTTGAGCAGCGTAGGTGAGGATGGGGAGAATGCACGTGTCCATGAGTTGAGTATTTTTTTAGGGGTCTATAACCCTAAAAAAGAGAGGTTTTTCCTTCACCCTTCATAACGTTTTTCATCCTCCAGTCATTTTCGATGCGTTGTACAAATTTTCTTTACCGTGCCTGGAAGAAGGCTAATTGGCACAAGTATATATATGTATGTTTGAATATTATTTAAAATTAAAATTTAAATATTATTTGAAATGTCCATCTCTAGTCCTGACCTCGAGGCTTGCGGTGTTGATTTCGGAAATAATGTGAAACAATTCAGGTTAATTAAAATATAAGTTTCAGTTTAGTTTAAAATAAGATAACCTAAAATAGTTTCTGTAAAGTGAAAGATAGATAGTATAATTGATTACTTCTTGTACTAGACGCAATACTGCAGCGGAAACACAATAGATATTCTTTATAAATACAGATATGAAGAACAAATCCCGCAAAGTAAAGCCTGATTTAATCAACAATGCTAAAGCGCTACTATCCTATATTTAGTATTAGCTGCGCCCCGCGGTTTCACCCGCGTTAAAAATCCTTCAGGAACCGTACATTTTCCCGGGATAAAAAGTAGCCTACGTCACTTTCCGGCCCTCAAACTATATCCACGCAAATTCAGGTCATTTCGTTGCTGTGTTGCTGCGCGAAAGAAGAAAAAACAAACACAGTTTCGCATTTATATCTAACTAGCTTGTTACCCGCGTGTTTTTTTTTGTTTAATTGTATTATTCTAATGATTCGTGACATTTTTTTTTCGTGTGTGTAATTAATGTAACTGGTTTTTGCCGTTTTAATTAATAAATGAATACTAGAAGACTAGTGTCGCTGAGCGTATAAATAGTTGATATGTCACTGGCACATCGCGTAATTTTTTACTCGATTGCCCAGAAAAAGGGGTAATTTTTTTTGGGTATATGATAGTATGTATGTTTTTATGTTCCTGTGTGACCTTCACGGATTGACAGATTTTGGATGACGAGGAATCGTTCCTCTTTATAATATCTGAAGATGATAATTAGGCTAAATCAGCAGTCATACACAGGCCATATATAACGTCATATATTTAACGTCAGTATTCCCGTTTTATTAAAACAAAATGTATCAAAACCACGTCAGTTTTCATAGTATAATTCATTTCAATACAATTTCAACTCGCGACCCGTATCACTTCACAGCCCCTGTGAAGTTATACGGGTCGCGAGGTCTTAGTAACTACTAGTAATAATACTTGTGTGCAGTTCTATTGACTGATATTCCAGTTGACTGGTAGCGACCATTTATAACCGTACTAGCGTTATTTACGGCGGCGTTTCAAGTCGATTTGGATCGGCGAAATGGCAAAAGATTTTCGGAAACTGGTTCGTGTTTGCTACCGGACCTGTAAGAAATCAATTGGATCGCTGCACTAGCAAAGTTAGCTTAGTATTTTATTACATTTATAAATAAGATGTAAATTGCAGGAGCCGCGCTGGTGCAGCGCTCGACGAGCGGTTCACTACATCGGAGGAGGCGGGCGGCGTCAGGCTGACCGTGTCCGCAGCTGCGACCGGCGACAGCGGCATCTATACGCTGCAAGTGAGTACTACCATTTCGTTGCTTCGACCCTTAGTCGCGTCCGCAGTTGTGTCGTTTGCGCATTTTTACATTCTTGATGAGGTAAAATCACTGTGAATTTCCATTGTTACGTATCGTGTAGTATCTTTTTGTGATAAGATTACAAAAGTTTTAAAAAAAGCTTTCGTTTTTATACATATCATTTAAATTGACAGAATAGAATGAAAAAGTATTATTTTAAGTCGTAGTAAAAGATGTTAGAACGAAAATTTCTTAGGACATAGGTGATATTGTTATGCACCGGTATATAATACAGTTTCTGGATATTCACACTCTTTCTACAAAACCTTGCAAATATGCGTTTGAGACAGCTGCAGCACGACTCTATGGCTCTACTAATCTATGAATTAGAAAATCTGCGTTAAGAATACTGTAAAATGTGTTGCTTCCGAGGGCACTGTGTAAAGTTTATACTTGACTACGACTTGATCAGGTTGACGATGAATTTATTGATGATTTCAGAATTCAAGATTGTGAAATGCGTTTTATAGAATTCATGTCATAAACTTAATGCTCTCTTGCAGAAATGCCTACCGAATAAGAATAAGGCAGCAGAATTGCAAAACGTTTATTCGAACAGAAACAGAATACTAATTAATAATATACCATGTAAGAGAATAAAAAAAAAGTTGGTGTACCCACATGGGCTGCGCCTCGCGATTTTCTTGATTTCCCGGGTGAAGTTTCAGGTAGACCTCTGACGACCTTGGACGCAGACCAACGAGATAAATTTAGGGGAAAGTATATTTCTCTCTCTTTTGTTAGACCGCTGTCGACGCCAAGTTGGTCCATGTGATAAAGCTTTGATCAATGCACTATTTGACGAGCGCTAACAATTTATTCATAGGATGAAAAATAAATAGCAAAAAAAAACAAGGATGTAATCTAAAGCATAGGCTAAACCAAACGAGGACACGTCAGTTTTCATAGTTAAATTATACATTATTCAGGTCGTATCGTGTTAAATTGCAAAACCCACTGAATTGTTCCTACAAGCTGACTGCTTCGCTTAACTTTATTTATCTACTGTTGAACACAAACTGCATATTATAAAAGCTTAAGAAATTAACTAAAGAGGCAAAAAAAAAGCTTATGATATTATGGCCATAAATTATCTCCTCGGATGGTAAATGGTCGTTACTCGTTGTGGTTTTGTTATGTCATTACAGAGATCGGCAAAAATCTTGAAAAAAAACATCGTTAGTGGTCCAAAAGATGATACATACATACGTTGAAATCTCGCCGCGCAACCCTCGCTTCGTCAAACAGACTTATTTGACGAGGGGAAATCTGCACAAGATACCCAACTGCTTTGGAGTGCAGCCGGATTATTTGGCATTATAACCACCAGGTGGACTGCCTTGGTGCTTGACCGAGGGCTCCGTGATCTCCAAGGGAAGCCCTCAGCACCGGGCTCAGCTCCTCCCAGGGAGCTAAGGACGGTCCTGAGACGCCTCCGCCTACGACAACGTCAGCCACTCGACGCTGTCGTTCTTCGTCGTTTAGGTAGATGGTTAGGGCCCCACCTATAACCAGCCCAGCCTGGGCTATCCCCGAGCCCAGAGGTCCCCTTTTAGTAGGCTCTTACTACAGGCAAGATATTCTAGTATCAGGGCAATCGCTAAACAGACCTAAAAATCGACTGTTGCGCAGATCCCGTAATTTTTTAATATAATTGTTGCCTATTGAAGTAAGGTGCGGAAATGAAAGTGCGGTGCGGTTTTCCTCAGTTTTTTTTCAACTATCCCTCTTAAAAAGGTTACAAACAGACAGAGAAGCAGATACAGCAAAACATTTCTACCTTGAAGAGTTATAGCGTGAAAATATGATTGATGATTACATCAATTATATTTTCACGCCATAAATTAATTATTAGGGTTCAAGATTGGCTTAAGCTTGATTATGGCCTGTCGGCCATAGTCAGGTTTGGGTTAGTCTTGAACATTGTATTTAACAAACTCTCTAACTCTTCTTCTAGATATTTGTTTTATATTGATTTTATTATTAATAGTTAAAAATTAAGGAATTAATGCATGCTGTGCTTCCTTAGATATATAACGCATTTTGTTTAAATTTAGTGTAAGATTATGGTGTTAGAATTAATGTTGTTATAAATGTGAAGCCTCAATAAATAAATAAATAACTATTTCAACGGATTAAAAGTGAACGGAGAGTTTTTTAAACCTAGTTTAATTTGCTAATTTGCCTTAACATATTTAGATAAAGTAATTTACTATTAGTAGGTACTATTAGTATTTATGCTTTGACTGAAACGTAGTCAACTGTGGATTCGTTATTTTTAAATAATGATCATGCTTAAAACCTCTGCTAGCAAATGATAAACACAGCTCAGTATTTGTAGGACGTGCATTGTATTTGTAGATAGGTACGTAGTGCTTTCATGATCTACTGTCGCGCGGGGTTGGCAGATGCAAGGAGGAACGTCGCGACTGCGGTGCTGCCATCAAATCGATGACACATCTCGTACGTGGATGAATTGTCATTTGCAAATCTATAAAATTTTAATATGCCTTCCAAGTGTCTTCTGTCCCCCAAACGATGTACTAAACAGGCCCTGAATCTGGCCTCCGGGGAAGCGTTGGAGGTTCGAAGGCATGTAGAAAAAGTTTAAAAAAACATACCTCACATAGGTTGTAAAATCTAAGTGCGATTTCCGACGACTCTGTCAGCAGAGGCTGCCTATTTTAAAGTTTTCGCAAACGAAGTTATATCAAATTATATTTCTTAATCAAATCACGGTAAATGTCCCTTGAGTATACATTTTCTTTTTACTTGACGCAGGCGAGCAATGCCGCCGGCAGTGACACGAGTCGGGTGCGCCTGGAGGTGTCTGCCGAGGAGGCTCCCACCGGCGAAGATCCGCCAACCTTCCTCCGAAGACTACAGGACCTGACTGTCAAGGTCGGCACCAGGACGCGCTTCCTGGTCGAGATCGTCAGCTCCACCGAATGTAAAGTAAGTTAGTTTTTAGGGTTCCGTACCTCAAAAGGTAAAAAATAACCTTTATAGGTTCACTTCGTTGTCCGACTATCTGCCAAGACCCTTTTTCTCGGGATGCGAAGTGGTATTAAGTTGAAATTAAGATAAAATACGTAGGTCTATCTATTAAAGCTGTAAAAAAATCAAGCTTCTAAGTCAACGCCATCAAATATTTTGATACTCGCAAATAAATCAAAACTGTTGACTAGGTTCATGAAATTTGACAAGAAGCAAGGTCTAATTGTACGGTGTCCAAGACAAAATAAAAGAAAGTATGGAAGACAGCGTCTTAGATGGGAAGGCCACATTAGAAAGATAGCTGGAGTTACTTGACGAGGATGACCCGTAATCGGAGAGGGTGGCAAGCTCTAGGAGAGGCCTATGGGGAGACGCAAGACAATCTCAGTACCGGTGTCAGCCATTAATTTATACATAATATTATTATTTTTATTTCACTTCTAAATTTACTTACCTATTACTATCATGTTTCGTAAGATTGTCAAATAAAGGCTTTTATTATTAAGGTCTAATTGTAAATCTGACAAACCAAAAATTGAAAATCAGTTTACAGTGTTTTGTATTCTCGGATTTAGATTTGGTATCTTCTCTATGCAGTCCACAATATCTTATCTAGCGCTATGCAGACCCGCCACTCAATTTAAGAGTACAAGTGAACCATTAGTACTACATGACAGTGTATTAGAATAAAAAATATGAACACTGGCACTGTTTAAAATAAAAACGAGCTAAGAAATAGATTCACAATGCCGCACATTGTCTGTCTGATTTACTCGTAAGTACCAATCAAATCCAGCGAAAGCGTCCGAAACCTTGAGCGTCCAAAGAATTTGTGTCTTCAGCCCCAATGACATAATTCTTCTATTTTCAACCTGGACATCCGCTGAGGTATTTATAATCTGTTATTGAGTGGAATCACACACACGCGCGTGTTTTGACGTTGCTTGTTTGTGTGTACGTAAACAATGTTAAAGCGTGGGAAAGCGAGTAATTTTGACGTCAAATAATATAAGTTGTTTCTACAAATTCTTCTCCTGTGCTTTGGACCCTTGTTTTTAACCGACTTCCAAAAAAATAGAGGCTCTACGGGGTTTGTTACCTCTGAACTCCGTCATTTATAAACCGATTTGGTCAAATATTTTTGTATTTGAAAGGAGATACTTCCGGATTGGTCAGATTTTTATCAAAATCCAGTTCTGATAATGGGATCTGAATAATCGAATCGATGAATAACTGAAAATACCAAAATCGCTATATGTATACCTATAATATTTGAGGAGTTCCGTCGATTCGATTATTCAGATCCCATTCGATATTTGCATTGAGAAAGTATCATTTGGTGAAGTGGAACTAATGAAAAGGACCACAGATAGCCATTGGAACTCCTCTGTGATCTTGACAACATCTTGAAGGACGAAAAGAAGAACAAAACCTGAATCCTATCTTCTCTTTCTTTCAGAATGACCGGTTTTCAAACTATATTGAAAATATTGCTCAAATACACAATAAACATTTCAAGAATACCATACCGTGGTGACAGACCGCGTGACTGACCGCGGGTAATAGTGTTGGATAAACAAAGTGATGCTAATTGGTCAATGAAAAAAATTTGACCCCCCCCCCCAGAATTCAAGTGTGCAACGACCATTTTGACCACAACTAACATTGCAGTAAATTCCGAGTATACTTGTAGAATATTTATTATAATACTTTGTTTGTTAGGTGACATGGTACAGAAACGAGCGTCGGCTTCTGGAGGCGGAGCGCGTGTCGCTCGCGCGCGACGGCAGCCTTTGGTGCGCGGACGTAGGTGCGGTGAGCGTGGACGACGCCGGCCGCTGGACCTGCACCGCGGAGAACGAGGGCGGTCGCGCCAGCTGCTCCGCGCATCTCAACGTACTCGGTACTCACCAACTACATTTCAAAGGCTTTGTTTTACAGAACTTTTTCCTAGTTATGCGCATTGTCATAATGGAGAGACAAATGCGGGAACGCGATTCGCTATGACACGGGTTCATTAGGTTTTAAATTGTTCGTAAACTCGATTTCTGAAAATTTAACCTTCAATTATTTTGGCGTTCTGACTGCACACATATTTTATTTTTTTCTAGTAATTAAAAGTAGTGGTGTAGAGTCTTTGGCTTGGTTTTTTGGGTAGACCATTGTTCAGTTTAACGTATCGTTGCAGTGCCCAAGGCGTACAAACGGCCCGAGTTTGTGGAGGAGCTCCGCGCTTTGTTGACGGAACAAGGGACCGTGTCGCTTGAGTGTAAAGTCATTGGTGTGCCAACTCCCGTGCTCCGGTGGTTCAAGGTAGGTTTTTTTAATTATTTTTTTTGTGGTAATCAGTAACGCGATTAGCAAGTCGCTCAACTGTCGTGCGGTCACGCTGGTCCTTAACAGTCAGTGCAGAATTTTGAACTTTAACATTTCAAAACCATAGCAAAGCACTTCGTTCGCGTGGACCTATAAAAAAAGTAGTCTATGTCCGTTCCTTAAGCTATATATATCCAACAATTTTGGTCAATCAGTTCAGCCGTTTAGCCGTGTTAACGCGACAAACACCCAAACAGACAGAGAGATAGCCAGATTGACAGAACGACAAAGTTACATTTGCATTTATATTATTAGTTATTATTATTATAGTTAGGATAACTATTTCTGATCTCATCTGCATCAGCCCGCTGCTGGGACATCGGCCTACCCTCGAAGGTTGATTAGGCTATATCCACCAAGCTGGCCACTGCCAACCCGCACTATATTTGGCTTATGTTTTGTACTTAAAGGGACAGCAGCGAGACATACTTGGTTTATGTTTTGTGCTTAACAGGACAGCTGCGAGATCAAAGCAGGCGATGTGTTCGCTCTAACCGCTAACGCCGAGGACCCGACGTCGCTCGGCACGTACACCTGCGAGGCCGTCAACTGTATGGGCCGGGCCTATTCCTCCTCTAAAGTACACGTCGTTGGTCGCGGCAGCAGGGAAAGCTCAGTGCGACCTAACCCCAGGTAACATACATTATCCTACCACTACACAAGAGCCCTTTAAGAGAGGCTGTCATGATCCCCATGCTTGGCATCCGGCTTGAAGATCGCTCGCCGTTTACTAAGCGAATGCCGCTGCCCGTCCTCCGGTACTACTGGTCGTAGTTTTCGCGTGGGACGGTGCAAGTCCTCTTGTAATTTGAAAATCGTCTTATACAGGGTTATAAGGAAAGGGTATACTAAGCCAAAAAGGGCTCATAGTCTTCATCATTATGAACAACTTTTAGAAGGTACCAACCATGAACCATGATACCGAAAAAATAATCTGATTTTCCATAGAAAAATGTGAATGACACTCGACAAAATGTATGGACACATTACAAGCGCACTTGCGCCGTTACACGCAAAAACTGCGACCAGTAGTATCGGAACACGGGCAGCGGCATCCTCTTAGTAAACGGCGAGTGATCTCCAAGGCGGCCGCCAAGCGCGGTTATTATGACAGCCCAACGCAACGCAAAGCAGTACTCATATTCTCTATCCGAGATTGATGTCGGAGTTTCTTTTCGTCATAGAATTCTGTCAAAACTAGCGGTAGAAGGCCGGCTTCTATCCACCCCAACTTGTTTCCAATGCTTTATGTGTCCTTGTTCCAGCGATGTGACCCCCGAACCGCCCCCCATCTTCACCAAAGAGCTGGAAGACCATTCGGTGAAGATCTGCGACCCGCTGACGCTCGGCTGCCACGTGGTGGTGCCGCCCTGGCCGCGCTCCGTCGTCTGGTACAACAAGGAGGGCAAGGTCGAGCCGGGGGAGAGGTAAGAGTCGGATCATAACAAAAAAAAAAAACCTTGATTGACTTGAGAACTTCCTCCTTTTTTTTAAAGTCGTTTAATGAATGTTAGCACCACCTAAGTTGATTGTAAATTGTTATTGCCGTTAGATAAGCGTTTCTCCTACACATCTCAAGCTTATATTTTGGAAAATAAAGTTTTTTTATAATTTTCTCTTCTACTAATATTATCTATTGGTACAATATCTGACTGATAATCAAAGTATTTTGGATGTCTTTGAACGAATATAATTATATTAGCATAAAGCATGATAGTTGTTTAATATACAAATATAAGATAATGGCAAAATGTTAATTTTATAAAAATAGGTCTGCAGCTATCTGTTGTCCAGGCTCCACAGATTGCTCGCACGCACCTTTATTTGTGCTTTTAACGCCCTTTCAATATCGACAGAATTGCCCCACGAGAGTAGCCCATATGATAAAGTAGACGATACGTAACCATGTTAAGCTCTTAAAGCAGCTTTATTTTTGATACCATAATCTTGAATGCGTTATTTATTCAAGGAATCACAGCATGCCTTACTTTTCCTAAGTAAGATTAACAAAACCAAATATCTAAACATCAGTAGAGTTAGAAAGTTTGGAGATTTTCGGAGATTTTTTGAAGACACATCATCACTATCGAAAACCAACCCAAACCTAATAATGCCCGAAAGGCCATAATCAAGCTTAAGCCAATCTTGAACCCTGATAATGTGTCTACAAAAATGTCTAATTCACCTAGATGCTGATACTTATTGATAAGTCTAATTCTTGGGACCAACGAGTTGGAGCCCAACACGGTTCTACGCTATATAGGAGCGAATGACGTTATGGGCTTCCGCTTACTTACAGATACCACGTTCTAGAAGACGGCGTGGGTGGGTATCTTCTAGAAGTACCATCGGCGGAGTGGGCCGACGAAGGCGAGTGGAAGTGCGTCGCGACAAGCGCCGGCGGCCGCGTTGGCATCTCCACCTGCTATGTCGCCATGGAAGGTAACTAACGTGACAGTCACACAAACAAACAGACTCGTCTGAGAATCGGATCACTAACAAACATACACATATTCTGTACAGGCTATTTGAAAGTAACTTATTCTACCTTCCCCTTTGATATTAAAAAGCACCACTAGCCTAGTCATTCAGCGTTTGGCCCGGATGTAACTAATAACAGGTTTTTTTTTAAGTGCGTAATTGTATAACCAACTCATATTAATCACACTAATATTATAAACGCGGAAATTTGTGTGTAAGTGTGTTTGTTCCCGTTGAACTCAGTAACGTCTGAACGGATTGGATCAAATTTGGGATGGAGGTAGCTTATACACTGGATTAACGCATAGGCTACCTTTTATCCCGGAAAAGTGTTCGGTTTCAGTAGAATAGCGGGCGAAATACCGGGCGCTGCTAGTATTCGAAAAATAAACCAAATGTGTATCCCGTGTATCCGAAACAGACTCAAATTTTACATTTTGCAATATCGTCTCTATTCGCGCTATGTTAGAGTCTATTTCAGACGACGATCGTAAGCACGGGAGTGAGCCGTCGGCGACGATAACGTATTATGGCTCGAGCATAAATGCTTTTTCTATTTTCCGTACCTCCAGACTGTTTATTTTAATATTGATTCTAGGTCAGAAAATTATACCAAACACAATTTTAATATTTTATGGTCTGAATTATGTCTGGGTCCTCCTTGTTGAGTCCCGTAACTTGACTGGGATACACGTTTTGATTATCATCCACAAGTTCATTCTATGCATTCGAGTTTCTAGACATCTTTTGCCACTTCCTGTAATTGAGACTATCTTGGGACTAATAATAATATTAGCGTGTTTTTTCCAGTACCCAAAAACTACCGCAAGCCACGCTTCATGGAGAACCTTCAAGCGGTTCTGACCGAGGAAGGGCTGGTCTCGTTCGAGTGCAAGGTTGTGGGCTTCCCCACTCCAGTGCTAAGCTGGTTTAAAGACGGCCAAGAACTGAAGCCTGGCGACGTATACCAACTTACCGGCACCAACTCCCTCGGCTCATACTGCTGTATAGGTAAGAATTTTATACTAGTTTTACGCCCCGAACTGGGAGATGATGACCCTGTAACTTCACAACCTGTTGACCGATTTAATTCGTATTTTTTTGAGCTTAAACATTGTTTTTTTGCATGGATGCGATACTCCTGTCTGGCAAATGGAGCCGATTTCTCCCCGTAGAGTCTGAGAGCGTCGCTTTGCTCGGTTGACAAAAATTGCCTCGAAATACACAGGGTGGCCCATCGGCAAGTGACCGCTCGAAAAGGGCTTATAGGCTGCTGTTCCATACATTTTGTCGAGTGTCTTTGACATTTTACTATAGAACAGCAGATTTTTTTTTCTCGATTTCAGGTTTGGTCTCGTAGTAAAAGTTGTTAATATTGATGAGTATAGTACTCATCAATATTAACAACTTTTAGAGTACGCCCTTTTCGGGCGGTCACTTGCCGATGGGCGACATTGTAGTTGCTAATGCATGGTAGCTTCGAGAAGCAATAAGAACAGTGCAAAGACCACCGCCCAGATGGAAGGACAATATCGTCAGGGCAAAAGGCAAGACGTGGATGTTATCGGCTCAGAACCAGAAGGAATTGTGTTAAAGGACAGGCCCATGTGCGATAGTGGATCGATAGGAGCAGAAATGATGATGATTGTTTGCAAACTACTGCTAGGCGGTTGAAGGTGTGGTGATTTTCTAGGGGGAGGTTGTGGTAGCGAAAACACGAGCGTCAATCGTGTTACACATAAAATTTAACTGGCTTTTATTTGGCTTGCGCTATTCGTATGTTTCAAAATATATAGATATCTTACAAAATCACACATACATATTCCTCCATAATAAGTGGCGATTTTTAATTTAGGATTTCGAACACGCTACTTATCCAGGAATATTTACATATGATATATACTACTACGCAGCGTAGGTAGGCCTCCCACTAGGTGGACCGACGACATTGTGAAAGTCGCGGGCAACCGGTGGATGCAAGTGGCCCGTTGTCGGTCGGTGTGGCGCTGTAAGGGGGAGGCCTATGTTCAGCAGTTGACGTCTTATGGCTGATGATGATGATGATGATGATGATGATGATATACTACCTCCCATGCTGAATAACATTGGAAACCATTCAGCCGTCAGACATACTCACTATCGCATTTTTAATGTTAGTGACTAGGATATTTTCAATCTCAGCTTTCCAAAAAAACAATTTAACTTTTTGTTTGTTTTTATAGCGAGAAATTGCATGGGCCAGGCCAGTAGCTCGGCCGAGCTGACTGTCGAAGATATTCAAAACCAGCTGAATGAAGAAGAGAAGTTACAGCTGTTTTCGAAGAACCAAGCGCCGAGGTTCATTCAAGGGCTCAAGAGCCTTGAAGCAAAGATCGATGAGCCGTTCCGGTTTTCTGTCAAAGGTTTGTTATTTGATCTGCTTATGTTTTTAATTTCTTTTTAAGATTCAATGTTTCGTACAAAATTATTAAAAAATCACTAGTCAAAAGAATGTCGGGCCATGCTTAGTAGGGTTCTGTCACAGATCACACCGTAGATTCTGCATTCAGGACGTTCGAAGCGCACCACAGATCAGTCTAAATACACTTATAAGAAATTACTCTGATTGGTTGATTGTTAGGCGCCAGTCGGCTTAACCTTCAGATAGCCAATGAGAACGCTTGGTCGCACTCCCCGCAACCCGCGCCTTCCTCAAACTTTAGTGACTTTTTGTAGGAACAACGAATCTCGTAGTTTACATGTATGGGAACTACACTTATTATAATATATATATGTATATAATGTGTATTTTTTTAAACTTGAGATCTATACTTATACTATCGTTGTGCAAAATTTTATCGTATCGTATAACTGTACATTTTTCTGTTGTTGCAGTGGCCATACCACCCGAGCCGTCAGTGCTATGGTACCGCGACGAGCAGCCGGTGGACGAATCGACGCGCTGCCATCTCGGCAAGGAAGAGCGCGGCGGATTCTATCTCGACATTCAGACCCTCGAGTTTCTCGACCAGGCAGAGTGGAAGTGTGTCGCCGTCAACGACTTCGGACACAGTGTCACCTCCTGCTTCCTCAAACTCGTCATACCCAGGCACTACAAGAAACCGCGATTCCTCGAAAACCTTCAAGCAATATTGTCAGAAGAAGGTGCCGTCAACCTCGAGTGCAAAGTCATCGGCGTGCCCCAACCCGTGCTCAAGTGGTACAAGGACGGCGAGGAGCTCAAGCCTGGCGATATACACAGAATCATTTCGGGACAGGACGGCACTTGCTGTTTGGGCACATACACGTGCGAAGCGCAAAATTGTATGGGCATTGCGGCCAGCTCCGCTTCCCTGCTAGGTTTCGACGACTCTATTAAAGCCAAAACGAAGAAAGCCGAAGAACAGGCTCTTCAAAGGAATCTCTCACTCAGCACCATACACGAAGAGAGAACTTCACAAATGTACGACACGCCGGTCGGAGATATCACTTTGGATGATAAAGGCGAAATTTCGTTTTCGTTCGATGGCAAAGAAGTTTCGGTGTCCCTTTATGAAACGCCAGATTTGACCGAAGAGGAAGCGCTACAGATAGTAGAAATGTACGCAGACCAACTGTCTGAAAACGTTACTGAGCACAATGTCGTTGAGTTACCTCCCCTGCGTTTTGTCAAAGAGACATCGACTTCCGGCAATCTGTTGATGGAGGCGATAATTATAGACGTGTCACCCGACTATTTCGCGTCTCCCGAAGAAGATTTGAGAACAGAAGCTGACGTAGAGGACTTCTCGATAGCAGACGAAAATGGTCCGCCACAACTATCGCTAGACCAAGACGGTGAAATCGGTGGCGAAGACTATTTAGAGAAGACAATGGCTCTATTGTCCGATGGGAAATCAGATACGCCTGCAAAACAGAGTAGGAAAAAATCTGATTCTCAAAAAAGTGTAGACGACTTCTATAGTCTGTCTCGTGATCAGTCACTATCGGAGGAAAAAAAGGATGACGATACTCACGTGTCGGAGAGCGATCTAATAAGCTATGAAAGTGCGAGGAGTTCTGCCAAAGTAAAGTCCAAATCGTCCAAACCGTCAACGGTAGATGGACAGGAATCTTTGGAACCTTCGAAGATAATGTTATTTAAAGACGAACCGTCAAATTTACCTAATGCAGAAACATTTGAACAACCCGAAATGGCAAAACAACTCCAGCAAGTTCTCGTAGTTCCAGAAACGAAACAGAAACTGAAACGGGAGCGTCGCTCTTCCCGCGGTTCGAGAAGATCTAGTTCCGGAAGCGAAAGGTCTATAAGTAAATCCAAAGAAGAAATTCTTCGTCTCAAAACTGATATCGAGCAACTCCCTGCAAAACCGCCTATGTCTCCTGAAGAATTCGTAACCAATATGACAAATGTCAGTGAATCTCTTACAAAAGTTATCAACGACGTTCAGCTCATCGAGAGAGATATAATTCTCAAATCGGAACTCATGTCATCTGCTGCCACAGCCTCGCGAAGCTTAGAAATAATAAGCAGTTTAATCTCTCCGCTGTCGGAAATACACAGTATAGCAGATGCGGCTAAGGAATCCGTTAGTGAGTCTAAAGAAGTAACGAGTACTATATTCAATAGCTTACCTCAACCATTGAGAGCTTTGCACCAATCCTTGACTATCATCGAAAAGTGTATAGATATGGAGAGCGACAATAAAACACTAGTCAAAAAAACTTGTGTGGCATTCATAGAGATTTGTAGTGCTGATGTGCAGAGAATGATATCGGAAATCACTTCAGTTACGGCAAAGGATTATTTACAAACCGAGACTAAAGTCGTCAACGAAATCGAGTCCTTGGCAAGGGAAATGACCTCGATCATCAAATTTTCAGCTGACACCATCCAAACTAGAAATCTTTTGTCGGAGGCCAGTGAAATTAAACATGAAGAACCTTCATTAGAAGAGAAACATTTGAAAGAAACACAGAAAGCTTTGTTTGAGTTCAAGAGCCCCGTTAACTCTTTGTTGACCATTGTTGAAAATGCGGAAAGTGGAAACATGATAGAACTGAGTAAAATAAAAAATAGCGATGTTTTACTTAACGATATGTCTGCGTCCATTCAAGATCTACAAATGGCTTTGGAGCAGATTGAGTCACTATCTATAAGTGAATCTACTTCTGCATTACCAAAATATAATACAGAAACCATCGAATTCGTTGTAGAGCCAATTCTAAAATTACGAAGCGCCTTTGAAGAACTGTCCTTGGAAACTAGCACAGGAGAAGACAAAGCCGTACTGAAGGAAGTTTTGCCATCGATAAAACAAAATTTGACCGAAGTTTCCTCTAAAATTAATTCAATAGAAATTAAAGTCGGTAAATTCGACATTTTGCAAAGTGATAATAAACTTAACGTTCTTCAGAAAATGGCGCAGAGTTTGATTACACTAGAAAATAATTTGTCGAGATTAGAAATGATGCCTGAAGTACAAACTTACATGAATGCATTCCATAAAAACTTAACGAAAGTACTCGAAATAGTTATAGAAGGCAACGACTCTGGGAAATATTTCATACTGATGGAAATATGTAATGCTGTTAACCGTGTTAATACATCAATTCAAATAGTGGATCCTGAAAATGCCATGCCTCTGGCCAGCCTCAGCAATACTCTCAGAATAATTCAGAACCATTTCATGAAAAATGTCTTTGAACATGAATTGAACAATTCTATTATAACTAGCATTACGGATGTATTGGTCGGAATTCAAGAATCTATTAACAACGCTGAAGAGCTGTGTATGCATATTGAGTCTGAAAAAATTCTAGATTTGACCACATCACTGCCAAGTAGAGCACAAGTTACCGTTATCATGGAACATATCGACCAAACGATTGGTGCGATCAATATTGTAAAAACTATCGAAACTACACAGGAATTAAAATCATCATTATTGCCTACTTTCGAAAGTATTTGTCCAATTCTTGAAGAACTGAAAAAGAGTATAGCTGCCATTCGACAGACTGAAGTAGAACAATATGAAAATATTTCTGATTTATCTGTTGCATCGATTCCTCAAACGCTTGCTACTCCCCTGTGCGAATTGAACCAAAACATAATTGTTCTTAATCAATTACTCATTGAAAATATAGAGAACTTGAAAGCAAACAGTGAAATTATATCAGCTGTTGCCGAACCACTTCACGAATTACATACAACGCTAGAAATACTTCAGCAAGACGTTATTTCTCAGTATAATGATGACATGACACCGTACGAAGTAAGCATGAATATGGCCAGCGCCGTTCAAAACCTGCTTAGCTGTATAGTCATAATTCAAGAACAAGCTGGAGTAGAGGCTGTCGAAGAGATCTCAACTCTCGAAGATATTTCCAACATTAAAACATCAGCCGATACTTTGCCGTCGGATCGCTTGGTATTACCAACTGCGGAAGAAACCGGTATAGACCAGTCGTTGCCACCTGTAATATCAGAATTACCGTTGTCTGCCACAGCTCAAGCTTTACAATCATTAAACGAGCACCTTACAGTCTTGCAAACACCTGAGGTCATCGATGCTTTAGATACCTTATCGGAAGTCAGTGACTTCTCTAGTCTTAAGTCAATAGTATTGGGTATGGAGGACCTTCACAATGGCATCGAAAGTATTTTACATCCAGTGCTAATGGAAGCAACAGTTAATTTGGGCACTAATCTGACTAATCTAGCTGTTATTGCTCAACCCCTGCGAGAGCTACAGCAAAGTTTATCCGTCTTGGACACCACAAACATTCCAATTTATGAAGACATTTTAGATTTACCTACAGAAAAAGTCCATTCAGTCATTCGGTCACTTTCTGAATTTAAGGAACAGTTGAATAAATGTAACCAAGCAGTATTACCAGCATTAGATGTTCTTAACAATACTTTTGAAATATCAATCAAAGTTAGCGCTTTGAGAGATGTTTGTAGCAATTTAAAAGATGTTATTGAGAACGCTAAAGTGGCTACCAATGACACTGTGTCTCCGGAAATCAAAGACTTGGAGGAAGTCATGGAAATATTGTTAGAAGTAACAGACGTTTCGAAGACTATAAGAGTGGATCAAATCAAATCTATTGCCGAAGAATTGTTTGAAAAAGTAGTAAGTGTACAGGAAGAAATGATACAATACACCTCACAACCATCTGCGAAATTAGCTCAAGAAGCAGAACTAATACAGATTGTTGGAGAAGTTGAAAATAATATTGCTGTTTTACAAGAGTTTGATTTTGTTGACTTGACGCGAGCTTCGGATATATCGTCTTGTACATCGCCACAACTAGCATTCGAAACAGAATCGGAATCACTTGTGCTAATGGCTGATATAGTAGAGAATGCTGTAAATGTTGTGCAAGATTATAGCCAGGTGACACCCGTTGAAGATCTTATGATCGTTGAAAATTTTTTCAAAACTTGCAAGAACGAATTTACAATACTAAGATTTTTGATCACCAAAGCTACCAGCCACAAAAAAGTTATCAGACTCCTTGAAGAATTCAAATCACTGAAATCAATAATAGACGATTTTAAAACCAAGCGTTTTGATCTTAGGCTTTCCGATGATATAAATGGCTGCCTTGAAACTTTTATTTTACATGCAGATGATTGCTTCGAAAATATTCAGAAGTCACTCGAAAAAATAGTCAAATCTCAATCAGAAATGTTAATTACCACGCCCATTGCTAAATTGCAAGCCCTTGAAGTTTTGAAAGAAAAATCAGACTGCAACAAAGATTTTGTAGTAGCTGGAGTAATTGAGAAACTCCTCAGTGTTGTTGAAATATCAAAGCCTTTAACGATAGATATTCAAAATATCATCATTCAGGAACTGAAACAACCATCAAAGGTAACCGTAACGCGCGTTGAAAAAAATTTAATACAAGGAACAAAAGATTTTACAGATTTCATTGAAAAACAGTCCAGTTTGTCTACAACAGATGCAGAATCGAAAGCAGTTTTAAAGAAACTTTCTAGTTGTATTGTTAAACATCAAGATTTTGAAGATGCGTCGAGTGTTAGCAAAATGCTAATATTATTGAAATGTTTATCAGAATGTGCAGATATCATACAAGAAAAAATGACAAAGCAAACACAAGACATTGAACAATTTACCAGTAAAGAAAAGGAAAGTTCATTGAAAGACGTTTTGACTGAAATGCTTCAGCCGCTTCAAGCTCTCCAAGCCCAACTAGTAAGCATTCGCGAACAAGTCATATCAGGAGTGGAAGAAGATACCATTTCTTTTGACGTAATCTCTGCTGAGTCTGTTGTTCAGACTATGACTGAACTTCACAAAGACATCATTCAACAGATTGAATCAGAAAAGTCTGCTGTAGATAATGAAGAAATTTCTCTTATAATAGAAGTTAATAAAGAAATTCACACAATTCAAGATAGTATTAAATCAATGGAGAACGTTGATGCCTTGCAGGTCGTTAAAGAAATAACGAAACCTATGGAAGAAATAGAAAAATCATTACATGATGTCCTGACTTCAGAAAAAGAAGATCAAAATAAACAAATAATGTTAAAAGGTAAGTTTTCATTACGTTAATATTATTTTATTTAAAAGAAAGCAATATATATTAATTTAAATATTGGATCGTCGGGCACTTTGTACGATTTATAAATATAGAAATTGGCTTGCTGGGCGCTTCAGAATTGCTTAATATTGATGTGAACGAAAGCAAACAATTGACTGTCGATCTAAAAAGTTTTTTTAATCTCACTAATGAAGAATTCTATAACTCCAAAGCAATTAAGTTAAAAACTGAAAAAAAATACTTTGCTCAAAGAGATATTACCTAAGTTTGATTGGCTCAACACAGATTCTTACTTAGGGAAGGAAAAAGTCCTGTTGATGTCGATAAAATTAGACAAGTAGTTTTGACTGCTTATCTTACTTCTGAACTAGATACTGCTAAATTGTTTGACCGTGAGAAATATCACAAAATATATACACAAAATCAAGGTAAAAATGTGAGATTTTTATTATTGTTTTTATGGACTACGTTTGTACAAAAATCGCAACGGTCACAATTACTTCTTGTCATACATTTTAGACACATTCCACCCGTATGATAACTAGATAAAGTAATGTAAAGATTTTCACTTCGATTTCCTTATATTGTAGAAGCTGATTCAAAATAATGAGTATTGTACTTTTTATTTTCAGATAAATCGCCAGATTTGCTTCAGCATATTGATCAATACATAGAACTTATTGAAATAGTCGAAGAAATATCAGCCATAATTAAGATTGAAGTTGTAAAGGAAACATTTGAAATAGCCCGTGAGCTTAAAGAAAGCATCGCTAAGTCTGCCATGGAAGGTAACATTAGCGAACAGATAGTTAAAGAAGTACGCACCGAGCAAGCAAGATTAGCTACAAAATTACAAAAAGCTCTGTCTGCCTTACAAATTCAAGTCCTTGACAGTGCACAAGAACTAGCACCTGCTCTTAGTGCTGATGTATTACGACGTATTGCCCGAGTTACTGCACAGTTGCAAGCTGATCTAGTAGCCGTTACAGGTGTTCAGATAGCCGTGCAAGCACCTTTACCTGTATCAGAAACCGTATGTTCTGCAAAAACAATGATGGCAACACTAACAGCAGAAACTATCACAGCAGCTACAGTGGCGGCTGAAAAAGCAGAACCAACTGTTTTGGAACAAGTTACAATTGTAGATGATTCTGTAACAAAAATAGAGCAAGCAGTAATCACTACAGAAATATCAGAAAAAATGACAGCAGAGAACAACCAAACAAGTACAAGTGAAGCTGTGGCGCCATTAGACAATAAAGATATAATTGAAGATACTATGGATTTGAAAGCATCGACATCACAGCTATCAGAGCCAGTTGTAGTTATAGAACATGACAAAGTCAAAAAAGGAGAACCCATGTCTATAACGCCTAACTTAGCAGAACAAGCTGAATTAAAGGAATCTGTTACAAAACTAGATGAAGGTTTAACTTGTCAAGCAAAAATAGCAGCTGACTCTACGAAAGAAGAAGACTCTACGAAAAAAGATGACTCTACTCATTTTTCTGTGGCAGATAAAGATAAAATTACTTACGTGCAACAAGAAATGGATTCAAACCTTAAAGTTATAAAAGGTAATCATAACTGAATCTTATGAGCAGGAAACCAATTTCAATCTCATTCGCAATCGCGATTTTCATTTAAAAATAACTATATGTAAGACTGTTTTAGACTTTCGCGCTTGTTTTACATTTCGTTGTTGCTTGTTGTTTTCGCTGCTTTTTTTTTGTGTGGTAAATATCCCGTGAATACCGACTGATTTGAATATTTAAGACATATTAAATGTTATAACGAAGATAATGTTGCAAAAGTAATTTTGAATATCGATGCTTAAAATATTAATTGTGCGAGCGAGAGAGCGCGGAGTAAATTAAAGAGGCCTTAGTATTATATAATTATGTATCTTTAAAAATTTTATGTACTGATTGTTTTTAAATTAGTCAAAAGGTTTATGTGGCAAATAATTAGAAAGAAAGCCTGCCTGATGGTAATACCAGGGTATTATCGATGTTGACCTCTTAAGTACTTGAACAGTATATAACTTGTAAGCTTTAATGTTGTGAATGAATACAAAATTTTTGAGCACGTAAAACTAGTAATTCGCTATGAAGTGAGACGTCGCGACGCCTAAAACTCCACAACTCCTCAGCAGATGCTAATCATGTTCTATTTTATAAATTGTATCGAAATTAACTACTTGCCTTAAAAAAAACACGAAAATTGGACAAACAGCTCGCAAGATATCGTCGAAAAAATATACGTGTAAAAGTACATACAACTGCCGATTTGTTCCCGTGGCCTCGTAGACCTTCGCTTCGGTCGGTCAAAAATATGTTTCATAATAATCACTTCAGCGTTGACTTTATAAAATTCTCGTGAATATCGTGCCGGCTAAGTAAAAGCACTCATCGCCAAAACAAATTTGATAATGATATTGATTTAAGTAATTTTTACTACAGGAGCTTATTATGTGAATGTCAAATTAGGCAAATCCAGATTTTTAGGCAAATTAATGTCTGGTAGACATGTTTAATTGACTTTTATTATGTAAAATTGTTTCAGAAAAACTCGTGGGAGATATGGAAGAATTTGTTTCATCTGAAGTAATAAACGAATTGTCCACCATCACTAACTTTGCAGACCTAAAAAATGCTGTTAGAATAGCTCGAGAACTTCTTGAAACTATCGCTGCTATAGAAACAGCTAGTGATTCTGGGCCTGTCAGTGAGATAAATATGGAAGTATCACTGAATCAAGCGAAACTAGCACAAGAATTGAAAAATGCTGTATCAGTTTTACAAGAACAAGATCTTGAAAACTTGCAAAAGCTAACTCCAGAAATGAATAAGAAAGTCTTGGAGAAAACTACTGAAATAGTGCATAATTTATGTTATGGTCTTGATGTCGTAATAAACATACATCCAGCTATAAAGAAAGCTCAAGAACCGCTTATTTTAAATGAGCAAAAAAATAGAGAATCTGAGATACCTATTCAAAGTAAGGATGAACAGTTAGACGATAATAATAAATCAAAAGAAGTTCTGCAGGATGCTCAAGAACCGCTAATTTCAGATGAGCAAAAAAATAGAGAATCCGGAGAACCTATTGAAAGTAAGGATGAAAAACTAGATGATATTAATAAATCAAAAGAAGTCCTGCAGGATTCTGTAGACCAGTCAACTATCGAAGATACTACAGGGGCCATAGATAAATCTGAACTATTGCTCTCAGAACGTACTGAATATGGTACACCCATTGATGATATTCCTGTCTCAACGCTTGAAAAAGAAAGCATTACAAAAGAGGCGAAATTCGACGCTACAAAAGAATCTGAAACACCTCTTGAGAAAGAAGATATAGTATTTAAAGAAATAGTAGAAGGTACTCCAGATCTTCAATCAATTGATAAATTTGTAACAAAAGCTGTCCTTGCCGAAACTAAAGAAATTATTGCGGTCGATTCTGGTGTTAAATCTTTATCAAAACTAAATCAAGAGACTGTTACAATACAGCTTGCAGATGCAACCACAGTAGAAATACCTCAGCTAGCCACTGTGGAATCTAGAGAAACCCTAGTAGAAAAATCATGTGTACAAACCATTGTATCAGATACGTCTAAGCAACTGCCAATGTTTGAAACTATTACAATATCATCAAAAACGGTTGAACCTGAACAACAGCAGGAACAATTTATTTTCAAAGAGTTGACCGAAGTTGGTGAAAAACCTGATCATTGTCTAGAAAACGTGATACATGCTGCTGAAGCGACGACTTCAATTACAGAGAGTGTGATAAAACAACCTGACAGAACGGCTAAAGTTACAGCAGGTAAGTTTGTCCACTGACATGTAATGAGTATGTTTTTTTTTGCGATTATGTGGTCAAACACGAAGCAGGCAGACATAGAAGATATTTATTCAGGCTGGCCCTAAAACACTTAGATCATATCTCTCAGGAAGCAAGGACATAATTATTTCTTTCATACTCCTCATTTATATTATACCTAAACTTAAATAAATCTTTTGTCTATACTGCATTTAAGTAAACTACAAACAAGATGCTGTTACTATCAACACACTCTAAAACAACACTCGTTGTTTAATTTTTTCTTTATTATATGGGAATCTACGTTATCAATTACTTTTATATAATAGCTACTTTACATCTCTGACGTCTCAAACAAGATGCTGTTACTATCAACACACTCTAAAACAACACTCGTTGTTTAATTTTTTTCTTTATTATATGGGAATCTACGTTATCAATTAGTTTTATATAATAGCTACTTTACATCTCTGACGTCTATATGTGCGTAATAAAATAGCAGTCAGTGGTCAGTGGTGATACATCGATTAGATGAACTGTGTCCGCGCATACAAATGTATTAACAGAAGCAATAAGATTACAAAAAGGTGAATTCAGATTCAGAAAATATTTATTGAACAACTCATACAATAAGTGTGTTATGTTATGCTAGGTGTTAGTGAAACGATAGTGTATACCAGCCTATTCTAATCAGGCATTCAATAATCGAATAAAAACATTTTCTTTTAATATTTCAGTACAGTATATTATAACGGCAAGCAATTACATTAAAAAAAAGTAGCATAACTACTAATAAATCACGGCATTTATTCTGCTTTTTACAATGTTGTTACAGCTGTCAGAAGCGCAGCCCGGAAGTATGCAATTTCAAGTTGCATTTTTTGGCTTGCACACAATATACATTACAGTTGAATATGAATACTTACTGTTAGTTTAAGTAACTGCTCTTATTACACACATCGTTATTATTTACAGAAACACTGATACAAAATATCGACGTGTTTTTATCTGATGATGTCAAACACATAATAGAGGCGATCGGAAACGTACACACCGTAGATAAATCTGTACATTTGGCCCAACAGCTACGCGAATTTCTTACTGAATCAGAGCCAAGTGTAAATACCTTTAAACATGACGATTTTCTTCGTAAAGATTTTGTTGAATATGTACCTGCAATTATTCAACTGCAACACTGTTTGGAAAATACTCAAATCCAATTGTTGGAACAATGTGAAAGTTTAGAAGTACTCGTAAAAAAGTGTAACATACAAAAAGTATCGGATGTAGTGTCACAGCTTTCTGAAACTTTGTCCAGCATTTTAGCGCTCACTACTGTCGATGAGTTAGGAAACCTATCAGAAAAACCTCAACGAATTGAAACTGAAGCAATAGTAGAAACCTCATGTAAAGCAAAAATAATCACAGAAGAAAACAAACATTATGAAACGGAAGGAGAAACTGAAACCAAAACCAATTCCCAATCAAAAAAAAAATCTATCCTGACAGAAATAAACGAAAGCCAGGAAATTAAGACAGATACATCAGACACATTTTTGGACTGCACTTCTGAGCCCAGTCGTTTAGAAAAAGAAATTTGTAACAAATTTTCTGTCACACAGGAACTTCAAGATGCATTTCAGGAAAGTGCCAGTTTATTCGAGGAATATTTCGACTCTCCTACCGCTGCAGATGCTGTACTTTCACATGATTTATTAGCCAGCGAAGTTATCGAAATTAGTGCTTTAGAGCATTCTGATACTGCTAAAAGCCAAGATGAACCTACAGAAAAGGCCAATTTTACTATTACTAACTCTCTTGCTTCTACTGAAAATGTTACCTTCACTGTATTAGAACACAGCGGTGATATTGAAAGCCAAGACAATGTAACTGAAGTGCAAACTGGAGATGTAGAAAATGATTTTGAATCAAATGCCCAAGAAATTCTAGATTCTCATACTCAAATCAAACCCCTAGAAGGGGAATATCTGGATTCGCCTTCCGTTGCTGATCCAGTGATATCAATGGAGTTAGTTGCCTTGAAATTTCCCGAAACTACTGTCTTAGAATATACAGATGTCGTTGGCAAAGAAATTATTTCTCCCGAAGCAGCATCTGATATTCATAGCCAGCTGTTGATTTCTATTCCAACACAAGAAAAAAAATGTATACCTATTGAAAAAGTTAATGACGAAACGAAAACATTACCTATAAATGAAACAATAACAACACTGCACAATCATTCACTTTCTGCAGTCAGTATAGACGGTAACTCATCTAAAATATCAAACTTTGAGGAAAAACAAACAGGGGCTGATAAAGAGATAACTATTACACGCAAAAATCTCTTCTTATCTATTGCCAATGAAGAAAAAAACGTTCCAGAATTTGAAAATATTGACTCTAATAAATATCAAAATGAAACTGCCCAAAAGAGTAGTGTAATAGATACATCAAATGTCTCACAATGTTTGGTCAATGAAGGTATGGCAACATTAATTGAAGAATCTTATTTAGGACTACTTACATCTCTAGAAAATAATATATGTACTCCTGCAGTTCCTGAACATGATAATGCTGTCGTAACCGTTGTTGGATCAGTTGCCAGTGAAATTCAAGATTTATTAATCCAAGATAACCCTAAAGTATTTGAAGAATTTTTTGACTCGCCCAATGCTGCAAATTTAAATGTTTCACAAGGAGTGTGTGTTTCTGAAAATACTGATGACACTACTTTAGAACTTGTTGACGATGTCAAACTTGAAGTTTTATCAACAACTAATTTCACAGATACTTTTGCTAGTGCAATTAAAGAAGTAGATTCTTTTGTAATCTCAGAACATCTAACTGATGTAAAAAATCAAGTTCAATCTTCCGAAGAAGCAGCTGTTTCACTTAGCAGTTATATTGTATGTGCACCAGTTAAAAATGAAATTTCAACTGTATTATCACAAGAATTCGCTGAAATAAGCTCCAAAGTTCCCACAAATGAACAGACTATAATAAACACAGAAACTTCAACAGTTTTAGGAAATATTAATGCGGTTGAATGTAAAGTTGAAAATATTGCTAAAGAAATTCAAGATTCACAAATTGCCACTGAAATATCGAAATATACTGTTTTAGAACATGTGAATGATATTCAAAGTAACACCATAATACCTGCTAATGAGACAGGAAATTCTTTGATTGAGCCTCTTGATTTTTGTACAGCTGCAGTAAAGAGTTTGATAGTATTAGAAAACGCATCTGCTCAAGTCAACATTTTATCTACTGAAAAATCAGCTTTTGATAGCAGTGAATCTCAATCTAATGCATCAATTAAAAACGAGGGCATGATTGACTTACAAAAAATCAACAAGGTTGACGAAAATGCTAATTTAAAACATTTAGATTCTAATGAATCTGGAAACAACATCATGACAGAGGAAATAGAAACCTATGAAGAAGCTGTTGAAGAGGCATCTGCTTATATTGGTGAACCACTTATTTCTGTCAGAGATAAACAAGAAAGAGCCGCAGATTCAAACTTAGCGACTATTGAAGTACTTCCAGAAATTGGTACGCAGTCAATACTTACGTTTGCGTCCCAAGCTGTGGATGAAATTTTGTCATCTTTAGAAGTTTTGGATGCTCCAGAAAATTTAGTTCCGGCTATTGCTAAAGAAATAAAAGAATTACCAATAGAAGAAAATGCCAAGCAATTTGAGGAATACTTTGATTTACCTGATGCTGATAAACTAAAATTGAAAGAGTTAGTTGGCATACATATTTCTGAGACAACTTCGTGTGAGCATGCAGAAGCTACTAAAACTCTTGATCTTGCTCAACAAGCCGTTTTGAACCTAAGTGATTCTCCTGCAACTGCGTTAACTAATGAAGTAAATCTTACTGTTAAGGGACAAAGTGAAAATTTTGAAATTCAATTCAAATCGACTGAAGAAATGGATATAGTAATCAGCGTCCCAATAAATAACAAAGTACCCGTATCAGAGTTACAAAAAGAGGGTGCTGTTGAAAGTCAAGATGAGCCCATGGCTGACAATAGTAAAGAGGCTACTATAAAATGTGAAACTCACATTGATAAAGCAAACGTACCAGCCTTTGTTCAAAATAGTTTTGTTGAATTAGTCGAAGAAGCTGTCGAAGATAATGCCGCTAATCTTGCCGGTAAACAAACCACTTTCTTTTAGCGCCTTAACCTTAGCTTACGTATGCTTATATTGTAGTGTACCGGTTATTTATCATTAGGTATTTTTTGTCAGTTCGAGAATGTTTTTTATGCTATACTTGTTTTTTACCATCTATGTACTCAATTTTTTTTTAGTTATAAAATTCTTCAATTTGAAAATTACTATTCTCAAATACCAAATTTAGGAATCACTTCTGAGGCATTTAGAAGAGTATATTTCAGATGAGGTTAAAGAAGACTTCAATAAATTTTCTACGTTAGTTAACGCCCAAAGTTATGTTAACGCGGCAAACGAATTACACGAATGTCTTGATCGTTCCTTCTCATTTATAATAAAAGATACCGATTCTACTATTTTGTCCGAAAAACATTCTCTGATATTGAAGCTTCATGAAGCGTTAGTAAATCTTGAAAACCAAATAATTGACAATGCAAAGTTTAACACATACGATAAACCAGTTACGGATAAGTTTTCTTATGTATACAGGATGCTAAATAACGAGCTTCAATTATTGCTTATTGCTAGCCCATCCGTTGTTCAACAAATAACCGTTACAGCTAACACTGTTCTTGAAATAAACGAAGGCAAACAAAACAGTACAATCCTAATTAGTACCCCATGTGAAAAAAAACATTCAGAAGTAACAGATATCAAGATTCCCCTGGTTCACGAAGAAATGAAGGAAGTAACGCAAGATCAGAATAACGAAAAAGACGATGAAATAGTATCTGAAATTGAGACAAAGAATAGAGCTATTCGATCAATAGAAGCGAACGAAAATATCTCGTGTCCAGTAACTATCGATGTCATAAGTTTCAGAAACTTTACATGCGAACATCAGCTTGAATGTGTTTTTCACGCTAGCTTAGAGTCCTACGAAGAATACGCTAAGAAAAATGTTCTGCCAATACAGGGTAACAATATTGCTTGTGGATGTTGTACGACTAATAATTAAATTATCTTTCAATCATTTTATTATTATGCAATAATACACAAATAAGCAAAACCTTTCACATTGCTTGTAAGTGTATTGTATCCGGCTTGCGTTGTTTATTGTAACGTAAAATTATATCGATCTGATTTTTATTTTTCATATTAATCAGTAACTCTGACTAGAAATATACATAATATATTATACATAATAATATTAGGTTAAATTGGCGTCATTTTGTTGCGCCAAATACACGAACTTCTTTTATAATTATGTCAACTTTGATGACCAAAATTACTAACTGTACAACTTCTGTTACTTAATCTATGATTAAGGTAATTAATTAAGTTAATTACAAATAAATATCTAATTGAATAGTACAACAATAATAAATAGTATTAAATAGTACAGTCTTTTCAGCATTACAAACAATATGTAATAATATAGCCTTACCAAAGACAGCTTCACATAATAATTATTATTCTAACATGTAATACAGTGTCATCATACCTACGCCTACAACACAACACTTTTTCTTCACATTTCACAATACTTAACTCCTCTCTGTCTATGTCGTAAGCCGACCAAACAAACGACCATAGGTTCAGGTGCTCTTTGTTTTAACATAATACTGATTCCTTTTTTCAGAACAACAACTAGTCCAGCATATAGATGAGTTTATAGCTGATGATATATCTGCAATTGTCCGAGAAATTTCAAATATTAGTAACATCGATGCTGTGAAAGAAAGTGTTTCGATTGCCAAAGAACTTCGCGAATGTATACTGGCAATTGACGATAGTGCTGTAGGCGAAGAAAATAGTTCATTCACTCAAAACAATCTTGTAGAAGTGCAGTTGACAAGAAAGCTACAAAATGCTTTATCTACGCTACATACCCAAGCGCTCAATAGTGTAGAATCAATCGCACCTCTGATTAAACCAGAATTGCTTCAGAAAGTTTCCGAGGTCATCACACAGTTACAAGAAGACCTAGTTACTGTAGTTGAGTCAAACTTTTATGAAGTAATCCAGAGTGTTGGTATGTATGATTATTTTTTGATTTTCTTTTTTGTTTTATGTAAAATGTAATTATACACGTAATTTTTTATTTTATTTTCAGATACACCAGAAGAAATCATCGAAAAAAATGCAATGAGCCAGTTAGTCACATTACTGCAAGATGTAAATAACACGATTAATGTTTCCACTTCTGATAAAAATGCTGAAGATACAGAAACCTTAAAAGATACTCTCGACGAAGTTCAGACTGTGATCATAAAACTCAAGCGAGATTATGATGACGCTGTAAATGACACTCTCAATGAAACTCTTGATGATTTAGAGTGCAGTGTGAGGAGTGTTCAGCTTCAAATTAATGAAGACAGTCCACCAGAGCTTCTCAAAGAAGCCTGTGAAACATTACAGCTACTCGCGAACAACATGAACACGACGCAAGAACTACACGTTTCTGAAAATGTATCAATAAGTGCAACTACTAAGATAATTCTTGAAAAATGTTCCAACGAAACAGACGAGACGTTAAAACTGCTAGAAGCAGCATCAAAACTTGAACCTAAAGAAAATTTAAATCTTAATAACATAATATCTAGCCTTAATAATCTAACAGATTGCTTAAAATCATTGAGGCATAGCTTTTTAAGCGATGCTGATACTTTGATAGAAAACGGTGTTGAAGTGATTCAATGCCTAGGTATATTAGAGGATCAAGTTTTCACATTAGAAAAAGACGTTGATGCTGTACCTAGTTTGTCGCCTAACACAAGGGATAGTATTATAACTGCGGTTCACGCTGTATTTGGTAGTATTTCAAATATGCGCAGTACGATATCAAGTATACAAAAACGATACATGTTTGAGAACTATGGCCAGCCATCGGAGCTCCTTCTTCGATCTATCAAAAATGTGACTATGATTTTAGCTCAAAACGATGATCTCGATAAAGAACACTGGAAAAAGTTTTCCAAATCAATACGTAAAGCGCTAAATCATTTTGAAGATGTTAAATTCTATATTAACTTAGATAAAACTGCCAGACTCCCAAGTGATTCTACATTTACTAAGATAATACTTGAAGAGTTAAAAACAAATATTTCAAATGTTTTAATGCCTCAAGGAATGCGTTTGGGAACTAAGGTACTAGAAAAAGTTTGCGCAACTATTACGTGTATTGAGCGAAATGTTAGTAAAATAGACGAACAGACAAGTTTAGCTGTAAAAAGTAAAGTTCCGATTTTCAAAGATATAGCCACAGAAGTGTTTAGTACAACAAACAAAATAAAGCTTACTTTACAAGAAATCAATCAGATAGTTGAGGAATCTATGCCTAAAGAACTAGAAATGAGTGATGTAAAACAAATTTTCGAAACAGCTTCAGAGAAGTTATGTTTAGCAAATGAAGATTCCCAAGACTTACCAGTTGAACAATATTTAGATGAGCAACCGAAATCATCAGAGCCCGATAAAACCATTAAAGAGACACGAGTAGGTTCAGAAATAGATACTTGGATATCTGATACTGAAATTAACGTAATTAATACCTCAAATGAACAAATTTTATCAGACGACTCTATATTAAAAGCAGATGATACAGCCGAAATAACAAGTCTTGTAATGCAAATGGCAGCAGAGGGTTTAATATCAGAAACAAACAAAATGGAAGTTGGTTTCATCATTGATGATTTCGAAAAATCTGAGATAGTAACACATTCTTTTGAAACCCAAGAATTGACTAAAGCTGAAACCTTTGAAGCCAATTTACATGATGCAGTCAAAGCTGGAAGCATATTTGATGCTGATAAACAATACGATAACGCTGAATTTCAACCAAAACATCTAAGCCAAGCTCAGTCAGATGCCACAGAAGGTAGTGTACTAGATTTAACAGAAGACAATAAAAAACAAGCGCTCACTGCAGGAACTGATATGAATTTAGATGAGACACACATAGTGGAAAAAGCTGATAAATCCAAACAACCCGTCAATGAAACACAAGATGAAAAATCAGAGAGAGAAACCGACTTAGAACAAAAAGTCGAAAATTTGAACCAAGTGGCAGAACAAGAGAAGCTAAAGAATAAAAAGGTAAAAGAAACTGCATCAGAGAAACAGAACGAAGAAGCTGCAAGGGCTGAATACATTGAACAAGACGATAATCAATCTGCAGAAAAAGCAACGAATGAAGCTAAGCTGATAAAAATAGAATATGATGAAGGAGTCGGAACAGTTGTGGAAAAAGACAATCGAATGGATGAAATAACGAAGAAAGAAACTGAGATAAAACAAAAAGAGAAAGGCGAAAAATCTAATAGAATGGCTGAACAAGAAAAAGATAAGTCCGAACAGGCAAAAAAAGAAATTGAGTTGATACAAAATGAGGAAAATGAAAGAACTGAAATGGCTACCGAAGAAGAAAAACAAAAAGCTGAAATAGTCAAAAAAGAAGGACAAGAAATACAAGATGCTTTATTAGAACAAAACAGGGAAGACAAAAAGGATAAAGAAGCAGTCGAGCAACTAAAGGCTGAAAAAGAAGACGAGTTAACGAAACAAGATAAAAACAAACAAACAGAAAAAGATAAAAAGCTAAATATTATAAATGAAATAAAAGAAACTGAATTAGAAGAAAAAGATAAAGACAAAATGTTCAAGAAACCAGCTGAAGAAGAAAAGCAAGCAGATGGACAGACAAATATAGAAACTGCCAAACTTAGAAACGACGATATTAAACCTGCAGATGACAAAAGACAAAAAGCTGAGCAGTTAAAGAAAGAAAATGAGCTTAAACAAAATGAAGATGAAAAAACTAGAATATCAGTTAAGAAAGAAGATCAAAAGAACGAAATGACAAAGGCAGTAGTTGAGTTGAATGAAGAAGAGAAAGAAAATATCGTAGAAGCGGCTGAAGAGGCACACAAAAAAGCCAAACCAAAGAAAAATGAGGAAGATGACAAAACAAAAAAAGTTGCAGAAGAAGGAAAGCAAAAGGCTGATCAAATAATCAAAGAAGCCGATTTGACACAAAAATTAGAGAATGAAAAATCTGGCCAAATTGATAAGGATGAAAAGCTGACGGCAAAAACGGCAAATAATGAAGCTGAGTTGAAACAAAAAGAGAAAGATGAAAAAGCCAAAACACTTGCTGAAGAAGGAAATCAACAGGCCAAACAAGCTAAAGAGGCAGCTGAGTTGAAACAAAAAGAGGAAGATGAAAAAGCCAAAATAGCTGTTGAAGGAGAAAATAAAGAAGCTGAACCGGCAAAAAAGGAAGCTGAGTTGAAACAAAAAGAGGAAGATGAAAAAGCCAAAAATCTTGCTGAAGGAAAAGCAGAAGGAGTTGCTGAAGTAGAAAAACAACAGGCTGAAAAGGCAAAGAAGGATGCTGAGTTAAAACAAAAAGAGGTAGGCGAAGAAGCCAAAAGAGTTCCTGAAGATGAAAAGCAACGGGCTGAAAGGCTTAAGAAGGAAGCTGAAATAAAACAAAAAGAGGAAGATGAAAAAGCTAAAAATCTTGCTGAAGATAAAGCAAAAAGAGTTGCTGAAGATGAAAAACAACAGGCTGAAAAGGCAAAGAAAGATGCTGAGTTAAAACAAAAAGAGGTAGACGAAGAAGCCAAAAGAGTTCCTGAAGATGAAAAGCAACGGGCTGAAAGGCTAAAAAAAGAAGCTGAGTTGAAACACAAAGAGGAAGATGAAAAAGCGAAAAGAGCTGCTGAAGAAGAAAAGCAACAAGCTGAAAAGGCAAGTAAGAAGGCAGCTGAGTTGAAACAAAAAGAGGAAGACGAAAAAGCCAAAAGAGTTGCTGAAGATGAAAAGCAACAGGCTGAAAAGGCAAAGAAGGAAGCTGAGTTGAAACAAAAAGAGGAAGACGAAAAAGCCAAAAAAGCAGCTGAAGAAGAAAAGGCAAGAAAGAAGGCAGCTGAGTTGAAACACAAAGAGGAAGATGAAAAAGCGAAAAGAGCTGCTGAAGAAGAAAACCAACAAGCTGAAAGATCAAAGAAAGAAGCTGAGTTGAAACAAAAAGAGGAAGACGAAAAAGCCAAAAAAGCAGCTGAAGAAGAAAAGGCAAGAAATAAGGCAGCTGAGTTGAAACAAAAAGAGGAAGACGAAGAAGCCAAAAGAGTTCCTGAAGATGAAAAGCAACGGGCTGAAAGGCTAAAAAAAGAAGCTGAGTTGAAACAAAAAGAGGAAGATGAAAAAGCCAAAAGAGCAGCTGAAGAAGAAAAGCAACAAGCTGAAAAGGCAAGTAGGAAGGCAGCTGAGTTGAAACAAAAAGAGGAAGACGAAAAAGCCAAAAGAGTTGCTGAAGATGAAAAGCAACAGGCTGAAAAGGCAAAGAAGGAAGCTGAGTTGAAACAAAAAGAGGAAGACGAAAAAGCCAAAAAAGCAGCTGAAGATTTAAAGGCAAGAAAGAAGGCAGCTGAGTTGAAACACAAAGAGGAAGATGAAAAAGCGAAAAGAGCTGCTGAAGAAGAAAACCAACAAGCTGAAAGATCAAAGAAAGAAGCTGAGTTGAAACAAAAAGAGGAAGACGAAAAAGCCAAAAAAGCAGCTGAAGAAGAAAAGGCAAGAAAGAAGGCAGCTGAGTTGAAACAAAAAGAGGAAGACGAAACAGCCAAAAGAGTTGCTGAAGATGAAAAGCACCAGGCTGAAAAGGCAAAGAAGGAAGCTGAGTTGAAACAAAAAGAGGAAGACGAAAAGGGCAAAAGCGCAGCTGAAGAACAAAAATACCGAGCTGAAAAGGCAAAGAAGGAAGCAGCTAAGTTAATACAAATAGAGGAAATTGAAACAACCAAAAGAGCTACTGATGAAGATGAGAAACAAAAAGAAGAAGACAAAAAAGCGAAAAGATTTGCTGAAGATGAAAAACAACAGGCTGAAAAGGCAAAGAAGGAATCTGAGTTAAAACAAAAAGAGGGAGATGAAAAAGCCAAGAGAGTTGCTGAAGATGAAAAGCAACTGGCCGAAAAGGCAAAAATGGAAGCAGCTGAGTTGAAACAAACAGAGGAAATTGAAACTGCCAAAAGAGTTGCAGAAGAAGAAAATAAAAAAGCTGAAAAGGCAAGAAAAGAGGTAGCGGAGTTGAAACAAAAAGAGGAAGATGTAAAAGCCAAAAGAGCTGCTGAAGAAGAAAAGCAACAAGCTGAAAAGGCAAGTAAGAAGGCAGCTGAGTTGAAACAGAAAGAGGAAGATGAAAAAGCCAAAAGAGTTGCTGAAGATGAAAAGCAACAGGCTGAAAAGGCAAAGAAGGAAGCTGAGTTGAAACAAAAAGAGGAAGACGAAAAAGCCAAAAGAGCTGCTGAAGAAGAAAGTCAACAAGCTGAAAGGGCAAAGAAAGAAGCTGAGTTGAAACAAAAAGAAGAAGAGGAAAAAGCCAAAAAAGCAGCTAAAGAAGAAAAGCAACAAGCTGAAAAAGCAAGTAAGAAGGCAGCTGAGTTGAAACAAAAAGAGGAAGACGAAACAGCCAAAAGAGTTGCTGAAGATGAAAAGCACCAGGCTGAAAAGGCAAAGAAGGAAGCTGAGTTGAAACAAAAAGAGGAAGAGGAAAAAGCCAAAAAAGCAGCTAAAGAAGAAAAGCAACAAGCTGAAAAAGCAAGTAAGAAGGCAGCTGAGTTGAAACAAAAAGAGGAAGACGAAACAACCAAAAGAGTTGCTGAAGATGAAAAGGCAAAGAAGGAAGCTGAATTGAAACAAAAAGAGGAAGACGAAACAGCCAAAAGAGTTGCTGAAGATGAAAAGCACCAGGCTGAAAAGGCAAAGAAGGAAGCTGTGTTGAAACAAAAAGAAGAAGACGAAAAAGCCAAAAGAGCAGGCGAAGAAGAAAAGCAACAAGCTGAAAAGGCAAGTAAGAAGGCAGCTGAGTTGAAACAAAAAGAGGAAGTCGAAAAAGCCAAAAGAGTTGCTGAAGATGAAAAGGCAAAGAAGGAAGCTGAATTGAAACAAAAAGAGGAAGACGAAAAAGCCAAAAGAGCAGTTGAAGAAGAAAAGGCAAGAAAGAAGGCAGCTGAGTTAAAACACAAAGAAGAAGATGAAAAAGCGAAAAGAGCTGCTGAAGAAGAAAGTCAACAAGCTGAAAGGGCAAAGAAAGAAGCTGAGTTAAAACATAAAGAGGAAGTGGAAAAAGCCAAAAGAGCAGCTGAAGAGGAAAAACAACAAGCTGAAACGGCCAAGAAAGAAGCTGAGTTGAAACACAAAGAGGAAGATGAAAAAGCGAAAAGAGCTGCTGAAGAAGAAAACCAACAAGCTGAGAGAGCAAAGAAAGAAGCTGAGTCAAAACAAGAAGAACACGAAAATGCTAAAACAGCCGCTATAGAAGAAAAGCAACAAGCTGAAAAAGCAATTAAGAAGGCAGCTGAGTTGAAACAAGAAGAAGATGAGGAGAAAGCTAAAAGAGCTGCTGAAGAAGAAAGTCAACAAGTTGAAAAGGCGAGACTGAAAGAAGCTGAGCTGAAACAAAAAGAAGAAGATGAAAAAACCAACAAAGCTGCAGAAGAAGAAAAGCTACAAGCTGAAAGAGCTAAGAAGGAAGTAAAGTTGAAACAGAAAAAGCAAGAAGAAAAAGCTAGGACAACAGGTGAGGAGGATAAGCAAAAGGCTGAAAAGGAAAAAAAGGAAGCTGAGTTAGAACAAAATGAGGAAGCTAAAAAGGCTAAAGTAGAAAATAAAGAAGATGACAAAGTAAAGAAAAAGGCCAAGCTCAAGGAAAATGAGGAAATTGAAAAAGCTAGACAATTAGATGAAGAAAAAAAGCAAAGGGATGAAAAGAACAAAAAAGATGTTGAGTTGAAACAAAAAGAAGACGAGAACGCGAGGCAGACCATTGAAAAAGAAAAGCAAAAGGATGAAATGGCTCAGAAAGATGCTGAGTTGGCGCAAAACCTGGAAAATGCAAAGCTCAAAAAAGCGGCCGAGGATGAAAAGCACAAGACTAAAGAAGCAAAGAATGACGATGTGCTGAAACAAAAAGAGGAAGGTGAAAAACCTAAAATAGCTGCCGAGGAAGGCAAAGAAAAGGCTAAAAAGGCAAAGAAAAAAGCCAATATAAAGAAAAAAGAGGAAAACGAAAAAGTCAGTCAAGTTGCCGAAGAAGAAAAGCAAAAAGCCGAAATGGCTATAACAGAAGCTGCTTTGAAACGAAAAGAAGAAGATGAAAAGACTGACGAAACAGTCAAGATAGTAAAGCTTAAGGTTGAAGAGGCGAAGAAAGATACAGAAATAAAACAGGACACTGAAAATGCTAAAATAGCTGACACGGAAGTAAAGCAAGAAACTGAAAAGGTTAAAACAAAAGCCAAGCTAATGAAAAGGGAAGAAGATGAAAAGTTAGAGGAAGAAAGGCTAAAAGCAGAAAATGAGAACAAAGAAACTGAAGTGAAACAAATAGAAAAAGAAGAAAGGACTAATATTACAGTCGAAAAAGAAAGGCTGAAACCCGATGCAGCTGAATCAAAACGAGAATATTTAGCCGAAAAGGTTAAGAAAGCGGCCCAAGAAGAAATCGTCATGGCTGAAAAATATGGAAAAGAAGATGAAAAGTCCAGTCAAGCTGTTGAAGCAGGAAAACTAAAGCCTGCGACCGACGAAAAGAAAATGATCAGAAAGGCTAAGAAAGTTCAAGATGATATAGAATCTGACAAGAAAGAAGTTGAGCTAGAATCAGAACACCAAGATACACATGAAAAGGTTAAAAAAGAAGTTGATAAAAATGCTAAAAGAAAATCTGTGTTGAAACAGAAAAAAACATCTGAAAATGAATCTGAAACGACAGAAATTGTAAATGACGACAGGCCAAAACTGAAGCGGCATGTAACAGAACTGGATGTAAACTCTCAGAAAAAAAATGGTGACATATACCACCAATCGACCCGCAAGAATACTACGTCCACCGAATCATCACAGCAATTGTTGGGCGATCCTGATCACCATTATATTAAAGAGTACCAATATGAACCTTCTTCAACGAGAACCAGTCATGATATTAAAGAGAAACCGATGTTTGTAGATTACAGCCATAGGGATTATACTATGGAATTCGCTCGTCCTGCGGGCTATAGAGAAAGGTCGTTCGATGTCGAAAGATCAAAAGAAGGTCAGACAATACAGGACCTAGGAAAAAATGCCACTATCTATAAGGCCCAAACTATTATTCTGGACTCCCAACTTCGGTCGTCGGCTTCTCCGTATCTTGACACTAGTAGAAGTAGTGAACCAAGTCACCGAAAACCTGAAATAAGGCAAAGATCCAAAGCGCTAAGCGAAGCTCGAAGCTTCGTGTCTGATAAGAAGTCGGGCACATATCGGGACTCCAAAAGAAAACCCGTCTTCTCCACATATTTGACCGATCGGACTGCTGTCGAAAGTTCTAGAGTTAAGTTAACATGTAGCGTCTTGTCATCTACAGATCCGTCCATATCATGGTATAAGAATGGTGTTTTATTAGACAATAAATTGAAGTACAGATCAAAGTACGCCGACGGTCTGATTACCTTGGAAGTTTTAAATGCTGTACCGAGTGATTCTGCTGAATACAGTTGTTCGGTGGAAAATACGAACGGCTCTGTTAGTTCGTCTGCCAATCTCAAAGTGTATCCGAGCTTCGAGGCATCTCCCATTCCTCCGACTTTTACTCGATCTATACGAGGTACCTTACCTTTTACTTTTTTTTGTTTATACAACGTGCTTCTGAAAAACCGCGAAACCCCTCGCAGCCATCTTCACTACATTATAATTAATAACTCTGATCCAGGACTTTTTAATAATTCGTCATATTTTTCTCCCAAAACAAAAAAAAAAAAAAAAAAAAATTAATAACGGCTTTTAATGACAACAACATTAAGCGGTTCCAAACGAGGAGGAATCTTGGGTGGTCCGAGTGAAGCTAAGAAACTAACATAATTATGCACTAAATATAAAAAAAAAAATTTTTTTCCACATTAACATTGAATATAAATTTGGGAATGTATGACGAAATTTGATTAGTATGATGGAGAGAAGCTGCCTGCAAGAGGCTTTGCATTATTTCAAAGGCACCCTGTAAAAACAGCAGCAGTTTGAAAACCGTTTTTTTCCAACAGATACTTATCACTTGGCTGAGAACGAGTTGGTGTTAGAATGCCGCATACGCGGCCAACCGCTGCCCACCATCACTTGGTGGAAGGATGACAAACCCATTACCTCCAACGAGCGATTCCAAGCGTACTACCTAGCTGATGGTGTCTGTAGATTAGCGATAGAATCTCCCAGCCCTGATGATAGCGGAAAGTACACTTGCAAAGCTGAGAACTCAGTCTGGTCCGATCAAATAACACACGTTGTTACCTTTACTGGTAAGTTAAATAGGCTGCTCTCAACAATCCTCATTATCTTTTTTCTTTTCAGAAATTTGATTGCTTTCGTGTATTTATTTGCAGGTAAAGAAAGTCGGCCAAGCCCAAATATAGCGACAATCGAAAAGTCTCGATTTAACCGTCAAGCTATGGAGTCTCGGCGCCCTCATTTTACAAATGTTTTAACAGATTACAAAGTAGCGAAGGGGGGCACTATCGGTCTTCAAGTTGAGATCAAAGGAGCCCCCACGAGGGTGGAATGGCTTCGAGAAGGGCGTTCCGTTACTGAAGTATACACGAATGCGAAGACTTTTGTGGAACAGGGCTTGTACACATTAGCCCTAAATGATGTTACTGAAAAAGAATCCGGAATGTACACTTGTAGAGCGTGGAGCGTCCAAGGCAATGTCGATATGAATGCAGCCATAACTGTGGTCCAGCCTAACGAACTCGAAGGAAAGCCGGCCATCATCGTAGGTCGCCCCGATAAAGACATTCTTATATCTGTCGGGGAAGATGTCAACATTTCGTTTAGAGTACAAGGGGAACCCAGACCCAAAGGTATAGTGAATCAAGGCTTAATTTTAGCAGAACTTGCCAATAGAAGTATCTGATTTTTATTCTTCTCCTTGCAGTTATCTTCATGAAAGGTATACGTGACATTACAAGCAGTCAACGCGTTTGTAAAATGACTTCCGACGACTACGTCAAGTTTACACTGAACAGATCTGGGGTATCCGACGCTGGTACCTACTGTATTCTGGCCAGAAATGCTTATGGCTGTGATAGAGCATTCGTCACTGTTGTGGTAAGAATTTCAAAAAGTGGTGTCAAGAACTAAGAAAAAAGAAAAGTTTTGCTTTTCTAAGCTTTTGTCCAGCAGTGGACGTCTTCTGGGTGATGAAGATGATGAGTGTCAAGACCGTTTGTACTAAAGTAAAATTATGGATAGCGGGTACATATTTGAGCCTTTTGAGGTCGAAACCCTAGGACCGTGGGGACCGAGTGCAAAGAAAATATATAAAGAATTATCATCGCGTCTGCTCGAAGCATCTCGTGATCAAAATGCTGGCCTCTACCTTGCCCAAAGAATCGCCGTGGCTATTCAACGCGGCAATTCGGCCAGCATTTTGGGCACGATGCCTGCTGGTAGCGGTTTATTAGATTAGTGCTAGTTTTAAGTTGTATATATATTTATGATTTATTTTTATTTACGGTTTATTTCAATGTATTTACTTTTTAATGTTAGTGCAAAATAAAATTGATAAATTATGGAATAATGAGACAATTATCTAAAGACATAAAATTTTAGGTGCGACAGAGAGCTTCTTCTGACCATTTAATTTCTGACTGGACCTACCCTGCGGATGAGGCGTCTATGTCAATAGTTGAACGAAACTATAAATGTAAGTATTTTGATGACTTTTACGAGTGTATGTCTCGATTTTGAAGGTGCGCATTAAAGTTAAATGTAAATTTATTTTAAGTATTTAATTTCAAGTAAATTAAATTTGTAATGAAATAAATATAAATAATATAATAATATCTTTCATAAAAAATTAAGTGAATAGACATCCTACAGTCACGATGTCATTGAAAATGTTTACGGAATTAAAATAAGTTTCTCTCGGAAGAATCTAAAATGAGCTTGTTAACTACAAAAACTGCTTTAAAATCACCTGAATTTCTTTCGTTTTTTTTTTTGCTTTATTTGCTTGACTATGATACACAGAAATACAGGTGCTGGTTCGATTCGTAAAAGTATATTGACTTAGCAAAAATAAAAGAAACAACATTCAAATATAAAAATAAAACAATATAAAATCCTTATAAAAAGAAGGTGGCCAGTATCAAAATTGGTTCGTCACATTGACCTTAAAAATGCCGTTTAGTAATTTTAGTATTATTAGTATTTTCACGAATTATTAATCTAAATCAAAGACATAAAGGATAAGGAGAATTTTGTGATCTAAATATATTTATGTGCGTAGACTGACAATCAACGCACAGCTTAAACCAGAGAGTGTAGACGAGCTAAGAAAGGGTTTTTCGAAAACCCACCTAGTAGGTGAAACCACGGGGCGCAGCTAGTTACTTTAATTGTCAAGATCAAAAGATCAAGTCGTATGGACAAAGTGCAATATTATCAAATTACAAGGCATTTCTAGGCTAGATGGCTCCCCATGTCGAGTGCATGTTGTCGTAGGTACTGACCAATGAGAAAGCGGGCTAGTTCACCCAGCGAAGCGAAGCACCCAGAATCTACGGGTACAAACCGCATGTTTGTGTGTATATTTATCCGAGTATTGTTGATCTGATCGTCATGATATATGTATAATAGTCAAGTATTTCATGCAAATACCTACAATTATTAAGTTGCACATTCAGTCAAGAGGTTGTGAAGACGAGATCGCTGTTCGGGGTGAACAACTAGTGTTATTTATAGTCATAATTTGAAATGCCAATCAATCAGTACAATGCAAATTAAGTTCTGGCTCTTGTCGTCTGGCAACTAGTCAAGTATGCTCTGAGGTCATTGCCGCGTTCATGATCCGTCGTGTTATTTTAGCCGTACCCGAGCGCATCCCGACCGAGCCCACCGTGGTGGATGGTGGCAGCAACTGGTTGTCTCTCTCGTGGCTTAAACCGGATCCTGGAGTTTCGGCCCCGGTGCTGGCGTTCAAAGTGGAAAGCTGGCAGCTGGGCAAAGAGGGCGGCGCGCGGTGGGTGGAGCTCGGTATTACACCTCTCAACTCCTTCGATGCCTTCAATTTGAAACAAGGAGAGGAGTATCACTTCCGCGTCACTCCCCGGAACAGATACGGCTGGGGTGAGTCTGTTCAGACGTCACGGCCCATCGCGATCGGCCTGGCCGGCGACAGGCCGGAATTCCTTGACATTCTACCGGGCCAGTTGAAGGTTCTGGTCGGCGAGACAGCCAACCTCAAGTGCAGCGTTAAAGGCAAGCCGATGCCCGAGGTGGTTTGGATGAAGAACGGCCATGAGATAGAGGAAGAGAAAGGAAGGGTTTCGGTCTCTTTCAACGGGTTCGAGTGCGGGCTGATTATCCAAAATATTGGGGTCGAAGACGAAGCGCGCTACAGCTGCGAGGCCACCAACGTTCACGGCAGGAGTTCCACGTATGCGCGGCTCGCAGTCGTCACCGACAGGATGATCTGGGAAGCCGATGCTAAACTCAAAAGGTTAGTCTATTGTTTGTTTTCTTATGGATTTTATACTTTATGGAACGTCGATTTTGTACCATTTTCAATATCAATTTCAAAATGCCAGTTTCCCAACTTGACTGTAGCAATCAAGCTAGCATCATAAAGTGACCTACCCTATGGTTTCCTCCTGATGTTTTCTTCACCATCAGTTCAAACATTATTGTGATTAGAACACACACCGTCATTTTCAGTCTAGATTTTTCAATTTTTAAAAGAAGCTTTCACCCGCTACTTCACACGCCTATTTTAAGTGAAAAATAATAGTGTTATCACTAAAAAAAAAGTAGCCTATGTTCGTCCGATCATGATTCAGACAATTTCAATTTTCATTAAAATCGGTGCAGTAGTTTAGGGCTTGTTCACGGTGAGCCAGCGGGCGCGGGCGCGGGCGCTAGTTCGTACTGACATTGGCCGCCAGGCGTTTGCGCGGATGTGACGGGTGACGTACCTGAAACGCGAGCGAAACGCGTGCTCCGTCGCTATTTCTACGTGAACACACAAAAACAACTACACACGTTTGATATTGCCGCGAGCGACATTCGAGAGCTTGCCCGCTACTTCCACCGCACCTGCGTTTTGAACGCGAGCAGGTGCATACATTACATTACATTATCAGCCAGAAGACGTCCACTGCTGAACATAGGCCTCCCCCTTAGACCGCCACACCGACCGACAATGCAAGGTTCACGGTGCATAGTCTCACTAATATTATAAATGCGTAAGTTTGTGTATAAGTAAGTAGGTAAGTATGTAAGTATGTTTGTTCCCGTTTTACTCTGTAACGGTTGTACAGATTTGAATGAAATTTGGTGTGGAGGTAGCTTATACCCCGGATTAACACATAGGCTTTTTATTATTTTTATTCCGGAAAAATATTCGGTTTCTGTAAAATAGCGGGTGAAACCGCGGGGCGCAGCTGGTATACCATAAATGTTTGATATTTCGAGCCCGCTTCCGCCATCGCCCCCGTCAGTTAACTTGGGTAGGTAAACACTTATTCGTGAAAAGGTAAAGGTGTCTATTATACATGGCCTGACCTGACATCGTGTGAAAGGGACAGCTAGACTTGAATTTCACGAGAGCAAAACAAACAAACTATTAAGGTTATAGCTTCTCCCTTTCGCTCCCCCAGAAATTTATATACAGCCATCTCTTTCACACGATGTCAGGTCTGGCCATGTATAGCCACTCTAACAAACGATAGGCAGAGGGAAAAATTACTTTCTATAGTTCGATAGATGTCGTTGAACCATTTTTGTGAATCTTTTGGCGCTTTGTATATGTGTAACAAGTGCATGGATTGACGCAATGTAAAGAGTTACTTTGCTCTAGACGAACTTATTAATTTGTATACCTTTTACTCTGAATTATATTATATTGGTATGGATTGTTGGCAGGGAGAGGTCAGCGGACGGTTGCGGCGAATACCCGCCTCAGTTCACGATGCGGCTGCGCGACCGGCGAGTGCAGGCCACGTTCCCGGTGCGGCTCACCTGCCAAGTGGTCGGGAATCCTCCACCCACAGTCACCTGGTACAAGGAAGGACAACAAGTGGAGAATGACAGTTAGTTGATTTTCACTCTCATGAATCATGATATTAGGTACCCTGAATAACCTACTGACTCCGAAGATATTTAAAACTATGCATATAGTCATCTTTCTTAACATAGTACAAAAAAAGTCGCTTTCTGCGTCTGTCTGTATATCCGCTAACTCCTCATTAACCATGCAACGGTTTTTGATGCGGTTTGCAGTAAAGAAAATCTACAGTTTCTCATCAGTTAAATAATTTTTCACAGAAGGTATATATATAATTATTCTAAATTAGACTCAGCGAAGCCGGGGCGGGGCGCTATTGTTTTATAAACTTGGTAAAATTCTTTTAGTTACACTTTAATTATAGGTTCTAAATTAGCGGCTAATTTTCATTTGACTTTGATCCTCTTGCACTAGATAAGTAAATTTTTTCTAAATTAAATTTGTTCTAATGTATATTTAGTTTTACATAACCAAGCGTAAACTGTAAAACAAAAGTTTCAGAACGTTTTCTTATTTCGCAATTTTTTTATTCGTTTTCTTTTTACTACTTGTTCTTCATCATCATCATCATCAGCCCATCACAGTCCACTGCTGAACAAGCCCACTGCTTGTGACACACATTGTGACTGCTGTCCCAAGTCACGCCACTTAGTCCGATCTTCGACTACTAAACTTGCTCTTGACTATATAAAACTATAGTATCAAATAAATAAACATGAAATGTAAGAGGCACAACTATTAGTGAAAATTTGGTGCTATTTTAAGACCTCAAATGCCAAATTTACATCAAAATCAACCACAATCTTTTGGTAGTGGTATTATCGATTTGATATATATTTTCATCTATTGTTTAATAATGTCGTCACTCCAGACTTCACGGCACAGTTTGTCACCTCTATAATTAGAGATTGAAAGTTCAGATACTCGTACAACAATAACCCTCGACATATCCATTAGTCTAGAAGCCAATCATTGCGAGTAGTTCATTGTGAGGAAATAATGATTTTACAATAACGGCGAATGCAGACCAGTTAAACGAGAAACTTTGTTTCTTTGTTCTCTTGTTTGGCTGATAATGAATGATGATGATGATTTATATTTGAGATGCAATTCAGTGCTTAATTCCCTTTAACCTTTGTCTGATAGAAATTGAAGAGTATACTTACCCTTTAATTTTATTATTATTAGCTTAGACTCTTTCCCTTTTAAACTTATCAAAAACATACAGTAAGATCAAAGCTAATGACTAAAACAAAATAGGCATCTTGTACGCGTATACTGATGGACAATCGCGTGCATTTCGTGATCGATGGTTAACTAGATAACAGTCTTTGTCGCCAGATTTCACGTTGTAACCTATACCTCATGTTTAGTGTAAGTTGCGATGACGCCGCTGGTATCTTTTCAGAGCGTCACTGCCAATCACAGGACGAGCACTTCCACACGCTAGAGATAGCGCCGACCAGCCTCGAGGACGGCGGCGTGTACGAGGCTCTGGCGCGTAACACCAGCGGCGCCGTCAGCTGTCGCTGCAGCCTCGTCGTGGACAAGGGCATCCGTGCGTACGTCGCGCCAGAGTTCTGTTGCGGCCTCGAGCCCCTCTACCGCCTTAGCGACGGTGAGATACCTACATCTTGCTTAGTTCTATAGTAAAGTATATTCTGTTACTTTGTCTTAGAGCTAGCTTAGGGTCTTGACTAATATATTTTTTTTGTGGTACTGACTAACGAGACGAGCAAGGCGCTCATCTGGTGTTAAACGTCACGCTTGCCCATAACAGTTCAATGCCACCCAAGATTTTGAACTTCAACAGTTCCAAACTCTGCGCGGCACCGCTGCAAACGAACCCTGCACGTTGATGGGTAACACATAGATCTTAAATTACGTTTGAACTTGAACAGCCAATAGGCTGTTCAAGTTCAATTCATTCGATTCAAGTTCAAAGTTCTCGATTAGTCAATTAGTCGATTATTTTTGTAGTGGTAGGGCTCTCTTGCAGAGTCCGCCTGGGAAGTACCACACCTTTGCCAGTTATTCAACCGCCAAGCAGTAGTGTGCAAGCATTACTGTGTTCCGGATTGAAGGGCAAAGTTTCCAGCGTAATTACTGGGCATACAGAGATTTAAATCTAATATCTTAGGGTGACGACCGCAGTGCATTGCCTCGCATCGTTTTGAACTGTTGTAGTTCAAAATTCTGGGTGGCACTGAACTATTATGGGCAAGCGTGACGCTTAACATCAGGTGAGCGACTTGCTCGTCTCGTCACCGAGTATAATACAAAAAAAAAAAACATGTATCATTCAACAATAATTTTCGGCATTTTTTGATTTGACATTGGAAATTTTGTTTTAACGAAACTTCACCAATCATTTCAATCATTTAAATCAGAATCAGAATAACTTATATTGTACTAACAAAACTAAGGTATTTACAAAATAATTAAGTAGGTATCACAGTTTTCAGTATCACTTAAGTATTAACATATGAAAATAAAGGAGTTTAAGTAAAATAGAAAGTGTCATAACTATTAAAAATGCTTATATAGTCATTAAAATATAATTGCAATGTATAAAACTTGAATAGAAAACTTGAACTTGAACTCTAGAATTTCAGAGGTAAATTACTGTAGGTATATTTATAGCGGCTAATGATGGCATTTTTATATTTTAAACTTATCGAGACAACTTGAAGTTAATATATTCAAAAAGCTAGTTTGCATACCAATTCACGGGCAAATCGCACACGGGTATATTAATAAAATAGCGATTCCGATTATTCCCAGGGGAAGAGTTGCGCATATCGGCCGTAGTGGAGGCATACCCGTCGGTCGGCGTGACATGGTTCCGCGACGGCGTGCGGTTGCGACCGAGCAGACGCGCGGTCATGACGCTCGACCGCGATGGACAGATCGAGCTCGCGCTGGCGGCCGTCACTAACCGCGACTCTGGCGTCTACACATGCACAGCTTCCAACGAGGTCAGTGTCTTAGTGATAACGCTTAGACGCGCGGATGTGATGCCACCACCTGGCCAGGACAGCGTAGTAAGTAGTGCGAGAGGAGAGCGGCAGAATAAAAAAAAACCCAGCGAAACCGGCATAAAACCTCAACCTTTTTAAGCTCAAAACCGGCGAGAGGCGCCACTAGCGCAGTTTAAAGACATTTCTTGATACTCGATTCGCTAACTTTCCATATAGTTTTAGCATATTTCTTCGTCACACTGCTGTCACGCATGTCGGTGTTATAATAGGTTAACCAAGATAATTTTAATTGAATATTAATTAGGTTGGACGCGCGTCTACCTCGGGCAAGGTCGAGGTTGTCGGTGGGGAAGCGGAGAAGAAAAAACCACCGCTGGTCTTACTCAGTCCTGACGTTCCGTGAGTATCTTGTTATTGCCATAGTCTTTATTGTCAATAAGACTATCTTATTGTCACACTAACTAAAACTAACCACAACAAAACTACTTTGTAAACTATAGTTAAATTAATGTAACCATAGTCCTAATGCTTTGATGTAGTATTATTGCTTTCACCATGTTCTTATTACCTTGTCTGTGTTATAACTTTCACTTATTGATTTGACCATGGTGTTATTACCTTGTCTGTGTTATTACTTTGACTTATTGATTTCACCATAGTCTTACTGCCATTGCTGTCTGTAGTCTTATTGATTTAGCTATTTTATTCCATATAATTTTGGTATTACCGTCTTACTTTATTTATTGCCTAATTTAACAATATAACCAAAATCATAGGCTTATTGCTTTAGACTTACTGCATTAACCAGGTTTAAAAAAAAAATCCTAACCGTATTCCTTAACTACAGTTTTACTTCCTTATTTAATAATAAATTATTTATAAGAAAATGAGATGTTACATAATTATTTTTGTTTTGTGGTTAGATATTCGAAGGAGCCCATGTTCATACGCAAGCCTCGCTCAAGCTCGGCGCGAGAGGGCGACACCGTCATCATACAGTGCGAGGTGGTCGGCGATCCCAAACCGGACGTATACTGGCTCAGAGACTTCCTCAAGGTATACTATTATTCAATTCCAGTTCCAAGAGTCATTTGTTAGCGTTAACCTACAATTTTCTACTTTTTTCCCAACTTGTCTTTGCCTTTACAACCAACATATTGGCACATATAAAATCCGCAACAGACCAATCAGAGTTCAGAGTTCCTACGCAACTCAGTTAGTCTGAGTTTTCGGCTAGCCAATAAGTTTGGTTTATTGTTTGATATCAAGTCGTTGGCACGGATTACGGCAAATTATATCCGAGTGCGTTCAATACCTTAGCGAAAATTCGACGTAAATCGTATTCTGAGAAAAGGTGAAGGGGTCAAATAGTTATTTCACTGATTGATAATAATTACTGTTGTATTTTATTTTAATAAAACGGGAATACTCTCATTAAATTGAGTACGTTATTTTGACTACCTTTGATCACATCCGGTGATCTTTTCCAAGGAATGCTACAAGGGCAAAGCCAAGTTCCATAAAAAAACTTAAAAAAAAAAGTAGTTGGAATAACAGACTCAATTTTACATGAGTATTCCCGTTTTATGAAAATAAAATGTGTCAAAACCATATCAGTTTTTATAGAAGATAATATTACGCGAGTGGAACGCGAAGAAGTCATGTCGCGTCATTCATTATATTATTTTCCAAAACTTATGTTATATCGAGTGTTAATGTGTAAAAACGGTGGTTTTGTATCCATTAAGTGCATGAGTGTTGGTGAATAGTATAATGTCGTAAAACTTGACATTCCGTGTTATTTTCATAACTCCATAGAAACCCCAGTAAAGTCTCCACTTTAGTGGGACATGACTTGGACTCGACTGTGACTTACTTTGTTTGACTAACACCATGACTGAGACTCGTTTCAATTGTGAAATATTTTATTTCACTTGAAATATTACAAAACTTGACACGTGTCTAAATAAACAAATAAATATTACTGTATTGTTTCAGCCGGATTATTACCGCGACGCTTCGCATTTCCGTCGCGTAGGCTTGGGCCCGGAGTACCGGTTCGAGATTCCCCACGCGAAGTTAGACTACACCGGCGCTTACTCTGTCGTCGCTCGGAACGCGCACGGCGAGGCCAAGGCGATCATATCGCTGCAAATACTCGCAAAAGGTATTACGTTATTCGGAAAGATTACGGGGAAAGTGAACTTTTGTGTTTTTCTTTTGCAGTCAGCCTGGAGAAGGGCCAATTATTCAAATATCAAGCATTAGTGTACGCATTTTTTTGTTTTACAGATAGGGGTCTAATCGAAATGTATTTCCAACGTCCACCCTTAAGCTGGTGAAAGCCCGGGGCGCTTCTAGTAATCTGTATATATAAATAAAAGAACAAGCCTTTTTGTAGGAATCAATGCACAGACCAAGCCGCTTATGATAGAGACATGATATTTGAAATCCATAATCCTCAAATGGTCTAGGTGAACTATAAGACCCTATTATGGACCCCCAAAGTTTGTATGGAAATAAATATTTTTTCATGCTAAGCCAATGAAAGTCGGTTTGTGTAATAATCATAAAAAATAAAGAAAGGCATGCCTCAGGATTTTTCGAAAATCAACCCCTGTAGAGGTGAAATGGTGTGCTTCATTTACGGCACGGCAAGGTGTTTTACTTCCTCAGGCGGACTCTGGAAAAAAACCCTACCACTAAAAAAAATCGTATCTCTTCCTTGCATCTTAAAACTGTTTTATTATAATTTTTAGATCCGACATCTTCTGATGAAGCACACAACGTCCGATACGGGTAAGCTTGATAGTTTATATTTAAACAATGCAATTAATAAATGGCATGGTATTGGCAAGTCGTGGCAGTCAGTTCGCACGCTCGCCGCACATTCGCGGGGTCCCGGGTTCGATCCCGGGCGGGCCCGTACTAATGAGTTCTTTGGAATTTGCGTACGGATATACCACTGGCTTTTCTGTGATGGAAAACATCGAGAGGAAACCTGCATATTTCCGGCGTATTTGAATCCGTGTACCCGCACTTGGCCAGCTTGGTCGATATGACCAAATCACCCTTCGAGGGTAGGGTGATATCCCAGCAGTGGGATGTTAAAAGGCTGATGCAGAATAAATGACATATGGTATGGTAATGGTACATGCATTCGTGCCCAAATATACCAAACGTTAATAAATATCTCAACCATTTGATTTATTTTGCCAGACATGGCGGGGTATCGTTTTTTATTAATTATAACTTCATACCTCCACGGGTCCCTGAGAAAAAGAGTCTTGATAGACAGACGGACAACGAAGTGATCCCGTAAGGGTTATTTTGTTCATTTTGAGGTACGGAACATTAAAAATTCTTTAAAAAAATGCTTAGATTTTTCGCCAGATCTTTTTTGATTCTTTGAAAGCTGATTTAGTAGAATAAATATATGTATAGAGGTTGGAGGGAAGTACTTATTTACAAAAAAAAGCAATCTCATTTAGTTCTTATATTTTTTGTTTTACTAACAAAGGCCTAACATACATACTTCAGAAACTTTTAACACACTGGGTCAAAAAAATATTATAACTCTTTGTCAATCCATGATAAACTAACTCCATACCAAATTTAATCTCAATCTGCTCAGCAATTATATACGGAGTCTAATGGGGATAGACATACACACAATTATTCACATTTATAATATTAATATGGCATTAGATACGTGACGTGAAACATACGACAAGCATATGGCAAGCTAGGCGACTGAAAACTAACAAAACTAGGCAGATAACATACCATGTCCTGTTATATTGCTTACCCCCGAATACTGAAACGTTTGTTAACTTTGACAACAGATTAATTCTAATACTGCCTTTGTCTGGCACTAAGCAAATGACAAAGACAGCAATAGACTTAATCTGTCGTCAAAGTTAATAAACTTTTCAGTATTCGGGGGTTAGATGGGTATCGCGCTTTAGTGTCGTGTGTATGGTATTGCAGGGAGGTCGAAGTGCTGCCGCGGCTCGAGAAAGAGCTGACCGATCTGCTGTCGTGCGACGGTGATGCGGTCGAATTCGAGTGTCGCATCTCTGGACACCCCGCGCCAGACATAAGGTGGTTCCACTACCACGAGGTGAGCCCACAACCACCTTGTACATATACTGAGAGCGAATCTTCCTGAGTACTTCCAAAAAAAAAAGGTGGAAGTTTTCAAATTGACAGTTTGCTATGTTTGTTACCCCAGAACTCCGTCGTATAAAAACCGATTTAGAAAATTCTTATCTTATTTGAAAGGATTTATTATTTAGGGATTTATTTCTTATACTTCCAGATTGGTCCCATTTTTATCAAAACCCATTTGTGATAATAGGATCCATGAGGAATTGAAGGCACTCGTCAAATATTAAAGCCGTACATATAGCGATTTTGAAATTTTACCAACAAGTCAAGTATTTGCATTCAGAAAGTATCATTTGGTGAAGTGGAACTGATGATGAAGACCACAGACGGCGTTCAGTACTCCGTACAATACAATACAATATAACTTTATTATACACCAAAACAGACAAACTTAAAAAAAAAATAACAATAATATTTAAAATTTGACTGCCCCGGTGGCTCAGTTGGTAGTGAACCTATCTTCTGTGTTTGGGGGCGTGGGTTCGATTCCCATCTAGGACAAACATTCATGTGATGAACATTTGTGTTTGTTCTATGTCTGGGTGTTAATATCTATATAAGTATGTATTAAAAAAATATATATGTACGTATATCAGTCTCTGGCAGCCATATTACAAGCTTAGTTTGGGGTCAGATGACAGTGTGTGCAAAAATGATCCAGAAAAAAAAAAAAAAAAATGGTAGTATAATGATAAGTAGGTATTTCACGGGTGGCACCAAGAATCGAGATGCGATGGTACATTTCTTTCAGAGTTTTCTGTTGAATTCGTTTTGTTTTTGTTAAAATTGTTCTTTAACGATAATTCTCTATACAAGATCCTTGTGCGGACAAAAACACACCAAATATGGAAGAAGCGCGTGTTGCGGTGACTGAGACTAACCCATCAAAAATTGGCTACGGCCACCATAGGCAACTTCATACAGAACCAAACTCATCTGAAAAGCCGACTTGTTGGGGCCATTGAGCCATTGGGCCAATTTTTGATGATGGTAATATCTATATATATAAAAGAACATGCTCTTTTCTAGGAATCAACGCACAGACCAAACCGCTTATGATAGAGACGTGAAGTTTGAACCCATTACTCCTGTAATGGTCTAGGTGAATAATAGGAATGGACTTTGCAAAATTCCTGCTCTAAAGAAGTAAAATGGACCCCCGAAGATTGTATGGAAAAATACCTTTTCATGCTAAGTCAATGAAAGTGGTTTGTGTAATGAGCATACAAAATACAGAAAGGCATGTTTCAGGAATTTTCCACCTTAGGGGTGGTAAAAAGGGTGATTAAAATTTGAACTATTTATTATTTCTAAAAAAAAAAAAAAAAACACGTACACATACATGGTACATGGTTGTTTTATTTACTGTACCCCTATTCGAGCGAAGTCGTGAGGGCAAGCTAGTAAGTTTATATGATTGTTTCCGTAGTTGATCCGCGAGTCCGAAGACTTCGAGTGGACGTTCGAAGGAGGCAGCGCGCGGTTGAAGATCCGCCAAGTGACGGCGGAAGACGAGGGGACGTACACTTGCGAGGCCGCCAACTGCCTCGGCAAGGCCACCTCGAGCGCTTGCCTCGTCGTCTATCGTCAGTATATAATAATAATTTTTATTTTTACATTTTTAATGAAAACTTACAGCCTTACTTATAAGTAACATTATAAATAGAAAAAAACTGGGCCAATTACAAGATACCGCCAATAGATAAATAATCCATCCGACAATCATCATCATCGTAGGTAGACCTCCCACTAGGTGGATCGACGACATTGTGAAAGTCGCGGGCAACCGGTGGACGCAAGTGGCCCGTTGTCGGTCGGTGTGGCACCCTAAGGGGGAGGCCTATGTTCAGCAGTGGACGTCTTATGGCTGATCATTTAATACTGGTAGTACTCATTTTTATGGAGCTGTAAAATGTCATCAGACTTACACAGGGTTATAAGGAAAGGGTATGCTAAGCCGAAAAGGGATCTTAGTAATCATCATTATGAACAATTTTGTAATGATTTTTATTACGTTCATTGTCATTTTTCTATGGAGTAGTTAATTTTTTCTCCTCGATTTTAGGGTTGGTCTCATACTAAACGTTGTTCATATAGAGTATTATGAGCCCTTGTCGGCTAAGCATACCCCTTCCTTGTAGCCTTGTATATATTAATTATGACTACACTACATCATTATATCATTCACTGCACTATTGTTGTAATATATGATTAAAGTATTTTTTCTTTTTTTTTTTTTACAACAAAATAAGTTAACACTTAACGGCGCAATGAATGTATTTTTGTCGGTTTGTTTATCAATTGATTGACCTTGAAAAAAATTTATTAATCTCTTTTTTTTTGGAGCAGAGACTTCCTGGGCCCACCTGCTTGTAGTTTTATATGTCTGAGTCGCGAAATAATTTTTAGGCCACCAGTGTGATGTTTTTGTATACCTACTACCATCGACCAAATTAAAATGAATGGACGAGCCCAAGTAACATAATTTTGAAAACTTTAAAGTGAGCGCCGGCGCTCATCTTCATTCAGTCGCTCTCAGTCTGTGAAAAGTGCAAGACGTATGATCGTGAAGCGATCCAAATATCCGCAAAAATATGCCTTGATATTATATTGTGACATTATATTCGCTATCTCTTTTTTGTGACTAATGTACTATACATACTTTTAATTACGTATTGAAGCCTTACTCCCGAATACTGAAACGCTTCTTAACTTTGACAACAGATTAATTCTAATACTGCCCTTGTCTGGCACTAAGCAAACGACAAAGACCGCAATAGACTTAATCTGTCGTCAAAGTTATCAAACGTATTAGGGGGTAAGTTCGATTGTTTTGACTTGTTATTTTTAAGTAAGTTGTGTGGTTGGGGCCCCTCCATGAATTTTACTTTGGTCGAAGCCTACTTCTTACCTGCCAATGTTGTATGTGTAGCCGCGGGCGAGCCGAACACGCTTTGCCAGCGGCTTTCGCGGCCGGCGGCGCTGGTCTCGAGCGCGTCCACGCCGCGCTCCACGCCTCGCTCCACGCCCGCGCGCTCGCTCTCACGCGCCAGAACGCCAGGTTAACCTTTTTAACTATTCGACTTTCACTACCCACAGAATAAATAATATTACATGTACGTAGAGAAAACTTACCATCGTTATCGGCAGCTTATTCAGCCCACTGCATAGCTTAAGCCAATAGAAAAATAATTCATAATTAAATAAATAGAGAAGACAATGAAGATAACTTTTTTTTTCTAGATCCAGGCCACCAGGCGAGCGAAGTCGCGGGTAGCATTTAGTCCTTAATGTAGCGATTGTTCTACCTTGAAATATCCGGCTGTCTCTTCAGGTCCCGAGAACCATCGGCTGTGCAGCCCGGCCCGCCAAATGGCGCCCACATTCTACACTTACCCGTTCAACAAAGTAGCGGAAGAGGGCGACACCGTCACCTTGCAGTGTGCTGTAAAGGGGCTACCGGCTCCGTGGGCCACGTGGGACAAGGACGGCGTCATCGTGACGCCCTCCTCTCGCATCACGCTTAAGGAGAAGGATGAGATACTGCGCATCCTGGAGATAGAACAAGTGACGATCGAGGACGTCGGCGTCTATCGTATCACGGTGGAGAACGAGTTTGGGCGCGCGGAGGCGTCGGCGCGGCTCGAGGTGATCACGCAGCGGGGCAAGTTCTACGGCGGCGTGCGTGCCTTCAGCCCCTCCCCCGTGCGCTCGCTCGCGTACCGCTCCCGGCCGAGCCGCCCCTCCACGCCCAGACAAGACTGATGACGTCACGCCACCTCCGACATGTGAGTCTTATCCGTTACACTCGAGCCGTTTGCGAATTAGGGTACCCTTTACACGGTGTTGCTCAGCGAATTTATTATCCATGCGAATTATTACTCTGAATAGATTTTTCAATGTTCACATTATTTTACTTAACTTCAAATCAAAATTATCGAACATTTATTCGACACAATAAAACATTTGTTGATCTGATCATTGGAAAGTCCATTACAAAAATGACGATACTAAAATGACCTAAATATTTATTACAGGATCTGTAAAGGAAACAACGAGCGTGAGAACAATATAAGAGTTTTGTTTTGTTAATTTAATTTCTGTGCATTTTGTTTATTACTCCTTTTTATTTATTGTAACTACTTAATTAATTGTTTGGACGTAGATGTAAAGTTAGTTATTTGTAGATCGCTTCACACGTCTGTGCTACCTACTATGTGAGTTTTTCATTAGAGCTGGTACCGATTTTCGTTCTCTCTCTCTCTCTCTCTCGCATATTTAATATTATCGATGAAATAAGCATATAAAGGTGATATTTAAAAAAATGCAAACAATTTTTTGTTACTTATTTAAGATGTCTCAAACTTATTACAATGTTGATTCTTACCAGTTTTCATTTATTTCATGTGACATGGTGTTTTATCTATTACGCGGTTGGTCATGAATTCAGTTTAAAAATGATCTTCCTCAAAGTATTGATTGGGCGAGTGAGAGAGCGCAAATTGTTTAAAAAAGCCTTAAAGCGAATGGAGTTTCAAAATTAGCAGGTGGATACAAACATCGATCGTAACTTCGTAGACGTAAAGATCAAATTTGTCCACACGTCACGAGATAATCATCGCCACCAGAGTTACGAGAAGGTTTTCTGTTGGAGCCGGCAGGTGGCGCCACGCACGAGTGTAACACGTTGCGTGAACACTCGTTTTAATACGATAAGAATTCAAATAAAGAAAAAAATAAACAATAAAATCATAGATTTTGTAACTTACTTCATCTTAAAAAGGCAATCGCAATATCTAGTGTACCTTTTTTTGTTTGCAAGTTAACTGTATAAGTTTTAGTGTTTAGAACCGCGGAATTACCCTGGAACGCATCAACGAGAGAGAGGGAAATATGTTTTCGCTTTGCTTTCTCGTTGGTTTGCAGGTGTGTTAACACTTTTAGATTTAAAAGTAGTTATCGTGTCATACTGTCGTCCCATAGATATTTAATAGTTTTTTAGATGATTATAACTTGGAGGCTGGTAGAAACTTTTAACTTTAAATGTATAAGTAACCATATTTATCTAACTCGATTTGGATAAGTACCCACAGTTTAAGGCTATGCGTATTACCATATTTTCTCCCGATGCCAAGAGCCGATGTCGCCGAATACCTAGCTAAGATTAGGAACTTGCTTGAAATAAATATATGTTAAGAATAAAAATAGGCCTTGATATTGTAATCAGAAAATTAAATGACGTGTGAGGCGTTCTCATGTGTTGTAGCACTACAGTAGTGTGCGAGTGTTGCTTGTAAAGTAGCACCCTCACTTAAGTGAATAGTTAGGTATCCAAAGAGTAGCCCGGGTATTGTGAAATAAATTTTATAAAGAGTTTCTTTGATGTTTCATTTAAGTCTTCGATTCGTCTGCCACTACTGTACGGCTGTACTGTACCTCATATTAAAAACTTGTAAGGGCTGTACGGCCTGACGTCTATATTCAACTAAATATAGTACAAGTATGTCTATAACATACAAAATTTTGACTCAAACATAACCCATGCCATCACCAACTCTGCCTATTCAGCTTATGATAAACACGAATTTCTTGCCAAATTTCACCCAGAAAATTTTACAACTAAGTTACATTGCTCTGTTAAATTTACTTTTAAAAGGTAAAACATTGTGCTTGTTTGTACTATTACAATATTTATTGTTCCAAGTTATTATTTCAAGATATTTATAAAATAAATAAATAATAAATATCTGGGACATTTTTGCACACACCGTCATCTGACCCCAAACTAAGCAAAGCTTGTAATATGGCTGCCAGAGACTGATATACGTACATATATATTTTTAAATACATACTTATATAGATATTAACACCCAGACATAGAACAAACACAAATATTCATCACATGAATGTTTGTCCTAGATGGGAATCGAACCCACGCCCCCAAACACAGAAGGTAGGTTCACTACCAACTGAGCCACCGGGGCAGTCAATTTATAAGGTAGCAATTTTTTATTCTGGAAACGCGGAAACAGCATTTCTGTGTTCAAGCTCTGTGAAACAAAGCATCTAAGGATGGGGAATATAATTATTTATATAAAAATCACATTACTGTATACAAAGTTTATTTTCAAATTAATAAAAACACGACTAAAAGACATTTGCAAGTAAAATAAACCGATTTAAATTCTTATTGTTCATAACACTGCAACACATTTTTATAGTATGTAAAGACAAAGTAAAGTAACACACGACACATTATTGACAAAACAGTATGCATTTATTTAAATCCCACTACTCCTATTTTGTGTTCTCTTGTTTTTTGAAACTAAATAATCTGAGCATCAAGTAGGTACATAATTAAACAGTTTTTCATTTCACTAGTAGATCATGCAGTAATGTAATAACGTGGTAATAATAAACTAAAAAGTATAAAAGTAATCACAAATATCATATATTTTGCTAGCCTGGCTTGGATTTTAATATCTTGCTTATTTTCTCTCTTTCTTGCTACCTCAGACATTTACCGCCACATTAAAAAAAGAGATTATTACAAATTGAAATATCCAAGTTAATAGGTATCTCAATGTTTTCCGTAAGCCGGCTAGGAAAGTAGTAAACAGCTAGTTTTTTCTTAAGGGGGCTAATTCAAGAAAAAGATAGCGCTATACACTGTTGCGTGCAGATGAAAAGGGTTTGTGCGCGCGCTACTCAAATAATCAGATAATTGCTAATTACAACTAAACCAGCAAATCGATCAAAATTCTATGCTATGACATCCTAGCAATAATGAACTTAGTAATTTTTATCTTTAAAAAGTTGATAAAGTGCTAACGAGATAGCGAGAATCGGGGAAGCCGCAGAATAGCAGAGTACGACCGAGGCCTCCTGTGCTTGTGAATTTGTTGTGATATTATTGAATTAATTTAGATAAACTAGGAAACATAACCCTTTCAGAACGAAAGGTACCAAGCGAGCGCTGTCAAATAAAAAAATCTACCGGTTGGGAAATTTAATTTTACCGCTCGAAAACGAGCCCGATCGTTCGCGCGCTCATCTAACTACGTAGTGTTTATGGTACTGTGTGGGTGCGGGTTGGTAGTGCCGCGTCTGAACGTGTCCAAGATGGACGTTTTTATTGTGGACGCCATCGGTAGACGTAAGTACATTTTTTATGCATCTAATATGTTTTTTTTTTGTTGTATGTTTTTAAATCTTTAATTATGATATTTATCTACTATAAAATTAAGAAATCATTTTAAAATTTTGAAAATTCGATGTAGTAATTGGTCCACAAAGTTTTGACGCACGATCGTGCGTTGTCGTTTACAATTGTTGCCCGACGAAGTGTATTTCATGTATCTAATAGTTGCAATATTTTCAACAGGGCGACTTTTAGACAACAATTTTATACAAGAAGTGCTTGGTGATGGGTGCCAATCAGATTTTAATATATCTGACGAAGAGCTAGAGCCAGCCTTCTATGTTTCCCGGCTTCTGAATGAAGATCCTCCTGCAGAAGACCGAGACAATGACTCTGCTTCGGACACCTATGTTCCATTAGCTCAGTTACATAGCGAAGACCAGGAGAATGTATTACTTCCTAACCAAAACACGGCTGCTAGCAGCAACTGCCGTAGACTACAAAATAAAAGACCAAGAATTTGGAAACTTTTACCGATCCGATTGAATACCGATTGAACCACTACTTTTACCGATCGACCTCATGATTATACTTCTCGGCCAGGAGGTCAAGAAGTAAAGACTCTTTTGCAATATTTGGAAGGGTTTTACAATAAATAATTATTTAACAATTCAGCTAATTGTACTACTCTTCACTACCTACGCAAACCTGGATCAGTCCTAAATACTTCCAGTCAGGAACTACGTTCGGAATATTACTACTGATGGGTTGCATTCCATATCCTCGCATTAATATGTTTTGACGTGCTGGCATGAGCCTAAAAGAATTAGCCGATCAAATGCCTAGATAAAACCTAGACATCTTTTTTTTTAATTGCATGCATGTCGTCAACCATAGGAAACACAAACCCGCTGTGAAAAGTACAGCCGATGCTTGACGCCGCCGTCAAAAACGCTTGCAGGTCAATTGAAAGGATTCCCAGCACATTTTCAATAGTTGAACAGGTTATTCCCTTTACGGGTAATTTAGTTAAAACTAAACCTAGTCCTCTTGCACTTCAAAATTACCGTGATCACAACAAGCGATCATGAAATCTACTATCCTAACAATCATGCTTTTACTGAAAAAACTCTGGGTGAAGGACCTGCAGTTATCTTGTGTCTGGCAACGAATGCTCCTCCAAACAGCTGTTAGTATTTTGATCGATATTTTAATACAATGGGACTTCTGGATCGCCTCAAAGAAACTAACTTGACATGGTACGAGTACGATTATGCTCGACCGGGTTCCAGACCACAAAACGATGCACCTGAAGCAGTATTAATGACCATGAAGCGAGGTGACATAGTGCAATATACCTCGAACGACATCTTACTTGTCAAATGGAAAGATAACAGAGGAGTACTGATGGCCTCTGATTGCACTGGTGGAAACCAAACATCATCAATTCCAAGATAAGATAGGAAATAATTAATAGAAGAATTTGTCACGTAAGAGACGTAATTAGTGTTAAAATTTGATCTCATAGTATTGTGCTCTAATTAAGATAAGAATATTCCTAATAAATACTTACAAAAAGTATCTAAAAATATTTTAATTTCTACCATGGCTCGCAACGCACGATCATGCGTTAGCTTACGTAAAAACGACAACGCACCATCATGCGGGGGGGCTCCAGCTGGGGGGGCAAGTAGGGGGATTTTTTTGTTATTTTTCTCCTACACTTTAGGTGTCAGGGAACTCATATAAGTCAACAACTTAATCAAAAACGAAAATATTTTTTGTCGTTCTGAAAGGGATAATGAATAATAATTCAAACGATTCAATTTCCTAAGTAAATAACTTTAAGTGGACTAATTTGTCTACTTAGTTGTGTTTCTGGCGCTATTCGTAACTGACAATGTCTAATTAAGGGGATATTGTCGACAATAATAATTGATTAATATTGTGTTAGTTAAAGTTTAAAATGTAATAATTGTGCAATGTTGTAAAAAGACTAGCCTAACATGACAAATCAGTTATAAGGCCAATAAATGATTCTATTCTATTCTATTCTATTCAGCTATCTCAGTCGCAATGTGAGTTTTTCTCGAATTAGCCTCATAAATAAAAAATAAAAAATCTAGTATGCCGCAACGTCGGAGAATATGTTCACTCTGTTTCCTGTGGGTTGCCGTATCACTGTATAACTGATATGTTCGGCGGACCGTCACTCACGGCAGCCCTACTGCGTGAGCGAGTTGGATTTGAGTAGTATTTGTTCAGTCACGGCGATCGGCGATCGATTGGTGACGGCGTGTGTTCGGAGCCGATTAGCTGCTATCACCACGTGGCCGGCTCTCTGTAACAAACCGATTGTTTTATGAGAATTTATTAATAATAATTTATTTTTATTTATTAATTTATTATTAATAATTCTACGCAAATTTTCGTTCACTCTCGCTCGCACGCCCGCATTTTTAATTATATCAAAAATGATTACAATTTTTTCGTTATCTTTTATTTTCACAACACGGAGGATATCTTGAACTCATTTTCATGCAAGTTTCTATTAATTAGGAAAATTAATGTCAAGATGGTTTTCACCATTGCTCAGTTATGTTACATTGCAATAAACTGAATATTGTTAATCTGTGGTATCAAAATGTGGTCGTGGCGCCATCTATCTAGTTAAGGTAGCAACTTACTTGTTTTTCTCATAAATAAACTTACTTCGATTCAGCCATTAGCGAAAGAACGTGTTTTATTTATAGGTTATGGGCAATATCCAAAATTTTTCAAGTAATCAGTGAAATATTACTAAAATCAAATCGCTAGTATGACCACTAACTATATACAAAGTGTTCCGAAACTAAAAGGTCGCGAGAACTACGACGAATGGAGCTTCGCGGCAGAAAACTTGTAATTAAGAAAGAATTGCATCAACATTTTTATTTTTTTATTTGCTAACTCTAATATACTTGTAAGCGCCAAAAAACACAGGACCGGAACAGATGGCGCTACGAAGAGACCTGTAATAATATACGCTCAGCAGCGGGCTATAAATCACGCTAATATTATAACTACGAAAGTGTGTGTAAGTAGGTAAGTGTGTTTGTTCCCGTTCAACTCTGTAACGGCTGAACGGACTTGAATAAAATTTGGTATGGAGGTAGCTTATACCCTAGATTAACACATAGGCTACTTTTTAACCCGGAAAAATATTCGGTTTCTGTAGAATAGCTGGTGAAACCGCGGGGCGCAGCTAGTAGTTTAATTGAATGTCAAACTCACCTGCCACTTCGCCCGATAAGCAGCCAAGTAAGTCTTCATGTTTTCCCGAGTTCGTTTCATACATCCTTTAGCTTCCTTGGAGGATCCTTCTTGCAGCCATTCGTGTTCCAAGGCTTGTTCCGCAGTCATTCTAGTGCGGGTATTAAGGACTAATAATTTGTCGATAAAGTTTTTCGCCAGCGCTGTGATGTCGTCGAAGGCAATGTCGTTGTAGTTATAGTCGGCCGCGGTGATCCTCGCTGATGTTTCTCTGTTGGTTGTGTCGCTGCCCCCAAATGGCATTTGACCGGAGAGCCTGAAAGTGTTGCAGATCTACGTGATATCAACGTTTTGATTGCGTGACATTGATTTATTATGCACTACGTACCAGAGGCGACATCGCAGTACATAGCAAATTTTTTTGTGAGTGTATTGGCAGTTGAGACGAGCAAGTCGCTTAATGGTAAGCGTCAAGCTTGCCCATAACAGTTCCATGCCACCTAGAATTTTGAACTTCAACTGTCCTTGCACGCAATGCACTGTGTGCACTCGTCACCCTGAGAGATATTAGATGTTAAATATCTATATGCTCAGTAATTTCGCTGGAAACATTGCCCTTCCACCCGGACCACAATAATGCTTGCACACTACTGATTGGCGGTGGAATAACTGGCGAAGTTCTTTGCATAAGAGTACCACTAAATACAAGCGATTGTAGTGCGTAAGCATTACAAACTGCAGTGGAATTGTTCAAGAAAAACTTTATTCACATCGCGCCTCTCATTTTTAATTGCCTACTAAAGGGTTTACTGGACCTGCATTATTATAAGAATATATTTTGTACGAAAATAAAAAGTAATGGCTATAGTACCTAAGCGAAAGTTTTTACGCAGTCAAGGTTTTATTGAACAAGTTTTCTTGTCGCTTGTGCCAGGATGTTTATCACGGAATATATTAATTAGTATAACTTGTGTCATTTTCGAAAAGATTTTATCATTCACACCTAATCGTTGTTCTGTTGAAACTTAATTTTAGACAGAAGAATTTTAGACACTGCCGATTCAAGAAAGAATTCGAAGCGCGCGAAGTTGGTAACTGTGGACTATATTTATAACATTACCAAATTCTACGAGTCCTGCAAAATAATGGCGTGACCTTCCTGAATTGACAGTATAAGCCGCAAAATGGCCCAGTTTTAAGATCAAAGAATTTAACCTTTTTTCCCCGACTGCCCACGAAAGACGGTCATGTTTTTTGGGTGTGTGTAAGTACTTACCTATGTGAGTATATAAGTGACAGTAAGTGGGTATGTTTGTGTGTTCATATATTACCTCCTAAAAACGGTTTACCGATTTTTACGAGTGAGGTGACGTTGGTCGGATATTTTGTTTTTATTTTATTAATATTACTTGTTTTATCTATGTACCTACCTGTAATGTTCTAACGAATTGTACTTACATCATATAAGCGAGAACCCCCATGCTCCACATATCGCAGGCCAGCGTCAGCTCTTCAAAATTTAGTATTTCAGGTGCCATATAATCTCTGGTTCCGTATAGTGCTCGCTTGGTGCATCCATCTAGAACCGTCGCTAGGCCGAAATCTATTATCTTCACTTGGCAAGAATTCGGGCTCAGGCATACGATATTCTCAGGTTTTATATCCAGATGTGCTATTTTCAGTTTGTGGAGGTATGACAGGGCCTCGCATATTTGCTTCACATAATTCACTACGTCCTCTTCTCTAATATACTCTTCTTGCACAATTCGGTCAAATAGTTCACCGCCCCATAAACTGAAAAAAACAACAATGTTTTCAGTTTTATTCTAGCCTCCCGAACAAGCCGGTTTCCGTAAATGCTTTGACACCATGGACCCCTTACAAACGCTCCGCTAGATTATACAGAAGACTGTGGAGTACAAAATGGCCATAGCGTTTATGGACTATGAAAAAGCCTTCGATTCAGTCGATACCTGGGCGATATTGCAGACCCTTCAGCGATGTCATATTATCGATTTTAGGGTATATCGAGGTGATGAAGTGTTTGTATGAAAACGCCACCATGTCAATCCCATTGGAGGAAGAGAGCGCGAAACATATACATTTGCAGAAAGGCGTGGGACAGGGAGACGTTATCTCTCCGACACTGTTCACGATCGCATTGGATCGCAAAGCTTGAAAACTTTCAAGCTCTTGGACTGGAACAGTTTCGGCATCAACATTATTAGCGAGTAGGTACATTACTTACTTTCGTTTTGCCTATGATATAGTAATCATGGCAGAGTCGCCGGAGGACCTCAAAACTATGCTCAATTTCTCAACGAACTCAGCAGCGTTACCACGTAAGTGCGGTTTCATAAAATGAACCCATACCGGTATGGGTTCATTTTATCGTTGGGTCGTTGGGAAAGATACTCTCGAAGTTGTTGACCATTATAATTATCTTGGACAGATTGTTCAGTTAGGTAGGTCCAACTTCGACAAAAAGGGTGGCCCGAAGAATCCACTCGGATGGGCAGCGTTTGGAAAACTGCTTGATATCTTTTCGACCAAAATCCCGCAGTGCCTGAAGACAACGGTCTTCAACCAATGTGTGTTGCCAGTGATGTCATATGGAACTGATACGTGGTCCTTGACTACCGGCCTTTTGGAGGAACTCAAGAGTCACACAGCGGGTAATGAAAATAGCTATGCTTCTTTGCGCGATAAAATCAGAAATGAGGATATTCGCTGAAGAAACAAAGTCGCCGATATAGCCTAGTTTTCAGGGTTTGCAAGCTCAGTGGCAATATCCAGGCCACATCACTCGAAGAACCGATAACCGATGGGGAAGAAAGGTTCTTGAGTGGCGACAACGAACTGGAAGACGCAGTGTAGGCAGGCCTCCCGCTAGTTGGACAGATGACACTGAAAGTCGTGGACAACCGGTGGGTGTAAGTGGCAGGCTGTCGTTCGGTGTGGCGCTCTCAGGGAAAGGCAGTGGTATTCCGGCTTATGATGACTCGAGTTCAAGACATTCTGTTGTTCTTCACGATCGCAGTGAGACGCGTAGTAATTAATGGTGAAGAGTAATTCCTTTATGGTAAGTGTAATAAAATCATGAAAAAATGTAGTTCGGTCCTTATGTGAAACTCAATACTCACTATTCCATAGCAATTACAAAAGCATTTTCGCCGCTAAAGCCTTCAACCAATTGTATTAGCTTCGAGTGGTGAATTTGCTTCATAACTTCGTACTCGCGTATCGCCTTCGTTCGGCACTTCTTCGTCGATAACTTTATGATTTTCACTGCGTACTGATTTCCTGAAAGGAACAATTAACCGATTTTATGACAAACTAGCGACCCGCCCCGACTTTGCACGGGTAACAAACTTCACAGGACACCCGCTGGGCTAATCTAAATTTCCCTGTCCTCATCAAAATCGGTCCAGGCGTATTAGGCTCATAGGGAACATAAATACCTACATACTACATCCTTATGATCATCCATCCATCCTTAAGATGTAGATTCATAACCTATCTTTACTTATAACAAAGCTTATAATAAAATTGTAACGAGGGTATTACTGTATATTGAAGATATCTTTGAAAATATATTTTATGATCATCCATCCATCCTTAAGATGTAGATTCATAACCTATCTTTACTTATAACAAAGCTTATAATAAAATTGTAACGAGGGTATTACTGTACATTGAAGATATCTTTGAAAATATATTTTTTTAGGAGTATTTAGGAGCAACAGAACCCAAAAATATAGTTTACAAAATGTTTGTCTGTCCGGGATAAACTCAGAAACTAAAACATGCAGTTTTTTTTTATATGTTCTGTGGATTCCGGCGTATAACATAGGATTTGTTTCATCAAAATCGGCGCAGGAATATTGAAGTAACAAGGGGAACCACGGAAAATACCGGATCCTTAGTGCTCAAAGCTCAGCTTAAGCAGGTTTTTTGATTATCTTGAGAGTTTGTAGAATTAAGAGATGGGTTGACTTGCGGTTATCTAAAAAATGGTCTATGGTGTCCTAGGCTTTATAACATACTTTCATTTACTTCGTTTCATTAAAATCGGTTCACGGAAGAGGAGATATTACGCAATATTTAAAGAACGTTTAGTACCTTCGCAAACCAAATTTACTTCGGGTTGCCACTCGCTCATAGATGGCGACACGAGTTTTCTGAAACGCGATGACGAATTTATTCGTGATTTAGATACCGTCTAGGAGATTCGTCTGTTCTGATCATTAGTTTATATGTTCCTTGATTAGGTTCTAGCAACATAAAACTCGCTAACGAGAATTCTATTTATATGAAAAAAAACGAATGACTGATTAGGATATCGCAATCACCCGACAGGTCAAGAAGCGTGAAAATTAGTGAGAATGAGTACTAAAAAAAGGCTTAAAAAGCATTTCTGGTATTATATAAGGGATTAAACTTTTTGTGGAAGTTTGATATTTTTAATTTGTATTTGAGTGCACAAGTCCGAGTCTCAGTTCTGTGCCTTATTTATACCCGCGTAGTTGCGGGCATCAGCTAGTAATCTATAAAACAACTTATTTTTATAAGCCAATCCAGAATGTAAGTTTGGTAACAATAAACTTTGCTTTTGCTATTTATACTTTCCTCCTATCTATTTGAATCTACTTCAAAAAACGACTTTCACCCTCGAAGAAATGTATTGGAAAAGCTGTTTTTTTCCGCGATTTCTGTTGCTACCTTTAAAAGTTCACCTGAGCTTCCAAGATTTATAGAAATGATTATTCATCATAAACTAGGGGCTCAGAGATAGCTAGCGAAAAATATGTGTAAATTGAGAACATGTGTATTTTTTTTATCGTTCAATGTTTTTAATGTAATATTTTTTTCAGATAAGTACCTACAATAGTATCCTATAATATGTCCATCGTCTGATCGAAAACCCAGACCGAGTAATAATAATATCTAATCGAATAACAACTAAGACCCAGTAATTAAAAGTGCAGATGATTATCATCACATTTAAAAGTTAAAAACAAAACACAAAAGTTTAAAAGTTTCAGTATTGTACTTACATCGTACTACACCTTATCGCTCAGTAATCGCGAGATAGGGTCAGGCGCATGTCGTCAAACACTCAGAACACGCTCACTTACCTGCCTCATCCCGGGCTAACACGACGCTTCCGAACGCGCCGAAACCGAGTAAGTCTCCAGTCTCGGTATAACGTGTTAGGAAATCCTCCATTGTCCCCACCTTGTCACTCCTCAAGCGCTTTAGAACGTCCTTCTGAGGTGGTACTGAAATGTATGTACAGACAACCTTAGTGGGTTTATTTTCTATCTTGTTTGAGCAGAACGAGATCTTCGAGAACGACGATGTTCGCAGAATATAAAATGATCGTGTGTGAAAATTAGAGTTCGATTAGATATGTTCAATTGTACTTAGCGATAAAAGTAGGTCGAAGTTACAGAAAAGAGAAAGCAAAAAATGTTCTGTTCTCTTCTGTGGTTGAAGTATGCAAGTTACAAGGTGATATGATTTCATTACCTACCAACAATGCGCGCTTCAAGCTTTTAGTAGTGGTAGGGCTCTTCTGCAGAGTCCGCCAGGGGAATTACCACACCTTTGCCAGTTATTCAACCTCCAAAGATTAGTGTGCAAACATTATTGTGTTCCGGATTGAAGGGCAATGTTTCCAGCGTAACTACTGGGCATAAAGTGGCTTAACATCTAATATCTCAGAGTAACGAGTGCAGTGCATTGCCACTTATGTTTTTGAAATGTTGAAGTCAAAACTCTGGGTGGCACTGAACTGTTAGGGGCAAGCGTTACGCTTAACATCAGGGGATCGACTTGCTAGTCTCGTCAACAAGTTCCGTAAAATAAAGAAGCTCCGCGTGGGAATGGAGCGGTCCGTTTGAATATGTAGAGTAACCCGCCAAAGGTTCTGTTTAATCAATTCAATGCGATTGCACTTTGACAGTGTTTGGAATCGGGCAGCTGGCTATTCAACGTAGTTCTATACCTATAGAAAGTAGAGACTGCGCGAGGTGATCATTATTTGGTATAGGCACAGCCCTCACGCGGATTTTCATAATGGTTTCTAAAAGCGGCCTCTGAGTCCAAATAACAGATGAGCTGGTCTCACCGGCCTCTGCGTAAGTACCATCGCTTTGCCCAATTGCAATGGCGTACCAGCACATATTTGGGAACAGGGCTTCGTCCCTGGAAATTAGAATTTAATTATATTATTATTAGTTTGAGACGAGTAAATATGTGTTTATGGCGAGGCCGGACGTGAAACTGCAGAGTGTAGGTTCGAATCCCAACAAAGAAATTGCAGCTAGAGTTTTCAAGAATTAAAACACAGTGAGGCAAACAGTAGCATGGTGTTAGGGCACTTTTTAGTGTTAGCTTGGTGCACCACACTCAAGTCGCCACGATGTGTTCACTTAAGATGCTGTTAACAGTCAAATATATAGCGTGACGCGTACCATCAGGCGAGCGGTATGCTCGCTATTTCACTTAGTTACATTTAAAAAAAACATTTATAATTTGAAAACCTCCCCCTACTTACCATCGAATCAACGTGCTATTCGTCTTAGCTATCTCATGGCATAAGACGTTTGCGTCCCTGTTCGCTTTCGAGGCATGCAAGAAGAAAAGCCATTCCTCATCTAACCTAGAAATATGGAATATTTCAAAAGAATTAATATTTTCTTAAGTAGTTACCTAATTAAGTAACCAATATCCATCCATCCAATTCGATTTCAGACCAAAACTCTCCGTTTCTATCATATACATCAAAATACAGGGTTTCAACTGGTGGCTGCCCAATGATCAATGACAGAAAAAAAATAGAAATAACAATCACATTGCGAAGCTCGAGAAACAAAATTCCACCCATGTCAGGCCCACTCAGCATTCAGCTGGGATTTCGGCCTACCCTCGAAGGGTGATTAGGTTATATCCACCACCCTGTCCTGCAGATCGGCGGATTCACATACGTCATCGAATTTATGAACCGGAAATATGCAGGTCACCTCACGATGTTTTCCTTCTCCGAAAAGCCAGTGGTATATCCTTACGTAAGCTCCAAAGACCCTACATAGAACAAAAACAATGCATCAAAGTTTGTGGGCCAACTTTAATCTGTGCTGAATTCCAAGTCCAAGTCAATAACAATTATTATAGTTCCTGAAAAAATCTGCTGTGTCTGCTATAAACGGACTGACATACCGCTATTTAATGGATACTTATAAATACTAACGTAATTCGATCTGTTTGTTACCATTTCACGATTATGTGCATGTGGACTTCGGCCAAAGTAAAATGAATGGACGGGCTCAAGTAAGAGAATTTTGTAGACTTTAAAATGAGCGCTGGCGCTCACCTTGCTTCAGTAGCTCTCATTCTGTGAAAGGCGAGACGTACGTTAATGTCAAACGGTTCGGAGCAACTGTTAAATACTTTCCTTTTTTTTCTCGTAGATATTATATTCGCTATCTCTTTTTTGTGACACATGTAATACATACTTTTAAGTAATTGCGTCTTGAAGCCTAAGTTCGATTGTTGTGACTTGTTATTTTTAAGTTTTTGTTATTTTGTTTTTTTATTTTTAAGGAAGTTGTGTGGCTAGAACATAATCATCTCGTAAAATTGATAGAAAGACAAAACAAAAACAAAGAACGGCGGGAGCATATCAATCCCTGCAGCCACACTATGCTCCTCGCCTCGCGCTGCTTCTCGCGTTACCACGAATATTCGCATGGCCGCCACACACTGCTGTACTCGCGTCTCCCCTCGCGCTTTTCATCATTTTTACGTCTATGGCCTTGCCATCGCTCTATCTCTATATTATGAAGCCATTTCAAATGAAAACTGTTTATTTGACTTTACCAAGTGTTGTGCTAACCCAGGATCCGAGTGTATTAATTGAATTGAATCTCTCTCGCTGGTCCTTTGACTCGCCAAAAAACTGACAAAATCGCGAGCAGAGGGCAAGGCGACGAGCAGGACGAGTAACGTGGCTACAATATTATGTATCCGCCTACTTCCCTCGCTATTTTCCTCGCCACGCGTCGTGTATTTGGCCGCAGCGATAGTAACCGCGGTGTGCAACTAAGTACTAACATTGAAGGTGGACTTACCGACTGTATGAGATGTCCAAATAATCTCCATCATCGAAGACTCCGCTGCCGTTGGTGTTGCTCTCTTCCGTCTAAATATAAATAAGTCGTAAAGAACTTGTTTAGACACGCATAGATACATTAGGATTCCGTAGATGAGTATGGAATTGAGATAGATTTTTGCCAAGTAGTGGAATCTAACAGTTTAAAAAAAAAAACTTACTAAGTAAATTATTTATATGTTACAAATATGATCGAGTGAAGCTAAATTTAATCAGTGTGCTATCACAGCCATGTTTGTGTACAACTTTTTTAGCTGCTTCTGCTTCAGCCTTAAAACATCCCTCGGCCGAGATATTAGGCTACCCTCGAAGGGTGATTGGGCCATATCCACCACGCTGGCCCGGTGCGGGTTGGCGGATTCACATATGCCATCGAATTTGACTTTTTTTTCTAAAGTCAATGAACTCTAACGCGCCAAACTGAGATCTCTTGATATTTCTAATATATATAATTCTAGATGCGCACCGCGGTTTCACCCACTATTCGACAGAAACTGAATATTTTTCCGGCATAAGAATAGCATTTGTGTTGATCCAGGGTATAAACTACTTACAAATTTTATCCAAATCCGTTCAGCTGTTACAGAGTTGAACGGCAACAAACACACTTAGGTACATACTTACATACTCACCCACTTACGCACAAACTTTGGCATTTATAATATGAATGTAATACGTAACCCTTAATATCTTCACAAACTCTAGACCTATTTTTATCACATTCGAACTTAAATATACTTAAATAAACAACAACAGCCTAAAAATTTTAATACTAGTTATGATGATCAGATCAACGTAATTGCGCAAGTTATCGTCGGATAAAGAAACGAACAAACATAATCACACTAATATTATAAATGCGAAAATTTGCGTGTAAGTATGTAAGTGTGTTTGTTCCCGTTCACCTCTGTAACGGCTGAACGTATTTGAACGAAATTTAGTTTGGAAGTAGCTTATACCCTGGATTAACACATAGGCTACTTTTTATCCCGGTAAACATTTCGGTTTCTGTAGAATAGCGAGTGAAGCCGAGGGGCGCAGCTTGTACGAAAACAATTGTATACATACAAATGCGGACTTGTATCCGTAGACTATGGGACCTTCGCTTAGTTCGGTTAATTATATCATGACCCTTACCGCATGAAATGAAGGTCCTGCATTTGAAAATGTGTTGGATGCTGCCGTTGTGGGTGCCAAAGGACATATTCCTTCTTCATAAAGTTTTGTACGGTGCAGATGTGGATTGTTTTTGAGTTCATCGTCAACTATGCTGGAGGGAACAATGGCTAAGTGAGCCATGCTTGAGCTGACTTGCAAGGTCCTCTGGTTGGGTAAAGCTTTTCGTAGCTCACATACCACTGAACCGGCCATTTCTGGCTCTAGCTTCTTAATATATAGCAGATATTCTCCACTTCTATATATAACCTGCAAGAGTTTCAGAACAAGATTTAAAAGATTCGTTAATTCACCGTAGTTCCGCGGAGGTGATCCAACCGCAGCGGAAATCAAAGAGAATATAAATACTACGTAAGCGGAAATAGTGAAAAAATGTCTCATTTATTCATTCATTCATTTCAGTCAATACATTTTTCTCCTCTGTCTCTGTCAATGGTACTCCGCAGAGGATAAAGTAGGAACTGGGGCGCTAATCTCGACTTTTTGTTACAGCACTTTGCGACCGAATTCGGTCGCTATGACGCGAAAATTCTACAACGAACACGAGTTGTTACGAAAAAACGCAAACATAGCGTTGAATTTTTCGTCATAGCGACCGAATTCGGTCGCAAAGTGCATAGCGAAAAGTCGAGACTAGCGGCCCTGGCCAGTCAAAAAAAAAACCGTCAAATTAACGATCGCCTAAATTCTCAATCATAGTTTTAGACAACAAACCCCCGAATACTGAAACGTTTGTTAACTTTGACGACAGATTAAGTCTATTGCTGCCTTTGTCATTTGCTTAGTGCCAGACAAAGGCAGTATTAGAATTAATCTGTTGTCAAAGTTGACAAACGTTTCAGTATTCGGGGGCAAGTCTGTCAAGATCTAGTCCTCATGCTTCAGTAAAGTGAAGGAAGCTTTACTGAAAGCTGAGTTTTGGGAACAATACAATAAAGACACGTTTCTGCACTTTTTTCTATTTGTACTCATGCATGTTAACAAACACTTAATCCTAAAGCTAACTAATATAACTAATATAACAATTCAGAGGAATATAGCCGCAGTCGTATCAGGACCAATATAGCTTCGAGGTTTAAAAATGAATACGTTCGTCACGAGGACAAAACTTTGCTGCGCGATTTAGAACTCCCTGCATTACAACCTATTCAGTCTATACAAAACGACAAAAATGGCCATCTAGCGCCATCTAGCGAACTAAAGACTAACTTTGTCTCTTTGTCTGGATGTTTCTCGCGTTATCACGGCTAAACGGCTGAACGGATCTTGATAAAATTAGATAAAGAGTTACTGTATATCACAAAGACGGACACAGGATACTTTTTTATGTTCACGCGAACGAAGCCGCGGGTAACGACTAGTAGATAATAATCCACAAGTATTAACACAAAGACTAGAATGAACTCAAGTTTTCGAAAATAATATATCTACTTAACGCTGTCTGTTTCTATATGGGATTAAATTGTTTTACTCACACTGAATTTGCTGTTGGTTCGTTCGATTCTATATGTACCGACGTACCAGACCACGTAGAAATACGTGGGGTCGTTAACCGAGTAACTGCAGTCAAAGACTACCTTACTCCCGACGCAAGCTACTGCAGACAGCAGTGGTCTTCGCAACGTAACTGCTGGTGCACAGCCCCTAAAGTTCGTCGCTAAAAATAAAGATTTTTAACCTAACTATAGAACTAAACATTGGAAACATTGTCAGTAAAACTTTCTTTAAAAAAAATTGGTACATTACAAAGTTACATTTGGTAAGTACTTACGTGTTATAATTATATTACAACTGCACGATTCTTCTGTATCGGTTAGTTCATCTCGAAGAGTAAGCGTATAATTTCCTGAGTCTGCTACATCAGCTTTGTTTTTTTTCAACCCAATATATTGACCACCGTAGTCTTCACTCACAAAATTCCTATTATAAGTAATACAGATGCCATTTTTATACCATTCAATACTGGTGTTAAGGTCGTGCTGTACTCTACAAAGCAATCTAAATTGTTCGTTTTGATATGCACCAATTTCGCAGGGAAACTCTACAATGATTGGTAATCGATGAAGATCTTGGCGATCGATACAGGCGGTGCTTTGGTACACAGGAGTTACGTGAACATCTGCAAAACTAGAATGGACTTGACCGTCTCTTGTTTTAGCTACTACGTAATAAATACCAGTGTCGGCCATTACAGATTTTAACACCATTAAGGTCATCATTTTTTTGGATTTCAACACCTTGTTATTTTTACTTTTATTTTGTTTAATTATTTCATTGTCTTTAAACCACAACAAAGCAACGACAGGAACCCGAAAAAATACTTCTAATTTTATTAGGTCTCCTTCTTCAACATCAACATTGCGTAAATGTTGAATTACTCCAGCACCGGTGCTATCAGAACTGTAATAAGTTACTCCTTTTGTAATTATCTTATTTACCACAAATAAACTAGCTTTTGTGGTTAGCTGCTTGAACTGATTTTGGCAAATAAGTGTGTAAATTCCTTGATCAGATACACAGACATTTTCAATTTTCAAACTGTGTTTCGTTGTCTTTGAATTTATACTAGTTGAGGTAATGCCTATTCTTTGGCAATTTTTTATTGAGTTTCCATTTTTATACCATCTACATGGGGGCTGTTGGTGGCCTTTCACTATACAATCGAACAACGCTGTAGTACCCTGCTCGGTTATTACTCTTTCTAAATCTTGTTCTATCTTCATTGATTCTATCTGCTCGTGATCTGTAGATAAGTTTTTAATTGGTATTTAAACAAGCAAGTAGTACTTACAAACGAATCCCACGTACAAGAGTACGTACTCTTGTACGTGGGATTAGTTTTTAAGTTCATACTATTTGGTGCCCAGTTGTGTTTTTTTCGGTTTGCACAATAAAGAGCATCCATCGAAAAATAAGTCGTTATGTTTTGACAAAAAGAAATTGGATACAATTACGCATCGGGACAGTTTAATAATTCCTTCCATGTACAGTCCGCGCGCTAACTGAATGCCGTGCTTTCGAAAGTTTTTGAAGAGCCCCAACAGCATTCAACTCGCACGCGAACTGTTTATAGTAGGTACCTATAATTAAAGGGAAACTAGAAATATTCGAGGATTAACTGTAGCGCATACCATCATACGAACGATCTTCTATTTCGTGTTTCGTTATTTAATTTTATAAAAACTTTCCTAGTTTGTCAGTCTCTGTTGTGATCACTACTTGCTTTTCAGCGGTTTTTATTTCAATAGCAACCGTTGTTGTCATGTTATGTATGAAAACTGACGTGGTTTTGCAAGGCAAGACGAGGTCGCGCGCGTGTCACGCTTAGCATTCCTTGATAAAGCTCACCGAATGTTATCGAAACTATAGTCGGAATAACCGACTCAATTTAACGTGAATATTCCCGTTTTTTTAAAACAAAATGTCACGTTAGGTACCTATGAAGTGTGATGATTTTATTTTACTTACCGTTTTCAGCCTTACAAGTCTCCATTATAAAATATCTGTAATAAACACAAAAAATAACTTTAGAGCCTGCCTAGGTTTTAACCTAAGACTTCAAAAACCTTTCCTTTTGCTGAGAAAAGAATAGTATACAAAGGGGTAAAAGCCAGAACAGGGGGCAAAAACTAAATAGTTATCTGTTTACATATTTAATGAGGAGAAAACAAATTAATTCAGTTAAATAGGACTTAAAATTACATAGTAATAATAAACAAAATAAACTAATCTAAAAGACCGCTACCGGTGGGAATTGTTCCCAAAATGCTGGCCCCATTACCACGTTGTATTGCAATGCTCAGCCTTTGGGCGAAATAGTTATCTTGAGTTACCTACAATAGTTTGAGCGGCGCGAGCAGGGACGAGCCACGCGGGGCGTTTCACGTCTTCTGTTATTACGGAGAGGCGGCGTGAAGAGGCGCGTGAATTATTTTTTAAGTTTTCTTTATTAATGGTCTGTTTTATAAGCTGTGCAAAATAAAGTCTTTCAATATAGAAAATATTTCTCTATATAAGTTGATTTGCTTGTTCCTCTTCCACGCAAACGAGCAACGGATCGACCAGAATTTTGTTATGGGTGACAGAGGAGTCGGGCGCTTCTTTTATCCCGGGATTTCTTCCCCGAGGATAACCTGCGGGACGCAGCTGCCGTTTATTGGCAATAAGTTTTGTTTGTTTTTTTATTGTTATTAGTACCTGTAGCCTTAACGGATGTGAATGGGAGTAAAGTACACACAAACTTGCGCATTTGTTAGTGTGATTGCGCAAAGTCACCGAATGAGTTAGTGAGCGTGTACAAGTCGTACAACGCGGAGTGTAAAGTAGGTACTGTAGAGTAGTCTGGGGCTTGTCGCGGTTGACTCACGCCTCGTATAAGGCCAGCCAAGGTGACACGAGGCCGTCGAGCGACGACACACCAAAAGCATGCCGCCATTAACTTGCCTGCGTACGCGCACCCTATGTTAATGCAAAGCTTATAAACTACTTGACATGACAGCTTTTAATAACGGGATATTTGTTATGATTTGATTTGGATTTGGTAAACAAATAATAGTACGAGGTAGGTACGGCAAGCTTAGGTAAATAATAATAATAATAATTTCATTTATTTCAGACACCTAAGTAGGTCCAGTACAAAACATAATATACAAATAATAAATCACTTCACAAAAGCAGTTTTGACCATTGTTCTAGTAGGCTGAAACAATAGTCGTTGATAGTCTTAATAATCGCATTACCAGACTTAAAAACTGTTGTTCTAAATCTGTCAATGCGATGTCTCATCAGCCCATCGAGAGCCTGCACGCGGGTCTCCGCGAACATCGTGGAAGCACCACGTTCCACCTCCCGCACCGCACCGCACCGCGGGAGGTGGAACATAATGCGGAACGAGTCATTGTACTGCACTTTAAACGTACGGTAGCTCTCCACCTTATACGCCGACCATAACTGTGGGGTGTAAAGTGCAGTAATACGGAAAACTAATTTTGTGACATTGGTGACCAATCCTTTACAAATTTTTGGCTTTGTCAAAACTGATTTTCAACAGTTTTCAGAAGTAAGGATTCCCCTTTGGTCGTCTAAGAAACTGGAGTTTCGTAACCGGTTTCGATGTAGTAGTTATTTAATTCTGGCGTGAAGGATATTTCCCACTTACGGAGACAGTTTATCTCTCATTATGGCGCACTATTCGTAGGCTCTAGTGAAAACGGGCCACAAAATGATCCTTACATGCGTGCATATGTAATAGTTAATTATCCTAATGTCGTGACCTACATGTTGCAAGTTTCCATATAAAGGCTCAATGACCATGTGTCACAGGCCTTATAATTAGGTAGGTAAACATCTAGAATTACAGAAAAAATACTAAAAAATCTAGGTAAGTATAATCTTATCCGAATTGCTGGCCAAGGGTTCATAATATTAAAGGAATAAAAAAGATCTGTAGATCTCCGGCACTCAAGCCGGTCAATCGCAGGCGCGGATTGCATGAATGAATTTTGAACCCCCAATCGATTTATCGATTGCTCGATATTGATCGAGCGATTTATGACCTTGTTGACACCCGACTATTTATTTTAATGTATGTACCGACATAGATACCTCCGTTCCTAGTTTGCTACGTTTGCAAACTATGAACTGTTATAGCATAGGTAATATAACCAGCAGATAGCACATGCAGAAAAAAATCTCTATCGAGGTTCTAAGTAGCTCGATCGATATCGATAAATCGATTGCGAGGTTCAAAATTCATTCATGCAATCCGCGCCTGTAATTGACCGGCTCTAGGCGCTGGAATCAGATAGACAGATCTTTTTTATTCCTTTTTATATTATGGAACCTTAAAAATATAACAGTGACAAATACCTACCTAGAAAGGTAGATAGGCAAACCACCAGGGACGCGTCAGGCTAGTTCAACCAAAAATTCGAAACATAGATAACCAGAAATTTTATTTTGTTGGTACGTCGATGAATTGTCGAAAAAGCAAATTTCAGTGGCAAATTTCTCTTTTTTTTTTCGAGTGTCTAATTATCTCGGTTGCCCTTTGGCCGGCGGCTGGACAAACCTGTTCCCCAAACTGTTTGGACTCCGTGTTGAGAAATTACCGAGTGACCGTAATGTCTTATGAAAAAGATATTGCTTTTAAAGGCGGAGATAAAGAAACCATTCGGTGGCCGAAAAGAGAGACTAATGGAATTTACGAGTATATATCCACTTACTTGGTATACATGTTGTATGTATGACGATATGGTGTGGCGGTGGTATTTGGACCATAGGGTTATTGATATAGCGTCTGCACACCCACATAATATGTAGCTAATCTCTTACAAACCTCTGCAGATTAAGTAGTACCTAATCCATATCTCTATCTTTCTTGGCTTGCAACTTACTCCTTACAAATATCTACGTCACAATAAAACAAGAAATTCGAAGGACTATTTGAATCCGCCAATCCGCACAGGGCCAGCGTGGTGGATATGGCCTAATCACTCTTCGAGGGTAAGCTGATATCCCAGCGGCTGATACAGAAACACTATCGCAATACATATACTTATATTACATATTTTAAGGTATCTGCCCTTACCTAGGAGTAAAAAAATAATAAATCTTGGCAGGTCAAACTGAGTTTACGGCGGACTAAAATTGATATCTCGCTTAAACTCAAATGGTTACAGACTACAAGCAAATAAGGCAGACTATTGCTACGTGCTGTAGGGATAAAAAACATTACTATCTACCCGTCTCTTTGTCACCAGTCACGATTCTTATGTATTTAGCAATATCTATATTGTGTGTGTCCTGAGGTGAGGACATATACATTAAAGCAGGTGTGAGCAACCTTTGGAAAGTCGGTGGTCAAATTTTCGAGCGTTCATGAAATCGCGGGCAGTAGAGAGATAAGATACTATTTTTGGGTACTGGGCAAAACTAAGGTTTGTTTTTAATAATAGATGACGTCGAATATCTTCGCTGAATAGGTTGTGCAGTTTCTAGGACACATTTTTTCTTTATTTATGGCACTACACGATCTGCATTTAGCTAAACACATTAGCTGTTATAGTTATTTTTGTACGACTGCTAAGTGTTCCGCGGGTCGACTGGAAGGCAGTGGCGGACCTGACCCGCGGGCCGGGCTTTGCCCACACGTGCTTTAGAGAATGGGATAAAAACTAGAAATCCCTTATACAACACTAGAGTTCTCGCGAGAGTCCATCTACTAATATTTCAATGATGATAATGGATATAACTGTCAAGCTTTTTTCACGATAACGAAACAAATTGACAACCACAAACAATACAAAATTGCCATACCCTAATAGGGTCATATGTGTCACTAAACACAAATCATGTTATTTAAGACCTGCATATATGTCGCAATAAATTATTGAGTATTGAGTATTGAATACAATAAAAGTAAAAATAAACATTAGTTCATACTTGTACTAAACTAGATAATAGTTAGTTGTACTAACTACTTAAGTACCTACTTAAGTACCTAGTTGTCACTCATACATTGTAATTTCACTCCGAGATAACAACGAAATAAGTAGAGATTCTGGCTACGTAGATAAAAACAAGCATCTTGGTATAATATTATGCAAGTAAGTTGGAAGATCCATAGGAAAATAAATAAAATAAAATAAGAGTACATACATGTATTTATATATAGAAGAAGCAATTAATTGGTTATCTGTACAACGCGTCTCAGAGAGGTGCAACAATATTGAAACTATATAATTATGTAATCATCATGATAAACAATAACAACCCTGAAATTGCAAAAAAAAAAAAACAGCTGTTTCATACATTTTGTCGAGTGTCATTGTAATTTTTCTATGGACCAGCTGATTTTTCTTTCGCGACTTCAGATTTGGCTCGGTAGTAAAAACTGTTCATAATCAAAAATCAATATTGTAGCACCTTTCAGTAAAACCGTATATATGAAGCGCTAGTATAGAATAACATGCTTTAAAATATATTCCATACTAGACAAAAAAAATTTTTTAATTCGATGTTGGGCTAGTTCTACTTTTACACGATTCGACATCGTCATCAAAATATTCATGTTGGAACGTTGTTGGGATTGAAAGTTTGATCACATCACACTTCATTCTAATTATTTCTTGCACTAGATTTTACTTACAAAGGTCTAAATGAATTAGCATGGATTGTTTAAAAAAATCGTTTTAGACTCACGAGTAACCTTAGACATTGGCTGAAAAGACGTTCACAAGCAGGTGCCTAGTTAACAGAATCTATATACAAAATAAAATTGAGGGTAGGTTAGTAAGACGGTTCTGGAATGGTATTGAAAATGTACATAATGAGATTAGATAATGAAGATGAGATGTAATTTAAAACTTCGTTATTCCGTAACACCGAAGAAACTTTTTCATCTATCGTAAAACAAACTATTTACCGCAATAAAAAAAATACTAAAGAAAACAAGGGGAAGGTACATAAATCTAGTTGTTTCAATAAACTGTTAACACGTCTCAGCTTGTAAAAATAAAATATATAGAATAAAACTGAAATGATGGCGTCGAACAATAAAATAAAATAAACTTACCACTTTAAATTTCTGTTGGAAACACTTTAGGCGCCGTAGTCCAGACTAGAAAGAATGAATGGCAGCCGGCCGAATGTTGTTGTTAGTGTTGCCAGGTCTGGACCGGTTCGATTCGCTAAAAAAATGACACCAAGTAACTAGACTAATAACTACTAGTAACTAGGGATTGTTCATGTATTACGTAAGACAATTTTATCCATTATCTGAGCCCCTCTCGGGACCCTCATGTCGGGACATGCTTAGAAGGGTTCCCTAGGCGCGTAAGACGTTTGAAGTATATGTATAACAGTTTTTTCCGCTTATCTTAAAAAGTCTTTATCACATATTAAAATTATCATGTATAAAAAACGCAAATTATATGTAAGTTTTGTTTTCGCTCTCTTCCGTCAAACTAAAAAACAAGTATCAAAACAAAAGTTTCTTTAGTGATTGTGAATGTCTAGTGATTGTAAGATTTACAAATAAATATGACATAGCTACCATCAAAAAATGTTGAAATGCTGTATTGGAAATTCACATTCACATCTATCTACAAAAACTTGCAAATAACCGACTGTCAGTAGCAGTGGCACGACTACATAATGAGGCGTTTTCAAAAAAAAAAAGAAATGCTGGTAATAAAAGTACCCAATAGATGGCGTTAGATGTACCTTGAGTTTTTCCTGTCACTGTCAAGACATGAAAGACAAAAAAATGTACGTGTGCCTTTTTTTTTTCTCGTGTTTTTTAGCTCGACATGTATTAGTAGACAATTTCAAGTAACGTAACTATGTATTTGACTTCATTTGAAATATTACAATAGTTGACACTGGCTAAATACACAACGTGTGGAGCCAAAATTTACGATTTAAAAAATAAACATAAAATATTTCGACAGAAATGAAAATGACAGGTAAAACGATAGGTCTGTTACGCCATCTAGTAAGAATTTTAGAACTACTTTTTTTTTTTTGGAATATGCCTCATCTTAGCGTAACCTATGTATTCAAAAACGACTTTTTTCGAAAGTGGCCTAAATGGCGACCAGTCGCCAATCGTTATTTTTGGTCGCTCCAACCAAAACTAAGGGATAGCCTGAAAGGCAAAAGTCGTCTAACTTGGCACCACTGCAGGTTATCCGCGCGCCGCCACTGTCATCGTGCATGTATCGTGCATACACGGTGTGACCATCACAAACGTCTAAATGTTCGTAGGCAAAAGCTCAAACGTATTACAACATTGATGTGGATGAGGGCGCTGATGAGGCTGTAAATTTAATGTAATATCGAGGGACATTCAAAAACACAAAAATCATACCAGATAATTTATTGTTATCGGCTTGATTTAACCCATTGATCATATTATGATTATTTACTATCATTACATTATTTTATTTATTTACTAGCTGCGCCCTGGTTTCACCCGCTATACCATAGGAATAGTATAATTTTTCAGGATTGAAAGTAGCCTATGTGTTAACGCAGGGTATAATCAACCTCCATACCAAATTTCATTCAGATCAGTTCAGCCGCCACAGAGTTCGACGGGAACAAAAACACTTACACACAAACTTTCGCATTTATAATATTACTGTGATGTCTGTAATTTTGATAATATTATGATTCCAGATTGTTCCAGACATCGTGGCCGAATAAACCGCAATCTGAAAAGTCAAAATTCGGCCTGCCGAAACCAATATTAGCACTGTCAAAATAAAGGCACTAGGCGGAGAAAAGCACAACATACCTACTAAATTACAAGTAGTTATTGCAATGAGTGTGGCGTTATTGAAGACGCTATACACATATTTTCATGACAGAAGGAAAACTTTAGAATGATTATGGTTTAATCGGAGTCAAATAACAGACGTCGGATTTTGTAATTGTATTTGAGCCTGCCTCAAGTCCGACAGCTAAAGTTTTGTATAATTCGGTAGAATTAGGCCTAATAAGTGAGTTTTTTCTTCTTCTTTATAATATTAATATTAAATAGGTTTTTATGATACCTAAAGGGCGTAGAAAGTATAGGTACGGTACCTATCGGTACGGTAAATATCCGTACCTATAGGTACGGAGTTTTAGCGGGAACGTGAAGAAGACAATGTCGCGTCATTACATAATGTTCCGTAGAAATCTTTAGTAAAGCTTACACCACTTTACTAGGGCATGACTTGACTCGACCGTGACTTACATTGCTTGATAAGCCAAGCAATGAGCATAGTCTACTACGAGTATATGACAGAAACTTGTTTTAATTGTGAAATATTTGACTTCACTCGTAATATTACAAAACTTGACTTAAACTGGCTAAATTCACAGCAAACATAAGAAAAAAGTATAGATAGTAGATGCAGTACCTACTTAATTAATATAAGATGTACTTATAAAATAGTAAGGCTTGGCAGCACTGCGTGCGAGCCTCACCTCGTCCTACCGATTTATCTTGCTTGACCTGCGTATGACAAAAACAAGTTCTTTAATAATTATCTACCTTTCTAGCAGTGTAGCGACACCATAGCATTGCAGTTCAACTTACGCCACTTACGCACCTAAATATCTACCTTTACTTAGCGCAGCCGCTGTATAATTCTAAATGATAATGATTAAAAGTTATAAATACTTATTGCGCCCTGTGACTGAGAAAGTCATTTTGCCAAAATCTTTCTAAATAACAGTGATTCGGCGCCACAAAAAAAGGTCTCCGGCTTATAATATACAACAAGCGTCCTATGACTATACATTTAGTTATGTATTTTATCGAACTTGTTTTTCGTGAAACTGTTTACTTATAGGCTTTACCTAATTTGGAATTAATTTATTGTGATTTGCATTAAATGATTTTTCAGCAGTCAAATGAGGGTAGTCATTATTTTCGATTACCAAATATCAGTTAATGGCATGCATATTCCCGTACTATTATTATTATTAATCTCAGCTCAAAATATTAAGGTTTCCATTTAAGATCTAAAATTGTACACTCTCGTCTGTGTCATCTACAGTCAGGATGACAGAAACAGTGTACATTTCTAATCGAATATGTATAGGCATGGTTACTCTGAACTCTGAGAGTGTGTCACCGGTCTTCCTATGTTTAAAACCGTTATTGTTGTTTTGATGAACGCTCGAAAAGGCATAATTATGGAACAAGACAATCCAATATAGGTATGCCTTAATGCCTCTTTGCTACCCGTGGTTAAACTATTTCAACTAATAGACGTGGTTCCTACTGATGCTGCGACTTCGTACTGGATTTATCCCGTCAAACAAATTCAAATACCTCCTTGGACTGATAGATTCTACAAACAGCGCTGAATGCGACATTATAGAACACTAGCTTGCCCGAACGGCTTCGTTCGCAAAAGCTACAGTAAATAAATAGCATAATTTCACCTCTACTAGAAGGGTTGATTTTCGTAAAAATCCTGAGACCTTTCTTTACTTTTTATGCATAGTACACAAACCGAGGTCCATTGGCTTAGCATGAAAAAAAGACTTTATTTCCATACAAACTTTAGGGATCCATTTTACCTCTTTAAGAGGTGGAATTTCGCAAAATCCGAAGTTCTTGTTATTCACTAGGACTAAGACCGTTACAGGAGTGTCGGGTCCGAATTTCACGTATCTATCATAAGCGGTTTGGTCTGCTTTGATTCCTAGAAAAGGGCTTGTTTTTTTATATATGTAAGTACTAGTTGTTACCCGCGACTTCCTTCGCGTGGACATAAAACAGTATCCTATATCAGTCTTTGTGATATACACTAAATCCTTATCAAATTTTATCAAGATCCGTTCAGCCGCTTAGCCGTGATAACGCGACAAACATCCAGACACAGAATTAAAGCTAGTTCGTTAACATGCACATTGTAAATTTTTTGACTTTTTGTATGGACTGACAGTTGTAATGTAGGGAGTTCTAAATCGCGCAAGCGAAGTTTTTTCTCCGAGACGAACGTATTCATTTTTATACCTCGAAATTATTTTGGTCCTGATACGACTGCGGCTATATTCCTCTGAATTATAATATTATTATTTAGCATGTAGATGTAGATGAAGATATATACCACGTGCAATAGTATAGAATGTGTCCAACGAAGCTCAGTGATGTGATTTGCTGTCTGATGGGGAACCCGAAATGCTGTTAAAATTATATAAGTATCAGTTTATTAGTTTCCTCTTTAGTTATGTTCCTTCGATGGGAGTGCCACAATCACTGCGTGTTAAAACCACTTTAAAAATGAAGATTAAAAAAACCGTCATTGTTGATAATACTCACATTATTTTCACGATTTGTGTTGACTTTTTTGCCCTAGTACCTAGAAGGTAATTTGGATACTGATAAGCAATAACATGCCAAACCACAAAAAAAAAAATTGTTAATGATACAGAACGATTCTTTGGCTGACAAGGAAGCGTTCTGTAACATTAAAAAAAAAAAAAAATGTGGGTTGACATGTTATTGCTTATCAGTATCCATTTAAGAATGGTGGGTTTTTCAATAGGAAAGTTACGTTTAAAGATAAAGAAGAGTTTCCACTAAAAAGCGGATTTATTAATCAATCAAGGGTTGCCAAAAGTGAACCGCACTTGTTCTTGAAGTAACACAACAAGTGACAACATGGGTTTGCTTCTTGAAGAGTATACTTAAGTATATTACCGCCAGGTGTAATACATTATTCAAAAACACAATAGGCACCGTGGACACGTTGTTGCTCTGTGATGCCTTCTATGGACCGCAATAATATGTACCTATATCCATTCAGTTTATACATAAGAGCTACGAAATGGACCACATTTCATACTCAAGTAGGATGATTTTACGAATTTAATCTGACAGTTAAGTTATATATGATTTTTGGAGCCGGCTCCCCTGATTCAGCGATCTTGTTCGCACATTTTCTTCATATTTTTAATACAAAAATTACATAGAGAAAATTTTGTTTTAATAAAACGGAAATACTCGCGTTATATTGAGTCGGTTATTTCGACTATAGTTTCGATCACATTCGGTGATCTTTATCAAGGAATGCTATAAGCGTGCTGACACGTGTCTTGCCTTGCACTATATTACCATAGTATATTATATAAAATATTATTATTAACTTTAGTCGGAATAACCAACTCAATATAACGCGAGTATTCCCGTTTTATTAAAACAAAATTTTCTCTATGTAATTTTTGTATTAAAAATATGAAGAAAACGTGCGAACAAGATCGCTGAATCAGGGGAGCCGGCTCCAAAAATCATATATAACTTAACTGTCAGATTAAATTCGTAAATTATCCTTATTCCCGTTTTTATTAAAATAAAAATGTGTCAAAACCACATCAGTTTTCAGAGTTAAAAGAGATAAATTATTTTTTTACTATTTAATATCTTTAGAACACCAATGTTTTACAGCAATTTCAATGTTATTATTTTGTTATTTGGCGAAGGAGAAGAAAAAAAATCGACATTCTTTCTTCTTCCTTCGTCAATACCAAATGTTTATGACAATTACTGTCATAATCGGCCCGTTTATGGCGCCAAAAAAAAACTCAAACAAAAAAAAACGCCTACGACAAAAAAAATACTGAAATTGTAGAATTGAGGTTGAGCAAAAAAGTTTCTGCTCGCGAGTTCTATCGTTCGCAGAACTACTATTCTTATCGGACCCCAAAGTAAAACCTTCTCGTTTTCACCAAGGTAACATAGATCTGGCAGACTAGAAGCAGAAAAAATAATACTATAATAATAATAATATCAAATAATACTGACATTCTCAAAAACAATTATTTTTTTTGCAACGTCATTTAATAGGTCTTGGTTTTGTAAAATTATAAGTGTAATTAATTATGGAGACTTTAAGCCGTTTATCTAATACGTTCGAAAATGTTAGAATTGTGGTCAAGAACAAAAACTCGTCGGAGCGGCTACAGTGTCTGAAAAAGGAGTTTCATTCCCTGAGCACAGACCTCATGATTCTAGGCAAGGAAAACCATGAACATTATGTTAGATCTCTCGCCATGGAGGGCTACTTGGCCTTACTGTCTGCAAAAACTATGCCGCTAGCTCTTATCGAAAAAAGGAACATTCTTCAGTCAGTCGGCGACAAGTTGAAGCAGTATGCCTTGAGGGAGGAATGTCTCTTTATATATCTAAGAATTCATAACCTACTATGCTACTACCTGATTCAGTTAGATCAAGTCACCCTAGCTCGAGAGACCCTAGAAAACATGGAAGACTTATACGACAAAATAAACAAGTCCCACAGGTTTCTGGACGCAGAAGATTTATTTACGGCTGAGCCAATCTGCAACATCAAATCTGTGAACCCAGAGAAAATAGACAAGGTCATCACAAATAACCTTCAAATGCAAGCTTTTCTCTACAACAAACTCAATTTGCAGGATAAATATACTTTGTATAATCACACCGCTCTACGCAGGCAATTGGAGATGAAGGAAGGAACACCCCAAGACTGGGCTTTGAGAACGGCTAGGCTAGGGAACTACTTCACCTATCTGAATAGTATTGGAAACGCTCGACACCATCTCTGCGCGGCGTACCATGTCCTTAGAACCTGTCACGATAACTGCAAACTGATGCCGGAAGAGTTTGTTCTCCAGAAGGCAGAGTTCGAGATACATTTCTTAGAACTCAGTCACCATTGGGTCAAGTATGGGCTAACGCTCTTCAAACTGTCTAAGAAGAAGATCCTTAATAAGTATTTCTCACATCCCTCTTCCAAACCAGATTTGTGGAAAACTGTAGATATATTAGATGAAAACCTTACGAATTGCGAATCACCAGAACAAGAGAATATGAAGGACCGGGGCGCTGAGAAAACTGGTAAAGGTGACTGCGGCACTTCAGAGAGGCTGTTCACCTTCCCTTCTCTACACTTGGAAGAAATGGAGAACAGAGTTCCTTTAAAAAATGCTTGCTCCGTAGAAGAAGCTCGGAAGCTCTTTTCCTTCACTCACAAGTGGCTGATGCGAGCAAAGCATTACTATGATTTTGAACACCATTCTGCTCAATACATATCCTGCACTTTGCAGTTGGCAGAATTGTACGAGCATCTGGCATTTTTTGAAAGAAATATCGACAACCAGTACAATATTCAGAAGCGACGCGCTGACGTCCTCGAAACCCTAAACTCCTTGCTGAAGACGTGTGACAATGTGATGTCCGTTCAAATTGACGTGATAAGGGAACTGTCTCAGGTGCAACTGGAACTCATGGCATTGAATCTGCAGAAGTTGTGGCGCGAGGAGTCACAAACAAACATGTTCAATTTGGATACAGACATGGACTCAATAATGAACTCTTTGGATACGGAGTCCAACAAGACATTGACAGAAAGGACGTTGAACTCGCCTAGCAAGAATATGTTTTTGAGGAAGATGGAGGCCGCCACTTCGATCAATGGCAAGTTGTACCGGCTGAGCGGTCATCTGATGCCACGCACGCCCTCGCAGATAAGCCTCGCCGCCAGCCTCACGCGGGTTTAGCGCCTCGCACACATGTGCCATAACCGAAGATACCGGAAGAGAGGACACGCTCCACTCAATTATATGGAACATTCAAAATTTAGAAATAAAAATTGCTAAAACACATGTTATTGCTATTATTTATAACTAAGAGTAAGTAGTTATCTAGTATAATTACAGCGTAACATATTAAATAATTATATCATATTCGCTTTAATTATACCATGAAATATGACTCGTCTAGGAAAAGAAACACTGCATCTCACACTTAGTAATATATTTTACACAATAATATTCCAAAACACAGCGCTAACTGTTTGGTACACTGTTATATATAAAAAATATATAGAGGACTTACGGTTTAGGTTATGTAATCTTTATTACGTTTAATCACTACATTTCTATTATCGTTAGACAAACACAAAGACCACGTAAAAAAACCAGCACGGAAGTAGTAATAATATGAGCACAATAATTAATCGAGCATGTAATGAAAGAGTACGTATGTACTTTCGTTACACTATACAAGTTCGAAAATTCAGTATCCCAATACATCACTAGTAGATTTTCAACAAGGAATGTACTATGTATATTCAGTAAAATTCACTGGTTCAAAAGATCTGAGACTTTGAAAAGTTCGTGTATATAAATTAGTGACTGAATTTCGTGGCTACAGCAAAACTTTTATGTCTTTGACCATGATTTTGAAACCAGTCGATAATGATGAATATCGGCGCTAAACAGTAATGTATTGAGGTCGTAGCTGCCGTTTCTTCCTTTCAAAACTTGCCACCTCGTAACCTGACGTACCAAATGACTAGAGAAGGACGACTACTTTGGTCACCCTACAGAATCAATTTGGCCAAGCATGGCCGGGCAAGTCAGCAAACTTTATGCTTTGTACGATATGGCAGTTATTAGATAGTCAAATCAATATATGCCGTCGTATCGTGATCTGCCAAGTTCAACGATTTGACACATACAAAAGCAAAATGGGTACGCGGATTTCTACATTTTTTGTCCAATAATCCCCTACCGCTTATCAAATGGGATGCTAAGGGGATTTTTGGACAAGAAGTCTAAAAAATCCCATCTCAGAAGATTCCTAAGGTGGTTTCTAGACCGCGCCGTCGTTATTAAAGATGCAAGGCCAGTATTATACCTAGTTAGTTTTTATTCGTATACATACGTAATATGGAAACACTAAGGTTTCAAACGGTTAACAATGATTATCCTATATTTCTAACACTTTTGTGTTAAAACTATATCTATAACGAATCTCGTGTTTTTCCATTGCAAAAATGGCATTCAATTCCAGCAGAAAAACACTAGATTCGATAAAGATATAATAATATGTACCAAGTACATAGTATTGAAATGAACGCCTAATTCAATCAACTATTTTGGTCTCGACTTGCACTGTTGAATTTTGCAGGAAATAGTAAAGGGCGAGGAGAGTTTTTAAAAGCTTTTTATTATTTTTATTTATTTATCATACTATGTCCATGCGATGTCGTTTTTACCCGACTGCCCAAAAAGGAGGGTAATGTTTTTGGGGTGTAAATGTGTTTGTGTATTACCTCCAGTAGCCTACACGCCTTGACCGATTTTGCCACAGAAGAGAAAAAATAATTTTGCAGTCAGTTATTTTGTTTTTCTAGTAAGAGCAGCGCCACCTAGATGGCGCTGTTCTTATTTCATACAAAACATAGCGATCGAATTGGGAAAAACTCGCACTCGGCATACTGATTCTTTACCGAAATTACAATATTTCAACGAGTGCTCCCTGACTCGCGCGGTACGAAAAAGAACGTGGCGGCAAATTCGAAAAAAAAAAACAAAACGCATTCAAACATAAAATGCATACGCACAGATAATTTAAGAAGCAACCATGGATAGGTATCGCTTAAATTCGACAATATTTTTTTAATTTGAGCGAAAGACAACATAGGAATTTGTCACAAGTTCACCCAGTTATTATTAGAAAATTACAAGAAAACATCAAGTATAATAAAAATAAAATGTTTTAAACTACTTTATATAAATGCTCTCCAAAATATATTTTTCATAAACGCTTGATAAGTTTATCTGTTTTTTTTAAATCTTTGTCTCGTTTTCACGCGTGAAGCTTCTCGTCACCAAGTAATTAATAGATCACTGTATATCGTAGATTACTTATTGAGTGCTTATGAATAAGAGGGTAAGCATACTTACAAGTTAATTACTGTTTGATAATGAGGCGTCTGTCAGCGTCACAGAAGAGAGCAAAATTTTACTTCTAAATCTCTCTTCTGTGGTCAGCTTAATATAGGCTGAGCTTAATACTAATGTTGACGGTCAGGAAATTTTCTTCCTAGCCGTCACACCAGTGTGAAGGTTAATTGGTCACGGATTTTTGACATTTCGAAGTGACATGGTATAAGGTTATGTTGTTTTTAGCATGTTAAATTGTTTGTTGTATATTATTTATAACAGTCATAGTAGAAGACAAAAAATTAAAATGCATTTGATACGTCTCATACGTCGTTATGTAACACAGATAATCCTAAGTAATATTATAAATAAGTATGTAACTGTCTATCTGTCTGGGTGTTTGTCGCGTTATCATGGCTAAACGACTGAACAGATCAAGCTACATTTTTGCATAGATATAGATTAAGGGTCGAAGACGGACATAGGCTATTTTTTTTGTAGGACCACGCGAACGAAGTCGCGGATAGCAGATCGTTCGGTATATATTTAAACTTACGTAATGCGACAAACACCCAGACAGAGAGACAGGGTTACATTCGAATTTATATCATTACTTAGGATTACCAGATTGTTGTTCCGAGAAATACTCAACAAACAACAACAAATCAACAAAATTGGAGAAAAGGGTGAGCTGCAGGGTCTGCGACCTAGCGTTCTCATTGACTATATCAAGATTACGCCTACTCGCGTCTAGAAATTAACCAAATACAGTACGTTTTTATAGGTGCATTTTGACCGATGCGTGGTGCGTTTCGATCGTCCTGAATGCGGAATCTAGGGGGTGATCTGTGTTATGTAATTACTTTTTTTAGACAAACAACAATGAATAAATGGAAGGATCTACATGTAACTAACTGTAACGTCAAATCAGATAATGGCGTCGATTCTGTTTTTCTCACTAATTATTTAGATAAGACTAAAATTGTTTGCGTCTCCTTTCATTTCAGTATTTGAGAAAAGGATTGCAACTATTTTAGGGCTGACCAATTTAGTTTACTTTAAAAAAATTGTATTAACAGAATAACCATCATAGACATCGATTCTGCAGCGCTCTCAAAAGTAAACAGTCAGTATTAAAAAAATTACCATTTATTCTCGACATAAACCGACTTCTCACATAAAAAGAGAAGGAAATAATTTTAGAGCTGTCAGATTATTTTAGTTTACACGACAGTACTATAGGTTCGACACATTGGTGTCGATTCTGTTGCACCATTTTCTAAACTAAATTTGACAGCTCAAAATTGTTTCCATCATTTGCACACGTATTGCAAAGAAAAGAGACGCTGATAATTTTAGTGCTGTCATTTTGGTTTAGTTTAGTGAGTGGTATAACGGAATCAACACCATTGTAATACTAATATAACATGTTCATAAAACCTTAATTCAAGTATATACGAAACTATTTTGGTCCAATAATTGTGGTATACAGAACATTTATTTTATTAAACAGTCAACTTAAATTTATTAATTAATAACACGCATACAAATATGTACATTTAGTACGAAGCCTCGTGTCAAGTTTAAGCAAAGTTTTCTTTTTCAAATATTTGTTATGTATCCATATGTATATGAAAAAAAAAACAATGTATAACAGGACAGAAGCTGGAGTTTGGAATCTGTAAATCTCTGCAGCTTCCTAGAAAGTTGCTAAGGGAACAACTGATAGTATATTTTATGGGAATGTTAAGGAAAATAATCTTTGAGCATAACAAAAATGATTTTAGCATAGAATAATTATATGATGTATAATTTATCTATGATTTTACATTAAAGTCGATTTTTTAATCAGACGGAGTAAAATGATATTACAAGTGCTACACCTCGCTTAAAATAAAAATAAAAATATGTAAAACATTTAGTTCATTCAATCATATCAGTTCAGTCAGCTATTTAATCAAATAAACATACACAAATCAAACAATTCATTTGCAAATTACAACTATTCATTAATGTAATTTTCATTTATTTATTTCTATCTTATTTTTACAGATAATATCTGAACTAGATCATCACTACGACTTGAACGTTGGCAGCATTATTTTGACAAGTGACATTTCGAACTGTCAGTTTACTCCGTGTAATTAAAAATTCGACTATGTCTAAGTATGATTTTAATATATTAGTACACATGAAAAGTAATTAAAGTTAAATTTTGGAATGTTATTGGGGAATGACATAAGCATACAGTCATATATTAATAACCCTCCTTTTACGTAGTCGGGTAAAAAAGGACGCCGTCAAATTTAAAGTTAAAATTACACGGAATTTCATTCGTGTGGCACATTTTTATTTCTGCGGAGCTTAAATATTTAGTGCTTGTACTGTGCAGAGTATGTGTTTCTTTGTCTTCACGGACAAAGCTGTGCGTAACAGGAAGAGATAGAGTGCTCGCACATTTCGTAAATTTTTACTTGTATTAAGCCACCGAGCCCAGAAACGGGTAAAAAAACTTTTCATAATTGGCTACTTTTGTTCAACACCGAGATAAACATTTAAGGCATTGTCAAAAACACATGGCTATTTATTTTGTAATGTACGGTATCGCTTTAATCTAGTCATATTTATAAAATGAGTAAACGGATATGCGACTAGTAAGAGACATCGTACATCACAAAATATAAACGCCACGGGTTCGGTTCGCTTGTGTTTGACAAGGCCATTATGATATGCTAGTGCCAGTGCAGTGTCGCAAACTGGTGGAATATTACCTTAAGAGAAATAAATAACAATAAATTTGATTAATTCATGGCCTTTTCTTTAAAAAATATATATTCTTACTGAATCATTGACGTCCATTATCTTGTACCATTATCATGAATCTAATTGGATATTTATCTGCGTCTCTTTTTAATATACTCTCGTCGCATCTCTTTTTATCTCAATTTGTGTAAACAATGTTGCAATCATTTTAGAACTGTTGTAATTCGGACAATTGCACAACAGAATAAACACTAATTTAACTATTAACTAACGATACGCCGTTAGAACAAAATACAATATGTAGTTACGAGTTAAAAATCAATTAAATCTAACGTGAAAAGTAAACTTAAAATTTTGTTTCGACAAAAGCTATATTTTCACTAACAATTTCGTTTTATCGACAACAATGCTTACAAAATGAAGGCAACGCTTATATTTTCCATTTGATACTTGTGACGGAAACAAAAACCAAACACGCCAATGAAACATAACAATTCAAAATAAACTGAATGTACCTATCACAAACCCTTGATATCATCAACTAATCTTGACGACCACGAACAAACGGACTTGCCAGATTTGTCGGTAGCCAGAGATCGTGAAACTGTCCTTAAAATAAATAAGAGACCTCTCATCATACGCACGGTATTTACACGCAGCAAAGTTCTTGTCGAACCTTTGTATGGAATATAAACGTTATTTTGAATATGAACAATTTGGAGAAAAGCCAGTATAAATTCTATGGATATTTTAAAATACTTGACAGGTCTGGAGCTTTCATCTGGCAGTGGGTGGAAGTGAAAAGTCGAACATCGGTTCGAGTTCGAGGGCACGCGCCTTGGGAGAGGCCTATGTCTAGGAGTGGACTATGATAGACTGATAAGGAAATGAAATATAATAATAATATAATATATGAAATGATGATATTCAGAAAATAATAGCCTAAATAGTGTTTTTACTTAGAAACGTACTTACCCCCGAATACAGAAACGTTCATTAACTTTGACAACAGATTAATTCTAATACTACCTTTGTCTGGCACTAAGCAAATGACAAAGGCAGCAATAGACTTAATCTGTCGACAAAATTAACAAACGTTTCAGTATTCGGGGGCAAGTGAGTTTGTTGGGCGCAAGTTTGTTTTGTATTTGTGAAAGTAAAGCTTTGCAATTATTAGATGATACTATACACCTAATAATCGTTTCGAAATACACGGTTTTGAGAGAAGTTTTTGTGATAAAACAGTAGATAATATATTTTTCAATACATTTGCTACAAAGGTGTAATTATGCCTGTAAACATTGTTAGAAAGTTACAAATAACGCACTTGTACTACGACACTTACAAATTTACCGCACGGAACATAATATTCTACACATTTATATTTTTGTAATAACACTAGCAACATTAAGTTACAATCTAAGCTCAATGACTAGCAAGGGCTTTTATGAAACGAGAATGAAAAAAAATATCGACAAATAAGTAGAAAACTTAATAAAATAATAAAACTAAGCAATTAATTAAATAATGTTTTTTTAAATTGTGATTTCCTTAATTGAAAACGTAATTTTCAAGTGATTTTACATAAATAACACATTTTCTAATAAATGCATTGAAAAATTTCGTTTGATACATCATCGGAAGGTGTATTTTAAAGTCGTGACGGTAGCAAGGCCTAGATTACGTCGGGCTTACTCGTTTGTAAACCAAAAAACCGTATCAAATTCAAATTATTTATAGAAATACATACGGATATGACCACTAACATTCAAAATGTACTTCTACCAAAATGTGTTCACATAAGCATACCGTACGCATTACTGAGGCCAAAATTACAAATACTCCACCGTCAAATGGCAAAGACAAGCCAAAAATAAAAACAAAGCATCAATAACAATACAAAAAATAAATGCTACAATTAAAACATTTCAAGAATAAAACTTTACTTTAAGTTAAAATGTATATACATTATGCTAAAATACTAAGTCCGATTATATATTTTGTCGTCAAGAGTTCCGCTGGTGCAGCCGTACTACAAAAATAAAGGATTCAAGATACAGTGAAAAGTTGATTTGACAAGGACTACGGCCGCAAACCTATGACACAACAACGGATCGTTTTGCCAACCAATAATAAAGGCATTATGTACGGTGAAGTAAATAAAAGACACCGAATTACAGATATAGCACAGTCCCAATATTAGTAATTCGTTTTTTTTTTCTTCTCCATTTACGACTGGTAAGTAAAATGACAACTCGGCTAAAAGCAAAGCATAGGAATTCGAGCACCGGTGCCATCCAAACGTAGAATCCGTACAAATTGGATAGCCCGCTTATAGTAGCCCCATCCCATGCGATTCCACTGCTGTTGCATTCATCACGATTATACGTTTCGGTAGAAATGAACGTACGCGGATGGCGTCTACATCAAAAGTGTACGACGCGAAAACCTCGTCTTGAAAAAACTATGTAAGTTTCCCAAAAAATAATTAAACATAGTTATTTATTTTACGTATTAATAAAAAAGAGGCGCTAGCGGAACTTTTTCAACAAATAAATTAAGTATAATTTTATACTTTTGAGTGGTACTAGCATTTCTCTTTATTATAAAAGTTCAGCAAAATTTTCACGAACTAAATTTCATTTCAACATTGTTTGATTAATCAATCATAAAATCATCTACAAACCTTTAAATAATAATAATGTTTAATAACAGTGATGTATTATGTGTATACACTTTTATTACAGACCTCAAGCATAGATTAAACTAAGCCCTTGGCCCTACATTGAAATACAAGGCGTAATACCACTATATATAGTTTTGAACACTAAACATGAATCGAAGGTTCCCGTGGTTGCGCCTGGTCTGATCCAATAGTGGATCCAATGACTAATGACCAATAATAAATAAGTTCAAAGAGGTCGGTCTACCTCCCGTCCCGCCTCTGCAGCACCTCATGAAGGACCATGTTGGTGTCAATATCGCTGTCTTCTTGCGGCCAGGACTCTATGACTAGTAGGGGTTCGTTGAGCTCGCCGGCTTGCTTCGGAGATCTGGAACGACTGTAAGCACGTTTCATTTTAGTATCAGTTTAGAATTTATTCAATTCAATTCATTTTTATTTCCAAATAGGTATTAAAAATACTCTTATGGAGCCGAAGCAGGGTGAGGGGATCGTTACCCCGCGTCGTTCTATTCTACGACAGATGGCGGGCGCACTATCATATTCAATGCGGCGTCACCTTTTGTTGAGTAAAAAAAACATGTTTTATTATATTTCATTTAACAACAATGTAAAAACACAGTATTGTTGTCCTAGCACGTACTTAACAGGTATTGCATCGCTGTATTAGCACCAAGAAATATGTACTTAGCAGGCGTTGTATCGTTGACTTAGCACTAGTATACTAGTATACACTAGTAGACTTAGACTTATGTATCGTTCACTTAGCACTAGTACACTAGTATACACTATATAGCAATAGTATATTCCTAGTAGGCATAGTATCTTTGTCCAACAAACATAACTAGTAGGTATAGTATTGCAGTCTTAGCACCAGTATACACGTTCCTAGCAGGCATAGTATCATTGTCCTAGCACTAGTATACACGTTCCTAGCAGGCATAGTATGGTTTTCCTAGCACTAGTATACACATACCTAGCAGGCACAGTATCGTAGTCTTCATCGTCGAGCGCACGCACGGAGCCGGCGACGGTGCGGATGACGAACACTTTGTGCGCGATGTGCGCTGTGATGCCGAGCAAACACACCGCCAGACCCGCGACGTTCACGACGCTAAGCTGATCGCCGCTCACTTCCACCGCCAGCACCAGGATACACATCTCCTGGCGAACAAAATCATTCATTTACAGCATTGCCGGTACTTGCTTAGCACCTAGAGCTAAACCTTACCCGGGCCTTACAATGAATTTTCTATGGGCAAGTACGCATACGAAATCTTTTTCACAATACGATCAGACAAACGTTTTCCCTTAGAGATGAAAAAAGATGCGCCTGGCGCTCGAATAGACCCTTTGTACTGTGTATTAAACGCAAATATTTATTTGTGGAGAAAAACACATTATGTACACGAAAACAAAAAAGAAGGTACTATTAAACTAATTTACACAACATTATTTTTCGCCACAACCGGTTCCAACACAGCATAATACTGGTTGCGAACAACCAGCGCTGGTCTTCCGCTGAAACCGGCGGTGACGTCACCCGCTGATACCGCACGGAACTGTACCGTACTTATCGACGAAAAAACTTAGTAATAAAACTAACTTAAACTTTATAATAAACTGCGACACAATAAAAAATGAAGAAAAAGACAAACACTTTCTTACAAAATTCAAAAACGTTTAAATAATGAAAAAATAATGGTATCCATAGATTAATAAATTGAAGTCGAAACTTATAATAGTTTGTAAGATAAATTGCTGTCCTCTCTTTCACGCCTACAGGTATTTAGCAGTGCCCGACGGGGTGCACGATTGTTCCTAGCATAAGTTGTAACATTCAAGTCAAACATTGTGAATACAAATAAATAATATGAATACGTATTAGGTACTAACCGGTAAAGACACTGCCGTTTAATGAACTTCCTTTTCGAAACGTCTGCAACAGTGTGTGTTAGAGCGAGACAAGAACGCACAACTCTGCGCTTCGTCATTAACGTATTCGGCGGTCTTTATGAGAATTTGTGCACGTACCTTGAAGATGCCAGCAATAGAGAGCGTTAGACTAGAAGTGTATGTGACCACGAGGAACTCGCTGATCTCCATTGCGAAAGCGATTGTGGCGCCGACGGACACTTTCAAAATGGTCGGCATCAGCTGCTCGGGCGGCTGTCTCCCAAGATACCGGAAACACTCCACGCCTGAAACGTCAATCACATAAATTTTAGCGAGGTGATACTTATAACTTTTTTATTTGTGACGTCAGCCAAGTGAATGATCGGCGAACACGCTTTTCAGCGCAGTATACCTATCTCGCTCTTGTTTTGTACTTAAGAAAACGACGTCTCGCTCACTGGTTCAGGCAGACTACTACTATTACAATATTAGATTAGATTATTATTATTACATTATTATGTTGACTACTATTAGGCTGTGGTCGCGAGGTCTACTAAAACGGATTTTTGAGTACTTCACCTAACAACCTACTTCAGCTAGTGTCTGAGCATCAATTACTATACATGGTTATTTTTAATTAACCCTTTCACCTCTCTTATATTATATATTTTTTATTCCATCATTTCCAAAAAACCTAACAAAGACACAAAAAAAAAACAATTGTTTGTATGGATTCATTTTAGGGGCCGTTCAAGTATTACGTAAGCAGATTTATTACAATTATTTACCCCCCCATCCCCCTTGTCAGCAAAAGTAAGCAAAGCTCTTACCCCCTCCCCCCATGCTTACGTAAACATTTTTCAATTATAAATGTTTTTTTTTTTTATATTATAATTATAATGTTATAATTACAATTTTAAAAATAAGAAAATAGATTTAGGATAGAGATTAGATTTTACTGATACAGTATTCAACAGAGTAAAGGACAAAAAAATTATAATCTTACGAACATAACAAACTTATTTTAAAGTTTGGTACACATATTAAATTCAAATTAACAGTCTTAAGTCCATGAAACCCGAATCCATGATTCTAAATTGGAGGGTTGCCATTCGTGTAAAAAAAGTAAATAACTACCGATGCCGTAATCATCATCTAGACTCCCTTACCCCCCATGTCATCCAAAATAAGCAAAACAAAGAATTAGTGCTTACGTAATACTTGAACGGCCCCTTATCCTTCAGTCCGTAATCCGTAAATTATGTCAGGATGTTTTACGAAAAGTCTCTACGGATTATTTATTCGTTTTCCTTGTTTCTTTGCTATGAAGTGACGGGCGAGCAAGTACCTACGCCAATTGTTGAACGTCACGCTTGTCCATAGCAATTGTTACAAATCGCTCTGGTGTTGATTTACCTTCGATACACTTGAGTAATTTAGCTTGAACGATTTAAAAGCAATTATCTTAAGCAAATGGTGATAAGTTAAGCAATTTGAACGTCATGAAGTATCAAAGTGATTATTCGAAGCCTCGACCACAGAGTAATAAAAGTAATACTAGGCCAATCTAAAGTTTAGATCGCTCCACGCACATTCTACGAGAAACGCCTAAGTATGGTCGGAGACAAGTAATATTATTAAAAGAAAAAGAAAATTTACCCGACTGCTAAATGTAGGCTATGGCACTTCGGACGTAAAGAGGAATCCAACGAGACCTCACTCGTCAAAATCAATCAAGGCTTTTAGGCTACAGGAGGTAATATAGGAATACACAAATAAATATCCCCAACAACATTACCCTCCTTGGTCAGTCGGCAGGAAGAACATCACGCAAAAGTTATACACAGAACATAGAGCTATTGTGTACTACGTACTAGAGTTGGAACCGCAGTATATTATTTTCTATTTTCGTTTCAAAAGAATACGTTATATTACAAAGGGTGTCTCGGCGAGTGCGTAAACCTTAAGATATAGCTACCAATTTAAACTGACCTTCAAACATGGCAACGAACGGCAGCAGCGATATGAACATCCATGGCTGCACATGGAACACCATATCCACCGGGTTGTGGAGGCCGAGTTTAGACTTCTGCATGAGGAGCTGTGCAAACGTCCATCGGAGGCCGGCCGCGAAAGACGCTAGCAGCAGGAAATTAAAGCCCAGCGGATCGAACTGGGTCGCCTTGTACGTGAACATGACCAGCCCTGCTGCTATCATGAACACTATACCAACTAGCGACCACGACTGAAAGAAATAGAAATATAAAGTTCATTAATACCAACCATGAACTTTTTAAGTTTAGATTAAAATGTAATAAATGAAATGAAAAATGAAATATTTATTGGTAGCAAAGACACAAGTCGGTCAGGATAAATAAGGATAATAATACATTGAACTAAGCCTTAATGGTTGCTTCTTTTTTTTATAAAACTGGACACGTGGCTACTGTTGCTTTGGAGAATCGTCGTACCGTAAATAGTGATTAGTACACGACCATTTGTTTGTTGACAAACTCCGTAAAAATAACCGTAAACGCCGTATCATCTTGCACCTTGATAATGCCAGTTCTCACACGACCTGGGACCCTATTCGGAGAAATGACATTTTATCTCGGTCACTCTCACTCCCATTAAATTCTAAATTAGAGAGACAGTGACCGAGATAATCTCGAGCGCACAGGAACAGGGTCCCAGACCGACAAATTAATTTTCGAAGGTGAAAACCGTTGACCCTATGAGTCATCCTGCATGCGGTCCCGAGATGGCACTTTGTGATTTTTTTTTGTTCCCAAATATGAAGAACCAGTTACGCGGTCAACGATTTTCATCACCAGGAGAGGCCGAGTATGAAAAACATGTTTCCGAGGTCATCACGGAGGAGTGGCATAAATGTTTTCAAAATTGGTTTATTCGTATAAAAAAGAGCATTTACGCTAACAGGAAAAAAAGTTGAGAAACAATAAAATAATTTTTAACCGTTTATAGTATTTATTTTTTATTCATTACGGAAACTTTTAGTGCGTCCCTCGTATCTTACAAGAATTTATTTTATTACTAGCTGCGCCCCGCGGTTTCATCCGCGGCGTAAAAGTAGCCTATGTGTTAATCCAGGGAGTAAGCTACCTCCATTACAAATTTCATTCAATTCCTTTCAGCTGTTATAGCTATAGAGTTGAACGGGAACAAACACACTTACACACAAACTTTCGCATTTATAATATTAGTGTGATTATATAAAAATAACAGTAAGTATAATAGTAAAGAGCAAGCCCAGCGAAAGCAAATTGTACATACATTTTGCTTAATTTAGAACAGACTGTGATTATTAGGTGATAGGTGATGGATTATACACCATACATTAATTGAGTAATTAATGTATGGTGTATGATATTATAAGCACAGCAGCAAGATCATGTAAATTATAAGTGCGTTCAGTAGTAGTAACACACGAAGGCGTGAGCAAAGCGAGCGCGAGCCTGAGCTAGTCAAACAATAATAGTCTGGCATGTATTATTAAGGAATAATTTTAAAATAACTTATTTGTAGCCACTCTGCTTTATAGGGCGGAAAGTACCCGTTTTTGTGGGTTGGAGCCAGAGATCACACCCTAGATTCTGCATTCAGGACGCTCGAAGCGCACCACGCATCAGTCTAAATTTATAAGAAATTACTCTGATTGGTTGATTGTTAGGCGCGAGTAGCCGTAACCTTGAGATAGCCAATGAGAACGCTTGGTCGCAGTCCCCGCGAACCGCGCCTTCTTCAAACTTTGGTGTCTTTTTGTAGGAACAACGAATCTCGTAATGCGGTATCTAGTGTGATCTGTGGTTGGAGCAGATTTCTAGGGCACCAGACAATTCTGGGGTAAGCAATATTTTATAAGTCAATATATCCATTCTTGTGTAGGTCATAAGCAGTATTAGGGATCAAGGGCACTACCTATATGCTTTTGCAATGGCTTAACGATTTTACATATAGACATATTTTTTTCGCTCCATACTTATCGCATTTGGCCAGTGTCAAGTGATCATAATATTTCGTAATAAAAAATAAATCTAGTCATAGTCTAAGGCAACAGTTTTAGCCACAGTCCAATACAAGACATTTTCTTGTAAAGTGGTGGGAACTTTTCTGTAATAAACTTTTTCGCAGTTTTGAAAACAGCTTAATATAATGTTACTTGCTAACTCCTTGGTCTATTTTTAAAGAATATCGTATCTCATCCCTTTCGGTTGGCTGGCTATTATGATTAACATAAAATACGGCGACGTGCGTGGGCGTGTCCATAATAATGCATAAGACGATAACAAGTAGCGCTTTGAAACTCTTTAAATGTTAGCAAAGCTGACGTATGCTTTCCACTCAGTCGAGCTGAACTAAGTTTACTAAAAGAGAAATGGCTGATTTACACGTATTTATTAATTAAGTTGGACTTAGTACCATGTCCACTAAGACCAGAGCCACCGGAGGACCGGCAGCAGCGTCCTTTTAGTTCTGCGAACCACAAGCCGCTTGCCAAGCGCGGGGATTATGCCAACCAAAGTAGTGGTCGTCTTCTAGCTCACGATGATCAGTTAAGAAGTTAATATTTTTTACTAAAATTTATCATAATTCCTGCGTGCAAATACAAAATTTAGAAATAATTTGCAAGTTGAAATTTAGTTCCCAGGTAAACAAGTAAAATAGAACTTTGACAATTTTTTTGTTAAGGGTGGGTCATGTTTGAATATGAATATGTTAAAATTTAGATATCGCGAAGCATCGCAACGCATCGATGTATTTGGATTGGAGTGTAGAATATTGTAATGTTTTTTAAAGAATATTTTTAAAATGAGCTACTTATTGTTATGCTCGTCCTTCTTGGGCAAATTAAAGGGCTTGACTAAATGTGAAAAATAGGCGTGATCGGTTACTTGCAATTAAGTGAAAAAAAAAATGTGATCGGCAATTAGATGTATTTTTTTTTTTAGTAATTTAGTTAACTGGCCACGCCGAACTGCACTGGTCAAGCGTGGTGGAAATGGCCTAATCACCTGTCTTGGGTAGGCCGATATCCCAGCAGTGGTATGTTTAAAGGCTGATGCAAAGAAGAATTTATTTAACTACTAAATATGTATAAATCAGCTACAAAAGTAGACGTTCAGGGCCGCATAATTTGTACAGGAAAATTAACTGTTGATTTCAATTATTAGCAAGTATCCATCGAGCCATAACAATTGAAAAAAAATGAAGGATAGGCTTTATTGAATTCTATCTATCATGCCTTAAGTTACCATAATGGCAATGCGATGTTGTGGTTGGTGTATCAGCCAACCCACACTGAGCCAGTATGGCAGATATGGCCTAATCACTCTTCGATGGTAGGCCGATATCCCAGCAGTGGGAAGTCTAAACGCTGATACAGAAAACGTTGTACAAAAAGTTATTAAATAGAAGATAACTATTTAACTAGTCTTACAGTGTTCTTTTCGTGACTGCTAGTCTAAGTTTTCTATGTCCCATGACACGATTTCCTATTGGGGCCGGCTCCCCTGATTCTCGCTATCTCGTTCGCAAGACTTAAAAAAAAAAAAAACTGAGAGGAAATTAACAAAAATTTATCACTGGAATACAATTGTAAATGTTTTATCGCTTTTTTTAAGTTATTATTTTTAATTTTGACGAAGGTGAAGGAAAAAAACATTTTTCTCGAGATTTTTTACTTCTCTTTCGCCAAAAAAACATAGCATAAAAAAATACTGATACAAAACATTGGCAATGGTATTCAAAAGATATATAATGATTTAAAAAAATACTTCTCCCTGCAAATTTGATATTAAAAAAGTTGGAAAAGTACGAGCGAGATAGCTGGACTAGTCAGAGGAGTTCGACTTTATATGATGCAGTAAGTATAAGCAAAACGACTGTGACTAACAAACGAATGATAAAAGTGAGAAAATACCTACTACTACACAATGACACTGTGTTTTCAAAATAGGTTTACTAGGTATTCTGTTATCGCAAACTGTTGACAAATATCGCATTGAATGTCTTATCAGCCCACCACGGCAGTGGGTAAGTAAACTTTTTAAACCCGCTATTATAATTATTAACAAGTTTCTATACATACAAAAGAAAAACAAACGGATACCTGTGAGCTGTGAGACTCTGGAGATAGTCCCTTATTAATAAGGGACTAACCCAGACTCTGGAGACCCAGACCCAGATTATCTCCAGAGTCTCACAGCTCACAGGTATCCGTTTGTTTTTCTTACCCAGATCGAGATTAATAAGTCCCTTATTAATAAGGGACTAACCACAACTCGCATTTTAAAATATGTCAAGCTACATATCACGTAGGAACACACATACATACATATTCCTATCAGCTCTTAGACATCTAGTACTGGACGAAACTTTCCCCTATTGGAGAGGGGTGGTTGCCATAGTTCTCATAGTCACAGACGGAAGATATAGATAGGTGGGTGGAGTATTTGAACGTACGATTAACGAATTTTTCGTGGCACAATAGCTTTGATTCTGTTGTACAACTCACTTAACTAAACCAATCTGACAGGAATAAAATTATCTGCATCTCTTTTAATTTTAAAATGCGAGAAAAGGTTGGCAACAATTTTAGAACTGTCAAATTTAGTTTAGTGTATAAAATAGCACAATAGAATTTATACCAGTCTAATTCAATCGCTAGGCACATTCAATTACTGCAAGACTTCGTTATGACTCTTATATACATACACAGAAGAGGAAAAATTTTTACTTCTCCCTTCTGTGTATACATATGACAGTACTTCGCTTAGCAGCTTACAGATAACGTTCTCAAAAACTACAATTATTTCCAATGCTTATCATTATCAGCTAGTCGTCGCTGAACAAACGCTCCCCTAAAAACCATTCGGGATTAGGGTTGGGTCAACCCCCAACTAAATGGTAATGGTGGTAATTAATTACCACGCTTGGCAATTGGCTTGGGGATCGCAGAACACTTACCGTATACTAAGAGGACGCTGCTGGCTTTTTTGGACTTGCTCAGCTCCGATACTTATACTAACTTACATCTAAGTATGTACGTAGTATTCTTATTTGGTGCAGTAGAATACAAAGTAAGGCTGTTTTCATGACAGTAATATAAAAGGTTTATCCCATTACTTTCACCTGAGTGATATCACTTGGGTCATCATAGGCGACACTTTAGTGTCCTATGATCACCCGTGAATCTGAAATAATATAATTAAATATATATAACCCGGCTTTCCTGATTCTCGCTGTTTCGTCAGCACTTTTCAACTTTTTTAAATATAAAAATTACCGAGTCAAAATTAAAAACAAAGTAAAACTCCCTTTTTTTTAGAATAACAATGTCATTGTTTTAAAGAAATTTTCATGTAATTTTTTTTTTTGGTCGAGGAGCAGGAAAATATCTCGAACAAAAATCCTTTTTTTTCCGCTATCTATTTTTATTAATGTAAAATTATTAATAAATTTTTGTTTTGGAAAATTGGGAACGAGATCTTTGAATAACAATGGCGATCAAAATTATTGTATAAAAAATTCTTTCATAAACATTGTATTTTGTTAAATCCCGGTCACTTTCAGATCTCTTTCACAAATTTTTGAGGATAAAAAATAAACAGTCAGTTAATTCCATAGAGCAATATTAACATTGGCCTCCGGGGTCCGGGCCGTCGCTCAGGCACCGAGTCGCTCAATGGTTCATTCCCAATGTTTTATGAAAAGTTTGCATATTATTAATTTTTATTATGGCGCAGGAGAAAAATAAAACTCGAAAAAATGATTTTATTTCTTAATTTTGTCTAATAATTTAATAATAATAATTTTGACATAGAAAAAGTTAGCATAAAAATTGCTATAAAACATACGCATTGTTACTCTATAGATAACTAACTTCTTTTTTAATGTCTCTCAGTGACTTTTCGTATAAAAAAATAAAATAAAATAAACCGAGATAGCATAATCAGGGATGTGGGCTCTGAAACAAGAATAAATACCTTTTTCTCCAGCCCGAGTAGTATCGCGAAGCCAAGGATAAAGATGATCGTGGTCGACTTCGTCATGGTGTAGAGGGATATGGTAACCAGCTCCAGGCCCCAGTTAGAGAACCCTACATCGATGCCACTAGCGAGCCCGGTGGGCCCCACCGACCGCAGGCAGATCATGAACGGCAGCACCAGCTGAGCGGTGCCAGTTATCAAGTGCAGCACTAGCCGCACGAACACTGATAGGACCCACTTCACCACGAGGTGGTACATCACTACGGTTAACGGGAACCGGAACTCCTGGAAAGAAACGCTGAGTAAGAATTTTAACGGGAACGTGAAGAAGTCATGTTGCGTCATAGTAATATTCTCAAAAACTTGTGTTATTTCGCCTACCAGTTAAAACTGTGTGTTTTCTGTCAGCCAGAATCGCGACTAGAGGCTTTAAGGCCAAAAATCATGGTTATGAATTTGAGTTGGAGATGGAGTCTTAGTGAACTGTTTTCCTCATTGATACTTTATGTCACGTATGGGCAAAGTTGGGGCCCTGGAGCTGGATGCTGCCCGCAATGGCCTTTGATACGGCCAGCGGAACATTTGCAGCACATAGCGTACTAAAATATCTAGAAAATCTACAGTTCTCTAGTTAAACAGTTTATTTGTGTTTAACTAAAGAAGTTAAACACAAATAAAATATTGTCAAAACAGTTGCATTCAACGTTATCTATTACTAAAAATAAACTGTTGTTTTGCCAATACACACACAGACACACACCTCATCTCCCTCGCGTCATAAACGTTCGAAAATTTAGCCTGCGCCTTTCCAAAAGTTGGCCCCACTTGCAAAATATCATTAAATCCAGTTTTATTAATCAAATACGATGACGTGTATCACTGTCTGCTTGTCTCTTCGTCCTCCCTTAAAAGGTCTCTATCTTTTGAATCATAACACACTGCTTGACATTTTCACAGAATGAGTTACAAAATGAACTTTTTTTTTTGTAACCCCGTCCACCCCTCGCTCCGAGGGGACAGAACAGGGGAACAGAATGGAATATTCCATGGATTTCATAACAAATAAGTTTTTTTTCCATAATATTTCTTGTTTTTGCTCTTTAGTAAAAATATTAATATGTTAAGTGAAAGTGAAGTTATAAGTCTCATTAAAGTAATGTTTGAAAATCAGATTTTTTTCTAGCCTATATTACCCCACTCATGGGCAAATGCCTCCCCCATCTCCTTGCACAATCCCTCTTCTTTGCTATCCACATGAAAATTTTATCCCTGCCCTTTCTCCTTTGAACATGATTTCTGCGAAGGGGCCTAATGAATGCAGTATTCAATAAGTGCCTGCTGGGTTACATAGAATCGACATTACAACCTACCTCCAAAATGAATTGGGCAGTCTTGATCTATAGATAAAGAGAACAGTAATATTTATTGTTTTTGTGATAATGTATCACACATTTTAAAATAAAAACTGTTATCAGTAGATTATAAACTATTTAATAAGCCTTGAAAAATAACCTTATTAAATCATATTAAATTCAAAGAGTTGAATAACTGCACGCCACAAGTAGACATGCAATATTTACAGTAAACCTGCCTTTAGACCTGGAGACTCGACTGCCCAAGGGAGGTAATTTGTAGCTATGATAGCTGTGGTTAGTGCGTTCGGTACGCATTCCGCAGGGCGTGGGTTTGAATCCTAACAACGAGCTTGAACTGGTGAAGATAAACTTCGTGACGAAGCTTCGCACAGCACCTTCTGTGTGTTTCAGTAGCCTCCTTTTGTGCCTTCCAGACTAGATGTGTTTACCATATTGGAGCACACTGTCACTTAGCATCAGGTGAGTTGTGGTCAAATGCCTAGCCTGTCAACCATAAAAAAGTTTTGGGCTGTTTGTTAGTTTGTGAATAAGAGTGTACATTTTTGCATGTTCCTATATTATCTCCTGTAGCTTAAAGCCTCACCAAGTTAACTCGCAGGCACAAAATTTCAAACAAATTGCATTCTAAGGAAGGGCTCACCTACAAATCAAAGGTTCGGTGGAAGTATTGGGCAAGCTTGGGGCAGTTGCTCCGGTAAATCTAACGTGTTTGTTTGTTTCTGTCGCGGTTTGAGGTAAGTCACATGTCACACCTGTGCGAATGCCTGGCGGCTAATGTTAGCACGAAATCTCGCCCACGCTCGATAGCTCAACATGCGCAAGCGCAAACGGATTGAAGAATTGAAAAGTAAGGTGTGTTGTCTTTATGTCTGGAATGTCACAGGCGATATTTTGCAGTCGGATTTTATTTTAATTTTAAATACTTATCCAAAATGCAATTGTCATCAAATCTTTTAGGATTCACACCATTTATAACTAATTTTAATACATTTTGACCCAATTACAAAGATTCTATTTGGTTTGAGGAATGTTTGTGTCTCTTGAATTATTTTTGTACTAAATGTTTTTTTTTCAGATGATACATATTTTGCGAAAAGGTCATTCTGTGACAAAGTCACTTTCTAAGTGTTTACTAAATTTTTATACAGTGTTCTGGAACTCTTGTTAAGTGGCAAGGCAAGGCTTGTGGCAATGGTTTACGCGATTTCAGGTTTTACCATGGTAAAACTTATTCAAGGGATAGCGCCCTTGTGGGTCAGACACGTAAGAAACAACTATTACAATAATTAATAGGAGATCTATACTGATATACACCAAAAAAACGCTAAAAAAGACTTACCGTTAGTAGCCATCTCTGGTAGAAAGTGAGGCCAATTGACAACGAGAAGTAAAGCAATATGAGGCCCAAAGACAGAAGTCCTTTCTGAAAACAGATCTCAGACCATTTTCTCTTTGGGTTAGTAGTGAGCACATCCTCCTCGAAATCGGGTTTTGAAGACAGCTGTTCGTACTTTGCGCTTGCCATTTCGATCACAGCGCGGGCTTAATACTTCTGCGGTAGCACCTTCACGCATATGTTCGGCCGGCGCTTACTAGCTTTCATGAATAACAGCACACAATTTTACAGGAAACCTAATACCTATTATTAGTATTTAGAGGCAATCAGAAAACAATCTTCAAGATTCAACACCACAACAAAACTGATACTACAAATTGATACCATTATCTCGTCTCGTCTCCTCGCACATCCAGCCAGTGTTTCTACATTCGAAACTAGTTTTTCCTTATTTAAAAAAAATATATGACTGTGTCTCCGCTTCGCTGCCGTAACCGGCAACGATGAAATAATGGAACAGTTGCTGTCATCAGACACAAATCTGATTCAGCGCCGTCATAAAAAAATATAACCTGCTACTGTTATCCGACTCGATTTTGTCCAAGTTCTGTCATCGAAAGCGTTTTTACATTTTATTTAAAAAATTACATTATTAGCAGGGCTGGATTTAGGTACGTTGAAAACGATAGCACTAAAATTTTAAAAGGATAGTATTTACAAAAAAAATATAATTGTACGCTTTATTACTTTAACCTATTTCCAAAAAAAAGAGGTTCTCAAGTAAAATTATTTTTTTGTTACCTCAACTCGGAACAACCGCGTCATTTATGAACCAATTTGGAAAATATTTTTTTGATTTGAAAGGAGATACTTCCAGATTGGTCCTATTTTCATCAAAATCCAGTTCTAATAATGGGAATCCATGAGGAATTGAGGGGAACTCATCAAATATTATAGGCACACATATAGCGATTTTGGTATTTTCATCAACAAGTCCAGCGTTTACATTTAGAAAATATAATTCACTGAAAATAATCAAAGGATGAAGAAGACCACAGATGGCCATCGGAACTCCTCAATAATACGTATTTCACTGGAGGCACCAAGATAATCTTGATTATATACGAAGTACTAAGCAATTTAGGGCAAATTTTCATATTTTATATTTACGTTTATGTGAAGTATTGAAATTATATATTTTTTCATACTATCCTTAGATGTGGATAGTATATAGTACGAAGCATGAAATTATAGTATAAATACTATAATTATAGTATAAATACTATAATTATAGTACAAAATCCAACCCTGATTATTAGCCTACCGCTAAGGCGTTATACCATCGATATTGTTTTCCGGTTGTCGTAAAGGCTGACCCTTGAAGCTACATTACCTGACCCGACATCGCGCGAAAGGAACAGCCAGATTTGAATTTCACGGGAGCAAAAGAAACAAACTACTCAGGTTATAGTTTCTCCCTTTCGCTTCCCAGAAACTCACATAACCACCTCTTTCATACGATATCAGGTCCATATCCAATTTAAGGCCGCCCACCTCCGGCAACAGTTCCAGCTGCCGGCTACGGCTGCAACTGCAGAGGCACTTTCTTCTGAGTCTATGGTGTGGACAGAAATATTTTTACAGTCTGTGGGGTGGATTTATAGTGTATTGTTAATGTTATCATTATTTATGTTTTCTCTGTGCCAGTGCTTGTCATGCTGGTTTTTGCTTGATTGATACTCTGGATTGAAATCAAAGAAAAATAGCAGCAAAAACTGGAGCTTATAGTTGCAATGAATTTGAATATAGGGAAGTGCATACATTTCTAGATAAAGCAGGTGAGTACTTTCACTTTAATCGATAGTATTTTTCGTTAATTTCTAAGTGCCCCTGTCCATGTCGTCCGTCAAAGAAAGTTTGTGTGTACCAAATGGAAGTCCTAAAAATTTAGTCTACTCCGATGTCGTTTGATTTTAATGTCTGTAGTAATATGGAAAGCTTTACAAACTTGTTTTTTTCATCCCGTTTGAGTTGATCGATTGAAGAAAACACTTCGATTACGAGGCATACGTTCAAGATACTTAATTAAATTGATAATGTCAAAATTGATTCCGTGAGCATTGTAGGAGGTAGTTATATGTTCGTATTCTTTTCTAAAATTACACTCCGTGCGTTCACCTGCAAAATGTGTAACACTTTTGGTAGTTATTGGCTGCCCTGAATACAAATTCTGCTATTTTAAAATCGCAATGTTTCGGTCGTACCTACCCCCCAGTGGGACAGTAAAAGGAGTGCATCGGTAAAAGTCGGCGGTACGTGCTTGACGCATGAGAGGGCAACTTGTCTAATTGTTTACTCGTAATTTGCTCTTTGGTGAGTACCTACCAACTTTGTTCTTGCTGTTTATGTAGTGTATGTCAAAAAACTTTTGCCCGAATAGGGAGTGTCATGATCATGAGTGACCTCAAAATAACCAATATTCTACCCCATATTTGGTTTCATCTAAGAATAAAGGCAGGCTTTCAGGTGGTCCAAACCTCTTATTATACAGTTAGACAAAATAACCAATGTATTGATTATTTTACTATTGTGCTTGTAAATTATTATCATGTTATTAAATGCATTTATTGATGAACATGATAAAGTCATGTTTTACGATTTTTCAACGGATTTATTTTTGGTATTGTTGCTTTCTTTAAGGTCCTCAACAACTCCATCACACAGTATGTTTGTTTTTAGTCTAAATGTTTAAAAAAAGGTATTTCTAATAAAATATCATGTATCAACTCTTTTTACTAGGCAAGTGCTTTTATTAACTAAACAAACATACAAACTAGAACAAACTAACTAAACTGCTTCGCTTTGTGTTGTAGTAGTTTATATAAAGTTGAAGATTAATAAAAAAATAAGGGGAAAACGAAAAAGACATATGTATTTCATTTATATTTTAAAGATTTCTTTTCACATCTTTTCTGTTAATTTTGATGTCGTAAGATCAGTTTTTATAACTGTTGAAATTTAAAATGATATTAAGTATACCAATTTAAATGGTTTGTAACGTTTGTTGTGTATGTGGAATGTAATAATGTATTATTAATATACTAGCAACACCCTGCGATTTTTTAATTCAGGGTATAATTCCACCTCCCGAATTTCATCCAAATCCATTCAGCCATTATGGAGTTGACTGGGAAAAAACACACTTACATACATTTATTATATTTATTTATTTATTTATCAATTCTTTTATTCTTTTTTTACACACTTGCGCACAAACTTTCGCATTTATAATATCAGTGTATGTAAATAGTGTTGTTTTATTTTGTGATGGAAATATAGTGCGCACTATGCATTAGGAAATTTTTACCTTATAAAAATCTTTGTTATTTACTTCAAAATAAAGTTAACTTCATATCTCACTTTCTTATACTAATTTCAACCTGTAAAATATTACATTTTTAATGTTATCTTCATTGCATATATATTACCATTGCCTAAAGCTGCCATCTCAGTGTGAATCGGCCCTTAGAGTTGTTTATTGGCATCAGATGTGCTGGGCACGATGCCAAATATTGCTCTCATGGTGAAGTCGATGACTGGTCACAATTGCTCACTATTATATTTCTGATGACATGAGTTCCTGTGAATGACCATAATATCTGCTGTCGGATTGAAATATGTCACACTTCACACTAATATAAAATCAAAGGAGTGTAGCCACTGTCATAAACAAGCATCGGGATGTAAAAATGTATATCTTCATATAATATGTTTGTGCTTCCTTTACGTAATAAAAAACTCCCTACATTAGTCAGTCCATACAAAATGACAAAAAAAGTATCAACGCTGTACCGAACGAAAAAAATGTTTGTTAAAAGATTTGTTTGTTCTCCCACTCAGCTCAGTAATCGGAGTACAGATCTGGAAGAAATGTGGTGTGGAAATCATCCAAATTTTGTAACTCAGAGTAGTAGAGCCGCTGTCATGGCAAAGCCAATTTAAGCTTCAGACTTATAAAAATTAATATGTTGAAAACTTTGTTTGCTAGGTTCAGAAGTTCCTACATTAGGGTTACATTTCAAAATGGCTTAAATTCACTTGGTAAAGAGTGTAATTCATCTCGATGCTGGTTCAACCAAAACATATTGTAGCTTGTTTTGGAACGCGTCCGATAGAGTGAAATTCCAACTGACAGTTGAAATAAGTCACAGTGGTGAAGTCAGAGTTGAATTTCACTCTGCTGTCGGAATCAGAATATTGATAGTAAACAGATTGTTAGCAGCCATTAGTCCATAATAAGTCAGGATCCGGGGAAAAAGTTATGAAAGAAACAAATAGTAACCGTAAGACAGCATAGTTTTATAAAAGGATTTAAATTTTTGAAGCATTTTTTGGTTATTTTGGTAAATAGTATCATTGATAAGAGTACATTTTCTCGGGCCTTATTCTAGCGCTCTAGAGATCATCTCGTTCATTCTCACTCTCACGATATGAGTAACGAGGGAGAGAGAATGATCGTGACAGTCTAGAGTGAGCTAGAACGAGTTCCCTCGTTCCAAAACATAATTCGCTCCGGGTGAATACTACCTGCTCAAAGCCAGTTCCGAAACCAAATACCAATATACATCCGATGGAATTCACTCGACAAACGGCTATATGTTTTGGAACGCAGCCTAGAACTGTAAGTCCAACTAAAATGTCAAAAAATGCACCAAAACAGAACAACGCCATCCACCTTGAGAATGTTTGTTAAAATAACAGCTATGTAATGGCTAAACAGGTTTGGATAAAACGGATAAAACACTGTGCGGAAATAGTACATAACCTGGATTAAACGCAGCTACTATTCTATAAAAGTAACGAACACACTTGGTTGTGGTTTTCGCACATTTCATGTTATTAATACGCTAATGCTCATGTTAAGTTGCGTCGGTTATTTTGACTATAATTTAGATAACATCAAGTGATCTTCTTCAAGGAGTGCTGTAAGCGTGACGTGCATTTGTGCGCTTGCGTCAGTGCAAGGCTAGAGGAGTTCGCGCGCGCGTCACTCAACTCAAACGTGAGTTATAGTATTCCTTGAAAAAGATCACCGGTTGTGATCGACACTGTCAAAATAAACAATTCAAAGATGAGTAATAAATACGGTATAATAAAAAAAAGTAAGGTACAAGGATGACCAGCTCATGATGAAGGCACAGTCCAGTGTATAAGCTTCCTCCATACCAAATTGGATCTAAATCCGTTCAGTCATTACATAGTTGTACGGAAACAAACACACTTACATACTTACGTACAAACGTTCGCATTTATAATATTAGTGTGATAACAAGTAACAAATAGGTACTCGTAGCCAGAGAGACAGCGCTAGTGATAATATAAAACACTAGATGCGCCCCGCGGTTTCACCCGCTATTCTACAGAAACCGAATATATGTGTTAATCCAGGGTATAAGCTACCTCCATACCAAAATTTCATTCAAATCCGTTCAGCCGTTACAGAGTCGAACGGAAACAAATACACTTACATACTTACACACAAACTTTCGGACTTATAATATTAATGTGACTAGCATAGTTCCGATAATTTGTAGGTTAAAATTCGGAACGCTGCTAGTTTTTCCGTTTTACCACTTTTCGGGGTAAAACCTTGTGATGCACATACGATAATGCAAAATTTCGTCAAGGTTGGCACCGCCATAATCGTGAAAGGTAACAAACGGGTTTCGTCAAGACTCGAGTTCCATGTAACAAACACAGACAAAGGGAAATACTTTCGCTACAATAAGTGATGTTATAATGGATAATACATGTCCATATATTGTGTACATTATCTGTGCACGCTTTGTCCACTTGTTTGTCGACCTTTATCATTCATTTGCCACTAATAGTGCCTCATTCTTATTACTTGTTATAGCATGTTTAAATTATACAGCTATTAAACGGATTCTTTGTTACTTTGCTGGCTAATGCGTGAAGTCTGACGGGAATCTTATCGCATCTCAACAACTCTGTGTAAATGATTTCAATCATCAGATTTTTTATGAACGAACTATTCGCTGACACATCGAAGGATAGACAGTATTTGTTTCCAATTCTTAATAAAAAATCTTGGGAGGGACGTCCTGAAGCAAAGTTTGGGCGCAGTAGATATTTCAAATTTGTACTGTTGTCGCGCTGCTTCCCGTTATTACGATAGAGATATTTGCGGGTTGTGAGTGAAATTACCTAAATTTTTGTTCAGTTCGCCGTTTAGGGGGAAACTGTTTTCACCCCCTAAATCTTATCGAAATCTTTAGTTTCTGAGCAAAGCTTTGGATAAATTATAAATCGCTTGGAAAGATAATGCCCATTTTCATGCTTTGTCCATTTCCTAAGACGTTTGCGTATTTTGTCCATGTTAAACTACGCCGATAGGTTTTATTTAAAAAAAAAATGTTTTTGTTATTCTAATAAAAACTAAATTAACTTAACGTAACTTCGTCACTTTCCGTTCCTATAACTACGAAGATATTGCTATATTTCAAAAATCAAACCTATACGGCCGAAGGGAGTTTTTCGCGCCGCAAATAAATATAAAATAACAAAAACATCATAACTTCGCATAATATTTAGGGGTCCTAAACGGGTCTAGATCTAGAATTAGATTCTAGGTCTAGATTTAGAAGAATGAAATTTTTGCATGACTTTTTCATATAACGTAGTTTAGCACTAATTAAGAATCTATTTTTCAAAATGTATCCCTTATAGGGAGTTAAATAGGAGTTTTAAGCTTTTATGGGAGTTCGACATTTTTACTTTGTATTTGCTGACCATCGGTCTCGAGCCCTTAAACTACTAGGCCAAAGGCCGAGTAGCACTGCAAACGAAGTCACGAGCATCAAACTAGATAAATAGCAAATAGCAAACTAAATAAATAAATATTGGTGGACGTTTTTGTCACAGCGCCATCTAGGCCCAAACTAAGCAAGCTTGTATTATGGGAACCAGGTAACTGATAGAATACATAAATACTTTTTTTTTTTTGATATTCATACATAGAATAGAAACACCTAGACAAAGAACAAACATCCATGTTCATCACACAAATGTTTGTCCTGGGTAGGAATCTAACCCACAACCTATAGATCAGAAGGTGGAAATCCACCCACTGAGCCACAATGCTAGTCAAATTTTACTTACGCGTACCTAGCTTTTAGCCCCCAGACGTTGCAGCCTTTCATTTCCTTCCAGTTCATTTCTTTTTATCTTACGACTGCGAAACTGAATCGGTTAACTGTACGTGTAAGCGATGAAAATAAGGAAGTTTCATAAGTGTTGGCAGTTGTATAATGTAACGAACATGAATCGAGTTCGATCTTTTCGTTCGCTTGTTCTTTTATCTATTCTGTGGTCGTACTGAGAATTATGAACTTTAACATAACACACGTACTCGAACGAGATTTCTCGCACGGTCGAGAAATCTCGGAGAGTCAACACTCGTAACAGTACTCTATGGAAACATTCATTTCTATTGTGCTAATTGTACTAGACGCGATATTGCAGCGGAATAACATTAAAGATTTGTTGAAGATATAGTTCTTACTCAAAAAAGCTCATAATGTGGTCATTATTTTGACAACCTTATTTGAGTAAAGTCGGCCTTGCCGCGCGACTCGAATAGGCGCCAGGAAACTTGTATTATATTATTTCATTGCTGACGTGTTTTAGCGACCAGCAATTTCCTTTGAAAATCCATTATTGTCGAGTTTTGTTTCAAAAGTAGTCAGGTGCAAAAATTTGCTTATGACAACTTTGCGCAAGGAAAATCGACAAATTTAATATTTAAATTTGAATTGAAATGAAATTTAAATTCATTTTAAGCTGGTTTTATTGAAATTACTCGCATTGTTTGAGTAAATCAAAATATATGCCTTGGTCCGCAATGACTGCACTGCTGGCCACTCTATGACGGCCTCAAGCTAAGCTTAGCTACGCTCTCGGCCTTCAAGCTTGGTCATAATTGCAGCCCTTGCTGACTGAGCTGTAAAGGCTGCTATTACAGCTAGTCCATCAAGAGCTGCAATGCTGATCGTGCTGTGATAGCCTAGACCTACGCTACGTTGCGCTTTCGGCCATCATCTTCGCAGCCAGCAACACAGTCATTACATACCGCGACAGTAACAGTACTACTTTATTGTAAGTTTGCTGGCGTTAGAAATGAGAGATAATCCAAGCGTTACCCGAATTCTACCAGAATCAAGGGCTCACGCCGAAAAGGGGTCAGCTATCTTTAGTATACCTGACTGGCTCTCACTTCGCGGTGGCAACTACGCACTGTTTCGCAAGTAGTACTACAAGCCAGAAATTTAAATTCCTTGTTCTATTTGTATAGTTAACAAGCTTACCCGCATGGCTTCGCTCGCAAAGTAAATTAAACACCCCGTAAGGGGTTGCTTATCGAAATATCCTGAGACATGCCATGACCATGAAATGTCTTTATTTTCTGTGTTCAATACACAAACCGAGTTTCATTCCCTTAGTACGTTTTTTTTTCCTGTACTTCCTATGGGTGTCCTTTTAGAGGTGGAATTTCACAAAATCCGTTCTTATTGACCACCTAGATCATTTGAGGAGTATTGGGTTCAAATTTTTCGTCATTATCATGAGCGGTTTCTTCTTTGCGTGTATTCTTATGTAGAAAATGCTTGTTCTTTTATATATATAGATATATAATTGTTAACACGAAATCGTATATCAAAACCTGCTAAAAAAAACTAAAAATGTAATCACTACCACATAACATGAGAGGTCCAAATCTGAAACTGACCATCTCTTTTACCAGACTGTTCAAGAAAACTTAAACTTAAACTTTTTGGGGTGTATTTAAGAATACAGTATACCGCCGGCTCGTCCGTACAAAAAGCGTATTGATACCCAAAACGTTATCCGATTTCGATGTTTTTTTTTATATATGTTATCTACACCGTGAAAAACTATGCTTGAATGATTCGTTTTTTTTTTTTAATTCGCAATGTCTTCGTTGTTATTGGCACTTAAACTGACAATATTTTTGCGCTTAAAATATGACGAAAAAATGTAGTTGTCGTAGGAATAAGATACACATTTTTTGAAAAATCAAAACATAGCGTAGTAGATTATGGTTTATCGAAGCCACAAACAAACAAAATCTTTTGTTTTTGGTGTCAAAACAAAAGATTTTGTTAAGATTTAGAGGATGATAACAGACTGCCCTCGAAACGCTATTTCGCTATTTCAGCAAAAACTTAGGAAAATTCACTAACTCTCTCTAATGCAGGCACGAGAAACAGAGCGACAGCTATACAATTTCAAATATCGAATGCGCAAAAACCTTGCGGGAGGCCTATCCTCTTAAATTTGATCTCTTTACATACCTCAAGATTGTGAGTTCCTTGACCTGACTGCCACGACCTACGGCTAATTTGTGCGAAGGATACCTAATGTGTGACCATCAATTCGATAAGCATGCTATCTACAACGGCACACAGACACAGATGCAAGGATATTTTCGTAGATGACAACATACGTGTAGTACTATTTTATATTTGCTACAATATTGATGCTACTTGATAAGCTCAGCTAATTTTACTGAAGGTTCACACATTCACGGCAAATACAAAACTATATAACAAATATTTTTATAATCGAGCTATATTATTATAAATGCGAATGTTTGTGCGTAATTATATAAGTGTGTTTGTTCCTTTTTAAGGTGCATCGTTTCACTCATCGTGCGAAATTCAAATTTTCTTGCGTTTTTTGTCAATTACAGCTTAATTACTCGACGTGGATTTATTGAAACCAATTTTGCGCCAATAAATAAGTTGTTTTAAGAAATTACGGGTAAAATGATTACCTAGACATTGGTTTAGCTACAAAGCTCAATAAGCTAATTTTCATCTTGGTTTTTGGTTCAGTGGGAAATGTACTTATACTAGCTTTCAACTTGAATTTTTGTTGGTATAATTTCTTGAAACAATCTATTTATTATCGCAAAATTAGTTTTCATGAACCTACGATGAGTAATTTAGCTGTAATTCACATAAAACGCAAGAAAATTTGAATTTCGCGCACTGAGCGAAACGTCACACCTTAAGTCTGTAACGGCTGAACGGATTTGAATGAAATTTGGTATGGAGGTAGCATATACACTGGATCAACAGAAAGGCTACTTTTTATTCCGGAAAAATATTCGGCTTCTGTAGAATAGCGGGTGAAACCGCGGGGCGCTGCTAGTTAACTACATAACAAATAACTGGGGCACCAATTCTGATTCAGAATAAAATGGAATAAAATATTCTACGAATATCGCAAAAGCTTAGTCTAGCCTCGCCTTTATTTTTTTTGTACTTGGGGAAAACGCACTTACGCATACCCGTCCGCTGGGTGGACGGACGGGCTATGTCGGACTCGACGTCACGGAAAAGGCGACGCCCCTACCGACTAAAAACTCCACGATGTTCCATCCGCATCGGAATCGCAAACAGGGCCGCGGGATCGCTAGTCTAGCCTCGCCTAGTCGAACCTGACAATGCAATGCAAGGCAATGCAAGGGCAATGTTTCCAGCAAAATTACTGGGCACAAAGAGATTTAGCATCTAATATCTCAGGGCGACGAGCGAGCCAGGTTCTATATATATCTGCGGTTGCCGCGCATGGTTTTGAACATTTGAAGTTCAAAACTCTGGTTGGCATTGAACTGTTATGAAGGCTGCGTATCCACCAGAGATGTGTGAGGAAGATGAGCGGTGCGCGAGGAAAAAAAACACCAATAGTATCACTTCATTTTCCTAGCTTCGCTCAGTTCAGCTCCGGTGGCAAAGGGTTAGCGAAACGAGGCATTCGTACAAACAGAAAAGCGACGAAGCGAATATCTGCTAGGGACACGAGCGAGGAATGTGTGCGAGGCGGTATGGCGAGCTAGAGCTAGGACTACCTCCAGTCTATAGGCGATATTATTTAGAGGCAGACGTGTAATAGTAGCTACAAATTCTCGCACAACTGAAAACCGCTACGCATCCGTACACTGCTCAGCATCCTCGCACATTTCTGGTGGACCTACTGTGGTGGATCACACCTATTCACAGCTTCGCTACGCATGCTTGTACCGTTAAGCTTCCTTGCACATCTCTTGTCGATACGTGCCTTACGCTTAACGTCAGACAAGCGACTTCCTCTCCTCGTCACTAAGTACCATAAAAAAAAAAAAACAGATTAGACAGATTAGATCAGATAGTAACAAGGATCTAAGGTTGAGTTCTTAGATTATTTTCGCGATTTGTCAACATCAATCGGGCTACGAGTATGTTCGAAAGATCTAACTAGATAAATCAATCACCTAGCCATATATCCAACTGTCAAACGAATTACTCCGTCTATGTAACCTGTAACTGAACCCGGGCGTGGTCTAAAATTGCGAACAGAACAGGCAGCAGCATCCTCTTTGTAAACGATGAACATTTTACGATCTCCAAACCACCTGCCAAGCGGGAGGATTATGGCAACCACCTTCCCAATAGGGAGGCTTCGAGAAAGAAAGGAGAGGCTTCGTCCAGTAGAGCGGACGTCGAAGAACTGATGAGGAGAACCTGTAACTGAAACTAGTGTTGTGTTTGTCCTCAGGCCCTGCAATCCTTCAAGATGAACCGGGGCGCGCGCGTGGAAGTGACTCCGCCGGAGTGCGCCCTAGCCGCGGAGATGTTCGACCACTTCTGCGCTGCCGGCACCATGAAGCAGATCCTTGCCCTCCACAGGGAAATTTGCAACACGCTAACACTCAGACCGAACAGGCTACCGGATTTTTATCCGAAGCTGAAGGTTGGTTTACGGTTTTATAACATTGGTGTAACCTGTGAATAAATTGTTATCCTAGCGGGGAGATAAATAGAAACACCTTGCCAATAAAACAATTTATCTTGGAAGTTCATCATCACCATCAGCCGGAAGACGTCCACTGCTGAACATAGGCCTCCCCTTTAGAACGCAACACTGAACGACATTTGGACATTTGCATCCCCCGGTTGCCCGCGACTTTTAAAATGTTGTCCGTTGTAAGCGGCAGGGTTGAGTAGTGAAGAAACAACAGGATCGGAGGCACCCTGGTTCTCAATAGATGCTATGCCTCGGCCAGCTGTGTGTTCCAGACCTAGAATACGGGCAGTAAGGGCGCCATGCACTTTGATTTTGTGTAGACAAAAGTGCAAAATGTCTATTGAAATAAAAGTAATAACTGGTATTCTAAGACAACCTTTATTCTAAAAGCAAAATGTTTGAAAACACCAGGCCAGGAGGCCTAAATTAAATTAAAGTTAGAAACGAAACTTATTAATTTTCAGATACTCAATACAGACTTGAGTATCTAGGATGTAATACCAAAACCAACAAGCTTTGTCTTAAATGCCAAGTGTTTGAGCTAAATTACAAAGTAAAAAAAAGCTATTATATTATAGCACAGGTCACACCCTAGATTCTGCATTCAGGATGCTCGAAGCGCACCACGCATCAATCTAAATACACTTATAAGAAATTACTCTGATTGGTTGAATGTAACGCTTAGTGGCACTCCCCGCGACCCGCTCCTTCCTCAAACTTTGGAGACTTTTTGTTGAAACAACGAATCTCGTAATGTGGTATCTAGTGTGATCTGTGCATTCTAGATACCATATTCAGACGGAGTATCTGCGATATAATACTGAAGCAACCTGTGGTATAATAACACTTTTAAATTTTCAAGTAGTAATTTAAACGAAATAAAAATTTGTTAAGTTGACCAGATCAAACATCCAGCTCTCAACTAAATGTACTGACCAGTTTAGTTATCGGTAACGTTAAATCAATTGAAACTCTATTAAATTTGACATTGCAAAGAAAAATAAACCAAATAATTAACTTTAATTTTATATAGCCAGCTTACATTGCTACACTTATCGATAAAATTAATCACTGAAAAACCGACACTATCCAAACATGTGGATTGGGAACATCTGAACATTTGGCAAAATGAACTAATCCATCACGAAACTTTTAAGTGAAACTAAAGAGTTTATATAGGGAAACTTTTACCTGGAGCGATGTGACCCTTGCCTGACCTCAGACAGCAGCAAGTGATACCTTAGTCGGGAAACTGATTGAGTTTGTGGGTCCGACATGCCCCAGCAGTCCACCTAGTAGGACGCCTGCATATGCTGCGTGTTCCGGTTCGTGGTCGCCACTCAAGAACGTTTCTTCCCATCGGTTATCGGTTCTTCGAGGGCTGTGACCTGCCTATTGCGACTTCAGATTGCAAACCCCGAAAGCTATGTTAGACTTTGGTTCTTCGGCGAATATCCTCGTTCCGGATTTAATCGCGCAAAGAAACTCAGAGCGTAGCTCTTTCCATTGCCAGCTGTGTTTCTCCAAAAAGTGCAGCACTATTGGAACTTACACCAATTGTTTTATTTGTAAGACGGATTGTTCGTGTCGAACTGAAAACTCGCGACCACTATAATAGCACAACCTCTGAACCGATTCTGCTCATATTTGAACTCAATAAAAATTTATTAAAATTAACTACTTGCTTACAAAATTTCATGAGGACCGAATCAACGGTTATCATGTTAATTTCGGATAAATATACATATTACATACACACATTCACACGCCGACTTGCTCGCGTAGACTTGGAGACATTAGCTTCGCTCGATTAATAATTTAAAATCTGCACCGATATTTATTGCAAGTTGATAATTACAATATAGTAGACCAAGTTTCACTTTATTAAAATTCTTTCAAAAATTAGCATAAAATACGCACTAATTGCAACAAAAGAAATCTGCTAGCTATAGCATAACGTAATGTAATTACGGTGAATGCTTTTAATATTTCTAATTAACGTGGACTAATTAGCGAGGATTTCTTCATTTTAAGTAAAGGCCTTTGAACATTTTTGGCACAGTCTCGCGTCGCGCAATGGTGCTTGTATAATAATGTTTTATACAGCCAAATGCACGATAATTTCTTACAATAACATGTTTATTGACTTACAAAAATGGTGCATCGGTTTTCGGTACGTTTAATTTCATGTAAGATTAGTCCTTAGCAAAAAATGAAAAGGTACAGAAACCCGGCGTTATACGACGACCGATAACAGGTGCACACACAGACGCGTCCGTAATCATAGACGCGAACGTCGCAAGCCGGTCGAAACGTTTAACCGACTTGATCGGAAATCCTCGCGTCAATGGGTGTTTGTTATCGCTCGTTGTACACAGCCGTCCTTCTCTACTATATTTGTTTTGTGATTTTAGGCATTATGTATCATTGACACAAGATATCACATACATTAGTCGGCGAATGTTACCCGATCCTCAAAACTTAGTTTAATAAAAGTTATTGCTAGATGCAGCTTATCAGACCGCGACGCGAGCGCACCGTGTCGACTGTGCAACATTGCTTTTTGGCGGTAACAACTTACGACGATTACTATCAAAGTATAATGCAGACAGTACTTTAGTTTTACGCTACTCAAACGCTTATACGACTCATGTAGCCAAACAGATTGAGCGATTTTGACGAGTGAGATGTCGTTGGATACCTTTTTGTGCTCGGGTTTTTTGTAACAATACTTGTTGTTCTAAATGTGCAGTTTTCGTCTGAAGACTTTGCGCAATATCAAGTTATTATATCTTCTACCATTCTTTGTTCACTGCTTCCGCACATGTTCATTCTCGGCATCTGAACGCTATATTCGATTCTTTAATTAAGCGTTTCGTACGCGCATTCCTATTGCATCCTGAGCTAGAAGCTCTGGTCCCACTTATTCATACGTGTGTATGAGTCAAATCAATCCCTCATCAAGAGTTAAGACACTGACACTGTATATGTTTGACCGAGTGAGCGAATCGAATGAAATCTCTGCTTTAACTGGCAAACTTTGCTTTCGTGTGTCCGTATGTTGGTACAGGTCGTATTTTTAACCGACTTGCAAAAGAAAAGGAGGAGGTTCTCAAGCCGAATGTTTTTTTTTTGTTATGTTTGTTACCTCAGAACTCCGTCATTTATGAACCGATTTGGAAAATTCTTTTTTAATTTGAGAGAAGATATTCCAAATTGGTTCCATTTTTATCAAAATCCAGTTCTGTTAATGGGATCCATAAGGTATTGAGGGAACTCCTATGATATTATAGGCAAATATATAGCGATTTTGGCATTTTCATCAACAAGTTTTTTAAGCATTTGCATTCAGAAACTATCATTTGGTAAAGTGCACTGATGAAGAAGACCACATATAAGAATAAGAATAAGAATAAGAAAATATTTATTGCCAATAACAAAACAAAAAAATAATAAAAATGGACACTGACAATGGCATATAGCCATCGGAAATCCACAATGATAAGTATTTCACGGGTGGCGCCAAGATAATCTCGATTATGATAGTTAAGCGACTATGACGAAGCAAATTTAAATATATTGTTCTGATGAAGTCGGTTTTTTATTTAAACTGATATGGAAAAAAAAATTGATATTAGTTGTTTGGACTACAATTTTAGATATTACAATCAAATTGATATTACGATTTTTTGAGGTGGTCTTTTGCTTTCTGTCCGCCTGGGGAAATACCACACCACACCAGTTATTAAACTACTCTTTTATTAACTATGTAAATAAAATGTACATAGCAATGAAAATTGCTATGTACATGTTCTACAATTTTATAGATTTTTGTCCTCTGGGATTTTTGATTGGACGGATATTTCCTCCAAAAAGGGGGAAGTTTCCTGCGGCGCCATTAACGGGCCGATTTCGATAATATTTTTCAGATTCATTAGATACACGATTCTAAACAAGAATTTCGAATATGTGCAAAATCGGTCAAGACGTTGTCAAGATATAAGGTCGTAAGGTCTCAGTTCGATGTCCTGATCTCGCGCCAACGCCGACGACAGAAATAAACTATGAATTATGTAGAATTGAGGTTGTTAAATAAGGTTGTGCGAGGTACACTGTTCGCATAACTACTAGTATATTAATTTATGAGTCGTTCTTTGTACTTTTCAAAGTATAGTGGGTAGGAGACTAGACTAGAAAGTGGATTAAGTTGGAGTATTACAGCCGGGGAAAGGCTTGCAAGTTGTAGCTAAGTGAGACTTGTTCCGTCGCCTACCACGCCCGGCGCGTACGCAGCCACCGTGACTGATAGCTATGAATATGACCACAGGTTAACTAATATGCTACTGTAATACTCACATTCAAGCTTTAATAGTCGGGTCGATGGACAGATTAGTAGTTATATATCCCTTCAAAGTACATATTGCATAATAACTATTACGAACTAAGATCATTGGGTTATCTAACAATGTTGAACATGCAGGTGTTCATCGCTCGATGCCGAATCTAATCAATCTGGTGCGACTTGTCAGATAGATTAATTGGCCTAAATAACCGTCAACCTGTAAACGACAGTATATATATAGCTCTGCATCATGTATAGTTTGAAAAAGGAAATGTACTTATTTTTGTCCGTTCGTTTTTAGTCCTACCTCAACTTTTTTAAACTACCTTCATTATATTCGATGATCCCATCTGAGAGCTTGCAGCATCTGGTTTTGCTAATCCGTTGCAGTCGGACTACGTTCGAAACATTTGAAAGGCAGCAGCCACCCACGCGGCATTGCATCGGCCGTGTCACCCTGAGACCAGCGATCGTATAAATTACAATCTAGGTAAAATTATTGCTTAATTGCCGCTGCAGGAAAACAAATACACATGTCGCTGACGCAGCTGTTATTGTTACTACTCTAAAACACACAACAACTTTGGTTGGCACCGGTCGCGGTACAACAAACGAGAAATAGAGATAAATATATTTTCTTTTTGTGATTGTCAAGTGTGTTAGATACCTTAGACTGCACACAGTTCTTCAACAAAGTCAGGACAGTCAGCATTAAAATAATATCTGAATGCAGCGCAGCATAAATTATGAATCAAATACCCGCAAAATATAAAAAAAAACAAGTCAAACTGTTTCGAGCTCGATGCTTCCTTTTTTAGAGTTTTATCAGCACCCAATGAGTTTTTTAATAGGTACGTTATTTAATAACAAGAGTATTTTGGTGTTTTCTTTAGTGTTTTTTATATGTTTTTTAGGTTTCATCGTTCTAAATTCCGCGAATCAGTGTAATCAGGTGTATCGAATCGCAGCCGAAGTTTGCAGGCATTGGCACCGTGCCACTGGAACTGTAGAATGAAACTATGCGGACGCTCCCAATAAAGCTCCGGATACACTTACCGGCCGGAGCGATTGTGGAGCGAAAGCGACCGACTAACAGACGATCTTGATCTCTGGTTCCGTCGGATCTCTTGTATTTGCAACCCATATAATAGGTTCTTACCTTCAAAATGGCGCTTTTAATTCGGCTCCGTTGCAGTCTGCGTACAGCCGCCAAAGAGTGCGAAAGAAGACACGGAAAATTAGGGAATAAAAGAGATAAATGAAATCTTGCCGAAAATACAGATTTGCAGGGGTCATTTTAAGTGCGCTAAAAATCGTATCTCTAGTAAAATATCATTGATCTTCAGACTCATGAACGCATTTTTAACAAGTGCTATGTTATAGGTTTTTCTTGGCGTCGTCCTAATTGGGTTTACCTGCGTTACCTGTCGATTTTTTAAGCATTTAATTTAATATAATTGACCGTTACATCCATTGTGCTACGCTCAACCTAGTTAGTACTCCATACTGCAGATTAGTTGCCTAAGTTTGAATATTGTTCGTTCAAAACACGTGATCATAATTCTATTTGACTATAGTAATGTAGAATGAGTCCGTGTATCTAAAGTCGCCCACCACACGCCTAGTCAGTGTGTAGTCAATGTAAACACACCGCGATACGTCATGCGATTTTAAAATAGACTAATATGATACAGAATTAGAATTTTATTATGGATTTATGTTCGGGTTCGTGGCTGTTAATGACCAACGCTAAAAGAAAACTATTGGCATTTTCCGCATCACTTCATTTATGACAGAGATAAGCGCCGATCACAATTAATTAATATGCAAATAACTTCATTTCTTCTCTACAAAAAAATATCGAGTAAATCTTAACGTACACCGTGAAAGTGCACAATGACATTATTTTTATGAGAAAAAATACTACGTTGATGAAATTGTTTACGTTTACAAGTTTAGAAAGTAAACTTAATCGCCGTTTTTATGATTAGGTACTGATATCAGAAAATACGCTTGTAATCTTGCCCGTTTCGCTCTTTGTTCTAAACCATGTCGATTCAGACAGTTTTTGGTTTTAGGAAGCAAACAATGCATAGAAGTAAAAAAAAAACTCTTATGTGATATGTGCATAATTATGCATAACATATATTCGTATTGCAAATTCTGTCACAAAACCAATTAAAGTGACGTTAAATAAAGCGAGATCGTTCAACAATAAACTACTAAATAGTTTATTTTCGTCTATTTTCTTGTTGTGAAATATGTAAACAGACTAATGTGAGCTTCAATTCTATTTGTGGTGCAACAAAAGTGTTAGCCAGATTTCGTCCACTCGAAAACACGAACTGCTTCATCAGTTGCGATTTATTTAAAAGGGAATTTAGGTTCATAATTAAGTACTCTTGTTTCCGTCATGTTATCATCTTTACCAGAATTAGGCGCTAGTATTAAAATGTTATAAAATTATTTGTAGTAGGTAGATGTAAAGGAAATGCGCATTTGTAATTATTTATTCGAGCGAATTTCATTGCCGTGTTTGAAGGTAAGGCAAACGAGGCCAAAACTACGAATATGACTATAGAAATTACCAAAAAAATATATGATTCAGAATCGGCTTTAGTCGAAAAGCAGCGCTTTATATTGTATTAAGTATGTAATTGTATGTCCTCCTTGGTGGCTATGTCTTTTTTGCATCTATGTACTCGTATGATCTGATCTCGTACGACGGTTTTCAAAAAATTGACATTTTGAACAAGGTCAATCAAACATCCAGCCAATCTATTATTATTAATGGAGTATATATATATATTCGTATGTTATTGAACTTGCCTTACATGGTGCCGGCCGCGTTCTACCCGCGTTGTGTGCTAATGCTGCTTGCAAATGTGCGTCAATTTGAATATAGATGAAGGCACACTTAGAATTGTTGTTATTATAAGAAGGCACACTTTCTTGTGCTGTTTTTAAATTATATAGAAATACAATCATAAGTCATTTGTATTGGCGCAATACAAACTCAAATTAAAAGCCTGCCTGACCTCTAAAGTGGTCTATTCACAAAAAGATTGAATATTTTAATATCATATCTTATAATATACAAGCTGTTCCCGGCGATTTCGTTCGCGTGAACATACAAAAAAAAGTAGTCTATGTCCGTCTCCGACCCTTAAGCTAAGCAAAAATTCAGGTCGATCCGGTCAGCCGCTTAGCCGTGATAACGCGACAAACACCCAGACAGTGACAGAGACTTACTTTCGCATTTATAATTTAGTTAGGATAGCACACGGTAAACTTGGTTAAAAACACAGAATTCTCCTTATAAATTATGTCTTTGGTTAAAAATAATGATGCATCAAACGTATTTTTATTTTAAACTTGCTTATGCCCGCGACTTAAAGAAACTTGTCCTGACAACTACGAACACAACAAACAAACAATCAAACACATCACACCGGTAAATTTTATGTCGAATAGTAAATTACAACAATATGTTGAAACAAATTCAAAAATAACGTAATTAAACAACTTCAAAACACAACCCAAAATTTTCATGTAACATTATTTTGCATGTAATTGGTATCTTTTAACTCTGTTATTTATCTAAAAACCTTGTATTACAAGTTTCTTGATAATGATTATCTATTTAGATCCTAAAACACGTATGCATTTGTTTTGTAAAATTAGGCAAAAAATATTTAAGGCCCTTTAGCCGTGTTCAAAGTTGTCTCGCACGGGAATTTTGAATGACCAAAAAGTATATGCTGTGTTAATTTATGACAAAAAATAATAATTTTGTTTAGATATCTTTTACTCTGCTTTTTTTCCTTTTTCCTCTATTAAAATTCCATTTAAATATTTCTGACTTGCTGCGCCACGCGCCACCCGCGTGAATAATCCTACAGAAAGTGTTATATTTTTCTGGAGTAAAACTAGCCTATGTCACTCCCCGGCCTTTAAACTGTACCCATGCAAAACGCCGAGTCCATCCGTTGTTCTGCTACTGCGTTAAATAGAAACAAATATAACTACAAACACACTTTAGCATTTATAACATTACACAGTATAGTTTTTGAAAATTCACACAATCTTTATAAACATGCAAATGTGCGGTTTAGACAGCTGCGGAACAAATGTATAAATCAATCTAGTATTTCGCAGCATTGGCGCTTACTCGTAAAACTTTAGAATCGTTCAAACGTTTTCTAAGCAATAACATTATTAGAAAAGTACTTAAACTGGACACTTCCTCTTGGACAATCTATAGATTAATTTCGCTAGTATAACTTATTTTACGATTGTATGACTTTCCATCACAAATTGTGTTTAATGAGTTCTCTGGTTTCTTAGAAAAAGATGCATCATTCGAATTCCGCGTAAATACAGTTTAGCTAAAGTATGAGTTTATATCTGGCGCTTATTAGATTTGTTCGCAGTGTTCGGAATTGCACCTGCTATCTAAATCCGCACATTGTGGCGGTTCCCTTATCTGTAATGAGGTGAGATAACACGACCCTCTGATTACTTTTGCGACAATAGCGAGTGTTCAAATCGCGAATCACCAAAAGAAGTACTAAAAGATTAGTTATGTTTGCTGTTGATAGTGTTTGTGCATGCGAATGTTTTGTGTACCAACAACAAACCTACTGTCTATCTCTCATGCGGTAGAAATAATAATAAAAAACTTATTGACGACTTTTCTACCAAATATAATAAAACGATGTATTTTCTATGTGATATCCAACCGTTTTATGTAGATAGTATGAAAGGACATGCTATTTTTTAATGCAGTTCGCCACCACAAAATATTGTTATTTATATGGTTGTGTTGTTTGTAGCTCGCGCTACAAATATCACGGTTGCTTACTTACATTTGATGCTTCTTGTTCATCATAATTTTTGACTTACTAACCCCCGAATACTGAAACGCTTGTTAACTTTGACGACAGATTAAGACTATTGCTGTCTTTGTCATTTGCTTAGTGCCAGACAAAGGCAGTATTAGAATTAATCTGCTGTCAAAGTTAACAAACGTTTCAGTATTCGAGGGTGAGAATATTTATTCATATACGGGTTCAAATCCCGCTCTAGTTTACAAGATAATCCAAAAAACAATTTAAGGCACTCAGTGTTTTCAATTTCTGCCGCTTGAGCAGATTAATAGGATCTGTCCTTTTTCGGATTACGCAATTCTGTTCACGTCCTGTCGGACCACGAAAAATCGTTCCGTCAAATCACGCGATCCGACAGGATATAAAATAAATAAGTAAATCTGGTCTACTCAGATTTGGTTCTATACATTGAATTTAGGTTTATGAAAAAAGTTCGGTATTATTTATTGGTATTTTAAGTATAATTTCATTGTATGTCTTGTTTTGCATTATTATACATATACCTACTTCAGTTCAATACAAACTACCTAGTTATTGTATATCAAAAATGTAACGGTACAGTGGCATATAGTTATTGGACGTTTTCCCGTGCGTGATCAGAACATAGTGAGCCCACAGGACAGACCGGGTCAAAAATTGAAGAAGTTATACATATTCTTTGCCTTTCATTATTCTGAAACAATGCTAATTTTGGTTAGCAGATTAAATGGTATAGCTGTGCGAAGCACCAGTATAGGGAAGGCAATGCGATTATAGAATGTTGAATATGTATAAATTTTCTAAAACATAGTGGCATAAGAGCTTACAGCTGAAACATCAATTTTTATTGAAATATTGGTTGGCTTCAGTACGCCGCCTAGAAGCAGCGAAAAATTTCAGACCGAATTTTAGAACTGCTTCAGTCTAACAACCGCAATGCTCTCACGAATCTGCTCTATATTTATGAGATGTTTTTATTACTTGCTCGCACGCTTTCTTATGTAACTATTGAGCTGATTCCAATAAGTTTAATCGTCGTTGTTTTCGATTCGATTCAGATTTGTACGATTACAAAACGAGCACATGATGTTTATCAAAAACATGTCAATACGAAAGTTAGCGGGCGGGACAGGTACTTCATAACCAGTCGAGCGCTCAACAGATGGTCACTCCTATGGCAATCTGACACGCTCCAGAAGATACGGTGATGGCTTGACCCTTCATTTACTATCCGGCATGTGGAATAGTCAGCCTTGATACAGTAATAATACTGACTACAAATACTTCAAAGGCCGCCCACATCTGTCCCCCTAAATAAAATCTTTAACATAAATAATAATAACGTAAGGCCAGATTTTGGCATAAGTAGACAATATAAGATAGTGGCTTTCTTTATATTTCGGTTATGGATTTGCTTGTTCGATATCCATACTGCCAACTGAAAATGGACCTAGAGAAGAGATATTATGGCGACCACGCCCCAATATGATAAAAAAACTGAAAACTGATCTTCTGAGAGCCATATTCACCATTTTCCGAGAAAGTAATGCCATGCAGTGACAAACGCTACCCTTAACATACTCGAGCCGCGTTGAGAAATGTTCTCACAGCTGCAATAACACGCTACAAAGATAACTGAAAACGAGTTCACTATAGTATATCGGCGGATATAAACTCATACATTTAAAAAAACTGGCAAATGTGGCAATTTACGGTTTTCATACGCTTTTTGTAATGCTATCGCAGACTTCAAAACTCTTTTAATCGCTCGGATGTAGTTGCATTAGTAAATGCCTTATAGGTTTTTTACGTAATGTTACGTCCTTTTTTTTAATTTCAGGCGAAACTCGCGAGCTCTTGGAAAGCGCAGGCGCTGTTCAAGAAGTTCGACGCTCGCGCCAACCACAAGGTGTACGCAAAAGGATACGCTTGCGCACAAAACAAGGTGCTGGTCATCGGCGCCGGACCCTGCGGGCTCAGGGCGGCGATCGAGTGCCAGCTGCTTGGAGCCAAAGTGGTGAGAATCTTTGCTACCTACCCTTGAAACTAAGCCCCGACGTAGACTTAAGGAGACGTGTGGCATGCATGTGGCTATGCGCCTATGCGCCAGAAAATTTGTCGGATCATATTATGCCGTATGGTTAGGCACATGTTTTCGAATAAGTATCAGTTTACCTGAGATTATGTGACACACTATATTCTTATCGAAGGTACTGGCAACACTGTAATCGTGTCTCAAGTTTCGTATATTTCTTCGAAACCACTCTGTAAATAAACGAGTCTCAGTCTCTGTCCAATTACAGTTTCCCATGATCCCATACTTAAATTCGCTGACTTCGTATAATTAAATGCAAACAAATGCTCATCAACAAATGCCTGTCTCATCAATTTGATGAGACAGGCATTTGTTTGCATTCATGCAAAAATAAAATTCAAATGAAAAATAATTTGGTATTTAATACCAAATTATCTTTAATTTGTTTTTTTTTTTTTTTTTCTGAGATTTTATGTATGACCACGATGTAACGTCGATGTATGATATGACCGCCACAATCGCCTATACTCCATGTACGCCAAAATGACGTCAATATTTGATGTCATATTGGTATGGTCTCCAAAAAGTCGAATTAAATACATCGTAATATATTTCACTCATCGAGATGAAATGACTTATTATTAGTCATTATTGTTATTATTTAGATACCTGTATTGCGAGGTTGTCTAAAGGCAATGCAAATTGCGATTGATTGATTGAGATTGCGAATGCGATTGTAGAATTATTTGGCACGAAGAAAATTAATTAAGTTTTATTTAACAGCTAGGCGTTTGACCTTAATTCGACCATTGTTAAGTGGTGGTGTGGTTGACGATGGTAAACACCTGGCGTGGAACAGGAACTGGCTGTCAAGTGAGGATGCTAGTACACAAATCGTTAAGTGCTTGGCAGCCGAACACTAGAAAGTCATAATTATTTGAAATCTTTGTAAAATCACTACTTTCGTAGTGATGATAACTCAGTGGTTGGCGCGTTCGGATCTCACGCCGCAAGGCGTAGGTTTAAATTCCAACAATGAGCTTGAGCTATCGTCAAAGGAACCCATTTTGAATAAATCACGTTTGGTTTTATTCGTTTCGTAATTAAAACCATTAGTAAATTTTTACTTTTTTAAAGAATTTCTGCTCGCGAGCGTGTTCGCACAGATTATAAAAAGATTTTTAAAACCATACTTGCACATATCCTATGTTTTCGTAACAACACACATACAATGTAACTGATTCTTATTCACTTGCGATTTTCACAATATTTTAAATGCCGGAAGCTCACACTCAGGCGCGGTGCTCAAGTGCTCTGTCTCTCAAATTGGCGTCTCTGCTCACTGAATGACTCACTTACGTCCTTAAAGGACCAAACTAGTACTTACGACTTTCTGCAGCATTGATAGCATTAAATCCTCCGTTTCTGGGCCCGATTATTGAGAAATGCCTTGGTACGAATAAAAAGTTTGAATTTATCGAATTAGTACCCTTGGGGTTGTACTCGCCAAACGCCAATTTTGAAAAAAAATATACTTTACAAACACGAGCTGCAACTTTCTCTATCGCTCGATTAAGAGAACGGTGAGTTAGATGGCGTTAGCAATAACATTTTCTAATCTACCTGCTTTACGAAAAATGCGTTGGCATACTATGTAATGAAATATATGATGTAATTCCTTTCTCAGGTTGTGATCGAGAAGCGCGACCGCTTGTCGCGCAACAATGTTCTCCACCTGTGGCCGTTTGTGATACAAGACCTTCGCGCGCTCGGAGCCAAGAAGTTCTTCGGAAAGTTCTGCGCTGGCTCCATCGATCACATTTGCATCAGGCAGCTGCAGTGTATACTCCTCAAGGTAATGTACAGTCTGTTTCTTTTCACTATCAACGTTGGACACAACCCATCCCCGAAACCCGCGATTCCTCCAACTTTGGTGCGGTTTTGTCTGAACAACGATGTCGTAAAGCGATACATGACCGGTGTAATCTGTGATCATTCCCCGTGTTTCTTTGCCTGTGCGTGATTTGTGTGTATGTGTGTTTCATCAATATCCGCTTAGCCGTATAATCGCGAACGTAACGAACAGACAGACAAAGACGTTCAAAAGTGTCTCGTTATGAAATCGTACAAAATGTAGGCGAATGTTTTATTAATAGTTTCGGTGTTTTTGTTCCCAGGTAGCTTTGTTGTTGGGTGTCGAGTTTCACGAAGGCATCAGCTTCGAAGGCTTATTGGAACCTTCTGTTTCGGATAATTCAGAAAGTAAGTTTTTCCCGATCAAGTATTAGAGAAATAGGCAAAAATAGTCAAGATTCATTCATTAAATGAAGGTGGAAACAGTTATTCGAAAATAATTATGTACCAAACAAAATATCTCCTAAAGAGGTGTGCAACAATATAAGAGTAGAAAACATATAACTTAATAGTAAACTCACTTTAGTATGTAAATTATCACACCAATATTATAAATGCAAAGTTTGTGTGTAAATAGGTAAGTATAAGTGTATTTGTTCCCGTTCAACTTTGTAACGGCTGAACGGATTTGAATGAAATTTCAGAAATTGGGCATGGAGGTAGCTTACACTCTGGACTAACACATCGGCTACTTTTTATCCCGGAAAATAGTTTTCTGTAGAATAGCGGGTGAAACCGAGGGTTTTTTTTTTTTAAATTTGATTTGTTTAATAATTAATACAAGTCTTACGGCTTATGACAACAAAGTCAGTTTTTTTATGATAAAAAACCAACAACAACTTCTATCTTACTACTACCATACGGACCCTAATTAAATATCCTATTGGTTGACACAAATGTTGGCCTGACTAATAGATCGTTTGGTTCCAGCATTAGGATGGCGAGCGCGCGTGCTGCCGGCCGACCACCCAGTGAGCCAGTACGAGTTCGATTCCCTACTCGGAGCGGACGGGAAGCGGAACACCCTCCACGGCTTCAAGCGGAAAGAGTTCCGGGGCAAGCTGGCTATGGCCATCACAGCTAACTTCATAAACAGGCACTCGGAGCAGGAAGCCGCGGTTAGTACAATACGCCCCCTTATTATGGCTAAGTATGTAATTTTTTTAAATATTGTTGCATATCCGGTAGAATAATTACTGTTGATACCTATTTTATTATTTTAAGACCTTTTTCACCACAGTTATGCACAATAAAAGTTTATCTTATCTTACAGTTTTACACAACAATAATTTCTCCCGAAGTAACTGAGCAGTAGACCAATTTTATCGACCAATTTTTGTAATTTCGCTTTACAAATGGCAAAAAGCGCGCTAAAATCTTGCTCTGTTATTGCTAGATCGATTTCGCGGCTAAATCTTTTTTCCATCCTGGTCCGAAAGATTACGAATCGTGTAAGCGGGACTGAGCTAAGAATGCATAGCAAGCAATACTCTATTGCTTGCTAGCCATTTGGGCTTGTAAATAAAGTTCAATACTGTTGGTTACTGTCGGAAACCGGTCTGCGCTTCTCTGCGCATACGATAGCTGCCGATCGGAATTATTTTTTGTGTAAAACTGTACGAGCGGGATATCATGTTATCACAATCAGAATCATGAACGTTACTAATAAAGGAGACGATCTTCAGCAATATAACTATATAATATAATAGCGGAATATTCTCTAGAATAGGGGGTGAAACCGCGGGGCGCAGCTAGTTTGTTCATAGAAACGCAAAGAAATTAATTGAAACCCTGTCGAAATAACAAAAATGTATTAATCATGCAACATTCACTTGTTTAAACGTTTTTGTTAAAACCTTTGGTTGGGGCGTTTTAGAGCGGTGACGCGAAATCCTCTATGCCAAAAATATATTACGTATATTTACGGGTACATATTGAAATATATAAGTTTAAAAAACATACTTATTTATTTTTGTTTTTATAAGTGAGATACAATAATAATTAGCAAACTATGACACTTAAGAACACAATACAGTAATACATTTAAATTTGCTAATCCAAACATTGTACATAGCATTGTTGATAAGTATATCTTGGCCAGACGATTGGTGGAGGCGTCGGGTGTCCAGAATGCTGGCTTTTATTTCGCACAGAAATTGAGCATTGCCATTCAACGTGGCAATGCCGTCAGCATTCTGGGGACCTTTCCCTCCATTAATGGTCTGGTATAAATTTGTAATCAATAACTTCAAAATATCGAATGATCGAATATCGAAAATATATTCTGTTTTTTTTTTTACTTTTGTTACATCAGAAGTTATAAACCGATTAGGAAAAATAATTTATATTTCAAAGGATATAAATTTACTTCTAGATTCCAGAAATTACTTCCAGATTGGTCCCACTTTTATCAAAATCCAGTTCCGTTAATGGGATCAACGAGGAATTGAGGGAATTCCTCAAAAATTATAGACATATATTTGGTGGTTTCTATCAACAAGTCAAGAATTTTCATTCAGAAAGTATCATTTGGTGAAGTGGAACTGATGAAGAACACCACAGATGGTCACCGGAACTCCTCGATGATAATAATTTCACGGGTGGTTCCAATAAAATCTCGGTAGTGTTTTTTTTTTTCAGTCTTTTGTTGAAGTCGGCTATAATTTGCACGTTCGTCTATTTTCTGTCGGCCTAAACAATAATGTGGTATATCTTTCCAGGTACCAGAGATAAGCGGCGTCGCCTTCATTTTCAACCAGAAGTTCTTCAAGGAGCTACATGCAGTGACCGGCATAGATCTGGAAAACATTGTCTACTACAAAGATGACACTCACTACTTCGTGATGACGGCCAAGAAACACAGCCTGCTTGATAAAGGCGTGCTTTTGAACGTAAGTCATTGTCATAGCTGGCCCTGCTGTGTGAGGAGGAAACCGACTTTCGTTTCTCTCGTTCGTACATTCCATAATAATAATATATTTTTATTTACCTTAATATAAAATAACAAAAAATGATTAATCTATACTAATTTGCATGCAATCTTACTAACATCTATAATTATGTATAAATATTAAGGACCTCTCAACGAGTGAAGGCCTCCTACATTTCTTTCCACCTTTTTCTGTCTTTCTTTATTTATTTTTTATCCTTTATTATCCAGGCTTTTCCTATTATTTTTAGTATTCAAGCCAAGTCAAGCTTGTTGGTCTCCCTCTGTTACTCTTGCCTGTTGGGCCATTCCAAGTATTGCCTATTTTGTCCATCTGTCATCATTCATGCGTGCAATGTGGCCAGCCCACTTCCATTTGTGTTTTTGGCAATGTTGCAGAGCATCAATAACTTTCGTTTTCTTTCTTATATCAGTGTTCTTTCTTCGATGTTTTTGTTTCAGTTTCAAAACGCTCCGTTCCATAGATCTTTGGGTTGTCGGTATTTTATTTTTAGTTAATTTATTGAATATCCAAGTTTGTGATGCATCATCAAAGTCAGTTCGGCCGTTTTGTGAGCATATAGGGACCGTACATACATCGGTTTTTATATAATAAGATTAATAGTACATTACTATCGCGGTTCGTAAAGGATGTGCTGCTTGCAGCGATGATGACGGATGGATTTGAAATAAACCTTAAGCAGCGGACATATACTAATACTATGTTTCTATATTAGCCATATTTTCATCGGCTTTTATTGCTGTTTGAACTTTAGTCAACTAAATACGTAATAAACATTTAGTTAACAGTCAATTTTATGCGTCTGCTTACTAGAAATTCGTCTAGCGATCTCTCATACGTTTCATTGAAATAATTCGATTATTCATAGGACTTCAACGAAGTGTCCCGCCTGCTGAGCGTAGAGAACGTGGACCGAGCCGCCCTGATGAGGTACGCGCAGGAAGCTGCGCGGTTTTCCACCGAAGGCCGGCTTCCGCTCCGGGACTTCGCCCTGAACCACTACGGCGAGCCTGACGTGGCGCTGTTCGACTTCACCTCTATGTATGCAGCGGAGAATGCCAGCATGGTTGGTATCGCTTAACAGCTTATGAATGCCCCTTCGTGATTCTGATTGTAACTGAATGTTGTGAGGTCATGTGCTATCACATTCGCGCAACATTGCGATTAAGTTGGCGCGAATGGGATGGTATGCGATCACGTAAGTATAAATGTAACACCGATTATTTGGTGAATTTGAATTTGAATTAAAATGGAATTCCTATGTACCAGGAATCTCGTAGAGGCGTTTCAAATAGGCATACAAAAGAAATACCATTTTAATGGCTTAGCCTGTCCAGCGTAATAGTAAAATAGAAGTCAGTGGTCCAAGCGAAAAACCAATGCTCCCAGTTGCCATGGATTAAATGCATTTGACATTGAAATTATAAAACAAAATTCGGAATGTCAAGTAGTCATGAGGAATATTGTTGTTCGAAGATTTATATTACAAGCCTACTCCGAATGTTAAGCTTAAAGCGCTATGCACAAATTTCTGGATCAGGGCCTTCCGAGCTCCAGTCTGTCCGGGCTCAGGGTCCGGTCATGGACGAGGCTTTAGTTAACCGTGTCCACAAATAGGGTTAATACATTCAGTGTCTTTCGGCGTTTTACTGTGCATATTATGTCGGTGGTCTCGTTCAATTCAGATGAATTGAAAATGAAATAGATCATAAAGAATGTTATTTTGTCGCAAAGTTCTATCAATCTTTCCGTATCCATGTTGCACGTGGCGTCAAACATCGGGCGGCACTGACGAAGGATGTGTTTGTCAGAGCATGCTCCGGGACACTGACGGCCCGTATGCACCTGACACAGGACTGTGAACACGTTAATACAAAACGTAATTTTTTTTCCCGTCCCTGAGGGAACACTGACAGGTCCCTGACCCGGAAATGTGTTGATAGAGGCAAACAAGAGGCTCAAGTCGATGAGGCACGATGGCTGGACATTGTCTGCTTGCTCGTAGTAATTCAGCTACATTTTTTTTCCCCAAGGAATTTAAATTTTCATAGTATTGTTCAATTACATTTTTACTAAATAAGCAACTTTACAATCTAGCCCAAAACGTTACTTACTCTAAAATCTTACCTACTAGATATACCAGTCATTGCCTTAAATTGTGACCTCGCTGCTATATCTTAACGACCCCCTGACCTATTTTGCCCGTTTGCCCCCATTAACAACTAGTTGCTTGAAGTATTTACAAAATTCCGTGAAGATCGGATCGAGGCAAGTTATGAGCTGGTGGCGATGGTTATATGGCATTGCCATTGTAATTGTGCGTCATTCCACTCGCGCTAACTTACTCGTACCATGCGATCGAGCAAGATAGCAAACGATGACCATCGCCACCAGAGTTACATGATAAGGCCCATCGTCGAAAATTGCCGATTATTTTGCCCAGACTGTGAGACATTAGCTCTGCTCGGTGGTCGGTCAACTAGCTATGTTGTCTGTTGTAGGTGTACGAGCGCCACGGTCGGCGGCTGCTGTGCCAGCTGGTGGGCGACAGTCTGCTGGAGCCGTTCTGGCCGACGGGGTCGGGCTGCGCGCGCGGGTTTCTGTCGGCGCTGGACGCCGCGTGGGCAGTGCGCTCCTGGGGGCAGAGCCCCGCGCCGCACCCCCTTGAAGTCATCGCCGAGCGCGAATCCATATACCGACTACTCGGTAAGCGTTTCACCCGCTATTCCACAGCAACCGAACATTTTTCCGGGATAAAAAGTCGCCTATATGTTAATCCATGGTATAAGCTACCGTACCAAACCGTACCGCCGTTACAGTTACAGAGTTGAACGGGAACAAACACTCTTACATACTTACGCACAGACCTTGGCATTTATAATATTAGTGTGAGTAGCAGCGCACCGCGGTTTCACCCGCTATTCTACAGGAACCGAATACTTTTTCAGGTTAAAAAGTAACCTATGTGTTAATCCAGGGTTTATATATTAATAATAATAATAAATGTTTATTTTTCAGGCAGAAACCCATAACTTAAAGACAGAACAGAAATTTCAAAACAAATAAAAATTAAAATATTTCAAATTAAACATATACATGTAAAAGAAACTTTCTGATTTACTTTGTCTCCAGCTCAAACGACACCCGAGAACCTGAACCGCGACTTCGGCTCGTACACCGTGGACCCGGGCACCAGGTACCCGAACTTGAACAGAAACTTCGTCACTCCGCATCGTGTCACCTCGTTCTACGACTCGGATGAACCTCTCCCGCTGGACGCTACCGCCACACCGCGGAAACGAAGAAGAGGCATGTACTATACAGGCACAGATCACACCAAGATTCTGCATTCAGGACGCTCGAAACGCACCACGCATCAGTCTAAATACACTTATAAGAAATAACTCTGATTGTTAGGCGTAACCTTGAGATAGCCAATGAGAACGCTTGGTCGCACAACCCGCGACCCGCGCCTTTCTCAAACTTTGGTGACTTTTTGTAGGAACAACGAATCTCGTAATGCGGTATCTAGTGTGATCTGTGTATACAGGGCTATAAGGAAAGGGTGTGCTAAGCCGAGAAGGGCTCATAGTACTCATCATTATGAACAACTTTTACTATACCTGTACTAGCTGTTCCTTAGACAAATATCAATGACACTCAACAAAATGTATGGAACAGCTGTTTTTTTTTCCTGATCTCAGGGTTGGTCCCATAGTAAAAGTTGTTTACAATCATGAGTACTATGAACCCCGTTTCGGCTTAGCATACCATTTCCTTATAACCCTGTATAAAGCATAATAAAAATAACTTTAAAATGTGCATTACAATAGAAAAGTCAAATAAATAATATTTAATTTTTTTATTTATTAAAAACACGCTTTGCAATTAAGACGCGGTCTGATCACGATTTGAAGTGAGTTTTGCACCCGCTCAAAGCTCTTGGTTTAAATTTGAAAATCGCATATAATAGTTGATGAGAAGACGGTAAGTTATAGTTTTTCTTTGCTTTTCTGTCGATTATTCGAAATAATCAAATTAAATAAAAAGATATGACGTAAAACCTTACGCACTAAACAAATTATATTCTAACACTCTCTTTGAATCTCCATTTTTTTTTATATGAATCTGCTATGTTTTTTTTTTTGAACATATAAAATCACTATGAATCTCCTTCGTTTTTTTTCAACTAAAATCACTGTATGAATCTCGGGTATGATTCTCCGTTTTTTTTGGAACATATAACTAACAGTTAACCGCGAATTCGTTCGCGTGGACCTACCAAAAAAAAGTAGTCTGTCCGTCTCCGACCATTACGCTATATCTATGCAAAAATTCAATTGGATTTGTTCAGCCGTTTAGTTGATAACGCGACAAACACCCAGACAGAGGAACAGATAGAGAGAGAGTTACTTTCGCAATTATAATATTAGTAGGATTAGGGTATCACTATAATCCCCAAATACTGAAACGTTTGTTAACTTTGACGACAGATTATGTCTATTGCTGCCTTTGTCATTTGCTTAGTGCCAGACAAAGGCAGTATTAAATTTAATCTGTTGTCAAAGTTAACAAACGTTTCAGTATTCGGGGGTCAATCTCCTTTCGTTTTTTATTCTGTTAGCCTTGTGGCTCAGTGGGTGGATTTCCGCCTTCTGATCTATAGGTTGTGGGTTCGATGCCCACCCAGGACAAACATTTGTGTGACGAACATGGATGTTTGTTATTTGTCTGGGTGTTTCTATGTATTCTATGTATGTATTAAAAAAATAAGTATTTATGTATACTATCAGTTATCTGGTTCCCATAGTACAAGCTTTCTTAGTTTGGGGCTAGATGGCGCTGTGTGAAAAACGTCCACCTATATTTATTTATTAATAATAATAAGATAAGTGTATATGTATAGAGCCCGAGGTGTCTGATGCGGCGCTGCTGACGTGGGTGGGCGTGGTGGCAGGCGGCATCCGCGCGGCAGCTTCGCCCCCGGCGCTGGCGGAGGCAGTGCGCCGCTATCGACCCGATCTACTGCCCGAGGGCACTTCGCCTCGTGCTCTTTACCATATACTGCATCATGAGCTGGGTAAGTACTGTAAACCACTCCAATAACAGCCCATACAAAATTACAGTTATGTAAGTCTGTGCATTCTAGGACGACGAAGATGCGGCACGACAAAACGCGGCAGATGCTTGTTTTTAGGTTTTTTTTTTGCTCGGACCTAAGGACTTATTACTAAGCCTTCGTCGCTGCCGTCTGTCTATCCATCCTTCCTATGAAGACAAATTTCAAATTTAAAGCAACTTTGTCGGCCCATATTTCGCAAGCAGTACGTTTGATAAAAAAATTGGTATAGGAAACCTTAACATCATTTTAAAAGACCTATCCAATGATACCCCAGATGTGGGATACAGGCGAAAAAAAAATTATTATCCCCACTTTAACATGTCATCCCATAAATATAAAATTATGTTTTTTTAATTCTGTCAAAATTGTCAACTTACAAAGACCTGTTCAACGACACCCAACATGATGGGGTGCAGCGAAATAATTTTTTTACCCCCCGTGTGATATGTACTGGGAGATACAATTATTTTACAAAAAAAAAAAATATATTTTTTATGGTATATGTCTTTACTTAGACTATCGTTGTGCAAAATTTCATGCATGTAAGTTTATTACTTTGGAAGTTATAAGGCTGTAAAGGATTCAGACAGACAGACAGACGGATATGACGAGATTATAAGGGTTCCTTGTAGTACTAAGGAACCCTAAAAAAACATTACAATACTAATGTTGGAATGAAAGCGGAATGGGAGCAGGATGGCAGCGTGATATGAGCGGGATGGGAACATGATGGAAGCAGAGATTGGAGAGGGATGGAAGGGCGATAGTTGTGGAATGAGAGCGGGATTGGAGCGGGACAGATTGAGAACAAGATAACAGCGGGACGGTGTTTTTCTACGAGTACGAAGTCACGGGAAACAATGGTTTGTATGGAGTACCTAGTATGATACGAGTGATCTTTATCGGTAGCTGCTATCTACGGGCTATGTAGGAGATCCGGGCAGCGTCCTTTTCGTGAGTGGTGAGCGTCCTGCGATCTCCAAGCCGCCTGCCAATCGTTGGGAGCCTTTGCCTTTGTTCAGCAGCGCAGGTCTCCCGGATGATGATGTGTGCTGCTTAGATAATCTTCACGTATTTACTGTACTGTGTGCGAATTGTCATCAGGCATAGTTCCGTTTTCATCGGGCGGCACACTGCGCGACGTACCGGACGCAAAACTCCGATCTTACCTGACACGCGTCTACAACGCGTTCAAAGGGGAAGTACCGCACGTCCACCACGAGAGCGACGTCTTCGACCAGGTAACTGTCTACAAATGACTTTAAAATACAATATAACTTTATTATACACCGAAAAGACAAACTTAAAAACAAAATGAACAATAATATTTTTAAAAAGATAGTATAATGGGCGGCCTTATCGCCTAAAGCGATTTCTTCCAGACAACCTTTGGATGGAGAGAATTATGACTTATAAACTACACCACCGACCGGTGTAGATACATAAAAGTAATAATAATATGAAGAAAAACATACATATACCTTAGTACTACCTACATAAAATACACACAATTAATACAAACTAATAATACATAATTATACATACGTAATAAATTATACATATAATAAAGATAATGTTTATAAACGAGGTTTTTAAATATATAAAGAGATTTAGCCTGCCTGACTTTATATCCTATATACATATATATTTGTGATGTACAGTAAGCCCTTGGCAAATTTTATCAAGATACGTTAAGCCGTTTAGTTTAACAATTAGTGTTAGTTAGTATGTTACTTTTTATAAATTATTCTTTGTTTGTTGTATTATTGTTTTAAGTTAGGTTTTTTAACCTTAGATTATGGTCCATGGGTGGGTGAATTGGGGTAGCCTGTAATGCCCACCCAATGGAAAAGAATTGATAAATTAAAAAAAACATTACAAACATCCAGACAAAGAGACAAATTCACTTCAAATAGGTTGCTAGGTGGCATTGACCCATTTTTGTGCATTTTTTGACGTTCTGTATGGACTCACAGAATGTAGAGAGTTCTGAATCGCGCATGCGAAGTTTTTTCCTCAAGATGAACGTATTCATTTTTATACCTCCGATACGACAGCGACTATATTCCTGTGAACTATAATATTAGTTAGAATGGACTTTTTATCAGACTTGAATGTTATTAAACTAGATGAAGTGCACAGGGCTAAAGATACTGAATGCTGCTTGGTTCTCTCAGTTTACGATTTTCATAAAGGCTTGTCTTGACACTCATAAATATATAAAATAAGCTGTACCCATTATGATGTGTGGAGCGATTTATTTTATTTTAATTGGGTAACCAAACAATCTTTATAGAGATAATTAGAACACTGAAGCAAGAAGGGTTTTCTAACTATACATGTAAAACAAATAATTTCCGTGCGTGTCTCGAAAATGGCTCGACCGATTTGAATATATATATTTTTGTATCTCAATACTGTTGTGGTTTAGGAAAAATAATTTACGCGGGTGAATCAACATGGTGCTAGTTCGGAAAACTATCTAACTTGAGGTTACAATATAAGCAAGTAAACAATAACAAACTGACTGCCTAGATTTAACAGAAATAATGAGAAATTTATAAGAAAAAAAACATTAAAAATGACAGGGTTTTTTAACAACATATTCACGTTGCCATTTACAATGTTTTTACGATTATAATGTGTTGTTTTTTTTCCGTCATAGATAAAACTGAACATGCAAAAAGAAAAACACCTACGAAATATGAGCGAACACCCAGTTTCAGCTTATTCGAGTAAGTTTCACACGTAATTTTGCCAACGAGGAAATAATAATTGATAGCGTGTTGATTTATCTTTTGATTGTACAGCGGCTGCCGAGGCAGACAAGTCTCATTCGAGCTACAAGCGCAAGCGGCGCTCCACTCGTACCCCGCAAGTAAGTACCGACCCCGCCGATTACATCCGCAAAAAGATCGGGAAACTCGATCTGAACGACATCACGCAACTCGCGCGCCTCATTGAAGGACACGACGCCGCAGATGCACCGCAGCCCACAGATAAACAAATCACGATACAAGAACAAATACTGGCCCTACTCGACCCCGACGAATCACCCGATCCTAAAATGCTGCGTGACTCTCTCGCCCATCTGCTGCAAGGCAACAGTAAGTCATCCAGAGTGGCCCCGCAGGAACATAGCAAATTAGCACATTTCTTCGAAGAAAAAAATAGCAAGCCGATTAAGCCGCCGCGTAAACTGAAAGGTCTTGACCTGAACACCATGAGAATACCCGACTACGAAGGAGACGAGCCGTGCGAAACGGATGCCGTCCAAACTCGTCGCCGGCTCAAAGGGCTCGATCTAAATACGATTAGATTACCAGACATCGATCTGGATATTCCCGTCGAACCAAATATCGCGAAGCCGCGTCGCAAACTAAAAGGACTCGATCCGAGTACTATGAGAATACCCAAATACGATTTAGATGATTCACCCGACACCGATGCGACTCTTGTCAAAGCGGATATCGCCAACGGTAACAAAAATAGAGCGTCGTCAGCTGAGTCTATAAAATTAAGACCTGAAATTCCGTTACCGAAAGGAAGAAGACCTTCCGAAATCATCGAGCAGAGGATCCGCCACTCGGAAAGCCCGGAGTTGTCGGTGCGATCCCACTCGGTAGGCGCGCCCGAGGTGGCGAATACAAAGCTCATCGCGCAGCTGTTCGAAGGGACCAAGCGGCGGCATACACCAGAGCCGGAGACGCGTTCTGCGCGCTCCGGCTCCATCACCAACGAAATGGCAATGAGGCTGCAGCGCATGAACGACATCATCGAAGGCAGGAGCCGGGAGACGCCTCCCAACGACCGCGTCAAGCGCGAACCCATCGGGTACCCTGAAATGGAGATACGCAAGCAACGCGTCGTCGATCTTATTCAAGGACACAAATCTCGACCCGTGTTAGAACCCTCGCAGCGTCGCGGTAGTGGAGACAATCAGATGCTATCGTTCCGCATGCAGCGCGTTTCCGATATAATGCAAAAGAAGAACGCCGAAGCGAAGCGGCCCAAGTCCGGCGGCCGAAGGAAGGCCCAGCGCGAGATCATGAAGCTACGCTTTGAGAAGAGTTTACAGATGCTCGCGACGGAGCCTCGTCTCGAGTTCGCTCCGTCGGCAGACTTGGAGAACGACTACGGGCTCCAGCAGTACCGAGCCAGCGCGCCGCACTTCGACGAGCGAGTCAAGAAATTGGAGCGTCAGCTGCAGCACTATGTGAGCCGAGTGGATATGTGATGCATGACCTCTGTGTGGGGACTGATGCGGCACGGATGGTACGTTGTCGGTTGTCGGCCGAAATTAATAGCCTTCTCCTATAAATAAAGTAATAACGACGACTTACATTGTAGTAATTAACATCCGATTTACTTACATGTATGTCGAATATGTTTCAAATGTTTCTTTGACGATGCTCCTTAGCCACCGACCAAACACCCCTATCGTGTTCGTAAATGTCAGCGGTTTCAAATATATGATAGTTAAACTGGGGACTCACAAATAGAGGATATTTCCGTTCGTCCGACTGAGTCAACGCATTCCATCCAGACGTCGAAAGGCGCAATAATACGCACGGTTTCTTGAAAACATCCTCAAATAACACCAACGGCTTCACATCCGACGACGATGTTATGCATGGATTTGCGCGAGGTCCACTTTAACGGTCACCTGTGTTAGCCTTGTTCGTACACTGTGTTCTAACTAACAACAGTTTTAAATAAAACTTTGCCTTCATCCGTATGCGTGTTTGTTTACGGAAACAATTTTGTTGGTGTGCTGAACTGAGTAAAAGTATCTGTAATTGTTTCGTTGTTGTTGTGTTTGTGTGTTAAGTGTTACTTAGACCTAATAAAGTAATTTGAATCGCTACCTACGATATTATGGAGTCTTGTCTTTTCACCATGAACTTGGAGTTCTAACATTCGGTTCCTCTTAGCAAGCGCACTACTCGTACGTCTTCATCAAAGACCGCAATATTTGGTAAAATTTACTGCAGCACATCGACGGTGCCCCGGGCAACACAAATTTTAATCCATGGGCGGTAATTTACCACAAGATAGCCGGCTGCTTGTATACAAACCAGTCGAGATAAAAATCAAACGCGACCCTATTTGGAATGAAAAAAGTTTTTGGTGAAAAATAGACTCCATCATCACTCAATGATATTTTACTTCAGATAGGTTTTTACCTTGAAAATTTCGCTTTGAATTCGGCTCTGCTGCAGTCTGTTTGCAGGTTATCATAACCAACTTTCGCCAAAGAGTGCGAAAGAAGATGCGAAAAGTAAGAGAGTAAAAGTGATAGCTGTTATGAAATCTGCCTTTTATAGACATTTGCGGGGGAATTTTAATGGTATCTCAAGTAAGATATCATTGCCATCACACAATCAAAATACGCCACATAAGATGGAATTAATCTGTTTTACTCCAATTATAGGAAGAGGGTCGTATAGTCGGCGGCGGAGGACGCACGGCGGGCGGCGGTGCGCGCGTTGCCAAACTCGCGGCAGAACTTTCTGGAAGCAACACGAGCACCTCCGCGCCCAAGTCGTCCAAGCCAAAGGACCTGATGCGCTCCGTCGGCAAGATAGAGCGGGACGATTGGAACATGAAAGAAATAGAAAGAAAAATATTGGAAAACAAACTCGGTCGACCTGAGCCAAAGACCGCTGAGCGTGTGCCGAAGTGGGACCGAGAGCAGGTGAGCTTTCTTGGTATCAAACAGTTTTGGCTTAAATGGATCGCCCTGCCGCGAAGTTTTGGCGATATATAATTGTATAGCTGTCGCTCTGTTTCCCGTGCGTGCGATACAGAGAGTTTTTTTTAAATATTTCAATAAGTTGTTAATTATTGCCTTAAAACCTATATTAGGTTTATCTAGGCAATTAGTTCTCGATAATATTCAAACAAGAAAAACGATAATAGTTATTAAACCACTTAACTATTAAAATTAATACAAATACAATGAAATTAGTAGGTAAACACCATTACCAATAATAATAAAAATACCAATAGTAATGGTAATGATATAATAAACACCATTACCAACCCGCTAAGCGCTGCGGGGCGAGCACACAAAAACAGCTGTCGTAGGCAATGTCGCTGAGTAAACCAGTTTCAAGGTATCTACCTACTCGTCCAGCCGCTGCAGTGCTTGCGCGCCGCACTCTCAATAAAGGTTGCTCCAGATAATGATTTGTTTATTCATTTAGGTAATATTTTTTTAACAAGAGTTTAATTTTTTTTTGTGTCTGTCATCTCCCACTAAACGTAATCAAAATCTTTGATTTTTGGTGTGTTGGCTTGGATTAATAATAATATAATCAACACTGATACGTTCAAAAATGTTTTATGTTTTATATATAATATTCAAAACTACCTTTCTTCGTCATAATACTGCATATTCCAAGGATGCTCCAAATTTATTTTGTAATAGTGTAGTGTCTTTTTTTTTTGTAGTTTCTCGGGCGTCAAAGGAAGCTGAGAGAGGGCGACGCAACCGACGAAAAATGGGGTGAAATTGACGAAACTCTGCTTAAATTTGATCAAAAGCGACGCGATTTGGGGCGCCCCGACCAGGGCACTAAAAAGGTAACGAAATTGAATCGACATTTTATCATTGTGGTAAAATCATCCACAGCTATATATATGCTATATATATATATATATATATATATAGCATAGCATATATATATATGTACTTAGATTTCTGATACTTAACAAATTCTTTCAGGTGGCCAACTTGGCAACTAAATTCGTTAAAGAACCAGAACCATCAAAAGCGCAACCAAAAGAAGAGGTAAGGAAATCAAATATAAATGCTGTGCGACTGTGACCTTATCGCGTCACGATACGATTCGCGGTCTTGTACCTAACAACCTCGAACTTAACAATCATCGCATCGAGACCTGTTCCACAGATAAACCTCTTATAGAATTAAAGTCTGTTCATCCTTAACTGACAAAAGAAGTAAACAAACCTCTCTTTTTCACAAATTCGCCGTTTTTTTATAGAAACCACACAACCTAGGCACGCACAATAGTCCCTGGTTACAAAAGAAGCTTGAATACAACTATTTACACGGATATCAACGAAATTCATTATAATTACACTATATTTTGCATAAATACGAAAACAACAACGAACAACACAAAATAATCTGATCATGTTTTGCAGTTACACTTCTCTATAGTCTATGGTTTTGAGTGATGGGAATGGCAACTCAAGAAGGAATGGATTTAGTGAACTATGAAAATGAATGTGTTCATCTGTATGTATTTATCATCTTATTTTAAGAACGAACAAAAATGCAAGGAAAATGTTTTTAAAATCAAATTAGAAGCATAATTATGATGAACATACCGTATATACATACGAATCTGGACAGATGTGTGGAAAATATTTTTAAAGATAAAAATTGCTAGTTTTATTTCAAATCGTGTTAAATTGTGATCAGGACTTTGTTTTCATAGTTCAATTTATTTACTAACATAACCCTCTTTTTGAGCAGCTAGGAACAAATAATGGATTAATTGTTTCATTAACTTTAAATCGATTTGTCGTTCATTCGATGGAACCTCATCACTAATATTGTCTATGGTTTTGTTTGCTTACCTTTTTTGTCAGGTAAGGATGAACAGTCTTTATGACGTATGAGTCTTTGTGACAAATATGCCCCTAAATTGATAGAAGGCTCGGGTTGCGGGGATAAAGCATCCGCTTGGTGCCAACCAAAAGATGTGTGGTGCGCTCTGTGTACTGTTTCTAATATTATTTTTATTCACGTAAAGGTAAAGAAGTGTTGGCGCGGGCCGGCGACTGCGGGGGTTCAGTGTGCGGCGTGTCATATGCCAGTTTTCGCTGCTGAAGGCGTCACCGCAGACGGACTGCAGCTGCATCGCGCTTGCTTCCGCTGCGCTGTCTGCAAGGCTGTACTTAGGCCGGGGTAAACTTAGGACCAAACATTTCTCTATGCTTAGAATTAAGCTCCGTCGAGGCGGAGCTCTTCGGAGTTGGGTGAAACGAAAATAATCATTAAACAAAACGCGAAAAATTAAAGGTACCGCTCAGCTCGGTTTTGGTAGATGTCTGAAGCTGAGCTTATGTTCTTGGCGACATACTTCTCAACTTACATTGCAAACCGCCTCACGAACTATTCATCATCATTATCAGACAGCCTGTGAAGATGTTCCCTGCTGAATAAAGGCCTCCCCCTCAGAACGCCAGACTGAACGACAATTTGCAATTTGCATCCACCGGTTGCCTACGCTGCGTCTTCCAGTTCGTGTTTGCCACTCAAGAACATTTCTTCCCCATCAGTTACCGGTTCTTCGAGGGATGTGGCCTGCTCGTGGCCACTTCAGCTTGCAAACTCTGAAAGCTACGTCGTTAAATTTGGTTCTTCGGCGAATATCCGCGTTCCGTATTTTATCGCGCAAAGAAACTCACGAACTATCATTGCTATGATATTGGGGAACTCATTGTTAGAACACTGTCGCGTATGATACGGAAATATTATGTAAACCCGAAACGAACGATCCGTCGTCGTCGACGGGAAACGAATCTGTCTCGTCCGTCTATTTCCTTTTCATAACAACAACAATGGTCCAATCTTTGCAACATTTTTATGAACTAAATCTGCTTGCGCTCATATTAACTCTGTCTCTTCACTTAAACATATTCATCGTCATTCCCATTTCGGATCCCCAAAGCCTATGACCGGGAATATCCCGGTCTTCCGGTTCCTAAAAGGGCAAACATTTGAACGGCGAATTTAAATATCTTGGTCAAGGATTCACACTCGTAGCTCCTCACTAGGATTAGGTCTCTGCGTAGGGAATGCCAGGGAACCACAAGGAATCAAACCTCCTCTTCTTCAAAGGTTTCTCCTGATCATAAAGCAGATCCGATAACAATACCTGTTTTTACAGAAACTACACGATGGAGCGTTTCGGCAGCCGGCTGGTCTGCCTCCGGCACTCGGGTGTGAGCGTGCCGGACGCGGTGGCGTCGCTGTCGGCTCCGGCGCGGCCGCACCCGCTGACGGCCACGCCCGAGCGCATCAGCCTCGAGCTCTCCGACAGCGGCGCGCGCGAGATCGACGAAGACGAGTGGACCGACAGAAACTTCCTAGCATCCGAGACTTCGTGCGCGGGCGGCCTCAGGTAACACATTGACCATCAGCTAAAGTTGGCCGCAAGCTTATGTTAGGTCACTGTTATCTCGCAGGGCCCTTATTCTCTATCGCACATGAGATAACTTGCCAATAACGCGTGATGTCATAACATGCTCTAAACTTAAACGCGGTTCCTAATCGTACCAAGACATTAAGAATCGCGCGTTTAGGAAACTAAGAGAATACCGTTTCATGCGACTAACACGGAGTTAATTTAACATGGCGCGTAACAATCTAGTTATGGCAATAGACAGACCCAGACCCAGATCGCAGTCGCGATGAGACTATTTTGCGCTCTCACTAATAATGCTTAGTGTACTTTTGTTGTACTAACTAGTTGATGCCCGCGACTTCGTCAGCGATGCTGTTCGGCATTCGGTCTCGGAGCCGAAGCTCGGCCTTTGGCCACGCTTTCCAATTTTTCTTTTCATAAAAACCTTATTCGGAATAATATGACTAAAACATTTTTTAAAAAACGTTCCGGCCTTTCTCAAGTAATGCGCTAACAAACGAATAGCTTTTCAATTTACAAGCTTTTATTTAACTTGCAATGTTTGTATGTAAGTATATATGTTTGGGTCAAATCTTGCAACTGAATTTTAGACCAGTTGGGGAAAGGGGTTGTGCAATTTAGTTGAAATTTTGTATGCCTGTCAAGTTCCGATGACAATACAATATTATGAGAGCGAGCTGATCTGATAATGGAGACGGAAGGTGGGAAATTCCTCAACTAACAGTTTTTTTTTGGTGTGTTGATAACGGATTTTATAAAAGCCTTTCTTGAAAAATATATTTTTTTCATAAAACCTTATTTATTTATATAACTCATAAATTATAGAAGATAGATATATCAAAATTTTCCCAAATTTTTGAGTTCATTTTCGTGTACTGAGTCCCAAATCATGATTCTTTTTCTAATACCTCTCCCAGACTAGCGTCTATCGCCCCGAATTAACGCGAGTTATCAGAGACGCGTATACTCGTCTCAGATTGGTGGAAATCACTTCGTTGCGCGAACATTCGGTATTCGGCCTGCAAGTCTGGGACTGGCGTTATGAAACCAAGCATGCTGTATAAAGAACCGTTGTCTGCGCAGCGATGAGGAAGAGTCGAGTTCCGACGAGTACACGGACGCGGGAGACAGCGACAACGAAGGGCGTGCCTCCCCCGCGCCTCAGGACGCGCCGCCACGGCACCAACACAACGAAATGTACTTCTCGGACGACTCCTTCGGGTACGACGACTATTCCGATGATGGTCAGTACCAAAGACAATATCATCACTACGCTTAAAAACGGGAGTTCCATAGAAAAAACGAAAAAAAACTTTCTTCCCTCTTGAGAGGATTTGGCGTCGCACGCCTTGTGCATTTTGCAGTTTCAAGTGTTTTATTATTTTTAAGTTTTAGTACTAGAGTGTAGTAGTAAAACAGGTCAAGTTACAGTCAAAATCAAGCAAAGTATCCCCAAGCTGCCTGCCATTCGTGGGGATATGGCTATGGACATGGCAACCCTCCCATTTACTAAGGATACCATTGTTCAGCAGTGGTCTTCTTATGGCTGATGATGATGGTGATGAATGTATTTTATTTAGAGCCCTGATTCAAATATTTTTGTTTTTGAATAAAAGATAAATGATTAAAAGTCATGGCACTAAAGTAGTTGGGTGTGACGTAATGAAGTTTTTTGGAAAATTAAATATATCCGATATGACTAAAAACCTTTGATAGTGTAATTAGATTTTTTTCATTCATGACATTGAAATCTACCCAAAAAAGTGATGAGAATACTGAATAATATAAAAGTGAAATGATTAAATAATGCTTGGAGATTTACATTATATCAGACAATAATTTATTGGTTCTTGCCCTGACTTATTAAAACGAAAAGCCGTAAAATTAATGTATAATATTAATATTAATTATGTTAAAAAAAGGATGCTTAAAAAATATATTGAGCCTGGACCATGACCTTGTACGGTATATGATTTGTTGGTTATTGCGTTACGGATCTTTATTTTCCTATAATTATTGCTTGCTATTAATAGTTGTTTTACAAATATAAAAATATTTCTTATCGGATAATTACAACACTTTTCGAACAAAATGGCGCGCATTTGACTTGAATAATTAGGTGGACATATTAAATACTCCTTTCACACTTGACAGTGACATTTTTTAAGTTCATAAACGTAAATAGACGCTGTTAAACGAGATGGATCGAGGATTAAATACTTCGCAAACTTCAGTGATGCCATAATCCACAACATATTATTTTTAAAATATATTTCAACACTCTAAGCCAAAAATGCAGATTTTATTGTTACTGCTTCAGCCTGTAAACATCCCACTGCTGAGATATCGGCCTACCCTCGAAAGTGATTGGGCCATATCCACCACGCTGGCCCAGTGCGGTTTGGCGGATTCCTACGCCATCGAATTTCTTCTCCGGAAATATGCAGGATTCCTCACGATGTTTTCCTTCACCGATTTTTTTTTATTATTCACCGGTTTTATTGTTACAAGCTTCTAATTTGTATTTTTACGCATTTCTTTGACCACCGCATGATGTGATGACCCACAATGAAACATCACCTTTAACGCTATTATTCTGTAGAAGCCTTATAGATGTCAAACCCCACGTGCGGCGGAAAAATCCATCGGTAGTGATGGGACATAACCCACGTTCCGTCACTACATCGTAAATAAAAATTATCTATAATTATAATGATTATTTAAGCTCAAAACAAATTTAGTAATTACTACGGAATAACATAATTTGTCTCCGCAGTTATTCGATTCCTTAAAAAAAATACAAATTAGTTATTAGATAGGTACTAAACGTTGAGTGTTAGTTCCCACCCGACGACGAAAGACGAATCACTTTTCCCAAAGCTTTGGTCGAAAAAGATGACTGCTTATGGCGTCACAAGCTAGGAAAACAATAGAATTTTCCATTCGTGCTGTGCGTAACTTTGACGTTATCGATAATTGTGTTGAACGTCATCGTGACAACAGCAGAAGAATTTATAAGAACTCTGGAAGGTGATCATGAAGAATTTGAATCATACGAAGAGATGGTTCATGATTAGGTACCAAACAACAACAGTGAATAAGTTTCTTGTGTTGGTGCTAGTTAAAGGTATTTTTTACTAACTATTTTGTAGAATATTGTATTGTACTTCTATTTTTCAATTATGAATATGATCTGTACGGAGTTTTTAGTTTCCTATTCCTAGTTGTTGAAATGTTTCACCATTATCGATAGTGTGCAGCAAATATGGACATATCGTACAGACAACCCTATTCGTCGTAGGTATTTATTTTTCGATTTATGAACTGGAAGCTGATGGCAAACCAACTGTTAAAAAGCCGGGTGGGAAAAGGGCTAAAATCTGTGAAGAGATCTTGAATGTCTATTCCTATTCAAGATGTCGTGAATGTGGGGTACAACTAGCAATAATAATTTTCAATGTGGAAATCCTGCAAAGATTCTAAAACCCATCGGAATGCTAGCGGGATCATCTGTTGTGTCTGTGATGCTAGCTTACGTATTTTGTAGGCGCGGAGTCGTCGGGCAACGAGTCGTGCTCGCGAATGCGCGAGGCGCGCGAGGCACGACGGCGGGAGGTGCCCGCCGACGCACGCCCATCTTCCTACAGCAGCGAGGTACAGCGCTGCCGCGTCGCGTGACGTCAAGCGCGGGAGGTGCGCCACACCGCTCCGCCGGCCGCCCCTAAACAACTACCCGCAATAATTCTAATCATACCATTATACCGCTCCGCAGAGGCAGAGTACCGCATGGCCTTTATAATTTTACTGATTAAATTACATCGCATTAAAAATAAAAAATATGTAGAACATAATTCGTCAGATTTCCAAACACAAGTTAATTTAAAAGGCTTTGTTAATCGTTTTGACCATATCGGTTTGTTTGGATTATGTTACGCTTAAAGTCTAGTTCGAACTGCAAAAACGAGAGCAGGCATTACTAAATAATTACTAGCCTAGTCCAACCGAGGTGTAAATGAAATCTATCCAATTAAAAAAAAACAAATACTTAAACGTAACCCAAATACAGTAAAACACACGGCACCGGATTAAGGTCACACGGTAAAATCCGTATCCTTATTAAATCTTAGAGAGATACCGAATAGAAAGGTACCTCTTCGGCCGCCTACTGAACCGGAGTTTCGTAACTGGTTTCGGTGGAAAAATTACCTTTACTCATACGTAACCGGTTTCCATGAAATAATATTGCTTCATCGAAACCGGATACGGAAAATACGGATGCGGAAAATAATTATTATTTCATCGACGTAGGGCAACGTACCAGTCACATATCGTATGTCGTGCATCTATTAGATGACAGTAGGAAAGTTCCACGTAACAATCATGTCATCAGCGTAACGATGGGGCGGCGGCGCAACGCGGGTAAGAGTGTTGTTTGCCCACACTAACTTCCCGTCTCTTACCATTTACTGTTTGATATCGTTTTACAATCCACTGTTTTATTAACTAAATTCACATTCATATCATGAAGGAATTATTTCATCCATTTGAACCGGAGCTAAAATTGTTGTAGCTCTTTCCTCGTGATGATCTCTACTTTCCTGCCGAATTTCAATATTTATTGAAGAAGTAACAAAAAGTTTTTTTTTTTTTTTTTCACACGGTCGTCTGACCCCAAACTAAGCAAAGCTTGTAATATGGCTGCCAGAGACTGATATACGTACATAGATATTTTTAAATACATACTTATATAGATATTAACACCCAGACATAGAACAAACACAAATATTCATCACATGAATGTTTGTCCTAGATGGGAATCGAACCCACGCCCCCAAGCACAGAAGGCAGGTTCACTACCAACTGAGCCACCGGGGCTGTTACTTTGGCATTCATAACATTCATAATTAGTGTGATAAGATTTGAAATGAAAACAGTATTATAACACTATTGTACAGTGTACGGGATATTTTAAAATAATATATCTTAATAAAACAGTGAGTTGCAATTTAACGACTTCAATGGCGCTTTGTTTTTGTGTTTTATATCGTTGTACCTATACTTATATATTTTATCCAAAATCAATTCTAAAAGCATGATATAAATAGCATGTATGTGTAAAACATTAAGTATATGTCGATTGTCGAGTTTAAAGACATCACAATAAATAGATAAAGAAAACCGGCTTCACACGACGAGCGATAACACGCGCACACATACTTATAGGTTGATGTACGTACGCGTCTTTATGTGCTTGCGCCTGTTATTTATAGCTCGTTGTGTGGAGCTCTAGCATTCTGAGTATGAGGCATTTCTACAAAGATCAAATGACTTTTTTCGCTTACGATGGCATGTACTTCTTTCTTATTTGAGCCACATAGCAAGCCAAGTTAAGCCAAATTTTGTACAGTGTGATTTTCGATTCTGAAATTGCGATACAATGATAGATAAAATTACCCCTTTCTGCTTAGCGTAACAGTTCCTTACAACCTGTATTTATTCATCTCTTTGCTAGAGTAGGTGTCCAGAATTGTCAATAGTTGATTAAGTGTCAGGATTCAGAATAGCATACTTTCATACCTGCAAAGTTTCATTCAATTACCGAAATGACTGCTGATATTGATTACTAACAGTAACCGAACACACCGGTGTTCAGTTACACTTAATCTGTTATCAATATTAGTTTTGTTTGTCTGTAAAGATGATTTTACACATCGATTAGTACAATATCGGTTAAAAATGCTTTTAGAATTGATCATAATTCATATGCATTTATTTTATCTCTATGACAAAATAAAGCTTTTAACCAAGTGTGTGTAGTATATTTAGTAATGCATTTTGTATATTTGTGTGTAATTTATTTCAGTAGTATATATTTTCACTATGTACTTATGTATTTATTATGATGTACAACAATGATTACTGTAACTGTAACTTTTTGTACATGAGGAGCTAGTTGCTTTGCGAATCTCGACGTGCTCGTATATGACACATGATACCGGCATAATCTTGTTAAAAGTTAGCAAGAAGGTCCATTGCGCAATTGTCTTACGTTGCCTTGTGTTCGAACGGTCTAAGAGCTGCGAGAGACGTGTCAGTTACATTGTAGTTTATGCGTAGGTACAACATTACTATGTATACTATGTATTTATATTTGTGTATACTGTATATGATAGCACAGTCATCTACCATATCGACGGTAAGTTAGTGTGGTAATATTATGTGGCGCACCTTTCTCTAAATAATTACGATGAAATTAAGCTGCCTTTTTAAGTTTTAAAACGTTTCTTCATAATATAACAAGCCCGCAAAGGGCTTTTCCAGCATACTATTTTGGTGGCGGTTATTTCAAAACTTTGCATGCTTAGTATACGTGGCTTAGCCAGTAATATACTGGCTAAGCCAAATAAGCTTGCAAAGGGAAAAGGGTCACACAGCAAATTATGTAACGTTATATTACAACATTGATAACGCATTCCAAGATTTGTTACATCTGCTAATACGTGTAGAGAACTGTAAGCAAATATTCAATATTTTGTAATAATATATATGTTATGGTTTCCAAACATCTTATCGTGTTATATTACGTTACATAATTTCCTGTGTGGGACCACCATAAGGTAGCTAATACACCTGGCAATCATGGGCCAACGTAAACCGACTATATAAAATAAGAGGAAAATATATTTCTATCTCGTTTGGTTGGCCCAAACCAAGTTGTGTTAGCACAATAAAAATGCTGTACTCCGCCATTGGTGTAGGTGTGTATAGTTTTTTGTGTAAATTGGTGGCAAACAATTTGGTGACCAGCCTGATGTTATATAAACAAGTACCGACGCCGACTCCACAGGTATCACTGATATTTTCCCGTTTAAGTGTGCAGTAGGTATAAAGTAGTGATCGACAGGTGGAGTCAGAGGAAGAGAGCGAGTCAAGCGACGACGTGTCCTCGGCGACGGAGGTGTCCACCGACAGCGAGTTCGCGCGCGAGGAGACGGCGCCCCCGCCCCCCGCTATCCTGGTGACGGAGGCGCCGCCGCCCGCGCCCCCCGCGTACCCCCCGGCGCACCACGACTACCCCCTCAGCCGCACACGCTCAGCCGGCGGCCTCGCCACTAAACGTGCACTAGAACTCAAAAGAAAATATCTCCTCGGCGAACCGTCACCGCCCGCCGTACGTAAATCAGACTCGGCCTCACAAATCGATACCAAATTCGAAGCTTTCCGGTTTAACATTACGGAATTCCAGAAAATGCTTAATCCGGCCGCTACGTCCGCTCAGGTACAAAATCCCCTCGTCGCCTTCCAAAATTCCTCTGGCGACAAGAAATCGCAACCGATGCCGGATATCATCAAAAACTTGTGCACGGACGCGCCGGTCGACCTTCTCACTAAGACCGACTCGTCTCTACTGACATACATATCGGAGAAATCGGAACCGGTGTCGGAAGAAAAGAAAATAAAAGCGACGGAAGAGGACTTAGATTCGGACTCTCTATCAGAGGACGAGTCGTCGCGCACCGAGACCGCTCCGCAGAACGTGCCGCGAGTGGAAGTGCACGACGAGGGCGGGGAGTTAATTCAGCTGGACAGTTTGATGATGGTGACGAGTAGTACAGAGGAGGGCGAGCGTGCGTCGGGCACGGGTACCGCCACCGGGCCCACCGTGCTCACCGCCGCCGAGTCGGAGTCCTCCGAGTCGGGCCGCGATGCGACTACCCTCGCGCTCACCGAGACCGAGCTCTCGTCAGACTGGGCGGCCGAGCAAGCACTCGACGATCACTCGTACCACGACAAACATGAAAGGAAACGGAGCAAGAACCCCAGGAAGCTTAGCCAGCCTAAATTGATCCACGACGCCAAAAACATAGCCGCACACGCGTCGCATGTCTGCGGCCGCACCAGCCCTGAACACATAGGCTTCTCTAACGCGCTCGAACATTTCGAGTTCGTTGACGAAGGAGATCAAGATCCCTCTATAGAAACCCCCTCTACGCCGAAAAACGAAGGCTACATGGAACTGGTGGATGACGAATTTGAATTCTCGGCAGGAAACGATCGCTCCATGAACTTCATAGAGCGGAGCTTCTCCGAAACAGTCGTGAAACCGACTGCGCACGAACCGAACGTAGAAATAGTACACACTATCCCGAAAGAGATAGAAGAGACGTACACCGACAGTGAAGTCCAGTCGCCTCAAGGGGTCGAAACGGAATCGAGCGAGAAATCCGTCAGCGAAAACAAAGAAAGAAACAATGATAGCAAAATCAGCGACGAAAAAACAGAAAGTAAAGTGGCATCGAATGGGTTCGAGCCAAGCATCGAGTCACTGAGTATTACGGAAGTATCGCCACAGTCCAAGTCGCAGCCGCTGTTCGCGAAGACGAGCACCGAGTCGGAGACTGCAGACGATATTTCGCCGCCCCTGGGGGAGGACACGCCCACGCCCACCAGCAAATCCAACAGCATCCTGTCGAGCACGCACTCAGGCGTGGGCGGCGCTTCCATCCGGCTCTACTCGCCCGCCATCTGCCGGTCGGCGAGCGACACGTTCAACCGGTCGACGTCGCGCACCATCGACTCGCCCACGCGCAGCTTCGACCTCTCCAACTCGGTGGTCCTGAGCTCGGGCTCGGTGTCGCCCGTCAGCCCGGCGCCGGGTCGGGACACCACGGACAAGGTGCAGGAGATAAAACGCGAGCGCGACGAGCAGACAGAGGTGGTGCGGCGGCTGGTGCTGGAGCGGCTAGGAGGGAGCGGGCGCGCGGCGGGAGGGCGGCGCGGGCGGCGCGCGCGCCCCCTGCCGGCCGCGCCGCCGCCTGTGCCGCCGCCACCCTCGCTGCCCGTCGCTCCACCGCCGCCGCCGCCGCCGCCGCGACCCGCGCCACCCCTCATGCCCATGCCGGTCACCCCCTCCTTCTCCGACCCCGAACTCGCCAGGGAGAGGCGAAGAAAAAGTATTATGAAAAGCATATCCAACTATCTTAACCGACATCTGGGACCTCGACAAAAGGTACGTTCTACACTATTTACAATAACAAACGATTCGCGTACGAATCTAAATCGACGACTTGGACTTCATTGTCAGAAAGTTAATAATCTAATCCAATCCTTTAATTTGTGGTCGACACTCCATCAAACCCATGTCTCATCGACACCTTTCAGTCACTGTACACTTACATTTTCGAAGTATTTGCAACCATTGCAATGTGAATAATGTACAAAAGTAGTTAATGGAGGGGTCGAGGTATTTAATTTAAAATTTGTAGTGGTGTCCAAAATATAGTCAATAGTTCTGGGTCGTGGTTAAAATTTTATGTCACGTAGATCGCACATTTTAATGAACGAATTCTTTTTAACTATTTATGTCTGAAACTTCAGGTTCATTTAACAATATCTGACGGATATACACGGCGTGATTTTTTTTATATCACTACGCCATCTGTCTTGGATGATAGAAACTTAATTTAATAACATATAAATAGTAAATAGTAAGTCTAATGTTAAAAACAAAAACTAATCCACTGCGGAAGTAATCACTACAAGAATTCATTTTAGACTGCCCCGGTGGCTCAGTTGGTAGTGAACCTACGTTCTGTGCTTGGGGGCGTGGGTTCGATTCCCATCTAGGACAAACATTCATGTGATGAATATTTGTGTTTGTTCTATGTCTGGGTGTTAATATCTATATAAGTATGTATTTAAAAAATATCTTTGTACGTATATCAGTGTCTGGCAGCCATATTACAAGCTTTGCTTAGTTTGGGGTCAGATGACCGTGTGTCCAATAATGTCCCAGATGTCCCAGATATTTTATTTATTAAGGTGTAACGTTTCACTCATCGCGCGAAATTCAAATTTTCTTGCGTTTTTTGTCAATTACAGCTTAATTACTCTTCGTGGGTTTATCGAAACCAATTTTGCGCCAATAAATAAGTTGTTTTAAGACATTACGAGTAAAATGATTACCTAGATAACATTGGTTTAGCTACAAATTTCAATAAGCTGATTTTCATCTTGGTTTTTTGTTTAGTGGGAAATGTACTTATACTAGCTTTCTACTTGAATTTTTGGTTGGTGTAATTTCTTGAAACAATCTATTTATTATCGCAAAATTAGTTTTCATGAACCTACGATGAGTAATTAAGCTGTAATTGACATAAAACGCAAGAAAATTTGAATTTCGCGCGCCGAGCGAAACGTTGCACCTTAAAATGGTAAACCCGGAATCCAAGACTGGGAAAAAAATTTGAACTAAAATGAAAAAATAAGAGTTTCGAAACTGGTTTCGTCGAAGTAATATTTTTTACTTGTACGGGACTAGTTTCGATAAAGTAATTATATTTACTCGTACATAACTGTAAAATTACATTGAAATATTAATAAATAAATATCTGGTACATTATTGCACACGGTGGTCATCTGACCCCAAACTAAGCAAAGCTTGTAATATGGCTGCCAGAGACTGATATACGTACATAGATATTTTTTAAATACATACTTATATAGATATTAACACCCAGACATAGAACAAACACAAATATTGATCATATAAATGTTTGTCCTAGACGGGAATCGAACCCACGCCCCAAGCACAGAACGTAGGTTCACTACCAACTGAGCCACCGGGGCAGTCAATAAATAATAATAATATAGATATTTAAAAACAAAACAAGGTAACATTGAAAAAAAAAGAATCATAAAAATTGTAATTTACATTAAAATATTCTTAATTTAAGTTATAACTGAGTTATTTTTTATTTTAAAATGTAAAATATGAAATCGGCTTGTATTATTTTTGCCCGAGGAATCGGTCGATCCGGCTACGATAACATACCAAATTGCCGATAGTTCGAAAGTATGTGTAAGCAATCGTTTATTTATTTACTTTAAAATTAGTATAAAATGTGCGATCTATGATTGAATTTTTAGTCTAGCATGCATGCGTGACAAAATTTTATCGTGCGAGAACTTCACAAGGCTACGTTTGGGTATTGTTTTCGCAAGATGAAAATAGTTAGTAATTTTTCATTTTCTTGCCGAAAATGAGTTAGCCATAACCATAGCTTGGGATTGTTATTTTTTTTCAATATAGTTTTCATGTTATTTCCTAGAAACATAGATGAAATATAGCATTTTTTGATACTAATTTAAATGTTTTTGTTTTTCTTAAGGTGAAATTAAAAAAAGTTTTGGTCTTAAGTGCGTGATGACGTCACCATGTGCTAATTATCCGAATGTGTCGTTGCCGAAGTTGTTTCGAGAAAACGGGTTTTCGTCTGCATGTTCCGCTCATTCGAGTCAATGCTTTATACATACAGTACAGTAGTCATAACGCATTTACTTTTTTCCCGTTTGAGACAAAACGCCTTGCAATCGGCGATTTAGCAGATAGCGTCACCGATAAAAAACAGTTTGAAATATTAAAAAAATATATGTTAATATATTTTTAAATATTTCAAAAAAATAAAATAAATTTTTTAACATTTTAAAAATATATTAACATATATTTTTTTAATATTTCGAACCGCAAGAAAAACAGATTTTAAAATTAGTATCTAAAATTGTCATATTCAATTTTTAGATAGTAAATACTAAAAGAAAATCATGAACAATCCTAACTGTCACGGCTTCTTAAGACACGGTTACGTAATAACAGGTTTATTGTAATCCGTGTGTAGAAGGACACCTGCATTAGACTAACACAAGTTGAATTTTCAGTGGGCCTCGGAACCGATCCTGACGTCGCACGTAAGCAAAGCATAGATCAATGTGTCGTGAGTCGCATGATGTAGCTGTCTCAGTCGCACTCGCTCATTGTTGTCGTACGTTGCATTGTTGTGTCTCGCTCTGTGATGGCGCGCGGTTGCGCTCGCTTTTTGGCCGTTTCAGCTATTATGATGATGTTGAATCTTTTTCAAAAGCTTTTAATTTGAAACTTGAAACTTTTCAAAAACTGAAACTTATTAGTCTTTCTCAAATAATTTCGAATTTCGCGCGAAGCATTTTCGTGAATGTCCTCGCAATGTTCGAGAAAAAATATTTAAAAGGCTTGGCGTTATGGACTATAATGTGCGTTTTACCCGTGGTCCACCTACGTGGTTCACTGGGTGATCCACGGGTACATTTTATACCCGTAGTCCAAAGTAAACCGCGACTAAATTTACAAAACATGGTGCCCTTGGTAAATTATTAAATAACAATTAGATAAAAAGTCCTACGTAGTCCGAGATACCTCCGATAATTTGTTTCTAGTATTAGCAGTTAGCACTTCAGATTAGTGGTCGCAACGATTATACTCAATGAAGTCTCTTTAAATAGATTCAACATCATTACGCTCCTGCATTAAACGCATCATGGAAATCTTGTAAACGTATGTCATTTTTCTCGACGCTTTGCCTACGGGCTTCTTACAAGTCTCGTCTTTTTTATATATATCAATTCTATGACCGCATATTGAAAATGCATGTTTCACTTCTTTGTTTCTTATGCTCGATTTCTCGAACGCTCATTATCTAACTAATCGTTTGTCGAATCTAATTTACAGAATACTAATAAGATCATTCGTGAAATTGAAATGTAATCTCTATGGAATTGGATCCTATGATACATTTATTTTCACGATGAAATGTCCAGACCATCAGGGAAAAGTACACATAGTCCAATGACGTTGAATAAACGAGGACCGGCCATTCGCTCTGAGCTGGACCAGTAAAACCGAATCATAAGCGGGAGCTGGACTGCTCGGAGTATATATGCAAATCTAGTAATAAATAGCACCTAACTCTGTAATAATAGTATAAGTTATCTGTGGTATATTCCTTTTGTAAAGTATTTATATTAAGTTTTAGTTGACAAAAATGGTTAAATTTAAAAAAGGCACGGACCTCAGAATGTTGAGCAAAGCTTAATAAAAAATAAAACCGAGTCATAGTGCAACTCGCGGGCTCGAAGGCTTGTCGACTCGCGTTGCTGATCCACTAGCCGCATAAAAGTTCAACTTATAGCCGGCGACGTAGGATTTCAACCATGAACGAAGATCCTCAAGATATATATATTTTTTTAATTTACTTTAAGACCGCTTTATTTTAGATGCGGTTTATTCCCTAACATTTTTATTTTCCTCTGACTAAAATTTTTCACATTTTTCAAAAATACAAAATTTATATGTTTTGCATGTAAACGGCAATTATGAACCTGAGGCCTAAATTCATCAAAATTAAATGTGACGGCTCTTTAATAAAATCACTGTTTCTCGCGATACTTTCAATCGTTATAGCGGCGGTTAAATTTACAAATCGAAAACTCCATCATTAAACGCAAATAAGCAATGTTTCTAATGTAATTTTTTTTCTTTAAAAAGTGTGGCTGTATGGCTTCAGACAAATGCAGTAAAATTATGGCAAACACGTAAAATGTTAGTTGTATCAGTGCTACCAATGTACGCAGCGCATGCTCTTCATTGCGATACTTGTACTATACTTTTAATCTTCAAATAAACTTCAATCACACTAATATTATAAATGCGAAAGTTTGTGTGTAAGTAGGTAAGTATGTAATTGTGTTTGTCCCCGTTCAACTCTGTAACGGCTGAACGGATTTGATTGAAATTTGGTATCGCACATAGGCACATTTAACACATAGGCTACTTATTCGGTTTCTGTAGAATAGCGGGTGAAACCGCGGGGCAGAGCTAGTTGTAAATAATTGTAAATTATGTGCAGAATGGATTAATGTTAATTTTTTGTAAGGTAACACTTTGTATATATAGGTAACAAAAAAATGGAAAGCAAGCCTAGAATTTGCAAATTTCACTCTCGATCCCCTATAATGACAATAACGACCTCCATTATTTTCTGCTCCACTTTCCTTCCATTCTTTCCCCTTCATTAAATTTGTTTTTTCCTATTACTATTGTGTGGTTATAAGGTATCATAAAATCCAGTAATTTAGATGTTGTTGTTATAATGCTGTGTAGGTGTTGATTTGTATTGATGTGTGGTAGGAGCCGTCGCCCCGCGCGGTCAGCAACGAGCACAAGTCAATGGGGGCGCTCCAAGAGCCCGCTCCGCCGGTGCCTCCGCCTCCGGTCTGCTACTGTCCACCTCCGAAGGGCCGCGCACCAACTTCCAGGCTATCTGGTTAGTATACGTTAACGTATCTCAGCTCTGCTAAGCTGAAAACCTTTGCTCGCTAAACTTATTAACAGCTACCCACTTATTCAACCTACATAATCGATATACTCGAAAGTTGTAAAACTAGACGTCAAACGTCTCAATACAGTCGGGTAAATTGTTACTGGCCTTACTTATAAAATCAAAACAATTAAACAAATCCAAATATACAAATATAAATACAAAAATAAAGCAAATCCATAGAAAAATTATACAAGAAGAATGATTATAATCTTATACAAATGAATGTACCCCCAAAAACAGAATAATACTAGATGGCGTTTACGTATTTTGTTCAAATCGCTATAAAAGACGATGAAAATATGAGTAATATAGAAATATAGTATTGTCCGCAATTTTATTTCAAATTAGTTTGTAAGATATGACGTAAAAATAGGTTTTCAAAAATAATGTTTTGAGAACCACGCGTGTTTTGTAAATATACATATAATTAATAATAATATTAGGTAGTAATGCAAATATATTCATAACAAGTAGCGTTTTTTCTCCGTACCATTGCGAATGATTTAGCTTAGATTTATATTTCAAGTCGAGCAGAAATGTGACGATCATTTTGTAATTCGAAGCACAATCGACATGTTACGTCCTTTTCAGTTACTACAATCGCGTTACGCATTTTTCTATGGCAATTGGTACTCTTCTTTTTATAATTTCTCTATGGCAATACTCGTTACTCGTTACTTAACCTTGAGACTCATAAGTAAGGCCTCTGTCGTTTTGTACTAGATATACAAAAACTATATGGAATAGTACTGTCACCCATAATATCTAGAAAGTGCGCATGAAACCGCTTATGAGTAGCATTTACATGTAAAATTTAGCATTTTTTTCTTATCACCATACTTTTTTTTAACATTAAATGCCTTTTTATTTGCTTATCGTTCATTGAAGCTTGACCAGAAGTAATTAATTAGTATTCACTGCGAGACAGTCGTGATAGTTTTAGAAACAATATGCAACTAAACGTTTTATAAACTTGCAACATTCGCGGAAACGGGGACCCCGGCCTTAGGCTCTCGGATCCTCGAATGTTGCTCCGCAGGATGGCATCCGTGGAATGCGTATGCGAGTGATTACATCGAATATAATAAAAAGGAATCTGTCCGTAGTTACGTTCTGGTCATGCTTATCTGATCATGTAATAGTCGCGTAACGTTCATTTCATCCACCCGTCCGCGTGACTAACGAAGCCGGCGCTGGCGACGAAGAGCGAGACGCCATGCAGCTATGGTTCGAGGCGCGGTGGGCGCGGCTCGTCGCGCAGCGCAGAGCCAGGGACGACAGCAGCCGAGAGGAGCCTATGGCGCGCAGGCTCGCCAGGCTCGAGAGACGACTCACGCGCCCGCTCTCCGGTAACTACTTACAGATTTCTGGTGCAGCTGTGGTTCGAGACCTGCGCAGTGCGCACCTGAGACTCTGAAACTACTATTGAGGCGTTACCTTAATCGTGCAGGCTTACTCAGAACCAATGCTGTTGCAGATAACACGTCTGGTTATTAGATATCGTCGCACGACTAGTGGCTACTGTATTGGAATTGGTGGTATCATTTTTTTTCTTTCATATAGTTCTATATAAATGTTATCGAGCATATATACGTGGATCGAGCTTTTTCTTTAATTAAAATTTGTATCACTTCACATAATCATAACTGTGCACAAGTAGCTTTGGAATGTTTAATGCTGTCACGGATTTTCTCCAATAGCGCATTATTAGATCTTTGTTCCGACAAAAATGCACCAAAGTTGGAGAGCGTTCCCATTGGCTATCACAAGGTTACCCTGCTCGTGCCTAGCGATGAACCAATGCGAGTGAATGTTATAGTTGTATATCGATCCATGCGTGGAGCGCATCGATCATCCTTCTATAGGGGGATAATCTGTGAGTGCTAAATGTTAAGTCTCATATTTTTTAGTTGCAAACTCCAGCCTTTTTCTTAGTCCAGTATGTCCAGTATATCCAGTATGTCTGTCTAGTATGTGGAACTGTATCGTACATACCTGCCAAATGTTGCATACACCAAGTGAATGAATATGGTGTTGTTTTCCAGCGGAACAGCAGGCAGCCACCGTGGCGGAACTAGTGCAGGTGTCCGCACAACGTGAGGCTCACCAGGCGCTTATAAAAGCTGATGACAGGTGAGCAAATCAGAAGAAAGACTCACTGCTTAAACAAATCTAGCAACTTCTTTTCAATTTCTCGTCTATTCTTTAAGACTTTTACTATGTTGTCTCTGTACTAGTCTAAACACAGACCATATAATTATCAGGTTAACAGGTCGTAGCAATTCCCCCACGAAAATTTACGCGCGTAGTGGCATTAAATCGTCAATTGCATCGCCTATGATTTTGAGACGCCCAATCGTAAGGGCAAATAATAGTGAGGGCAAGCACAGTAGGTATAAAAAAAATTAAGCTTTTTGAATGGGTGACGTTCCGTAATCCTAATTCTAACTAATATTATAAATTTGAAAGTAACTCTATCTCTCTGTCTATCTGTCTGGTTGTTTGACGCGTAATCACGATTAAACGGATTAACCTGAATTTTTGCATAGATAATTAGATATAGCTCGAAGACGAACATAGGCTGCTTTTTCGGTTTTGTAGGTCCAAGCGAACGAAGTCGCGGTTAATAGCTAGTTTTTTATAAATAAGACAGCAAGCAACTTAAGGTACAACGTTTCGCTCAGCGCACCAAATTAAAATTTTGTTGCGTTCTTTGTCAATTAAAGCTTAATTACTCATCGGGGATTTATTGAAAACAATTTTGCGCAAATAAATAGGTTGTATTAAGAAATTACGGCTAAAATCATCACTTAGATAACATTGGTTTAGCTACAAATTAATGTCAATAAGCTGATTTTAATCTTGGTTTTTGGGCTAGTGACAAATTAATATACTTATACTAGCTTTTACCTTGATTTTTCGGTTGGTGTAATTTCTTGATACTTTTTTGTATATTTTTTATTTTATTTGATTTTCACTGCTTCGATTACGACGTAGGTAAATTTTATAACTACCAATAAACCACAGTAAGTTTGTCCTGGTATCTACTTACATTCACATCCGCGATAACATAAATAATACACAAATGAGTAACAAAACTAAAAACAACTACTAAAACTTACTTTTCTTACTTAAAAGTACAGTAGCTGATACATCATTGTAATGCTTAGCTTGTTATATTTATATTTCTAATCCCCGAATACTGAAACGCTTGTTAACTTTGACAACAGATTAATTCTAATGCTGCCTTTGTTTGGCACTAAGCAAATGCTCAACGACCTCAGCAGCGTTTCTCAACTTTCTTAAAATGAACATGGACAAGACGAAAATCATGTCAAATGCCCATGTTGTACCCGTACCGGTGGTCGTTGGGAACGATGCGCTCGAATTTGTTGACCATTATAACTACCTTGGACAGACTGTCCAGTTAGGTAAGTCCAACTTCGACAAAGAGGTCGCTCGAAGAATCCAACTCGGATGGGCAGCGTTCGGGAAATTGCGTAATATCTTCTCGTCCAAAATCCCGCAGTGCCTGAAGACAAGGGTCTTCAACCAATGTGTGTTGCCAGTGATGACATATGGAACTGAAACGTGGTCCTTGACTACTGGCCTTTTGGAGAAACTCAGAGTCGCACAGCGGGCAATGGAGAGAGCTATGCTCTGAGTTTCTTTGCGCGATAAGATCCGGAACGAGGATATTCGTCGAAGAACCAAAGTCACCGATATAGCTCTCAGAGTTTGCAAGCTGAAGTGGCAATGGGCAGGCCACATCACTCGAAGAACCGATAACCGATGGGGAAGAAAGGTTCTTGAGTGGCGACCACGAACCGGAAGACGAAGCGTAGGCAGGCCTCCCACTAGGTGGACCGACGACATTGTGAAAGTCGCGGGCAACCGGTGGATGCAAGTGGCACATTGTCGGTCGCTGTGGCGGTCTAAGGGGGAGGCCTATGTTCAGCAGTGGACGTCTTCTGGCTGATAATGTAATAATGTAAGCAAATGACAAAGGCAGCAACAAACTTAATCTGTCGTTAATGTTAACAACCGTTTCAGTATTCGGGGGTAAGGGTGGATTCGGGGATTTGATTAGCTATAGTTATATGATATTGCTCACCTGCCTGCCCTTCAATATCTCTCGTCTAGAAATCCTCCGACCACTCGATGTATCTCGCACGCTAGCCATCGCGAATACCTCATGCAGAATATAGCGTTGACAATAAGAAATATCGAAGCTAATCTCAGCTATTGAGAATAGGGGTACAGGATCAGATCAGGATTCAGGAAACAAGAGATTACGTTTGTATGTAATAAACGGTAGCATAGTTACTTCTTAACTCCGCTATTTAGTATTACTACTAATTTTTATTTTATCTTGAAACAGAAGGCGAAGTGCAGCCAGCAACGGAGACTAGGCTCCGGCTGGCACCGACCGCGTCACAACCCCAGCGCTTCAGCGCTTATCTTCGTTCTCCTTCGCTTACGGCAGCGGCCGAGTGTGCAAACCACATAAATAGATCTACATAGGTGCATGTACTGCTGGTTATCGGCTTTAATTTGTTATTGACCATTTACTGTGTGAGTTTGTAGCAATAATGACAGTAGATCTTTATTCTTATTTAGAAGTGTTCTTAAAATCATCTGTCAACTTCTCGCTAATAAGAAGTGCCAGGATGAAAATGAGACAAAGCTAATTTTCAGCAAAAACACGTCTCACAAACCTTTTAAAAAAGACCCGTTTTTGTTATTACTAGCTTCGGTTCTGTTGTGTCAGAATGACTAAATTAATCTATAGTGACAGTACTCAAACTATTTGCTTCTCTTTCTTATCTTTTCAATGTCTAAGTCGATTACTTTTTCTTTCCTTTTCTTTTCTCACTTAAGTAAAAAACCTCATGTAAAAAGAATGAAAAGCACAGCATCAGTTTGAGTAGATACTGTAAAATTTACCCTAACTTAGGAAATTACACTTCAGAATCGACTTCCAGACACGACAAACAGTTTAAAAAAATGCAAACTCTTATCCACAAAAACTTGCAAATGTGAGACTGGTATAGCTGAAGATATGTCTATGTACCCCTTAACTCGAGTTTGCAGTGTTTACGATTCTCATTCATGCAGTTACATTTATAGACTGAATACGTCTCTGCTAAAAAATCGGCCTACGGTGGTCTCCAGTTTCAATAAAATATTGAAAAAAAACCTTTATAAAGTTTGTAATAAAAAAAAACTGATCAGTTTTACATCCACACTCGGCCTTATATTTTTTGTTTACGTATTTAGCGCTAGTAGATAAAATTATACAACATTTAGACGATTCTTTTTATGCTCGAAGTAACGATCCCATGAGGGTATTCTTAATAGATCAATTATATTTTGTATTGTAAGGTATGAAACGTAATAAAAGCTTTACTTTAGTTTATAGCAAACGCTAAAAGCCCCTTATTCATAAACGTCCGATAAAACTATCTTTACTAAAATTAAAATGTGTCAATACCAAACAAAACACATTTTAAGTAATGTAGGTTAAAATAGTTTTAGTTAGTTTGTGAATGAGACTGGTTTCGATTCTGTTGTTTCTCTTAATAATCTAAACTAATTTGACAGGACTATAATTATCTGCGTCTCTTTTCATTTCAAAATTGTAAGAGAAGGATGGCTTCAATTTTAAAGCCTTCTTTGCCCCTATGATGTAAAGGTTACTAATGTGTAGAATTCCGGCCATAGCCTTTAGTTTAGTTATTAAAATGATTCAACAGACTCGAACCCAGTAGGTTTTTTTTTCTCTCTAAAAGCGTTGAGAATGTAAATGACTGTCACAAATGAGAATATAATGCAAATATTGATCCCGATATATTGGATCTCAACGGTGTGCTAGATATGCCAAATGATGAAAAACATAAAAAATATTTTTTAATTGTATAGACGTATTTCACTTGTAAATGTATAGTTATAGATTTCGACCTAACTTTATTGTGACTATTTTATGAAAATGTTAAGATGAGACGCGCAACGTCGCTTTCATTGTGCTTGCTTCAAGGTTCAATTTGAGGTTCAGTTTGGTGCGCTATAACGCTAAAACGTATATCAAAGAACTTAAATCAGTTTACAGGCCTCGGTACCTTGCCCGATCTGACATCGTGTGAAAGAGATGAATATATATGAGTTTCTGGGGATCTAAAGGGAGAAGCTATAACCTTCGTAGTTTTTTCTTTTGCTCCCGTGATATTCAAGTCTAGCTGTCCCTTTCGCACGATGTCGAGTCAGGTAATGTAGCGAGGCCTTTTGATAATACCGTTAAATCAATGACTTTTTTTTTTCTTTCAAACGTTTCATAAGACTTAGAATAATGCTTTATATTCGTGATAGCACATGGAATAAATCAAATTGAATAACTCGTCGATTCATACCTGAAGTAACGAAGAAATTTTATTGATGCGCGTTTGCGTCAGATCGTTATATGCCCCATGCTAATTTCATAGCTTTATATCACGAGCAATACAATGTTATTTTTTATCTTAGAACGTAAGGGAATGAATGTACAGTCTAAGAATATTTTTATATGCTGTCGCGGTAAGTTAATTGGTTTGGGAATGAAAGTGCATGTCGAATTTTTTGAAATTGTATTTTATTGTTCTGGTACGTGTGTATACATTGTTGTTTTGAATTCACCAAAAGGCTACCTCCTTACTAAGTACCCAAGCATATAAGTTCAATGACATTTAGTAAAAACAAAAATTCGCTTCCCGTAACAATAACATTTAAATTTGAGGGACGGAACGGGGCTGTAGTTTATCTTTAGACAATTTGCACCTAATAAGAAACGAAAATTCCTTAAAAACTTTTTTAAAAGGGTTTTTTGAAAAATCATGGAACAAAAGTTCTTTCACTGTATGATTTTATTTCACGAGATGTTTATTGCTTAGTAAAAATAAACCTTCTAAAGGAAGTCATTTATGTTGATTATAATTTTAATAGTACATTACTTCAGTAAAATGAATTCTTTGTATAGAAATAATGACTAATAACACGAGACAAAATAATAACAATAATTAAAAATGCCATACAAACAACTTTTTCATTGAAACAGTACAATAACAATTTTTCTTATATTAATTATGGGTGGTTTAATAAAGGTTGCAAATAATAGTATGTTGGTATGTAAGGCTTTAATTTATGTGATGGTTTTCATGATCATACAGCTTAAATTACACCCAAGCCGGCCCTAAGAAAAAAACACATAAACACATAACACATAATTTTTAACATTGTAAAAATCGGCATTTGGGATCGGTGATGCTTTTGCCAATATTACATTAAAAAAAATAAAAAAAACGAAACAAAAAAAAACTAGACTAAAATATAGCCCATAATCAGGCTACAGGAGGTAATAAAGGAACATACAAACATGCAATTTTAAGAACTTACATACCCCTCAAAAACATTACACCCTTTGACCGGTCGGGAAAAATAAAATTTACCGAAATGATTCATTTATTGAACTAAGTTCGGATGATCTAGCGATTATTTTTTCAATGAAAATAACGTTAAGAACCGACATTATAATACCTGTTCAGTTTTATACCAAGTCTTAAATCTGGATGCATTACTTTTCCAAGTAAACTCATCTATAGAAAGAGTTGCACTTGTTGTGAAAACTTATGACCCTGTCATTTCAGAGCATTAATTATTTCTGCAATACGTTTTCTATCATTATACAGTTATTCGCAATGCGTTGGACCATAGAGTGCTTATGTCCTTAGAAAGATGCGGATCTCGATTGTAGTACTGATAAGGAAGTAAGATGTCGCCAGTGCTTTAATATACTAAGTGATCGTCAAAACCTAGCCTTAGCCTTAGCGTAACTTCCATCAAAAAAAAACTTTCGTACGCGTTGTATAGCAAAATATATGAAAAATGGGCCGGCCTTTTCGGGCTTAAAGGAAAACTACATTCGTCATACAAAACGTCTATTCTGTTGTACCATTTTCTTAACTAAGCTGAATTTGACAGCTCTACAATGATGGCCATCCTTCTCTTAGATACTTAAATGAAAAGCGATGAAGATAATTTGAGTCCTGTCAAATTGGTTTAGTTCAGTGACTGGTACGACAGAATCGATGCCGTTCTATTCTGTATACCCATTTTCTAAACTAAACGAAACAGCTCTGAAATTATTTTCATCCTTTTTTAATTTCAATATCTGATGATGCCTGCTAGTCATGTTAGATTAGTTTAGTTTAATGAGTGGTACAAAAGAATCGACGCCATTTTCTATTGTTAATGTCACGAAAGCATTTTCTGATATAAGTTATACTAAGGATGCAGATATTGTACAAACAAATCATTTGTTTATGCACTAACATTCCCAATAAAATTATGTAAACGATGCAACTAAACGGACTAGGTAACATCGTGTATTGTAATAGAAAGTGTACCTTATTCATAAACGTTATACGCTATAAAGTGGTCTGTCATAATCTCGATCTCTCGTGTCAAGCACGCGTGAAAGCGAAACATTTTTTTCATTCAGATTGTTCTATTCGCTACGTTTATTTATGACAATGACTTATATTGTTGGTTTTCTTGTGTTATATATAAAATTTTATTAGACTGATTTAAGTTTTACAAACTATATCCTCAACGTTATGGAATAGTACCGTATGAAAGTATAGCGAAAAATTAGTATTTGTTAAGCTTTAATTTTGTTATCCTTTTTAATTGATTGCGTGTACTCTACCCCCATTTTGTAACATCTGGTTTGGGAACGACAAAGTCTTAATTATTATTCCAAGGGCTAAAAGTAGTAAAATAATTATTTAAAATTTACCAAAAACGTCAGTAAGTTGGCTTCGCTACATCATACTCACTGACTTTTGTTCGATCACTATTCACAAAACTTTAACATTTACGAAAAAGCACGTTTAAAGTTTGTATGAAATGTTCTTTGTGTAACATTTGTAATGTAACTTTGTAATTTTGAACCTAAATTTTTATTTTATTTTATTAGCTATTTACAGTACAGTAATATAAAAACCCCATTTAACCTCTTCAGGCATAGCATGCGCGCCGGGATGAAATTTTGTCCACCATTTTTAAGCCGCGAGAACGAGACAGACGCACATTCTAGCTTTGTCACGTTGAAGCGAAGACAAAAAGGGTAAAAAAAAAACCTAATCCTGAGACACGCCTTTCTTTATTTCTTCTTATGGTAGTATACACCAAACGAGTTTAATTGGGGAAACATGAGAAAAAAAAAAATCCATGCAAACTTTGAGGGTTCTTTTTACCATTTTAGAGGTGGAATTTCGAAAAATCCGTTCTTACTGTTCACCTAGACTGTTTGAGGAATGTTGGGTCCAAATTTCACGTCTCCATCACAAGCGGTTTGGTCTGTACGTTGATTCCTGTCAACATGGGCTCGTAGTAATCATCATTATATACAACTTTCACTATAGGACCAACACGGAAATCGCGAAAAATAACCAGCTTTTCTCTTTGTCTAGTGTCATTGACATTTTTCTGTGGAACAGCTAATTTTTTTTGTCGATTTCCGGGGTGGCCCCATACGAAATCTATATTCAGGATTATAAATTCCTTATATCCCTGTAGTAAAGATATACAAAAAAATAGAGACTAATTAATAAGTCAGAACAGTCATGGAACAACAGTAGTTGAGTATGATATTGAGATGCGGTCTCCCAGAGGTTTCTAAATAGGTAAAAAAGATATTCCAAACTACTTTTTTTAACATCATACCATATGTAGAGTAGCGTATTATATATGAATTGTTCATACGTATATAATTTGATACATATACTAGTATTAAAGCTTTGCCCCGCGTGTGTAATAGCTACAGATGGAAGCTATGCTATCGCTGAATTTCTGAACGTATCCGATTCTTTGGTTTTAATGTCTTTGTCGTTCTGAATGACAATTTCATTATTATTTCCTTGAATTTTAACGGGTTTTTTTCTGTCACGATCGGTCCTTGTGTTTGGCAGCTGGGGTCCGGAATACCCAGTTTACGAGTACATGTATGCGTGGATATGTGCTAGATAAATTTTAATATCTTTATTGACTTATGTATCACATGTGTTATATCCTATGTAGTATACTTCTAGTTGCTTTTTATAGTTAATTATTTAGTTTAGTTGTCATCATTATACTTATCTCTAATTTTGTATAAATGTTTGAGATTAAACCCAATGCAAGGTTCCACACAAAGCGAATTGTACCTCCTTTTTTGTATCGTAAAATTAATTTCATGAACTAATACAAAAGTAATATATTATTTTCTTGTTTCATTTCTTAGATATGTATGATTTTACCACGAACCAGAAGGGGCAGCGTAGGTAGGCCTCCCACTATTCGGATCGACGGCATTGTGAAAGTCGCATATAATCGGGATGGAAATGGCAGATTGTCGTCCAAAGTGGCGCTCTAGGGGGAGGCATTGGTTCAGCGCTCAAGCAGTGGACGTCTTCTGGCTGATAATGAAATAATATAGGTAAGTAAAATTAAACATTGGTATAGTGGGATGCCTGCCTACGCTGCGTCTTCCGGTTCGTGGTTGGCCTTTCTTCTCCATTGGTTACCGGTTCTTCGAGCGACGTGGCCTGCCCATTGCTACTTCAGCTTGCAAAACCTGAGGTTTTTCAAATGTTATCTTCATCATCAAGAGTCTGAAGACGTCCACTGCTGGACAAAGGTCCCCCTCTATAGGGCCACACTGAACGATAATTTGCTTAGCTTATTAGTTACCAGCAGTCCCGCGTTTTCACCCGCTGTCCTAAAGGAACTTGTATTTTTTTATTAGTTTTTTTTTAAACAATTGATTTTACTAAAATATGAACAAAATACCCTACTGCAAAATAGCCCATGTCACTCCGGACGTAGAGGAATCAAACGACACCTCACTCGTCAAAATCGGTCAAGCCGCTTAGTTTGCAGTAAGTACCTACTTTATGTACACACAAACACGCCAAAAACATTACTCGCCTCCTTATACAGTCGGGTAAAACAAAACCTATCAGCGTAGATAATTATTAATCCAAGTCAGAAGAAAAAAGATTGACACCAAAAACAATAGATTTTCATAAGATTAGAGGGTGAAAACAGTTTCCCCCGAAACACTAATTTTATTAAAAAAATAGGTAGTTAAAATCGCTAACTCTCTCTCTCTATGGCATTCACGGTTAGCAGAGCGACAGCAATACAATTTTCAAATAGACCTACTGCGTCAAAACCTCGCGGCAGGACGTCCCTCTTAAGGAGAACTCCAAATAAAACAAATCAAATCATTACATATCACACGTTTTTATTCTAATTTAAATCAATAAACGTGACAGATTCGTTCACAAGTCTTACATTTTTTGTTCATTACGATAAAGTCAATGCTAAAAATCAACGAACTCTTTTGAAATAACTTTCGCCTTTATTCATATGAAATAAAGTTCAAAGCTGTTTATTGACTTTTAGCGTTTTATTATTAACAGGTTGTCGTGTATCCTTCTTTGTGCCAATAATAATTATTCTCATAAGAACTATAATCATACTTACATATATGCACTGAGATAATTAACTAATACACAGTTATTCCACTTATATCTAACATAATATGCCTAAATATATTCCATGTCTAGAGTTTTATATACATTCTAAACTAAAACTAGCAATAAATTAAAATGAAATCTGTGAATTTCCTACACTTTATGTCTGCCTGTCTAATGGCACATGTTCATATTATTCTCATTTCGCGATAATTTTCATTACAATTACCTATAGCGTACTTTGTACCATTCGTGCAGCGGAGACTGGTCACATTGGTTTAACAACAATAAGTGTATCTCCACATGGGCCTGATGTGATTTTAGTGAAGGGGATAGCTAACCATAGATTTCATTGGAGTAAATTAAACAAACTGAGGTCATCGTTGTCCCTTTTGCTCCCATGTAATTCATATTTAACTATCTATTTCGCATGATATCAGATCAGGTAATGTATAGAGGCCTAAGCATGATAATTCGTGTCGATTATGTTGATTAGATTATCTTCGTCTCTTTTTGTTTTACGATGCGACAAAAGGATGGCAATAATACAATTGTAGAGCAGAGCTGTCTGTCTAGGAAATGGTACAACTGGATTGATATAACCAACTAAACATTTAATAAACAGTAAATAGTTGATTGTCATACGGATATAATTTCTGAAATACTTTGTTGGAAAGATGTCGCATAAAGCAAAGTATGTAATCTTATCTAAATGTTATATAAATATTTAACATATACCATAACACCTACCTATACACTACTAATATTTAGTTAAATTAAAGGAATAGTCAAGGTACCTAATTATACAGAAGAGGAAAAGCAGTGAACAATGATTAACTTCAATCTAATCTTAAAAGCATTAAATAACTACAAAAGAACTGTTGGAAAATAATTCTTATAGGTAAGTACTTATAACTTTTTTTAAATTCTAGCTAAGTAGAGAAGTCCATGAAAAAACGATACACAAATAAAATCTAAGAAAAGATCAAGATAATCATAGTCTAAGCATATATTTAATGTATATTTATAATTAAGTAATTTGAAGTAGCACGTGTCTACACTTATCTACAGATGGAATGAAGAATACAAACTTATGTAGGCATCTAAGTATATATCTCAGTAGTAGTTCAGCGAACATTAGACATCGCGAGCACAAACTTTTTTGGACAAACTAAATTTCTCAGAATGGGACATTCGTCCCGACCTTTTCATATTTTTAATGCAACAGAGATCAAAAAGACGTGGAATAATTACTTTTCGATCTCTCATCAAAATTATCTATTAATATAAATTAATAACTAAAAGATATCGTAACGAAAATTCCTTTAAAATATTCCAATGTATACAGATACACTACATATTCATACAGTTTTTGGAATGTCATACTCTTCCTATAAAAACATGCAAATATGCGAGTGAAACAGCTTTGGCACGACTACACACGCATCCCTTAACTGTGTGTGTTAAAATGTGAGAGCGTGTTTCTCGCATAGTTTATATTCTTTGCGCGTATTTCTCCACGAAAAGCGGTAGAAAAGTTTATCGTGGATTGTCTGATGTTTAGCACTTACGACCTAAGTGGAGGTCAGTACCTGGGCTTGTGGTTGTGGTGAGGGCGGTGCGGTTGCCAGTCGGGGTTGCGAGGCTCCCTGTGGTGGTGATGGTGGTGATGCCGGCGCTTGTCGCGGCCGTTCTCCGCGGGGTACACGTCAGAGACGACTAGCTCGGAGCCATCTTTGGGAGCCTCGCGCTCATGCCGCTTGCCGTGCCCGTGCTTGCCTCCGGCCGCCTCGTGGAGGTCTTCCCACGCCTGCCTGTAGTACCTGTTCAGCCCGCTCCGCGACTCTGAAGACGAGGATTCCAACGAAGCTACGGTGTTGCAATCCGGAGATACGTGGTGCCGGTACCGTTTGCCATCGTTATGCTTCCTGCTGCAAAGACAATATTAATGGTCAACTTCTCTGCGAAGTTTCTAATACTATGCGGTTACAAATGCCACAGGGTCGAAAAAAAGAGAATTACAAATTACAAAAACTCAGATAAATGAAAACCTTTAGATTAGCTGTTATAAATAAATTACAAGTTAATCTTGGATATACATTTCATAATATCTTAAAAGTCCGATGTCTCGCTGTGCAGAGTCGATATAGTCTGAAATACTTAGATATGCTTGACGGAAATGCTGAGCGATCGTGAATGTGCGTGTGGAAATATATTATTTAAGTTTTGTGTAATCCCAGTGCGTGTTTTTGGTTGATCAGTCATGTCATGGCGTGAGCTAGGTACTCGTCGTGAATAGTGATGGGCTAACTAGGCTATGGGGTGCTTGTCGAACACAACGACATGCAATGTTTTACTACGCTTACAACGTAAATTCCTGTGGTTATGGATAGAAAGTTGTAGGTTCGTTTCTTTTTTATCTTTCAAAATTTTAAACCATTTTACGTTGTCGTGAGTCGTCGACATTGATTGGTGTAGCATTCTAAGTGGTGTAGTGTTGAATGATTGAAACAGGCGCGTGCATCATCTACCGGTGCGTTTGCGCTAATGACATGGTGGCCCTCAGACTAACAAGCAAGCATGGTGCAATAGTCACTGCGACAGTGGAAGCTGTTTTGTGATAAGCGTGCGACTATTCAACTAGCACAGAATAGCCGGTTCAAGTATGATGAAATTAAAAAAGATTCCAATATCCAATCTTCGTAACTGGTCCCCGAACACAATCGACGACAGTAACTGCGTTTCGGAATCTACTGAATTTTTTATTTTTAAATACTATGGATATTGGTTCTGGTCCTAAGCTTTAAAATAGATCCTCAAGCGACAAAGTAAAATTATACGAAAAGGTATGACAAACAACTCTAAAACTGTAAAACATAGATCAAGGCCCGTCGTTCGGACGAGTGAGTGGCAGCCACCATGTCAAAGGCGCGGTACCTCGGACGCACAGGGTAATATAGCGGGTTGCAGATGTCCCGCGAAGACGGTAGCTGTACTGGTTGTTCTACAGCGGGTTGGAGAAGTGTCCCGCTCGGTGCACGAGGCGGTGGCCGCGCGCGAACTCGCGCCGCCCCACCTGCTGGTCGGGGAAGGGCAGCGCCAGCACCGTGTACCAGTGCGGCGGCAGCGCGCGCGGCCCCGGCTTGCCTTTCATCCCGCCGCTGGGCCATCACACCTCTTAGTTATGTACGTTTCGTACGAATATAGATGGGCATGGGAGTAGGAGATACCAAGAACCAATGCGTGACGGCTTGCGAGTAGGAACGGCATATTTTATTCCGATCCCACGGAATAAAAAGTAGGAAGATGATGACAGGACGGGACGGTGCGGTGTTTAGATATGGGATTAAGATGACGCTTTATCTTTTTTAGTGTTCGTACCTACTGGTATACTAGTAGCTCTTGTGCTATATGGACTTAATAAAAATCTGATGTGGTATTGAATGTACTATTTGATATATGCATATTTGATTGTAAGATATCGGGATTACAGGAAAACCGGTTGGGAATCACACACATAAGTAACACAGAATTATCTTTACAAGTTGACGAGTATGACGAGTTCTGACGAGTATGACAACCTTTAGGCACTTGTCTATGTAAAGATAATTCCACGATTTAGATATATCTAGCAAAACAAATCTACCTATCAACATAAATCCCAGTCTCCTTTTACAAACACATGTCATCGTTGAAAACTTGGCACAAAGACTTACTCTTATAGTTGAGCTGAAATAAATGGTCTGTTCGCCGCTTGCCCCCTTTCCGATTTCGTCTATTTTTACGAGCCATCCGTAGAAATTGTGGATCTTTGCCCCCTTTTTTAAATCCTGTACTTTTTATTAGATCATCGCCCAACTTTCTCACCTTTGTAATGCTTGATCAAAAAATGTCCTCTTTTTGGAGTCCTCTTGAATAAGCCCTATGCTGTTAACCGTCGTGTTGCAACTCATAAGGTTACGTCATCCGTAAACTGATTGTTTAGTGGTATCGTGAAGACGCTCACCTCCTGACGAGTATGACAATAGTGGTGATGATGGCGATGAGAAAGACGAGCACGCCGAAGGCGGCGAGCGCGACCACAGCGCCGATGTTGAGCCTGGCGCCGGTCGGCTCGCGCTGTTGCCCGTCCACCGCCGTGGGCACGTTCACGCGGGGCGTCTGTTCGGCACGAATGTTGTTGCCACTGCCGATTATCTGGAATCGGAAATTTCCCTCAAAAAAATTGACAAAATTCCACCTTATTGGTCTGTGATAAAGTTTAATTATATTTCGGTCTACACAGCAATAAAGAGCAACGAGGTGATTTAGTTCGAACCGCTCGCTCTTGTGATAAACTAGCCTAGCCTGTGAGAGGATTTGGTCACTCGAGTGAGGCTGATGCACTTTGTTAGGCGCTTGGCGATTACTTACTTTTGCTCACAAGCGAGTAGCAGTTTTATGTTTCACGCGAGAGTAAATAAACTTATTATTTAAATATTTATTTGATTTATTATTTAAATGAATCACAACGCTGCGCTCGTGATTCATTTAAATAATCATTCGCTTGCTCGGGATTGAAACTCGAACCTCGAGCACAATAACGAATGAACGAATAACTATTCCGCACACATGCTATGCTCTCTTCGCGTCATTTTAATTCTCTCTCTCAAACTCATGGTTGGGATTTGAACCCAAGCTGTGGCAAGGCATTATTGAAAGCGCTAACCACAGGACTATCGTTGAAAATCAATTATTGGATCTACTTGTGAAATGGGACCAGCGAGGTGATTAAGTCTGAAAACGAAGAAGAAAGCTCACCTGGTTTTCCCTCGGATGGCTAGCCACTATAATATGCGGCACGTTACTGGTCGGCGAGTCTTGACTATCTGCCACGGTCACCTTCCTCTCGGGCGGGTGTTCATATGCCCTGGTTGTTGACCGCTCGGTGGTCGGTTTGGGGCGAGGTCGGTGGGTTTCTGGTGGCAAGAAGGGTGCGGGGGACGAAGGACGAGGGGAGCTACGCCTGGTAGGCATCACGAGCCGGGGCGTGCTCGGAGGTGGGGGTGAGGTGGTAGGTGTCGGGGTGGTCGTGCTTGTCGTAGTGGTCGTCGTCGTCGTGGAGCGCTCTTCGGCTGATTATTAAACAAAGATTCATTTTTAGTGACATATCACACGAAATGTAACTAAAACACTTAAAGGCTACCACAAAAATAAATAGTACTACTAACCATTACGACTTTTTTTTTCTACCGATTAATTTACTATCTCAACAATGCCTTATCATTTTAGCTTTACTAGAATCTTGTAGTGTGTGTGTCTAACTGTTCATCATAAAGTCGTGAATACCGAGTTTAGGCCCCGAGCCCTACACCTTAGAGGCCGAATGTCCAGTCACATACCGGTGAAGCCGAAGGCCTAAAAGCACTGCGGCGAAGCTCCTACTAGCCGATACTCTACATTATTGTGTTGTCTTACGTTGGCAGAAGGGCGCAGGGTTATCCCACTGGCCCGTAGCGAGGCAGGATATCCTCCTGGCGCCCTGCAGCTTGTACCCGCGGGCACAGGCAAACTCGGCGACTGAACCGAACGCGGTGGAGTTGTGGGCGATAGACACACGTCCGTTTGAGATGGACGCCGGCTTCTCGCATTGTATTACTGTGGAACAGGATGTTAGGGTTCAGAAGCGCCTGCAATGAATGACTATCAGTACGTACCCAATCACAAAATAAGGTGCTAAAAGCCTTCCATGTTCTCTCACATGTCATGCATACTCATCGCTCAAATCATGCCAGTTGTTGAGGGCGATGAACACTTAGCATTTCCCACGAAATGCTAAGTTGTTGAGGGCAAAAAATGATATGAAATTCATTTCAATTCCCACAAAATGGATCATTTCCAAATTATGAAAGGGTAGCTTTTATTGCATATATCTGTCAGAAGGAATCTTGTGTGAACCAATACATGTTATCGCAAAGAGGTAAACATCTAACAAAGTAATAATGACCCGCATGATAAGCATTGCCGTAATCACTCCGTAGAAAGCCTACGCCTGTGAGAAAAACATATCATTGTGACCGTGCGAGAGGAGACGAGATAATTGTGGGTATATTTATATACCTGTCGAGATTTAGACTCGTGCTTGATACTACCACATTTCACACTTGTAGAAGAGAATGAGAAGTTTATAATTGAGCTATCGGTGTTACTCCCAACATGGTGATGTTGTGAAGAAGGATATTGGCTTCGAATTCATCAACTGCATACTAATTTGTAAAAATAACCTTTACATAGTTTGGAACTTTACGGATTATCTTCATGACAGATTGTCAAGCATTGGCCAAAAACCATAATAAGTAATTTTCCGGACCATTGACATGACCGACGCGAAGAAATCAAGAAAGAAAGAAAGAGAAAAGTAGAACCAGTGCAACAAAGATCTGACACTAATAAAGCTATATCCCTACTAGCATCAACAGGTAAAGTGATCCTATTCTATGAAAACTGACGTGATTTGGACACATTTTGTCCTAATCGTAATAGTTTGTTGTTGTTGTGTTAATCCTATTCTGTAATCTGTACATAATATTATAATTACATTTAGGTCCAGATCTCTTTAAAGAGTTACATTGGAACCATGATTGATTAATAGTGCTGAGACCTACATTATTTTAAGTATTTTGGTTACGTAATCATGGAACCCACTCGGCGTTTGGGGTTCGAGTTTGCCTTTAAGTTTCGAAATCACGTCATCTAGTTCTTCTCAGGCGTTCAGACGAAAACAAAGAAACTAGCAAACACAAAAATATCCTGCTAACACTTTTTCACTTCTATGTAAGAAGTCCGAAGTTAACTTGAAAGAGAGTATCACCGTCACATCGAGGCGGGGGTCCGTTCCAGCGCTCGTCGATGTCGCACACTAGCCTGGCGCGACCGACCATTTCGTATCCAGCTTGGCAGGAATACTGCACGTGAGACAAGTACGACACGGAGCCGTTCACCAGCTCATAGCTGCCGTGTGCAATCTCAGCAGGGTACCCGCAATCAATTCCTGAAAAAAATTACCACCTTGCTAAGTACAAAAATAAACTAAAAGAATATTATAGTATGCATTAATGTTAATGTTGAATGATGGTATGTGGTTACTACTGATATACCCTCTCTAATTTATTAAGTTACGAAAATGTAAATGACATAAATAATATACGTGATCGGACTATAGCTAGAACAGCTATACCTCGGCTAAGCTGTTAGTAGTGGAAACCTTGAGTGGCTTAAAGTTTGGTGGAAGGTACACCAATCTTTCAGCTTAGGTGTGTTATCCCTTCGTCTTCAACTTTTTTAAAGTATGGAGCTGGTTGTTACTCACGTATACAGACAGGCGGGAACTCGTCAAAGAACCCAGTGCCCAGGCAAGTCCTGACTGTGGGCCCCACCAGGAGGTGGCCCTCGTCACACGAGTACTCCACCGAAGCTCCCACAGAAAATTCACTCGCAATCATCGTGGAGTTTGGAGGCTGTTCCGGACGACCGCATTTTTTAGGTTCTGCAGAACGAAATTCATCATGAAGGAACCTATATTATCTTATCGGTTCTTATAAACGCTCAGCATTTCAGATCAGGTAAATGAAATAATTTAAAGCCTTAACAGAATAGCTGTGGGATTGCAAAAAACCTGAGAATGCAACAGACGAAGATTAAAAATCACAAATTCGCTACAATTCGCATATCAACTAAAAATATCGCTTTTGAATTTCGCATTGTCTGAGATAAATGAACTTACGGTGCTGGCAGATATAATTCATCCTGGCTTTGCAGTCGGTGTCGGCCCAGAGCCAGCCCTTACTGCCATCGAATCGCGCGCAGTCTCCGTTCCCTCCAGGGGCATTCCAGAAGGAGACTGTGACGTCATTTCCGTTTACCCACTTCCAATTACTGGGTTCTTGCGGATCTCGTACTGCACCCATCCAGTACTGGCTGCTGCTGTCGCTTCTGTACAACAATACGGCCTTCGTTATGGTTGTTATTTCGTTTCCTAAGTCGACTTGATTCGGTAGTTGTTACAGGCTATTTTTGATAACACAATGACAAAATGGTTGATGAGACTGATGATCCTCATATTTATTCGCTGCTGGATTTTGATTATGTTAGCGCGCCCGCAGCAACGTATAATAAATAGATCTATGTTGTTTTGCAACATTTTTACCCATATAACACTTCGAGTGCACTTTGAAAGCAACGCAAAAGCAACTGAAACTGTCTATTAATAGGGTTTACTTTAGCTTATCACAGACAACGGAACAGAATATGTAGATATTCTATCAGCTTTTAGAGCGATACCACGATAATTACAATAAGCCCATTGTCTGCATCATGGAATTCAAATCAATAAGCCAGGCTAAGGCCGATCGGATAACATTGATGGCTTCTCGGGAATCTTTAGTTTCAGTTTCTCCAAAATATCTTTCTAACGGTTCTATTTTTGTTTTGTTCTCAATGGCAAACTTAGTTTTATGGTTTTCGAATAGGTTATTTACACAACATTTCACAATAAATATTTCACATATTGATGTGATGAGTGGTAATATTATTATTTTTTAAATCGCAAAGCAACTAGCGGGTGTGTTCGCTATTAATCTGTCGCTTGAGCTGAAATGAAAATTAAAGGATTATCGCTAAGTGCTTATGACATTTTCCTTACGCAAGTGGCCTATTGGTGACACCTTCACCAATGCGCCCCTTGTACTACCTAAATGTCCTGACCCCTTAAGGTGGAATCATATGATTAATCTTTCGTTCATTTCTGTCTTTCATTCATCTTGAACTCGAAGTGAAACGTCTGAACACAAAATGAATCAAAACTGACAAGTGCATTCATTAGTGAATCAAATCCAATGATGTTGGATTTCTTCATTAGCATTATTCACGAGTGAGCCGTCTGATTCCACCTTTAGATATATCGAAAAGTAGGGTCACAATTGGCACTAGGTTTCGGTTATCCAGTGCAACCGCGTCATAAAACTTTAGGTTGCGCAAGACAACCAATCTAAGATTATTTTCGTAATATTTGAAATAATAAAGAAGTAAGTTTGTTTAGTATTAAATCACTACGTTTTTTTATGCAACTGTTAGACGCGATGAGATAGTCCGCTTGCATGGTAAACGACCTATAAACAATCGATAAAAGCCTGCCAATTTTTTATTTGAGAGTAACTTAAATAACATTAAATAGTAAATAAATTAAAATAAACTCTAAGTAAAAATAATCATAAATATACAACTTAAAACTAACCCTAATCTAATAAACCGCTACCAGCAGGCATCGTGCCCAAAATGCTGGCCGAATTGCCGCGTTGAATAGCGATGGCGATTCTTTGGGCAAGGTATAACCGAGTGCCGAGTGCGAGTTTTTGTAATTGCGTTTACCTAATAGATAGCGTTTACGATTACGTTAACTATGATTTGTATAATAAATAATAATAATAATAAATCATTTTTTACTGGCCAAAAATGTTGATACTACGCAATAACAATTTATCCAACTAAGTATAGTGAGCTAATATACAAAATTATACACATTGAAATTTTTCTGAGGAACTGCCTGGAACCCGTACTAGTAATCAAACTGTCCTACAGGCGCCAGGGCCCTCCGTCGTTATTACCAACTTATTTTAAAATAGTGACGATAAGTTTTTAGTATAACATTTTAAGAATGTAATTATTATACTTAATTTTATTATTATAAAAAAAAGCACAAGCAATATGTTAAAAATAAATAGAATACCTACAATTTATTTGAAATATAGCTGTTTCCTACAATCAGATTAATATAACTACTCTAACCGTTTCATATACTGTTCTGTATCCTCATAGGATAACGACTTTAATAACACTTTTACTTCTGAAAATAGCAGTCATATGAAGTAATAGCAGTCCCATGTAGATGACTCTAGACGGCGCTGCACCTATTTCATACAAATTGTATTTAACTTTAACGCGAACTAGAATTTAACAAAACCACGCGCGGCTACGCACTGAGCTCGTCACAAGATTTAAATGCTAAATCTGTTTATGCCCAGGTATTATCCGTTTTAGTATCTATTAGTAGGAAAAAGATTTGAAAAATAATAGCATCAGACTAGCCTACGTGATAGTTCGATCATTCCATGGTAGTGATCATCTAGCTCAATCTGTGGTGCGTGACTGCGGAAGCGAGTTGCCCGGTGACTACGACCACTGTACCTTCGATTTGTGACACCGACTTGATTCCCACCCTCAGATGGCATATTAACAGTTATGCCGATCCCGTACACAGATATTACTTACATTACAGTAATTTGATAGGTACAGTCTGTGACAAGGTTTTGCGCTTTTGAAGATGCTAGTAAAATCGGATTCAGCACAAGGCAGAAAAAAACCGTGGAAACCTAACAAAAGTGTACAAACCGTACACTTTTGTATCGCTTTGGTATCAGTCAGCCTTTATCTATAAAACTCATGAACCTATACCTATGAGCCCGTCATTATTAAACTTTTGTCATACTTTTAGGGAGTGTTATATATAATCTAAGAGTGGCTATACAGGGCCTGACTTGACATCGTGTGAAAGGGACAGCTAGACTTGTGTTTCACGGGAGCAAAAGAAACAAACTATTAAGGTTAAAGCTTCCTCAGAAACTTATATATAGCCATCTCTTTCACACGATGTCAGGTCAGGCCATGTATAGCCACTCTAAGAAATACTTGTACCGTTCGGACCATATGTTCTATTGAAACTGAAACATCTCGAGCTTACCTATTTTTGGAGAGGATTTTTAACGACACGGGAACTAATTCTTTGATAGATTGTATACGTAAGTAATCCTAAATCATGCGTGAACACATGGAGTCTCACGACTGTAACTTTTAACAGATCACAGCTTTTACAAATCTGCAATCAAAGAGAACGGAAAAGAAAGAGACCTCGCTTTCCAAATCGTTCGAGTGGGCATAAAGCCTTAGAAATGGCAAAATTACACGCAATGTTGTACTTTGAACGCCTTGATGGTATCTTTACGCGATGAATAATTGCGTGGTTTCGAGAAGGTTATTTAGTTGAAATATATATAAGAAGGTTAAAATGGTAGGCTGATATAGAAGACAGATTGATACCTAAGTGGATTAGATTAGGAAGAGGAGAGAAGCTGAGATAGAGAGTCAAATTCTGTATGTAGGTGCCCTATTTGTGCCCTCCGCTGGAATAGCTCTACATACGTAAAACTACCAATTGCTAGAACCACATTAAGTAACAATCAATACTTTTATTCCATTTATCCATTAGTACGGATTTTTTAAATGTCAACTTGTATTTTTTTGGTGCGATGTCATCAGTTCCTTAGCTTGACCCGGGCTCCTGCGTGATTCCTTCTCTTTTATTGTCATTTAGAGCCCGAATTCATATGTTTTTTTTATGGGAGAAAACATGGAACTAAAATGGTCAAGTTTGCTAAAGCTATTGGCCGGAATAACGTGATTAGAAAGGTCAATAGGTAAGCGCAAGTGCGTGTGTATCACACAGGGAATCATTTTTGTTCCTTTTTGAATGACTATGCGGCCTCTACCGGCCCCTACATCTTTACCAGGACTTTGGCGAACGCAGATGATAAAAACTGGTATTATGCGCATGGGGGACTAGCGCAAGGGTGCCGCTACGGTAGACCGTCACCCGGAAAAGGGACATCGGACTTGCCCTGGCACCCCAGAAGGGGTGTGGATGCCCTGGGGCCTTAGCGGTTTGGTGATTATCTTTTTGATTATTTGGAGAGAATCTAATCGATCTGCTGATAGATCCTGGGATTCTTCGACCATGCCAGCGAGGTCGGTGTGTGATTGTGTGCCTTTGGTAACCGGCGCCTATACCAAATACTGAATACTTCCTGTTGCCGGGAGCTGTCGGATCAGACAGAGAAATACTTTTGGGAAGTTTCTCTTGACCCAGTGCAGATATAAACAATGCATAATTTAAACATCTGCCCGGTCGGGAATCGAATCCGAAATCTCCTACAAGGTAGATGCGTTAAAAACTAAGCCAAGAAGTCGTCCTCAGAATAGGTGGTTGTCGTGGTATGATTGCTACTTATTCAATGTAACGATTGTTTTTTAAAACGTGTATTATCTCACTACTAAAAGCCCATAGGCCCGGGGTCTAGGTTAGGATAGCGACGAAAAAATTATGAGAGAAATTGCAAAGTAAGTAAGTAAGTTTGTAATAGGCTATAAGTAGGCGCAGTCTACGTATGGCTACCTACTCAGAAAGACATATTTGTTTTCAACTCCAAGGCAAATCTTGCAACAGTTTAAGCGGTATGCAGACATACAACAATACTGTTACGTTACGCACGTTATATTACGGCTGTGCTTGTCCAATGAGTCCGTAAGTGCGGGTTGTGTAATGTTCAATTCGCTACATGGCTTCCTACTGTGGACATTAACATCGCATTAGCGGTAATGATGATGAAGTGTGGAGACGGAGAATGTGTGATGAAACATGACGGGGTGGGCTTCATTAAAAGTTCTCTATTAATAATTAGCCAATATTAATAAATTTTAGTATATTCGTGGTGTGGAGATTGCGACGTATCATTTAACAAAGTTTCAATCAATCTAAAGTATTATCTTGAGTCGTTTTATTTTAAGTTAGATACGGTGGAACGCTCATTACATAGATAGCTCTATAGTAAGTGAAAGTTAAACACGGTCTCTAGGAGGAAATGCGGTGAGAGAAGTTTAACAGGAAACAGTAGGTCTACACCTTAGTACTACCTACTACCTTAGTAGACGAATGTTAATTTACATACCGAGTGGACTTTCTAATCATTGATTACAGGGGCTAGAATTATCTTCACAATACCCTTAATTACTTTGGGAAAGGTTGTTCACAAAGTAAGGAAGCGGCTTCGGGAGCGGGATTACATCAAAATAAATCGTGTCTGACAGTGCACCAGTTTGCGAACCGAAAATGACTGTGGTATGATTTTCACATAATTTTGTTATTATTTTTTAGCATTCGGTATTTATTTATTACGCTGCGCTCTTCGTATCGCCTTGTGCCATCCACCACGTTAAACGGCAACGCCAGGGCTATCTGGGCCAATAAGCAATTTTTCCCATCTGCCCCATCGACGGGACTGGGGCACCCGTGTGGATGGGAGTAAGTATCGCCGTCTCTCCCGCCCAGCCCGTCGCTGTATTCGCCGCGTCAAATATTGAGCGATCAAATATTTACAATACAGAACTTTAGGAGATAAACACCTACCTCTCTTCGAGTTAGCTTGTTACCTAAAATCGCCAGCGAAATAAGTACGAAGACTTACCGGTGCCTTCTCCACAGTTCCCAGCTGATGAATCCTTGTAGCGCCGGGTTGCTCTCATCCACGAGGGTACCGCCCCGAGACCGGCACGAGCCCAGCGCGTCTCGGAAGTTCGCCGGCTGCCGGTCGTAGAATATGTAACACTTCCCATTGTACGTCGCCGTACTGCCCGGGGGCTGGTCGCGGAACTGAGGACATCTCTCTATGGGCAGCGCCTGGTCCGTATACACAAAGGCTTCGCAGATCGATAGCTGGCTCGGAGTAGTAGCTTCCAAGTGTACGCTGACGAAAGCGCCTGGCATTGGCGGGTTGCAAGGAAGGAAGAGCGGTTGTCCTTCTTCGATGAAGCCGGTGAAACGGTTGCAGACAGGGTTGGTGCCGAGATCGGGCCTGTTATTGCCGACGCGAACAACGATCACAGCGGGCTGGTTCGCGCCTGGAACAGAAAGTTACGTTTACTATGTTCATCTCCTAGCCAACTATAGTGGATGTTCGGTTAAACTATTAAAATATTCTAGAATATTATCATTGTATTCGTCATTGACAACTTTTACTACGGGACCAAAATTTAAAAACCTCAAAAAAAAAGTCGCTAATAATTCGCAACAAAAAAACTACATGTTTCATAGAATAACCACCACCGAGATGTATGGATTGGCTGTTGTTTCCGTGATTTCAGGTTTGGTCCCATAGTAAACGTTATTCATAGTGATGAGTACAATGATATCAATGATATGGGTATATGATACAGCATGTAAGTCGTCGAACTGTACACCAATAATTTTCAATTAAGTACTAAAATACTTTGTTACTGAAATGACTTATTCACATGAAAATAAATAAACAAATTGTTTTATTGCGCATCCTTATTCAGAATGAGTAGTCTTAACTTGACCACGTAAGAAGTTATTGTCTTCCATTCGGCGTTTATTCCAGCGTACTTTCATAAAATTTGTCTCAAGTTTTGTCTTGTCACTTTCTCTGAATAGCGGTTTATCCAACGCTCGTCGTAACCATGACAATTTTACTACTTGTAATACTCTAGGGTTTATATTAAATTGTGGTGGAAAGCGGTTCCGCTTCGCAGGTTTCCCATCGGCTGAGGAAATTAGAGGTTTAGGTTAAAATCCAGCAGACCTAGCACGAGCGCCAAGATAAAATGGTGTCTACCATATTTACCCCGCGAGAACGAGACGGATTTGTCCATATTCTAGCTTTGTCACGCCGCGTCGTCGCGAAGACAATAGGTGGACATAACTTTATCCCGCGCGCGTGCTAGGCCTTCTGGATTTAGTATTGGTTGTGACTATTGTTATATACAGCACTGTGACAAAATATAAAATACTCAGAATCGGTCCGGTCTTTTTATAAACTACCTCCTACAAACGAACAAAATTATAAATTTTATTCTTTTTATTTACTACAATCCTAATATTATAAATGAGAATGTTACTCTGTCTCTCAGTCTATCTATCTCTCTGTCAGGGTGTTTGTCGCGTTATCACGGCTAAGCGGCTGAACGGATCGACCTTTTTTTTTTCGTCTATATAGGGGACGAGGGTAGGAGACGGACACATGCAACTTTTTTTTCTTTGTTGGTCCACGTGAACGAAGTCGCGGTTAGCAGCTAGTAACCCAATAAAGGTTGGCTACTTGCTTCTTACTGATTAATGATTGCCGAGTAAAAGTCCCAAGTGACTTTAGTTTTTGTTCAGTTTAAGTGACAGTTAACGATACTCCGACATGATGAGATGATGAAGGCCCTTTTAATATAATCCTTGAGCTATAATATAATTATGTATCTGTATAACTAAATACAACTTATAAATAATATCCTTCAGCTATAATATAATTATGTATCTGTATAACTAAAAACAACTTATAAATAATATCTTTGAGCTATTAGGTAAACAAAAAGATAAGTAGAATAATATGTGTAGATACCTACTAGCTGGCCTACAGAAACCAAATATTTTCCCGGGATAAAAAGCCTATGTGTTAACCCCGGACTTAAGCTACCTCCAAATCAAATTTAGTTCAAATCAGTCCTGCCGTTACAGAGCTAAACGGGAACAAACACAATTACGTACTTACACACAAAGTTTCGCATTTATAATATTAGTGTGATATTAGGTCAGCCCAAAAGTTCTGCGACTGACAGAATTCGAACTTCAAACGAACCAACCAACTCCCTCCCGAAACCAACTCGAACCAATTATGGAAAAACTTCCATGAAAGGCATAACTATAAAATCGAGGTATTCATCAGCACGTTTGAATTTATTATTTAGTTGTCTGCCAAGATCCTGCGTAACGCAATAAATAGGAGTCGATGCGATAATCCATGGACAATCGTTATTGTCATCGATAATCGTCATGCCCTATTATTTATTGCGTTCTGCAATGTTAATAATTATGGCCTATAGAAGCGCCGCCTCCGGTTTGGCCGGTACTCGGATTGCTCGTTCTATACAGAATGACATAACTTTTGAATCGCATCGTTAACGTAACACTCGAAAACCGCGTATCATCGAATTTAATTGATTGATTGTGAAAGATCTTAGTTTAAAAAATGTAGCACTCGTAGCTTAGTATCTAGTATAGTGTAATCTAAACTATTCTAACCGAATTTTTCATTTGTTTGAATATTTAAATTGCTAGGATGGCATTTAAAAAAATTGTTTGTACACAGGGTTGTTGCTAACTAGCTTATAACTTTTAGCAGGCTGCTTCCCTACATTATACCTTAAGGTGTACTTTTTTTAATTTTCTACTATACCTATTCAAATAAAAATAAATTAGGGCTATGAATGGTTATAATGTATGCCGTCTCAAATGAGAAGGAGTGTTCATTGGCCAGTCATAAAAGCACTTCAATTGACAAGTTAAGGCCTTTTGGAGGGCATTATTTTCGTGAGAATAGGTATAATTTGTCTACTGGTTTTCTGTAAGCCACGGTTCTTTTATTGTTCTAAATAAGGCCTAACAGCTCTGAAATTTTTATGCTTGTATAATTGGAGCTATGCTAAGTATATGGTATATATTTTATTTGTCCTGTTTATTACATTTGAATGATTTTTCAGTTTTGAAAGTTTATCATCTAAATTCTAAAGTATAGGGAGAATATTGAAATGTGAAACATATTTTTCCCAACGCGGAAAGCTGGGTAAAATAGTAGATTGTAAAAATAGTGCATAAAACAATCCACTTTAGCCGAGACGCAGGCGAGGGCAGACATCTAAGTCGAGGGTAAAATGGGCTTAGTGCACGAGTTATACAGTCGCCTCTTTGAGAGGTTCAGTTTACTATTATGCTAACGCACAAAAGTTTTTTGTGCACTAGAACATAAAAAGCTGGTTTGGTCCGCTCACACCGAACATAAACAAGTACTTACTGCCCCGGTGGCTCAGTTGGTAGTGAACCTACGTACTGTGCTAGGGGGTGTGGGTTCGATTCCCATCTAGGACAAACATTTATGTGATGAATATTTGTGTTTGTTCTATGTCTGGGTGTTATTATCTATATAAGTATGTATTTAAAAAATATCAGTCTCTGGCAGGCATATTACAAGCTTTGCTTAGTTTGGGGTCAGATGACCGTGTGTGCAATAATGTACCACATATTTATTTTACTTTACCCATTTCACTCAGCCCACCTCGTATATGTAGTAAGTAAAGTAAAGTTTATTTACCATAGAGACGTTACATTATTTGGATACAGAGTTTGTGTGCATAAAAATGCCTATCGATGGTTACAGTAGAATACATAATCCAGGGCTATCCTGCGGCCCCACACTAGGCTCAAGGCTCGTATTGTGGGAAACTCTATTAGCGAAAACATAGTTAGAGAGTTAAAGGTGATATCTTGGAAAAAGAAAAAGAACTCATATCGAAAAATAAAAATAAAATAATATATCTAACTTTACACTACAAGACTCCCAGCGACAATAAAAAGGGAAAAAATAATAATAATGTAAGTATTGTAAGTACATATAAATAAATAAAACTTTGAAAAATTGTTGGAGTGGATGGTGTTGTGCGAGTGTGTGGGTGTGTGTGTGTGTGTAGTGATTTTGAACTTTATAACTATACCTATCCCCATCGTTAAAAATAAGTTCCTAAAACTTTTTTGGAATAACGTCCCACTTTTGAAATATTCGAGAAAAAATACGTGTCACGAAACGCATTTTTTTTTTTTTTAATAATTTTATTGTCGTCGAAAACAACTTTCGTACATCATCATCATGTACTTTCGTAGGATCAGATCATTATTTTTGTCCATCGTTTTATCTGGCTTTAAGGTCGTGGTCGTCAAGAACAATGATGCTTCCGAGTTCCTCCACCGAGGAAGTAAACATGATGGAAACAATACAATCTGCATATTGCTATGATGGCCATTCGAATTAACCTTCGGAATAAAATATTTGTTAATATAGTAAGGTCGACGACATACACTAAAAAAATAACTAAATTACACATCTATGAAGATTGTGCAAGGTGGGGAAGAAAGGTTCTTGAGTGGCGACCACGAACCGGAAGACGTAGCGTAGGTAATCCTCCCACTAGGTTGACCGACGACATGCCTCCCACTAGGTGGACCGACGATGGTTTTTCCTCATGATATTTTCCTACACAGGTAGCAAGCTGGCCTACACAGGCTCATTGTTGGGATTTGAACCTACGCCCTGAGCTATCATTGCTGAAAAAACAAGGTCAAAAAAAAGGTATAGAAAAACCTTGTGGCTCAGTGGGCGATTTCCACCTTCTGAGCTGTAGGTTGTGAGTTCGATTCCCACCCAGGACAAACATTTGTTTGATGTGCATGGATGTTTGTTCTTTGTCTGGGTGTTTCTATGTATACTACGTTTTTATTAACAAAAAAAATTTACTTATGTATTGTATCGGTCATCTGGTTCCCATAGGCTTGCTTAGTTTGGTGTTAGATGGCTGTGTGAAATATAGTCTTCATTTATTATTTATAATAATTTAGACAAAAATATATTGCAGTGGCATATAGTAATGATCTAAGGCAAAGTGTCTTGGTTGAGGCGATTTCTGTCTTGACCTAGCGTTTTTAGTGTATACATATCGGCGTTTTTTGTGTCTGTATGTACGAATTATGTTACATTACATTATATTATCAGCCAGAAGACGTCCACTGCTGAACATAGGCCTCCCCCTTAGACCGCCACACCGACCGACAATGTGCCACTTGCATCCACCGGTTGCCCACGACTTTCACAATGTCGTCGGTCCACCTAGTGGGAGGCCTGCCTACGCTACGTCTTCCGGTTCGTGGTCGCCACTCAAGAACCTTTTTTCCCCATCGGTTATCGGTTCTTCGAGTGATGTGGCCTGCCCATTGCCACTTCAGCTTGCAAACTCTGAGAGCTATATCGGTGACATTGGTTCTTCGGCGAATAACCGTTCTGTTTCGTAATAATTACGAATTATGTGATTATTACGAAACAGAACTCGAATATTTTTGTGAATGTGACTTAACCAGTGTACTACCAACGTTATTTTTTACAGGTGTTTTACATTTTAGCACGCATGATTATTTATTATACAGGATTATTATTTAGGTTAATGACAAAATAACAAGCACGCAAACTGCTCAGAAAATCTGCTCTGCTGTTTTGGAGAAACTCAGAGTCACACAGCGGGCAATGGAGAGAGCTATGCTCGGAGTTTCTTTGCGCGATAAGATCCGAAACGAGGATATTCGCCGAAGAACCAAAGTCACCGATATAGCTCTCAGAGTTTGCAAGCTGAAGTGGCAATGGGCAGGCCACATCACTCGAACAACAGATAACCGATGGGGAAGAAAGGTTCTTGAGTGGCGACCACGAACCGGAAGACGAAGCGTAGGCAGGCCTTCCACTAGGTGGACCGACGATATTGTGAAAGTCGCGGGCAACCGGTGGATGCAAGTGGCACATTGTCGGTCGGTGTGGCGGTCTAAGGGGGAGGCCTATGTTCGGCAGTGAACGTCTTCTGGCTGATAATGTAAACTGCTCCATCCAGTTATCAATAAATTAGCGGTTATTTTCCGGCCAATAGACTGTCAAGTATTACATAAAGGCAAGACGAGCTAGTAAACGCTGTTAGTAATCAAGGGATGCGCTCGGGTGGACATCGAGGCCACACCCGACTGCACCGGCCGCGCTGCGCTCGCGCATCGATCCGCACTGGAGCTCGGTTTTTGAATCAAATTCAAATCATTTAATTCAGACTACAAAGGTCCATATTCCACATAAAAAGAAATCCAATTACAATTAGAACACAAAATTAAATTATATTATATTTTGTCCTGCATGTAAATAGTAACAAAAAACAGAAACAAACTGAAAACAATTTTTGGCAAACAGCATATACAAATTAAAATAAAGTAACATCAAATTAAATTAAGTAAAATAAATAAATCGCTCGTATGATATTTCGAAACAAAAGCCGCATTTTTTTAATAATCATTTCACTCGCTAACGCTACGAGTGGTTTGAATCAGTTAGTCCAGTGGTTAGTTGCTTTCTATCAATAGATAATCTTTCATTTCGCATGATATTTTCGTGCGAAATTATACGAGCGATTTAAAAATAGAGCGAAAGAAACGCCAAGATGACGGAGAATATCCACTAAGAGATTGTGTCGACGCGGCGACGTGCGTGTAAGTGAAAAGATCTAAATACTTATCAATTTATATTCGTTTACATTTGATGCAAGAGAAAACACCTGGAAGACATCGCTTTCAGCGAAAAGGCATTTGACTATACATTTTACTGGTAAGTTCTATGCAGTCTGTCTATGCAGTCGACATCAAATCATTTCGAAGAGTTTCGAAGCATTGTAAATTAACATACGTTTTGGATAAACAATATTGATTGTCACTTAAGGTGGCTAGCAGAACTAGCTACCACACGGACCTTATATTTGGTTAGTTGGTCAGACCAACGAGAAAAGTAAGGGGAAAATATATTCCTCTATAATTTCTTGGATGGTTGTCGGTATATTGTTGTCGCAATATAGTGACAAGAAGTTGTCGCTATATTGCTCTCGACATGGACCACCAGTCCTATCATGGATGTACCTGGCGATAGTGATAGTGCGCGAACGGGACCGGCATAGTGCGAGTATGTTAGTGTGAGAGGGATGGCATGCTAACACAATCAGAATCACGAACGTTCATAATAAGAGCACAGATCTTTGGTGTCTGCCGCTACCGCGGAAACGTTCTTAGAGTCACCATAGACTCCAGGGGTCCGCAGGATGGTACAAACCCATGTCTGAATTCTGGTAGTTATATCCTAAGCTAATCATAGTTCATAGTATTTATTCATAACAATTAGTTACGTCTAAAAGTAAATGTTTTAAAAATAAAATAAAAATAGCATTCAATTGTTCAGTCAAATTAATTACAAGTCACATGAAACGTACATAAAAATTGTATCAGACGTATACAAATTAAATTCAATAATAATAATACAAAAATCAATAGGGATCGAGGCGAAGTAAGGTGTTTTTAAATGCTTTTGTAGGTATGAAATATAAGACAATCTTCTTCTTTGGTTTAATAATATCAATTTAAGCCACCACGTGTGGGGGACACAAAGTAATAATTCCACGAAGCCTAAGAATTCACCTGCATCTTGCGCACTTACAACGACTTTCGGCACTCAATACTTTCATCACAATTACTCTAATTAATTTTAAAATTGTATAATAGCGACCCGCCGCATATCTGCGGCACACAAAGTAACAAATTACATTTTGAAACGTGATTTAATGTACTACCTAATGAAAATTCTAACAGTCGCGAGAATTTTTGTTCAATTACTTCTCATGGTTTATTTTTAAAGCCAATCTGGCCATCGATTGTAGATTATAATTAAATATGCTCTATGCACTCACCGCAGCAAGGCTTCCCAAAGTCAAGCCTGACCAACTGCACCATATAAGGCTCGAGCAGATTGACGTACCACCAAGGCAAGCGCTCGGCCTTGGTGAGGGTGCAGGTCTCGGGGTTGAAGGAGGGCGCCGTGCTGCCGTCCAGACCTCGGTGCGGCACTCCGCCTTCGTCTGTGGAGACCTGCATCGGTGCTTTCCCCGCTGCCACATTCAGAACTGGAAAAAAGTACCACTATACATTACTATTTGTTTTTTTTGTGTATTATATAGAAAATGCTGTGTCAAGGACCAACTTCTCTAATTCTTGCTATCTCGTTCGCTTATCGCGTAATATTACCTACTGCATAAACGGTGTGACAGATTTTCACGAGTGAGGGTGCGCAAAGAGAATATAAATACTACGTAAGAAGGATGCGTTAGATTCCTTTTTATGTTCGGAGTATCCGAGTGTCATAGACTATATTGTGCAGCCGTTTTTTTGTTTTTCTTTTAACAAAAACACTTGTTGAAACAATCACTTTAGTTTCACCAAAAAATATGAATATTAATACAGCTTATTCCTTATTCATGTTTATATTTTTTTAATCAAGAACAAGATCCTGAATGGCACCGAGATCGAAAGTGCGCGACCGACCGAAACGACTGAAAAAAAAAACACTAAGAAAATGCGTCTGATAAAAATGCCTCGTGGTTTTGAGAATTGTATTTATGTTTGAAGGCGAGCTAGGGGTCGCAGGTTTCTTGTAGTCAACTAAGTCAAAGAGAATATAAATACTACTTTCTTTGTTATTTTTGTTAGGTAAGTTTTTTTTTTTCTCTTTCCTCCTAAGAGAATTTTGGCGTCGCACGTCTTGTGCATTTGCCAGTGTCAAGTATACATATATATTTTAAAGTTTTGTTAGATATTATCAAACATGTCATAGTCACAGTCAAGGGCTAGCAAAGCAAGTCACGGTCAATTCCAAGTCATGCCCCAGTAAAGTGGTGAAAACTTTACAAGAGCTTTCTATGGAGTTTTGGAAACAACACGAAAATTCACATTTCACGACTTTATACCATTCACCAACACTCGTGCATGTTCACGAACACTGAACGGGTAAAAATTCACCGTTTTTACACATTAATACTCGAAATAACACAAGTTTTGGAAAATAATAAAATTACGCGACATGAAATCTTCAAGTACCTACACGCCAAAACAAAAAACAGGTAAGTACTTTGTAGTAAATAAGTTGATTTCTTTTATAGTAAACTAGTTTGTACCCTCGACTTAGTTCGCGTGGCCTATCATAATCAAAGTATCATAATCATCGCTTCAACGTTTCAAAGCTAGAGGTTTTGCGAGCAGAATTTGAAATATGTGTGAAATAGCACACAGAATTTAGCTAGCAAAACCTCTATCGTGGAAGCGTGGTTGAAACGCTCTCGACGCGGCTGTTAACCTTATAGTAAAATGCGTCAATTTGTCCATAATATGGATACACCTTTATGTTCGTTTTCATAGTTTGAGTAAAATTGCTACATTCTCACAAACTTAGTCATAAAACGTTAAGTAGGCTTAGAATAAATTTTATTATGTTGGTACAGTATATTAACAGTTAGCTTGTTTGTTTATATTTTTATAGTGTCCATTAAGATAAGTGGAGATTTTGAAACCTACCCCAAAAATGTAGTATATAATGTAGTGTAATACCTACACAATCATCAGTACATATAATTATCTACTACTAGCTGCGCCTCACGGTTTCACCCGCTATTCAACAGGAACAGTTACATTTATTTGGATAAAAAAGTAGCCTGTGTGCTAATCCAGGGTATTAGTGTTAGTATATATAACGGGTGTGCCATTTAGTATTTACAAAAGTAAAAAAAAAATACAGAAAAAATACCTTATTCTGAAAATGTAGCTAACCTAACACATTTTCTTCCGGCTGCCCAAGAAGAATAATTAAGTATTTTCTTTTCACAAGAGTATTTTGTTTGGGGGTATATGTAAGTATGGGAGTAGATATGTAAGCTTGGATCTTGTATCACACTTCGTCTAAGTAAGTACCTACTGACTTTGGCAATTTTGACGTTGCATTCTTCTTTGTGTCCGGAGCGTTACAGGCTAGATTTGCTATCGGGTTTTTTGTCTTTCTTTCAATAATAAAAGTCGTTTGTTGCCAGTTTAATAAAATTCCATGGTCGAGACTAGGTAAGTATGTTGAGCAGAAACATTATCTCTAGGTAATAGCTTGTACATGGCTGAGTTGCCGTGTGCAGTGGCACATGAGCGGAACTGAACCAGAGCGACCGAGATTACAGCCTTACCTACAACTACAGTATCTAATAGTAGACTACGGTAGAGCCACGAACCATTGACATGCGGCCGTAGTACGCATTCTGTTCGAAACGTGCGCTAGGGTTGCCAGTAGTTAACCCTAAACACGACACTAATAAGCCACAGAAAATAATACTTGGCTGCAAATAGCTTGCTTTTAGTTTTAATCGGGTTGGTTGCCGTTCATTGCGAGGAATGGTATGAAAAAAATCCAGTGATTGCCAGATACAAATAAGAATAAGTCTTGTTTTAATAATACGGGAATTAAATTGAGTCGGTTATTCGGTATTATTAAACCAAAATGTGTCAAAACCACCTTAGTTTTTATAGTAATAACAATATGTCTTTTTATCGCAATAGGAACACCGTAGAAAAAAAAAACAGTCTTATCTATAGTATAGAATTATAGATGATAGAAATGTTTAATTCGGTTTGTTTATTTCTTACGTTTTACAATGTTCCACTATGTTTTAAGTAATCATAAATGGTGTGTGCATCACCTTTTGTCACAAGAAATAATAACACATATCTACATGATTTTGAATTGACTTCTCTGATGTCGACACGTATACTGAAATAAAAAAGTGCGATAAAGATATTTGGGTCTCAATTATGCTCTCAAGCGCGAATCTTCTATTCTAGAAAACCGGAAATCTTCGCTCATATCAACATTAATCATTATCCCCGCACTTGTGAAAAAATATCAACAAGCCATTCTAATTTCATTCATATTTTTTGCATTGAAATATTATCTAAGGATAATATAGAATTTTAAAAACGTGTAGGCGGTGGATTAAAGCCAACTCGAAGCAGAATAAATGAATAGCATCAATTTGTAAATACAGTTGTAGTGAAAGTATATGACAGACAGCCCTATGGATAACGGCGAGGCGCGGCGCGAGCACATGGAAGTGTGCCACACACTTGTCGTTAACGGTGACGCTCATATTCGCTGCTACTTGTAACGTAAGCGACTGCGAAATTACTATGCACTTTGATACGTTATCACTTCAGTTCAAGTCACATAAAGTTCGCGCCAAACGTTAAAGCCGCTCTGATTTGTGCAAAGCGCAGTCTGCTTGTTTTCGGAAGGAGATGCATTATGGTAGCTCGAACACGATATATTCACGATTATTTGTAGTGGTTGGGCTCTTCTGCAGTTTCCGCCTGGGGAAGTAGCACACCTTTGCCATTTATTCAACCGCTAAGCAGTAGTGTGCAAACTTTACTGTTTTCCGGATTGAAGGGCAATGTTTCCAGTGAAATTACTGGGCATAAAGAGATTTAACCTCTAATATCTCATGGTGACGAGCGCAGTGCATTGCCGCGCATGGTTTTTAACTTTTGAAGCTTACAATTCTGGATGGCACTGGATTGTTATGGGTAGGCGTGAAGCTTAATATCGGGTAAGCGACTTGTTAGTCCGGTCACCAAGTTACATTAAAATAAAAAAATAAAAACAGAGTGCAAAATCTAGCCTTCGTCAATGCAGGCGTAAAGAATAATCCAACGACACCACACCCATCAAAATCAGTCAAGCTGTTTAGGCTACAGGAGTCAATATAGGAACACACAAACATACGTGCTTATATACACGCCAAAAAGAATTCTTGGGCAATCGTGAAAAAAGTAAATGGGTGTGAATCATTTTTTTAACGTCAAGCCACGTCGCGACGTGACGTCGCCGCGCCTTAACTAAGTATTCCTTTCCAACTATATCGGCCATAAAGTTCCTATTCTAATATTTATTGTTAACATACTGTACGTAAAAACTACTTCTTTTTTCTGAGTTTAAGCAGTTAGAAGACAAGAAGGCTCGAAAACCCAGGTCTTTTTGGTTGACGCAGGGAAACGTCAAAGAAACCCGGTTGCTTTACGCTACGGATAGGTGCAACGTGTTATCAACTGGGAGCCTTGCCGGTAGCCATCGCTCGACAATCAAGGCATTAAATGCATGCATTTTGATTTAATATCCAACGTCGAAATTAAATGAGATTGTTGAGAAATTTAATGCGCAAGAGCACTGCTCTTTTAGCATAGTTTCAGTAGACACACTGGCCCACTTCTGCAGGCATAGCACGGGCGCCGGGATAAAGTTATATCCGTTTTGTCTTCGCGCCAACGTGACAAAGCTAGAATATAGATACATCCGTCTCGTTCTCGCGGGATAAATATGGTGGACAACATTTTTTCCCGGCGAACATGCCAAGCCTGCTGGTTTCCTAATGCTCTCACCGATAACACCAATACATAGATTTACCACTAGAACACGAACTGTAGGGGCTGTACACCTACCTATCTGCATGAGCCTTCCCGCGGTGATGAGCAGTTCTGTCAGATTTGGGTAAAACTTGGAGATAGCTTATACTCTGAATTAAATGAAACTATGTACTTTTTTTATCTCGCATCAATTAACAGCTCTTGTAGAATAGCTGGTGCGGGCACAGGTCTTAAATGATAGATGACTTTTAGCATGGAATTAGTATAATACTGGAAAACGTGCACAAATAAATTGCTAGTACATTAACGAATAAAGATGATAGTGATGATCCTTAATGCCTAGAGAAAGAATATATTTTGTTAAGAGGACCGGAGACGATCAATGGTCATTGTCAAAGTTAACGTGATTGATCATTGATGCAGCCCATTACTTTAGTTAATCCGTTTAGTAATTTTATTGACAATCGCTTGAATCAGATTAGAAAACTATTAATGAGCTGCTTCAATCAAAACCATTGTCAATAATAAAATTGGTCATTGATCGTCTCCGGTCCCATTTATGAAGCCGCGACTGATGTATTTGTCCAGTATAGTAAACCATTGTCATAGTGGAGGTCAAGCGACACAAAGGCCAACTTTCTTCGCGCCTCACTCACGGTGACGGCACCACAGTTATTTCTCAGGCTGTGCTATAATAATGAATTACGACGCTTCATTAGCAAGTCTTTCAACATTCATTTCAATTCGTGGAAAGTGAAGGTTGTCTTTGTTTTGTTCAGTCAGGTGCAGGTGCAGGTTCATATGAATAATATTTTCCCACCATCAACTTATTTTATTGATGCAGATACTAATCTGTTATGAAATGCAAATGAATTCTATTGCGAGCACTTTTAACCTGAGGTATGTAGGTACTGCTTTAACTCGACAAGAATGTTGTTCAATTTATGCCACATTTATGCAAACCATTCAAATATGTAACGCAGACATTATTTATTATAAATTTTATTAGATGAGATCTTCTAAATTCAAACTGTGAGTCCCTCTAATAATTATGCAATGTAATGTAGAAAGTATTCTGTGAGAATATTCTGAAGATTTGGCCACGGTTGGAAAAATAAAAATCAGACAGCAAAATTATAACATTCCGGACATGGAGACGAATATATCGACTCCTCGCAATTTAAAATGTTTTAAGCCGTTTTACTGCCAAGTACCAGGAATTAATATAAAAACAGGTAAATATAGATGCTTACAATTACATATTATATCCACTCGAAAAACATTGCCTTTCCTTCTAGCATTTCGGGGTATAGCTAAGCCCGGCGTAGTACTATGCACTGCGCTCGTTATGGGAGTTTCATAATTGAATTATAAATGGACATTTACTTCTATTGATTTGAATTTTGAGTTTGACATAATGTAATATTTCACTTGTTGTCTAATGTTTGATGTAAATTCTTGTAATTTTGAATTTTTATTGTTAACTTTTAGGGTAGTATTTAACCTGAGTAAATGAAATTGAATTGCATTATGCTTTTAAATACTCAGTAGAAGATTTTACTTATTCTTTATACTATTTTTTTTTATCTTTACTTATTGACCGAGCGAAGCGAAGGTCTCAGAGTTTACTGGGATAAATCTGCATTTTTATGTATGTTTGTATGTTTGTGTGTATATTTGTCCGATGATAACTTGCGAGCCGTCGATCCGATCTTCATGAAACTTTGTAGACAAGTAATTCATTTCAATACAATTTTAAGTTCGAATATGAGCTGAATCGGTCCAGGGGTTGTGAAGATATGGGGGTCGCGAAGTCTCAGTTCGGCGCAAACTACTAGTTATTTAATTTTATCGTCTCTTTTTGCCATGCAAATTCACTGGAAACATTGCTTATCACCCCGGAACACAGTAACGTTGACACGCATTGCTAAATCACAAAAGTCATCTTCACTGCAACAGGCTGTAGATGTTGCCACTCATCTCATTTGTAAAACAATGCATCCAAGCTCGTTTCAAAACATTTTGCAAATGTCGCTTATTTCACGATCTTGCAGAATCGCACTCGATCGGTCACCACTGTACTCAGTATTCGGACAGTGAAATCGATTGCTTCACGTGCATTCTTCTCCTAACAAATAGTTAGGTAGATACACAAATGGTAGCTACTTGTTTATCCACGCCATAACATACTGCAGAGCAAACAAAATAGTGATACAATTAGTAATAGCGTTGCTTTGCGGAAGTTCATCTTCAAACTGTATCTTTAACAAATCTCTAGTATTTTTCCGCTGCAATCAACACGGAAAACACGAACAAAGGCACAAAAAATAATAGAATAACGCCGAAAAAACACTAGAGATTTACGATATACAGTTTCATAATAATTAAAAGCACTTCATCGCGAATGCAGTTTTTTTTTCTTTGCCAATAGAACTCACCGCGCCGAGCTCTGGACGAGGGACTATAACAGTACATTGTTACCCTAAAGTTACTTCGTCGTTCATGTTACTTTTGTGTTTTGTAGTGTTTATTTGACAAATATTAATTTATTATCTCATTTTATTTTTGACATGTGAATTAATGTTAGAATAATTTAGCGGACATTTGTAATTTTTTAATGATATGTAATTAATCAAAACGTTATGTAATTATGTTGTAATTTATCAATCACAAAATAATATGGATGTTTCTTTCTGAAATAAATTATATAATAATAAAAAAATAACGGGTGAAAGCAACTTAATTAGTCCCTAGACGGGGTTCAGTCAATAGTTCGAGAGACTAAATAAATCTTTACCCCGAAGTAAAAACTGTGCTTTTTACGAATACAAGGAAAGTAAAAATAAAAGCATGATAACGATTTCACTTTTTACTCAGCGCGCCATTTCATAAAATGGTCGTACGATTTTAGGTATCTTTGTTTTGATTTTGATGGTAAAAGGTTTTCCACTACTGCTTTAGCCTCTTCTCTTATGAAATCAGGTGTTAAACACATATCTGAATCAGATGAACACACTGTGATAACAAATCTCTGCTATACGGAAGAAACAAACGAAGATCGGATTGCCGCTTTCCCGCCTTTTTTTTTTTTTTTTTTTTCTGTGGCCAGCCAGCTGTCGCTGGCGAGCTTATCCTATTTTGCGCATAATATTTTCATAACGCGGAATAGGTGTCTGCTGTACGAGCCCTCTATTAGCCTGTTCTAATGGTAAATTACTCTATAGATCCATATTTGCACGGTTGACATTAATTTCATTGGAACAATTCTATCAGGTCGTAGACCCTCAACAATAAGGTCTTCGGGTCAACGTGACAGTGCATTTGAGTCACGGTCCGCACGCAGAATACTAACTACCTACTCAATCGACGAAGAATTGTGTTGTTGGCAAATAAGGAAGCTCATTGTGTGATAAGTGTGCAAGGCTTTCAATTACAGACAGATACAAGTATGTATCTACATAAAAGTGTTACAACCGCCTCAACTTAACAGACCTGCATTTTGCTGTCAATTTTATTGAATTAAAATTCATATGTTATGTTTTACCGCAGAATTTTACTTTTATATGTCTTTGTGTTTTACTAATCACAGACGATTTAACCATTGCCATTGTAGTAACCATTGTTTAATCAAGGCTTTAGAAAATAGGGTTTGATCACGGCGGAAAGAAAAATAAGTTCCAGATCATACCGGTTTTATGGTTTTATTTTTAAAATACTTAACGTGGGTTCAGTTTTTTTGAATCAGACCAGAATGTGGTTGTTCATTTATTATGAAAGACAATTTTAACCTTTCCGTTTTTCGAATTTGGCAAGGTTATATCTTACCAACTTAGACGAACGCGCGATTCTAGCCCTGCATAAGAGAGATGCGACTTTCTTAAATCGGCAGTGTGGGCCGCCAAATGCTCCCCCATTTACCATTTATATACTTAACGCTAACAGAATTATGCATTTGGTTTGCACGGACCGCCGCCACAGAATAAAGAATCGTACATATACAGGAGACCCACTCCGACGCAATAAAGTTAATTTTAGCACGCACAGCGAAGCGTAACTACCCACGAAATGCGAACAAGTACGCAACGTGTGCGAAAAGGTGAGAGTGATCGCTATGTCACTTTCGTTAGGTTAGATGAAACAGCGGCACTGCCGGTAACTTTCGAGGACGCGTCGTTTTTTTTTCCATTTCGATAGGTAAACGCTGGGTGTTCGAAGTGAGAAGCCTGCCGCTATCAAATAAACGAGACAGGAAGAAAAAGAAATATATTTTAAACCTATTTATTCCCTAACTAAAAATTACAATAGATTATTTAAATTAAGAGGATATTTAGCGCTATACATTTTAACACGCAGATGAAAAGAGATGGCTTTTGCGCTCCCTAGTAAAAAACAGATAATTGCTATTACATCTAATCCAGAAAATTAATCAAAATTCTATTCGACGTTATCCTAGATATTGTTATCCTAGTTATCTATGTTACCTCACTATTAATGTAATAATCACTTGAATATACACCAAGCGCCAGTGAAAAATGTATGCAAATCGAGCATTTGTATTCTCTTTGAAATCGAGGTCTTTTCAATGGTTTTTTTTTTCACAGAATTCTCCTTATTTTTTTTTTTTATCAAGAAAATGTCAAGATATAATTTTTTCCTTAGTTTTTTCCCTATAAGCTATTATACTCTATAACTACACCAAAGAAAATATAAATACTACGTAATACTCTATAATATACGATAGAATCCAAGAAACATATCAAAATAAGATTTTTAATCTACGTAACTAATCAGGTTCGTTGTTTTTTTTTTTTTCTTATAAAGTCTACTTGTAAGGAAAAGCCTCCTCGATTTCAAGCCGCTTTTCCGATCCTTTGCAAGTAAAAAGCCGTCTCGCTGGCAATTCGAGCAATTTCGTCAGCCCTCTCTTGCGGTCTTGGTTGTCTTCTTTTGCAGAAAGACATCTATTATTCACAAGCATCTCCCCGCGGTTTCACCCGTCATTAAAACGGTTAATTTTTTCAGAATAAAAAGGCCTAAGTGTTATTTCAGGGAATAAGCTACCTTCATACCAAATTTCATCCAAACCCGATCAGCCGTTACGAGTTGAACGGGCACAAACACACTTACATACCTACACACTTACAAACTTTCGCATTTATAATATTAGTGTTACATGATTTAAAAAAAACTTATTTTCTCTTGTTGTTTCGCGGTCCGTGGTTTTCCGGTGTGAAATATTACAGTCGTCAGTGCAGGCCATGATCGATAAACTACCTTGATCCATCTACGGTCGGTCGGTCGTGATCAGTGATCACTCAGCCTTAATACAATCGACTGTCGAGTCGTCGCCCGACTTTCTTCAATGGCACCTGCTATTAAATTCTCATAACAATAATACATAAACAGGTGACTGGTTTGCACGATGTGTGCTTCTACTTCGGTGTCATTGTGAAAAAAGTTGAGTTCTTTCGAGTTTTTTTTTTTTAGTGTAATAAAGGTGGATTTTTATCCAATAAGTGTTCGTTCTTGTACATGACAAACCATGTAGTGGTGAACGGTATTCTTATGTTGCTTCCGGTACTCCGTAGAAGCTTCTAAGTAAAGCTTATATCGACAAACTTATATCGACAGTCGACAGCATATGCTAGCAGCATTGTCACGCTGAATGCTTCTACCTTCTTAGATATACATTCTGGCAAAAAAAATATCGGGAATGGATCATTTCTTTATGGTTTCAAATTCATTTTTTTGTTCAACTGAACTCAATTCCGGAAAAGTGTTTGGAAAATGTTTCGATGGTTGGATTATTCGTTGGCGTAAGTGTATCATTTCTGAAGGAGCATATTTTGAAGGCGATAAAATAAATTTAGAAGAATAACTGACATTTAGTGTATTATTGACATTTTCCATGTACTTTTTTGACAGAGTAGTATATTAAGCAAGATAAACACCACCATTAACATATTCTATTAACGTCACAAATTGAATAATTACCGACTTAGAAACAACAATATTGATTGCGAAATTACGATTAGCTAACTGATTTGTCTAATCCTTATCCACTGTCTGTTGAGACGGCATTACCTCGAACAAAGGGCAGAGCAGAGTGCGCTTTCATTCGAGAGTGCTGGGAGCGCGCACAATGCCTTCCGCTTTTTAGAACCCATTCACAGATCATGAGAAGTGATTTCACGACGAAAGTAAAAGCGGGTCACGAAAGATGGGATATGCCACTGTCAGTGCAGTATCGGAATGCAGGGAAAAGACTTCGCATTCGGAACATGTGGGCTGTTTAATGGCTACACGAGGATGGATCTAAACAAAAGACCTTGAACATTTTAGTTTGAAGCCTGGCGTACACCTACAGTCCGCCATCTTGCTTTTTTCTTCATAATAGCAACCACTTATATAACCTACATGAAATGATAGCTGACATTAATAAGAATAAGGTTTGTATGAGACAAAATCTCAAGCGTCACGTTTTCAAGTTATACACATTCAAAATTACACTGGTGGCGTCACCGGTAAGTTGACTTAGAACTAAATTAAAAGTATGAATTAGCTCTTAAGATAATCAATATCTTTCTACTGTAAAACATTGTGTAAAATTGAAAGCGTATATCTTTGAAACGTGACGCTGCAGTAGATTTTGTCTCATACAAACTATGTTCGTATTAGTGGCAGCTATTTCGAAGAAAAAACAAGATGGCGTACAGTACAAAATGGTCAAAACGGGGATGGCCAAAATCTTCAAAGACCTTTATCAATTGTAGTTTCAGGCCGCAATTGTGACTTGCTATAGAAATTCTGATTAACTGTTCTCTTACCACAAAAAGGTATCCCATCAGGCGTCCACTTGCCGTTAGCGCCGCAAGTCCTTATCAAAGGGCCGATCAGCTCAAACCCGATCTCACACTGGTAGGTGACCAATGTACCCTCTGCCGAGGGTGTGCCAATTTCCGAAAAAGAAAGGTTGCTGTGAGCTGGTGCGCCAGGGAACCCGCACGATGCCCGCACATAACCTGCAGAAGATTAAAAACAAGGTTAGTTTATTCAAACACACAAAGTGTAAATATAATATATTAAATATTTTTAAGAAAATATATTTATTTTTGTACTCTCGGGAGGACTAGAATAATGCCATAAACAAAGTTTGTTTTTCGTAAGCGGCGTAGCGTCAGTTATATTGCGTACTTCTCTCTTATATTTTGGCTCCACACATTAATATAGCCAACGTCTAGTTTTATTATTTCAAGTGAAGAAAAATATTTCAAAATTAGATAAAAACTTTTGTCACCACGTTTAGTCGACGCCGCTGGTGATAAAAGAGCTGGCTCATTCCTCGCTCAAAGAATTTCTTTGGCTATTCAACGCGGGAATGCAGCCAGCGTTCTTGGTACTTTGCCACACGGACACCAACTCTTTTTAGATTTTTAGTTCGAAGTTTTAGGTTTAAGTTTAGTGAATATGTATATAAATTATTGTGTTTTTAAATACATAAAATTTTCTCAAATTAGATAAAATAAGTTCTCGTCCTCGTCATACCCAAACAATTGAACATTGAACAAATTATGGCAAAATATTTCATATGAAGCTCAACTTTACCCCTCCCAAATAAAAATGTATTACAAGCATTTAAAAACAGTTAGCTTAACATTTATAACAGATAAATCATTATCCTGATACGACAAATGCGTCATTAATTTCTATGAATTCTGTGAATTTTACTCATCATTGCATATGCCGAATGCGTCGACGATCATCTAAATAATTGAAGTTCAAGGAGCTGGGTTGGCTCGGGTAGACGCTGGCAGGGGGAAATGCACAATACACCCCATGCGAGACGTCAGCACCCATCTCCCCCATCGCCCCATCTCGAATAAGAATTGAAGTTCAAAGTTTAATTATGTTATCAGATACGGGACAATTAATGTCTTTCTTTTTATGAGGTTTCTATGGAGTTTTGGAAACAAAACGAAAAGCGAAAAGTCGCGTCTCACGGCATTATACTAAATAAATAAGCATTAAGCATGACTCCTTCACTTTCCCGCCAAAAGTCGTAAAACGTCAAACCCAAATATTTTTTCTCTTGAATTATGTCTTCGCACTTTGTGTATTTAGCCAGTGTCAAGTTTTGTAATTTTTCAAGTGAAAAGTCAAACAAAGACACAGTCAAGTCCAAGTCATGGCTTATAAAGTGATGGAGACTTTACTGGGGTTTCTATGGAGTTTTGGGAACATCGCGATAAGTCACGTTTCACGGCATTATTTTCACCAACATTACACGTTCACGAACACTAATAATGAATAAAAATCCACCGTTTTTACACACGAAACTCGAAATACCACACGTTTTTGTAAAGTAATACAATGTAGCGGGATGACTTCATCGCGCCAAAACTCACAAAAATCTCTTTGGTTTGGCTTGATTTCCCAGTAAAAGTCACAGACAATGTATTGTGTAATGATACAAGTCACTGACATAGACAAGAGCTTGTACTGCATGATCCTCGTGACTGGCTTATTTAGAAGACTAACTTACAAACAAAGACGTAAAGGAGGGATATTGTCAAAGTGAATATAACGCTACGGATATTGTAAACATAAATAAAAATGTATACTAGCGTAATTATGAATATAGTGCTCTCGATATGAACACTTGGTGAATACAGTTCATTTGAATACAATATTTTTGTAATCAATACCTTTTTTAAAGGTTTTTTTTTTTGTAATTTCCGCACACTAAGTAAATTTTATCGTCGATGAATTAATTTGCCAATGTTTCGTACTGTGACATAGAAATATCGGATGATTGAAGCAACTATCTCTAAAAAGCACTCCAACTTCACCGACTCCTACCAGGAGCTATTCCTGCTTGCACTCCGACTGTTCACGCTGGTGGTGCTGGTAGCGGCGCTGACCATGCACTTGCGGTCGGTGAGGGTGTTCCGCTGGGAGCAGTCAGTATCCGGTGGGGTGCTGGTTACATTCTGCATAGTGGTCCTGGGCCTGGCTTTATGCTCTGGCGGAACGCGCTGTGGCGGGACTGTCTTACAGGTACATAACCCATAACGTGGTGTACCTGGTGGTGGTGGTGCTTATTGCGATGATTGTTAGGTTCGGCTGCCAACGCTGCCCGACCGTAAACCTTATCACGCGGCGATACGATTCGCGGTCACGCTGCGAAAAGTTTGAAAAAAGTGCGGGCTACGGAGACTTAGACAAAGCGTTCCCATTGGCTTTTGCACAGTTACGCCTAGCAGCACCCTAGCAATAAACAAATGAAATATAATTTTCACGTGAGTTTTTTGCCCGAAGCGTGCGTTGCACTTCGATCATCCTGAGTGCGAGCTCTATAGTAGCTAATCTGTATTTCAGGGGTACCTATCCAGTCTTGGTGCAATTTTGTTGGGCATAAACTCTTTTGTTATTTGGCGACGCTGGAACAAGGCGGATGAGCTCACGCACGTGGTGGCAGAACTACTACAGTCGCTAGGAATGCCGCTGCAGAGACATGTCAAAATTAAAATAATTTTAAGCGCGATAGCATCTATTGCCTTTCTGGTCGATGTAGCAATGACGCCGCTGCGAAAGATTTTATAGCGCGAGAAGCAAAGATCTTAGTGCTCGTGGACAATGACAAAAGCTGCAAGAACCATGACTCAAACCTTGCAGAGAAACTGTGTGCCGAAAACCGAACTGAATATAATAATTATTTTTTTGTGTAGAAATGTTCGCTTCTGTGATAGATAAGCTCGATATATGTGTAACCTACCTTTAAATTATTTATGGTAGCTGGGTGCTAGGAAATTAAAACAATTTTTAGCCATGGAAACGTAAATTCTGGGTGGTGTAACTAAATTCTCTAAATGGCCTATGTTTTCTGTCTTACTGCTACGAAACACCTAATAATATTTTGGTGTCGCATTAAAAGTCTCTGCCTATAAAATCTTGTTATCTTATCTCATCACTATTATATTGGTTACAAATTGCTTGAATAGTTACGATCATGGACACTAACAAGAATGATACAAGTAGTTAATTTTGAACACGGATTGACATTGGCTCACCTGATCATCTTATTTAAATGAATCAATAAGATATTTTCAAATATTTGGATGTAGTGGTTGAGGATCCGATAACTGATGGAGAAGAAAGATTTTTGAGTGGCGACTACGAAACGGAAGACGCATCGTAGGTAGGCTTCCCACTAGGTGGACCGATATCTTGTGAAAGTTGCGGGCAACTGGTAGATGCAAATGGCAGATTGTCGATCAGTGGAGGCCTTTGCTCAACAATGGAAGTTTTCTGGCTGATGATGATGAAGCGGTTATGAACGCTTTCTAAATAGCAGTTTTGCTTCGGTCTGTCTGTCCATATCTGGTGTAAGTTGCGTCTAAATCGAAAATGATCCGTGAAAACAAACATTTTAAGGGCTACACCTCAATAAATCTTTTTGAAACTATATACAAATTCTCACTACGAAATACGAGTTTCGGAAATCAGTCTTTAAAAATATTTGGCTCTTGTTTGTATTGAATCAGACGGTGCAACCACAGAACTTATTACTTATAATAATACTAACGCGACTAAAGAGAGAGAGTGAGAGAAAGAGAGACAGGAAGAGAAAAACAAAGAGGGACAGAGGAACGGAGGCAAACTGATAACTATTATAACAGGAAATCACAGAATTCTCCTTATAAATAATATGTCTTTGCAGGAAATGTATATGTAACATCTTTTACGATATAAACTTTTTTGAATTATAAATATAACGCACTAGCAATGCCCCGGGTATTGCGTGCTTACATAAGAGACGGTGAACCCTTACCATCAAGAGGTCTATACTGTTGTTAGTCTGCACATTTAATTTGAAGAAAAAAAATTAACAAGAGCAGTCGTTGGGCAGCGAAAGCGCACTAGTCCTAGTTACATAGCTCGGATCGGTGCCGGTCGTACCCCGAGAACGCGACCGTGGCAACTTGCGACGTGCAGCCACTATATTTACGCGCTACAACGATCATTTTACATGGTCATAATCCAAAAGGCTTTACTGAGCGTGAATAAGTGCTATCTTTGTCATTATTTCGTTGCTATGCAAAGAAAATCCGGCCAAAGCTGTCTTCACAGAATTTCAACATTTCTAGTTAAAGAATCACAGTGTGAGAATTTAAAATGATACAGTTACTTATCTTTACAATATTATTCCATATGTTTTATAATAAATTTCGCTTGAATATTTTGGCGAAGAAGGCGGGAAAAAACGAGAAATTCTTTTTTTTTTTCCTTTGACAAAATAGAAAAGCACCCTTAAGGCAGTCATCTTTACTCTCTCTTGTCACTCCAAAGCATCACAGCATCTTCTACGAGGATGGTACCTGGTATATGTTTGCATTTGACAATCACAGTCTATAAATATATTCAAGGATGGTGTAAAGGTGGTTTATCTATCACAGTGTTAAATTGCTTACTCTTCTGCTGCAAATATCGCCTAGTGGTTATCTGCTGATTGTTATTTTGCTGTTATATAATTATAGGTTTTGCCTTGCTGCCTTCGCATTTTTGCTTTGTATAACATCCACAATATTATATAGTATTTATTTTTTATTTCCGTCTGAGTGATAATTGTAACTTCAAAATGAAAATTTGTGAAAATGCGCGGACTAGATTGCCTGTGAGGAATGTAGACTCATATAATTATTACAAGGCACATAGGTAATCCATACTTTATTTTATAATTGTATTTTTTCTTTAGATGTTTGTGTGTAGGGGTAGACAATCCAAGAACTACTGTACAGATTTAAAAAAACCCTAATATACAGATAAACTGTCTCTGTTTCTTTCAAAGCGCCGTTGGAGCTCACCCACAAAAGCTAGTAAGCTAACCTTAAAATCAGTGCTCTGAAAGGTGTATAAAAAACTAATATTAAGCCATTTATCCGCCTTATAACGAAGTATCTACAAACATAATGGGCAGCTATAAAAGATAGAAAATCAACATGGTAAATTAGACGATAATGACTGTACTTAGTCTCAGCTTATACCTAACCGTCGTGCTATTACCTAAACAAGAAAGCGTGATGCTAAACTGACACTGTGATGGGATTCTTCGTTTCCGCCAAACTTCACTTTCTTACACTCGTTTACTCTGCTAACCTTTATGTATAAGGCATAAAGTTTACATTTAGTTGCTCCGTTGTAAGGTTAGTTGGTTTTCCACGTCGACAAGACTGATTGCCATTGAGTACGAGCCGTGAGATCGATTAGGAGACAGTAAACGTCGCCTTTAGTTTTAATGAGTAAACGAGAAAAATCATCTTCATCATCTTTTCCATCTATAGCTATAATACCGTGAGTTCACAGAGGAACCCAAAAATGTTTCCGGAATAATTTATCTATGTTACGTTATACAGGGTTATAAAGAAAGGGTATGCTAAGCCGAAAAGGGCTCATATTACTCATCATTATGAACAACTTTTAGTATGGGCCAACCCTGATATCACGAAAAAAAAAACAGCTGTTCCATACATTTTGTCGAATGGCATTGCCATTTTTCTATGGAACAGCTGATATTTTTTTCTCGATTTCAGGGTTGGTACCATAGTAAAAGTTGTTCACAATCATGAGTACTATGACCCCCTTTCGGCTTAGCATACCCTTTTCTTATAACCCTGTATAAGAGATAATTTTAAGCTAGCTTCAAATCACACCAAATCCATTAGCCGTAACAGTGATATGCGAGTAAAAACAAAATCTTCGCATTAGTGATACGAAGACGTATAGATGAGTAATACGAAGAGCCAACCTGTTACTCAAGCTGCTTATTAACATACCTGGAAGGAATATTAATAAATCCTGGGGAAAGTGGCGTTAGCAGGTCAAAGGCCTAGTTCCCGACGCCCGGGGGCAAGCGCGGGCCGGTTTCAGGGTCACCGGCTAACCGGATTTCTTGGCCGACTTTGAAGTCCATGTTTAATGACCGGCTTAATATGTGATCCTCTCAAGTGTGGAGTTTTCATGCCACACGGTGCTTCTGTTCTGAACTGTGCATGTGTTGCTTCTTAATATAACTAACTAACTATATATTGCATGTTCCTGTATTTACGATTACCTATTATTCTCGTCACAGCAACCTTTTGTACCTAAGCATCTCTTTAAACGCACACAAATCTTTGACTTGAAATCAGGTTGATTATGATTTTTCTAATTCATAATCTATATATAATCTAACTTCTCGTTATATTTTGAAGGTTAGGAGATAAACAGAAATATCTATAACTTAGATTATTATGATGAGGAGATATGAATAGTTTTCAAAACAAAGTAAGGGGTCATTACATACAATTCATATTACTACTGACCATTTTGTATTGGTAGGTATGTCTGGTCAAATACAAATTGGTGCAATTGGTAGGGTGGAAGTAATAATTAGCAGATCACAAAAAAAAAACTAAAATGAACTCCACATCACTTAACTCTTTGACCTAACACGAAATTTCGAACAAAAAAAAACATTCGACTTGAAAACCTAATTTTTTTTGGAAGTCGGTTAAAAATACAAAACTATTCAAATTTAGGGTCTCGTGAAATGGATTCCTGGACTATCGCTGGAACCGTGAAGCGAGAAACGGTTCTCAAGTAGTATCGAAGGTAGCATAGACTATCTCGTTAACCCATTTACAACATTTTTGAATATAAAAATAAAAATCCGTTTTTTTTTACAGTCTGTTATAGAATAAGAATGCCAATGTTTGGAGTTTTGGCGGGAACATGAAGAAATCATGTCGCGTCATTTTATTATTTTCTAAAACTTGTGTTATTTTGAGTGTTAATGTGTAAAAACGGTGAATTTTTACTCGTTATGTGTTCGTGAACATGCACGAGTGTTGGTGAATGGTATTATGTCGTGAAACGTGAATTTTCGTGTTGTTTCCAAAACTCCATATAAGGCTCTAGTAAAGTTGTCATCACTTTACAGGGGCATGACTTGAATTTGACCGTGACTTGCTTTGCTCGCCTTTGACTGTGACTATGACTTGTTTGATAATATTTAACAAAATTTGAAAATATATAAGTATACATGACACTGGCAAATGCATAAGACGTGCGACGCCAAAATCCTCTCAGGAAGAAAGAGAAAAAAAAATGCCAATGTTTTAAAGCAATTTTAATGTTTATGTTTTCAGATTTAACGAAGGAAAAAAAAAATGGGATTTTTTATTCCCTTTCGCCAAAATTAAAAATAATAATATTGAAATTGATATAAAAACATTGAGAATGGTAATATAACATACTAACGTATGCATTATAAGGTATAATGAGGTAGCTAGATGACCGTGTACATATTTTATACCTAACACTGAAATGCTCCTATTTTTTATTTTGTTCATTTAAGTAAAAAAAAAAAGAGAAGAGAGAGAAAAAACAAGAGCAAAGCAAAGCAGTGGAAAGTAGATATACATTTTATGGCATTTTTTTCTTTGTTTTCGTTATTCTGGGAGAAACAGGAGAATAACTTTGTATGGAATAGACGGTCGCATAGTTAAGTCTTAAGAAGTGGAATCGGAGAAAGTTACATAGTTCCGCTATCGGTTGTTAGCCTTTTGGCTGTTGCACTATCTATTGTTTGCCAACAACACCGTCATCAGTACTAAAGTCCCGATGAAGACCTTAATTAAGATCATGACAATAAATTTCTTAAATAATTAATAATATAATTAATTAATACTTAATATAATGATATTTATTTGGATTTCTATTGTACAGCGTAAAAGTAAAATAAGCGTAACTTAACCTAACTAAGTACGCTGAATGCGAAGATTACGACACGTGCTGATGGAACGTGTCACGAACTCTGGAACGAACCTCATGGACGGGATTTGCCACAGAATTTGGATTTTTGTTATGTATGTGGCATTTGCTGTACAGTGATTGTGTATTTATTATTAGGTATTTGAGAAAGCATTTTGATTTCGGTGTCTGAGAAAACCAAAATGTTGCTAAAATTATTTAAGAGTATTTTACTAGTATTTATTAATTTAACTAAGTTATTTTATCTGGTGTATACAATGAGTAACAAAACCCATATTTTATTTAAAAAAATATTATTATTATTACTGAGCCTATGTCGTGTAGCTATACAATAATACAATGAGTTTTAAATTTCCAACGTGTCCAACGATGGACTAAGCCTCCCCCATGTTGGGGGGTTGTTGGCAACCGGCTTGGAGATCGCAGAATATTCACCATTTCCTAAGAGGACGCTACAGCCCGTCTTCTGTTGGTACTGGTTTTAGGACACCGGGTATGTCCTAAAACGGTGACGAGTACCAACCAGTCAAGCTGTAGCTATATACTTGGTACCTAATGAAGATAGTCGTACCTTTTTCGGCTGTCAATAAAAATGTAGAATCACCTGCCGACAGCATGTTTGAGTACATGGTCAACCAATTTATTTTTTCATTGTTATAATAAAATTCTCGGTGAAATGAAACCAGCCTGCCGTTACAGACAGTCTGTTTATAAGGAAGCTGAGTCATCCTCCACAATCGCGAGATGAATCAACCTGTCATACGTTGACCTACTCAAGTTTTTACTATACACACCGCCTAAGGGGTAGAAAGTTACTCATTTGTGTGTATATAAATTACTAGCTGTTACCCGCGACTTCGTTCGCGTGGATCTAAAAAAAGATTAGCCTATGTCCGTCTCCGACCCTTAAGCTAAGTAGGTATATCTGTACAAAAATTTAGCTCGATCTGTTCAGCCGGTTAGCCGTGATAACGCGACAAACATCCAGACAGAGACAGAGAGACAGACAGAGAGAGAGAGTTACTTTCGAATTTATAATATTAGTTAGGAAGTTAGGATATTTTTGTATGGAGTATTTTAACGAGAACAAGTATGATGTTGCTTATTTTATTCTCATTTTCTTTTTTTTTTTATTGTCAAACGTAAGTTTTATTACACATATTATTTTGACATTCTCATTTAGATAGAGCTCACTTTGAAACTCTTAAAGTACCGTGACTCTTAAACAATCTTTGAATCCTGAATCTTTGGGTTTGGTTTCTGGGTTTTTCCCGATTGGGCTTTTCTATGGCTACCCTAGAGATATTATTTGGTAAATACCTACTATTAAGCTCTTACACATTTATCTTGTCTGAGATTAGTCGTGTAAATCGCTTATGGTGCCATAGATGATGGGTCATATTTTTTGTAATTAAGATTTCATTATAACTTCATTATAACTAAGTATTCTTTATTATTGTAGGGTAACATTTAACTTTTCTTTCACAATATATAAAATACTAGTTGCTACCTAAGACTTCGTTCGCGTGGATATATAAAAAGTATCCTATGTTCGTCTTTGTGATAACCAATAAATCCTTATCAAATTTTATTAGGATCCGTTCAGCCGTTTAGCCGTGATAACGCGACAAACAATCAGACAGAGAGACAAACTTACTTTTTATAGTTTGATAGATGGAGTTAATCCATTTTTGTGCTATTTTTGAAGTTTTATGGGCAGTTGTAATGTAGGGAGTTCTGAGTTCTGAAGTTTTTCCTCGAGACGAACGTACCTATACATTTTCATATTTCGAAGCTTTATTGGTCCCGATACGACTGCGGCTATATTCCTCTGAATTATAATACTAGTTAGGATGAATTATAATATTAGTAAGTATTTTACTATGAAAACTGACGTGGTTTTGATACATCAGTGCAAGGCAAGACGAGGTCGCGCGCGTGTCTCGCTGAGCATTCCTTGATAAAGGTCACCGAATGTGATCGAAACTATAGTCGGAATAACCGACTCAATTTAACGTGAGTATTCCCGTTTTATTAGTAAGTATAGTAAGGATTAGGATTATGTTTGTCTGTTCCTGTTCTAAGTGTAGTACCCACATAACTTTGTATGTGACAAATCAAATCACAAACATCACTCTACACTACTACTACTTGGCACTTACTTAGATATTCCGTGCACAAAGACGCTTGCACTAAGGCAGTTTATTAAAAAAAGTGTACACTTAAGTAGACAGCCTATAAATTTATTAGAACATGAAATTTTGCACGAGATGCCAGTCTGGCTGCAAAGTTTTCCAGTACTAAATACTCTTAGAAGAATCTTGACATAACCCATAATGCAAGTTGATCAGATCGCTGACCGCAAGCAGTGATGTAGTTTTATATATCTGTATCAGCCTTTAAACATCCCACTGTTGGCATATCAGCCTACCCTCGAAGGGCGATTAGGTCATAGCCACCACGCTGGCCCAGTGCGGGTTCCGGATTCACATACTCCATCGAATTTCTTCTCAAGAAATATGCAGGTTTCCTCACGATGTTTTCCTTCACCGTAAAGCCAGTGGTATACATCCGTACGTAAGTTATCTACGCAATGTTAATCAAGTTCGTAACTCTGTATCCAAACAAACCTGTGTCATCTGCTGACGCAACGACAAACGAAAGTTGATGACGCATCACTTCCATGTTCTACAGTAGTAAAGCGTTATTCATCGGGTCCAGGAGATACCTACTGACGTAACTATCTCAGTGATATCATCGGGGACGGTCAGCATTACGGTTCTTAGGATCCGAGTAAAGAAAGCGTTAAACTAATCCTCTTCCCAGAATGAAAGAGAAAGTAAACTTAAATTACCAAGTTTCAAAATCATTTAAAAAATATTTTTATAACGTACCTACTGGGCAAGCGTTTGACCACAATCTCGCCTGATTGAAAGCGGCGATCTGGCCGAAGATGTAGCACGCTTGCCTAGGAGGTACCTATTCACTTTTTTTTATGAACAGCCCCGGATTGTATCTCTTCGGAAAGACAGACGCAGGTAATGAGTTCCACACCTCTGCTGTTCTTACTAGGAAGGTGGATTGGAAATGCTTGCTGCACCCTAAGAGGATGTCTTAATTTATTTAATACTAGTTGCTACACGCAACTACCTATGTCAGTCTCCTATATACTTACCCTTAAGATATATCTAAGCAAAAATTCAGCTCGATCCGTTTAGCCGTGATACAAACACCCAGACAGAAAGACATATAGGCAGAGAGACAGATGACAGATAGTGAGACAGAGTTAGTATAGTGCTTTTCTGAAACAATGCGATTAATTTAAATAAAACTAGTGGAGTAATTTAAATTTCATTTCAAGCTGAAGTTAAATTCAAATTAAAAATCAAATACAAAAATCGGAAATCAAATTCAAATATTAAAATTTTTCGATTTTCCATTGCGCACAATTGTCGTATGCATGTTTTTGCACCTGACTACTTTTAAAACAAAACTCCACAATAATGGATTTTCAAAGGAAATTGCTGGCTGTTAAAACACGCCAGTAATTAAATTTCATACAACTTTGCTGGCGCCTATTCGGTCGCGCGGCAAGGCCGCCTTTGCTCAAAGCAGGTTGTCAAAATAATGACCACATTACGAGCTTTTTTGAGAATGAATGAATGAATGACTGATTGATTAATCAGTAGGTAAATATAAAAAACCTACAGCATTGAAAGCTCGTCCTAAACACAATCCTTTGGCGAGAGTAACGGAGCGGCATTCTTGCACCGTTAGCTAACCAAGGCGCAGTTAGCTCGGCACATTCAGGCCGACCCGCTTGCCACTCTGCGATGGAGATGCGCACGCCAGTTGACGGAATCGGAGAACCGGCTACCGCAGGTCAAATGATAGATCAAGCCGGTTTTCGCGGTATTTGATACTTTCACCACAACAACAGGTGCGTTTTTGCGGTGATTAATGTAATCTTTTTGACGTATGTACATTCATAATATGTAAAACAGCTTTTAAGTTTCTTTTTCTCTTAAATTTTGGCTCCTCACCTTGTATATTTAGCCATTGTCAAGTTTTTTAATATTTCAAGAGAAGTAAAGAAACAAGTCTAAGCCATAGTCGAAGTCAAAGTAAGTCACATTCTAGTCCAAGACATGCCCCGGTAAAGTGGTGAAGAGTTTACTGGGGTTTCTTATTCTATGGAGTTTTGAAAACAACACAAAAAGTCATGTTACACCGAATTTTACTATTCACCAGCACTCGTGCACGTTCACGAACAGAATCCACCGTTTTTACACAATTAAAACTCGAATTAAAACATTATTTCATTATTTATAATTTTAATTGTGACATGTCAAAATTTTATCCCGGCGCCCGTGCTAGGCCTACAGAAGGACTCATGATTTTTCTGAAATTTTTGATTAGTTATAAATATCTAGCAGCGGCCAGCTGTTTCACCCGCTATCTTAATGGATCCGGAAAAAACAAACACACTTACATACAAACTTTCGCATTTATTATATTAGTGTGATACTAAATAGCTATTTATTTCCATTCTTATGTTATGTTGCCACATTGCGTTATCAACGAAGATCGCTAAACAATCTAGACGAAACAATCGGCCCTCGTTTCTTTTTACCGAGGGGCCTCGATCGTATTGTCCGTTTTCTAAGGGAAGTTGCTTCACGGATGCTATTTGGGTCAAAGACTGCGCCACCAGTGAGGCCCAACTTAGAATAAGTACACAAATGATATACTTGTGAAATTAATAACTTATTATATATTATATAATTATATATTTTTAAAACACATTTAGGATTACTTTTAATTTAATCAAAAGCTGGCGTTTATTTGGCTCAACGCATAAGCATTCAGCCATTCACCATTCATGAATGGCATTCGCCATTCAGCATGGTGATGCCGCCAGCATGCTGGGTACGCTGCCAACTGGTAGTGGGCTTGAACATTTGGATTATCTATAAACCTTTAATGGTCTCTGGATACTCCAACTGTTATTTTTAATGAGTAGGCTAAGTAGTTTAGGTAGATGTAGTTTGTATGTTTGCCCGTTAAAAAAACATCTAGAGGACATAAAAACTGTCTGGTAATTTGATAGCATTTAGCCGTTATTATTCGTATTCAAAAGGAGAATAATTCTGTGTTCGTATTGTATTATATAAATTTCAGGAATTCTGTTCGGAGGTCAATGAGTGAGAAAACATTTGTGCGTTTGTTTTGTTTTTGTTGTGACAGCTTTCGATGGATCAGGGTATCAACATAAAACCTTTGTCTTATTTAAGGTGTACAGTGCTTACATTCATTACAATCACTTTAATGGTATTTGCACACGGCGTCGATAACACGCGCATGTTGAGCCGCAAATCGCACGAGTTGTTTGTGCAGGTGATTGGCGTCAGTCAGAGTCTTGATTTTTGAAATCCCTCGATATGAATTTCTTTTCGCATTCGAAAATAATCACCGGCGCTATCAAAATAAATGCGAGTTATCCTGATTTTGCGTATTTTTGAATCATTCCAATTCTGGGTTACCGTTTCTTTTACTTTTAATATTTTTCCATTTCACGCAGCAACCGGTAAACTGGTGACTTTCGCACCGCCGAAGTAAATAAAACACGTATTTTGCAGTCTGTGTAATGTCAGTTAAACAATATTTAGTAGGAAATACTCCTCCAAGCGGAAGACGAGGCGTAGGCAAGCCTCCCATTATGTGGACCGAAGATATTGTGAAAGACGGCAACCGGTGGATGCAAGTGGTACATTGTCGGTCGGTGTGGCGGTCTAAGTTCAGCAGTGGACGTCTTCTGGCTGATAATGTAATGTAAAACTCCTCCAAGCTTGCCATGTTGTCTGCTAAATTACTATTTTATTTATTGCTACATATTCACAAAATTATTTTATACCAGTTTGGTTGTAGGTTATAGGTACCTTGTCATAATTTCTTTTCCACAGACAGCACACAAGCGTATCTGTCTCGAATGATATGATTATTACAAAAATGTGATCTTTTGGGATTTCGTTCGATAGTCGGTCACTTCGCATGAAAATACTCAGGTGTGCGATTTAAAAAATAGAGTCCTGGCGCAGGTTACTCGCATAGCACCGTGTGCAAGCGCCATAAAAGTAAATTAAATCTATCACGTCGCTAACCAGTTGAAGCAAGTTAGGTAACTGACTAGGAAGCAGACATTTTACGATTATTGGCACATATATTAATAAAAAGGCCAAACTCGTTAATGATCCGAGCCGCAGAGAGATTGTTTAGCAATTTACTGAAACTTTCGCCAGACGCCAGTACCAGCCATGCGTTTCTTATTCTTACCCGACTGCCCAAGAAGGAGGGTAATATTTTTAGGTGTATGCAAGTATTTATGTAAGTATATGAGTAAGTATGTTGTGTGTTTCTATATTACCTCTTGTAGCCCATTTGGCTAAACCGATTTTGAGAAGTGAGGTGTTTTTGGATTCCTCTTTATGCCTGTCTACATTGTGCAGTAGGTACGTTTTTTTTTCTTTTTATCATAATACTTGTAGACCGATATGAAAACTAAGTTCGACTTACATATAAATTACAAAATAAATGAATGTTGCGATTTATTAAATTGAGGCGTACTTATGCAGCACTTTGTACATTGTGACATATGCGCGGGCCACGCTTATTGTTCTCGCCTTCGAACAAAGTAAAATGAATGGACGGGCCCAAGTAAGAGATTTTTGAAGAGTTTAAAGTAAGCGCCGGCGCTCATTTAGCTTCAGTCGCTCTCAGACTGTGAAAAGTGCGAGACGTATCTTCGTCAATACATGGGCCAAATATCCGCAAAAATATGCCTTGATCTTAGAATATAGTTCTTAGATAGAGATAGATAGGTAAGATTTAAGAATTCTAAGGCCTTGGTATTATATTATGTTATTATATTCGCTTTCTCTTTTTAGTGACAAATTTACTACACATACTTTTAATTACGTATTATGCCTAAGTTAGATTGTTTTGACAAGTTTTTTTTTAAGGAAGTTGTGGGGTTAGGGCCCTTCTATTCATTTTACGTTGGTCGAAGGTTACAGCAAACTGTTTAGAGACACCTTCTCTTGGTTTATACCTTAGTTATTGTTATAGTATAAGACGATATACTGATTTGAGTTGTCATATACTTGTTACACTCTGGGCATATAACATCATCTCAAAGTAGTAGCTTATTTATCTACTTTCCCGACTGCCGCGGTGGCTCAGTTGGTAGTGAAACTGCGTTCTGTGCTTGGGGGCGTGGGTTCGATTCCCATCTAGGATAAACATTTATGTGATGAATATTTGTGTTTGTTCTATGTCTGGGTGTTAATATCTATATATGTATGTATTTAAAAATATATATGTACGTATATCAGTCTCTGGCAGCCATATTACAAGCTTTGCTTAGTTTGGGGTCAGATGACCGTGTGTGCAAAAATGTCCCAGATATTTATTTATTTATACTTTCCGATATGATAGGCGAGTAAAAGTCGCAAGTAACTTTTTTTCATTTTATGTGACGGCTAACTTTAAGACATTTGCCACTTTTACCGGTGAGTAGCTTACATGGGACTTTACTTGGACCTCGTACCTCACCTACTCAGGTACTAAATCTTATAATTATAATAATAATAATTAAATAATATAAATGTTATAATTTTTATGTATTTTGTAACGCAATTAGTCTAGCAAGTAATCGCTGTTATAACCATGTTGTGTGCTCACGGTTTGGATTGCGGATTCGAATAGAACCTTCATAAAATTGTTATATAATGTATCATCGGTGATCTGTTGTGTGTACCTAATAAATAAATAAATGTATTATTTGATTAATTTCTCACAGATAGAATGTCTATTATATAGCTCTGCTCTGAAGGGCGGGACCCTGTCGTCCAGAGGCATCCAGAGACCTATACTTATTAACTATGTGAATTGTTAAAGATTGTACCGTGAAGACTGCTCATCCAAGTTGTGAACGGTCTACATTTTTTGTGTTAATTTTTTAGAAGAACCCGTGACGATTGCTTCACAAAAAAGTAACATTCCTTTCCGAACGAAGCGGGTGGTATTACCTTAAATCTGCCGTTCGCTTCTTTGTTATACCGATCTCGTTCTTTTTTTACAACAAACTAATCTTTGTAGGCTGCTGCTTACCTCGGCCAGAGAATTAGCATTGCTATTCAGCGAGGTAACGTCACCAGCCTTTTGGGTACCCTGCCCGAGGATAGTGACCTGAGCTCTGTTTTTTTTATCTATAATTTATTTATAATAATTTTGGTTGTAATTTTAGCTCTTTTATTTAAGTTTAGATTGTATTTAGAATATTCTTAGTATAAAGTGTTTGTGTTTCGTTAGATAATAAAACCTGAAACTAATACACATCTTTGTAGTTTATCTGGGTACTTCGATCGTTTTGACGTTTTACGCGCTCTCTCGCTCGCTCAAATTATCAAGTTTTTTTTTTTTTCTTTCCTCCTAAGAGTATTTTGGCGTCGCACGTCTTATGCATTTGCCAGTGTCAAGTAAACATACATATTCTCAAGTTTTGTTAGATTTCAAACAAGTCATAGTCACGGTCAAAGTCGAGCACAGCAAGTCACGGTCAAGTCCAAGTCATGCCCCAGTAAAGTGGTGAAAACTTTACTAGAGCCTTCTATGGAGTTTTGGAAACAACACGAAAATTCACGTTTCACAACATTATACCATTCACCAACACTCGTGCATGTTCACGAACACTTAACGGATAGAAATTCACCGTTTTTAAACATTAACACTCGAAATAACACAAGTTTTGGAAAATAATAAAATGACGCAACATGAATTCTTCACGTTCCCGCCAAAACTCTCTATCAAGATTCTTTATTGTGTAACATTGGCTATTAAAATGCTTAACTGCCAGTTATAATTTTATTTCAATTCACTAATATTTAAAAGGAAAAAACATTATAACAGTGTATAATAAGCTAAAAAACCTATTAAAAAAACTATAAAATAACTATTAAAAACCTATGTTTACAAACTTAAAAATAAACCGAATCTATATACTGGTGGCCCTTTATTGGTCCCGTATTGATGGAAGGAAAGGTGGCTAGAATGTTTATTTTTATTAAACTAATAAATTGCTAATAATCTAATTTAGTTAAAGTCGCGGGCAACCGGTGAATTCAAATTGCAAATTGTCGTTCGTCGACTCAGTGTGGCGATCTAAGGGGGAGGCCTTTGTTCAGCAGTGGACGTCTTCAGGCTCAGGCTGTTGATGACGATGATGAATAAACTGCTACCAAAAGGAATCGTGACCAAAAAGCTGGCCGAATTGCCGCGGTGCATTGTGATTGCAATCCTTTGAGAAACTTTGGCGAACATTTTGTCAGGAGATGCTTCGACCGTAAATAAATAAATTTGAATGTTAAATAATATTACATATTTTAAGGAAATAAAAAGAGAGATTTGACATAACTTAGTAGTAACTTGTGTTCATGCAAATAAATATTATCTTTTCTCAAAATTAAGTTAAACCGGCGTCTTAGATGTTTTTTTTTTTCATTGAATTATAAAACTAAAAAATCTTATTAAAACAACGAGATAATTACTTTTCAGAAGTCTAACCCCCGAATACTGAAACGTTTGGTTAGTTGCTCAATGGGAGCACGCTCGCCTCGTGGGTTCAAACCCGGGCGGGCCCGTACCAATGCATTCTTTGGAACATACGTACGCAGACGAGCAATACGTAGATTATACTAATCGAAATACGAAACGCGAGTGATAGCCTGTTGCCACCAAAATCTAGAAAGAAAACAATACAAGACTAATTTTTCCTCGCAAGTATTTTGAAAAACGTCGTAAGAAACGTCCATGCATTGATCATTACAACTCACTCGGCTCCTTTATTGCGCTCGACTGCGGCTTGCGCGCATAATACCGCCTCGAGTGAAATGACCAACATAGCACACTAATTGTATCAAAATGTATCTATTAAACCATCTTAAATCACATCATACTAATATTATAAATACGAAAGTATTTGTCTCCACTCAATGTTGAGGATTCCAATTATATCTGGCACATAGGTACCCTATAACCTGGATTAACACATATCATACTGAAAAAAGGCTATACAAAAGGCTTAATAAGAGGTCGTTGCTGCCCGTTTTCCTACGTACCCGATCCCGCATATAGGTACCTAGTTTTTTCCGCCAAAAAAAATACCTAAAACCTATACTTACTGTTCCTTTGGGATAGCGAGTGAAACCGCGAGCGCAGGTATTGTAATTATAAGGACACCCATTCAAGAACATGTTGTAATAACTATCACGGTCATTTTTATATCGGTATGAAATATTAAACGTGCGAGTAATAGGGGATGAAAAATAATTTCCTCCTCTTAAGATGGAAGGCCTCGGTCTTATGGAGGCTAACTAAAGAATATTTTGAGGACCGCAAATTGTTTGCTTATAATTTGCATAAGTAGGTAGTTTTTGTATAGTATAGTTATAAGTACTTAGTATATGATAAAATATTATGTTATAACACCATTATTGTACGCTCGAAATGGGCAGGCTGATGGAACTTTTACGTGATAACATCTCATTGTACACAGCTTAGCAATAAATATTTTCTTATTCTTATTCTTATTCTAACCTATCGGACTTCTACTAGCGAAGTTATTCCACTCTGCCCCACCGAGGTGTCCCACTAATGGGACAAAGCGATATGCTTAGCTTTCAGAGTTTGCAAGCTGAAGTGGCAATGGGCGGGCCATATCACTCGAGGAACCGATAACCGGTGGGGAAGAAAGGTTCTTGAGTGGCGACCACGAACCGGAAGACGCAGCGTAGGTAGACCTCCCACTAGGTGGACCGACGACATTGTGAAAGTCGCGGGCAACCGGTGGATGCAAGTGGCCCGTTGTCGGTCGGTGTGGCGCTCTAAGGGGGAGGCCTATGTTCAGCAGTGGACGTCTTATGGCTGATGATGATGATGATGATGATATGCTTAGTATTTTGAAGTCCACTTTGTCGTCAAGAAGTTTGCGATAAATAGTTTCATTGGAAGTTTTGATCAACCTAAAGGTATTATCAACCACTCTTTATTTACTAACTTCACAGCTTGCCTCAGCCGGAAGTATTCGTTGTTGTCACTTCCGCTTAATAACAGAGGGGAGACGATACCAACTGTTGTCTTCAAATATTGCGTCCGTGGCACTAATCCCATCGTATATATATTCAAAATTCAAATGTTATTATTAGTTTAATTTACTGAAATGACTGACTGTATATTTTTATTATTTAGGTATTAGTACTATGTAAAGATAAACTATTTTATAAATGAAATATATTTTTATTATTTAGGTATTAGTACTATGTAAAGATAAACTATTTTATAAATGAAATATTTAGGACTCATGATATTTAATTTAATTTCAAATTTCATTCATTTCGAAGTTTTTTTCGGAAAATTGATTTAAAAAGATGTACTGTTTTCCATGGCTAGTTTTCTATAAATCAGTTGTGCCGCAGAGTAGAACTTTTTATTGATAATTATTTTGATTAATTTTACACGAAAATGATTGCTACTGACTGAGTTTCTTCGCCAATTCTTCGAGTATTGATGGGGCTGCGCTTCCCTTTGTCCTTAAGTATATATAATATATACTATAAGTATACAATCCTACTGAATAATAAATCAATGAAATCGTATCGCAAATCATCAGGAGAAAAAGTCGGTTTAAGAAACGAGTCAGGGTCTCAAATGGCATTTATGTATTGTCACGAGCTTGATGCAACACTGCCGGCGTTGATCGGACTTAGATCGGAATACAGTTGGATGGCCCAACGAGGCGAGGTGACGATATGAGACATGAGCGGATGCTAACTGTGCTAATTCGTCTCCGTATAGCATAGCGGGCCGCCCTACTAAGTCTACCATCGTCGACGCCGACCGATCGAATATCGTCAATTTGTTAATTTAGGTAAAAAATATGTAAATTGTCCCAACGGTATTCCGCATACCCGCCTCAAACGTTATGCGCCTGTTAAATTGCTTTTCTAAAAACTGGTGATACAACGAAATTGTTTTATGATCGTGAATCATATAATTTCATGCTCTATGACTTTAGGGAGAAAGCGACAATTGGTGACCCGCGTGATTGATTTCATTTTATCCGATGGTTGTCCGTTTTCTTAAGATTTTTTTAAATATCAGACGTAGTATTTTAATAACCAACGTCATTACAATTCTCCCACTATCAGTAAAATGTATTGTATACGTAATAATAATGTACTTATATCGATACAAAGTCGTTATTTCACCATCTTATTGAAGGACACGAAAAAATATTGCCTACCCTTCTTTTAAATTTACTGCAAATGTCACAAAAAGAACATTAAACTAAATAGAAATCTCACATCGCTGCGTCGGCGAGAGAGCATCGGAAAGTGGCCCATCTCTCCAAGAGATTGTTTCACCTACTTACTGCTCGCTAGTTATACAAGTAATGCGTACCTTGCAAGAGGCAGAAGATGACACAAGTATATATCACATCCATTTTAATGTTCACACAATATCGTTAAAGAAACACTCGCGGCGAAATTCGGCTGCGACTCATGGCGCGTGCGGTGTGCGCGGCGGACTGATATCTACTGCTCGGCAAGTGGCAAAGAAGCAGGTGCGCGTGCGCAGCACTTCCCCCAAGCCCCGGGCATCACCATCCGCACAACTTGGAGCTTTCGCGCGCTGAATAGACAATTTCACGTGGTCCCGACCTACGTGATGTGATTGACAATCGAAACAAACCACGGATTTTGGGTCAGTAACTCAGTAGGTTTGCATTGTTCATTTTATAGATATGGGCCTGTCAATTGACCGGAGAATTTATTATAGAAATTATATGATATTTTTATAATGATAATCTAAGCAATACCAAATTATTGAATAAAATAGGACATAACAAGAAATTTATTTTCTAATAAAATTAATTCTTATAATGTGACCCCATCAACTGACAGGGGAATTGCTTATAGTATTGTAATGACATAATAGCCATGACATTTTAGTAATCTAAGTTATACCACTTATTAGTATATTCATTGGTATATTCCTTTTGTAAAGTCTTTACAAAACAACATTTTTTTTTCCGTTTTAGTTTGACAAAATATTTGTAAAATTTGATAAATGGCACGGACCCCGGAGTCTGTGGAGCAATATTGTAAAAAAAAAGTTATACCAGAATGAGTGCTTCCTCATGATTACTAAAACAGTAGGTACCTAAGGTATATTGTAAAGTAATACAGAAATCGGAATAAATTAATCGAAATAGGTGCAGGGTGCGTGCGCGCGTTTATGTCTTTTTTGGGTCTTTGTAGCGCTACGCTGTTGCTACGCTTTTTAGAGTTCCGACAATTATGGATCCCGTACTAAGCATGTTAAAACGGACAAACACAACAACAGTTTCAACAACAACAACAAGGACAACGGTTTTTTTTTATGGTCACACCCTGGTTTCTGTCTATCTGCCCGTCTGAATGTCGCAAGCGATTTTCTCAGCAACTATAAGTTGTTGAATTTCCATACAAACTTAATTTTTTTTACAACTTTTTTTCACTTCTATCTCAAATAAATGAAGCAGATTAATCCTTTGTATGTATTTTATGTGTCGACAATAAAAAATTGGTCTATCTAAGAAAGGCCCTAATAAAATAATGTTTTTTTTTTTTTCTTTTGATAAATAGGAAATTTAAAAAAATATATAGTAGTAGCTACGTTTATATATTACATAAAATATAAGTTCAAAAACTAGCACCCGCCTACGTAAAACTATGAAACAAGAAAATATTACACGAAACTTAAAATGGCATGGTCCATTTAATGTATGTACATAGTATTTTCCAATGAGTTTTAAAGTTCCTTTAACCGTAGTCTGATGCCAAGGCAAGGGACTTTAAAACTCATTGTGGCAATTAATTCCGTATAGCTTATGACACGCTGAGTGTATTATTTTATTTAAAATCACGTGAGATTAAGTCGGTTTTTACCCGACTTCCCAAAAAGGAGACTAATGTTTTTGGTGTGTCCGGAGGTCCGGAGCGTCATAAGCGACAAATGACATATAGACAACGACGAGTGCTACAAGCTTTAGTAAAATAAATAAGTGTTGGTTAGTATGTTACTTTTTATATATTTTTGTTGGTGTTTGTTTTTTTTATTTTTATTGTTGTCTTTCCAATTTTTTTTTTTTATTTCATTATCATCTTCCATTCATGTGACAAGAAAAACTTCAGTTTTTCTTTAAATTATTCTTTGTTTGTTGTATTATTGTTTTAAGTTAGTTTTTTAATCTTAGAATATGGCCCATGGGTGGGCGAATTGGGGTAACCTGTGGACCCACTGAGGACTGTGGCCCACCCAATGGAAAATAATTGATAAATAAATAAATAAGTATGTGGCGCGCGCGCGTCCTCTCCGTGCACTGGTACTACGACGTATAGCTATTCGTATATCTACTCGCATAAATCGACAACTAAACCCCTTCGGTGTTCCCCTCGGTGTCTCAGGCACTAGGACCGAGCTTTCTGGGCCTAATGACCAACTGTCCAGTGTTCACTAAAGCAAGATTTTTCCACCTTATTATTTGAATCCAATTTTACAGTCTGATGTTGAATCGATTCGCTCACTTTCTCAATTAAATCGATTCGACGCGAGTTCTCAATTGCAAAACGCTCGTTTGGTGAAAATTTTATAGCATAGCCTAACATTTAGAGAAGGAAAGATTATAGTAAAGCATCAAAGGCCTACATTTCAAACATTTTTTTGTAATCCATGTTCACTCGGATGTTTGTTCTTTGTCTGGTGTTTCTTTGCATTGTACGTATGAATTTACAAAAAAATAATGTATTCTATCAGTTATTTCAAGAACCAGACAACAATTAGTACATAGTACGAGGTTACTTAGCTTGTGGCTAGATGGCGCTGTGTGTGAAAAACATCCAACAATATAAAAAATATTAAAAAACACGGTACAGTGTCGATTGTTACGGTTTTTGTTACATCTAATTATTTGTATATTTATTTTATTGTAAATAATCAAAAGAAACAGTGTGTTATTTAAAAAATAAACATAAAATATTTCGAAAGAAATGACAATGACAGGTAAAACGATTGGACTATTACGCCATCTAGTAAAAATGAGGCGTTTTCCAAAAAAAAAAAAAGTAGTTCTAAAATACTTACTAGATGGCGTAACAGACCTATCGTTTTACCTGTCATTGTCATTTCTGTCGAAATATTTTATGTTTATTTTTTAAATCGTAAATTTTGGCTCCACACGTTGTGTACTTAGCCAGTGTCAACTATTGTAATATTTCAAATGAAGTCAAATACGTAGTTACGTTACTTGAAATTGTCTAAATACACATGTCGAGCCAAAAAACACGAGAAAAAAAGGCACACGTACATTTTTTTGTCTTTCATGTCTTGACAGTGACAGAAAAAACTCAAGGTACATCTAACGCCATCTATTGGGTACTTTTATAACCAGGTTTTTTTTTTTTTTTGGAAAACGCCTCATTTTAGAACTATTTTTTTTTTTTTTTGAGAGCGCCTCTTTCTTTATCGCGGATGCCAACGTCTTCCTACGGGTTCAGCAAAAGATAATTCAATATGAAAAACCTAAGCCAATCTTAGTGGACTTTACGTTCGAGAGTCACAACAAAGAAGTCATGCTACAGCTATCTCCCTCGTATGTGTGATAGTTTTTGAAGATAGCATGAAATTCATGAATATGTGCAGAGTTAGAATATACCTATCACGCTGCTTGCTGCATCTATGACAAAAGTATCCTAGTGCTAGTAAAATGTGAAATATGTATAGGATAACTACAGGAGCGTGGGCACGTCTATTCAAACTACTAGCTAATTGCGCACTAGTTTAATGACAGTTAAGTATGGCGCGGTCGCAGCCGCGCCTCAGGTAAATATCTATATGTGTATATGTATCTATACATAACACCTAGCATCAAAAACATCAGAATTTATATCATTTTCTAATTTCGAATTTATATCTTGGCTCTACACGCAGTGTATTTACTTAGCCAGTTCATATTTTAAGTAAATCGCGTATTTAACAAAAAAAAAAAATTAAAGCACTATCCAAGTCAACTGTTTCGGTCTCAGTCCAGTCATGTTCTTTTTTATCGCGTATAAGTCCACGCATTCCCTTGTTGGTAGGCTGCTGGTTGTTCCAGTAAAGTAGTGGAACCTTTGTTTACCGGAACCTTCAAAGGAGTTTGAAAACAACATGAAAAGACGAATTTTACCACAGAAGTGGAGCCCTCAGCAATGCACTTTAACTTCACCCGGGACAGCTACACCTGTCCGGAACACCTCGTCCCTTCAACAACGTGAGCGCTCGACGTTTTCGGTTGTCGTCCTTCTGGGGCACGTTTAGGTCCCTGGTCAGAGCCCACAGATCACACTAGATACCGCATTACGAGGTTCGTTGTTCCTCCAAAAAGTCACCAAAGTTTGAAGAAGGCGCGGGTCGCGGGGAGTGCGACCAAGCGTTCTCATTGGCTATCTCGAGGTTACGCCTACTCGTGCCTCACAATCAACCAATCAGAGTAATTTCTTATAAGTGTATTTAGACTGATGCTTCGAGCGTCCTGAATGCAGAATCTAGGGTGTGATCTGTCTCAGAGCCCCAACTCCGGGCTAGCGTAGGTAAACTCTTATAGGCTTTAGTCATCAAATAAATTTGTAGCTAGGCACTACATGACGGAACATAGCGATGCGTCAAGAAAGTTTACAAGTAAAAGTGTCATCCGGTGTCCGAAACATTAGAAAACTATTCCACTATCAGTACTCCAAGCCGAAATGGTTGTCTTTCCCTAAAAAGGTTGAGCCAATCAATATAAATCATTAGGCCTACCTATCGCGTTTAATGGATAAATGAAGATTTAGTTTTAGTGCACACAACTCCGCCATTATTTCTTAGATGCTAAGGTCGATTGTGTTATAGAAGAAGGGTGCCGAGTTGATGAAAGCAGTACTGTCAGGTGTCACGTAGACGTCAAGTGGTGGTCAGGAAAGGAATGCGGGAGCCACTTTTCTTTATCCTTACACGACTGATTGGCATAATAGTGAGAGTCATTAGTTGTTTGGTTTAGGGTTTGGTAGGTACTTTGGGTACCTAATAGAGTAGGTAGGTATAGGTTCCCCGTTCTTCAAATAGATATGAAGGTGCAACGTTTCGCTCAGTGCGCGAAATTCAAATTTTCTTGCGTTTTATGTCAATTACAGCTTAATTACTCATCGTAGGTTCATGAAAACTAATTTTGCGATAATAAATAGATTGTTTCAAGAAATTACACCAACCAAAAATTCAAGTTGAAAGCTAGTATAAGTACATTTCCCACTAAACCAAAAACCAAGATGAAAATCAGCTTATTGAAATTTGTAGCTAAGCCAACGTTATCTAGGTGATCATTTTACCCGTAATTTCTTAAAACAACTTATATATTGTCGGAAAATTAGTTTCAATAAATCCACGATGAGTAATTAAGCTGTAATTGACAAAAAACGCGAGAAAATTTGAATTTCGTGCGATGAGTGAAACGATGCACCTGAAGTTTAGTTTATGAAGCTTCATATAGTTAGTCGGGGCCAAGACTTTGATATTTGGGTAGTTTCGGTTTTGTATAGATACGATTTTGGCATTTTCATCAACAAGTCAAGCATTTGCATTCAGAAAGTATCATTTGGTGAAGTAGGACTGATAAAGAAGACCACAGATAGCCATAAGAAATCCACATATATATATAGATAGATAAATATTTCACGGTTGGCGCCAAGATATATTTATTATTGATAAATAATTAAATTACGCCGCTTATTTGTGAAAGTTTTGTAATATTTCGGAGGAAAGGAAATAAATTTAATCTATGTATTTCGCCCAATGTTTTTTTTTTTTCTCTTTCCTCCTTATAGAATTTTGGCGTCGCTTTGCCAGTGTCAAGTATACATATAAATATTCTCAAGTTTTGTTAGATATTATCAAACACGTCATAGTCACGGTCAAAGTCGAGCAAAGCAAGTCACGGTCAAGTCCAAGTCAAGCCCCAGTAAAGTGGTGAAAACTTTACTAGAGCCTTCTATGGAGTTTTGGAAATAACACGAAAATACCCGTTTCACGACATTATACTATTCACCAACATTATGTTATCACTCTGTCTCTGTTATCCTGTTAAGTGTTCATGCATGTTCACGAACACTTAACGGGTAAAAATTCACCGTTTTTACACATTAACACTCGAAATAACACAAGTTTTGGAAAATAATAAAATGACGCGACATGATTTCTTCACGTTCCCGCCAAAAACCCTCGCCCAAGGTTCAATGTCAATGGTTTCGTCAAGAGTATTGGCGGGAACGTGAAGAAGTCATGTCGCGTCATTGTATTATTTTCCAAAACTTATGTTATTTCGAGTGTTAATGTTTAAAAATGGTGGATGATTTCAAAACTCCATAGTAGAAAGCCCAGTAGAATGTCTTTGAGTTAGATTATCACTGAGACTTATTTTGTTTGTGAGATATTTGACGACCGTTGAAATATTACAATACATATAGTGTCAAACTGGCTAAATACACAACGTGTGAAGCCAAAATTTAAGGGGAAAAAAATGAACAAACAAGCATTGAAATGAAATGAGGATCAAGCAAAGAAGGATTGGCATTTGGCAAGGATACTTCTTGATGTTGCCTTGATCCCAGGATTCTCTTTAATCTTATTTAACGGATAGATTCTTAGGTTGTATTTTTATCAAAGAGTAATATAATTGACTTGTATTCTCTTTGCGAGTGATCTAGTATACATTCTTATCTATGCGAGTGATAACCCCTGCCCTCAGCCCAGTATAGGCGTACTGTTTTCCTCACATACCAGGAGAATTCTGTGCCCTAGTGATAGATTAAGAGCTTGTATTTGTATCAAAAACATAGCATAACAAGAGATCTAGAAAACGCGCCGTAACTCGCGTCGACGTAATTTGATATGTGTTCGCGAAATTGAAACAAATAAATAATATTAATTTCAATCCACAATACAACAGCATTCGACTCCTATGAAAACAATGATTTTATAAGTGATCTTAAAACATTACCAGGCTTCGTGACTGCAAGATATTTGTTGATAATGGATAGTACATTACCTGAAGACTGCGCCAAGCAATGGGAAGTTCTGCTGCTGTTGATTGCGTCAGAGGAAAAGAAAATAGACAGGACTAGCGACAATGAAATTGATACCATGACATACTTCTTAAGAAGTGAAGGAGTAAAGTAAGTACGCAGGTCGGGGTAACTTTTGGAAATTGCTATAGCATATTATTTTGATATCCTCTTGCTGTTATAGTACGATGTTTGTGCACAATAATTAAACAAGTAGTAATAATAAACAGTTTGTTAAAGCATCAACAATAACGTCTCATCAGGACCCCTATTCTCAAAAGCTGAGATTCGAACTTGTCCCAAAAAACATGTCGAACTTTGAAATTTCTTATTCTCACCGCTATACTTCGAGTGGTCGGAGGCAAGCGAGATGAGAGAATGGATATCAATTTGTCATATCTCCAAATACCCAGGTGGCCCAGGTTCTACCACATTTTTTTCTAGGACTGATACTTTGGCTACCAGGTTTTGTTTGCTAAGACCACTAAGATCTTTACATCACCTCAAAACTTAAAATACATAAATAAACAAAAACATTCCTTTTAGTAAATAGCACCATAATTAGAACAAAACTAGTAAAGTAAGTTTGTATAGGCTGAGTGGCTAGCCCCGATGTTATAGTTTTTAGACTGTCTGAATGCCTCTTATATGGCACTGCAATTGTTTTAATAGCGCAAGCCACTGAAACCTAATATTTAATGTCTCATATGACCCGCAGTAATGCCCAGAAGACAAATCCAAATCCAACTATCCATCCGAAGGCAAACCAGTAGTGACGCATTGTCTAACATCAGTGATCAGCTACAAATATCTAGTCGAGCTAAGCTATGTGAGCTTCCTGATTCAACCATACCTTTTCACACTAATATTATAAATGCGAAAGTTTGTGTGTATGTAGGGTAGTATGTCAGTGTGTTTGTTCCCGTTCAACTCTGTAACGGCAGAACGGATTTGGATGAAATTTGGTGTGAAAGTAGGTTATTAATACATAATAATAATACATAATACATAGGCTTTTTATCCCGAAAATTTTAACCGTTCCTGTAGAATAGCGGGTGAAACCGCGGGGCGCACCTAGTAGTGCTATAAATTGTCCCTCAAAAGGCCTAGTGGTTTAATAGTCATTGGCCACTATTAACTATTATGACTATTTAGTATAAAAGCTGTGACATAATATGATACAAAGTAAACCGGTAAGATTATTGTATGAAAATTCCAGACAAATCCTCCTACAATGGCTACATCAAATGAGAGCTACACACGCCAAGAAGCGAAGCGAAAGTGACACTGCATTGAAATGCGATGATGTCTCTCTCTGGTGGAGACAGCAGGGAAACGACAAGTTTCGTGCTAACCTTGTGCAAGAAAGCTATAAATGCTACACAAATAGTGTGTTGTACGCACATCAAAGTGGGCCGAAGTATCCTTTGGCGTTGGCTAACAGATCTGCTGCTTTATTACGACTGAAGAAGTTTGAGGTAGGTGTACTCTTATGAATATCCAGAAATAACAGGTCGCGTGGGCTGGAAAATGTGCCCGCACTTGATTTCCAGCAGCACCTACTGTGATTTGCCCTTACAAATACTATTGTTTCACCCGCTAGCTACTTAGAAAACGGGATAAAAGGCCTATATTAAATGTTAATATAACAGCAAAAGTTTTTGTTTTAATAAAACGGGAATGCTAACGTTAAATTGAGTCGGTTATTCCGACTATAGTTTCAATCATATTCGGTGACCTTTATCAAGGAATGCTAAGCGAGACACGCGCGCGACCTCGTCTTGCAAGACGAGCAAGCTTGTCAGGCAAGACGAGGTCGCGAAGAATTACTGTAGTCTAAGCGAGCGAAGCAGTGCGGGAAAGCTAGTATTTAATAAAACAAGTAATTATTAATATAGTTAATTTACATGCGATTTACAGGAATGCCTAGCAGACATAGAGTTGGCTATTTCAGCGGGGTATCCAGCCGAACTTCGGTACAAACTGCTATTACGGCGCGCTGACTGCTACATGGAGCTTCAAAAGCGGGACAACGCCGTTGAAGCTCTGATGTTAGCCTCTCAGCAAGCGATGCTACTGAAACTTACTGTGGCGCAAACTGGTGAGCTCAATTATCTTTTACAGGTCTTGCCCTGTGATGTTCAATTTTTTCCACATAATAAATGTTGATTCAGGATAAAAATTAATCATGCCAATCATCTTCATTCCTTTTCTTGCTAGTTTTGTTTAAGATTTATTTAAGGAGACAGAAGGTTAAAGACAAAGACAGATATACATTCACATTTCATGGCTTTCCATCAAATGAATGAATTAAATTTTTATGGACATACCTATAGATTTATCAGTGTTTATAGAAGATCAGTATAAATCACAAGTCTATAGTATTATTGTTCGGCAATTAAGGCCCCTTCTCCCACCTCCACTAAGTGGTCTTGCTCACACATTTTCACATTAGTATATACAATCACTGTGTGTGAAAACCAAAAACTACATCTTAGCTGTATATATAGAGCTTTACAAATAAATAAATGTTATTTGATATTTTTAAATTTGACATTTGTATTTTTAGTTTCAAACGATATAATCGCTTGTTTCAATGACATTTACATTATGTATTTATTGGTAAAGGTATGACGATAAACTGCTATAATGTAGCTGTTTCACTTTTTAGAAATTCGCTCTGAGTTATTTTATATTAGTAACATTATTGAGTGTGCGAGCGAGAAATAGCGAAGGGCGTGAGAGTAGCATTAAACGGACCTTCAATCATCCAGTCTTAAAATAGTAAAATGTCAAAAAATAAATAAATAAAAAGACATGAAGGCAACTTTTACATTTACACAATTAATGCAATACTCACACATATTTTGCAATGTACTTTGAAATTTCAGCAGAGCTTAACCGGCACATAAAGATCTTGGAGAAGAAACTGGAAATTATGAGAATAGAGGAACCTGCGCCAGATACAGATGTTTTGCCTGATTGCCACAAAGGCGAGAATCCAGACTTCAATGCCGCTTCAAGCGTTTTAGAACTGAGGTACTCAACAAAATAGCTGTAATTTTTATACTGCTACTAGACTTTTGTATATTATTGACAATTAAATCGTTGTATAACTGCGTGATGCAAACAATCCACATTATTGTAGATCAACTGTGCGTTTTAACATTTATCATTATTAACAATATATTGCAAATTGTTTATCGCCTAAAAAAAATATTAGCTGCTTCTTACTTCATTTATTAGGATATATTTCATTTTGCTATCTTCAAAAGGGCTGTTAATAGAGTCTTGAAGGGGTAGAAAAGGGGTAGAAGAAGTGTCACAGGTATCCAAAGGCGTCGGTGATCGCTTACCATCAGGTGGCCCGTCAGCTTGTTTGCCTACAATGGCACAAAAAAATAAAATATTTTCGTTTTCCTAATCTCAAACTCGGCACCCAAGTATGTCCTGAAACTGTGACCAGAAACAAAGGAGGACCGGCAGCAGTGTCATCTTAGTGAACTGTGAGCGTTCTGTGATCTCCAAGTCGCCTGCCGATCTTGGGGATTATGGCATCCTCAAAATAACCGGAGAGCCCTTTGTTCAGCAATGGATGTCTGGCTGATGATGAAGAAAACTCAAACAGACAGCAAGGTTCAGAAATGTGTTCTTTAGTAACATATTATTGTCACGTGCCAATGCTATGCTTTAGAACTTATGAACTTAGGAGCTATGACTTTATAGCTTGTCTCAGACAGGCTGTGCTGTGCTGTGCTGTGGCGGTAGTGTGACTAATAAGGTGTAACATTACACTCAGCGTGCCAAATTACATTTTTCTTACGTTTCTTGTCAATTACAGCTGAATTACTCCTCGCAGATTTATTGAAAACAATTTTGCTCCCCTAAATAGGATGTATCAAGAAATTTCGTCTGCCTCAAGCTTAAAATTACATCCTTGTAGAATTTCATCATGATTGATTCAATCGTTTGGTTGTAGACATATAAAGTATTTTGGTATTTTTATGTACTGCGATATTCTCGTAGCTGTGCGCTTAAAAAAAAAACTAAGTGCTTATAAATAAGCACATAGTTTATTTGGTTAGCCGGAATCACTCACTAAGGTGAGTTATTCCGCCTAACCACTCCATATACAAGTTGTTTTATTTGCTACTCGTGTCGGCTAGGGCTCGCCTAAGGCTCGCGCTGTCCGCCCCGGATTTCACCCGCTAGGAGGTGATACCCGACTTGACTTTTTTATTCATGGCTATTTAAAAAAAAAATATATTATATGTAAATGTTCAGGTGCGTGTAACGGTGTGATACTCGTCGCGAAAAAAAAGAAACGTAGATATCGCATAATTTCTTGACTCATTTTATGGATTTTTTTAAAAGTTATTCGTTTTTTCGCGGGCGGATGTCACCTCCAAACAGATTAATTTTAGCGACATCCGACCGCGAAAAAAACAAGAAAAAAAAACATACTAAAAAGTTAAGATAATATTGTTTCTTCTGTACACTTGATACTACCTTGACCAAAAGTAATCTTTCCTAAATTTATCACAAGCTTTGCGCTCGCTACATTCGCATTATATGTAATTCTCCTCTAACGCGACCTGCCATGCAATAATGTGTTTCCATTTGACCAAAAATATCCTAAAGTTTTATATTGCCAAAGAATATCTCTAATTCTTTGCGCTCACTGCTTTAATTTTTTTTTAAATATTGACCGAGTGAAGCGAAAATCTCAGAGTCTACTGGAGCAAATAGGTAGTTGTATGTATGTGTGTACTAGATGCTACCCGCGACTTCGGTTGCGTGGACCTACAAAAGAAAAAGTTGCCTGTTTATTTATTTATTTTCATTAGTACGGTATTAAACCAATTACAATAAGTACATTACAATCAGATTAAAAACATCAAGAATTAAACATTAAATAATAATATGTCTATGTCCGTCTCCGACCCTTAAGCTATATCTATGCAAAGAATCATGTCTATCCGTTCAGCCGTTTAGCCGTGATAACCAGACAAACACCCAGAGAGAGAGACAGAGAGAGTTAATTTCGCATTTATAATATTAGTTAGCATGTATATTTGTCCGGCGATAACTTAAGAACCGTTAATCCGATCTTCATGAAATTTTGTAGGCAAGTTCATTTCAATACAATTTTTAAGTTCGAATATGAGCTGAGTCGGTCCAGAGATAGTGAAGTTATAGAGGTCGCGAGGTCTCAGTTCGACGCGAACTACTAGTAATAGTTAGTGGACTAGTATAAAAACCCGACTTACGCTCACTGTAATTTATCGACGTCGAAACAAATATCCGACCGGTCTCGGCGCTTTTTCATCATGCCAAAAAAACTGTAAGTGTAAGAGGGCTTATTATGATCTGTGATTTTATATTATAACTATTTGTTACTCGCGACTTTGTTCGCGTGGACAAAAAAAAATGTATCCTATGTTCGTATTTGTGATATACAGTAACTCCTTATCAATTTTTATTAAGATCCGTTTAGCCGCTTAGCAGTGATAACGCGACAAACATCCAGGGACCCTATTCGGAGAAATGACATTTTATCTCGGTCACTCTCACTCCCATTAAATTCTAAATTAGAGAGACAGTGACCGAGATAAAATGTCATTTCTCCGAATAGGGTCCCAGACAGAGAGACAAAGTTACTTCCTATAGATCGCTAGATGGCGTTGATCCATTTTTGTGCATTTTTTGACGTTTTGTATGGACTGACAGTTGTAATGTAGCGAGTTCAGAATCGCGCATGCGAAGTTTTTTCCTCGAGAACGTACGTATGCATTTCTATACCTCGAAGTTTTATTGGCCCTGATACGACTGCGGCTATATTCCTCTGAATTATAATATTGGTTAGGATTAATTTTAATGATATTACTAATGCAGAAATATTCATAACACGTAGCGGTTTTTTCTTCTTACCATTACGAATGAGTTAGCTCGGGTTTCAATTTCGAGTCAAGCAGAAATTGTGACGATCATGTTGCAGTTTAAATGACTAGTGACATCTTATGTCCATATCAGTACTACAATCGGGTTACACATCTTCCTACGGGCATTAGCACTCTTGCGATGCAACGTTTCGCTCAGCCCGCGAAATTCATATTTTTTTTTGTGTTTTTTGCCAATTACAGCTTAATTACTCATCGTAAGTTCATGAAAAATTTTGCGATAATAAATAGGTTGCTCCAAGAAATCACACCAACCAAACGTTCAAGTTGAAAGCTAGTATAAGTACATTTATCACTAAACCAAAAACCAAGATGAAAATCAGCTTATTGAGATTTGTAGCTAAACCAATGTTATCTAGGTGATCATTTTACCCGTAATTTCTTAAAACAACTTATTTATTGTCGCAAAATTGGTTTCAATAAATCCACGGTCAGTAATTAAGCTGTAATTGGCAAAAAACGCATGAAAATTTGAATTTCGCGCGATGAGCGAAACGTTGCACCTTAATATAATTTCTCTATGCTACAAGCAAAAAGTAGAAAACGCTCCTCGAGTTTTAGAGGTTAGCAACAAAAATGTCTAATTAAAGTTACCTTAAGTTAGTTTAGTCAAAAGTTGTGTGGTTCGCAGACGCAGTGAGACGGCGGGGCGGCATGTGGTGGCGCGTGAGTCGCTGCGTCGCGGCGACGTGGTCTTCTCCGAGGAGCCCTACGCGTGGGTGGCGCTGCCTTCCGAGATACAAGTCTGCGACGGCTGCTGCGCCCCTCACATCAACCCTGTGCCGTGAGTTGCTTAGGACTGTTAGTCACTTTTAAGTTGTAGTTTAGAACGACTCATTTTTACAAGGAACGGGCAAAATTCAAAATTCATTGTCAATTAAGGTTTTAAGTAATATTGTAAAAAAAACTATTGTCATTTAATAGGTCATTAAATTATTGTTATTAATTTATTGTCACTTAATTTTATAACAATATTGTTTCATGACTGTATTCTTATTTCCTTTTTTGAAACGTTAACATTTTCAGTTAACGGCCCGGGGCGTAGGCGAGGGCTTACCATCCTCATCCTCAACTCATTGTAAAGCTCAATAAAATAACCATTGTTGTTGTTGTTGCACAATGATTATTTTATTCAGTGTTTTTAACATATTTGTGAGTAAAATATTATTTCGAAGACATTTCTCGAAAGTTAGCGTTTTCGCAATAAGTCCATTTCACCTACAGTTCACCTTTGAAATAACTTGTCTTTTGCCCTTGTGTCACAATGTATTGTTTAATGTTACAGTTGCGCGACTTGTTCCCGTGTCGTGTACTGCAACGAGGAGTGCCGCACGCGCGCCGTACCCTACCACCGGTGGGAGTGCGTGGGCGCTCAGGCCGACCTCTTCCCCACTATTGGGATCGCGCATTTAGCTTTAAGGTAACTGACCTACAACACACTAATAATAATCCATCCATCAATGGCCTCCAAATAAAAAACTGAGTATAAGCCAATTAGAGATTCGCTAAATTACTTTACGGGGAACATAATTTTGTCGTACTGAAGGTCGCGAAGAGCTGATTGATACAATGCATCGATCTTTCCAATATTCATATTACATGTCGGCTAAAAGTTCAAACGCCTTTTTAACCTACAATAAAAAAACAATATGTAACATGCAAACTAAAAATGCATCTTGACACAAGTGCCGATTTTTCAATGTCTCAGTAATTAGAAATATTGAACAACGAATCTCGTGATGCGGCATCTAGTGTGATCTGTGCGAGTATTATACCTTTAGACGGGAGCCCAGATTTAATGGGAGTGATCTGTAAAGGGCATGTTTCTGTCCAGAGTGCTGCTGGTATCGACAGCGGGCGGGTTCCCGCCGGTACCGCCGCAATGCCAAGTGCCTTCCTCGGCCGACGAACTGTTCCGCAGCTATGCAGACGTCGACGACATACACATATACAAGAAAGACACGCCCGCCTTCTATACCATGTTCAATCTGGTCACCAATTTTGAGAAAATGAACAATATGGATTACATACAGTACGCTCTGGTGAGTCGTATGAACGATACGTTTGAAACGTACATGAAATCAACGGCTTTCATGTACCCTTTTTAAACGGAAAGCTGAAATAAAATGTCTCCAATGTTTATAGTATGTTTGTTGTAACTAAATTTACTGTTAAAACTTTTCACTATTTAAAAATAAAACTATCCATGACAGAAAAAAAAAGATAGATGGTTTGGAATTGCTACTAGGTGTTACTGAAAGGTGTGGTGGAAAAAATCAGCTGTTCCATAGATTTTGTCGAGTATCATAGACATTTTTCTATGAACCAGCTGCAGCTTTTTATCGTGATTTCAGGATTGGTCCCATAATGGAAATTGTTTAATTATTTAATTATTAAATAAATGGGAATATGATAGCTTTCTAATATTTGCCTCGCCATTTAAGGCCATATTTTTAGCATAAGACAAAACCTTAGACAGGACAAACCCTGTCTAAGTCTGTACCAAATTTCAAGTACCTAGCTGTTTTCATAGTTCCCGAGGTAATTGACTGTGACTTATAGACCGACGGACAGTTCAGGCTGTACAGTTTGGGCATTTTTTATCTCATCTCATCAAATGTTATGCCTGTTTACAGACGGCGACAATGTTGACCCTGTACCTAGAACACTTCACGCGTTATTTCGAGCAGCTGCCCGCGTCGTTGCCGTACGCGTTGAGCAATGTGCAGCTGCGCTTGTTCGCGAGCGCCGTCCTCCTTCGGGCGCTCGGGCAGCTGGTCTGCAACGGACACGCGGCGCTCAGCCTCGCCACCAGTGATGATAATGACGGTCTGTTGGGGATCCATATTCTATTTAATAATAAAAAAAAAAAAAAAAAAAACTTTGATGAACGGACGTGAAAAGTGTGATCCGATGCACATAGAGTCAGCGCGCGGGAATGCAGTCGGGTCCTGAGGTGAAGGGCGGGGAGCACCTCCCCCCGCCGTGCGCACGCCTCGACTCATGCCCCCAGTGTAGTGTTGTCCATGACATCTATCGTACGCTCGCTAGTTGCTTGCTTGTCGCTTATTACTCAAATTACGTTCCTTGTTAATTTTTACTTTCAAAAATTACTCAAAAAAAGAACATTTTTATTAATGCACGGGAGACGACGGAAAATAAAGCGAACGATGAATCGTCAGCGCGTTTTTTTTTTTTTACAAGCGTTTATTTAACTTGCAATGTTTGTTTGTAAATATGTATGTTCGGGTCAAATCTTGCAACTGATCTGATGATGGCGGTGGATGGTTGAAAACGAACTTCTAGGTAACTAACAGTAAATCATAATAATTTTAATCAGCTTACGAATAACGTATTTTATAAAAGCTTGTCTGGAAAAATATTCCACACATATTTTTTTTTTAAATGTAATTTGTTGACGAGAAAGTCGCTCACCTGATGTTAAGCTTCACGCTTGCCCATAACAGTTCAGTGCCACCCAGAATTTTGAACCTCAACAGTTCAAAACCATGCGCGGCAATGCACTGCGCTCGTCACCCTGAGATATTAGTTGTTAAATCTCTGTGCCCAGTAATTACGCTGGAAACATTGCCCTTCAATCCGGAACACAATAATGTTTGCACACTACTGCTTGACGGTTGAATAACTGGCAAAGTTGTGGTACTTTCCCAGGCGGACTCTGCAGAAGAGCCGTACAACTAAACACAAACAAGCGACCGACTCGTCGATATTTTTTCACTTGAAATTCTACGTCACACTCTATAGAGTTCATTTTTGAGTTGCTGTTGTGTAAGTGAAATGTGCGAGGGTCTAGGTCTACTTGTGTTGGTTTTAGGTCGCACGGTGTCGGAGCACGAGGTGCGGCGCGCGACCGCCATCTACCCTTCTGCTGCTATGATGAACCACTCTTGCGACCCGAACATTATCAACACGTGAGTTGGTATCCATTTCGCAGTTTTTTTTTAATGTGCTCCGCAGCTCTTAACTAGTTTTACCTTGTGTGTTTATTATTATATACCTACTAATTTTATCACACTTATATTATAAATGCGAAACTTTGTGTGTAAGTAGGTAAGTATGTAATAATGTAAGCGTGTTTGTTCCCGTTCAACTCTGTAACGGCTGAACGGATTTGGATGAAATGTGGTATGGAGGTAGCTTATTCTCTGGAATAACGCATAGGCAACTTTTTATCTTGAAAAAATATTCTGTTCCTGTAGAATAGCGGGTGAAACCGCGGGGCGCAGCTAGTTAAAGATAAAGAATATTTATTTGCACAAAACACGAGGACATTATACATTTGCATGCACAATGAAATGGATGTTAAAGTTTATTGTACTTTGTATTAATTTAATAACTACGTTAAGTGGTTTAATAAATATTCTTATTGTTTTTTCTTTTAAAATTATCGAGAAATAATTGTCTAGATAAACCTAACATAGGTTTTAAGGCAGTAGTGAACAACTTATTGTAATTTTCTGTATTAATAAATAAATAAAATAGTCAACATCAGCCAGAAAACGTCCACTACTGAACAAATCCCTATTTACCAAGAGGACGCTGCTGCCCGTCCTCCGGGTAGTCCCGGTTCCTTCGCTTCGGTTCGATGCAGTAAATTTGTATAATGCGCCGCAATACGATACCCATAGGTCTCCTCTGTCTTGCGCCATTTCTCCCTACCTCAAGCTACTCTCGTCCACGATAACTCAAGATGGAGAATGTATTTACGCATATAAAAATTACATGATTATTCTCTGATTTCAAACATAAGTTGTTTTGGAGCTCAATCAAGTTTAAGTTATTATGGCCGGCAAAAACCTTGAGCATAAAGCGACTTAGTGGAGAAAAGTCGGCGCATTTACACGTACGTCGAAGTCTCCCCGCGCAAACTTCGCACCGTTAAACACACGCAAAAATCGATTGTTGCACGTTTGACGTAATTTTTTCAAGATATTTGCCAGCTATTTTATACATCAGTTTCGAGAAATAAAAACAGAATATAATTGACCGAGCGAAGCGAAGGTCTCAGTGTTTACTGGGACAAATCGGCTTTAGTATGTATGTTTGTGTATATATGTCCGATGATAACTTGCGAACCGTTGATCCGATCTTCATGAAATTTTGTAGGCAAGTAGTTCATTTCAATACAATTTTAAGTTCGAATATGAGCTGAATCGGTCTAGGGGTTGTGAAGATATAGGGTCGCGAGGTCTCAGTTCGCCGCGAACTACTAGTGTATATGTGTTCAGTTTCTACAAATGCCGGTTAATCGTGCGCTGTGCGCGCGGACTGGACAGCGGCGCCCAAGTGCTCAACTGCTACGGGCCGCACCGCGCGCGCGACACAACTTCGCGCCGCCGCCAGCTTCTGCGAGCCCAGTACTTGTTCACGTGCTCCTGTACCGCTTGCCTTGACATGGAGAAGCGGGATTTCGTTGTGAGTATACTTCTTGCACTTGGCTGTGTCGGCATACCTGGGGCCTTACAAAGGCTCACAGCCAGAAACCTAGGGTGTGCCAACAAGGGACATAGTTACATACACTCCAAAAACATTAACGCACTTCTTCGGCAGACGAGATAGATAGATAGATAGATTAACTCTTTATTGTTCACACAAATTTTACATAATTTATAAACAGACTTTAAAAAGTAGTGTAACAACTGGCGGCCTTATCGCTGAAAGCGATCTCTTCCAGGCAACCATAACGACGAGTAAAAATAAATAAAATTAAAACCAACTAAGGCCAATAAAAGATCCATTGTGTTATTGTACAGTTGCTATTCAGCGCGTACGCGTGTCCGTCGTGCAAGGGGCCCGTGGTGCGCGGCACGCGGCGGCGCGCGGCGTGCCCGCACTGCCAGGCGCCGTTCCAGCCGCAGCGGGCCGCCGACATACTCGACAAGGCTGACGGCCTCTTGGCGCAAGGTACTCGCGGCCAACTTCTTCATTATACAGGGCTATAAGGAGAGGGAATGCTAAGACGAAAAGGGCTCATACTGCCGTGCTAAGGAGAAAAGACACATCTAAAGTATTTTTATTTTTTTTAAATGTCACTATTTCGTTTAATCACCATGTTATCTCCAGAGAAACCTAGATGTTATTCACGAGTTATATCTACGTATATTAAGTCCTTAGTACAGATATCATCATCATCAGAAGGAATATTTAATACTATATTTTTATTATTTAACTATGTTTAATAATTAATATTTAAATAAAAAAATAGTCTATTTAAAAAATATACAATACATTACAATTAATACAATTAATATTAGAAAAATAATTCGTCAAACTTTAAATTAAATATCTTAACCTACTCTAAAAGTCCCCCGGACCCTGACCAAAAGTACCTAAAATACTCGCAGCGTTTCCGCGCTGAAGTCTTCGTGATTCAGAATAAGTATTTCACGAAGACTTCGTGATTCAGAATATGTATTTAAATCAATTTTGAAAAAAAATGTTAGATGTGCCTTTTCTTATTAGCACGGCAGCATAGCACTCGTGAATAACTTTTACTATGGGACCAACCATAAAGTCATGAAAAAAACAGATGTTCCATAGAAACATTTCAATGACACTCGACAAAATGTATGGAACAGCCCCCGATTTCAGGTGGTCCCATAGAAAAAGTTGTTCACAATCATGAGTACTATTAGCCCCTTTCGGCTTAGCATACCCTTTCCTTATAGCCCTGTATACACACTAGCTTGCCCGCACGGCTTCGCTAGCTAAAGCTGCAGTAAATCAAATTCCCCATTTCACCTCTTTATGGGTTGATTTTTGGAAAATCAAGAGACATGTCTTTCATTATTTTTTACAAGCTTTTATTTAACTTGAAATGTTTGTATGTGTATGTATGTAAAGGTCAAGTCTTGACTATGTAAAGCTCAAGTCTTATATTGACAGCCTGCTTTGAGCAAAGTCGGCCTTGCCGCGCTACTTGAATAGGCGCCAGCAAAGTTTCAAATTTCATTACAGGCGTGTTTTAGCGGCCAGCAATTTCCTTTGAAAATCCATTATTGTCGAGTTTTATTTCAAAAGTAGTCAGGTGCAAAAACTTGCACGATAATACAATAACGCCAATTTTGCGCAATGGAAAATCGACAAATTTAATATATTAATTTTCGATTTTTGTATTTGATTTTGAATATGAATTGCTACTGACAGCAATTCAGCAATTCATTGCAGGACTGCACTGCTTACTACGCTATGACGGCCTCGAGCTAAGCTTAGCTACGTTCTCGGCCTTCAAGCTTGGTCATCATTGCAGCCCTTGCTCTCCTCGCTGTAAAGGCCTCGGCCCTTATTCCAGCTTGTCCATCAAGGGCTGAATTGCTGACATCGCTGTGATGGCCTGGACCTGCGCTTTCGGCCATCATCATCGCTGCCAGCAACACAAATTAACATTTAACGATGCTTGCAGCGGAACGCGCATCAAGCATGGTGGAGCGCATCGAAAAGACGCACGCGGCGTTCCGCCTGAAGCAGCAGGCGTGGTACCGACACAACTCCGCGCTCCGCGCCGCCGCCGACCACCTGGCGCGCCTCTACGCCGACCACGGTACTATACCACGCGTCACACTTGATCAGGGGTCACCGTCAATCACGTGAGGCTCTAAAGGGGAGGGTGTAGTGATTTCGGCAAAAACACGAAATATCACAGGGGAAGGGGGGGGTGACATAAGAAGCGTCGTGGAACTGAGGGCGCTCGTGTTCTATTTGTACCAATAAAATACGCGTGATTTTGAGTAGACTGGGTATAATCTAAAACCTCACTACGTATCATCCGGTGGGGGGGGGGGGTTGCTAAAAACATCACGTGAATCATGTCATTTCTATGACCATCTGTTTCAGGTGATTTCTCCAAAAGCGTGGAGTTGGTAAAGCAAAATATACAGAGCTTGGAGTACCAATTCGGATCCTTCAGTGTAGAGGTACGACCGCTTTTTTATTTTTTAATACCTTTCGCCCGCGGCTTGGCCTGCGTATTTTAAGTGGAAATAATAGATGTAGCCTTAAAAAAAAAGTATCAAATGTCCGTCCTCGTGATTCAGAGTATAGCCATTTAAATTTTCATCAAATTTGGTGCAACCATTTAGAAGTAAATAGGCAGAAACACGAAGCATTTTTTGACGTTTTTTTATGGAACGTTCTAATGTAGAGATTTCTGAATCGCGAATTATTTATGGAAAAAAAAACAAAATTTACATAAAAACCAAAGATTGCGACATGACTTCTTCACGTTCCCGCCAAAACTCCATCAAAGATAATGTTACGATACTATTTATAGTGCCACGTATACATTGAAGCGTCCATGGTATTCCTTAAGAATAATTAAAAATATAATTGACCGAGCGGAGCGAAGGTCTCAGAGTTTACTGGGACAAATCGGCATTTGTATGTATGTTTTAATCTTTGTGTGTATATTTGTTCGACGATAACTTGCGAACCGTTGATCCGATCTTCATGAAATTTTGTAGGCAAGTAGTTCATTTTTAAGTTCGAATATGAGCTGAATCGTCCAGGGATTGTAAAGATATAGGGGTCGCGAGGTCTCAGTTCGGCGAGAACTACAAGTTTTAAAAAAAAGAGGAATTTGCGGAAGAATTATTTATTGCTGTGTATTAATGTTTTTCTTTATCGTAGGTTGCCCACGAGCTGCGGAAACTGTCCGATGTGATGCTGGAGAGGATAATCAAGTGCTCGCATAATCCTGACTACAGGTAAGTCTATGCAGCATCGCCTTTCAGTTTTTCGTTTCCAGGGGGCCTATTTACTAAGACTGGTGGCGAAGGTAATCGTTTGCTATCTCGCTTGCTCGCATGGTGCGAGTAAGTTGGCGCGAGTGGGACGGCCTGCGATGACCATCAACACCAGAGCTACATGATAAGGTCCCTGGACAGCCATTGGGTAGCGGTAAAGTAGGTAGGTAGGTAGTTTAAGCAATACTCTGGGCAGCGTGCAGCTGGGCCTCTTCTACTTTCATATTTTTTTTCTCTCTTATGTTTTAGCTCCACACGTTGTGTATTTAGCCAGTGTCAAGTATTGTATTATTTGAAGTGATGTCAAATATTTCACGATTAAAATAAGTCTCAGTCATAGTCTAAGTAAAGCAAAGTAAGTCACGGTCAAGTCCACGTCATGCCCCAGTAAATTTGTGGATACTTTACTAGAGATTTCTATGGAGTTTTGGAAACAACACGAAGAGTCAAGTTTAACAAAATTATACTATTCACCAACACTCGTGCTCGTTCACGAACACTCAATGGATAAAAATCCACCTTTTTTTTATACATGTTAACACTCGATATAACACAAGTTTTAGAAAATAATAGAATGACGCGACATGACTTCTTGACGTTCCCGCCAAAACTCTCTACTTTCATTATTGACGTCACTCCAGGGGCTCTGTTTTTGAATCGCTCGTATAATATTTCGCACGAAAATATCTTGTCAAACGAAAGATTTTCTGTAGATTGAAGCAAATTCGAATGGTTCAAATAACTCGTTGCGTTAGCGAGTGTTATGATTGTTTAAAAAATGCGACTTTTGTTTGCGGTTTCTTTCGAAACTCAGTCATTTTGCAAGATATTTTCGTGCAAAATCTCGTGCTAGCGATACAGTACGGCAGGATTGATTCACATAGAGCCACGTACACAAAGCGAAGGACTCAGTTACTAGCAGAGCTACGAGAACTTGACTATTGAAGGACTCACGGGCTATGATGCGCTTCGACCAGATTATTCACGTTCGTCCATCAAGATCCTCTTTTCCGGACGCAAAATGCACGTTTATAATTTCAGAGACTGGTGCCTAGAAACGCACAAGATAATAAAGAAGGCCATCCAGCTGATGGAGCTGAACTACGGCGCTTGGGAGGGCGCGGTGAAACGTCTGCGGGAGCAAGAAGCCCTGGTGGCGGCCCTGGTGGCCGACACGCGCACGCCGGACGCCACTGACAACGTGCATCACACGCTGCACTATAACCTGAAGATATAGGACCACTCACAAATATACTACAAATTATGATCGTTCAATTTTGACCCGGAAAAACATTACTATTTTTTTTAATACCTTTTTTGCCTATGTCTCTGCATGACGATCCTTTTAGAGAGAGAGAGATAGAGAGAGAGATAGATATCGAATGATAATGTGAAACTAGTAAAATATAGTATTTTCATGTTCCGGCGGATCAAAGTTGTTTAAAAATGATGGCCCCAAATATACTATATACTATATAGGTCTTCAAGAATCAAGAATACTGTGAAATGTTCAACCGCAGTGAATCAACGTTGAAATACCATCATTTTGTAAAAGTAAGGAAAAAGGAAACGAGGCGTCTAGTAGCGTTAGTTCGCGCAACCGACCTCACGCCACTAGACGAAACACGAATATAAATAATATTTTTAAAAACCCACGATCAAATCGAGAAAAAGTTCACAACTCTTAAACCACTGGACATATTTAAACATAGATAAGAACGACCGGATAAAAACCCGCTTTCAAATACAAAAACCATTTAATCGGTCCAGCAGCTTTAGTAAAAACAGGTAACAGACTTACAAACACCCTCCTCAAACTCATATATCTTCCCCAAAAGATACTGTATCAAAATTTGACCCTGGGTTATCGCCTTATGCAATGTACAATGTTCTTTTTGAACAATAGTGAGATTTTTAAATAAATTTATTGTATCAAGTTAGTATGCACAATGACTTTTACGCTGTCGTTGCATTTTTAATTCTAAGCTTTTTTAACTCGTAAGCTTTAAATAAACAAATTTTTCGAATTGACTAGATTTTCTTAAATGGCATATACTGTATAATACTTGTCAAATATTCTATAACAACGTGCCAGTGTCTGCCTAAAGTGATATGGTATAACACTAACAGGGTTTCTCAAAGTGTGGTTCGCGAACCCATTCTGGTTTGTCCGTTTGCCACTTGATGGCAGGCGATTCGCGATGTGATTTACGTCACGGCTGCTGACACACCCGAGCATGCCCGGTGCTAGCGCTCGCTAAGACTTGCAACTCATCACGTAATTTATTCAACAAACCAAACTGCACTCACCAGTAAATCATAAATTTAGCTCTCGCTGCTCGAACCACATTAAAATGTCAACATCGCGTTCCGTAACTTGTTCAACAAACTTAAAATTTGAAACAATTTTGCACTAGCCCTGCTCGTGTTCTACAGAGACGCAATCGGCTGTGACAGATACGTTAACGATCAGCAGATGCCAAAAAATATTGTGGCCGAAACGGTTAAATCGAGGACGGTAATTGGGCGTCCGCTCCGCTGATCACTACCCAGGCTACTAAAATCCATTCATATTGGGAAATAGCTCAAAATTATCACGATCACTGCGCTCTTTTCTCCCTACCTTCTACGGTTTTTAAACAACTCTTAACTAGCAAAATGATGTACGATTTCTTTTAAATGTATCAAATAGCTCGAAAATTTTACGCTGGTTACGACCGCGCTTTTAAACGCAGGCATATTATATTTTAGCAATTAATAAAAACAGCTTTTAGTAGTACTTTCTTCGCGCTCGCGCATTGTTACACGGATTGTATTAGGTGCTTACTTATAAAAAAAATGTTTTTCACAACCGGTTATTTTGAATCCAAATATTTTGCGTTCTACCTGAAGTTCCAAATTAAACTGAATCTCAAATTGAAGCACAGACAACGTTAAATTTTGCAATCGTATGATATTTGTTTTTTTGTACCTTCGCCCATTGCTGTCGCTTTGAAATTTAGTGATTTGTATTTAATTCAGCCTTCTCTTAGTTTGTGAGTTTTTTCACTTCCAATTTGGCGCAAGTAAATAAATTCAGTTACGAAGCTGATGTTAGTTCTCGTGAAGTTTGCGCTGAATTTGTGTAGATAGTAACTCTCAATTTGCCATTATTGACTCGAGTCTCCAGTAGTCCGAGCTTGTTCTTTAGATCCAAATTTGCAAAATGGAAGCGGTCAAATAAAAACGTACAAACTCATTTTCAAAAATATTGTTTTTTTTTTTTTTACTTATCCAGTCGAAAAGAAATCGACGCCAAAGTAAAAACAAATGAACAGCGAATTCTAGCGAAAAATGTCTGAGGTTTAATTTGACTTTAATTTGAATTTGGAATTACAAGTAGAACAAAGATATTTGAATACAAAATTACCAGTTCTTTTGGGAGGGGTTTGCAGTCCGCGAAATTTAACATTGGGTACGTGGGGCTACAAATTTGAGAACCCCTGCTCTATAATAATAATGTTTATTATATTGTAACACGATTAGTGAGATTTTTATTATTATCAAGTATATTTGTATCGTCTTATCAACAAATTAGTTTAATAGTATCGTCTAAAAAGTGAGATAATTGTTAGTAGCACATCATAAAAATATATACACCTTATTAAAACTTAATCGTCCATCATTATACATCGATAAATAAAAGATGTTACTTCCATGCAATCACGTAATGTAGGTAGTTTACTGATAGTTTTAATAGATCTACTACATGATATAAATTTTTAGTCAAAATATACACATTAAATTCGTCAGGGAATGTGTTTTATCACATTTTAATTGATTAAGGAGCCGCCGTCAAACTATGAAAGATTGCAAGGAGTTCACTTTTATTGGTGATTAGATTAAGTCGGCAAAAAACAACTAAACTTAACAAATCTAAATATAAAGAAATTGAAGTGTCGCTGTCTGACTGACAATCACAATCAACCCACAGCCTAAACCAGAGGTTATAGTGACGTGACATTTTCAGGATGGCTTCCTATGATGGAGCACTAAAAGGTTTTTAAAAATCTTTAAGCGGGTGAAACCGCGGGGCGCAGCTAGTTATGTATTAAATTATTCCAATGCTCGCGTTAGTATGATGCGAGAGATAACTAAATACTGTTTTTGATTGTATCTTGATTTTTTGTTGTTTTTCTATTTTAATGAGAGAGCTAATACGAAATAATAAGCAATAAAATGTAATAAGATATAAAAGGATAATTTTAAAAAAATGCATGAAAGATAGTGAGATTTAAAAAAACGATCAGTTTTAATAAGTATATTTTTGCAAGCTAGTTATTATTCTATGGCAACATTTTTTTGTATATTTCAACAAAATTGATCCATTATTACAAATAGAGTCTATCTGTGATCTGTACATAAAGTACACAGCCAAACATTTTAATTTTTCGATTTCAATCATTGAGCCACAATACCTACCTCAATTATTTCAATGGAAAAACAGGATCTTATAATTATTTGTCTAGTTTCAGCCCCTTTCGGACGTGCAGCCTTAGAAATATCACATTATACACAATAATTGTATTTCTTGTTTATTCTAATAACTTAATAGTTAACATAATCATTTCTTTTTTAATTATTTTTAAGTGTAATTCGATTAAGAGACAATTTTGATAAACACAATACTAAAAAGTATAAATGTTATATATTTTGACACCACACAGCCTTAAGTTAGATAATATAGTTGTTAACTATAATTCTTAGATCAAGCAATCATATCAAACTGAGTCTATGACCAATCGCTGCGATTGTAGCGGAAAATTACTAGATTAGTCATAGATTCTGGTTGAAAAAGAAATTCCCTAAAGTAACGCCTGATTCAAATATCTAGTTTAAAAATTATATTCATAATATTTGTCAGAAGAACTTTAAAGCCTCGTTCAGACTACGCGATTATTTTAGTCGAATGGTGAGTAAGAGATTAGGACATTTCGGCCAAGTGCAACGCCAAGCACAAGTTGCGCATTGGTGAAGGTTTGACCACTAGACCACTTGCGTAATGGAAATGTCATAGTAGTTACCTCTGTGTCCGAACACGACATATTTGTCGATAAGCTTGGTAAGAGATGCTTTAAAGTAAATAAATTACTCGTTTCGAGTAAATTACTAGCTTAGTCAGAACTAGGCTTTAAAATATTTACATTACTATTAGTACTCACGGGATATTTACCACGATTCTTATATTTGTTGATGTAGTAAACCACCACGAAAGTCTAAAACAGTGTTTAAAATATTTAGTCTTTAATCTCGTCTTTTTTAAATCGTTGATGAAAAGGTCATGTCAACACCGAACTACTGATACAAGAGGCGGCTCTTAAGGGCTCTAACTCACCGAGACGCCATGGCGACGTCGCTGGCTACGTAGCCATGGCTACCATCGGTTGCCGAATGGAGTAGCCAGTGGTTAATCAGTTGTGCGCTGTGCGTCCGTCTTGGCGACCGGTTGGACACCGAGTGAGTGAGATGCAGCTTGCTCGTGTACATTTTATTGGCGACGTCGCCAGTGTGCCAGGTGTCCAGTCTCCACAAAGGGACCCGTTGGTTGTGGCTACGCTTCCAAATTGGCTACGTTGCTAAGTGAGTTAACTGCCATAAATTTCAGTATGATTTGTTCGTATACGTAGCCGGCGACGTAGTCATGGCATCTCGGTGAGCTAGGGCTGTAAGTCCGGTTGACCTTTCCAACCGATTAGCGAGCATAATGACGATACAAACGAAGTGATAATCTACCAATAAGTTTTTTCTATAAATTTATTATTAGACATAGCCAAATAAAATAAGAATTTGTTCTATATACCCTTATCCTATTATGAATATATCACAGATCACACCCTAGATTCTGCATTCAGAACGCTCGAAGCGCACCACAGATCAGTCTAAATACACTTATAAGAAATTACTCTGATTGGTCGATTGTTAGGCGCGAGGTACCTTGAGATAGCCAATGAGAACGCTCGGTCGCACTCCCCGCGACCTCCTCAAACTTTGATGACTTTGTAGGAACAACGAATCTCGTAATGCGATATCTAGTGTGATCTGTGGAATATACTAACTAATTTTGAATGGATAAAACTCGTAGTAAACATTTTGGTAGTGTAAATAAAACAAATTTATTGGGAGTTGACTGTTTATTTCTCCAATAAATCATAATTATATTGCCATCGGCTACAATACATTGGGTATCCAGAAAACATTACATGCATTAATTTTATTTAGGTAAGCTAACATTTAGAACAACTACCTATAGGTGAAATGACATTAAGGAAACCAACACCTTGGGCGATCCGCCATTATGATGAGATCATGTGCGTCTCATAAACGAACAATTAAATTGTACAAACTTCTACAATATAGTTGTTCATTGGTTTAGTTGTACGACTAATAATTCAAATTCATACTGACATACAACAGCTTAAATTACTACTTCAAATTTACTAGTATTCTTACTCGACTGATGCTTTGCTGACCACATTAAATGCCATTGCAATGTACTGCGATGTCGCGTCTAGTATGTAGTGCATAATAACTAAACGGTGTGTCATATTTTAACAAGTCCCTTGTAATCGCATCTCAAAAATGTAGAAGATTGCACAGTTCCATTGCCCATGTACGATAATGATAATTTTATGTATGATATTTTTATTCAGAAAAAATATACAAAACTATATGAAATGTAAGTAATACGAGGACCTAATTATTTCATAAGTATATAATTTAATAATTACAGCAAGAATAACATCAATTAATTATACCTACATTGCTAAACGTTTCGGATTTAGAATGTAGAATGAATTTAAAATAAAAAATTATATACATCATAATATATTATTATTATATTCATGTTAAAATTATTTTTTGTGTCAAGTGCCACAAATTAGTATTCAGATTTGAATTCGGAAGTTACATAAATGAATATGAAATAGAAGGTAGTTACATAAATGAATATGAAATTGAATAGTTACGGCGACATTAATTTTACTTACTTTACTATTATTATTTAAGAACTCATTTTTTATAATGAGGCGGCTTTTTTTATTTCCTCCTTTTCGTCACCTCTCTCCCTACCGCTGACATGTATATGTATTCGATATACATATACTTGTATATCGAATGAGAAAATAATAATAAAGAGGTGACGAAACCGCCACATAAAAAACATGGAGTATTCTGCGAAGAAAACAATTTTATAAGTAAGTACAATATCATTATACATGAAATTTTCTATTGTAAATTCGCCAAAATTGTATCTTTTAGGTATTAAATACTTAAATAGCTTATTTTCGAAAGTCACATTAAAATTTATAATAAAAGAGGTCTTTTTTGACTTCATAACCTATAAAGAAAATTCCCTAATACAAATAACTAATGGTCAAAGACCTATTTCTGTTTTTTATTTAATTTTAACGTTAATAACTATTCTCAAAAACATAGCTACTTACTTATTCACTAACTGACAACAATTATTCCGACGAAAAAGCATTGCCGCAGTCGCAGAGATACAGCCTATTTACAATAAAACACAATATTACTAATTTATGCTAATATTTATATTATTATTAATTGATAGTTCTACAGTACTCCTCTAAATTAGTATAAACACTAAATAAGTAGAGTTGTCTATACAAACTTAACAACCTAGGGTTCTTATTCGGCGTCTAATTTTCATACTAGTTTAGCCAATCAGAACTTGAACAGTATACCGTATGTCCTAGTAAAACTAATAGGATACCAAAATAAAACAAAAACAGAGGTATTCTTTTCAGGTTCTGTTTAGCCATGTTGTACGAGAAATTAGGCACAGACACCGTCTGGCTGCTGCATAGACAAAACGCATGCGGCACGGCCCAGTATAAAACATTTCTTAACTCTTAAATTTCATCCTCGTGTCGATAAGCTCACACGCGTTCTAACCATGGTTTCGTAAAATCGAATCATTTTTAATTTATTTTTCGTATATGTATTCTAATGTTCTGTTTTGTACGTTGTAATAATCCTAACGTAATAATACTTATGTAAAACGATCAGCAACCGTCGTATTACAGAGTAAGCGATAATCACGCCCCAACAATATTATTCTACAAATAACAATATTTTCAAACAATCAATATCTTAAAAAATACCCACATGTTGACAGAACTATACTAATTAAAATATCCCTTTTGACCCAGGCAAGTTGATAAAATCTTTAGTTAGTTTAGTGATGTCAACATAAACTTCCAAAATCAACCACAATGAATACACAAATAATTGAATTTTAAATAACAAATCATTTTAAGATAAATAAACGACTACAAAATAAAATTTACTAATGATAAATTTTATTTTGTAGTCGCCAGAAACGCACAATTGTGTTTTAACTGTTATAAATCGGGATTCGGTAACTATTTCATGTACGAAGGAATCAAATCTTTGGGTTTGTAAGAAATACGCTGAATACAAAAAAAAAGATTCAATTCAAAATTCATATGAAATGTAGTATATTAAGCAAAATTGTTATATACCTTGGTATAGATATATTGTGTACAGGATGTTTTGTTCACAGAATGAACTTTGTATTTTCTTAAACATCACACTAATATTATAAATGCGAAAGTTTGTGTTTAAGTGTGTAAATAGGTAAATATGTGTGTTTGTTCTCGTTCAACTCTGTAACGGCTGAACGGATTTGAGTGAAATTTGGTATGGAGGTACCTCACACCCTGGATTAACACATAGGCTACTTATTACTACTTAAAAATTCAGTAGACCATTTAAATCAAGTTTTTAGGGAAAGTGAATCAACAAAAAAAAAATATTCTTGTAGATTCTTGTTCATGTATACCTGATACGTTTCTCTGACGACTAAGACTAATCTTCGAAAAATAAATATAATTTTAAGGAAATAGCTGCATAGTTTGGTGAGTATAAGTGATACCAGCTTTGAAAACCTAAACAACTATTGCAAACTTAAAAAAAAAAACTCACAAATTATAGAGTGAAATTATTTAATACACGCACATGCATATTATATTGTTTTATTATTAGACTATTTTTAACACATGCTTTTAATTCTTTTAAGGAGCAAACAAGCTTTTGAAAGAGCATGCGGTTTTTTTTAATACAGTGTTAGGCTAAGCTTTAATGAAAATAGAAGAGAGCTGTAAATTACCAAGAAAAATCGATCAGTATTAAAACGAACGCAAAGATTTATAGGGTGCAATAATAGAAGAGCTTCCAAGAGATTAGCAACGACTCATTACACCTTGTCCGAGTTTTTATTGTACATCCCGATTCTTGCATTCTTATCATAACAAATAGTTGTGGTTTATAAAACAAAGGCATTTTAACCAGCCTTATGCCGCGTTGCTTAAAACAAATGCATTTTAATGCGAGTTCATGTTATTTCGCAACCGATATTTTTTAGCTGGAAATATTATACCCAGTAATAAAATCACAAATAACTGGCATTGTCAACTTGCTAAAAACGCCTGCTTTCAAATATGCACACAAAAGTGTCAATCACAAAATAAAAACGAACTTTATAAGTGAAAGTCCTATCCATTAAAATAGAAAACTAAGTGGGTAGCATAAGCACCGCTTAGCAATTTAATTCAGAAATAATAAGTTTTTATGGAAAATATATTTTTCCAGATAAGTTTTTATAAAATCTGTTATTGATACTGTAAGCTCATCAAAATCGAGTCCAAACTCCATCAATCTACTGAGTTCCGTTTTCCATCTTCCGTATCCTTCATCAGATCAGGCTAGCTGTCATAATATTGTATTGACATCGGAATTTGACAGGCATGCAAAACTCAATTGAGTTGGAAAAAAAACACTTTCAAGATTTTACCCGATGATACACACAAACATGTTATGTTATGGCAAGTTAAATAACAGCTTGTAAAAATGTAGACACGAAACAAAGTATTTTGAAGAAAATAAAAAGTAATGTATAAAAGTGTGACTATCCTATTATATTATAAAAATATTTATAAGTGTATTCATTTCTATGGATGTTTGTCGATCGTAAAAACATAATTATTTCGAATATGTTTACATTAATCACAAATTGAAACGCTTTTGGTTTCGCATTTAACTATCGCGTACAATAAGTATTACACGTTGCGTTCAGTCAGATTTGTAAAGCAATCACTATTATCACCATTCGCTATTATTTTTAAGAGTTTGTTCATCGTTATGTGACGCCATTCGCGCAGGCCGAGTGGTCTAGACGAGCTCGTACATCACGTTCTCTTGGAACTCGTCAGCTGCTTCCTCTTCTTGTTCCTCCTAAAATATAGATAGCAAAATACAATAAGATTTCCACTATTCCGACACTTCGTAATAATAGATACTCTTTAATAAATTTAATTGAATAATGCCTGTGTCGGATGAATGTGATGCTGAGAATTTAATTCCCAAGTTCAACCCACTCACCTCAAAGCCGAAACAGGTGTCGACCTCTTTCTCTAGCTTGATTGACCGCTCCACGGCAGCCTTTGCTTGATTCTGAGGACAAGTTTTTTTTTAATAATATCATTGACAATTTATATTGAAGAGTGCCAATGGCCATAGAAAGGTACGTTACTCGATTGTAGTAACTGATAAGGACATAACATGTCGCGACATGATCGTCGCAATTTCAGCTTGACTTGAAATTGAAACTCTCAGTAAAATTATTATTTTTATATTTTATTTTATGTGCTAGGTTCTCAAGAGAATACGTTGACAACATTATTTTTTTATATATATTTTTTTCGTCGTATATTGCAATCTAATTTGAACTAAACCAATTATATGTCCATACCAATAATACGTATCTATATTAACCATAGTTTCATTGGCTTTTATAGCGGTTTGAACATTAGCTGACTAAATACATAAGCGCCATCTAGTTTTATGCTGGTTTTTTGGATGAGATGGTCATTCTTCTTTTTCGAACAGTTTTGACCGAGGATTCGCTCGATCAATTACATTGACATTATGAACGGATACGAGTTCAATATTAGCTTGTTAAGCTACGTTATCACTAGTATAATATGTTAAAAACTACTTTAGCTGTTAAGGACACTAACCTGTCTGTGCTTTTGCATTTTAGTTTGCATATCTTCTTCTTCATCCTCCATCTCCACCTGAAAATTGGAATTATTTTTAGCATTTGGTTCATCAGGATTTTCAGTTAAATATATATAGATATGTTCGAGAATGTACAAAATAAAAAAAATTAAAAAATAATTTATTAAATGACCAAAAATGTGATCGCTATCAGTTTTGTACGGGACTTCGTAAAACATTTACATCGGAGCGAGTGCACGCGCGTTGACGAGCCGCGTAGTAGGTCGGTTAAGCTTTGGTTACCTCCAATAGCGGCGGCGTCATTATAAAGCGGGTTTACTGCGACACGTCACTAACAAAATTTTGCATTAACATCCAGCAGATATGTTGACGACACGATTACTAACACAAAATGAACTACAACTGTATAGTGTCCGTAAACAAAAAGGCAAAAAAATTAACAGAAGGGACGTTTTCAAGATATTTGCCGGTCTTTTTACTAAATTAAGTCGCCTGTACAAATAAATAAAAACTTATTAGAATTTCTCACGTAATTACTAGCTGGGTTCATCCAACCAGTATGTATTTTAGTTTTCTCTAGTACCTCCATCTCCAGTTCCTCCGTGCCGGCTTCATCATTCTCGTCAGCCTCTTCTCCAGCCTCTACCTCGATGACCATATTTTCACCGCCTGTGACCAAATTTTCATCATTTACATCACTCGATTCATAACATTAACGCGATCGAATAGCTAAACGCAATTGCAAAAACTCGCAATAGGCACACTGGACGCCATATTGCAGCGGAAAAACACTAAAGATTCGTTGAAGATATTCGCACGATATTTTCGTGACGGAGTTTCGAAATAAATCCGAAACAAACGGCGCATTTTTTAATCATATCACTCGCTAACACAAAGAGAGGTTTGAATAAACGGAAAATCTTTCATTTCGCAATGAAATTTTCGAGCGAAATATCATTTAGAGCGATTTAAAAATGGAACCCCAGAGTTTTATATATGAGTACCTTTGCGGCGCCCCACGACCGAGTCGGGCGCGACGACCGCCACCTGCCTCTCGGAGCCGTCCTCCAGCTGGATCACCTCGAGCACCACGAACTGCTGCCCGTCGCAGTCATTCACGGTCACCAACTCGCCGCGCTTCAGCTCGGACGACATGCCTATCTTCAGCACTTGGGTGTGGCTCTGCCCGTCTTCTTGCAGGACCTGACAATTACACATCACAATTACGTTGTGTTGGACAGGTGCCGGAAGAATCGTAACAGCTGTAACAAAGGTTTTCCTAGTACAGCTGCTAACGAGACACCGACAGGTTTTAATAATATGAAACAGTGTTTTAGTTACTAATTATACTACTAAGTAATTAAGTATATAACCATAGGTTACAAGAATGTTAAAATAGGTTTGAAATGAAATAAATGAATTGTATTGAAATGAATTATGTTGTGTGATACTCGTAATAGTGTGGCTTAGCCCAGCTCGGTACCGCGGCCCTAAAATCTGTTTGTCTCAATGTTTAGCACCTATTTTGACCCAATTTGTACTAGCCTATTTTGTTACAGATCGCTAGAGTTAAAGATGGGCGATGGAGCGAGCGGATCCTACACTGGTATCCCAGGGAAGGCGCCAGGTCAAAAGGACGGCCAAGAAGAAGATGGCGGGATGATATCATCGAAGCGGCTGGAATCACCTGGACACGACTGGCACAAGAGCGACGACCATGGAACTGTATGGAGGAGGCCTTTACCCAAATTTGGGTGCCCAAAGAGAACATTTAAAAGAAAAAATATATATATAGTATTATTAGTAAATTCAAGTAAATATGTAAAGAAAAAATGTAAGAAAAATTTAAACTGGGAATAAAGGCTTTATTATTATTATTATTTTGTTACAGATGGCCGATCAAATTCTAAAGGCGGGTGCGTTCTGCGCATTTGCAACTGCTTCCGTAGGGGATATGTCTGCACGCTGGAGCCTTAAGGCTGGTATAAATTGAGTCGAAATATGGTTAGATCTGGGTAAGCATGCGCAGGCTGATTTGCCAACCCTAACGTCAGAGTATCAAACACGTAGTAAGAGCGCCCCATCAACACCCATTCATTGTGATCTGTGTCACAGTGTATACAAAATTGAAATCGAGGGAAAGAACCGAGCTTTTCCATAGAATTATGTGTATGACACTACATAATATATGGAAACCAATATATTTTTTCCGCATTTTCTGGTTTGGTCCCATAGTAAAAGTTGTTCACAATCTTGAGTACTATGAGTCCTTTTGGCCTTAGCATACACTTTCCTTATAACCCTGTACAGCTCAACAGATTTATCAAATTGTCCCTCTCAAGGTGTGTCTGCAAACTTATGATTTTATTATATTAAAACCTGAACTCCAGCATCACCTTGTGGTGAAATTCATGCTAATCCATCCAAAAAACACTTATGACCCACTTTGCATCACTGACATAACTATATTTGTATCCTTTTTTTAGGATACAAATCCTATCACAGAAATGAAAACTGCTATCCCTCATGCTAGAACATTAATCTGATAAATAATCCAATAATTCGTTCACAAATACAATAAAAAAAAATCTTTATTTCCAACATTGACCTTAAAAATATATGTGGGCTTCGGATCTATGAACTAAGCTAAAGCTTGTATTTCAGAGATTCGTGTTCCCCTGTTATCATGACCAGAAATAAATGTGAGAATGAATATAAATAAATTAAAATTAAATTTTGAAAGCTTCTTGTGTGGGTCACACTTATTCATAAATCACTACACAGTGATTTATGAATGAGTGTGAGAATGTATGTGTTTGTGTCTCATCGATACACAAGTCCTCGTAAGAGTCAGGGTTCCCAGAGATGGGGTATGTATTCGCAGAGATGGGGTATGTATTGTTCTTGGTAACAACTAACCTTCAAAGTCTCTGCATCAATATATTTGACTTTTTTCTGGCGTCCAATCTTCAAAGCAAGTGCTCGTTCGTGGTGCCCCGAGTCCGGGTCGTGCACGGCCAGGTGGCGGATCAGGTTACCCTTGTGAGCGAAAGTGCGGTTGCATTCGTGACACGTGTGGGTCTTCTCCTTGGGAGGCTTCGGCACGTAGTCCGGGTTGTGGTACAGGTTCTGGTGACGGCGAAGCAGCTGCTTCTGCCTGATTCACAGAAATAACATATGAACAGCGCCCGTACCGTGAGATGGTTATTGCGATAATTTGTATGATAATTTAATTGTATAATGACTGAGACTTGTTTCAATTGTTAAATATTTTCAAGTCAATTGAAACAAGACTCAGTCATAATCGAAGGTTAAGCAAAGTTAGTTACGGTCAAGTCCAATATGTCATGCGCCAGTGAAGTAATGGAGACAACTAGAGGTTTCTAATGAGTTTTGGAAGCATCACGAAAAATCACGTTACGCGTAATAACTGTTACCAACACTCGTGCAGGTTTACGAATACTTGATGTATTAAAAAATCACCGTTTTTACACATTTATATAAAATACTCGAAATAACAAAACTTTTAGAAAATAGTACAATGACACGACATGACTTCATCACGTTCCCCCCAAAACTCCACAAGTTAATACAGTCCAGCAAAATCGGTATTTACAAAATCTAAATAGAATGTAATATAAACGATTTTTAATATGAAGCTTGTGGCAAGGCGGCGTAAGTGATTGCGGGCAATCCCGCTCGCGCGGAGATTTGACAATGCGTTAACAGTCACATCACATTTGATTTTCAACAACTCAAAATATGTATGACAATAGATTAATGGACTGTTGAGTAATATTTTCGCTAATTTGGTTTTTAGAAACCGGGTGTAAGTCTAGTAGTGGGTAATACCTGAAGGTCTGGTTGCACTCGTCGCAAGCGAAGGGCTTCTCGTCGGTGTGCTTGAGAAGATGCGACTTGAGGTGCCGCAGAGTCGTGGACGCGTATGGGCAAAGGTCGCACTTGAAGCACTTTTCACCCTCGTGAGTCTAGCGACAAAGTTACATTCTATTTAGTTTGGCCGAGTCCCAGTGCTGTCCAAACATATTTTTTTAACCGAGTTTTAAAAAAACGAAGGAGTTTCTCAAAGTTGCTAATTATATTTTGTTACCTCTGAACTCCGTCATCTATACACCGATTCGGAAAATTATTTTTTTATTTGTAAGAATATACTTCCAGATTGGTCCCATTTTTATCAAAATCCAATTCTGAGAATGCGATACATGAGAATTGAGGGAACTCTTCAAATATAATAGGCATATATATAGAGATTTTGATATTCAATTGACTAGAAAAGTCAAGCATTTGCATTCAGAAAGTATCATTTGGTGAAGTGAAACTGATGAAGACCACATGATGGCCACCGGAACTCCGTAATGATAAGTATATCACGGGTGGCGAACTGTTTTTTCAGAGTATTTTGCTGAAATCGGTTTTATTTCTTAAATATTTTAATGACTAATCTGTAATGTTATTGGCGGAAAAGCAGATACATCGCCCTTAGCATGAACATACAAATGTATTTATATTTAGGAATTGAAATGTTTTCGGAAACTCTACTGAATCAAAACGTCATTTCAGTTTACGCAACTTATATAAATTGTATTACATATTAACATTTCGAATTAACACTAATATTTTCCCCAGGGCAGAGTCTGAAAAATCAAACTAATCTAAACTATGAAATAGTTTGCCAATTGGAAGAAACGAAAACAAGGCTACCTTATTGTGCATCTTGCAAGAGTATCTGTCGGGGAAGGATTTGCCACAGCGCTTGCACTTGAGCGGTTTGTCTGAGGTGTGAAGCTTCTGCACGTGGATGCGCAGGTCTGTCTTGCGACCGCACTTGGCCGGGCATAGCTCGCAGGCATACACTGGCTTCTCTGATACTGTCAGAGCATAACAAGTAGACGGGATAAGTGGATGAGTTAAGAAATAGATGAGTTAAATGGATGAGTGGAGAAGTGGAAGAATTAAGAAGTTGAAGAGTTTGGAAGTGGATGTATCAAATCTAAAACAAGTATTATGTAAAACTAACTGTCTTAAGGTTTTACCTAGTTTTCACACTTTCCCAAATAAATTCCTTCAAAAATTTCCTATGGCTGTCCTCATAACGGCGTCGATTCTGTTGCACCACTCACTAAACTAAACCAATCTGGCAGGACTAAAGTTATAAGCGTCTCTTTTCTTTACAATATGTGTGGAAACAATGGTAATAATTTGAGAGCTGTCAAATTATGTTTAGATACAACAGAATCGAAATCAATGCTGTAGATTCTGTTGCAACAATAACTAAACTAAGCCCATCTGACTGGCTAAAATTATCTGTATCTCATTTCATTATCAGCTATCAAATTTTGTTTAGTTTAGGAAATGGTACAACAGAATTAACAACAATATGTAACACCAATGTTACCAAATGTTATCAAGATCTGCCAAGTCATTCGGTTGTGAAAAGGTAACAAACAGACAGTATCTTTGCATCGATATATTTAATGTGATGTGAAATAAAAAACACGAGCATACAACACACTATATTAGAACAATAAACTTACCATTGTGAATGAGTCGGTGAGCCTTCAGGGAATTGGACTGAGTGAAACACATGTTGCACAAATCACATTTGTACGGTTTTTCCCCGGTGTGGGTGCGTTGATGGCGCTTCAACTTGAAAGTGTCCGGGGATGCATACGTGCAGTCCGTGCACTGAGAAAACATACAAAGTCAATAAAACTGTCAAACTCTATGCAAAGTCATGCTGTCATTATTTCTTTGTATAGTATTTTCTTTTATGTAAGCTTTGGAATGCTGTTTTGTGGGCTTACAGGACCTGCTGCCAGTCATAAATAGAAGTTTTTATTACATTAATTTGTGTTAGGCTAGATACTTACCAACACGGACCTGTCATATAGAGGATGTTGTTATCCCACAAAAGACATTTCTCAATGACTTTATACAACCATCAACTAATCTATTTATTTCTGTGTGGCATTTAATTGAGATTCGTATTAATAATAATTTATGATACAGAGCACAAGATAGTACTTAGATATATCCAGACAATTTGCTTTGCAGCTTGTGCAGGTCTCATCCATGGCTTGGTGGTAGCAAGGCGGTAGATTTTCCTTGTAATTCGCTGGCCAGCTACTTCACTCCAGACTTCCAGACCCATATCGAACAAAACTAAAGCCACGTGAAACACGCAGCTGTGGTGTCGGCAGTCCAATGAAACTCAGTATTAAGTTACCTGATAGGGCCTCTCGCCCGTGTGGCAACGCACGTGACGGCGCAGCTTGGAGAGCTCGACCGAAGCGTAGTCACACTCGGTGCACTTATGAGGCTTCTCATGTGTGTGCTTGTAGCGAACGTGGCGCACCAGCTCGCCTAGAACATTCGAACCTCGTCAACACGTGGGACTTCTGTGCAACAATCTATTTGACACTATACCGAAATGGAGTGGAGCCGGGTTCAATGGCGGCATAAAGGAAGGCGAGTAATGAAACACCGCATGTCAGCTCTTTAGGGGTTTGTTTTTCGGAAATTCCTGAGACATGCCATTCTTTATGCTTATTACACAAATCGAGTTTCATTGGCTTAGATGACAATTTTTTATTAGAATATAATATTACAAACCATCCTTTCCATTTTACCGCTATAGAAGTGGAATTACACAAAATCCGTTCTTATTGGTCACTTAGACCATTTGAGGAGTATTGGGTTCAAATTTTCCGACTCTATTATAAGCGGTCTGTGCATTGATTTCTAGAAAAGGGCTTGTCCTTTTATATATATAGATATAAATTGGCCCACAATTTTAATACAGTACGGTAGAAGTAAATGTTGAATCTATAGTTTTAAAGATCATTAATTACAAATAGAATAAAATACTAACCGCTAGTAGTGAACGTGGCGCCGCAGGACTTGCAGACGTGTGGCTTGATACCATTGTGCATGTTGGTGTGGTTTTGTAGGGAAGCATGAGTCTTGAAACTGCGGTCACACACCTTGCAATTATGCGGCCTTTCCTCCGAGTGAGACTTCATATGACGGATTAGCAGGTACCTAGAGAAATGATGATCAATTTAGATGCGCATGTTAGTGTGGTTTTATTTTTCTTTTGGCGTATGACATGTGGCACGTTGGAGACAAAAAATTGTCAGATTTTCGATTTTGTATGGCGTTATCTTATTCTGCCGCTGCCGGTGGACAATGCGACATGTATTGTTTCATCGCACTCCACTCGGCCTAAGGATCGGTTGCATTCTCTTATACCCGAACCGCGGTAAAAAACTTTCTAACAACCACAATAACATTTTTAAAAGCGATATGTTTTTTAATATATATTTCACTATAGCACATTCACTAGCTATACTCTCGTGTTCAAAACTAAAAAGTAAGAATTTATTTTTAAGAATTTAAGGTTTAAGAAGAATTTAAGGCATCGGAGGCACATCCTAATAAATTATATTCACATATACCAAAAGGCACTTTGAACTAAAGAAAAACAAACATAAAATTATGACATTCATGTGAAAAATAGTCTAACGACATTTCACTCTTCTTAATCTGTCAACAGAGTGTTGAGACTACAAGAGGTAATATGGAACCACATAAACATGTTTTTTTTTACATTTTTAAAGTAAATGACTTCATATTTGTTACCTCTAATTTATGCCCTTTTACATTGCTTCTTTTAGTAATCGACTCAGGATTTTCACTCATGAATGCCTTTTTGAGCATTATGAACAAGAAAATCACCTATCCTTTTCCAAAAACGTGCAACAGTTTTATTACAAAGCTACTCACCGCCTGTGGCTGCTGTAGGAGCAGAAGTTACACGAGAAGTTAGCTCGATTGCCCTTGGCCTTCCGTTTCTTCCTGGTAGGCTTGACCTCATCTTTCACCTGCGGCGCCGGCTGCTCTTCCTCTTCCTCCTGTTCGTCATCTTCTTCTTCCACAAAATTGTACACGTCAACTGTCGCCTTTTCTTCCTGTAAGCAATTCATATTTATGGTGAGCCTTCACGAGATGAGTCTGCCTCATGAGCAGGTCACCGGGTTCGATTTCTGAGCGATCAGTTGATGGAATGATGAATTTATATATCTGCACTGGATCTAGATGTAAGTTGTGTTTATTACAAAAAAAAAGTTGCTACACAGCTTTTTACAATAGTTAGTTTGTAAACTTAATTTAGTTTGGTTCGAGTATTGCTATACTCTTCCACAGAAATATTTACCAATAGGATGAATAATATATGATCTTATGCAATGACATCCAACAAATTACTTGCTTGTCTGCTCTCCAGAACACGTAAATGACATTATTATGCGATATCATCATCCATACTTCTTTACCATATTGCTGTACCAATTATCTCCTAATATAGTTAAATTTTGGTAAATCTATACATACATAAAACAAAGTCAGGTTAATTACACCATTTATAACTCAAGAACGGCTGGACCAATTCGTAATATCTTTGATTTGTTGTCTCCGCCCAAATAGCATAATAATTATTAATAAATCAGAAAAATTCACAAGGTTTATATGAAGAGTTTAGCAAGGCTGAAGGCCGAACTTGCATCCAGTACGAAGTCGCAGGCAATAGCTAGTTATGAATAAATTCCAGTTGTAGTCCAGGTTACGTGTGTTTACAATGTTCGACCACATCACTTAACATTCAGCTATTAAGCACCTAACCTGCCAAAAATTTAAAAATGGAGTAAAAAAAATCTTACCTTTATATCAATAGTGACGCTAGGCTGCTGGCTTTCCTCCTGCACGACAAGAACATAGCTCAGTTCGCCGTTGCTGTTCTCGGAGGGTACCAGAGTCACAGTTTGAAATGAAGGTCCTGAAGAGGCTGCCTCATCATCTTGTATTGGATCCTCTGTTTGGGTCTGGTCCTGAAAAAGTTAGATACATGACAAAAACAATTTTGGTTGAAAAGGTTGGAGCAAATAGATTATGAACCATCATCAAAGTTGGTGGCCCAACTTTACCAACTCGGATGCTGTCATGGTCAGCAATTTTTTTATAACAAAAAAAAAAGTTGACTTTAAAGTTGACCATACAGCTAGGGTTTATTATCCAACGAAGCTGTGCGGAGATGCATACTCGCTAGACCGGAGTACTAGCTTGAGTTGATTGGCGCAGACGCAGCGGGCGGATTGAGCGATGCAGGGGCACTCACAGGAAATGGGAAAAATTGACTTTTAATTGCCAGGAAGGTAGCCTGGTTTGCCGCTGTCCTCCCTAGATTCCAAGATAATTTTAGAATATTCAAGAGCTTTTACCTGTCCCAAATCATCTTCATCTGGAGCGGGCAGACCTACAATGGTCTGACCAGGCTGGTAGTAATACCTCCCCTCTTCATCAACAAAATAAGTAACTCCACTTGAGTCAATTTCATCGTCTGCAGCTTCTGTTAAAAAATAAAGAGGTCTTATGTAAATTGTTTCAAGTTGTATATAATTATTATTGTGGATTATCACACTACATTACTACTACATTTTTTTTGTTTGTTAAGTCATTAAAAACTGGCTTCTAGAATCATCTGTTCATTTGCTTAGGTACATTGACATCATGAGGTTTAAAAATCTATTGAGATTATTATAAAATGTTGCATATACCTGCTGTTTCCTCAGATATTACAGTCTGCAGACTTTTTCCACTGTTGTTCTTATAAGATCTCCTCTCCGGTGATGGCATTTCTATAACAATATTATTTCCAAATGGTCAAGATATAACTTTAACGTTTACATTGCTTCAGCTTAATTTCAACTAGGAAAACAATAAAACAAGGATTTTTAATGATTTCCTGCTTTCTCGAATAAGATGTTATCTTGATATCTTTTGTAGATTATATGTAATCATAATCAATGTTTGTGTTATTTAATTGACAAACAATTCAGAATACTCAAATACAGATCAACAAAAGCCTGTGTTATTGCAGTTTTAGTAAGTTGTTTTATAGTAGGTAATATTTTGTGACAAAAGCAATCACAACAGTGGTTGCCCTGGGGTATGCCATTGCAATACAGTGCAACAAACTAATAAAAGTCTAAGAATTCATGATCGAACCTGTATTTATTTATATTATGCTGGAAAGTGTTTATCATTGGACTGCATGAATTCATTCTGAGGGTACGTAAATACCTATATGTTGCTATGTATATATGGCCTGCTAGGTAGCAATAGAACGTGAAATCGATAATAGGGATAATAGCAATGGTTTGTAGGTACTCCAGTGAGAGTATGCATAATTCCGAACATGAAAATGCAGATTGTACCTAAAATTATCAAGTAATAGGTTCTGTGCAGTGACTGTAGTCCATTGGAGCGAGTTAATTCATTTGACTGGTTCTATGAGAAGTCCGCCATCTTAGGAAGCCAGCTTACATGTTTGTAAAATTAATGCTTGTTTCTTTCTATTATAGCAGTTAAGATGAGACATATTTAACTTTTGTCACTTGGTGTGATTATAAAGAGAGAGCGACATCATGAAATAAAAGATGAGAAATTGCTACAGACTCACTTGATAGTTACTTCTTTATGTCCCACCACGTGAACACATTTTCAGATTACAATTAATAACAAAAACATATAAAACAAAATAAAACTTCACAAAACACAAATGCACAGTATTTCGATACCTGAAAATTCTTTTTGAACTTCAAATTTTGTACGATGGCGTTTTAATCAATTCATTTACGCGATAGTGACGCCACACGCCCCAGAAAACGAAATGGCCGACAAAAGAAGGAACTAAAGCGAAGCCAAATGGAGATTTGTTAGCGATGCTGCCAGTAGCAATAATATTTTGTTGCCTTAATACAAAACTAGGTGGCAGTAAAAACCCGGCTGCCGCCTCCGTTACCGGACGGAGCCGCTAAAATAAGCGCGTTCCAAACATCACAAATTCTTCATTCATCATAATATTATAAATTCGAAAGTGTGTTTTTTTGATTTGTTTGTTCCCAAGAAGATTGTAGGTTCTTGTTTGTTCCTCTTTCCCGCAGCAACAGATCAAAGGATCGACCTGAATTTTTGCACGAATATAGTTTGAGGGTCGAAGAGTGAAATAGGCTACTTTTATCCCGGGAAAATGTTCCGGTTCCTGGATTTTTCACGCGGGTGAATTCTTGGGGCGCAGCTAGAAGAAATAAGAATGTATTAATGTAAAGGTCAAAGTCATATATTGATGACCTGATTTTGGAAGTACCTCCGCAGCAGCGAATCGCTAAAAAGCAATTCCTGAGTCAGATAACCTTTAATTATTATTTAGCTTTTATTTTGTTTCAGCCAGGAAAACGTTCTGGTGTTATAACGGATTAAGATAACGATAGGCAAACTTTAAAAATAATAATTGGAAAACCCTTTCGATTACAGAAATGAGTCGGATAACAGTAGGTTCAGTTATTTTTTTTATATAACGACCCAGAAACCCTCCCAGTATCAAATTTTTGTCTGATGACAACCTCCGGCAACATAACCTCTGTTTTTGTGAAGTGCATAGCTAGACATAATATATACTTAATTAGAGTAAATTTAACAAACAACTATGATTATAATTATATAAGTTATCAAAATAATCATCAATTAGATAAAGCCGGTGCAGAGACCGTTTGAGTTTACGGCGCACGGCGCAAACATGTGGGCTTTTGACGCAACTCGGAACGCGCCTGAAACCGCATTCGATGCCGGTTCCGGCTCTGTGGGGCACGGACAAACACTCTACACACCCGCGACCTAAGCCACTCTAAGCTCTTAATACTAGCTACTTAGTTTACGTGGAGTGACGGCCACAACTGTATTGGTTTTAAATTAGCTCTATAGTCAATACAGTTGTGACCGGCGGTGATGGCCGAGGTGGTGATTATGGTTTTCCGTTTAATTTTAATAATATTGGCTATGATGATGAGCATGATTAGACATCTGCTGATCGCTACATTTCCGCTATACAAGTGGCCTAATGGTGAAACCTCCACCAATCGATAGAGCATAACTAAGCGACAACTGAATGCTCTAGCACTAATCGTGTAACAACAAGGAAAAATTCATCACTTTGTTAGAGTGTCTATACATGGCCTGACCTGACATCGTGTGATAGAGATGACTATATATAAGTTTCTGGGGTAGCGAAAGGGAGAAACTGTAACCTTAATAGTTTGTTTCTTTTGCTCCCGTGAAATTCAAGTCTAGCTGTCCCTTTCACATGGTGTCAGGTCAGGCCATGTAGCGAGGCCTCGGCTAAAGGCCTCGCTACATGGCCTGACCTGACATCGTTTGAAAGAGATGGCTATATATAAGTTTCTGGGGGAGCGAAAGGGAGAAGCTATAACCTTAATAGTTTGTTTCTTTTGCTCCCGTGAAATTCAAATCTAGCTGTACCATTCACACGCTGTCAGGTCAGGCCATGTGTAGACACTCTAAGTCGGTAAAGATGATAACTTATTTTAAAAAAATGCCATTGGCAATATTTGTTCGAGGCCCTGGCTCAGTTCCAATTTCCGGCTCCGGCAGCGTAGTAGGCAAATGCATTAATGCACAAGACACGCGAAGCCAAAATCCTCACATGAAGAAAGAAAAAAACATTATCCTCCTTCTGGGGCAGTCGGGTAAAAAGTTCGTTTTTTGGCGGGACTCCAGAAGGAGAAGCACATGGTTGCGTTCAGAGGTTAGAGGACTAGATTTTTCGTTGTTGTTCGCAATCGCCGTTTGGCACGCCTTGATTATAAATATTTTTCTTTTAAATATTTCACAACAAAAAAAACGTAGTCATAGCTAAGTCACGCTTATTTAGTTGCTTCTTTGAATTCTATCATTCTTTCAGTAGATGCTAGGCCCATGTGGAACACGTTCAAGAAGTAGACTGCAGGAAAGATGGGAGGACGAATTATCTAAAACTGCAGGGAAAAAATGGATAACTAAAGCACAAAATAGGCAAGACTGGGAAGCTCTGGAAGAGGCCTTCACCCAAAGACGGGTCCTCAACCCTAATCTATAAATAAATAATGTTAAAATATAATGTAATAATACAAATCTAATACATACTAATCTAGTAAATATTAATATCAATTTAAAACCTAAAATAAAAATATAAAAACTAAGTATACAAAAATAATTAAATGTACTAAACTTAATTACTAGAACTAATAATACTAAATAAGATTAAATTAATGTTAATAAAAAAAAAATGTGTAAAAATAATAAACTAATATTAATATAATGAAGTATATGTTTTGTAAGGGAAGGGAATTAAAAGGCAATTTTTTTTTTTTTTTTTTATAATTCACTTTTAAGTCCACGTCGTGCCCCAGTAAAGTGTTGGAGACTTTTACTTTATGGTTTTTTTTACTACCTAAGTATATAATATGCACATTTTTTTTGGTATTCTTGCATCAAAGGCATAGGTATTCTTGCATGGGGGTAACACGTGTGGTGGGGGTTCTAGTATTAAAATGCTCAATTTTTTGTATTCTTGCATAAAATGCATAATTTTATTTATTTATTTAAAACCACTGGAATTACTTTTAACATATAGGTAGGTAAAGCATATTATGATAATTATAAAGCAACGAAATCTGAAAAACAAATTTTAAAAACTGAAACACTAAACTTAAAACAGTACCAAAATATATATAGAAGAAACAGTATACAAAAGAATGACAGCCGAATATTATGCGCGGATTTGGTTTGCGCCGATAACATAAGCGGTGATCGGCGCAAACCAAATCCGATATAAACGTGAGAGAAGGAAACATATATCTTATTCTCTCTCGTTGGTGTGCCGTACTAGCCTTCGGCCAAAGTAAAATGAACGGACAGGCCCAAGTAACTTGAAAACTTTAAAGTGAGCGCCGGCGCTCACCTTGCTTCAGTCGATCTCAGTCTGTGAAAAGTGCGAGACGTACGTTCCTCAATACACGCGATCCAAATATCCGTAAAAATATACCTTGATATTATATTAAGATATTATTCGTATATTATACGACATCTCTTTTTTGTGACATACTTTTAATTACGTTTTGAAGTGTCATCCCCGAATACTGAAATGTTTGTTAACTTTGACGACAGATTAAGTCTATTGCTGTCTTTGTCATATGCTTAGTGCCAGACAAAGGCAGTATTAGAATAAATCTGTTGTCAAAGTTAACAAACGTTTCAGTATTCGGGGGTAAGTTCGATTGTTTTAACTTGATATTTTTAAGAAAGTTGAGTGGTAAAATCATTTTATTTTGGTTGAAGGTACTTACAATAGGCATAGATGAATTGTAAAGTTTCTTTGCTATAGGTAAAGAGGAACACACAGACACCTCACTCGTCAAAATCCGTCAAGCCGTTTAGGCTAAAGGAGGCACCTTATCATTTCAGGGAACACACAAACATACATACTTAAATAGTTACAAAAATACAATGAACTCCAAAAACAATACCTACCCTTTTTCTTGGGCAGTCGTGTAAAAACCAGGGACAGTGACTCAAAGCATACGACCAGGTATATACATACACAGATACCTAGCTTACCTAAAGCTATATATTGTATGTAACATAGCAATCATAGCTTACGGGTACTTACAACTAAAAATATACTACTTACGGGGTTATTTTAAATTCACTAAAGAGTGAGGCATTTGTAAAATTGGCAATTGTAAGTGCTCGCTCCCCTATTATCAGACTACGCTTTTTGTATGGACAAGACGGCGGTATACTCTGTTCTTAAACAAATCTCTAAAAAATATAGTTATATGAGTCTGTCTGTCATACATTTTCGATTATCTGAAACAAGTAGAATAGCAAAATGTCAGATGCTAAGCTGTTTGTCAAACCGGTACACCACTTTTCTTTCAAACCGCGTAATTATATATTGTCACTAATATCTTTAAATCTGTGTTTCTTTTTTGAGACAAAATTCATGAAATGAGAATTATCAAAAGTCATAGAACTAAAGTGGTTGGTTATGTATGAAGAAACTTTTGTGTATTTAAAAATAACCGTGTAAGTATGTGCCCAAAACTGTTTTAACAATAAGCAGATAACCATTATTTAAAAGTAACACACTTAAGTCGACTATTTCTACGAAACCTAAAAACAAAACACTTTAGTTTATTTTTTAATCAATCAACATAACAATTTACAGGCAATAAGCCAAACAAACAAAAAACACTTATGCTTACGTATTTCTTCTGTGTACACCATGACTAACATAATTATAACATTCAAGCAAAAATACGACAACACTTAGGTACTGTGAGGCTGCCGCGGCTGCCGCTTCATAACTGAAAAACAGTCAAGTCAACTGATTACGTGGCGTTATACCACGCCTATCTCACTCCGAGTGCGAATCGTTTAGCCAAAGCCGCAGGCGGGGTTGCTATCACATCTTAAGACCATCTACCCTTACGAGTTCGAACGTGGCAGAGCGATCACTCCCGCCTTGTCTCACGCGGTTGCGCTGTAGGCATTTATCGTGGTTACACTTAGCTGTGCGCGCTAAAATGCAGGCAGGCTTATCCTCTAACTTTGAAACGTTCGTGGTTCTGATTGCGAGAGCATGCCATCCCGCTCGTACCAACTTAGTCGCACTATGCGCGGTCGGGGACCTTCTCGCGCACTAACACTATCGCATTCAGGGTTACGGGATAAGCCCGCTGGTCCCAAATGAAGAAGTTAGTGGGGACGACGAGAATTAAAAATCCCAACGTGCCACGTTGGGATTAAAGATTTTGATTTTGAACTTAGGTTTTACGACACGCTGTTTGGCAGCTTTTCGACAGTCTGCCAACAAATTGAAATGCAGCCAATGCAACGCTCTTCGAGAAATTTAATATACTTAGCGTTTACAAGGCGACCAATCTAGCTGCCCACTAAGGGCCCGCCTAAGGGCTATTTTCTATTTTGACGATGGAGATGGAGAAGGAAAAATACTTGAAACATTGTTTTTCCTCCTCTTTCGCCAAACTAGAAAATAATAGCATAAAAAAATTGCTATAAAACATTGGCCATGATATTTTAAAGATAAATGACGATCTAGGTAATTTGTTTTTTTCTCTCTCAGATTTTTTTTTATTAAAAAATGTTGATATAGCGAGAACGAGATAGCTGAATAAAGGAAGCGAACCCTTACAAGAGATGCTCTAGCGCTCTAACATGCGCACCGCGACAAAATCTTTTTGTTATGCAAGAACAGTACAGGGCGTACTGTATTACGTTTAACTCATTTTTCACGACATGAAGAGTAGAGAAGATTTTGTCGCGGTGCACATGCTAGCCTGCTGGGTGGTCGCTCAGTCGGTCTATTCTGCAACCTAAGTAAACGCGCAAGGGATGTGATAGGTACGCTAAGTAAACGAGCAGTTTTCCGCACGTAGAGCGGAGCATCAACGTGCAAGAAGATAACTAGTAGTTTCCGCCGAACTGAGACCTCGCGAACCCTATATCTTCACAGCCCCTGAACCGATTCAGCTCATATTCGAACTTAAATTTTAAACGAAAAAAAAATGTATTGAAATGAACTAAGTACTTGCCTACAAGATTTCATGAAGATCGGATCAACGGTTCGCAAGTTATCATCGGACAAATATAAACACAAATATACATACAAATGCCGATTTGTCCCAGTAAACTCTGAGACCTTCGCTTCGCTCGGTCAAATATCCAAATATGAAACTTTAAGGTTATGGAATTACAACCATGCATCTCTACAGTTATAATCAACAAACAAAATGGTAGTTCAACTTAGTGTATACCCTCACTTCCAAGGCCACTTGGCTTGCGGAATACCTAGATAGTACACACACAGAATACACAACAGCTCGCCGGCAACCACTGCCATTTTTAGAGTTGACTGCTTTCTAGCTAAAGGACGGCACACACGCCATCTTACTCGCTCTCATGGTGCGAGTAAGATGGCGTGAGTGAGAGGGCACGCGATGACCATCGTCACCAGAGATACATAATAAGACCCCTGGGCAGTATATAGGTACTTACCTACATTATATTTTGTAACTACAAAGATAGGGGTACAAGGTATTTAGGTATTCCTACCCATATAATAAATTTTGAAACAATTACCTATTTTAGTAGATAACATATTATTTCACAATTATGCTCATATCGATATGCGCATAGCTAATTATCTCGGTATAATAAATACCTATGGTGAGCTTACTTTTCTACGATAGAACAAAATAAAATGGCACAATATCGCCAGTTGTATCACCTGTGTATATAATTGCGCCTATGCCAATCCTAGGCGCAACTTACATGAACACAGATGAACCAGATACCTCGTCACTCGGGTTTTGGTCCGATCAAAAGTCACCACAGTTTGAGGAAAGCACGGGGTGCGCGGAGCGTAACAAATTATTCCCATTGGCTATCATCAAGGTTACGCCCACCACTGTACCGAGTTAGTACGTTCCGTAGTGATGGGGCGAACACTTGGGTCGACTGCCGCTCTGCCATAGTAATCGCACTCACTCGAATCTCAACTCACTAACATAACATTACTACACAACACCATTAAGGTACTAATTCTTCCTCAGTGTCGTGCACTCGCGGATTTTTCGAGATCGAGCTGTAAAGTCGAATGTTTTTTTTCGAGGTCCCTGCTTTCTTTGCGCGTTTCAATAGAATGTGTTATTCTAAAATGTGACATTTTCTCGAGATCACGCGATTTGTTAGGTCCGAAAAATAATGTTAGTTTACCCAGAATCAACTCGGTTACTTCAATTCATCATCTAAAAATCTATTTAGCCGAGAATCGAAATTAACAACTGAATCATACACCTAATAACCTTGAAATACTTACGACGTATACTATAGTCTACTGACAAAAACGCCATTATTGTTTACTAGAAAAACGCGGGCGAAGCCGCGGGCAGAAGCTAGTAACGGATAAAAACTTCAAACATCCTACGCACCTACGGAACCCTACTAGTCTCACCACAGTCTCACGCACATGCTAGATGCTGCCGGTCGATTCTATCGTGATTTCGTTGCTTGTCGAGTTTAGTCCAAGCAGAAGGTTCCGAGTGTACAGTTTAGTTAGTTAGTTAGAATTCATCAGTGTTCGAATCCCTTTACGGTATGGTGAAAATCGAAAATGCAAGTCTGCGTTTTGTTTAATGAGTCACAACACTACTTTATACGTGCGTTCGCCAGAAAGGGACAACTGCATGGGATATCCGCAATGAGGAAAAGGGATAAGTGACGACGTGTCCATTATACGCTGAGCTCAGCTATGTCTTGTAAAACTGAATTATTTTACTTACCGATGAAAAGTTATTCCGTCTTTTTTGTAGTTTGAGTGCGCGGATGACTTTCCACACAATTTCACTGCACAGATAGTCATTTTTGTTTACTGTTGGTTGTCAGGAAAATAAAACAACCGTTTTATTTTGTAAGCCGCACGCACGCACGCACAGCTCTGGCTTTTGGTCGGGACTGAGGTTCAATGTTTGGGGCGGAGTCTTATATAAGTCTTATAAAACTTATGTGTTGCGCGCTAGGCTCGTCTTAGACTAGGTATCTAGTTCTATTCATCTGTGTACATGAATGAATTTTGAGTAAAAGCGTTTAATAACCCCTTCTCCCGTAGCCGCGCCGTCGCCGTCGCGCCGCGGAGGAATTTATGGTAGGTACGCACGACCAACTGATCGTAGGTATTGTATCTTTGTTTTTACCCGACTGCCCATGGAGACTAAGTTTTTTGGAATGTATGTAAGTATGTATGTGTGTTCCTATATTACCTCCTTTATCCTAACGGGGTGAATCTCCGGTATTCGATAACTGTTATTGTTTCCATCTCTGCACTCTGCAGAATGACACAGAATAAACAATAGTACCAGTTTGCACAGGTTGTGCACAGCAAAGCGCGATTTCGATCCACGATGAACGCATCGTGAGTTACGCAACGCGTGCAAAAAAGCGGGTGATCGCTCTGTCACTTTTGCACTCGTTATGATAGATGTTAAAAGCGGCACCTCCGGCGGTTTTCAAGGCTAAACGCTTGTTCGAAGTGAGATAGGCCTGACAAGGAGAGTAACTGAAATAACACACGTATATGTATATTCTCTCCTTATTTACACACCTGTATGCAAAGCTTCAGGCTGTCGATGATGCAAAGCTGGGCAGAAACCCATTAATCAGTTAATCGTTAGTTAACGAAGTTAATAAAATTATACTTTTAAGTTATTCTAAAAACAGTTTCTTTAACTACTGTTAACATTAGTTCGTTACTCTTTCTTATTTACTTGAAAATTTTCAAATGCAGAAGCCGCGCGAAGACAGTACCAAAAAAAAACAAGAGACATCGACCGTGGCTATTGTCTTATTTTTGTCATGTTGTGTCTGTGTTGTGTGGTATTTCAAGCACGACCGGCGATGATTTCTAACCTAGTATCCAGGTATTTCAATACGAGCTTAATAGTGCTGCTAATAAATATAAGCAGGGTCAACTCGCGCTTATCCTAAAACATCAAATAATTAAATACAAATTTTTCTACCTACTTGTTTCGTTTTATTTACCTGTCCCCAGATCAGAGTTAGGACGTAGATTATAAAATGAGCCTTCGTAAATAAATTTTTATTATTAAAGCTGCATTTTCATTAAATCGTATGTGCTTTTTATAAACCCATATCTACTTACCTGTCAAGACCGAACCAAATGAACTATCGGATTCATTTTATTTTAGGTGTTTCAAGTTACCTAATATCGTTTTCATCATATACGAAGTAGGGACGACTTATAACTGGTTCCGAAATTTAGTTGCCAATAGGGATGAAGGGCTCACCAAATACGCTTTCGTGAACTCCCCTTGAAAACCGATCGGGCACTTTGGGGACGTCCTGAGACCACATTGGTTTAGCCCCATTTTTTTTCAAAAAATCTGTCTTGAAAGTTGCCTAAGTAGCCTAATTACAATGAACGCAAACAAACGCGAATACCAAATGGGTCGTCACGTTACAGAGAGGTCTCCAATCCAAACTTTTAATTTTTTTCCAAGCAAAATTTTAAGTCTCCGACCAAAGTATTTAAAATGAACGAATATAACTATTCATTTTACTTTGATCGAAGTTATAAGTATAAAGCAGCACACGGCCTGGGTCCCTATTCCTGTGCGCTCGAGATTATCTCGATCACTGTCTCTTTAATTTAGAATTTAATGGGAGTGAGAGTGACCGAGATAATCTCGAGTGCACAGGAATAGGGTCCCTGGGACCCTATTCGGAGAAATGACATTTTATCTCGGTCACTCTCACTCCCATTAAATTCTAAATTAGAGAGACAGTGACCGAGATAATCTCGAGCGCACAGGAATAGGGTCCCTGTACCGTCACATCTCGTTCGCACTTGCTCGGAAGGTATTCATGATGTCGATTCTGTACTACCATTTTCTAAAATAAATTAAATATGGCAGCCCAAAATTGTACTATTGTTCATTTGTATCTATACATTTCACACAACAGAACAACCCAAGAAGAAACAAGTAACTAAGTAAGTATTATTATTGAAATAAAATACTCAAAAAACTAGATTGAAAAATGTGGCCTACGTCACTCCAGACATGAAGAGGATTCCCACGTAACCTCACTCACTCGTCAATATCGGTCAAGCCTGACACTCAATAGGTACGCTACAGCAGGTAATATAGGAACAACAAACATACCAACACACTCATACAAACATATACCAATTACCCAATTTCTTGGGCAGTCGGGTAAAAAGACTCACTTTTTGCGAAGTGAAACACCGTCAATTTGTTATCAAAAATACGTATTAACTTTTGTATACATTTTGAGTGTCTAAATTAATAATTTATTGTACGAATTTTGTAACGTACTTATTTCCCCACTTACGTTAATATTCGTACTTAGTCTCCTGATCTCAATTAAATAATTCAGACTTCTAGGTAAGTATTATCTTGGTACGAGAATGCATGAATAGGTAGGTACAGAAAGTTATAGAAATAGTAATACCTAAACATTATTATAATGTAGGAGCAACTTTGGAATGACAAACTCAGTCTCTACTTTGGATAATTTCTTAAATACTAACATCTACCTATATGTGATATTGTATTAAATTAAGTAAAACGATAAGTACTATTAAAACAATTGACAAAGAACAATGGCGAAATTTTATGTCATAACTCTTGGAGCGTCTTAAAATATCATTCCTATAGAACGTATGTAAATATTTTTCTAAGCACGATAAAACATGTCGGCTCATTCTAATATTTTTCATAACTAGTGTTTTTTCGTGTTATAATCATTTTTAAATACTTAATGAAACAACACAACACAATCAGGTATACAATGACGAGGCGGTATGGTCATGATGGCAAAGATGTTTCTGGTTCGGACGTCAAATGCATATTTTTTTTCTTAAGTTTTGGTTCCACTCTTCTCTCTTATATATTTTGCTATTTAATTTCCTTTTATTGCCATAGGACCTGGACTGCCTTTGGACTTTACGGATATTGTTTTTTTCTCTGTGACTACTGCGTGCCCAAGGATTCCAATTTTGTTTTATAACTAAAGACTTCGTGCTGTTTTCAGTTGATAACAGTATCATCACCTACAAAACTCAGAATTCTAATAACATTTTTTCCTGGCCTCCTCGATAAAAATATCTTAGACTAACAATCTCAACAATCGCTGCAGAATTTCTATCGATTTTTTTGACCTAAAGACGCCGTGTATTTTACTGACATAAAACTATGTATGGGAGTTCGCCGTTGTTCTTTGCCAAACATCGCTCAAATGTTAAGCGCAAAACTTCACAGAAGTCCTCGAGCTCGAGCCGATGAATGCGTATCACGAGTTTGATTGTAAATAGGTACTTTATAATTTTTACACTGGCTGCAGTCTTCGCGTATGCGTTCGCATATGCCTGGTAATCATGTCTCTGCGGCATGCGGCGTACGGGCAAGTAGGGCAGCGATATGGCTTTTCGCCGGTATGCGTGCGCTGGTGAGTGGCTAGATGGTCCGACCGCGAGAATACTTGCCCGCACGCAGAACACGAATATGGCTTGACACCGCTATGCAGACGGGCGTGCCGAGTCAGCATGTCAGATCGGGCAAACCTACGCAGACAAATTTCACATTCGTACGCCCTGGCGGTCTCAGCAGACCGGTTTCTGTGGCGCGAAGCCACGTGCTTCGCCAGGCGGTCGTGAAGTGCAAATGACTGTCCGCAGGCTCCGCAAGTAAATGGCTCGCTCTCTGGCACTGGCGGCGAATAAATTCGTTCCGCTTTGACCGATAAATCCAAGGGAACGTCTTCCGACTCCTTCGGGGGTTCAACGCATTGAGTGTCAAACATGAGCCACCGGGGAGCTGGGTAGTGGTTGTTGTTGCTGATCTGTACTGCCAGCTTATCGAGCAGGCGCGATAGCCGCCGTCGCTTATTGAGGTTACGCTGGCTCTGTGGGTCGGAAGTGGCATCTGCCATACTATCGACACCCTCGCTGCTGCCCTCCCCGTGTCCGGGAGTACTGAGAACTTTGCGCCAACCTGTAAATAAAGAAAATGTAATAATTTTATACTTGGCACATAAAATAATAGGAAGATGCTACCTATAGAAATCCTACCAATGCAGGTATATAATGAGTTAATATATAATCATAGAACTGGTAAGCATAGAATCCTTCGAAGTAATGGTACCGGTGGGAAAAAGCCTTAGCTTAATAATATTTTGATGAAACTGTCTTTGCAGGACATTTGAGCTGTTTGATTACGTACCTAACACGTAAGATCCTCTATCGGATATGAACATATGTAACGAACAGCCACAAACGTCGTCACCTGCTTCTACATGAGAAAAAAAAGGAGCCTGAAAATAGCTGATGTAAATATGACGTGATAAGACATGCAAAAGTAGACAATGACCTTGATCTGTGGAATCTGTGGTATCCTTTTCTTAATAAACTAAATTTGACAGCTTTAAAATTAATCCTACCATACGGTTCTTACATTTTTTAAATTAAAACAGATGCAGATAATTTTAGTCCTGTCAAATTAGTTTAGTTTAGTGTGACTATTCGTTAAGTGCCTGCTACAAACAAGTACCTTCATGCTGCACTTTCTCGGAAAGTAATGCCTTATTACTTTTTTTTAAATGAGGGAGAATGCATGACATGTATGCCAATACTGTCGTTCAAATATGCGGGCGGAAAAAGTGTAAGAAAATCAATTTTAACGTGCATAGCGGGCAGAAAAAGTATATGAAAATTAATTGGTAATATCTGCAGGCCTAGCACGGGCGCCGGGATAAATTTTGTCCACCATATTTATCCCGCGAGAACGAGACGTATGTATCCATATTCTAGCTTTGTCACGTTGACGCGAAGACAAAACGGGTGGACATAACTTTATCCCGGCGCCCGTGCTAGGCCTGCTGTAGGTCTTTAATAATGCTAATAAGATAAAAAGTTTCTATCACCAAGTCCGCAAAATGTTAATGACCACTTGCTTTTTCAGAATATTAATTTTGAACAGAAAAAAAAACGTTTTTATTAATGAAAATCGCGGATTTGTTTTTGTTTTATTTATCTTAATTTTAAATTTGTTTTGTCTTCTATTTTCCTCGTAAGTGCTTATGACTCGGAAGAAAGTGCGAGTCGGATTCCCTTCGATTTACTGGCCCTCGGCTATATTTTTAGTAATTATTTCACACACTGTGCCGACTCAATAATCGTATGAAATGTAAGATTTGGAGGGCAGGTGATATTTTTTTATACTATGGCGAGATGGCAAATATTTGCAAACAACGATAAATTCACTGCACCTTGAACGCATCTGTCTGTTTTCTGACCATCTTGGGTGATTTTTATCTATTGCCTGCCATTGGCAAGTTCCAGAAAAATATGGACCAATCAGATGTCTCGTAAACGACACAATAGGGTGCCCCTACCCTAAGTGTTGAGGCTCGGTTGTCAGATTGGGATTGAACATTGAAGAATATGATGTTTTTTTTAGATATATTATGTACCTACTGTAAACGTACCTTGAAGAGGCGTAACTAATATTGTTAAGCGTGAAGGGGAGGAACTTGTTCCTGGTAAAGTTAGATGTTTTAATGCGCACGCTATTTTAGGCACGCATCATTTTAACTATACATACATATTTCATATAAAGTGATTTATCATAAAATTATGTTATGATTTTTCAGTAAAATTATTTTTACTTATTATTTTTTAATTTTTATTATTATATTTAGTGTAAATCACCTGACCTAAAAGCTGACAAAATGATAATTAATAGTTTGTGCACATAGAAACAAGTTATCGAGAGATGAGAGATTAAAGCCGATAAGGTATCAAGGTACTTATTAATTAATTGAATTTTTAGACAAAAGTGGATCACACTTTTCTATGAAATGCATTTCGGTAGCTTAAATAAGTAAGAATCAATTATATTATACCTAACCTTGTTGCCATATAATAAGTCGGTAATAATAATAAGCGACGCCAATGTGTTATTCGTTTGGGCTAAATCTGTACCTCCCGACTTGTCTTTTTAGGTCGTGGAATACCTACCTATACTCAGCTAGGTACCTCACTACTATTATTGATCAGTGTTATTTTAGTTCTTTTTGGCACTACCATGTTCGATCAGATGTACTCTACGACTATGACCATCCCTTTTCAAAGGGATTAAGATAAAAAAGCTTTCATTATTAATATCGGCATTCTGTTATGTAGGTACCTATTGGTATTTTTTCATAGACTTATGACATTCTTCGCGTTGTCTCGCTCGCGCTTTTTCACATGATTGAGGATTAATAAATCAGTAAGGGTGTATTTCCAAAAATTTAAAGGGTAATGTTATTGGTAACTAGCGCACAGCCTCTCGCAGGCAGCTTCCATAATTATTAATTTATTCATAAAAACATTGAAAAACTAGAAAAGATTATTCTTAAAATGTTCTTACCTAAATATACCTATTTTATTTCAATAACTTAAATAACATTAAATAATAAATAAATTTAGTTTAATCCTAATTAAAAATCAATAACAAGGGGAATTCTGTGGTAAAAATAAATCATAAATATATTTTCAACTTAAAAGTAACATTTTTTTTTATTTAACTGGCAATTCAACGCCATCGCAATTTATTGAATAATACATTGCAATTTAGTATATAATGTATAATGAATTACTGACAAATTTTAATTGAACTAAAAAATGTTAACTATTTTGTATATAAGGAAAGGATGCAGAAACATTTTTGATTAGGTATCACCCTGAATTTTGAATAGTTACAAATAGATACATATGATTGATGATTTTATATGATTAAAATATAAATATAATGTTGGTTATACGAGCGAGACAGCTTGTATTATGTAAAAGCAGTATATTAATTCTTAGTATGAGAAGTTACATTATCTTTGAAATACATTGTAAGTAAATAGGAAACCAGAACTGGCCTAGTTTAAACTAAAACAATTAGATACGGGTACACTAAGTGCTCTAGGATCGATGACATTAGATATACCTATATATCTAATGTTATCAATCAGGTACCTAGGTATAAAGTCGAGTCGAAACTTCTGCGAATTACCTAAGCGACAACTAAATCTAGATACTTAAGGGCCGGCTCCCCTTATTCAGCTCTCTCGTTCGCACTTTTTCAATTTTTTTTAATATAAGTGTTACTATTCTATATAATTATTTTTCATTTTGGCGAAGGAGATGAGACGACCTTTTTTTCGATATTTTTTCCTCTTTTTCTTTTTAAATTTTTTGAAAAAATATGTAGAAATAAACTATATGGTAAAAAATGTTTTCTGGAGAGTCATTATTCTAGCGAGGAATCAGGAGAATACATTTGTATGGAATACAAATGCGAATATGGTCGCATACCTAGTTACCTATTAACACTCTTAACGGAGTCGGCCCTTAAGAAACTAAACAGAAAATAACTATTTCGTGCACCTTATTAGTTACCTATATACATAAGACATCCGATATTTTTCGGTTATATAGGTAGTCTTATTAAATATTACATGCCATCCTCAATATAAAAATCATTGAAAATATCTCGATTTACACACATTTTTAGCTAGATCTACGAAACCCTAGTGTATACTTATTCAAGTAACTATTACATTTAAGGTGCAACGTTTCGCTCAGCGCGCGAAATTTATATTTTCTTGATTTTATGTCAATTACAGCTTAATTACTCATCGTAGGTTCATGAAAACTAATTTTGCGATAATAAATAGATTGTTTCAAGAAATTACACCAACCAGAAATTCAAGTTGAAAGCTAGTATAAGTACATTTCCCACTAAACCAAAAACCAAGATGAAAATCAGCTTATTGAGATTTGTAGCTAAACCAATGTTATCTAGGTGATCATTTTACCCGTAATGTCTTAAAACAACTTATTTATTGGCGCAAAATTGGTTTCGATAAATCCACGATGAGTAATTAAGCTGTAATTGATATAAAACGCAAGAAAATTTGAATTTCGCGCGATGAGTGAAACGTTGCACCTTAAACTTGTTTACTCGCGGGATATTTACCAGGATTTTTGTTATATATGAGTTCCCGATATTTCGACACAGTTTCATGCGTCATGTTCACGGGTACACAGAATATTCCGTGAGTACTAATTTAAATGTATTGTAGGTACCTAAACAACCGCGAAAATATAAAACTGTGAATCAAATCATGTATTTATTGCTCTAAAAGTGAGGTAATAATAATTACTAGGATAGCACTGCACAAAATTTTGATTGATTTCCTGGTTTAGTTGTTATTACCAATTATCTGATTTTTGACTGACTTGGTAGATACATAAGTATAATTATGTCTTCCATCTGCATGACGTGCATGCGAATGTGTTTCGCGAACTTTTTCTAGAATTAGCCCCAAAAGAACGTATAAAAGAGCAAGCCTTTTTCTAGGAATCAACGCACAGTAAGTAGATGAGCCTAAGATAGAGCCATTATACATAGAGCAGCGAAATTTGTACCAAATATTTATCTGAAGGTGAAAATGGGCCGTCAAAGTTTGTATGATAATAAAAACTTTTTTCATGCTACGCTTATTAAACACGTTTGGTGTATGTACTAAGCCTAAGGAATAGGAAAAGACATGTCTCATTTTCGAAAATCATCATCTTCATCATGATCAATGTGATCAATAAACTAAGGTTTTTAATGACACGTATTTGCATTTTTTCTAATATAAACTTGGGGGTAAGTGTGACACGAGCGGACTTCGGTTTTAAATAAATAATATTTGAGTTATACTAAACATAGGCCCAGGCATACTAAACAAAATTTCTTGTTTTTTGAAAACCAACTCGTGAAGGGTTGAAAGGGCTCCGAATGTTTTTAAGGATCAAATTTTGTTCTTTAATCTTGATTGACGAACTTTTGCAAGAAATATATAATCATCACCGTTCTTTGCAAAGTGTTTGGAAATCAATCATGTGATGAAATAGGATATTCAAATTTGCATAGAGCAGGTTTTTTTTTGCCGCATTGTTCACAGGGTAGGATAATTCCTAATTTCCTAAATTTTCAAGTTGAAGGGGTAGCTGCTTGTATGTAACCTAGGTAGCGTTATATGCAAATGTGGACAAAATAGGACGCCAGAAGAATCAGTTTAGCACTGTCGCTTACGCGAGCGAAGCTAGTGTTCTAATAGACCCTATATAGTTATGCGTAAGCAAGTAAATTAGCTAGGTATGCCCAAGTAGATATGTCCCGGTTACAAAGAGCAATAAAGGGTACGTACATGTTTCACGACGATTCCGATACAAGTTTTCAGACAAGAATCGCTTGCGCCTATCCAAAAGCGTTCGTGGATGTCTCGATCTCCTTTTTATTTATGTGAAATTGTATCTAAGAGATGCACTCAGTTTTAGCACGAGAGTCGAGGTGCGTACGGTGAACGGTACGTATTTACGTGAGGTCGGCGGGTCGGGCGTGCGACCGGTCTCACCGCGCCCGCGCACCTTGCATGGAAACATTGGACGTTCACACGCGAGCCATCGGCACAGTCGCAGCGTGTGTCGCGATGCGCGCGTTGTGCTCGACTACTGACCTGACAGACAGCGCCGCGCGCCGTCGCCCGCGCACCATAAGCTCTGTCTGCAACTGCGCGTACGCTACCGTGCGCGCTGCGCCGCGAAAAACAGATGCATTCAAAACGCATTTTTGAGATCGAGAGTAATTGTAATTATGTAGATACAGCAAAGATTATTTATACCTATGGTTTTTACCATACCGGCCGACTACACTTTTACTCGGCCAATAACAACCACCAAGACTAAGGTCCGATGCGCAGCCGAGAGATACATAAGTATTATTAGCTCTACCTATATTATATATACCTATGCATATTACAGGTACCTATATAAATTACAGATACCTAAGTATTTAAGTATATTGTTGGTACGAGGTGCGAATCACACTTTCTTGCGAGTGCTTTCTCAATAACTACCTAGTTGGGCAGTTCGTCGCTATCATTAATAAGAAGACATTTTGAATAATAGAGAATAAAAAACAAATTGAAAATTCAATAAAATTAACAAAAGCAAGCAATCAGAAGCGTGCGCGAATGACGATTGCTATTTGTTTATAATTTACTTTTTGAAAAATCAAGTGGCCTTTGGCATTATTAAAGACCTAAATATAAAACCCGAAATTTAAAAAAAATGTGCTATTTTTTTGTCATATATTTTTTCTGCCGGCTCAGCACAGTTATCAATGGATTTTCATATACATTTTCTGCCGGCTCAGCACAGTTATCAATGGATTTTCATATACATTTTCTGTCGTCTCAGCACAGTTATCGATGGATTTTCATATACATTTCTGCCGGCTTAGCACGATTGTCAATGGATATTCATACATTTTTTTCGCACGCGTATTTGTAAATTCTACAGTAATTACGTACTCATTTTAAACTTAATGAGGGATAATTAAAAAAAAAATACTTTACTAGAAAGAGTATTAATTAAGAAGAAATTTAAAGACAGTTAACAATACGTTTATTTCGATCTCTTCATTCACATTAAAAGATATCTAAACGTAAACTTTAAAATATTTTTGAAATTATTATAGACTTTTATAATATACCTACCTATTTTGAAAATGTACACTCTATCTACAAAAACATCCAAATATACAAGTGAGATAGATACGACTTCCTTGGGTTATTTCCTTATATATATATATATATCTCCTTATTTAAAGGTAGTCGTATCTATCCATATACCGCAGGTAGTCAATATACATATACTATTACCTTTTTTTAATGATGCATAATGTACTTATATCTATTGTAATAATTGAACAGCCCCAAAGTATTTATCTCCAATTGTTATTCCTATAAACCTATAGTCCACATACTATATTAACGTACCCTTGAGTAAATTTTTATTAAAATAAGAAACAATTATACTCAATTTCATTTAATTATTATTTAATAATTCATATCCTCTTATGCATAAACGCTCGATTACCTATATATATATGTATAAAAGTATAGTATGTATAGTATGCTATAAAAATGTGGAAGAGAAGGGTCGCGCATTTGAGGAGCGCACATTAAAAATATCAGAACTGATTTATTTATTAGAATAAATAAATAAAAGGGTATATGATAAATAAGCGCGCACAGCAGAATTTATAAGTACATATTTGTAAAGTACCTTAGCTAGCTAAAAGCAAATTAAGTAACAAGAATTTACTTACTTACTAGTTTTAAATAACCACATTCAAATAACAGATCGACGGAAATAAATAGTTGAGTTGGGTTGATTTTTCCAATGTCAGATAACCGTTATCTGAGGAATATGGCAGTTTGACAGCTTTTATATAGGAAATATGTCAAAACACCGATTTATTCTAAGAATAAAATGTATATACTCTCGTTTGGTCAAATCCACCCTAAAAAGGGCAATACATAAAAAACATTCGCAATGTCTACAACACTAGCTGCTCCTTAGCACAATCGCAATAAATTAAAAAAACGGAGCAAACTGACCTGCAATGTTTTCCATCGATGGTACGTGGGCCGGTAACAACTTCTGAGTATTCAGGAGCGCGTTCATTTTCACTTCACAAATTTACATAAAAAAATAATAGCCAGACAATTAAAAAAAACTCAAAATTAAGAGGAAAAAAAACAATTTAAATTAAGTTTTTTTTTTCAGTTGCAGCGGAGCCTGCGGATCCCGCGCCGTCAGATTGCGGAATGAGTAACGGGACAATTGCTTGCCCGAATCAGTGCTGGGGTAAGAAGTGTTAGTTCTTATTATTGTCGCAAGGTAAAGGTAAGGTTAAGGGTCGAAAGGACAGATGCGCGCGTGGGAACCGGGGGCGGCACGGGGTGCGACACGGCGGCTATTGTCGCGCAGCTGTTGCTTGCCGCCCGCTGCCGCGCCGGTGCTGCTTGCGGCTACCGGACTAACACATGCATGTCGCGCCGAAACTAAAACAACGAAACATTTTCAACATATTCCAAAACATAGGTTTATACTTACGACGACATAATCATGCCACAGTCATTTTCACAGAAGAGAAAAATTGCTTACTTTATCATCTCTCTTCTGTGGTCATTTCTTACTCATACGTCATACCTCCATACCATACGTCAAATCCAATTTTCAAATTTTCAATTTGGGGTGTATTAGAGGTATATAAGTATGTGAATAAGTAATAGTTTATTATGTTTGTGTTAGTACCCCTGTCCAGGGAAGATAATGATAACAACGTTTACACAGTTTTTGTAAACTTTTCATAAACAGGCACCAAATAAACTTTTTGGAAATACACACTTAGTGATTCTATATTTTAGACAGTGACTACTGAGTGACATTTATAGTCGGGTATTTTGTTTTTATTTTAATGTTTTATTAAAAGAAAAAGAAAATATCAGACTTTTGTTACATGATTGCGGGTATTAATTTGTTCATTATTTCATAATGACATACTTTTATGTGACCCTCCAGCATAAAACCTATAACAGTGATGTGGCATGTGATCTGACAATTAGTGTTCTTTGCGCAAATCCTGCTCCATACAGTATGAAGTTTAGAAAATTTTCTTCATAACCGTCACACCATTGTGACAGAGCAGTGTGAAGGTTGGTCACGAATTTTTCAGGTCACTTAGTAGTAGATGGGTATAAAATGCGTGGATAGTCAAGTTTCGGGCCGACATTTGAAAACCCTTTGTCTCTTTCTTTATTGTGCCTCGCCAATCCAGGGGCGCTAGTCTCGACTTCTCGCTACAGCACTTTGCGCAAAAATTCAACAACGAACACTAATTGTTAACGAAAAAACGCAAACAAAGCGTTGAATTTTGCGTCATAGCGACCGAATTCGGTCGCAAAGTGCATAGCGAAAAGTCGAGACTAGCGGCCCAGGGCCCCTATTCGGAGAAATGACATTTTATCTCGGTCACTGTCTCTCTAATTTAGAATTTAATGGGAGTGAGAGTGACCGAGATAAAATGACATATCTCCGAATAGGGTCCCAGATCGGAATGTCCTGAGACTTTGGTCAGACCTAGGCAAGACGATCGCATACAAAAGACTTCTTTTTGTCGTTTCCCTTTCACTGCCAACTGTACTGCTGTTTTAGAACCCAGTGGCCTGCGATGCGAAATAACTCTTTCTGACTCTTTTAGACGGTGCAGCAGCCAACTTGCCTTTTTTTCGCATTGCATAAGAAATGCGAAAGTGGCGACGCCGTGCCAGCTGTGTAATTGGGATAATGTGGATAGTGCGAACTAAGCTCGGTTTGCATAACAAATAAAGAAAGGCATGTCTCGGAGTTTTGGCGGGAACGTGAAGAATTCATGTCGCGTCATTTTATTATTTTCCAAAACTTGTGTTATTTCGAGTGTTAATGTGTAAAAGCGGTGATTTTTTACCCGTTAAGTGTTCGTGAACATGCACGAGTGATGGTGAATGGTATAATGTCGTGAAACGTGAATTTTCGTGTTGTTTCCAAAACTCCATAGAAGGCTCTAGTAAAGTTTTCACCACTTTACTGGGGCATGACTTCGACTTGACCGTGACATGCTTTGCTCGCCTTTGACTGTGACTATGACTTATTTGACAATATTCAACGAAACTTAAAAATATATGATTATACTTGACACTGGCAGATGCATAAGACGTGCGACGCCATAATTCTCTTGAGGAAAGAGAAAAAAAAAAGGCATGTCTCAGGATTTTTCAAAAATCGGGAGTTAATTTACTGTACTAGTATTTCCATAGAATGCTCATATATTAAATTGAGCTCTTGAGCTTTTAGGTGCTTTTGGTAGAATGAACGCATAGGTCTGCGTTGCATTGTGGCCAACTCATATGTAGAGATGCCCAAATGAAGGAACTAAAAATTTTCGGGGAGAGGCTTTCAGCTTGCTTAGAAAATACGATGAAGGCTCCCCAACAAGATGGCTGCACTATATTTTGGCATTTATCCGTTAGGTCGAATTTTTGGAAGTAGCTAAGTACGTTGGGGTAAAACGGTATAGTCTGTACCTTCCTAATAAATACAAAAGATAATAATTTTATTTATTTATTTTTAATTTATTTAAGTTTACATTATAAGTAATATAGTCTAAATAATATTTTTAAGTTTAGGTAATATTGTTTAAAAGATCAGCAAAAATTTAATAAAAGGTACTGATTTAAAACCTTCAACGTAATAATTACGTTAGAGGTTTTCTTTTTTGTTCTTTCCTCTCCTATCCATAATTTTTTGTTGTTTTTTTTTGTTTTAACAAATTAATATTTATGTACTTAAGTTTTTTTCTTAAGTATATGGATAGGAGAGGAGGAGACGCGGAGGACGCCTGCCTCTTTATTTTGAGTTGACTTAATGTATTTTAGCAAAGTGAACAAAGTTAAATGAAACATCTCATTACAATGTATTGACATCTCTATAGTACTTAGTACATAGTGCTCGTTTTTTTTTACCGTATATGTTTTAATTTAAATTTTTAGCTAAGACAGGAATTCAGCCGCTAGAATTACGGACATCCTAGTAGATACTGTTGTTTATTCTATGGGAAAATTTCGCCACCATAATCCAAAATAACAAGGTATATTACACCAGCATATATACGTCACTATCAGCATTTTTGTCGTGCATCGTCATCTTTGTCTAACGTGTGTGAATTACGTATTCCGCTCTTGTTCTTGCACGCTGATGACTTGGGCTGGTGTCATCCACGTGACCCTATAGTGTCATACCAGAAGGCCTAGCCTCTACTCTTACCCTTTAACAATATCAGATATAATTTTATCTTTTATACAAAATCGTAGCCGTGACGTGTTTTTGCACGACTAAACGGTTAGACAAAATTTTGTCGCGGTGCGCATGTTAAGACTACTAGCTAGCGAAGTATTTTATTGTACTTGCCACTAGCAGCGTCTGGCGGTGCCACCCGCTATACCATAAGAATAGTATATTTTTCCGGCATTAAAGTATGTGGTAGCCCATGTGGCATAGGCATGTCCAGGGTATGAGCTACCTCCATACCAAATATCATCCGAATCCGTTCAGCCGTTACGGAATTGACTGGGTGAAAACACACATACTCGTACAACTTATACACTTACGCACAAACTTTCGCATTTATAATATTAGTGATGGTCGCAATGATTTAGCGTGGGAACGAGGGTGGTGTTGAGTACCTATAGTAAGATATGTTTGACGAAGTAGCTTCGTACACTTCGTACAGCTGCTTGTCTGGCAGAGGGTGGCGAACATGTCTTATTCTTGAGAAATTTATATAATTTATTCCTGGCTTGCCTATTACACTGCGTCTTCCAGTTCGTGGACGCCACCCAAGAACCTTCCTTACCCATCGGTTATCGGTTCTTCGCGTGATGTGGCCTGCTCATTGCCATTTCAGCTTGCTTGCTTGAAAGCTTATATCGGTGACTTTGGTTCTTCGGCGAAAATCATCAATTCTAATTAATGTAAACGTGTTGAATTCCTCAATTTCGAAATCTATGTAGGTGTACGAAGTAGGTAATTTAAAAAATAACTATTGAGGCTATTTTTTGAAAGTAACTTTTTAATAACTGGTGGTAGATTAGAACCCTTAGGTATCAATTACGTATAAGTTATGTGATTATGTATGAGTCTGTATAAGCTTAGTTTGTCAAGAATACGGAAGTTATTACTTTACTTACCTACTTAAGGTACCTAAGCAAGTACCTACTTCGTGAGAAGTGATACATCTCTATAACTAACGGATTTTTTACAAACGCAAGTGAAGGTTAAAAATCAATAGAAATCCAAAATAGTAAACATCGTAGTATACTACAGTTCTACAACCGATACCGTTAGTTCGAGCCCTACTTACGCCATTCATGATAAACACAATAAGCTTTTATCCCCATGTTTGAAACTCATTTTTAATCTGTGACGTTCTCACGAGTCACCTGGCGGGAGCGGGTGGCGGTAGCGTGGATGAGCGTGGCTATGGTGGTTTTATTGGAGTTATATTGCTGTCGCGGGTGACGGATTTTTTTAAAATGTTTTTTGTCCTTCTTATTAGTTAGAAGTAAATAATTTGCTAATGATCCTTGCCTTGGCATTGATGTTAATGTAAATGGCTATGTAATGTAAATGTTTATAGCAGAAATTGCCATTGCGGTAGTCTCAAAATAGCTAGAACAGCTTCTAAGACAGTGCAATACTAAGCCTGCTAAACCATTATATAAAAGAAAAAAAAATTGAGAAAAATATATTACAAAATACAAAAATACAAATACAAAATTCTTTATTTTGGAACAAACTACGATCTAATTACCTCTAATTATTAGATACAATAGAAGTTTTACTCTGAATTAAATACCTTCAGTTTATGTCTGCTAAGAGCTGATAAAAAGAGATAGCTAAGTACACGAAATTAAAAATGGAACGCATTGAAATTGCTCATAATAAAATAATAATGATGTGAAAAACTATATAAATACTAGCTGCAGAAATTCTATTCTACAGAAACTGAATATTTTAATGTTAATCCAGGGAATAAGCCATTATACCAAATTTCATTCAAATCCGTTCAGCCGTTACAGAGTTGAACGGGAGCAAGCACACATACAAACTTATCTACTTACACAAAAAAAATCATTTTAATATTAGTGTGGAGTGTGATAATATTTAATGGAAAAAGAAACGGGTTTTATTCTCTTTTCTCCTGGGAGGATTTTGGTGTCGCACGTCCCATGCATTTGCCAGTGTCAAGTATAGTAATATATTTTCAAGTTTTGTTAAATATTATCAAACAAGTCATATTCATGGTCAAAGGCGAGCAAATCAAGTCACGGTCAAGTCCAAGTCATGCCCCAATAAAGTGGTGAAAACTTTACTAAAGCCTTCTTTGGAGTTTTGGATACAACACGAAAATTCACGTTTTACGACATTATACCATTCACAAACACTCGTGCATGTTCACGAACACTTGACAGGTAAAATTTCACTGATTTTACACATTAACACTCGAAATAACACAAGTTTTGGAAAATAATAAAATGATGCGACATGACTTCTTCACGTTCCGCTCCAAAACTCCCAAAACGGATTTTTCTACGGGATTTATGGACAAAAAAAATATGTTTTTTTCACATATATTTTGGCCCCACACTGTGTATTTAGCTAGTATCAAGTTCTGTAATATTTTATTACAAGTGAACTTAAATATTTCACTAGTGAAATACAAGTCTCTGTCATAGCATAGAGAAATTATACTCTTATTATAAGTCACGGTCATGCCCCAACAATAATTTTACAAGTTTTGTAATTATTTAATTACTTAGTTATTATTTTCTGTAATTATATCACGAAAAAACATCAGCTGTTCCATACAGTTCGTCGAGTGTCATGGACATTTTTCTATGGAACAGCTAATATTTTTTTCGCGATTTCATGATTGGTCCCATACTAAAAGATGTTCATAATTATGAGTACTATGAGCCCTTTTCGGCTTAGCATACGCTTTCTTTATTGTATTATCTGTGTTCAAATGTTCGAATAATAATGAGTGATGTTCTAAGATTGTCTTTATCGACTTTACCCGGCTCTCCTCTTACTTATTAGGTACAAGGACTCTTGAAAAGAGATACGCGTGCCCGGGTAGTACCTAGTTTTGTTTACGGTTACTGGGCAAAGTAGTATCTTGTATGGAACGGAAACATCTCGAAAACCAACGTAGGTAACTAACTTTGTACCTTCAATAAATATCATACCTAATATATATAAAAAATATTTTCTCCGGAAATATGCAGGTTTTCTTACGATGTTTTCCTTCGCCGAAAAGCCAATGGTGTTTCCGTATAAGTAAATTCCAAAGAACTCATTGGTACGGTCCCACCTGGGTTCGAATTCGAATGCGCCAAACACCTAGCTAACACGGATAGATTGTATTTTACGAGGCCGAGGACTGCGACACGTTCTCGAGCCCTGAGCCTGCCGAGTCCGACACCGAGCAGCAAACGAAAAAAAAAAAAACAAATTGCATTTATTACTCAACACGCAGAAGCAAGGTTGACAAAATTTCGGTGTTACATGCCAGTTGGGTTTTGAAGTATACTTCTAATTAAATAAGTTAGTAAGATTGTGCAAAGTTATTGTATTTATTATTTAGGTGCAAACTTTCGCTCATCGCGCAAAATTCTAATTTACAAATTTTCTTGCGTTTGTTGTCAATTACAGCTCAATTACTAATTACTAATCGTGGATTTATTGAAACCAATTTCTTGCCAATAAATAAGTTGTTTAAAGAAATTACGGCTAAAATGATCATATAAGTAGATAAATTGGCTTAGCTACAAATCTCAATAAGCTAATTTTAATCTTGGTTTTTGGTTTAGTGTCAAATTTACATATACTAGCTTTTAACTTGAATTTTTGGTTAGCGTAATTTCTTGAAACAATTTATTTATTATCGCAAAATTAGTTTTCATGAACCTACGACGAGTAATTAAGCTGTAATTGACAAAAAACGCAAGAAAAGTTTGAATTTCGCGCACTGAACGATACGTTGCACCTGAAGTGCTTTAATTAAAAAAATATTACTTTAAAGTTGCACAAACCTCAGTTGACCAGTGATTACGCGACGTCGTGGGAACCCCGCGGTTCCTCCGCCTTGTAGGGGCGAGAGTTCTCACGACGCACACCTGCGCTCGCACACCCTACGTGCGACGCGACGACGTAGCTCACCAATGAAGGGGGAGGTGCGAATTTTTAACCGTTAGAGGGACGCCTGAGGTATTCGTTTTAAGACATAACTAAGTATCTATAGTAGGTAACGAAATACTGCGCGGGTATATGACAAATATAATGGCCTTGCTCGACAGATTGTATAGATATTAGATATCGCATTCGAGATCGTTGTTCCAACAAAAACTCATCAAGGTTGGAGGAAAATGCTGATTGCGGGGACTCGAACCTAGCAATGAACCAATGAGAGTTACTTGAGGTCTTTTGACTGCATGGTGCGCATCGATCATCCTGTGTGCGGTATCTAGAGATTATATTATTACCATACAAGTTACTAAGTATAGGTTCCTATCTAAGTAGCGCGAGAAGGGGCTGGGCCCGGCACAGTCTTCAGACTTCAGCATAGGTAAAAATTTGTTTTGAAGTTTTGAAGACCTAGTCTTCAAAACTAAGCTTATAAAAATATTTCATGACCATTATATCAGACTATTTTACTTATAAGTAGCTATATATGCTAATAAAGACGACAGTGTTCACATCTCAATATTTTCCCTCCTAGTTACCATGAATTAGAATTATAATTATATAGAAATGCTTAAGTACAGAAATCTGTACTTAATCTAAATCTAAATCTGTACGTGTCACACATCGATATATATGTACTACGCACTAGATTTCGCGATCCGAACGCTCACTCTGTTCGGCTGAACTGTACTGCAATCCGTACACCTTAGTTTAGTGGCTTCTACTTTCACACAGGGTGGGCGCGTACGGAGCGGCGCTAATAATACGAGAATTCGAAAAATTCGAAATTGTGCTCCCTAGCTTAATAGTTTGGAGCTACAATGGATAAAAACATATTATAACATTTAAGCGCTGCAGCGAACTTTAGTTCTATCAATCTAAATACACTTATAAGAAATTACTTTATTTGGTTGATTGTAAGGCGCGAGTAGGCGTAACCTTGAGATAGCCAATGAGAACGCTTTCTCGCACTCCGCGCCGAGTCAGCTTTGGAGTGCTCATCACTATCGGAGTGCTCATCACTATGAACAGGGATCACCAATGTACGTTTATACCTACCACGGAAGATAAGGTTTTTTTTAAGTTACACTCAGTCCGCGAATACTAAATCCGGAATACCTCGGTACCCGACCTTGTGTTACTATAAGTAGATATTTACCTGTTATTGATATTGAGACCAAAGTACTTAGTAACCTAGTAAAAACCCTTTGTAAGCGCGCATATTTTAGGGCAAATTGAAGCACACGTGTTTTTCAATAGCCCCTTTTAAACTTTGTCAAATACAACGAACTTGTTTCGCATGCTGCCACAGAATAAATATTAGTAAGAGGTAGGTACAAGGATGATAATGTTGTGGGTACTGAATATTGCTAAACTTAGGGTGGGTTGAACACTTTTATGACAAACAAAATTTTTATATTTGTTCCACAGAAAGAGAAGTACAGGTAAAAAAATTCTTCTGTGATTTGTTCCATCAAAATACAGGTTTAATTTTTTCGATGTACATAAGTAACTTTTTGGCTTGTCCGAGAGATGGCAGCGGCGCAGTGTTGTGGTTTCATACTTAGTACCCCGCCACTACCCCGCGAACAAAATTACTTACAATAACTAAGGAAGTTTTACAGTGAATTTTCTACCTATCATCGGAAATGTATAGAAAACTAGAATAGTGACTCTTCGTGTTGCTTCCAAAACTCCATAGAAACACCAAGTAAAGTCTCCACCACTTTAGTGGGGCATGACGTGGACTTGACCGTGATTTACATTGCAGTTTTTTTTTGGCGGGAACGTGAAGAAGTCATGATGTGTAATTTTATTATTTTCTAAATCTTGTGGTTTTTTTCTTATGTTTTGACTCCACACGCTGTGTATTTAGCCAGTGTCAAGTCTTGTAATATTTCAAGTAATGTCAAATATTTCACAGTAATAAATAAAATAAGTCTCAGTCGTAGTCTAAGTCAAGCAAAGTAAGTCACGGTCACGTCCACGTCATGCCCCAGTAAAGTAGTGGAGATTGTACTAGAGGTTTCTTTGGAGTTTTGGAAACAATTTGAAGATCATATTTCACAACATTATAGTATTCACCAACACTTGTGCACGTTCACGAACACTCAATGGATAAAAATCCACAATTTTTATATATTAACACTCGTTATAATACAAGTTTTGGAAAATAAAAGAATGACGCTACATGACTCCTTCACGTTCCCGCCAAAATTCCAAAACTTGTGTTTTTTTATATTTTTTTTTTTGTCCTTTCAGGACATTGGCGTCGCACGGCTTGTGAAAACTTGTGTTATTTAGAGTGTCAATAGGTAAAAGCGTTGGCTTGGCTTTTATTCATTAAGCGTTCGAGTATTGGAGAATAGTATAATGTCGTCTCCACCAGTTTACTGAGACATGATTTGGACTTGACTATGACTTTATTTGCTTTATGACTTGACTTGGACTGTGAGTTATATTAAAGTTGCTCTAATTGTGAAATATTACAAAACGTGACACTGGCGAAATACATCAATACATGTGGTGCCAAAACAAGTAACCAAAATATTTTTTTTGTTTCTCCTAAGAGGATTTTGGCGTCGCACGTCTTATGCATTTGCCAGTATCAAGTATACATATATATTATCAAGTTTTGTTATATATTATCAAACAAGTCATATTCCCAGTCTAAAGCGAGTAAAGCAAGTCACGGTCAAGTCCAAGTCATGCCCCAGTAAAGTGGTGAAAACTTTACTAGAGCCTTCTATGGAGTTTTGGAAACAACATGAAAATTCACGTTTCACGACATTATACCATTGACCAACACTCGTGAATGTTCACAAATACTTAACGGGTAAAAATTCACCGTTTTTACACATTAACACTCGAAGTAACACAAGTTTTGGAAAATAATAAAATGACGCGACATGAATTCTTCACGTTCCCGCCAAAACTCTATAAAAATAATATTATTACGAGTGCCCGAATATGTCATTGTCATTCAATTTTGATATAATGCTGCCAGATTATTGCTAAATTAACGTTTTGTGTTACTATGGAAATAGCACTGAAATATAGATTAATTTTAGTGCTATCATGTAATATGTATATTTTATCATTACTATTGCGGTTATTGTATTAAGTAGTTTATGTGTAATTATTTGGAAGTATTTATGGTCTCGCTATTTCTCAAAAATGTCAACATTGAAAAATGTGCAAATTGTCTTTTTCTTCAGCTCTCTAAAATAATATAGGTATAGACTGCAAGAAAAGTGGCAAAAGTATGCAAGATTCCACTGCGAATATATCAAGAAAGAAGAAAATTATTTTAAACAAGTAATTAATTGTGTTAAAATGTTGGAAAACAAAAGTTGATCCAAATGAAACTAACAAAAGAAAATGAAATGAAGATTGAAAGAAAATCTGGAGTACAATTTGCGGTAAAATGGAAAATATTTGAGGAAAAATGGAAAAAACCGGTACCGGAGCCGGGCTACTAGGGCAGTTTGAACTAGTTTGTTATAATGCTGATGTTTTAAGCTAAGAAACTGTTATTTTTTATTATTAAATAGGGTATATTAAATGTATATATTATTATATTATACGTGTTAAAAAAAAGGAACTAAGTACTTACTAACCTGAAAACTTGCTCTCGTTGTAAAAATCATTAGGCTTAAAATTATCACCACATAACCTAGAAGACGAGTTTCCAATATCTGATGCGCAAAGCTTTGATCCACAGCTTCCGTTTTTTCTCATCAGGAGGGAAAAAAAATCACTACAAAGAGGCATGTTTCAATACCAGATGATATTTATTGTTTATTTACTAAAATTATCTGTTGATATTTGACACTTTTGACAGTGAAACAACACCAGTGATAATGCGATACCTAGCGAGATAAATAAGCAGTGCGTCACTCCATTGGCAATTTAGGCTTAAGTGTATAAATGATGCTGCTTCAGGAAAAACAAGCCTAACATACGATAAATAAATCGTACCGTAAAATAAAGTGAAATGGATGATATTAAGCGAGAAATATTTGTTAATTAAGAGAGTTACGCGACTATTTCTTTATTTTATTTTATGGTTCTAACGTTATCATATTGGGTCAGTAACATCTAACCTTTTTTGCTTTGGTTTTGAAACGCAGTTTACCCTAATCGATAGACTTATACACGACATTAGAAGACATAATTGATTACAGATCTTGCAAAACCCGTGAAATGTGTGTGAAGCTCTGAAGAAGGAAACCTATGGAAGTGACATCACTAGTAAAAGGCCTGTGTAACCCCGCAACAAAACATGGCCGACCTTGGATCTACCATTCCACAATTTGAACTTTACATTGGAGGGCATTTGAGGGATTGACAACGTAACAAAAAATGGCTGACCGCGAGCGACCTCGAAAAATTGTGTTCCTTCTTCAGAGATGTGAAGTGACGACATCTATTACCTACTAAACTTGCTACCGTTACTTTCTTGAAATCTACAGTTGGCAGCACTGCTAATTTTACTCCGCCAGAGGTGCAGTTAATTTCCCAGTTTCGCTGATAAATTCAAGTTGTCTGATCATTACTTTTCTCGTATTCCTTTCCTGCGAACCTCATAACTACACCAATAACTAATCCAATTTTTGAAAAGAGATAGTCGTGTGGTATTTTGAAATCTGATTGTTAGGCGCAATTTTTTGTCTGCCCTAATTAAAGCTGTGAAAACCAAAGATGTCTGCGAAAATACAAGAAGCACAAGAGCATTGTAAGGCTGCAGAAAAACAGTGAGTAGTTTTATATATTTCTCTGTAATGAATGCTGCTCTAGTATTCGTATCGATTTCCAGCATTTAGCCAGTAAAGAATAAATTGAGAGATTTTTCAGTACTTTTTGTCTTAGCTATAGTTTTTGGATATCTTCATTAAATTTTATTCGAAATTCTACGTATTACATAAAATACGGATCGAAAATCCGTATGCCGAACAAAAATTCTGTCTACCTTCAGCTCAAGAAAAAGAAACAAAATGTTTTTCAGGACAAAGCTGGACAAAAATGCCCTTACCGCATTAAGATATGAAATGAAATATAATTTTATTCTCTTTAGACAGATATTTTTTTTTGTTTTTCGCCCTTAATAATCAATAAATATAATTATTAATATTATATTATATTATTATTATTGATTAAGCCAGGTTCCGTCCGATTCCCAGAACATGAACATGTGAGAACACCTTGTTCTCACAGGTTTTTCCGAACTAACTTCTTTTTAGTACTTTCCCTTGGGATTACTCTACATTTCACTTGCTAAATTGTACCGATGGCAGAATTGTACCAATCGCTCATTGTACGAACTGATAATTGTGATAACAGAGAAATTATATGAATCTCTAAATTGAACCGATGGCAGAATTGAACTATTCCACTCATTGCACGAATTGATCATTTGTGTAAATAGAGAATTGTACAAAATGAGAATTTGTACCGATGGTGATGCTTTCATGTTAAAAATGCCCTGTTATTCCTTGGTATGAAAATATCTTATGGCCCTGTCACTCCGATAATATCTGATCATTTTCGCAATGAGGGAATGATCATGTCTCCGCCTTCATTACTTCCGCTTATTCTTATTCGAGATGGGGATGATAAATCCTGCACTGACGTCCCACGTGAGGTGTATTGTGCATTTCCCCCTGCCAGTGTCTACCCGAGCCAATCCAGCTCCTTGAAATAATGGAGCGAGGCTCTGGGCCGCTGGCATAGCTGTTCCAGTGGTGTAAATGGCAGTGTCGATGTAAATGAGAACAAGTCAAGTGATTGGGGTGATATGGATGATGTTGTTGGAGCTGCCTGGCATTAAAGTGTCACAGCACATGTTCCACTGTTTTGTTCCTTTACAGTGCCACAGCACATGCTCCACTGTTTCGTTCCGCTACACATCCGTAACATCCGCTTGTCACTTTATGTGGGTCAGATTCTTGTTCTATAACTCAATGTAGCGTTGGCTCCAACGCTATGCACCTGGTTGACGTCTACTAGCACCCTGCCATTCCATCGCACAAACTACACATAGTTTTAATTCAGTCTCTGATTATATTTTTATTTTCTCTCATTTCACAGTCTCAAGACATCCCTGCTTAAATGGAAGCCTGATTTGGATTCAGCAGCCGACGAGTACAATCAAGCAGGTAAGTCAAAGCGTCAATGTGTAAGGTTTCGTTTCAAGATTCAAAGTTTCGATTCAAGATTTACACTTTCAGTCTCCGTCACCTACAGTCAGGATGCCAGAGAATTTCGAATAGAATTCTTTCTGAATGGATTCAAAATAGAAGATAATACAGAGCAATGGATGACAAATTTCGTTGAGTTAGTATAGGAAAAAATATAGATTATATTTAAAAAATAAACAGACAACAGACTCCCTTGAGCACCGAAGGTTCCGTACAACTTGACTTGTTTACGGTAAACTATAAAATAAATTATATAATGAACATTACTCAAAAATTGCAACGATTAACTTAAGAGGATAGTCCTGCCACGAGGTTTTGGCACATTCAATATTTGAAATTGTATAGCTGTCTCTCTGTTTCTCTTGCATGCGATAGAGAGTGTTAGTGAATTTTTCTAACTTTTTGATGAAATTAGCGGTTCGGCGGTAGTCTATTATCACCCTCTAAATCTTAACATAATCATTTTTTGGTGTCAATGGCTTGGATAGACCATAACATATGACAATAAGTTTTGTTAAAAAAAGGATATGGTATTCTAATATCAACTACTTTTCTTCGTCGTATTTTAGACGCAAAACAAAATAACGAAGATAAGCGATAATTAAAAAAAATACATAATTTCAAGCATAGTTTTTCACCGTGTCCGTGATAACATATAAAAAGTCATCGATATCTCAATAACATTTAGGGGTGGGAAACTAAACTAAACTAGTTCATAGAAAAAGCGCCAACTGTTTAGTACTGTCTAGTAGGCGGTGTACTCTTATTGCCCCTTGCCGCCTATACACAAGTTTCTTAATTATAATAGCTTTTACCTATTAGCCTGATGTACAGAACCTAAAAAATAATACTAACAAATATTCTTCCCTACCTGAACACGAGTTGTCTTTTTTTATAAAAATTACAGAGCAACAGCCCCCGTTTAGTTCCAAACGCCACGCCTGGAGCCAATCCGCTTCAAGGAACTAATTGTTTACTGAAAATAGTCCTTTGCCATCGATGCCAATCAACCAGTCAACAATAGCTATACTTAACGCAACGCACATTGTAACTAATCGATACATAGCGTGGGCAGGTACTTATGGGTGGTTGGGATGGAAATTACGCGGGACGAGATAAATTTCCCTATTGAAAATCTTTCAACCGTTATTAATGAGTGTCTCGGACGGGTTGTCTCGTTATCATATTGTTCTATAAAATATGGTAATTCTAATAAATAATGTAAGATATTGTCTTACACCTACACGCGTAACAGCAGCGTTTTTAGAACGTTTGAAATAAATAAAACTTGTTTTTTTTAAGGATCCTGTAATGATAGTGTATTGTTTTAGTAAATAAATAAACGTTGTTATCAAAGTGAATCTTGGTTGAGCATATTTTATTAGGGGCGACTGTGCTGCTCTGGTTTTTAGCCAACTATAGCATCTGCGTCAGCCTTTAAACATCCCACTGATGAGATATCTGCCTACCCTCAAAGGTGATTGGGCCATATCCACCACGCTGGCCCAGTGCTATCGAATTCACATACGCTATCGAATTTCTTCTCCGGAAATATGCAGTTTTCCTCACGGTGTTTTCCTTCACCGAAAAGCCAGTGGTAAATATCCGTACATAAGTTCCAAAGAACTCGTTGAAACTATTACATACTAAATTTATTTTCCATCTTGGTGTAATTTAGAACTCGGAAAATGTTGTCAAACGTTTCAAACCACTGAGTGGCAGACAGTCTATAATACTGCATACCGTACTCACATAGTAAAATGTAATATAAAAAAACAAGCCCTTTCTAGGAGTCAACGGACAGATCATACCGCTTATTAGAGACGTCAAATTTTAAAGGGGAATCTAAAATATCTTAAGAATACCATTTTAAAACCATTTTTGTATAAAGCAATTTTTATGTTATTATTTATTATTTTGGCGAAGACGAAGGAAATAGTGTATTGTATAATTATGTCGTTTCTTTTTAGCCCAATGCTACCGCATCGCCCGCCAGCTCAAGAAGTCCAAGGATTGCCACATGAAGGCCGCCGAGTTCTACCAGAAGAACCGCTGTTTCTTTCACGCCGGCAAGTCCTTGGAGAATGCTCTCCTTGTGGATAAGGAAAACACCACTCCCGAAGAGGTATTTAGGATTTGGAACATAAACATTTAAACCTCTTAGAATAGTATAGGTGGTCTTGAACCGTTTTTGTGTTTTTTTTTGCTATTTAGTCGACTGACATTCCTAGTAATTATAGGAAACTCGTCTGAACGAAGTTTCCGTCACGATACGAACGTGTTCATTTTTACAACTCGAACGTGTTCATTTTTACAACTCGAACGTGTTCATTTTTACAACTCGAACCTTTGATTGGCCTTGTTAAGCCTCCAGCATAGCTTTTAATACTTTAATGACAGGTTATGGCAGCGGTCACACTTATCGGAATTCTGAAATTTATAACACTTTATATGGACTTATAGATATACTCTCTGGCGCTGGAGTCTTCCAGCTTGTACCAGCAGCACGGGTCCGGGGATAGCGGCGCCAATATCCTGGATAAGGCTGCCAGGATCCTCGAAGAGAACAATCCGGAGATGGCATACAAGCTCTATCAGATGGCAGCTGATGTCTCGTCCGTGAGTCCTTTAAGCATTATTATATACTAGCAGCCCGCCCCGGCTTCGCACGGGTATTTAACAAAAAAATAAAAATATTGTATATGGTATAGATGTTCTGCAAATCGTAGTATATTTTAGGTTTTTTTTTTTACATTTTGGGTTACATTATTGGAGTTTTAGTAAGGATCCCTAATTAAAAAAAAAAATATAATATAGCCTATGTCACCCGGGGATAGTGTAGCTTCCCAACAGCGAAATAATTTTTCAAATTGGTTCAGTAGTTTCCGAACCTATTCAATGCAAACAAACAAACAAACAAACAATCAATGTACTACTATTAACAGGATGTCGCAAAAGTCAACATCCAGCCGCCAATACTGTGACGTTCTTATATGGAGGTTCTGAAAGAGATTGAAGAAAAAAAATACTAATTCTAAAAAAAAGTCTAATTTAATATCTCAAAGTTTTTCGAGTTATTGATATTTCTTTAAAAGTGACAAAATTCGCTACCTTGTACCACACGTTTTGCTGGTTTTGCTGTTATATTTTCTTGTGTTTGAAATCGTTTGAAAATACATGGCTGGTTAGAGACCATGTTTTTTTTTTTTAAAAACCATGCAATCGGCTGTTTTATTTTGAATTGTGGCCAGTTGCAGAGTTATCTTATAAAGTAAATTCATATTGGGATCCTTTGTTCGCAGTCCGAGAGTTCAACGCATCAAGGCATTGAATACACAAGCAAAGCCACCAGGCTGCTGATTAGGATGGGCATGTAAGTAACATACAGGAAATTTATCTGTGTATCGAATCAGCCTGTTATCCACTCACTGGATTTACTGCTATCTAAAGCCAAAGTACCACTTTATTTATATTCAATTAGCTGTTACATTTGACTTCTTTCGCGTGGACCACAGATCACACCCTAGATTCTGCATTCAGGACGTTCGAAGCGCACCACGCATCAGTCTAAATACACTTATAAAAAAATACTCTGATTGGTTGAAACTTAGGCCCAAGTAGGAGTAACCTTAAAATAGCCAATGAGAACGCTTGGTCGCACTCCCCGCCACCCGCGCCATCCTCAAACTTTGGTGACTTTTTGTAGGAACAACGAATCTCGTAATGCGGTATCTAGTAAGATTTGTGGCGTGGACCAATAAAAAAAATAGCCTATGCCAGTCTCCGACAATTAAACTATGCATAAATGCAGCTCGATCCGTTCAGTTGTTTAGTTTCATCCGTGATACCGCGACAAACACCCAGACAGACAGACATACAGTTACATTCGCATTTATAATATTAGTTAGGATTATTTGGATAGGCATATATTTGAACTACATTTATCATAAAGTAGCTAAATTATCTGACAACCACGAACTAACGTGAGAAAACAGGAGGATAATATTTAAATTCATCATTCAAACATATGCCTGGCCGGTAATCGATTTAGGACACTATTCGTCACGTTTTTTTTCTAATGTCTTGCCAAAAATGTTCGATGTGTAGATTTTACTGTACACATTTTAGGTACGACCAGGCGGCCGACAGTGTTCGCCAGGAGATCGGCTTCCACCTGGAGGCCTGCAACTACGGTGCGGTCGGACGCCTAACTGTCGCCGCTGTGCTCATTCAACTGGCCAGGGGAGATGTCGTCGCCGCTGAGAAGAGCTATAAGGTCACACTTCTATACTCCGTTTTACATAGCATGGTGCAGGTGACACGTGGTTTTTTACTGAATTGTGGCCACTCACAACACAATGATTGTGTCTGAATATTCTGTACCTATTTATAGAATCTATTTATTATACTATAAAGTGAGTATATATTATAAAGTGCGAAAGCTAATAAATGGTGTTCAGAAATAATTTAATTAATAAGCTAGCTAAGATAATACTGTTTGTTTTCCGAAAATAAATAAATAAATACTAGCTACAAACAAATACAAAAAAAAACACACAAAAAAACATCGCGTTGACATACAAAAAAAAGTAGCCTATGTTCGTCTCAGACCCTTAAGGATAAACGACTTTCATACAAAACTGTCGATGCCTTTTTAGGCGTCCTACTACGATTTTGAACTGGGCATGACTTAACATAGGTCTAATTTGGCCTCTAAGTATCGCAAAGTCGATAATTTAAAATGTTCATGGCTAGGAAATACCATCTTTCAACCCAATAATTACGACAAATTTTACGATTGTAGTGGTGTGTTCTTTACATGCGAATCATGCGATCATGGTGTGCGTGAAATATTGATGTGTGCGTGCGTCTTGTAAAAATCGTGTACACTGGTTGTGCCGCGCGCGCGTCACGCGGTTTACGCGACGTTGCCAGCTTGTCGGAGCGTGTGTGAGCGAGACTAGGTATTCTTGCCTCGCGGCTTAGTCCGCGCGCGGTCTTCGATAATTGCGACGTTGCGAGATTCGGTATCGGTGTGCAGTGCAGTGTTTGATTTGGTTACCTAATCTATCTATACCAATATTATAAAGAGGAAAGATTTGATTGTTTATTTATTTCATTGTTTGTTTGTTTGAATGGGCTCCAAAACTGCTGAACCGATTTGAAAAATTCTTTCGCTGTTGGGAAGCTTCACTATCCCCGGGTGACATAGGTTATATTATATTTTCAAAAAAATTAGGGATCCTTACTAAAACTCCAATAATGTAACCCAAGATGATGTATTTCGCGTGCACTGCGAAAACTATTCATGATGAAAGAATAGTCTATACCAATATAATAAAGAGGAAAGATTTGATTGTTTGTTTGTGTGCATTGAATGGGCTCCGAAACTGCTGAACCGATTTGGGAAATTCTTTCACTGTTGGGAAGCTACACTATCCCTATACTATACTATATTTTATTTAAAAAAAAATTGGGATCCTTTCTAAAACTCGAATAATGTAACCCAAGATGTAAAAAAAATACCTAAAATATCCTTTACATCGCGTGCGTTGCGACAACTATTGATGATGATAGAATAATCTATCTATACCAATATTATAAAGAGGAAAGATTTGATTCTTTGTTTGTTTGTTTGTTTGCATTGAATGGGCTCCGAAACTGCTGAACGGATTTGAAAAATTGTTTCGCTGTTGGGTGGCTTTTCGGCTTTCTTAATATTTTTTTTTTTTTTGTGACTTGACGCGGGTGGAGGGGTTTTCGTGTGTGTATTATGGTTTTTATTTTTTTGTTGGGTGCCCGTGCGAAGCCGGGGCGGGCTGCTAGTAACCTAATAATAACGTACATAATTATAATAGAATGCAGCAGACATCATCGTTGCGCTATAGACGCCATCAATATTCTGGCCAAAAATGAGCACGAAACGTGTTCGTGCTCGGCTGAAATATTATCATGGCGAAGGTGTTTCGTAAGTGCCTACCTACCTAATTTATAAATAAAAAATATAATTCGAGACTTCTTGCCCATTTTCATGGCGATGGGGGGATTTCTACCCTTCCAACTGCGATTTTCATGTACGGTCATAGATTTTAAGGATCATCATCATCATCATCATCAGCCTGTTTCCTATCGTACCGAGATTTCTTACCCATTTTTCATAGCAATGGGGGAAATTTCTACCCTTCCAACTGCGATTTTCATTTGCGGTCATAGATTTAAAATTCATCATCATCATGATCAGCACGCTTCCTAACGTATCGAGACTTCTTGCCCATTTTCATGGTGATGGGGGGATTTCTACCCGTCAAACTGCGACGTTCATTATCGGTCATAGATTTTAACCATAATCATCATCATCATTAGCCAAATTGCTACCGTATGGAGGTTTCTTACCCGTTTTCATCATGCTCCTCCTTTTTTTTTAACTTTACAAGTCGACCTAAACGATCCAGCCATACCCAACTGCAGGACCGCCCCGCGGGCCGCTCGCGGCCCGCGCAGCCTCGCGAAATATATATTTTGAGGACTTTGACATAGGTAACCATTTATACATTTTTAGGGTTCCGTAGTACTACAAGGAACCCTTATAAGTTTGTCATGTCCGTCTGTCTGTCTGTCTGTCCGTCTGTCTGTTTGAATCCTTTACAGCCCGCACCAGCTTCGCACGGGTGTTTGACGAGGGAATGAAAATTATAATGCACACGCAGAACCCTTCTATTTGCGTCAAGTTGCAGAAAAGAAGGAAGTGTAAGGAGGGCTGAAAGGCTGCCCAGCAGCGGGGGGATTTTTCGGGTCGATTCAGTGGTTTCGGAGCCTATTCAATGCGGGCAAACGGGCAGTCAAATCTGTCCTCTTTATAATATTTATTTTTGGTGTGACTAACTAATAACCTAAATGAAAAAATTCTGAAAAACTTCCTTCTTAGTGAAATAATAGTTTTTTTGTAAAAGGTGCCTATATAGGTATAGGAACCGATATAGGTAGGTGGTAAGGTGGTAGATAGAGGTATATGAAAATCTTGGATATTTCATGCTGCGCGATTGAAATATGTACATAATACTAATAATACCTACCTACCTACCAACCAACCAACCAACCAACCTACCTACCTACCTACCTACCTACCTATTAGTTAGTTAGTTAGTTTTGTGTGTGGTGTTTGTTGTGTTGTTTGATAACTTATTCTGTAAAAAAATTGCACAAAAGGAACAAAAATCTACAAAAACAGTAATTTTCAAATGAGGATTCGATCCGGGGACCTTCGTCTCATTGATACACACTACAAAACGAAGCATAATGAAAATCCGTCCACTCGACCGCTCGGCCAGTCGATCTGATAGGTGGAATGCCGAAAATCGGGTACTCAATTTCGTATTTGCTTGTAACCGTTTTGAATTCGCATGTGATTCGGTCATAGATTTAAAATTCATCATCATCATCATCAGCCTGTTCCATATCGTACCGAGATTTCTTATCCATTACCCACGCCCCGCGGTTTCACCCGCGGTATAAACTCTGTAACGGCTGAACGGATTTGGATGAGATTTGGTATGGAGGCTACCATACCTAAATTTGGCTACCTCCATACCAAATTGCATTAGAATCCGTGCAGCTGTTACAGATTTGAACGGGAACAAACACACTTACATTCTAACATACCTACTTACATACACACAAACTTTCGCATTTTGGTGTGACTAACTAATAACCCCATATCTAAAATTTGTTGGAATTCAGCATTTCTGAGTATGGGGCTCGGTGCGCGCTCCATCAGTGCTGCCAGGAAAAATAATGCAAAATTTCGGGAAAAAAATTCACCTCAATAATGATGATGAATGCATTTTTATGTATGATCTCGTTGCGCGCACGCTCACTGATCCCGGGAAAAATATTGAAAAAATTCTGAAAAACTTCCTTCTTAGTGAAATAATAGATTTTTTGTAAAAGGTGCCTATATAGGTATGGTACCTATATAGGTAGGTGGTAAGGTGGTAGATAGAGGTATATGAAAATCTTGAATATTTCGTGCTGCGCGATCAAAATATGCACATTATACTAATAATACCTACCTAGCCACCAACCAAGCAACAAACCTACCTACCTACGTACCTACCTATTAGTTAGTTTTGTGTGTTGTGTACACACAAAATAACAAATAACAAACAACAGTACCTACTATGGACTAAATTAATCTAACCCGGGTCTAAAATCCATATTTTTAGTCGCAGAATAATGTCTATCGACGCGGAAAACACAACATTTTTGGGTATTGCATATTTCATTAGGTTCATTTCATTAGGTATTAGGTATGTAAAATTCGAAATTAATTTGAAAAAAACCGAAAAAAAGTGGAAAATTTGTTCGGAAGGTACCAGACTCGGTGCCTTTAGAACCCCCGATATGGGGTTATTCCAGGGACCCAGTTATTCAATCGTCAAGCAGTAGTGTGCAAAACATCACTGTGTTCCGGATTGAAGGGCAATGTTTCCAGCGTAATTATTGGGCACAGAGATTTAACATCTAATATCTCAGAGTAATGAGCGCAGTGCATTGCCGCGCATGGTTTTGAACTGTTGAGGTTCAAAATTCTGGGTGGCACTGAACTGTTATGAGCAAGCGTGAAGCTTAACATCAGCTGAGTGACTTGCTCGTCTCGTCACCAAATAACAAAAAAAAAAAACTTACATGCTTACACACTTACACACGAACTTTCGCATTTTAAATATTTGTGTGACAATATTAGGTTTATGTAGATATATACTTTTATAAGTTTCGTTACTAATTTTGAATAAGTTTGTTTTTCAAGAAACCCACAGCAAAAATTAAAATAAATAGTATTCTCGAAATTAAATTATAAAAAATAATTCTACCTAATTTTAGGGGTTCGAACCCGGAACCTCACGAGCGCTACCTAATCAAACTGATGACTTCGGCCACCGAGACGATATTCAGAGCAACGAAATTTCGTATTTGCTTGTAACTGTTTTGAATTCGCATGTGTGCGTAATGTTCATGCGTGCATACAGGCGTTGAAGATTATTTGAATTTTCAGTCGAGTGCAGCTATTAATGGGCTCTATTATTTTTGAGATGTGTTTATAACAATAGTAAGAGGTCGCAAAGTGAATTAAAACTGGGGCAGATTACCTCAATTGAGTTTTCAACGACAGCGCCATCTCTTGGCGCCTACCTACCTAGCGGACTCAAACGAAGCACCTTAAGGCGTTTAGCCGTGGTAACGCGACAAACACCCAGACAGACAGACAGACATACTTTTAAATTTATAATATTAGTTAGGATAACCTAGCTACCGAACCGCCCCAGCTTCGCACGGGAGTAATTTAGAAAAATTATATACATATATAAACATTTTGTTATTATATACTAGTTGCTACCCGCGACTTTGTTCGCGTAGACCTATAAAAAAAAAGTTGCCTATGTCCGTCTCCTACCCTTAAGTTATAACCATGCAAAAATTCAGCTCGATCCGTTCAGCCGTGATAACGCGACAAACACTCAGACCGAGAGACAGATACTTCATAATTTATAATATTAGTTAGGATTTACAAATTCTAAAGTGAGGTGCCAGAATAACAAAAACAGATAAAGAAATTTTGTTTTAATAAAACGGGAATACTCACGTTAAATTAAGTCGGTTATTCCGACTATAGTGCAAGGCAAGACGAGGTCGCGCGCGTCTCGCTCAGCATTCCTTGATAAAGGTCACCGAATGTGATCGAAACTATAGTCTGAATAACCGACTCAATTTAACGTGAGTATTCCCGTTTTATTAAAACAGAATGTGTCAAAACCAAGTCAGTTTTCATAGTAAGATAAAGAAATGTTATCATACATTTAACAATTGTTTTCGTTTTTGCATCTCAAGGAGTGGGGTTCGAATTGCGAGGCCGCTGAGAGCGACACACTGGAGCGCTTGCTCACAGCGTACGACGAGGAGGACCAAGAAGGGGCGAAGCGAGCCCTCACTTCCCCGTTCATACGCAGCATGGACGTGGAATACTCGCGCTTGGCCTGCAAAGTGGAGCTCCCGAAGGGCGAGCCCATGCCCAGCGTTGGGATCCGCAAGAACGCGGCGCCATCGTACGTGAGCGGCCAGGCGGGGCCGCCGGACTCCGCCAATGCATTCCAGGCTACCGCCGCTGTTAGCCATGTAAGCTATTTATTTATTTAAGTATACATAATGCGTAATGGTAACATTTTTCAGAATGTACTAAATTGCACATTATACATTATATGTTGCCTACATACTAAAAAAGTAAAAACTACCTATGAATAATAGACTTAACTTAATTAAAATAAAAATGACTACATTTTTGTCCTCCAAAAATTCCATTATTTCTTTTTACAAGCATATATCTATTTCATATCACTTATCCAGAAAAGTTCTATATACATAGCACACAAGAACCGAAACTTTCTTTTGATATATTTTTTTTTTATTAATATACTTAGTTAAGATTTTTTGCGTAATATAATAGTAGGAACTCCTGTTAATATTTTAAATTTTGTTGAAGAGATTAAAATGTATTTAATCTTAGATAATATTATTTATAGTTTTGCTTTATCATAATCATAACGAACTAAAGCTTTCTTTACACGTATTGACTTAGCTGCGTCTAATTAAACCTGTAATCTTGCAACTTCATTTTTATATGTGAGTTTAACTTACACTAGTAGTTCGCGCCGAACTGAGACCTCGCGATCCCTATATCTTCACAACCCCTGGACCGATTCAGCTCATATTCGAAAATAAAAATTGTATTGAAATGAACTACTTGCCTACAAAATTTCATGAAGATCAAAGCAACGGTTCGCAAGTTAGCATCGGACAAATATACACGCAAACATACATACAAATGCCTTCTTAAACTCTGAGACCTTCGCTTCACTCGGTCAATAATCTTTAGTTCACTCACTTTTTGAAAATAACAATTTTGCTAGCTGGGAATGCGCGGGGGGCGGGGCTACTTACAAATAAAATACTAGATCCTATTCTACTTAACATTGTTTTTGCAAAGGATTGTTATACGCATTAATTTAGTAAATATTTATACAGGCACAATTAGTTGAGCATAGCAGTTTGTCCTAGAGGAAATTTTAGAGGAAACTCTGTATATAAATATTTGTTTTTTTTTATTGTATTTTACGACCACTTCCAAGCCTTCGTAATGTTTTAGATTAGATTACAAATCTGCTCTCTCTATCATCCTGACTGGAGATGACGCAGACGGAGACTGTAGATCTTGATGTTTGAGCTAAGAATACGGCAGCTGCTTTTGCGTGATTCCGACAATAACGGCGTTAACTCTGTTGTACCATTTTATAGCTCAAAAACTGATGCCGTCTTTTTTTCATACACTGAAATAAAAAGAGAGATGATCTGTAGATGAATTCGGATAATAGGCTTTTTAACTTCCTGACGGCAAATGGGCGCGGTACGAAATACTGCCAACAGCATTAATAAGAACAAAAGCGACACGACGAAAAAATCTGTGTCGTGTTGGTTCTCATAATTGATGTTTGTGCCTGAAGCGCTGTAGGCGTATTTCAGCCATTGTGAAATCTAACAGGGTACTATAGGCTATCCATTATGTTAATCGCTTTTTAACAGCGCTTGTACTACGAAGCTTTTTAACAGCGCTTGTTATGTCTAGCAAATTCATACGAAAAGTGCGTTTCATTTATTATTAACGCATTACAAGTTCATGTATTCTTGTAATGAGGTTCTTAAAAAAATAGAATGCATTTTTTGTATTTGTATGAGACTTAATTTGCTAGACGCTAGTACAAAGTTATGTCATCGCGCTGTCAAAAAGCAATTAACGTAATGCATAGGCTATAGTTACGGTAGCGGTATAATTTATTTACTAAAATATTTATATTCTCAGCACCAGTTTGATGACATCAAAGAGTCTCCCTACGAATCCAAGCCCGAAGCTAAAGCCGACGAGGAAGAAGAAGAAGAAGAAGGAGATTTCTGCTAAACTTGTATCTCAACTACCAGGAATGATGGGAAGCTTTCGGATAGGCCTGATACTCTGACATTTACTGGCCACTTAGCTTAGTATTCGAATGTACCTTTACTATCAGGAATAATCATGGAACCTGATAAAACTAAATCAGAAAGGGGCAAGCAGCGAACAGACCATAATTATCACTATACCAGAGCTGAATTAAGAGGCAGGTTTTGAAAAATCCAGTGGTCTTATCCCGTAACTCTGAAAGCGATAGCGAGAGTTGCTCGAGCGGGACCGCGCATAGTGCGACTAAGTTGGTACGAGCGAGATGTCATGCTCTCGCAATCAGAATCACGAACGTATCAAAGTTGGAGGATAAGCCCACTGGTGGGTATGCAGTTGCCTATTTATCAACATTGAATTTCGCGCGTTTATTTATTGAGGCGCCACTTGCTGAAGTTCATCTTCAATACTGTATCTTTACCAAATATAAGAGATCAAAATTATAGTTTGGTTATACAACTATTATTTCATCAACCACTATACAAAAAAAAAAATGAACTAAATCTAAACTAAAATTTGACTGAAACAAATTTAATTTTGTAGCGCAAATGTCAACGTTGTCTTTGCAACTTTATAGACATGACGATGAGTCTCGGATCTTCGATTCCCGATCGGGCAGATTATTTAAATAATTAATTTAAATGTTTTCTCACGATCTATGGATCGTGTACTTAATCCTAGTGTGAAGCTACGATTGTGAATCTTTATTTTTACGTGTCGAAATCCTGTTCTTAATTTTGGCGTTGCTTTACCCTAAACTACTGTTTTTCTAAACATCGTAGTTTAGGGTTAAGGGGGTGGGGTTTAGGGTTTGAAAACTATGCGGCACCAAAAAACTTAAAGCTCTTTAAAAGTTTGCCGCATAGTTTTGCAGTTCAATTTGAGTGGCTCTGAGCCGTGCTCAGTGGGGTCTTCCGAAGACGCCATTAGGAAAATGATAAAAACGTCATCAGGTGTCACACTTATAGGTACACGAGTGCGTGTCGAGACACAGTGTTGGGTTCCGTAGTCATGTTCACATAAAGGTGCCCCTACACCGGGAGCATTCGTCTGTACTGTAACAGTCTCAGATTCGAGCAACATCTGTGAGTGAGGTGAACCGAGCATTACAGCGTGCAATCTGTAATAATACAATTTGTAACGAGAATTCTTGCGAAATTGTTGCATTACATGAGAATGCTCGTCAGTCAGTGAGGCAGTATTGTAACATAATGCTCAAAATCGAATATTGGTACATTAAAGTCGAATGCTCTCGGTGTGGTTGGGCCTTAATGCTGGATGTCGTGAACGTTGTTTCAAACTAAATTTTTATGATGTGTCCGTCTGGGACGGACAGACAAACGGGCCGCCCCATGACTGAACGATTGTACAGGTTCCGTTATGTACCAGGGAACTCTCTTAACTTATCTACAAAATGATATCGTTTACCCCCGAATACTGAAACGTTTGTTAACTTTGACGACAGATTAAGTCTGTTGCTGCCTTTGTCATTTGCTTAGTGCCAGACAAAGGCATCATTAGAATTAACCTGTTGTCAAAGTTAACAAGCGTTTCAGTATTCGGGGTTAGAGTTTTAGTTCACAGAAATTAAGACATTTAAATATTTTGCTCTTTCCGATTGCAGTCTTTTAGATGAGCATTGTAAAAGTTTTAGCAATTTTTCTCTATTTAAAATCGACATAGTTTTCTTTGTTACCTGTAAAATATTTCTCTTGAAAATATTATATTAAAAGATATCATCATCCACGTCCTTCATTATCCCACGATAGTATAGAGCCATCTCGCTGCTGATTTATATTATAAACTTTTACATTATAATCATTGATATTAATGTGATTAAAATCATAAATAAAACCCAGTGCGTAGTAAATGTGTAAACAACGTAGAATTATATTCCCAAATTTTAAACAATTCAAAATACATACCAGTCTTGTCAGTAAAGTTTATCTCTTTGTAACGATCAAGCTTCAAATAGATTTAACTGTAATATAAACTAGGTGTTCTATTTGTAAAAAAAAAACTTGCAAAACGGAAGAAAAATAGATGTTGTTCGTTCACATTAATTTACGATATACTCAATCGATTATTGCCAGCTCAATCTGATAGTTTTTTATTTTTAAATCTATTAAAATATTCTTTAAAAACATTTCTCGCGATATTTAGGGACTTGTCCGACCGCCGACGATGAACGAGAAGCGAGTAGAGCTAGAAACTAGTTAGCGAGCAGCGAGTGTATAGCTATCGCTGGGCTATAGGCTATATGCTATACGGGCGGTTACTCGCACTGTATTAGAGAATGACCGCTGCGAGTCTCTCGGCGAGTATTCTGACCGCCAAGACAGCATTGCTTAGCAAGTATTATCTTTGATAGTTCATGTCGTTGCGACTCCTGGAGCGAGAGTTCTTGCAGGCAGTGTGAACAGTGAGTTCTTGCAGGCGATCAACCTTTTTTGAGCGAGAAAATTGTCAATAGTGCGTCGCTTCCACGTCGGCGGTGGGACAAGTGCCTTACTTAGGTTACTGATTGTTTTAAGGCCACGCCCACTAAAGAGTAGCGGCCGTAAAAAAGACGACGCTTCTCGGTCGGTTCAAAATTGTTCCGCTGTCCCCACCTCTGTATATGTGGTACAATTTTGAACCTACGGTTAAACGGGGTGGGTTGACTTTTCCATGCCGCTGTTATACTGCGCTGGGCCGACACCACGACTCGTCTTTATGGCTCCAGTGGGGGTTGCCATTTATACTATTAAATATATGTGTATGTAAAATTTTTAATAATAAGGTGTGTGGCTCAACTCAGGTGAACCTTGGGGATGAAAAACAAGTCCTACTGGATTGAGCATCCCTATATAGAGGCCTAGCACGCATACCGATATTAAATGTTGTCGGCTCTTTTTACCCGACTGCCCAAGAAGGAGGGTAATATTTTTGGGGTGTATGTGAGTATATAAGTATGTATGCTTGTGTGTTTCCCATATTACCTTCTGTAGGCTATACGGCTTGACCGATTTGGACGAGTGAGGTGTTGTTGGCCTCTTTATGTCCGGAGTGATATATACATTTTACAGTCGGGAATCTTGTTATGTTCCACGAGAACGAGACAAAAGTATAGGTACATATTGTGTCTTTGTTACATTTACGCACGGATAAAACTGACGGATAACATTTTATCGCGGCGCGCGCGGTAGTCCTTTTGGGCATGTTATTTATCCGGGATAAAAGTATTATGCTACTCTCCAGTTCTCTAATTATGTATGTGCAACTACGCCTGTGTGCCATGTCTCTTCAACTGAAAGGACAAATAAACAAACCTACTTACTAGTTCTATTAGTTGGGAGCCAGTGGATTAAATCAATTTTTATGTTAAATCCATTTGTACCCAAATAAAGAATTTGTATTTGTATTGCCACACTCTTGCATTTATAAAATTGGTGCATTATAATCACAGTATGATATTAGTGTAAGTTAAATTTTAACTTAATGTCGACTCTACATACTTGCAAGTTTTGTTCACATGACTTATTTTAAAAATAGAGTGTCCAGAAATAGTAGATTGTTCAACTAGTGCATAAAACAATCCATTTTAGAGATGTTTAAGTCGAGTATGCTCGAGTTATACACTCAACGAAGATATGGAATATTTCAATTCACTTTGACTCGCTTCGATTCACCTTTGATTCAAATTGCTTTTTTTTAATGCATATTAATATGTATTATTAAAGGCAAACTTTCTATATGAAATATAATACAAACTGAACCTCTTTGAACAATTTTAAAGAGGTTCAGCTTACTTGTATGCACTATGGCAAAACAGTGACTTTTGTTAACTTTATAAGTCGTTTTTGCCCGCTTACACCGGGCGTAAACAAGAACTTTAAGACCATGAGAAGTGAAAACAGGTTTTTTAAATCGATTCTTTGTTATAATTATTAAAAAGTGAGTAACACATAGTGATTTACTTCTTAAGTAGTGTGTAACTTCTGCTCGACTCAATTTCATACAACAAAAGTTATACAAATTCAAATAATTTCATAATAGTTATTCAAATAAATTCGCCGAAATTAGCTCACGGATTTTTATTGCAAATGGATTTCGTAATTTGAGCGTTAACTTTATTAGTCGAAGTGAGCTCTTTATGTAATTCTGTGAAATAAAAAAACAAAAAAGCTTTAAATTTAGTCATTTCCTTACTAAATGCAGTCGTAAGTTACATAAGTCTTACGGAAGCGACGTAAGCTAACTTACTAGTGTAAGGTCGGTATAAGAAAGTTATTTATTTGTTGTTTAAAAGGCTAGCGCTAGATGTTATGTTCGCAATCAGCTTGAATGCTTTAAATGTGATATAAATACTATACAATTATTAATGTCTATAAAATTGTAAATTAATGTTATACATAGTTCGTAGAACACGAGGCAACTCATTTTTAATATCTTGCATTCTTATAAAAGCCCAATTTTCCTGCAATTTTGTAATTGTTTCAACCTTATTGTTGTTTTGTTTCGACCTTATTTATGAGCATAATTCCGTGGTAGGTACCTATTTTATCCATTTCATCAAAGTAACATGGCAGTGCGGCACTAGATGTTACTTATTCTATCTTACCTAATAATAATCATTTTTATATAACAACTATGCTGTGCGTCTAGTTTGTTTTACGGAGGAGCGATACTTCAATATTTGCCATGTTTTTAAGTTTTTCTAGTTAACTATGTTTTCTGTGCATGCCTCTATTATATCAGAATGATTGTAATGTTATAATCTTAATTATAATAACTATCAATAAGGACGTAGTATTGGCACATTTTATTTTAATAAAACGGGAATATGTTAAATTGCTTCTTATCGGCAATAGTTTCGACCATTTCAAGGCAAGTTAGTGGGCGCAACACAAATAAAGCATTCATTGAAAAAGATCGCTGGATGTTATCGAAACTATAGTCTGAATAACCAACATAATTTAAAGTAAGAAGCCACGTTTTTTTTTTTTTTTTAATTTAAGTTTAGTTACATACGTTTTATGAATAATATATAGATTTTTAATGTTATTTTTTGAATAATTTTCCTGTTCATCATTAAAATAAATGAATGTACATTCCTAGTAGTTAATTACTAGTACTTTAGAAAGAAAAACATATTCTTCTCTAAGATTGTTTATACACCGAAGCCGGTGGCACAGACGGGCTGGGCTACCGCACCGGCCTTGTTTGAAATAATCGTTTGCGTTTTGTTAGTTTCACTCCATTGTCTTAAAAGTATTTTGCGGTGGGGATTATCTCCACTGTTTAGTCTCGGTGAGAGGTAATATATATTATATCGGAATAACTGAGGTTTTCGAATCGCCATTTGAGGTCGGCTTACTCGGCTTGCAACGTCTTGAAGTCGCTGAGCCGACGTGTTTGTAGTGTTTTATTTAGGATGAATTATGTAACCTTTTGATATACCTATGTTGAATTGAAAATGTCACATTTGTTCAGTTGATAATCAATTCAATTAATACATTATTGTGTTAAAATCAATTTGAACTCAAATGAAGAATTTGAGTTTGTAGAGCGCTTTACTCAGTCGCGGCCCGAACGAACGCCCGCGGCGTTCAAAGAGCTTAATAATTTTAGCCTGTTAGTCGTGGTAACAAACAGTGTGACAGTGTGGCAGTGTAACGAGCCTGGCTCACATCTAAGCAAAAAACAGCGTACTGGAGGGAAGGTTGGCGCATGTACAGTTGTACACGTACGAGTACGTCGAAATCTCCCGCACGCTCTCTTTCTCATGCAAGCTTCATCCGCCAAAGAGACCTAAAACTCATCTTGCGCAGTTGACGTAATTTTTTATAATTAAAAAAAAAACAGCACAAAAATATAATAAAAATTAAATAGTACAGCCAATAAAAGGCCTAAACATTTTACTTATGTAGGTAAAAACAAATAGTAGAGTTATTTTCTGGCTATTGTTGTAACATTATACATTTGAGTCAATGATATTATCCTTAAGCTTTTAAAAAAAAACGGATGATGTTTGTCCAATTGTTTGTTGTTTTAAGGGGTATGCATCAATAAACTGTTTGTAAAACTAATAGGTGTTTTATTAATTCATTCCTATTTACTAAGTATTGTACAAGATAGATTAATTCTAACAATAAATTTCAATGCATTTCTAATACAATTCATATTGAGATGAAAGCGGTACCCGCGCTTTTGACACATTTTTTTTAGTGTGGTTCGCCAGGATTATTATGAACCCTTTGCCGCGTCAACAATTACATTTTACATTCATATTCATCATCAACCAGAACATCCACTGCCAATCAAAGAAGCTAGAATTCCCGAAGAGTATAATATATGGTGTCTTTTTAAAATAATATTACATATTACAAATGTTTAAAGTCAATTTCGTTTATAATTTTTTTAATTAGATGAAGTAGAATGAAGAAAATATTTTTTCAATTCTTATTTTTTTCATCCTTTCGTCAAATTAAATGATATCATAGCTAAAAATTCTTTAGAATATTTCTGGTACATACAGATTTTGGACCACCTACAAAAATGTGTAAAGGTGCGAGTGAGACAGCTGTGGCAAGACTATTGAGTGAATTAATTTGAATTTAAGTGGTTAAATTCGAATTAATTCACTAATTTTTTGTGTCAGGATGGGAAGAAAAGGGGAATTAATTCTATTCATCATAGGGATGCCGGGAAGAACTGGGTTATAACAGAAATAGCCCGCTTTTCTATTAATCCTAATTATCGTAACTAATATTATACTTCAGAGTAATATAGCCGCAGTCCTATCAGGATCAATAAAGCTTCGAGGTAATTTTAAAATTTATAAGTCTGTCTTAAGGAAAAAACTTCGCTTGTGCGATTCAGAACTCCCTACATTACAACAGTCAGTCCATTCAAAACGTCAAAAAATACACAAAAATCGATCAACGCCATCTAGCAAAATATAGGAAGTAACTGTCTCTCTGTTTGGATGTTTGTCGCATTATCACTGCTAAACGGTTGTTTGAAAAGGACTTCCTGTATATCATAGACGGACATAGTACAGTTGTTTTTAGGTCCATGTGGACGAAGTCGCGGGTAACAACTAGTTTCTCTATATTTAAGAATACTGTAAAAAAAAAACAAAGTTTTAAATTTTTGCTAACTCCACAGATATTGTTCTAGTTTTATAGTATAATAAAATAATAATAATACTTAACTACAACTACTCAGCTGGCACAGAATATAATAACTAATCCGATAATACCAATAATTTGGGATTTAGTGCAATTAGTCATTAGCAGTCAGTATTGTAAATAAAAAAATGTATTAACCTAACAAGATATATTGTATTTATACATAATTATTGCTTAATGCGATGAAAACTCATTCAATTTCGTCATAATCAAATTATAAAATGTAATGTCATAAAATCAAAATACAATCCCAAAAGATATGTAGACCTGGGCCCATACTGTGAGGTGCTTATTTGTGATGGTTGCTAGGCTCAGCCGACAATGCTGCGTGACCATACACATTATCGGTCCACGGTCACGCAGCATCCTCAGATGAATCATCAGAATAAGCTGCTCACGGTATAGGCCCTGGGCAATGTTCTAGCAATGCTATGGTTTTTTCTATCTTTAAAAAGATCAAGAAACACTCTAATTTCAGTTTTATAGATAGAGCGAGAGAAACCAAAGAAAAAAGAAAGCTCTAAAGGATTGTAGTAGTCCTCCAAAAGTAATATGGGCATAAAAATTATAGTAATCTAGTCTATATAATCTAGTGGTGATTGTAAGCACATAAAGGTGTGGACAAAATTTAAAATCCGCAAAATAACTTGATTCAATCAACAAAATAGTATGCTGCTAAGCTAGAACAGCATGCAACTTACAATGCATTCCTATGAACAATGCTAATTCATTCTCTATTTAAATTAATTAGCTTTAACATGTTTCTGTCCTCAAATATTTATAACTGCGCCTCTTGGCTTTTGACATGTTTTTTTTTAACTTACCTTGAATTTTATCCAGAGAAAAATATCCTCACAACACCTACTTTTACTTCCATGGTTATTATCAAGCTTGCTTCAACCATGTGTGATCAGGTATTAGGCAGAAAAACACATTTTTTCTCAATTTATCTAGATACAAATGTTTCATACAAAGGCACCTATCCTAGTTTTGAATGTTCTTATGGCTAAACATAGTGTGTATGTAAGGTGGCACCATTGGTGGCACAGAGGTTGTAGCTTCTGGGGCGGGTTCTTTTTCCTTGTTATTCTTAGTTTTCCTAAACTGAAACCCATGCTTACGCAGTATCTTTCTCAATGTCTCTCTGGAACCTTTAAAATTTATTTCTTCTTTTAAGATTTGCAAGAGCTTGTTTATGGTAGGCACTTCTTTCTTGAAAGCATAGAACTCGTGGATTTTTCTTCTAATTACTTGCAAATCATACTCATCCACTTCAATCTTGCCCTTGGTTCTTACACGTTTTTTTGGTGTTTTCTTTAAGGTCTCCGGGTCCAGAAGTCCTTGTTCAACGAGTCTCGCTTCTTTGACAATGTTCAGGACTGTTCTCTCAGAGACACCTAGAGGGAGATGAGATTTAGACCAGATAGAAATGGGTGATTATACAATAGATCTATTACACTTTTTACAGGTAATTACACGAACACAAAGAGCTTAGGGATACCGTTAGCATCACCTTTGTAGCGAAATGAAAACTTTTTATCGAGGGTTATTAAAATCGTGATACATAGGGGTGCCAGCAAATAGTTTCGGAGTACTAAGTAAGTTTGTACTCAATAGTCATGCCATAAGTGGCCTAGGATTGTTATTATTCTTATTATTACCTGTGGCGGCCGATACTCGAACATAGACCTTAGACAGCGGAATTATTGGCACTTGCATACGTTTTTCCTCGTCCATGAACTCCTTAACTTTTAATATAATGTCACGGACTTCAGTAGTTATATTTTTCGGCATTGTAGTCGTTTGTATTAGTTAATTATGCTGTTTTTTAAACGGAAGACAAGAAAAATTGGCGGAACAAACAAAATAATCAATCACAACACAACAATGGCCGACCGCCGACTTCAATAATTCAATTGTCAAAGTTGTCAGCCAGAAACCTTTAATTTTTCTTGAATTTTTCTCGCCCATCATTGGGCAGGCTAAAGCCATTAAAGCCATACCGCCTCGTCTTACATATCTTTTCTTTGTTACATTTTATTTCTCTATTTCATAATAAACACAAGTCTCAGTCACAGTCCAAGTCGTGCTTCAGTCAACTCTAGTCGCTGTCCAGTGCAAGTCATGGTTTAGTATGGTGGTCGAAGCTTCTACGGAGTTTTGAAATCAACAAGAAAAGAACACAATTCATTTGCCCACACGTTCAGTTAATGGATAATAATCCACAATTTTTACATATTAACACTCGAAAGAACACAAGTTTTAGAAAATGTTACAGAGCATTGACATGACTTTTCCCCCACATCCGCGCCACTCAGTTATAAAAAATATATCATGTAGGTACTTATTAATAGTCGCTAGTAGGTAAAAGTACACAATAGATGGATATGAGTGTGTGGCGTTCTCTGAACGCACCCTTAATTATAGTACGGGTTCTCTGAACGCACCCTTAAATATAGGTTCAGTAGTCTGTGGTCAACTTAGGAACACAGAATATCTTGGACGACATAACCAAGTTACTATTATTGTATTTCCTCCTTTGCAACGGCGGAGCACTTCATTACGCTTATCGTAGAAGCTGCGCCTTGCAATTATCTTGTACGTGTACTCTGGATCTAGAACAATACATACACTACACTACGCACGAGCGACTTTTATTTATCGGCTGTCACCTCATCGAAGCTGCAACGAACAAGAAGGATCCGGGTCGCTTGTTAGCACGCCTGATCCTAAAGTGGTGACCATCGACGCGTACTCGAAAACTACGCCCTTCAGATTGAGGTGAGGTGATAAACGCTACAAGATTGTGTCAGCCGCCAGTCAGCCCAAGTCGGCCCTGACGCAAGCGTCGTCGTTCGATAAACGGCAAAAACGGATGAAACTACTATTACAAGCCGCTGCCACTAATTTCACGAGCCACGACCTGACTTGCGGATCGAGGAACTTCGGATATAAATCTGATCAGTCTCGCGTCATTTCCCGATTTTTAGTGCTTAATCGTATCAACAGTGTAGGCACCCTGTGAAATTCAGTGTTCTTCCATCAATAACCAGCATCAAAATCATTCTATAGTGCAAACCTAGAAACAAGATCAAATAAAACTCGTGTGGGTCATTCGTTAGGTTGCGGTACATAAGTATATGCGGTACATTCGGCGAGCGGCGAGCTGCGACGAGGAACGTATTTAACGCCATCTGCCGTTCAGTAGCAACCGCTACTGAACTGTCACTGTCATCTACCGTATTGTCATTGACATTGACTTCGAGAAGCAGATTGACAGTACATCACCACGGTCCGAATTACGCAAATACTGTTGTTAGTAATAGTTTTCGTGCATGTTGGGACAATTTCTGGACATTAATTTATTATAAATATTGTGTTGTAACCTAACTCTGAGGGTATTTAAAATGAAACTATAGCTCCATATTTAATGTTCGGTGTTTTTGTATATATTTTTTTTTTTTCTTGTCTGCGCATGATATTTCAATTTATTTTATTGCGTGTGCTTATTGCTTTGTCACAGTTGGTAATTAACGAATATACATATTTTTCAAGTGCCTTTACATTACACACTTTATAAGCCCAACGCTTATCATAACTTGTAATAAGTATACCTTTAAAAACCTTGCCGTTTTCTTTACTAACTCTGACAAAGCATATTTTTGTGTGTGCATGTACCTACTTACTGCATTGTGAACATTCGGTCTGGTGTAATCGTTGCTGCGCATCTAGTTTTTTTTTTTTTTTTTTTTTTAAATATTTTCTGGTGTCGGTGGGGTTTCGGTTCTGCCTTGTTTCCGGTTTATCTTTCGCCTACCTTTACTTTTTTCTGTTTATATAAATATTCTACACCATGGATAAGGATTTGCAAGAACGTTTGGCGATCCTAGAGGCTGAAAACGAAGCCTTACGGGCGCGGCAGGAACAGAGCGTTTCACAACCAAAAGTTGTGTCTGAAGCACCAGCTATATGCCGTGTAGCTGTCAAACTGCCACCCTTGTGGCCTGATAGAGTTACGGTGTGGTTTGCACAAGCTGAAGCTCAATTCCATCTTGCTGGCATCAACACCGATGACACCAAATATAGTTATGTTCTGAGCCAAATTGATCACAAAATAGCGGGTGAAATTGAGGATTTTATTACTAACCCTCCAGCACAAGGAAAGTACCAGAAACTTAAGGACACACTTATAAAGCGATTTTCGCCATCGGAAGAGCAACGAGTGAGACAACTTCTTGGTGATAATGAACTCGGTGACCGGAAACCGTCTCAGTTTCTTCGTCACCTTCGATCACTCGCAGGGACTTCTCTTTCCGACGATAATATCCTTCGTCAGTTATGGCTTCGCCGCCTGCCTCAGCACGTGCAAGGAATCCTGGCAGCCCACACCGACGACCCGCTAGAAAAAGTAGCTGACTTGGCTGACAAAATTGTCGAGGCCCAACCAGGACCAGCAAACGTCTACGCTGCCTCTGTGTCTCCTCTGGCCTCAATGATGGAGCGGATTGATGAACTCAGCAAGCAAATTGCTGCCCTTTCATCCGCACCCAACAGGCCTGGAAAACACTCGGCATCCAAAAGCCAGGCTTCGCGTAACACCAGTCCTAGTCGGTCCGATAAGCGCTGTTGGTACCACAGGACATACGGCACCAAGGCTCTCAAATGCATTTCGCCCTGCAATTGGGAGGCGGAAAACTCAACTCGCAGTCAGTAGCGGCGGCAACTGATTGCGATTATAGCCAACAATCTAGCCGTCGTCTTTTCGTCAGTGACCGTGTTACTAAGCGACAATTCTTGGTCGACACCGGTTCAGACCTATGTTGCTACCCTCGCTGCTGGCTTTCAGACCGGAGGAAAGTCTCCGACTATGAGCTCAGCGCTGCAAATGGTAGCAGCATTAAGACTTACGGGAATATAAATTTGACGTTGGACTTTGGCCTCCGGCGACAATTTGTGTGGTCTTTCGTCGTGGCCGACGTCACGACCGCAATTATAGGCTCGGATTTTCTGTCCTACTATCACCTTTTACCGGATTGTCGAGCCAAGAAAATGGTTGATGGACTTACTAACCTGTCATCATCCGCCGCCTCCGTAACTTCGAGTCAACCGAGTGTCAAAGCTGTGGTTTCGTCGAATTCTGCTTTTGCACAGTTGCTAGCAGAATTCCCAGAAATCACCCGCCCTCCTGGTTTACCAAGGGTTATAAAGCATGATACCGTGCATTTCATAAAAACGTCAGATGGGCCCCCAATTTCGTGCCGTCCGCGCCGCCTGGCTCCCCAAAAGCTGATCTCAGCCAAAAAAGAGTTCGAGGACATGATGCGATCTGGTACCGCACGCCCATCCAAAAGTGCCTGGTCGTCTCCGCTACACATGACTGTAAAAAAAGACGACACCTGGCGCCCATGTGGTGATTACCGCGCGCTAAACGCAAGAACTGTACCGGACAGGTACCCCGTCCGACATATTAATGATTTTGCGCACAATCTCACGGGCTCTAAAATTTTTAGTACCATAGACTTAGTCAAAGCCTATCACCAGATTCCTGTGGCCGAAGAGGATGTTCCGAAGACAGCCATCGTTACCCCGTTTGGACTCTTTGAATTTCCATTTATGACCTTCGGGCTCCGCAACGCAGGTCAAACGTTTCAGCGTTTTATCGATGAGGTCACAAGGGGTCTCGATTTTTGCTTTCCCTACGTGGATGACATCCTCGTTTACTCGCCCAACGAGGCCATCCACCGAGAACACCTCCGGACGCTTTTCGGTCGCCTACGGGACTATGGGGTAGTAGTAAACCCTTCCAAGTGTATTCTTGGAGTCCGTGAGACCACGTTCCTGGGCTACCACATAAGCCCAGAAGGTACACGGCCTCCAGTAGATCGCATACAAGCCTTGCTGGACTTCCCGCCACCGAAAACTGTACAAAGCATGCGCCGATTTCTCGGCATGCTGAACTACTACCGGCGTTTTATCCCACGGGCAGCCCAGTATCAAGCTCCATTGATTGATGCGTTGGCGTCAACCAACAGTAAAGGCGCTAAACCGTTTCCGTGGACACCGGAACTGCTCGAAAAATTTGAAGCTTGCAAAAGAAGTTTATCCGGTGCAACGCTTCTACAGCATCCGGCTTGTAATACCAGTTTAGCCCTTTTTACTGACGCTTCTAGTGTCCACATCGGGTCCTGCTTGCAACAGCAAATAAATGGTGACTGGTTCCCCCTAGCTTTCTTTAGCAGAAAATTGACCACCAAGCAAGCTCAGTGGCCAGCTTACTACCGTGAGCTTTTGGCGGTGTACGAAAGCGTTCAACATTTCCGGTATATCCTTGAGGTCCAACACGTGACCATCTTCACGGATCATAAGCCGCTGTTGTACGCATTCGCGCAACGTCGAGAAAGGCTCCCACCCGCTCAGCTGAATCAGCTATCTTTTATCAGCCAGTTCACCACTGATATTAAGTATATAAAGGGCGACGACAACATCGTAGCTGATGCTATGTCGCGTGTTGAGGCCATCACCTTGGAACAGGACTACGACGTGCTTGCCAAATCTCAACAGACAGACCAAGAGTTAAACAATTTGCGTCAACAGGGTTCCAGCTTACAATTAACAGATGTCATCATGCCAGGCACGAATATCTCTGTTACCTGCGACATTTCTACTGGAAAACCTCGTCCATACCTCACGCTCCCATTTCGTCGAGCCGCCTTTGACCGATGTCACAATCTCAGCCACCCTGGCATACGGGCAACCGTTCGTTTAGTCACTGAGCGCTATGTGTGGCCAAAAGTTAACATAGACTGCCGCCAGTGGGCACGATCTTGCCTTCAATGCCAGCGAAACAAAGTGACCCGGCACATCGCGGCGCCTCTCGGCCACTTCGATACTCCAACTGCCAGATTCCGACACGTCCACATTGACATCGTAGGCCCTCTACCACACTCCAACGGGTACAACTACTGTCTCACCGCGATTGACAGGTTTACGCGGTGGCCAGAAGTATGGCCTATGGTGTCAATAACCGCGGAAGAGGTCGCAGATACCTTTGTGACTGGCTGGATTGCGCGTTTTGGTGTACCCAACATCCTGACTACAGACCAAGGGCGTCAATTTGAGTCTGCGTTATTCCAACGGCTACTGAATGTATGCGCAACCAAACGAGTTAGGACTACACCGTACCACCCCAGCGCAAACGGCATGATAGAGCGTGTTCACCGCCAACTCAAGTCGGCTCTCATGTGCCACGGGGACTCCTGGGTTCGCTCACTCCCCATCGTCCTTCTCGGCATGCGTGGACGACATAACCAAGTTACTATTATTGTATTTCCTCCTTTGCAACGGCGGAGCACTTCATTACGCTTATCGTAGAAGCTGCGCCTTGCAATTATCTTGTACGTGTACTCTGGATCTAGAACAATACATACACTACACTACGCACGAGCGACTTTTATTTATCGGCTGTCACCTCATCGAAGCTGCAACGAACAAGAAGGATCCGGGTCGCTTGTTAGCACGCCTGATCCTAAAAGTGGAAACATACATATAATAGCTATCTTCTATTATCTAGTATTACAGGATGGTCACAACTGTGACGTCAATCCGAAAAATTTAGGTTTCGCGGTTCCTCATAATATGTAACCAGGGGCTTTACGACAATATCCCATGCATGGATTTAGCATTGTTTCGTCCAAGATCCCATGTATGCTCTGCGTTTTTTTTTTCTGTTTTGGCTCTACACTTTGTGTATTTAGCCAGTGTCAAGTATTGTAATATTTGAAGTAAAGTCAAATATTTCACAGTAAAAATAAGTCTCAGTCATAGTCCAAGTCAAGCAAAGTAAGTCATAGTCCAAGTCAAGCAAAGTAAGTCATAGTCCAAGTCAAGCAAAGTAAGTCACGGTCAAGTCCACGCCATGCCCCAGCAAAGTGGTGGAGACTTTATTAGATGTTTCTATGGAGATTCGGAAACAATACGGAGAGTCACGATTCACAACATTATACTAAACACCAACACTTGTACACGTTCAAGTACACGTAATGGATAAGAATCCATCATTTTTATACATTAACACTCGATAAAACACAAGTTTTGGAAATCAGTAGAATGACGCGACATGACTTCTTCACGTTCCCACCAAAACTACTTTACTAATTTTCGTAGTTTAGGAGTTATGTTTTTTTTATTTTCTTCAGGGGTTTTCTAAATAAGCGGGTTAAGAATATTCAAACTTTTTATGGGCGCATTTTTCGGATTCTCCTTCACCCCTCTTCGATAAATCCACCCAAAAAAGGTATAATCTTAAGTAGAATATTTTTAAGGCGCTCATTTGGAAAAAAAAAACAACGAACAATCGTAGAACATATTTATTTATATTTATTTTACTTTTTGTATATTTTATACTTTGTTTTTTTCGTGAAGAGGTTGCTTTTTCCTTGGTAAAGGAACCTAAATATTTCGGATTGACTTCACCGTTTGGACCAACCGTAGAAAGAGGGGGGGGGGGGGAACTTTATAGAACCCACAGATGAATAGATAGAACCCTTTCATTTTAACTTTTCTACAATGTACAGTCACACCGGATTCTACTGGTTTATTATACAAGAAAAAGGAGGAGGTTCTCAAGTCGACTGTTTTTATTTTATTTTTTGAATTCAGTGCCAGCTAAGAAGAACAGTTTAATCCTGCCTTTGCAACAAACTTTCTAACGGCACGGCTACTGCCTTTCCTGGCTGGCACCGACTTCAAAAATAACTGATTATAAATTTTTAATAATTTAATATTTTTTTTTTTCGTATTCTAAAATTTATTCATTATTTAACAGACATGAACCAAATTACTACAATACTGATAATCACATAATCACATTGTTAATTAAAATATTATTTTTAACTTTTTAGTTTGTTTGAAGTAGGATTTATAAGGAGAATTCTGTGGAAATAGGTTTTGGAGTTTGGCGGGAACGTGAAGAAATCATGTTGCGTCATTTTATTATTTTCCAAAACTTGTGTTATTTCGAGTGTTAATGTGTAAAAACGGTGAATTTTTACCCGTTAAGTGTTCGTGAACATGCACGAGTGTTGGTGAATGGTATAATGTCGTAAAACGTGAATTTTTGTGTTGTTTCCAAAACTCCATAGAAGGCTCTAGTAAAGTTTTCACCACTTTACTGGAGCATGTCTTGGACTTGACCGTGACTTGCTTTGCTCGCCTTTGACTGTGACTATGACTATGACTTGTTTGATATTATTTAACAAAACTTGAAAATATATAAGTATACTTGACACTGGCAAATGCATGACGTGCGACGCCAAAATCCTCTCAGGAGGAAATAGAGAGAAGTAGGTTTTGTTTTTTTTTTCTAAAAATTAATTTTGATAAATGTCTAAGTAGATTATAATACTCTTTGATACTTTGACGTGCTAAATAGATGCTTTGATACATGGATTTAGCATCCGTCCATAGATGAATGTATACTAGCGTACATCCGTCTAAGCTTTGATAGCTCCTTACATAGAACTTCAATGTCGTCCAAATAATTTATTCATGGATTTAGCAAAGCATTTATTTCTATTTAACAAGCAAATACGTCAAAGAGTAAAAGTACGTCAAAAACACGATACGCTAGTATACATTCTTATCTATGATTTAATCACTTTTAATAAGAATTCTGTGTGTGGTCCAAATAAATAAGAATAACTTTATTGAGTATCAAGCGCAAGGAACATAGTTTAGTAGTAAGACAGGTACTTATCTATAGGTACTCTCCAACGAAAGGTCGAGCGTATGTGTAGACCGCATTACATCACAGAATTCTCCTTATAAATAACATTACATATTACAATCTTTTTGAATGAGTGCGTCTGACCGTCTGATTGCGTTTGTAATTTAGGTGTAATTTATTTTTCAGTAGGATAACTTGGTCCACAAGTCGGTGCACAGGGTCGTTGCCAACACAGACGTCTAAGTTACCAATATGACAAGGCACAAAGATTTCCACGAGTCCTACTACGAGCACAACTGTACCGTAACTGACAGTGAAGATGTTTTACAGAGCGACATTCCGGGTCATTTCTTCATAAGCAAACTGAAGAGATGGTGGCACGACTTGTTCCTTGTCTCGTACAGTGACGAGCAGGCCAGGTTGTACTTCCGGAGCTCGCACGCCATGAGGCTGGAGCGTTACAAGCAGTATCGGAATTACAGGAACCGAATTCATCCCTTGAGCAAATTCAGGTTTTGAGGAATTCAGTATTCAGTATTTTATTGCACCGAGTAACTAGTATAATAAATAGTCTATAATTTATATGCCTATTGAATCTTGCGATGCAAAAGTAAACTCCACGTAAAACTAGACCAATGAGCCAATATAATTAACCAGTTTAGTAATGGATGAGTTGGTCTGGTGTGATATGAATCCCCACCATACTATGAATTTACTAAATCTACCTTTACTACTTTCAAGTTTTAGTTTGAGTTCAACTATCTTGGCGTTCTTATAGTGAGTCGATCACTCGAACGTCAGTGATAATTAGTTGTCGATGTGAATAACGAGATCTGAGATACGATGAGTGGAGCTGAGAGCCTTAAAGATAATTTGGTTTATTCCCAGTTGTCACATTGCATTGTTCCCAGGGGTGACAACAGGGAAAAATTTCATTTTGTTTTGCCAGCGTATTCATTTTTATACCTCGAAGCTTTGTTGGTCCTGATACGACTGCGGCTATATTCCACTGAATTATAATATTAATTAGGATAATTATATAAAATTTGATATTGACAACCTTAACTCGTGGTGTCAGTTGAACAGACTGCCAATTAACATAAATTGCAAACACATTAAAATAACTAAGAAACGCATTATAACCCCTAAGTAAGTATGTGCTGAATGGAACGACACTGGAGGAAGTGGATGAAATAAGGGACCTGGGTGTCATTTATGATAAAAATCTCTCTTTTAAACCACATTACAACGCAATAATAAAAAAGGCCAGCAGAGCCGCATTTGGCGTAATAGTAGGAAATTTAAGAACCCCATAGACAAAATTCGCAGCCAATTGGAATATTGTCCTAGTATTTGGAGCCCTCACCATAAATGCCACAGTAAAAACATTGACAGAACACAAAAGCGTTTCTTGACTAGATCCCTGGGCAAGAGAGATGAGCTTACTTGTTCGGATGATAGACTAACATATTTTAAACTGCAAAGACTGGCTGATAGACGTCGTGTAGCTGATGCTATTATCCTGTATAAAATTCTAAAATGTTGTATGCATACCCTTGAGATTAACTCTATAAATTTTTGCCATCGCCATCGCCTTCACAAACTTAAATACAAGTTCTTCTCTGTACACAAACATAGAACTGTAATGGGCAAACACAGCCCATTAACAAGAATGTTGATATCTGCTAACTGGCTTTGGACAGAGCACGGAATGACTTCTTTAGGGATTCCCTCCCTATTTAAAAAAAAGGACTACTCCAGCCCTTATGTAATAATATAATTATAGAATCACACATTGTTTGTACTGTGAGCTTACCCCCGAATACTGAAACGTTTGTTAACTTTGACGACAGATTAAGTCTATTGCTGCCTTTGTCATTTGCTTAGTGCCAGACAAAGGCCGCATTAGAATTAATCTGTTGTCAAAGTTAACAAACGTTTCAGTATTCGGTGGTTAGTGTATTACTTGTCCAAAAAATTAAAAGCTTTTAAAAAATTACTTAAGTTACATGGGTTAAAGGATTTTTCGTATGTAAACATTATAATTTCATGATTACAAAAATATACGACTAACAAACAGTGTGGCAAAAGCTTTATTTTCCAGTCCTTTGTTTTGTTCCGTGCGGAGAGCGTCATAGTCGGACCGAGTTAGATAATTACTTAAAACGGGTGTAAACGACCTCACATTACAAAGAAGTCAAATTATTTAGAATAGCTTACTTATTATTTATAATTTTCCTAAAAAATCATAAATTGTTAATTAATATTTTAATTAAGTCTGCATGCTGCGCTTAGCAGCACTAATAATATATTTTTAGTGTGTAATCTCAGTAACTAAATAACTGTTATTCTTATGAGATTAAATTATTCTGAAACCGTAAATGAAAAACATGCATAGTTTACCTGTTATTGGGCTGCTACATATGTCTCAATGTAATATCATGATTATTATTAGTACTATCTTTATTTATGTAAGTAGTTATGTAAGTAGTAGTACCTATTGTTAGCTTTGTTGTCTAATACTGTCGATAAATAAAAAAAATAAAAAAAAAATTGGTCGTGAAAACGCGGGACTGTACGCGTCCCAACAGCAGTGCCCATCAGTAGAATGAAATTTCCAGCTTTTCCCTGGGGACAATGCTTAGCTAGAAGTTACAACTTACGTTAATTTACGCAAAAGGTTACGTACGGTTTGCTGCTTTGATAGCGTACACCTATTTCTTCGTCATTGCTTTCACTGATTACGACTAGTCCAATGACTATGTGGCACTAGAAATGAAGCCTGAGAATCTCGTGACACGATTGCTATTTATATTTTTTTGTTTATGAGTTCCGTGTTCCTTTATTTTAAAATATGTTAGGAACCCTTGCCAGAATTCTCTTTGCACCTTCGACGAGCGAGTTTTTGCCTTTAGGGCGGACATTATTTTTCGGGTTATTTAGTTATTTATCCTTTTCAGAAATTATCGTGATGTCTTCATGTTTATGCTGTTTCTAGTGAATACTGTGATATTCCATCATAATACGTCAATAACTTTCGGTCAGCTGTACGGCGGGTTTTACTACTTGGGAGCTCTGATGGAATGGATCATCCTTGCCGACGTGGTCGTCAATTGTCAAGCAGGATACATCGATACAGAAACTGGAAAAATAATTCTTGACAAACGCCTTGGGCTTCTGCATTACGCCTCCACTAAACTGTTTGTTCACGTCGCGTCTGGTCTTCCTCTTCAATGCGTGTTATTACTGCGTTACGGAGCCAACATCGACTGTACCATGTGTAAAATGAACTACTTCATAACTACTCTCAAATTCTTAAGCGTTTTCGGATTATTTAGAATGTACGAACACTCAAGGTTTTTGACTCGGGAACGGAGCAACTACGTAGTTACGCATTTTTTAAAATTCTTAAGAATTTATTTAGTGGGAATGATGATAATGCTGTATTACAACGATTTGAGTGAAGCAGTAACGCTGTTATATATGATAAATAATGGGAAATTAAGTGACGCTGCCTATGTGACTTATATGATAAGGATGAAATTCGTGAATCCGGAACCCCCTTCCAATTACACATTTTTTGTTAATAACTTTGGGCGTATCACTAAGTTTATTCTTCTGTTTAATATCAGCGTTACAAATACAAAGTATCATCTCGATATAATAGCCTCGATTATAGGATACGTTATTGCAAACCTGATTTACTTATGGCAAATACTAGAATGTTATGATTTCTTGTCTAGACTATGTTTTCTAGATGAAAGAGTGATTAAGTTAAAACAAACGCTGGGCAATTTGGTTCGCTGTCGGCAACTTCCCAACCATGTTACCAAAAAACTAGTCTCATACTATGATTACAATCAATCCAAAGTGAGAGCTATCGAACAGAGTAATATTTTTTTGGACGCTTTACCAGAGATTTTAAAGACGGAAGCACTATTGGTTCGGTACACTCGACTCTTCAAGAGGATTCCTTGCTTTTCTGAATGGCCACTTGAATTGGTTGAGGGTGTCGTTTTGATGTTGAAGGAGGAGATATATTTGACCAGTGATTTGGTTGCCGAAGTAAGTATCTCTGGAGTACAGCACTACTCTGGAACTGATATACATTTGCTGTTAAACCTCTATAAACAGTATTATCACTGCTATCACTGGTTGTCAGCTTGGATTCTGTTTTCTGTAGCCATGGGTGCAGAGCGAAGGTCTCCTCATAGTGGGCATGGGAGAGCTGGCTGTGTACAATGGAGAAATAGAGGCCGGCCACTTGATCGACGGCGACTACTTCGGGGAACTCTCCCTGGTCACCGACAATGAGCAGCGGACTTCGCGTGTAGTAGCCATCAGTCCATGTGTCGTTAGTATGTTTTATATACTCATGAGGTTGTAAGGCAGTAGTCTGCCACCGTGATATCCGTACTAAACTCCTTAATCCTGCGGGATAAATATTTAAATTTCCACGGATTTGGATGAAATTTTGTAAAGATAGCAAACAGTTTTTGGAAATGTAAGAATAAATTAAGCAGTTTTTGAGTATTATCACAGTATTATTCAATCATAAATTGGTTCTAGATGCTGCTTTTGGAAAAATTCGCTTTCCGAGGGTATATGCGCCAATACCCAGAACTTTTCAACGCTTTGAAGCAAAGAATATTAAATAACGTAGGATTGGAAAGCAAGAATTTAACGGAGTAGAAATGCATTTAAAAAGGAAAATGGACAGGTAGTAAAATAATAATATAACCACAGAAGTCTCTCTACTTTAAATATATTAGGTTAGGTTATCTAAAATTCGAGTCCTTGAAAACTGAAGTTGTATGAGTTGTTTTGTTTATGTATGATAGGTAGATACGTACATAACATAATTTTATTCAATGACTAACTCACATTACTTTTGGTTTTAAGGCCGCGCTCCCCCGGCCATAGCAATCTCTTTCATATATTTAACATTCTTAAAGGAAAAAAAAAAGAGTGAATAATAATTAAAAAACAACAGTCAACACTAATATTATAAATGCGAATGCCATGTCGGCAGGTCTATTAATTACCCCTTTGACACGATACGCGCTCTCTCACTCGCACATAGGGTGATATTCAAAAATGTTAAGCAACATTTTCTTTATTTATTCTCTTATTCATTCAAGATATTTCCGTGAGAGATTAATGCGCACGCTATGCTCTATAAAAACATAATGCTACGGCCACATACGTGACGAGGGGTGAGGGAAGTATGCAGAGACGTAGCGTGGCCACGTTACTCGTCCTGCCGCTCGTCATGCTTCTCGCCTTACCCGACAATCCCGTAATGTCGGTTTTTTGAGCGCGAGTCAAAGGACTGGCGAGGTTGCCATAGATAGAGCAATGGCAAAGCCAAAGACATAAATGGGATGAAAAGCGCGAAGAGAGGCCCGACTTGAGCAGTGTGTGGCCACAGGGTAATAGCAGGTAGGTACAGATAGGGAAGAGAACTCGTTTCCGAGGACAAATGAATTCCCGACTTGCCGTGCATGAGCAGACAACCACGCACTGCCTTGAACCATGTGAAGAATCGAGGCATCCCCTGCCTGCCTCGCGTGCACAGTCCACAGTCATCTATAGGTTAGACGTATACACGTTAGGTAAGTGTACGTCCTGTGATACATAGTTGCACACATACTTACACACCAAAAGGTTGCAATAATGATTGACGCAAGTCTCCCTACAATTATCACATCATCCTCGACAAGAACGAGACCATAAATACGTGATGCAAATAAATAAATCATCGAGATTTTGTGTCACAACTAGGTCGACCATTAAACCCAGTTTTACTTGTACCCGCGTCAATGGTGATTCGGAAGGTCATGATGTGAATACCAACTGGGCGGTCTAAGTGCATTTTTACTTTTAATTTCATTACTATTCGTCTTGGCTCGTCTAGAACTTGGCCGGACGGCGTCGGGAAAGTGCGGCTTGCGTAAGGTTTGTAGGAAAATTTTCCGCCACTGAGATGATTTACTTACTAATAATAGGTATCTATTTGGTTGCGTTAATGCATAAATCATAAGTCTCTCTTCATTGTACTCCGCTTACCTCGGTCCTGTGCCAATGTTGTCCAGGTTTTCAATATACCGATGAGCTGCAGGGCGAATGACGCGCGACGATTACTTAGTAAGTATAATCACACTAATACCTATTATAAATGCGAAAGTTTGTGTGTAAGTGTGTAAGTATGTATTTGTAACGAAAATGATTATCTGGTAATAAATTCTTATTATTATATATTAAATAATTACAAAGTGCGGAACTTGAACAAAATGTAAGTAGGTAAGTATGTAAGTGTGTTTGTTCTCGTTCAACGCTGTAACGGTTGAATGGATTTGGATGACTTTTGGTGTGGAGGCAGCTTATTCCCTGGAATAAAAAAGGCTACTTTTTATCCTGATAAATTTAACCGTTAATAAACGTACCTATATTTTTTTTTTTCAGAAAATACGTAGAGGAAGAGGACTCAACAATCGTCAAAATTGGGTACTTATCGACGATTATACGATTAATTAAGTCTCCACGATCTGGTTCTTTAGTGAACGGCGCACGTGGGCAATAGAATGCAATCGATTTACATGTGACTAAGTATAAATATTTTTACTATGTGTACATAATTACAGCTTATTACGTATGTTACGTACCCACTTAAAGTCGGTCAACGTGTTGCTAAACATTGCTTTTTGGATAAATCTGGCTTGATTTTGGCAATTCTTTAGAAATACCTACGCAAGCGATTAAAATTCAGATGCGTTTTGCGATGAATGTTAGGTACACAAACAAATATTGTTTTTTATTTATTGTACAAACTATATGAGCGTGACTCTAGCGCAAAGCTGTATATTAATATACTAGATGCGCCCCGCAGTTTTACCCGCTATTCTACAGAAACCGAATAATTTTCCGGAATAAAAAGTATTATTATATATGCGAAAGTTTGTGTGTAAGTGTATAAGTATGTAAGTGTGTTTGTTCCCATTCAACTCTGTAACGGCTGAACGGATTTGAATGAAATTTGGTATGGAGGTACCTTATTCCCTGGATTAACACATAGGCCTCTTTTTTCACATCTTTTTATCCCGAAGAACGAAACCGTTCCTGTAGAATAGCGGGTGAAACCGCGGGGCGCAGCTAGTAATTTATAACAAAGGGTTTATAATTATTATAGTTTCTCAAATCCAACCCTCCGTGGACAACACAAACCCAAGACGTCAAAAATTTTTTTCCGTTCCTACTGAGGAGACCCTATAAGTAAATGACCACCATATCTAATTCTCGCCATTGAGATGAAAATATACACGTCTATGAGGATCGAGAGCCCAAACTGGAATTCGCGAAATATATCTATCCAAGGTTTTAGTAAAAACTTAAAAGGATATACGTGTCACGCGAAAGTAGAGTTACTTGATACTTGTGCCTTTGATTCCCTCGCTACCCTCATCAGGATTCTAACTTGGCGTCACTAAAAGAGTGTAACTTTTAAAGTTTCACGATTATGTTTGTTGTCAGGACTTCACCAAGCTAAAAACTATTTTATTTATTTACCTCAACGTTCCGGCTCCGGCTCCGGTTTCCACGTAAGTAAATAATTACATTTTATAGATTTTAGCGTTGTTATGTCCTGATAACAAACATTAGAGAAATACTATTCCGTTAAATTGTATATTCTATTTTAAAGAACTATACCAATCTTCCTGCTGATCTCAATGCCGGGAGAAATAGTTTTCCGTAGCTAAGCAATACGATATTTGAATATGATTGACTCTATTCTACAAGCTTTTATTTAACTTGCATTGAAATATATCTATCCAAGGTTTTAGTAAAAACTTAAAAGGATATACGTGTCACGCGAAAGTAGAGTTACTTGATACTTGTGCCTTTGATTCCCTCGCTACCCTCATCAGGATTCTAACTTGGCGTCACTAAAAGAGTGTAACTTTTAAAGTTTCACGATTATGTTTGTTGTCAGGACTTCACCAAGCTAAAAACTATTTTATTTATTTACCTCAACGTTCCGGCTCCGGCTCCGGTTTCCACGTAAGTAAATAATTACATTTTATAGATTTTAGCGTTGTTATGTCCTGATAACAAACATTAGAGAAATACTATTCCGTTAAATTGTATATTCTATTTTAAAGAACTATACCAATCTTCCTGCTGATCTCAATGCCGGGAGAAATAGTTTTCCGTAGCTAAGCAATACGATATTTGAATATGATTGACTCTATTCTACAAGCTTTTATTTAACTTGCAATGTTTGTATTTATGTATGTATGTATGTATGTTGAGGTCAAATCTTGCAACACAATTTAAGACAGCTGATCTGATGCTGGATACGGAAGATGGCAAATGGAACTCCTCAGTAACTAACGGTAGATTGGTGGAGTTTGTACTCATTTTGATCGGCTTTCAATAACGGATTTTATAAAATATTAAATGAATAAAATGTTCACGAAAAGTTATTAAATTTTTTCATGCTATCATCTAATGGGGAATTTTTGGCAGCCTTCAATGCCGATTCAAGAAGGTCGCGTCAATCTTATGGAATCTTATCTTATCTTATGTCCTAAGCATTACCTAAGCTAAGCCGGACTTAGGCATGTCAAAGGAAAGAGCATGTCTTACGCATTTAGGTATCCTCCTAAGTTTGGTGCAACGCATTTTTCATTATTAGGTACGTTCCTAGAGATTTGAATATGAACATAGAAGAAAGTGAAATAAAGATTAGTGCAGACGGGCTTTAGTCTTACAACTAACAAAATCAATGTAAGTACTAAATATAATTATCTGCATCTATTTTAATTTCAAAAGATAGATAACTCTTTATTGTTAACACCAGAAATTACATACATAATACAAAAATCTATTTAAAACTAGTGTTACATTTGGCGGCCTTGTAGCTTAAAGCAATCTCTTCCAGGCAACGACGTGAGCTAATGACGTGAGGAATAGGTGCTGTCAAAACACAAAATAGTACAACAAAATCAATGTCAGTTTAATAAAAACTTAGCGACTCTAGAGCGGTCATTGTTATAATAAAAAAGCTTCGCATCAGATTAGCTGTGATCGAACAACTAGCCCCTCAGGAGTTAAATCGACCACATAAAAAAAAGTTTTTTCTTGTACATATTTTACTCTCTATAATTCTACCTTTGGTCAATTCGAAGGTTCTAGTAGGTTAAAACTTGCAGTACGTACTTACCTACTCTATAAAATATCTAATTACGTAGGTATTTCACGTTACGTTACTTAATGTGCCTATCAAGTTTCTGTATTAAATTGCCCGTATCTGGAATCGAAAGTAGTTGTGTTCTCTTACGCATGCTTTCAATATATCTCAAATCTCTCAATAACTCAGTCATCTATAAAAACTGGCACAGTTATTGATGCTACTTAGTAAGATAATCCTTTTCCTGGTTTGGAAATAGAATACATAGATACGACCACGCTGGTCAAATCTGGGGCTCAGACATACGCTTACCAAATTTTTAGCCGTCAACGCTTGCGCGATCTTATCGCGTGGAGCGGTCGAACCTAGAAATCATCGCAATAAGGACTTCACGGTACGGGCCCTGATAATCTCGTGCAGATCTAAGTGCTCCGGAGTTCACCAAAGTCACAGACCGTATGAATGGCCAGTTTTTTGATGTCAGCCAATCCTAGGCGCAAATCGCATAAGTTAATTTTGAGCTACCCAAGCTAAGCGCGATTAATAATTACATCTCCTCGCGCCCGGTGCTGTGAATCGTTTTTTAACAGATTTTTTTTGCAATCGCTGTCAAATGGTTTTAATTAACTGACCAAAGTAGAGCTTTAGGTATTATTATAGCTATGATCTAAATCATAGATCATTGAGACGACACTTCGTAAATTCTCGGAATTTCGAAAAGAAATATCTCGGCTTTAATTGATGATCCTTAGGACGTGAATCAAACTTAATAGCTGTATAGTGTAGTACGTATTGAAACGTCTGATTTTTTTCAAGTGAATTCAAAATAAAACACCACGAAGCTAATTAAAGCCTTAATGCTTTGAATTTGATTAATTTCAAATCAGCCTAGCCAACACAGCTTCGGTGGATTTCTGGCCACCGAAATGTAGTTTGTAAATATATATAAAGAGATGCAGGTAATATTAGTCCAGTGATAATAGTTTAGTTTAGAGAGTGATTCCACGCCATTGCAGAAACAGGGCATATTCCATCATAGAGGGATATTATATATTCATGGATCAATTATAATATCTGATATACCTACTGAGTGTTCGGTTAGATGTCGCTCATTTTCTATGATTTCGCTATACTCATCATTTGAACAACTTTTACTGAACCAAACACTAAAATCGCGAGAATAAAATCAGTTCTATTGAAAAATGTCATTCACCCTCACCAAAGATGGAACAGCTGAATCTTTTTCGCGATTTCTGGTTTGGTCCCATAGTGAAATTTGTTCGTAATAATGAGTACAACTATATCCTAGAATGATTCTTTTTCGCGATTTCTGGTTTGGTCCCATATTGAAATTTGTTCGTAATAATGAGTACAACTATATCCTAGAATGATTCTTTTTCGCGATTTCTTGTTTGGTCCCATAGTGAAATGTGTTCGTAATAATGAGTACAACTATATCCTAGAATGATTCTTTTTCGCGATTTCTGGTTTAGTCCCGTAGTAAAATTTGTTCGTAATATAAAGAGTTCGACTATATCCTAGAATAAGTCTATCGTCTATGCGAACACCCATTATAATTAAGTGCACTTACCTAAGGGCTACATAAATATGTTCCAAGTTCTTGGGTAAATATGTACCTAATATTCGTACTGAAATGAAGAAATAAAAAGACAAAAACTGTTGTTTCAGTCGCCGAGGAAAAAAAAAAAAAATTCGCATAGCTCTTACGTAATTATAATCGCATTCATATAGAATTGTGTAATTGGGACACATGTTTCTTGCTAAGTAATATAAAAACTAAAGAGAATATACACTGTAAAAGCCTGTCTTATAAGATTAATATTAAGCGCACACCACAGAATTCTCCTTATAAATAAGGTCCAGAAGGATAGTCTCCATACAAACACGATTTTGAAATGGCTTATAATTTTTGACAGTCTTTTTTGTCATGACATTTGAGGCTTTCCATTAAAAAGTGATTACCCTATTTGGTCGGGTAAATAAATTTTGATTGGAGTGATTTAGGTTGTATCACAGTGGTTCTTAAATAGGCTCTTATACTTTTTTTTTATCATCCACATTATTGTTAAGTTAAATAATGTTAAGTTTTTATTTTCAATTTATTACGATGGAAATGGAATCCTCTAAATTTGCAAATAAACGCATACGCAACTTTCGCTTATTAGCGGATTTATCTTTTTTGAAACTGCCTGACTATTCTGCAACCTCAAGTAACACGCATGTGACGGTGAAAACCTAAGAGAATGTGCATATTACTTGCAGACCCAAAAACCCACAACCACACTAAACAAATTTACATTCTTACATTCTTAGGAAGGTACAACATTTTATTTCTAAAAAAAATGCAATACAATTGTGTCATATCGTGACACGCTCATTGTAGGCTTGTTGTTGATAATTATGCGCCGACACATATTTTAGGCAAAATTATGAAAATTATGTATTATAGGTAAATTAATATTGGTGGAAGCCTTAATAGGTTTCCGCCATTATTCATCCCTACTTTGCCGAACTATTTTTATCAAAAGATCAGCTACATATAATATATCTGAGTCTCTAGGAAACGTAAACAAAGTTGGGAAATTACAAAAAATATTTGGCAACACTATTATACATAACGTTGTCATAGTAACTATTCTGTTTACATTATTCAATAATTTTATTATTTTGATTTTTTATCCTAAAAGTATATTTTAGGACTTGTAGATGGATGTGGCAGTGGTGTTCTTTGATTCCTTGTAATTCCGGCAAGATTTTATTACACATTATACCATCTTTTGTCTGATTATTCGGAGATTTTATCAGTATGAGATGAGAATGACAACTGTATGGAGCTCATAATTTGATTTGACAGGTACGTCAATACTGGTGTGCTTTCTTTCAGTATAGTTTGATTTGCTGATTAGGTGTCTACCCCTTTATGTCTTTGGCGCACACTTATAAAATGTGTAAATTTAAATATGTTCTACCATATGGACAAGCACAGAAGAGGAAACATTTTTACCTCTTCTCTTTTCTGTGCGTACATGAGCAACTTCTCATTTGATATCTTCAAATCCTTCATAAAAGATTTTAGTCCTCTCGGTACAGGATCCAAAAATAAAGTAGCACTATGGTTTATTATTTCTGACGTTCGATAAAATGATTGATTACCGTTAAAAATCAATGACAATTAGCAGATATTCGTTTATCTTAAAATAATCACCTTCCAACAATATATAGTACACAGATACTATTCACTCGATAAGTCTCGAACCAAAAGCGTAACTCTGCTACAGTCAAGTGCTCCTTCGCGATTGCACCCACCCCACCTTGGCGACCCCACCAAGTTAAGCCGAACTCCTTTCCACCTCTCAGGTAAGAATTCGGTGCCTTTCTAAAATTGCCGGGTATTCGGGTTAGTAGGGATGAACCAAGGGGCTACATTATGCAATGTTCGGACCTGCAAACGTTCGAGTATATAAGCTTGCAGCACATTCCAACTGAGTAGAAAGTAAGCCAGACTCCACAGGCTAAGTGTGTTCTGAATCAGTCCAGCAGACCAAGCAACATGTACGCGAAACTTGCTGTGAGTGACATACATTAAAATTTCATCAATATACAAAACTTGAATCGTCTATAAACATATTTTTTACTAAAAACTTATAGAATTGAATTATACCCGAAAGCTTATTGTGCTTTATCTGTCCTTTTTTGCAATATTGGGCAAAAACCAACAGTTATGAAAATTATTATTTTTTAATCCGAAATTGTAGTTCTTTCACAATGGCGGGTAAGACTAAATACTTAAGAGCCAGCGTCTGATCCAGGCTTGTCTTACCGGGTTCGTAACCAACTGGCCACTGACATTGGATCTGGACATACGCTTGTCCAGTAAAAATAAGTCAAACTCGAAATAAGTCATCCACATTTGCACAGCCTTCTTTATCTCATTGCTAGGAGTAACCCTCTCCGTTGCTGTGTGATCTTCTTCGGTCACGTGCAAATCGGGTCCAGGCTCGACCCGCGACTTTGACAATATCGTCCAACCATCTGTCGGCCGGATAACCAACGCTCCAATACTTTTCCAAACGTGTCCAGAACACAAAGATTTTTGCACTTCATTGCAGTTGAAAATATTTTAAATGAAGGAACAATGAAATAGCGAAAAAATAAAACAGTTATTCCATACATTTTGTCAAGTGTAATTGACATTTTTCTATGGAACAGCTTATTATCTTCTCAAATTCAGGTTATGTTATAAGTAGTTTTTAGAGTAGTATGCGCTCTTTTGGGCTTAGCATACCCTTTCCTTATATCCCTGTATAATAATAGCTAATATTTTATTATATGTAAAATAAATGTCTCTTTCCAGCTTATCTCCCTGGTGGTTGCTGTTGCTGTCGCCGTGCCGACTCCCGGCGGTGGCGGTGGTCATCAGTAAGTACCAATACCAACCCTATTATTTTAACAAATAAATTCCCGCGTAGGAATTTGTGCTAACCAGAAGTCAGGAGTAGTTTTCATCGAAACCGAATATAAATTATCCCAGTGGGATTGGAGTGATGTATCTATACTGTTAAACCACATGTTAAACATAACCAGTACATACTTAACTTTAATAACAATAGCATTAATATATATTTGTCGAAAAAGTATTGATGTCCTATCCTATTAGAATAAAGACTTTATATTCAGAAATGATCAGGCATGTTATTAACACAACACCGAGCCCAATAGTGAATAGGTATCAATGAATTTCACAATGAACCTGTAACAATGTACAATATATAATGGGTTCCTAATAGTTAAAAAATGAATATAACTATGACACTGACCTTGCTGTGTCTCGTAAGATGCAATAAAAGTAAAAGCACAATCGAGAAATAATAAAAATATCAGACAGTTACCAACTAACAACAATGTTACGCTTACATAACTTTCAAGGTCGTCGCGGAAATTTCATTATATTATAACGAGATCAGTGATTAAGTTAAATAGGATATTACTTTATATCATTCCATGCTGTAATAAAAGTTTACTAATAACTTAGTTGTGTAATGGATAAATGCCACTTCCTTCGAGTTTTATAATTTTGGAAAGACTGTTATTATTTCTTTGCAATGGTGGGATCGATTCGTTTTATTGATGTAGGGATTTCAATAGCCTGTATTTTAGTATTTAACATAATCTGAACCATATTTTGTGCATGTTTGATACAGTAACTTTGTAAAAATATATCTCAATTTTAAAGGTATGAAAATAACAATTTTTACGTAATCACTTGTGAATTTTAAGAATAGCCTCTCTCATAAATGCCTCTTGTGGGTTTTTTTTTTGGATTTTAAAATAAATATTAGATTATTTGCAAAACTTTTTTACAGGTGTAATTGTTGTGAGCGACGTCTTGTCAAAGTGGCTCACAAGGTGTCCCGTTACCCTGTAAATTCTAAACTAATGGACTGACAGTTGTAACGTAGGGAGTACTGGCTCGCGCAAGCGAAGTTATTTTCTCGATACGAACGTATTTGTATACCTCGTAGCTTTATTGCTCCTGATACAACTGCGGCTATATTCCTCTGAATTATAATATTAGTTAGGATTATTGTAGAATACGTCCGTCGTCTAACCAAACACTCTGTACACATTTGATCGTAACCGTATATCATTCTAGAACATAACACGATCCAATCATCGATATTGTGATTGTGCTGTTATATAATCACTTAATATGGTCTAGCATATTGCAGGATAATTATTAGCGGTTAAACTCCACTTTTTAAAAACTTGATTTGCATATGCAGCAATATTTTATTTATTGAAATCTTGTTACATAAAATTTGCAATCTGTGAAAATAGCAGACTAGTTTTATTAACGAGTTTAAAAAAATATGAGGGTGCTTAACTATCTATATTATACAATATTTACGACTGACCGCTGAGTATGACAGACAAAGCACAGCCGATAAGTTGGTTAGTCTGGAATCAAGGAATTTTGGTTTCACACGAGTTCCTTAGTGCTCGCGTAGAGTAGGTACTGAAATAGGAGAATTCTTCCCTTATGATGATGAAGTAAGTTTTGTGGAAGAGCCCTAAGCCCGCGTACGATTTCGCGGGCGTCGGTGTACCTATAAATCTTTTACATAACATATAAGTGAAAATTTCGATGTCTTTGAAGTATATAACTCAGTAGAAAATTTTGCCAACTTTCGTTGGCCAAATTTTTTAGGGTAGGCGGTCAAACAGGAACATACAATCATACATAATATTCTCACATTCACTTGAAAAACATTACCCTTCTTCTAGGCAGTCGGGTATAAACGGGATGAAGAAATAATCGAAATAAAATAGAGTACTAACTTACTTATAAAAAAAGGGGATCTACGTATACAGGACTTTGACAAACGAATTATTATTGAATGTAACGGTAACGGTACTTAGCTATACTTAAAATGTGAAAATAGACAAAAACACGATTGTATAATTCACTCTCATTGTACTGTCTCTCAAATCTTTTAGGTTTCCCTTTCCGTTTTCTGTCAGTAATGATTCGAATTGAATTTCAAAAACAATAATTTTGTACGGTTGTTTGACTAAGAACGAAGGGAAATTACGTATCTTGGTTGTAGGTAGATACGATTTGGCACGCACTGTTTGCTGCAATACTTAGTCTCGTAAGAGTGATGAGAGTTTGAAAGTTTTCATCCCATGTAAATCTTCCAAGTATCTTGTCTTCCAAGAAAGATAATAAATTTATTTGGTATGACAGTAACAACAAATAGAGATACTTTAGACTTTACTTTTGAGAGATCTACACAAAAAGTACTATAACTAAAAAGAAAACGGAGAGTATACAAAAGATTTGTGTCAAATGGACTATCTCAGTATCTCAGCGTAAATGCTGAATGCATAATACACTCAGCGCTGAGTTTTACTGATGAGATGTATGTTTGTTGACTAATTTTCGTGTAACTAGATAGTACTGCGTAAATAAATACATAAGTACCTACATTATTATGATGCAACGGTGACCACGAAGCATAACCAGTGTAGTAGGTCAAAGCAAGAAATGCGGTGTTGTAGGTATCTTGATAATAATACGTACCTACTGTTTTTTTACGCGAGCAAGACTGTCGGCTATCGAGGTTCTTCTTCTTATGCAATTCTGACGCTGGGTTTTAATGAAAGGTCAATCAACTTTCAGGCAGCTTCTTTGCTATATGTTGTACGATCTTCATAAAATGTTGTATAAAAGTTCATACAAATAGGTACAATTTCAAATTTTGGATTAACTATGAGGAAAATCAGTCCAAGGGTTGTAAAGATGCGGGGCTACAAGATTTCAGTTTGAAGAAAAGTAGATAAAAAAATATCAATAACTAACACAATAATTCAATGCATAACATTCGTTAACATTATATTTTTGCACCAAAAGAAAGTATCCGTACCTGAAATAGGTTACTATAAGTGAAACAAAATATATAATATTTATATAGAGCTTCAAAGGAAGATCTAGCCAGAAAATATGCTTTTCATGCCGCCAATGCAGATTTAGCTAGCTGTGTGCTGCACGTCTTCATCCGCTACCTATCCAAAAATTCTTTATCCAGGAAATTTGACGCACTCCAAGTGACAAACTTTGTGACAGCTAGAGGTAAAAGTGTGGGTGTGGGGAAGTCGTTTATCACCTGGTAGCTTTTGCACGTAGTTTCATCCGCGCTGTATACAAAAATAGCCTTTTACACTAAGGCTTCAATAGTTAACTAATGTTCAATAGTTCTGGGCCAAACCCAACAACCAAACAAAATCACAAAGTTGACCTTTTTATAATAGATGTAGATAAGTATGCGATTTCGTTTTTGTCGATAGGTATTGTAGGCACATAATTATCTGAGTTATGTACGTAATTGAATACGTTGTAGATATAACATTTTGCGATGCTGTTGACCCCCTTATTCACATCCGGCGATTCGATTCTTTTAATGACTCTTGAAATGTCCTTGAGAACGACCTAGTTTTACGAGATATTTTAGTCGATTTGTGGGTTTGTATTCAAATGACAAGATTAAGTGTATTAAGTACCTATAAATCTCTAGTTTCTTCCCGCCACAATATGTCCTGTAGCCTCGTTTTCCGTAAAATTATTTTTAGAAATGTAATATTTTTACCTAGGTATGTAAAATTTAATAGTTTATCAAAACTCCTATAGTTTTAATTATAAAAATCCCCTGGTATCAGGCCTTTGCAAGTCTTTTATCTATTTACCTATTCTATTACGGGCTTCAGTGCGACAACATAAGAATAAAAATAACAATACGTTAATTTTGGTTTTACTAAAATATGCAGTTATAAATACAGTTATTATTATTTAATGTTGCAATATAGCCGTACGGTAGCTGATCATAATTACCTACTCTAAAAGACTTGTGAGTTTAGTAACCACGGATTGTAAATTTGTAACTCATTCAATAGGTGCCTATCAATTTAAACGATTTTTGACGAGTTTTTCTTTGATGACATTTTGTCGACTATTGTATAATGCAATGTATTATATCAAAATCTGTCAAGTGCATGTTGGATACGTTCATGGTTAGAAATAAATAGTTTTCATCATCATAGGCCGAGTTCTTATGTTAAAGATATATTGGGTGTTTTTCTGGAATATTTTGTTTGGCTCCTCATAAGTTTAGTTAACTTATAGTTAGTAATTTTTTTAACGCAATGTCTCGTGAAATTATTTTCAAAATTTTCAAAATATGACTTAATTTTTTAATTTTAAACGTAAACAAAAAAATAAATCCACACAACAAATCAACATGGCGCGGTTGCAGTTATCTGTTTTTTTTTTCATAATAATGAGAAATATTTCACCGTCTTCGACTCCACGACAGATACCGGACGCACGATATTTAGATTTACCGCATCGATTGTTGTATACTATATCTAATTGGTGCACATATCAATCACGGTACACATTGGTTATGCCACATCCTCTTCTTATTTCCTCTGTGGTCAATATGCGTATATCCTCGAGAAAATTGCATAAGCCGTCCCGGCCTAATTATTCACAATTGCGCAAGCGATGATCGCATTCAACTTGGAAATCATGCATTTCCCCTGCGACACACAAAGCACACTAATTGTACAAACGACGCTAGTTTTACGATGGACGTGTTGAATAACAACGTGTCCAAGTATTTAATTTGACGTAAAAAAAACAGTATGCTGACATTATTGCGAAAATGTGAAATCAAAAGTCATCATTAGCTTCGATCTTACCTTGACCTCAGGTTCCTGTCTATCAGTTCTTCTTCTTGCATCACGCATCTATAATGTCGGGGGATACTGACCCTTTGAATATTATGTATTCGTTCCTCAATGTTCTGACCCCATCAAGGAACTAATCAAATTTTCCGCACTATCTGTTTCGCTACCTGTTTCGGCTTTAAAAAATTGGTATATATTCCAAGCTATACAAATTAAATATGCCATGGAGTATAAAGGCCGTGGGTGGTGTCATGCATACATGTAGTTTCTTACCTCTATTCATCTTGGAGGAACTGGAGAATATATTCCAATTACTCCTCAGATTGAAGTTGAAGGATCGGGAATAACTCCAAAGTATACCAAACATCATTTCCGCATGTCAGCGCCTAACCTCTTTTTTCTTTAATTCCAGCAAGCACGTGATCATCCACGTGCCATACAAGTACCACACAGTCCACCACCACCACGTGTCCAAGGTGCCCTACCCGGTGCACGTTCCGGTGGTGAAGGAGGTTGAGGTCATCAAAGAGGTGCCGGTGTATAAGCACGTGCCGTACCCCGTCGTGCAGCACGTTCCAGTGCCCGTCGTTAAGCACGTTGAGGTCGAGAAGAAGGTCTTTGTACCTGTGCATGAACACCACAAAGAGCACCACGGATGGGAGAGCGAGTCGCTGTCACATGGCTGGCACTGATTGGCTGTCTAGAGAATTTAGGTTAAGGTGCGTATCAACTCTAGATGTCTCTAAAGTATCTCTCTCTTACTCTCTCTCTGTCTCGATCTAATTCACGATTAATTTCGCCTTGTTTTTGATTGTGCCATGATTTGTATCTAAGTGGCTCTCCACTTATATCCAAAACACACAAATCCACAGCTACTAGGCTTCGCGGTAGATTCCTCAAATTCTCCAATCCTCCATTCCATTTCCTCGATTCTCCAGTCGATCAAACTGCTCTTAGGCATCTCGTCAGCACGGCCGAACCTCAAAAAAATTTTAAAAGGGCACTAAGTACCGAATCACATTACAGTGTCGGTGTCACAACTTTTTGATCTCCGTGACACTGAAACAGCTTTTTCTATGTCATTGACTGCAGGGTTTGACTCGGAAGTAAAAATTGTTCATAATCATTAGTAAAATTACCCTTTTGAGTCTAAGCACACCGTTTCAAAACAACTGCTTAAAACTGCCCTGTCTTTTTCTCCAAGCATAACTATTTATGATATATCTATATTTTGATGTATACTTATATATTTTTACATATTTATGTAAACTGTCTTTGTCAACAGGTTTAATATAAGTACTTATCTACCTACATACTATCACACATCGTCATCATCAAAACAAGTGGAGCGTCGTAACACTGAAGATTCTTCACTCCCACTCATGGAGTATCTTGGATGAAAAAAAAGACAAATCTAAAATTTGCCGTAGTTAAATAAATTTAGATAGCCTCTTTAGGCTCAAACTGTTTATTTTTTGTGTCTATACGGTTGAAATTTAATTGTTTTTTTTTTGTCAATCTTGTACTGGGCCACCTTACCTGTACGTACATATCTGGCATTATATGATGTGCATATTGAGCATGAATATAACCAATACGTTAATTCTAAGTTCACCCATAAGTCATTTTCATCAGGCTTTTTCGAAAGCTAAAATATTTTTTTGTACAATATAATATGACACAATTGTCATTTACCTATCTTAATAAGCAGTATTTGATGTTACCATGCTTGCTCATAAATATATTGTAATAACCAAAGAAAATAAAATGATGTGTTCTTGTTCTTATTCGAATGTTTTATTTTACAACTTCCTTCCTTTTTCTAGTTAATTGTATGATGGTATGTGCTCTACACTGCAAATAAGTATAGGTATTAATTAAAACAAATGTATATTTCCATGTATTTTGTATATAATTCTGGTGCTTACTGACAATACAATACAATACGACAGTAAATATTACCTATAATGGTTTAAAAAACTTTGTTCAATTCAATTACATAAACTGCACTGCACAATAAATATCTTAGTTACACATTAACTTGGACAGTTATTAGGTTATTGAAAATGTAATTTAGGAAAAGTAAGTATACATAGACAGGACGATTTTTTAAATAATAATATAAATATTTTTATTGTGCGCTCTTCCTAGCAAGAAATTAAAATGCAAAAAATGAAATTACAACTGAATATTTTCAATTTGCCTATTCAGTTCGTTTCTACGTCGAATAGGAATTATTTCCTGGATACCTAGCACAAACATTTTGTTTTAATTTTGTACAGATGTCATACATAAAAATATATTTATGCATGAATAATTTATGCATTTTAAAATATTTTCAGTGACAATATAGATACATATAGATACTAACTTGTCTTGTCAACAATGTATGACTTGATTCTGATAAGAGACCGTATTCATTTACACACCTAAAATGTATCTCTCAGACTTATTTTAAAATATCCCATTATCATGGCCGTTGTATTAAAACTTTTATTTATGAAGCTCAAATTCTCTGATAACGTAACAGAAAAGTTCATACGAAGTGAACGCCACGACGCTAGTGATCTGGGCTTTGATGGTAGTCACTTTCCAGCCTCGATACAGCCCGAGAAATCCTTCATATTTAACAGTTTTTACCAGGCAATCTATAAGAGCTTTACATTTGATAAGGTTTTTTGATGTACTCGGCGGCTTGTACCTCTCGTCTTCCTTGTGACTCTGAAACGACAGATCCACGTTTTCAATCTAATATTTCTACTACTTTCGCTAAATTAGAAACAAGAAGCTTTACGCAACTCGCGGAATAAGTCATACTAAAGGGGTTGTCTAGATAGACAATGTGTAATTTGTCTAAATCAAAACATAGTGCTACTATGTTGTCAGACCTGCTCTTTACAACTTCCTAGGCATGATGTTACGTAAACGAGCTATATAAAGCCTTGCAAAAACGGCCTGACCACTCTCGACTTTCTTGATACACTTCTTGTGGTGTAATAAGTAGTTATTGCATCAGATGCTTCTATGGAATATTGGATCCTTCTGTTCATAGGAATATAATTACGCGATCGGAAATACCTACTTGCTTGCATGAAACATGCGCCCTGTGGATTCACGGGCAATTTACAATACTTCCAGACTTTTCTGGGTTACATCATGTTCGGCGTGAGGAACACTAAGTACTATTACTTACTTGCCGAATTTCATCAATCCGCGGGTTTATTCTCTAACTTTGAAAAGTTTGTGATTCTGATTGCGAGAGCATGCCATCTATCACTTTTAGAGTTACGGGATAAGCCCACTGTTTATCCGTTTCGACAAAAAGAGACAGAGCTGCTGCGATGCAATAATATTAATATATTTTTTCAACCATCCTTTGAGTGAATAGACAAGTACGAGTTACCTAAATATTTACAGCACATAACATCTTTTGAAAATCGGGATCAAGCGTTCTTATAAAGACGCATTGTTAAAATATTAACGGTTAATTTTAACGATATATACTCACGCCGATCTGCATCCTCCGTTTGGCCAAGTCAAAGGGGTATGTCATGGTTTTGGAGATGAACCCTGAAGCGGACCCCGCGAGTGTTGTCGCTAATAGCAGGTATTCTGGCCGGTGGACATTGCTTGGCGCATGTCGGCAGGCATGCCCATCGTGCTGTCCTTCGCAGTTTTGCAAATATTTTAGGAGTAACGGCTGCACGAAACGAAACACCCAGAAAGATATACCTACTTGAGGACCCATCTGGAAAAAACATCTTGAACTTCTGACATATCCATGAATTTAGTACAAGTTTTAAGTTTTACTTCAAGTTGTTACCAGATCAAGTCGTGGTATAGCTCAGTGGGGCACGCTTGCTTATATTTGTGGGATCGTGGGTTCGAACCCGGGCGGGCCAGTACCAATAAGTTCTTTGGAAGTGATGTACGGATATACATATATCACTGGCTTTTCAGTGAAGGAAAATATCATGAGGAAATATCACCCTTCAAGAGTAGGCCGATATCTCAGCAGTGGGATATTAAAAAACTTTTGCAGATATTACAAGTTACAAAGTTGTGTCACACAGATACATAACAATAACAATAAGAACCTAGGTACCCTAGGTACCTAGGTAACCTAGGTAGTAGGTAGAACCTATTTACGTTATTTAACAAAAAAAATTGAAATCGACTCAATAGAATTAGTATAAGCAACCAGATTTTAATCTAAAAAAAATATTTGTGTTTTGTTTATATCTGGTCCCATAATTTAAACAAGAAAAACAAACCTGCAACAACGAAGCAGTCAAGCCTTCATAAAAGGCTAGGATACCACCGCTACTGTAAACCCCCTTGGCACCTTTAATGATGCCTTTGTATTGTTCCTTGACAAGCATCTGGCGCACTCTGATCACTTCCAATGGTAGAACTAGGGTTGCGCTGGCGCACCCCGCCAATATACCGCTAAAGAACACCAGTAGATGCCTGCGTAAAATCATTATACTATTAGATAATTGTCCTGTTATTGAACAATAGAGTCGTGCCACAGATATTTCACTAGGAAAAATATGGGTAAAAACTATCGTAGGTCTGTGCTTATTAAACTTTGTTAAGCCTAAACTAACGACTTGAACCATTAACCTTATCGCGACGTGATACGGTTTACGGTCCCATGTGACGATCTCAGATCGGTATACAATGGATCGATGTTCGCATATTGAAACCGGCCGTAACTGTGGAACTTGAAGTGTGGGTTCGTTGTACTTTGTTAGAATGTTTATTGGAGTTTGTATCTCTTTCAATAGGTAGAAAGGTACTTAAGGCGAGGTCTAATCCCAAAAACTACAAAAAGTAGTATTTTGAGTGCCTAGTTTGAAGTGACGAGATTAAATAATCAGGCGCGAAAAATACTGCAGGCACAAAATAAATATGAAAATACGTTTAACCGAATAAAATTTCGAAAATCTGTCTTAGTTACAAAATAAAAAACCGCAAAATGACCCCCCGAAAAACCCTTCTGAAATCAAATGCTCTGAATTTTCAGCGGTAACTACAAATTTTCTTTTACAAATTAAATATCCAGGCTAGTGGTTTATACGGCGAACCAGGTAGTTTTTTTATTTGATTTGTATATTTCTGATACGCTACAAAAAAGCAATGAAAAACTACAAATTCCCGTTTTTTTCATCAAGATTGATACGTGATTTTCAACTTTAAACCTTAGAACTTTGAGCGGGTACAATACTCATTTCAAATCGTAATCAGGCCTCGCCATAAGCAAGTAAATAAAATTTAGATACCTTTGAAAACGCTAGCTGTTGATAATATTCTGAGGAGCTTTTTGCTAGCTCTAGCATCTGATTGATTGATGTTATAGGAAATGTATGAAATGATGGTTTCGTTATAAATTGCTTGGGTTTTGTATTTATACAATTCCAGCCTGATTTAGGCAGCGAGTAAGATGCCATTTTCATTTCATTTATCTCCTGGGAATTGTATAAAATGTTCAGGTAGAAAACGTATTTATTGTTTTACAGCAGATTTTACATAATTAATCTTTCTTTATAAATAAAAGGCAATGTATGTATGTATGTTTCCTGTTTTATTAATTTTTATCCTGTGAAGTTTGATACCCATGCGAAGCCGAGACAGGTCCCTAGAAATAATTTTTTTTTTTTTTGTCGCGTAATTTTTGTGTTTTTTATTTATTTTCTTGGCCTTGCTGACATGTCAAACTGGTAGGATAACATAATAAAATAAACGAGTAAAGTAAAAAGAGCCAACGAAATTAAAAGTACCTAGAACAACTACTTATCCTTGTCTTCTTTCTTGAGTTTCAGAAGTGCCTGAAAATTTACTAGAGGTTGTGTAGGTAGAAAAAAAAAATACAAAATATTTTATTGATAAACATACATAGGTCTATACATTTACAATTATACAATACATATTTCTTAACAAGAATATCGTGTATGAGCAAAATCGGTCGCGACATAAGGTCGTGAGTCGTGAGGTCTCAGTTCTTCGAACTACGTGTTATTATTATTTTGTATTATTTAATCGGTTTTGATTAATTCAGTATGTATTATTGTGGATTTCTTTCATAAGTTTTTTAATATTTTTTTTACATAAGTGCCTGTTCTTTGTGTACCCGTTGAGTACCGAAAGTTTGTGCCAAATGTTACCAAAATCGGCCGGTAGCGGGCGCCGCAGCAAAGGTAGAGCAGGCAGGAAGGGGCAGACCTACAACTTAACATCTACAATTTCATAGAATTTGTTAGCAGTCGGCGATTTTTGATTGGTGGGTGGACCCCCAAAAAGAGGGGTTTTAAAATATACCCCACCACCAATCAAAAATCGCCGACTGCCAACAAATTCTACGAAATTGTAGAATTGCGATTCTGCAAAAAAGTTTGTGCTCGCGAGGTCTACCGTTCGCAGAACTACAAGTTATCTACTTAGTCAACAATTAGGTACTTACTTTTGATCTTTGTTAAAGTCTGTACTTGCGACGTATCTCGTTGACATCTCATAAACAAAGAATTGACTGCTCACTCCTAAAACTGAATATATCTGAAATTTATACATTACAAGCTTAATTTTGCTTGGCCCACACTTAGTAAGTATTTAAATGGATAACTTGAATTTTAATATCTACCTATTTCATATCTGTAATAACCCTAACACACCTGACACAGTCCCGCAGTCCCACATGAGAAAATAACAGGAAAATATATTTCTCGCTCTTTCTCTCTTGTTTCGTAGACGACATTTTCCTATGAAACAGTTGATTACATTGTCGCAATTTTAGGAATAGTAGGAGCTTACGTACGGATTTACCACTGGCTTTTCGGTGAAGGAAAACATCATGAGGAAACCTGCATATTTCCGGAGAAGAAATTTGATGGCGAATGTGAATCCGCCAACTCAAACTGGGTTAGCGTTGTGGATGTGGCCAATCACAGTCCAAGGGTAGGCTGATATCCTAGCAGTGGGGTGTTTAAAGACTGATACAGATTAAAGGTATGCTGAATTAAAAAGCCTTAAATTCTAGTTAACAGAGATATTTGTGTCCTACCTGCCCAAGATTATGGCCGTGCCAGAATGCCATGATGCCTTCCTCTCTCAATATCTTCCTCGTAACCCTAAAGAATTTCGTCCTAGTGGGGCTAGTCTTCTGCAACTGTGTTCTTAACTTTATCACGTCCATAGGTTGTGTGACAAACCGGGTTATGACTCCGGAGAAGCAACCAACGATCAGTTTTTGATTAGTAGTCAGGACATCATCTTTATCGTATCCGACCATGGTCTGCACATGATGGGGATATTGATCTATGGGAAATATACAACTTTTTTCTATGTAACATTTTTACTGATCATTACAGCGCATTTACAGCGTTACGAAAATTTTTGTTTGGAAATATCATTATAATTAGATGGAAAAAAAAATTGAGTGACTGACGGTTGACGCTAGTATACATTCATCTATGGTTGACGTCAAGCTAGAGCATAGCGATCTTTATAGCGGTGTACTCTTTAGTTGACGTAGGTTGTCGTTAATATCCCCCCCGTGGATATTAACTGGCGTGTTGTGGCGGGGGGGCTTAGTAACCGTGGCCTACTCACCCACGGTGAAGCCAAGAGGAAACCGAGACAGAGCCGCTTCTCCGGGCTTGCTACCGAAGCCCACGCTGAAGCGGCCACAGGAGGTTACGGGCTCTATGGGCAGAACCGCAACTGAGGCGGGCTGCAGTATGGTATGGGTGGCACTGCAGCTGAGGGTTGAAGACCGCGACAGGAAAGGACTGTTGGTGTGTCGTTGCCACTTTATATGCGCGGCGCATAAGATGAACAATGCGCAGTAACACATTTATAGGTCTCAACTGAAGTGCGGTATGGGGTGCGATGCGGGGAAGGTGACTCCAAGCCCGCGCGCATGCGCTTAGTCAATTTTTGTCCCCCGACACCCGCGCACACGCTCCTTGCGCCTGAGAGTACTGTCGCGCACGGCATTTTCACTTCAAGTGTGTTTATATGTGAATAAAATGCCTCGACATCCAACATTAAGGAGACAAGAGAGAAAGATGGTCTTCGTATATAGTAAAGTCACAGTCTAGTTCACGTCATGCCCCAGTAAAGTGGTAGAGACTTATTAAGGACTTTACTATGGAGTTTTGTAAACAACACGAAAATATTTTATTCTTATTATGTAGTATTTATTAAGATAGCCATAGTGATTTTCAGTAGTACTGACTCTGTGGATAAACCTCATATATATAGTTTTTTAATTTACACTTTTAAAAGTTTTGAATATTTATAACAATTATTTATTATTTATTTCCCTAAAACATGCAAAATTACCAATCGATTCAAAAGTTGCGATTATCTTCTACGTTTCGCGGGAAACCGCAACGTAACACTTTTCTCTACTATTGTACCTGCGCAGAAGTCAGCCATTTTTGTTCAACTTACGCGCCGGGGATTATACCTACCTTCCGCGGCTTTAACGGGGTCGCCACCGTTAGATGGCGGACGCGGTGGGGTCGCAGAGGAAGAGGAGTGTCGGTATGGCGATGCACCACACTCCCTGTCCTCTGCGACCGAAGTAGCAGGCGGTGGGGCCACTCAACAGACCCGACCATCTACTACCTGGAAGCGGACACGCATCATGTCCATCAGTACCGCGTATGTCTTACCAGCTATGCCGTAGTGTTCCAATTTTAGGGCACGATATGTCGATATTTGAATTTTTTGATGGGATACTTATTTGCATAACCGCATCCAGTCGAACTCTGCCTCACGTAGCCGACTTTGTCACGCAGTGACTATATTACTCCCCCGTAGGATACAAAAGTGCAGATTAATCACAACGATGGAAGGGCAATTTAAGCCGTATCTATAAATAGTGTTGTTGAGCTTGTGTGTTGCTATAATCGTAGCAATATTTCGAGTGAACATTACCCTAAAACTAAGTCCATGGCAAGCGCAATTCTAGCTCAGTGTGTATTGCGGTGATCAAAATAGTAGCACAATTTGTAGCCGTTTTTGGTTTATATTATGTATTCTAAGTATATGGTAGCAATATCATTTAGCATAAGCATAGACAGTCAAACACTATATGTTGGACACTATCTCCCAGGAGTAGAGCGTAGCGGTTCTGTAATTTTGCCCAGAAGTAAAGTAATTGGCTACTTACCTGACAATGTAGGAGTCTAGGCAGAATGAGGGCTGGATGAATGAGCTGAATTTACGGTAGTAAATCGCTGTAGCGACAGTGAAGAACAGCTGTCCCATGTTTGCTGTTCCATGAGCACTCGATTGGTGGCAGTGACGCCCTGTCGAAAGTGCTGTCGCGAAATTGAACGTGTGCCGATCTTTTGCGACAAGGTAACGACGACGTGGCATTGTCCCAGCCCTCGTCCTGCCTAGATTGCCTCCTGAGATGAAAAGATAGGTACGTTTAATTCAACATTTTATTTTATTTTAATTGCACGTTTTTAATATCACACGTGTTAATCTACATAGTATTTGTTATTTCAAGTAATCCTTAACCAGTAGTATTACACTAGTCGCTCCAATGTTTTTTTTTGTAGATCTGAAATGTTCAATAATAATACACAAATTTATAATATAATTCATCATCATCAGCCGGTAGACGTCCACTACTGAACGAGGTCCTCCCCTTAATAGGGGACAAGTTTGCTATAATCCCCACGCTTGGTAGGCGGCTTGGGGATCACAGAACGCTTACATTAGTTCGAGCATAGAGAAATTATACTAAGAGTGATAATGTCCTTAGAAAAATGTGCAACTCGATTGTAGTACTGATAAGGACGTAAGATGTCGCTAGTGCTTCAATCTGCGACATGATCGTCACAATTTCTGTTTGACTTGAAATAGAAACACAATCTAAGAAAAAATGCTATTTGTTATAAATATTTTTGCATTAATAATATCAGTAAAATTATAAATTTTATATTATATTTGCAAAACTCGTAGGTTTTCAAAAGATGGCGTTGAAAACATTATTTTTGGAAATATATATTTTTAGCGTCTTATAATTATTGCGTAATATATTTTGAACTAAAATAGCGGACATATACTAATACTAGGTCTTTATATTAACCATATTTTCATCGGTTTTATAGCGGTTTGGACATTAGCTAACAGATTTTTCGGGGGTACAATTTTTTGTATGAGTTTGTTATTCTTCCTGTGTAGATTTTCTTTGGTTCGAGTAAGGTCGTTCGTGCTGAAACGGTAAAATTGATTCGTAAAGGTACTAACTTTATTATTAGTACTCACGGGATACGGGGTACTAGCGTACCAACACAGAAGAGGTTTTTTTTAACTTTTGTATGTACTACTTACCTGTCAGATACTTATATTAGGATCTTTGACAATATTAGGATGAAGAGCCCAATCGAACGTTGCTTCAGAAATTTGTTTTTTGAATGTTTTCACGTCTCCAAATGCTTTTCTACACGTCTCTGAACCTCTGAAAAAAAACAAAATTACGTAAAGAATCAAAGCTCTCGTGCACACTTACACCACCTTACACTTACATTATACTAGTATTTTCATTCGAATTTACAAATATTAGTTTGAATAGTTTTGCATTTATAAACTAAAACTAAAATATATTATTATCAATATCATCAGCCAGAAGACGTCCAATGCTGAACAAAAGCTATTTTTTTTTTTAATTGCTTCCCTGCCTGGATACCGTGTCCTTTTGGCCGTAAATGTCTCCGCTTACAAAGGTGTTGCCATAATCCTGTGCATCACCACCACAGATGACACTTGAGAGGCGGCTTGGAGATCGCGGAATGCCATTGAGCAACTCGGTACAACAGTTTTTTTGTAGCGCGAGTATTTGTATTTAAACATGAGCGCAGCGTGGGTTTCAAACACACAACACAACGAAAACACACGTTGTCGAAAACACACAACTTTTCACCTCACTAAACAGGGTTATAAGGAAAGGGCTAAGCCGAAAAGTGCTCATAGTACTCATGATTGTGAACAACTTTTAGTATAGGACCAACCCTGAATTCGAGAAAAATAATTAGCTGCTCCATACATGCTCCAGGCTACAGGTGGTACTATACAGGTACCTCCTGTAGCCTAAACGGCTTGACAGATTTTGATGAGTGAGGTGTCGTTGGATTCCTCTTTACATCAGACATATAGGCTACAATTTGCAGTCGGATGTTTTGTTTAATTATATATTATATTCTTTAGATTGTCTTTTTATGTTTGAAAACCTGTTTGAATCATAAGGAAGATTTCACTTTCAGTATGTGCAATTTTATTCTCGATATAAAAAGAGCTTGCTTTTTTCATAAGTATATTTAGTCACTCGCTCGCGCGCACGGCTTTGCTAGCGTAGGTAATTTAAACACCCCATTTCACCTCCTTAGAGTTTGATTTTCGGAAAATCCTGTGAAAAGTTTTCTTAATTTCGCTTGTACTCAGTATACAAACCGAGTTTTTTATTTGCATACAAACTTTGGGGTCCATTTTACCCCTTTAGAGGTGGATTTTTGCAAAATTTGTTCAAATTTTTAACTTAGCCCAAAGAAGTATTGAGTTCAAATGGCACGTCTCTATCATAAACGGTTTGATCACTGCGTTGAATATATTACATAGCATATATGTCGCGCTTACAACATTTTTGAAGGTATAAAATGTCGTAAAAAAAGAAACATTTTGTGTCTGCAAAAATGTTGTACGCAAGACATATAATTATATAGAACAAGCCCTTTTCTAGGAATCAACGCAGAGACCAATCACTTTTAATTAAATGATACATCTCAAAAATGTTGTAAGCGAGACAGAGGCGCACGAAGCCTTTCTTGGCCAAAACCAAAAGATCGCAAAGTTCAAGTCGCAAAAAAAGTTATTCCATACCCAATGTCCTTATCAATAGCGCAGCTTATGAGATGCCTGTGGTTCCAAACGCTTGAGTACAAATAAGGGCCATAGCATTTTTTGGAGATGTCTTTTGTCATGCATGCCGATATGATGCCCACGACCATGGATGTCTTGCCCTGACCAACTATGAGCGGTCCGCCGTGATCATTCTGAAATGAAACGTTTCACCCACGGCCTATAAAGCGATAGATACTGACGACGCTGACGACAGACCTACGATATTGCGTACCGTGGGAGTTATACAAAAGAAGACCTAAACACTTAACAAAGGGAGAATATGCTATGTTCCATCTAAAATATGATAGCCTGGGATGGACATACGGACAATGATCTTTTAAGGAGTTTGTTATGGAACCCTAAAAACTATATACAATGTAACTTACTAACTCGGCCGGCGCTTAAGGGAAAGGGGGCGAGACCCACGGTCGGGACACTACCTGACCCAGCATATTTCCCTGGCTATACAGCGGGGAAACGCCGCCGGCCTGATGGGCACGTTTGGACGAGGGGATCGTGCGGGACGTGAGCATGACTAGTTGTCGAAATGATTACGTTTCCAACATAATCATTTCGACAACTTAATATAACACTTGACACTATTGATTTTATTAATATAGTACTAGGTTAAGTATTAAGTAAGTAGTAGCCTAATTATACATATATATATATATATATATATTTTATGTAACTAAAAGCATTGAATAATTTTGTATCATGACCGAAAGTATTTTTTTCCCGATATTCTGGAATTAAATCACCTCACAGAAACCTCCAGACTCGATCTTGAACCGCCTGGTCATGTTTGGTTGATGATGCCACGCGCCATGTACTTCTAGATCTTGGGGATCAATGATCCTCCGACTCTGCACTTTGACTCGTCTGCTTTGAACATTCTCGTCCTCGGCCGAGTACTCGAGCTCTTTACAGTTTACTCCTTCTTCCTGAAAAACAAACGGTAAAACGATTTGATTTGATTTTTATTTGATTCGTTATGAATGTATTTTTTTTTCTACTGTTGCTTCAATTTGTCTCATGTCTACTCCAATATGGTTCAGTATATTTTGTCCGGCGGAGGGTAGGTATTGTTACGTCATAACACAGGCTTATGCCTAATATAGTGGTACCAAAAGTAAACTATCAAGTAGTTTAAAATAAAAATGTATTACATTCGTTGGTAACGGTCAGTCACGTGGTTGTTTCTTGGTTAGCTTGAGATTTCTGAGAAGGAAATCATTGTGTGAAAGTTCCATGTTGATGATAATACCTATTGTTAAGGTGCAACGTTTCACTCATCGCGCGAAATTCAAATTTTGTTGCGTTTTTTGTCAATTACAGCTTAATTACTAATCGTGGATTTATTGAAACCAATTTTGCGCCAATAAATAAGTTGTTTTAAGAAATTACGGGTAAAATGATCACCTAGATAACATTGGTTTAGCTACAAATCTCAATAAGCTGATTTTCATCTTGGTTTTTGGTTTAGTGAGAAAAATACTTATACTAGCTTTCAACTTGAATTTTTGGTTGGTGTTATTTCTTGACGCGACTTATTTATTATCGCAAAATTAGTTTTCATGAACCTACGATGAGTAATTACGCTGTAACTAACAAAAAATCGCAAGAAAATTTGAATTTCGCGCGCTGAGCGAAACGTTGCACCTTAATCTTTTGATCAACCATAAGTTGGTTGCTCGCTCAAGCCATATACTAGCATTCAAGCGCCTGATGGTATTGTTCTTCCGTTAAACACACTCTGCTAAAGTGGTCGTACAGGCGCATGTTTCGATCGTCGGGTCCTTCCTTTTATTTATAATTATACGTACTATACAAGCAGAGCTCATAAGAGAACCGTCCTGGTTGTCCTTAGAGCATATCATGGCTTGCTCAATGATGTTATGATAGCGCGGTTCCCAGCGCTTCTTGCAATTGTTCTTCGAAATTATCTCTACGTCTGTCTCTAATAGCTGCTTCGAGTTTTCTGAAGCTCTTCCTACTTCTAGCTGTGAACGAACGGTATATTTTTAAAGTTTTATTTATTACTATAGATTGATACTTAGTTCTAAAACAAAAAAAAAACATACAATAAATAGACAAACATTAATATAAAAAGACAGAAATAAATGTGCAGATGTCCCAAGGTTGCAAAATTCGAAATATTATTTCACCATTCTTGCTTATATGTCGCTGGCAAGCGTTATTAGTTAACGACCCTTTTAATTAAAAAACACATTGAGTTTGTGGCCATTCGAATGCACGACTAGATATTCCATAAAACCAACATTCACAGAAACATCTTCCCTTGCGACAATCCGGTGCGGTGTTCAACGATATGTAGGGAAGCTGTCCTGCTTTAAATTTTTGTTTTAAAATATAGTGGGTTTGGGTAATAGGTAATTAGGTACCAATGAAAAAACTAACATCTCCAAAACGAGTGACGCTGCCCCAGCCTGCAGCGGCGCCCATGGTGGTTGCTTTCTCGAACTCTTCGCTGATGTTGTTAAACGCTAATATCTTCGGGGTGTAGTCGCAGCCACGCACTCGCTTTTGGAAGTTGAAGTCGTCCTCTACCTTTACGACAGCGATGTCACCTGACATCCAACGAATATTGTCGAAGTCAGCACCATCGAAATAGTAATCTGTAATAACATTTAAACCTAATGGAATGATATATCTCCGACAAGGGTGGGAAGTCTATTTCTAACCATTCCCAATTTTCTAGTCGCCATTTGTATTTATGCTGACGTCACTTCCCCAATGACTATCGTTCAATCTATTATCAACACCTTATTTATCGAAGTAGGTTAAAGTGCTTAAGCTGTAGGTGGGCAGTGGGGACATACATACTATTGATACACACATAATTATATACCCGTACAATAACAATATCCTTCTTTCGGCTTCGCAGTAAAGCCTCCTAGAAGTTCTATCTGCTCTTGTTTTCAAATGATGTGTTTATTTAACCGAGATAAGAAGATACTAGTAAAAGCATTACGAGGTCGTGGTCCAACTACAAGCTTACTTTTTGGTACGCATTTCCAAACGGCTTTTTTCGCACCATTCTTAATACATTCAGTTTCTTCGTTAAAAGGAGTCCATCTGTAGTAAAAAAAATGATAAAATTAATAATATATAAATCATCGTCATCATCCCATCACAATCCACTACTGTAAATAGGCCTCTCCCAAGTCACGCCACTTAGCCCGATCTTCGGTTTTTAAATTCCATCCACAGCCAGCTGTCTTACGAATATCGTCACTCCATCGCATTTTATGGTGTCCACAGAAGAGGTTTTTTTTTTACCACTTCTCACTTCTGTGATGGTGTCCTACGCTACGTTAAATAATATAAATAAAATATTTATTTATTATATATATATAATATAAAATTAAATAAAAGAGCTAAAATTACAACCAAACGAACAAACGACCAAAGGGCTGGTGCTTACTTCGGCCAGAGAATTAGCATAGATATTTAACGAGGTTACGTCACCAGCCTTTTGGGGTACCCTGCCTACGGATAATGACTTGAGCTCTGTTTTTTATCTGTTAATAATTTATAATATAAAATATATATGTATAATATAAAATATATATGTATAATATAAAATATATATGTATAATATAAAATATATATAACGATACCCGGATGCAGTTCGCTGGCGAGACCACAGTATTTATATTCTCTTTGGGCGAGACTGGGAAACAGTTTGGGGGCGATGGATTACCTCAGAACGTTTCGACATTTGACGATTCGTCATTAAAAAAAAAAAAACAGATGCTACGCGGTAATCATCATCAGCCGCACGATACTATGTATTTATATTCTCTTTGGATACTAGTATTTTTTGACACTCACGTATTAGTTCCAGAGACTACGTAGAAGTTTTTTGCGTCTTCGATACAAGCGGCCGAGGTGAGGATGTACCGCGGATGTATAATAACGCCTCCGCAGAGCCAGTGGGACTTCGCGAATTGGCCGCTTGTCTGCGCACTTGGCCGCAAGTACACCTAGACACGAGATAAGATAATTATAGTCTATTTGTCATGGTCAGCCTGAGTAGATCTCCTAGGTCTGCGTGCTTCAGCTCCAGTTACATGCAATATCGCTTACTAACAGAAGTCGGAAGGAAAATGTTTCTTTATGTACCCATATGTATAGGTAATGCGATTTTGTATCGATACAGATATAGAACCTTTTGATGTGATCCTTACATTCTGGACCCTAGGACACCCCTGGGGATGTCACGGGAACTTGCTTTCGGTGCCGTGCACACCCAAGTCAAATAGTGCTATTGAATGTATATACTTGGTATGCGGCCTACCTACTGAATAAGGAGACGAGCAAGTCGCTCATCTGATGTTAAGCGTCACGCTTGCCCACATCTATCCAAAATTTTGAACTTCATCAATTCAAAACCCTGTGCGGCAATGCACTGCACTCGTTACCTTGAGATATTGGATGTTAAATCTTGTATGTGCCCAGTAGTTTCGCTGGAAACATTGCTCTTCAATCCGGAACTCAGTATTGCTTGCACGCTACCACTAGGCGGTTTAATAACTGGCAAAGGCGTGGTACTTCCCCAGGCGGACTCTGCAGAAGAGTCCTAAAGGGTAAATATATTTCGGTTTTTTGTCTGGAACTCACAAAAGTACCTGGTAATTACTTACCATGTACGGCCTAGTTTCACCCACTACTTTCCCATTGAGTATTCTTCTGGTGTCCAGTAAGCGTTCAGGCAGGACCTGTCTTCCCACAGGTTCTGTTGATATGAAAAGCAAAGGCGTTTATTTGCTTTCTAGCTATTTTAGTCGACCGAAAGAAGCGAAGATCTCTCAGTACGGAAACATAAATCAGACTTTGTATGTGTGCATATATCCGACTATAACTTGGGAACCGGTGATTCCTTCTTCAAAAAGTTTAGTAGGTAAGGCATTTCAATTCCATTTCTAACCGATTTCCAAAAAAAAGAGGAGATGCTCATGTTTTTAATGTTTCGAGGTAACAAACAAACAGTTTTGAGGTATCAGAACTCCATTATTTATAAGCCAATTGGGAAGATTCTCTTTTTATTTGAAATTTACCAAAAACCGGTTCTGATAATGAGGTCCATGAGGAATTGAGGGAGCTCCTCAAATATTATAGGCATAATATAGCGATTTTGGTATTTTCATCAACAAGTCAAGAATTTGCATTCAGAAAGTATCATTTAGTGAAGTGGAACTGATGAAAAAGACCACAATCCACCAGAACTCCATAATGATAAGTATTTCACGGGTGGCGCCAAGAACATCTCATCTCAGTGTAGAGTATTTTGTTGAAGTCGGTTTTTTTCTTGTTAAAATTATTAAACATAAATAGGAGTAAAATTGGTTTAGGTGTTGTAAATAAAGGTAAAGGTAGTTAGGCATAGTTCCTTAGTTCGGCACTAAGTAATTACTATTTAGGTATGGTGTTTTTTGCAGAGCTCTTACCGGATCGCGTAAAAACGGTAGCGCAAAGCAAAGTGAATATTATACGAGTGGACTCCATGCTTTTATACAAAACATTATACGTGTAGACATTTTGTACTCCTTTGTAAAACATGCGCTTTATCAATACGTTGATAATTATAATTTCATGGATCTCCTACTTTAATATACATAAAAAAAAACAATCATTTTCATGTAAGTACAATTCACTAATAAGTAAATGCGAAAGTTTGTGCGTAATGGTAAGGGCGTTTAGATGTGGTTGTCAACTAGGCGGATTTTGTGGTTGGTTTGGGTAAAGGATACGAAATTATTATTATTAATTCTGAAAATTATGGTGCCTGTACGATGACAAGTAAAACCGCTGGGAAAAGCTACACGTGTAGTTGATTTGAGAATCCAACTAGCGATTTCCTTTCTTATATAGAGTTTTTAGGATTTCATAAATTTGCTTTCTGATGGTAATCAATATTGTGGTCTATGATGGAGCACGCTTACCTTGGTGCCTGTTTACTCTACATTTGACGGCACCCATATTCTATTTTTCGAAAAAACAGAATCCAGTAGAGATCCCGATCTTTGCTGTGCTTACAAAAATGTGGAATTGAAGCGCTTTTTGAGCGAAGGTGGGAAATGCCCGCAATGTAAGTATCTACGAGTTGCGCTTAGGTCGCGATTATCTGGCCGTCCAATAATAGAAAGGGGACGGAATCAAATTGTGCTATCGAAGGCGCTCTCCATTAGGAATGTATCGGATAAAAACCGATAACCTTATCTCGATTATCTAGGCCACTCTGGGCAACGCCCGGCAGGCTCAGTAAATACCATGCGTGCCTAGTGTTTCGGGACATAAAGCAGAGGGTGCTGAGGGCACCGGTGCGTTCCCTTTTTCCGAGGCCCTCCGTCAAGCATCGAGGCCACCGGCGAGGTTTTAATAGGCTTAATCCCACATAATATAGCTGCACCCCAAAGCAACCATGTATCTGGTGAAGATATATTTATACATGCGAATAAGAAAAAAAGCGTTTTTTGCTCTTGGTCCAACCGCGTGGTTCTACTAGTAGGACCACGGGTGTATTTTTCCCGATGGTCCTATTGGTAGGACCACTGGCAAGTCGTATTTCCGTAGTCCAAACGCGTGAAACCGCGTTAAAATATATAAATATATTCACCGAGCATCAAAGCGGAAAATGGCAAAGCCGCTTGGCGCCATGGCCACCCAACGAACAAAACTGAGTCACTGGTGGCACCAAGCGCCACCAGTGAGTTTAGCCGAATCCACCAGTGATTACTCAACACGCTTAGTACCACCCGTGTGTCACGTGTAAGGTCTCGAGGGTATTTACCTACCTACGAATGCAGGTGAGTATCGACTATCGACCCACAAAATTCATGTGCAGCACTCAGCACTATATTATTTTTGTTGTGAGCAGTACTATAGGTAAAAATATCTGGCATGGTAGAACCTGATCAGTAAAATGTGGTGGACTTATGATCACCAACTGCCTGGTAAAACCACGGGCAAAAAGAAATTGCCCGTGGTCCCACTGATAAAACCACGCGGTTGGACCACGGGTAACAATTGAAAACAACGGGTACAATATCAGAAAGTTATATTGTAAGATACGAGCAGTCGAGGATACTTAATTAGGTATACATTTTATTTGATTTAAGTAACTTTATATTATATATGTACTCGTAAGTACACTCGAACATTTTAGTAGCTAGCGATTGCGTAAGAGCAGAAAGTGGGAAGTTGGTACTCAATGACAACACTCTTGTTGATTATCTGGTTTGTGGAAGTAGAATAGACATTCGTTTTAAACAGGAACATTATAAGTACCTACCTACATTTTTATCGTCTGTACGATGTACTTACCAACTTAACACTTGATTGTGTACCAAGAACTCGCTATCGCTATCGCTATCGGCCATATTTTATTTTATTTAACTTTCGGAAAGAAGTTTCCTTTTACCAGACTTCCCAAAACAGGTTATGTTTTTCGGGTATGTAAGTATTCTAAGTATGTAGGCGTGTTTGTCTGGCTCTATATCTTCTGTAGCCAGATAAAAGTCCTGTATGAAACATTTTTTGACGTCTTTCGCGTGGGGGTCGGACGGCCATATTTTATTTTATTTAACTTTCGGAAAGAAGTTTCCTTTTACCAGACTTCCCAAAACAGGTTATGTTTTTCGGGTATGTAAGTATTCTAAGTATGTAGGCGTGTTTGTCTGGCTCTATATCTTCTGTAGCCAGATAAAAGTCCTGTATGAAACATTTTTTGACGTCTTTCGCGTGGGGGTCGGACGGCCATTTTTTGTTGCGTTTTGTTGAGATAAGCAGGCTTTTTTCCTGGTTTTGTCACTTTAATAGGTTTCCTTCTTCTGAGATTTGTCGTCATGTCCGATGTCGTAGGCTACATTTGCAGATGGGTTTTGGTTTGTTAATACAATTTTATTATTATTTTCGCAATGAAAGGCCACTCTGGCTTTTCATTGCGAAAAGCTGGCCAAAGCTTATTCTACCAAATTTTTTCACCAGTTTTGAAGACTGAGTGAATAATTTGTCGTGTAAAAAATAAGAAACAGATTGTTATTCTTAGAATACCACTGCCAATATTATTATAGCAATTTTCATGAAATTATTTTTTATTATGTTGAAGAAGATTCTAAAATTACTTAACTAGAAAAAAAATTGGTATTTTCTTATTTCTTCGTCATAATAGAAAATAAAGTTTATTTAAAACATTATATTTTTTTATTCTAAAGTATAAATAAATAAAACTGTCTGCTAGACAGTTTTATTTATTTCCCACTCAGTAGTCTTTTTAAACTTCATGAAATCTTGTTATGAGGGAAGCTGGCCATAGTCACGTACACAGGTTGTTTCGCTTGCGCTTTTTTATATCGTTGAAGATATAAAATCACTAAGTGTGAATTTCCAAATAGTATATGGTATGGCAATATTACAAATGTTTTAAAAATACTTATAAAAATATATTTAACGTTTTAATACGACATCTGAAAAAGGTGCACGACCCATGCTATGCACCTGTTAATTAGTAATGACGTCAATTTTGATGTACCATTTTCTAAAGTAAAAAAATTTTGATAGAATTGATTTGATTTGTTTTGATTTTTCGAAAATTATTGCCATCCTTTCCAAACATATTGAAAAGAAAACAGACGGAGATAATTTTAGAGCTGTTTTTAGTTTAGTTTAGAAATGGTCAAACAGAATCGACGCCACTGTCATGTGCCCACAGATTGCCACTAGATTGTCCCTTTCTTACTCGCTTTAATGACTTAAACGAAAAAAGTAAACATTAAAAATATTTTATTTCATTGGTTCAGCAATTCCTATTAACTATTTTACAACTAGGTATAAAAACAATAATACGAACTAAACAACAATTACACTTTAGCATCAGTGGGTACAACAGAATCTCCAATCCTTCCTAACCTACGAACAGCATCTTCACGAGCTCAGCCTTAGTCATTCATGGTAACCACGAAATATGTAGACGTATATTTAAAGCTTTTTGTTGACATTGGAAGAGTTTGGTTTTCCCTGGGAATTCCCTCTCCTGTAAAGTCTTGAGAAACAATCGCATCGCTGGCTCAGGCTTCGCTTCGCATATTATAATGATTTAGATCAATTACAAGAACGACTAATTACCTGAATGTTAATTTTCCCGAACGTCCATTTGTCAGAACGTCGACATCCTGAAAAGAATTGGTCCACTAAGTTCGAAACTGTCAAGTCGACAATTTCACTAAGCGACCAATTTCCCGAACGTCGAATTTTTTGATTAATAATTAATAAAACTTAAAAACCTTAAAAGAGCCACGACCTGATTGTTTCTTCATCTGTAAAGGGACGCCTTTGCAGTCTTCAATAAATATGGCAGAAAACGCTTTTTCCACCGGCGTTTTTAGGTAATCAAAGAGTAGAACTCTTCGATAAGTCGAATAAACAATTGTTTTACGCTATGAGAAAAATTATTTGGGGAACTGCCACGTCGACTGTGCTTGCTTGGGAGATGGTTGTTTTAGGGCTGGCTTTACTGCCTCGTTTTTTTGACTTACTGCTGTATTGTTGTCGCTCCTGTCCCACCCATGCGACTCATGCACGTGCTCGTGGTGATCGGGAGAGGGGAACCATTCTGAGATCCAAACAGGTCGCCAGATTTTCTTAACTCCGGGTATCCATATGGGCTTCCAGTCTTTAACCCATGTCTGTTGCCAAGCTTCTTTCCATTGCAATTTTTTGTCGTCTACCCAGATCAATTTCTTCGATGGCTTCCAGATTTGCTGCCAAGCTTCCTTCCAAATTAATTTTTTATCGTCTAGCCAGATTTGCTTTTTCTCGGTTTTCCAATACTGCTGCCATTTGTCTACCCACTCTAATTTCTTATCTGGAATCCAAATCTGTTTTTTAGCAGGCTTCCAGTATTTTTGCCACAAGGGTTTCCACACTAATTTTTTCTTCCATAAGTCATGAGACGTGTATTCCCATCCATCATGGTCTTTTCCTAAGTATTTTTCGCCAGGAACGCCTACTTTGACCCACTTTGGAACCCAGACTTTGCGCCACGCTGGAACTTGTATTTCTTTGAATCCAGGTACCACAATGTCCTTGTATACAGGGACAGTGATTTTTTTCCAATCACTTACCTGCACATCTTTCCAACCCGGAATTTTAGTAGGTATCCATTTCGGTTTGTAAATTTTTCGCCAATCTGGAACTTTTATATCTTTATATACAGGAACTTTAGTAGGCACCCAAATAGGCTTGAATATTTTTTTCCAAGATGGTTTCCATATTTGCTTCTGGGCTTTTTTCCAAATTTTTTTGTATCCCGGTTTCCAAATAAGCTTTTTCTTCCAATAACCTGGATCATGGTGATCATGATGATCATGGTGATCGTGATGATCATGGTGGTCATCATGATGCTCCTCGATATGATGTTCTTCGTGATGGTCATGGTAGTCATGATGCTCATGATGTTCACCGTGGTGATCATGATGATCGTCATGATCGATCACGTCGTGGTGATCACCGTGTGGGTGCAGGTCATCGTGATCTTGGAATGGATTGACGAGGCCGACTGGCGGGGCTGGATACTCGTAGCCGTCACGCCTCTGTGCTGCATTGTCGTTCGGAGACTTCTGCTCCAACTGTTGCTGTGTTTGTTGATTATGTTGTATCAACGCCTTTCCAGACACTAGAGCGAGTTGTACAATTACCGCAAGGGTAACCTGCAACAAAGAAGACACGTGTAAATAATTTCAACAAGCATACTTAATGTAAACATACACTTCAATAAAACAAAACGCACAGCAGCATAAATAAAGTTCACTAAAAATAATCGCTAGCTCGCTTAATACAGTTACATAACAACAACAAAACAAACCGAAATAACTATGCGGTCCACATCGGGCGAGATAACTAAACGGGTTAATCGGGCCTTGCATCTATAACAAACAAAAGTTTCACCGAGGCCCTTGTTAAGAATTATATAAATTTAATGAGGCCGTAACATAGATTATTACGTAAGGCCGTTTATTATGTGAATCACAAAAGGAAAGTGAGATTAAGACAAGTTGTTCTAAGTAAGGTGGGGGCCATGGCCATTCTCGCGCGGTTCAAGCCAGGTCAGGAAGGAAAGGAAGTCTTGCAAATCTTGCAATTAAAAAATACATATACCACGAACCGGACTCCGTATACGTGTCCGATCTGAGTTTCTGCCATCACATTCCGAATAATAAACTAGTATGTCTACTTTTATGAATTTATGTCGAGTTTCTTCCTGGAAAAAAACTGGACTCGTAACGACGTTTTAACTTACGTTATCAAAGTAAAAAATCGGAAGTATACGATAAGTAATCTTTGCTGTAACCAGTGACGTGTCGCTGTTACAATATAGGCTAAACGGTGAAAATTACCTAGAAAGTGTCCATTTAGTGCATTAGCATAATTCACACTAGGTGCCAAATGAAACAGTACAACAGTATGGGCAGGTTACATAACAGTTACACAAGCGATGTGACATCGAAAACTCCCGCAACAATGCCGATTGACATCTGAGACATAATTAATGACCTCGTCCATAAAAGAACAGAACCAAAATCGTGAAGCACATTGTACGAAAGAATACTTCGTTATGTGGCCACAGACCAGTCGCTATATGACTGTCCATCAAATTGTAGCAAATAAATACGATCTAAAACATTATTTTTTTACATAATATATATCATATCATATTTAATTTTTTTTTTTTTTATCTTTAAGATGTTTCTTTATTTTATTCTTAAATTAAATTATTTATTTTCTTACCATTAAAACTAAAACCTGCCGATAAGTGCAGGTTAAGTAAAATACTAGAATATTTGCGTCAACGTACAGTCAGTCGAACTCAGATCGCCTCAGTCAAAATCAAATTTTTACTACGAATACTTGCAGATCGACACTTAATACTTGGCATCCACATCGGAGGATACACGACACGAACAAAATAAAATTCGAAACGCGTTAAGCGTTATTATTTCAATTCCGCAATCGAAACTGAAATAATGCTCGTTTAAACTGCATTCACCGTCAACACTGCATGTAAATTGCGTGTAATTTTAGACTTTTTCGGGCCATCGAGAGTCGACCTGATGACGACCGATAGATCGCAAGATCCGTTTGAGTAAGTTGTGTAACCCCGGGACGGACGGATCTCGCGGTCGAGTTCATTGCATTTCTCCATCCGTATTAGTTCTTCATCTATGTCAACTAAACAATAGAGAGGAACTGAATAGAGAATTGCTGCAATTTGTGTTTGCGAAGCGTCTATGAAAAACAACAGATACCGTCAATTATTATTATAGAATCGTGACATTTCACAAATATATCCGTTATTGCTTTTTTAAGTTGCATTGGGAACAATGTATTTCGCAAAACATCTAAGAGAGAAACTCCGATAGCAACTCATTAGCAGTTCTGCATCTTTTTTGAAAGCGGATGAAAGTGGGCAGATAGCTCATGAAATAGTACTTCCATAAACGTTAGCATTGTCTAAAAACGAACGCAGTACTGTACAAGGTAATCAATTGTTATTGCTTACATAAAAGCTTGTAAGCTGACCACGATTGTCAGTTGGCGAGCTTTAGCTACTGAAAGTTATATGAAATTATTTTCGTACTTTTGTCTTTGAAAAGCGTTTACATTTAGATTTGAAATCTCAACTGTTTGCGAAACAATACTTATTAAATGGTAATTAAATAGTAGGCAAAGTTTACGTCGCGCCAACAGAAGCTAAGGTGAAAACTGTCTGTAAATATGCAACTTGGGCGTACTGTCAATATTGATATTTGGACAAACCGTGTACGGATTATTTATTTAGTCTATGTATATTTTTTGTGTATCGTGTGAATCACAGGGCGATGTGGTAGCTGGGAGAGAAAAACCTTCAATAAATTTAAAAAAAAAAACCTCAGGTTAACTATCTACCTATATCTATCTACTATCATCACTGTGCAGAATCTTTCTTACATCCGAATACTAAAACGCCAATTAATATTTAAGTTTACGTCAAAAATCTGAGATCTAGTAAGGAAAATCGATTTTAAATAAATTAGCACAATTATTTTTTCCAACATCGAAATATTTTGACGGACCGCTGACAACCATTAAATTAATAGCAGCGATAAGAAAATCAATCAAAAAAACTCAAAAAGCATCACGACTATGTCCCTGTTCAAGTTTATGGAAAGGAAGTCCTTGATATGTGAAATAACACTGACCACTAGGCTCCAGATCCCTCGCATGGTGGGGCGGGGCACGGCCGTTCCACTAGCTCAGACGCCGGAACTGTTTTTACTCTATTAGTTTACTTTGGGTGTGAGTTTATATATGAGCAGGCCCACCCCATGCGTGGAGCGTCGGCGGGGGGAGTGGGGCGTGCTAACTTTCGCCGGCACCCTGCCAGAGAAGCCAGGAGGCGTGGGACGCCAAGCGCCAGCCAGGACCCGCCGTGTACAACACACGCACTTATCAACAAAACATCATTAACGAACTGTAGCAATACTTCCGCAGTATTATAATATGACTATTTAACAAGAATTAATATTTGAATAAAATCTAGTCTAAGCTATTTTTAAAGTGTCTTGTCCGTCCTCATAAAATACATATTTTATCCTGGGGGAAACCCATCGCGACTTTAAAAAAGTGTCTAGCTGTCTCTATTTGTAAATCTATCTATAAAAATTAAATGCTTGATTAATAGCATACATGTTGGTAAGCGGTATATAACATACATGAGAGCGGTTGGACCGATTTGGCTTTTTTATTTTAAAATGTTCGTTTTAATCCGAATTCAGGAAAGAAAATTGGAAAAGATAGCAAGGTCGAAGGTCGATCTTCGGCCCGGAACCGAAAGCCGACCTGCATCGCGTACGAATTAAGTCATGGGCATCAGCTAGTAAATAAATAAATAATTTCCCGACCGGCCAGATTTTTAAATAATGACTTTAAATATTTACTTAAGTCTGGGTTTTAGTGATCTTTATGTTTGTTAATTGACAAAGGAAATTCTAGTCCTAGAAGCTATGAGTGCGACACGTTATTAAAAAAACAAAATACTTATAATGAATAATTTATGTCAAAACATCGTTCAAAGTCTTTTATTCGTTTTTTTCGTTATAAATCGTACCTACGCAGCCGTTTTTTTTTTTTGCATAGTAAATATTTAAGTTTTCTGGAAAAAAAGCCCCTTAATACTTTTTCTAATAGACATAGACATAGACATCAACGCATAGCCAATTTTATGAAATTTATATCAAAGACGATTTTTCATACATAATACTCGGACGCCTCAAGCGCCCTTCATTATCGCTAAGCTATAAGCGATCTATTCCAGGCAACATTTACATTGTCGTTATCACTTCAGTATTAGTATCAGAAAAGTGATAAAGTGGTGATCACTATTGTCTTTTTACAGTGAAAAAACCTAAGCCAAACCCTAAACTTACTAAACCCTAAACTACCCTAAGCTACTCCTAAACTTTCTCTGATCAATTTTACGTCCACTTTTAGAGGAAGGCGACTTTCCCTTATTTCCTATAACTTGATGTGGATATATAACTTGTCATAATGCAGCAGCCGCCCGGACGTCTTATCTAAATAAAAACTTAAATCGGCAAAAAAAGTAATTAGGGTCTTACTTTTTTTTTTTTTTTTTCAATTTTAATTTATTAACGTATTTTTTAGTTTTTAGTAGGAGTTTTGGCGGGAACGTGAAGAAATCATGTCGCGTCATTTTATTATTTTCCAAAACTTGTGTTATTTCGAGTGATAATGAGTAAAAACGGTGAATTTTTACCCGTTAAGTGTTCGTGTACATGCACGAGTGTTGGTGAATTGTATAATGTTGTGAAACGTAAATTTTCGTGTTGTTTCTAAAACTCCATAGAAGGCTCTAGTAAAGTTTTCACCACTTTACTAGGGCATGACTTGGGCTTAACCGTGACTTGCTATGCTCGACTTTGACCGTGACTATGACTTGTTTGATAATATCTAACAACACTTGGGAATATTTATGTATACTTGACACTGGCAAAAGCATAAGACGTGCGACGCCAAAATCCTTCGAGAAAAAATAATAATAATAGTTTTTAGTACACTGCAAGATTTAAAAAAAAAAATGTTAAACAGATGTTTCAATATACAATGGTTCACGGATCTGTGGGAGGACGATTGCTATTTGATACAATCAGTCCTCCCACAATTAGGGTCTTACTTATAACAATTTTGCCAACCGTTAAAAAAATGTCAGTCACCCCATTGTTATTTGTCATTGTCCCTGTCTGCACCGCAAATCAGTGTAGTAATTGCCTCAAACAAATGCGTACTTAAGCTAGTCTGAATATTTTTTAAACACGTAATATGTATGCGCACATACAAGAATATTAAATGCATAATAGCATGCCCAATGCCCACAAATGCTACTTATCTTTCGAAAGTAGGTAGCTCTGCTCTATGACTGTCTTAAGGCGGTCAATGTTCTTATAAGTCGACTAGTCGTAAGCTATATACGAGAAAATGTAGGAGCTATATACTCTTTCGCGTGCAGATGACAATAATATATTTAGCGCGCGCTAGTCAAACAAACAGATAATTGATAATTACAACTCACCAGGAAATCAATCAAAATTCTTTGTATGCTATCCTGGAAACTATTTAGGAGTACGGTCTAACTAAATCCAACTAAATCGAGGCCATTGTAATGACTTTCTTTAGCAAGAAAATGACAAGTGACAAGTTCATCATCTTAGCTATCGACGATAGTACCAAAAACATATATATCTTACATAAGAAGTATATAACTGATGAGGTGCATGAAATACAAATATTACATATAATTTTTTTAGAGTTCGTGCAACATAATTATTTATTTGGGAAGTGTACGGAGACAGCGGGCTTATCCTCTAACTTTGAAACGTTCGTGATTCTGATTGCGAGAGCATGCCATCCCGCTCGTACCAAATTAGTCGCACTATGCGCGGTCCCGCTCGCGCACTATCACTATCGCTTTCAGAGTTACGGGATAAGCCCGCTGGACAGGTTTATTTTGTATTTGTAGATAAAATGATTGTGATTTGTATGGCATTTTGATTGATTATGATGTGGGTTTGTAAGGCCTTTTGAAGTTTACTAAATAATCTATCATGAAAAAATGAAAATGAAAATGAAAAAATGTTTATTTCTGTAGCCATAACTTTCTTAGCTAAAGGTAGGTTGGGATCTTCTACTAAGTAAAAAATAGCTGTATCAGAAGACCCCGCTCCTCCATATCCATGCAGTAACATTGTAGAGGTTACAGATATGCAAACTTACAGTTTAATTTATACCAAACATATTATTAGGTTTTTAAGAAAATAAATTGATAATTATAATTATTTCTAGGACAGTAATTTATTTTGTATTGTGGATTTTTGTGTTTGGAGTATGTGCAACTAACACAGAGTGGGAGAATGCGAGTGTCTGTATGTGAGTATCATCATGTACTTATTACTTAATAATGGCGTACAATATTGTACAGACCTAAGGGGCCGTTCAAGTGTTACGTAAGCAGATTTATTACAATTATTTATCCCCCCCATCCGCCTTGTCAGCAAAAGTAAGCAAAGCTCTTACCCCCTCCCCCCATGCTTACATAAACATTTTTCAATTATAAATGTTTTTTTTTATAAATAAGAAAATAGAATTAGATTTTACTGATACAGTATTCAACATAGAGTAAGGGACAAAAATATTATAATCTTACGAACATAACAAACTTATTTTAAATTTTTAGTACACATACTAAATTCAAATTAACAGTCTTCAGTCCATGAAACCCGAATCTATGATTCAAAGTTGGAGGGTTGCCATTCGTGTAAAAAAGTAAATAACTACCGATGACGTAATCATCATCTAGACTCCCCTACCCCCCATGTCATCCAAAATAAGCAAAACAAAGAAATAGTGCTTACGTAATACTTGAACGGCCCCTAAGATAATTTAAGTATTTGTTAAGTGTCCATGTAAATACGACGTAAATAAATAAGAAATATCGACGGCCTTAGTTTATGCCATGTTTATGCGGACAAAGATCGATAGCTTGACATACTGAGCGCGATGATTGTCGCGATTCGCGGTCAGCGGCTGAACCTAACAATCATCGCGCTAAGGATGTCGCGATACGAGCCCTTCTCTGAGTGAGTCATGGGTCTTCCTCTGTTCAGACGTCATAGGATAAACAGCAGGGCGTAGTTACGTGAAAATCAAGACGTTATAAAAGACAAATTCTTAGATAACTTATAACTCTACCATGGGGCAAGGTGGCCCGTGCTCGAGTATAGTGTTGTCTACCTGGCCGAGCCACCTGACCCGACCACACGATATATCCAACAAATTGTTAGATTATGCAAAACCAAGCGACGAGGGTTTCTCCGCTCTGCGAAATCTCCCCGCGTGAGGTGTGAATGAATGCAAACTGTTTCATGTAATCTGATATTGCGTATTAAAAGTATGACATGCAAGTTCTGCATGACGGTCCTTTTACTTTAAACTTTAAAGTTGCTTACTTTGTTTAAAAGTAATTATAAATGTATTAAGTAAGTAGGTTGTAGTCACATACGAGGTAGCTAGATGCAGTAGAGCTTTACCATTATTGCCTCTGAGAACTATAATAGTATATATATATATATATACGCTTACGCCTCTTATATATATATATAGATATATATATAGATATATATATATATATAGATATATATATATATATATCTATATGTGTGTATATATAGCAATAAATACACATTTATAATTTAATGAAAATAAATTATTAATAAATAATAAAAATAATACATATTACTATATTTTAATTGGACTTTATAAAACGTAATAAAGAAGAATTCTGAGTTGCAGTTCCACATCTATTATGCTTTTAGGGTTCCGTAGTACTAAAAGGAACCCTTATAAGTTCGTCATGTCCGTCTGTCTGTCTGAATCCTTTACTGCCTTATAACTTCCAAATGTATTTACATGCATAGAATTTTGCACAACAATAGTAGTCCAAGTAAGTACTACAGTATAAAAAAATAAAAATACTTTTTTTTTGGAAGAATCAAATAATCATAATTTTATATTAATAGGGTGTCATACATGTAAAGTGGGGGATTAATATCGCATATCCCCCACATGTGGGGTATCATTGAAAAGTTCTTTTAAAATAAACTGATGGTTTCCTACACCATTTTTTTATCAGATGTACCGCTTGCGAAACATGAGCCTACAAAGTTGCTTACAATGTGTCCCCCCCCCTGCCATTTCTAAACTATACGTCTCAGAAACTTGCATCTTCCATGTTGATAGATCTTAGTAAAAACTTTATTTTAAATTATTTCGGGCAACATGTGATAATTACTTTTTGAGATATGCGGTAGAAACGGACAAATACTTCAAACGTCCACGCACCTACGGAACCCTAGTAAGCATGGCCCGACATGCTAGTTTTTTTGTAGTTTTTATTTTGAACATTAAGGCCGTTCATGCTCTAGTGAAGGAGGAATTCCATCGGAGAAGTGACTTTAGAGTAGGTAGTAAAAGTACTTACATTAATTACAGCACAAACTCTATAAAAAAAATGTAGCGTAGTCCAAACACATTTTCGGTATTTAGTGTGTGTCGTTTGTGCTAGGGGTACACCGGTACAGTCATGCCATGTTGCGAATGAAACGAGTTCTAGGCTCGTGAACAGGAAACGTTTGTGTGCAGGAAACCCTGCTTGCAGATGCTGTCGGGGTAACGTCTGACGTATGAGTCGGGGGTTAATTACTGGGATGCACACACTTCTGTTGATTCCCGGACACTATGCCCTTCAAAAACATCGAAATGACAATGTCATATGAGTTTCATTGGGTTTTGAAATCCCGTGAACCGAGAGCAAATATTTTTTCTGAGCTTGCTAAATTCAAACTACAATTGTAGCAAGTACACTAAGTACAAATTTAGAAAGAATTATAGAAATTCTCTATTCAAGATAGAGAATTTCTATAATACACTGGCTGCGCCCCGCGGTTACACCCACTATTCTAAAGAAACCGAATATTTTTCCAGAATAAAATGTTGCCTGTGTGCACAGATCTGTGCCTGTGTGTTAATCGAGGGTGTAAGCTACCTCCATACCAAATTTCATTTAAATCCGTTGAGCGGTTAAAGAGTTGAACGGCAACAAACACACTTACATACTAAACTTATATACTTACCTATTTACATACTTGCACACTTACACACAAACTTTCACATTTATAGTATTAGTGTGATAATGAAGCTTTTATAATTGTTTGTTATTTTTGTTCATCTAATTTTATATGAATTGAACATTGCATTTTTACTCGATTTTTTTAAAATTCTTTATTCTTAAATTTTTACTTTTTTGTATAGTTACTCCTGTAAAAAACTTGTACATAACATTTTAAAATTAAGCCATTTTTATAGGACATGTTCTACAAATACCTATTTATATCCAAATTAAAACAAACGTCTACTACACAAATACTAACCTACTACACAAAACGAACAATTGAATTACCCAGAGAGCATTGAAGGTCTAAAGATAATCCGATCGCAGTAACAGTTGACTTGAGCAAATTAAGCCTTTGATGTAAATCGAAGAGAATATCATATATACGTTTACTACGTCTAAGAGACGGGAGTTCCATAGAAAACAATGAAAAGGCGATTGTATGAAACATGTAATAGAACTGAATACCGATAGAGATAGTGCGATAGAGTCCAGCCATTGATAGGGCCAGACAGCAATAGCCGCCATTATTTCTAGTACACGTTTCATACATGTTCAAGTCTCTTTTTTCAATAGGCACTTGCGCCAGACTGCTGCAAATATTTAATTTGAAGGAAGTTCTATTAGTTGAAGTTCTTGGCTGCCCCGGTGGCTCAGTTGGTAGTGAACCTACCTTCTGTGTTTGGGAGCGTGGGTTCGATTCCCATCTAGGACAAACATTCATGTGATGAACATTTGTGTTTGTTCTATGTCTGGGTGTTAATATCTATATAAGTATGTTTTTATATATATATAGATACGTATCTATCAGTCTCTGGCAGCCATATTACAATCTTTGCTTAGTTTGGGGTCAGATGACAGTGTGTGCAAAAATGTCCCAGATATTTGTCCCGGATATTTACTCATAGTTACTGTGGTAGCCCTACGAAGCTCAGAGCCGGAAGTTATATAGGAAGTTCCTTGACAAAACGGGTCGAATGACTTTCTCAGTGATCGCGTCCTACACCCACTTGTATTGCCTTTAGCGCGGCCCCATTGCGCAACAAGCGCCGCGGCTGTCTTTCTCAACCGGACATAAACATTAACTACCATATACATAAACAAACGGCTCATGCTCAAAACGTCCACCATGCGTAAATGGTCCACTTTTCTATTCATAATGTCTACTTCACCACACACTACATAGACGCCAGAAGACAAGCCAGCAAAAGCTCAGGACAGAGATAAATGGAAAGAGGGTAGGGATGCCTTCGCCCAGCATTGTTACATGATAAGCTCATAATAATAATAATAAGACATTTTGAGTTACGTGGCACACTTTTTGTGAAAAAAATGTGGTGAGTTGTCTATTAGCGCCACTAGCGCACTCGTATTTTAATGTCAGTCCTTACAAAATGTCAAAAAATGCACAAAAATTGATCATCGCCATCTAGCGAATTATAGAAAGTAACTTTGTCTCTCGATCTGGATGTTTGTCGTATTATCAAGGCCAAACGGCTGAACGGATATTGATAAAATTTGATAAGGAGTTACTATATATCATAAAGACGGACATGGGATGTTTTTTTTAGGTCCACGCGAACGAAGTCGCGGGTAACAACTAGTTTAATATATATGTTATATAGTAGCCTTGAACACTAGGTTAGGTCATGTTTGAACTGCTAGAAAAAACGTGCGAGCCGAGCGTGCTGAGCGAGCGTGCCGCGGTAGCGGCTGGCGTAGCGCTATGAACTAACTAACATAATATAGTAGCCCGTAACACTGGGTTAGATTGTGTTTGGACTGCGATAAAGAACGCGCGAGCTGAGCGAGCGACCCGAGCGTGCCGAAGCGCTAAACAGTAAGTGTAACATATTTCTATAATTTGAATATTAGTCATTTTCACTTTAAATCTTTTGAACCTGGGCATTTTGAAATACTTAGTACTTTTAGAACATTTGACGTTATTATGACAGTTTGAAGTTTTGACTTTTAAATAATTTAACATTTAGAATTTAGACATTTTGAACCTAGGTATTTCGCCGTTAGCTATAGCTAATTTATATTATTATAAATTTATATAGGCATAGTAGTTTTTTGTTTTGAAAACCATTCCCAAAATGTGTTAAAAAGTCAGTGAGATCAGACTGGAAAATTTAATATGGAACCTTCGTCGCAATAACGACGACTCTGTCACTTCTGTAAGTACCACCTTGGTTCGTGATAAGATTTTGCCACAACAACATAATATTCTGAATGGTAACCAGCGACGCGCTCGATTACATATTAACCATAAGTATAGCTACTTACCTGACAGATACGTGTTCGACAGGTAATTTATTACCCAGAAAGTGTTTATATGCTTATTTTATTACGGCCATTAAGACCAACAAACCGAGTTACAATATAGCCTAAACGGCTTGACCGATTTTGACGAGGGATGTGTCGTTGGATTCCTCTTTGTGCCTGCAGTGACATAAGCTACATTTTGCAGTCTGTTTTTTTAAATATCTTCCTTACCAAACTTCATTCAAATCCGTTTAGCCGTATCAGAGTTGAACGGGAACAAACACATCTACCTACCTTACCTACTTACACACAAACTTTCGCATTTATAATATTAGGTACGCTTCTTTTAATTTCGGAAAATATTCGATTTCTCTAGAATAGCGGGTGAAACGGCGGGGCTCAGCTAGTTAGAGATATATTCGTTGAGCTCTAGACAATCACACATCACATACATTTTTTTTCTTAGTTTGGCGCTAAGAAAAAATTGAATCAAAAATAATTTAATGTTACTCGTGTAATACTTAAGTATTTTATATTTTAAATAAAAATACTCTTGATATACAGAATTTAATTTCTAATAGAAAATACAGTTTTGGGTCAACAAAATTTAAAGTTAATTTAAAGTCGTTTCGTCATTCTGTTTACAAAAACCGTGACATACGGACGGACAGCCAGACATACGGACAAGCAGGAGACTGACAGCAATAGGGTTCAATTTAGATATTTGGATTTTGAACCCTAAATACAGATGGATTGAACAAAGAACATCAAGGGACTTGGACAGGTTCTTATAGGCCTAAGAGCAGGATTTGCCATTAGATATCCTTTTGATATTATTTGAAATTTTAGTACGCAGGTAAATTATTTACTAGCCGATGCCCGCGGCTGCGTACGCCTATAAGCAGCCTCCTCCTGGTAAATACAAATTTGCAAATCAATCGGATTAAATCGATGCGCGAATAGAAGACAAACAGATAGACATATTAGACACTAGCTGCGCCCCACGGTTTCACCCACTATATTGCAGGAACAGTACATTTTTTTGGATAAAAAGTAGCCTATGTGTTATTCCAGGGAATAAGCTACCTACATACCAAATTTTATCCAAATCCGTTCAGCCGTTACAGAGTTGAAAGGAAACAAACACACTTAGGTACATACTTATCTACTTACATACTTACACACTTACACACAAACTTTCGCATTTATAATATTAATGAGATACCTGCTCACAAACATATTTTTTACCTGACTGCCCAAGAAGTCTGCCCTGCCCTGTATGGTGTAGGTATGTAAGTATGTTTGTGTGTACCTATATGGCGTCCTGTAGCCCAAACGACTTGACCGCGCGATTTAGTGTCGTTGGATTCGTCTTTACGCAGCGTCCTGAGTGACATGGGCTACTTACATTTTGCAGTTGGGTATTTTGTTTTTCTAATTTCTTTACTTCTTTTAATATTACTTGTTACTTAATATAATCTAAAATTAACAGCACCGACGTATGTAAGTATGTGTAGATAGCTTGTACTTTATGAGATTAGGTAAGTAGGTACTTGATTTATTCACGATTTGTAGGCAAGCATAAAAAAGTGTTTAGTAGATAATTATTATATGTTGCCTTTTGATTTGAATAAATAAATTCAAATTGAATCTGAATTGAAATTAAGATGATTTGGTGGGTCTCAGAAGGAACCCAAACCTAATCATCTCCGCAATACCCCAATAAATAAAATAACGATGAAAGATTATAGTTTTAAATTGCTGTGGGGAAGAGGTAACTAAGATCGAAGTTTTTGTTACTAAAAGTTCCAGTCATCGCTTTTATGAAGTAATGAGTACTATTACTTCACAATTAATTTATTCGGAATACCCGAAGGATCCAAACCACGTCTTGAATGAATGAAAGGAAATCAAAGAAACTCAAGGTCGAGCAAATAGATTCCGACCGTCCACGGCCCGTGGTCACGTCCACAGCCCCATTTCTCTGCTCCCCGGCTATGCAACTGCGAACTGCCTAATGCGTGCCATTCAAAACGTGACACGTATTTACAAATGTGCCATTTTACATAACCGATCAGACTTGACATGACGCGATGACGTGCACCTGTAATGCACGTTGTACCGCCGACAGAACGCGGTTTTATAACGGGGACAGGAAATTAGCATATTTATATTGCTTTGGGTCATACTGATTTAAATAAATAAGTTGTAAGAATGACCCAAAGGCTTCGAGGTAGGCCCGGGCGGTAGGATATCATTTATTTATTACGCAACTCGCATGTTTTCGGATTTCGGAATCTCAAAAGTGCCGTTATTACAATATATGACATTTTAAAATGGCTTATGTGGCGGTAATGAGGCGTTTTCCAAAAAAAAAGAAATCCTGGACATACAAAAAAAGAACACACATACATTTTTTTGTCTTTCATGTCTTGACAGTGACAGAAAAATTCAAATTACATCTAACGCCATCTATTGTGTACTTTTATTACTAGGTTTTTTTTCTTAGAAAACGCCTCGTTGTGATATATTTTACCTCACTTTTTTTTTTTTTTCTCTTTCCTCCTAAGAGGATTATGGCATCGCACGTCTTATGCATTTGCCAGTGTCAAGTATACTCATATTTTTTCAAGTTTTGGTGAATATTGTCAAATAAGTCATAGTCACAGTCAAAGGCGAGCAAAGCAAGTCACGGTCAAGTCCAAGTCATGCCCCAGTAAAGTGGTGAAAACTTTACTAGAGCCTTCTATGGAGTTTTGGAAACAACACGAAAATTCACGTTTCACGACATTATACCATTCACCAACACTCGTGCATGTTCACGAACACTTAACGGGTAAAAATTCACTGTTTTTACACATTAACACTCGAAATAACACAAGTTTTGGAAAATAATAAAATGACGCGACATGATTTCTTCACGTTCCCGCCAAAAACTCTCTTACCTCACTTCAAATATTACAAAACTTGACACTGGCTAAATACACAACGTGTGAAGACAACATTTAAGAAAAAAATAAAATACTCAACGTTTGACGTTTGAAACTATTTGATATTGACATTGATAGAAATAGAAAGACTGCGGCCCTGCCTGGGTCTCTATTTTTAAATCGCTCGCCTGAGTATTTCATGCGAAATTAGCGACGTTTTGCGACCGTGAAACTTAAATCGCTAATGTACGATGCGGTCGCATGAAATACTCAGGACCCCAAATTATATCACTCTGTGCTCAGGACTAAGGCGAGCGTTTCACAAATAGGCGGGCTGCCTGCTGTCTGCCTGCTTTGCTTTCTGCTTTGCTATTATAGAGGCTTTGTTATTGTTCAAAAATTCTATAGGATTTTATTCAATTACGTGTTAAAATGACTTCTAAAGGACTCAAAGTGGCAGAAATGTTCAAGCAAGCTGTTGCTACAACAAAGTGCTTTGATCAGAATCTCCGCAAGGTACCTACTTATTATAATTTAATATAAATAAACTTAAATTATTTAATATAAAGCTAATTTTGACGTCCAACGTTCTGTTCTCTTTTCGCATTGTAAATCCTATCCAAACTTCGGATCCAAACAGTCTATTACGTTTGCTCTAATCCTCAGATAAAATAAATAATAAAATTCCATGTTGTCAAGAGATTCTGTTCAGACGCTTATTCGTGTCTGCACTGTGTGTCTCTTTTTGGTACTTTTATACCAGTGACCTTTATGAATTATTACATAAATGATAAGCATTACTCTCGAGGGCTTGACACACAGTTACGGTCGGATATAGAATTGCAAATGTACACTTATCAGACTAAACTCAAGAACTACTTCTCTAAATAGAGTGTGTGAGGCTCAGGTTGTGGCAAAGATCACTTGTCAGAACCATTTACCAGAGTCTCGTACAAGTATCTAGATAGACTTTTGGCGGGAACGTGAAGAAGTCATGTTGTGACATTGTATTATTTTCCAAAACTTGTGTTATTTCGTGTGGTAATGTGTAAAAATGGTAGATTCTTATTCACTAAGTGTTTGTGAGTAGTATTATGTTGTGAAATGTGACTTTTCAGGTTGTTTCCAAAGCTCCATAGAAACCTATAGTAAAGACTCCACCACTTTACTGGGGTATGACGTCGACTTGACCGTGACTTACTTAGCTCGACTTAAATTATGACTAAGACTTTTTTGTTCTGAAATATTGTGGGTCATTTGCAATATCACAAAACTTGACACTGGCTAAATACACAATGTGTGAAGGCAAAATTTAAGAAAAAAAATGTCTAGATACTCTAAGAACTCGGTATGTAGCAGTGTCTATCTGCTGTAGTACAATTTCACATTAACACCAACTGTTAACAAGTTACTGAAGTGAGGATTTAGGAGATTGTTTGTATCATAAGGATGAACATACAATGATTTTTGTCCCAAGACTAAAATGGACTAAAAGACTAAAAGAGACTAAAATGGAAAATCACATGTTAAATTGTATGCAGTTATCTATAAAACCTCATAGAATTATGGTACATATGCTTTCAGGTGAAGGTAGTATGCTGTGACAATGGCCGGCTGATGACGGAATTTAAAGTCGGGCCGGAGCACCTTAACCAACGTGGCACACTGCACGGAGGTTTCATTGCCCACCTAGTCGACGCTGTGTCTACATACGCCCTTACTTCTAATGACAATATTGAGACAAGAGGAGTGTCAATTGACCTCAGTGTAACGTAAGTTCATCCCACTAAATATCAAGCTTTTCCATTTAATCAGAAAACTTGTGTTCTATATTTCTTACTCAACTTGTCAGCGAAATTAAGCAACGGATGAGCCTGTCAGTTCTCAGGTGGCTGATACGAGTAGCATTCACAAACGGAGAGATATCATTTGTCGGAAGCTACACATTAAATTGTAGTGTGGTGTTTTATCCTGTGTAATAACTGTCAGTCAGGCAATGGTCAAGAACTGGTCATTTCAAGAAGAGTCATTACAATAATTAGTCATTATAAGATGTCATTTAAGTGAATGATGCCCCCTGGCATTATTAAATATATTATTTTGTTCTTTAATTTATGCCCTCTAGAGAGAGAGCCATATTCAATTCAATGTCAACACACACACAAATATACGTCCTTAAGGGTGTCTACACATGGCCCGACCCGACATCGTGTGAAAGGGACATCTAGATTTGAATATCACGGGAGCAAAAGAAACAAACTATTAAGGTTATAGCTTCTCTCTTTCGCTTCCCCAGAAACTTATATATAGCCATCTCTTTCAAGCGATGTCGGGACCGACCAAATCGTTTCGCGTGTAGACACTCTAAGTGAGTTTAGTTTTATCGGGTGCATACAAGCAAACCCGCGAGCAACAGCTAACAATATATATTTTTGAAATGTTAATTAAGCCCTTAAATTTGATAACCAACACGGCATGATATTTTTTTTTCTTATGACTTTATGTCGTCTAGGAGTCGGCATATTCATTTTAATGTAAAGTCGCATAGCCTATAACCAGTGGAGGTTGAAGACCACACCCTAGATTCTGCATGCAGGACGTTCGAAGCGCACCACAGATCAGTCTAATTACACTTATAAGAAATTACTCTGATTGTTAGGCGAGAGTAGGCGTAGCTTTGCGTGACTTTTTGAAGGACCATCGAATCTCGTAATGCGGTATCTAGTGTGCTCTGTGTTGAAGACGCTTCCAACGATACCTAATTTGTCAAATTTTGATAAGTAGGTAGTTTAGAATTTATGAGGGAGCAGATAAACATACATTCAAACACATACCGTTCAAAATCATAACCCTCCTTTTTCGTAGTCGGGTAAAAAACTTTTTGCACCACTAACTAGTATTTACTATATTGCAATAAAAAAGTGAAATAGAATTGTTATCAAGTATAAAATGTTTTTTTTTCTACAGCTTTATGAATGCCGCTAGAGAAGGTGATTTGGTAACAGTGGATGCCGTCACTAAAAAAACTGGTAAGAAAATAGCGTTTCTTGAAGTTGAAGTTCGGAAAAAAGAAGGTGATATATTATTAGCTACAGGTAGACATACAAAGTATATAGGTATTTAGTCCTTCTAAAGCTAAGATGTAGAAAAATGTATGATAGTAGAATATTTTAATCATAGTATGGAAATTAGTAGACATGTATAGAAAAACAACTTGTAAATATAAAAGAAAGAAACATGATTTAATTATGTATCCTTAAAAATGTGTTCTCTATGTTCTAGGTATACCTTTGTCAAACTAAACTACATAAGGCAGGACTGAACTTGTTGCTATCCTTATTTCGCATGTTGAAATAAAAAGAGATGATGATAATAGATTTGGAGAGCGGTATGATAGAATTGATGCTATTATTTAATATGCGTTGCTTGTCTTATTAGTATCTTCTTAAATGATCAGTTGCGTTAAGAGGTTACTTTGCGACCATTTTTTCTGTACAAACGTATTCTCCTGTTTCCTCTCTGGATAGTGACACGACAGAAAACATTTTCTTGCCATACAATACGCGTGCTATGATTATTTATTAAGCCTTTGGCGATTTAAGCTTGGATCTAGTATTTTTTTAGTTTCCCGGTGACAGGTAGGCCGTAGAGAACCAAATACCAATCACTAAATAATAATTTTGTAGACAATATATTAAATACTAGTCACTTTGAACAAATAACTATGGCGTATTTTTTTCTCTGTGAGAGGAATAAAAGTCGTTGAAATAAAACAGTATTTTTTTTCTTGCATTTTAATAAATTACCATATTAAAGGTAACCCGTCCTCTAGTAGTAACATAGTTTGTTTATATTAATATACTCGTACCTAACAGTAATAATCATTATTATATTATTATGAATAGAAAATACTTAGTCGTTACTCACCGTTTTTCTTTTAAAGATGGGTAGGTAAACCATTCCTTCCAGTAAATTTTCTACATAAATAAAAATACATTTCTTATAAACTATACTAACCCCCAAATACTGAAACGCTTGTTAACTTTGACAACAGATTAATTCTAATGCTGCCTTTGTCTGGCACTTAGCAAATGACAAAGGCAGCAACAGACTTAATCTGTCGTCAAAGTTAACAAACGTTTCAGTATTCGGGGGTAAGTGTGCTTTCAATTAATGGTCTGTTAGCCGCTTACCCCTTTCTGATTTCGGAAAAATTTCAAGTCATCCATAGAAATTGTGGATCTAAGCGCCGAGTTAAACCCTTAAGATTTAAAAGAATATAAGACAATGGCTGTAGCTCCACTGTCAACTTGGTGCACTATATATTATCAAATATAAAAAAACATGGACCTACCCTTAGCCTAGTTCTCCTTTTAAAATATTAGCAGGAACTAGAATGAAGAAGGTTCTAGCCTAGGTTGGAATGGCTGAAATACCCATCTATATAATCTAGGCGCCAGCTTGTAAATCTCAAATTACATCATTTTAAGTAATTTGATAAACCTAGGCTGGAATACGTATGGTCGCCACAATCTGCAGGAATATAATATATATTTCCGTAGTACGAAAAGCTGACGTCAGGCTATGATTAGCCTACTTGTGACATACTAAAACTATTTCTGAGTCATAGGAAGAAAATACATTCTTGCTCCGTAGTATGATTGTCTTATTAAACCTAGGGTATTATCGACTAGAAGTAGGTTTAATTGTTGTTAAAACACACTGAAAAATAGGCAATGAGCATTACAGGTTAGGTAGATATACTAAGCGCCCATAGAGGAAAAATGTTGATACAGCGGTCCATTTACACACTAGTGTTTTATTTTGTAAAGGAGTCAAAATAATACACAATGATCAAGAAGTAGAACGGGTAAAATCAATTAGCTGCAGGGCTAGCATGCGCACCGCGACAAAATTTTGTTATGCAAGAACAGGACACGGCTACGATTTTGTATACTTTTGTCTCATTTTTCACGACATGAAGAGTAGAGAGAAGAGTTGTCGCGGTGCGCATGCTATCCTTGCCCTGGACACAGAAAAACTCGGCGCCACTGGAGTGACATCAGTTCTGTAACGAACTTTTAAATATAAGATCATTTATTATGTGCTTCTACATAATCAATGCGCTGATTCATTGCAAGCATGGCTCCCCTCAGTTCCTCGTATTCCTTTTTTAATTTCGTTACGTCATCGTCGCCTTCGGTGACCACATTACGGCGCGCGCGGTGACTGATACTGTTACTGTCTTCGCACGACTCGCACTCGGTCCAGTAACGGAAATCAATGGAAGGCAAATCTTCGCAAGAAACCATGCCATCCTGCTCTTCTGGGAGTATGAAAACGTTTTCACCAATGGTATCGATGTTGTCGCCGTTGTCACATAGAGTGCGTGCCAGACTGGTTTGTTTGATTTGACGCAGCTGTTCAGGCTTAAATACGGATGGATTTTCGTACCAAAATCGATCGCCGTCGCGTAGACGCTTGAACTGTTCCACTAGCAGACATCTGAACAGTGGTCCTACCTTTCCGCCTTCCACTTGATCTTCGAGTATGCCACCGACCCAAACGTCGATATTGTGAACCGATCCATAAAGCTCCTTTAGTTTATCCCTTACCTCTTTTTCAGATATTTCACCAGCCAAGTCATCAAAATCATTTACTTCTGTCATGTTGCATAACTGTCTGAATTTGGTATAAGGCGGAATGCCATGGTCTCGGCTTCTCTGAATGTTAATGGCGGCCAAATCGAGAGCTACGGCGTGAGTGCTGTAGAATAGTTTTTCAGTAAGTTCTGAATTGAGATTCTGTGTAGGAGTCTTCAGCTTTGCTGGAGTTGTAAACATGCCTCTTAACAAAGGATCGACACCACCTTCGTCCACAAGTCTCCAGGGTGAGAAAAATGCATGACGAAGAAGCAAATGTCCTTGAGGAATTGTTTCAAAATTTTCATCGTATCTGTGTAATATGGGGTTTATCAAGGAGTGTCCAAATCTGAAAGCAGCCGTAGCGAAGACATTAGATACGGAAGGGTTAATATTTGGATCATATTCAGTGTATTTTCCTAATTGATTGTATCCCTCGGGCCCGAGAACAATCGGTAGCCAGTGTTGATATGTGATATGTTGAATTTGAGCTCCTACTACTTTTCTAGACTCGTGGTATACTTTGTCATTATCCCAAGGTGGATTTGTAGTCTTTAGTTGAAGTGCAATTCGATTGTGTTCCCTCATCCAGATTGTATGGAAAGCTGCTAAACCTATTTGTTCATTAGCTCTAATATCACCTGCCACAAAACAAGCTCGAGTACTCTCTTCAAGATTGCGCCGACAATCCATTCCATTTATACCTGTGGTTGGCAACAAGGGTTTCTTTCCAGGAAATACGGCTCCAACTCGTAACAACCCGTTATCATTTGTAAAATCTCTTAAATCTATAGCAACAGCTTCTTCAAATCCGTAAACTTGTGAAGCGTCAATGAAAGATGTCAGCTGATTTATTTGTTCTCTAGGCTGCAATGTCCCAAACAGAACGGAAGTCATGCCAGAACCACAAACAGCACTCGTTCTGATGAAGTCGATACATCTACGATTTGTAACACGACTATCATTTTGAGGAACATCGATCGGGAAACAAGGAGCTGCATAATCACACGTTTTTTTGCAGTCTACGCCGTCCCAAGTTTGTGAGCTGACGGACGGTAAAGCGTGGTCCAAGTCGTGGTCAAGCCACTGGCCCCATTGCATAACCATATGTGTTATTTTGACGTCTTCCGATATTTCATTAGTTGTTATAATTCTAGTTGAAACCAATCTAGAGCTTGGTAGTGAATATCCGTTATATTTTACATCTTTATTCCAACCCACAGGCTGGCTGAAACCATTTTCGTAAACTGGGAATAGCACTCGTCGAAAACCACTTAACGATGATCCCCATGTTGGATGAGCGAAGTTGTTGCATGTGCCATCAATGCTACGATATTTAAAATGATAACACATATCCGCGCAATCGTCTGGCTTCCTATGTGCAACACAGCCCGATAGACGAGCTATCACGTCTAGATGTTGATTAGACAAAAAGTCTTGGTAGTTAAATGGCTCGGCAGAGGCTTTCTTACCGGCTTGTACGAACTCTTTGACCTTGACTAAAGCGCGCTCATATATTTCCGCTGCACGCGCAACCTCTCTAGCGGGCGCATTTGGAAAGCGCGTGATTCTATAAAGCTCGTTGATATCAGCTTTGCCGCTTCTATTATTGAACAAGTCGTTCATAGTCTTCTCGATAGCTTGATCGACATCGCGCGTAGCTTGCGTTATGGCAATATTGACATAAACGTCTCCGGGAAGTTTATTGTCTTTTACTGTTAAAAATATAGAAACCGTGTCTCGCCCGTAGTCATTAAAAACTGTACATTCATATCGACCAGTGTCAGCGATTGACACATTTTGGATTATAAGACTGCCGATAATTGTGATTGAAAATCTATTATTCACATTTATTCGAGAACCATCCTTTCTCCATTCGATTGCAGCAGGTGGTTCAGCTTCGACCTCACATGGCAGTTGTACGGTGGTCTCTTTGAAGGCATCTGTATCTTCTGGTTTTAACACGATATGAGCAGGTATAATTTTAACCTCGTCAACTTTCAACCGCGCTGAAGACTCAACGGAGCCTTCGCTGTTTTCAGCCCTACAGTGGTATAAAGAATCGTCCTCACCGGAAACTTCAGTAATAGTTAAGTTATGACTGTCACTGCTAAGAATAACGTTTTCCTCAAGCGGCAAAGGTAATGTATTTTTAAACCAAGTGATGGATGGCTGTGGAATTCCATTTGCTTTGCAAATAAAAACAGCACTGTCTCCAACTGCTACCGTTTGACTCTTTGGCGAGACAACGAATTTTGGCGGGACTGTAACAAAAAAGAACTTGTGAGTTAATAGTTCAATGTATAAAAAAAAACTTCGAATTCTCTGTTGGCTTACCATAAACATCCAGAATAGCCAATGCCGTAGTCTTTCCATGTATATTTTCAGCTTGGCAGGTGTATTCGCCGGCGTCAGATTCTTCGATATTTTCAACGAAAAGGGTGCCGTTGTGTTTGATAGACAAGCGGTCCGTGAGTAGAATTCTTTCCCCATTAAATAGCCAAGCTACATGGGGTTTCGGATACCCTTTAGCATCGCAATCAAAGTGAATCGACGATTGTTTATGTTTGGCATACTGTTTTGTAGGTAACACAGTGACTACTGGAGCAGCTGTAAATAAAAATTGATTTTTGAATACTGATAAAAATTGAATACTCACTAAGATGACAAATCTATGGTTGTTACCATTTTCTTCAGGCTTGGTGACGGTCATTTTTGCTGGTTTTGAATGAACTTCACCAGCCGGGTTTTTGGCCATACACTCGAACACACCAACGTCGGTTTCGTCTGCATCATGGACCATGAGAGTCCCGTTCGACATAACCTCGTACCGGTAAGAGTCAATAGGTATTTCAGCGGAATCTCGCAGCCATACTATTTCGGGAGCCGGCTCTCCAGTGGCTACGCAAGTGAACGTGGCGTCTTCTCCAAAGTTAACTACGACGTCTTCAGGCTGGGTGGCGAATTCAGGGTGTTCTGTAACGCAGCATAGTAATTTTAATGGTAGTGATCTTATCCAGAAAACTAAAATGTAGCTAAAATGGGATTTGTCTTGTTTCGCGCTTGAAACTTGTCACAAAGAAAATGTAACATTGATTGGATGATAGAAAGTTTTATATAAGAGGCTTAGGTGGGCGATCCGAACTTCGATTTCCACTAGGACATTGTTAACTCACGGCAATCAAAGTCATTTTCCGTCATGGTGGCTAGTGAGGTGCCAGTGAGAGATGCGGGCTCATAGCATGTGGCAGCCACGTTCATGTCCTGGTGGTCTTTCAGCATACGCACCACCCACAGCATGGAGCAGTCACAGACCAGCGCGTTGCTATCGAGCCGCAGCTTGTGCAGGCGAGCCATGCCAGAGAATGAACCCGTCGGAATCTTGCGGATCTTGTTGTTGTGAAGATACCTAAAATATTATTAAATTCATTTAACTCCTCTAACAAAATGACATTATCACATGCGGATCCTGCGGTCTACGTAGACCCTAGGAGTGCGTGGCAATTTTATAAGAGATTTGCGGAACGGGACCTTTTCTGACACCAGTACAAGGAATCCACATGCTAAGCGAATCGCATAATATGGTTCATTAGTATAATGGCCGCCGGACCTATTCTTGGACAGCGCTAGATGGCTTGCTTCCGTGGTGATAGTAAAATAACGACAAATGTTTCATCCCGATAATAAATTTAGAAACCATTTATATAAGGTCGCTTTTACGTATTAGAGCGCGTTTACTCGACGCAAAAACTTTCTTGCGGCAGCCGCGTGGAAGCCGCGTAGTGGTGTTAATTAAATACCAAGTTTGAACTATATTTAATGAGACACGTGGCCACATGGTTAAAGGTAGAACGGAATTCGGATACGAATAAGTACGAGGGCCATGCCTAAAGAAATTAGATGGCTGGCAGACTATACACCATCATAAAGACTGGTTATTTTCTAATAAATTTGACACTTTTCGAATCGAAGTATATTTTTTTAAATATTTTTTTTACTGAATGGATCTGGCGGGTTCTTTTTTCGCATGAATGGACCTCAGACGTCTTGATTATCGCGTTATGATTTATTATGATTATAAAAAAAGTTTAAAACCGCAACAATGTTTTGAACTTTTGACCACAACATTTGGTGAATCTGTTTGTTCATGAGCTAGTTTTTAATTGGTTAGATTTAGCTGAATTTAAAAGAGGACGGGGAAGCTTTGAATATGAGGCGAATACAAGTCGGCCGCCAATAAAACAAGAAAAAAAATATACTGTCTAAAACGTATGTAACGTGAGAACCTTAAGTTACATAATTATGTAGAGCTTAAACAACAACTGGGTATTGGATCAGCAGCATTGCAAACTATAATCCATGGACAACTGTCCCTCTGTAAGCGTTGTTCGAGATGAGTGCCGCATAAACTAACAGATGAGAAAAAAAACCGTCGCGTGGATTGGTGCAAATTTATGATATATAAATTTGATGCCCGCGAGAGATAAAAACGTTTATGATATACAGACAGGTGACGAAACATGGGTACATAACTACGACCCTGAAACAAAGCGACAGCCAACGATATGGTGCTTTGAAGATGAGCCGACTCCAACGAAATGTCGCCGAGCCGAAAAGCACAAAAACAAATGGTTGCCTCATTTTTCTGGAAGACGGGACACATTGCTACTGTGGTACTAGAAGATTAAAGGACAGTTAACTCAGAATGGTTTTTACCTCTTTCCAAAAATTTAAGAAAAATTAAAAGGCAAGAGACTTGAGAGCAAAGAAGCCTTGGCTGCTTATAAATTTGAGATTTCTGAGTTGTCTAAAGGGACGTCATCGGTATTTTCCCAGTGGCTTAGACGAATGGAAAAGTGTATACGTGTCCAAGGTGAATATTTTGAAAAGATAATACCTGTAATAAAGATATTTTTTTAAAATTTTTGATTTACTAGTTTCTTTTGGCATAACCCTCGTACCTGTCAATCGAAATATTTTTCGTGCCTATTGACAAAATAGCGTGGTGTTAACACGCACACGTACGTTACGTACGGTAACAGGTATACGGTATACGCAAATCAATCTACTCATTTCTTAGTAATGTGATGAATACTTTACAGCATCTATTCTGTTGTAACGTTAAAATTTTACCGTCATCTCTCACATTTATAAATAAAATAAAAGAGATCCAGATAATTTTAGAGCTGCCACAATAGAATAGTTTGGACTTTAAAGAATAGTACGTCAGAATCGATGCCAAACCATTTATTTTTTGTTTTGTAGTCGGAGCAGCCATTACTCAATTAATTGGGCATATACAAGGGACATAGGTATTCTCTAGGTATATGAAGGCCAAGTTACTCACAATCTCTCAAGCCGTGGCATGTTCGAAAATAGTCCGGGTTCGATGTAGTAAATTTCATTTACATGCAAATATCTGAAAATGATGAGACCATGTTATGTTATTTCGAAATGAATAAGTATATACAGTACCACAACAAACAAACCGTTCTAAAGCTCAAGACACAGTTAGTCAATTAGACGGTGGGAGAAAATACCTGAAAGAAGCGGCTTAAATTATAATTAGACAGCCAAGCCTTGTTAGGGAATGGATTCAAAAATTAATAAGTCGTAAGCATATAACCCAAGCTGCCCTACGCACTGTGAGTACGTGTTTCTAATTGGTAGGCATTATGTTTTACTTATCCATATAGGAAACAAATACCTACCTACACCTATATATGTTACCGCACTAGTCATTGAAAAATACAATTTTCAAGTTAATTAAACACAAACAAATTGTCGAATATGCTTTTCCTTCCAAATTTGGTTGTTGAAGTGAAGAAAGATTTCATTTATTTCTATACGAGCAAAAGTAATTATTATTTTTTCAGTTTCAAAAAGCTCGGAGTTCTTCGATGTCAACATTTCCAGTGAGGTCCAGTTTCAGGGTCATTTAAGAGGCTAATAGGTGAAACTCCCTCCAAGAAGCTCGGTGTACTTAATAGAGCGAAGAGATACTTCAGCTGCTTTTGCTTTACAAAGCACAAGAGCGGCCCCACATGGAGTATTGCTCCCGTCTCTTGAACGGTGCACCGAAGTACCAGCTTCAGCCTCTTGATTCCCTACAGCGGCGGACCACTAGAAATGTTGACGATCCCAAGCTGACCAACAAGCTGGACTATCTCAGCCTCCGAAGAGACGTAGGTTCCCTTTGTATCTTCTACGGGTTGTTTTTCTGGTTCTGGTCTCTGAACGGCTTTTTGAACTAATTCCTTTGTCTGATTTTGATCAACGCACAACCCCACATCTTGCAAACCTGTAAATTCCAGACAGTCCGATATCAACGATCCCTTTTTCCGGGTACTTGCAAGATGTAGAATGCCCTTCCTCCGAAGGGCATTCCGAGATACAAGTTGCAGCGCTTTAAAAAGGGCGTCATCAAAAAGACCTCTTCGAGCTGGCAACGCATCGACAACACTTTTAGTGTTGCAGGTGTTCATATGCGGCGGTTTGCATACCATCAGACGCACCGTCAGCTTATTTGCCGCTCATTATATTTAAAAAAACGGGCATTGCTTATACTATCTGGCAAAGTGTCGAACGTAGCAAAATTAAACAGGAAACTCGTGTGACTTGCGTCTATTTCACCGAACGATACGAACCATGTTTTCAAGCTGACAACGTATTCGAAAATCCTCACCAAAAAGACTTGAGTATTTTTTTTTTACCTGGGTAGAAGGTTTTTTTCAATTTTGAAGCCAATCTTTCGTTGACACTTTCTTCGCTAATAGTTTACTATATTCTGTCGCGTCTATCTTTGAGGCAGCGATCCCTGCCAGTTGCACCGAGTTGAAATTTAAATAAATGTTATCTAAAGATAATTAATTACACAACGTTTATTTTCGAATAAACAGGTATTTTTTCTGTTTTTCGTTCAGATTGTATGTTGACATTCCAAAGAATATCATTGCCAATGTTTCATAGATTTTTTTAGGCAGTATTTTTTTTGTTTATGATAGTGGGGGAAAATTTGAAAAAAAATATTTTACTTTTTCCTCGTCATATTAAAAAATGTTTTAATGTGACAAGCATATGATAAGCATTGTTATTCTAACTTACACTTACTCCATATACTTACAACTGCTCCAAATGTACGAGCTGCTGGAAGACGTCGGGATCGATGTGGTGGATTCTGTTCCGGTATAGGTAGAGGTACTTGAGCCGCCTCAGGCCGTCGAAAGAACCGGACCGCAGCTCCTTGAGCTGGTTATCATTAAGCAGGAGAGATCGTAGCTGATGCAGATGATGGAAACCCCCCGGAACCAGCTCCCGGATCTTATTGAAGCGAAGATCGCTGTGGACAAGAATTACTTATTTTTATGGTGTTATTTACAGACATTTTTACGCGACTGCCAAAGAATGAGGGTAATGTTTTTGGAGTGTATGTATATGTAAATTATCTTTGTGTGTTCCTGTATTACCTCCTGTAGCCTAAACGGCTTGACTTATTTTGACGAGTGAGGTGTCCTTGAATTCCTCTTTATACGTCCGGAGTGACATAGGCTACATTTTGCAGTCGGGTATTTTGTGTTCATTTAATAATATTATTTGTAAAATTGTAAAATTCAGCGAAATGAAGTACAAAGAGGTCTACCCACCTAGTGCTACAAGTAAATGTAGTTACTCCACATATTTCTTGAGCTCATCCTCTCGATCACTCTCTAACACACACCACTCACATTTACAACAGGTTCCACGTACGATAAATTGAATCTGACGAGATGGGTTATTTGTCTGTTGAAGTTAATTCTGTTGTTTGGGTTTTGAAATTACCTCTTCTTGTTTGTATGTTGGATTTTCCATTGATATTTTCATATTTAATTTATGCATGCATTATATGATAGGTAAACTTAGTTTTTATCAATACTTAGTAAGGAAGGGTTGTAGTATTTTAATGGTATTTGTCGAGATTGCTATTGCACTGCGTAATGTAAGGGTTGTCCAGACCAGACTTGTTAATGTGTACAAACCCTAGCGAAAACAGGTTCTGGCAACTGGTCTCAAGGTGCCCAAGTGCTCTGCCTAGTTTGGGACCCGTTGCAAATTGTGTAATTTCTTTAGACGCTTAGACGCAATTTAAAAATGTAGATATTAGATATTTGTTAAAATGTACGTATCACGCATAGCTTTAGATTTATTTGTTGGGATGCCGTGAAACACTCGATATACTCAATGACAAAAAAATTGGGTCGGTTGTTCGTGTTCAGACGAGACCGGCAAATGTCGCAGGCATCAACTGATAGGGTATTAAAGTCATCATTCTAAATATAAGGTACCATACAAATTATTAGTTAAAATTAGATTTTCCTAGTGTGGGATCCCAGAATTATCCCTATTATATTGATGTCTTTGTCTGGGATATTGACCAATTGGCTTACCTACTTCTCATACAGTTAAGGAATTTTATTCGATTTATTTTTTTAAAACACTTTTAGTTTCAAAGCGTTTTAAAACTAAAAGCGTTATTTCCGTTATTTTTTAGCAAGCTAGGTAAGTAACTAAGTAAAAAAATGAAATATGTAAAATCACTGATTTATAGTTTACTAGTAAGTACGCGTATTACAGACCTCACTCACAGAACACGTAATAATACGCCTCAGTGGCGACAAGGCGAATGGGTATGCCTTTTCCCGTTTTCAGAGCTTTTCCCACTATTTACCGTAGCTTCACATCAGGGCTGCACAAAACGAGCAGTGATGCGCCGTGCCTGCTCTATCTACTAGCCTTTTTATTGTAATGGTGACTGTCAAAGAGCGTATACAATATAGACCTCTACAGCGGCGGTAGATCAAAGAACACAATACTGTGCTACTTTACTATGAGTTTACTATAATTTGGTTGGCGTTTGATTTAAGCTTTGGCTTGTGTCAACGTGTAATCTTTAGGTTCTGGTTTACTTCTCAAAGTCGTTAGGTCTTCTTATATTTTGGCTTCACACAGTGTATTTAGCCAGTGCTTAAGATTTATAGGTAATTATCTAAGTATAAGTATTTCACAAGAAAAAAGTATCGGTCATATAATTCAACAATTTCAGTCACTGTCAGTTCAGTGACCAGTCCAGTCCAGTCCAGTTCATGCTAGGCATAAGCTTGTCTAAGATATTTGTACTAATTTATAAATTAACAATTATTTTTTTAAGTATGTCAGTTCTAACATTTTTTAATGTTATTGTGTTTTATGTGGCAGCGCGTTGCGAATGTGGATACCGCGACAAACTTACTGTAGTTTTGCGGTACTCCATTTCTTAAAAATAAAATGTAACTGTGTAATGAATAATGAATAAAAAAAAACAAGCAATATTTGGTTGACTTGACATTTAGAAAATTGGTATATGAGAAAACTCAATACCTTCAAATAACGATTGGCGGTCATGATGATAATTAAAAATGTGTGGCCGAATTCTTTTATGTAGTATTGTTATACCGGATATCGGTATCGCCGTTTTGGTTGACAACTGAAGAGAGGGGCATAAGCTAGGCTCGGCCTTTAATCTCATCCCACACGCATCGAAGATTTTTATGTACCTATACCATGTACAACATATTGTTAATTTTTTAATTTCTTGAAAAGTTCAAAGATTTAAATGCATTCTTGTGCAAACGGGTCTTCACTTAATTTATGTAACAGTCTTTTTCTGGGATAAATTATCATTAAACATTGAGTGATAATAAAGCTATAACTAAAGTTATACACCTAATATCTTCCAAATTCGTTCAGCTGTTACAGAGTTGAGTAGGAATACACACAATTAGGTACACAGAAAAATTTGCAAACAATGCATTCACTGTACCTATTAGTTAACAATTTTATAAATTCAGAAGTCTAACCGTGGTCTAGCCATAGGTAAGCTGCAATTTCATTATTCCCGGAAATAGCTCGACCGTAGATATGAAGCTCAAGAGAGTTTTGTGAGCTGCTGCACGTAAGCTTTCATAATCATATCAAAGGCACGACGTGACGACTGCTTTGAACTAATGCAATGAGATGCGAACGAATAGCATTTCCATTTCCTCCCATTTCACTTTGCTTTGCCGATTTAAAAAAAGTCTAAATAAACTCTTAAACTGTCAATGTCAAAATAATTATATTAGATACAAAGACATAAGGAGAATTCTGTGATTAGATAATAATTTGAAACAATGATGTTAGGGTTTTAACTGCAAAATGGCGCTTTGAACTCGGTTCAGCTGCAGTCTGTTACAGTTAATTGTAACATAGCAACCAAGTTTCGCCAAAGAATGCGAAAGAAGATGCGAAAAGTAAAACTGATAGCTACAATGAAACATTTTACGGGGGCGTTTTAAGTGCGCTAAAATCGTATCTCGAATAAAATGTCATTGACATGAAATCACAGAATGCTCCCTATGCAACCTGACTGAAGAGTTTTGGCGCAAAGGTGCCATTAATATATTATTTTCCATAAGTGACCAGTTCCTTTCTTTTAAAATATTGATTAAAAACATTACGTACTACGTATAAATTTTAAAATATTTAATAATATTTATAGATATTAATCAAATGTTTTTAATAAATTATTATTTTGTTATTGTTTATAAACAAAGGTTAATAAATTGTGCATAATAGTCGTTAACGTGCACGTGCCTCAGTCTAAGTTAATTTAATAGTATAATGCTGTTAAACGTGTTGTTTCGAAAATCTCTACGGAAGTTTTAGTAGTCTTCTCCATTTTTGGGCATTACTTGATTTGACCGTGAATTACTTTGCTTGACTTTGACTGGATTTCTTTGACGATATCTACGTAAATAATCATGAATGATTCTTTGTTTGACCCGTTGCGTCCGAGTCATAACATTCATCCGATAGCGATGAAACTTTATATTTGCGAGGCCAACGGCCTAGCCTTGGTCCAGAAACCGCTTACGACGTCCGGCTACCTAGATTGCAACAAAACTTGAAAATTTGCTGGCACAAGACGTGCGATGCCAAAATCATGTCAGGAGGAAAAAACCTGAAATTCTCAGGATTCCCCAATACTGTTGGAGCGTCTTTTGATATTATTTTTAATTACTATGAGCCAAGATACAGAAAGGTCAGCGAAAGGTTTATAGCTTTTAGATAACTGCGGTTTATCTATTTAGAATTATGTGCTTATTATTTTGCAAGATTTTAATTTTGACAGTTGTTTCGGTAATAACATTTGTCGTGTAGGTAAATACAAAACGCGTGGGCACCAGATGTTATCAGTGGCGCCGTCGGTTATCGGTGGCTTCTCTAAACAATAGACTTGACAATAGTCTCACTATTATGAAATATTAAGTTTTTATTAGGGAATAAAACGTAAAATAACCCATTGTCCTATGTGAGCGATGGAAAGCAACAAGACGCGATGACTTGCGCATCAAATGAAACGCGCAAACAGTAGGTTTGACATAAAATCTTTCGATAAAACATGCGTTACGTATTCGAAAGTTTTTTTTTTAAGAATGTAGTTTTCATTAGGTACGCCCGATAGTAGTTCCTTTGTTCATATATTTGGCTATCGAATAGCTACGAAGGTTTTTTCGACGTAAGATAAGCTAGGAGCTAGCTACTGATCTAGCTTGATACGTTACAAGGTAGGGTTGCAGAAGCCTACTCTTTGATATTTTTATTTTACACTGTGTTTCGCCGCGTCGCATCGCGTCTCCTTGCCTCGCTTAATCTCCCGTAGAACAAGTTCCCATCTAATATTCCATATGATTTGTACAAGAGTTACAATACCTAGCACAACACATCGTTAATAAGAAGGTAATGGATATGTTTTATTTGTATCACAACTTGCATTTTCTAATTATTAGACTTCTATTAACAGACAAGACAAGTTAGAAGCTTCGTCGCTTTGCAGACGTGTTACAAGCATTTTGTTTAGCAGGAGTTTGCGAAAGTTTTATAATGGTAACCCAAGGCGTCTAAAATATTATTCATCAAAAGCAGCAGGAAAATTTGACACGTGACACGAGTGCTATTTAAATAATTGTTATGTACCTCTTTTATGTATGCAATAAGGTAGCCTACCTTCATTCTTCTTTCTTGATTTATGTTTTATTTCTATTTTTGGTTATCTTATTTTTGATCACATATTTATAACTTTTATATATTTCCAAGAAAACTGGTTATGACTAGGTTGGACTTTTGTATAAAATATTGTAATGTAATTTTTTGTAACTGTTTAAGTTGATGTGTTTATATACTGTTTTTGAGCCTTTCGTGACTTCACCGAACGGCTTCGACGGAAGATCAGCGCTGTTTGCTGAACAGCATTATGCTGAGTGGAGGCCATTTTTGTGACACATGACATTGACAGTTATACTTATTTGATATTGCTCACCCTTCAATTTATTTAATGTTAATGTTGTTGCAAAATAAAATTATTTTCTTTCTTTCTTTCTTTCTAAAACTTTTCTCCCTTTACGAAAATCAGTGCAATAGGTAGTATTTACAAGCAGGCAATATTATCGCTATAAAACACTTAAAGGCCTTTGTTTTAATCTCGTCCAATACGAGCTAAGCTAACGTACATGTTGACCTTATTTCTGATGTCAATATTGCATCGTGAAGCGGGTTTGCAAACTTTTGCAATTACTCGTATATATACACATGGCTGCACTTCAACGTAGTAGTTATCTGTTTATCAGGCGTAAAATAAAATAATTTGCATTAGAGGTTAATTATATTATAAAAGGTTATTTATGTCACTATTTTCCAAAAAGTATAATTATTTTGTGCCTGTTTTTGATATCTCTACGACTACAAAATGTTAAAAAAATATTTCGTTTATAAATCTCTTAATTTGACAGTAAAGAAGGAAAATACATTACTTTTTTCGATTTGTTTGTTAATTTCGATCTCTTTTCAACTATTATAATACATAGTACTTAGTTATTAAGGTCCTTTTACAAGATGTTACTGAATGGTGTGGCAAAACAAAATCAGCTGTTTCATAGAAAAAAGTCAATGACACTCGACAAAATGTATGGAACACCTGTTTTTTTTTCGCGATTTCATGATTGGACTCATAGTAAAAGTTATTCATAATGCTGAGTACATACATACCTTTCAGTAACACTCTGTATAAAAAATATGCTAACGTCGTGTTTTTTGTCACCATATACATAATATGGTCTATTTAACAAATTTATTTATTTATTTATGATACACAAAACAGATATTAATCATGTTTTAAATGGACCACGGGTACTTTTATGTAGGTACCTATACCTAATTACCTATATACCTATGTATGGGTATGTATATTTGTGTCCTCCTATATCTAATTACCTCCTGTAACTGACTTTTTGCTGAGGAGTGAGGTTTCGTTGGGCTCCTCTTTACGTCCGGAGTGACATAGGTTTTTACTTCCTGTACCTGGCACACCAACATTTTCCGTTTGGGTAAAGAAGTCAGTAATCCTAACTAATAATATTATAAATGCGAAAGTAACTCTGTCTCTCTGTCTGGGTGTTTGTCGCGTTATCACGGCTAAAGGGCTAATCGGATAGACCTGAATTTTTGCATCCATATAGCTTAAGAATAGAGTATACAGCCGGCTCGTCCATACAAAATGCGTAGTCTGTTCACCCCTAAATGTTATCCGATTTAGATGTTGTTTTTATATGCTGTCTACACCGTGGAAAACTATGCTTGTATGTTTATTTTTTTTTTTAATTTCGCAATATCTTCTTTGTTATAAATTTGCGTCCAAAATACGACGAAGAAAAATAGTTGTTGTTAGAAAACCATAAACATTTTTGGAAAAATCATAACATAGCGGTATAGATTATATAGTTTATCCAAGCGATTGACACCAAAAACAAAAGATTTTCTTAAGATTTAGGGGGTGATAATAGACTACCCCCGTAACGATTATTTCATCAACACGTTAGGAAAATACACTAACTCTCTCTATCACACGCACGAGAAACAGAACGACAGCTCAAATATCGTTCAAATATCGTTCAATTTCAATTATCGAATACGCCAAAACCTTGCGGAAGGACTATGCTCTTAAGGGACTAAGACGGCCATAGGCTACAGCTGACAGCTAGTAGGTACATATTTACTTCCCTACCTGATGTACCTACATACATAGTTGAAGTGTACGATTAGTTAACTGAGAAAGCTTGAACTCGGCCTTATCTTTGCCCACATGTTGCAGTCCACAATCGCAAAGCAATTATAATAAAAATAGGAAGCACATAGGCATGTCAATGGCGCGGACGATCACATTGTACCCGATTCACGACAATGAACGGGCGCGGCGACGCTGACGTCCTGCATTTCCAGCTTCATAGTACTTACGCAGAATCATTATTATGTAGCTTTCAAGGTTTTCTAAATTAGATCATCGAACCGTGCTGAACACATCCTGTGTATTAATGCAATAAAAATGTCGTTCGATGTTACGATATACCCAGATAGTAGTATGTCATAAGATATGTGGAAAAATATATTTTTCCAGACAAGCTTTTAAGACACTAAACCGATAAAAAAAATTACATGCATATTAATATTTTCATATTTTGCACAAGTAACTACTAAATAATTGTCGTTTTATAGTAAGATTATAATCTACTAGCTGCGCCCGCGGTTTCACCCGCTATCACACAGGAACTGTTAATTTTTTCGGGATAAAAAGCAAATCCAGGAAATAAGCTACCTCCATTCCAAATTGTATCCAAATCCGTGCAGCCGTTACAGAGTTGAACGGGAACAACCACACTTACATACTTACACACAAACTATCGCATTTATAATATATGTGTAATGTGTGATTATTTTGGTGCCAGCCGGCTATCTACTATACAATTTCGTCCATCTGCAAGTGACCGCCCGAAAAGGGTTTATAGTACTCATCATTATGAACAATTTTTACTATGGGACCAACCCTGAAATCAAATCAAATCAAACCTTCAAATCGAAAAAATCTGATGTTCCATAGAAAAATTTCAATGACACTCGACAAAGTGTATGGAACAGCAGATATTTTTTCTCGATTTCAGGTTTGGTCCCATAGTAAAAGTTGATCATAACGATGAGTACTATAAGCCCTTTTTACTTGCCGATGGGCCACCCTGTATAATAATATCGCTTTTTGTCGATATCGTAGTTGCGGGCTTATCCTCTAACTTTGAAACGTTTGTGATTCTGATTGCGAGAGCATGCCATCTCGTTCGTACCAACTTAGTCGCACTATGCGCGGTCCTGCTCGCGCAACTCTCGCTATCGCTTTCAGAGTTTTGGGATAAACCCACTGATCCTAGCAGCACTGGATTTGCATACGCCTCGCTAAGCTATTCCGTTGAAGGCAACATAATTAACTTGATTATTCCGAAAACTGGCTGTGCTCTCAAAACTTGACGTGCCGACAGCATAACATTGAATATCAGAAACTTCTCAAGGCTGAAGCTGATGTGCCATAAAAATCATCATGTAGGTACCTTCTTTTCAGATTCAGTGCTCTTTCCTACTACTACATAATCACATCACACTAATATTATAAATGCGAAGGTTTCTGTGTAAGTGTATAACCCCCGAATACTGAAACGTTTGTTAACTTTGACAACAGATTCTAATACTGCCTTTGTCCGGCGCTAAGCAAATGACAAAGACAGACTTAATCTGTCGTCAAAGTTAACAAACGTTTCAGTATTCGGGGGTAAGTAGGTTAGTGTTGGTATTTATTTTATTTCAAGTTATCGTCCGTTAGTATGAATAACGGTCCCTTATCTTTTACTTGTTATTACAGAATTCTCCTTACTCTTAGACATACGAGCTTCACACTAATGTTATAAATGCGAATGTTTGTGTGTAAGTATGTAAGTGTGTCCGTTCCCGTTCAAGTCTGTAACGGCTGATCGGAAATGGATCAAATTTGGTATGGAGTTAGCTTATTCCTTCGATTAACACAGGCTACATTTTATCCCGAAAAAAATGAACCGTTCCTGTAGAAAAGCGGGTGAAACCGCAGGGCGCAGGTAGTAAATAGATAAAAAGACCGGCTTCATATACATACAACGAAGGTATTGACTGATATTACACAGTATTATAATATTATGAAAAATTATTATTCAGAAAATATACGTATTAATTTTATTTCAATTTATCGTCCGTTAGAATGAATAACGGTCCCTTATCTTTTACAGAATTCTCCTTATTCTTAGACATACGAGCATCACACTAATATTATAAATACGAATGTTTGTGTGTAAGTACGCAAGTGTGTTTGTACCCGTTCAACTCAGTAACGGCTGAACGGATTTGAATGAAATTTGGTATGGAGGTAGCTTACACACTGGATTAACACATAGGCTACTTTTCATCTCGTAAAAATATTCGGTTTCTGTAGAATAGCGGGTGAGACCGCGGGGCGCAGCTAGTAAACAATAGCGGTCGCTGTCGTGCGCTCCAGCGGGTACAACTTTTCAAATCTAGCCTTTTATTAATATAAGCGAGTTAAGAACATTTAATTTTATCTAGTAAGAGTTTGTTGCGAGACCCTGGTGTTGGGCTTCCGCTGCATTCACTGTACAAACATTGCTCCTTTGACCTATATAACCATAAACACTGATAATACCAGATAGTGCCAGCGAGTTATTCGAGGAATTTGGTGTTTGTCGAGCATGCTTCGTGCAAATTTAAACTGATGTGATGTTAATCCGGGAGAAAGGAGTTCTAACTGAGACATACCTACCTCCTTTCAACACTAATATTATAAATGCGAAAGTGTTTGTTCCCATTCAACTCTGTAACGGCTGAACGGATTTGAATGAAATTTGGTTTTGAGGTAGTTTACACCCTGGATTTTATTTATTTATTTATTTATCAATTCTTTTCCATTGGGTGGGCATTACAGGTTACCCCAATTCACCCATGGACCATAATCTAAGGATAAAAAACTAACTTAAAACAATAATACAACAAACAAAGAATAATTTATAAAAAGTAACATACTATTTTTGTTTCAATAAAACGGGAATACTCACGTTACATTGAGTCGGTTATTCCGACTATAGTTTCATTGAGTGCAAGGCAAGACGACGTCGCGCGCGTGTCTCGCTGAGCATTCCTCGATAAAGGTCACCGAATGTGATCGAAACTATAGTCGGAATAACCGACTCAATTTAACGTGAGTATTCCCGTTTTATTAAAACAAAATGTATCAAAACCACGTCAGTTTTCATAGTAACATACTAACTAACAATAATTTATTTTACTAACTTTTTTCTCTGGTTTCATCACTAGCATCTTAATGGTGTCATAAAAATCTATTGTCATTCTGCGAACAACAATCCTCCGTACAATGAGGCGATTTCCAAAAAAAAAAAGTTGTTCTAAAATACTTACTAGATGGCGTAACAGACCTACCGTTTTACCTGTCATTGTCATTTCTGTCGAAATATTTTATGTTTATTTTTTAAATCGTAAATTTTGGCTCCACACGTGTATTTAGCCAGTGTCAACTATTGTCTAAATAAACATGTCGAGCCAAAAAACACGAGAAAAAAAAAGGCACACGTACATTTTTTTGTCTTTCATGTCTTGACAGTGACAGAAAAAACGCAAGGTACATCTAACGCCATCTATTGGGTACTTTTATAACCAGGATTTCTTTTTTTTTTTTTGGAAAACGTCTCATTAAACAAGTCAAGATCACAGTTCCTGGCCAGTAAGGCATTGAGCGTACTCAGTGCTCTCGGCACTGGCGCCAACCTGCCGTACTCCGTCCTGCACCAGGACACCCGAAATTGACACATAGGCTAATTTTTATCCCGGTAAAATATTCGGTTTCTGTAGTATAGCGGGTGAAACCGCGCGGCGCAGCTAATATCTTTATAAATGCGATAGCAACATTAAAAATATCAGTTTCCATAGCTACAGCTATAGTTAAACAAATATTCATCATCATAGGTCAAGCTCTTAATAAGCAAAGAAGTTTTAGCGGTTTTCCGGGACGTTTGGACTGTCGACTTTTTGATAAAAAGGCTATCTCGTAAACTATTGATAATGCAGTCTCGTGATAATTATTTTAAAAGTAATATTAGTTTGTCTGCTTAAGTAGTGATCTTGTTCATATTTTTTTACATATAATGCTCTCTTCTTAGAACTATCGTAAATTACTTGAACATCACAATATTTATAGATGATTCTGAGAAACCGTTTCAAATCCAAATAATCCTAACTAATATTATAACTCAGAGGAATATAGCCGCAGTCGTATCAGGACCAATACAGCTTCGAGGTATAAAAATGAATACGTTCATCTCGAGGAAAAAACTTCGCTTGCGCGATTCATAACTCCCTACATTACAATCCATACAAAACGTCAAAAAATGCACAAATCAACGCAATCCAGCGAACTATAGGAAGTAACGTTGTCTCTCTGTCTGGATGTTTGTCGCGTTATCACGGCTGAACGGATCTTGATAAAATTGGATAAGGAGTTACTGTATACCACAAAACGGACATATGATACTTTTTTTATGTACACGCGAACGAAGTCGCGGGTAACAACTAGTTGTTTATAACTTCTTTTTCAACGATTCCCTCTGGATTTTATCTGATATTTATTTTATACATTAAATTCCAATCTGGTAGCTGGAAGCGAGTATAGGTAATTGTGTAATATCTACCTACCAAAGTGCTGATCTGTGGTCTTTATATAAAAATAAATAAAAGGACCGTGACACACAGACTGTCAGATGGACAAAATGAAACAATAAGGTTTCCTAATTGGCTAAGGAACCCTAAAATTGCTAACCTCGCATCGCAAATAGGCGAGATCAAAGCTCTTTAAGTTTGTATTTACTAGTAGTTCGCGCCGAACTGAGACCTCGTGACCCCTATATCTTCACAACCGCTCCACCGATTTAGCTCATATTCCAACTTAAAAATTATATTGAAATGAACTAGTTGCCTACAAAATTTCATGAAGATCGGATCAACGGTTCGCAAGTTATCATCGCACAAATATACACACAAACATACAAATGCCGATTTGTCCTAGTAAACTCTGAGACCTTCGCTTCGCTCGGTCAATAAAAGTAGAGCTGAATCAAAAGCAATAACAAATGTTTAGAACAATAACAATTTCGCCGCCATCGGCAAGCTCGCTCCTTTCATAAGACTCATGAATCTCGTAAACGCACGTTTATTTTTAAACTTCGCCAGACTCATTTCAATTTATACCCACTACTACTACGCGGTACTATATATACTTAATTTTACTTACAGTGTGAAGGTTTCGGCTGGCGCGGAGGGGACGGCCAACAGGTCTTGGTGAAGGCACCCGACTTTGTTTCGAACACACGTACATTTCGGCGGGCAAAACTTTGCGGCGGCTAACAGAAACAAAAAATCGAATAGAAGCAAAAACTTATATATTTCTCTCGGTTTCATTTTTATGAAGGTGGAGGAGGAGTAAGACTTTTTATATTCGATAAGGTATAAATATTCAGGAGAGGCGAGCGGTCGCGGGAGGGCGCGGTAGTGCCGGTAGTTCGGGTGCGAGTGGCGTCGTCGCGACCCAACTGGCGGAGTGGAGCGAGCGCACCGAATGAGGCAGGACAGGACCCGAGGTAACTACGTATACTTACTGAGTGAATATTGCTAGCTACATAATACAGGAGTGCGCCGCGCCTTCTGCCGTCCATCGTAACTGCGCCGATAATGGCTTTACCAGACTAAGTGACACTGCGAACACTCGATAAAGCACAGCCGCCGCCGCATCGCTACACTGATATCATTACTGATATTTGGCGTAGGTACATCAAAGTCTGCTCACGATTAAATATGAGGCCGGTTTTTGATATGCAATGATATAATACAACGTCGTGACCCTAACACGGCTTACACATAAGCAGCCATAAAAAAAATCAAAGGGACTGTTTCGTATTCTATACACAGGCCATATACCTAATCGCCTGACAGCTCGAACTTATTTCTCCCACGAAAATAATAAGCGCAAAATGGCATACCCTCTTTTATTGGATTTCTTTAGGGTTCCGTAGCTCAAAAACAAAAAAGGAATCCTTATAGGATCATTTCGTTGTCCGTCTTTCTGTCTGTCTGTCAAGACCTTTTTCTCAGAAATGTGTATAAATATCAAGTTAAAATTAATATCAAATACAGAGGTCTACTACTCCCTTGGAACTGTAAAAAAAAACCAAGCGCCTAAGTCAACACAATCAAAAAATTTTGCCATTTGTGCCGCATATCTTGTCACTTTTGCCGCACTCGCAAGTAAATCAAACCTATAGGGTAGGTACTTCTCGTTAACCAAGAATCATGAATTTGGCAAGAAGCAACGTCTTGTACAGCACAAGTAAAGGAAAAAATCTGAAAACCACGAATTAGTAGATAAACCACACTAAAAAAAATGCGATTATAAACTTAAATTTGTAGTTGGAGAAATCACCGTCACGTATATCGAAATCGATATATTACAGATAAAATTTTCAACAACAAAGTTAAGTTTGTAAGAAGCCTCGGTGCGCGAGTTAGACTATAGCATTTGTGCGGTTTTTTGTTTATCTTCATTGTTGGCCGGCTATTCGATCTAGCCAATCCTATACATGACATCAAAGACATCGTATGAATACATTTTGAGACGCTCACTCATCAGCGCGAGTATGTACCTCGCCTCTCACGGTGCGGTGGGTTGTAATTTAAAGATTATTATTTATTTGCTCTGCGAACAGTAGACCTCGCGAGCACAAACTTTTTTGCACAACCTCGTTTCTACAACGTCGGTGATTTTTAATTGGAGGGGTATATTTCTCCAAAAAGGGGGTAATTTGCTGCGGCGCGTTGTACCGGCCGATTTTGATAATTTTTGGCATAAGCACTCGGTGCCTACTCAATTCCTTTATATATTGACTAGCAGCCTGCCCCGGCTTCGCACGGGTATTTAACAAAAAAATAAAAATATGGTATATGGTACAGATATAAGGTATTTTTTTTCATCTTGGGTTACATTATTGGAGTTTTAGAAAGGATCCCTAATTTTTTTGAAAATATAATATAGCCTATGTCACTCGGGGATAGTGTAGCTTCCCAACAGCGAAAGAATTTTTCATGTCGGTTCTGTAGTTTCGGAGCCTATTCAATTCAAACAAACAAACAAACAATCCAATCTTTCCTCTTTATAATATTGGTATAGACAACATCTTTAGAATTGAGTTCCTACCGAATGTATATGCCAAATATTACCAAAATCGGCCGGTAAATGGCGCCGCAGCTAACTTCCCGTTTTTTGGGAGAAATGCCTCTACAAAGAAAAATCGCCGACGACAAAAAAAAAACTGCGAAATTGTAGAGCTTGTAAAGCACATTTCATCAAGATTTATTGAAAATACGACCTATACGCGAGTACCAACAGCGAACATACGGATCAGCAAACAGTTATAATTTCGCTGAAACGAACACATGAAAGCAAATTTTGCCAGTTATAAAAGAGCTTCGCTTCGCTCTCTCGGTCAATAATATAACTGCATGCACGATCTATTAGTTTTCTTATCTTTGGTTCTATCAATTTGTCTTATCCTTTGCAAGTTTCTTAAGGGGAAGCGATTTATCGTAGCACTTTGGAGGATTCATTCATGTTTAAACGTTCGGTACTTATAAGTTACATTGTTAAGCACAGTAAAATTTATCACTTGGTAGGCACCTGCTATGTAAAAGGCTCACATAGATCATTTTATCTTTATGTCCTTGATACTTGTTCAACCTGGCTTCGATTCTATTTTAGGTGAAATTTGGGCACAAAATTCCTCAAATGGTCTAGGTGAACAATACGAAGTGGGTGAGAGGTGAGGAGGTGAGAATGTCTGTATAACCTATATGCCGGAGATAAGAATCGTAGCAGCTGTAACACAGGGTTTCCTAGTACGGCTGTACGGTAACATGAAATTGTGTACTATGAAACCAATTGTACTAAGAAATAACCTTAGGTAATAAGAATGTTAAAATAAGTTTTGAAATGAAAAAAAAAAAGGGAAAAAAAACACTTTCTCCTCCCCTGCGGTCCCACCGCGTCCTCCACCTAGCGATGACGACCCCGCCAAGGGCAAGGGAGGTAGGGAGAGCGGTGCACCATGATACCATGCAGCATTCCTCTTCCGCAGCTGCCTTTATCCCTTAGCTGCAGTATCGTCCATACTAGAGACTTGGCCCGCCTTAGGTACTAGCGGTGCGTCCCTCTATCGTAGGCTTAGAGGCAAAGCCCATGGTGGAACGGCCCTCCTGGCAACGGCCACGTCGGCAAGCACGACACCAGGGCCCGTACCGTGATGTGTTTATTGCGATGATTGTTAGGCTCAGCCGATGACGCCGTGCGATCACGAACCGTGTCGCCGCGTGATAAGGTGTATGGTCGCGCGGCGTCATCGGCTGAGCCTAACAATCATCGCAATAAGCACCTCACGGTACAGGCCCTGGTCCCTCTTAGCGTCACCGGATTCACAAGTCACGGCCACTAAGCCTAATAAGAATAGATAAAAGCATATTTCTGTATGACAACTTTGGTACAATTCAACAAGGTTAGAGCCGTTGCCTTGTCCGTCCTAACATGGGAAAGGCTGTTTTATTTAAAAATTAGCAATGAAGTGATGATGGTTTCTTTCCTTTGAATCATGTCAATTGATCGAATAAGTAACTAAATTGGCTAAGTACCTACATTTATATTTTTGTACTTGAGGGGACGACTCTCAATCGATTCAAATGAAATAAACACTCGGGGCCTCTTTCATCACCTCCAAGTAAAGGCCCAAGTAAACTACTCGCCAGTTAAGTGGCATAAAAAAAACTTTAGCTACAGTTGCGATTGTTGTTGCAGTTGCGTTGGTTGCAGTTCTTGGCATTAACAAAGAAAATCTATACGAGAAGAATAACAATCTCATACAAAACAGTTTAACCTCGAAAAATCTGCTTAAAACTAGATGGCGCTTACGTATTTAGCCTAGAAAGTTTTGCAAATAAGATATAAAATTAATAATGTTACTGATATTATTAATGAAAAATATTAAAAGTAACTAAATTAAAACGCGACTTGGCGTTTTTTCTCGTTATCTCGTTAGTTAGCTTGCGTTTCTATTTCAAGTCACGCAGAAATTGTGACGATCATGTCGCAGATCTTACGGCATTATCATTACTACAATCGAGTTACGCATCTTTCTAAGGACATTAGCACTCTTAGTATAATTTGTCAATGGCGATAGTATTTAATACTTTTTTCAAAATGTCATGTGTAACGTCACATAAAACTGTTCCTTGCTTAGGTTCCTTGCATAAAACTGACAAAAACTAAAGATACTAATTAACGCTTTATTTTAAGATGATGAAAGATGTCGCTGTCGGTATAAAATTAACAATGTTTTCAAAATAGGTAATGCTACCTACTTAAGGAGATAAGGAAGAATCATCAATAAAGTAGCACACGCTATGTACCAATATAAGATGACTACGAAGGAATTCTAGTTAAGAAATGCGCCTGGTGCCGAACTTGCACGGGGAGACAGTGCGATTCCAACCCACCAAAACTCCACGGTGTCTTCTGCCGTTTGTGGCGGGAACCCGGGAATGCTGTCGCACAAAACCGCGAACTGGCCTCGGTCGACCGTCTTTAGATCTATCTGCGGGGTCGGGTCGGGTGCTGCACCCTACCCCCGTCGCGACACGCCACATGACGTGCTGCGATCTCCCCGGGGACCAAGTCCAGCCGATGAGTGTCAGACGACACCGTGTCTGCACGCCCGAGGTCCCCCTGAGGCGGATTTGCGTTGTGTGGCCCCGACGCGTTTCTACTATCTACCTCACGGCAGAAAAGGATAGGGAGAGCGGCGATGCCTCGCTATTCCAACTCTTATGGTTATAGTCTCAAATGCCTAATTTTGAGAACGATGAACTTTGAGTCTATTTCACTTTGATAAGTAAAACTTTTTTGATTTATTATATTACTCTACTAGTTTCAAATAGCAACACAGGAAAAGAACACAATGGCCTCCGACCGTCCCGGAGCATTGGGGCCGGTACCGAGTTGCTCAATGCGCTAAAATTATTAAAAAATTCTAAAAAAAATTGCGGAAAATAACTTTTTCTAAATAAATATTTGATGTTTTAGTCGGCATGCGCTTTGTTATGTGAAACTAGAAGTATTGTAGGTATCTAACTATGAAAAGAAAATATTCAAAAAAGTTTTACTTACCTACTTTTTTATGTACATATAAAGTCCGCTCGAGTTGAATACCGACGTTTCGAAAGCTTTTCAAAGGCCCCGACTGCATTCAACTCTCGTGCATACCCACAGATGCATACTGAATCGTCTCAACTTCATTTTTTTTTAAATGATGTTTCTGTAATACTGTGCGCAAATGAAATTAGCTCAAGAACTGTAAACAAATTAGGTAGGTACTTATAAATATAATAAATCGGGGCTATCGATTTTTGTAGTGTTCAGTAGCTCCGCTGAGATTGCATTTTTTTTGCACGATCAATTAAATCGTATTACAGTTAATAAAACACTCCTCAAAGACAGGAAAAATGAAGGAGCAGATAGAACCTTTAACGATTATGCATTACTATGGGCGTACTTAGTTACATAAAGTATGAAATAGTTTATCATCGCATGCCGTGCTCCCTGATTCCTTATCGCCCTAGGAATGTCCGATAAGCAATATCAAGTACCTACCTACCTACTAACATGGAAACGACATGGTAACAAAGCTTACGCGTTTATCAAAATCAGAATCGCAGTCTTAATTATCATTGAAATAGAGCTGAGAGCAAATAATTACATACCTAATTAGAAAATAATCTTTAGCTGAGAGACGCTACAGGCCTCCTTTTCGGAGCCCAGTAGCATATAAAAGGTACCTTACCTATTCAGAGTAAGTGTATTCCAGTATCGCTCCATCAAAAGTCTTATCTATATAAATACTATGAATAAAGAAATATAAATACTACATTGAATAAAACTAACCAAATAAATAAATAAAGGATTCAGACAGACAGACGGACATGGCGAACTTATAAGGGTTCCTTTTAGTACAATGGAACCCTAATAGATGTGCTCGTTTCGTGCATTTCTGCTTCTTGTGTGTTATATTTTCATAATTGTCACTTATCCAATAGACCACTCGCTCGCGCTTTTATTTGTTATTTCTTCTGCTCCAGTTGGTTTCACCAGACTAGACTTGTGCCACCTTCAAGGTGTCTGACCACCTGACTAGCACGCGATAGTCACTGTCCGTCCGGCGGTCAACTTTCTATAACATCTAAGTATGACATATAAGTATTGTATAGAAGTTTTGAAAGCTGCGCATCGGAAGTGCGCCCTCTGCGCCAAACCGTTTTAGAAGTTTTTGAGAAGATAAACCATTTTTAGGAATATATCAAGAAAATCTGCGCAACTAATACCAAAGAGAATACAAAAAACCGGCCAAATCCGAGTCTGACTGGCGCAGCGAGAGTACCAAAGTTACCTAAAATTGTGCTTTCTTACCCGACTACCCAAGAAGGAGGGTAATGTTTTTGAGATGTAGTATGTGTATTCTTCATTAGCCTATTATTTGTAATCAAAAGCTAGGCTTAGTCTGGGATGTGGTCCTATTAACTTTACAGACCTATTGTAGAGTAAGTTACTAAGTTTGGAACCCGTGCGAAGCCGGGGCGAGCCTCTAGTTGAGCATAAACAAAATATCACGACTGCCCATCTTTCCAAAGTGTCAGGTGATGATGACCATAGTGGCCGGGAGGACATGGCCAGCGCTCTTTTTGCGTATTCCTTTCCCTGATAGCCTTTCAGTCCTGCTTCTTCCTATAACCATTTTTCACATTCTCTGTAGTTTTCATGGAATTGTAGATATGAGATTTTTTATTTGAATGAATTTTTATAGTCTTAGAGATTCGTTTTTTTAATATTTTTTACCGCAGCTTCTGTAGATATTCCTTTCTCTTTATTTGTGCTCGTAAGTTGTATATACGTAAGATATTCCTTCTTAAATTCTCAAAGAAATCAGGGTTCGTCTTTAGAAACGATTAGTTGTCCTTACCCATGTAGGTAATGTAAATGCTTGTAATCCAAATGTTGTTTGGTAAACTTCTAAAAATGCAATTTTTTCGTGTCGTTCATTCTAAAGGGAACTAGTTTCTAGACTGCATTTATTTTATTTGTCTCTAAAAATTGCAGTTTTAGAAGTTTACCAAACAACATTTGGATTACAAGCATTTTAATAATTGGGGCCAAATGTTGAAGATGACTTTGACTTTGATGGTCTCATAGGGTTTCTTCGTTTTCAGTCTTCTCTTCAGTGTTTGAGATCGTTGTAGGATGGCAGCCCTCTTCATATACAGATAACCTTTAATTTCTTACTTCGACTATGGCATTCTTTTTTAACCCAGGCAAACAGGGTAGCAACTGCTTGCCGCAATGTTGCGCACCACGAATTGCCCAACTCCCGGAAAAAAATATGGCTATCTATCCCGATTACCTTGAAAAAGAGGAACAGTTATTTTTGAACCGAATGCCCAAGAAGGAGGGTATTTAAAAAAATATGTATCATCATCATCATTATCATGTTAAAATATCTATGAATAAGTTATTATATAGTAACGTCACCGCACGAAAACGAGCGATCTTTACGAAAAGGTTTTTAATCACATATCGCGACCCTCAGAGTGGTTGTACATGGCCGTGACATGGCCTGACCTGATTCTTAAAAAAATATTTGATTTTACTTAGGAACTTACTTTTTGCTAACGAGTCAGAGTGACTGTATGAAACGAATTAATTAAAAACATCGCTATTATAAGGTGCCGTTTTTAAAATTCAAATAAAGACGAGTTTTGTTATTTCGTTTATTATAAAATCTTTAACTACCTAAATGGTAGAACTTAAATCTAAGTTATAGAACTAAAATCGTATAAAATGCAATGTTTAATAACAATTGTCGTCATGGCACAAATGATATTGACACAGCAATGCGAAGGGATTTTTAATCGATATTAAAATGATCTTTATAATTATAAGACTTATAGTTAGCAATGAAGTATTGTCACCAATACATTGCTTTTGAAATTTCAATGACCAAGGAACTTCACAACTCTTTCTTTACAATACTGTTGCTATGCCAGTAATGAGACTCGAATCAAATACAGGGTTATAAGGAAAGGGTATGCTTAGTCGAAAGGGGCTCATAGGACCAACCCTGAAATCGAGAAAAAAAAAACAGCTGTACCATACATTTTGTCCAGTGTCATTGGAATTTTTCGACGAAACAGCTGATATTTTTTCCTCGATTTTAGGGAAGGTAAGAGCCACAGTAAGAGTTGTTCATAATGATGAGTACTATGAGCCCTTTTCGGCTTAGCATACCCTTTCTTTATAACCCTGTGGTTACTAAGCGCGATTTGGTATCAATAATAACGCCCAGAATAACGATTATTGTGGACTTAGGCAAACATACTAGTTTGTAATGTTTGTATAATCAAGTAGGCGCACGGAAGCGTTCAGTTTAAGGAAACAGTGATTTTCAAATCGCTGACGATGAACTGAAAGAAATGCTTCAGTGGATCTAATATTCTGTGAATAATTTTGGCAGAATCATACTTGCAGACAGCGGGTGTGGGCGCGACCACAATAGTTGCAATGTACTGAAATCCATATACCACAAACAAGGCTAAGCGTCAGTGGGACGTTACCAGTCGCATTTCAGTCCTACCTGCACACGCGCTGTCAGCCTTTTTAACAATGGATAAATGGACATGCGCAGCCAATGAGAATTAAACACAAAACTTTCACGATTGTAAACATTAAAATTAGCTCACACGGAATGTTTACCACGATTTGTTTGAATACTGAGTTCCCGATATATCCAGACTAAGGGACTTGTCCCACCGCCGACGATGAACGAGAAGCGCTCGCTCCAGCGAGACCACCGAGTCATAGATTCCTGCGTAAGCCTTCACGCGCGAATGATCGCTGGGAGTTTCTCGGAGAGTATTGTGACCGCCGAGCGAGCATCGCTCAGAGAGTATTATCTTTGATAGCTCTTGTCGCTGCGACAAACTAGTGGAGAGAGAGTGAACAGTCAACGATAAACCATTAATATGTGTCTTTTATTTATACGGGATCTACATCTCAGATTCATTCTTCTATTACATTACTTGAGGGAGAATAATCGATAGTTCGTCGCTTTCTCGTCGGCGGTGAGACAAGTGCCAAGGCATTCGCCGTTTGCACGGGCAGACTGATCAACACATTTCATTCACGAAAATGACGTATGCAACATCAGTAAATATTTAAAGGTGCACACACAGCAGTTACACAAATTTATTTAATACTACGACATACTGTTACATTTTGTTTCAATTTGTTATATAATACAGTACTATACTTTACTGGTAAAAACTGTCAACGTGTAAATTGTATATTGTATACCATCGTTCCCCGCTGTCGCTTGGGTACCTCGTGGTAAATGTTATTAAGCAGAAGCTATAATTAGCTAATCACGTGTTTGATTTTGTTGTATGTATTTTGTTGTTGTATGTTATATAACCTGGTAACAACTGTATAGTGTAGATTATTTTCAGTTATTGAGATAAAATAAAATAAAAATAGGGCACTTATCTAATATCCATTTACTTTAAAGAAACCGTAAGCATTGTGCATTTTTTGTTACTTTGATTTGATTTAGATACATAAATGTAATTACTTTAGTATTCTAAGTAAGCATTAAAGAAATACTTTCATCAGCACGGAGTTGATTGTTTACTTTGTGCGAAGTATGTAAGTACGTATTTAAATTTCATACGAAGTCGCACGTAAGTATTTGTGATCATTGAAAATCCGATTGATGTCAAAATACATTTGTTTACGTGCACGCCCGTGTTTTAACGAACCCTATGCTAACTACAAACTGTAAAACCGCCATAGTAAATCTTAACATCTTTCTAATGAACTAGGCACTTCAATGTACACAGCGACAGAAGTAAACTAGTGTTAGTTAGTCGTAAAATAAGCCTTATTTGTTAATTACCTATTTTATTGTGATTTTTGGTTTATGCTTGGGCGCGGATATCATTCTACTTGAGTCTGAGTTGAGTCGCGTCGCGTGACGCCCTTACACTAGCGCGGTTCGTCTTCAACTGCGTTCACATTGGAGCTTAGTATACATGTACGCACAATGGAGTCTGTACCAAACTCTGAGTGTTTGTCGCATTATCACGGCTGAACGGATCGACTTGAATTTTTGCATAGATATGGCTAGAGGATCGGAGACGGTCATAAGCTACTTTTTTTTGTATGTTCACGCAAACGAAGTCTCCTGTAACAACTAGCATTTTATATATCAAACTAGAGGTAAACCACGACTTCGTTCGCGTGGAAAGTCTCCGACCCATAAGCTATATCTAAGCAAAAATTAAGGTCGAGCCTCTCATCCTTAAACCTTGATAACGCGACTACTAACCAGACAGAGAGACAGAGTTACTTTCCAATTTATAATATTGGTTAGGTTAGGGGTCGGGTTAGGGTTACCAAAGATTTTTCTCAATAACGAATTTGTGTATAGTAGTATTTTTGTGTAAAATTGTAAATAAATGCTAAAATACATAAACAGTAAGTACGGTAAATAGACATTACAGTAAGTACATAAAAAATTGGCACATTGATACTAACCACTAAACTAAAACATAACTATATTATATTAGCTTACAACATTTGTTAGAAAGAATATCATCAGTAACATTAAAATTATCTATATACCTCTTATAATTAACATAATTATCAAAACCAATATTAATTCGAGAATATTTAGCAAATATATAGGTAAAGTACATTATTTGTAAAAAAGGGTGACGCTAATTGACGAAGATTCGCAACGGTAATGAAAACCAGGTACTTAAAGAAACAATAGGTAGGTAGAAGCCAAGGCTTGCGCAATTTTTATTATGTATTAGCTGCGTCCACGGTTTCACCCGCTATCCTACGGGAACCGTTCATTTTTTTCGGAATAAAAAGTCAAGTTAATCTAGGTTATACGCTACCTCCATACCAAATTTCATCCAAATCCGTTCAGCCGTTACAAAGTTGAACGGGAACAAGCACACTTGCATATTTACATACACACTTACGCACAAACTTTCGTATTCATAATACAGCGTTAAAAGTATATGGTAACCCGAAAGGGGCTCACAGTACTCATCGTTATGAACAACTTTTACTATGGGACCAACCCTGAAATCGCGAAAAAAATATCAGCTGTTTCATACATTTTGTCGAGTGTCATTGACATTTTTCTATGGAACAGCTGATATTTCTTTGGCGATTTCAGGTTTGGTCACATACTAAAAGTTGTTCATAATGCCGAGTACTATAAGCCCATTTCGGCTAGCATACCCTTTTCTTATAACCTTGTATTAGTGTGAATTCCTCATTTTTTTCTTTCGTTTATCTGGCTTTAGCGTCCCCACTAAATGGTACTGTGACATCGTAGACTGAGTAGATTTTCAAAGCGTTTTTTTTTTATGGCTCTTGATAAACATATTTTGATAATACTCTTTTCAGTGGTACTTGAAATAACCACTTTACATAAAATATATCATTTATTGGAAGAAGGCCGAAGTACAAAATTCTGGGTGGCACTGAACTGTTATTGGCAAGAGTGACGCTAGCCATCAGGCGAGCGACTTGCTCATCTCGTCACTAACTTGTATTAAAAAAAGTTTGGTACAAAGCTGTATGAAAATAGGTTCTGAGTTACCACCTACAGTAGTGTGCAGAATCATAGTTCAGCTCATTATTTTATTTGCTTTAAAATATATTTCGATACCAACGAACAGTCCTATATTAATTTGTACGGATGTATCCCAACAAGTCATTATATATTGTGATATATTATCAACTTATAATTATATATATCCCAGTCTATTTATATTGCGATTGTTGAATAGGATGCACACGACTAAAGCTAAGGGCTCTTGCACACGCAAGTAACCTGCGAAACTCAAGAGCAGGAGACAAAACTTTGTTCTCTCTCGCACATTTAACCTATATTAATAATCTATAATATTGAATTTTATTTGCAAGGAGTATTACTCGCTATGCATTCTTAGTTCTGTCCTACTTAGCGGCACCACACACCAATACTACAAATGTTGTACATCGCACATTTATCGTAGACATATTTATCACATACCTACATTTCAATGAGAGTGTGCTAATAGAAAGCATACCACATTCCGGTCCAAAAGGTGTGCGACGTAACACAAACGTCTTACTGCACATAAATGTGTCATTGGTGTGTGGTGCGCCTTACACTATTTGTACAAGATCGAGAAGGGGCGGCCGACCGGCCGCGATGTGGCCGCGAAACCGATTGACCAATAACAGCGCTACATTTTAGCGCGTTTAGTAAAATACATTTTGTTTTAATAAAACGAGAATACTCACGTTAAATCGAGTCGGTTATTCCGACTATAGTTTCGATCACACGACGAGATCGACAGCACAAAAGTGTTGATCCAGGGTATAAGCTACCTCCATACCATATTTCATTCAAATCCGTTCAGTCGTTACAGAGTTGAACGGGAACTATCACACTTGAATACTTACACATAAACTTTCGCGTTTATAATTATAGTGTGATACCTAATTTAAAATAGTTGATTGTGCGAGGGACGGTACGTTTGTGAAAGCGTGATGTAAGTGTCTTATAATGCGTGCATCCTGCTCAAGTTGCGCATGAAACTTGCACCGTGTACAAGAGACATTAATTAATAACACTATTTTAAAAAAAGTGAAAATATAGTCATGGCCAATAACATAGTCTTAACATGGCAAACGGCGTACAAAAAAATACTACTAAATAGTGGGGTATATTAATTACACCACTATTTTATTACTATACTATTGGCTGTGCATCCATTTACATTGATTTCTGCCGACTCCAAACAAAACAAAATCCGTTCACATTGGATATCCCGGTAATTAGCAGCCCATCCATTGCGTTCTTTCCGTACCGATGGGTACTTCCCGATCGGTAGCACCCTTTCGTCCATACTGTCGATGATCGGGAAAAAAATGTTCTGAAAATGACGAACGCTACTATATTTCCTCGTTCGTTTACACTTCTGGTGCTTCCCGCTTGGTAACACCTTTTTAATTAATAGTGTTGACGATCGGGAATAAAGTTCTATTCGTTCACAGAGTTGACGAACGCTACTTAAATGTCCTATTCTTTCACATTATGGATGAACGCAAATTCTATGGATATCTTCCGTGTCTGTAATAATGCTGCCAACTTGTTAATTAGAAACGTTTTGATACTTGATTTTTGCTTTGGAACTTGAATTATCTTTGAGTAAATCCACTTTTTTATAGCATTTTGATTCTTAATAGCGTGAATCATATCAAAAATACCTAATAATAATAATAATTCAGTCTTTATTTGGTTTTACCCTAAGTTCAAAATCGTCAAAACCAATGTATTTGATTTTATGTGATGCAAACTATTACTATACTTTACACGATGTTTGTAGAGTGATATGAAACACCATTATTTGTTTGGTGTTTTTTATATTAACCTTTATATTTTAATATTATATTTTTATAATAATGTACTTGATTTTTCTACTTTGAAAGTCATAATTAAAACCTTCGTACCATCTTTTATAAAATCCACGTTTGTATGCAAACAAAAAGTTGCGTTTGTCCACATTGTGAACGAATGGGACATCTAAGCAGCGTTCGTCAATACTGTGAATGAACGGAACTTTTTTCCCGATCGTGAACACTTTTAACGAAAAGGGTGTTACCTAACGGGAAGTACCCGAAGTGTGAATGAACGGGAAAATATAGTAGAGTTCGTCAACACTGTGCACGAACAGAACTTTTTTTTCCCGCTCGTCATCAGTGTGCACGTAAGGGTGATACCGAGCGAGAAGTAGCCGTACTGATCCGATTTATTTCGAACATTCGGCAGATATGAACATAAATGGATGGCCCTTTAATCAATTACTTTTGATACTGACTATCGTTATTAATATTATACATATAAACTGATGTCTACAACCTTTTTTTTTTATTGTAACAACTACATCAAAAACGAGTTTATCTTGTGTAGATAAACATTTGGCACGTTCCTAAAATTACTTAAAACTTTGTAATTATTACGTTCCACACAAGCGCACACGTTTTTTATGGAAAATATCCAGAATAACGCTTCTGAATTCAATGAGGTAAAGCAGGTACAAAATGATACATATTCTCCGATACAAAAATCCAAAGTTCTAGCAAATCTAAACAGTATCAGCATAAGATAACACCGCAAATAATACATAAAATAGCACGAGAAAAGTACTCGATGAAATACTATTCGTACTAAACCCTCAGATAAAAGTCTGAGATAGGTACTTATAAGAATTTACAGTCTTTCCAAATGTATGCCAGATGTTATATTGCTATATTCATTCGTGTAACCTACCTACAAATTATATAATATATATATATACCCTAAAAGCAAGTACGAGAAAATTTACCCTAAAACTATGTAGACGTTATACAAGTTGTTGTGTAAGTAGTGTATGACCCGCAAGGGCTTTGTCCGGTATCGATGAATGATCCTATTTATCTATATACTATTCCTATTTGAATGAAAGTAATCAAAAATTATACCGTTAAGTAAATCTTTGTAAGTTATTAGCAAGCTAACATGCTTATTGGTTACTCGATTTAAATACAAATTACACTAATATTATAAATGCGAATGTTTGTGTGTAAGTTCGTAAGTATATTATTGTGTTTTTGTTCCCCTTAAACTCAGTAAAGGCTGAACAGATTTGAATGAAATTTGGTATGGAGGTAGCTTACACCCTGGAATATGTTACCTTGGCTTCTTTTTATCCCGGAAAAATATTCGGTTTCTATAGACTAGCGGGAGAAACCGCGGGGCGCAGTGATTTATTATAAAATTACAGACAACGGCGAGCGCGACGCTACAAACAATTTAATAGTTGGTACAGGTAGTACTATTGCAGTGTTACCAGTATGTAAAAGTTTGGTGGTTATTTTAAATTTAAAATTATTACTTCAATGTTTTCTTTGCAGGTTTACTTACTCTTTTTATCCGAATCCGCGAAGCAAAACGCAGGGTTATAATTTTGTTTGAATGTTTATTGGGACATATTTACTCTCTTCGCGAATCGAACACAACTTACACAACACGATGTATACAGGTAAAAAGGAAAATGTAGTACAGTTTTACACAACAAATAATTCCGATCGGTAATTTGTGATAAATATTTTTTTACATATAATGAACTTTATTTGCAAGCACAAATGGCAGTGCATTGCTTGCTATGTATTGTTAGCTCTGTCCCGCTCACATGATTCGTACACTGTCGGACAACCGGCGCAAGGGCGGCGCGATTTTGCAGCGAAATCGATCGACCAATAACAGCGCAAGATTTTAGCGGGCGTACTTGCCATTGGTAGATCGAACTTTCCCGCGTTACAAAAATTTGTCTACTGCAGTACATCGGGAGAAATTGTGGAATCGGGGAATGGTGTTTATTATTGTACCTACTAATTTTATTGTATTCATTTTAATACTTAAGTGGCTTACTAACTCTTATTGTTTTTCTTGCTTGAATATTATCGAGAACTAATTGCCTAGACAAACCTAATATAGGTTTTAAGGCAATATACTAAAACTTATTGTAAGTATTCTGTATTTATAAAAAAAAAAAAAAAAAATGTGTAAAACTGTACCTTGTTCATGATTTTAAAAGTGAATTACAATCGGCAAAGAAACATTTACCTAAACATGTTGTAATGTTTATTTTCACTAAAGCAACAGAACTGTCTTATTTTCACTATCTCCCTAATTCTTAAGGTTTAATTCAGAAAAGTTGAATAGGCCTGTTTAATTTAAGCACTGTCTAGCGAAAATTAACACGTTTTTGAAAACGGAGGTTACAGTAAAAGTTTGCAACGGCTAATTACGTTATTATCCTTCTGAGACTGTATAAGAGAATCGCTGCAAAATGTTTAATGCTGCCATCTACCAGCCTACAGATTAAGCTAAAAGTTGATACCCAGCAGTCAGAGGGTGACCTCCCTGGTTTCGTGCTTGGTTAGTGTGTAGTTGCTGAGTAGGAAGGGTGTAGGAACCAACTGGGCGCGGCAACGGCGCGGGAGCCGCAACGTTACGCATGCCTCCCGCTGCGACGTGACGGACACTGCAAACATGTTCACGGATCTAGTTTTAACCTTAATTTTGCACAACACTTATATTATTATTTAAATTTTTACTATAGTCTGTTCATCCTTATCTGACAAAAAAGGTAAGCAAACAAAACTAAAATCCATAGACTGTAGAGGAATCTAACCGTAAAATACGATGAGATTATTTTGTGTTCTTTCGTATTTATGCAAAATATAGTGTAATTATGATGAATTTCGTTGATATCCGTGTGTAAATAGTTGCATTCATGTTTTTTATGTAACCATGGACTATAGTGCGTGCCTAGGTTGTGTGATTTCTATGAGAAAACGGTGATTTTGTGAGAAAGAGAAGTATGTTTACCTTTTTTGTCAGGTAAGGATGAATAGACTTTAGTGGTATTTCTTTTGTAGTGGTAGGGCTCTTCTGCAAAGTCTGCCTGTGGAAATACCACATCTTTGCCAGTTCTTCAACCACCAAGCATTAGTGTGCAAACATTACTGTGTTTTAGATTGAAGGGTAATGATTCCAGCGTAATTACTGTGCATAAAAAGATTTAACATCTAATATGTCATTGACGTGCGCAGAGCTTTGCTGCTCATGGTTTTGAACTGTTTAAGTTCAAAGTTCTGGGTGGCACAGAATTGTTATGAGCAAGCGTGAAGCTTAACTTCAGGTGAGCGACTTGCTCGTCTCATCAACAAGTACCATCAAAAAAAAAAGTCATAACCTCGAGTCTCATAGTTTTTAGATCCATACAGGTTATTGTACGGAGCAACTTTTACTGTGGGACCAAACCAGAAATATCGAAGAAGAAAACAACTTTTCCACACGTTTCGTCGAGTTTCAATGACATTTTTCTATGGAACAGCGGTTTCTTATTTCGCGATTTCAGGTTTGGTTTCAAAACGTTGTCTAGAACAATTAGTATAACGATATCCTACAGAATATGTCCGTAGTATAACCTATACACTCAGTATGATATTGAAATCCCTGTTCATTTTGTACCTCTGCTTACAGGGCCTGTACCGTGAAGTACGCATACAAATGTCGCTTCACCTGACTACCGGCTAATACAACCCACAGCGCCGGGCGCGGGGCGTGGTAATTATTCGCGCTTACAATTGAGCGGCTCAAAAATCATTATAACAATTTGCCAGGATTGGCCGGAGGATATGGCCATAGAGGATCAATCAGATCCCCTATGATTGGCGACCTACGAAAATATTTGTGGGGTTAGGTTGGAGCTATCGACCGGATATAATGGCCTACATTATGGAGCGCCCGTGCGTCTCTCATGCGTCTCCCTGTCGGGTGTTCAAACCAGGCTACACTGTGGTACTATAATTACCTGTCCTGACTCGCGGCAGCGTGTGGGTATGCGAGGGTCAGACCCAGTATTGGTTGCGGCGCAGCATAGGGTTGGGCGCTCCGGCGCGCACTGGGTACGCGGACTCGCTCGCCTCGTAGCTACTCCAGTCTTCCGCCTGGAACGTACATACTTTTATACAGTGGAGAGAGGAAACGAATGAGATAACTTAGTAATTCAAAGGATTTTCTTTTGGAAATCGATCTACGTTTGACCACCAACTCGCCCAAGGTCAGAGTGAATTGATTCATTCAAGGTCAGCTAGAGGTCAGCGTGCTGTTTCTTCTTCGTCGACGTCGCTCTCATAATTTGATGAGATTGTAATTAAATGCAGAATAATTTCGATTTAAAAAAAAACTTGTTGTAGTTACACCAGAGATTTGTTAGAACGACCATTTTCTCTTTAGAGCACACGGTCGCAAGTCGTTTTGTTGCGAACTCAACAAAAATCAAAATATCGGTCTCCTACAAACGCTTAACGCGGCGTTTAGCGTTATCTGACGCTGGACGCCGCTGTTGGCGTCAGGCTATCCCGTGAACTTTTTAAATATAGCTGAAAACTAGCTTTTAAATTTTTTTGACAACTTGTTTGGCTCTATGGTAGAACGTCTGCTTTATGAGTAGCATGGTCCGATTCCCGGCCGGGCTGATGTTTGTCCCAGGTCTGGGTCTTCATTGTCCCATGGCAACCCGACAAATGGATAGCTTTTTTTTAAATAACAGATTCTATTAGTGCCTCATACTTTTCCTTAGTAAATTACATACGGGACATAAAGAGGCGCGGCGTCAGTAACGCACCAATGCTCCTGCATGAGTGCAGACGTCTGATGGAGCGCAGGAGCGTACAGACCAAATGAACGAACGCGAGGTAACGAGTAGGTAACGAGTTGTGGACCTCACACAAAATACGAACAAACGTGCGATGTCTAGCAGCTCATTCGCCTCCGTTCGCCCGTTCGTGTATCATTCGCTTAGTCTGGCTAATCCATAAAAGAGACAACATGCTATTTCAATAATAAGCTACAGTCGTCTGACGTCACGCCGATTGTAGTAGACAAGGTCCACAAAAGAAAAGGAAATTCATTGCGAAATACTTGTTATCGATAGGTACAGCATCTTCGAGACTTGCGATCCTGGTAGAGGTGACTAACAGTCTGTAAGGTACTTACGTCAGTATGGTCCTCGGTGCCGTACGGGTAGCGAGTATTAAGGTCCGGCAGCGCACCTTCGGCCACCAGAGGCGTCACTTTGCAGGCCACGCTACCGCCAGAGGGCAGCGGCGTGCTCGCTCCCGTGTGAACTGACTGCTCCGATGACACGTAACTGTCACAATCAAAACTATACTTTAGCTACGTTCCATAATGGCTTCATCCGTCCTTGTGTTGGGCACTGCCTCTTTTTTGGCCTCATTGCGTTCATCAACATCAGTCTAGGAGTTTAGTCGCGTAAATGTATAACTAATGGACGGAGAGTTTTAAATCATTAGTGTGATTTTACCGCAGCACTTATACACTGTTTTAGGTAGTATTTTATAAAATTGACTAATATTTTTGTAAAAAGTCCTCGGGACAAATTTTGATATAGTCCTTCCGCAACGTTTTGGCACTTTCAATATTTGAAATTGTGTAGCTATCGCTCTGTTTCTCGTGCGTACGATAGAGAGAATTAGTGAATTTTCCTAACTTTTTGATGAAATTAACGTTTGGTTAAATCTTTTGTTTTTAGTGCCAATGGCTTGGATAAACTATAATCTATGCCGGTATGTTTTGTTTTTCAAAAAATGTTTTTGGTATTCTAACAACTACTTTTCTTCGGCCGTCACTTGAATGTCAGAATCATTAATTTAATTAATTATAAGCACAACACTAAATTCTATCTCTCTGGTTTCATTTAATATTATCTTTGGTGTCGGGTTTTTGTTTTTTTGCAGTGTTTACATCTAAAAACACCACTGACCGTTTAATAGGCGGCGTGGCCTGCGCGGGCGACGGCATGAGGTGATCGGGCGGGCGTGGGAGCGGGATCGGCGCCACGCCCTGCGCCTGTCCGTGGATCTTGGCCAGTGCGTTCTCGTCCCGCATCAGATACCGCCGGCACTTCACCAGCCCGAAGATGAACACAATAGCGACGACAACCCCCGATAATGCCATTAGGATCATCATGTAGTATGATGCTGTGTCGCCGTTTGCCACCTGTTATTTAAAACCGATAAAATACACTAATATTATAAATGCTAAAGTTTGTGTGTAAGTGTTTTTGAATAAAATTTGGTATGGAGGTTGTTTATTTATTATTTACCCTGGATTAACACATGGGCAACTTTTTTTTGTTTTAAATACCGGAATTATATACTATACCTATGGTATAGCGCGTGGAACCGCAGAGGTGCTAGTAAACTAGCAGAACTAAAGACGTTCAACTATCTAAATAACAATCATGAACATAATCATCAGCCAGAAGACTGCTCAACAAACCCTTTGGGGTATGCGGTGTTGCCATAATTCCCACGTTTGGTAGGCGGTTTGGGGATCGCAGAACGCTGGAGCGTTACTGAGGGAACGGGCAGCAGCCCGTCCTCTATTCTGGTTGCAGTTTTAGAAAATACCCGGCTCCAAATATCAATCACGGAGTGTGAATCAAAGAAAATGACAGTTACGTAGCGTGGTATGATCATTAAGAACATCATCATTAAATTACGTTTTTCTATCATTTATATATGAACGTCCCGCGCGGAGGGTGTCTACAACCGTACGAAAACAATACTCGTCCATTTGCAGAATTTAACCAAGATTCTAATACAGGTAATAAGTATACTTAAAAAATTAAATCTCGCTAATTCAAAATAAAAACATACTTACAGGAACACCCTCATGACTCTCCGGGTCATTAGGTCCCGGTAAATTCTTCTTCTGATTATTGCCTATGAAAATTTTCACATCTCCGGCAGCCGGCTGGAATATCGTTGACGCTAGTAAGAACTTAAAGCTGTCCATCATTCCATTTAACTCACTTATTTTCTTTTTCGCTACATAGTATATAACACCAGCCTTAATGTCCTCGTGAGTAAAGTATGCCACTTCTCTTTCTCTGGCACTAGTTTTCTCGCCCGAACTCCTTATTATATTTTTCAGCACCCCATATTTGGGTTTTCTGAGTAAAGTGTAAATAGGATCGCTCGCTGTCAACTTGGCGAGCCCACTGGCATCCATCGTGTTTAGCGTAATCTTAGTCTTATCTCCTTCTACTTTTAAATCTGCTAGATTCATCAAGGGTTGCACTATCACTTCTATAGTAAAAGGCGTGGTCCCATTACTGTGATGGACGTACGCTATAAGATCGAAGCTGTCGCTCGCAGTCGTCATATCGTTTTGCATGTATATTACAACCTTCTCCATCAAATCCTTGTGCGAAAAGTAAGTCACGGGATTCCGACCCACGTATATCATACCGTAGGACGGCTGCCGTGTCACATTGTACCATACTTTTGTGTTTTTAGCGTTCGTGTCTATGTATATCTGATCTGTAGTCACCGTAGCGACATTGGAACCTTGTTGTAAATGTATGGGATGTGATGATGTGGCGTTTAGAATGACAGGTATGACGTCTATTGTGAAGACTGTGTATGTAGGTTTAAACTGGCCGTCCCACACCCTAAAGTAGAATGTAGCCGTTTGCAACATTCCAGAGTGCTCGTATATAACTCGCCCGTTGTTTATGTCGTCCTGTGTGAACTTGTTTATCGATTGAGCTTCGTCCATCGTCCGATTCTTATCAAGCATTACGATTCTGCCTTGCGTGGGGCCGCTAATTATGTCGTATACTATCCCCGTCGGGCCTGTGTCTGCATCTTCTGTCATCAAATCGCTTTTGGTTATAGTATAGTTCTCCCCTTGCACAACCTGAATCTGTGGAGTGTCGGTCAGCAACCTGAACGGTTGATCGTTGACTGGGATTATATGAATCTGTATCGTAAGATTACAGAGCAACAAGTAATCGGGTAAAAGGAAGATGGCCATTTCGATTTTGTCCTGCAACGTGTCGGAGTCATCATGCTCGTAGTTGACCACACCGCTTTCTAACTGTGACTGAGTCAGAGATGATAGGAAGGGTTTTAGCTCTCCGTGTAGTGGGTGCGACCACTGTGCTTCTATTTGCGGCTGTCTCACTCCCGATTGAGTCTCCAAATACCCGATCACATCACTTACGTTCACTTTTATGGCAACTTTGCCGCCTTCTTGGACCTCAATTCGTGGTATGTGAACGTACTTAGCTAGGCCACCCGACGATACAGATATCTCTATGTTGAACGTTTGCTCGGTCAGCGGTTTAGCAAACGGCGCTTCGACAGTAAATACGAAAGAATCGTTAGTTTGAAGATCCGAAAAGGGATGCGTATGTTCGTAGTATACTCTGGATTTGTTAACGTCTTGTTGAGTGAACTGTTTCGCGGATCTGTGATAGTTTTCTCCGTTCATCACGATAAGTCTCCCGAGCGTCGGAGCTCGTTCCACCTTATATATGATATTCCTTGTAGGGTCTGAACACTTGGACATCAGTATATTGTTCGTTAGAGGCTCTCTCATCAGTGGAAATACGCGTAATTTCTGTTTGCGAGTAATTTTTAGCGAGACAGATTTGGTAGATATGAGGAAGGTGATTTTGGACAATTCATGGAGCCCATCCGTGACATTGAAGATCATTTTGCCTTTTGTGCCATCTGAAAATATAACAGTATACGTTAAAATTATTTAAAGAAAAACATATTTTTCTTATTTTTGTATGAGAAGCAGACGAGCGCGATGCGCCAACCATTGCCCGGGCCCCGCCTCCTTGTAAAGCAATAGACGGCTTGACGAGGCACCTCTATGCACAAACCCCCTAATACTGAAACGCTTGTCAACTTTGACAACAGATTAATTATAATACTGCCTTTGTCTGGCACTAAGTAATTGACAAAGACAGCAATAGAGTTAATCTGTCGTCAAAGTTAACAAACGTTTCAGTATTCGGGGGTAAATCATGCAGACATTCATCAACTAGTTCAGCATTTAGATCTGGCAATTACCATAGATCAAATACAAAAGACCGCGGAATGGTTTGAAAATTCAATGACTTTTGCAAAATACTACAACAGACCTGTAATTGCTAATCAGACTGCTGCTAGAGATATACAGTGATGTACATAAGCATTAAGAAAATACTATTCTTGGTTACATAATATGTGCATTAAATTATACACTGTCAATTTTTTGATTTTAGTTATAAGAGTAATGAATGTTATTTACTTAAGAGTAAAAATATTTGGTTAAATTAATTTTATTAGATAAGATAAGACAAACTTCAATTTCAACTTTCTCTCATTTTTTACAATTACACTATTATTACTTTATTTCATACTTAATAATGTTTTTTGTTTTGCTCTCAACCCAAGAACAAAACAAAAAACATTATTAAGTATGAAATAAAGTAATAATAGTTTAATTGTAAAAAATGAGAGAAAATTGAAATTGAAGTTTGTCTTATCTTATCTAATAAAATTAATTTAACCAAATATTTTTACTTTTAAGTAAATAATATTCATTACTCTTATAACTAATTTAATATCTGCCCTTATTTCTTCAATGACTAAAACACTAATAATTATTATTATTAAATATTATTACATTAAACGAACTTACATAAGTGAAGTTCTATCATAATAATATGAAGTGTTTTAGTCCATGAAGGGCCCAAACCCTCCCACCAATACTGAAAGTATTATCCTATTCTCGGGTTGTTTTTTTTTTTTTCTCTTTCTTCCTAAGAGGATTTTGGCGTCGCACGTCTTATGCATTTGCCAGTGTCAAGTATAGTTATATATATTCAAGTTTTGTTAAATATTATCATACAAGTCATAGTCACAGTCAAAAGCGAGCAAATCAAGTCACGGTCAAGTCCAAGTCGTGCCCCAGTAAAGTGGTGAAAACTTTACTAGAGCCTTCTATGGAGTTTTGGAAACAACACGAAAATTCACGTTTCACGACATTATACCATTTACCAACAAGCGTGCATGTTCACGAACACTTAACGAGTAAAAATTCACCTTTTTTACACACAAGTATTGGAAAATAATAAAATGACGCAACATGATTTCTTCACGTTCCCGCCAAAACTCCTCGGGTTGTTCGCATACTGCTAAACGTAATGACGTATTGTTAAGATTAACAGATGAGATAAACGTCACTGTTTTTTTTTTTTACTTTTTAGGCTTTAAACAACATTAGTGTACTGACGCAGATCGAATGACTGGTTGCTGCTCGTATTTCTTCATGGACTAAAAAACTTCATATTATTATGATAGAACATCACTTAGGTAAGTTCGTTTAATCTAATAATCATACATCATTAAAAAGAAAGGCTGAAATTGGTTATTACTGATCATACTGCATAATTACATTCACTCACTGCCACTGTATTGACGATCACTGGCGTAAATCCAAATGGGCCGATGAATCAAAATTTGAAGTTTCAATTGGAGGAGGGCGTATCAAAGTGATTCGAAATAAAATGAGGGTTTCCTAATAACTGCATCAAAATAAAAGTGAAATTTGTGGCATTTGTAATGATATGCGGTTGTCGGCTCAAAGCATGAGTCAATTTGTGCGTTTTATAGGGCAATTTGTAAAATGGAATATAGATGCTCCAAATACCAGAAGATTTTCATCAACAACTTTGAGATGAAAAGCCGTCCATCTCAAAATTGCAACATGAAAATGGTTTCAACTTTCAACAGCACAGAGTATCGTGCCAAAATTAATGAGGGCTTGGCTTAGTACCAAGGAACTCCCTACGATGCCGGCGACGCCAAACAGTCCAGATTTGACTCCAATCGATAAATAAAGAAAAAGCTACGTAACGATAAACCAAGAACAAAAGCTGATTTAAGACTCCTGCTCCCATCCACAGTTGCTTACACATTTTTACATTATTGAAGATATACAATTACTGTGTGAATTTCCAGAAAATGAAAAAATCACATCATGTCAGCATCAAGCTATATACATAGCTTTATACAAGTATTCAGATGTAAATTTTGGTAGCCACCTCTAATAGTTAAGTGCTATATTATGTCGTTCGATAGTTCTTGTTCAGCTGAGTAGAGTTTACTAGTCCGATAAGAGTTATTCATTACTAAACGTGTCAGTTTTAGCGATAGCCGAAGATCATTTTCTTTTGTTTATTAAGATAGGATACACCAAATAATATTGTATACTATTATGTATTTATTATTATTATTATTATGTATTTTCAGCCTCGCAGTTTAGCCCCATCATAAAACGTCTGGAGTTAAAATTCAATGTGTGGTATTTAGACGAACGAACTTTGGGTGGCGACTCTGAGGCTGTTCTCAAAGATTTAGTCACTTTAATTACCGTATTTCAAACCATTGGGTTGGTTAAATTGTATATTTTTTTTATTATCACTCAGTTCAACTCCTATGCTCCTAACACGATAATAATTGAAAATACTTCACATCGCCTAGGTTAAGCAGTTCTCAATGAGTCTACCTATTCAAAATTTCAATGCAGTTTCAGATAGACTTTCTAAAATAAATATGCACATGGCTTTTTTTAAATTAGTAATTACTTATTCGTTCCAAAATTCACTTATTCCTTGCGATGTTGCCATCATTGGAATCATCCCAATCTTTTACAAAAACTAGACTTCATCGTTAAGAATACGCTCACTACCTTTCTATAAATGTCTTTGGAACATCGCAATTCATGCCAGGATTCTTTACCAATCCGGTGTGGAGGTCTAGGCATCACAAAAATATCGAGTATCTCGGTCAAAAGCACGGAAAATTTAACGGATTTGAAAGTTAGGCAACGTGCAAATTTCTTATTAGACTGATAGCACGAATGCTTGCAAAGTAGCCTGCCCAAAGACCAGTCCTCGCAAAGACAATTGACAGTGGGACGTCCCCCTGCCTTATTCCCTAATAAAGTCATAGTAGACGACTGAGAAATGTTTCTTAAAATAATTATATGAGAATTTGAGAGTATTTGAGACTAATTGTGTGGTGATTTGAAGAGCACACTGACGCATCTATAATATGCATGAGGAAGTGTACTTTAAAAAACAATGGTCTACATTAAACGCGGGACGTTATTATATAAATAATATTATATAACTAACAACCCGCGAAGGTGATAGACGTTTTTGTTTTTCTTTGCAACAAATAAAATAGCTAAATAGTGTACAAAGTGCTTATTGTTGTGATTTAGACGCTAAATACTGGTTTGTGCAGTGCAATTAACGAATTCATGATACGGAATTAATTGGTATTTGATCGGTGAAATAAATATCTTCATAAACGTTTATGCTACTGAGGGTGCTTTGTCGGCGTAAACTGGCACTGTGTTGACACTGTGCTAGCGGGAAACGCATCGGGACCTGTGTCGTTACTGTGTCGACTGGCTAAACGTCGATCCCACGACTACTGCTGCGTATACTGTGGCGAGATCTTGTTCAAGCAAATATTACTTGTATTATTTCGTCATGAATAAGTGCGGAGGTTGCGGTAAGTTTTTATCGGCGCAATCCGTCACCGATGGCGCTAAATGCAGTAAGTGTGCAGTAAATTACCATAGAGCTTGTGTGAACATTCCTGATAAGGCTCGGGTTGCTTCTGCGTGGATGTGTCCTGGCTGCAAGGCGGCGATGCCGCGGGATAATAAGCCTTCCACTCCAGTTAGAGGAGCCGTGACGCAGTATGTCGAGGAAAGTGAGGAGCAAGAGCCGGTAGAGGGACCATGCAGGTCTCCCGAGGTAGAGCCTGGAGCATGCCTAGAGATAGTGCAGCAGCTGCTTTTGGTAGTCGAGGAGCTTAAGAATGAAATGCATAACTTGAACTCCAATAAATGTCTGCTGAAGGATGAGATGGCTCTTCTAAGAGCTGATCTGCAGGAGAGTAAAACGAGATTGATAACCTTGGATGGTTTGGAGATGGAGGTGAAAGCTCTTAGAGTGGAGATTCAGGAGATGCGTGCAGAAAGCTCCTCTAATCGAGCTCTACTACCCTTTACAGAGCAGCCCGTTCGTCCAAGAACTAAAACATCTAAAGGGCCAAAGGCATATCAGGTGCAGCGCAACGCATCTGTTGATAATACACCGCCACAAGGCCGACCTGGGAATTATATTCCTGGTACATCCAAGGATCCCACTGTCTTGGTACGCCAAGCTGGTCCACTGGCGACCAACAAGGTAGTCCCATTAACGGAAGCTCAACAAGAGATGGTGCATGATGCTGGGGATTGGAAAACGGCGACCAATAGACGACGTCAGCGAGTAACAGTGAGCGGAGCAGGTGAGGTAGATGCCGAATTGCAGGCCGTTGAAAGACTCAGGAGGATCCATTTGTGGTCGATGAAAGCTGAAACCACGGTGGACAAAGTCGTCAGCTATATGGCAAGGAGGAATCCTGAAGGACAGCAGTACTATGTTGTAGAAAAGTTAGGGCTGAAGCATAACAACTACTCTTCGTTTGTTATAACTGTGCCCGAAACCTATTTCAACTTTTTTATGCTGGGCAAGAATTGGCCACCAAATGCTAGAGTTAATGAGTGGTTTCGGAAAAGAGACGGAGGTAAAGAGCTCTCCGACAAGATGCGTGACGTCCAGGACTCGGTTTTCGGCACCCAATAGCGGCAGGAAAATATTGGTGTACTATCAGAACGTCAGAGGGCTTCGTACGAAGTTACACGAGTTCTCAAGTGCTATGGCAGCCTCGCACTCTGACATATTTATTATCACAGAGACTTGGCTCACGGAAAGCATTGTGGATGAAGAAGTTATGCCAAAGGGGTACTCTATAGTTCGGGCGGACCGACCGGGAGCACGACGTGGTGGCGGAGTCGCAATAGCAGTTTCCCCTGGCTATCAATTAAGAGAAATTCAGGCGCCGATTGGAACTGATGATACAGGATGTGAACTTGTGTGTGCCGGTATATACAGGGGTAATAATTTAATAACTGTCTCGGTCTCTGTGTATATACCACCTAAAATGCATGAACGATCTTATTTTAAAATTTTTGATACCTTAGAGGCGGTCTGTGTTCACCATAATTGTGTAATAATATGCGGTGATTTTAATTTATGTTCAAGTACTGATACTGTCCGTTCTAGGTTAGAATACTTATTGTCGTTCTGTGAGCTCGTGCAGGTTAATGAAATCAAGAATAACCTAGGTCAAACATTAGATTTGGTGATGGTCAGTGCAGGGTTGAGTCAGGTGTTGGTCCAGAAAGAGGATGAATGGTTAGTTACCCCTGATGTTTATCACCCACCGTTGGCAATAACCTTGCAACTTGAATATGCAGTACCTGCGGAAAAGGCATCTATGGGTGGCCAATTGGTGTGGAATTTTAAGAAAGCGAACTTCTTAGAACTCTACAACAGGTTAAGAATCGTCAACTGGGACGAATTGTATAATTTTGAAGATCCACAGCTAGCAATTAACTACTTCTATGGGGTGGTTAATGAGGTCATCAATGAGTTTGTGCCGGTGAGGTCGAGTGTAGTAGAGCAGCCCAGGTATGTGTACCCAGACTGGTACTCACAGCGCACTATTATGCATATAAGGCAGAAAGCGCATTATCACCGTCTCTACAAGTCTACTGGCAGCCCTTCTAGCCGGCAAAATTTTATGGAATGGCGAGCAAGAGTTAAGCTGAACATAAAAGAGGACTTTGAATTTTACAAGGAGCGTATGGAAAGAGACTTAAAAAGAGATCCATCGACTTTTTGGGGTTATGTAGCTTCGAAACGGGCAACAGGTAGAGCAGCAAAGAAGTTGATTTACGAAGGTCAAGTGATCCCGGATGATCAAGCGGTGGAATGCTTCGCGAAATATTTTCATTCTGTGTATTCTCCAATTGCACCGCAATTAGACCCAGAGGAGGCGATGAAGTATACTGATAGTGGCAGTAGCCGTATATGCATTACCGAGATATTGGAAGGAGATTTAACAGTTGCTATCAAGTCACTCAAGCCAAAGCGTTCAGTAGGGCCTGATGGGATCCCTCCATATTTAGTGAAGGACTGTGGAGCAGTGCTAGTAAAACCTCTTCATCATTTATTTCAACTGTGTTTTAAAAATGCTTTCTATCCGGATGTCTGGAAACTATCGAAGGTCGTTCCTGTTCCAAAGAGTTCCAGATCGAACGTGGAGGAATATAGGCCGGTAGCGGTATTGTCAGTTTTCGCCAAGTTATTTGAGTCAATCCTACAGCGTCGAATTGCAATGCAGGTAGAAAGTCAGTTAGCAGACGCGCAGCACGGTTTTAGAACAGGGCGTTCTACCTCCTCTAACCTTCTGTCCTTCTGGTCGTACACCGTGAATGCCGTAGATGATGGTACGCAGGTGGATGCTGCCTATTTTGACTTTCGCAAAGCTTTCGACACTGTTGATAATGATGTGCTTCTTCGAAAACTGTCTAAGGCGGGATTTGCTCCTCATTTGCTCAGTTTTTTTAGTGAATACTTGCGTAATCGTCGTCAATATGTGCAGTACAAAGGTGGTGTTTCCGAACCGTACTATACGTATTCAGGCGTCAGTCAAGGTAGCAATTTGGGGCCGTTAGAGTTTTCGTTGATGGTGAATGACTTGCCGGAAGTTGTCGACACGGCGCAATGTTTGTTGTTTGCGGATGATCTGAAACTTTTTCTAAGAATCAGGGACAGCCATGATAGTTTACTTTTCCAACGTGACATAGACAGAGTGCGCCAATGGAGTGAAAGTAATAAGCTATGTTTTAATGAGGAAAAATGCTCAGTCATTACATTCACTCGATCAAAAAACCCAGTGACAGTACGATATCAACTCGGTAGTTCAGAAATCTCACGTTCACAGTTGGTTAAAGATCTGGGAGTTATAATGAGCGAAGACTTATCATTTCGGAGCCACATTAACAAAATTTGCACACAAGCTTACCGGTCTCTTGGTTTTGTGTTGCGGCAGGCAAGACATTTCAATAGCATTCCCGCTATAAAGGTGCTGTACAATGCCTTTGTAAGAAGCAAGCTAGAGAGCAATTCATTGATTTGGAGTCCGCACGAGATAAAATATGTACAAATGGTTGAAAAGATCCAAAAAAAGTTTATCCGGTGGCTCTACCAGAAGCAATATGGGTACTACGTAGGGTATCCATATCTATATCCAAGTGAATATTTACTTGGTATGACGGGCTACAATACTCTAGAAGTGAGGCGTACTGTCTCACTGATGGAGTATGTAATACGAATTTTTGTCGGGCGTCTCAGTAACCCCCCAGTGCTGGAGCAAATACTTATTGCCGTTCCGAGCAGCACAAATGTTAGAGCTTGTCGGCACAAGCTGTTTATGGTGCCGAGTTGTAGGACCGAATTAGGGAGACAGGCCCCGCTGCAACGGGCAGTGCGCCTTCTCAATGCTGCGCTTGACCGGTACCGGGATCTGGATTTATTTGTAAACAACGATGACGAGTTTCACAGAGTGGCAATGGAATTAGTCATTGCCAATCCAAAACTGGCATACTCCTAATTAAGTTTTTTTATTGTTTTTTATGGTGTAATAATTTAATTATAATATAGGTTAATATTAATATAGATTTATTATGAACCTTGAATGGGTGAATTGGGAAACTGTAATGCCCATTCAAGGTACGTATTACATAAATAAATAAATAAATAAATAAATAAATAAAAAGCTTATACTAATCGAAGTCATTATATTACTCCGATTGGATTCAGAATCAAGACCAGTATCATAGTAATTTATATTCTATATGAACTATAGAATATGAAGTATAGAATATGAACAACTAACCTTTCTATTATACAATCACTTGTTATCACTTGTGTTTATTGGGGCGGGTTACCAGAGTTCACAAATTTCCTGGCACCATCTTTTAACTCTATTTCGGAGTTGTACCCTGAACTGACCACGTGCATTCAAACTGGGTGATGTGCCAATACAGGCAAGAGTTGTTTAGTAGATACGTGGCCTATTTCAAAAGTTGTTAGTAGAACCAAAAATAGTAAGTAGGTATATGAGAAAAACATTATGTACTGTATTTCGAAATACTCCATCCAGCCATTATACATTTATTTATTCGACTAAACTAGCTATCAATACATTAAAAAAAAAAGATCTTGCAGATGGTCGATATACAATCGCCTGAATTCATCAAAGGCCTCAATAAAAGTCTTAAATTTCCTTCAACGGAGCATCTGGGCTGGGCTTGATCTGGGCTGTAAGATGGATGGAATAATAAATGGAGACCTGTGATGAACTTTGTATTGACCACAAAGCACAAAGCATTCATTGCTCTAGCGGCAGGTTTTTTTGTAGTATAATCATGCCCTGACGAATGATCAAACTTTTGAAACAGCAGACATTGTACTGCACACTTCACGAAACGGTCAAACGAACTCTGTTTTGTTTCAGTGCAACAAATAATCTATTATTAAACAAAATAAACTTGGCTTAATTTTGAAAGGAATCGTTAGCACAATTATTACACTCCACACTTTTCATCATGAAGTGTTTAACGAAAGCAATGAAGCTAGGAATAATCTGTGCCAAATCTTGTGTACGTTAGAGCAAGACAGATGTCATGCAATTATGCAAGACAAATGTATTGCATAATTGTTTTTAGTTGTTATTGGCGGCGAGACGGCATTGACTTTCAAGAGTGCAATTGTTATTTACGAAAATAGAATTAATCATCATTTTGAATTCATTATTGTTTTTAAGTATTGAGATAATGAATAGCATAAATTAAAATTACGTTCACGACTTTTTATAGGTGTCGTAAGGTACTTTATTCCGGAACAAAAGTAGCCTATGTAAACTACCTCCAGGCCAAATATCATCCAAATTCATTCGGCACTTACAGAGTACCAAACACAACTATTCAATTCTAGAATCCTTCGCTTACTCGGGTTTTAAAATCAGCACTCGCAGCAAAAATCAACTTTGCTCTCTTTTCGCATAAATAACGATTATTTGTCCGAGTTACTCTGAAGTAGGCAAAGACTCTCCGAAACCTTGATGAACACTAAGTACTTCTATTTAGATACTTTATGTAACTGAGACTTTGATGAACAAATGATACAGTCAATTTACAACAACAACAAAAACGTGGCTCAACGCCAGCCCTCGTTGAACCGTATCATGCTCTGTCTGTTTATTAAATCATAATTTATCTAGAAGCGGTTACAAAGTAAGTAAGAAATTCAAATACCTCAGCTTGAGTTAAATAGTAACGGATTGGTTCGGATACACTCGTCCTGCCACATATGTAATAACGATACTCACTTGTGTGCACAAAAAAAACGTGCTCTTTGTCGATATCAGCTTGCGTGAAATGATTTACTGGCGCCTCAAGCTTATCTTTCACCGCCATGTAACCGGAGACTATGTCCACCACTATGATGGTGACATTTTCCAGGGGAGTGTCGATGTCGTTCACATCTGCAACAATCATAAAATGTAGCACATTAGCACTCATTTAGCATCGCGGCATAATCCAGCAGAGGTATTGAACATCTTAGCGCGATTCAATGTCTCACGCTAGCAATTATACCTGTTATATAATGTATATAGCTATATTCTGATTTAGACATTCTAAAACGGCAATGTGTAAATGCAAGCGGCATTTGATGAGTAGCAGCTGAGAACCTAAGTATGTTCGCATCATCTAGTAATTAATTTTAATCGTATAGGAAATACAACGTGCCATCGAAATAAAGCACCCACACCCGAACAGATTTTCTAATGCATTGCAGTAAAATTGTAGTATTGTAGAAGATTTTTAAAGAGTGACTGACTGACATTCAGTGCACAGCCTAAATCAGAAGAGATATTAAATATTTCAGGGTAGCTTCCTGTGGAGTAGGGGAGCAGAAAGAAAGGGTTTTCGAAAATCCACCCCTAAGCAGGTAATTTAGAAAGTAGAAGCTAGTTTCTAAATATTTTTATATACGTGTGAATTACACAAGTCATGTAGTAAGCCGCGTTCACTTACGTACCTATGAAAGCAAAGGGGCGTAGATTGCTCTAAAAAATTTATTGACCTTATTCCTGCGTCTGAGTTTCACCACCATACAAACAGACACCGTCAAAAGGCTCACCCCATCTGCAAACCTGGAAATCCCACACCGTCCGATTTTATGAATAGATGTGGAATGCTCTTTTCCATATGGTCTTCCCACAGAGATACAACATGCAGCGCTTTAAAAAGGGCGCCAGCTAGTTAGCTGCTATTTTGAATGAAAAAAAAAAATTTGATAAAATTCGCTCCATCCACAGTCTTGAAGTGAAATTAGACAAAAAAATATTAAAACTGTCACTACTCGTGCTATGTGTGTCGATTAAAATTTTTAGATTGGTTCTAACTATCTCATGAAATTTTGAAGACCTGAATATTACTTCCCCAAACACGTAACCTATATTATCAATACCCTTTTATTTCATTTACCCGACAATACAAAATTCACAAGTTTCAAGGCCCAGAACATCGCAACACCATTTTCGCAAATACATGTTACTAAAATTACACGAAAACGAAACTCCGTAACAACAAAATCCCGAAAATTCAAATTTTCGAACAATATAAATCTATAAAATTTCAGTCGACTTGAGAACCTCCTCTTTTTTTTTGGGAAGCCGGTTAAAAATACGTAACAACTCCGAAGAATCGCATTCACAAGAAAAAATACATAACTCACTAACGCCTGACAAAAACTTAATAAAATACATACAACTGCCACACAGGCGCAAAATAACGTGGTTAGATCTTGCTTCGCTGGCGCGTTGTTTGTCGCAGTTCAAATATAACCTTTTTTTTACTACTGGGAAATCTTTACAATGTACCCGATTTCTTTGGGTGCAACCGGGTTATGTGGGATTATACCCACCCGGTGGCCTGCCTTGGTGCTTCACAGAGGGCTCCGGGATCACCAAGGGAACGCACCGGACCCATCAGCACCACGCGTAGCTCCTCCCGGGACAGCTACGAGCTGCCCTGAGACGACTACTCCTACGACAACGTCAGCCACTCGACGCTGTCGTCCTCCCTTGGCTCGTTTAGGTAGATGGTTGGATGGGGATGGGATGGATGGGGGTGGATGGTAACCATCCCCGAGCCCAGACGCCCCTTTTAGTAGCCTCTAGCTTTAGACAGGGAGTTCAGACATAGCCTAACCTATTGTTTAGGGTATAGACGTACGTTGCTTCTGTTTTATTTAGATTAGCATTAAACATTAAAATATAAATAAGGGTTTTTTTTCTTTAATTTTATGGTAATATAACTGACTATATGGTGGTTGACTGCCCCGGTGGCCCAGTTGGTAGTGAACCTACCTTCTGTGTTTGGGGGCGTGGGTTCGATTCCCATCTAGGACAAACATTCATGTGATGTTAATCACATGAATGTTTGTCCTAGATATTTGTGTTTGTTCTATGTCTGGGTGTTAATATCTATATATGTATGTATTTAAAAAAAAAAAAAATGTACGTATATCAGACTCTGACAGCCATATTACAAGCTTTGCTTAGTTTGGGGTCAGATGATCGTGTGTGCAAAAATGTCCCAGATATTTATTTATTATTATTTATTTATAATATCGATTGTAATCCCGATCAGGATTTGCGTTGTTTCAATGGCCTATAATAGATACTCAGTTAGGTCACTCTTAATTTTGGGAGACACGACCAAGCCACGTAATATTACTATCAAAACAACCTAAAATGTAAAAATAACTGAATTCAATCCGAGCAACCAGGATTTGTAAATGTTGTCTAATTTCTTGAACTTGTGCGCCAGCAAACTTCGGAGATGGATTTCACTTAAAACACAAAGAAAAAAATCGAAATAGAAACTGTACACGTTCAAATAGAAAAAAAAAATGGTTTTGAGTTTATAATACTAAGATCTTTCATATGATACCACAGATATACACACTATTTTAGCATATCATATGCTAAAATGGTGTGTATAATATGTATGTGGGCAAACGTTGTCTGAGCCAAACTCAGAGTCCTAGCGACTTGAAATTTGGATTTTACAGTTCCTGAGATTATTGACTGTGAGATTCAGACATATAGACACGGAAGTCTCACTTTGGGTTCTTTCAAGTCTTACCATTTTACTTTTTCAGAGGGAAAGTATTCACAGGAATACATAATTTACTAAGACTATTTGGCAGCCTACAATGCGGATTCAACACAGTCAAGCTAATCTTACGTTGAGTTCAAAGTGTGTTTTTCGAGGTTTATATAACGTATATTAACTTAACCCAACTTCGAACCAAGCGTTTACCGCTTATCGCTGCCTGCTTGAATTGGTAGCGTAAGACGCCTAATGGTCCCCTAAATAGTACAGGAAAAGAGCAACGAAATAAGGAAGGTTTACACTACCTATCAGCTTTTAGACGTCCACTGCTGGACTAAGCTTGACGGGGGGACGCCATAATCCCCAGACCAGGCTAGCCAGCAGCAGTCTTTCCTCTGGTGGCTCTGTTAGCAGTTTTAGGACATACCTGGATGCAGTTTTACAATTATAGTGAAGTAATGAACAACGAACTCGCGATATATGTTTAATCGACGTAAAAAGTACACACAAACGCACATGGTTTTATCGTTTTATACAATTTGTTCTTTACACTGCGGCGTTAGGGTGACTCCACTACTCACAGGTAGATTTAATACCAGCAATACATTTTTAGTGTTTCGTTGGTGCATGGCATTTTACAGCACTCGTCGACTACACCCCGCTTTCGTCTTCTATTGTTGATGTGGCGTCCATTGCTATCTAGACCATCCATTGATCTCTTGTTTATGGTGTGCTGATTGTGGGTTTTTTCCGATTCGCAAAGATCTCGTAGTGCAACAGACAGCATTCTACCGCACAAATATCGAGTCCTTTCGGAGGGTGTCATCGGCAGGCAAGCGACAAGAACTGCAGTCACAATCAAAATCTTCGTGATGTTTGCCATAATGATACGACATCCACCACTTGAATGGATCATTACAGTGGGGCAAATAATCTGGAGTCGCCGTATTTATACTTTCACATTACTACACCACTATATGAAGCAAGTGGCGCTCCTGCAGGCCTAGTAAGCGCAACAAACGTACAACGTAGTGCAAAAACAGAACACGGCTACGATTATGTATACGTATGTTTTATTTACGCATCATATAAAAACAGTAGAGAAGATTTTGCCACGGTGCGCATGCTATTTGAAATTTGAAATTTCTATTCATTTGCGAGAAACACGCTGGACGTGTTCCGAATATTTTAGTTATTTTTCAGAAATAAATAAAATGCATCTCTAACGATTTTAACAAATATTATGACAATTCATTAGTTAATTAAAAATTTAACGTTTGGTGGAGGTGATGAATGGCCAGAATGCTGGGGCCTATTTTGGCAAAAACTTAGCATTGCCATCCAGCGTAGCAATGCCGCTAGCATTATGGCCACTTGCCCCTCCACCAAGGGGCTTGTAGATTAGGTTTTTTTTTGTCAACAAGCCCAAACAAGCTATCCCTCCCCCGTGGGTGTTGCATTTGTATTAACGGTTATATAAGTGTTTTTTTTCTTTTTTATCATATTTGTAGTTTCCTAACTCTCGATTACAGAAAAGATTTTGGCCAATACAATCTTTAAGACCCCGTTTCCGCCCTTAAGGGTTTGATTTTCAAATAACGGTGAAACACGTGCAATTTTTTTCTTTTGTTTAGTATCTTCAAAAAATATGATCACCGTAACTTGATGAATTAAAAAAAATATCTAAAACAAGTGTTTTTTTAAATCTTTTTAACAAACAGCTTGTATTTTTTTAATACAATTTTTGGGGGTCTATTTAACCCATTTAATACAGAATTTTGCAAAATCATTTCTTATTGTTGACCTAGTCCTATACCATTTGAGGAATATTGGATCACGTCTCTATAATAAGCGATTTGATATGTCCGTTGATTCCTAGAAAAAGCCTTGTCCTTTTACGAACGGTTTTTTTTTAAAGAGTCACGCGGAAAAGCACTACAATTTTTTTAACCGACTTCCAAAAAAAGAAATCATGGCTTTTTATAGAATATAATTAAGAATATCAGCTTTAATAGAGTTCATACATAAGAGGTAACTGGACTAGGGTACTTCATGTGCAAAATACACGATATTTTCAGATTACTTATAAAAGGGACAAAAAGCGCAATATGATTCTTGTAAATGATATCTTTTCTGTTCGACTTGGCGGGCTAGCCATGCATCCAGTTGCCAAAAATTAAAACAATGTTGCATCTATTGCCATGCATAGACATTTATGTATGTTCATACGAGCTAAATTACAGGTTATAATTAAACTAACAAATAATTAGAGCGCCGGGCCGAGACAACTAAATGGAATAATATATAGAACGCTAGCTTTCATCCGCGGCTTTGCGTATTTTATGGGGAAAACAATAGTTTTCTTTTCATAGTATTATTCAGATCGTGATTCAGACTATAGCCATTTAAACTTTCATCAAAATCGGCGTAAAATCGTATAAATGTAACAAACGATAGGCAGAGAGACTAAAAATACTTTGTACAGGCCTTCCTATGTACTTATACATACAACCTCAAAGGTCAGTTGTATTGTGAGCCGTGCAACAGAACTTTCTAGAGTAAATTTGGGTTTGCGAGCCACATTCGTGCTCATAACCGGGGATAGTCGGGTTCGCCATTGACGGATACGTCAAGGATGACGATATATATATATGACGATATATATATATATATATATCGTCATCCTTGACGTATCCGTCAATGGCGAACCCGACTATCCCCGGTTCCCCGGAAATCAAAGGTAGTAGGTAGATGGCATTGATTCATTTTTGTGCATGATTGACATAAGGTCAACGTAGGGAGTTCAGGAGGGGTATTCTCAAATCAATCGGAAAGGTTTCCGTTCGAATCCACATTCTCCGTCTCTGTCATCCTGAATATAGATGATAGAGACGGATATGTGGATCCGAAACTTTTCCGATTGATTTGAGAATACCCCTGCTGAATCGCGCATACTATGTATTTTGCTCGAGACAAACGTATTCATTAAGTTTTTATTGGCCTTTTGATTTCACTGCGGCTATATTCCCCTGAATTCTAATATTGGTATGGATGATGACAGTTTGTTACTATACTTAGACGTTTATATTGACAGGTTTAGGGCACGACACTCGGCATTTGGTTTCGCAAATACAAAAGATCAATGAAAAAATGTACTTCACCCTCGACGAAACGTATTTTCATACCATACATTTCCAGTTCATTTGTTTTCCAGGATTTAAGGGTTGATCCCACTGTAAAAGCTGTTCATAATGACGAGTCCATTGGTATCCTAAAATATTTCCGTCGTCTTACTGAACACGCATTGTAATGAATTCGTGTGCAAATTGGATGTTTCTAGAACCATTGGTTTTGGCTATATGTTATCTGTCAGCCTGTTTTGTTGAGAAAAAGATAATTGTAGAACTTGTTTCTTCTCTTATTATTTAGGGCGTTTGTCCTTTTTTAAGTTTCCATAGTAAAACAAGGAACACTTTATAACATTGCTATGTCCGTCCGCTCCTTTTGTCCGCCTCAACTTCTACATTTGTGAACCAAAGTACATGTAATTTGATACTATGATATTGTAAATATAGACTTAACTTTGAAGGCATGTATAAATATATCTTTACATTTATTAAGGGTTGCTCCCATATCGTTGAAGTCTTTTGTATTGAAGTTTCATACTATATTTTAATGTTTTCATTGAATTTTACAATAATATGTTTTTATGTCGATTGTATTGTTTGTAAGATATGTCTAGTCAGAGAGTAAACTTGTAATTTTCCACATTAATAGGCCAAAACTAAACTTAAAACATAACTTAACTTAAAACTCTTTTTTTTAATTTTTTCGAGCATAGTGGTAAAAAAAAACTTAAAAATGCTGTCAATTGCAAAATGCCTAAAATGTTTATTTTTTAAATCCTAATTTGGAATGTAATTTGTATATATATTATGTTCTATGGACAATATGGACAAAATATATAATGTACTATCCGATATAATACATTTTAAAAAGTAGATAATACTCACCTCTAAAAAATTCCTATGTGCTCCTCAAGCAACATCGATGTCTCCGACCATTTTGGGAACATAAATAATTTGATAAAACCGTTTTTTTTCAACTTTTTTTTTTTTTTTTTTTGTTGTTTGTTTGTTGCCACATTTATAACCACGTATAACACTTTTAAAGAATATACAGAGTAAGTCCCGTCGTCAGTTCTGCACAGAAACTAAAACGCAAGTACATCACGTAGGGCTATGAACAGCACTTATTTATTGCTAAATCTGACCCAATTCCAGACGTAAATAAATCGACTCGGCGAAATCTCAAGGCAAGCATTTGTGTGTAATATTCCTAACTAATATTTAAAATTAGCTTCTAGATACTTAGCTAGGGGCGTTGACCGCATGACTGTTGACCTACAGACAGTGTGAAATTTTAAATACCAAATATGATTACCACCATAAAAAGTCACAAAGAAAAAATGTACCTGTCGACGTGATTGAGGGTCAGGATTTGGTCTGCCTTTACCTAAGCAAAGTGATGAGTCATGGGGAATGGGGTCAGAGTGCCAGATTAATTATGCAACGGCGATCTCTGAAGGACACCTATGAAAGTGACATAACTAGGAACAAAGACCTACCTAACTCCGCAACAAAACATAGTTCAGAGATGGCGATAGCTTTAAAGGAGACCGACGAGTTATGGCACGTGAAAAAATAATGACGCAGCTTTATATTACTTTCCAATACTTCTTTCAGTTGTTAATAAATGTTAATGCAAAATAATGCTGGATTATTTTCCACTAGCTGATGCCCGCGACTTCGTACTTAGATTTAGAGCTTAGAACTGAGACTCGGACTTTGTGCTCTCAAAAACAAAGTAAAAATTACGAACTTCCACACAAAGTTTTATCCTCTAGATATAATATCTGAAATGCTTTTGAAACCTTTTTTTAGTGCTCATTCGCACTCAATTTCATAAGGAACTTCTATGACCGGTCGATATGATTGCGATATCCTAATCATTCATTCGATTTAATGTTCTTACAAATATAACCTATTGATCAGAACGGATAAATCCGAAACGGTATCTAAATCATGGATACATTTATAACCGTGATTCAGAAGACTCGTGTCGCGTTTCGCTTTGCAAAGGTGCTAAACGTTCTTAAATATTGCGTAGTTTTTCCAGTTTCCGTGAACCGATTTAAGGGAAACTAAGTTTGTTATGAAGCCTACGCCACAAACATTTTTTTACAAAACCTAAAGTCAACCCATCTCTTACTTCTACAAACTCTCGAAATAATCAAAATTCTAATTCTAATTCTTCAATTAACTTGTAATAGACATCCTTATATTTTCCTAAATTGCGTCGTGACTTCAATATTCCTGCATCGATTTTAATGAAAGAAAGCCTATCTTAAGCGCCGGAATCCACAGAACATATTTAAAAAAACTGCATGTAAATCCGTGCCGTAGTTTCTGAGTTTATCCCGAACAGACAGACGGACAGACAAAAACAAAAATTTGAAAACTATATTTTTGGGATCTGTTGCTCCCAAATACTCCTAAAATAAAATATTTTTCAAAATATCTTCATACAGTAATCCTCTCGTAACAGTTTTATTATAAGTATAGATTTAGTTTGGTGTCCACGAGTGTAGGTAAACCATATAAAATGGTAAATCGAGTGTTTTCGTGTTGTTTCTTTAGTAGTTATATAAGCAAGTCTATAACTCTGTTTAAAAAAAATAAAAAAATTGTTATGATTAAACTCTTACTTCATGTCACTATTATTGTGAATATCTATTTAATTCATTTTATTTTCACTTTATTTAATTTCTTACCCAACACAGATAGTACCCCATGCCCTTGGGTTTCCCTCTATCTCTGGAGTATCATAGACGCAACTAATACCCAATCCCCGTCCCACATCGTGCATCAAGTGTACTGGTAGGTGTTAGGTTTGTACTTACATAGTTCATTTCTTGTGAGCGCAAAGGTACCTCCTTCCCAAACACAGAGGCCAGTGTTGGCGGCTACTATGGGGGTCTCGTCGTTAACAGACACAATGTTAACCCTAACGTCGAAAGTGCAGCTCTGCTTGTTGTTTTCAGTTAGGGCGACCAACTTGAACACGTCACTCGTCTCTTCTGAACCGTCATTAACGTACTGGAAAACATTTTGTATTGAAATTAGTTTCTTTAACTTCTACCTAAGAAGACAACCAAGCGCTTTATTTTCATAAAAACTTCGCTGTATCGGAATTTGAGAAAATTAGGCGCTGGGTTATACGTTTAAAAGTTTTTTTTGGGAAGACGTGATTTTGACATTTGTTTAACATGAGATCACTACGGTATAAGATTCGGTTCTAACAAACCTGAAACCGATCAATTAGTATTGTTAACAGAGGTTATGTATTATATATATATTATGCTTTATTTTATTTAGTATAAAAAGAGTATTATTTAGCAAGTCAACGTAATCCGGAAGCTGATTATTTAGTGTTGTTGTTAGAGGCACAATTATTGGATCACGCTGTATATTATTTATTCCAAAAAGAGTATTATGAAGAATAGAGAATTCCGCAGTCTCGTCCATACAAAAAGCGTAGTCTGATACCCTAAACGTTAACCGATTTCAATTGTTTTTTTAAATATTTGATATACACCTGGAAAAACTATGCTCGTTATTTTTTTTTAATTTTGCAATATCTTCTTTGTTATAGGCACTTAAAGTGTCATTTTTTTAGCGTCGAAAACTCGACGATGCAAAGTAGTTGGTGTCAGAATACCGTAAACATATAAAAAAAAACAAAAAAAAAACACAGCGTCATAGATTATAGTTTATCCAAGCCATTGACACCAAAAACAAAAGATTTTTTAAGATTTAGGGGGTGATAACAGACTATCCCCGAAACACTAATTTCATCAAAAAAGAAAAATCACTAACTCTCTATATCGTACGTACGAGAAACAGAGCGTCAGCTATACAATTACCAATATCGAATGCGCCAAAACCTCGCGGAAGGACTATCCTCTTAAGCAATAATTATGCATAAATATGTAGGCAAAGTTAAATATTCACCTGTATATTCCCAGAGTTGAGTTTAAGAATTGGCAACAAGTTCAGACCCTGGTCACCCAACACAATCTTGCCATACTTGGGCTCCTGTATCACTTTATACGACACAACCTTTCCTCTGTAGTACTCTGTTTCAGTTTTAAACAGCTCTGGCCGCAGACTGATAGATTCTCCCTCCACTACAGTCAGATTAGCCACAGACACGTAGAAATGTTCAGGTATTATGATCACGGTTAGTTCGACGTCTCTCAACCAAACGATACCGTTTGTAACGTCCATACGTATTTTATCCCTTGTTCGATTGATTCCGGATTGAACGTAGACCAGCCGATTAGCATTAATAACAGACTGGTCGAATACTTTTGTGTGGATGGGTTCTTCGTTGTAATTCTCGAGCTCTAAGGTGCCTGGTGTGGTGGCGATTTCAAGCCACCCGTGGTGCGGGCCTTCAACCACTTTATACACAATGTTTGACGGCTCAATCTGGGTGTGCATCACCTGTAAAAATAAATTGTCCATTTATCATGTCATCATCATCCTCAAGCATAAGACGTCCACTACTGAACAAAGACATCCCCCTTAGAAAAGTGGAGGGGCATAATCCTCACGCTTGGCATGCAGCTTGGGGATCGCGGAACGCTGACTGTTTATTAAGAGAATGGCGCTGCGTTCTCCGAGGACTCCGTTTTAGGACGTGTCCATTAACAGAATTAATTAAATATTCTTATAATATTTAATATTCATTATTCAAATTATTTCTTACAGATACATTCAAAAGTTTGGATTTAAATTGAAATTTATTTTTGGTTTCATAATAACACATTTCTTTAAAGCTATTTAGAATTGTCGTTTTCAGTTTTATAGGCACACCCCGGACACTCGACTAGATCTACATACAAACGCCGCGTTCTAACTACCTATTACACAGACACTACACACTCATGTCGTTTTTGTTAGCGTGAAGTCTAAGGCTGTCACCGCGTACGAACAGTGCAAGTGAGACAGTTGCGGAAGTGTCTGCCAAAGAAAATCTTCTGATCTGATGTATCTATAAATAAAAATTAATTACCATTCTATACGTAGTATTATTATATGTTCTGTGGTTAAGGTTAGTTTAGTTTTGTTAAAATACTTTTTGTAAAAGTAAAGATAAATTTACCCCCTATTTATATTGTACTAAAAGGTGACCGACAGCCCATCCGCATCAGTAGTACTATTGAGCAGTTCCTCTGGTAGTACAAATGATACAACCTTCTACTTTTAGTACTACCACTAGTACTATTGACCCTTTATGGCATTGGCGGAAAGAAACTACAGACTGGTTATAGATTTAGTTTTGCATCACATATTGGTACAGGCGGCGCGCGAGTTTAATGCCGTGCTTAGGAATGTATTAAACGATATTGACAAAAAACAAGTAGTGGTAGATGTATTAATAAAAATATTGATTAACACAAATAAATCAAAATAATATATATTTTTGTTAAATAAAAGTCTTCTATAGTTCGATGAATTACACCACGATCGAAATCATCGACGTCCAATTTTTCTTTTTGTTGCACGATCTTCCTTTTTTTTTAAAGGGGAACGAACAAATGCCCTACTGCATTCTACAAATTCATACTATATTTTTTCATCTCTCACCTCTAAGACGTCCTTGGTAATATTGACACTGGTCGACTCTTCAACAACCAGTGGTCGGTTCGTGGTCACTTTCAGAGGTTCCCAGTAGATAGACGGAAAAATTTTGATCGTGTATACGCCTTCGCCCCATGTATCAAGACACATGACTTTGAATCTGTAAAAAATTACAATCAACTTTTTTACTATCAAAACTGACCTGATTTTGACACATTTTGTTTTAATGAAACGGGAATACTCAAGTTAAATTGAGTCGGTAATTCAGACTATAGTTTCGATCACATTCGGTGACCTTTATCAAAGAATGCTAAGCGTGACACGCGTGCGACCGAGGACGACGAGGTCGTTGATAAAGGTCACCGAATGCGATCGAAACTATAGTCGGAATAACCGACTCAATTTAACGTGAGTATTCCCGTTTCATTAAAACAAAATGAGACAATAAGCTTTTGTAGTTTCAAGAAAATGTGAAGTGAAATACTATGAAGAAAGTACTACTACAATGTTCCCTAGATTACCTAAACTGGTCGGTCGATGCCTTCGGCTCACGGTGTCTGTAAGCAACTCTGCCGGCTGCGACATCTAGCTGTGTGAATGTGTAGGCACCCTGACCATCACCCACTTCGATAGCACCGTGCTTAGGTTCCAGAGTCACTTCGTAGCGGATGTCCTCCTCTAGACAATTCATGTTTGTGTCAACCTATAACAAATTAAGATGTTACCACATACGAATTTGTACGTATTTATTTATTGGATGTATTATTTGTATTTGTTTTTGTGTGCACTTTATTTTATGGTAAAGCAAATAAAAAAAAAATGGTTTTTGATCGTTTCAGAATAATAATGGTTGATATTTTAGGTATAACTTTGTTTACCTGCATGTCCCTTCCAGTTATAAGTGCAGTCTTCCCATTTTCCACTATCGACCCATCACTCGGATACATTCTTATGAAAGGCGGCGATGCTTGAATCTCTAGATTGCCGTTGACATCAAACAATCCATCGGATATCCAAAAAGCCATCTTTCCGTATTCTTTACCTTGATGTTTGAACAACACTAGATTCTTGTTGATATCTTCTTGAGAGAACTGAGCTATCTGCTCTGAAGGGTTGTCCGCTCTAAATATGCCACCGTTCGGAGGATCCTTCGTGTAACGCTGGACAGTGTAGATTATATCGGATGGTTTAGTATCCAAGTCTGCGTCTGTATAGCTCAAATCCCGTGACGTTATCAGTCTCGCACCACCGTGCACGATATGGAATACATTTTCGTTCGCCCTAAGGGGACTATTATCATTCTTCAGTATAATGTCTATGTGAAAGACGCCAACGTATTGAAAGTCTTCCGGCTCAGGACTGAGCGCCATGAAGTGAAACGAGTCGTGCCGACTCTCCGAATCGTCGTGTGCGTAGTAAACCCTATCCGAATTCAACTCTAGCAACGTGAAATATGTCGTATTATCTCTTACGACTTTGAGATCTTCGTTTATAACTTCAATCTTGCCGTGTTTGGGTATATGCGTGATGTTGAATATTAAATTAGTAACTGTGTCAGTGCGTAGATTTAAATGCGTGGCCGGAATTACCATTCTGGAGCCTTCCATGACTTGTAACCGTTCTAAAGTCGTGTAAACACGATTAGAGGAATGATCGAAAGGCAATGAACCTGGAGTGTGCTTTATCGTCATTATCCCAGTGATATTATCGCATTCCGTCGCTCCTACTACGAACGAAAACTCGTCCTGTATATGAGAATATGCTCTTCTATGTAATCTGTACCATAGCTGATCGTTATCAATGTTTTGCTGAGTGAATATACTGTGCATTTGTAAATGCCGTTTGCCAGACGATAAATGGAGTATTCCGTACTTAGGCGGCCTTAATATAGTGTACGATATTCTATCGGTGGGTAGAGATAGTGGCTTCGTCTTGAATTGAAGATGTTGTGCCGATATGAATGCCTCTCGAGTATTATTTAGTACTAGCTCTTCGTTGACCGATTGGTACAATTCTAGTTTTATAAAAGTTAGTCGAAAGTCGTATAGAGTGTTCGTTCGTATCGAACCGACGGATGCTTTGAACTGAAACAATATTATTAATTGTTTATTTCATTGTTTTATTTATTTTTGTTATTTTGACACAAATAAAAAGAGTATTATGAGTATTATAGAAACAGTTTGAAACGATTTGGAAATTCAATACGACATTAAAACAATGCTTCAAGTACTATGTTAAAAGTATCCTTTATACTTTCGAGGTCACGAATTAATCGTCCTAATGGGTTGGTACTCACTTTAAACTCGTCGTGAGAGGGGTTACCAAGGAGATGCATGTACCGTACTCGTCCAAACGTGACCATTTCGCTGGTAAAAGCGTCGACCGTCTGCCAGGTTCCGTCCAGGACGCGCAAACGTTCCACCACGCCGAACTGAGGCGGCTTTACTATGTCATATCTGCGGATAAGTTATACAAGCAAGTTCAAGCCAAGAAATCTATCTATGCAACCTGAATTGGAGAAGTTATGAGGCGCGTAAGTTGCAATAAACTTTAACGTTCAAAACATTTGTATGGAGAAAAAGTCATGTAGTGTCACGACACATAAGTCGCCATCGGGCGTAAGGCCCATAAGCAGGCTGCGGTGCCGCTGTATTATGTACCCTAAGACTTGTATGGACCCTTAGGGCCCGTACATTATGTATGTATGGAACCGTGTATACCGTCGCGCCGGCATGTGTACACGCCCTAAGAGCTAACACTTTAAAATAGATTTTTCTGAACATTGATAATGAAGGTCTATAATTGAACCGAATGGGGTAAGATTCAATTTGGAAATCTAAAACGAACGCATTCAACACACAAAAATAAAAAAATACATTTTTGTTTTCATTTATATTACTCGGTGACGAGACTAGCTAGTCGGTTGATATGCGTCACGCTTGCCCATAACAGTTCAGTGCCACCCAGAATTTCTAACTTCAACAGTTCAAAACTATGCGCGGCAATGCACTGCGCTCGTCACCCTAAGATGTTAGATGTTAAATCTCTGTATGCTCAGTAATAACGCTGGAAACATTGCCCTTCAATCCGGAACACAGTAATGCTTGCACACTACTGCTTGCCGGTTGAATAACTGGCAAAGGTGTGGTACTTCCCCAGGCGGACTCTGCAAGAGAGTCCTACCACTTCAAAAACGCCTCATGTAACGCCTTGAACGCTTGCCCATAACAGTTCAGTGCCAACTAGAATTTGGACTATTAGATGTTTAATCTCTTTAGCCCAGTAATTCCGCAGGAAAAACTTGCCCTTCAATCCGGAACACAGTAATGAATCGGTAATAGTCGGCGGTTGAATAACTGGGAAAGGTGTAGTACTTCCCGAGGCGTACTCTGCAAAAGAGTCCCACCACTACCACAGAAATCTATAATGAAACAGTAAAGTAAGTCTTACCTCAAATAGTATATTAAAAGGACAAATCACGTCATGCCATCCCCTTTGTAATGCTGTGCTCAGCGACTCCCTTCTGGAGGCTGCGATGCTCTAAGTGAAATGGCTTCAGTTGCTGCGATAGTGCGCGGTAAATGCGATATGTGCTATACAGCTTCTCTCTTTGCGGTAACTTACGCGACATTCGAAAACCAATCGTACGGCACATGCCGCAGTGCGCTAGCCCCTACGTAAACGTGGCTGTAACCAAAAACTTACTTGACAGGGACGTTACTCTCGTCGGCGTTGGTGGCGAAGGTAAGATTGTCGGCGGCAATTATAGCATACGAGTTGTGGACGAGTTGCAGCCCGGTGTTGTTGACGAGCCGCACTTGCAACGGGACTATTGATATGCGAAGGATGCCCGGTCCGCTAGTCTCTATACCGTCAGACACCTGGAAGACACAATTAAATCATACATTTAAATTAGAACTTGCATATACAATGATTTTTTATAAATCACTTCGAGCTGCTAGATGTCCACTCACACGATACCCTACTATCGAAAAACTTTCAAAAGTATTTGATAGCAAAATTTAGGAGAATCCACAGATACAGGTCCGAGATCGTTGTTACGACAAAAACTCACCACGTTTGAGAAAAACGCAGGTTTCAGGGACTTCGACCAAGCGTTCTCATAGGCTACCCCATAGGTCACGCCTACTCGCGCCTAGCAATGGACCAACGACAACGAGGTGGCTACAGCAGCAGACACAGACTGTGCAACCGTGCAGTCAGTTGTAACTAGCGAAAAGATTACCAGCAGGGCTAGCATGCGCTTGAAACAAAAATCTTCTGTACTCTTCATGTCGTGAAAAATGAGAGAAACAAAAACTATTTATTTTTTGCATAACAAAAGATTTTGTCGCGATGTGCATGCTAGCCCTGCTGGGCAATGAAATGAAGGCAGTCAAGGTAAGCCTTAATTCCCGTAGTTAGGCCCGATATACCCCGACGCCTCCTGAATCCCAAGCGAAAGCTGTTAAGCCCCGGCGAGTTGTCGGAGTAATCACACTGCTCTCTAAACAAACACACTTTTTTACTATTGGGGTTACAGAAAGTGCTGAGGCTGCATGGAAGCCGAAGAAGCAGCCGCGTATATGCTGTTTGAGTGCAGCAGCGTAGCAGAACAACGCATGACGATCTTCCCGAGACCGAGGCCGTTCCTGGAAGCCTGCGCTGGCGTCAGCGAGCTGCTGGCTTTCCTCGAGGAGGCTGGACTAGCTGCAGCCGTGTTGACACACAAAGGGGGTCGATGAACGGCCTAGTTGCGGCGAGAAGACCGCACTCCAAAGCAGGTGTCCAGGTGAAACGGTGACATGAAGGGCGAAAAACTTGACGTTGGCATAGGGAGTCACATTTTTTTTTTGTTGTATTTTTTTATGTTACCCATAGACGAGACGAGCAAGGCCCTCGCCTTACAGTAAGCGTCATGCTTGCCCATAGCAGTTCAGTGCCACCAAGAATTTTGAACTTCAACAGTTTAAAACCCTGCGCTATATTGCACTTTCTACACGGCACGGCACGGTGCGGCGTAGTGGGACCCGAGCTTGAGAAACTATAAATAAATAATAATATTGGTGGACGTTTTTCACACAGCGCCGTCTAGCCCCAAACTAAGCAAGCTTGTACTATGGGAACCATATAACTGATAGAACACATACTTATTTTTTTTTTTGTAAATACATACATGGATCACGCAGACAAAGAACAAACATCCAAGTCATCACACAAATGTTTTTCCTAGGTGGGAATCGAACCCACAACCTACAGCTCAGAAGTTGGAAATCCTCCATCTGAGCCACAAGGCTTCGGTTCTGACAAGTGTGTATCTACACATAGTATAAAATAAAGTCTCTCTCCGGGTCTGTCTGTCTGTATATCCGCTATCTCCTCCTAAACTACGCAACGGATTTTGATGTGGTTAAACCATCAGTGAGATATTTATTCACGGAAAGTTTATAGATTTACTTTTTATAAACTACACCTGTGCAAAGCCGGGATGCATCGCTAGTATAAAAAAGCCGCTTTCTGCGTCTGTCTGCCTGTATATCCGCTAACTCTTCCTAAGCAACGCGACGGATTTTGATGCGGTTTTCACCATCAGTTAGATAATTTTTCACAGAAGGTTTATTTATATATATTCAGGGACAGTAACTTCACATTTTTGTCCCCTTTTTTTTTCTAAATTACACCCGTGCGAAGCCGGGATGGTTCGCTAGTACTTTATAAAGAGATAACAACTATAAAATTGACAGTTACCTGCAAAGTAATTCTCAGAGATGTCTTATTGAGGTGCTTGTCTCCCGTAGAACCGTGCACGAAGGAAATAACTCCAGAGTCAATTTCCTGCTGAGTGAATGAGTCCACCGGCTGGCCAAGCATTTCTATGTGGCCCCTGAAGACATAAATGATTACTAATAAATAATAATAATAATTATTGGTGGAAGTTTTCCACACACAGCCCATCTAGCCCCAAACTAAGCAAGCTTGTACTATGGGAACCAGATAACTGATAGAATAAATAAATCATTATTTTTTCTGTAAATACTTACATAGAATACATAGAAACAACCAAGCAAAGAACAAACATCCATGTTCATCACACAAATGTTTGTCCTGGATGGGAATCGAACCCACAACCTACAGCTCAGAAGGCGGAAATCCTCCCGCTGAGCCACAATGGCTGACTGAGCTTGACTGGCTAGTCAATATTATAAATGCGAACATTTGTAAGTATGTAAGTGGACCCGGGTATGTTCTAAAACTGCGAGCAGTGGGCTTATCCCGTAACTCTGTAAGCGATAGTGATAATGCGCGAGCGGGACCGCGCATAGTGCGACTAAGTTGGTACGAGCGAGATGGCATGCTCTCGCGATCAGAATCACGAACGTTTCGAAGTTAGAGGATAAGCCCGCAGAACAACAGGACGGAAAGCAGCGTCTTAGTAGTAGTAAACGCTGAGCTTTCTGAGATCTCCAAGTCGCCTGCAAAGCTTGGGGATTATGGAAACAACCTCCTGTTCTTAAGGGTATTCTGTCTCTCTGACTGGGTGTTTGTCGCGTTATCACGGCTAAACGGCTGAACAGATCAACCTGAATTTGTTCATACATATAGCTTAAGAGTCGGAGACGGACATAGGCGACTTTTTTTTTGGAGTTCCACGCGACCTAAGTCGCAGGTAACAGCTAATTTTATTATATATCATTACACTTGCTTAATTGTGATATGGTGATTACTTACCCAATAGGCTCGTTTTTACCATGTAGCACGGTATACAAGAGATCTTCGGGCGAAGTGTCAGGATCCTCTGCCTTCAATATATCCGACGTAATCACTTTTCTGGTGCCCTGCGTATAAAGAGCATTAAATACATATTTAATCAAAATTAAGTAAATGTAAACTTTACGAACATTATTAATTCACTAAATAGATGAGACTATTCTACAAATCAGGCGAGTTTCCTGTAAACTTTATTTCTGTAAAATAGAATAAGCTAAAATAGCTTTACATGCCGATAAATATGTTATATTGGTTATATGGCGGATTTACCAGCAGGCTAAATTTAGTGATTGTTTTGTTTGTTTGTTTGTAGTTTTTAACGTTTGAGGAAACAGAGATAGCACGAACATCATGAATATTTCTGAAAGACGAAAAATCAATTTTTGTGCAATTTCAACTATATTCCTGAATTACAAAATAAACTAGGCACTGACAATTGAAGAGGTCTTTTTCGACTCCAAATGATAAAAGGAGTCGAAAAAGAACAAAAAAAAACGAAAGAGTCGAAAAAGAACAAAAAAAACGAAAGTGTCAAAAGTGGATATGTGAGGTTTTGATCCTCACCTCCTCAATTGTAGGGGTAAGGGCGGCAAAAACTTAACAGCCTATTCTTGTAAAATGATTAAATCCGCCACAGGGTATAAAAGTCGGTATATTCCATCCCTCAAAACTAAACGACTTCTAGTAATTTTTAGCGGATTGTAAAATAGTCTGCTTCACAATCCCTATCCTGTGTTGTTTGCAATATGTTTGGAACGTGTTAATTGCTGTTTATTCTTTTGTTAAATATCTTTACTGTGTTACATTAAAGTATTAGCGTCGTCTATTCGTGCAAAGCTGGAGCTACTAGTAAATTTAAAACTCAGTGAAATAATAGTACATTACTTTGCCCGCAGGCAAACGCTTTAGTTAGATGGACGAACGTAATAATTGTAGGCCGTCATTGAGCCGATTTAATCAACGTGAGTCCATCAACACATAAATACGTTTTTAGAGATAAGTATAGCATTAGCTCGGTGCTTGCCTATCAAGGTGTTGTTACATTTGAATTATCCATACTGATATTCTAATTCACAGGGTTATAGCCACAGTCGTAACAGGACCAATAAAAGCTTCGAGGAAATCAAATCTATTAATAAGTAGCACCTATAATAATAGTCTCTATAATAATAGTATAAGTTTTATTCCTTTTGTAAAGTCTTTATATTAAGTTTTAGTTAACAAAAATTGTAACATTTGACAAAAGGCAATGGGCCCAGAGTCTGTGGAGCAAGGATTGGAATTTAAAAAAAGCTTCGAGGTATAAAAATTAATACGTTCGTCTTGAGCTAAAAACATCGCTTGAGCAAATTGAAATGTCAGTCCTAAACGTAAAAAAAAAAAGTTGCTATACCTGTTTATACCGTAATAATATCGCAATTTCTAATGACCCAAGCTTTTCAACCAATGTGTCCTGCTCACTATGACTTATCGAAACATGGACGCGGATGGACATACATGGACGGATAACCAAAGAGGCTCTGCATGATAAGAGTTGCACAAAGGGCAATAGATCGTGCCTTGCTAGTTATCTGCTTGAGAGACCGGGTCCGAAGTACGATAATTCGAAGGACTAAAGGATACGGATGTATTCATCAGTATCAGACGACTCAATGGCGCTAGACTCATGGCTAGGCGTGGAGGCGGAAGGGTGGAGTAGAGCTAAGATAGAGTAACGGATATAGGATAAGCGTTCCATCGGAAGAGAACTATTCCGATGGGTCGACGACATTGCGCTACATACGTGGCCAAAGTCACCAATGGCACAAGGGCTTAAATTAGAAACTAAGAATAAAACTGAAAAATAAACGGGGACCGTTTAACTAATGTACCTACTATATAATTGTGATATTCTTAACAACAGTACGGAAAAGGCAATAAATTATCTGGATCTTAATAAAAATTTAAATAATTGCAGCCAAGGCTCGTTATTATTTTCGTTGTTGTTAACGAGATATTTTGCTATGAAAATTGACGTGGTCTAACACATTCTTTTTAAATAAACGGGAAGATTTACGTTAAATAAAGTCGGTTACTCCGACTTAGTTTCGACATTCGGTGATCTTTATCAAGGAATGCTATAGTTTTGATGCGCGCGCGATCTCGTCTTGCTTTGCACTGCGGGCCGTGGCGCCTCGTGCGTTATACCTCGGTACAACGCACTCGAGCCGTGATCGAGATATTCACGAAAATAATACGACAGAACAGAAAAGAAGCAACAAACGAGTATGTTTGAAAAAAAAAACTAATACTCACGCAATATTAAATTGGTTAGGTTTGCAGTGACTGCTGAGGGCACATGACAGTAAATTCATGCAACTACAAGCAAATAAAAAACACTAAATGCGCTGGGTAGCCTGAAAACAAACAAAAAAAAACGATATAAATGTTACACATGCTTTTTTTATTTAACGCTTTTATTAATTGAAAATTACAATGGAAAATAATGAATCATGTTTTGAACCTCGGTTCACTCTTGCTGGGGTACCCTGAGATAATTTACGAAGGCACACGTCACACTATAGTACATTAGTTTATGATAAAAGTGTGATAAGTTGGTCAATTTCAAATTAATACCAATACCATAACACAAACTGTAAAAAAGTAATTTAATTATTTTTTACTAGCATAAAAACTCTTTGTTCTTATTCAAAAGAAAACTGTATTACCCGGTTAAATTAAGAATGCTACGTCTGCATACATATAACTTGCAGTGAGGTACAAACTTAACTAAGTCGGGATAACATTCCCGCACGAGTACGGTAGTGTAAAAAACACGCGTGCGCAATATCTTAGATTATGAGCCTAAAAGCGAATGTAATAAGATCCACTTTACGATCGAGTGTATTGAAAAGTGAATTTGAATATGGCGCGCGTCTTCGTAAATCGTCTGCACTATACGGAATTAAAATTACAGGGTGAAAGTTTATAAAAAAAAAAACATTATAACTGTAGTAGATCAGCTTCAATACTTTTCTACGTGCTCGTGGAACATGCAAAGCTTTAAATTCACTCCATTAAAACTTAGAATAATTTTTTTACTCTGTATAACAACATTTTGTAATAAAATATCTCGACACTTACTTGCGTTAACCTGAGCACTTTCCCGGGCAGTAGGTTGAGCACGGGCGGGTCATTGACCGGAGTCACATTGACATGGAGTACGAAAGTGTTCCTGCCCTGAAGGTAACTTGGCAGCGTGAACTTCGTTTCCTGAATAAGTTCCATCTCTAAAACTATGGCGTCTTGGTGATTTTCTGAACCATCGTGCACGTACCGAACCTTCAAATTCAAATTTCAAAAGTGAATGATCGTTTTTACCCGACTGCCCAATAAGGAGGGTAATGTCTTTGACGTGCTTGTACAGTGTTACACAACAAATAATTCCGACCGGCAGTTTTCTTTAGCAAAGAAAAGGGCAGACCAGCGGGCTTATCCTAAATTTGAAACGTTCGTGATTCTGATTGCGAGAGCATGCCATCTCGCTCGTACCAAATTATTCGCACTATGCGCGGTCCCGCTCGCGCACTATCACTATCGCTCTCAGAGTTACTGGATAAGCCCACTGTTACCAACAGTAGCCGAACGTGTAAATAATCTATATTCGACATAGGCTCGGTTTGCTGGGACTGAGACAAAGCGCATAAAAAAAAAGTAATGACAAATATATATATATGAATATGTGATAAAGACACCTTTATCTAGCGCGCTACAAGCTACACCAAAGACAACATACCTTATCCCTAGACAAATCCATGAGCGTGAAAAACTGCTTCGACTTTCCGTCTTCAACATAGCTTGCGTATTGAGCGCTCCGTTGAAGCGAGAGGTCGATAGCTATGCGGCCGTGTTGCGGGGACTGTGTTACATAGAACACGACACCCGAAGGTCGGACACCGTATTTATGGTGGTCTAGAATCACGTCTATGTTTTGTGATGTGATCACCGTCACACCGCCTTCTTGAACAGTCAATGGAAACAGGGCTACGAGCTCCAGCTCGCTACTCGATTTTGAGAAAACCTGAAACAAGGTACATTGAGAGTTTCGGCGAGAACGTGTAGAAGTCATGTCGCGTCATTGTATTATTTTCCAAAACTTGTGTTATTTCGAGTGTTAATGTGTAAAAATTGAGGATTTTTATCCATTAAGTGTTCGTGAACGCGCACAAGTGTTGGTGAATAGTATAATGTTGTGAAGCGTGTCTCTTCGTGTTGTTTCCAAAACTCCCAATGGAGTTTACTAGAGGTTTCAATAAACCTATAGTTAAGTCTCCACCGCTTTACTAGGGCATGACGTGGAATTGACCGTGACTTACTTTGCTTGACTTAGACTTAGACCATGATTGAGACTTATTTTAATTATGAAATATTTGACTTCACTTGAAATAATACAATACTTGAAACTGGCTAAATACACAACGTGTGGAACCAAAAAATAAGAGAAAAAAAAAGGTACATCGTAATGAGAGCGGTGTTATTTTACTATTCCAGTTGGTAGGGCTTTTCTGCCTGATCCGCCTGGGGAAGTACCACACCATTGCCAGTTATTCAACCGGCAAGCAGCAGTGTGTAAACGGTATCGTGTTCCGGATTGAAGGGCAATGTTTCCAGCGTAATTACTGGGCATAAGGAGCCTACAAAGTTTTGTGAAGATCAGGCATACGGTTTTTAAGTTATCATCGGAAAAAAATATATACAAAAATATAATCATACAAATAAGCAAACATACATCCATATAAATGCCGACTTTTTCCCTAGGCAATTTCGAGAGAGAGAAGGGCGGCGTCCGAGTTGGTGATCGCGTAACATAATTAGTACGCGATCAAACATAGTTTTTTTTGAGGGTTCGATTCTTAAGTAACATTCGCGCCACGACATCTCATTTTTATTCGTACGAGGCATTGTCGATTGGGATACGGCCTTGTGAAACAGCTATTTGTCGGCTATCTTCTTTATTATTTAGCCTGTGCTTATATTTTCAAGTAGACAATGAACATATTCTAGGATAAAGCTTCTACTATGGGAACAACATTGAAATTGCAAAAAAAAAGAGCTGCTTCATAGAAAAATGTCATTCGACCTCGAGGAAATGTATGCAGCAGGTAATTTTCTTTTCGCGGTTTCAGCAGTGATGCCATAATATTTTAAGGAAACTGACCTTATATTTCTCCGCATAGTCTGGATTGATACACAGGTCGGAGTCGCACTTGCAATTGAAATGGTCGACACCGTGCTGTTCACATACTGCTTGATTCACACACGGCGGCGTGCTGGGGTTGGCCAGACAAGGATAGAACCACACGCATTTAGGGCTCACGCCATATGTGACTACGGCATTGGGCAGACCGAAAATCTTGTCATCCACTTCTATGGGTCTGATGCAGCCCTAAAAAAAGGTATTGTTGTTTTGAAGGCAATTATAAATACTTTTAGCTGCAATGTCCATATAAGCGACATGGCATGACATGCAGGGCTAGCATGCGGACAAAATCTTTTTTCGTTATGCAAGACCAGGACACGACTACGATTACGTTTGTCCCATTTTTCACAGTATGAAGAGTAGAGAAGATTTTGTCACGCTGCGCATGCTGGCGCTGCTAGTGTAACAAGTTTGCAGGCGCGTATCATAATCTAGTAGTATATCGCGTACATTATCTTTTTTTGCAGTGGTTATTCAACCGCCATGAAGTAGTGTGCAAGCATTACTGTGTTCCGGATTGAAGGGCAATGTTTCCAGCGTAATTACTGGGCATACAGAGATTTAACATCTAACATCTCAGGGTGACGAGCGCAGTACATTGCCGCGCATAGATTGAACTGTTGAAGTTCAAAATTCTGGGTGGCACTGAACTGTTATGGGCAAGCGTGACGCTTAACATCAGGTGAGCGACTTGCTCGTCTCATAACCGAGTTACATAAAAAAAAACTATCTATCATGGCACTCGCACGCCATACGTTTTGAAAATCTATATAAATGTAAGAAGAACAAAGCCTTTTTCTGGGAATCAACGCACAGACCGCTCATGATAGAGACGTGCAATTTGGACCCAATATTTTTCTAATTCTTTCTAGGTGTACAATGCGAACGGAATTTGCAAAATTCCACCTCTAAAGGGGCGAAGTGGTCCACCAAAATTTGTATGGAAATATGTTTTATGCTACTGAGACAATAGTTTGGTCTAAACATTCATTTCAACCTCATTAATGTCCTGTTGACTGTCACGCTAATTTGCCTGAAAATGCTAGCTAGGTTCTAGAAAAAATAAGCATTTAAAAAAGAAAAAAAGCAAAGCAGTTGTTTAGAAAAAAAGTTTTTAAAAATAAGTTTTTGCTTTAATACAAGTTACCGACAGGTCATTTTGACCTCACTGGTTAATATTTTAATTTCAGAATAGGTATAGAGATCTGTTTTAGGTTTTGTAACGTAACGTATAGCGCAAGCTAGTCAAAACATATTTTTAAAGCAAGTCACGTAGTGCCATGTCCCATAAGAAGACACATTCGTTGAAATAACAATAAATTAATTATTTACATTTATTTTTTCACTAACCATAATACTGGAGTCTGCAGCTTTAACACCTTTTGCAAAAGCTCTTTGTCGCTTATCACTTTCTATCCCACCGAGATAGAAAGAGTCGGATAGATCTAGATATCTTGTTCCGCCGCTTTCTACGCGCGTGCTCATCGCGATGTTGTCCACTGACAGCTGAAACGCGTAATGATTTGACTTGCACTAATTAGGTAAAGGTACATCTATAATACAATTCTGAAAATAAATAGAATTCTTAGACATTATTTTCACAAAAGAAATGGGTACATACATAAGCCAGCTCTATACAACCAGCGAATACAGGCGTACGCACACATATACGCGTTCGTAAAAAAAACATGGTTCGAACTAACTTGATCCGAAAGTGTTGTACGCCTTTACGTACGCGCTTTCGTACTTTTTTATTTGGTGCTCGAGTTTTTTAGTTGTAATAAATATAGGTATAAGTACACATATTTGTATGTAGTACATACAATCGCAAATCGCTCGAAGAACCGAAAAACAATGGTTGAGGAAGGTTCTTGAGTGGCAAACACGAGCTGGAAGACGCAGCGTAGGTAAGTCTCCCACTAGGTGGACCGACGACCTTTTGAAAGTCGCGGGCAAACGGTGGTTGCAAATTACAAATTTTGATTATATTACCTAGATTATGACCCCCCCCCCTCAGTTGTGGACGTCTTCTGGCTGATCATGATGATGGTAAAATGTGCTACCAGTAATACAAATCCAATCAATTATTACAGCCTTTTTTACTCAGCAAATACATTTACAGAAAAACTTTCGCATTCATACTGTGATTAGTGTATCCTTCGCAGTTTTTCACGTCGCCGTTTGCCCTTTATACGACTTTACCTATTTGCGACTCCCTAAGAAGGATGGTAATTTTTCTGGGGTTTATGTAAGTATATTTGTGTGTTCCTATATTATCTTCTGTAGCCTAAACGGCTTGACCAATTTTGACGAATGAGGTGTCGTTGGTTTCCTCTTTATTCCCTCTTTTTCCGGAGTGACGAAGGCTATATTTTGCAGTCGGGTATTTTGTTTTTCTTTTAATATTACAAACGGGTCTACGTTTGGCCATAAAACGTACATAATTCGTACTTTGCTGTTCTTAACTACATATCTGCAGACCAGAATTTAGTATACATAGAAATAGCAGCGCCCTGCGGTTTCACCCGATATACCATAGGAATAGTGGATATTTCCGGGATAACAAGAAGCCTATGTGTTAATCCAGGGTATAAGCTCAAACCAAACCAAATCAAATCATACCAAATTTCATCCAAATCCAAGCAGGTTTACGGAGTTGACTGTGAACTACCGCACTTACACACTTACGCACAAACTTTCGCATTTATAATATTAGTGTGATGAACAGAGCCAAACTTATCAAGAACTTGCATACATAAACTCTGTAGAAACAATCGCCTTTATAATGTACTAGCCATGCGCCATGCGGTTTCATCCGCTATCCTGGAAGTATTAATTTCTAGGATATAAGCTAGCACCATACCAAATTTCATTCAAATCCGTTGCGACGTTACTCAGTTGAACGGGAACAAAAACATGTTCACACAAACTTTTGCATTTATAATATTAGTACGTATAGTAGTAGTAGTATAGGAATATTTTATTTTTCCGGAAAAAAATTATACTTATGTTTTAATCCAGGGTATAAGCTACCTCCATACCAAATTTCATTCAAATCCGTTGCGACGTTACTCAGTTGAACGGGAACAAAAACATGTTCACACAAACTTTTGCATTTATAATATTAGTACGTATAGTAGTAGTAGTATAGGAATATTTTATTTTTCCGGAAAAAATGTATACTTATGTTTTAATCCAGGGTATAAGCTACCTCCATACCAAATTTCATTCAAATCCGTTGCGACGTTACTCAGTTGAACGGGAACAAAAACATGTACACACAAACTTTTGCATTTATAATATTAGTACGTATAGTAGTAGTAGTATAGGAATATTTTATTTTTCCGGAAAAAATGTATACTTATGTTTTAATCCAGGGTATAAGCTACCTCCATACCAAATTTCATCCAAATCCGTTCAGCCGTTACGGTGTTCACTTGGAGCAAACACTTACATACCTAATTACGCACAAACTTTCGCATTTATACCATTATTGTGAACTGTTCTGAGCACATTGGACGGTAAAAACTTACGCGTCAGTCATATTTTTATTCGAGTGCCCAAGGAGGGTAGTATTTTCGGGGTGTATGTATGTGAGTATGTAGGCTTGACCGATTTTGACGATTGAGATGTCGTTAGATTGAAATTTTCATCCAAATCCAAGCAGGTTTACGGAGTTGACTGTGAACTACCGCACTTACACACTTACGCACAAACTTTCGCATTTATAATATTAGTGTGATGAACAGAGCCAAACTTATCAAGAACTTGCATACATAAACTCTGTAGAAACAATCGCCTTTATAATGTACTAGCCATGCGCCATGCGGTTTCATCCGCTATCCTGGAAGTATTAATTTCTAGGATATAAGCTAGCACCATACCAAATTTCATTCAAATCCGTTGCGACGTTACTCAGTTGAACGGGAACAAAAACATGTTCACACAAACTTTTGCATTTATAATATTAGTACGTATAGTAGTAGTAGTATAGGAATATTTTATTTTTCCGGAAAGAAATTATACTTATGTTTTAATCCAGGGTATAAGCTACCTCCATACCAAATTTCATTCAAATCCGTTGCGACGTTACTCAGTTGAACGGGAACAAAAACATGTTCACACAAACTTTTGCATTTATAATATTAGTACGTATAGTAGTAGTAGTATAGGAATATTTTATTTTTCCGGAAAAAATGTATACTTATGTTTTAATCCAGGGTATAAGCTACCTCCATACCAAATTTCATTCAAATCCGTTGCGACGTTACTCAGTTGAACGGGAACAAAAACATGTACACACAAACTTTTGCATTTATAATATTAGTACGTATAGTAGTAGTAGTATAGGAATATTTTATTTTTCCGGAAAAAATGTATACTTATGTTTTAATCCAGGGTATAAGCTACCTCCATACCAAATTTCATCCAAATCCGTTCAGCCGTTACGGTGTTCACTTGGAGCAAACACTTACATACCTAATTACGCACAAACTTTCGCATTTATACCATTATTGTGAACTGTTCTGAGCACATTGGACGGTAAAAACTTACGCGTCAGTCATATTTTTATTCGAGTGCCCAAGGAGGGTAGTATTTTCGGGGTGTATGTATGTGAGTATGTAGGCTTGACCGATTTTGACGATTGAGATGTCGTTAGATTCCTCTTAATGTCGGAGCTAGACGGATATTTTATTTTAATAATATTACTCATGAATGCTGCAAAGCTGCGATCAGGTCCACCAGAGGACGGACAGCAGCGTCTTCTAAGTAAACGGTAAACTTTCCAAGCGTGGGGATTTGTTACAGAAAATGATAAATATAACTGAATGTTCATGCGTCAGCTTTACTTGATGTTACCGAAGTAAGTACTAATAGGCCAAGTGACTAGCCCTAGTGTCAGAGTCTTAGGCTGCCTGAAGGCCACTGACATGGCTTAGCGGTTGTTGTTAGAGCACAAACATCCATAAACAATTTATTTTATCAATTTACCGAGAAAAAAATATGATCCAAAATATATCCCATCCTACATACTTGCTTACTCCTTAAGTTACTCTGCTGGCGCAGCGACCCCAAGTGGGTATTGGCATCTGACACAAGAGGATCTCATCCTACTGCACACACTATTTCCTTGCAAAATTTCATCGAACGGGTACAGCCGTTTATATATGAATAGGTAAGAGACAGACAAAGGGACAGTCGCCAAAACGGCAGCAACCAAAGCAGAGCATGTAATTAAGTAATGAAGTAGTATATTTCATGTAATGATCGCACAGCGATTGCTTGAATGCCACTCTCGGTTCTCACTCACTCTCTCCCCGCTCACTCTCTCTTTCGCTCTCTGCCGATCTCGTGGTAGCTATAGCCATTAATTGCTGAATACCTCTCGCCGCTTAGCTTCATACAATTTCATGCATACGCTTTACATAGTCACATTTTTTATTTATTTTTTCGCAAAAAAAAAATGATACATGTAACACTCAAAAACAAGAAAAAAAAAACAGTTACAAAAGTTCTAGCCTTCTCATTATGCGCACAGCAAAGATTTTATAAGTAAATTATAAATTGCACACAGCCGGCAAACATCCTGAGCAAAAAGCGGCGTAGTTAGGGCAAAGTTGGCGCATCTATAGGTACGTCAAAATCTACCCGTGCAACCTTCGCACCACCAAATGCACCTAAAAGTCCAATGTTGCGCAGATGACGTAATTTTTCCAGAGACTTGCCAGGTATCAAACTTCTTTAATAAAGTTTATTAGTGTGATCATGAACAAACATTGAACACATATGGAAACTAAATTTGTTTTGACAAATTTCTTTTTCATTTTACCGGACTTAATCAAGTTTATTTTAGGTAGAAACCTCGAACCTCAATCACTCGCATGTGTTAAGTTTTGTTCAGAAACGTTCTAATAGCTAAAATTTACACTTCACGCACAGCATTTCAAAGCCAAAACATATCAATGACATTTTACAAGATTCTCACTTGTTTTTCTGGTATACAGGTTTTACAGAACGGTGGTACTAAGCCCCAGGCGAATGTGAACCTTATCGCTCAGCGCCGACGGCTGCACTTAGCAATCATCGCAATATGCACGTCACAGTAAAGGTCCTGAAAGCGAGGAAAGGAAGAAGGGAAGGGACGCCTTTGCTCTGCAGTAGGACAGTGCAGGGTAATAATATTTACTCATCTCGCTCTCACCTCTATAAGCGAAGGGTTGAAAAGTAAGTGAATTTTGTGCCATAGTCCATCGTTGACGACGGCCGTGTGTGCGATCTGTCCTCGTGCCATTTTAACTCGGACCCGTCCGTCGAGTATCTCGACCGCTAAGAAGTCAGATCGCCCTCCGCCAGCATTATATAGCATTACAGCGTTTTGTGCGATCGTTTTGAATTCTATTTGCCATCTGGAATTGAAAACGTTTAGTATTGATATCGTTAGCCACCATATACTGAGATAGCGCTCGTGGTAGCTCAGTGGGAGAACGCTCGCCTCACATTCGTGTGGTCGCGACTTCGAAACATACTCATTTGTCAATAACGAATAGTTATACGTTACGAATGACATGATATAGGCAGGGAAAAAAACAATAACTCAATGATTACTAACTAAGTAATTATTTACCCATGCGTTTAATTATGTACCGATGTGTTCTTAGAACTTACGTACGGCTACCAATGGTTTTTTCGGTGACATAATACATCGCGAGGACACCTGCATATTCCCGGAGAAGAAATTCGATGGCGTATGTGAATCCATCAATCCGCATTAGGCTAGCGAGTCTAGGCCGATATCCCACCAGTAGGATGTTTAATGGCTGATATAAAGAGGACTCTTTTGCAGTCCTGACGAAAGTACCACACCTTTGCCAGTTATTAAACCGCCAAGCACTACTGTGCAGACATTATTGTGTTCCAGATTTAGGGGCAATGTTTCCAGCGAAATCACAGGGCACAAAGAGATTTAAGGTGCATCATTTCACTCATCGCGCGAAATTCAAATTTTCTTGCGTTTTTTTTGTCAATTACAGCTTAATTACTCGTCGTGGATTTATTGAAACCAATTTTGCGCCAAAAAATAAGTTATTTTAATAAATTACGGGTAAAATTATTACCTAAATAACATTGGTTTAGCTACAAATTTCAATAAGCTGATTTTCATCTTGGTTTTTGGTTTAGTGGGAAATGTACTTATACTACCTTTCAACTTGAATTTTCGGTTGGTGTAATTTCTTGAAACAATCTATTTATTATCGCAAAATTAGTTTTCATTAGGTTACGATGAGTAATTAAGCTGTAATTGACATAAAACGCAAGAATATTTGAATTTCGCGCGATGAGTGAAACGATGCACCTTAACATCTAATATCTAAGGGAGACGAGCGCAGTTTTGATTTGTAAACTTTCAAAATTCTGGATGGCACTGAACTGTAATGGGCAAGCGTTACGCTTAAAAACAGGTGAGCGACTTGCTTGCGTATATAGTCACACAGAACCATGTTATAAAACCCTCCTTGAGGCGCAGAATCCGCTTTCCTGCTTCTTTTGATGTTAATTTATGTCGCTGAGTTAATGAAAAATAGAAGTTTCCAGTAAAGTTTACTGAAGCATGACTTGGACTGGACAGTGACTAGAATTGTTGACATACATGTGTTTCGGACACGAGTTCCAGAACAACCTGTATAATACAGGTCCTGTATTCAGCAAATTAATATCCTAGGTGTACTTGTTTTTTTCTTGCAGATGACTGTACTGAAATATCAAAATATCGAGTGGTTACAATAGGCTGTACCTCTTTTACCTTTTCTATATTTTAACTATTGTCTGTAGAAATAGGTAAAACAAATACTCATTCACTTCGCTTGTCACTGCGCGTGCGCTGCCTATTTCTGCTGCATACCAAATTTGAATCGACCTGAAAGTTTGAACTCGTGTCCGACCAAAAAATCTCCATGTATGCCATCATATGGAACAGCTGCTTTTTTTTCGCGATTACATGTTTGATCGCATGGTAAAAGTTGTTCAGATTTAACATGGGGGGAGGGAGTACCTTTGCGTTCATGAACACGCTGTATTTTTTTTTTTATATTTTTTTTTCTCATTTGTTAAACATACATAGCATTTTTCCTGATTCTGCCAAACTGCATAGCAGTTTGTAGGCAGAGTGTACCTCTCATTGTAAACATTTTCTTATGTAGCTACTATGTACGAGTAGGTGGATTAAGTGAATAACTAAGTAGATACCAATACTATAATAAACTAACCTATAATATAACTAAACTATAATAAAGGTCATTGGTTTTCACTAACGTACCTGCCACCTGCTCTCGAATTGATTTTTGGCAGTACAAGGTAGGCCCCTTCGTCCACGAAACTTATGTCGGAGTTGATGTCCGCATCGAATTCCGGAGCACAGTTCCAAGTGACACCTTCAACACTCACAGAGCCTGAGCGACTGCGGGCTTTCTCGATTATTTTCACTCCATTGTAGTATACCTAGAAATAAAAGCCTTTTCTTGTTAGCAAAATCTAAATTGTAGCAAACAGCGCAGCTCACCTATTTTAAATAATCCTATACTCCATTTCATACAATATGCGGGCACTTGAATTGCGAAAACCCCACAGCACAATGAATTGTTTAAATATTATATAGCAATTTATTTATCAGCTTTATTTTGCTGTGTGGTGGCTGTAATTCAGTAAAAACCTGTGTCACCCGAACCATGCTATGTTAAATGGAGCATAAGTGATCGACCGAAGTTAAGCAGCGGACGATCCGAACGGTCTTCGGATGGATATACTCACGTCTTCCATACATCCGCGGAAGTTTTCCATGTGCCCCAAAAAAAGTTCTGAAAAATGCCCTTGACCTCCCAAAAATATCCCGAAGTGTATGTTCAGCTCAAAGAACCTGCCCGGGAGGCGCTTTTTAACCACTGTGTCATCGACCTGAAAATATCAGCTTTATTAGCTAATTGGAAGCTGGTGAAAAGGATGTAGAAATATAAAAAAAAAAAATACGAAAAAACGTGTAATAACCTAATGCTTGGCTGTGGAAGTGTGTAGTCTTAAAAATCATATTATATTTATATCTTAACTAGCACCTTATAAAAGTGAAATTAACTCTAGTCTCTCTGTCTCGATATTTGGCGCGTTATCACGGCTAAACAGATGAACGGATCTGGATAAAATTTGATAAGGAGTTACTGTATATCACATAGGACATAGGATACTTTTTTATGTCCACGCGAACGAAGTCGCGGGTAACAACTAGTAAGCTATAAACAGTTAATACGTATTACAATTTTGCTTGGTGTGCTACAATGCTTGATATAATATAAATATGTATAATGTACCTTCATAGTAAGGTTGGCTTCCCGTCGTACAATATTGACATGGTGCCACTGAGTGTCATTCAAGGTCCCCTTTGAAGAAAACAGTTCACTTTCCCCAGCACCCAAGTTGATATTCAGCTTCAATCTGCCTTTTTCAAGGCGCATCTGAAATGTTGCAATATACATAGAATACAATATATATAATAGAAGATCCTCTATAGTCCTGCCCGAAAAGATTTGTTCCAGAGAAATGTTTATAATATGTTGTGTATCAATTTATAATGTACCTAATGATATCAAAATTATGGTTGGGATCAAATAAAAAAATATTTCACTGAACGGTTTTTAAAATAATTAAATAATTTACAATTAGGGCCGTTACACATAGCGGCAGCGGTAGGACTTGTATGGAACCATACACGTGGTGCACTGCGGCGCCGCGCCGCGCCTTTGGTAAGGCAAGTTACCTTTTTGAATACTCCATAAACTCCTAAGCACTGTAGAAACAATTGCTAATAATTCAAATTTAGTCAAAGTTTTTTAAATTTGAACACATCGAACATTTTGATATCATTAGCTACATTAATACGTCGCACCATGTGTTCAGGCCCATACAAGTCCTAGGGTGACATAAAACAGCGGCGCAGCAGTAGTGCCGGTGCCGCTGACGCCGCGGCGCCACTTATTCACGCTCTTAAAACATTTGCAAGCATGTCTGCTTGCAGACTGAATACAATATTTCAGAAAAATAGCATTAAGACCTTTATGTAATTACATTCTAGTTGATTTGATAAGAACTTGTAAATCTCACAGTTAACCTTTGCAATTAAGTAACCGTTAAACCGCCTCCTTATTTTGGATGTTCCTAATAATGATAGTGATTCTGTGCGAGTGTGAGCACGCATGGTGCAACTAAGTTGGTATGAGCGTGATGGCATGCTATCACAATCAGAACCATGAACATACATAATAAGGGGGCGAGGCAGTGTTCAGATGAATGTCCTCCAGTGGCACTTATATCTGAAGTGGATATGAGATATAGGGAAGGCAAGAAGGGGAGCATAGAGATCGATAAAATGAATGAGGAGACTTAAAACTGTGTAACTCCCTTTTCATACCTCAGGCATATTTTTATTTGTATGTTGTCTGTTTCGTCCTCTGAAATGAACGGAGACTACACAGCATACACACCTTGTTTCTACCAATTTAATTTTTGTTTACTGGTCAAAGATATTGATGATCTTTGACCTGGGGATAAAGGAACATAGTGATTAAGGATAGCTGTATCTGCATATATCTTTCTTTTTTTTTAAACTTTTATATGAACTAATATATTGTAGCTTCTGTAATTATATCAACATATTTTCCCCTTATCCCACTAGATGAGGTTAGCTTAGCATGTTTCTTTCTTCAATTCACATCTAGATTTCAAATATACTTTATCTTTACCATGCAGTAATCAGTTTTTCCAGCGGCGAGTAGCAGTAGAGCATCTGACAGATGTGTGCGAAATCTAAAGTTGATATCAGTTACTCCTTTAGCCTCTTGAAGTGGGTATGAAATATAACTGGCTCCATAGAAAGAAGCTAGAAAAAGAATATTATGAATGGTCAGTGGCAGTTTTAAAAATAGGCACACTTAAGGGCATGCTACAATGCAACTTAGTAGAGACCTCTATGTCATCCTTTCGTAGAGGCAGGACTCCACCACTACAAAAAGGGAAGTGGAAGTGCGTGGAGTCTTCCTTCTACCACACCTTTGACAGTTATTCACTCACCAAACATTAGTGTGCAGACATTACTGCGTTCCAGATTGAAGGGTAATGTTTCCATCGTACTTTATTATTACTGGGCATAGAGAGATCTAATAACTCAGGGGAGGTGTGCTGGACATTAACACTGTTTTGAACTGCTATACAAAATTCTGGGTTTGACTGTTATGAGCAAACATGCATACCATCAAGCAAGCGATATTCTCTCCTCATCGTAAACATAAATTTAAAAAAATATTACTTAAAAATTTAATGTCTGACTGGATGGCACCATTTTGTAACTAATAAACATATTGGGATACAAAGTTCAAAAGTTCAATTAACAACATCCAGATATTTACCTACAACCATTTGCCACGCTCTGTAAATAATACGGACAATACAAAGGCTGGGCCATTGTGCTCTAAACACAGTATGTAAAGAGATATTATAGTCGTGTTCGGTTAGCTTCAAGTGGCGTTTTTAGCATTGTCAAAATTAGCGTTGATGTAAGGTACGTAACCCAAAATTAACTATATACTATAATATTTCAAGGTCTGTCTGTGATTTAACTATGAGCGTTAAGCATTACAACGACCAGTGCGTATGCGGGATGAGTCAAAATTGGCAGTTTATGTTGGCATTTATAGCTGATTTTGAACTATCCAAACAGTGATTGAAAACATTTTAAAATGCAACTTTTCCTTACACATTCCCATAACGAACTGTATGTGGGCGTTTTGGAGTTTGTAACAGTTATTTTTGCCTCCTTAGGGCTATCCAAACACGACTTAAGATTAAAATATTAAGGTGCAACGTTTACCTCAGTGCGCGAAATTATTATTTTTTTGCGTTTTTCGTCAATTTGCAGGTTCATGAAAAATAATTTTGTGATAATTAATAGATTGTTTCAAGAAATTACACCAAACCAAACCAAAAACAAAAAAAAAAAAAAAAAAAAAATTTAAGTTGAAAGCTAGCTACATTCATCACTAAGCTAAAAACCAAGATGAAAATCAACTTTTTGAGATTTGTAGCCAAACCAATATTATCTAGGTGATCATTTTACACATAATTTCTTAAAACAACTTATTTATTGGCGCAAAGTTGGTTTCAATAAATCCAGGATGAGTAATTAAGCTGTAATTGATATCAAACACAAGAAAATTTGAATTTCGCGTGATGAGCGGAACGTTGCCCCTTAATGCAAGTAATATACTGGTGGCATTGACTTATGTACCTATATTACAGAGGGAGATCTTTGTCAAGAAGTGTGGCACGCATACCTATCTCCTTTGTTTTGAAAATCAGAATAGTTCCATGCTCACAAGTTATCTACTCACCTTTGTCGAAAGCCAGTCCAAAGGAAATGAAGGATATAATTAGAATAAGTTCCATGTTGCAATAAGAACGGAAATAAAAAGTAGTTGTAATGGCACAACATTCGACTCAGCACATAATTCAGGACTTTCCCTGATTCTGCATCGGAGAAGAGGCAGCTAAAATTATATCAACTAGAAATCCTGCAAACATTTCAGATTGACTGACAGGCGTGGCGTCTCGAGAGTTTCTCGGTCCGAAGCAGTGAATTTCAATGAATTTACACAATCAGGCACTCGCTAGAACATCTTTCCAATACATTACTTAAGTACAGATTATTTATTTTTCAGTTGAAGGTTTCGTTTGTTCAATTTCAATAAAAAATCACGAAACCAAACGATCACACAATAGCCGAGACTCAGTGTTGCCAGCTCGGTGTCAGGTTAATTGACTAGATCGAATCTTAAATAGGCTAGATTTGCTCAAATGTGTAAAAAGAGGGCTAATGGTCCAAGTTGCTCAAAGCTATAGTTAACAGAATTAATTTTGTACAAACATATTGTATAATCACAAGATTTTGAATGCTCTTTCTTCCATTCTGTTCTATGTTCTGTAATGTTGTGTATAATTCGTTTTCTTCTTTGCTGGAACATTTTTTACACATTTAACAGCACAGACCGAAATGGAACTGAATGTAAGAGATTATTATGAGTATATAAGTACAGAGTACAGTATGTTTATTTAGACTGAAACGTTATAGTAGATACAGTACAAGGAATGCCCACATAGATTGAAAGTGCGTGAGATTTTTGCTAAGCTTTTGTTTAAAAACTTTCGTTCGTTCTTGGCTTGTCTTTGATTTCTTTTAGGGGCTAAATTATTATTATGGGGGTTAAACAAGTAGAAAAAAGGCTAAAGCTAGATTTAGCTCAGAAAGGGCTAAGTTGGCATCACTGCACAGAGTATTATATTCATGGGTGTCTATTATGGTGTGGCTATACATGGCCTGACCTGACATCGTGCGAAAGGGACAGCTAGAACTTGAATTTCACGGGCACAAAAGAAACAAACTACTAAGGTTATAGATTCTCCCTTTCACTTCCCATAAACTCATATATAGCCATCTCTTTCACACGATGTCAGGTCAGGTCATGTATAGCCACTTTAACATGACAGTTAATTATGGTATTTTTATTTTATGGTATATATATATGGTATGTTTGGTATCCTGGTAATAGAAGTACCCAATAGATGGCGTTAGATATACCTTGAGGTTTTTCTGTCACTGTCAAGACATGAAAGACAAAAAAATGTAAGTTTGCTTTTTTTTTTCTCGTGTTTTTTGTGTGTATTTAGACAATTTCAAGTAATGTAACTATGTATTTGATTTCATTTGAAATATTACAATAGTTGACACTGGCTAAATACCCAACGTGTGGAGCCAACATATACGATTTAAAAAATGAACGTAAAATATTTCGACAGAAATGACAATGACAGGTAAAACGATAGGACTATTACGCCATCTAGTAAGTATTTTAGAACTTTTTTTTTCTTTGGAAAACGCCTCATTGTATGACCCTTAGACGAAGCATGATGCTAAATCCATGGTATGACCTGATAATTGGCAGCCTGGTACACCAATTATCGGTAGTACATTCCACGCCGTACATTATTGGGCTGTACATTATCTACACTTTGCACCCCTGCCAAAAACTAAATTAAAAAAAAAAACTATATAGAGAAAAGATAAATTTGGAAATAACTTTAGTTATTTTAGGACAAGCTCCTAAAGATTTAAGTTTAAATAAAACCAAACATTACAATGCCGAGAGCTAACCACAATAATGCTGCTGTTAAAGTAAGTGAAACCAAGTTTTTACCTCGACACAATCCTCAAAAGCTAGTGCATTTTGTCTTTCTTGGTTTTTCAATTCCAATTGAGCAAAAGATAGCGTTACCCTTTTCTGTGCAGATGAAAAGAGATGGGTTAAAGTCAAAGTTAATTATTTAAAAAATTGCTAACCTTTGATTATTTACCTGTCATTGAATCAAAATTGCTAACCTGGAAATCAATAAAACATTTTAATAAACTAAATAACAACTGTACTATCTCTAACTCTACTTTCAGCCACCACCAGCTGTCCTATATAATATTCTCTCTCCATCGAGTCACCTTTTGTAAACATTATTAATAAACATACAACAAATACATGCAGTAGGTATATTAAAATATAGATAGTAGTGATATTGTTTTCATTTTTTGCCCACACACCGAAGCTGGCAGCTCAAATTGACTAATAAACATTTGAAAAGGCATTGTATTTATCAAATACTACAAAGAGACCTTTTCTTTATTTATTGAATTATTTCTATTAATTCTTTATTTATTTAGAAAATGAGTAAATGGTATGGCAAATACGTTTTTTAGAATGGTTATTCATTTGAATATAGGAGCCACAACTTTAGTACAGATTTTTTTTTAAAGCTACTTGTTGAGGAGACGAGGATGTTGCTCGTGTGAGTATGAGCATCATGGTTGCCCATAAACAGTTCAGTGCCAGCCAGAATTTTTAACTTCGACAGTTCAAATCCTTGTATGCATAACCTTGAGATATTAGATGTTTAGTCACTTTATGCTCATTAATTCGCTGGAAATATTGCCCTTCCATCTGAAACACAGTAATGTTTGCACACTACTGCTGGGTTGTTGAATAGCTGGCAAAGGGATGGTACTTCCCCAGCTGGACTGCAAAAAACTTGTACCACTCTAAGAACAAAACCTAACAACTTTTTGTAAATGTACAAATTTCCATAATCCGAACTAATGTTATAAAGCAAATGTAACTCTGTCTCTCTGTCTCTTTGCCTGGGTGTATATCATTTTAAATAATAATAATAATATAACTAAGGCAATTTGGTCAAAAATTCAAAAAATCCCCTTAGGAGATTCTCTAAAGAAATTTCTGGAGTAAGCCAATAAATACACCAAATTATTTCAAGCTTCAAAGGCTCATATAGGTACAAATTCCAAGCAGTCACATTACACACTACCTAACAATAAACCAAAAAACAAAGTGTCTATGAAAAATGAATTCATTGAATCCAATTTAATCCATTTTATAATAGATAGGTTTATTGACAATACAAAACAGACATAAACAGGCATCAGGTGACATTAAATGAATAAGTATTTGGGTGTCTATACAAGGCCTGACCTGACATTGTGTGATTGAGATGGCTATATATAAGTTTCTCGGGGAGCGAAAGGGAGAAGCTATAACCTTAATAGTTTAATTCTTTTGCTCCCGTGAAATTCAAGTCTAGCTGTCCCTTTCACACGGTGTCAGGTCAGGCCATGTAGCGAGGCCTTTTATTTTATCTATGAAGAATCAAACGAAGTATTGCTGAAAAAACTCAATTGAAACCAGGGAGCTTGTACACTTGATTATGTAGTACTGTAATATCATGTTTATGTCGACCTATTCGTAGATATTGAAATTTTAGGTATGAAGTACTGGAAAAGTCGATACTTATGCAAGTAGATCAGCTTGCTATGATGAAAACTATGCAAATGTATGGAGGTCCAGCCATAGCCTTGTCAGAAATGCATTTTAAATCATTGGTACTACTTCCTTACTCATTGGGTGACCAGGCAGATTTGTCTAACGATTAGTATTCTTGCAAAAACCTCCAAAAACATTTTCGCGGTGCTTAGAGACAAGAGCGTTTTATGATTCTGATACTTTAGATGCGATTTGAATATTTTACTACGCTCACGATACAATAGAGCTTTATTATACACCAAAAAGACAAACTTAAAAAAAAAATGAAAAATAATATTGTGTATATAGTATAACGGTGGCCTTATCGCCTAAAGCGATTTCTTCCAGACAACCTTTGGATGGACAGAATTATGAGTTAAAACTACTATCATATCTTTTTATTATAACTACCACCAGTTTTTGGACTACCACACGCCAGACAGTCACAGCCAGTCACAGTCTCATCAGCACTGGCCACCTTATGATTGTCACCAACACTCTAGAATGTTCTTTTTTTACACAACATTTTACATACACTAAAAAAAAGTGGCTTAAAAAGTAATAAGTACACAAGTTACTTATTTGTAACGTTTTAATTTTGAACTATCCAAAGATCAAGAATAGTTTAAAGATCAGAAGAAAAACAGAAAAGTTTGAAATAAATGTCACAAAAAGTCTCCAATACCAGCAAATCTGATAAAATTGGGGTAGAACAGTTATGCCAACATGTCAAGGCCATTTTCCATAATATTTTGGACGATTGGGTGTTTTGGGTATTGTGGCGGGAGAAATGCATATAAAGCACGCCTGGGGTGTCAGTACAGATCCATTCACCTCCACTTAAAAATAAGATTAGTTATAAAACAATAATCCGCAGTTACATAAACTGATTAACGTTAATCCTAGTCAATACAGGTAGGTGAGATATTCCGTGAAGCGGGCATCGCCTTCAACAAGCTGTCAGAAATGACCAATTTGCTGCACCCCATGGGTGAATCACAACCTGGGTAAGTAAAATCATTTATATTTTACCAATTACCTAACAATAGTGATATTTTAGTATCGGAGATGAGGACCCACTTTGAGGCGTTTGGTCAATCAATGTCATTTAATCATGTTTTCCCTTTTAGGCACGAATCATACAGAATGCGATAAGACGCGGCTCAGATGCATGTGCGATATCGCCTCGGTATCGCTTCGGGAATACGTCGTCGTAGTATGTGTGTAAATGTGTGTTTGTGTGTAGTTTGTGTTTGTGTATGTGAGGGCTTGTTTGTATGTGTGAGTGTGGGGCGTGTGTGTTTGAGAGAGGGGGTTGTGTATGATGTGTAGGTGGGTGTGTATGCGAGTTTAATAAATACTAAACATATTTTAATAATTTTAAACCCATTATGAAGAGCAAGACATTGTATTACTACAAACTCGGCCTGTATCAGACAGATCACGGCCTATCGTCTCTTCAGTAGAATTCAATGTCGCGTGTCCGCGAGAAGCCGTGCCACGCCCACATCGCATCTGAATCGCATCTGTATGTTTCGTGCTTTATCTATACTAGATGATAGAACCAAATATATATATATATATTATATATATATATATATCGAGATAATAAAGTTTTTAATCTACATAATTAATGAGTCATAGAATAGTAAAATATATATTTTTCAAATTAGCTTCTTAAACACTCGACATATTTTCTAAAATAAAATTAACAACAAGATACATAACATATAATGGAGTTTCTAATCAGTCATCTTTCCAGTGGCAAGTGGACTGAAGAGGAGATTGACATGCTGCGCTCATGTGTCCATCGCTTTGCAGTAGACTTGAACAAGCTCAGCCAGCATATCAAGTCTAGAACTGTGTAAGGATCTGAATTTTTATCTAAGCTTATTTGAGTATATTGCTATAGCATAGCTCGTTCGCTCGTACATTTTCAAATATTTGTAGAATAAGTGTAAATTTCCAAAAGCTGTTATCGTAACTGGTATCTGTTTATAAATATTAATACATTATAAATGCAAAAGAAAGACAACTTTGGACGTGACTTAAGAGCCTCAAGGTGAATTAAGAGCCTTAAGTCCACACTAGGATTTTACTTAAATTACTTCAATATTTTGGCAGATTTTGATGGTGGTAGCTAGCCAGCCGTAAACTAGTAAGTAACCTATCGCCACGCTGTGGTTTCCTCACGATGTTTTCCTTCGTCGGCAGTTCAAACCCATGCATTGTTAGGATTTTAACCCAAACACGGCGTGCGATCCGTACGCGGTAACCAAAGAGATATCGTCACTACAAAACTACCCCGTACTTGTATAGACCATTCACAGTAGTATCTTGTAATTTCAGATCACAAATCCGCACAACGCTAAAGAAAAAAGCGTTTGAAGACGCAGGTATACCTGTGAGACAGGTAAGCAGTAACCAAGGACACGGGCATTCGCATCACCAACAGGTAGCCTCTCCCATGACCGTGGTGAACACACAGAGTGTACTGGGCAACTCGCAGATATTGGGCAATACACATACTGGCATGGGCAATAGCATTCTAGCCAACCCACAGAGCCTGTTGGTCACTTCACAGAGTGCCCTCACGATACAGAGTGTAATGGCTAGCACGCATAGCGTGCTGGCCACTCAAGGCGTGCTCGGAAAAAACGCAGAGGTTCAAACATTCACTAACTAAAACATTTTTTTAGCACACCTTTTCAGTTACCTTAGTTAACTTTGTGCTGTTGTGTTAGTGAAGTTTGAATTTTAATTTTGTTTAGCACTACAGTTGTTGCATGCGCTAGGCTAGTCCGAGTTCAGATAATCACTTTCTGTTTGTTATTTTGTTTTGAAATATTATTTCCTGGCACGCTTTTTGACTTGTTGATAATGCAATTACATTATTATTATTGTTTTCTTTCTACATTTTTTTTGTAGCATTTTGCAATAAATGATATTGCCTATATATTGAAATTATCCTAATTTCGTACTGATCTATTCATTATGAATGATGTATGTTCGTTCGTAAACGTTATTTTAGATTTCATCAAAAGCGTTTGAATACAAACTGCTAATAAATTTGAATACAAACAACTGTTATGTGTAGTTTAAACGTTTGTTTTATACAACAAAGTTAATGTAAAAATTCACAATGTTCATAACTGCAAGGTAATTCTGGCTTTCTCTAGCGAATGCTAGTCAATAAAAGTAATAAAAGTCTGAGATTTATAATGATCGAGTAGGTAGTTGAATTTAGAATTTACAGGAAAATTTAAAAAAAAAACCATTTGTTTATCGCATACTTCAACGCATATAGCCAAAAGATAATGATGAATTTGGTCGGTAATGGTCGAATTGATCCCCACTAACAAGATTTGCCTAAATAGACGGTACACCGAAGTATTGAGCAACATTATTGTGATACAAGTTTTAATAAAAAATATGCTGTCTGTAAAAATGTATGGCTTAATAAAAATATACTTTTTTGTAAGTCCACAAGTGAAGTATGCGTAACGAAGTACCCCGTTTCACGCTCACTAAAAAGCTTCTTCTTGCGGCGGCGTCGTGTGGCGGGTCGCCCTCTTCCCTCCAATATGGTTGAGGAGAGCGATGGCTGGCACATGCGTCAACTCGTGAACGGGTGCTGCTTGCGGGAGCTGGACTGCTCGGAGTATATACGCAAATCTATAATAGCACTTAGCTCTTTATTAGCATATTCGTTGGTATATTCCTTTTGTAAAGTCTTTCGTTTTTATATTCCGTTTTAGTTGATAAAATATTTGTAAAACTTGATTGAAAGAAAATCAAGATATTCTATGTTTGTTTTTCCGCTGCCTGAGTCGGCAACGACCAATCAGTGAAACGACTGCCAAGTAAACAATCAGCGTGCGTAGTTCGTAATGGACATTAGACCAACCCCATAAGACCCTTTGACCGCATTACCGTACTTAATATTCCTTTATTGCGACGTTTCTTTTGTATATCTGCGACTAGCACACATTTATGTTTAATGTCATTATTTATTAGCTTCATGAAGTGACATGTGCTGTACGAGGTGTTGATTTGTAAACGTGCAATATTTATAGATGACTAGCGTTTTGTTTTAATAAAACGGGAATACTCACGTTAAATTGAGTCGGTTATTCCGACTAGTTTTAGTATAGTTGACTAGCGTTACAAGCGACTTCGTTCGCGAGGACCTACAAAAAAGTAGCCTATGTCTGTCTCCTACCTTTCAGCTATATCTATGCAAAAATTTAGCTCGATTCGTTCAGCCGTTTAGCCGTGATAACACGACAAACAGCCAGACAGAGAGACAGAGTTAGATTGAATTTATAACATTAGTTACGTTATAGCTTGAATCGAATTAATAATTAAACTAAAACTTGTAAAGTGATGTAATATAAAAGAAACTTATGCAAAAACATTTTTGAATGTCACCCTCAGTGACAGAATATAGGGTAACTTTTTAAGTAGTACGCTGGAGTTTTGGCGGGAACGTGAAGAATTTATGTCCCGTTATTTTATTATTTTCCAATAATTGTGTTATTTCGAGTGTTAATGTGTAAAAACGGTGAATTTTTACCCTTTAAGTGTTTGTGAACATACACGAGTGTTGGTGAATGGTATAATGTCGTGAAACGTGAATTTTCATGTTGTTCCCAAAACTCCATATCCCCCCAACCCCCCCCTCCCCCCTTTGTCAGAAACACCCCACCAATCAAAGGTCAATTACGACCACAACAAAAAAGAAAAGAAACTTTTTTATAATTTTATACGTATACTCTATATTTCTATCAGCTAGTTTTCAATAAACAAAAATGTTGATTATAAGAACGAGAGAGCGTGTATTACATAAATGCGTTTAAGGAATAGTTGTCATTTGATAAAAATGGGTCCATAAATAACTGTCAATTTCAAAACTATTTTAAGACCACTGCTTATATAGGTCTACTATGAATATTGTACGGGTGCATAACAAAATCCAATATACATACGTTTGAGTCGTTAATTTGTAGTAGTTGCACTTTTGTCTATATTTAAACAACGCTTGTGCGACCAACTTCGCCGCTTATATGTAAAGTAGGCCAAATAACAGTGGAACCTGGACCTGTATTCAGAAACTAGTCTGAAAGGATTAGATTCGAGATCAAACTCCTCATGTCCGTAATTTCGTCCGTCCGTCATCCGGCCTTATAGCTTTCAGAGTTTGCAAACCACATCCCAATGGGGAAGAAAGGTTCTTGAGTGAAGACTACGAACCGGAAAACGCAGCGTAGGCCGGCTTCTCACTAGATGGACCGACGGCATTGTGAAAGTCGCGGGCAACCGGTGGATGCAAGCGGCATGTTGTCGGTCGGTGTGGTGGTCTAAGGGGGAGGCCTATGTCCAGCAGTGGACGTCTTCTGGCCGATTGAAACATTTTCGTTTTTATTTTGGGAGAAAAAAATACTAATTACTAAGAGTACGGTTTAAAATGCGCATATAATTACCATTTGCTCTGTCAGCGTGCAATAAGTTGGTTTGAGATGCACATTTAGGCGCCTGTCAGCCACATGACGTCATGAGTGACGCCATTTTAGCGTGCTCACGGTGCTGACATAAATGAGGTAGTGCACGGTGTGCGCTAATATCAAATTCAAATTGACATCTGTTAATTCCGGTATTTTTATCGAAAAAAATATATTGGATGATTGAAAAAATGGAAGACCGCAGCCTTCTGTGAAGACAGAAATGAAACTGTGCCATCAAATTATGAGACACTGAGACAGATAACTTGAAAAATGAAACTATCTAACATAAGCACGCTAATGAACGGTTTAATTTGTTGGCGCGCTATTAGCGCACTAGCAATATAAACCGATCGATATCAGTGTTCGTGGTTTTGGCACTGTGAGCGCATTTTAAACCGTAGCCTAAAAGTAATGGAACAAAAGTTGTTAGATATGATGTAGGGAACATGCCTACGAGAGGCATGTTTTGTGCTTTAGTTACCAATAAACCTGTATAATAGGATATACTGTAAAGATGTGAATTCCCTTGTTTCGCGTTTTCAGGTGACGCTAAACATGCTCAACGCGACCGAAAACGAAGTGGACGTGGAAGGGCTCAGCGCTGACGGTGTTAAACTGGAGTTCGAAGCCAACAACGATGAAGTGGCCACCTGAGGTTTGCTCTGGTTAGCTAACCAGTAAACGCAGATACCCCGGACTAAAACAGACTTAGTTTTAAAATCAGTGGACAACGTGACTAGACTCATTGGCTTGTTATAATTGTTACGTTCACTAGGCACAGACAAGAGAGCTAATTCCGATAATTTTATCAATTTAAAATTAAACAGTGGCGTCGATTACACTTAAACTCGCTTAACGAAACTTACACCCGAATACTGAAACGTTTGTTAATATTGGCGACAGACTAAGTCTATTGCAGTCTTTGTCATTTGCTTAGTGCCAGGCAAAGGCAGTGTTAGAATTAGTCTGTTGTCAAAGTTAACAAACGTTTCAGTATTCGGGGATTAGTGGTATTGCTGTCTTTTATTAATAGAAACACAATAAATAGATCTCGTGCATTTTAAAACTGTCAAACGAGTTTAACAAAGAAAAAGAAGAAGAACATAATTATACCAGCGACACATAAAACTGGTTTTTAGACGGCACCCGCTCCGGTCTCGTCAAAGCTTGTATGGAGACCTAGCATCAGCTAACTTATTTGACAGCACCGAAAAGCATGCTATCTCTTTCTCGTGTTACTATTAGTAAAAGGGAGACACCTAGCATCAGCTGACTTATGTGACAACACCGAAAAGCATGCTATCTCTTTCTCGTGTTACTATTAGTAAAAGATAGCAATAGCACTAATTTTCGTTCAACGAGCTTACGTGGAACCGACACCAGTATCAAATAATACTGTTCTAACAATTTTACGCATTGAACTTGAACAAGGGCACTTTACCCATAGATAAGTATTTAAAACTCATCATTAGAGCTCGGACCGGCTGGGATTCGAACCCGGGAGCTCCTGCTCTTGGCAGATGAGCGCTGCTAATCCATACCGGTTTTCAAACAGACAACAAAGCTCTTTTCAGAACTATAAAGTTGGGTTGTTTAAATTTGAATACCAACTTAGTTTACATGAAATTATTGCGGATTTGTGGTAATTATTTCAATAATCATTGTGATTATTATCTTGACAATTATTTTTTTGAGTGGCTCTTTATATGAAACTAAATGTGCATTAACGCACTAACCTGATTTATCAACAACATTTTATGATGTAGGCTAGTTAAGCGCAATAACCTGTATCATGGACTGGCATAGCTATATCGTGACATGTGCATTAACCCGCTTATCTGTATCCTGACTGGCCCGTGTCACTTAATGTGCAATAGCGCGCTAACCAGTATCCTGGACTGGAATGTACCATGAAATGTGCAGTTACCCGCTAATCTGTATCCTGGCGTGGCCTACGTCATGAAATGTGTATTAGCGCGCTAACCTGTATCATCGACTGGCCTGCGTATTCATATGTGCATTAGCGCGCTAGCCTGTATCCTGGCCTGGGGCCTTATTTTGTAAGTCTGGTGGTGATGGTAAAAGTTTGCTATCCCGTTCGCTCGCATGTTGCGAGTGTGTTAGCGAGAGTGGGATGGCGCGCCATGGCCATCGTCATCGCATTGCCAGAGTTGTCTGTATCACGAAATGTGTATTTTAACGCGCTAATCTGTATCCTGGCCAAATTCCCCTGATGCTTATTATGTAGCATATCAAATTTATAAGCTCGTTACCGCGTTGGAACCGCCGTAGTATTAGAAAAAGCATAATTAATACTTCTGGTTTTTTTACCATTGAAATAAAATGACTAATGTTCGTTACTTCTAAGTTACGAATATTATTTTCTAGTCTGTGCCGAATAAGTAAAATACACTCGCAAATAGATCTAAGATATTGCAATGGAATTTGTTTAGGCAATTTTGTTTTTTGTGTACCAATCTACTATGGATGTTGAATGGTCCAAGTCCTAGATAATTATGCTAAGTGCCAAAAGATTGGTAATGTCTAAAAAAGTAACATTGTCTTTAGTATTGTAATAATACATTTCTGCAGCGGCAGGCAAAAAAGATTATGTTTGTACATGTAAATTTGGACTGAAGCGCAGCCGGGGTCAGCCAGCATACGTGATTCCATGAAAACCTAGTTGCCGCCAAAGCTTGTGTGGTACTTTTCTCAAACATTGTGAAGATATTAGCATACGTCAAATATGCATAATCATTATGATTATTTTCACACATAGAAAAATGTAAGTTCCTTGCAATCGAATTTGGGAAGAAATTAACATTTCCATATCGCCATGGCTAATATGAGCTAATCACTAAACATCAGCCCTAGCCATCAGGAAATGCCTGAGTTTATTTAAACAAATTTCTAACACACTGAGATCTTTGCCTCTTTTAGTGGGTAACTTAATCCCTTTGCACATTGATATAAACCCCTACGTAAGATATACTAATAGACAAAAAAAACTATGAAATAAATACATTTTAAGTTTGTTAAGGTAGTAAATTGTAAGGTTTTAAGGTTGTAATTAAATGTTCAATAAAATGTATTTAAATAAAAAAATTGTGTCATATCCTTTTTTTTTTGCCAAATGCTTATTTATGCTCGTATGGTAACACGATATATCCTAATCTTAACTAATATTATAAAGTCGAAAGTAACTCTGTCTCTCTGTATGGGTGTTTGTCGCGATATCACGGCTAAACGGCTGAAAGGATCGAGCTGGATTTTTGCATAGACATAAGGAAGTAAGTGTCTTAAGTCTCGGAAACTGATACATGCGAACGAAGTCGCGGGTAACAGCTAGTAGCTTCATATAATGATGTCTTCCCAGCTATGGACTGTTGCTGCGACATCACCACCCTCGTACTCCTCGAGAGAACTTTTGGCTCTGATGCAAAATACCAACGCAAAACTATTGTCGGATATAAACCTTTGGCTTTTCGATGAAGGAAAAATCGTGAGGAGACTGTATATTTCCAGAGAAGAAATCCATTGGCGTAGGTGAAACTTTTTGATGAAATTAGCCTTTTGGGGGTAGTCTGTTTTTACCCCCTAAATCTTAACTAAATCTTTTATTTTTGCTGTCAATAGGTTGGATAAGCCATAATCTATGGCGCTTTGTTTTGATTTTTCAAAAAATGTTTATGGTATTCTGACAACAACTACTTGTTTTCGTCGTATTTTTGACCAAATTTGTCGCTTTAAGTGCCTATAACAAGGAAGATATGGCGAAATTAAAAAAAAAAAATGAAACATACAAGCTTCGTGAAAATATCATTTAAAAAAAAACACAGAAATCGGATAACGTTTAGGGGTGGGTATCAGTATAGAGGAGCCGGCGGTATTCTCAATCAGAGCTCTTTTCTGAAGATATGCCATAAAAGCACACGAAGTATACAAAAACATATACAGTAAGTAGTACTAATGACCAGACTTCTAATTGGCGGCCTTGTCACAAAAGCGATTTATTCCTGGCAACCACGCACGGAGAGAAATACATTATAAACAGTGGCCCATAAAATAAAAGCATGACGATAACGAAACGTTCAATACATAATCATTATGTTCTAAGATAGTTTGAAATAAAATAATAAATAGATAACAATACATTGAATACGGTCACTTATACAATGACATGAGTACCTACGCATATTTATATAATATAATAAGATACCTAGTTGCCTATCGCTGCAATGTAAATTCGTGCGAGAGAAATATTGTTACCTACCGATCTCTGCTTCAGCCTTCAAACATCCCACTGCTGAGATATCAGCCTACCCTCGAAGGGTACCTACCGATACTTGTCATTCAAAATCGTTGTCTGCTAGATCTAAAGTAAAATACGAATCTAGACACAGAAGATTAAATTGTCTTTATTCATAATATCAGACAAAAATAACATTTAGAACGGATCATTTGCAATAACACCAAGTAGATACTTAAGTAGGTATGTAGCCAAGGTACATTTATTATCTATTCTTGAACGTAAGATTCTTATCGTACGTAACACATAACAGTACTTACAATGTTAGCTAACATATTGAACCTTTAGTAGACAGTGTATATACGATGCAAAAGTCCAGCGAGTTGTTTGAGATATAGTAAATCATTTAAAAACAGATCAATTTGTTTAATTGAACATCCAAAAACTCCTCCCTGTGTACGGGCCTGATATCGTGTTTAATAACTTCCTATAAAATATAAGGAGCTATGTAAATTACCTCTAGTAATTTAGTAAAGTATCATTTATATGTATACCTCTACAAAATAGTTTTAGCAACAACAATATGGTAAATAGGAAACATTTATAATACAACAACCATTAATCTAATAACTATGGTTACATTACTGTTAAGTACTTAAAATTATGTGCGTCATCGCAAACGTGTTACGTTAGGGGTCTGTCTGTGAGAGGCAATTTTATCAAAGACTGACTATAAAGAATAAAGTTTTACATTGTGTGTGGAACACTCCAAGGCAAGGACAACTTACTAGCACCCAGACCCAGAGTAGATATTTAAATTCATTATTCAAACATCGCCCGGCCGGGAATCAAACCCGGGACGTCTTACTCTACAGGCAGACGTTCTACCATTGAGCTAAACCGGTCGTCGAATAATACAGCCTCTCACGAAAGTGTCCTTTATTTATTCTTCAGATACTGTATTTTTCAGCTCTGACAGATCTCTAAGCCCATTTCGAGGGTAGAGCAGTTTGAGAAAAAGCAAATAGACAATGAATCTTACTCGCGTTTTGGCCCATTTTTGCTGACTGCAACAGTAATGCAGCTACTATTCAAGACTCGCTGGTCTGGAAATATATTGAATATACTTAGTTAAATTTACTGAAATATATTTTAAGACAATACCAAACCTAAATATCAATACTTAGCCGCTTCTGTCAGTACTCTTACTTCCCTCTCCTTTTAACTACCCATGACCCTGTAAGCCATCAGCTTTTAAACTATCCCCATCGGATTCACTAATATAGTTTTAAATCTAGTCTAAATGTAATGTAAATGGGTTGCAGACCCCCATTTTAAACCATATTAAGTGGTTTTTAAACCCAAAACAAGGCGCTCGACAAAACAAGACAAGGGGGAGGCCTATGTTCAGCAGTGGACGTCTTATGGCTGATGATGATGATGATGAAACGCAAAACAAATTATTTTCGATGGTCAAATATTCGTCAGAAATATCAAGGGAGATGTTCTAAGTTTTTTTTTCCATTGAGTACTTAAGAGAGAGTGAGAAGGGTGAAGTGGAGGTAAGAGGAGGGTCAAAAGGGTCGAGGAGAGTGTCATTATTAATTCTCTACAGAATCCTCTCTCGACAGTTTCTTCAGTCTCTCTTAAACCTTCTCTCCACTCTTCATTCACTTCCACATGCTTTTAAAATACTCAACGTAACAAAAATAAACTAAAGAATAAACCATATTTTACATCATCGAAAATTTTAAAACAATTTTTTCGGTTGTCAATGATTTGGTTAAAATGGCTTGAAATCTACAGTTTGTAGATGTCTACCGAGATACTAATCAAAATATTATACGGCCATAGAATATAACAATAACTCGTCAGTACGATCGCCTGTGCTTGGCTATCAATTCCAATCGGCCAATCTTAGAAGCAAGTTGCGTGAATGAATTCTAGACCAAAATATAGATCTCGCGCTGGTCCATCGCTGTAGGTATGCATAATTTTGTAGTTAATATAATATTATCATAGAGGAATTGTGTCAATGATAATAGGAACGGTGTTGAAATAAAGGCTTGTAAAACGGAACATCGTGAGGTCTCATTTCGGGGCGTACTACTAACTGAACACCCAAGGCGAAAAGACTGTTCTTAAAAAAAATTACACTTCAAAAATGTATTGACGATACCTAAATTTGATATCTTTGAATTGTAAAAAAGTAGGTTATCGATCATGTTATCCTGCAGAAAACACCAAATAGTAATATGTTGTTGCTCCTTAACGTGGGGCCTGGGAGCGGAGAGGCTTCTCCACTCGAAGCTGGTCTAGCGGGATCCCGCGCGGATACCTCGGCACGTGTTCGATTCTTCCGTCAAGTGTACGATATGTCCATCCCCTATAGGCAAAATTGCCAAATCGAAAGAAAGTCAGTTGGTCGCTTCCGTAATATGTGCGATCTGGGGCCTCCACAGCCACATCTCTAGTGTGCACATTGGGTCGAGCAGGTTCTAACACGATTGGATTGAGAAGGGTTCGATCGTATATTTCGTAATAACGGCGAGAGTTTTCTCGAATGCATAGCACACACGTCGCCGAGCAGGGATCCGTCTGAACAGCCTGGTCCTTTGTCAAAGGCTTGAAGCGCATCAAACTACTATCGAGCTGTCGTTTTTCGCTCTTCGAGTCTCGTATGCCTAGATTACCGAAGAGTGTTACTAATTTCATTGGGTCTCCGACTGGCTTTGGTACTATTTCTTCTTTACGTCTCATCTCTTCGATCGCTTTTTTTACCTCATATTCTATAAGTCTTTTGTTGATAGCGTTGCGAAGTCTCTTGCTGCTTGATGGTATAGTAAGCGTAGGAATGGCACACGACTGTCTATTCCTAAGAAATCTGGCAGATGGTCCATTGCCTGGCTTTTTAGGTTTGTTATCCATGATACGAATAAGAATAAGGTTGAACACTTTCACTAGCACTGCAGAAACAGTTCCGTATATTTTTACAAAGTCATGTACATATTCAGGGACTGTCGTAGAGAAAGTAAGCACTCTGCGTTGCGCAAACTTTCACGATGTTACAGTATTGATTTTCCTAGATTTTACAGGCATAAAGTGTTGCTGAATTATTTCTGATATCGGTAATTTATCCAATTCAAAAGGAGACTTTTGTTTCAGTAGATATATATTATCTTAGTTGAAACTTAAGTAGTCTTAATTGTAGAATCTTAGTTGAGACTCAACTGAGACTTTGTCACACATAAATAGGTCGCCTCTGTCTATCAGTCTATCACCTATTGAGTAGGCACTCATATGGTGCAATTTTAGGCAATTTGGAACCCAAATGGATGCCACCTTCTTATGCCACCTACTTATCATTACGAACATCTCTTTTATATTGAAGCAGCTCCTATGAAGTCCTAAGCTGCGAAACAAAATTAGCTAAGTATTTTAAAGCAAACACAGCTAACAGTTGCCCCAAAATCAACGTAGCACAACATCCGATGTTGATATCGATAACTTATTATTTGTACCTATCGCTGGAAACATCACTATAAATGCAAGGGCGTCAGAAGCTGCGCAGTAGATTGCTCTACTTTGAGGTTGTAGACTCCGGGCTGAGTTTTCAACCTTCATGTGGAACAAAGGAAATTAATACACTAGTATTAATACGATTGTTACATTAGTTTAAAGTAGATTTTTGTAATATGTACTTACTTATGTAATTTCTGGTGTGAACAATAAAGAGCTATCTATCTATCTATCTAATAAGTTTGAAACAAAGACATAAAGTTAATAAAGAGAATGTAGTTTGAGATAACAGGATGGACATTTTGAAAATTATGTGGGCCTTAGGAAACCTACGAGTGTTTCATGGAAACAAACTACTGATCACTGCCCAAGAAGGGTGTAATGTTTTGGGGTGTACGTAAATAATTTATTATGTTGGTTTGTAAGACGCATGTTTGATACAGTTCCACATGTCGCATAAAAGGCTTATCGAGTCGCATTGTCAATAAATGTATTATAACCTATAGGTACAATCCTCTCGATTTACTACCTGTTTATCTTCGCAGGGTTTTATAGAACACATTTTAAAAACAGCATGTAAATTCATTCAGTAGTTTTTGAGATCTGATTGGTGAAAAGGAAACCCTTATGGTGAGACTTGTGACTGACTAAAGTGATCTAGATCTAATAGTAGGTGCAACGTTTCGCTCATTGCGCGAAATTCAAATTTTCTTGCGTTTTTTGTCAATTACAGCTTAACTACTTATTGTGGATTTAGTGAAACTAATTTTGTGCCAATAAATAAGTTGTTCTAAGAAATTACGGGTAAAATGATCACCATAACATTGGTTTAGCTACAAATCTCAATAAGCTGATTTTCATCTTGGTTTTTGGTTTAGCGAAAATGTATCTACACTAGCTTTCAAATTGAATTTTTGATTGGTGTAATGTCTTGAAACAATCTATTTATTATCGCAAAATTAGTTTTCATGAACCTACGATGAGTTATTAAGCTGTAATTGACAAAAAACGCAACAAAATTTGAATTTCGCGCGCTGAGCGAAACGATGCACCTTAATTAACAAGTCGATAGCGTTTGTACCTAAGTACTTCCTGATCCAGATACAATCTGCTGTCATAAAACCGGACAAACATTTTCACCAGATTTTCCATTTTCGTCATTTCAGAGTTCCAATGTAAAGAGCCCGTTTCCTTATCTCGTTTTTGCATTATTATTTTTTTATATAGAAGTCGATAAGTAAATAAAAAGACAGGCAGGTTTTTTCAAGTAAGAAAATGAGTCGGTTTTTTTCGAGTTGTCAATGAATATAAAATTAAAAACAAGAAAATTGCTTTGCAATGTTATTCTTAATATATTTTTTTTCTGTTATTCTGTTAATTTTATCATAAACTAGTTTATACTCGAGCGACTTCGTACGCGGTTCGAGCACTTCATGCAAACCTTGTGAGTTTTTCTATTCTATTTTTTCTATTATTAAAAGTAGTTATTATTAGTTAATTTTATTTAAAAATGTGAGAAGGAGATAGTTCTGACTGGGAGCCGATACGACAGCCGACGCCGATACGATCACATTTCCCAGTCGTAAGTCGTACAGTTTTACTCAACAAGTAATTCCGTTCGGCAATTTTCATTTGCGCAGAAAAGCGCACACCGGTTTCCGACAGTAGCCGAACGTGTAATTGATTATTATCACAAATAGAACTTTATTTGCAAGTGTAAAGGGCAGAGTATTGCTTGCTATGCGTTCTTAGCTCTATCCCGCTTACAAACACGATTCGTACACAGTCGTACCAAGATGGTGCACGGGCGGCAACCCATCGGGAGGAAATATTATACATACCTACCTTGGTATTGGTATTTAGATCTAGATTTAAATTTCGTGACGAGCGCTGCATTATCTATGTTACTGCTATGAAAACTAGGTATCCTGGTCAATAATACACACATAAGTAGTATGGTAGGTAATATGTGTAATATAATAATGTTATTAATTAGTATATTCCAATAGCGATAGTAAAGACTCCAAAACTTTTAAGTAAAGTATATTTTACAACAATTTAAGGAAGTAGGTAGATCAAACTAAAGATATGTAAACAATGTCGCCTGCAAGTCGAGTTTTTGTATCTACTCGTAATCATTCTATCACTTTCATTGGCGTAGAGTTGAGATAAACAAAAATTACATCTATTGCCCGATAATTTACTTGCTGTTAGTGTTGCCGAACTGTCGATAGTTCCACTATCGATAGTTCAAGGGACAAAAATTACACATATTATTAGCCCATGAGTTCACTTGCTGGTTAGTATAGCCGAACTATCGATAGTTCGAGGGGCAAAACTTACATCTACTTACTGCCCGATAATTCATTTGCTGGATAGTGTTGCCGAACTATCGATAGTTCGAGGGATAAAAATGTGTATATCTATTGCCCGAGACAAGTGAATTGTCGTGGCCCGTTCGTGTTTTCGAACTATCGATAGTTGACCACAAAAATTAGTCAGAATATCGAAAGAAATATTTAAAGCGCAAAATATGGCAATACTATTGAAGACATCCAATATCTAGTATAAATAGTATTTAATCTCGCTAGTACCTACACTATCGATTTTATTATCGCCCAGGCCAGAGCGCCTAGTAGCGAGTATTTCGACGACAATAGTATCGATAGTATCAGTAGAGATCTATCGAAGTTAAAAAGATACTATCGTTACTATTGCAAAAAAAAAAACGAGTGACATTTTTTGCGACTGTAACTAAAGTTAAGATAAGGCAACAACGATAAACGATGTATTTATGAGGTGATTATGTGGCCGTCTATTCCATTAGAACATATTCTCCTGTTTCTTCCTTCTACTGTTTTTTTCAATAAAGTTAAAAAAAAGACGGGATAACGATCAAAACACGGCAGATGTAGGTATACATTTTATGGCAAAAATATATTTTCTGCAGTGTCATTATTCGGGGAAGAAACAGGACAATCCGGAACGAGGATATTCTCCGAAGAACCAAAGTCACCGATATAGCTATCAGAGTTTACAAGCTGAAGTGGCAATGGGCAGGTCAACATCACTCGAAGAACCGATAACCGATGGGAAGGAAAGGTTCTTGAACCGAAACCGAACCGAACCGTGCCGAACCGGTGTTCGACCACGAACGGTTTGTGTTGTCGGTCAGTGTGGCGCTTTAAGGGGAGGCCTATGTTCAGCAGTGGACGTCTTCTGGCTGATGATGCTGATGAAACAGGAGAATGCGTTTGTATAGAATAGACGGTCACATAGTTACCTCTTAACGCCCAGAATACATGTGTTTTTCTATTTTACGAGGTTAATATTCCAAATTTCATTTTGATATGTTTTATAATGACTATAAAATGACATAGACAGTTTTTCTTATTTACTTTGGTCGGTATAAAAAACAACAAAAAAAAAGTATGAATTTTCAAGAACAAAAAATAAAAAAATTCGAGCGAGATAGCATCGGCTGTGCTCAAGATTCTGGCCAGACATTGATTGCATCAAGTTCATTTTAAATTTGTATTTAAGTACCTATCATACCATCTTTTTCCCTGCCTACAGTGAAAATCCCGTTCCAAAACCTTTGCTCTGTACATGTACATAAATTTCTCCAAACATAAATGCCTAGGGCATATTCGGTGGTACAGCCATGAATGGCCATACTTATTCAGCTATTCTTATCTCTACAGGGCTATAAGGAAAGGTTAAGCTATGCCGAAATGGTCTTATACTCATGTAGTACTCATGATTGTGAGCAGCTTTTATTATGGGACCAACCCTAAAATCGAGAAAAAGAAAGCCTTTTTTTCATTGAAGAGCTGATTATTTTTGCTCGTTTTCAGGGTTGGTCCCATAATAAAAGTTGTTCATAATGATGAGAACTATGAGCCCTTTTCGACCTAGCATACCCTTTCCTTATAACCCTGTTTATTATAATACATTATTTATTTTAGGTAATTTGTCTTTTTCAAATTTAACGCCACCACATTTGCCCGAATCCTGTCTATAAATATATTGAATAAAATCGTAAAAAACATAAAACTTAAAGAATAGGTCACCTTGGCACGAAATATAAATCCTGAAGCTACCTTCTTACCAACCTTTGAGAAGTAAATACTTCTCAAAGATACCAACATAAGTATTACCTAGGTATTAGGTACGTCAGTTTTCTAAAATAAAAATCTTCTTGGCTTTCGAAAAGCTTGCTCCATTTTACAATTTCACAAAAAAATCTAAGCATAATTTAAGTCTAAGTGAAAATGTACGTCGAATTTATTATTTAATATTAGAGAACATAAAGCAAAAAAAAAAAAGTCTGTTAACCAAAAGATTTTACGACATTAAAAAATACTTTAATAATGGTAATGTCCATTATCTATTGTTTTATTAGTTTTTGTTTATTTAAATACTCTTTTGTTCTCTAGTTTTAATTTAATTACAACCATCTTGTTTTCGATAGTCCTACTAATGTAAAAAATATTTAATTAAGAACATACCAGTATTGCAATAAAATTATTCTTATTCTTATGCACTACATTGCGATTCCCCATTTAAGGCCGCGTTCCCGGCCAGACTATCTCTTTCACACATTTTTGACCATAAAAAATCATTGAGCGGGAATTTAAAAAATAAAGTCTCTTTTATAATTCCATTGCAAATTTTTTTTTTTTTTTTTTTTTCTTTTCTCGTAAGAGGATTTTGGCGTCGCACGTCTTATGCATTTGCCAGTGTCAAGTATGGTTATATATATTCAAGTTTTGTTAAAATTTTATCATACAAGTCATAGTCACAGTCAAAAGCGAGCAAATCAAGTCACAGTCAAGTCCAAGTCATGCCCCATTAAAGTGGTGAAAACTTTACTAGAGCCTTCTATGGAGTTTTGGAAACAACATGAAAATTCACGTTTCACGACATTATACCATTCGCCAACACGCGTGCATGTTCAAGAACACTTAACGGGTAAAAGTTCACCGTTTTTACACATTAACACTCGAAATAACACAAGTTTTGGAAAATAATAAAATGACGCGACATGATTTCTTCACGTTCCCGCCAAAACTGTTGCAAATTGTTTATAATAATTTTCATGTTTTTTTTTTTATATTGGCAAGAAAGAAGATTGAAGTAAAAAATAAACCAAGGTTTGTTTACTTCATCGTGAAAATAGAAAATGTTGACATAAAAACACTGGCACATATTTTAAAGACTGCTTTTTTTTAATTTTCCCTCTGTGATTTTTATATAAAAAAAAACTAGCTGTTATACCCAATAAAAAAAAAACAAATCGGTCGAGCCATTTTCTCGATGACGAGACGAGCAAGTCGCTCACCTGATGTTAAGCGTCACGCTTGCCCATAACAGTTCAGTGCCACCCAAAATTTTGAACTTCAACAGTTCAAAACTATGCGCGGCAATGCACTGCGCTCGTCGCCCTGAGATGTTAGATGTTAAATCTCTGTATGCCCAGTAATTACGCTGGAAACATTGCCCTATAAACCGGAACACAGTAATGCTTGCACACTATTGCTTGGCGGTTGAATAACTGGCAAAGGTGTGGTATTTCCCCAGGCGGACTCTGCAAGAGAGCCCTACCAACTACATCAAAAGTAAGTAAGTAAGTAATTTGTTTATACCTACATCCTACATGATGCATTTTTTAAATCGGCTAAGGAGCGGATGCGAGGATATTATGATGTTGTGGGGATGTGGTTGTGAGATAACAAACAACTTTTCTTCCAAGACTTTTAAACATTCACGGAAAAATATCTGTTCGATACAAAATGTTCTTGGATCTTGACATAAAATGTATGGAACAGCCGCTCCCTAGCCGGTTAAAAAGCAACATGTATATAATATTATGTTGAATAGGTCTGAACTAGATAGCCTATCTATTTGAGCGAGTTGAAATTGTGGCCACAGTGCGACACCTCTACAAGTCAATGAATAGAATAAAAATAAACCATATTTACATAATGCTCGGGATATCTCGTAACACACATCTCAGAATATTTACGAGAATAATACAACAGAACATGTGATCGCACAGCAAATCCTCTCTCCTTGAACTCACTCGGTCATTCGGTAGTGACCGAGTGAGGTCAAGTGACCACAATTAAATGGGAAATCGTAATGTTATGTCGTGTTTTCACTAATATAATAGAAAAGCCTAATAGTTGAAAGTTTGAATTAGACACAAAATGTGCGTCGATCCTGCTTCGTGCGACAGAGTTGGCAAACGTGGTGGCATACAGCTATATAATGGTGTGCCGTCGTAGACTCTTACAAGAGTCCGAGTCATTGCTGTTGCAGCAATGACAAAACTGTGTTTAGGCCCCCGGGGTGCGCAGAGGTTTCTCCCGTTCGTGCGCGACCACCACTGGTTGAGGTCGCGGTTGCCCAGTCCGATTGATGGGCACGTAGTAGTACATAACTTTGCCGGCAACTGCAATCCTTACAGAGACGACGATGGCATTGTCTGAAGGTCGAACCAGCGTCTTCGCTTCGAACATCTTTTCAGGATGGTCGGGTGCTAAGTTTTGAATTGGATTCGGTGGTAGCTCTCCTCGGGCAGCTGCCTTACGTGTCCTGGCCTTTATGCGCGCCCGACGTCCCATCGCTCCTTTCCCCCACAAATTCTGTAACCCAAATTACGAATTTTCCAGGGTTTCTCAACTCATTTGCTTTGATCAAGATGATCAGGTATTTTAATAAAATAATTAGCTGCCTACCTATTAATATGAGTTTCGGTATGTACTAGATAAAGGTCTACACCTAAGAGCAACGCTGGTAAAGGTCTGAACCCTCGTGTCCTCGTGTCAACCTATAGTGACTGGCAAACATCTTGAGCAAAAACATTACCCTCCATCTTGGGAAGTTTTGTAAAAAGCGGCTAGTGAGGGGAAATTGGAGGTACCCATTGTAGAGAACGTACACGTATGATGATGATATGTAGGTAGGAAGTGTGCGTTGCTTCACACTTCATTACGGGGATCGTTCTCAAGGGTAAAATGAATTAGTTCCGTTGCACGAGAAAACAAACACTACTTAGAATCAGAAACAAAATAAAGTCTTTTTATCCTTACCTGACAACATTTATAAGGAGAATTCTGTGCCTGACAAAAAAGGTAAACAAACTTCTCTTTCTCACAAAATTGCCGTTTTTTCATAGAAATCACATAACATAGGCACGCACTATTGTCCCTGGTTACATAAAAAAATGAATGCAACTATTTACACGCGGATATCAACGAAATTCATCATAATTACTCTATATTTTGCATAAATACGATAACAACACAAAATAATCTGATCGTATTTTGCTGTTAGACTCCTCTAGAATCTATGGATTTTAGTTTTGTTTACCTTTTTTGTCAGGTGAGGATGAACAGACTATAGCATTAACACTAATTACTGTTGGCAAAACTTATTATTACAAACAAAGGAATTAAAAAGCGCCTCGTGAGCGGAGTCGGCCTTCGGTCAATTGTACATATACGTTCCCCGCGCAACCTAAGGTCCACCAGATAGACCTAAAAATAAACTGCTGCGCAGATAACGTTATTGGTCAAGATGTTTGCCGGTCAGTGTTACCTAATCTCTTTGACGCTTACCTAATCTCTCTGTTTGAAAACATTTATTTTCACTGTCGCATTTGTAAACACATTCACACACATCTCATAACATGTCTATATTTTTCCACACAAACAGAGCATACTTTTTGGAATTCATCAATGCAAAAGGATGAACTTTTGCATATTTCACAAAAACTTTTATCATTCAAATTCACTGTCTCTTAAAAAAAATGACCTACCTCAACTGGCCAAGCGTTGAGCCTTCGTTCTGATTGCTGATCTCTTCGTCTGAGGGAACTCCAACCAGCCAGGATTACTCGCTGTTGCTCAACTCAGGACCACGTCAAATGCAATAGATGCAACAGCTCAGACCGTAACGTCAGATAACGTCTGTGCTACCTTGGATTTTTCGTAAATTGTCGAGATTTAGATGTAGCGCAGGTCGCTCATGTGCGCACCTGATATTGATTTTCATTTTACTCTCCACCCGGTTACCGGTGATATTGGGGTTGCCAATTTGTGAAATGCCTTTTAGAATCTATCCAACTATGTAAAGTAAAACAACGTCTATTGTTGATACTTACTGCCATCTTACTTGTTTTGGTTCAACTTAAAAAAGTGACGTCACATTCCTACCGAAACTCCAGAAACTATGCAGCTATACAATTTAAAATATCGAATCGCGCCAAAATGTCGCGGAAGGACACGGTTCCATTAAAAGCTTATTTTTATTTTTATTTCGTCAAATCATTTTGAAGATAAAAAACGTCTGTCTCGCGCACTGAGGCTTCCATATTATATTATTATGTTATGTGCTTCCGTAAAACTTTTTTTTTAACTATTAAAGCACCGAACGAACATTGTTGCAACGAAAAAAGTCTGATTGAAGACAAACTTTTCTTTGTAGTTAATAGTAGATTATGCACCAAGGGAATAAAGCAGTGTCTTATGTCACTACAAATTAATTATTTTCCGCTTTATTCATTAACATTTTGCTGTAAGACCTTGCTTCTTTGCAAATTTCATGATTCTAGGCCAACGCGTGCGCGTGCGGCGAAAGCAACGAAATATGCTGTTTATATGTATTTTTATATTGCGTTGACTAAGAAGCCTGATTCTTTTTACAGCTCCAAGGGACAGTAGCTCTCAGTACTTGATATTAATTTCAACTTGATACAAACTTGATTCAACTCCACTCATTCAACTAAAAAATTAAGTTTGTACAGAAGCCTAGGTGCGAGGGTCAGACTCGCACTTGTCCGGTTTTTCTTTTAATAATAATCATCATCATCATCGGCAAAAAGTGCAGCAGTGGGTTTATTCAGCCCACTGCAGAGCATAAGCCTCTTCCTTCTTTCGCCAATCCACTCTGTTTTGTGCCAATCTCGTCCAGGGACCCTATTCCTGTGCGCTCGAGATTATCTCGGTCACTCTCACTCCCATTCAATTCTAAAGTAGAGAGACAGTGACCGAGATAATCTCGAGCGCACAGGAATAGGGTCCCAGGTGTTGCCGCAAAACTTTTGGATGTCGTCACGCCATCGCTGTTTCGGTCTACCAGGGCTACGCTTACCATCACATGGCTACCTATAATACCAAATGGGATTTAGTTGGTTTATCCGAAGTTAGAAGGAAATCTTCAGATTTGCTGAAATTTTAATAATAATACTTGTGTTTAAATAAAAGTGGTTGGTGCGTTGAGAGAAAAATATTTACAATACATTTTGAAGAATAAATTATTGAGTAATAATTAAAAACACGTATGAATTTAAAATTTTATTGCAATCTTAATAAACTGATAGGAAGTACATTATCTATGTAAACTTAAGCACTAGATCGTAAAGGATGTAATATAATTAAAATGCATTAATTTTCTGACAGGAGTTAGTCCAGTATCAGCTCGAATCGTTAACTTGTACATAGTGTTCCGGAGGTAATGCGTTAATAGTTAATTAATTAAAGTTAAACAAAAGTATAGACGCGGCACATTGAGCTAGCTCAGTGAAACTGAAGATAAACTTTTATCTGTCAGCTTAGAGCAGCATAGGCCTCCGGCTGAGCCGGTACCGAGTTGCTCAATGTCTGTCAACGTTAGAGGAATATCTTAAAATGTTGCAATACGGTCTATATAAAAAGTTTATATTTAGGAAGTACCAAGCGTAGCGATGTTGTGAATGTGATATAAAACAAAATTACAATCGATTTCTAGTGCCAGTGGTAACCGTAGCAAAAGATTGAGAAAAGGATCGGTTTGTCTGCTCCTAAGTTTCGGAAACACATAAATAACAAAAATCATGGTAAATATCCCGTAAGTACTAATTTAAATGTAATTAAACAATATATAAAACACATAAGTGTCAACTTTGTTTCTCCAAATAAGTATAGTTTACACAATAATAAATACACTTAAAATTGACACATTTTTATTGAAATAAAAATAGTATTTCTACTACTGAACTAAAACTTTATGTTATAAATCACACAACCTAAGTAGTTGTGTTTTAGAAAGTACGTTATTTAGTTTATTCTATGCAAGTCCGTATTCTGACAGGAGCTGGTTCAGCATTAGCTATTGAATCGATTACTTGTAAGAGTCTCAAAAAAATTTGAATGTGCCCTTATATCTTATATCCCCCTACTTATAAATAAGCTTAATCGTTTTTGAGAAATGGTCAACCAAGGTAATAGTTTTTTTTTTCTCTTTCCTCCTAAGAGGATTATGGCGTCGCACGTCTTATGCATTTGCCAGTGTCAAGTATACTCATATTTTTTCAAGCTTTGGTGAATATTGTCAAATAAGTCATAGTCACAGTCAAAGTCGAGCAAAGCAAGTCACGGTCAAGTCCAAGTCATGCCCCAGTAAAGTGGTGAAAACTTTACTAGAGCCTTCTATGGAGTTTTGGAAACAACACGAAAATTCACGTTTCACGACATTATACCATTCACCGACACTCGTGCATGTTCACGAACACTTAACGGGTTTTTTCAATTAATTCTTAATTCACTGTTTTTACACATTAACACTCGAAATAACACAAGTTTTGGAAAATAATAAAATGACGCGACATGATTTCTTCACGTTCCCGCCAAAACTCCAGGTAATAGTTGTTTGCAAGAAGTTGGTTGCAGATAGATTGTAAAAAAAAAAGTTAAATAAGGTCAAGGATGGCGTTCCAAAAGAGTTTGGTGGTGACATACGATATTTTGCCGTAAAAGCACAAGCTGGGTTGAAGGGTAACACTGTTTTTTTAATCAACGCGCACATGTCGTTATTGGTTGGTCAATAATAATGAAACCATTTTTTTTCCTAAGCATATTATTGTAATACCCGTAAACCGTCGTGTTTTTTTTTTACATCCTGGGTAAATAATAATTTATATTAATATATATAATATAATCTATATAAAGTTAATTAATATACATATGAATTAAATTATGTCAAAATGATTATATTGTTTATATTAAATTATACTAAATACATACTTAAAATTAGTTTTTACATTTTTCGAACTTACACAAATTGTAGCGGTAACGAAGGAGGGGGTACGCAGCTTTGAGTTACAAACTGTCTGGTCAAACTGGAGTGCAAGCGAAAGACAAAATAAAGCCGGCATAAAGATTTTCTCTACCACAGACTCCACACAACGGAAAATCTAGGATTTTCAAGGTCGTGAAGACGCCTGCAGCAGATGATGTAGAGCGTAAAGTCGCAGATTCCCGCGCGTGATTTAAACCTGTGTTCCAGAAAATTGCCTGGGTAAGTTATATTGCGTCAGAATCAGGGTTCTCCGATATATATCAGCGGATATATATCATGATATATATCAATTGATTTTTATCTTGATATATATCAATTGATTTTTTCCTGTCTTCCCAACAAAAAAATTCGAGATTAATGTTTACCCTGGCAGCACGTAGCGAAAAACTACCATTCAGAATAATTTAGATTGTTTCCCAAAATGGCAACCTCTTTTAAAGTTGGGGAAATCTCCTTTACTTTGTACGGCTAGCTTTTTATTGAAATTCAAACCTTAACTTCATATCATATAAGGTTTATTTTACGAGGTTATCAAAAATGGGGATTCCCTGGTGCTCCTAGCATTAATAATTTTCACTTTCTAGGGAAAATTTGCTTCTTTTTCTTAGCCTGGATATATATCCGATATATATCAATAAATCGGATTTTTGATATTTATTATAAAAATCGGATTTTTTCAATTCCTGGTCAGAATAGAACTGATCGGGCCACTGACAAGAAAAGGCAAGTATTGCTTCGCAGTCTCAAACTACGTTGACACAGTTCACCACCGCAAATATTGATACTTGCATGTAGACCTCGGATGTTATAGAGGCTGGCGAGAGGGTGTGCTTTTGCTGTTTACACAACATAAGTGCTATCCACACCTTTCCGGGTCAGGGTCCCGTCAGTGTTCTGTCGTAATGATTATAGGCTTTTTGGTTCTGTCAGGGACGGAAAAAAATGTTTGTATTGGAGGTTCTTAATCTGAGGCTCACTCAATTCCGTGTCAGGTCTCCTTGAGCAATACGGTACCGGCCCGAACGGCCCAGACCAGAGGCCTGTGTTGCTCAATGGTCAGGGGCATCCGGGCTTTCAGTGTCCCCGAGCATGGACAGACGAACGCGTGCTTTGTCAGTACTGTCCGATTTTAGCATGTGGCTAACAGCCAGCTTTGAAAAAAAGTATGATTTTATTCAAAAAAGCTCGTAATGTGGTCATTTTTTTTACAACTTTCTTTGAGCAAAATTAGCCTTGCCGCGCTACTCGAATAGGCGCCAGCAAAGTTGTATGGAATTTAATTCCTGGCGTGTTTTAGCCACCAGCAATTTCCTGTCGCTGGCCAGGTGATCCTGCTACCTTTTCAGAAATGGCGCCAACGCGTTTTGTCAGACCCACGGAATTCTCCTTATAAAATGGTCAGACCGTACTAGCGCAAGGAGACTCTTGTGACGACAGTGCAACTGCCTACATTTATATCTCTAAGGCTACACCGGATTGAATCCCGAAACATAGACGGCTTTTACGATGACTTTGTGCGTTAACGTTTAAGTTGTGTTTTTGCATGTTTAGTACAACCTAGGTACCATTCTTCGACCAAAGTAAAATATATATTCTATAAGGACGCGGGCAGCTCTGCTCCCAAACTTAGTTTAAGATATTTATTAGTTTACAATAAAACTACTATAGCAAAATTCTACAACAATAATAATAACGACGTGGTATTAGATACCTATAATATAGCACGTATAATATAGAAATTTAACTCTAAAAAGTTTGCTTTACACGAAGCTAAGATTAACCGGAATAGGCTTAGAAGTCACATTTTATGTGAGAACGGAAACTTGTATTTTAAGATAGATGTAGAAATTGAAAATTTCAAAGACTTTAAATAAGTAATTAACAAAGTAATCATTGACTCATGACTATTTTTTTTATGTCTCCTTCTAAGAGGATTTTGGCGTCGCACGTCTTATGCATTTGCCAGTGTCAAGTATACAAAACTCCTGACTATCATCTCTGAAGAAGGAAACCTACCTACCGGAGTTTTGGCGGCAAAGGGAAGAAGTCATGTCGCGGCGTTGTATTTTTTTCCTCTTGTGTTATTTCGAGTGTTAATGTGTAAAAATTGCGGTTTTTTATCGATTAAGTGTTCGTGAACGTGCACGAGTGTTGGTGAATATTATAATGTTGTGAAATGTGACTCTTCGTGTTGTTTCCAAAACTCCGCAGAAACCTCTAGTAAAGTCTCCACCACTTTACTGGGGCATTACGTGGACTTGACCGTCACTTACTTTGCTTGACTTGGACTATGACTGAGACTTATTTTAATTGTGAAATATTTGACTTCACTTGAAATATTATAATACTTGACACTGGCTAAATACAAAACGTGTCGAGCCAAAAAATAAGAGGAAAAAAAGTATTTTTTTCATACCTACAAATTCGTCTGTTAGTTTCTACCAGCGGCAATAAACTTTTTTTTTTCATATGAGTAGACCTTTGTTACTTTCTGAATGCAAATGCTATAGCTAAATTACTTTTGTTACTTTCTGAATGCAAATGCTATAGCTAAATTACTTTAAGTTAAATTACTTTAAGTCTAAGTTCCCTCAATTCCTCATGGATCCCATTATCACAATTGGATTTATTTTGAAAGAAATGGGACAAATAAGAAAAAAAACAAATCGGTTCATAAATGACAGAGTTCTGCGGTAAGCATATATAAAAAACAGTGGACTTGAGAACATCATCCATTTTTTGGAAGTTCGTTAAAAAAAAAAACAACTTAGGATTTAATTAGGTTGATGTGGTTTATCCAACTTGACGGATTGTATTGTAAATTTACAAATATTTACACATTTTCTGGTCTTTATAATTGTTATGGTAGATCTCTAATTATATATAAGTATTTTTATAATTATGCACTAGTTTCTATGCTTTGAACACATTTGGATATCTTTTATCAATTACCTACTTACCTACCTAGTAATGTATGTTGGTGTACATGGAAAGCCTGCTTAGTGGTAGGATTCCCCACCATGATATCATCCGCCGGGCTTTTACCACTGCCAATTGTGCGGCCGTTCTGGAACTGAGTGGCCTTGGACGGTGCTATGGTAACAGACCGGACGGTATGACTTTGTGAAGATGGGACGGCCTTTAGTATGGGATGCCACTTGCTTTGTATTAATTAATACCCATGCGCCGTCACTTCATCCCGAAACGCAATAGCCCTCCTTTTTCGTAGCTTGGTAAAAAAAGCGGCGGTTAAATCAGCGTCGTCAAAACCTAAATCAAAAGGCGTAAGCATACTTAATAGCGGGTAGATACTATTTAAGCCTGTTGGGGTCGAAATCTTAGGAGGGGCGAAACTTTAGGACCGTTGAGATTGAGACCAAAGATTGATGATTGATTGAGGTTGATTGCAAAGAAAATTTATAAAGATTTGTCAACGCGTTGAAGCATCTCGTGACCAAAATGCTGGCCTCTATGTTGCTCATCATCAGCCAACACGTCTACACTGGTAGACAAAGGCTCCTAAGAAAAGGGGTTGTTTGCAATAATCCTCATGCTTGACAGGTGGCTTTTGAATCGCAAAACAGTTACCGCTTACTAAGAGGACGCTGCACCTCGTCGTTTCTTTGGGCACGATATCTGATGGAGTAAGTAGATTAGTAAAGTAAAGTAAATTAAAATTAAAAATATTTCTAGATACAGACTACTTAGACGAATATTATAATTATCTGTGTTATTCAGGTCATCATTTTGGCATGAATAATATTAATAATTAATAATAATATGAATATAATGTGTAGCTTAGTACATTTTGAAAAATGTTACCATTGCGCATTTAGTGGCAAAATATACATATAAGTATACTTATTTAACTTTTATTTAGCTTTTTCTTTTATATATATTTAATATATATATATATATAAAAGAAAAAGCCCTTTACTAGGAATCAACGAACAGACCAAACTGCTTATGGTAGAGCCGTGACATTTTAACCCAATACTCCTCAAAGAACAATAAAAACGATTTTGGACACCCAAAGTTTGTATGTCAATTTAAAAAAAAAAACATGCTAATCTAATGAAACTCGAGTTATGTAATAAATAAGCATAAAGAATTAAGAAAGGCATGTCTCAGGAATTTTTGAAAATCAACCCCTAAAGAGGTGAAATGGGCTGTTTCATTTATTGTAGCCTATGCTACCGAAACCCTGCGGGCAAGCTAGTGAATAAATAAATAACGATGTTCCTCGTTATTCTCACGTCTGTGTTCTCACTATATAATATGTAGGTACCTACTTATTCAGAGAAAAGTTGTAAATAGAGATACCAAACTTACTTGTTAAATGTGCTTTATACTTTGTTTCTTATAAAACTTGCTTAAAAATCTTGCTCAGGTAATTTTTTGTCAAAAGTTTATAATCGTGAGCAGCAAAATATTACAAAGGTTAGCCCTAATCCAATTTTCTTATACAGGCAAAAATGCATTTTTACTTAACACCCTGCAGGGCGTATAGGCCTAGGCCTTAACAGATTAAACGGCACTGTTTGTACGTTCTGCGCGGAACATAATGAGGGTGTGCCAAAATGTCTCATACCTATAAATGCTTGGATGTCTTCGTGATGGTTGAGCAACTGCGCGTCCGCCATCTTTACACATTTCAGGTGTTCCATATCCCGCGAAGCGTTTACGTTCTTTCGGATCTTCGACTGCGGTGGGCCTTGTGGTGTTTGCAAATGACGTTTGCAGTTCATCATGTGAACTTCCGTGTATACTACAATCCTGAAGTAAATCTTGTCGTTTGAGACCTCCTTAAAAATAAAATAGTTACTATGAATTTCAACTCCATTATTTTGAGGCTGGAGCAAAGTTGCTGCATCAGAACCTCCCATTACATGCTAACATTTATTGGCAACCCGACTTTTAAGCATTTTACTAAGGCGGGACCCTATGACGGCCTACATTGAAGGTCGTGCCATTCTTAAGAGAGTCATCCTGCCGCGAGATTTTGGCGCAGTAGATATTTTAAAATTGTATTGTTTTTTTATTAAATTTTATTTCGGGGGTAAACTGTTATCACCTCCTAATTCTTATCCACTGTTTTTATTTTTGATGTCAACGGCTTGGATAAAAATAATCTACATCGATAGGTTTTGTTTTAAAAAAAAAAATTTTTGGTATACATTCCAGTAAAAACTAATTTTCTTCGTCATAATTTCAACGCAAAAAAAATAAACATATTAGCAAACTTTTTCACGTTGCAGATATCATAAAAAAACATCACAATAGAGATGTTGCCAAACTGTTGGCAATGTTTGTATGGACATGGGCAATACTCTTAACTTAATTAGAGTCATAGTGTGTGTTTTGGACGTTTATAAGATTATACAGTATTACTGTTAAGATACTAGCAAAATTTCAACGGGCTATGTAGCACAGTCGCGCCGAGATAGCTCAATCAACACCCAGTTGCAAAAAAATATTCTCGGTCCGTTGAGTTCTTGCAGTTTTCTGTAGTGATAATACGTTATCATAAAGTAGAACGAGCCTAGGTCCAGCAAACGTTGGTAAGCTCTAACAATCGTCGTGCGGTTCGGTTTCCGAGAGATCACGGTACATCCGCAAGGTAGAAATATATTATAAGAATGTAAAATATGTACACTGTTGGCGTATCTCAATAAATAAATAAGGCTTTACTAACATTTTCCTCACACATAAAAAAAGTACGAATCATATGTTTTCGCGATATGTAAATTAGTAAGCCATTATCACGCACTGGCGCGGGCAGTTAGGGTGACGTTATACTGCCGTGGTCGGCACGCCACTGGTGCATGGTCTGCACTGCATTAGCTGCATAGCAGTGTCGCCGTTTTGTTTATGGAGAAAATGCTAGACTTTAGTGCCGATATGCTGAAAATATGCTAGATAAAATTTGTATCTGGTAAAATAAATGTGAAAATATTTGTATAATAAGCAGCGAATGTAATTAAAAATACAATGCTATTTTTAATTACTTTTCTTTTTATTTTTTTCAGGAGGCATATTGCTCTTGAAACACTCGCAAACTCGCCTGTGTACGTGTGTATAAACATAAATAGATATTATTATTCCATTTATTTATTTTGTTTCTTAAATTTTGGATTTTTAAAATGTTAATATAACAACACAAATTCTATAAAAACCTAAACCTAAACTCCCGCCGACAGTGAGGCAGGGCCCAAGGTACCGGCTACAAGCAATGTCGACGAGCACTGCCCGGCGTTGGTACCGGTCGACTACCACGTTATCAGTCTTATTGGTGGCAATATGCCTGTCCGTGATGATAGAACTGTCCCAATAGAGCAAAACACGACCATTCTCGAGCACTGGCGCTGGTGCGTACTTATAGTACGGCACCTCAGATTCGACAAGGCCGTATTGAAGGGCAAGTTACTGGTGGATGATACTGGCCACCTGGTTGTGCCTGTGCTACTACTCTCCGTTAGTAAGATGTGCACAACCGGAAATTATATGCCTGAGTGACTCTCTGGGACGGTAACATGCCCGACAAATGTCGACCGTACCGTTCTTAAATATAAATTTCAAATATATATTTCCGATAGTTGTTCGTCTTGATAACTTCGTCCGCAATTGCACAGACAAAACCTTCGGTTTCCCCAAAGAGGTCATCGAAGCGTAACCATTTCACCGACGCGAGCAAGTCCACATCAGGCCCTGTAAAGGTTCGAAAGAAACGCCCGTGCAGCTCCTTGCTTTTCCATACGTCTCCGCACCGATGGTTTGCGTCAGTTCTCGTTCGCCAAGGAGAGTGGCGTGAGGCCCCTGACAACTGCCGCAACATTCCACACCCTTTGTTGCGGAAAAATCCCTGAGACTGCACACCTCACGGTTGTGGAGGTTCTTGGCATTTAAAATGCCTCGACCTCCCCACTTCCGCGTAATGTACAGTCTCATAACAGACGAGCGTGAGTGTAACATGGATGTGTTATATCAGTAGAGGCATCACCCAGCCGTTGAAGGCACGCACCTTGTTGCCGCCAGACAAAAGATTGTTCAGTACTTTGGGTAGGCGTCAAAAGAAGCGTTCCTTCACCGACTTTTTACGATTCTGACATAACGAGGTACTTGTAGGTCTCGGCCTTCAAGAGGGATCTGAGAGCAATCGACTCAGAAAGCTTTAAATTCGGAGAATTTACAACTTTCCCCGCTGTACATGTATGACCGCATACTTATCTACACAGAGCTCCACCCTGATGTCACTGCTAAAACCTCTGTAGTTTTTTGTAGCTCCATCAAGTCGATGAGGAGGAGCCCCTAGTACCGCGGGACCCAACCCTACATCCATTCTGAGCAGGGGCCAAAACGTTATTCGCAACGATGCAACGACGTGCGAGTTAATTTTTGTGGTCAGAATGGATGTAAGGAGCTTGTAGATGATAGTCAAGCACGTGATGGGTCTCTGTAGTCTGATCTCTGTAGCCCCATAATAGGCGCGCATGCAGTTCTCGTTATTAGTTTGAGACCATCGCATGCGTCGCACTACACCACCGGTAGCAGAAGCCGAGTACAAGGCAGGTTGCCTTGCAGACCCCAGGCGGGCCGGCAGCGGGGGACGACCTCGTCGCGCAGGTGGAAGTGGCGGCGGTGTCCGCGGCCCGGTCACGTCACTCGTCGAGGCACTTGTTTCGCGAGGGGTGACGAACTCGTCATCCACCGACGAAGAACTCGGACACGACGGAGCGGACGGAGATGGTGGTCGTACGTTGTTAGCTGTGTCCGCTGTGTTTTTCTTCCTTGAGCGTGTTATCATCTTACGTCGTCTTCATGTTACGATTTTATTCAATGTTATTTTGACCTGACATTGTGTTGTCAAAGAGAAAGGAGTAAAGGAAAGAAGCAATATTTGGTCTGTTAATGTAATGTAATTTTTCATGCTAATGGCTTCAAAATAATGTCAAATTTAGCATTAAAAATGCCAAAACGGCAACACTGCTGCATAGTGGCTTTCTGCCTGTCGGCGCGGCGCACGAGCTGTAACGTTGTGATGTAAATGAATCGACGTGCGGTTGATGAGATAAGGGACCAAAATTTACATAATTTACAGGATATTTTTGTTACTTAAAATTTTCCGGTTTTATTTCAGGAATAGAGTTCGTTTTGCTAATATATAAAAAGTAGTGGTGTAGGTACTTATAATCTCACGAGCTAAAAACAACGCTGGCTTTTAGATCCACATGGGAATGTAGCGGTTTACTTGAATAGGTAGTATAGTATAGGGCTCCAAAGAGTCCTACTCATCCTACTAGTATAATGCAAACAGCGCAAAATTTACCTAACAGGCAAATACTTACAAAGAGGTCTTCTGGTTCCCTTTAAATAAAATTTGAAAATTTGCTGCAAATCGATGTTGGTTGAGGGCGAAGCTGCTATGTCTACTTGTCACTGTTAAAGAAAAAAATTACAGTTATTTATATACCTACCTATATCAATAGTCTTCACAATCAGTGTTTTTTCTTATAAACAACTAATTAATAAGACGAGTAAGCTGCTCGCTTGGATGGTGAGCTCAGCATGCTCGCCCATAAAAGGATCTGCACCTCCAAGAATTTAGAACTAATTCAGCGTAGGTAAGTACCTAACGTCGCAATGCGCTTGCCGCCGTGAGATCTTACCTATTCAATCTGTCTTACTTTTTTACTGGAAGCATGCCTTACAATCTAGAACACGTTTATTGAAACACAATTTATATGACTGAGGATGCTATGCAGATTGTGAGTTGTTTTGAAGGTGTTTTATTCCTCGATAGAGAAATGCTACAATGTTGCACGCAGTTGCATCATCGCCTGTAGGTATATGTGTTAGATTCTAGTGCGCCCGGTGACCTCACGCAGATCACGATGTGTAGGTAAAAATACTATAGACACCTGCCTGTACCTCCCGCGCGATGCAATTGCAAGAGGTTTCCTATCGAATATTGGTCATACGTCTTACCGTTTGTGTGAATGTACTTCGATGAAGTAACTTCATGCATACTAAAATGCTTCAAAAGTCTACTTATTTATACAGTTAGTAAAACTGATATGACACAAACTCATTTTAGGATGAGTACTACTGGTCGGAAACCAAAACCAAAATTCTTATCCTTTATCTTACCATTTATCGTCATTTCATTTATATAACTACCATACCAATACATGGCTCTGGAGGAAAAGTAAGTAATCTAAGTATTGGAGTTAGCAAATTTAACTCAAAGGAAACATTCCTTTATTTTTTTAAAGTAACAAATCTGCGTTCAAGGATTTTCGATTTTCAAACTCGCTTGTCGCACTCTGGAATCGAACCGGCTTTATGGTTTATCTTGTCCCATTGAATTTGTCCTAACTAATATTATAAATGCGAAAGTAGCTCATTCTCTCTGTCTGGGTATATGTCGCGTTTTCACGGCTAAACAGCTGAACCGATCGTCCTGAATTGACGGACATAGGCTTGTTTTCTTTTTAGGTCTACGCGAACGAAGTCGCGTGTAACTGCTAGTAAGTTTATATTTCATGGTTATCTTTTCATTTAATTTACCACGCTTGTGAGTGAGACTTGATTGACCCAATCGATTGATGCTATAAAAGAACAACATGTATTTTTTTGGATTTTAGACGGTTCGATTCCCGAGTGTGGCAAGCGAGTTTTCGAAAATCTTTAAATGAAGATTTGTTTTGCTTTTTTTAATAATGGAATGTTTATTTTAGTAAATTTAAATTAAAATAAAAAATGAGTAACATTTGTTATCTCCAGTGTTTCCAGTACTTTCCCTACGAGTGCAGTTAAAAAAATCCACTCTGTATAGGCACCAGAGTAGTACCTAAGTAATCACAGACTCAGAATCAACCTTGGATCATAATAGAGTGAACCGGCGAGTGCGAGTCGGACACACGTACCGAGGGTTCCGTGCCACTGCATGTAGGTACTACTTATTTGTGTAATGTTTGTGTAAAACAAAATAAACATTTGCGTAGTTATTTCTTTGACTCAATATTGAATAGTTTGTGGTTGGAACTGGCGTAGTCCCAACGTTCCTAATAATGTACCTAACACTGGGGATAACGGTAACTTACATAAATAAATAAATAAATGTGAATTTAAAAAAAAAGATGATTTATGGCGTTAAGAATTAAAATTCCCAATGGCCCCAAGGCCCCAACGTCTGCCTCGGTAGCTGTCGTTGGGAATTTTAATTCCTAAAGTCCCCATTAAACTTGTTTGCTTGACCTTGTGGTACCTACGAGTACAATAAAAAAAAAAACTAATTCATTTAAATTAACCAAATACCGATTTACAAGATACCTAACATAATCACATCATTATTTTTCACGATGATGACATAAAATATTTTACTAATTACAATATAAAAAAACTCAAATAATACATCACAATAATCACAGCGTAAATTATAGGTACATTGATTTTGAAATCTATCAATATCCACTTCCGACGACCTTGGTCTGCATGGGCTTAGTTAGTAGCACAATAGCCTCGCGGCAGCCTCCCTCTTGATAATACATACAAGGAAAAGTCTAAGGGCTTGTTTGCGTTAACCTAGCGGAAACGGGCGCGGGTGTGGACGCGATTTTTTGCTCACATTGGCTGGCGGCCAGGCGAAGCGCCAGTCGTGAGCTAGCCCGCTACTTCCACCGCAACTGCGTTCTCTACGTGAGCACTTGCATAGTATTCCACATACGTTTGAAATATCGCGCCCGCGCCCGCTTGTTAACGTGTGTGAGCCCTAAGGGATCGAAGCGCCCTTGCAGTGCAAGGTATTGTTCTAAGTAGATATTTCTAACTTAGAAAATCTAAATCCAAAAAAAAACAATAATAAAGACTGGTTTATTCGTTTTTTCGACAATAGTAAGTTTTTTGACAGGGATGAACCCAGGGAGTGCAATAAAAACGAGTATTGTTGTTTTTAGACACCGTCATAGCTTTCATGCAAGTTCCCGCTCGCGCACTATCGTTATCGCTTTCAGAGTTACGGGATAAGCCCGCATTAATAACTGCGTATTAGAGAAAACATCTGAATGTTGTTCATTTAAATAAATGAAAATGTTTATGTATGTGTATAATGTGTATCTTAAACGTGAAAATAAATAAAATATATCTGCCTCAGTAAACTAATTGCATTTAAAACCCCGGCACGGGTACCTAGCTTCACAGGATTACCTGGGCTAATATGAATATTCCCTGAAAATTTCATAAGAACCGGTCCAGCTATTTTGGAGTCTATAAGGAACATACATACCAGTACGTACATACATCGTCTTTACATCGAGAGAGAACGATAATCGGCTTCCTGCTCTAAAGATTCTTATTGCGACATTTAGAATTCAAAAATACTTTTTTTTGTGAACGATAGCCTATCATCCATTAGTGATATCATTATTATATTGACACACTTACATACATTGTAACACTGAACTAAACCAACATTCAACATTCAGATATTATTGATAAAATTCGGTAGGTACCTAGGTACGGAATGTTTATCATAAGTGGCGTCCAGGCGCGGGCGCAACGTCTTATTTGCAGCCAATATCGACAATCCCGAAATATATAAACAAACATACATTGTAACACTACAAAGTAGAACAACATCCATCCTTGTTCAGATATAATTGATCGAAATTCGGTAGGTACGGAATGTTTATCGTAGTGGCGTCCCGGCGCGGGCGCAACGCCTTATTTGCGGCCAATATCGACAATCTCGAATAATATTCTACACTAGTACTTTGCGCCGAGTTGACCTCGCGACCCTTTTAACTTCGCAACCCTGAACAAATTTTGCTTTGTTATCGTCGGACAAACATATCATTCTTACAAACATAAAAATATACACGGTGCTTTTTGATCAGCTAGAGAGTGAGGATGTTGTACAGAACGAAATAACGAAAAATTTCTGTTCTACTTTTGTAATTTCACGAAAAAAACAGTTGTTCCATTTATTTTTCGCTTTCTATTTATTTATCTAAACTTGTATTATCGTGACTATTCATATGTAATAGTAGTGGAATGACGTAATTCGTGCATTAGTGCTAAAAATTACATAAACAGGTAAAACATGTCTTTTCGTTTTTATAATTTACTTTTTCTGCATTTATAACAAATCGAAATAATAATAAATAATACTTTTTATTGCAAGATCGGCGAACATTTTGAATGGAAAAGCAGTTTTTTTTCCGTGCATTTTCAATAGTTGTAGAACAAAAGTTGTTGTAAAGTTGTACATACAACAACCTCACAGCCACTCTTAAAAAGAACATACAAACTTGTTCCCGTAGAGTGAGGCCTTCGCCTCGAAACCAAAAAATCCTCAAGGTACGGAAGATTAAACCCATATAGAGGGTTAGCACAGCAATGGCTTTTTATTTAAGTAATTACTGTTCTGAAAAAAAAACTATTCAATCACGAAAACCAGACATACCATAGAAAGTAAATTGTTCATAAAAATCAGTAGAAATACTTCACAGGATCACCCGCTGGTCTGCTCTGAAAATTCCCTGGAAACTTCATCAAAATCGGTCCAGCTGCTTTGGAGTCTATAAGGAACATACATACATGCACGTCGCCTTTTATACATTAGGCCGACGATTATGGATAATAAAATTAGAACATAAAACATAATAGGAAATTCTGAAAAAAAAAATTAAGTATCGGAATACCAAAGCGTTTGAATCTGCCTATCTTCAAATCTTGAACCGGACCTACCTCACCAAGCCACACACATTAGCCTGGACAAGACATCGCATCTAAAATGTTTAGAAAAACAGATGCGCTAAGTAGGTAGGAATCAGTAATAAAATAATTATTTACCGTTGTTTATAGATAGAGAGCCTGATGCGAGTCAGCCACAAACACTTCTTCGAATATGTTTCACTGGTTCAGTACAAATTGAGAGATTTATTAAATTTAATTATTGTGGGAGAAGGTTGGTGCGGACCACTTCGATGAAGACTTGTAGGGCGAGTGCGCTATCGATTCGCTTCGAGAACTATAATAGTCTGGGAGCGGCAGCTTAGGCGCATGGGTGTGATTGTAACTTATCTAGGTCAATAGTAAAGATAACACTACTAGAAAACCAAGGGAGCTAGATATTACTTATTCATTATTGGCGTCGCAGAACATCTACAATCTACAGGAAAGAAAGAGCACATAGCCAGACTATAAATACAGCGCCGGTTAGGTATAGCCAAATTTATTGCAGTTCTTCTTACCCAACAGCAACAAATCCAAAAGGAGGGTATCGGACTGTAGGCGCCGGTATTCCGGTATTGCATTTTAAGTTATCAAATTATTGCTTTTTTTTTATAATGACCAAAATGAATGGGAAGAAGTGTTTATCCCGTTTTTATACTTAATTTTTTTTTAAAGTTAATAATATTATATAATTTTATGTATAGATCATATATCGGATATATATATTTAAAAACATAATACTTCAATTCAATTCTTGTTTTATGGCTTCTGCGAGAGTGTTTCACAATTTTGCCAATGTCATGTGATGTACATACAATATTAAATGTACATACAATAAATTGACAACTATAAAAAAGTTCAAATGCGCGAGTGAGATTGCTGCGCCATGTATTCTGGGCCTTATACGAAGACTATAGTTATGCCCCTGGGTGACATCATCATAAATGAAAAATGGCGGCTAGAAAAGCGAGGCAGGAAAACAAATTTAAATGCATGTGGCGTGGGGTATCTATAAATAGCTGAGTTGCTGTATATCATTTTTTAAGGAGTACATTTATAAAATGGAGTCACAGCTATAACACTTGCACGTTTGCAAGGGTTTACCTGACTGCCCAAGGAGGGTAATGTTTTCGGGGTGTGTGTAAGTATGTAAGTGTTGTAAGTGCTATGAATATTAATCCAACGAGACAACACAATAAAATACAATATAACTTTGTTATACACCAAACAATAATAGATAGACCGGTAGTATAATGTGCGGCCTTATCGCCTAAAGCGATTTCTTCCAGCGACAAGTGAGGTGTCGTTGGGTTCCTCTTTATGTCCAGAGTATCATAACCATAGATAATGTGATCCTTACTAATATTATAAAAGCGAATGTTACTCTGTCATTCTGTCTCGCTGTTTCTCTGTCTCTCTCTGTCTGGGTGTTTGTCGCGTTATCACGGCTAAACGGCTGAACGGATCCACCTGAATTTTTGCATAGATATAGCTTAAGGGTAGCAGACGGACGTAGGCTACTTTTGTTATCGGGTAAATGTTTTTGTCGGTTCACGCGAACGAAGTCGCGGGTAACAGCTAACTCTTATTTATTATCATCATCATTATCATCCGGAAGACGTCAAAAGATGAATTGCCCGCACGCTTTGCAGGCGGCTTGGGTATCGCAACGCTCACCATTTACTAAGAGGACGCTGCTGCCCGTCTTTCGGTGGCTCTGTTCGCGAAATGGGTAAAAAAAAATACTGTAGATCCATTAGGATCAGAGCACCGGATCTAACGAGAATGATCCGTAGTTTCAGGACACACCCGGGTTACTTTAATTTGCAGTCGGGTCTATGAATTTCTTTGTGGCAGCTCAATGGGAAACCGCCCTCCTCACATTCGACGGATAGCGGGTTAGAGCCCGGGCGGGCCCCTGCATGACGTCTTTCGGAGCTAGGTATTCGTGCGGATATAACCACTGGCTTTTCGGTGAAGGAAAACATCAATTGTAGGAGTTTCGGCGGGAACGTGAACATTTCATGTCGCGTCATTTTATTATTTCCCAAAACTTGTGTTATTTCGAGTGTTAATATGTAAAAACGGTGAATTTTTACCCGTTAAGTGTTCGTGAACATTCACGAGTGTTGGTGGATGGTATGACGTCGTGAAACGTGAATTTTCGTGTTGTTTTCAAAACTCCATAGAAGGCTCTAGTAAAATTTTCACCACTTTACTGGGGCATGACTTGGACTTAACCGTGACTTGCTTTGCTCGCTTTTGACCGTGACTATGACTTGTTTGATAATATCTAACAAAACTTGAGAATATATATGCATACCTGACACTGGCAAATGCATAAGATGTGCGACGCCAAAATCCTCTAAGGAGGAAAGAGAAAAAAAAAACATCGATTGTCGAGTACAGGGTCGTGTCAGTCGAGTTGATGGTCGCATTGATAGTCGAGTTGATGGTCGAGTTAAAGGTCGAGTAGACGGTCAAGAAGGTGGTCGAGTAGGCGGTCAAGTAGTCGGTCGAGTCGAGAGATAAGTTACTATTGGCCTCGCTTTTTATTGTCTCGCTGAATAAGGCGTAAGTACAAAGTAGAGATAACTTGTCCCGCACCCGGCGTGGTGAATTGTATTTTAGAGATTTTGTTTCTGCATGCACTATCAAGTGGTTGTATCAGATTTAAATCCTGCGTAGCATTTTAGTCTGCTCATCACCATGAGGCACAGATTATAATATAAGTATATACAACGTTATTTTTTATTATATTGCAAACCTGAAAATAGTTCTATATGTGCAAATTTTTGCTAGACATATTCTGGTCATTTACTTATATTATGTCACTAGCTGCGGCCCGCGGTTTCAGCCGCTTTTCTACAGGAACCGAAAATTTTTTCGGGATAAAAAGCATGTGTTAATCCAGTGTATACCTAAGCCACCTCCATACGCCACTTACCTACATACTTTCCTACCTACTTACACACTTGCACACAAACTTTCGCATTTATAATATTAGTGCGATTATGTAAAAAAGGTACAGGGTTATGGCGTTTTTTCCAAAGAACCCCAGAAGGGTAGGTACTAGGCCTTATTTATAAGGAGAAGTATGTGGTACTAGGTTGTAAATCATATTTCATTTACTAAGTGACTGGGACATAATTTGGACAGGCCGCGCAAGCTTTACGTGAGACAAAGAGACTTTTTCTTATCAGGGCTTAGACGTCCACTACTGGACGAAGCCTCTCCCCTATTGGGGCGGTTGCCATAATCCACACGCTTGGCAGGCGGCTTGGAAATCCAAGAACGTTCACCGTTTACTTAGAGGTCGCTGCTGCCCGTCTTCTGGGTGTTTTGACAAAGAGACTACAACAATTAAAAACCGGGTGATTGTTGGACGCGAGCGCATCTTTTGCTATCCTCTACCTGTGACAAAGACGCATCCACAGCTGTCTCTCTCTGAGTATTGGTCCTATTGTAAAAGTTGTTCACAATCATGAGTAAGCCCATTTCAGCTTAGCATACCTTTTCCTTATAACCCTTTATATTTATTTATTTCTTTCGTCAAATTAAAAAAAAAAATTCAAAACGGAAATAGCTTCTAAATATAGATATATTTTTTTTCTGTTAAATTTTGGCTTCACACGTCGTGTATTTAGCCAGTGTCAAGTTTTGTAATATTTAAAGTAAAGTATTTCACGATTGAAACAAGTCTCAGTCATAGTCTAAGTCAAGAAAAGTAAGTCATGGTTAAGTCCAAGTCATATCCCAGTAAAGTGGTGGAGACTTTACTAAAGGTTTCTATGGAGTTTTGGAAACAACACGAAAAGTCACGTTTCACAACATTATACTATTCACGAACACTTATGCGACGTCACGACCACTTAATGAATAAAAATCCACCATTTTTACACATTAACACTCGAAATAACACGAGTTTTGGAAAATAATAAAATGACGCGACATGACTTCTTCACGTTCCCGCCAAAACTTCCAACATTTCTTCTAAAAATAATGCCCCGTATTTATTGATATTACGATCTATAGGCAGAAAAAACATAAAATAGTTTTTACTCTACAAAAAAGACAAAAACTATTCAGGTTTTTTTTCAGGTTTAGGTGTGTTCATTAAGTCTAATTTAGGTAAATGAACTCTTAGAGAAATAAACACGCAGGTAGTTTCATTATCACGGAAACTTGACCTTTCTCAGTGGATATAATCTGGGTTAAATATAATCTGAAATATCTATTACTTTATAAAAACTTGCCCCATCGCAGCGCTCTCTCTGTAATACGCACGAAACTTAAGCACTAAGCCCTGATTCTCCGCTAGGAGTAATATTATTCTGTGGCGCTGATGCAGCACGGTAATTGTACGGCTTTGCCGTGTAGTTTGCATTGAATGCGAGAGATGGCGTCATGCTGTATACTATTACCAAAGATACTATTTTATCTATGCTATTACTAAAGGACCTGTAATTAACCTATGCTATTACCATCTATTACAATATGTACAATTATTTAGAGGAAATTATGACTTACCGCGATAATGAGCTGTTGAGAGATTCCGGGCAATTAGTAAAATTCTTATTTAGTACAATCAATACAATAAACTAGTAGTTCGCGCCGAACTGAGACCTCGCGACCCCTATAATTATATTCACAACCTCTTGACCGATTGAGCTCATATTCGAACTTAAAAATTGTATTGAAATGAACTACTGTCTACAAAATTTCATGAAGATCAGATCAACGATTCGCAAGTTATCATCGGACAAATATACACACATACATACAAATGCCGATTTGTCCCAGTAAACTCTGAGTCGCTCGGTCAAAAAGTATCTTTTTTTTAAATCATGAAATCATAAAGCTGATTTACATCTTGGTTTTTGGTTTGGTGAGAAATGTACTTATACTAGCTTTCAACTTGAATTTTTGTTAAGTGTAATTTCTCGAATCAATCTGTTTATTGTCGCAGGGTTGGTTTTCGTGAATCTACGATGAGTAATTGATCTGTAATTGACGGAAGGCGCAAGAAAGTTTGAATTTCGCGCGCTGAGCAAAACGTTGCACCTTAATATCATGTAGTTCGATGCGAGATAGCCAAAACAGTATTTTGAATATCATATTTTTTAACATCATCAATGTTAATAATTGTCCCATATACTATGTCGCCCATTGGCAAGGACCGCCCGAAAAGGGCTTGCAGTACTCATCATTATGAACAACTTTTACTATGGGAATAAATAATAAAAAAATCTGCTGTTCCATAGAAAAATATCAATGACAAAATGAACAGCAGATTTTTTTTTTATTGGCACAGAATTTTCCTTATAAATATGGGCTATATTTACTGTATATATAGTATTGGATTCAAACAATAATTCCAAGTCACACAACAATAGATTGTTTATTTAATTTAATTTAGTTTTTTTATGCAACTTGTACTTGTACCTAGCGACTTAGATGTTATAATTTTAATTTATTTGTACTGCCCATGTATCTGTACTGTATCTGTGAATTCTAATAATAAAATTATTATTATACCATAATTACCTTAGTCTATTAAAAAAGCACCATTTTAATTTAATCGACTAAGGAGCGGTTGTGAGGATGTTGTATACAAGATCGTCGCGATATGAGCCTGGCATTATGAGTTGGACGTGCTACCTTATCTAATTGTCCCTGACGCATAAGTCATGGCACGATGGCAAGAATTACGAACTGGTTATGAAACAACACTCGCAAATAGACATTGTGGATACAATGGATAAAAAATACAATGTTGTCACTGACGGCGCATAGAACTATATGCTGGATGTGGTTACCAGAGCTCGACAGCCCTATATAAGACCACTACCGCACTGCAGGCAGAGGCTATGAGCCTCTTGCTAGCAGCAAGAGCTGTATTCGCAAAAGATCCAGAAAGTAACGTGAGTTGCAGAAACGAACACCCTACGCTCACTACTGTCAGTGCAGCCATTATCTATGCACTCAGAAAATCTACAACTACGTCGAGATTGGTAACAGAATGCCATTCTGCTCTAAAAAATTTTGCAGATAGGTATAAAGTCACAGCTCAGTGGACAAAGAGCCACGGCAGATGGGAGAGCAATGACAAAGCAGACTCACTTGCCAAGGAAGACACGAAAAAGGAAATCAATGTAATGTTGCAGAACTGTGTAAGCCAACAGCCAACATGGGCAGAACGAGCAGAACAGCAAAATCAATGGAATAAAATGAAGGTTTGCAAACACGCAAAAGAGTTCTACGCATCGATAGATAAGGATATGACTAATAAACTAAAGTTAACTTGGTCGGACCCTTCGTCTGATGATAGGTATTATCACAGGACACTGTAAGCTAAATTATCATTTGCACAAAGTTGGCGCTACAGATAGTCCTCTATGCTGAGCCTGTTTGCAGGAAAACGAAACCGTAGAGCATGTGCTACTGCATTGCAAGGCCACAGAGGACATAAGAGTTAGGTCGGGACTCCTTCAAGAATCTCAACACCAAGTCTCCAATAGCATAACATCTGACGAAACAGGAGTGGAACAGTTGTGCCAGCGACCCAAGGCCGTGCTCCATTACTTTAAGGAGCTGGGCTGGTTTGGGTAGGCTGGCAGCGGGGTAAATGCACAAAACACCCTTAGCGGGACGTCAGTGCAGGTCTTATCGCCCCAGATAGAATTAGAATTAGTAATGAGTATCAATGAGATGGAAAGTTTTGATGATGATAATGATCAAGACAAGATGATGAACAACTTTTGTTCTGCGGTTCAACGACTTTTTAAAGTCCGCGGCAAGAAAAACGGCTGTTCCATACATTTATTACATACATACATTATGAACCGAAGACGACCACTGCTGCACATAGGCCTCCCGCTTAGACCGCCACAACGACCGACTACGTGCCACTTGCATCCACCGGTTACCCGTGAACTTCACAATGTCGTCGGTCCACCTGGTGGGAGGCCTGCCTGCGCATCGTCTTCCAATTCGTAGTCGCCACTCAAGAACCTTTCTTCATCACCGGTTATCGGTTCTTCGAGTGTTGTGGCCTGCCCATTGCCACTTCAGCTTGCAAACTCTGAAAGCTATATCGGTGAAATTGCTTCTTCGGCGAATATCCTCATTATATTTTATTTCAAGTTTTTAATTTGACAGAAAGCTACAAAATGCTGGAATTGCATTTCGAGTTTATAGACCATATAAAAAAATTACCATGCGGCCTTTTAACGCTGTTGCCAAGCTCCTAGCGCTGTGTTCCCGTGTCATCCTCATTCCATGTTAGGTGTGTTTACCATCTTCGAACATACCGTAACATCACTGGAGTATGTGATGTAATACTTTTTTAGACTTTCGCGGTTGCTTACTGTATTATTATTAGTACTCACGGGATATTATTATAATTATATATAAATATAGTTAATTATAACGATTTTTACTTTTAAGACTGAGAAAGAGCGTAGATCGGTTTGTCTGCTTCTAAATTTCGTAACTTTTTATCATCCAGTCATCCACCCGTATCTTCACTCTACCTGTGAACATGGCGCATGCAACTGTGCCGAAATATCGGGAACCCAACAAAAGAAAAACTCGTGGTGAATATAAACATCACGTGAGTAGGTACTAATAGTAATATGTGATGAAATTCCTAGTCCACCAAACAAACATAAAAATAACAACTTTGTTTTCTGAGTAGGTAAGAAAATAACCTTAAACCATTTGAACCATATACTTCATCAATATATTTTACTTCACTTAAAAATAGGTACATACAAGTCATGCTCTACATACATTTTGCACGTGAGTCAATAATTTAAAATAGGTATTTAATTTGACTAGAATCGTTATTAAAAAAGTAATAATAGCAAAACTAAACATAAACCTTATACATTAAATAGGTCGCTGATGACTAGTGCTTTATGAAAGCTTTAACACATGTGTCAACTTGTTTGACGCCAACTACCGCCTAACAAACGAGAGAGAAAGAGCTGGGGTGAGGCTAATTCCAAGTTAGTATCTCTTATGGGCCCGTACTGTGACGTGCTGGCTAATTGCAATGATTGTTAGGTTCAGACGCCGACGCTGCACGACCGCAAAACTTATCACACGGCGATATTTGACGAGTCACGGTCACGCAACGGCGGTAGCTGAATCCTACACCATATTTGCCGTATGCCTGTATGATCAAATAATTGTGTGCCGCCCAAATATCACGACCATGCTGTCCACACTAGACCGCGAATGACAACAAATAATATCTGGATCCTTTTGATACGTGACCAAAAACCGACAACCGGCGGATACGAGTGTTCATGTATTTGCGTAATCGACTTATTCGTGAAAAATAGAAAAGTATACGCGAATAGAGTAACTTCACATCGTCGAATTTGTTCAAATAAGACGAATAGGATAGCGATGTGAAGTGCCACCACAATAATCATCGCAATAACGACTTCACTTTAGGGGTTCCCTTATTTCGAAAACTATACGATCTGTTTACTTTTTCCAGTTAGAATTTGTTTTGAAATTACAGGCTTTGACCGCGTCTCGTTCAAACATATCTATCTAATTCTTCATGGGCACCGTTGCACCGGATACAGTGATTTTATATTTATTTATTTTTTCATTGGTATGGGTATAAATTTGACATGATATTATTTCCCTGCTTTTAACTTCTATTTATTTTCACAGTAGTTAGTACACATATACTTGTACGGTTTATGTACGGCACATGTACGGTTGTGAACATATATTATACTTTTTAAGAATGTACACTTTATTTACGAACTTACTATTACATAATTGGTTAATCCTCAGCACGTAGACACTGCTTTTTTATCAAGCTTTTGTTATATATATTTTTCTTGAGCCTGTTGTAAAAAACGACAATTTGTCAATAAAACTGCCCTCCCCATTGATAGTATTAAATTTCTCGTTGTTAAGCGCACTGGATAGTGGATACAGTGTAATCAACATCACAGTAAATATCAGTAATTTTTTTTTTTTTAAACATCCGTCGAATGTTATCCTGCCTTACAAATTTCTTTTGGTCACCTCTATGGATAAGTGGGTGTGATGTGTTGTTCCTACTAGTAGTAACATCCTATTATTTCGATCGTTGAGTTTTTTGTCACAGTAGTTCAACTGCTAATGCAACAACAGTACATATTGCTCTCATCTGTCGGTGTCTTTAGCTAGAATTTACGGTTTGCATGAACGAATATTCGGGTTTCGATTTGGAGTATCGCAAATGAAGACGCATCTGACATTGTTACCAGCAATAATATTACAAAATATAAAATCAATTTTAGGCATGTCACGTGGCGTTACTTAAATTATATTTATTATAACTGTTCAAACCCAAAATAAGTCAGTTAGTACTAACGAAAAGTTACCTTACCTATTGAACCTACGTTAGGTATTGTTCGTTCTAAATATAAGTGTGACTACTTATTTATGTAATTATTATGAAAAAATCTAACGTTTCCCTGAAATAATCAGTTTTGTATATATTTTAAGTTTATGTAGTTAATAACGATTTTAAGTACATTACTTTACCTTCTGTATTTCTCTACAATCATCTAGAACATTCTCCTACTAGATACATATATACCTACTAGACATTATTGAGTAGGTGCTTACATAAGTAACCTTACGTTGTATACATGTATATTTATATTATTATGTACAATTTTATTTACAATGCTTTTCAAGTTATATTTTAATATTCTTAGGTACTTATAATTAAACTCCTTCTCAAGTCTATTTTAGCTTACTCGAGTGTGAAAAGACAAAAATACACTAACCAATTATACACGTATATTTTTATACTAAATTATATTTATTTAATAAAACAAAATAAGTACCTATGTAAGTACCTCTACATAGGCCTTATTACATGTTTACATAGTTATGATTCAAGCTTCTGTTAGGAGTTTTAAGACTCTTTGGCTCGTGATTTGTGTAGATTTCTTTTCACTATTTTATCCACTGTTACATTGTACAGTTATTTTAAGAATAGATTGTTGGAAATGCTAAAAGAAAAGACAAACAAAACTTTAGTAAATTATTTTGGCGCTGAATGTTCGCTAGTTCTTCTCAATCGTTTAGGGCCTTACGAAAATAACTAAAGATAAATATTCTTATCTATTATTAATAAAAAACACTATAGTAACACTTCAGTACTCTATCGTTATATTATTATATGGGAGCTAAGTCTATGGCTGTATCTAACTTTTAACACAAATGGTATTTGGCAGTGACGTCTATAGTAGGTATTGTACAAGCTGTATGTATATTATTATTAACAACTTTTACTATGAGACCAACCCAGAAATCGCGAAAAAAACCAGCTGTTTAATGTCATTTTTCTATGGGACAGCTGATATTTTTTTCGTGATTTCAGGGTTCGTCCCGTACTAAAATTTGTTCATAATGATGAGTACATTTCCTTTCAATATTGTTGCACCTTTCAGAATCACCTTGTATAAGTCAGTCAGGTTTATTGACAATTTGCGACCCGCCTTGGCTTCGCACAGGACATCTGAATCTGGGTATCCCTGAAACTTTCATCAAAATCGGTCCATCGCTTTAGAGTCTATAGAGATCATACCTACATACATCGACTTTTATGTATAAGAAATAAAAGATTTGAATTAGGGTTTTCAATTTCAATTTCAGAAAAAAAACGAGCCGAATCTGTGAGTGCAAGTTATTGACTTAATAAAAATATTAATTTTGTATTTTTCAAACATTCAGCCTCTATTAAAACCTGGTAACTATGTAATCATATAGGCAAACCATATCCGTAATCCGTAATATAGGTAAGGTAAATTTGTATCCAAAGAGCAAAAGTTTATGAAAACTGTTCATAAAAACCATTAAAAGTGAGCGCAGAAGCCATCACAGTGGCAGTGGAGTAGCTACCAGTGAAGCTGGTGACAGTCGAGGTATGCTTCACGCAAGAGGTTGACGTAAGGTCGACGGCAGAGGGGCGTGGCCGCGGTGTTTTCCTGCGGCCAACGCCACGACCTGATCAGTGATCCGTGCTGAAGTACGAGTTCTGCATTAGGTACAGCTTATCGATAGGATTAACCACAGCACCAGTACCGAGGTTCAGGGGCTCGTGAGCAGTGTGGTTCCCGTGCTGGTGCGAGTGGTGTTGCACCTCCAGGTTCTGAAGGCTCATTGTGTCCGAAGTACCCTCATCCAGCTGGTCGAAATTGCTCCCGTCTAAGGAGATGTCAGAGCTGCAGAAGCTGTCGCCAGAGTGAGCCGGATAATCTGAAAAATACGGATCTTCTTTGAGTAGGTATATCTTTGGGTTTGGCAATAATTTATTTAAAACGGTAACGACACAAAATTCTTAGTATATTTTTTTTAATTAATAAATTTTTTGAGCCATAAAGATTTATCTTGTTTAAAAAATTAAACTAAAATAAAAAAATACTCGCTAAGGATAATCTTATAAGCCCAAGCTCCATTATTTTACTAGTATCCATTCAATTCCGCGTCAGCCACCTTTCAGCCCCATCATCAGACCAGGGGGGACTTATCTCGTAACTCTGGTGGCGATGGTCTTCGTTTGCTATCCTGCTCGCTCGCATGGTACGAGTAAGTTGGCGCGAGTGGGACGGCACGCGATGACCATTGCCACCAGAGTTACGGGATAAGGCCCCAACTCAATTGTACCATGTTGTATTATCATTGGAACTACATACATTCACAAAGTTTCAGTTATGATACGACTTAAGTTAGGCGAAAAGATTCTCATCTTTAACGTAGTACTTAGTACAAGTTAAATTAAAGCCTTTAAGGTTTTAATTCTTGTACTGCTTGTATGAATGATGTCTTGTAGTTCTTCCAGTTCAAACCTTGTAATTGATTTCCCGAACGACCTTTAAATGCATATGTGATTCCGAGGACAATAGATGATAATCACACTAATATTACCAATACGAAAGTTTGTGTGTAAGTATGTAAGTAGGTAAGCATGTGAGTCTGTAAGTGTGTTTGTTCCCGTTCAACCCTTTAACGGCTGAACTGATTTGGGTGAAATTTGGTGTGGAGGTAGCTTATACCCTGGAATAACAAATATGCTACTTTCTAACCTGAAAAATAATAATGCTCAAGTACCTTGAATTTTATGCCATAACTTTTTAGCTTTTTAACTATTTTTTAAATACATCTTAAATATTATTCGGGTCAGGCAACGACCTCTAATTATATAGCGAACCTAATTATATACTACAAGTCGATGTTATAAAGCAAGTTGGGTTTTAATTATTCATAGAACAGAGTAGTCGAAAGCTTACCATCGGGCGAATACGGCAAGTTTGGATTCAGAGGTTGGCTTGAAGCGGAATATGAACCATCCAATCCAAGATAATTTCCATGATCGCTCGATGGAGACTCTTGTTTAATACATTTCTCGTCTTTATCTTTATCTTTCTCCGAGTTCTTGTCTCCTTCCTGCTTGGCTTTACGCTGGATCTTCTTCATCTTAGCGCGCTGATTCTGGAACCAAACCTGCACCACTCGCACGCTCAACCCCGTATCCTTGGCAAGGGCTTCACGAACCTTGCGACATGGCTTCGGGCTAACTTCAAAAGAAGCTTTGAACTGTCTGCGCTGAGCCGACGTCAGAATCGTGCGAGGTCGCTTTGGGCCCCTGCGCCCGTCACGTGGTCGGTCCGACTCGTCAATAATCATATCGTCTTCAGCATGGTGCAACAAAAATATCTCTTTTTCATAGTCCTGCTTGCATACTACTTGACCCGATCTCACCACGAATTGCGCTCCTTTCTGGAGCGGCTGACAGCACATTACGCATACAAAGCATTGAATATGAAAAATGTACTGCTGGGCACGCATCACCATCTCTTCTGGTAGCAGTCGGTCGCCACATCTGCTGCATTTCACTCCAAAAAATCTGCGGACAGTAACGTTGGGAGTCACATGGAAAAATCAGATACGCACAGCAGTTCGCTTCGCAATTCGCATTCGCAATTGAAATTCGCAAATTCGTAGGTTGCTTCAATATTCGGTTAAGTTTGCTCTCAAGTTTGAACAAGGCAAATTTCCGGCAGCAAACCCAGTGTGCCAAAGTTAGTTTGAAAAAGAAACCAAACAAGTGTTGTAACATTTCATGAATCGTTCAATATGTTTGTGAGCGGTAAATTGGCTTTATTGAACGGTTCACAAGTTGCGTAAACAAAAAAGTGCAATGCATCTATTGAGCTAACAAAGCATGGCATAATGCTTTACATTACATGTGCTAAGTAAGTTTGTATAATATGTACTGTGTCTAGCCCGGATGTCAGAGTTTTGAGGACATTTCAAGGCCTTTGGAACTATAGGTCCCGTGGCTTGGGACCAACAATGCCAGAGGAAATGCCTACTATGGGGGACCTACAATGCCATACATTGAAAGCTTTAAATTACCTGTCGTAGTCGGGCTTGCAGTAGAGTTTCGTGTTTCTGGTGTAGCATGTGTGGGATAGAAGACAGCCGCATACGCAACAGCTTAGGCAGTGTTCGTGCCAAGAGAGATCGCCAACCTTCATGAGGAAGCGGTCCTGTATCTTCTGTCCGCATCCTTCGCAGATCTCTACGATCTTCTCTCGTTTGATGTTCGCGTTCAACTCTACGAAAAGAGAGCTGTGGTTAGCAGCAACAACCAAATTTTGTTAGGTAAGGTAAGGTCAGTGCATTTTTTTTGTAATAATAATGATTTTATATATGTTGTATTATTCACATATTTCTTTTAAAAGATTGATATTGTTATATTATGATAAATATTGATATTGATATTCAATATTGTATTTTCTATTTATGTTACCAATGCAATATTTCATTAATCAATTATTAATATTTAAAGTCAAATTTATATTTATTATGTGCAACTTAAAAATATATTAATTTAACGATTTGGCCAAAGAATCATATACCTTTTTGGGGCTACTTTTAATGGCAACTCATCAAAGACGTCCCAACCGTTATTCTCAGTCCAAACATTGTAACGAAGGCTTAGGTCAAGTTTTGTTAAAATTTATATCATCAATATAAAACATAAATACAAAAAATAAACATTTCGTCGGTTTATTTAATATGTACGTATCTAAGCATCTAAGAGTATCTAATCTATCTAAGTACTAACTCAAAAGTTTTCTACGAATTAAAAACAATCGTTTAATTCAGGTCACAGTTTGGTCATCACCTCGCCTGACGGTAAGCGACTCTGAGGCAGACCGCGTCGATATAGATAAAACCTATGATTGAAGTTTTCAGTAAAAAAGATAAAGGTGATTTAGAATCTCCTTTCTTGAAAGGAACAAAAACCCAGACCCGGAGCTGATATTTTCTATTTATCATTCAAACATGCCTGGCCCGGTATCAACCCTATAGGACATGCTGCTTATAAGGCAGACGCGCTACTAACAAAACCAAGAGGGTCGTCGGAGTATATTTATTTCATATGCTCGTAATTTGTATAAAAAATAGGTTCGAAATAAAGTTTGAAGCTACATGAATATATTTTTTTCGGTTTTTTTTTTTGTATTTGTATTGATCTAAGAAAAAATAAACAAACAATAAAAAAAATACAAGTTAAAATAATTATAATTTTAAACATTATATATATTCACCAATTTTTCTCTAAAGTAAACTATATTATATAAACTTAAATATACAATCTAAAACTAAAACTACAAACAAAATTAAAATAAATACTTTAATAAATTAAATTTAAATATCTACATATAAACTATGTACTAAAACTATTACAGATATGAAATGATTGCTCGCGCTGAGCAATCATTACACGCGGGCAAATAGTAAAAATAAATAAATAGTTAGATATGTTTATATTTATATTTTATAAAGTTGTGAATAATTAATAATAATGTTAATTAATAATTTTGTGTGATTAGTTTAAAATTGTGAATATAAAAATAAAATGAGTGATATAATTAAGAACACATAAACCCATCACGGTCATTTAAAAAAACACATTGGACCAGTGCAGTGACGTCTATTGCGACGATTGTGGTTCAGACGCCGAGATGCTGCGAGATCGTGAATCTTATCGCATGCCTATACAGGTCATACCTATGTCAGCCGGAACCTGACAATCATCACAATATGCACTCCTCGGTTAATAAGCCGTGTTGAAAAATGCCGATGCAAATTCCAAACTAATAAACGTTGCCTGGAAAGTTCAAGTAGTCGATACAGAAGAGCTATTACAGTCAGAGCTTGTATTATGACAATTGCTATATCATTTCCGCTTTATCTATTTGAGTAAGCAGTGGTGAACGGGTGACCACTCAAAGCACTCGAACTAGCGAGTTTCAAACGTTTGACCACGCTCCAGCAATATCTCTACTGTTCCCTGCATTGTTTGAACAGCCATGATATTAAATTTGAGTCCGACATACTCGCTACTGGATAATATCAAAGTTACTTTGTCAAACTTGTCTAAGTCGCAAGCAGAAAACTCTACTTGTATATGGACCTAAGAGTATGCTAAATTATTGTTTGCTAAAGCGATATTGTTCATTATTATTATGTTAATGGTGTGCCTAAACGCTCCAAACAGTATAGGTTCTTATGGTTATCCGATTCTCATACGAAACAGTCGCTTGATTTTTAGGCGTCCTATTACGATTTTGAATGACTTAACATAGGTCTAATTTGGCCTCTAAGTAACGCGTAATCGGTAATTTAAAATGTTCATGGCCAGGAAATACCATTTTCAACCTAATAATTTCGACAAATTTTACGATTGTAGTGATGTGTTCCTTACATGCGAATCGTGCGATCATGGTGTTAGTGAAATATTGACACATCTCTAGTGTTTTTCCGCTGAAAAAACGCGTTTAGTTATAAGGAATAAAAGATCAATTCAGCTTTCTCTTTACAATAATCTGATAACGGAACCAGTGTAGCTAAACAAAAAAAAAAAACGATTATCATTAATTAAATAATTTTTCAACCCACACTGGGTAAGCGTGGTGGATTAGGCCTTCGAGGGAAGGCCGATATCCCAGACTGGGATGTTTAAAGGCTGATGCAGAGAGAGAAATAATTTAAATATAACTTTTCTCAAACCCGTTCTGATATTCGATCATTACTGTCCAAATATTTCCGAGTACTTCCTGATCCTTCTCCTATGTCCAAGAAAAGCTTTAACGCCAATTAGGCCCTGAAAAACTCCCACAATGCTTGCTTTAGCCTCGTCTCGGCTCAACATGTCAACATAATTATAGTCAGGATAGCGAATAAATTAAATATGATGTAATACAATAAGCGATTAATACAATAAGAGTCCAGTACAATGACGCATTCCGGACTCTTATGAGGTTACCGCGGTACTATAGTGCGTCAAGTATGTTTGCTGAGGCGAGATTTCCTGACTCTTTTGCCATAATAAGATCGAGGGTGGCTTCGTTCTGGCATGGCTTGCGTCGTTCCAGCAACGGAATTCTCGCGGCTATCGCTGACGACTTAAGGAGACCAATGATGAGGCATTGGGTCTCTGTTTACATGGACAGAAACAAAAAATAACACGGCACTATTGTGCACCTTATATATATTTTTTTTATTTGTAATGACAGACATCCCTGTACAGTGTACTTTAATTTTAGATTAGATTTAAGATATGGGTCAAATGTGCCTGAAATAACAATTATTATTATTGTTATAAAATTACTGAGGATAATTCAGAAATATTTAAGTAACATTTTCTTTACGTCCATTAAAATGATTTTACTTCAATAAACATATGTTTTAAATATCATAATAACTAAGCAATTTAAAATATGTGACTAAAATTCTGGCTTGTATTTCGAGCAGCAAGTTAGCCTAGCAACCCAGCGGGGCACAATGTTGTTCCAAGTTGATTTTGGGGCTGCCGTATCTAGACCTCAAAATTGCCGTATATTGGGACAAAATTAAGAACAATTGTCGTATGTTCTAATTTTTCATTAATTTGTATATAAAATTATAATTCTCAGCAATTTTTTACTCCACATAGATTTCGAATTGTGGTTAGAAGTTATGTCTCATTTTCACTTGGAGATAGTATAGGAAATAGTACAAAATTAAGAAAAATTGCCGTATGTTCTAATTTTTCATTAATTTGTATACAAAATTATGATTCTTAGCTTTTTTTTACTGGTCTCCACATAGATTTTGAATTCTGGTTAGAAGTTATGTCTCATTTTCACTTGGAAATAGTATCTCTTCTTCTCGTATCTTCCTCAGTATCGACATTGTCACCCTTTGATTTCTAATTTTTCTTAGGTATCAGCGTTCACTCATCGTAAGTAATACCTTCTCTAAGCTCAGTGAAACGATGTAAACACAAACCACTTATTAGTCCAACATCTTAGGTTTCATAGAGGGCGTTTTTCAACAGGAAATTCCGAGAACTCGGTGCGTTACGTTACAAGAAAAATTAGTAATGGCAGTTTTTGATAACTCTTTCGTGGATTGATCGTGGAAATATTATACGGCTTTGGAAGTGCTGCCGTATGCCGTATATTTGAGGCATAGCGTGCCTAAAACCCGTATAATTCGGCAATTGCCGTATGGAGAACAATACTGGCGCGGAAATGCAGCTGTATTGCATTTTGGGTACGTTGCCTGAAATTATAGATATATTATCTCCAATTACTTTTAATTAAGATTAAGTATAGTAATGATTAGATTATTTTAATTGTTTATAATAAAATTATTTCTTCTATATAGGTACGTATTTTATTTCGTTAAATTGTTCACAAAGTAAATGAATCTTCATGGTGAATTTTAGATACACTGTTTTCTTAGGCATCCAGCTTTTTAGATACCCTATTTGTAAGTCATGTTCCATTTTAGGTGTCGTTTATTTAGGCAACTCGGTCATAATCGAGTTTTTTTTAAATTTTATATTTGTAGGTACACCCAGTATAAATAAGTAGGTATCAAAGGTTTCCGCCAAAAACATGGCACACCCTCGCGCGATCGATTTCACAGCATTCCTATCCAAGCGGAATGGGGTCCAGAGCCGAGCATTCTCATTACTTCTTCGTGAATCCTCGTAACTTACAAACGGGGATTCACTTTGTCTTCACTTTTAATCCAAATCCAGAAACAGAAAAACGTAAAACAGTTTTTAGCCAAACTTAGTTTTTAGGGGTCCGTTGTACAAGGAAAGCCTGAACGATCGTTATGTCCGTTTGAAAGAAACAGATAATCATAACTTCAACACTCACAAACAAAAGTACATGAATTTTAATACTATAGGCAACGTTGAATGAAAAAAACAATTATAATTTTGCAAGTGCATTTAAGTATAACTTCCGTAACTCTATGATTATATGTTAAGTCAAAAATAATAATTTCCCACGACAAATAAACATATTAACATAGATTCATGACGTCTAACACATGTTCATCATCATCATCGGCCATACAACGTCCACTGCTGAACATAGGCCTCCCCCTTAGAGCGCCAAACACACGTAAGACGACATTAAATATAGGCAGGTACTACACATTTGAACTATAGTGAAATCACTTACTATACTTATGATATATAGGTAGCATCACAAGACTATAATTATTATATATAGACGTCGATCCTGTTATGCCAAGTTCGAAACTAAACTAAATTTTAGAGGTCTAAAATTGTTGCTACTCTTTTCCCACGCAATGAATTGAAAAGAAATGCCGATAATTTTAATCTTGTCAGATAAGTTTAGTTTAGCGAGTGGTAAAACAGAATGGACCATAGTCTACGTTCTAGTACATCCCAAATTTTCGTTCTACGCGTAATATCACTGGATATACGTACCTATAGTCAATATAGCAAGTACGTCGGCAGTCGAAATGGCTGGAGACGGAAAATACAAAGGCGCGCGTCTTAAAACGAGGGTTGCGGAGTACACGCCCAAGGGGAGGGGCGACCTGGGTCGCCTAGGTCAAAGGATACCGCAGAGAGAGAACTTCAAGAAAATAGCGAAAGCTGACAATACTTTGCTTTAAAATGGTAATAATAAGTATTTTATAAAATGTAGTTTTCCTATCTCATAATGGGCATGCAGTAAACTCAGCAAACTATAATTACGGGTTAAAAAAAAATACGCTATCCACGGGGGTACGAGTTCAAATATATAAGTTTAAAAACATACGTTCAGAATATATAAGTCTATATAAACTAGGGGTTTAGGAGATCTAGCAAAACATTTGTGGAAATCGAAGTCTTCTTAATGGTTTTTTTTTATCGAGAATATGTCATGTAATCAGTATCATTTCGGTTCTATCGTATAAACCTCGTACTAGACAACAGAACAAAAAAACATATATTTCAATCGAAGGTCTCTAAATAAACTAACTAATGAGGTCCACGGAATATAAAAACCAAATGATATCCGTTTTGTTTTTTAAATGTTTAGTAATCTGCCCTTTTCTGTAATCTGCCCGAGTCACGGGCTGGGAACTGACACCCAGACGGATAATCGATGCTCGCACTCACTACGCCGTCGTCGTCTTCAGATGGCTAAATGTATAAACAAACTACAAAGCTACAAACGTGGCATTTAACAGGTAAGTTTCTTCGAGAACAAATCCCTTGTAGGACGTCTTCTTCGGTAAGAAATAATTTTGGAAAACTCAAACTACTACTCAGTTGTTACTTTTCTCGACAGATAATCATTGGATTTGGTTGTAAAATCAGTAAAACGACTTATTGCAAAAGCTTGTAATTCCAAAAGTGTTTCAAAATTATGGAGCGATGTGATGATATGACATCTCCAAATCGAATCATAGGCCTCTCGCTCCGAGTCTCATAAAGCTCTATCCATGAGACTTCATAAGCTTATGGTGTTATAAATATCTATAGATAAAAACAAACATGACATGTAGTGCTCTATTTTGACGTACTGATCGGTCGTTATCGCCCGTTATCGTATGTTTGAGCGACAAAGCGTTCCGCTCTATTGATTAGGTCCGAGGCTCGTAGTAACTGTTGTGTAGTCTGTGCGAGAGCGAGAGCGAGACGAGCGGAGGCGTAAGGTATTGCCGTAGCCGAAGCGTTATAATTGCTACGATTTTTACGCTACGGAGATGCTACGCCCGACGCTACGGAGTTGTAGCAGGGTCTCATTTTAATAAGCCTCCAATGCACAGTGGAAACAAACCGGTAGATGCAAGTGGGACGTTGTCGGTCGGTGTGGCGGCTTAAGGGGGAGGCCTATGTGCAGCAGTGGGCATCTTCTGGCTGATAATGTAATGTAATGCAAAGTGGGATAAAAAATCGAGTTTCATGGATATAGAACAGTTCAAAAATAAACATGTTTTTCTAATTTGAATCTGTTTTGGATACTTGGATATTAATACAAGGGTACTTTTTATCACGGAAAAAATATACGGTTTTTGTAGGATAGCGGGTGGTACCGCGGGGCGTAGCTACGTATTCTTATTAGAGTTAGTACCAATTGCCTAAATAAAAGGCTGTGCTTCGCTGCCTTTGCCGGACACGATGAAATAATGGAACGGTTGCCGGAGGTACAACCAACCAATCATGAGAAAGGTTTCCAAGTAGTTATAAAAAAACCTGAAGCTATTGTTATCCGACTCGAATCTGTCATAGGAAGTTCTTTGAGACTTATAAAAAACCTACCGATATCTGAGTCGGTTCTAACACACCAGAACTGTTTCCTTTTTTGTCACTTTTTTGTACAGTTATATTATCCGACGGTACAATTTTTCAGCACTTCGCCCGCTCACCTCCGGCGGCCGTTCCAGATGTTGCCGGCCCTGACAGCGGAGGCACTTCCTAAAACAACTATGAAGACCTGATCAAACATGGGATTATTGATCCATATTGATTACTCTCTAATAAAATGAGAAAGTGATACAATCTCGAAAAAAAATAATTTAAAAAAAATTGTTGGAACAAAAATTAATATAACATTTTTTTTTATGTTGCTCGGTGACGAGACGAGCAAGTCGCTCACCTGATCTTAAGGGTCACGCTTGCCCATAACAGTTCAGTGCCACCCAGAATTTTGTACCTCAACAGTTCAAAACTATGCGCGGCAATGCACTGCGCTCGTCACTCTGAGATGTTAAATCTCTGTATGCCCAGTAATTACGCTGGAAACATTGCCCTTCAATCCGGAACATAGTAATGCTTGCACACTACTGCTTGGCGGTTGAATAACTGGCAAAGGTGTGGTACTTCCCCAGGCGGACTCTGCAAGAGATATATCACTACAAATAATTACAAATAATTTATATTAAAGAGGCTTTAAATGTCAAATAATTAAACATAAACATGTTCACTTTGTTAAAATGAACAAGTTTAGTATTTGGGACTAAGCTATGCTTAAAATATGGGGATTCAATAGAACTTTAAAATTTGAATAACGCCTACTTGTCCATACAAATCGCACGAACCGTTGTACTAAATGCTATCCGATTTCGAGTATTTTATTTTATATGATATCTACACCATGAAAAACTATTCTTATAGGTACGCGTATGTTTGTATATATATATATTTTTAATATCACAATATCTTTGTCGTTATATGTATCGTGGGCTAATCGTTGAATTGAGCCGATCGAGATCTGCCTGGGCAGATCACGATACGCCGGCATTTCTTGATTTGGCCGATTATTTCATGATGTGCCCAGTATAAAGTTGGGCACATCGATGAAAGCAACCTATTTGTCGATTTGCCCTTCTAACTTGGCCACATCGAGATATATGTCTGGGAGCATCGTAACGTAGTTCCGTTTCGCGACGCTTGTGGCGCTGCTTGCGCTCTGTCAGCTGTGTGTAGACGTGCAAGAAAGATGGCGGCGTCACAACATTTTTTTTTCTTTCTAATACATTGGTCACCCTACATACTATATCCGAGCACGGCTTAGTAAATCTTTATTATCTAAACTTCTTTTTATTTAGTAACATAATTATTATCTAAACTTCATATTATTTGCTTGTACTTAGGTCACCATATAGAATCGATTTGCCCAAGCATGGCCAGCCAATTCGGCAACTGTTATGCTTTGAACTATATGGCATTATTAGACAGGCGAATCAAGATATCGTGATCTGCCCAGACAGATCTCGATCGGCCCAGTTCAACGATTAGCCCACGACATAAATGCACCTAGAGTGACGTAGTTTTTATTAGAAAACAAACATTATTTTGAAAAAACGTATACTATCAGCGTAGATTATTACATCTCCGAGCCATTGACTCCAAAAACAAAAGATTTTGTGAAGATTTAAGGAGTGACAAGTTTTTCCCGCGAAACGCTAATCTCATATATTTTTATGGTAAATTCACTAACTCCACTAAATCCACACACACATTATATTATATTATATATTATTTTTATTTATAAATTGTTTGACACTATTAAACAGTTATAATTTGTAAATGAAAATGTAAATACTATATAATTATTACCTAAATAAGATTTTTTGTTATAAATTTTTGTATTGTACATAATGTTATGTACAATACAAAAATATTTATGTATATATACTCGTCGAGTTATTGGTATCCTTAGAGCAACACAGGCCTCCGGCCGACCCTGGGCCATTCGGGCCGGTACCGAGTTGTTCAATGTCGGTATCTAATGCAAAATCTCTCGTACGCATGTTCACTACATCATTCCTAACAACTTTTGTTCGACATTTTTTTTTCAATTTTATAAATTCACCAAAAACAATTTTTAGAGTTTGTGTGGAAAAATAATATCCTGGTGTTTTTATTTTGGTACAGTTATCAGCTCCTATAAGCGTCGCCCAGGCCTCCGCGTTCGTCCTTATTTAAAACCGCTTTATGTTATTGTAATTTGGAGCCCTAATTTATACATCTTTGTGTTTATTTGGAGCTAAAAAAACAAAAGTTGTTAGGTATGATGTAGGGAACATGCCTACAAGAGGTTTTGCGTAAGTAATAACCCTTTATAAAATAAATATCAAATATATTTAATTTAATTTAATTTCATGATTTGAGTATACCGCCTACTCGTCCATACAAAAAGTGCCAACTGTTTCATATCCCTAAATGTTATCCGATTTCAATGTTTTTTTATAAGTATAATAATAATAATTTCCTTAAAATATTGCAAAGTCTATGAGTTATAGACATTTAAAGATACTGTTTTTTTTTTGCGTTAAAATTATGTCGTAGAAAAGTAGTTGTTATTGGAATACCAAAAGTATTTTCTAAAAAAACAATACCTATCAACGTTGATTATAATTTATATTTTCGCTATTGACGTCAAAAACAAATTTTGTTATGATTTACGAGGTGAAAACAGTTTTCCCCGAAACGTTAATTTCATATAAAAATTTAGGTAACTCTCTCTATCGCACGCACGGGGAAAAGAGCGACAGCAATCGGCGGCATTAGGACGTCCGTCTAACCGAATAAACAGAAGTTTGTAAACTCTTTTTAATTTTCTAATTATTTGTTTATTTAAGTATACAATGCCACATAATGCGTAATGGTAACATTTATTTTATTTATGTTTATTCCGAACACTTGAACACTAGTCAATTATCTGTTCACAAAAAGGTACAAAAAAAAAACAAAATTAAAATGAGACACGATTTTAAAAGTTTCCTGCAAAAAAAAAAAACGAAAAAAAACATGTTTTAAATTTGTGGAATAAGCAGATAAAATTAACTAAATAATTTTGTCTCGAATTAATAAATAAATCAGTAAATTTTTACTTAATTACATCACACTAAATATTATAAATGCGAAAGTTTTTGTTTAAGGAGCATCTCAACAAAGTCTTAAAATACGTGAAACTTCACAATAACATTGGTTGCAATCTTTTAGGCTATAAGAATCTACTTGCAGGATAAATATATTTTTTTAAATCATAGATGTTTTAGAACAACAAGCCAAATTTCAGGATTAAGCAGATAAAATAAACTAAATAATTTTGTCTCGAAAAAAATACTGAATGAGTACTTAATATTTTACTTAATTACATCACACTAATATTATAAATGCGAAAGTTTTTGTATAAGTATGTATAAAAGGTTGTTTGTTCCAAGCCAACTCCGTAACAGCGGAACAGATTTGATTTATCCTGGATTAATAATTATTTAAGCTAGCTATTTATCTAGGACAAAATAAGTTCCTGTAGTATAGGGGGTGAAATCGCGGGGCGCTTCAAGTGAAAAATAGTGGCAACACAAATATTTATTCCCTAAATAATATTGACAACAATTCGCATAAAAGTTAAAAGTCCGTTTCATGCGTGTACCTATTCAATAATAATAAAGGTGCAAAATGATCGATAAAAATATAAAAAAACTGACCTGTTCTGGTACCGCACGTGAGAGGTGGCTGCATTGGCTCTTGCATCAATCCTGGGTTAATATTCGAGTAAAATTCTAACATTTTTCTCATTAAACTGTCACTCGCGCTCCGTCAAAAAAAGCTCTCGCCGCGGCCGTGTACACAATGATACTGAGTGAACCTTGAACAAAATGTGGGAATATTTCAAAATCGTGCTATCCCGCTCGCTGGATTTCGACAATCCGACCAATCGCGCAGCCCTACCGACCCCCCGGCTCCGCCTCGTTTCTCTAACCCAACCTACCTATTATACAGATCGAAGCTATTACCCATATTTTGCCGCGCCGCTGAAAAAATGGCAAATTGTAATTTTTCGTTTGGAAAAAGGCTACGCTGCCGTACAGTGCGACAGGAACGGCGACCGTTCGAAGGTCTCTTTTTTCGAATCAAAAATGCAGATATTTCACGTCTTTAAATAAAACTAGTTCAGGAAAGTTTTGAGTTCCATTTATCACAAAAAAAAATAACATGAAAAAAAATATTTTTATTTTTGGCTTGCTTCGGGCACTTGCTACTTATCAATGTTCAGTAAGGACGTCCGACGACGCTCGATGACATTTGCAGCATACTTATAATGTCATGGAGCGTCGTCGGACGATCTTACTGAACACTGCGCTTCACTCGAATCATCCTTTCAACTTTCTGGAGATATACAAGCTCTCAGACCCACATCGTCGCTTACGGCTTATTAAGCGAGATAGAGGCAACAAAAATACAATATTAAGCGCACGTAAAAAAAATTATCATATTTTTTCTTTAAAACTTATACAAAAATAAATGTTTTACCTATTATGGTTACGCGATAATTATTAGTTATTAGATACTTATAAAATCAGATAAAGAGAGCAGGTCGGATGATAGTAGGTTAATGTTTTTAATTACAACCCGATGTGACAAAACCAAGACGGATGATAGATAGTAAGCTATAGGTAAGCTATTTTAAATGACGACTTGGAAGCTCTTGACAGAACGATGTCGAATGATAGTTGGTTAAGGTTTACTATACCAAAATAATTACGACGATGCTAAAGGAAAAAAATTAAAGATTTATAATACAGAAAAAATACACGTGATTTATAGAGAATTTCTAAGTAGGTTCATACAAAATATTCACAAATTGATTGATTGAATTGATTGTGCTGCGGGGGCCATTCATTAAAACCAATGCGTGTCAACCGCTCCATGCTATCTCAAATGGAGTACCTACAGCTGGGTGATTGGATTCGCCATAATGAATTACGGCTATCATATTATAGCCACATCGAAGAACGCGAAGTTCTGATAACTACGTTTGATCAGCCATTACATTCTGGCTAGACTCTGAGCCGCCGTGATACTATATGACTTTTTTGTAAAACGGCTAGCTGTAATGTGGCAGGTTCCGCAATTTTGGATACACATGGTAAAATAAATTATTCATCAATCAATCTCAAATATATCTCATCTAAGCGCATACTGTGTGGTATAATGTAGTGTGCATAGTCGGAATAACCGACTCAATTTTTTTTTTTTGTGTATTCCCGTTTTATTAAAAGTAAAATCATGTATCGTGCTCATCAAATCTCGACTTTATTGACCCCACCTCACACTCGAATTACTTACAATAGATACAAAGGTACAACCGACCACAAACAAAATTTATTTTTAAGGCATTTTTAAGAGATAAATTTTAGAAGCTCCGAATAAAAAGCGAATAAAACATGTGCCCTGACAGAGCTAGGGTGGCATTGTGTTTCAAGTGGGCCAATTCTCATATTGAGCGAGTACTTATGCCACCGAAAGAGTAAACAACCAGGGGGTCTGAAGTTTGCGAGCACAGTAGTGGATGTGGTATCTATCAGGGCTAGACAAAAATTGAAATTAAACAAATGAATGTTTGCGTTCACCTGATCAGAGTATACCGCTTACTTGTCCGTACAAAAATCGCCAACTTTTTCGCACCCCTAAATGTTATGCGAATTCGTCAATTTAACTACACCGCGAAAAACTAATGCTTATAGGTTTTTTGATTTTTTTGAGTTATCGCTATATATTAGTAGTTATAGGCTGTGAGAGACGATTTTTTTGCGTTGAAATTACTTATGTCGAAGAAAATTAGTTTTTATTAGAATACCAAAAATATTTTTTGAGAAAATAAAATCTACCGACAGATATTATGACGTAGATTATTATTTATCCACGCCATTGACAACAAAAACATAAGATTTTGATAAGATTCAGAGGGTGATAACAATTTGCCACCGAAGCGCTGATTTCATCAAAAAATTTAGGTAGATTCACTAACTCACTCTATCGCAAGCATAGAAAACAGGGCGGCAGCAACACAATTTTCAAATACCTAGAACATTGTGGCAGGATGTCCCTCTTAAAGGCTTGCTCCCTTAATTGTGCTATCTCGTTTGCACTTTTTACACATTTTTAAATATAAATTATATATCCGCCGCGTATCAAACAAGAGAAATATGTTTTCCTCTGGTTGGAGTCGTCTCGTCTTGTCGAAAGCGGTTATCTCCGCTAAAATACCACATCCATGATTATTGCGTGTTGAGTTATGACCGTATTTTCATCGGTCCAATGCAATGAATTACCCAGCATGCGTTTTTTGCGCCTTTGTCCGTACAGTACCACTTCAAGTCCAACGCTATGGTGATCACGAATGCCTCCAAAATGGTATTTCAAACTTTTTCTTTTCTATACCTTCGTACGTTGGGGCATTTTAGGGTTGCTATCTTAGTTGTTCCTCGTAACTTGCCATTCAAGCGATCGATCGATTGACCGGTTGACCGCGAATACATCTTGTAAATTTACATAATATGTAAAACAAGTTTCGATCTGCGACTACTAAGTAGGGCATCCGTTTTTCCAGTGAAACCTTACCTATTTTTAAAATATAAATGTAAACGTGGGTTTTACGGCAAGCTTGATCCTTGTTTTATAACAATCTTCGTTATAACTTACTATAGCTGTTACCTGCGACTTCATTTGCGCGGACCTACAAAACAAAAAGTAGCCTTTGTCAGTTTCCGAATCTTAAGCTATATCTATGCAAAAATTCAGCTTGATTCATTCAGCCGTTTAGACGTGAAAACGCGACAAACACCCAGACAGAGAGACAAAGTGACAGAGAGACAGACAGACATGGAGACAGATAGACTCATAGTTTAAGTAAAACAAAGTAAGCCACGGTCAAGTCCAAGTCATGCCCAACCATGGTTTAACCAACCAAGGTCATTCAGTAAAATCAAACTTTAAAAAAATTTTGTTGTCTGAAAGAGATCGCTTTTAAGCAATAATTCCGCCACTCACCACATTTTTAAGTCGTTTTTTTGTGTTGTGTATATCATTTCTGTTGTCAATAAAGAATTGTCTATCTACGGCAAATAGACACTTTGTTTTAATTTTGAGTCGAAATTTCTTCAGAAGGTAGGAACATACGTCAGACGAATAAGACGGTAGGCAACCCTATAGCTCGTAGTCAGTAGTTATTGGTATTACGAACGATAATCGGAAATATGCTTGAATCCGTTTTGATTGCTAACGCATTGTCCAATTCAATAGTAATCTGTTTTGTTGCGCAGGTAACCTTATAATATTGGCATAAAACGGGTTCCACATTTCTTACCTTTATTGTTATTCAATGAACTATAATCGAAGAGTAGCTAAAGGTAAGCATGATAGTGAAGATGGTTCCAAAATAAAAATAGAATAGAATTATTGATGACAAAACATTTTTTTATCAATTTTTTTCTAACATTCGTCTCGTTAGCACATGAGCTAGTCAATTCAATTCAATTCTTGTTGTAAGGATTTTGCGAGTGTTTCACAATTTCGTACCATAAGGCATTAAATCTCTTTGATAGACCTTTCATACACTTAGATCGGTCAACTGTGTCAATACACTCTAGCAACCACTAGCAACATTTCTTCAATGAGTGCTGTTTTTATAACAAACTAGCCGATCCCCAAACTTAGCTGGGAAGGTCCAGCTAAGTCGCGGGCGTCGCCTCGCTGAAAATCTTATCCTTTTCCTTAGGCCCAGCCGTTCTCAAGTGATGCTCCGTTATACATGTGGCAATTGACTTTTATAAATAGGTAGGTATAGATTTTAGACTGATTTTGTATGGGAAAGTTGTCAATACGTTTTGAATTACATTTTTACATTATTTTTGCATTTTAAAGTACCTATGTAAGGCACGAATTATACAGAAAGCGTTAAGACGCGGATTAGATGCAGATTCGATATCGGCTCGGTGTCGCTTCAAAACTGGTTGATACAAAATGTATGAAAGCCACGCGTCGTGAATTATACAGAAGATTAGGGACAGGGACGCGATGAAAAACCAATGTGGGCGTGGAACAGATAAAAGCTTCTAGTAAAGTCTCCACCACTTTACTGACGAAAACAAATGATTTAAAAAAATATACGGAAGTCGATGCGGTATGGCCTTAATGGTTCTAGCCCATTGGGCGAAAATAATAATAAAAAAACGAGATTTTCTAAAGAAAATCTTTCCTCACGACGTGACGATAGACGACACGCAGGAGATGATACAACTTATTACTAATAATAGGTAATAATTATAATAGGTGCTAATAGAAGCTGGTCGTGTTAAGTAGGTAATGTAATGTAAAATAATACTCTCTATCTGTACAAGTGATGACTGAAATTTCGAAGTTTCTTAGTGGGTTTCGGCTTAAAAGTGCCAGCGTTCTTGCCCCCTCCTTCTTTATCATCCCTCGTAGGAGGGGCGAGATCAACTTCAATAAAGGCAGTGCGCCACATGTGACGTCGATACGGAAAATTCCCGTACTTTTAACTAGAAATAACCAAAAGTGTACTTTGAGGCAATTGACGTAAGGCTGGTTTTTAGAGAAGAACGGGGAATCTTATTCGCTGTCGACCCGCTTTCCCCCATCGTAAATACTGGCCTGAATTTCGGGATAGATTAAAAAGTGTGTGTAGATGTGACATAACTTCCGTCAAAAAACTATTTTTTTATGTTATACCTTATATACTGTTGTTTAAATAGCAACGTTCGCAGTTTTCGGATTCGGGTATGCCCGATCCCAGAACCGCCTGCCAAGCGTTCGGATTATGGCAAACATATCTAGTAGGTGTTATTCCTACGCAATCATTTAAATGAATAAAAATATTAATTATTTGAATCGTTTAAACAGTTCTAGGTTATATCCAGGGTTGCTAGATCTATTTTTGAAAATTACCGAATAGGGACGAAGCAAAAAAAAAATAGATACACATCTCTCAAATTTTTGATAAAACTGTTATCACCCCTAAATCTTATCTCTTATTTTTGGTGTCAATGGCTTGGATAATGTAATGTTTAGGTTAGTTTTAGTTTTTTTTTAAAAATATTTTTGGTTTTCTAATAAAAACTGCTTTTCTTTGTCATAATTCAACTTAAAAATTCGTCATCGTACCTGAATCGGCAAATCTGATAGTTAAGTTGTTAATAAGGGAGAAATATGAACGAAAGCAAATACCGAATTATCCTCAGTTCGGTATTTTTGTTAAACCGAACATCGAACACAGTGCTAAAATACCGAACGGTTCGGCAAAATACCGAACATCTGGCAACCCTGGTTATATCCTACACACTATGAACTCTTTATGATATTAGTGTATATTTATATTATGCTCTCTACTGTAGTTTTCTATTTGTATAAGTATTAAAATATAAAGGCAAATATTAGGTACATTAATAAATTGTAAATTTAATGTTTTAATCTTTGCCCTTTTGCCGTCAAACGGCCCGACTTTCTGCCGGTCGGAGATGGCGCGCGTTTATTTTCAAAAATATTTGATTACAGACACGGGCACGTATTTTTTGTTTTATTCTTAATTTGCATTTAGTTGTTAAAAGAAGTTATTTATTAAAAAGTCGAAATCGAGTGTAAAATCGTGTTTTGGGTAAGATCATAACGTCTAGCAGTGGATTAAGGTCGCGTTTTTAACATTTTTGAAGTAAAAAGTCATTTAGTTAGTTTAAGTGGCAAGTGCCTTTATAAGCAAAATACATACAAACTACAGCAAAATACATACAAACTACAGCAAAATATATACAAACAACAATAATTAAAACAATAATTCATAATTATTTAATATATTAATTAATATTAATATTTTTTTTTTTTAATAAAAACGTTAATTGTGAGAGCAAGAGAGCGTATATTACGTAAAAGCGTCCTTAAAACCCTTGTTTCATTGGAAGCGCCTCACTGATTCGATAACCTAATTAGATCAATAATTAATCAATTATTCATGTCACCAAGTTAAATGAAATGCAAAGAAAAACTTCAAATTGAATTTTCTTATTAATGGACCATTTAAAATACATTTTGGCCCCATCTTATTAGCTGACGAGTCTAAGAACCAAACTGAACTTTTTAAAGTTGTCGAATACCGATTATTGTAAAAAGAAATGGCGGTCTCAATCCCTTTATTACACAGCCTCAAGCACGAAAACCTCATAACCGTTTAAATAAACAAAACGTTTGAAAAAGAAACAGTACAAAACAACCGCTTCAATTGCTTTTGGGTAGGTTTCGGTGCAGTCACGGACAAAATTCGCTGAAGGCTTATAATCGAAATTGAACATTCGAGAAAAGTACCGACTATACCAAGTGACTGAATGGTCTGAGCACTAGAATGGCCTGCCTGGTTAGTGTCACAGTCATAATTCAGTGTCCAAGACTGTACTGGAACGTTAAAAGAACAGTAATGTATGACTTACCTGCATACCTGGATAGCTCTCCAAAGCGTCTATGCGAGGCTTTGCATGTCACTGGATTTGCAATGCCATTGGTGGCTTTGGATATGATAATAAATAAATAGGTAAATAAAGCTTCGACCTCATTGCGCTATGAGTAAGAATCTAGGATTCCCCGTATTGGGGATGACAAAGACATGAACAATTAACACCCAGACTCGGACCAGGGGCCTTATCCCGTAACTCTGGTGGCGATGGTCTTCGTTTGATATCCTGCTCGCTCGCATGGTGCGAGTAAGTTGGCGCGAGTGGGACGGTACGCGATGACCATTGCCACCAGAGTTACGAGATATGGCCCCAGATCAGACAGATATTTAAATTCATCATTTAAACATCGGCCCAGCAAATGCTCCGCCTTCTGCTTATAGGACAGACAATATTATTTAACAAATAAGCCAGATGGCGATTGAAATAAGAAATAAGAAAATGAAGAATGATGGGACAAAAAGATCCGTGACTCAATGACATCAACGCAAACCTTTTCAAAATCTAAAAAACAAAATATGTGTCCAATACAAATTGTTTGAAGTGCAGTGTAGTGTCCCAAACCGCCTGCCGAGCATGGAGATTATGGCAAACACCCCCAATATGGAGGCTTCGCCCAGCAGTTAAGTAGACGTCTAAGAGCTGATATGAAGTAGTGTCAACTGTAGTACATGTAACCATATCAAAGAAAAGTACACAGTACACACAACACAGACGATATCATATCTACAGTGTGATGCGGCCGCTTTTTTCGAGCACACAGTCATTTAAAACCAGATGAGCTGTGGTCAAACTTGTCAATTATCAAAAGTAAAAAAAAAAACCTAAACTTTGCTTAGGCTGATTGCTATTCGAAAATAAAGGCAGTGAAAAAAAAAGCTTAAGGATAAAAAAAAAGAAGCGTTAGGATACTTAATTCCTACTAAGTCCTCAATTCACATACTATCGTTTTAGTTACTCTCGTGTTTAGGTCTAGGAAAAGCCAATGGTCATATTAAACTTCCTAGTTCAAGTGCAAGTATCTCCAATAAATTAATAATTCACGACTAACTTAATAAGCCCCGCGAGTATCAACCTCCATTTAATCTATCAATATAGAACATCACCGTGCTAATATCAGTCAGACGGATGTTAGTCGTCGTCAAACACGGACGCCACGTGCAAGCCACGCGACTCGATTTAACCAGACTGGCTCAGCTTAGCAGGGACAGTTTATATTTCAATAAAGAAATATTTATTACCATGGAAAATGAATTCGTTTAACATTAGTGGTAAAGTTGGTAAATAACCATTACCCATTACCCATAAATAGTTTAATTTGCCATCACGTATTTGAATCAATAATAATTAATCATATTTAATTACTTTCCGTAAGGCCGAACGAAACTTTTTCATCCTCGAAGTCTAGATCCGTGCTAACATCAGGTGCCAGCAGATAAATGATTTTGTAATAGTTTAGTCGAGCTGTAGTCAAAAATGCCAAATAATTAACTACAAGAACTAAATCCATCGAAAATATTAAACCAGGTAATATTTTTGCACTGGCAATGCTTTAGGTGTTTCCAGTGTTCATGGGCGGCGGTGATTTTATTTACCACGCAGATCAGAGGCCTTTTTACAAAAAAGTTTTAATATATTTCTTCTTCCTCCTCCTAGACCTGGTCCCATTAACTTGGAGTCTTCTTTCCTTGTTCGGATTTTCCATTACGGTCTTGTGCCACGTTTGAGCATTAATTAGATTTTTCTAACCCAGATATTTTTCCACGCGTACTTATCGTTTTAGGCAAGTCTAGGGCAAGCCTCAACATAATAAGACGGTCTGGGCACCATTGGGTGTGAGCGAACCACCGTAAGCGTTTTTCTTTGACCTTATCGACTAGACTTTTATATATTTTTTTATCTTTTTATTTTATCGTTATCAGTAGAAAAGTTTCCTTTTGTTTCTCAAATTTTAATTATGAGCCAGTAAAATAATATTTACATTTTTGTTTTTAATGATTTGTCGTTGCCAGTGGAAACGTATTTGCTTTCAGTGAAATATCACTAAAGTAAAGTTAAAGTCAGAATAGTTACTAGAACGTCTTTCTCAATTTTTTATGAGTCAGTGGAAACATCTTTACATATATTTTATTTTATCTTCGACTGAAAACGCAAAAGCCAGTAGCCAGTTATCGAGCTTGCGAAATATCACTACAGTAAAGTCAGAAGAGATATCGGGACGTCACGCGGATTCCTCGTCTTTTTCAAATTTTAATTATGAGCTAGTGAAAACATCTTTGTCTCAGGCCCGCTGTGAGCCATAATCCCGGCTTTATAGAGGGCGGTCGGGGCGCCATGCTGCGCTCCCCTGCAGATTATAAACGGGGAAGCGGGATAACTGCTCCGAGGTGACGGGTTCTGCATGTAGTTTCTTTAAAATATACACTTTAAATTGACAACTACGAAAACAATACACATGTTTTTATTTTATTTTTTTACCTGACTGTCAAAGTAAGACGGGTGTTTAATGTTAATGTTTTTAGGGTGTGTGTAAGTTTGTGAATATCATAATCTCCACGTCTGGCAGATGGCTTGAAGATCGCAAGACGCTCACCGTTTACTAAGAGGTCGCCGCTGCCCTTCCTCCGGTGGTTCTGGTCGCTGTTTTAGGACATACCCGGGTCCATTACGCATTCAATTTTATTTATTTATTAATAAGCGCAAACTAAAACAAACTGTCGAGCCTTGCTTAACAAACTAATATAAAAAAAATATAATAATGAATAAGACAAAAAAAAAAAGCCAAAAGATTGCTACCAGCGGGAATTGTTCCCAAAATGCTAGCCCGAAAAAAACTTTAAAATGGTTATGAATGCAACTGTATCATAATTAATAATGCTCATTAATTCATTCTAGTATGGCGATTCATTTCCACTGAACCCAAAAAACTAGGCACGCGGCGAATTTTGCCCGCAACTATCGCGTATTGCCGGAGGGCGTTGCAACCGATATCGCACGACGATTAAATGTTTCCAACCGGCTTCACTTGTTTGCGTTAACCGGGCGCACGAGAATAATAACATGATACACGAATACCTATTCGCTCCAAAAAATTAACAAATTAATGAACTATTGGGTTTGAAATTTTCGAGTGTGCTACGAGCGTAGTGGGCCTACGACGTAGGCATTCCGTGATGCGGTCTACAAAGACCTTTTGTAAAAAATCTTTGATGAATATTATAAGTCTTTTGAATATTTTTTTAAAACTTTTGTCAGCCTAGGCGATTATTAGCATTTTTTTTTTGTGTGTTATTCACCTGGTGTTAAGCGTCACTTTCGCCCATAACAGTTCCGTGCCATCCACAATTTTAAACTTCAGCAGTACAAAACCGAGGGCGGCAGTGCACTGCGCTCGTCACCGTGGAATATTAGATGTTAAATCTCTTTGTGCGCAGTAATTTCGCTGGAAACATTGCCCTTTACGTGTGTGTATACATCTTTTATCATTTACTCCCTTAACATTTATATTTACAACATATTTTCTGTAGTGGTAGGACCGTTTTGCAGAGTCCACCTCGGGAAGTATCACACCGGTAGTGTGCACAAATTACTGATACAGATCAGTAATGTATACCTCACCTTTGCCAGTTATTAAACTGCCACCGGTAGTGTGCACACATTACTGATCTGTTAAGTGATAAAGGATGGTATACACACAAGTAAATGGAAACTGAATCTTGAGTGCGGTTGCTCAGTAACTAGAAACATGCATAAGAGCACGCTAAAACAATCGTTGTTTAAACATTTCATACGATTCGAATCTCTACGAGTACTAATAGTTAAACGTTCTTTACTATTCCGAAGTAAAACCCTAGTCGTCACTTAATTAAATTTGAAAAATCGTTTTGGCAAACAGCGTAATAAGGTGTTTGGTAAACCGCTGGTAACTGGTTAACGACGTTTTGAGTTTTGGCGGGAACGTGAAGAATTAATGTCGCGTCATTTTATTATTTTCTAAAACTTGTGTTATTTCGAGTGTTAATGTTTAAAAACGGTAAATTTTTACCCGTTAAGTGTTCGTGAACATGCACGAGTGTTGGTGAATGGTATAATGTCGTGAAACCTGAATTTTCGTGTTGTTTCCAAAACTTTATAGAAGGCTCTAGTAAAGTTTTCACCATTTTACTGGGGTCATGACTTGGACTTGACCGTGATTTGCTTAGCTCGCCTTTGACCGTGACTATGACTTGTTTGATAATATCTAACAAAACTTGAGAATATATATTCTCAAGTTGCCAGTGTCAAGTATGCATATATATGCATAAGACGTGCGACGCCAAAATCCTCTTAGGAGGAAAGAGAAAAAAAAAACGTGTTTCGTGTTATGGGTGTCTGACAAAATTATTTTATTAGATTTTTGCGTTGATTTTGTTAATAGGTAGGTACTTAAATATTCGCCCAAGCCAAGTCGTTCTACGAGTTACCCTAAAACTCTTTCCATCGACACTCAATGAGTACTTAGCTAGTAGTTTGAAGGATGCTTGCGTTACGTAGTAACTGTTATTATTCAAGGCAAGGGGCTGTCCCGCTCTATGGGATTTTTGTTTTTATTCTTTGTGGGAGTGTCACAGATACATATCACTGATGAGTATCACTGACGGTGGGTGGCGTGTGAATATCATTCACGTAGTACATTTTGAAGTACAATAAATAAAATGTTGAAGTAGGTAAAGGTCGAATAAGCAATAAGCAATAATAATTATTGCGATGATTGTTAGGTTCAGCGATGACACTGCGCGACCGCGAACCGTATCGCCGCGTGACAAGGTGTATGGTCGCGCAGCGTTCTCGGCTGAGCCTAATAATCATCGCAATAAGCACCTCACGGTACGGGCCCTGAACCTCGTGTCAAAAATAACCCTTATGCTATTAGATTCTAGTCAACCTATACTTTCTGAGAAAGAGACTAACACTAAACTAGTAGCTAGTTTATAGCGCTAGGACGGCCTTTGCTCATATTCGAACTTCAAACACAAAATAAACTGCCTACAAAATTTCATGAAGATTGGATCAATGGATCGCAAGTTATCATCGGGAAAACACACACATACATATGACTTGTTCTCGTATACTCTGAGATTTTCGCTTCGCTCGGTCAGTGAAAAAGATGTAGAATAATTTAGTGCTATCAGTTTTTACTAGCACTTAATACTCAGACAAATATTTTTGTAGTGATAGGGCTCTCTTGCAGAGTCCGCCTGGGGAAGTACCACACCTTTGCCAGTTATTCAACCGCCAAGCAGTAGTGTGCAAGCATTATTGTGTTCCGGATTGAAGGGCAATGTTTCTAGCGTAATTACTGGGCATACAGAGATTTAACATCTAACATCTCACGGTGACGAGCGCATTGCCACGCATAGTTTTGAACTGTTGAAGTTCTAAATTCTGACGCTGACGCGCCCCGCGGTTTCACCCGCGTGAAAAATTCTTCAGGAACCGTACATTTTTCCCGGGATAAAAAGTAGCCTAAATCTCCACGCAAAAATTCAGGTCGATCTGTTGCTCCGTTGTTGCTGTTGCTGCGTGAAAGAGGTACAACCAACCAACAAACACAGTTTCGCATTTATATTATTAGCAGGAATTATTTGCGCTGAGCGTACCTGGCTTATTATTTTCAGTTTAGGTAACCTAGATTCGTTTTTTTAATACTAAACTTATTTGTAGTTTTTTGTAAAGTTGACCCCTTATTTCTACTGTACTAGACCAAATATTGCAGCGGAAATACACTACAGATTCGTTATTATAAGGTTATTATTTATTAGGTTACTTGTTATTAAGGTTATTAGATAGGGCAGTCGAAACATAGACTTAAAAAAAAATGATGCCTATAGTAAATCAAACTCAGCTCTTACCTCCGAAGAAAAAGTCTATATGCACAAGCTCGAAGCCAGCAAGGGATTTTATTATTACGGCATTAGGGATAACCCCCGTGGTGGGACCACCCCTTTATATCCAACGTTCAAACAGCATTAGACGCGAACTGTCTCCGTTTTATTAATATACTCGGTACTGGCTGCAGTTATATTAAGAAGTTGAAATGATATGGGGATGTTTCAGGTAAAAGATACCTATGGCCGAGGTAATTAAACTAATAGTTTTTAAGACCGCCTACGTAACAATAAAAGATGCTACACACACGGAGATGGAAAAAGAACTTCTGTCCTTCCTGTCAAAATAGAAAATGTTAACATACAAATTGCTTTAAAACATAGGCATTGTTTTTATTTTAAAAAATTTTGAAATGCGCGAATAAGATAGTTTATGTAGGAAGCCGACTTTTAAGTAGGTTTACATGAACAATAATCAGGTGCGGTGAAACGAAACCCTATTTTGATATTCAAACGTGTTACTTAATTGACATTTCCTTGTGTGTCTATCTAGCTAAGCTGGAAAGCTTTTAGATTCATAAGGTGCTAAGTAACATAAAATATAATCTACCTAGGATCCTATTAGGTACTTAATGTACCTGCCTTTAAAGGTCGTTTTGACATAATACGCTATGTCTATATCACTCGCTCGCACAATCAACAATTAGTTTTTGTTTTTTTTTATTTCGGCAAATAACTTTATTGGCTGCACAACATACATACAATATAACACAAAATTCCGACACTACATAGCCTATATACATAACGATCAGTAAGATTACTCAGATACAATTGAAGGCCTAAAAATACCCATAAGTATTAGTGTGTGAGTAAAATCGCTAGGCACTGCTAGTCACCACACTAATATTATAAATGCGAAAGTATGTGTGTAAGTATGTAAGTGTGTTTGTTCCCGTTGAACTCTGTAACGGCTGAACGGATTTGATTGAAATTTGGTATGGAGGTAGCTTACACACTGGATTATCACATAGGCTACTTATTATCGGCTTATCACATTAAAAATATTCGGTTTCTGTAGAATAGCGGGTGAAACCGCAGGGCGCAGCTACTGTTTCATAAATTAACGAATTGCCTTATTTCTGCGGCTTCATAATGAATAAGTTTTAATATCATTAAAATAAAATTTCGTAGAGAGTTAATAAAATGGTAATATAAGTTGTAAGCTCGATGTCGGGTGCTAATGATGGATCTGCTTCATGTTATATATAACCTTTTTATGATATTTTAAGTAAGACAGTCATTTATAAGTTATGTTAAGTTATTTGTCAGTTATTAAGTTTCAGCACTGTGTGATATAGACACATCAGCCTACGTTGCAAGCCTAAAAAAAAAAAAAAAATAGTCCTTTATTTCTAAGCCGTGACTAAACTATAAGTAGATATTTTAAGGTAATCTAAATAATAAAAATAGAACTCTGATTAAAAACTAAGATTTAATCATGTTAAACTATTCTAATCACGCGGTTTCGCTGCATGTTAATAATAATAATAATAATTAATTCAAAGATTTGACGTACTTTACGTTACTGAGTTTAATTTTATGCTATTTTATTTATGACATGTAAGACATAACTTAATTTAATTTTGTCTTTTTATGTGTAATATGAAACTTTGTAGTCTGAATTAAATTTGAATTTGAGTAAAAGCTTTTGTTGAAATTCAAATGATTTTATTTACTACATAATCTATTTTTATTTCAATGGTCTCTGAGTAATCCAAATTCTCTTTTAATGTAGTAGGCTAAGTAGTTTAGATAGTTGTAGTTTGTGTGTATTTTGTTTATTTAGCACTTGTCCCATTTTCTATAGTACGAGTATATTGTCCTAATATTATAAATGCGATATAAATGCTATGTCTCTTTGTTTGTCTGTTTCTCTGTATGTCTGTCTGTCTGTCTCTTTGTCTGGGTATTGGTCGCGTTATCACAGCTAAACGGCTGAACGGATCGAGCTGACTTTTGGGCATAGATATAGCTTAACGGACGGTCGGAGACGAACATAGGCTACTTTCTTTTTAGGTCCACACGAACGAAGTCGTGGGTAACAGCTAGTAATATATAAATTAATATATAAATGGCGATGTATGTATGTATGTACGTTCCTTATAGACTCCAAAACGGCTGGTTCACATTAGCTCAGCGGGTAATCCTGTGAAGTTTGGGACCCGTGCGAAGCCGGAGCGGGTCGCTAGTAATATTAAAAAGAGGTTAAAAAAAACTGGTACTATAACCCGATTTTGAATCTTCCTTCGCTGGTAGAAAGCTATCCCCAAGTACTCTAAGAGCCATAGGATTTATTAGAATATGTTTTATTCAGTTTCTCTATGGATCAAATTCAAATTCAAATTATTTATTTCATCTAAGTACAGTAACGTAGAAGGACTTTACCCCAAACTGGGTTCAATTAAGTACCCGTATCTTGGGGCTTAGGCCTTCCCTTCAAATTAAACTATTTAAAAGTACATTTGATGAAAACATTCGGTTATGGAACTACAAAATTATATTATTATTAAATTAAACAGTAATAAATATGTATCAGGTTCCGTAAAAAGAAAGTAAGAACACAGGGTTTAAAAATTTAGGTTTGATAATAATAGCTTTATAAATTTAAAATTTTGATCACAGTAAGGACAAAGCCGCGGGCAATAGATATAAGATTAGCAAAGAACACAATTGCTATACATACCTGTTGATCTGATTGTTTATCAAAAACTCGTAGTAAAGTTCGAACATTAGGAAACCTACTAAAGTAGGTTTTGTATATAGGGCTATAAGGAAAGGGTATATATGCGAAGCCGGAAAAAGCTCATAGTACTCACCATTATAAACAAATGTTACTATGGGATCAACACTGACATCAAGAAAAAAATATTAGATGTTCCATACATTTTGTCGAGTGACATTGAAATTTTTTATGGAACAGCTGTTTTTTTTTCTTGATTGTGATGTTGGTCGATAAATACCCTTTCCTAATATGATAGTAACGACTCTTGATAAGAGCATGCGGATTAAACAATTTAACAAAAAACCAAAGAATGTTGAAGTTGTAGTAAGAAGCATGAAGTGAAACTGGAAGTTGCCATAATTGCTCCTCATTATTTAAAAATGATAGTTCAAAGAACCATTTTGTTTGTTCTACAAAAAAAATATTGCCAAAAACATTTCATAGAATCAGAATTTTAAATCGATAAATGTCACGTAAACAACTTAAATTGATTGCTTTACCCACTAATATCATCAATATCAGTCAATATAAAATATCAATAGAGATAACCGTAGATATAAATTATTCAATATGCTGCTTAGACTTACTAAACCTTGCCGTATTATAAGCACAGCGCACACACGCGCTGCCCCGGGCGAAGGCACGCGTGGTTAATCTCGAGCGCCTGCCTCCTCCACTAAACGTCAAACGGAGCGATTGACGGGAGCTTACATTCCACTGGCGCTAAATTCACGCTTCAGTACGCTATCCTATACCTATAAGATATGGTTCACAGTACAATAAAGTAAGTTCGCATGGGCAGAGCGGCTAGCCCTGATTGCAGAGTTTTTCAACATCCTAAAGACCTCATCTGACGACCACTGACCTGACTTAGCGGTCATGACAATATTATTGACATTGGGTAAGATGCTGTGAGGTGCGGAGTGAGAGTTGGGATTATGGCAAACCGCCCTTTCCTCTTTATAAGGGGAGGATTTTTTTCAGCCGTGGACGTCTTCTGGATGATGAGAATGAAGTTGCGAAAATTAAAAAAAAAATATTGTTCGAACAGAAGCCACGTTAGAAAAAAATATGCGCTTTTGTTTATGAAAAACATCGTGAGGAACCCACATCAAAGTGGTACGGCACTTTCTAGAGATCGGCTGGCTAGCTACCACTTTCATAGCATTAACACACCTGAAATAAACGGAGAGCGAACTATCGTGAGAAAATAAGAGGATTATATATTTCATTCTCTCTCGATTTTTGTAAGACATCCGAGCCAGACAATTTCACAACAAGCTGGGGGAATAGCACAGCTTTTAATATCAGCATAGATAAATATTATTAGTTTTGGACAAATGAGTAAACAAAAATAAATAAAAGAGCACGTCACTATTTTTTATTTTTCTTCTTATCTTATTTGCAAAAAAATTAGTTTCGCATGCGCTTGTTAGAGCTACTTTACTGCAGGCAATCGCGGATAGTTCATTTCTGCCTATTTTATATACTTACACGATCCAAGTGCGACCGCACCCTAAGTTAGCGCCTTGCGCCGTCGCCTGCCCTGTATTTGCCGACCGGCATTTCATAAGTCTGTACGTGTGCCCTCGCTCTGTTTACCAAAATTTATTGCCAGTGGGATGTAGACCATTGTACCGCGCCGAGGCAACGATCCGAGCTATGGGAAAAACAATAAATACTGTGTCAACTCTGAATGTATGTGAAAAATAATATTTTCGTTAACTGCGATTTCGCTGTTTGACAAATATTATTTCTGAATCTGAGGGGGAAAGAATAATACTCGAAACTTATTTATTGGGACTTGCTACTTGCTTGATATAAACCATAAAATCACAAACTTAAAAGGTATGCATTTTAAGATTATTATGCTTTCATTCGTGGTTACAATAGCTTCGATCTTACCAATATGTGCTGTTGAGAGGAGGAATCTATTCTTGTCATCACTACAATATTTTAATGATAAGAATTTACGAGTAATGTTGAAAAAATAAATGTTGTTCCAACATGTTTCTTTACAATTACATTTAGGAAGTATTAAATGAATTCTCACGTTGATCACAAATTTTCATTTATTTAAATGGTTGACAGGTTGTTTTTTCTACGCGAACTTAAATATTTGATTGTCGTTTCAGTATTCGGGTGTGGCTGGCATAATCGCATGGCGACTAAAGCCCCAAAATAAATAAGATAAAAATAAAAAATAAATAATAGAGTGAGGGAAAGAATAAATATTTTTCCTCAAATAATACGAGAGATAAAAATTTTCAGCTAACTAAAAGACCGTTGTTGCCCGTGACCCTTGCTCTAAGAATTTAAAAAAATAAGAAGCACTTTTGCATCAACATTGTAAATCGACATATACATACTTCATCTTTATTTATACAGTTGTGTCAATAAATATTGCTACATTTCTCATTGTAGAGCTGACGATATATTTTATCTTATCAGTTATCGTAGATAACACTTGCAATGCACGAATCGTTGATACTACACGTGTACGTTCACAGACTTGTAAAGCACGCAAGCTTTTTGTCAAGTGAACTCCAAAGCCGACCTTGGTGAAGTGTGATCACACTATGGATCGTACAAGTAAGCGTATTAGTAGTATAATAATACTAACATCTAACTAGTAAACTAATAACTAGTAATAACTAGTAAGATCTATCAGATTCCGAGCAAACAACTTGCTTCTGAAAATCACAGCAGTAAATAATTTTTGTAAAAAAAATTGGTCTCCTTTATTAGTTCCATTTCACGAAAAACTGATACTTTCCAAATGATACTTTCTGAATACAAATGCTTGACTTGTTGATGAAAGTACCAGAGTTGCTACCTTTATTATATGAGGAGTTCCCCCAATTCCTCATGGATTCCATTATCAGAACTGGATTTTAATAAAAATGGGACTAATCTGGAAGTATATTCTTAAAAATAAAATAGAATAATCCAATTCGGTTTTTCAATAACGGAGTTCCGAGGTAACTTACACTTAAAACTTTAATAAAACAGTCGAATCGAGAACCTCCTCCTTTTTTTGGAGATCGGTTAAAAAGTCAACGTGTCATTTCACTTATGTCTACCGAGGACCTAAAAAAAGAATCTCGTTTTTATTTTACTTTATTAAACCCTAATTAATACCAGGGCGAAAATCGAAATACAAAAAAAATATTGGTAACGCAAATGAATATCGAAACACTAAAAACCGATTCATAACGCAAAAACAAATGTAAACCAGGAAGTAAAAAAAAGCAAATGAACATCGGATAAACAAAGGCAAGTGGGAAAAAAAAAACCTCATTTCATTTTGTCTGACACCGATTTCGATTCTGTTGTACCATTTCATAAACTGCTAAATTTGGCAGCTCTAAAATTGTTGCCATCATTTTATCACATATTATAATGAAAAAAGGCGCAGTTAATTTTAGTCCTGTCACACTAATTACGACCCTACTTGCCTGATCAACGCGGGTACCGGCCCGACCAAGGTCAGCAGAAGGCCGTAATTGCAGTCGGGAGTTTTCTTTTTCTTTCAATAATATTACTCGTTTAACTAAAACAGACGCAAAACTGAAAAGTCACGGTAGAAGAATTTCTCTGCATCATTTGCATCAAGGGTCACTATCAGCTGCATCATGCTAATCACCCCTCTCGACTATTTGTTACAAGTGGATCGTATCGACGCGCGGACGCACTTTCCCACGACTCCTATAGAACAGATAAATAGTAATTTGGACAAAATGCTAACACAAATTCATGTCAACACATTGAGCAACTCGGTACTGGAAGCCTGTGTCAAAGAAAACCAGTAATTTCCAAATTAGATGTCTGTTTTAGTGTTTCTTAAAAATATATTCTCATTCATCCAAAAACCGGACAAGTGCAAGTCAGACTCGCGCACCGAGGGTTACCTTACAAATTGAAATGATATAATTATGAAAGCACCGAACTTTGTTCTAACGAAAAGATAAGTCAGAATGAAGGACTAATTTAGTAGTGAACTGGAGACTTTGTAGTTGAAAAAGTTAATCCGAAAAGTCGAAAAGTGTGACGTAGGAATATATATATATATATATATTTTAATTACGTCCGGCGCTTCATCTTCGACCACATAGTCGCTCATAAAGATAAGATAAGCTTTTTATAGGATTTTTGAAAATAAAAGATACTCCTAAATCTTCATTTCCGTTCTACTATATGCCCCCTTTAGCTCAGCGTGTGTTAATAAGCACTGTTCCGAACGATCGCTCCATATCTTCCGATCGCGACAAGTGGCCGCCGTACAGACACGCGTGCTCGGCACGTGCTTGAGCGGCTCACCTGCGCAGAGTAGAATGGACAGACGGGACACGTATAAAATTTTGCCTACACCGTAAATGTTAGGTGATATATCTAAAGTTTTCGGTATAGGCAAGAAAAACATTTGTACTGTTAACAAAATGGTTAGTGTAACTTTAGTAAAGACGCTTAGGCAAAACTAACGTAACTTAACATACAAAAAAAACAAAATATGGACGTAATATTAAAAAAATAAAAACGGGTACGCTAAGGTTTGAGAAACGTTAAAGCTTTAGAGGCCAAGTGCTGTATTTTTTCTGGTAGTATACAATTTGTATAGCAGACATGAATCGTGACGTCATAGTTAAATAGCATAGCTCTCTGTCTAGCATGAAATACAAATGCTTATGAAGTTAGTTTTAAAAACAAGTTTCTGTGGAAAAAAAAATTTTCGAAACAAGCTTTTACACAATCCGTTATTGGTACTGTACCCTGATCAAAATGAGTCCAAACTGCATCTATCTACTGCTAGTTACGAGGAGTTCCGTTTTTCACCTTCCGTATCCATCATCAGATCAGCTCGCCGTCATTATATTGTACTGTCATCCGAACTTGACAGACATGCAAAATTTCAACTCAATTTAACAAGGAAAACTGATCTAAAATTCAGTTGCATGACACACAAATTCAGTTGACAGTTGCCACACACATTTTAAATAAAATATTTTACAAACCCTTTTTCATGTTCTTTTCTATCTATCGACGACAGCTTTTTTTCGAAGCAATAAAAATAATCAGAAATTCCTTTCTGTTTGTATCTCCGACTATTCTTTGACAGACAATGCATATCAATAAACTTTTGCATGGGAACTTTTTCCACTTGCGCCCGTGTCAAGCGGGCACGGGCTATTTATATTGACGATAAACACGACTGATAGAAGATTTTGCGAAATAAAATCTATTATATTAAATGTTACATCTATCGGTCTGAATTAAAAGCGAATATATTTTGCGAAGTCATTATTAATTTAATTGACGCGACAGAAAAGTCTATTTCATTTCTTCTATTGTTGCTATAATTTTTCTGGATGATCTGTAGAACCACTAAAGGTTTAAAAGGTACTACCACCTGTTTCCTGCGATTTCGATCTCGTGGACCTACAAAAAAATAGGAGCCTACATGACCGTACCCTTAAACTATATCTATGCAAAAATTCTGCTCGATCCTTTCAGACGTTTAGCCATGATCACGAGACAAACACCCAGACAGAGAGACAGAGAGACCGAGATACAGAGTTACTTTCTAATGTATAATATTACTATCTGATTCCCGCGACTTCGTCTGCGTGGACCTATAAAAAAATAGTAACCTACATCTCCATGTGTCTATGTGTGTCTGTAAGCTATATCTATGCAAAAATTCAGCTCAATCCGTTCAGCCGTTTAGCCATGAAACGCGACAAACACCCAGACAGAGAGACAGAGTACTTTCACATTTATAATATTAGTTAGGAAGTTAGGATAGGATTAAGATTAGGATTTCATATTTTTAAGTCCATAAGCTGAATAGTTTAATGATATGGCGCTGTCCATCTCAGTTAATAATACTTTGATAGTCGAAGAAAAGCGCATGCTATTAACAAGTGGCTTGTACATTGAGTAAAAATTTAAACTTAGGTACTTAATTATCATCGTCATCAGCCTGAAGACGTCCACTCCTGAACATTGGCCTCCCCCTCACACAGAACGACAATCTGCCATTTGCATCCACCTGTGTCATAATGGCGATTTTCAAAATGGCGTTGCCACCTAGTGGGAGACCTATATACGCTGCGACTTCCGGTTCGTGGACCTTTTTTCCAAGCGATCGGCATTCGGCACTCGGCAATAATTTTCACTTACCTAAGTACAATTTAAGATTCATTAATGTGGGTTCAACCACAGAAGAGAATTTTTTACATGGTTCAACCATTCCGTTGTGAAAAGTGACAGAAACAGTTAAATTTTACTTTTACGATAATGATAGGTGTGACAGCGCTCCTAAGTGAAATGACCACTGATGTTGATATGATAACAGTGCTAAGTATGCAGCTAGCACCATATAAAATAAATAGAAATAAGAAATACAAGTAAGATATGTGAGGAAAAAGAATAATTAAAAAAAACTCTCTCAAAAACAATTCATTTTTTGTAATAATATATATATAATATATATATTATTACAAATTTTTCTTTATATATGTCGGAGACATCAGATTTTTATTAGGGGCCGATCATCATCTTCATACATCCTGTGGGCGTGTTGTGGGTACTCGTGCGAAATGAGGAAACACACTGGCTCTTATTTAAACCATTTTCAACTATAAACAGCAATCGAACATCTTAATTTAACAGGTAGGTAATAACGAGACGATAGGATAGTTCTTAGACGTCTTCACTCCACGGCTCTCGGTATAGAAGTGACGAACACAGTCGAACGACGACACCGAGGCTACGCCGGAAGCGCACGAGGTGACTTTGTTCAGGTAGTTGCCGATTGACACGACGTTGGCGCTCTTCTCTCCCGCCAATCCAATATTAGGGCTCGCGTGGGCATACAGCTACGCCGGAAGCGCACGAGGTGACTTTGTTCAGATAGTTGCCAACTGACACGATGTTATGGCGCGCTTCTCTTCCGCCAATCCAATATTAGGGCTCTCGTGGTGATTAAAGTACAGCCTACAGCTACGCCGGAAGCGAACGAGGTGACGCTATTCAGGTAGTTGTCGATTGACACGACGCTGGCGCTCTTCTTTTCCGCCAATCTAATATTAGGGCTCTCATGGGCATTACAGTACAGCCTACAGCTACGCCGGAAGCGCACGAGGTGACGTTGTTCAGGCAGTTGCCAACTGTCACGACGTTGGCGCGCTTCTCTTCTAGTATTAGAAGTCGTGATTATGATCCGGATCCGACATATATATAATAAAGAAAAGAAGTAAAATAAATATAAAGAAAAGAAGAATAAAAGGAAAAGAAAAAAAAAATAAAAAAAAATGATATATGCAGATACAGCTATCCTAACTCACTATGTTCCTTTATCCCCAAGTCAAAGATCATCAATATGTTTGATCAGCAAACAAAAATTAAATTGGTAGAAACCACGGTGTGTACGCTGTACAAAGTCTCTGTTTATTTCAGAGGACAAAACCGAAAACATACAAAAAAAAAAAAAAAGTATGCAGTTAAGTATTGGAATTGAAAAGAATCCCTCCGAGGTTTTCATTGCTCATCTATATACTTAGCTCGTGTAGTGGATGGATGGCTAATAAAGCATAGAGAATGCAATATTAAGGTAAACCAGTTTGTTTTCGAAAGGTCTGTGGTAGCAGGGCATATGCCTGGCTAATATAACAGGACGGGCCCTAAACCCTGCGACATTGCGACTATAACACAACATTGCGAAAATGTACCTATTTATTGCAAGTCTGTCTCTTACGAATAGTTAAGTTCCCAAGTTTAAAGTTTGTAAGGAAACATAATTATACTAGTAGTTCGCGCCGAACTGAGACCTCGCGACCCCTATATCTTCACAACCCCTGGAGTGATTTAGCTCATATTCGAACTTAAAAATTGTATTGAAATGAACTACTTGCCTACAAAATTTCATGAAGATCGGATAAATGGTTCGCAAGTTATCATCGGAAAAATATACACACAAACATACAAACATTGAAACATACAAACATACATACAAATACCGATTTGTCCCAGTAAACTCTCAGACCTTCGCTTCGCTCGGTCAATAAACCATCTCTCAAATGTTCGTTTAAAAAATTCAGGATAAACAGATATACTATAGAGATGTTTAGGTCTTTAGAAAGTTCATGAAGTCGTGTGTGGTAGGGGAGATGAGTTTTATAGTAAAATATTTTCATATTTTACTGAATTCGTTATATAGTTTCTATCATGAACTTTTTTTCTCTGCTCCGTTCCGTGCCCCGGCGATGCCTGCGCCTGAGGTCGATGCACCGCGCCACATTCCTCGACCTTGTGACGTCATCGGCCCCGTCTTTGTCATCGCCTGGCAATCTACCGTCGCTCTCCTCTCGTGTACCGGAGCTTCCACCAAAGCCGCATCTTTTTCTGCTGCTTCCATGTTCACCGCCAAGCTGTATGCCTTTTGGAAATCCAGCTTGTCCTCCGCGAATAAACGTTGACGTATCATCTCGCTCGCCAAACCACACCACGGGTATAGCTAAAGTGAAGTCTCTTGTAGACATCTGCTAAGTGTTTTGTTGGTCGAATCAAATACCAAGCGCGGTGGGATGGATTAGGCCCACGCCCACGGGCTCGGCGTTGGCCATACTTGCGTTACGACTGTTACCTAACAGCAGGCCTAGCACGCCGGGATAAAGTTTTGTCAGTTTTGTCCACCCGTTTTGTCTTCGCGTCAACGTGACAGAGCTAGATGTGGATAAGTTCATCTCGTTCTCGCGGGATAAAAAATGTCGACAACATTTTGCCACAGTGCCAGGCAATATTTCCATTCACTTGGAAGCTCGAATCGGGCAGCAGTGTTCTCTTATTAAGCAGCGAGTGTTCTGCTATTCCCAAGCTACGCCAAACCCAACCAAACATGGTGATTATGCAACCCCCCCCCCCTTTACGAGGGGGTACTTTGTTCATTACTGGACGGTTTCCGGCTGATGATGATGTTGATTAGCACGTGCACGTAAGCGTCACGTTTGATTATAACACTCTACTGCAACATTTTGAACTTCAACATTTCGCAACGCTGTGCGACAATTAATGCACTGCGCTAGTCACCTTGAGATATTAAATGTTTGCACACTACTGCTAGGCGGATGAATAAATGGCAAAGGTGTGGTATCCCAAGGTGTTGTGTGGCCTTCCCAAGTCGTATTCTGAAAAGAGTCCGATCAATACATAGTATATATCGATCCTTTATCATTGGTTGGTAGCTTTAGTTTTATATTTGAACTAGTTGTTACTCGCGACTTCGTTCGCATGGACCTACAAAAAAAGTAAGAAGTCTATGTCCGTCTCCTACCCTTTACCTATATCTATGTAAAAATTCAGTTCGATCCATTTAGCCGTGATAACGCGAAAAACAACCAGAAAGAGAGACAGACTTACATTCGCATGTATAATATTAGTTACGATAGTTAATTGACCGAGCGAAGCGAAGGTCTCAGAGTTTACTGGGACAAATCGGCATTTGTATGTATGTATGTATGTTAGTATGTTTGTGTGTATATTTGTCCGATGATAACTTGCGAACCGGTGATCCGATCTTCATGAAATTTTGTAGGCAAGTAGTTCATTTCAATACAATTTTTAAGTTCGAATATGACCTGAATCGGTCCAGCGGTTTTGAATATATAGGGATCGCGAGGTCTCAGTTCGCCGCGAACTACTAGTTAGGTGTTTTAGGTTTTTTGTTTGTTTCCTATCAACTTAGTAGGCAAGCTACGTCATCTGTGATGTCAGCCCACTGTCAGCCTAGCGAAATTAATTTAGCCTGTTGTTCGCCAGTTGCGTAGCCTAATTCATATTGATACTTGGCGGCGCTCAATCGAGGCGAGTTGCCTCGGAAACCGAGCCCGGACGAGCTACGTAGCCGTTTTGCTAGGCCTACAATAAAATGTAAGTCTTACTATGAAAACTGACGTGGTTTTGATACATTTTGTTTTAAATAAGGTCACCGAATGTGATCGAAACTATAGTCGGAATAACCGACTCAATTTAACGTGAGTATTCCCATTTCATTAAAACAAAATGTAAGTCTTTATATCTGTTCATCATCATCATCATCTCAGCCACAGTACGGCCACTGCTGGAAATAGGCCTCCCCTTAGATTTCCACGAAGAGCGGATGTAAGCGGCTCGCATCCAGCGCGTTCCTGCGGTCTTAATCAGGTCGTCTGTCCACCTTGTGGGTGGACGTCCTACGCTGCGCTTGCCGGTACGTGGTCTCCATTCGAGAACTTTACAGCCCCATCGGCCATCAGTTCTGCGTGCTATGTGCCCTGCCCACTGCTACTTCAACTTGCTAATCCTCTGGGTTATGTTATATCTGTATATATCTGTTAGTATACTTTAACTCCTCAAGGAATTCTTGATTCGGAAAAGGAAATGATAAATGGTAGCGCTCAGTTAGGTACAACTTGTTTGCATCGTCCGCCTTGGGAAGTACCACACTTTTGCCAGTTATTCAATCGACAAGCAGTAGTGTGCAAATATTACCGTGTTATGTGTATATTACAGTGTTTTACTTACTAGTACAAAAATTAGTGATTTGCCATTTTGTCGTCTAGTAATTCCATGTAATTCTATCATCCTACTTAAAAATCATTAAAAAATGTCGTCGCATAAATTGATAATCTATTCGGATATTTCTTAGAGTGTTCCCGAACCCAATTATGATCGAGTTGCCTAAAAAGCAAGATGCGTAAGAACACAAGATACCTAAAATGCACCATGACTCACAGGCAGGCTGTCTAAAAAGCAATATGCCTAACTGTACCTAAATTGATTATAATATGAAGGCGCGCCGACGCCAATTTTAAATTTGTGAACGTCAAGAGTGGCTTGTCACTGTCAGAGTCACTCTAGCGAAGCGTCGCGTCTATGGGAGCGGGGCGGCCATCATAAGAAACACACTTTTGATCGAGGAGTCGCCAGCGCACCGTGTCTGTGACGAATCGCTATTCATCGCGCCATTTACAGTGATTTTACAACAAATAAGACTTGAATTTGGAACAGAAGACAATTAAACAACTGATAGACCATTTATTTTATGTTACGAAGAATTATAATAATTTGAGAGTACAAAACAGAGTGTTGTTCGTTTTGTTTCACCGCATCACGTCCACGCCCTAGGATGAATATTCTGATGAACGGCCGCCTACTACCCAGATGCGCCTTCAAATACTTTGGATCGGTTGTCAACAAATGATATTTTGATATTTCTGCACAATATTTTGATCTTAAACGTCATTGAAATCTGTTCAATTGGAGGACTTACGCTTTTTTTAACGCTTCCCAACCGTGTATAAGATCCTTGCATTTGATCTATAGACTGTGCTCTAAGATTACATATCTAGATTTTCCCAAAAAATCTACATCATTTATAATACCACAAAGCTATTTTGTAAAAAAGGACGTCAAAAAGCCACATTTAAAAACATCGCACCCTAAATAAAACCATCTGTGAGGGACTGGACATTTTGTCTTTCCACTTTCCAGTTTTTGTGATGGACACCTGCTGAGTCTTGTCCATTGACCAGTTGGAACCATAGCTAAACTATGATACCATGGTGTGTGGTGTTTATTGAAGTGCTGAAGTCAATGGCTTAGTAAATATCAAAGAACATCTCATCTATGGTAAATATTAATCATGAATCAAAACCGTCTTTATACCAATGGCAGTGAACAACTTGACAAGTAATAAATATGGTCTAGAAACTCGACATGAAAACACAAATAACACGGCTAGCACACCTTCGTTGCGAAAACATAGCGTCAAAGTCGCTTCTAGTAATACGAACCTAATATCGTGTTACTTAGAGCAGACCGAATGATTAATTATATTAATAATTAATTAATTACTTATTGTCAAACTTTAAACTATACATCTTTGATAATATTATTATAAATTAAGTCACATAATTCTAACTAATATCATAATTCAGAGGAATATAGCCGCAGTCGTATCGGGACCAATAAAGCTTCGAGGTATAAAAATGATTACATTCGACACGAGGAAAAAACTTCGCTTGCGCGATTCAGATCTCCCTATATTACAATTACTGTCAGTGTATACGAAACGTCAAAAAATGCATAATAATTGACCAACACCATCTAGCGAACTATAGGAAGTAACTTTGTCTCTGCCTGGTTCCTTGTCGCGTTATCGCGGCTAAACGGCTGAAAGGATCTTGATAAAATTTTATAAAGAGTTACTGTATACCACAAAGACGGACATAGGATACTTTTTTATGTACACGCGAAGGAAGTCGCTGATAACAACTAGTATCTTATAAATACATACTTCGTAATTTGTAAATTTATTAATTATGCTGTACGTAACATGACTTAAGTTTTTATTAAAATGATATACTAACCTACAACATTTTATAAAGATTGGATCATTGGTTCGCAAAAAATATACAAACATACGTATACAAAAGCCGACTTGTTTTCGTAGACTCTCGGTCTAAAACTTATCGACTTAAAAGAAATAAGTACATACCTAAAAATAGGACGTGAGTATGATCGGAACGTTTCAGGAGGAATTTAAAAGCCAGAGTCGCTAATATTATTTCATTGTAAGCTTGTTATGAGATCCAAAGCTTTATTAATGATTACTGCTACACCTTGCACAGCTTAGAGTTAGGACAGTCACAGATTAAATAAGTACCTAGCTTGTTTGCACCCGTTGCACCCTTTGTACGTCACGTTTTATACGGCTTACGATCGATGTCGACTTGTAGTTTGACCGGTTCAGTTAGGGTGAGCGGATGACGTTGTCGACGAGTCCTTTGAGTCCGTCCACTCCTATTATTGGCTTCACTTCATTTACTAGATTTTTTTTCACTTAAATATTTATAAAGAAAAGAAGCCACGAAAAGAAAACAAGCTGCGCTTTCTCGGTAACAACCTCATCTTTTCGGAGCCGGTTGATAAAAAAATCAGTAGTTGATTGTTAATAATAGAATTTAGAAAATGAAGCTGTACTTAACTTTTTATTTTTAACTGAAACATGAATCAAAATAACGAACAAGTATAAGTATCAAAGAGAAGCAGGCGAGTCACCATAGACAAAGCGGTGAAAGTGCATGATACACCCACTGACACTACCCCTCCGGTAAAAACTGCGCTGAGTAATTGATGGTCCACATTCTGCCTCACGTTTTGCACACTTGCTCATTTTGTCCTGTAGGGATGCAATCACGTTTGTTCACATCCCTCAGTCTATATTCTGTTCTAGAATTGAAAGTCGTAAATCATTGCCTATTAAAATCTTGCTATCCTCATCGGCTTCTCAACATATAGTAATGCAGAAATGTCATGCTGCGTAATCCTTCTAAGAAAAATACTAGCCTTAGGAGTTGTTTTATTATCTGTACTTTCAAAGTTAGATGACAGTTATCACAACCTTCACTCCAAGGATCTGCTTCACTCCCTCGTCGTTTTTTTTTTCAGTTTTTTTTTTTTTTTTCTTTCCTCGTAAGAGGATTTTGGCGTCGCACGTCTTATGCATTTGCCAGTGTCAAGTATGGTTATATATATTCAAGTTTTGTTAAATATTATCATATAAGTCATAGTCACAGTCAAAAGCGAGCAAATCAAGTCACGCCCCAGTAAAGTGCTGAAAACTTTACTAGAGCCTTCTATGGAGTTTTGGAAACAACATGAAAATTCACGTTTCACGACATTATACCATTCGCCAACACGCGTGCATGTTCAAGAACACTTAACGGGTAAAAGTTCAGCGTTTTTACACATTAACACTCGAAATAACACAAGTTTTGGAAAATAATAAAATGACGCGACATGATTTCTTCACGTTCCCGCCAAAACTCCATTTCAGAGGCTTTTAATCTGAGTTAAGAGCTTAGACGAAGCATCATACTGGACAGACCCATGAGACGTTGCCGCTCCAACGTTCACATTGTCATGTTTCTCTTTTTATTTCACGGGTCGTCGCATAGACTAAGCGAGAGAGCTATTGTAAGATTGGCAACCTCGCACTCTGTGTCCATTTTGACCGACTAGTCGGTCACAACATTGCGACCCGTCTTACTAAAAAAGCAAATTGGATCAAAATATCGCTGTGAATACTTAATATTGTTATACATAGTGGCATTGTGGCGTGTTGTGCTGTGTATTGTGCATCGAGAACAACGAAAGGGGGAGTAAAAGATCCAGAATTATCATTTCACACGTAAGTCTTTTGTAGCGTTTTTTACCTAAAATAACCAGAATCAAAGCTAAATATTCGTTTCACTTAAAGAATATACATGTTTGAAGTCATACAACTATCACGCAGTGTTATTTAGTAATGAATTTAAGCATTAATTTAAGATAAATAAATGCATTCTTTTACGTGTTCCTGCTAGTGAAGTACCACTGCACGTTTCAAACTTTGTCGATATTTGGTCGATATTTATCTAATAATATTATTGTAATATCCTACATATACTACATTAAGTGAAACATGAGCCGTTAATTCCTTTCCGCGTTTAATCGGCTTGATACGTATTCTATCGATAATTAATTTTAATCTTTTTGAAGCTTTCGCGGCTTGAAATATATGATAATTTGTACGAATGTTGTGTCATGGTTAAACAATTAATTAAAATAAAACATTTTGTTATAGGTTTCCAAAATGTCCGGAAATCAGAAATCAGTGGATAAAGGCAGTGAGGCGCGAAAACTGGGAGCCACCTAAATACTCTCGACTTTGTTGAAAACATTTTGAAAAATCTAGTTTTATGACTGGGCTGTCAATTAAAAAACTAGGAAGAATAAAAGAAACTAGGAGACGGTGTAGATACTTATTAACTTTCATAGTTACTATATATACTATATATATTCGTACTATTTACATGGCAATTACGAGTTTCGATGTTCAATAAAGTACATATTTTTGCAAACATTGTGTTCTTAATTTACAAATTCTTAGTTTTGTACAATGTGTACATTTTTATCGATAGATTCTGCACTAGTTTTCACTTCCCTACTCACTAGACGCGCCAACAGAAAGTGGACACGCTGCCAAACGAATCACTCTATCCAGTGTGATACAAGATCCTTGGGTATAACTAGAACGGTAACGTGGTTTTATGAATGTCTGTTATTATTATCTAATAGTGAAGTTTTTTAAAATGAAAGTGAGGTTTGATACTTAATTTTTCAATCAGATGTACCAAGCCAATAGCGATGACGGGTTTTTAAGTTGTCTAAACATAAAAACAAGTTTAACTCATCAAAATCGCATTAGCACTTATATTAAGCACGCATTATAGCTAATTTCAAAGCGTAATTTTTCCGAATTACAGAGGGTTGTTTTTGGTAATTTACGACGCGGGCCTGGGGTGGACGGGGTTAGTAACAGGTGGCGTAATGCGGCCCGCGACTATCGCCCCTGATTTCTGGGGATGAGCCAATTTTTTTTTGAGAGCGTGATGACACAAGCTATTTTGGATTTATCTGAAATAATCTGTTTAAATTTAACGAGTAGAAATCGAGTAGCAGACATTGTATTGTGCGCAGTAAAGACAAATGGAAAAGGACAGGCAAAACAGCGGACTGTGTGGGATTTCCAAGTTTGTAAAACGAAGGAGGTGACTTATTTTGAAATTAGTAGTTTGTTCTATCGTTTAGTATGGCAAGGAGAAAACTTAACTAATTAACTACATGACAGTTACATTTTTTTGTTTTATTAAAGGTCTAGCCAGCCTGTCAGATACTTAAAAAAAACACGAAAATGTATCCAATGTATGTGTGTATGTGTGTTGTTGCTATACAAGTGAGAGCACGTCTGCGTTAGAAATGTAACTATAATGGTGTATCTGTGCAACTAAACGAGACACAGCAGCTGCCGCGTCAAGCTTGCAATATTAAACTGTGGCCAAGAGGTTCCCAAAGCTTAAGCAAGACCCAAGCTTATAAGTTTGTGCTAGCTCAGAGCACGCTCGCCTCACTCTCGTGGGGTCGCGGTTTTCAACCAATCCGGGCTGGTCCGTAGCAATGAGTTCTTTGGAACTTATGTACAGATATATCAATGGCTTTTCGGTGAAAGAAAACATCGTGAGTAAATTTGCATATTTCTGGAGAAGAAATGCGATGGCGTATGTGAATCCGCCAATCTGCACTGGGCCGGCGTGGTGGACATAGCCAAATCGCTCTTCAAGGGTAGGGCGATATCCCAGCAGTGGGATGTTATCAGGGTAGCATGGATCCGTAGACAGAATCCTCCTTAAGATTCGGTTTTCCTAGTTAGTTAAGTGAGTTATGGAAGAATCTAAACCTCCACTGAAGTTTGCTGAGAATAATAATCGCAATCGTAATTTCATGGCTAAAACAGACCGGTGTATTTTTTTAGATGATGGTTTCTTCGTCGTTATCTGCCATACTGTTCTGGTCCGGACTACTAAAAAAATATGGATCGAATGCCTAAATTAAAAGTAATACCAATTTAGTAATACTCACTTCAATACAGCGCGCAATGTAGCGCCCGCGTAGCAGCGTAGCACCATTTTTCTTTGATGTAGACAACAGTGACCAAAACTTTGAGAGCCGCAGCGAGACACCCTCCAAAGATAACTTGTCTCCGCGAGTCTGCGTAAGTAAACAACCTGAAACGTCATAGTCATAGTCGCAGTCATAGTAATTTTATTCGTAAAGCCAATTTACAAGTCAAAGTTATATATAAAATTATATCGCATATTAAATATATGTAAGCTTTAATAACAAGAAAATACGAAAACTCAACAACCGGGGTATTTTTAGGGTTCCTTCTTTCAAAGACTTCAAAAACAACTGATTATAAAGTGTAAATAGGTATATAAGTATTAATAAGTTTTGAAGTTTCGATTGTCCTTTAATGCTCTTTGCTTTGAAGTAATTAAAATATTATTTTCTACTTTTTAGTTTAAGTTTGAAGTCGGTTTTTTTTCTGAAAATTTATTTTATTTTTCAAGTTTTTGTGGGAAGTAAGTGTATTTTGATTATATATAATACTAGCTGCGCCGCGCGGTATCAACCGCGTGGATGATATATTTTTCCCGAGATATAAAAAGTAGCATGTCACTCTCCGACCCTTACGCTTATATCTGTGCAAAAATTCAGGTCGATCAGTTCAGCATACAATATCGCAAAAAATATTTTTGTAAAGCGACCTCCTCATCGCATATGTAGTCCTGGTATAGTTTCTTTAAAAATATTATATCACTGGCTGCGCCCCGCGGTTTCACCCGCTATTCTACAGAAAATGAATATTTTTCCGAGATAAAAAGCCTATGTGTCAATCCAGGGTATAAGCTACCTCCATTCCAAATTTCATTCAAATCCGTTCAGCCGTTACAGAGCTGAACGGGAACAAACACACTCACATACTTACATACATACACACACAAAATTTCGCATTTATAATATTAGTGTGATATGCATAGTATATTTCGGGACTCACCGCTGGCGACCTCTGGAGCTTTATGTGTTTATCTTTCACCGATTAATCTAATCTAATTTACTACCGATTTTGCAATTTAAAATGAAATTTTATCGAATGCTGTTGGCGCCACCCGTGAAATACTTAATATAATTGTGGAGTTCCGGTAGCCATCTGTGGTCTTCATCGTCAGTTCCACTTCACCAAATAATACTTTCTGAATGCAAATGCTTAACTTGTTGATGAAAATACCAAAGTCGCTATATGTGTGCCTATAAAATTTGAAGAGTTCCCTCAATTTGTCATGGATCCTATCATTAGAACTGGATTTTGATAAAAATGGGTCCAATCTGTAAGATACTTTAAAACTAAAAAAATATATTTCCAAATCAGTTCATAAATGACGGAGTTCTGACGTAACTCTGATTTGTCGGAGATGTTATCAGTATGAGATGAGAATGACAATTGTCTGGGTCACTTAATTTGATTTGACAGGTACGTCAATACTGGTTCACTTTTTTGGGAACTGTTTGATTTGCTGTTAAGTTTCTTTTGGATGCCATGTTGGATGTTGGGTATCAAAATTATATATATTTTTAATATATATAAATAATTTATATTAATTTAATCTGAATTAAATTAATTGATTTCTATTTATTTATATATTCTTTTTAACAGCTATAATAACAAAAGATATATTAAGAGAACCATGGTCAACTCATTGGTCAAAATAAATATGAACCCGTCGATACACCGATTAGGGTTGAACCAGCAAAACATTAATTAATCAACCTAAGAATTACGTCCACGTTTTAGCTACTACCACTGTTAAAAATCACCCTTACTATGTGAAAAATATTCACCACGTGTGCCCAGGAATGCACCCTGACCGCGAGGGTGCAATGGGGATGCACAACAAAAGCCACCCCTGCTGGCATATTGCGATGTGCCCAATAATAATTCAATTTCGCAGAGACACGCGTGATTAAAAGAAGCAAGAAGCGGATCATAGAGTTACGCGTCAGGTGTTTGATTGTTGGCATCGCCCCTTGTTTCATAATATCATGGCTGAATTCAAGGTTTTATTTTTTGATAAGAGTTGTTTCTACGCCATGCTAATTCTGGGACAACTATGACAAAATGGACCCGGTATGACCTTAAACAGCATACAGAACCATAAGAACCAGATAAGAACGAGTATTACCGTTCTCTTAGTAAACATTGCACGTTCCCCAAGCCCCTGCCAAGCGTGGTGATTATGGCAACCTACCCCATTTCTAAGGGGGATGCCTTTGTTCAGCAGTGGATGTCTTCTGGCTGATGATGAAGATATTGTCAATATTTGGCAGCGCGAAGCTATGTTCTACGAGTCTAAATTGGTAGTTGTATCGGCGATTTGTGGGATTATTTTTTTCCGGAGATAGTTTGGGTACGGTGATCCGACCGTAATAAAATGTTGTAAGGTACCTATAGTTCATTCCAATTATCCATTTTTATACACTAGTAGTTCGCGCCAAGCGCAGATCTCACGACCCATACAACTACCTAGACAAGACCGATTATGTTCATATTTAAAAATTTGATTGAATTACGTATACAATTGTATGATCAACGGTCCCCAAGTTATAGTCAGTCAAATATATACGCACACAAACAACAAACAAATATATATATAAATACCGGGTAGATATATATGTAGAATCTGAGAACTTCGAAAGGCTAGGTCAATAATATCATGAATTCCAATGCAGTTTTAATTTTTTTCTAACATTAGATGCATAACTGAATTTTGTCTCATAACTGGATGACTGGTATGGGATACTCAGTGCTCACTCATTCAACTTCTTCAAAATCTCATTCAAACTCAAAATATACTTATGTACTTCAAAGCTACCTATGTACTAACGACGTCGTGTAGTTCATACATTCATACACCTATAGGCCTACATAATACCCAAATTGTCTATATATTCTTACTTATATACCCGTGCTTCCTGCTGTGGAGGACTCTAGAGCTGGTACTGATTTGACGCATAATCCCTCTGCACCTGAATAAAATCGAAACATTTCTGTCAAATGGGTATCATTTACACAAACAGAGTCACGGCAATTTCAGACATCAATACATTTTGTACCTTCGAGTGTCACGCTGGGATTAGTCAAGGGCGATCACACCGAGAACGGAGGGGGTGTGGTGGGGGAGGGTAACAAGGCGTGACGCACAGTCTAATGTCACGGTTTAACACGCGATTTGAGACGCGCACGCGTATTGCAGAAGAGAGATTTAAATCGACTTGGAAGCTGTGAATATACTATCTTAGGTTCCCTACGTTTGCTCGAACTCCGCGCCGCCGTACGACCACAAGGTCACGGGTTCGAACACCTTTCCTGAAACTTCGTATCGTCGAATGGTTGGATTGTTCTGGTCGAGAGGTAATTTCGTTGCATTATCGCATGGTCAAAAAACGGGTAGCACGACGAAAACATAATTACTGTTAAATTAACTTTAATTCTACCAATTACCAATTTTTTTTTTTTTCGTAGTGTAGAAAAACTGAAATGGAAACTTCTCCATTCAAATACAGTTGGAGACTCAGGCCTATTATGTTCATTATAATTAAGGAAGACCATACTTTAAATTGGCCGTTTTAAGGGTTCCGCTACTTATAGTTTCGCCGTATGTGTCTATCCGCGTGTTTTTTTTTGTCCCGGGCGGTCGGTGTCTTTTATGGATTATGGTGCTGAAATTTGGTACATGTACCGTGTGGTACGTTTGGTAATCGTACCTCATAAACTACGAAAAATATTGAAATGTTTTGAAATAATTTCATTAGGGCTATCGCTCTTTCGTGGAAAGCGAGGATGATCTAAAAAAAAGTTACCCCATCTATAGTGGGTTAGTTGAAATTATTTTTAATCTTTGCTCTTTTGGCGTGAATTCGATTATCGTCTAATCGGTCTGGCATATATACTTAAATATACTAAATTTATGGTCAGGCAAGGGTCTCATGTCTGAAATGAAATTAAGACCAAGCTTATGTACTTTGGAAATGTTGATAGCACGGAGATTATGTGAGTTACGGAAATAGTGCTTGTATTGGATATCTCGGCGGCAGCATACCATGGCAAGTGGTTGGGAGTTTGGGAGGGAAGGCCGCATCGCAGTGCTTATATTCTTTGTCCGAGATTGATTTCGTTCTAGAATTTAAGTCAAAACTAGCGGTCGAAACCCGACTTTTACCTATATCAATATTTTTTTTTTTTAAATTGCATTATCATTAAATTATTTTATCGTATTAATAAGTGCTAAGCATGGGCCTAAAAAGGTAAGGAAAGGTTTACAAGTGCGTCCATCACACCTTTTCTTACCTACAACGTTGTTCTACGACGGCATAATCAAGCTTGCAGAAGCTATGATTTTCAGTGAAGCGAATCTCACTGACAAGTTTAGGTTTGTACAAATACAACTGACTCTACGTTGGTAGCCACGATTCCCACCGTTTCAGGACAAGATGTCAAAATTTGATAGAGAGTATGTTAGAAGGCTAAACTAAGGCGAGCGGGGCTCCCGACATACTGGTAACGTGTTTTATTTGATTGTTTTGAACCAAGGCTAGCCTTGTAGCTTAGTGGGATAATTTTTACTTTCTGAGCTGTTGTGGGTTTGGTTCCTACCCAGAACAAACATTTGTGTGATTAACATGGATGTAGGTATGTTCTTTGCCTGGGTGTTTGTATGTATTCATGTAGGTATTTAAGTTTTTTTTAGTTTAAAAAAGTACCTATTTATGTATTCTATCAGCTATCTGGTTCCCATAGTACAAGCTTGCTTAGTTTGGGGCTAGATGGCGCTATGTGTGACAAACGTCCACCAACATTTATTTAATAATCTTTACTGGAACAAAGACCTTCATTAAGTACGTGTTTGAGGATTATACCTTACTGCATAGCACCAGGCACAATGTAATCAATGTTCATTTTCGAGATATTTAAAATGTGTTCCTTTAGTTCGGTATATATATTTTATTATAATTTTCTATAATAGTTCTGTGTAGGCTATGAGTATTGGACACTTCAATGACAATTACAATTTTTTTTTCTTTTTTGTTAATCATTGAGAAATTGATACTGATTTGATAATTTGATTTGAGTCGCCTATGATAACCCAGGTGATCATAGTGGAATGAACCTGTTTTGTCGGTTAATATGACTCTGTAATTGAATTTATGTCTGGTGCTCATGTTTTGGTTTGTACTGGTAGTAGGTTAGTTTTATTGGGTATGAGTCTATGCTTAATGGGTAATTTCTGCTGTATAATATGAGTGATACTTGATTGCGTCAATGTCTGAATTATTTTGGTGCTGGATCTGGTGATGTGTTGTATGGTTTCAGGTGTCGGTAGCATTTTCTCTTCTATCATTATTTATGTTAGTTTCCATAATTATATGTTTTTTATAGTTTTCATTGGTGATAACTTGATTCTGAATAGCGATTATGAATCCTTCTGTTTCAAGAAATAGCTATCCTAGTTTTAGCCATTTATCTTAAGCCTCTTTCTAGGTCAATCTGTGCTTTTTCAATATATCTAGCAATAATTGTCTACACTACGGCGTTGATTTCATAATTTTTTGCAGTTTTCATAGTATTGACTATTATCTATTACTATTTATTTCATTATCATACAAATAGTTGTTTTTTACGTTTGTTATGAGATTTTTTTTTTTGTTTCCCCTTTAATATCATCGTTAGTTGCCTTGAGGAAATGTAGAAGTAATTTCCTGAAACATCTAAACAAGAACTGGTAAAACCATCAGTGTTGGTGTCAGCGTGGTCGCCCTATGCGTTCGCACGTGCGGCACCCCCTAGACGCATAAATTCGCCGGTCATTGAGCGACGTCACTTGCGACTCGCGACATATTGCGGCGAAATATTACACATTACTCCGACTGACATTCTGCGTGAATGGATAGCTTTATTGTTTGAAATATTTAGGCCAGACGATCTTATATTTTCAGATTCGGTATTACTATATTATTTCATGGTTTTATGGATATTCCGGGTGTTTTTCATGGAGATACTTACGCTTGTCCGCTATTGTGCCGATGCACGCTATATTCTCATATAACTCATAGTTGAACTCATAAATGAGAATTTAAAAAAAGCCAAAAGCCATTAGGGCTTTCGGGTGGTAATAAAGTATCTGCCAATATTTAGCGCTAGCCAAATTAAAGTTACTCTCTCGCTCAGTCGTTGTGTTACCTTTTCACGACAAAGCAGCTTAAAAATATTCGAGTTCAAACAGTAAAATATAAATCTGTGTTTCGCAACCATTGTGCATTGCATCATTGGTCATAAGGTACACTGTGTGTCATAAAAGTTCGAATCCTCTCGATCGTCGAAATTTTGGAACTGCCTTATTTTTTAGTAGAAACACCACCTGTAAAAAACTAAGGAGCAGAAAATCGATTTTAGTTCTCTTTGGTCATTGAGCAACTCGGTACCGGCCCGAACGGCTCAGATCGGCCAGAGGCCTGTGTTGCTCTAAGTCTCTGGTTCGCATAAATATAAATCACGAGATCACAGTTTGGCGCGAACTATTTACACGCATCACAATAAAATGGATACCCATAATTTTTACTCCGGATAATTGCGAAAAACTAAATATACTTTTCAAGACTTAATGCTTTTAGATAACGTTTTCGTTCCTGAACTCGGTTTCTTTCAGTTCCTATTACCTACCTACCTACTACCTAAATCATTAAGCTCTGTTTTCCCTATATATTTATTTATACGTCTATATTACAATTCTGACAAAGGAAACCAAACTACGCCGTTTGTATGAGATATCTCGTATCGACTCGTTATCATGAAGGTTTGTTTGTACCGAAATGCAGTAACAGAGCTTTGGACAAAAACAATATAATTGCTCTGCACTGTGTCTAGGTATATTCAATAGTCGATAAATAGTCTTGATTCGACTTTAGTGTATGATTCCTCAGCTTTGGTTTAAAGTAGTTATTTGTGTTCGTAAATCCTTATTTTCATACATAATGCAGAACCTTCTTTTGTATTTTCAGCTAATCTGACGCAAAGTCGGATTGAAAAATTACGTCATGAGTGCAACAGCCCAATTTGTAGGTGTGAATGGAACACTCCCAAAGACGCGGACAACTATCATCCTGACCCAGAGCATTATATTTTAATTCATCACGCATACATCTGCCCGGCCGGGAATCGGACCCGACACCTTATGAAGTAGACGGACTATCAACTTAGCCAGGATCTACAATGTATTATTATTATCTACATAATAAAAGAACAAGCCTTGTTCTAGGAATCAACGCACAGACCAAACCACTCATAATAGAGACGTGAAATTTGAACCCAATACTCTTCTAGATGGACAATAAGAACGGATTTTGCGAAATTACACTTTTAAGGGGGCGAAATGGACCTCCAAAGTTTGTATGATAATAATTTTATTTTTTTCATGGTAAGCCAATTAAACTCGGCTTGTGTTATAAGAATATAAGTTTTTGTGGAAAACTATATTTGTCCGGACAAGATTTTATAAAATTCCTTATTGGTATTGTAAGCTTATCAAAATGAGTCCAAGCTCGTCAACTTACTGTTAGTTTTCTACTGAGGAGTTCCATTTTCCGTCTCCATCATCAGATCAGATCGCTCTCATAACATTGTATTTTTATATCGTAACTTGACAGGCATGCCAAATTTCACCTCAATTGAATAAGGGGAACTGGTCTAAAATCCAGTTGCAAGATTTGACCCGAACATATATACTTACACACATACATACAAACATTGCAAGTTAAATAAATGCTTATAAAATAAAGACAGGCATGTCTCAGGATTTTTCGAAAATCAACCGTTGAAGAGGTGAAATTGGACTCTGAAATTACTGTAATTACTGCGAGAGAAGCCATTCTATATAAACTTGAATCATTTATTTATTATATTTATACGTTTGCAATTACTTCTGTAGGCCTTTGCATGTATGTACAAAGATGATGTACTGCTCGAATCCTATATATTGCACAAAGCTTTATCCTTCTTATCTCGACCACTTGAAAGTTGATCGCGATAAAATCGCTCCAATTGATTTTCCCGACAATATAGGGTTTATTTCGCGTTTTGTTTTATTGTTTTGAATCGATGAGCTTGCCGCATCTAGGGTAGGGCTTAAAGCGAGCGACCCTAGAAATACTGACTTACCTATGTTTGATGATAGGTAAGTTTATTTGTTCTTTATATTGTTGTAGCAATGTATATGATAGCTAAGTTTATAAACTATGACAGGGAATGAGAGTCTAGAGACAGTTGATAACTATGTGTATCTGGGTCATACTCTGTCTTTTGGCCAAGAGCATCAAAATAATGAGATCTCCAGACGCATACAACTTGGATGGGCAGCATTTAAAAAGCTAGACAATATCCTTAAGTCACACCGTATCCCGCAGTGCCTTAAAACTCGCCTTTTTAACCAGTGTGTCCTGCCCACCATGACATATGGTGCCGAGACATGGACGCTTACCCATGAGGCTGTGCACAAAATTAGGGTAGCACAGAAAGCCATGGAGAGGTCCATGCTCGGCATCAAACTCCAAGACCGAGTTCGTAATACCGAAATCCGAAAGAGAACGAAGGTTCGAGATATCGGAATAGCGGTAATGAATCTTAAGTGGAGCTGGGCAGGACACGTTGCTAGGTTCAGAGATGACAGGTGGAGTAAGGCTGTAACAGAGTGGTGGCCGAGGCAAGGTAAGCGGAGCGTTGGTCGTCCAGCTGCGAGATGGGTCGACGATATCGTCATCATCGCGGGTCGAACCTGGACTAGATTGGCACAGGACCGAGGCAGATGGCATGGCAAGAGAGAGGCCTATACCCAGCAGTGGGATAAGGAAGGCTGTGGATGATGATGATGATAGGAAAACTTACCTATCATCAATCTACTTTGGTAAGTCAATATTTCTAGGGTCGCTCGATCTCATGTCCTAACTTATTACGATATCCTATCTTTTGGAATCTAACTACACGTGCAAAAAAAAAGCGCTGCGTTACCTGGCATAAGATTGAAAAAGAAATACCTAATCAGAATGGATTATTTTGAATATCAATACAATTCTTATATTACAATTTAAATTTACCAACAAAATTACCTTTGACTTAGACTTTAGAGATCTGGAATGTAAAAACTGCGCGGTACACCATTACTTGTGAGGGTGCGTCATTTTAGTTTAAATGACCTATAGCTTTTATAGAATTAGCTTTTAAGGTATTAAGTACATAATTTCACCACAATTAAATAAAATTAAAAACCAATAAACGCCTACAATCCCCTCGGGGGCACTAACACAGGACTGTTGAGACATATAAAGTAAAAAGACAACGGAATTAAGATAGCGACGACAGATATATAGCTAACCGATATGTAACCCTCTGGGAAACGCGATGAGAGAATTATACCTCAACACCTTATTGATGAGCTGAAAACGCGAGGTGAGCAAGTCACGGATGAATGTTCTGTAAGTTAGTGTTGAAGTTGTGGGAGTCGATAAAGACAAATAAATAAATAAAACGATCGCGTTAACTTTAACTATAACTTGTATGAAACAAGAACAGTGCCCTCTAGCGTCATCTAGATGGCACTGCTTTTACTTCATATTAATTTTCAATATCTTTGTTTGAGTTTCTTAGCATCCCCGACATAGGGAAAAATAAATAAAGATGATATACAAATATTAAGCATAAAAATATATATTTGAATGGGGTAAAAGCTGTTAAAACGATGTAATGTCATCATCGGTCCTGAAGACAAAGTCACCATAAAAAATAAGCACCAAGCCGTTAAAAGCTGCAAAAAACATTTTGAAACCGTTTTAACTTGCGGCAATTCAAAAGTTGTTCCCAAGTCACCAAGAGAAGTTGTAAGTGGGGAAGACAAAGTGTGAATAAAAAGACATGGCTGCTAGATAACGAGTGTTTGATATAACACTCAACAGGTTGATATCCGACGTCGTCAACAAATACTGGAGATGCATAACTTTGGTACACACTCAAATTATTTAGAAGTGCCGCTTTTGGATAGTGTTACAATGTTGTTTTTCCTATAACAACGAACGTAAAACCATGTTGAAGGCATTCGGATAGATTAAAACTGACATTAGGCCTTTACGACCTTTAAAGGAGAGGGCCTACAACAGCCTCTGCGAGTTTTTTTTTTTCTTTTCTGTCACTCGTACAATAGAGAGAGAGAGAGTAAGAGAAAGCTCAAGATAGAACTAATAAAACTACCTGATGAATCCCCTCAATCTTCGACCAGAGTAAAATGAATGGACGGGCCCAAGTACTTGAAAATGAGTGCCAGCGCTCACCTTGCTTCAGTCGCTCTCAGTCTGTGAAAAGTGTGAGACGTACCTACGTTCGTCAATACATGCGATCCAAATATCCGCATAATTATGGCTTGATATTATATTATGATACGTTTACGATTATTATGTACTGATTCCTTCGATTGTGTTGACTTGTTTTTTTGAAATGAATAAGTTGTGCGGTTAGGGCCCATCTATTCAATTTTAAAGGTATCCGCGGATCCACATGTGGAGCCGAGCTGTGGATCCAAGTGGACGGAGCCCTTTATAGTTATAATACATGCCTGTTCGTCTTTATGTCACGGTCCATTTATTCAAAGTCTTTAAGGAATAACGCTGAAATAACGTGTTTATGTAATGATACCAGCTAACAAGAAACACAGGGAAACATTTAAAAAAAACCGGACATGTGCGAGTCCCACTCGCGTACCGAGGGCTATTATAACTCTGTCTCTCTGTCTGGGTGTTTGTCGCATTATCACGGCTAAACGGCTGAACGGATCAAGCTGAATTTTTGTATAGATATAAAATATATTATTTTATACAATTTTTTTTTTTTTTATTTATTTATGAAAATTGTCGTTTCCGATAGAGAGTTTGTTTCTTCCGTTGTTGGAAGTTCCCCTCAACTCCAAAAAACTGAAGAAATTCGAATGGAATTCGATGTGGAGGTAGCTCATATCCTGGATCATAACTAGGCAAATTATTATTCCGGCAAAATATACCGTTCTTGTAGGATCTGTGAAATCGCAGAGCGCTGCATATTTTTGATATTATTTATCGAATATCAGTAACGACGATTTTTCGAAAGCTTTCGTGCTAGGGGTACTGATCCCATTTTGTTTGTAACAGACTGCCACCCCATAGCTTTCGAGTTTCCATCCGTGGCGTCTAATTTGTCGTCACGCTGCCACCTCTACAGGGTGAGCGGCGTGACGGCACGTCAACACGGGGTGACCCACCCTGGCGGGACGTGCACCAATTTAGAATAATGACCACTGATAAACAATTGGGTGATAAAGATGGCAGCGAGATAAGCGATGAGAGGGATTTTTAAACACGCTATATAGACAGATTTTTATGCACTAAAAATGTTTGTATTTCCTAAAACTGCGACCAGAACCACCGGAGGACGAAGGACGAGGACGAGCGTGGGGATTACAATGGCTTCCTTCTTCCCCCACAGGGCAGACCTGTATTTAGCTGTGGACAATGGACAGGTTATGGCTGATGATGACGATGACTAAAAATTTAGGTTACTTAGATACAAACTAGCACCACAACGAAGTTTGTGTCAGATTGTGTCAATATTACCTAAACAAAAATGTCTGGTAAGCACAATTAATTATTTATCACCGAACTCCCACTTTTCAGGGTTAAGGTACATATGACAGAAAATAAATAATAATAAAATCAGAGAGATTTATAATAAAACTAGCCGCACTCCGCGTTTACACCCGCGTGGAAATTCATCAGGAAATGTCTCAGAGTTTACTGGGACAAATCGGCATTTGTATGTATGTTTGTGTGTATATTTGTCCGATGATAACTTGCGAACCGTTGATACGATCTTCATGAAATTTTTTAGACAAGTAGTTCATTTCAATAGAATTTTTAAGTTCGAATATGAGCTGAATCGGTTGAGCGGTTGTGAAGATATAGAGGTCGCGAGATCTCAGTTCGCCGTGAACTACTAGTTGATTTAAATTAGACTATCGGAACAGTACAGTGAATCTAATGATACTACTGACATTTAAATCGGTTTTCGAGTTATGATAGAATCTCGTGTAGATATTCTTTGGTAGAATTAAGAAACCCACACACATAAACCCTAAAAATATGACACTCTTTGTTGGGCAATCGTGTTAAAAGACCGGACAGCGAATGCGAATGAACCATAGTTATAACACTTAGGACCATATATTTAGTGTTATTCTAAATATATACTTCGGATATACGGCTTTGGGAAGACTAAGGACAAATCTAACGACACCTCGCACTCCAAAATCCGTTTTGGCTGTGGAGGTCACATCAAACATACATATAAAATTATACTAAAAAAAAACATTATATTCCTTTGGGCCAGCCAGCAATCGCTGTGAAAGTTCAAAACTGTTCAAATACAAAGTCGAAATCATATTTTTCTCTCAGTTTTTCGTAGGATTTCCCCAATTCCCTGCGAAAAGCTGAAAGCAATAAACTGTAGCTCGGGGGCGGTGCGCTGTGCACAAATAAGGACTCTCGGGCTCGGTAGCTATGGAGATCACACAGGGTGATTGAGATAGGGCGAAATAAAAGTACAAAGTTTTATCCTAGATATATGATCTGCTTTGATCTTGAGAAGATCTTTATTTGTATAGCTCTTTTACAGAGTTCGCTGGGGAAGTAACACACCTTCGCCGGTAATTTCAGCGCCAAGCGGTATTGCTTCCCGCGTAATTACTAAGCATAAAGAGATTTAACATTATAATATCTCATGGTGACGAGCGCAGCACAGTGCCACCATTAATTTTGAACTGCTATAGTTCAACATTTTGGGTGGCATTATGCTGTTTCTGACGCGTGGCGGAAAATGAAAAAAAAATACCATTCAATCTTATCTCTATAATTTACAGGCGGAAAATTCTTATTGAATTTAGGCTAGCCGAGCAACAGGAAAAGTTTACAGGGAAAATAAAATGGAGTTTTTAAATATAAAAGGTATAATCATAGATATTAAAAAACAAAAATGTTTTGCTAAAGGCGTGTGTGTCCCCTGCGCGAGTTTTATTGAAACATTACACAAAATACCTTACACATACACATAAACATTTGTTTTAATACACTACCTGTCTCCATCGTATTAAAATTATCAGATTTTGTGAGATGTGATTAGAACAGAGATGTGCGCGGTGCGCACGGCGGTTGAAAATGAAACAAAACCTGCCCGTCTTCACCCGCGCGGGGAACTGTTTCCATGAACCTCGGAAAACAAAAACATTGATGGGTTTGCATACACAAATGGGTATGGCCACGCCTCGACGTTTTTGTGTATTGTTTCGGAAAAACGCGCAAGACTCGGCTGTAGCACAGAAACCTTGACGACCAAGTTTTATTCGTTATGGCGAGTTGTAGCTTACGTCACTCCAGGCATGAAGAGGAATCCAACGAGACCTCAGTTGTCAAAATTGGTGATGCCGTTTACTGTGCCTGCGCAGGAGGAACAATGTTGGGAACACAGAAACCTACATACTTATACTTATATAATTACTTACAAACATCCATCCCAAAAACGTTACCTTTAACAGTCGCTTCAAAAGATCAGTAATTCCAAAATAATCGATGTTTGCGTATACAGGGCCCACTATCGCTTGTCAAGTTCATAATTATAACTATGGCGATCATTGGGTTTAAGTGTGGCCGTCCAATAGGACAATGTCCGTTTAAGACAAGCAGTCTTGTTGTATCAACCTGTATTCATAAATCGTTCGACGAAGCGAGTAAGCACGCACGTGCCGAGCGCGCGACCACCAAACGTCGTACGCCTTCGCACAATATCTAATACCAGTATCTAAATAAGGCACCCCTTCTAAATCAGCTTCTCATCACTTCTCGCCTTTCTTCCGTAAGCATTATGGAGTAGTTCGTGATTTCATTATGTCGTTGTTTGAAGCTTGAATAGCTTAAAGTGCAACTTTTATCCTAATTTCACAGTAGAGTAGATATTTTTTGTTTATTGATATCTACTTTATGAAGGTGCGTAGGACTTAGTAAGTACTGGATATGTTCCATAAAGTTTGTACCCAATAGAGGTAATAGTAACTTTTTTTTTTCTTATAGTATTCAAACTTACCCACTTAATAATAGAACCTTCAATCACGATGATAAGAACTAAAAACAAAATATTCAATAACCATGTCAGACAAATGGCCACATTTTAAATCAGTTAAAAATCACCACCCAAATCATGACCGAAATGTGAACAAAAATTAATAGTTTTTATAAATAACGAGATATTCATAAAATTACAAAAAAAAATGTTAATACTATAAAATACCCTTTCGTTATCCGCAATGGCAAGGTGAGTATACTGTATTTATTGTCATCTAGGCATCTAAGAAGAAAAGTATATAGCTAAATCACAGAAATATCCTTATAAGAGCTATATATGGGCTTTACTAAGTAGGTAACAATATCATAAATCATATTAACCCCGTGTCTTATGCTAGGAGACCAGCAGGTCGCTCGCCTGTTGGTAATCATCACGCGTGCTTGCCCATAACAGTTTAAAGTCACCCAGAATTTTGAACTTTGAACAATTAATGAATGTACTGCAACCGTCACCCTAAGATATATAGCTCTTGCTCACGTTTTTACTAGAAACATTACCTTGAAACCGGAACACAGTAATGTGCGCACACGCAACGGACAATGGGTAAAGACAAGGTCCGCGAATGAGAAGGAGCCTCGTGCGTGTAGTGAGCTGCCAATGATGATAATATTATTAATTTAACAGGTATAAAGTAACCAATTGAGTAAAGGAAGTTTTATGATAGTTGTTGCATGTGCGCTGGTCCTAGCGGCGGCGGCGGCACCAAAGCCGGCTTGCCTCTGCTGTGTCTCGTCCCCCGCGATGACAGCCGGCGCTCTGGCCCCGGGGGCACGGGGCCGAAGCCTCGCACCTCCCCCGGGGATGGTGGTTCTTCCAAGCATGGCAAATTCCAACTGCTGGATGACGACTACATCAAAAAGAACTTCAAGCTGCCGCAACGTGCCTTGTACCTCGATCCGTTCAGGTAGAATTGGTACCTAGGGTATGCGTGGAGTAACACAGCTTATCTGTGGTGGAGTAATAACATAAGCCGCATTGATGAGGACAAGTAACTTACCGGACCTGACTCAAAAATCGTTGTTGTGACACAAATGTGCCCCAGTCCAAGCAAAATCTAGGGCTTAAGTTTGTCAACTGCTTGGCTTAGTAAATGTTACCTTTATCAATACTTGTGTAAATATAGGCTGCGGTGTTCATCGAGGCGACATGTGTTTCGATAAGTTTTCAAACGCGTAGTTTGTCACAGGCATTTCGTGTCACACAATCATGTGAAGTTTCAAAGTCTTTTTATGTTCCAGGCGCCCGCTTATCACTTTCCCTATGACCCAAGAAGCCAACAAAAACTTCAATATGGGTAGGAAACAGAAGATCAACCAGCAGATTCTGGACGGGTTCTTGGATGCAAGCGAAGCCATAACTGCGCCCAGCGTCTTCGTGAGTTCTTACTTTATACAATTTATCTTGGGCGACCCCTTATAGTCGCCAGTGTGTCTCACTTCTTAGCAGGAGACACCGCGTTAGCTTTCAAACCGGGCAAATGTTTGAATGATGAATCTGTATGGTTATTCCCTGAATCTTATTGGATTAGGATTGTTATTGTAAAGATGTAAATGACTGTTTGTTTTTTAATTTCCCACTTCGTGATTTTTATATTTTCAACCATGGTGGAAGTTTTTGCACTATAGCCTGACCCTGGAATGGGATTGTTACCTAAACTAAGTAGGTACTTACATGAAAGCTATCGCCACGCTATTTAGTAACTTATTTACCTATAAGTAGATCTCATTATATTATAACATTTCTTTTTTTTCAAAATATCTTTGGTTGGCTAATATTTGCCAAAATTAAATATAATTATTTGGATGCTTCCTAATTTTAATTCGCTTCATACACTGTTACCTTTTCTCATAGTATAATTATTATGACTCACAAGTAAATGTTTCCACTTCCAATGTAAACCTAAAGTAATAGCCAATTTAAACTATTTTGTAGGTACTCTTTATGCAGCATACAAATATTCTCAATTTACTTTAGTCTAGTCGAACCTGCATGAGCATGACGTGGTCTCCTGTAATTAGAGGTGCACCCAACTTGATGCCTACATGATTCATATTGTGAATGTAATGTTGGGGATCCATATTGTATAAATAAATAAATAAATTATTTCCACGCGTCACGATGTTTTTCCTACGCTGGTAGCTCAGGAGCATTGTTAGAATTTGAACCCATGCCCTGCAGTCGCTGCCCTGCCATGCCATTCGCTCGCTATTGGGCCGACGACGCCTAGTGTAAATAAGCCCTAAAACTGAGAATATAGATATTCTAAGCCCTAAAAGTAGTAGGTACATTGTCATTAAGTATGTATCTACTATTCTTCTCAGCCATACGCCTCAAGCGAAACAAGTAAGAAACAGAAAGATGAAGAGGATGAAGAGATCATTTACATACTTCAGCTACCTGACTATGAGTTCAAGTGCCCCGTCCATCAACAGACTATTAGGACACCGAGGTTTGTTTATCCTCCCCTTTTTAGATCCTCCGTTTCCCCATTTTTAGTTTAATTCCCCATTTTTTTTGTAAGTAGGTAGGTACCTACAGGATCGGAACGCATCTATATGGAAGGGACAAGCAACTGCGCCCTGTACATCGTGGATCGCAGCGACCTTTAGATTGGATCGGATGATCAAATCGTTCTAATTCTGTGTAGTAAGGCTTGATCTCATAGCACTTGTTCCAATTTGATGTTCGATTAGGTGTTGTTAATTCCGGATTTTTAGCTTGTACCGCCATCTTACCGTATAGATACATAAACTCGCGCCATTGCTCTGTTCGCAAAGAGCTATAAATGTTCAGAGTCGATTCCAACTATCTTCACTAGATGGCGTGGCTAAAACCAGAAGCACATATTTTGTTTCTGTCCAGGATTCATTTTGTTTTGGCCTTGTATTTCAATCTGCCCCTCGGACTTGTTTTGAACTGTGAATAAAAACTGATATAATTATGTGCTAAGGTTGGTCTATATGCTTTGCGAGAATAATTATGGCGCCATCTATCGAGTCGGCCGGTACAAATTAATCCATAGAAATGTCCCCTTTTAAAAGTGTTAGGCTGCGTCCACATCTGGCGAATGCGCCACGAATGCGCTGCAAGCGTGCCGTGCGCATGCAATTTGCGTGCATGAAACGTAGTTAGCAACAAACTGAGTGAGTGGGTGAGCCCGAGGAGCGGATGGCGCGGGAAGTAGCGGAACGCGAGCTGCGCTAGCTCAGTTCCGGTCACAAACGGCTCGTACGCGGCTCGTAAGAAATGTATCGCGTATGCAGATCGCACTACAAAATGCTCGCGCGCAGCTCACGAACATTTCGCAAACAGGCATAAATATTCGCGGCGCGATGCAGAGATCTGGAAATATCCTTAGTGAATTTCGCTAGAGAGCACTTTTCCCAGAGAGCTTTATTTATCTAAGTGTTTCCACTCGTTTAGTTTATTAGGAAAACCGAAAGTGAAAAATCACTGCTTGACTGAATTGAGTTTAATTCTTTTTACTTACAGATTTATATGGCACTCGTGCAAAAAATCGAAGAAAGGCAGCGCTGATGCATTAAAACAAGGCGGTGGACCTTTAAATAAACCCAAACCATGGCTGCTTAGTAGGCACACAGATTTCGATTTGTTGTCTCAGTGGTAGAAACACAAAAAAAAACTATTTAACATTGATACCGAAGACGTAACTAGACATCACATTAATTTTTGATTCCATGCAGTAAATAGAACCGAAATAAATACCTACAGCAAGAGTTGGCACTGTCCTTTTATTTTTTAACCCTAAACTTGTCAGATTGCACGTTGACTTTTCGAAAATTATTGAAACTAATAATAGTATTTTTAATTGTTTTTCTCTACTAAATAGAAGTCATCAAATATTGTTTTGCTATTAGTAATAGTAAATTGACAGTAGCACGCAAAATGGTTGACCCTTGGATGAAACATCATACTGGACAGAGCCATGAGACGTTGCCGCTCCGACGCTTACATTGTCATGTTTCTCTTTTTATTACACGCATCGTCGCATAGAGTAAGAGAGCTGTAAGATTGGCAACCTCGCACTCTGTGTCCATTTTGACCGACTAGCAGGTCATAACATAGAGACCCGTCTTCCTCAAAAGTAAAATTAGATAAAAATATCGCTGTGAAGACTTAATACTATCATACATAGTGATATTATGGCGTGTTGTGCTGTTTCGTCCATCGAGAACAATGAAAGGAGGAGTAAAAGACCCAGAATTATCAGAATGCAGAATTCTCCTTATAAATAAGGCCAAGTATATATAAGTAAAAATGACGAGGTATATCACTGTAATATGACACTACTATTCAAAGAGAATATAAATACTACGTCTACTACTTAGTAGTGTCAAAGGGGACAAGCTGTCAACTGTACTCGAACAACGGTTGTCGATGAAATCCTAGGTTAAGGATAATAATCCCACTAAAGCTAAGAAGCGCGAAGCGGAGATGCGGAGCTGCGTGCGGCAAACGTTGGTTGTTGAGATGGAGGAACTCACACACAGTTTAGCGCGATCTGACATTCAATACAGACATCAGTCGTGGCATTGCTAGTCAACAAGAAGAACTAGAGTCTGAAGAGTACCTATGCGCTCGCCGCACGTTGTTCTTATTCTCTCGTCTCCGCTGCGCGCCGCTTCCCGCTAATGTGCTCTTAGATCCTGCGAGGCACAGCACCAATCTCTGTTTTGTTTGATCGCGCTACAAATTATTATTATTTATCTACTCAATCGTATCCAGTAAAACAAAGCGGAGACGAAGTGCCTAAATAACGTTATTATATTGGTTGGTTACTACTCATCTCTTATCCTCTCGCCTTATCTCCGCTTTGGTGGAGTCCGAGCCTTGTGAAGAATATCTAAGTCCGACCACATACCTCATATAATACTATTAACGATTCCCCACATGATGGGGTTCAGCGTATTTTTTTTATATTCCCTCTTTACATGTATGGGAGCTACACTTCTTTTACAAAATTTTATTTTTCTAAACTGTAGGTCTATACTTAGACTATTCTTGTCCAAAATTTCATGCATGTAAGTTTATAGCTTTGGAAGTAATAAGGCTGTAAAGGATTCAGACAGACAGACGGACATGACGAACTTATAAGGGTTCCTTTTAGTATTACGGAACCCTAAAAACATCCCGTATCCTTAGTTATACCTACTCTTTGTAACGATTTGTACAAATAGGTTCTAAAGTAATCTAAGCACGTAGTATTTATATTCTGTTTGCCAGTAAGTAGGTAGATATAGGAACTCGTTGGTATAAAAATATTTATGGTAACAAATAAATTATTAGTGTCATAAAATATGAAAAAGCACCTATAAAATTTATTGTAAAAAATCGATTTAAACAGAAAGAACTTTAAATAGACTACATTTTAATGTTTCGGATTTGTGATTACATAGGCACTTTTTAAAATGGTGGATCCTAAAAAATTGGCGAATATGTAAGTCTTGTGTGATTCAAAGTAGTAATAGTATTCAAAGTAATGAATAAATTAACTTACTCATCTACTTAAGATAATTGAACAGGTAGTTGACCGAGCGAAGCGAAGGTCTCAGAGTTTACTAGGACAAATCGGCTTTTGTATGTATGTTTGTATGGCTGTGTGTATATTTGTCCGATGATAGCTTGCGAACCGCTAATCCGATCTTCATGAAATTTTGTAGGCAAATAGTTCATTTCAATATAATTTTTAAGTTCAAATATGAGCTGAATCGGTTCAGGGGTTGTGAAGATATAGGGGTGGCGAGGTCTCAGTTCGGCGCGAACTACTAGTAAATTTGTCCCAGTAAACTCTGAGACTTTCGCTTCGCTCGGTCAACAAAACAACTTTGTGTAGTAATGTTTCTACATTCAACCTGTTTCAGACCTCTCATGAGACCTGGTTTCGACGCTCTAGACATGACAGCTCCTGTTCTAGTACAATTAAACCCAGAGGGGAAATGGGAAAAAAATAAGCCAGAAACACTAGATGAGGACCGTTTGAGGGCTGTGGTACAACACCTGGTCAACTCAAGGGCCCTGTCAGCAGCTCAGAGCTATTGTTGTCAATGTGCTGCGGAAAATCAGGTAATACAGGTAACACACACAGGTAACACATGCAATAATTTGATTGGCGATAATCGCCAATTTGGTTGGAGTTTAGACAATTTGTCGAACGATCAAAATACATATTATGCTTATGATTATGAGATTGCTGAGGTGTCTAGAGAAGGAATGTCATTGGTATTTTTTCAGTGGCTTAGACGAATGGAAAAGTGTATACGTGTCCAAAGTGAATACTTTGAAAAGATCGATCAGGATAAAGAATACATTTTATAATTTTCGAGTATCTAGTTTATTTTGGAATGACCCTCGTAAGTGTCTCGTAACTCAGTCTCTCTGTCTATCTCTCTGTCTGTATCTCTGTCTGGGTGTTTGTCGCTTTGTAACGGATAAACGGATCGAGCTGAATTTTTGTAAATATAGCTTATGGGTAGGAGACGGACATGGGCTACCTTTTTTTTTGTAATGTCGCTGATAACAACTAGTCAGTATAATTAATTCTTGTCATGTTATAATATTCATGTTATAAAACTAGACTATCCATTGCTAAGACAAATTACAAAAAAAAATACCTTTCTTCACAGGACCTCTTAATTTATGAACAAGTATTTGTTAAATAACAAAGTAGATGTATTTTTTTAAGGCGCACGCTTTTAATACGCTCGCGTTTAGCTTCAGAATTCCGAAAACCTAATACAATAATTTGTATTTGCTTGAGTATCTACGCTTTACTTGCTGCTATGCAAAACATATTTTTTCTTTCTGTTATATTTGTATCTTTTGGCGGAAATTTGTAATTGGCCCAGTTTCCTTGTAGTTATAATGTTACGTATTAAGTGTGGCTTAGTAAGTATTTTCCTTAAAAATGTAAAAATAAAATAAAAATAAATAAATACTGTTGTCCTTTAATACAGATAGGAGGAAGTGGACATTCAGACTACGTGCCTGTTATAATGATGCCAATATATCCCGCGGACCAGTGTCCCTTCGACTTGGAATGTGAAATGGAAAGAATGAAACGAACACCAACTAAGCCAAAGAAAACAGCGACATCTGCTGAAAAAGCCCAAGATCTGGACTCAAAAGAAGAAAAAGACAAGAAGAAACAGAAAAAGCGTGGGTTTGTGATGCAAAGGCTAACAGATTTTGATTTGTTGTCCCAATGGTAGTTGAGACCGTAGAGATCATTAGGAAACATTTTGTTTTCTTAAAAAAAAATATGTAAAAGTGTTGTCAACAAGTTTTTAAAGGATAAAGTTTCATGTTGTTATATTATATTTTTATGGTTTTAATAAAAAAAAAAACTTTCCTCTTTTGAGTATTTTGGCATCGCACGGGCTGTGCATTAGCCAGTGTAATGTATTTGAATATTTTCAAGTTTTGGTAAATATTGTAAAACAAGTCAGTAACAATCAAACGCAAGTAAAGTATGACACGGTTAAGTCCAAGTCATGCACCAGTAAAGTGGTGAAAAATTTACTAAGTAGAGGCTTCTATAGAGTTTTGGAAACAACACGAAAAGTACATAGAAATCACCAACACTCGTTTACACTCATCTTTCACACTCATGTGTGTAAAAATGGTCAATTGCCGTGTGTAGTCTCGCAAAAACTCGAAATTGGCTCGATTGATTTGAATATTTTTAATCGATGAATGATGTGACCATCTCAAATAATATAAAACTTATTCCATATGTATTACTTTTCTGCAACTGTACGGCCACGCTGCCTACATTGTCAAAAAAATCTTAAGAATGGGTATATTAAGTATGGCGCAAGCCATACCATCTGAAGAGGCACGGACGCAACCGTCATCCATCAAAGAAAATAAAAATACTACGTAATTCATCCATAGCATCAATTATCTTTATATCGTAACGATACTTTGTATCATCATCAGTGATACAAATAATAAAAGCATCTTTTGACGGGACCGTGAAGAAGTCATGTCGCGTCATTGTATTATTTTCCAAAACTTGTGTTATTGCGTGTGTCCATGTGTAAAAATAGTTGATTTTTATTCATTTAGTGTTCGTCAATGTTCACGAGTGTTGGTAGACACTATAATGTTGTGAAACGTACCTCTTCGTGTTGTTTCCAAAACTCCATAGAAACCTCTAGTAGTCTCCACCACTTTACTGGGGCATGACTTGGACTTGACCGTGACTTAGTTTGCTTGACTTAGACTATGACTGAGACTTATTTTAATTCTGAAATATTTGATTTTATTTGGCTAAATACACAACGTATGGAGCCAAAACATAAGAGAAAAAGAATAAAAGGTCGCGCCTTGGAGGAATAAAAAGATGAAGTCGGAGCACTCAGAAGCACGAACGTTTCAAAGTTAGAGGATAGACCCGCTGATAATGGCCCCGTAATCTATATTTTTGGGACAGATTTCATTCGCGCCGTTCAGTCAGCGTCAAGCAACCCAACGTAACGTGTCTCCACAAATTTTTGAAAATGGGCCAGCTTGCTCTTTTAAGAACTGCCGCAATGAAGCGTTTTCCAAACAAAAAAAAATAGTTCTAAAATACTTACTAGATGGCGTAATAGTTGTATCGTTTTACCTGTCATTGTCATTTCTGTCGAAATATTTTATGTTTATTTTTAAATCGTAAATTTTGGCTCCACACGTTGTGTATTTAGCAAGTGTCAACTATTGTAATATTTCAAATGAAGTCAAATACATAGTTACATTACTTGAAATTGTCTAAATACACATGTGGAGCCAAAAAACACGAGAAAAAAAAGGCACACTTAAATTTTTTTGGCTTTCATGTCTTGACAGTGACAGAAAAACCTCAAGGTACATCTAACGCCATCTATTGGGTACTTTTATTACCAGGATTTCTTATTTTTTGGAAAACGCCTCAAGCCGATCAAATTGGCGACAATCGAATTGCTCCCAATGAGGAGATTTACAAAAAAAAAAAATTGTTCTAAAATACTTACTAGATGGCGTAATAGACCTATCGTTTTACCTGTCATTTCATTTCTGTCAAAATATTTTATGTTTATTTTTGAAATCGTAAATTTTGTTTTTTTGTGTATTTAGCCAGTGTCAACTATTGTAATATTTCAAATGAAGTCAAATACATAGTTACATTACTTGAAATTGTCTAAATACACATGTGGAGCCAAAAAACACGAGAAAAAAAGGCACACGTACATTTTTTTGTCTTTCATGTCTTGACAGTGACAGAAAAACCTCAAGGTACATCTAACGCCATCTATTGGGTACTTTTATTACCAGGATTTCTTTTTTTTTTGGAAAACCCCTCATATGTGCCTACCGTCAGTTAAGTAGCTTCACTCTTGGAGGAATGAAAAATTGTAGTCGGACCAATGAACTGTCGAATGAATGTCTTCTTAAAATGTCTTTTTAAAATTAGTTCACCAAATTGGTGACCAGGTGTACGTTTGCATTTTCTCAAAATATACAATGGTTTCTTCGAATTTCTTAAGGCCTCACTAAATGGCCTGACCTGACATCGTGCGAAAGGGACAGCTAGACTTAAATTTCACGGAAGTAAAAGAAGCAAACTATTAAGGTTATAGCTACTCCCTTTCGCTACCCCAGAAACTTATATTTAGCTATCACTTTCACACGATGTCAGGTCAGGCCATGTATAGACACCCTAAATCTGAAAGCGATAGCGAGAGTTGCGCGAGCGGGACCGCGCATAGTGCAACTAAGTTGGTACGAGCGAGATGGCATGCTCTCGCAATCAGAATCACGAAAGTTTCAAAGTCAGAGGATAAGCCCGCAGGCCGTACAATACAGAATAAGGGTGTCTATACATGGCCTGACCTGACATCGTGTGATAGAGATGGCTATATATAAGTTTCTGGGGGAGCCAAAGGGAGCAGCTATAACCTTAATATTTTGTTTCTTTCGCTCCCGTGAAATTCAAGTCTAGCTGTCCCTTTCACACGGTGTCAGGTCAGGCCATGTGTAGACACCCTTAAGCACGACCAAGAATGTACAGCCGATAATCCGCGTACTTGAGTACACGTTTTATAGGGTCGTACATTATTGGGCTGTACATTCCTGGTCGTGCTTTATTGGCACGTGCTGATAATGTACGGCCGATAATGTACAGCCCTTGCAGCCTGACATAAGATGACCCAACGCGTATTGGCTGAATGACTCTGCTCCTATTGGTCGATGTGTCTATGAACTCTTTTGATACCATTTTTTTTCTTCTTTCCTCCTAAGAGGATTTTGGCGTCGCACGTCTTATGCATTTGCCAGTGTCAAGTATACATATATATTTTCAAGTTTTGTTAGATATTATCGAACAAGTCATAGTCACGGTCAAAAGCGAGCAAAGCAAGTCACGGTCAAGTCCAAGTTATGCCTCAGTAAAGTGGTGAAAACTTTACTAGAGCCTTCTATGGAGTTTTGGAAACAACACGAAAATTCACGTTTCACGACATTATACCATTCACCAACACTTGTGCATGTACACGAACACTTAACGGGTAAAAGTTCACCGTTCTTACACATTAACACTCGAAATAACACATGTTTTGGAAAATAATAAAATGACGCGACATGATTTCTTCACGTTCCCGCCAAAACTCCTTTTGATACCATGCTTCGTTTGGACACGATAGTGTAAATAGAGCACAGATTAAAAATACCGTAACCAGCTGTCATGCTACAAGACATAACAGAAGGTTTCTGGGCTAACAAAAAATAGCCTAACCAGTTTTGACACCGTAAAGATTTCCGAGTTGTCATAAACAAATATCCTACATATATATTTCATATTTATTTTAGCATTCCACAATGTATGTTGGTACTTAGTAGTTTTACATTTTGGTCACAATTGTGGACCCCGTCGGGTACCAGCTAAAGAAGTAGAAGAGTAGAGAGAGGGACAGCAGTAACCATAACTTTAGTTATGTAACAGTGCTATATGTTTTTATCTGTTAGATACTCATCTATGGAGTAATATACTTTATTTATTAAAAATTGTTTCAGTAATTTAAAAAAATGTTTATCTCGCGATTCATGTTTTATTGAGTTCGGTAATTTGTTATATATTTTGATGCCCATTACAAAGGGGCTGGTTGAGTGAAGTGTGAGACGTGAAGCTGGTAACATCAATCTGTTTTTGTATCTTAGATTAAATTGCTTAGCTGATCGTTTTGTGAAAAGGTCCGGATGGTTCTTGACGAATTTACATATTTCGAAGATATATATAGATGGTAAGGTGAGTATTTTGTGTTTGTGAAAAAATGGCCTACAAGTGTCGGTCCGCTCGATGTTAACAAGAATACGTATTAATTTCTTTTGCGCGGTGAAGAGGGTATTGGCGTCTGTGCTGTTTCCCCACAGCATAGTTCCATAGCTAAGCCATGCATAAGCATAGGCATAGTATGTTACTAATGCGGTCTGTAAGTCAGTGGATTTTTTAACTTCGCGAAGAGCATAGGCAAATCTAGATAGTTTCGTTCTTATATTTTCTACGTGAGGCTTCCATTTAATGTGTGTATCTATATTGATTCCTAATAACGTAAATGTATTAACGACTTCTATTTTTGCACCATTATAAGTGAAGTTAATTGTAAGTGGAGCTTTTTGGTGAGGATAAAATGTCATTAATTTGGTTTTTTTGTAATTAATTTCTAAATTATGTTCTCTCAACCAGTCAGTAGTATTGTTAAAGATAGAAGTGAGTTTATCATTAATATTGTTATTATTATTATTATTTTGGCAGGAGGTGAGAATGGATATATCATCTGCGAATAAAATACAATGGTCTTCCATAATTTTCGGCAGGTCATTAATATATATTAAAAATAATAAACATCCAATGACACTGCCCTGGGGTATTGATGTATTTATAACTAATTCATCAGATCTAACGTTTCTAATTTTCTTCTTATCGTAGTCAATATATTCAATTTCAACGTATTGTACCCTGTTTTTTAAATATGATGTGAACCATTTGTGAGCTGCTGCTATATATATATCCTATATCTTATTTTTACTTACTATTATTACTTCAAATGAAGCACGAAATCGAAGGATCATAGACACAGAGGATGACAGCCAATGAGGGATAGGTTGCCTTTTATCAGGCTGTACTTTATCGGGGGGCGTGCATTATCGGCCCTTGTCAATAAAGTACGTCATGATATTGTACGTTCCAATATTGTACAGCCTAATAATTGATGTACCAGTACATGGAATATCAGGCTTTACATTATCGGCTACCTATTAGAGGCATGGACGTACTATCACACTGGACAGAGCCATGACACTTTGCCGCTTCGACGTTCAATATGTCAACACATTGACATGTTTCTCTTTTTATTACACGGATCGTCGCATAGAGTATGCGAGAGAGCTATTGTAAGATTGACCACGCTGCCAAAGCAATCGCTCTGTCCTATGTGATAGTATGTTCATGATTAGAGGCCCGTGCCAATAATGCACGGCATGATATTTCACGACCCGATAATGCACAGCCTGATATTCCACGTACTGGTACACAAACGAGGCGTTATCAAAAAAAAATAATTCTAAAATACTTACTAGATGGCGTAATAGACCTATCGTTTTTCCTGTCATTGTCATTTCTGTCGAAATATTTTAAGTTTATTTTTTAAATCGTAAATTTTGGCTCGACATGTTTTGTATTTAGCCAGTGTCAACTATTGTAATATTTCAAATGAAGTCAAATACATAGTTACGTTACTTGAAATTGTCTAAATACACACGTGGAGCCAAAAAACACGTGAAAAAAAAGGCACACGTACATTTTTTTGTCTTTCATGTCTTGACAGTGACAGGAAAACCTCAAGGTACATCTAACGCCATCTATTGGGTACTTTTATTACCAGGATTTCTTTTTTTTTGGAAAACGCCTCATTATCATGCTGTACAATACAGGCTATACATTATCGGGTCATCAATTATCGTGTTGTACATTATTGTCTCGCGCGACCGAACAAAAGACCCGAAGTAAACTAAAATTTTATCTGGTCTGTGGACCAGGGCCCCTATTCGGAGAAATGACATTTTATCTCGGTCACTGTCTCTCTAATTTAGAATTTAATGGGAGTGAGAGTGACCGAGATAAAATGACATATCTCCGAATAGGGTCCCAGCCGAGGACACACCACACTAGTTTGAGTTTGAAGTTTAATTAATTTATTGATGAATGCACATTGCTGTTTTTTATTAGTGCAATCCGTAATTTCAGCCATGTCTCTGTAAGATCCATAAACACATCCTAATGATAGCATCAGCAGCGTAACTACAAAAAAGGTATGTTTCAAATGTGCTTACACGACGTGGGGCACGTAATAGTTAGTCCCCCTCATCCCACTTTTTTTTTTACAATTTCACGCTTTTTAATAGTCTCAGGTAGATTAATCAATTCTATATGCATGTCTGCGCATCCCGACAATCCTTGTAATGTAAGTCAGGGCTTTATCGAGCGCCCTGTGGTTAGAAAACATCAAAAAATTACGACACAAAATTAGGTAGGAAGGTAAAAGTTCTTTTTTTATTACGGGACTAATACATGTGAATTTTACCCTTTGTGAAAAAAAGGTTCTCACGGTTTGTGGTGCGTACCTAGGGTTTTTGTGTGTGCAGTGATCTTACCACATGTGATTTACTTCCTGCATTGATGCACGGCTGTATTGACGACAAATGCGCAAGGCAATTAGATTCCATATCTGCTATTTTTTGTAAGTAGATTACTGTTGCTTAATTTATCTTTCAGTTACATTCATTTTCAAGTTACATTCCCTACCTAGAAACTGTACTATAGTGCATGAACAGATGTCATGAATAAATTATTGTTGTTAGGGCCTGACAAGATAACATTATGGCCTTGATTCTGACATTGGTGTTTACTTCAACTATGTTGCAAGTGAAACTAACTTATCTTATGTGGCCTTGTCTGTTACAATTTCAATACATTTTGCTCACAGTAACTATCATAAAATCCACCCTGTTTGCCTCCACTACAACAGCACTTATTGTTTTATTTTGTGTTTTTATGTAACTCTGTTTTTCGTTGTTAGGTTAGGTATTTCTCAAGCTAAATAAACATGACATTTACATGATAAATGCTCTCAATGAGATTTTAAGTGTCAACTACACTAATCTTTAGCATGGAAGAGAGAGAATATAAAAAAAAATATTTGGTGCTTATAATATATAAGGTAGAAATTATTTCTAAAATGATGACTGAAACAAAGCTGTTATTGATCATCCACAGCAATGTCACTAGTTATGATTTAATCCTTCTGTTTCAGTTTCTTAAGTTATAACGACTTTATAATATAATTATGTTATTGATGTCAATTGTTAGTGCTGTCGGATCTTTGAAGAAGGAAACCTATGGAATTGACACAAAGTACTGTATCAAACATTTTTGAAGTCTTTCATGTGAAGGTAGGCCATTTTTTGTTGCGTTTTCAATGCCTGCAAATGCCCTCTAATTTAAAGTTTAATTGTTTAATCTTAGAATGGTAGGCCCCAGGTCGGTCATGTTTTCTTGCGGAGTTAGGCAGGGTTTTTATCTAGTTATGTTACTTCCATAGGTTTCCTTATTCAGAGTATCGGATAGCCCTATGGTGGCAAAAAAAACTGTCACAAACGCCAAAAACAATCATATCCCGCATTTATCTCGAGAATTCGTGAGCAAAAGCTGTTTTTTTAACTATTTCGTTCAATGTCCGGATAGCATTGATAATACTGTTTGCAACACCCTATAACAGGGTATAATGTGTAATTTAGTACATTCTGAAAAATGTTACCATTACGCATTATGTGGCAATGTATAATTAAATAAATAAATTAATTAATTTACATCTAACTAATATTATAAATGCGAATGTAACTGTCTAAACGGCTGAACGACGACCGACCTGGATTTTTGCATAGATATAGCTTAAGGAAAGGAGATGGACATAGGCTACTTTTTTTTTACAGCTCCATGTGAACGAAGTCGCGGCTAATCGAAAATAAAACTTTGTTATGCAAAACTGATATTTGGTGATGATATTTTGACCTTATACCTATATTTAAATGTCATTATTATTTGTGCTACACTCATGCGATTGCTATATATATACCTTCCTAGCAAGCACTGAACTGTTTTGTATAACGCTAGATTCCATTAACTTAGGATAATTGAGCTCGGATAAACCATTACATTAAAATGGGATCCGTTGTACTGCTCATATAGAAATAAAAAAATGAACGTTTAATGCTGATTGGGTTTTTTAATTTGGATTAAATGGATAATTGCCATTGCTGTGCCATTTGAACCTTCACTAAACATTCAGTGTTATTTTAAAGATAAAGTCTGTTTTTTTAAAGTTATTATCTTGTTTCTTTTTTTTAGTTACTCAATTATTTGTTATGTTCATAAATGTTGGATATGTGTGAACAAAATAGCCTCGCTTAAGGCGCATAACACACCAAAGACACATTTGTGTGCAGTAAGACATTTGTGTTACTTGCAACATTTTTTGTGAAGAAATGTGGTGTGTTGTCTATAAACACACCACATTTCTTCACCAAAAAATTTGCACTTGTTTTTGCACACATAAATTTATGAACATAACAAATAGCTGAGTAACTAAAAACAAGAAACAAAAAATGTTGCACGTAACACAAACGTGTCTTTGGTGTATGTTGCGCCTAAGATGATATTTCGAGAAAAAGAACTATATTATACACTTTCGCGAGCAGACGAAAATGGCTTTAGCTTGCGCTAGTTAAAAAGTCAGATAAATCTTATTATTACTAAACCCGCAAAATCCTGTTCTACGCTAACCTATACATTATTATTTCTTCACTGTCAGAGTAAATGAACACTTGAATATGCTCTAGGGATTCGGAAATCTAGTGAAAAATGTGTGTAAATTGAGTGCTTTCAATGTTTTTTTTTTATCGAGAAAATGCCATGTACTCACTTTCTCCCTCTTTGCTGTACTAGACGACAGAACCAAAAAAATATATATCTCAAAATTCGATTTTTAATCTTCATAATTAATGGGGTTCAATGAAAAGAGTATCACAGTGTCATATTACTGCACTATTGTGGCAGCGGTGAGGTGCAATGCGGCAAAATATCATGAGAAGTTTGGCGTCGCACCGCTCTGCAGAGTGGCTTTACAGTCGCGTCATTAGTACAAATCAATATAAATATTTATACATTTGTATAAACCAAACCGCTTATTATAGAGACGTGAAATTTGAAACCCATACTCCTCAAAAAGTCTATGTAAACAATAAGAACGGATTTTCCCAAATTCAACTTCTAAAGGGGTAAAATGGTTTTCCAAAGTTTGTATGGAAATAATATTTTTTCGTGCTACGCCAATGAAAGTCGGTTTCTTTACTAAACATCCTAATTAATATTATAAATGCGAATGTAACTCTGTCTGTCTGGGTGTTTGTCGCTTATCAAGGCTAAACGGCTGAACGGATGGAGCTGAATTTTTGCATATTAAATAGGCTACTTTTTTTTGTAGGTCCTCGAGAACGAAGTCGCGGGTAACAACTAGTAAAAAATAAAGAAATACATGACTTAGTATATTTAGAAAATCAGCCCCTAAAGAGGTTTCAATGGGGTTTTATAATTACTGTAGCATATGCGAGCGAAGCCGTGCGGCAATCTGGTACTTGTATATTTGTATGCCTTAGTTCCAGTTCAAGATTTAGGGCGCACAATCAGGGGTTGAGACAGTTTGGGATGAGATGAGTTTTAGCTGACAACATTATAATTGTAATAGGTAAATGCATAAATGACATTTAAGACACTCAGAGCTGGTTTAATATAAATTTAAAATAATTGGCAATGTAGGTAAAATCTTTTTACCTACATTGGTTCTTTTTTATTGGATTTCAATCAGCGAACTTATAAAATACTTGGAAATGTGGATGCAAGCTCTATGTTACAAATCAAAATAGCTGTGTACGTCTGTTTCAACACTCCTTGTGTCCCTTTTCGTGTACATTTCATATTCACAAGAGCAAAAGAGAAAGCAATAGAGCAGTCATGTGTAAGATTATTTTATCATTTTGTGTATGGCAGATCAATTTGAATAAAATGATCTGTTTGATTAATTATTTATTACAGTGGAAAATGTTAGGTTAGTTAGATACACAGGAGCACAGAGAAAGATGAAACTGAATCACAAAAAAATACTTAATTAATACCAATTAAAATAAAAAGCTTGTAGTATTTTTATTCTCGTTATGACGAGGAAAATACAGGGCTATGGTTTTGGTAATCTATTTATTTATTTAATTATTACGGTATTAAACCAATTACACTAACTACTAATACAACTAATACAAGTAACTAATACAGTAATTACAATTAGATACAAAAAAGCGTTAAGAATTAAACATTAAGTAAAAATAATAATATAAAAATCCATGTCAAAAAAAAGTAGTTACTTATAAATTGATGAAAATACATATTAAATGTCAAATATAAAATAAAAATGAAAAATAATGAAAAAGTAATAGATGTCAGGCTAAATACAATGTCAGAATAAAATTCTATGTTCATGTGTTCCATATAGAAGGTAATTGATGGTGTTCCCGTGAATCTCCTACACTACTAAGCATATTTTGACCAATGACATTATCGATGTTTTTGTTTAGGGGAATATGGCGTCATACTAAATCGAGCTGTATTTAATAGTATAATTTGTTATTATAGTATATATAATGCAATATCCTTATCTTTGAATGGATGCACTTGGCACAACATTTAACTAAACTGACCTAGATTGGTTTAATGTCTGCCAAGTGCATCAATGTCGATAATAATATTGAATGAGACCCCGGGCCCTATTTAACCAATGTTACAATTTAACAAATTTGCAATAAAATACATAATTATAGAATTGTACCTGGAAAATCCGTTTAACTAAGCTACAAACTTGTAAAAGTATCACTGCTAAATATTTTAAAACAATATTTTAAAAGTATCACTGCTAAATATTTTAAAACAATATTTTAAATGTATCAAAACCACGTCAGTTTTGATAGTAGAACAGAAATATGTTTTTACATACTGCTGTGGTTACAATTCTACAATTTTGTAAATTTTCCTCCAGTACATTATTGCAACGTGTAAATTTTACTGAACAGAAACATGTAGTTAGTTAATGTACATTGTAATTACAAATTGTAAATGGTAAGTTTGGTTAAATAGGGCCCAGATAAAGGATTAGGGATAGAACAGATAATATTTTAGTTAGTTAATAATATCTTTGTGTCGGCGAAGACAAACTGTAAACATCAATGTGCTATTCGCATAATATGTAAACAAAGTTAAAGATAAAAGGAGGTAATATCGGTAGAAGGCATGGCACAATTTGCTCCACGTTTATGTCAGATTCTTTGTATCGGATATATTGTTCAGCTCTAGGGATGTGGTAACACGGAACCCATCAAACCTGCAACCTCTTGCAAAATAATACACGCAATAACCCCCTATTGAAGAACCAACAGAAGATAAATTGCAATATGGTAGCACCCTGTACAGCAAGACTAGCATGAACACTGAACACTTTACTCTACTCTTTTAGTCGTGCAAAAACAAGACTGCTGAGATTTTCTCTCGCTCTTTTTATCCGGAACAGACTCAAATTTTAAATTATGCAATATCGTCTCTATTTGCGCTATGTTACAGTCTATTCCAGTTGACGATCGTAAAAACGGCCGTGTGTAGTCAGCGACGATATTGTGTTATGGCTCAAGCTTAAATACCTTTTCTGTGTACCGTATCTCCATACTGTTTAATTTATGAATTATGTCCGGGTCCTCCCGGTACTAAATCCCGTAACTTAAATAGGCAATTTGGATTTAACGATTTTTCCAACATTCGTTTCCAAAACGGTTAAAGCCTTGGTAGTTCACAATAATAACTTGCTTTTGTCATTTCAGGAAACACTCCCATATGTTCCGGTAACTTATACCTACCTCTTTAATTTCAAGTGAGTAAAAAACAATGTATAACTAAAACAAAACTAAATGATTAATGAGTCGCCGTGGAAGTCTTTTTTAAGTGGTTTCAATCATGAGTTTTTGAAGATTCATTTTTGAAAAATGAATCTTCAAAACGCCCAATGCTGAACAAAGGAACTTATAAAGAGGTTGCCGCAATCTTCACGCTTGGCAGGTGGCTTGGGGAGATAAGAGGACGCTTGCTGTCCGTCTTTCGGTGGGTCTGGTTGCAGTTTTGTCACATACATACATTATTGTTTGAATAACACAAATTTTACTGACATTTAAATGAAACTGAACCTGTTTTTATTCAATTTTTTTTTGTCACAATACCAGCCAGCTCTTTAAATTGTATGGAATCCACAAATCTCTTATTTATTTAATTATTAAACTTTACAGGCCCATAAATCCAGAATGGACCCACCATGCTCACACTCAAAGCGTGATATTTACGACGATACGGGTAGGGTGTTGTACGAAAATGCAGAGAGAAAGACTGAAAGAGCCCAGAGAGGGGGAGACAATGACTCATCGCCCAGCACGCCGACCATTAGCCGACAACCGGACGACATCGAGCGGGAGGACTTTGAAGAAGAGAACCGGCTACTCAAACACTGCCCCGCACTAGTAGAGAGGAAGCTTAAATACTCCCGCAGCGGCAAGTCTAGCCTGTCATCGAGTTCGGAGACGATCTCGTTGAATGAGATGCCCACAGACTATAGCCGCCCCGGCTGTAGCAAAGACATGGGCGACGACAGCAACACCACCATCAAAAATATGATTAAAAGTAGAACATACACTGTTGAAGGCAAGGAAGATTTCATGCAGAAGTTGTTGAATAGTAACATTGAAGAGAAAAAGAATTTTCCTAAAGGGAAGTTGTATAAAGCTGAAGCCATGGAAGGAGTTGACGATATACAGGATGCTTGTGATATTGAAGCCAATGGGCCGTCAGGGAGGACGAGCTCTAATGCCTCCAGTATTGGAAGCTCTGGCTCCGACAGTACTAAAGAGTTCAGTGTCCCGTCCACATCCAATGCTGATAAGCTGCTTGGTTTAGATGATGCGGGCAAAAGGAGTGAAGCTGGAAGTTCTAAATCTTCGGTAAGTGTCTATAGATGTAATTTTTTTTAGATATTTATTTGTTTCTTAATTTATTTATTACACAAACATACACTATTGTACTAGAGACGATATTGCAGTGGAAATACTGCAGATCGGTTATTATCAAATCACATTATTATTGGTTATTGGTTATGATGGTTATTGGTCAGATCGGTTCTCAATTTATGATGCAAGTCTGCGGGCATTTATATTCGTAGCACTAACATAATAAAGATTCATCCAAGGACCCAAGGTTTTTCTTCTCTTATTGTGTTTTTAGTAGCAAGTTAAAAAAAATACAGAGAAACAATACTTTAAATGTAAAATTAAGTCACAGCCACAGTGTTGATTCCGTTGTACCGATATGACAGGATTAAAATTATCAGCGTCTCTTTTCTTTGCTATATGTTTGCAAAGGATGGCAACAATTTTAGAGCTGTCAAATTAAATGTAGTTTAGAAAATGGTGCAACAGAATCGACACCACTATGCCTATAAAAATAATCACTCCAGGGAAATCAAGTGAAGGATGTTCTAAATTCTACTGATTGAAATATGTATATTTCTTCGGTGTATATTAATTATACTCGACTACGCGAAGCAAAAAGGAGGGTTATGATTTTAAATGGTATATAATTATGTATATTGTATATGTTCATCTGTTCACTCATTACTTCTAAACTACTTGACCATGATTTGACTATTAGGTATCGTCCGCTGGTTACAGGCTATGTGACGTCACATTAAATTGAATATGGCGCCTTCTTGGGAACATAAAAGTCATGAAGACCAAAAACACTGAATGATGCCATGTTGGGTATCAAATGCATAGGTTTAATTAGCACATTTCAAATATATATATGTTATTAGCTGTTTTATTTAATAAACATATTGTTAAAAATGCAACCAAAAATGCGCCGTGACGTAAGGACGTAGTCGGGTATCAGTGTTTCAACCTATATCTTATAATATTTCTGCATACATACTTAAGTCTCAATGAGTTGTTACAGAACTATGGAACTAAGTATTCAGAGGAGGATTCTGACGATGACCTCAACGAAGAGTCCTGGTGCACTTGCTTATCGTCGCATGAGGTAAATATATGCATAGTTACTTTGAATTTTCCCCGGACTAGTTTGACTACTTTTTCCTTATTGTAACTACATTAGACACTAGTTTAAAAAAAAACCTACTATGTAGTACTAGATCTACATGTATATTGGTGTCAATTCTGTTGTCCCACTCTCAAAACTACTAATAGTAGTTACAACTACTTGTCTATAGGCGGCGGTTACTGCTTACCATCAGGTGAAACTTCTGCTTGTTTGATGCTCCTAATTTTTTAAACCTATTAGACCACTGCTGGGCAAAGGGCTCCCCTAAATTCCTTCCAATTCTGACCCTCCATCGCTAGCCGGGATCAGGCACAACGAAACCCGTAAAAAAAAGTTTTAAAGCCATCATATCGTAACTCAATGATGTGCTCCTAACCGATCACCGATGTTAAGAGCCCGCTCCCTCATAGGCAACGAGACTTTCGCGCATTTTCTAAATTTGAAGATAATTAATAACTAGTAGTTCGCGCCGAACCGAGACCTCGCGACCCCTATATCTTCACCTGGACCGATTCGGCTCATATTCGAACTTAATAATTCCTTAGTAAATCCCGTAAATCCCCTCAGATCATATTTTAGCGCCCTCGAGATTATCTCGATCCCTCTCACACTCATAATGAGAGTTCCTAATGAGAGTGAGGCAGTGACTGAGATAGCCTCGAGCAAGCCAGAACAAGATCTCTCGTTCCAAAACATATTTCGCTCGATTCAAGTGAATACTACCCGCTTGTACCCAGTTCAAAAACCAAAATTTATCCGATGAATTTTACTTGAGAAACGGCTATATCTTTCGAAGCGCAGCCTTACGTTAAAAAAAGAAGAAAAAATATTATAAAGGACGCCGTCCACTAATCGACTCTGCACAAGAACAGCGACGCCTCGTCTCACAATTAGCTCACGTGAATGAAAAACGGAGTTATACTATGCGGCATTAGGTCCATTTTAGAATTATAAGCAGAAATAGTTGACCGAGTTGTCACCGCGCTGTCCACACGACATGGACTTTACTACAAATCCAAAATTGACATTATGCCGCATAGTATAACTCTGTTATTCTTACACACGATTGTGAGGTGAGGCGGCGTTGGTATGGTGCGGTGTTGAAAAGTGGATGAGTCCTTAATACAAGTTCGCCATTTTGTTTATTTTGTCATTATAATTTATTGCCACAAATACACACTAAATTTTGTATATAAATACACAAATTGTCTGAAATTTCATTCAATAGTCGTTCATTTCAAAAACCATCTCATTTCGAGCGAAACGTTTAGCTTTGAAACCCGCAAGGCTTTTACATCTCACCCAACGAGTGCAAAAGTGACGGAGCGATCACTCTCGCATTCACGCACGATCTTGCGCATCTGTAAGTATTTATCGCGGTCAGTCTTTGTTGTGCTTACTAAAATAAACCTTATTGCGACGCAGCGAGAGTCTTTAGTCGTCGCGTAGTGAATCTTCTTGCGATATTATGTATTCTGTAACGTCATGTGACGGTCAATTATACACACTTAGGATATAAAACGTACTTGGAGTGCAAAATAAATGTTTTTTTCGTTCGTGTACTTTTAATTTTATTTGGCTGCCAGCATATTTAACCTGTCTCTGTACAAAACAGTTTGTAAAAATGTGTTTTTTGTGTTTTGACAAAGCTAGTAAACAGGAGAAGCCATTGGCTCCCGTCACTCGTCTCTGATTAGTGACAAGACATAAACATTTATTTTTCATATTATTTTTTTGTGTTTTGTTTTTAATGAAAACCATTTTACAGGATGACGATGATGAAGACGAGCCAGATCCTGAACCCGAGAGGCATTGGGTAAGTGATATTTTTTTAACTGACAACAGACCTTTTACTATACGAACTCATCAGTCATCTATCAATACATAATATGTAAACACCAGACAAGCAGACCATCCTCTCGGATATTCTAATCCTAAGGCGTATAATGTAGCTATAAATGCTTGAAAAATGACAGCAGGAAGTCTAGCATAAGAGTGTTTTTTTATTCTTTTGCGTGTAACAGAAAATATAAGATAGCTAAAGAAGGGTTCTTTCTGCCTGCAGTTCTCTCGCTCGCATTTTTTTTCAATAAAGATATGACATAACTAAGTCAATAATATTCAATTGACTAAGCGTGACATTCAGAAAAAGCGAAAAAAACATATTTCATATGCATATCACAATAACGAAAATCGTATTGACTTTTTGATCTGCCTCAGCGCATCCTACGAAACAAAGTATCGTTGAATCATTAGTTGAAGTTGAGAAGCTGGAAATAATAATGTACAATCAATTCTGTAACCGAACTGAATCATACAAATTTAAACAGGTTCATAAACTTTTTTTACGTAACCCGTTCTACAAATTAAGTTATTCTGACTCTGATTAAGTGATCTTCATTTTTGTGTAAAGAAGCAAGCAAGCATTAAATATCTACCTGTAATAATATCAGGAACAAAATATATAAAAATATACAGATATATAAAGACCTAAACATAGCTTTTATCAAATTACGCGATAATATTGGGTAGCTGTCTTAGTTTTAAAATAGAACAAACATTGATTCAATTTCAATTTCAATTTTAATTTTAGTTAAAGTGTTTTATTTATAACATCACTGTTTCATTTCCTCGCAATAAAAGTGAAAAGCCGAGTGTAAACTCATGGTAAAATATCCGCCCTCGCCTTCAGCTCGGGTTTATAAACGTCTGCTAAAATGGATCGTTTTATGTACTAGTTGTACAATCTACAATATAACACTGCGCTCAGTTAAAAGAAAACTCGAATCCATCGACACCTAACTTGGAAAAATGGGTAAAGCCGTTTAGGCCCACAGGGGTAATGTAGGAACACATACATAGAAACCCTCCTTGTTAGGCAATCAGGTAAAAATTAAATGACTTTATAATTACAATTGCGAAAGAAACTAACTGAGTCTGTCTCATTGTTACCTTTCCACTACCAAAGAAAATATATATAAAATCTACACGATAGAGAAAGTATACTTTCTCTATCAATCTATTTCTATTCTCTTCTCTTCTCTCTCTCTATTTCTATTTCTATTTCTATATCTCTATTCTCTATTTCTTAGAGAAAGTATACTTTCTCTATGTTCTCTATGTCACTACTAAACGAACTGAAATCGTGGGACTCAGCTAGAAGTGTAGTGCTATACCATTTTGGTATAGTGCTAGTATGCCCACTGCCTTATGCATTTCTGTTTGAAAAAAGAGGACAACAGCTAACAGATAAACATTTCAGATGTATTCAACATGCTTTATTCATACTAACAAACATATATCGGGATCACAGCTTTTTATTATACACTTCTGTCGTAGATGAAGTTGTATTCGAATACGCGTGGATAAGAACGCACGTACTATATACTTACAACGATCTGTCTTTATACTTCTACCAAACCTGAAGCCTAGGTCTGCACGTTAAACACGGAGTCCGAAGTTTAGTGTACCAAAATATGGATGTGGTGTGTTCAATTACTTTATTTTAATTCGAGGCCACTAGTCTTATTTCTCTTCGAAACGATATAATTATTTAATCTTATAATAGCGCGTGATACTTTACACGAGGTACTATGCAAAGAACGCGCATATTATCTGAAATAAAACTTGGGGCTATTATTTCTTGAATTATGTTTACTGCTTTCGACTGTCCAAGTGTAGTCTTTTGTTCCAATTTCCATTATTCTATACCAAAATGGTGGAAACCTTATGATCAGAGTTCGGTGTCTGTCTTGCCGTCTTCATGTCACAACCGATTTTCTCAGAAACAGTAAAAGGTAATCGACTAAAATTTTTACGCGGATCCTATTTTGCCCACGCTGATGCAAAAGTTTTGTTGTTTCTTTTTACATTAAAACATATAGATATATTTTCGTTAGATCAAACATTATAATGCTGCTCAATGTGGTTAAGTGAGATAAGTTTAGGAGGAAAGCAATTCAAGGTTTAAAAAAAATACTGTTCCATAAAGTTGCAAATTAAGAACAAAAAAATTAAAAATTTGTTCTATAAAAAAAAAAGAAGAAAGCATACGCATAGCAAGCAGAGCATCACGAACAGAAAACAGAAAAAATATATATTTTTTAGCACGGAATCCTCGTCTAGCGAGTTTTACTAGAGCTTTGTCGTAATTGTTTGTTTTGCCTCAAGTGATAAAGGAAGTTCATACAATTTCCCACTGCGTGTGATTGATAATTTAAGTATTTGCAACATTGCATCATCTCAATCTTGGCCACACATGATGCCTACACGCAATGTATGTGCTGTCGACTGTCATCCACGTGATTTCAGTCTTCGCCCTGCAGAATCAGCGCAGTCTGGCACGTAGGCGGCCAAGAAAGTTTAGTGTATTCGTCTCGTTAAACACATATTTTAGCCGAATTTTAAGAAACAAAACAACTGAATTTGACTTTTCATGTGTACAAGTACTAACAAATACAAATACGTACCTATATTATTCATTCATAACATATATGTGCATCGCCTCATCGCTCATTAAATTGTTGTGACATTAATTTTGTTTGGATCTCACGTCAAAAGATATGAAACGGAAACTACCATCAAAATTAGACACGATTGAAGTCAGTATCACCAAATCGGTTGTTTCGAAAGTAATTTTAATATGTTTTCGTGGTGGTTTACAACATTACTATTACTACTCACGGGATAACCCAACTCAACAACTCAACAAAAATAATAACTGTGGTAAATATCCCGTGAGTACTCATAGTAATTTTAATACGATTGTATGTTTTATATACTGTTTATTTATTGTATGTAGAGAAAACGGCGCTACGAGCCCCCACCGCCGCAAGCTGCCAAGAAGTTCTGTCCTGATGGTTCGTTCGTCGGCAGCCCGGGGCCTGAATCTTGGTTAACAGCTAACAGCTCCGGCGCACAAGGCCCGCCAGAGGTCAAGCAGTGGCTCAACCGGTAAGCGTAACTTAGGACGTACCTTACGTACATCAGTTTGCCTCAGTTCAGTCCATGATTGTGTTCCGAATAAACCGAAATCGCTAGAAAACCGAAGCGATGCCAGACTATGTCCCCAAATTCATTGCTTTTAGCTCAACAATCACTAGAGGTTTCCCCATCCAAAAGTTGCCTAAAATAATTTGCTATTAGCGATAAGGGATAATTCACGTGAACATAAAGAACGAAGTTTTCAAATGTTTTTCTGTAACTATTTGTAATTCGGTAAGTTTGTTAGGATTTCGAACCCGCCTTTAATCCAAACAACGACCATCTTAGCTTAGTTGGAAGCGCGAGTATCCCTCCTGTATTAGCAGGAGGTCCGGTGTTCGGTACCCGGCCGGGTAGATGTTTGAAGATGAAATTTGAAGTTTTTAATGTTCTGGGTCTGGGTGATAATTGTTCAGCCTGTATTGGCTCAGAAAAAAATATGTCCGGTTCCTAGAATGCATCATAGATACGACGTTATTAATACTTTGTGTTTGTGTTGGTGTCCAGATGTTTCGGCGCATTTGCTTGTTATTTATGTTGTTGAATATAATTGTTGGCTAGGTTCAGAAGAAACGTTATTCATACATAAGCACACATTTAAAAGACTGCCACAAAAAAGATCCGCGTAACAGAAAAATAAAACATTGTTTTTTTCATAGATTAATCTATAATGAGAGTACGATAAAAAAATTGCCGGAAAACGTGCCGGTGCATTCCATTTCGCGTTATCCACTTATTGTTGTTCTGTGGTACAAGTCGTACTCTGTGAAATGATACGAAATCCCTTGCTGAGAATCCGACTGCGCTGTGATCAGCTGATTTCTTCGCTATCTTTGTTATGGAAACATGAGATTCGACAAACTGCATAATCGAATACCGGTGTCAGGGATACTTTTTCTTGCTAATTGGTTACAGTGTTAGTCAATCTTGTATTACAGTTAAGATATCACTTAATTCGTATTCGTGGCCTTCGTCATAATTGCCACACCTTTGCAAGTCTTTCAACCGCCAAGCAGTAGTGTGCAAGTATTGTGTTTCGGATTGAATGGTAATGTTTCCAGCGAAATTCTTGTATGGAAACTGACGTGGTTTTGACACATTTAGTTTTAATGCAAGGCAAGACGAGGTCGCGCGCGTGTCACGCTTATAACATTCCTTGATAAAGATCACCGAATGTGATCGAAACTATAGTCGGAATAACCGATTCAATTTAACCTGAGTATACCCGGTTTTATTAAAACAAAATGTTTCCAGCGAAATTACTGGACATATAGAGATTTAACATCTAATATATCGGGGTAACGAGCGCAGTGCATTGCCGCGTAGGGTTTTTAACTGTGTTTGTTCAAAATTTTGGGTGGTACTGAACTGCTATGAGCAAACGCTTAACATCAGGTGAGGTGGTGAGTAATTTAGCTTACTATGGTTCAGCTTACTAGCTGGCTATGTCCGAAAGAAAAAAAAGTGAAGTAGCTTAGTAAGCGATATTTTATAGTCGAATTTTTAATTAAACGGATTAAAATGTCAATACAATTTTCAAGAAAAAAAAAGTGGTAAAAATATCTATCATCGGTTCAGTGAAGTATTTCATTACCTCATATTTTAAAGTCTTTTTATTAAAAGTGACGGCGGCAGTTTAAATAATTGTTGGCAGTGAATGCTTATTCGTTAATACATTAATAAAACAATTTATAACTATTCATTAATTGAATGATCATGCAATGTTAGTATAGTTCAGTTCTTTTGAACGATAATACAGGTATTATCGTTCAAAAGATCAGATCACTAGATCAGCACTACGATTTGAAAGTTTTGGCAGCATCGTTTTGTAAAGGGACATTTGGACCTGTCAGTTTAATCCGTCTGATTAAAAATTCGACTATAGTACATAATTAAATCACTCGGTTTTTGACTGAGAGCTTAGGACATTTCCCTTGCGCAAATGGCCTTGAGGGGAAACCTTCATCAATGCGCCACTTGTATTAGGCCGAAATGTCCCAACCTCTTACTAACACAGTACGAAGTAATAAAGGCTGGCTTTCCTGACTCTCGCTATCTCGTTCACACTTTATCAACATTTTTAGTATAATAATTACAGAGATTAAATTAAAATAATAATAAGATAATTTATATCATTACAATACTCGAAAATAATGTTTTTTTCCTTCGCCAAAATAAAAAAAATTACTATAAAACACTGATATGGTATTCTAAAGATAATAAATGACTTAAAAAAAAATCTATCGAAATTTTCTTGACGCCACCCGTGAAATACTTAAGATTGTGAAGTTCCGGTGGCCGTCGCGGCCTTCTTCATCTGTTCCCAAATGATACTTTCTGAATGAAAATGCTTGACTTGTTGATTAAAATACCAAAGTCGCTTTATGTGCGCCGATAATATTTCAGGATTTATAAACGACGGGAGCACGGCTACGTGACGGGGTGTGTGCTATATTATTATACCGATGTGCTATATTAAGGAAGATCAGAGATTTTTTATATGTCCTTGGTCGCTTCAATCGCATTGTATTGTGTTTATTATTGAATAAACTTTATTATTATTATTGTTAAATAATCGTTCTTTTTCAGGTTTTCGTCGTGGACTGACAGCGAGAAGACTCAAGCGATAGATGCATTAATCAGCCGATGCGCCGCTGGACAAGTCCGGCACATGATGAAAGCGATAGAGCCTCTTTTCCAGCGAGATTTCATCTCACTTCTGCCGAAGGAGCTCGCGCTCACCGTGCTGGGGTACCTGCAGCCTAAGGACCTGCTGCGCTCGGCCCAGACTTGCCGATACTGGAGGTCTGTAATAGCATAGAGAAATTACACAAAAAGTGCTTATGTCCACAGAAAGATGTATAACCCGATTGTAGGAGGATTGTAGGCCTGGAGCACAGATCACACTAGATACCGCATTACAAGATTCCTTCTTCCTAAGAAAAAGTTTGAAGAATGCGCGGGTCGCGGGGAGTGCGATCAAGCGTTCTCATTGGCTATTGGTTACGCCTACTCGCGTCTAACAATCACCCAATCGGAGTAATTTCTTATAAGTGTATTTAGACTGATGTGTGGTGCGCTACAAGCGTCCTGAATGCAGAATCTAGGGTGTGATCTGTGGCCTGGAGGTACGCTCCAGACTGTTTTTTTACTTAATATTGATTCTACGTCAGCAAATTTATACCAAACACAATTTTATATTTATGTTATGGATTATGTCCAGGACAAACAAACATAACAAACATAGTACAGAAAAACAGAGTTACCTCTAATTCGATGTGAGAATAATTAAATAAATGTTTATTTTAAGATAGTGAACTGGGACCTTATCATGTAACTGGTGGCGATGGTCTTCGTTTGCTATCCCGCTCGCTCTCATGGTGCAATTAAGTTGGCGCGAGCGGAACGGCACGCGATAACCATCGCCACCAGAGTTACACGATAAGGCCCCAGATTGAATGTATTCGTTGATGTAACCTGAAATAGCCAACCGTGGCGTACTCGATCGTGCTAAATTTCACACTGCGATTTACGTAATCGGACGCTAGACCGGTCGACATGCGACGCGAGACTATGCAAGTTTGTATTATTTATTTTGTCGAATAGTCAGAAACCGTGAGAAAGATATCCGATATCATAGTTTCGGTTACGGCTCCTTAATATCCCTGCTATGCTGTATGCCAATGTGAAAGTATCTCGACAACGCCATTCCTTGTTATGAATATGATTCCTGAACGCCCATTTGAATACGTCGAGAATTGGACTCTTCCGCACCACAGATTTATCATTTTAATTCTGTCTTAGCACCAATATATTGCATACTTGTTCTTCTGCGTTTAGAATGTCTCATATGCTAAAAAGTCTAGTGTCCTAATACGTCCAGACCCACGATGTAGCTCACCATAATTCATCTCGAAGAAAAAACGTTTATGCAAATATTTTTTCGGAATGTACTATTTTTTTTTGGTCACTTCTCTCGGTGAACAATTTACTATTTCTGGTCTCGTAAAGCAACCTACTTTATTTTTTTTTGTTTTGACTGGCTAGCCATTTGACCTCAAACTAACCCTGATGTGACTAACACTCACCTTCATGTCTGTCGTTTAAATCGGTTCACTCGTTTATCATGACTCAAGCAAACAGCTATTCTCCAATTTTCAATATACTAGTTGAGTTCCGCGAGTTTACCTCCAATTTCCCAGTTTGTATCAAAATCCTGTGTCCGTTAGGTTAGGGCAAGCCTAAACCTTTTCATCAAGACCTGTTCAAATTTTCCTCGTGAATAGGTAACAAACAGTGGTAAGTAATGGTATGTAACTCTGGTAGCAATGGTCATCGCGTGCCGTTCCATTCACACCAACATACTCGCACCATGCGAGCGACCGGGAAAACAAACGAATACCATCGCCATTTTGTAAGTCTAGTGGCGATGGCAGTGCTACTTTCGCATTTATAATGTTTGGTAGGTATATTGGAACATCTGAAAGCAATATCTAAAATTGCTCAATGTGCCAGGTTCCTGGCAGACGACAATCTGCTATGGAAGGAGCAGTGCCGGCGGATCGGCATCACCGCGATCAAGAAGCTGCCGCGGTCGCTGCCGCGCTGCGCCAGCCCGTGGAAAGCAGCTTATATGCGTCAGTACCTGATTGAGGACAACTGGCTCCACAAGCCAGTCAACAACCCCATAGTGATGCGCGGCCATGACGACCACGTGATCACGTGCCTTCAGTTCTACGGCAACAGGATCCTTAGTGGCAGCGATGATACTACGCTCAAAGTCTGGTCGGCTGTAACTGGCAAGGTAAGGTCTCACAACTGCAAAAGGAAAGAGTACCTAGCTGGATGTCACTCCGAGCAGGACGCCATTGCAGGACTCACCAACCAAATAGTTTTGTTAATTTAATTCTATTTTTATATCACACTTTCTCGGAAAGTACTATATTTTTTTTAATGTGTGAGAATATACGTCATTACTGTCGTACAAATATGCGGGCGGAAGAAGTCTAAAATCTATTGTTTTAACGATAACGTTCTGAGCGGGCAGAAAAAGTATATGAAAATCAAATAGTAAAGTGCTGTTTTTTTTAAAATTTTGGGTAGTGTCTGAAGGTCTGCAATAACGCCGAAAGAAAAACCGTTTATGTCACTAAGTCCGCATAATGGCACTCGCCACGATTATCCATAAAAAAAAAGAAAAAATGTTGACCCGAAATCCAGAAATAAATATAACAAGACATATTAAAAACAAATTACAACGAGAAGCGAGAAAAATGCGTATTCTTTTCCTAGAAATGTTTTTGTCTTAAGAATAAAAACATTTTATATATTTATATTATGAATAATCGTGCGATTTAGAGATGAGAAACTTTCGCCCGCAAAAGAGTTTTTAAATTAAATCAAAGTGTAAATTATTATACAGCATTTCGAAATATACATTTAGTAAACAACTCCTGAAGGGCTAGCATGCGCACCGCGACAAAAACTGCTCAGCTCTTCATGTCGTGAAAAACGAGACAAACGTATACGTAATCGTAGCCGTGTCCTTTTCTTGCATGACAAAAAGATTTTGTCGCCGTGCGCATGGTAGCCGTTTTGAACAATTGCATATTATGCATCTCTATGATTATGCCAAGTAACTGAACATAAATCTTTGTAACTAAATTATGCAGTAATCAGTCCAGTTGTAATGCGATATGGATAAAGCGATATGGAAGCACTTTTTCATTCTTCACACTTTGTATATTCCAGTGCCTACTTACCCTGGTGGGGCATTCTGGCGGCGTGTGGTCCTCCCAGATGGTGGGGCACTTGGTGATCAGCGGCTCAACTGACCGCACGCTCCGCGTCTGGAACGCCAAGACTGGACAGTGCATCAAAGTGCTAGCTGGACACACCTCCACCGTTAGATGCATGCATCTGCACGATAACAGGTACATGGCGGTAGGACTATACAGGTTTACATTGAACTATTGAAGTTCACTACCACGCTGAAAGGCAATGCTTTCGCCAGATAAAACGCCTCTTACCAAGTTGGTATAAAACAACAGAACTATATTTTGTAATCTAAAGCTAATCCAAATGTTCTAATACTCGAATAATCTTACATCAGTTCACGCAGGCTATCTCTCCCTTATAGAATACTAGCTGTTAGCCACGACTTCGTTCGCGTGGACCTACAAAAAAAAGTAGCCTAAGTCTCCGACCCTTAAGCTATATATATGCAAAAAATCAGTTCGATCTAGCCGTTTAGACGTGATGACACGACAAACACCCTGACAGACAGATAGACAGAGCTACATTCAAATTTATAATATTAGTTAGTCTTTTGATATTCAAACCCATTTCATATTCAGCTTCAATCTCAGTTTAAATTCTCTGCGTTCATAAATATGTAATATCTAACTGCGGCGACATACGGCGTTTTTTTAACAGTGCATTTTAAGCGACGCAAGCGAGGTAAATTCGCATTTCAGAAACGCCGTCTGTAACCGTTCTTATGCTCATTTAAAGTCAATGTGAAGGAAGGCCTCGCCTCCATGTTGCAACAGTAAAAAACATTACCCTCCTAGAGAAGTCGGATAAGTAGTTCGCTCTACTAGCAAATGTAATTTTTAGTACTGACGCTATGCGTATTGTGTTTAATCTATTTATATCGGCTTCTCGAAAAAAATTGTTAAGAGGTCGTTTTATTTAGCCGTTTTGATACAGCGTTGTTGGTAAATTATATTTTGTGCTTTATACAGTTTGTCTGTGTACAGTATTTTAAGGGGCTTGTAATTCAAATTGTATTGTCAACAACCTCTTGGTCTGAGGGTCCATAACAGCTGTGCGAGCATACATTTAGAATAAACTATTTAAAACATCATTATAATGAAAACCAAGGGGGACATAGGCCACGTTCAGCAGTGGACAAAGTGGATGTTGATGATGATGAAGGTGATTATAAATTGCTAGCGCCTAGCTTCTATAGGTCTAACCGAACTTCAAAATTAGATATATATTTTTTGTTCCGTTTCGTTATCTTGCTAATTTCACATCGTCTGTATCATGCGGTAAAATCAAAATAATTGCTAATATGCGAATTTATATGTTTTGTTATATTTAAAACACTTGTACAGTGACCGGCAAACGTCTTAAGCAAAAAGCGGCGTAGTGTGGGAAAAGTAGTCGCATGTAGACGTACGTTGAAATCCTCGCACGCAACCTTCGTTCCGCCAAAGAGACATAAAAATCAACTGACGCGCAGATGACGTCATTGCTCAAGTTGTTTGCCGCTAACTGTACTTACTTATACTTGATGAGTTTCTCTCTCTCTGTCTACATGAGATAGAGAGCAAGACCAAGTTCCAGATGCGATTGTAATAATACTGTTTCTGATGTGTCTAGTAAGTAGAAGTAGACGAGGCGTTTTTTATTTTAACTATGTTTAGAGTTACTTTTAATCATGAAGCTTCGAGGTAACCAAGAAGCTAACGACCATATTTCACTTTTTCTTTTCCAGGGTGGTGTCCGGTTCCCGGGACGCGACGCTCCGCGTGTGGTCGATCCCGGACGGGCGTTGCATGCGAGTCCTGGTCGGGCACATAGCGGCCGTCCGCTGTGTCCAGTTCGACGGGAAATACGTCGTCTCTGGCGCTTACGATTACTTCGTCAAGATCTGGAATCCGGACTCGGGAGAATGTCTGCATACGCTCTCCGGGCATACAAATAGGGTTTACAGTCTGCAAGTAAGTTTCGTTTTAGTTTTAAACTGGCGCGATTTAAACACGTGTTTCTATAGAATCTATAGGGTCTTTATAAAAACTAACTAAGCTGTGAACGTTTTACGATCCCCAAGCCGCCTGCCAAGCGTTGGGATTATGGCAACAACCAAAGTAGGGGGGAGGCTTCGTCCAGTAGTGGACGTCTAAGAGCTGATAAGAAGATGGTACTTATCGGTATTTTATCGCGATGATGGTTGAGAGGTTAGCGCGTTTGGATCGCCCGACGTAGGTCGTGGGTCCATATCCCAAAAATGATCGTGAGCCACCGGTTAAGAAAACAATCTGAGGAAACCTTAGAATCTTAGGATACATTCTAAGAGTCGGCTGGCTGGCTGGCATCGTGAATCTGCCGCCAGGCACCTAAAGGTGTGTTCCGGATGTCTTACTTGAGAGCTAGTTCTCATTCCAGGCTAGGCTGGATGTGTTTACCATTCTCGACCACACCGCCACTTATCCTCAGATGAAATTGTAGTCAAATACATAGCCAAACATAAAATCAATCGTGCATGAAAACTTTAGGTATAGGTACTAATAGTATTATTTTGTCTGTGTTTTAGGTAAACCACCGACCATTTTTTTACCTACCCTCAATCCAACGCGCTGATAGTATTTCTAAATCAAAACTTAATTTATCAATAGCTTCAACGCTACGAATATGAAAATAAATAAATAAAACGCAAACTAGATGCCGTAAAATTTAAAAAAAAACAAAATAATACCTTACTTTTGTAAATATAAGGATCACGCAAAAGTCTGTGAGTGAGTAAGAGAGTGTGCTTGTTCTCACGGAACTCCATAACAGTTAAATAAGATCCGCGCCAGGATAAGGGAAGTGTTAGGGTCCAAATTACTATTTTTTGCCTTGTTTTTATTTGTTGTTTCCTCTATTAAAGAGGTATCTATGGAGTGACATAGACTACATTTTGCAGTCTGGTATTTTGTTTTTTGTTTATTTTTGACTACCTACCTGCGCCCCGCGGTTTCACCCGCTATTCTACAGAAACCGAATATTTTCCGGGATAAAAAGTAGCCTATGCTTAATCCAGGGTATAAGCTACCTCCATACGAAATTTCATTCAAAGTTGAACGGGAACAAATACACTTACATACTTACACACAAACTTTCGCATTTATAATATTAGTGTGATACATATAAAAAAGAATAGTCTGGAAAACGCATAAGAACTAAATGAAAATTAGTCTGGTGACGTATTATATGTGGCGACGCTTCACCTAAAAAATGCCAGCTTATTAACAGTACGGCCGCCAACAATTTCCTTTTTCATATTAATTAAATGGTGACCAAGTGCACCCCCTTATCCTGGCAGCGTATAATGCTTTCCCTCTCCTGTAAGTTCTGCTGAAAGAGAGGTGCTCTGTGCGGTTTTCTATTGACCATTACCACTTTAAAATAACATATTATTGGTTTATCGAGGCTCTGGATGTGTCGAAATCGATACGGCTTTTCTTGCCACAGGAAGTGATAAAGTTAAAATGAACGTGTCTAGTATACATCCCCTAAGAAGAGACGAATTTGGTACGCTTTTTAGTATTTTTAACCGACTTCCAAAGAAAGGACGATGTTCTCAAGTACTGTTTTTTTTTAATGTTTGTTACCTCAGAACTCCGTTTATGAACCGATTTGTAAAATTATTTTTTAATTTAAAGGTGGATACTTCCAGATTAGTTCTGATAATGGGATCCAAGAGGAATTGAGGGAACTTCTCAAATATTTTAGGCGTACATATAGCGATTTTGGTAATTTCATCAACATGTCAAGCATTTGCATTCAGAAAGTATCATTTGGTGAAGTGGAACTGATGAAGAATATCACAGTTTGCCAACGGAACTGATGAAGAGCCGGTAGCGCCAAGATAATTTCGATTATGATAGTTAAGCGACTATGACGAAGCAAATTTAAATATATGGTTCTGTTGAAGGCGGGTTTTTTTTTTAACCCAAGAACCATTTTAATTTAAAATAAAACCAGTTTCTTCAGGTGCCTCTCCACTACTGGAGGTTACAAGGGTTATTTTTTAATTAAAACTAGCTGTGCACCGCGGTTTCACCCGCTATTCTACAGGAAAGGTTACAATGTTCAGGATAAAAAGTAGCCTATGTGTTATTCCAGGGTAAAAGGTACTTACACACAAACTTTCGCATTTATAATATTAGTGTGATTATTGCTAATATTATGAAAAATTATGGTTAGCCGATTCGAAATAATTTCACACCTACTTCGTAGAAATTCAAAATTATTATTTATATTTTGATGATTGAGCCGTACCGATTACGACTCGTTTCTTCCTGGAGGACGTACGACGGAAAGCAATATACGCAACGTGGTACAAGTCTTTGGTATGGGGGTATCCTATAACCTGGATTGAAAAAATATACGTTTCGTAAAATTCGTTTGCGGGTAAAACACGCACACAAGCCGATATTATAAAGAAGTTTTGGTTCCTGTTTTTGGCCGATACCAAATACAATGAAACCATTTGTAAATAATAGTTTCGGTCAGACACTAACAAACAAAATTTCTTTACTATCTAGTTTGACGGAGTCCACGTGGTATCGGGGTCCTTAGATACGTCAATCCGGGTTTGGGATGTGGAGACGGGCCAACTGAAGCACACCCTCACGGGCCATCAATCCCTCACATCAGGCATGGAGCTCAGCTCTAACATTCTGGTCTCGGGCAACGCGGACTCGACAGTGAAGGTCTGGGACATCACCACGGGGCACTGTCTTCATACCTTGTCGGGTGAGTGTTTTATAATGTGAGTGTTGTAGGTTAATGGTAAGTGTTTCTATTTCGATGAAGGAAAGCAAAATTCTTGATTACTTCAATTATAATCACCAGGAGATGTTTTTTTTTGTTCAGATTAGATGACTTCTTCGACTCTTGGCATGAATATGTACAAATTGTTAATTACAGGTCCAAACAAACACCAATCGGCGGTGACGTGCCTGCAGTCGAGCAACCGTTTCGTGGTCACGTCCTCCGACGACGGCACAGTCAAGTTATGGGACGTCCGCACCGGTGAGTTTATCCGCAACCTCGTCGAGTTGAGCTCCGGTGGGTCCGGCGGCGTCGTGTGGCGGATCCGCGCCTCGGCCACCAAGCTCATATGCGCTGTAGGCTCTCGCAACGGCACCGAGGAAACTAAACTCCTCGTTCTAGACTTCGACATTCCCGGCGCATGTCGCAAGTGCGACGAATAGCATAGGGTCAACCGGCGCCTCGTGAGGCGCTACGCAAACTTGTACATGCCTTGGAACTGTTAGTGAAATGTGTTTGTGTGAGTAGTTTCAAGATCATATACTGTGGTCGTGTGATGTGTTGCGGCATAGACGCTTACAACCCACCGGACTATGTGCAAAATGTTTGGGGGCAGTTATTAAAATATAGATCGTGTAACTCTAGTATCCATTGTACTCACAATCAATTCAGTATACCATTACTATTATAGTGATAGCGCTTTAAACAATTTCATTAGAGACAAATAGTGGCTACGACATGTATTGCCAAAATCTGTAATAATTTTTATGACTTCCATTTATCCCAAAGAGTTTATGAGAATAATTGGATCTTAGTTTGTAAGTTTTTTTTTTAAATATTTAATACGTTTTAGGTCAATTAATTGCACGACTACTCAGCACAGATATTTTACCTGTGCAGTCCTAATATCTAATATTAACGTGGATGACAGAATCGAGCTGCTGTTGATAAATCTGGGTCTCGGTTGATTTAAAAGAAACATCACTGTTCTAGTGAACAAGTGAAAGTTCTCCGATTAAATTTAATTTTGATTTACTTGCGGTAGTAGTTTAAAAATATTAAAACCTTATTTTATTCAACCAGAGAACCACACAACTAAGTACTAATTATTCAGCGCGAACGTAAATTCTGTAATTTTTATGCATAGTTTTTCTGTCAATCCATCATTAGTCGAGTCAAAATCTCACCCCCGTATTATAATAAACGAGGTGTGCCCTCGGATCAGTTACCACGTGTTTAGTCCTTTTCGCTCTTTTCGAAATTAGAACTCGATTGAAAGAGACAGAAGACTGAGTAACCGCTCCAAGGCTTATCCTCTTTTATTTATAAATGGGTCAGAGTCCAGCGTCACAATAAAACGTGGGGGCGAAACTGGTGGTATAATATTTTATTCGCTCGCACTCCAGATCTGCCTGTAAGACCTACTTACAAGTGCGAGTGCATACAAAATTTACAACCTGTTACGCACCCACGCTTTACAGCGGCGCGGGTCGCGAGATTTCGACTCGACCATGGTAATACTTCATACCACGTTAATTTAATCTTGTTGGACTGTTGCTTCGTTCTCATATATATATTTTACTTTAATTGTCATACAGGGTGTAAAGAAATGTATTTCCGATTCCGAGGCACAAAGACATCCCGGTTCAAACAAGAGAACACTATACATAAGTGGGATTTAAATACTAGTTAGTTAGTTATGACCGATCGGGAATAGTTTTCTTTACAGCATGTAAAAATATTGTAGAATATTCATGAGCATCCGTGTCTGTGTATGATATAATTATTTATTTCCGTTTATTATTATTCAAGTGTATTTTATACCCCGGTTATATTAAATATTGCCAGTAGCTATTCTCGTCGCAATAAAAGACTACAATAATTGCATAATAGCAAAATGGCACTTTGAATCGAAACATGATTTTAGTAATACGGTTTTGCTAATATTTAAATGAATAATAATTTAATCCGTGCCTGTTTTGACAGGCATAGACTGCTAATTCAATAAACGCACCAAGTGCCCTAATTATTAATTTATCATAAAATAGTTTTACTCTGATTGACATTATTATTATGTGAAATTAATTTATACATATTAATCTGACCACAATTTGTTTTAAATTATCTGAAATTATGGCAATGTACGTTTTATGGCTAAGACACACAGCAGGCTTGAGCGAGAAAGCGAGAGCGGTGTGAGTAGTGAAGGGGGGGGGGGTGTCTTCGGGGCTTTCGTATTTATATACATACAGGGTGTAAGGGAAACGCTCGCGAAAACGAAACCTGGTTATAGTGCTGGTAATTGCTGATACGATACCACAAGAAAAACTTTTATTATTTTTAATGTTTGCAAAGCTGTCGCTCAGCACTGCGCGCACGCTTGTACGCTTTACATTGCTGGTTTACAAATTAATAATAGTATAATATAATAGTAGCGTTTTATCTTCGGGAGCGTTACACCCGGTATAATCTTTTTAACTTTCTTGGGTCGTCGCGTACTTAATAACGAGTGATCTATATTTTAAACTATGCTTTAAATTTTCCACTCGTTACCTAACAATTCTAACTACCTCTCTCTTTGATACTTATTGTTTCATAGTTTTATGGCTCGTCGGGCAATAATCTGATCTAAATGTAACAAAAATAGCCGAAGATTTTCGTGCTCGGTTTGCTCGCGCAGTTCTACTTAATAATAATAATAATAATTCGTTAAGTATATTTGTGGCCGTATTTTATTGTACTTGAGATGGCTCTGTGCGAAATGTTTTTTTAATTTTTATATTTCGAAAATGGGGCGAGGGGGTGGAGTCTCTCTGAACACTACTTCTACTCACGCCGCGTCGTCGCCCTTCCCTACGTCCTTTGTGTGTTTGCATGTATTCAAAATACGGCAATAAAATAAATTTAATTGGAATATCTGTATGATATTATATTCGGTCAGATTCGCATATTTTTAACAACGCATACATCTTGTTTTGTTCTATAAGTTTTTTTGTTTGATTTATGGTATTTCTTACCCTGAAAAAAGGTTACTTGTTTGTTTAATTATTATTATATTTCACATTTTAATTTCGATGACAATAGAATAAAAATAATAATTTCGATTATTAATAAAAAAAATATATATAACTCGATTCAATCATTATAATTGATCACTGATGATTTATGTTAAAAAATTGTAATATTGTGTGTGTTCAATCCAAATAGTTTATTATCTCAAATATTTAAGGCCAGCAAGTTATTATTGACTCCTGTAAACATAGTCGTTTAAGATAACATAATTAATGTGACTACATAATGACATAGACATTACAGACTGGTTGTCATACCGAATTAAAGACGTATTTTGAAATTAATAATAAATAAAGATTTTTTTTGAATGATAATCATTTATTGTTGGCGCTAGCGCCGCGTGGGAATTAAATTGTTTGTGCGGGATCGTATTGTTTCGTACAATATATCAGTTTTATCCCATACTCGTTTAACATCTTGATTTTATATAAGTGTGTTGTCTTGAGGTGTGTAACACCAGATTATGAATATTAGTCACTATGAAATTACATTTTAACAGGCACGCCGAATCCTCACTGTCAGCGGCGCCGATAAATAAGGGTAGTTTCAACTCGTACACCAGATTAGTTCAACCTTTGAGCTAGTGGAAGTTTCTTTGCCTTAGTAGTTCAACTGCGTATAATTTTTAAAAGGTCAACTACTGGGAGAAAAAACATCCACAAGTGCAATGGTTGAACTAATCGTTTGTACTGTTGTACTACTCAAAAATACCTACCAAGCTCAATAAATATCTAGCTCGCTCACTTTCGCACTCGTATAAGTGATAATTTACAAAAGCTACACAGGCTAATACATTTTATGTATAGTACCTAATGGGATTTGGGTTCGGGCCACCGAGCTGTTAAAATAATTTAATAAATTAGGACGTTTCAGTATATACTCTACGTATATACGTGCTACGTTCGGTTGTAAACGCAATATTCTGTCAATCGCGAAACATAATTGATAGCCTTTACAAGGGCGCTAAGATTTCGCAGTCAGTGAAATCACTGGCCAATTGCGCATGTACATCTTACATAAGCTAAGTGACTTTATACACTGATAGAAATCTGTGTTTGAATATTCGTTGTATATATTTATGATATAATTAGTTATATTTATGTATTGGATGTAAACGTAGCCGTATTCATGTGTTCAGTATCGTTACTGTAGACTGCGAAGCATGGTCTGTTAAAAAAAGTAGTTTTTTATTGTCAAACTAAAATGTGGCGTGTTAAAAAAAAATGAAAAAAAAAACAAAAATGAGGTAGTAAATGGGCGTTTTGGCGCCTGCGTGGAATATCAATTCGCCACTATGTAATATTTTACAAAACCTGTGTTCATTCAAGTTTTTTTTTTATGTATAATGGTGGATCGTTATCCATTAAGTATTGTCGAAGCGCATGAATGGAAAAAACTTATAAAAGTGGTGAATCGTGTTGTTTCCAAAACCACGTAAACGCTTGCAATAAAGTTTCTGACGCATGACTTGGACTGAAAAGTTGAAAAATTACAAAACTTGACACTGGCTAAGTATATTGTGGAGCCAAAAGAAATAGTGTATAATAATTTTTCGTCATCGAAAATAAGACGCCAACTGAATTGCCGTGCTATTCACAAAATATTAATAAGGCATTCGTTATTTGTGATTCGTTTACAGGATTACATTTCTGGGGCACCCACACTACAGAATGAAGGTTGGCAGATAGAACACCGAATTTTCAACTATATTGTGCCAAGGAAAAAAATGTTCCACACCAATAATCAATGGCCATTCGCTGATGTTGCGTATGGTTACATAACCTTTGATCACGTTTATTTTAAACTGCTGCTGTTACGTCATATTGGGTCTGCGAAGACAGCCAAATGATAATAATCGCACGGCTACGTTTACCAATAATAATATTTCGGTCGTTGAAGGGCGTCAAGTAGACGAATATCTTCGATGATGGCTGTTATCTATAAATAATTAAAGACTGAAAGCATAGGTATAGCGTAATGTTTAAAGTATTAACTTAGTTACTGTACTACCGACCATCACATCAGCTCTGCGTCTTGTTGACTGGCGACCTTGATATTCTTGTTCTCTACATTGAGTTATTGTGTACTACGTACGAGTGATACCGCATTGCTTTGCGATGTCCTATTTGATTGTGGTCACTTTACTCAACTGCAGTCGCTAGAGCTCGCTTTGTAATCACGCGTTGTGTTGTATTTTGTAAATACGTGTATATGTCGAGGTGTGTACTACTAGATAACCCGAGCATATTTATGCAAATAATGGTTTTCTTATCTAGCGAGTGTCTCATTGAAGTTTTGGCAAATAACTACAGTACTGTACTGCGGTGTCGCCTCTAACTGCTTAGTACAGAATAAGTCAATGATTCTATTTTGTCTTTAAATAATTTTTTTATATACCGCGTGTGTCTAACAAACGATGTTTGAAATGTTTAATTGGTTTCTTAGTTACTGTATTAATGTATCTGTTTTAGATGTAAAGTTATTATTAAGTTATGTATAATTTAAAAATTATTTTGGCATCGTGAGGTTAGATAGCTTTTTGTCAAATACATCGTTTTTTTTCCTTCTGTCTATTAATATGATCTGATAAATTAGGTAACTATAATAGTGTATGCATGTTTTTAAATCTCAATTCCTCTCTTATTTCAGTTATATATTACGAATATTATTATTTTTCCTTTTTATTATGATTGTGTTTAATTTTGTGTCATTCATATGAAATTGTTAGTTATTTCTTCCTTGTTTTACTTCAACTAGTTGTTGCTTATATTTGATTTAGTATGAATGTAAAAAAAATTGATTCTTGGCGTGATTCCAAAGGTATATGCTTGTTTATCTTCCAACTACTCGTTTTTCTTATATTTGATTAGGAATTAATGTATAAAAAAAAAAAAACTTGTCGTGATTCCAAAGGTATATGCTTGTTTATTGCATGCGTTACGATAGTTTCATTTAATAAGCATATTGTAATCCAATTCTAACTGCTATGGGATAAGTTACTGGTAGGTTTAAGATTTACCAATCGGTGCATATAGTAATTACCATGCTTCTTGTCAAACTTTTTATGTGCTATTGGTAACTAGCATCCAAATAACGGCTAGAATTGGAATAGATAGCTCGCAAAATATAACCTACATAATATTGTGTGTTACGAAAAAATTGAGGGGTAACAAACTATCCTTACGCTTCAGGCGAATCAGTGAACATCACAAAATGTTATCAAATTCACTGGTTTTCTGGAAATTTCTAAAAATCTTATGAAAATATGGCTTTTTATATTTATTTACATCGTAACTAATATTATAAATTCGAAAGTGACTTTGTCTCTCTGTCTGTCTGTCTCTCAGTCCGGGTGTTTGTCGCATTGTTACGCCTAAACGGCTGAACAGATCGAGCCGAATTTTTGCTTAGATGTAGCTTAAGGGTCGGACACATGATACTTTTTTTGTAGGTCAAAAAGTCGCGTGTAACAGCTAGTTACTTGTTACTTTGAAATAGAAATATATTTCTGCAGCACGATTTCACCGATAATGTTACATTTTCATATTGGGAAGCCTATAAAGATAAACTAATAGTTAAAACATGACTCAACTCCCAACAAAATATACAACAAGGAAAAATATAACAATTTTAGAAGTAATATAACTAACCTTGCTTTTTCTTGTTTTTTAAAAAAAAAACTGTTTTTGTTGTTGGTTTTTTTATTCACACATTTCATAAGTTTTAGGTGCAAAGTCTTTATTTTGGTTGTACACTCACTCACAATGTCGTTTTCGTCCAATGGAAACTGTGTATTTGACGACACCACGTGTTGTGCTAACCCAGGGTCCAAATAAATGAATTGAACTGAATCGTACTTTTAGGGCAATTCAATAAAAATAAAACGCCTTTTAGAAATTATTATTTGCGCGTCTAAAATAACGCCAAAAGTACTCACGGTGCCAACAGCGCTAATACGGCCAACATGGCATGGAAATAATTGTTTGCGTTTCTAAAGTAAAACCAAAACAGACTGCTAATAACATAGACAAGATAAAAAAATCGCATTCGTCCCTAAACGAAGTTGCCAAAAATAATAATTTCATTTTTGTTAATAATTCAAATAATTTTTCGCATCAATTTCATAATTAGCATATCAAAAATCTTGAACAAACTATACAGGGTATAAGCTACCTCCATACCAAATTTCATTCAAATCCGTTGAGCCGTTACAGAGTTAAACGGGCACAACACACTTACACACAAACTTTCGCATTTATAATATTAGTGTGATTACCTATGATAACAATTTTTATATACATTTAATTCGAATAATGCTTTGTGAAATTAGTGAAATTTTAATAGGTTGTCAATTATAAGATGTAAGTGAATACAGGTTACTCATGGTAAGATTTTGCGAGCTACCGTCTATTTCTAACCTCACGACAGCATCTCATATCAATTTACGAATGGTAAAACAACTTAGGAACTCTAAGGATTCAGAAAGGGACGTCGACCACTTATATATACTGTAATATTTAGTTTAGACATTGTTCGGATGAAATAAACGGGAACGTTTGGATCTAAACGAAGACTTTAATTTACACTTTAACCAACCACCACCACCAGAACCCACTGGTTCCCACAGTACCCACTGGTGGTTTCCCTCCAGAACTTCCCACCCACTTCCACTTCCAACCACCCACTTTTCCAACAGAAAAATTATATAAAGAAGAGTGCCAATGGCCTTGGAATGATGCGTAACCCGATTGTAGTAACTGATAAGGATGTAGGTAAGATATTACTATTGCTTCGAATTGCGACATAATCGTCACAATTACTGATTGACTTGAAATAGAAACCCAAGCTAACTCATTCGTAATGGTACGGAGAAACAACGCTACTTGTTATAAATATTTTTGCATTAGTAATATCGGTAAAATTATAAATTTTATATTTTATTAGCAACCGCTGTAAAAGCCGATGAAATTATAGTACATTTATAGAAACATAGTATTGTTATATGTCCGCATTTTAAGTTTTAGTTCAAATTAGATAGCAATGACGACGCGAAAAATGTTTTAAAAATAACATTTTAAATGCCATCGCTAACAATGCCATGCTTTTTCATTTTCATTTTTTTATCTCGCGTCAGAGTATTATTTTCCAAAACTTACATGAACATACATGAATCTAACATACATGTTAGATTATCAATACATGTTAGATTCTCAAGCGATGGCATTTAAAATGTTATTTTTAAAACATTTTTCGCGTCGTCATTGCTATCTAATTTGAACTAAAACTTAAAACGCGGACATATAACAATACTATGTTTCTATAAATGTACTATAATTTCAACGGCTTTTACAGCGGTTTGAACATTAGCTGACTAAATACGTAAGCGCCGCTTAGTATGTGTATTTTTTCTAAGGTACACTTTTTTGTATGAGGTTGTCTTTCTTCTCGTATATTTTTTCTATGATTCACACGGAACACAGTAATATTTGCACACTACTGCTTGGCGTTTGAATCGACATAAAACAAGCAATACATAATGTTATTGCACGTGTCTTTAGCAGGAAGTCTTACTTATTAACGCTACTCGGGACTACTACTAATATCTCAGGGTGACGAGCGCAGTGCATTGCCGCGCATAGTTTTGAACTATTATGGGCATCAGGTGAGCGACTTGCTAGTCTCATCAATGAGTAAAAAAAAAGGAAGAGCCGCAGAAAAATGCTGGGATCACTAAAGCGAGATAGTATCGAAAGCGCCGTTTTCTGTGGTGGACCGTAATATAAAGTACCTAAAAGCGATCAACCCTGTTTCTTGAGCTTGTAACGTTCTGTAGCTCGGACATCGAGTCAATAGGAATCCTTGGTACAGCTAGGTGAACTATCCAGATGGACCACGGGCAGGGAGCGGAATCGTGCGTGGATGGTATAATAGGAACTATGGTTAGCGCCATCTAACGACGAGACTGAACTGACGAAAACTATCAGGCTGATTAAGTTCTTGGTTCTACCTTTTGCTCGCGCTGTGACTAATAGTGGATTAGTATTTAAACTTTGCCAGTAGATGGCGCGTTAATAAATAACAGGAAATGGCTTATCCAGTCTACTCCGTGTAATTTGGCGGGAACTTTTTCATTTTCATTTTTTGATCTCGCGTCAGAGTATTATTTTCCAAAACTTATGTTATTTCGAGTGTTCGAGCGAAATTTTTATAAGTATGTACTTGTTTTTAGTTCTCTCTAAGATAGTAGGTAATTTTTATATTGAAAGAAGTTGATAACGTGCGAACGAGATAGCGAGAATCAGGGAAGCCGTGCCTTAACTAAACAAAATACATACAAACCAAAACTACTGAAACAACTAAGCCTACTGGAAAAAAGTAACAGAAAAATCTCCCAAGATACAAATTAACACTTTAATATGCCTCTCACACAGTATACTTACCAAACAGAATACAACCACCCGTTCCACATAATTATTAGGTAGGTACACTAGGTACTTGCTCAGTGTCCGATTCCCTAGTTTTAGGTCAGACACAGAAATGACTAAATTTCTTAGCAATAATATTGTTAAACAGAATCGATGCCACCAGAGTTTGATTGCTTAAACAGACCCTGAAACGTGACCGAGCTACAAAAGGGTCAATAAAACACGGAGAATCTCATGGACTTAATATCACAATATTGTGATGTTACGTCCATGGAGAATCTTGTCGCCGCGAAAAAAGACAGAAAAAGTCCGGTCCATTAGACGCGCCATCAATCCACCAAGACAGTTACATCTCGACACTTTTCAGAGTGTTGACCATAACCGCTAGATGGCGCTACTAATGCTCCGCGATTTGTCCCCGGCTACTAACACGAGATCACGTGTGACCTGAGACAATGAAGTCCTGACGATATTTAGGCCCATGAGTTGGCAAGTAAAACATAGCATGGTTGCAGCTCAAGGGGCGCGCGTGTTCAGGAGTCAGCCCAGAATTAGACTGAGCTAAAGTAAGTAACTCCAGTTTTAGTTTCGGATAAGACCACATGGTTCATGGTGGTCATGGTGTTAGGACAAGATGTCCTAGTGACAAAAGGAGTACCTGTGGAGAACTTCTCGCCATGATCACTTTGGGGGAAGATGTCAAGTGCCTGCACTTCAGGCACTTGACATCTTCCCTTGACTGACTTAGAGTACTTCTTTTCATGTTCACGTTGGGACAAGATGTCCATAGTTATGGAAGGGTACCTGTACAGGATCTCCCATCCGAGAATACGGCTCCAAGGAGGATATAAGGGGTGGTTTGGAGACCACCCTTGGCTCTTTGATTCTCGCGGAGGATCGGAGTGTGAGCGTGAGTGAGAGGAGTCGTGGGGAGCCCTTTCTATAATCACTCGATTGGCGGCCAGTGTTACGTCGCCATCCGCTGTGTCAGAGTCACGCTTTATGATCTATCTAGAGGGAGTTTGTTGCTCTTTTACTCGCATGCATGTGAACCCTTCATATTTGTTGTGTTACGGTTGACGTCGGAATGACTAAACGCCTTAGCTTAAGAGGACGTCACCACAACCCACGCGCGTGCGATTTTCATTTTTCTTTTCACCTGCACTATATCAGCCTTTAAACATCCCACTGCTGGGATATCGGCTTACCCTCGAAGGGTGATTAGGCCATATCCACCACGCTTGCCCAGTGTGGGTTAGCGGATTCACATACGCCATCGAATTTCTTCTCCAGAAATATGCAAGATTCCTCACGATGTTTTCCTTCACCGAAAAGCCAGTGGTAGGTATATCCGTACGTAAGTTCTAAAAGAACTCATTGGTACGAGCCCCGCTCGGGTTTGAACCGACGACCCCACGAATGTGAGGCGAGCGTGCTCCCATTGAGTTACCACGACTCATATTTTTTTCCTTTCATACTCATAAAAAAAAACTGACTTGGTGATAAAATCTTGTTGTCTTTTAGTAATATTACAGACCATAACGTGAAACAAATCTCAAACTTAAAAAAATACCTATGGATTTCATACACTTTTCTAGTACACGGTAGTCTATTGATTTTGTAATTGTTTTCGAGTATGAGAGTTTGAGGAGGGTATCAAATAAAACAATAATCTGCTCTATTTTCATATATTCATTCGACAACGATACACGGTGACAATTATATAACAAACTTAAATAATAATGAATGTATAATTCAGACAGATTCTATACATTCATGTTAATTATACCATATTGACTGACACTAGAAGATTCAAAACGGCTGTCTTTCACGGATGTAAATTACTTAATTATGTTAACGACAGTGAAAATTATTACACCGATTTTACAATTGTACTTGAACTAAATAAACTGGTTGGTACAGTTACGTGTCACTCCATGAAATTAAGAATATAGTAAGGAAAAGGATATTTGCGGTAAAAATTTGATGATACATTTTAAATTACACACACTTACCAACTTGTAAGTTTGAGTGTAGTCTTAGTGAAACTAGGGACAAGGACAGCAATTAAATTCAGTAGAAAAGATAATAATGAAATCCAGTACAACATTATTGGCAGGCCCAACACCAGGGCGAAAATGACTTCCTAACACATAGAGATATTATTAAAGAAGAGTGTCAATGACCATTGAAAGTCGTGTAATCCGATATGTAGTAACTGATAAGGACGTAAGATACCACTTCGAATTGCGAAATGATCGTTATTTATTTTATTTGTAACACACGCTAGCTTAGATGAGAGGTCAGGCGCAAGAAATGGCGTTAGAGACAAAAAAAAATAAAACATATTTTTTACGTTGTATATATTGCAAAAACCTTAAATTGAGGACATATACCAGTAGGTACTATTGGTGGACGAATATAATTATATAAGAAATAATATTATAGATATTTTCATTGACCTTTATAGCGGATTGAACTTTAGCTGACTAAATACGTAAGCGCCATCTAATACTTATTATGCTGTTTTTTTGGGGTTATACTTATTTGTGTGTGATTGTCATTCTTCTCGTATAATTTTTCTATGCTTATGATGAGGCTTGAATGATACATAATCGGCCATTGTCGAGCAGGTGGTGTATAAATTATAATTATATTACAGTGACACGCAATTACACTGGGTTTTCGGTTAGACGACGGACATATTGTGCTCATCATTATTAACAACTTTTGCTTATGTCCAACCCTAAAATCTCAAAATATATCAATTGTTGAATACATTTCGATGGAGCATCTGAGATTTTTTTGGCTTGCTCCTGTAGAGATGATGATTGTAGATATGTTCGTTGGCTACCCGAAAACCAGGTTTAATTTTAACAAACATGACAAATGAATAGGCTTATTATTAGGTACGAGAAATAATTGTCCTAAAAAACTCAAAAAACAAAAATTAATAACAACATAAAAGTTTCGTCTGCGTTGTTTGTTATTTTGTATGATTTCAAAATTAGGTATCTAAAACTTACTTAAATCTTTTGTTTTTGTTATAAAACGAATCGATAGATACAAAAAAAATACTTTTGGATTCTGTTCTAAACTTTTTTTTTTTAATAGTGTTTAGTGTTATTTTTAGATCGGACTACATACAGTTCAGAATAAATAAGCTCAAGGCTTCTCGCAGAACTTATTGACCAAGTTCAAGATCACTGGATGCCAGCCGCATGAACGGCTTGTCGAGTAGCGGAATTATACCAAGAGTTAACTACCCACCTTCTTCCAACAAATCCCAGTAAGATCTGGTTGCAAAGCACTGTCAACACGCTGGACTAGATACATAAAACGTGTTTGGGCCATTGCAATTTTGACGTTTGCATTCTGATTATTTCATCTGGCTGTGTCGTGTCTATGCAACGCAGTCAATGGTCGTGATCTTGGTCAAAGCATTGCGCAAGAAAAGCCTTAAAAGCAGACTTTATACAACATTAACACAAAATAAATATTGTATCAGTAATAAAAATAAAACATTATCAGTATGTTTTTGTGACCCCTAAAACATTAAAATACATCTACAAATATTTTGATTAACATTTATGTATCGAAATAATCACAAGCATTATGATAATTAGGTACCTACAGACATGCAGAATATTGATTCACGTGAACTTAAAAAAATGTTGCACTCTACAGTCGAATCACATTACCGCACGAATGTGTGCGAAACTAGTATGTTTCACATTGGTTTCTGTCGTCTACTAAATTGTTTTATGATATAAGACAGTAACCATCAGAAGAATCTTAGTTGAAACGATCGATGCAACTATGTCACTTTATAGGTAGATCTAGAGACCTATCTAGGTTTGTATGAAAAAACTAGCACACACACTTTCGTGCAATTTCATTTACATATGCTCACAATAGGTTAATGTGAAACTGTGACTGCCAAGACAAAATCTATCTCAAAACAAAGTCAACAAAATAATTAAAATTACTGTCATTTACTTACATTACACAGGAAAATTAAGGAATCACGGAATCCTCCAGAACTAATCGTCCCGAACTTTAAAATTAGATATTTCCATTTGCTCGTATACATCATTATTTCGTATAATCTCTTTAGACACATATATAAGTAGATAATTATATTTCTAATAAAACATTAATCGTTAAACAGACATCGAATAGCATGAGTTTGCGAAATTATTCGCAATGAGGGAAGCCGACTCCGAATGAACAAAATATATTAAAAAACCTACCTAGTTTCATAATTCTTAGACCATAATTATACAGTCTGTTCCAGGATGGGTTAGATATATCTTAAGGGTATGTTATACACCGAATTTTACCTGCAAAAATTTCTGAGAATGGACTTTATCTCTATGAATAATTTTACTCGATTAGGCCTTTCAATTATGGAGCGCAACCACCCAAGGGCTATTTCAAACAACGACATCTCAGTATCTCATTTATAGCAATGATTTGTCTTTTGTAGACAAAATAATGGTAACGGTGGCTGTTATTAAAGTAATGAAAGTTAGAAATCTACTTTTAAAATAACTTTAACGAACCAATTTAGAAAAGTTTTTTTTTTTTTAAGTTAATGTAATTGTTTAAAAAACTTAAAATAAAAAACATAGCTATTCTTTACTTACTTAATTTACTTTATTTTTAAATCCTTGCCTTTCCAATATATTTCCTTAACTGTAGTTATGGATCTTCAGAAACAACGATATTTTTTTTTTATCTATATACTTGCCAATCACCCATAAATCCAAAGTGAGTGATGATAGAACCCCAGTTTTAGAGATTTTTCTATAGAATTTAATGATCCCCTTAATGATACCGCTGACCCATAATGGGACAGACTGTATAAAACTGGCGTTTCTTTCGCGACTTCATCATCGTCCACTTCACTTCACTTTCTTTTTTGTTTCGTTTCACTTCTCCTAAATAAACTTTCAGAATACAAATAGCAGTATAGATACAATAGGCCTTTTAAGCAAGTTTCCGAAACTTAGGTAGGTACACCGTTTAAATTAAAGGTCGAGTCTGTTTGATAAAAGTCGGCCTCCTTAATTACGTCCCTAGTTACATGACTGTAGTCTAAATATTAATACCGGTTTACATCAATGCCTACAGATTTAAAAGTTAAGAAGCTAGGACGTTTAGTTTTAATCAGTGTTAGAACATAACATTGTCAAAAGGGTGACAGAAACAAATGATGGATTTAATCTTCATCTTGCTGGCAAATACTGCGGGTCGTTTTTTTATCTGTCTTATGTTTTGGCTCCACACGTTATGTATAAGCCAGTGTCAAGTATATAATATTATTGTATATTTCAAGTGAAGTCAAATATTTCACAATTGAAACATGTCTCAGTCATAGTCTAAGTCAAGAGAATCAAGAGAAGTGAGTCAGGGTCAAGTCCACGTCATGCCCCAGCAAAAGTGGTGGGGACTTTACTAGAGGTTTTTATGAAGTTTTGGAAACAGCACGAAGAGTCACGTTTGACAACATTATACTGTTCACCAACACTCGTGCATGTTATTCACGTAAATCCACCATTTTTACACATTGACACTCGAAATAACAAAGCTTTGGAAAATATTACAATGTCATTAAATGTCATATTACAACATGACTTCTTCACGTTCCCACCAAAACTCCCGGATTGTACTTGGTTTCTGGTATGCTTTGTTGTAACAACCCTGTTTCACGAAGCAGTGCTAACATCTAACAGAATATAATTAGCTATACTTTGTTAACATTGGTTTTGAAGGTCCTAACACATCCTCAAAACCACCTTTACCACTATCTTACAATCCAATTTCTATCTCTCTCTATTGTAGATAGAGCGAAAGAAAAGCAAAATAATACTGTAGAGAATGCTCTGAGCGAATGTAAGAGCTGACCCCAGTTCATGTCTATAATATATAACTACGTTGCCCATAATTCTTGCCAGCAACATAATTTTAGAACTTTACAAATAAAATAACGGCTATTTATTTTGATACACACTGGAAGTACCTACAACTGAGTCAATAATTGATTTAAAAGAAAATATTTGTATTTTCAACTAATGGACAGGCTTACAGAGAGGCAGGTATCACAAGTAGTTTGGCGACTAACCATACCACAAAAATATTAATTAGCTTGTGTGTATTAATCAGGCAAATCCATGTGTCTAAAACACGATGAGCTAAATAAAAATAATCTTATAACAAATGCAGAAATAATTTTGAAAAACCATTTAGTGATGATCGCCATTAATGATGAAACCTACTTATTACTAACTTGTTTAAAAATTAATATCTTCAAAAATAAATAGCTAATAACCAAAACCGCCTCTGTAAGTGATTATAATAATACTAAATGATTTTTTATAACTACCACGAAAGTAACATACAGTTATACTAATTTATGTAATTCGAAATGTATAATTTTCCAGTACAATAAATTAATATTTAATTATAACTACAAATCCACATTTTGTTACAAAATATAAGTGTGAACCGTAAAATAATCAGTTCGAACAAAATGGCACTTTGCAATAATGCATTGTAAGTATATTCAATGGATATTATGTTTGTTTTTATAAACGAATAAGAATAAGAATTAATTTTGACGCCGAATAGTCCGCAATGCTTGCCAGTCAGGGTTACCACATCGGCCGAATATATAATTTTATGTATATTTTTTCTATAATAATAGTCATATGTATTTAATTTTTTATATAATAATTTTGAATTTTCATTAATCTAACGTTTTTATAGTTAAGCACGTTGTCAGTGTCCGGGGCCGGAAAGCGCGGGCGTCGACTTGCGGTCGACGCCGCGTCTCGCCCGGCGCCGGCGCACCGCCGCTACCGTCTCTCATCGCCGCACCCAGCCCAACACTTACTGTGGTCAAAAATTTGGAAGGCACTTTCTACTTTTCAAAAATTTCAAATTTTCATTACTTTTTGAACACATTAGCCTAGACTTACACAATAGAAAATATGCGTAGTAACATTTACCAAAAATTACGCAATTCATCCGAAACGTATAGGCCATTATATATTTTTTTTTTCCTAGATTAAAACTTTCTTTCCAAAAGGACAGCCAAATAGTTTCAACACTAGATCAGGAATCGCAGTTAAATTTTCATTAATAATTTGGTCTTTTTTTTATACCCTAACTTCTAAACTTGAAACGAATCTGATAATTCCAAATACCAAACATAGTTGAAGTATCAAGGCCACTTTGAGACTTATCATAAAACATGCGGTAACATTTGCGACGAGACTGCCCGGGCGGCAAGCGGACGCGCTCCTCCACCGCGCCGCACCGCCTGCGCCCTCCTAATCATTAATAAAATAGGACGCCAACGGTTATCGCCAACAATTCTAAATCATGGTATACCCTTGCGGCAAGAAGATAACTAGAATTTCTCACCGAAACTATGAAAAAGAAGAAATTACCTATTGTCTGAGGAAGTTAACACAAATTTGTACATGTACGCTATTAACGAGGCCTGTGGCGTCGCGCGGACGCCGGCATGAGCGCTACAGATACTCACATTATAATATAGCTAATATAAGTAAATTGAAACGTTACACTAATTATGCGTAGATAGACAATGTAGCCGACGCTTGAATGACGAACATCCATTGGCGATGTTAGTGCTCCTATACCTAACGCGACGCGGACGACCCTCAACTACTCAAAAAACTAAACATTCTCATTAAATCAGATTGTCGATGTTCGTGTTCCTGTTCAATCTATAACATTGCAAGAGATTTTACAAAAATTCTGTTGTTACGTTGATCTTTTGTTTCAATACTAGGTAAATCAAAGCCGATTGCTTGAGTGGAGTTAATTGGGGTGACTAATGGTGATATAATGACTAAGCAGGAATGGAAATCATAGGAAAGTAGATTTATAAAGAGGTAGACGGAAACAATCCACTGCTTTACAACGTATGAACATATATATCCAGAACGTTCTCAAGACAGCACAAAATTTGAGCTTATTTTTGTTTTTGCTCCTTGTACGTTTAATACCTACTTCCACCCTTCCCTTCCCAGTCATTAATTATACAAGGATTTCAGAAGGCCGACCGCGCCGCTGACATCTAATTTAGCCTATCATTTGGAACAATCACTACTAGCTAATGATACATCTATACATTTGGCGACCTCTAAGTCTAATCGTACGTGAATCGCAAGTAAGAAGAGCCTGTGTGGAAAGCACTACACTTGCCTACTACAGAAGACAACGGAAATAATCTATCAGGGAGGTAGGCCTAAAATTACGTTTTCATTGTTTAACTCATCTTAAAACACGATTGTCTGCTGGTTACAATGAATAAGGTATACGGAACAGTCTTTTGATACGGGCCAAATATTTCTTAAATTTTGATATCCCTACAGTCACAGATGGATCTAAGTTGTAATGTTTAGTAAGATTACACATTAACATTCAGATATTCTACTTATGAGTAGATAAATAAACCATATCTAGAGGGAACCTCGCCGGGAGGCCGGAGACGTCTCGGCGCGATCAACCCTTCACAATACGTAAGGTAAAGATACTTCAAACATTTCACTGGAACATATGCATTCAAAGTATACAAATTCTAACGTAATAAAAAATCGTAACTAAATTAACAAGCATCGTATTGCACAGCAAGTTTACAATAATTTATTAAATATGAAAAATAATGCCGATTGCCATAACTGATTAATAATAAAATGTAATTAATAATAACCGTACTCTAATAAATAAATGATAGATAGATGCCAGATTGGGAGCCTAGATGTGTCCCTATGTCCCGAATCGCAACTACCTGTCGGGGTGTGCCAAACTGCGGATATACCTGTCACCCCCACCAAAATTACACACACATTTCCTTATTCTTCGCGCTGTATTTCTACAAGTAACTTATCCACTGCGAATTAAAATTAATGGGTAATATAACGGGCTAATGAAAGTAACCACGATTTCAACTAGGTATATAGCATTCGTAATTTAAATGTGGATAAGAAACACTAGAGTCGCGAGAGAGCACAAGTGGAGGCGACCCTCGCTCGAACCTCGCCGTGCTTTCGTCCCTGTGTACAGATAGGGTTGTAACTGTGCATAAATTGTGCATGGCCTGAGTGAGTACAAGACTCTGTAGACAATTATCTCTATAAGGGCCGAGTGCACTTGAGAGTTCGCTGTGTCTTTATACATTTTTTTTTAACTCTATGCTGTCATAACGTTTCGCACCGCGTGTTTGTAATATGCCTTGCAGTAATGCGATTTTCATCGTTCTTTAAAGAAAAAAGAAAACATTTTAACTCAACTTCCCGAAGTGGCAGTGTATACTGAATACTCGTGAACAATATTTGGTGTTCCCAGAATCTGCTCATGTTTATCTATAAAATTATGTTATGGATGATGTGTTTGTAAGTTCAGTGTATATACTTCGTACACCACTATTCCAATTTTCATTACTTACATAATTATTTGAATCTTTATGACATTTTAAAGATACATAGTTTCAATCAAAATTTTACTTAAAACATTAAATAAACAAAGGCATTGATAATTCAAACATATTTTCAAAGAGCATGTAAGTAAAGTAACGAGTAGCATTAGAGATCACTCTCGTTTTTCGTCAGGAAGTTGGCGAAGTCCATAGTGTATTTACGAACCATGAATATTAAAATGGCACCGCGTGCTCTTTTGAGAATGCTGAATGGGGGTCGGCCTGCGGCCTCTGCGTAAGTACGGCGGCGTCTCCTGCGCTACTCGTCACTAGTGGTGTACAGAAAACATTTTAGTAGTATCCGATCGAGCCGTTGCGATTCGGGAGGAAGTAATAAGCAGCGGGCAGCGGCGGCGGCATTCCGGCCGGCGGGTGCGCCTGCACCGTGCCCGCTGGTACGCTTCATATGTCCAGCCGCGCGCCGTCCGTCACAGATGGGTCGGCTTCGATAGGCGATGCGCCTTGCCCGTTACGAGACACCGGCGTCTTAGGCGGCCCCATCTCGGTGGCGTCGCGGTCGCTGTAGCGGCTGTCGGGGCGCGGGGAGGCAAACGGGCGGAAGGGTTCGGCGGGGCGCGTGGGTTCGAGCGCATGACCTGGTGGCGGCGGTGAGCATAGCGGTGATTCCAGCCCGGCGGTCAGAGGCGACGGCAGCCGTGGTGAGTGCAATGGCAACGGCGGCAACCCCACGTGCCCAGGGTGCTCCTGCGGCCGCTGCGCCGCTACTACCATGTTGCACATCTGGCGGCGCAGCCCATGCGCCACGGCGGCTACAGCGGCGGCGGCGGCTGCATTCGGCGACACGCGCCCCTCGCGCCCGTTCCCACACCCGTTTCCGCCGACTGTGGCCGGCGGCGCCTGGTTTATGCCATCCTGGAACGCGCATATCGCAACCTACAATCTCTGTTGATGCATCGGCTCTCGCCATACTTATCTGTTATAGTTCCGCAGAAGAAATTATGATAGACTATGATAGAATGCATCCATCATCATTTCTTCAAACGAAAACTTAATACTCATTTTCGCGACCTTGTTTTTATGACAATCGCAAGCGCTAATTCGCGTATGCAAGCATATATATTTAGTAAAACGACTTATAAATGTAGCCCGAAACTGTTCGAGGGACAAACCAGCCGACTGTTTCAACAAGCAGAAAAATGTGTAAAAATGACCAAGAAAAATCAGAAAACCTTCTCAATATGGTGGTGAGACAACAACTCTGAAAGTGACTTGTTTGGCTGTCATTTTTGCAAAGGTGTGGTGCAGTCGTCGAGAGAGGTCTCTCGCAGTAGATGGTGATCGCGTGTGCAATACTGACCGTGATGGCAGGATACGGGAGCGGCATCTCCACCTCCCGCAGGTGGTGCGTGGAGTGTGGCGTGTGGTTCTCGCGGAATACCACCGCACGGATCACCCCCCGGATGTGGTCGTCCGGCCAAACTCCCAGCAGGATGCGCTGGGGTCGCCCGCGTCCTTTTGGTCTCAAATCTGGAACGTCGCATAATAGTAAAACGTGAACACGTAAGGCTGTCTGTATTGTTCTCGCGATGGCGCTGGCTCAATGAGTGATTGTACCGTCTAGCAAACTGATCAACTCCTCCTCTTTGAGACATTTTCATTTTCAGGAAGAAAAGTGAAAATCTAATAAATGTATAGATTCCAATAACGATCCTTCACCGAGACAGTCACCTCCCTAATATACCTACATAGATTTTGATACTAATTCATAATGAATATGATTATTTAAATTACACAGCTAAAAACATTATCAAAAACTTCATGATTTTTAAATTGCTGTGTTTCGTAAAAGTATTTCGAGAAAAAAAACAAATCTGTATATTGACGATTGATTCTGAGAATTCTATGTTATGATAGTGAAATTATCTGACATAATCAAATTACACGCAAGTAATATTGAAATATTGCTTACATGTAACTGTAGTTTCCGATTTTACGTCATGTGCAGATAGAAAAAAAGAAAAAAAGATTTGTCAAAACATTGTACTCTCCAAGCACCAGTCTAAAAGTGTGATAAGCGTATGAATGATCATGTGGTTTCTTATCATGTTCTGTATTCTCTAGCCATATGAAAAGGATTCTATTCGAAATCTACTCTCTCCGTCTCAGTCGTCCTGAGTGTAGATGACGGAGACAGAGATTGTAGATCTTTCCGTTTGAACTGAGAATACGGCAGCTTATTTAATATGACCCAACTATCGTGCGTGTTATACAGCTTTTCAAAACCTTTGGGCTGGCGAATCAAATAAAAACTTATTGTACACTTTCTCAGTGCACATTTTAGATTTATAAAATCGAAAAGTTGTTGCAAACGTCAAAAAAATTATTAAAACAATTCCAAGTCTTCCTTCGCCATTTCAAATCCTTAAGCCAATACTGTTATACTATGACAATGATCAAGATAAAAGTGTTGGAATTTAGTAACATTTCCGAGTTTTTTTTCTGTTATTTCCATTTAAGTACAATAACTTCGGCGTCTATTAAAGCACTCACCCCCGAATACTGAAACGTTTGTTAACTTTGACGACAGATTAAGTTTATTGCTGTCTTTGTCATTTGCTTAGTGCCAAACAAAAACAGCATTAGAATTAATCTGTTGTCAAAGTTAACAAATGTTTCAGTATTCGGGGGTTAGACACATAAGAGCTGTAACTGTAACGGTACAGTAACAGCCTCAAGTATCTGTTTAAAGTGTAGGAGCACATCGCGAGCGCCCTTTGAATCCTTTTACGCGGTATTGAACTGACTTCACATTGTTTGCACTAGATAGGCGAACGTTGACTTGAAATAGCACTGTTTGCGGGCCTTGCACACAATAATTTTTGGTTACAGTAACGTTACAACCCGCTAGTAAATAAACCTGCTACTCGTCCCTCTACTTCTACTTCATGTACAGCAAAGCGTATGAAAATAATAATTAAAGGCCATTGGGTAATTTTGTATAGGCAAGTGGCGTCGTTTGTTTTTTCTACCGTTTTTTTTTAATTAAAAGTTCTTAAAGTTTTTGTCAATATTTCCAGTCAAATTAGTCAGTAGCTAGTTAGTTGACCGAGTGAACAAAGCGAACCAAAGTATCTGCTTTAACTGGCAACATTTGCTATCATCTGCCCGTAAGTTGATAATCGCGTACGGATCACATTTTTCAACTAATCTTGAAGAAACTTGTTATGGTGTCCACACATGGCCCGACCTGACATCGTGTGAAAGGGACAGCTAGATTTGAATTTCACGGGAGCAAAAGAAACAAACTATTAAGGTTATAGCTTCTCCCTTTCGCTTCCCCAGAAACTTATAAATAGCCATCTCTTTCAAGCGATGTCGGGTCGGGCCATGTGTAGACACCCTTATACAGAATTGATGTTTTGCAAAAAAGTTTGTGCTCGCGAGGTCTACTGTTCACAGAATAGTTCAGTCATATTTGGTGCCGTCACATCTTTCTGAGACAATGAGTGTTGAATGAATGATCAGCTAATTCAGCGGAGCAGCACAAGCGGCGAATAAATTGTAATCTAGGTAGTGGGTACATATTTGAGCCGTTTAGGGTAAAGACATTCAAATTGGGTCCTTGGGAGCCGGGAGCTCATCTTATTTCCAAAAATTTTTCAGAGCGTTCGATTGTGACGCTCGACCAAAACGCTAGAATTTATCTGGTGAAATGCAGAAGCATTGTCATTCAGCGTGGTAATGCCACCAACATCCTAGGTACGCCGGCAACTGTTAAGTCGCTTTCAACATTTGGATTACCTTTAGACCTTCAATTGTCTCTGGTCCATCCAACTGTTCGTTTCATGTAGTAGTTTAGCCAGTATGTTTTAGTCTTATGTATATAGGTTAGACAAAGGCACTTGCCCGATAAAATAATAGTTGCATTTGGCATCAGTAAATCGACTCGTTGTACAATGCGGCTACTATCAATTTTTAAAACTCTATGAATACTATTTTAGAAAGAGACTCTTATTATGGCGTGATTGAGATTATTTCGGTTAAACTTATTACATTTTCAGAAGAGAGAGAGAGAACTCTGGATGAGTTGGATTGAGACTTGAATGACCAAAGACTTAGATCAGAATCTAGATAAAGACCAGAGTCGAGACCGAGAAAGCCGTCTATATCGAAATTACGACACCTACATTACGACAGCTGCATTACCCAAAATATATCCTTTTCACGCATTGACAAATATCTTGGCTCCGATCCAGGTTTGAAGAGAGTTTCCTTGGCAATTATTATTGTCCTCGTTCCTCCTATTTAATAGTAGATTGTTACACAAGGGATGTAGGTGATCTTTTACACTCGAGATATTTTTGCTAATATTTTGAGTGTGTAAAAGACCACCTACTCACTCGCGTGTGTAAATAATTTACTTTTCATTACTAGTGAAAGGTAAGACAAAAATAAAAGTGAAATTAAGAATGAGATGCCATCTTTCAAAATTATAAATAAACAAAAAAATTATTATCTCTAAGTTGTTGACCATTACAACTACCTTGGACAGACTGTCCAGTTAGATAAGTCCAACTTCGACAAAGAGTTGGCACGAAGAATCCAGCTCGGATGGGAGCGTTCAGGAAATTGCGTGATATCTTCTCGTCAAACATTCTGAAATCCTGAAGTGCTTGAAGACAAGGGTCTTCAATCAATATGTGTTGCCAGTGATGACATATGGAACTGAAACGTGGTCCTTGACTACTGGCCTTTTGTAGAAACTCAGAGTCACACAGTCACACAGCGGGCAACGAAGAGAGCTATGCTCGGAGTTTCATTGAGCGATAAAACTCGAAACAAAGATATTCGCCAAAGTCACCGATATATCCTTAAGAGTTAGCAAGCTGAGGTGGCAATGGGCAGGCCATATCACTCGAAGAACCGACAACCGATGGGGAAGAAATGTTCTTGAGTGGCGACCACGAACCGGAAGACGAAGCGTAGGCAGGCTTCACACTAGGGGGACCGACGATATTGTGAAAGTCGTGGGCAAACGGTGGATGCAAGTGGCACGTTGTCGGTCGGTGTAGCGGTCTAAGGGAGAGGCCTATGTTCAGCAGTGAACATCTTCTGGCTGATTATGTAATGTAATTTATAATTATTTGTAAAAAATGTGTAATGTAAATGTATGTATAATGTGAGTGTGTGTATTTATGTGGGGGTGTGTCTGCGTAATGTGTGTGTGTGAAGGGAGAGTGTTTTAATTTGTGGGATAGGTGTGTGGTGTGGAAAAATAAGCTCAACGGTATTCTTTTATATTGGATTCTTGAATATTTTCCGCCCACATTTTGAGTCAACCCACTTACCGAGCACTAGTGATGAATAACGTATTTTCCATATTTTAACGTTCTGTAGATATTCGCAAATATAATCCAAACAAATCACATTTGTAATATATATTTGTCTTGATTCTGGTTAGGAATGGATGTGTTAGCTACCTATCTAGATGATAATCTATTTAGATGTGTTAGCCTTCATAAGATTTTTCGAACGGTTTTGTTGCCATTTTGGAAGATAAACCATTCTAGAGATTTTTACCGACAAGGATTTGTCTTGTTTCGTCAAATATATTAGCGTTTAACACAGCTAGAATAGTTATTTTTCAACGAGTAATGATAGTTTTAGCCTCTCTTTTAGTACGCGATAATGTTTTTTTGTTAAATATGCCGCAAATTTAGATACATTGTTAAAATTACCAAGATCAAACTTTTCTACGCATAGACTTTTTCTTGGCTTCAGTCCATATTTGAGCAGGGAAATTGGCAACCATTGTATTCCTACAAAAAGTCTTCGAAACATTGCTTTGTTGGACGCGAAACCGTTAAGAAGATTTTTACTAACGAAAGCAAATCAAATTACCTTTAGTTAAACATTTTTGCCCCCATCGTAGCTAGACCAGACATGTTACAACTTTTCATCAACATAATTATTTGGGTATTTCAAACGGCGTAAGTTTCAATCGTGAAAGATAAACCGTTCCGTAGATTTTCACCAATGAAAGTCATCTACGTTTTGTCAAATATCTCGGCTCTTATTAAGGCTAGACGAGTTTTTTAAAAACATTATTTATTCTTCTCAACAGCTTTTTTAAAACATGTTAATCCCACGAGTAGATGCGTTTTTTCGTACGACGCCACAGGCATTTAATATATTTTTTAGGGAATTTGATTAAAGAAATTATGCACCTTAATACGCGAGAGGATAATACTAAAACTGCTGTAAAAATCTGTAAAAGAAAATACAAAAAATATATAATCGCAATGCAGAAACTTCGCTGTGCCGTTATACTGTCCATATTCAAATTCGCTTACTCATAATAACTTAAGCTGTTGTTACTTAAACGATAACTGTATGTCGTAGCACAGGTCGAATTACATTTAATTATAACATTAACCGTTTTAACACTAGTCGATGTAAATTTTATTGGGACCTTGGAAAGTATACATAGTACATAGATACATAGTATAGTTAGATACATGCACGCCACACCAAAATGTTATACAGAAAATGTTTATGTGATTGTGTGTGTGAGCAACTAAAAGATAATTGGGATTTAAGAAAGCCCTGGGTTTTTTTTTTCTCAATAGTTTTCATTTTGTTTTAATAAAACAGGAATACGCACGTAATTTGAGTCGGTTATTTCGACTATAGTTTCGGTCATATTCGGTGATTTTTTATCAAGGAACGCTATAAGAGTGACGCGCGCGCGATCTCGTCTTGCCTTGCAGTGGAAACCACGCCAGGTGGTGGAAACCACGTCAGTTTTCATAATAAAAAGGGTATCACCTACAAATATGTAAATAAATTTTATTTTATATACTTTGACCGTTGGCAGAGGTTACAAATAACTTATATAACTATAATAATGTTGGTCACAACTAAAATAAATTCTTGTTTTTAAAATGATATACAAATGTTTCTTTATTGTATTTATTATAAACAACTATTGAAGGAATTACCTAAACTTTTGACTGCATTTCAGTTGGTAAAGACGAAACGGTTAAAGTCCTAAGAAGGGCCAAAGTTAAGGATGTGTCATATGAAATCGAAACTATATGATCTCTTCTAGAAGTCTTTCTTACATCTGTTGTCAACTCCAGGCAGAGACTACATTTTTTTTTGTATATTTCTCCTACTCTTTGATGTCTAGTCAGACACAATCGATCTGTGCTACAACACGTGACATTGGTCTACTGTTGCGTCATACCTGCTCCTCCATCAGCGCTGGGACCCAGCATATTATGGACACGGTTCGCGTACAGCACGAATGTCGGGTATGGGATGTCGTACTTCCTCGCCGCTTGCGACAGCGACAGGCCTTCCTTCAAGACCGAGAAGATCGCTTCAGCCATGGTCTCCGGCCGCCAGGACTTCAGTGGGCCACGTTCTCGGAGCCGCAAGTTGTGCACCATGTTCTGGTTTGTGCTCCAGCATTGCTGCCACAGCGATTGCATCCGATACTGGTACGTCTCTGCTGGAATGAGATGGTGAAGCGTTAATTTATGGAACTGTCGAGGGAGCGTTATGTGGGCGCGTTATATTGAGTTCAACATTCGTAGATCTGAATAAGATTAGATATTGATAGGTTTCCGGAACTACGAGGAACAGAAATGATAATAGTACTGATGGTAAAGGCTGTACAATTTTGTGACCCACACCAAAGAGAATATCATCACAGTCACTACTTTTACTACGTTTAAGAGACGAGAGTTCCCTAAAGAAAAATAAAAAAAAGCGATTTTATGAAACAAGTTATGGAACTGAATACCGATAAAGATAGTGCGATAGAGTCGAGAAATCGATAGAGCAAGACAGCGACAGCTGCCATTTTTTTTAGTATTCGTTTCATACACGTTCAATTATCATTTTTTTTTTGTAGTCAGTTGGGGCAGACTGGCCCACACTGCCGATTAAAGGTCACGCCATTCTTAGGCAGAATTCAAAGCGCGCATTATACGAATTTGGTAAGTTTAAATTGTGTAGCCTTAAATACCCTCGCATCCGCAATTTCGAGATGTTAATTGCTTGGCTTATCATATTTTTACATATAAAACAGTGTTAGCAATGTTAAAAAAGAGAGTGCGGGTAAATTAAATGTTTTACTAAGTTTTACTTTACGAAATTGTTGTGACTATGTCATAATGAATTGACTCATTATAACACATTTGTTTTATGTTACATTCTTAATATGGTAAGAATAGCAGAAATAATAGCACAGTATAATGGCATCCCACTGGCAGTTGCCCGCACCTGCCATTATAGAAGTTACTGACATTAAGTTACTGTACAGGGCCCTTATTCTCTATCGCCCATGAGATAACTTGCCAATAACGCGTAACGTGAGTTTTGGCGGGAACGTGAAGAAATCATGTCGCGTCATTTTATTATTTTCCATTACTTGTGTGATTTCGAGTGTTAATGTGTAAAAACTGTGAATTTGTACCCGTTAAGTGTTCGTGAACATGCACGAGTGTTGGTGAATGGTATAATGTCGTGAAACGTGAATTTTCGTGTTGTTTCCAAAACTTAGTAAAGTTTTCACCACTTTACTGGGGCATAACTAGGACTTGACCGTGACTTGCTTTGCTCGACTTTGACTGTGACTATGACTTGTTTGATATTATTTGACAAAACTTGAAAATATATGAGTATACTTGACACTGGCAAACGCATAAGACGTGCGACGCCAAAATCCTCTCAGGAGGAAAGAAAAAAAAACACACGTAACGTCATAATATATAATATGCTCTAAACTTAAAAGCGGCTTTAAGAAAATAATACAATGACGTGACATGACTTCTTCACGTTCCCGCCAAAACTCCATATCTTCCGTTCTTTCTAATTTTGTGCTAGACAGCCACACCATACAGTTTTTAGAAATTCATACTCTATTTAAAAAATATTGCAATATGCAATAGCTGCGACACCTATATATTATACCCCTTAGAGACTCTAGCTAATCTCGATGCGATAGATCACGCCTATAGGAGGAATTCAGTATTTGGTGTAAGCACCGGTAACCAAAGGCACACAATCATACACCGACCTCGCCGGCGTGGTCGAAGAATCTCACGATCTGTCCTAAGATCGGTTAGATTCTCTCCAAATAACAGACAGACCGCTAGGGCCTCAGGGCACACCCTTTCCGTAGTGCCAGGGCAAGCCTGATTTCCCCCTCCCGGGTGACGGCCCATGTTGAGATTCGTACCATAGCGGTACCCCTGCGCTAGTCAACCTCGCGCCGTAATAGTAGTTTTAGGGCTCAACGCCATATGCGTTCGCCACAGTCAATAAAGCAGTAGATGCTGGCAGAGGCCAAAAGCGTAGTCTTTAAAAAAATAAAAACTCTAGCTAATACAGGGTTATAAGGAAAGGCTAAGCTTGCTAAGCCGAAAATTGTTCATAATACTCATCATTATGAACAACTTTTTTTGGGACCAACATTGAAATCGCGAAAAAAAAAACAGCTGTTCCATAAATTTTGTCGAGTGCCACTGACATTTTCGATGGAACATCAGATTTTTTTTCTCGATTTCAGGGTCACATAGTAAAAGTTGTTCATAATGATGAGTACTTTGAGCCCTTTTCAGCTAAGCATACCCTTTCCTTATAGCCCTGTATATTGCTAAAAAAAATATATTGCTCAATTCCTAGCGCAATACGCGCTAGGAATTGAGCAATATATTTTTTTTGGCAGCTCATTTTTATCAATAAACTGTTGACGATAATTAATGGCAGATTGATACAAAAATAGAAAATCCTGAAAAGACTGCTTATTGATATAGTATAGTAAAATTACGCATGCAAAATTACAAAATCAAAACAAAAATTGAGCAAAACAAAAGTATTACATCTTACGTTTCCATAGGACTCTGTAAAATAATAAAGATTAGTGGATAATTAAAATACTTGTTAAGTCATAGAATTGCTTTAATATCTTCACGTGGTCCTACAAAATTAGCAAAAACACACTCACCGCACAGTATAAAAAACAAAAACTATAACTCTATATTATAGGTACATATGGTGGATCACAGAAATGAGAAAGTTTAAAAAATATCTCTTCTGCGTGGTGGATATAACTAACTTTATGTGTATGTGAAAACATATTCCCCCTTATTAATAAGCGAGGAGTCAGTGGCGGATTTACACATTTTCCTACTATAGGCCGTTCAATTTTTGCCGCCTTTAGCCCTACAATTGGCGTTGCCTTATTTTTGTAATTTTGTTTAAATTGCACAGATTTTTTTTGGGTACATGAGCTATTTAAAGCTCAACGTACGACTTTAAAACCCAGGGTTATGTATGCACACAGGGAAATCCGTCTTACAGAAATCTTTGATGTTTGGTTTATTTGAGTTGCTACAAAGGTAATAAAAAAAAAACGATCTTCGAAATTTCTCGCCCCTAAATTTTGCCGCCCTAGGCTCAAGCCTAATCAGCCTGCTGGTGAATCCGCCACTGCGTGGAGTGTTCTTGGACTAGTTACCACGTGTTTAGCCCTTTTCGCTCTTTTCGAAATTAGAACTCGATTGAAAGAGACAGAAGACTGAGCAACTGCAACAAGGTTTCTCCGCGTTTATTTATAAGGGGATTGTATATACTTATTATAAACAATAACTTATTTTACGAATTAATGCGCTCTCGCTCGCACAAGCATCGATTTTAATTAATTAGTTAGGTCAAAGCTAGGTTAAATTACTGAGGGAGAAATTGAAAAATGTTATTGCGACTTGTCATTTATTATGACATTAAAATTTATTAGTTTTTTTTTTTTACATTACATAGAATAACATAACTTTTACATAATTGCGCAATATTATTATATACAAAAGCATTGAGCTTTTATTAGACGTAGTAATGATAGCTCAATGATACAATGAAAACGGTGACGAGTGCGAGCGAGAGAGAACAAAAATATGTTTCCTCTCTTAATATACTTTGTTTGAGATCGACTATTTTATATTTGAATTAAAGTACAATATATAAATGACTACACTACTAATTAGTAACATAAAAAAAATCTCTCTAATAGTTTTATAGTGAAACTAGCGACCGGCCCCGGCTTCGTATATGATATATATTTATAAATAAATATAAATGTGTTAAAATAATTATTATTATTATTGAAAGGACAAAACAGCAGTTTTAGGTACTTAAGCGCCCGGCCAGGGCCTATCTCTTTACCACATTTCCAACATTGTTTTTTTTTTTTTAATTTTTTTATGGGTATATTATATTAAAAATGTTGTAAAAATAGCCTAACTGGGTTCTTAAATGAGAACATTACGGAGAAAAATACTAATATTCGCAATGAACATGATACAACTGAATAATAATATCATAGATTAAATACAGCGTTCTTCGATAATATGCAAAGAGCAGATGTCACGCGTAAAAAACTAAACAATGTAACAGAAGAGTCAATTTAGTAATTACATTAAAATAATAATTGAGGCAGTTAAGAGAGTAACACAAAAACTTTGATGTATCCTTTTGCGATTATACTAGGTATAATTCTTCAATGCAACAGGAAGTCATATTGCATTAACAAAGGCCATATAACCATATACTTAAAATACCAACAAAATATATGGCTATAACTGAATGAGACAAAAATACTATAGGGTTATAGGGTTCTGAAAACAAGGAACCCTTATAGGATCACTTCGTTATCCGTCTCTCTTTCTGTCTACCAAGACTCTTTTTCTAAGAGATGCGTGGATCAAGTTGAAATTAATATCTAATACTGAGGTCTACGATTCCTTGGAGTGCAGCGCAATAAAAAAATACAGCCATTTATGCCGTATATTTTGCCACGCTCGCAAGCAAATCAAAACTTGTAGGGTAGAACCATTGAGCAACACGGTACCGACCCGAACGGCCACCCGAGGCCTGTGTTGCTTAATGGCTAGAACATTCTATATACATGAGTTATATACATGTTAAAGAAGATTGAATTATATAAAAAAATGTAAAGCAGTATACAAGGATACATACAACGTGATTTTGATAACGTTACGAGGTCTTCAAATGAGCGAGAACGCCGATGCCAGGTCGGGGCTTAGCAGCTGTCATTTACGCCAATAAAAATACTAGGTTAAATAATCCATACAAACTAATTATTTTTAGTGTATGTACCTATTTAGGTTTTGTCAAAAGTCGTGGAAATATTTATAAGCCGCCTGCTAGAGGATTTGTGTTCATTTAAAAAACACGTTGTGTACAGCGGTAATATGAAATAATAATAATTAAGAACTAATATTACTAAGTACTTAGGTACAGGTTCACTATAATATACTTATTCACTAATAAGGCACACTTTTGAGCAAATACCGATAACTATGCAAGGAATGGACTGGATTACATACAATTATTATTTTCCTTAAAATATTCTTATAACTACCGTTACTGATCAACATAATCATAACCCATCTGTCATCTGCCTCGTACCATAAAATAATGGTACGAGATAGGAATGAAGTTGTGTATCCTAACTTTCCTAACTTAAATAATTGAGATGAATATAGCCGTAGTCGTATCAGCGGGCTTATCCTCTAACTTTGAAACGTTAGTGATTCTCATTGCGAGAGCATGCCATCTCGCTCGTACCAACTTAGTCGCACTATGCGCGGTCCCGCTTGCGCAACTCTCGCTATCGCTTTCAGAGTTACGGGATAAGCCCACAGGACCAATGAACCATCGAGTTATAAAAAAAAATACGTTCGTCTCCAGTAGAAAAAATTCGCTTGCGGGATTCAGAACTCCCTACATTACAACTGTCACTTGTAAAACGTCAAAAAATACACAAATATGGATCAACGCCATCTAGCAAACTATAGGAAGTAACTTTGTCTCTCTGTGTGGATGTTTGTCGCGTTATAACGGCTAAACGACAGAACGAATTTTGATAAAAATTAATGAGAAGTTACTGTATATCACAAAGATTATAGGATACGCGAACGAAGTCGCGGGTAACAACTAGTTGGGTATCAGTTTATATTCTATGTGAAGTCATGAAAATATATTCTAGGTACTTAACTCAATACAAAAAGACAATTTTTGTGATGTTTATTTCGTAACAGAAATGGGATCAAGCTTAGTCGCTGATTTTGAAGTCTAAACTGTATTATTTCCTGCTATAATGCAATGTTATTCTATTGCACGTATTATGATAATGCCTCCGCATCTCTCGGTTAATACATCGCTCCTTAAATCGTTTATTTAATTTATACAATAATTTATTTGCTAAGAGACTTAATACAATAATTTATTTGCTAATAGGCTTTTTCGTGCATAGTTTTGGACGAGCTATTACTTCTATAAGAACAATAGAAATTTCTATGTTCGTTAATTGTATGTTTAACATTTAGCAGATAATTGGCAATGTTGTTTGTTAAGGTTATATATAAACAAGCGAGACAATTTCTCAATACACTTGTATTGAGAAATTGTTCCGAATATGCGGTATTTACGATTATACAAATATGACAAATAAACACTTATAAATTGTTTTTTTTTTTGGGGGCTTTACGAGAATTGACCAGTATGTCCTGAATCACTATGCCAATATATATGATGGTAATGTTTATGGTCCAAATCCAAATAATCAAATTACTGCTTTTTATGAACAGATCTTTTTGTCCACGGAATTCTCTTTATTATTCTTATACTTCTATGCAATCTTCTGTTGGTTAGTACAGAATACTTTTAGGAGTCAACAAAAGCTTAGGTAGTTACTTTTTCACAGGTTATTGTCATATTTTTGACAAAATCATCTCGTCGACTGTCTTTAATTATCTACTGGTCTTCATCAATAAATTCACATTTGATCTTGCCTAAACGGGTGTTCTTTACCTTAGCCGGCCCATCAAAATACAAAGACACTATTGAGTTCTTTTTACAGAATGCCCACCACCATCTGTATCCTTTTAGTACAGTTCCAAACACGAAGGCAGGGTCTCTCAACCGCCTTAACTTCTCGACATATGCCAAGACCTCTTTTAAAGACTTATTCGTTCTACGATTGTACGGCGACACGTTGATCTCGCAGCAGAAGTTTAAGATAGCTCGTTCTTCGTCCTCGGTTATTCCTGACTCGTCTAATATTGCCATTCGATTGGATTTCCCCAGTATGTTGTCGTATAATGTTCCCTTAGGAATAGCGTAGTGCGTAGCGGCCTGCGTGAACCGCATCTTCTGGGTGACGACGGCTTGGACGGCCTCCTGCAGCTGGGACTCGGTCCATCGCGGCACCTTGGATTGTGCCGCTAAATCTGGTAGTAAATCATTACAGTGATTGCCTGTTGCCAAGTGAAAAAACGTGATCTTCGAATAAAAATGGACAGTGACAACTTAATCAAGCATTTAATTGTAATGTATTAAAATTGTCTCATGCGCCTATTTATTACAAAATCATGCAATCGAAATCAAGAGTTTATTTTCAGCCGTATATCTTAATGTAATCCGCATTTAATTTAGGATCTCCGTTGTTACTATATATAATTCAAACTTTGAGACGTGGTTCAGCTTGAGTTCCTTGAGCTCACTGCTGATATTGATATAGAATTTTCTGAAATAAACTTTGTTCTAACAGTTAATACCTCAAAGCATATTCCCGTAATTGACAGAGTATTATCGTATCGTAACAGTGTATGTAGTATCGTAACTGCAGTTGCATTCTGGGCCGTATTTCTTTTTTTCCCACGATGACACAATACCGTGATATCCAGGCATAGTACAAACCTAGTAAATTAACAGTGCACAGTGCGGTGCTTCAATTGTCAGGCCGATTGGCTGGTGTAATTTGCATACAGTAGTGAAGCTTCTGCGATAATAAAACGAATCCATCTTTTATAAACTTTTTTGCTAAACAAAAATATAGAAGAATATAACCTGCAAGCATAGAGTATAATTTAGATTTTTGAGCCCCATGGTGACGTGACCAACCTTTCTTTTAATACATTTATTTATTTACAGTATAAGAGAAAAGTGGTGATAGCGAGATGTGTAATCTACCATTTTGTTAGTTCGTTATTTAACACTTCAGGAACCAGCCTGATTTGTCTACGCCGCCGTATTCTTGCCACGGTAATTTTATGTTGTTCGTCATTAGAAATGTCGGTTTCTGACAGCTAGCCTTGGACAGCGCGTGACCGTTCCATCGTAACTCTAAAGTCGCTCCCTCACAGGGAGGAGCGTTCACCTGTAATGACAGTTCAGTTTCATTCTGAATTAACGACGCTCCGCGACCATTAGTAACTTCGCATGACATGCTCAGGTGAGCGATTCGCAAATAGAGCCCCAGTTTCAAATCAAAGCATGAGAAGAACCGAGCATAACAGTTCGGAACCTGTAATGATACAATTTGTAACATAACATCAGTGAGTGAGGAGAGACAAAAAAAAACAGCTGATTCGGTTACAGACAAATGCTCAAAATCGAATCAAGAATGTTACAATACAGGCGAATGCTCCCGGCGAGGGAGTGCCTTTCAGCCTCAGAGAAAGATTGGGCTATCTGTATTGTAATTCTTATGTCCGTCCTTTTGTTCTAGGCACGTGTGATGCGCACGGTGACTGGTTCAACTCAAAAATAATTATTGATTCATTTTTATTTAAGACTAATCTGGACTAAGTACTAGACATAAAAATAGTAAGTAAGGACTCATTGATAACTGAAACTTAAAATATTTTTAAACAAGTACTTCCACCAAATTTTGTAACTGTGTAAACTTTCCATAACATTAGCACAAAACGTACGGATTACATTATTACACACATTAGAGTGATGAGTGGCATGCATGTCTGTTACGTTTCACATAGGAAAAGCGTGCCTTACTATCTACTAGTGACGTGAGAAGGATCATCATCATCATCATCATCATCAGCCAGAAAACGTCCACAGCTGAACATAGGTCTACGTGCTACTTGTATGCACCGTTTGCCCGCGGCTTTCACAATGTCGTTGGTCCAACTAAGTGGGTGGCCTGCCTCCGCTGCGTCTTCCGGTTCGTGGGTGAGAAGAATAATAATACCCAAACTACAATTCCAGTATTAATTAAACAAATCCGGTTACGTCCTAAAATTATGAACAGAATCACCGGAGGACAGCCAGAAGCATCCTATTAGTAAACGGTGAGCGTTCTGCGATCCCCATGCAGTCGAGCGAGTGGATTATGGCCACAGAAGAGAAAAAAAAACGTGATTATGGCAAACCTCCTCTTTTTTTTAAGATGACGATCTATTGATTATTGTTCAGCAGTGGATTTCTTCTGGCTGATGATGACGATAAAAATAAAAATCATTTTGCACTCATGAGACATAACTTTTTAAACCTGTGATTTTGATAAATCCGCGAGATATCTTTTATGTTTTAACTAACAGGGCGGGTGAAGTCTGATAATAGGTCAATAAGTAATACCAGGGGCAGTACGGTGAGGTGCATAATGCGATGATTGTAAGGTTCAGCCGACGACACTGCGCGACCACGAACCGTATTACCGCGCGATAAGGTGTATTACCGCGGTAATACGGTTCGTGGTCGCGCAGTGTCGTAGGCTGAACCTAACAACCATCGCAATATGCACCTCACGGTACGGGCCCTGGCTGCAAATCCTAGTTTTGCTACTTCTCCTTCACGTCACTATTTAGGCATTAGTAAAAAGTACTTTGTATTCAATTCTAAGCAATTTTGTCATTTATCAAAGTTTTATTCAGATCGCCGAAATCAGAGTTGTGTCAAGTATTAACTATGGTAAGCTATTGTTCTCTTGCCTGTATATTAGAGGAAAATAATATCAAACGATGACATTTTTAACCGACGTCCAAAAAAAGGAGGAGGTTCTCAAGTTGCCTGTTTTTTTTTGTCATTTTTCCGTCTTTGATTAAATCACTTTATTAATTAATACAAGCATGCAAAAACCTAATGGACCAAATAACAAGTTAAGGTTAAACGTTAAATCTTGATTATCACATCGTTAATGGCTAGCTGTAATAATAATAGCAACAACACGACGCGGAATACATAATGATAATTAAATATAAATAATACTCGCTATTTTATTACATCAAGCAGTACTACGTTACTACTACTACTACTACTAATATGTTCATGAACATTTTTTTTTATTTTTGACGAAGATTTCTCGTCACTTTACTTAACTACCGCTTATTTTACAGTCATTAACCCCCGAATACTGAAACGTTTGTTAACTTTGACAACAGATTAATTCTAATACTGCCTTTGTCTGGCACTAAGCAGATGACAAAGGCAGCAATAGACTTAATCTGTCGTCAAAGTTAGCAAACGTTTCAGTATTCGGGGGATAGGCAGGTAACACTGTGAGTTGCTTATTGCGATGTTTGTAAGGTTCAGCCGGCAATGCTGCACGACCATAAATCTTATTGCGCGGCGATACGGTTCGTGTTCGCGCAGCGTTGTCGGCTGAACCTAACAATCATCGCAATAAGCAACTTACGGTACGGCCCAGTACGTAAATAGATAGATAACTCTTTAATGTTCACACCAGAAATTACATACATAATACAAAAAAACTAATTAAAACTAGTGTAACAATTGGCGGCCTTATCGCTTAAAGCGATCTCTTCCAGGCAACCTTAGCATGGGGAGGATTTATAAGGAAGAGGTAAGGGACGGGGTGTGCTCTTATAAAGGATTATGTAACGCACAAACAGAAAAAATAGACATACATAATAAAACTACATAATGCTAAAATATAGTAAAATAATAAAAATATATTACTTACTAATACTACAACAATATACACATTCCTAAATAATAATAATATACATAAGTACATACATCATACAATTTATTTATTTATTATTACAATTATAAAGGGTTATAAGGAAAGGGTATGCGAAGCCAAAAAAGGGTCATTCTACTCATCATTACGAACAACTTTTACTATGAGACCAAACAGGAAACCAAAAAAAAAAAAAAAAGTTACTGTTCCATTGAATTATATAATCAAACTCGATATACTAATGTATGAAACATCAGTTTTTTTTCTCGATTTCAGGGTTGGTCCCATAATAGAATTTGTTCTATGCCCCTTGTATGTACTATGAGCCCCTTTCGGCTTAGCATACCCTCTCCTTATAATCCGGTAGAGTGAGCATGAAGTAAGTATGAATAAGCAACAGCTACGGTTGTTAGTATCAAAAGGAACTGACCCAACTGACCTGCCAGGGCAGTGGATGTTGAGGCTCCCATCCAAGCTTGCGTGTTCTCAAGCATGCGCGCCTGAAACAAAACGAAAATTATTTGTACCATTTACGAGATAAAAAAAAAAACCGACGTTCAGATTTAAACCTATTTGTTTAAATTTGCTTCGACATAGTCGCTTAACTAACACAATCGAGATTATCTTGGCGCCGCTCGTGAAATACGTATCATTGAGGAGTCCTGTGGCCATCTGTGGTCTTCTGCATCGGTTCTACTTCAAATGATACTTTCTGAATGCAAATGCTTGACTTGTTGATGAAAATACCAAAATCGCAATTTGTATGCCTATAATATTTGAGGAGTTCCCTCATTTCCTCATCAATTCGATCCCATTATCAGAACTGGATTTTGATAAAAATCGGACCAATCTGTATCTCCTTTCAAATACAAAAATATTTTTCCCAAATCAGTTTATACATGTCGGAATTCTGTAGTAAAAAAATAAATATTAAAAAAAAAACAATTATAAAACCAACCGTATTGAGAACCTCTTTTTTTGGAAGTCGGTTAAAAATATCAATGATAGGTAATTTAATTTGTCAATCGAACTATAAAATTTATTTTACGAGACAGGCGGGCTCAACCTCGTTTTCATAGAATAATAGATATAGATTAGAAAACGAACTGACCCAACAATCTCAATCATCTGAATCAATCATCGAATCAAAAAAATGTGTTGGGTCTCAAAAAAGAAGAGACTTTTTCAATGATAGAGAAGACATTTTCTTTACACTATTTAAAAACGAATTGTTCAAAAACGATATCTCAGTTAGTACAGGTAATATTATTAAAAGAAACAACAAGATACCAGACTGTGAAATAGCATATATTACTCCGGACATGAAAAAGAATTCAACAACACTCGTCAAGATCCGACAAACCCTTTCAGGAGGTAATTTAAGAACGCACGAACAAACGTACTTACATAAATACTTATATACCTACTCACATACTTACTTACACCCCAAAAACATTACTCTCCTTCTTTGGCAGTCGAGTAAAAAATCAGATGTCGCAATTTGTGTCAAAAAATAAATTGTCATGAGGTGTCCGTGACACGTATCAAAAGCGCACAGGCGACGCCGCCGACGACGGGCAGATGACGCCTCGGACTAAATTCCCCGCGGGTCAGGAGTCAGGATGCACCTCATTAAAGTCACCGTAATGGCTCCAATAATAATAACGGTCAGATGAAAAAGAACAATTCCTCAGCTAATTTACAATTTCCCATCTCGAACAGGAAGTTTACGATTGCACATTTTATCGATCGCTACTGTATTTTAATCGCGGTACGCTGCGCGCGCGCGTGCTCGTTTATTTACGTCCTGTAATGAAGCAAACAGCGGCATTTCTTTGTGCCTCGCCCGGTCTCGATACAACTAAACACCATCGAACTTTTAATTGTGAACGCAGACAAAAGCGGCCATTTTACAGCGGCGAAGGAACACAGTCCGTACTAGAAATAAAATTGCTTTTATTAAGTTAGTGAAGTGTACCCTGGCGCTGGCACTAGTGTTTACTGCGCGCGCACGTGCGCTAAGTACCGGTTGAAACGCTCCGATGTATTGTTTGTTTACCCGAATAAAACACTAAAATCCATTTCAATAACAAAGAATTAAAGATCCCGAAATAAAATTTATTGCTGGAGTACGATAAAATAGATTTATGTAGCTGAGAGGGGCAGCGGGGCGCGGGCGACGCCGACGCCGACGCCTCGCCAGCGTTATTGCTTTATTACGTGCACTCGGTCAACTAAATTACAATCTGCTCACATTTTATTGGCAGTTATTGCATTTAATTAAGGGCGAGACAATAATGTTACAGAAATCCGGTCGGTGGCCGTTAACTCATCGACTAGTTTACAGAATAAGTGAACGCCTCAGTGGGCGATCGGATGCTCAAACTTTTAATAATTTAAATACAAATCCAAACATTAATATTATTATTATGAGGCACGTCTGTTGTCATTGTTTTCGTGAGCAAATGCATGCAAGAAGATTTGGCGGGAACGTGAAGAAGTTATGTCGCGTCATTGTATTATTATCTATAACTTGTGTTATTTCGGGAGTTAATGTATAAAATCGGTGGATTTTTATTCATTAAGTGTTCGTGAACTTGCAAGAATGTTGGTGACTTTTCATGTTATTTCCAAAACTCCACAGAAACCTCTTTAATCAATTTACCACCACAAGTTCAAGTTTTTTACGTAAACATGAGTTGCACTTGACCGTGACATACTTTTCTTAACTTAGACTATGACTCAGACTTGTTTTAATTCTGAAATTTTTTCTTCACTTGAAATATTAAAAACTTTGACACTGGATAAATAAAATACACTCTGTGTGGAGTGCACTTTGTTCAAGTAAAGTAAGTCACTGTCAAGTTCACGTCATGCCCCAGTAAAATGGTGGAGACTTTACTAGAGGTTTCTATGGAGTTTTCGAAACAACACGGAAAATCACGTTTCACAATATTATACTGTTCACCAACACACGTGCACGTTCACGAACACTTAATGAATAAAAATCCACTATTTTTACACATTAACCCTTGAAATATCACAAGTTTTGGAAAAAAATACAATGAAGCGACATGACTTCTTCACGTTCCCGCCAAAACTCCAAAATCAAAACTTATGGGTACTTTCCGTTGACCTAGAATCATGAAATTTGGCGGGAAGGAAGGTCAGCACGAGGATCTAATGAAAAGAAAAAAAAATTGCAGATAAAGCACATAGCTAGGTAGATATGTACAAATGTTGTCAGTAACACTTGAGAGCATAGTCCTTCCGCGAGGTTTTGGAGCATTCAATATTTGAAATTGTATATAGCTGTCGTTCTGTTTCTCGTGCGTGCGATAGAGAGAGTTAGTGAATTTTCCTAAGTTTTTATGAAATTCGTGTTTCGGGGGTAGTTTACTATCACCCACTAAATCTTAACAAAATCTTTTGTTTTTGGTGTCAATCGCTTGGATAAACTATAGTCTATGCCGCTATGTTTGGATTTTTCAAAAAATGTTTATGGTATTCCAACAACAACTACTTTTCTTCGACGCAAAAAAATGACAATTTAAGTGCATAAAACAACGAAAATATTCCAAAATTAAAAAAAAAAAAAAACAAAATCATTTATTTCCACGGTGAAGATAACATATAAAAACAGCATCGAAATCGGATAACATTTAGAGGTGGCATCAGACTACGGTTTTTGTACGGACGAGCCGGCAGTATACTCTTTCTTAAGCAGAACTGAGTATTCAAGTCCCATCTAAAAGTATTGGATAGTATTTTTAAGTCAATCAATAAAACTACTTACGAGATATTCGAGTGCCTATACCTACGTAGAACATTTAAATAAGTAGGTACTCGTAGTTATTTTGTCGACTGTTTCGATGCGTGTAACCGGTCATTTTCACCGTTGACACCATTTTTATTTTATTAATACCGTAATGGTAATGACATTGTGTATTTATTTAATCAAAGGTTTCAATTGTACGTTTTTCTGAGGAAATTATGGAGTTTGAATAACACAATCTGCTATAGACACAGTGGTAAAGTCAGGGGCGGATGTGATTCCTTGGCTCCCTTAGGCCTATGGAAGATTTCCGCCACCCTGCTTCCCGTTAAGCATGAACTTGCGCTTGGGCGAACGCTCAACCATCATCATTGCAATAATCGGGATAAAACTCGCAAAATATTCGCTAATTATAAAATCAACACATCTATTTTAGCAAATCATGCAAACTTATTATTAATTTCGCACCGAATACTGTGTTTTCAGTGAAAGAATGTGTTCGATTCGAACCAAGATTCTCGAAGAGGCAAGAGCATAAAGGGACCGAGCGTGTTGCGTATTTTTTGAACGTTGACGTGTGAGTAAAAAATATAACAAATACCAAGTTTTGCCGCTCCCGAAATTTTGCCGCCCTAGGCCTGAGTCTACTCGGCCTATAGTGAAATCCGTCCCTGGGTAAATGACGGTTTATTTTTTGTCTACATAACCTATGAGGACTACTACTACTACTACAGCCTTTAAGCATCCCACTGCTGGGATATCAGCCTACCCTAGAAGGGTGATTAGGCCATATCCACCACGCTGGCCCAGTGCGGATTGGTGGATTCACATACGCCATCGAATTTCTTCTCCGGAGATATGCAGGTTTCCTCACGATGTTTTCCTTCACCGTAAAGCCAGCGGTATATCCGTACGTAAGTTACAAAGAACTCATTGGTACGGGCCCGCCCGGGTAAAAGGAGTAGTAAAATGTATATATATAACTATAGTAAAATCAATATGGCCGTTAACGTTTAAAGTAACAACTACAGTCAGTTATAATAATAACGTTTCATGCGCGTGCCGCTGATTTCACCCCATAGCGCGCAAACCAGAAAAAGAATAAAGTCTTGACCACACCAAAACTTATTTCAATCCATTTCCGTTGCAGGTACGGTACATTAATATTTCTAATTGTGCTAAATACTGTACCCAGTATAGCGGTGGATACTTTACTAGTGGTTTCTTTATGGAGTTTTGAAAACATCACGATAAGTCACGCTTGACTCTGACTTATTTTTCTAGACTTAGACTTTGATTGGGACTTGTTTTAATTGTAAAATATTTAATTATCATATAACAAAAAGAGAAAGTCGTGGGAACTCAGTGAGAGCACGCTCGCCTTATATTCGTGGGGTCGGGGTTCGAACCCGGGCAGGCCCGTGCCAAAGAGTAACGAGTACGGATATACCACTGGTATTTCGGTGAAGGAAAACATCGTGTTGAAACCTCGTATATTTAGGAAAATAAATTCGATGGCGTATGTGAATCCGCCAATCCGCACTGGAATAAAGTGGTGGATATGGCCCAATCACCCTTCGAGAGTAGGGCGATAATCCCAGCAGAGGGATGTTAAAAAACCTGATGCTGAGATAATTTAACAAACCATGACATACAATACAATATTAATAACAATACAATACAATATTATTTTTAAATTATTTTTAAATTTAAATTATATTTAGCCAATGCTAAATGCACTATTGTAGAGCCTAAATATAAGGAAAAAAAACTGCATACAATGTGACTACTTTCAAAGAATTTCATACATTCCTGTTCGCATGTACTTCACCCGCAATAGACGCGGATTCTAAATGAATTTGGTGTGGCCGGGCTTTTAGGCTGAGTTTTAAGCTTGGTCAGACTTTTTTTTTTCGTCGCCAAAATAAGTTTCATTCAAAACATCGAACTGTAAATAGAAGGGTTCGAATCCAAATTATTTGAATAAAGGAGACGATTGACGATTCGTAGATCCCAGATCGGGGCCCTTGTAGGCACATATGTACATTGTAATAGTGATGAGGAGAATAATGTGGTCGCTACGTAAAATTAAACATCGAAAATAAATAGACTCCAAAACGACTTGTTCCAAAGTCGTTCCATAATATTCCATCCTGTAATTCCAATACTCCCAAAAGCGATCAACACTACGGATACCAAATTCAATATACCTGAAACGCTTTTAATCATCATCAAAAATAAACAACCGTTAGTGAGTTATTATAATAATTTAGATTAATACCCTCACAATGGTACTAGTAACTTCGTAGGGTATTATTTAGACAGTTACGTTATTAATAGGGGGTGAACATGGGTGGAAGACAGGGCAGTGTACGAGGGGGAAAATGGCGCCATTCTTATGCAAACTATATAAAAAATTCATTTTTGTAAATATTTGAAGTCGGACGCGAGCTTCGAGGCGATCGATATCGCTTATACAGAATTCTACAGATGCACAACTCAGCGGATACAGCTAAAACACGTAATAGTACCCAGAGAGAACCGTTTAAACTGTTTTATAGATTTTACTATAGTGGACGGCTTGGGGTTATTTTTATACAATAATAATAAATTGATTATTCGATTTTAGGAGTGACATTGACATTATAAATTAATATTTTTTCTACTATTTTTAAAATGTTGACGTGTTAATTTAATTTATTTATTGTATTTTTTACATTTATATTTGAATTAATATTTTTAAAAAAAAGTGGTAGAGAAATTTAATAGCAAAATTGCAGATAATATTATTTATAAGCATATAGTTATCGGGAATCAGTGAAAACAAAACAACATGGATACGATACCTACATTTTTGTTTATTTTTGAATAAGCTTTCAAAGTCTTCTTTTACTTTTGACCACCTCTAAGTAGCTTCTATCTGTTACTACTAGTCTGTGGCGATACTGTGTGAGTGAGAATAAGACGTAATAATTGTTTCGGTTGTATTTTATCGGTGGCGAGTAAGGACATTTTCACATTATTGCTAATACTCGACCAGTGATAGTTTCTTTGTTTTTTATATTACACGATACGATGTTGGCTAACGTTGCCATTTTCAATCACGTGGTGTGGAAGAAGATAACTAATTTAGTTCAGTGCCCGGCTTTTTAAGTATCTTATATTATTCTTGTCGCTTCACGTAATGCTATAGTATTTTAATGAGTAATTACAAAGATTTGTATTTATCTTGTTGTATTTATTGTATCTCGGGATATGAGCTAAGCAGCTCAATTTGAAAGAACAGTCTTACTAACTAAATCGTTTCATTCCTTCAGATTTAAGAGGTTTAGATCAGATTCAGATTTAGGTCTTGTCGGTGGAGTAATTTCCAGGCTTCCATCGTCTGCCAGCGTTTTCACTTAATTGTTTACTTGTTTCCTATTATCATTTCTTTTACCACTATCGGTGATGTTATTTGAGTTTTTATAATAGATAGCTTTCTTTGGTGTTAATGTGAAAAGCAAAATATAAAAAAATGATTTTTGGTAGGTATTCCAAAGTATTCAGAAGCTGAAATGAAATAGCGGCCATTAACATCTAAGTTTAGTGCAACAGTACTGCGTGTGATCTCAGGATCTGCAGTCACTGCAGTCTTGTCATCGTACGATCTCGTCGGTCTGAGACCTCGTTGATTTGAGATCTCGTCGTTCTGAGATCTTGTCATTCACAGATCTCGTCATCCTACGATCTCTCTGAGGTCTTGGTATTATGAGATGGATTCGCGACTTGTGTGGAGATGCTTCCTTATGAAGTAGGCTCGCCAGAATGCCCGCCCCACCATGATTGGTTCATTATATTTTGATTAGTGCTTTCCACCTCGGCCCTGATAATATTATTATCAACCCCATCTCGTGCTGAATTGCTACCAGAATGTATTCAATTCCGCACATTAGATGGTCATTATTTGTCTTGTGCTGGTCGTGAACTAATCTCAGCGTTTAGTCGTGGAGCTGATGCTTAGTGTGCTTACACTACCGGCCGAGTTTAGCTTGTAGTGTGTCTGGCGTTCCCCGTGTTTAGAAGAACAGGAGGTCGTGGGCTCGATACCTGATCGGGCAGAAATTTGAATGATATAATATTTGTTTCTTTTCTGGATGAATAATTGTTATATTATGTCATCTCGGAAACAGGGAAATCTAGTAGGCAGCTACGAGTATGGGTGCAATACCTTTTTGTTGCGGGCGATTCCTTTTTTTTTCTTGCACTATTAGTTCAAAATAAATAATGACCGTATCTAATCTAAGCGTTTAGTTAGAGAGCTTATGACTCGTGTGTTCACACGAGTTCATAAGAATGCCAGCTCTTTAATCCGATGAAATAGTATCAGCATTTGTCGCACTTATTTAAGCAAAGTTTTTTTTAAAGGCTTACTTAACAATTTTTTTTTTAAATCTGTAGATTTTATACTTACGTACTTTACGTAATTTATTAAAAACATTTGTCCCCACCGAATAAATGAGCACATAATAACTTGGAATTCTTACTGGACCCACTTGAACTACTGAAACCATTAGTACGAAACTATAAATACAGTGCACTATAATAACTAACGTCACTTAACTTTGAGAGGCGACAGTAACACCCTAGGCTTTCGTTGGTATATGTTGGTGTAAAATTTCAGCGAACATAATCTAATATGAATCTAATATAAAACTCAAAATTCATCGCTAAGTAAATTACCTAAGCGCCTTTATAAAGGCAGGTTCATTTGTTACGGAGATGCGAAGAACGGAGTGGAGGAGAGAAGGATATAACTAATCACGCATTCTCTTCACGGGGAGAGGGCGTGTGCCGTATACGAGAGGAACTTTTATTCGACTTGCAATGTCCTCATTTTAAGGCATTTTTTTAAATCGCCAATTAATTTAAAAAAAACATAAAATGAAAACAATTTTTTACGAGTTTAGTTCCTTCTCTATCGCCAAAATAAAAAAGAACAACATGAAAATTGCTATAGAACATTAACAATGGTATTAATGAAATTAACCCCCGAGTACTGAAACGTTTGTTAACTTTGACGACAGATTAAGACTGTTGCTGACTTTGTCATTTGCTTAGTGACAGACAAAGGCAGCATTCGAATTAATCTGTTGTCAAAGTTAACAAGCGTTTCAGTATTCGGGGGTTAGATTAAAAAAAAAATGATTCTCAAACGATTTTGTTTTTTTTTTATTTTTCTTTATTTAAAACATACTGTAAAATTAAAAATAATCGGGTTTATAAATTCCTTTGAATGATACTCCCGAAAAAGAATACCTTAAAAGACATTAGAGGTAAGAAGAGGGGGAGAGGGCGATCTGCCACACGACGCCGCCGAAAGAAGAAGCTTTTTAGTGCGCGTGAGTGCTCTGGGTAAACAAGCAAATCGCAATTTGCCGATTTTAAGAGCCGACCGATTGCATGAATGAATCTTAAACGCAATTGATTACCTTGTCCTGTCCCTAGCTTAGTAGTTTGTACGTTGAAGAGAATCTGCCATCAACTGATACCATGTGTGTATGTTTTCAGAACGCTGGAACGCCTCTGATAGAGCTCACCGATTGTTATAATTTTAGTCTTCTAAACGTTTAAGTGCCTAACTAACACACACTAACACTGAAACTAACTGCACACGTATAAGTGCCTACCTATTATTTTTCTGCAGTAGCGCAACACTGCGAACAGTACTTAAGTATAGTGATACTCTGCACCGCTACTCAATCATCGCTAAGACTTGCTTCGCCTATTATCAAGGCCCTGCATTATCCATTTTTAACCGACTTCCAAAAAAAGTAGGAGAATCTCAAGTAGACTGTTTTTTTAACTGTTTGAATTGTCTTTGTTTTCTAATATACATTTTGTTTCCCGTTTGATTTAACCAAGCGACGATGTTTGTTTTAGTAGGGACACGCTTAATCGTTAACCGCCAATCGCTGGCACTGCGTACAGGTCCTGCGGAGTCTCCACATTATCCATTTCCACATTACTTCTTTTTGTTCCCCGTTTGATTGTTTAAGCGTGCGTCGATGCGGTATCCACCAGTTATTATTACCGCGGTGCTTTCTCTCGAATGGCCCCAGTCAATTGTGGAAAAATGCCTCTCTTATTGTTACTGAAGAACAATAACAGCCTTCATTTTATATGTTTACAGCGTCTGAAGGCCCGATAGGCACTTTGCCTCTCTATTACACATATTCAAACCATTGTTTCTTGTGTGCTCGTTTTTTTATTATTAGAACGGTATTTACATATCGCTACGTTTCCGTTTTGTGCGTTTTGTTGCGGGAACACCGATATTATGGCGATTGTTCTGTGATGTGCTTAGACTGTGGCGGATTTTGCGGTTTTTGTTTTAAATAGTTTCACCATCTAGTTTTGTATGGAAGTTTAGTCCCATAAATATGTAGTAGTTTTGTTTGTATGGACGCTTTTCCACTAAATATGTCTCAGGAATTATGTTTTTACTTTACTTATGTTTCCGGCTATTGTTTTAACTATGAATAAGTCAAGAAATAAATAATTAGAAATGTAGGGGGAAAAAACCGTTAGTCGCACTTAATACAGACTCTCTGAAAGACTCTGTGTTGAGGTATTATTCGGAACAAATTAAGTTCTTCTCTCTATACTTACTTATGGATATATCCATCCAACTATATACCATCATCGTTTAACTAGTTTTCTCTTTCGTTCTAGCCGTTGTTGAATATTATCCGGTGGTTCTGGGGCCGCAGCGTGAGGTGCTTATTGCGATTCTTACTCATGGATATATCCATCCAACTATATTTTATACGATCATCGTTTAAATAGTTTTCTCTTTCATTCTAGCCGTTGTTGAATATCATCTGGTGGTTCTGGGCCGCAGCGTGAGGTGCTTATTGCGATGATTGTTAGGTTCAACCGACGACGCTGCGCGACCACACACCTCATCACGCTCATTGTGGCCGCGCAGCGTCACAGCCCCACGTCGTAGTTTTAGGACATACCCGTAGTCCATAAAATAAAATAGTTGTCCATAATTTTTGTTTCACTTGGAAGATTTTTTCCCTAATGTAAAAATATTAACCTGTTTGCGACACGCTATGAATTGAATATCTAATGCTGAATTATTACTTTGTTTACGTTGTAGAGACGCGATATAAATATTGTAAGAATTGTAGATACATCATATTATAGTTATAGCCGTAACATAGTTTGTGTAACGCAAAATCTACCTGAAAAAGCTACTGGATTTATAGATCTTGTAGCTCAGGCTGAATTGAGACTAGATTTTGAAAAACATACAGAAAGTATAGAAATACAGAATTGTTTATATTTTTCACATTTACGTTAAATGCAGAAATTTTAGAGCACTTAAATATTGTGTTTTCTAATATATAGTGTGGATTCATTTTAATGATTAGTCAATGATCTATTAGAAAAGATATGTATCGTAAAAAAAAATGTGTTCAAAATTTACTTTTTGCATATTAATGAAGATCTGATCAATTGCTTGCAAATTCTCTTCGCACAAATATTCAAACAGAAATAAAAACAACGACTTGTTCCCTCGTTTCGTTCCTTCAATGGATATATAAGTATTATCGTAATTATAAGCGCATTGCATAGTGCTCGTCGCGTACCGTGTAATCGAGCAACGTCTGGTTTAGTCAGTCCATGGATGGGTGGCCGCGTGTTTTATTTACTACGGCATAAAGCAACGCGGCCTCTATCGACCCGGAGGGTACTCTGGAACGAACGGGCTGGTTACCACGTTGCACTAAGTCGGAAAATAGGTCCTGGAGCCTTCTCATGTAGCTCTGGTGGCGTTTGTTCCGTCCCTCTAGCGCCAACTTAATCGTGCCATACGAGTGAGCGGGATAGCAAACGAAGATCATGGCCACCAGAGTTACATGATAAGTTTGGTGTTTATTGTATGTTTATTGTCTGGTCTAAGCCTAAACGAAAAAAGATAGCTGAACTATCAACATTCTCAAGACGACACACAAACACAATTTGAATATACACCGACGCACTCACGAGCTTGAGTTCAAGTAATTACTAGTCAAAATACAAAGTTTCGAAGCAGTCAAACAAAAAGTTTTAATTCTTAGCATTAATTACAAGGAACAAACGACATGTCGAGAGCGTGTTTAACTTAAATATTAGTAGCGGCTACTAAGGGCGTGTTCACATGCGGCATATTCAAGTACAACTCGATTTTTTAACGAGTCATTTTGACTTATCATTTCTCACCCCCGTGAAGGTGATGTGAGAGTAGTTAGAGGGTGAACATTCTGACGTTTAGATCTACCTCATTATTTAAATTGTATTTGTTAAAATTGTATTGTGTATTGTATTTGTTTTTTTACGAGTCACTTCGAGCTGTCAAACCTTACCTCCGTTTGTGAACAGAAGAGGCTATATAACATTAAGACTGAGAAATGACACATTAAATCTACAAGGTTTGAACAGAAGACCACCGGATCACTCGTTCTGGGTCCGGCAAAACTGATGAAATGCACTGATCGTAAGTATAGAATTCATACACAAAATTCGATTATTTTGTCCTTGATCTTGCCATCCCACTTGCTTGAATGGATTCAGATTTTTCTGCCAATAAACTTCGGAGATAAGGGAGAGGTATGGTATTATATATACATCGCCAAAAAATTAAAAATTAAAACAGAAAACAACAGCTTTTAAGTCTTTAATTGCTTAAACCAAGACCTTTTTTAGGATGCCTTACTTCACTAAATTGTTCACCATTAATATATTTTTTGTCATTAAACTTCTGAGCAGTGTGCACGCGCCTCCAACCTTACTAAGCGTGTACTTATGTAAAACGCGAGTGAATTTATTTGAGTTTCGCCTAGTTTCGGTGTTAGCTACGACGTGAGCAAGACAAACATGTTAATTTTCACCCCGCAGCCACCCCCGCACCCCCCGGCAACAAATTACAACCGGTTGAGGGTTAATGGTGAATTATTTACCCTCGACTTTAACGAAAGTTTATATTTTAAGCGATATGCCCGTAGCAAGGGGAGAGTTATGCCAGTTTTGGTGTAAAATATTTTGTAAGTAATTATGTTAGGTACTTATAAGAATAATTTACAGAACACGCATAGAATGCAGCTTTGCATTTACCCTTTGAATATTTAAAAATGTTTCGATAATCTGTCACGAAGTAGTTTGATCATCAGAGCTAGAGGTCGAGATCATCTGGCCGGCCGGAGGTTAAGAACCATAAATGAAAAGATTAAAAAAAAATGGAAGCGATAAGCCAGTATTGTAATTATTTCAAGTACTAATGAATAATTTAGAGAGAACACATAAAACGCAGGTACGCGGGTATGCGTGTGCTGTTAGAACTTTTCCTATACATTTTACATATTTTTTTCTCTCTAAAATTTTGACTTCACACGTTGTGTATTTAGCCAGTGTCAAGTTTTGTAATATTTGAAGTGAAGTAAAGTATTTCACAATTAAAACAAGTCTTAATCATAGTCTAAGTCAAGCAAAGCAAGTCACGGTCAAGTCCAAGTCATACCCCAGTAAAGTGGGGACTTTACTAAAGGTTTGTATGGGGTTTTGGAAACAACCCGAAAAGTCACGTTTCACGACATTATACTATTCACCAACACTCATGCAACGTCACGAATACTTAATGAATAAAAATCCACAATTTTTACACATTAACACTCGAAATAACACAAGTTTTGGAAAATAATATAATGACGCGACATGACTTCTTCACGTTCCCGCCAAAACTCCATTTTACATTTGCTCTCTGAATATTATGACCGTAACTATGTGTCAGGAAGTACCTGGTCAGAACATCCGGCGCCGAGATTTGGCCGGAGAATGAGAAATAATCATAAACGCATTAAGCCTAAGTTAATTCGAGAAGTATACGAGTAAAATTCACAGTATATTAAACATAATCCGAACCAAAATAGCGCAGAACTGCGCAAACACTTCCACGAAATCGCAAAGTTTTCAAATGCTTAGCAGTATTTTTAAATATGAATAGGCATCGTACAATTTAAAGGATTTTGCTTATGCTCCACAGTTATGACGTTTCGCCTGTCGAAGCGCAGCTAAGTTATATAGTTCATAGCGCAGCTCGCAGAACGGCGAAGTTACAATGACGCCCCAAACCATTTATAAGCGGAACAAAAAGGACGCGAAACACACGAAGCTCCTTAACACTAATTAGCTGGACGAAAGCGAACGTGCTAAAAAGAAGAGTTTAAATTCGGGAAGCCGTTTCCCGTACGTTAAAGTTAGCACTTAACGTTTTTGTTTTTTAATTAAAAACAACGTCTTTCGTTGGAGTTTTGGCGGGAACGTGAAGAAATCATGTTGCGTCATTTTATTATTTTCCATTACTTATGTTATTTTGAGTGTTAATGTGTAAAAACTGTGAATTTTTACCCGTTAAGTGTTCGTGAACATGCACGAGTGTTGGTGAATGGTATAATGTCGTGAAACGTGAATTTTCGTATTGTTTCCAAAACTCCATAGAAGGCTCTAGTAAAGTTTTCACCACTTTACTGGGGCATGACTAGGACTTGACCGTGACTTGCTTTGCTCGACTTTCACTGTGACTATGACTTGTTTGATATTATTTATCAAAACTTGAAAACATATAAGTATACTTGACACTGGCAAATGCATAAGACGTACGAGGCCAAAATCCTCTCAGGAGGAAAGAAAAAAAAAGAAATAAGAAAAAAACGTCTTTCGTTAGATTTATCCAAATTCAATTTGATATTTGTCTCGAGATTGTACCGAGTATACGTAAATATGATTAAGTACATCACGATGCTATTTGAAAGACAATTTTTCATTAAAAGCCCGCCCGTAACTGAAGTACTAACTACAACAAAGTTAACGAAGAACTTTTTTTGCAGATAGTCGAGTGGGCAGTTAAGCTTTGGATGTTTCAACACTGAATATTATAGCTACATTTTTAGCTTCCGCTCTCTACCTGGAATCGTTTCGCGAACAAACTAAACGTTAACATTATTCTCGTAATTTCAAGGGAGCGGCAGCGAATCGAGCGGGAGCGAAACGAGTAATAGCGAAATTACAAATTACGTTAGCAAAATAGAGTTTTAACAAAACAACGTGGGCTGCGTGCCGTGCGCGTATATTATTAAAACAAAACACAATAGAGGACGATTACACGCCGGCATCGCGCCGCTAATGTACTAAATTAATCATAAACATCGAAAGGAAGCTCTCTGTTCGCGGCCATCTTTGAGCACAATTAGTGATTGTGTTATCGTTTAATTTGGGCTGAAGAGGGCGCGCAGCTCCTTCGAATTACGAAAAGAACTTTTACATTTATTTACATATGTGGCGGTTGAATAACTGACAAAGGTGTGGTACTTCTCCAGACGGACTCTGCAAAAGAGCCCTACTACTACCAACAATCGTATCAATTAAGTGGCAATGGATATCTACCACAGATCACACTAGATACCGCATTACGAGATTCGTTGTCCCTACAAAAAGTCACCAAAGTTTGAGAAAGGCGCGGGTCGCGGGGAGCGCGACCATAAGCGTTTTCATTTTAAGGTTACCCCTACTCGCGCCTAACAATCAACCTATCGGAGTAATTTTTTATATGTGTCTTTAGACTGATGCGTGATGCGCTTCGAGCGTCCTGAATGCAAAAACTAGGGTGTGATCTGTGATGCCTATTTAGATAAATAAATAAGCATAGGATTAGACTAAGGCACGTGTCTTTGGGGAAACCTATGATTATCAGTGGATTGATTATATATTTATATATGAGACATGATCCTCAAAATAACTAAGTGCGACTTCACACAGCCAGACAAGTATTTGAATCTGTTTATATTTCACTAGAACGTAAGTTCGCTAAGCTTAATCGCTCGTTCCGCGTTTTAGCTCTGCTGAATCTCAGAAACCATTGTGATTCTTTCTTTATTTTCCTGTATATTTAAGAGCACTTAGCACCGCCTTGGTTGTAACTAGGTTTTAGAGAACTATATCTTCTGTACCTATTCTTATCATACTAACTGCGGTGCGGATAAAATTATTTATGTATTTCTAGGTATATAGATAAGTACAGCATTTAGAGCGTCCTTAATATCAGGTCTTAGTCCACTGCAGGTCGAAGCCTCCCCATATTTGGGGGAGGTCATAATCCCAATGCTTGGCAGGCGGCTTGGGAGCAGAATGTTTACCGTTTACTAACAGACTGCTGCTGCCCGTCCTCTGTTGGTTCTAGTCACAGTTTTATACCCGGGTCACATACATAAGTGACGGTATATAAAAGTGTTCAGCTAACATGCGCAATGCGACAAAATCTTCTCTACTCTTCATGCCGTGAAAAATGAGACAGACGTATACATAGTCGTAGCCGTGTCCTGTTCTTTCACAACAAAAAGATTTTGTCGCGGTGCACATGCTAGCCCTGCTATTTCGCCTTTTTGTAATGCAACTCTGATTTTCTAAGCCCCTGAGCCATAACATAGATTTCAAAATTTATGAATCTATCAAATGCATTAAAACATTTATTTTAATTACAAGGTTCAATCGTAGCATGAAAGTGCATACTACCTAGTGTCGTGTAGTAACTACACACAACTACACTAGTAAATGTATACTTGTGGTGTAAGTGTGCGTCTCCATAACTTCATAATAATATCACACAACTCATAATACTCATGTATAATGTGATTCAATTATCTTAATTTTTATGCAATTAAGTGAGGATACCAGCAGTCGTTTGTTTGAACGAACGCTTGCAAGAACAATAATAATTCAATGCCACCCAGAATAAGGTTCAAAATTCTGCGCAAACTGCTGCGCCGCGCGTCGCTTTCTATTGGCACTGCGTTCGTCACCCTGATCTATAAATTAAATTAAAGGCTCGCTCCCCTAATTCAGCTATCTCGTTCGCACCTCTTAAACTTTTTTTTTGTTATAAAAATTACCGAGTGGAAAAAAAACCGATAATTTATCTTGAGAATATCTTTGCCAATTATTTTTTTTGCAATTTTCATGTTATGATTTTGATGATGGAGAAGGAAAAACTCGTGAATATTGCTTTTTCCTTCCTCTTTGCCAAAATCGAAAATGCTTACATAAAATATTGGCAATGGTATTTTAGAGATAAATTAACGTTTTTTTTTAAATGATCAGGGAAGCGGGCCCTTAAATACAGTATTTAAATCGTTTTATGTCGAATAGGTCAAAGAACAAAACAAAAATAGGTCAAATAATAAATAATAATAGGTATAATAATAGTTTATAGGTATTGTTGAATAGGTCAAGGTAAAACGGAAGAGAACATAACATAAAAAACGAAACATTATATAACTCCTCAGTGACCAAAGGCCTGAAAACTATTTTTTTTTGTCTAAGAATGGATCTCGGGCCAACATTTTTTTTTTTAAATCTGCTCCAGCCCTTCGTTCCGAGTGGACAGAGGCGAGTGTCGCGCCGAGCGCCAGCGCGTCGCCGACTCCACTGTTTACATTCACACCATTCCTTTGAACATGCATGTAGGCCCGAGGAAGCGCGCCGTAAACAGAACTTTCTCGTAATGTTTAATTAAATTAATCAGTTGATTAGTCGATGGTGGGTCGGGTGTAAACAATGACGGCGCGCGGCTTTGATCTAGCGAGTCACTTTCATTGTGTTTGTGATTTGTACCGCTGCCGTCGGCTGCCGACCGGTGCCGGCGCCTTACGCCTCGGCGTGGCACTAGGGTTGCTTGTCAAATCATCCGCATCGCTGCAGATTTCAAATGTCTCAAGAAACAAAACCAATAACGAATAATTTAAAAAAAACCGTCTTCAACAAAATATCTACTTTTAAATTGCACTATCGAGATGTTCTCGGAACGACCCATGAAAAGTTCATCATTGAGGGGTTCCGGTGGCCATATGTGGTCTTCTTCATCAATTCCACTTAACCAAATAATACTTTCTGAATGCAAATGCCTGAATTATTGATGAAACATTGCTTAAAGGTTGCCTCCTGTATCTTAGCAAAATTGTCAATTGTATTTAATTTCGTGTTTCAAATATAGTTACGGGGCAACCCTGAAATAAATATTACACACATCATACAAGAATAATTATTTTCTCAGTATATGTGGTTTTATGTATTTAGAACGCGTGTGTTCAATTTGCATTTTTTAAGCTCTAAGTCTTAACCAACAATCATTAAATTTAGTTTTATTCAATTAATATCGCGTTTATATTGTATCTAACCTAGCAAGTGCCTTCATTAACTTAACAAAATATATAAAAAAATAAAACAAAACTATCTAAACGACTTAGCCTACTACACAAACAGTTGGATTACCTAGAAACTATTGAAGGTCTTAATTAAGATAATCTAAATGTTTAAGCTCTCTGCCAGTTGGTAGAGTACCCAACATGCTGGTGGTGTTACCACGCTGACTGGCAATGCTTATGCGCAGCGCCAGAGATTATCAACCTGTTAGAAGAACCCCATGTTATACCTAGGCAATACCGCAGGCGGATGCTCATTCAACATTTTTTAGCGCACTATTTCACCTAAAGGTGCCAACGGGACTCATTACTAAGCCTACAATGCCGTGTCGTCTGTCTGTCCTACCTATTTAAGACTGTATCTTTTGTATCTCAATAGTTTTCTGATTGAAATTGTCACAGAATATTATGGTGTTAGGTAGCTGTAACTATATCGTTTGTATATACATTAAACAGCGGCGGTGCCAGTACGCTGCCTTGGCGAAGACCATTTTTCTGTCGGCGCCAACTGCTCTTCTTTTAGCGAAGACTGACCTGATAATTATCCACTATCAAAAATACGTTAGCAGCAGTAATAAGATACTGGCGCTATTTGTGGATTCCGTCTATCTGCCAATCCAGCTTTCAATTAAGACCAAACGTTAATCCGGACTAAAAATAAATTTAGCAGAATTTTGTTAAAATTTTGTTACGAGTGAATCATCATCATAGGAACTGATTTAGTATAATCTACATCCTTGGATGACAATTGTGATGAAGTATAAATCGTATTACTTCGTAGTCCTAAACCGTTAGGTAAACCCGTTTAGGCGTAAGGCTGTATCGTATCTAGGCTCGACAGTTATGGCATACCTATATTTGTTCGGTTACAGACAATAGATTATTAAAAATACAATATATATAGATAGAGACACAACACTTTAAACCTAAAGTCCAATTATAACCGGACACAACTTATACTTAAAAACTTGACACTAAAAGTGAGTAATTATTGAAGTAATTACTAATTAAGTACATATGTAAATATTAACAAACAATGGTTTCACTTAATAAATTATTAGGTTATTAAAAAAAAAAAATAGTCCTGAAATTGAAATTGAGATATCAACACACATCAGTTCTTAGCCAACCTATGAAATCATAACTTTAACCATAATGGCAAATGAACTTTATTAAGGGACCATTCAATCAATCGAATAAAACTCTCTATTAATCGTCAATCGCTTTAATAAGTCGGAAAAAGGCCAAAAAAACGTATGTATGTATGTACATTGCGATTCCGGTTGGCTAGCTTCGTGAAATTCCCTGAGAATGAACGACGTATTGTTTCTGCCATTATTATGCCTTATTTATAACCCGTATTACTTCCTCCCCGCACCCTTGCCCCGTCCCTTGTCTCGGGGGTTCATTGTGCCAGACTAATTTTGTAAAGTCGATATTTTCGATCAAACGATCAATCCGCGCATTGTTACACACAGTGCTCGTACGAACTGAATGGAACATTCAAGTTACACAAGAAAATAACCACTAGTCTATTTAGTAGATCCAGACTTAATAGAGATAGGTAATTGTATTTGCTCGCCTCAATTCAACCAATAAAAAAATATCGATTGTAGAGACTAAACTTAACGAATCTAGTCTTTTAATTAAGATATTATTAAAAGTAGAGAAGTAAATATATCGATGATTATATTTAACTTGCAGGTATACATTGGAGCTGATGCATGAGAAAAAAATACATCGTTTGCGTTTTCGATTAATTTCATCTAGCGTTTAGTAATTTAAAACAAGCCTACTTTTTACTGTAGCCACAGAGTAAATAATAGTATAAGTACAGAAGACTTACTCCTAGATAACAATGAAATAAAGACTATCGCTATGTAGTAATGAACCGAGAAAATCGAAATACACAAAACAGATAGCTAGGAGGAATTCTGCACAGCGCAGGACATGGAAAGCATGTAGGATAAGATTTACGGAGTGGTCAGAAGTACTTTGGTCAAACAGGAAGATATGCTGCTCAGGTACAACAATGGAAACACTCTATCCCCACAGCAGTCTGCATAGCTTATAGCCACAGCTTTCTATCCTGATGATTCCAAAAGCACAGATCAGCCTTGTCACTCGGAATTGCGGGAACGGACAAGAGAGATACCATTAAACCTTTCAGAAGGTGATCCGCCCTTCAAGTCGGCGGAGCTCGAGCTAGTGCTCCAGTCACTAAATCCAAAAAAGGCCCCAGGGTCAGACGGGCTTACCACTGACTTTTGCAGCTCAGCGATCCGAAGCCATAGGGAAGTATTCATGCAGATAGCCAACAAAATGTATTTGTCCCTAAAATGCTTCCTGAATCAAAGGGAAACAGCGCACGTGCTAATATTAAGGAAACCTGGTAAAATCCATCACACGTACCCAAAGTCTTACCGACCTTTAGGCTTCTTTTTCGTTCTTAGAAAAATAGACAAAAGGTTTTTCAGAGGCGGACTTCAATGGCATCTCCTCCCTACACTTAGTCGAAGACAGTAACGGTTACATACCCCCAAAGAGGAACGGAAGACGCCCTCCATGACTTGGTGGAGCATGTTAAAGGAGGAGTTAATAGTCAAAACATCTCCCTAGACATAGATGATGCCTTTGACAACTCTTAAGCATCTGCTAGCGAAGAAGAGTGTTCCTTCAAACCTCCTATGGAGGTATATGTGATGGTACGCTCCATTCATACCTCAGCGACCGAAAAGTCAAACTATAGATAAGGTCTCAATTCGGCATTTATCAAAAAAAAAAAACTTAAACAAACACATTACAATAATTATTGTTCTGTTATTCTATCTATTTATATCTATCTGACAAAAAAACAGAAAATGAAAGTATTGTGTAGTTTTTATATCCTTGAGTACCTATTGCCTACATCTAAATCCTAACTAATATTATAACTCTGTCGATCTGTCGATCTATCTGTCTCTCTGACTATCTGTCTATCTGTCTATCTGTCTCTCTGTCTCTCTGTATCTCTGTATCTCTGCCTTCATGTCCCTCTTTCTCTCTGTTTGGGTGTTTGTCGCGTTATCACGGCTAAACGGCTGAACGCATCAAGCTGAATTTTGCATAGTTATAGATTAAATGTCAGTGACGGACATAGGCTACATTTTTTTTGTAGATCGACGCGAACGTAGTCTCGTGTTACAGCTAGTTTTAAATATGTTAATTCCGTTTCTATATAATTTATTGCCCGGCGTTCACCGAGATAAATATTTGACCACCTATTTTGTCATGTTAGTACTTATCGAAGAACTGATAAACAGTTTTAATATTTACTTCGTATGTAAAACTTAGCAAAATGCTTGCAAAAGTGAAATTCTGCTTTGATGTTATTAAATCTGCGCACACGTCGGCTTTCGCATGCTTACCGTTTCGCCGCTGCCGCTCCATAAAACTGCTATTACTCCATTTTATACAATAAAATATCAGAAAACAATAAAAACCATTGCCGAAGAATAACAATACCGCAGTTAAACAGTGACCCTGAACGGACCGCCGCATGAGCTCGTTATGGGTCACAATTGATTTACAAATTTACAAATTGACTTCGAAGTATTAAATGAAATTATTGTTATATACGACGGACATTTGAGGTCACTTTTGTGTGCCAGAGGACTGTTTAACGGATTTAATAATTAAGTACCTACGTTTTTGTAGTAGTGTGGATACTGGTACGTACTAAAACCGGAAGGACCAGAGGATGGGCAGCAGCGTAACGGTGAGCGTTCAGCGATCCCCAAGCCTTCTGCTAAGTGTGGGGATTATGGGAATCCCCCACTACCCCTTAAGAAGAGGCCTTTAGTTCCGCAGTGAACGTCTTCTGGCTGATTTTTGTGATTATTAGGACCTCTCTATATCAATTATTTGAAATATTAATAAATAGTTTCTGTTTGGATTATCTTTTGTCCTTGAATGGTCCTTGGGTAATGCAACAGCTCATTTTATGTAGTAGGCTAAGTAGTATAGGACGTTTGTTTTAGTTTGTACGTGTATGTATTTTGTTTAGTTTAATAAAAAGGCAATTTCTTTTTACGATAACCGATGGGAACGAAAGTTTCTTGAGTGGCGACCACGAACTGGAAGATGCAGCGCAGGCAGGCCGACAAGGTGGACGGACGACATTGTGAAAGTCGTGGGCAACCGATGGATGCAATTGGCAAGTTGTCGGTCGGTGTGGAGGTCTAAGGCCCTTTGCTCAGCAGCGGACGTCTTCCGGCTGATGATGATAATGAATTTCTTTTTTATTACGAATTGTGTATGTTTGTTTATTTACATCCTGATAAAGCACCTTTTATTAGACAATAATATAAGTATACAAAAAGAATCCAGGGTTTCTTTGATAGCCAAAAACCTCTAGGAGACAGCTTCTCTACATCATACCCAAACACTTTGGACCATCCAAAAATACAAAGTTTAAAATAAAAAAAATGTACTAATAAGTTTTCTGAAAAGTCATGGAACATTTTGTTGTTGAGTATGACATTGGTTGTCATAATGACATCCAATGGTATCATTTTGATGAGTCCAATGACAGTCTTAGAGGGGTGACTGGGCCATTTCCACCACGATGACATAATGCGAGTTGGCAGATTCACATACACCTTTGAACAAAGACATTATTTATAAGGAGAATTCTGTGCCTTTGAATTACAAAACATTTTATAAATACAAAAAACACACGTACGTAATAAATACTAACCCCATATTTATCACAAAATCGATCCCAACTCAGCATAATGCTGATTGTAAACAAATCAGTGCTGGTATTATGTTGAGACCGGCAAGTGACGTCACGTACGATACGGGCTAGTGCAGGTACTCACGAGGTTACGAGTAGGTCCTCACGACCCTTTCCCTCAGCGAAAGATGAAGAAGAAGATTTTTATAAAGTAAACGGAAGTTGCAATTTTCATATTAGAAACATATTTCTGTTATGTCGAAAAATATACACATATTCCAAACATACTATTTCCGTTTTGTTGCAAAAACAAGTTAGAAATACATAAGTAGCTAGATTATATTTAGGAGTCTAGTATTTAGTTTCTTTTCCCAGTTCCTTAAAAAGTTAGCCCGATTACTGTTAAATCGATCTAACCTAACTAACTCAAGGCTAAAATTGCCCTTTGTTTAAAACAAACTTCCAAAACACTATTAATTTCAATACTGCTTTCCAGTGAATTTAAGTACAGCTCCCAGTATTCAATACCGTTGGCGAGGCCGTAAACAACGGTTAATAATATTATTCAAAGCACTTTTCTTGGCCGCTACGGAAACCAGTGTTTAGAGCAAGGATTCTCTACTACCTATAGCGGATGGGCCACAAAGTATTGTTTACTTGCGTCACTTGGGACCACCTTGCGGCTTGTCGGCCATGTTTTGTATCCTAGCCAAGCTAGTATATTAGCTGTCAAAAGCGGTCAAATGTTTTTGAAGTGTTAGGAAATCACTAGTGACAGGGGTGGTTTTTTTTTCCACACAGCTCCATCTAGCCCCAAACTAAACAACTTGTACTATGGGACCCAAATAACTGATAGAATACATAAATACATTTTTTTAATACATACCTAGAATACATAGAAACACCCAGACAAAGAACAAAGATCGATGATCATCACACAAATGTTTGTCCAGGGTGGGAGTCGAACCCGCAACCTACAGCTCAGAACGCAACAGCCAGTGTACTATAACTTTATAAAGTAATGATAATGAATGAGATAAAACAAATTTGATGATTTTAATGTAACCTATATGTGCTGCTAGTCTACTATGTCTATATATATATGAAAATCAATTGCCGTGCGTTAATGTCGTAAAAAACTCGAAAATGGCTCATCCGATTTTAATACTGTTGTTTTTGTGTTGTTCACCTCAATACAGGGGTTGTTTAGGGGAAAAAAAACCACGCGGTTAAAACCGCGGGGCGAAGCTATGTAGGAAAATCGCTACTTTAAATTTTCCTACATGGATTATTTATTTCTAGGTTAATGTATAAAAATACTAACAGATTACTTATTTTGCTTTTCAGACAATTTTCTTTGTTTTGTCTGCTATTTGTTTTGTTTCCTTTTAATATTTCTGAATAATTCTTTATTATTTTCTAAAGAAAACCTGAAAACAAATAGTTTGTTTGTTTACTTTTCGTTTGAAACATTGTCAAAAGTAGATGTGTCAATTCTTTATTTTTTATACGTCTATGTCGTAAGATTCTAAGTTTAGGTTAAGGTTATATCTAAAATCTCATATAAATTCTCTTTATACAGGATTTTTTGGCCGAATTTTATATTACAATCTCTGTGATGATCTAAATTTTAATTTAGAATACTTAAAAAAATAACCCTGGCTTATTGTATTATTCAAATTTTGACGTAAGGAACACCATGAAAGGTATAAAAGGCAAAAATTCTGGAAAAAGCTTTTCAATTCTGGTTTTACCATCTGAAGCTCAAAATCTTTAAGGCCATTTCCCGGGCCAGGCAGGCCCGGGAAACTCAAGACTGGCTCGAAGCTTGAAGGTCATAATTTGAAGCAGTTTAAAGGCCATAAAACATCAAGAGGAAGAAAACTTTTCTCCGACAAAATGAAAACAAGCCGGATCTGATGCAACGAATGGATTTCAATTTGAATTGACTACTACTGATCTAATATTTCAGATTTGTTCCTAAATCCAAAGGGACTACAAATTCGTAAGAAAAATACTGTGAAGTGTTTATTGACACGATTGACGAAAAGAGGACATTTCCAGCGCAAGAAAACATAAAAGTGAACCAGAAAAACATACCCGAAGTCATCTAGGAAGGAGTCCATCATTTTTCCAAGGTTATCGACAACAGTTTTAACTATAAAACCTTACTTACGTCAAAATTTACAAATTGGTCTACAAAATTGTATTTTTTTTAACAGTGTAAATCATTGGTTGTTATTAAATTCTGTCTAAATTTCTCTTTGGTTTTTCCTCAATTTTAGGGTCCTCCCATAGATAGGTTCCTAGGTCCTAGATAAACTGACATTACGTCCCCCCTCTAGAGGGCGTAACGTTACAGCTATTTACAAATAAAATGTTGCAAAAACTTTTTGTCACACTGCCAACATTCAAGAAACGCTTGCTCGACGAAGGCCACTTGCACTGACCCATTTTTCTCGAGCTTTTTAACTTTAAATGGCAAAAAGGCTCGAAGGTAACAAAACTGACCAAAAATTGCTTAAAGTGGGATAAAAAGATCGGGAATGTTACTATTTATGCCTTTATTGCAGTAGGTATTCTAAGGCGACTGCAATCTCTTACAATCAGACGGCCAGTTTGCTAGTTTTCCGCATAAGTAATTTTCAGTAATACTCAATCACAACTACGCTTAAACAAAAAATGTGAAGCTGGCACTAGAATTCCTACTTATATATGCGTAGGAATTTAGATCGTTTAGCATAAAACTAGTCAAAAGGACAGAATTATTTTTCATCAGCAGCCACCTAGATAAGCAACAAAGTAGTGTATTAGTTGTCACAATATCACCACTAAAACGGTTACAAGCCTCACCAAGCCGGTAAAAAGGCAAGATAATATGTAAATGCGTTTCGCAAAACTTGTACTTTCGCAACATAGCTTGTACCTATTGTGTTGTGTGAAGTAATATTTTTAAAATTTGGACCGCTTTCTCGGCAATTTTCCGCGCGGTTAATCTCACTCAGCTTGTGCTTTTGTGCATGTATGTACAAAAGCATGTATGTAAAATTGTCTAGTAAGAACTAGACAATTTTATTTCTTTGACTTTTAAAAACAAGTATTTTTTTTTCTAACAACATTTGTATTTACGGGGTATCAAAAGAGAATGCGGTGGCCTTAGGTAAAGCGTAGGAGCTGACATTTGTTTAAAAAATACAAGTACACAAATATTCCATAACTTTATTAGTTTTTGTAGAAAATAAAACTACAATGATTAGTAATGTAAGACTGTACGTCCTAATATTCCATGAACAACATATTACCAGCGATTTATTCTATTTACCACAGTTTATTCTTTTTATCAGACTGCCCAAGAAGGATATTTAATGAAATGTTCGGTTTAGAAAATTTTATAGATTATGCGGTCTTTTAGATTAGTTTATTTTGTTTATTATTACTATGTAATTTTAAGTCCTATTTAACTAAATTAATTTGTTCGTCGCGGAAATGATTTGAATATAATTAATTAATTTCAATAAAAAAATAAAAGATTAATCGACTTATTTAATTGACAAGTGCCAAATTGTTTTTCATAACTTTATCTATTAACTTCCTCAGCCGAACAGGTCGATTGCCTAATGGCTATAGAATGAATCTGTTTTACAACAAGAATTGTTTTTAAAAGAAAAACGAAAAACCCGATTGTAAAATGTAGCTTATTACAAGCGGAGTATAAAAAGTTTAGGCAAGAAAAAACAACGACATTTCACTTCGGAAATCGTAAAAAATACTACTTTTTGTTAATAATTTGTGATTTGACCGTGCCTTAAGCAGTTTAGGCTAAAGGAGGTAATTAAGAACACAGAGACCGTACAGGAAACTCCAAAAACATTTCCCTCTTTCTTGGCAGTCGGGTAATAAACAGTTTGAAACAAAAGCAGAGGGGGTTTCGGATACAAGTCGGCCAACCAAAGCTAAAAGCTCGTTCCCAGTCGAGGTATCCACATTCAAAAAAGCCTAATACCTACTCCGACACCTAAATCACACTAAAGATATCTATCAATATGAAACAGTCGCCCAATAAGTTGAACAATAGATAAATGTAGGAGCACAAACGAGCGCGGACCGAGCGGCCAGACCACGTAAACCTTGTACACGTCGACCACTTATACATCAACCGTACGTGAGCACACGGAACACGATGGGTCCACGGCCGATGTAAACAATTTCTGCCCAATTGAATAAGCGCTACCGAAGTTAAACAATGAATGGTTCGATCACGAAAAAATCATCTTACAAGACGGTCGTGAGGCGCTCCCACGGTAGTCGTGTCGGGGGTTTATTATTAACATTCGAAATGGTATGGCACACGGTCGATGCACTCTAATTTTATCATTTCTAGGGAAAGCTAGGTAAACGGTTTGAATCTTTGAAGTTTAGACAATACTTAAATTGTTAGATAAGCGTGGGTCTACGATAGAAAACTATATTTGCCGACGGGGAAGAAAGGTTCTTGAGTGGCGACCACGAACTGGAAGACGGAGCTTAGGCAGGCCTCTCACTAGGTGGACCGACGACATTGTGAAAGTGGCTCATTGTCGGTCGGTGTGGCGGTCTAAGGGGGAGGCCTATGTTCAGCAGTGGACGTATTCTGGCTGATAATGTAATGTAATATATAACTTTTTTTGCTTGCTTCCTTGTTGTAATAGCCGAGTACATAGCTAGCCCCGAGCATCCGAACTTTATTTATATGTTTTTTTAATGGTTGAAGATCTAGGCGTTTGACCACAACTCACCTGATTTTCGTTGACGACGTGGTTGCGGATAGTATACACACCTAGCCTGGATCGGGAAGTAGTTTTCATGTGAGCCGCCGGAACACACCGTAAATGCTTGGCGATAGATTTTCAACCTGAGCTCGAGCTACTGGCGAAGCAAAACATCGTAAAGACACCATTCAGTAGTTATTTTATGCATAAACACGCAATAAGGGCTCCTTTTTACGCGTGACTCTCCTCCTTAGCGACCCTGAACTATTATAGGCAAGCGTGGCGCTTACCACCAAGCGAGCTACTTGCTCGTCTCGTCATCCATTTACATATAAATTAAAAAAACCTAGAGTATGTCCGTTGCTTAACAGAATAACCAGTGTATGTACAGTTACGAAACGAAAACAGGAACCTTCGAATAAACATCAAAACAGTACCATCTTATCATTATCACCACTTACTCGGGTCGAAATCAAATTGGTATTTATAAAAGGTAGTTCTAAATTCAAATTCGATTACAATAAACCATCGAATTCAATAGGAAACTATGCGGTCGCTATATTTGGATGACGAGACACGCGACCTCCGAGGCTATATAAATAAATTGTGTTTGTGTGAGTGTGCAGGATTCATTTGTGTTATACACGAATTACATTTCACAAGCGAAACAATACAGGCTGGCTTAAGCAAGCGGGTACTGCAAGATATGAGGAAGCTCGCGCGATTCATTCTAAAGCCAACAGAATCTCGAACAGAACAGCTCTGAAGACAAATTATATAAACCTGCAGGCCTAGCACGGGCGCCGGGATAAAATTATGTCCACCAGTTTTGTCTTCGAGTCAACGTGACAAAGCTAGAGTATGGATACATCCGTCTCGTTCTCGCGGGATGAATAAGGTGGACAACATTTTATCCCTGCGCCCGTGCTAGGCCTGCTGCAGAACTATCTTTCTACCTGAAAACTGAAACATTTATACCAACCTACATCCAACAAAAGCATTTGACAATAGACAATAGTTTATTTTGTAGCAAAAACAAAAGTGAAAAATAAACATAACGTATACAGAGTTCGGAGTTCGTATACATTTGGAATCGAAACATTTTTTAATAAGTGCAAAAATAAATAATAGTCAAACAATTAATATTATTAAAAGATTAATAAAGTACCCGACTGCAAAATGTCACTGGACGAATCCAACATAACCTCACTCGTCAAAATCGGTCAAGCCGGGAGGTAATGTATTAACACACAAACATACATACACCCTAATAACATTACCCTTCTCCTTGGGCAGTCGGGTTATAAGTGCCTTCATACTACACTTTCTCGGAAATAACATTATTCATTTTTTTAAATGGAGGGGAATGTAGGTACATCATTACTGTGGTACAAATAATATATGCGGGCGGGAAAAGTGTATGAAAATAATGAAAATCCTTTGTTACTGCACTGTTTTTTTTTTAAATTTTGTGGTTTGTGCCTTATTATGTAATAATGCCTAAAGACAAAATGATACTGGCCACTGCCATGGCTATGATTTATTTATTTATCTGATTTTTGATTTGCTTCGTCTCTTATTTTCCTCGTAAGTGTAGCACGGAGTTTTGGCGGGAACGTGAAGAAATCATGTCGCGTCATTATATTATTTTCCATTACTTGTGTTATTTCGAGTGTTAATGTGTAAAAACTGTGAATTTTTACCCGTGAAGTGTTCGTGAACATGTACGAGTGTTGGTAAATGGTATAATGTCGTGAAACGTGAATTTTCGTGTTGTTTCCAAAACTCCATAGAAGGCTCTAGTAAAGTTTTCACCACTTTACTGGGGCATGACTAGGACTTGACCGTGACTTGCTTTGCTCGACTTTGACAGTGACTATGACTTTTTTGATTATATCTAACTAAGCTTGAGAATAAATATGTATACTTGACACTGGCAAATGCATAAGACGTGCGACGCCAAAATCCTCTTAGGAGGAAAAAGAAAAAAAAATAAGTGTAGCACGAAGAAAATGAATCACTACTACCCACTCTCCTATTATGTACCATTCGGAAGGAAATGCGATTTTCAACTCGTGTGTTAAGTAAAACTCTCAAACTACAACCTCGTTGGTAATCGGTCGCTTACTCCCTTGGTGAACAATGTACTATTGCATATCTTGGTCCGGCCAAGGTGTTATAACTAAGTATATGTATAATAATAGAGTCCTACAAGACAAATTGAGGACTCTCCATGTAAACAAGACTTTCAGTTCCGATTGTGTTCACTAGTTCATACATTTATCCAATTGACTCAAGAACTTACAGTCTGTCCTGACATCGATGTCCGAGCCGAAAACACTATGGTAAAAGTACACATCATTCTAAAATTTTACTATGCAAAAAAAACCATTTGTACCATAGATTTCGCAGAGTGTGAATTATATTTTTCTACGGAACAGCTGTTGTTTTATTTCGCGATGTCATTGCTGGTCTCATAGTACCTAAGCGTTGTATAGAATGTGTAATACCTATACGTGTTTTCAACTCGGGCACCGAAGTCCGTACACACTGTATAATGTGTTAGGATCAGGGCACCATTTAAAATTTGTTTTCACAGATATTCAATTTGAAGTTAAAAAGAATGGCCAGTCGCGCCTCAGAAGGCCGTCATATAATTATGGAAGTGACCGATGTACGCGAGGTGTATAGTCAATTTAGATTTTAATTTTATACAGTTTATTAGTTAAATGCATTTGCCTTGTCTTTGATCAGGACTTGAGCAAACAGCTGCTTTCGATCACAATACCATAAAGGATAAGAAGTTTGTAACTGTAATTAGGTAGATACTAGCAACCTATAAACATTTAATCAAGGAAGACGAGTCAAAAAACGTGTTCTTAGTCGCAAATGTATTTAATTACATGGTGATGTCCAAAATCATATGTATCATACTTTTTACCTAGAATTAGCATTGCTATTCAACGAGATAACATCGCCTTTTGGGTACCTGAGCTCCGTTTTTTCTTTCTGTATGGTTTCTAATGATTACAATTTAATTTTTCATTTTGGTGTTTAGTAAATTCATAATTTATTTAGTGCATATATGGTTTAACATTGTGGAATAAATATTATAAAAGAGCGCCATATCTGTACCTAACAATATGTAGCTATAGCAAGCTATAGTATATCTTGCGGTACCTCACAGAAATAAACATTAAATGCATGAAATATGCTCTGATTTGAAACAATGGCAAAATATACATATAATAACATCAATGAATAACAATGGAGTATAAATTATCATTTAAACTGTTGTATATTTTATAAAATATAGCCGTATGTTTTGTAGAAGTACAACCATATAATTTGTTGGAATTACGGTAATCGAAAAATTCGGTCATATTTATTGCGAAATTATTTTATATTATAACTGTGTCGCAGGATTATTCAGCTGTAACCAATCGTTCAAATGTGTTATTCTTAGCCTACTAAAAGTACATGTTTATATTCAAACTATACATTCTATCGATTCTAAGTTTCGAATATAATTATTCAGTTATTCACAATTAATTTTGTTTATTAATTTCGACATTTCGATTGATTCGTTCGTATTTATTTAGGACCATATCGGCTTAATGCTTTGTCCAATGCAACAATGTCTATGTACTTTTATAACAAGCACTATACACTGATTAATATATTTTTATTATTAGCTATACCTCCCGTGGTTGTTTCCATAATCATACAGGAACCGGTATTCCATAACAAATGTCATCTAAATCTGTTGAACCATTTGAGTGGGAACAAACATGCATAAATCCTGTATGATAGGACGAAGGCGAACGCTAAACACCAGTTAGTCGAAGCTATACAATTGGTTGCTATTGGAAACATGCTTTTATTATGTTTTATTTGCTGTCAGGGCCTCGTTCAGCCACCTTTTTACCTCTGCATCTTCTAAAATGAGCCGAAAACATTTCAACTGATTATTTCATCGATATAGCCGCAGTAACGACGGGCAATTGCTGAGACTACATACTTCATTCGGGCCTCACAAGTGCGTCTCTCACTCACTATCTAGTTCGTTTCAAACGTTTTTGACAATACAATAAATCAAAGAGGAAAAAATTAAAAAATACCAGGTACGAGTAAGTATTATCTTGAGAATAACATTGCAGATGTTCTACAAAGAATTTTTCAAATTTTCAAAAATATTGTAATTGTGCAGAACAAATAGCTCTGATCGTGAGCGCGGATTTAAATTGCGAGGTATCTTTGGTCACAGCTTTGAAATACAATTTCGGAAATTTTCCGCGACCTCTACTTTATTATATTTTTTTGTTCTGTGATTTTTGGAGTTACTAGCGATTGGTTTTGGTATTTTAAGTGACCTATAATGCAAATATTTACATACCAAATCTTTCTCTAACTAATCTTTTCTTGTGTTGTAAATGCCTGGCACAATGATAATAACATTAATGGATCTGAGCCCGTACTGTGACGTGCTTATTACTATGATTGTTAGGTTCAGCCGGCGACGCAACGTTGCGCGACCGCGTATGGTATCGGTACCAGGGGCACTAGTCTCGACTTTTCGCTACAGCACTTTGCGACCGAATTCGGTCGCTATGACGCAAAATTTCGACTTTGAACACGAATTGTTAAATTCAAAAGTTAAATTATTTGAAAATCCGCAGCACTATCGCTAAGCACTGACCTTTTTTGTCGCACTGGACAATACAGCGACAACTGAACATAATTATATATTATCCTGTCTCTTCATTATATTTAATTTATTTTGTGAAGTTGGTGTTGTAGTGTTTTGTGCGTAAAACAAATGTTTTTCTTTCTTTCTTTTTATAGAGAGCGCTACAACCGAAAATTATTTTTTACCTACTTTTTGTGACAATACAATTTATTGATTGTTAACTTAACTAAAACATCCCATTATTTGAGGTTCTGAAATCCCTCAATATTCATTATAACCGTCAACTTGTATTATGAACCTTCAATTAAAATAAAAGAAATAAAGTAATTACTGTATTGGGATATCTCAATTAGGTTTTTTTTTTAATGGAAAAATATAGTATCAATAGAAGTGTTTGGAAGGAGTCGTTTACGCCGGCCGCCAGTTTACGCCGGGCGCCGGTTTACGCCGGACGGCAATTTAGGCGCAGTAAGTAGCTTGGGTATTTTAGTAGAGCAAAATGAACGTGTAAATGGTAAACAATTATGACAAAACGTCAAGTTTCTTCGTTACTTATAAACTTATAGAGAAAAAACCTCATAATTTTTAGGCAACTAAATGTCGAAATCAGTTCAATGTCTGAACTGATTTTCAAGTTTAGGATTTCGAAATTCAACAGCAAAACTCTGCACAGCATTGAACTGCGCTTGTCACCCAGCGGGATTGACATGCTAATGAACTGTAGCTGGACACATTTCCCTTAAATCCGAATACAGTTATTTAGCATACTATCGCTTGTCGGATGAAATACTGGGAAAGGTGCACTTTCCCATGTGGCCTCTGCAAAGGAGTCCTTTTACTTCAGACTTTATTTGACTAGTCACGTTACGCTACGAAATATGGAGGATCCAGAGATAATTCATAACATAAATATATAATTCGGTTAGGTATAATTTGCTGATGTAGAGTCAATATTATATTATACAGTATTTAGGTAAGGAACATAGAAAAAGCATTTATGCTTGAGCCATAATACATTATCGTCGCCGACGACTCACTGCCGTGCTTACTATCGTCATTTGAAATAGACTTTAACATAGCGTAAATAGAGACGCTGTAGAAAAAGGTAAAATTTGAGTCTGTTCCGGATACGCATTTTGTTTAATTATAGTATTTTCATACAAAAAGTTGGTTCTAAAATTAGGTACAGAAAAAAAATTCTGTTATTAGTTACTTCCGGGTCAAACGTTAAATTGTCTGTGCTATACGTCTATAAATCTTTACCGGAAAAGGCTAAGGGAACCTAACAAAGGCAACTGGTGCAACACTACAAAACTCACCTAATTGAATAGGGTACACGTGTAATTATTGGAGTAGGTAACAGGTGGGAAGAACCTATCAATTTGTAGACGTCTCAACGGTAATTATTATTACAGATGACAGAAAAACATAGCTTCGAGTAATATTTAATACTAAGTGGCCTATGGCATTGATGAGACCGGAAGGCCAGTTACAATCAGTGTCAGTTCGAACCACTGACCATAAACTTGGTATATAGACAGCTAGAACCTTTTCATCCCGCGTAAAAATAACGCAGTAAAAAATACTTTTTGTTATCAGACCAAAATACACCGCACAAAATGGCATAAGCTCGCCTATCGGATCGCCAATACATATGCAGGGTTATATTTAATTCACTTAAAAACTCTCGCTACTCCACTGCCCTACATCATACTTAACAACTCTTGTTCCACGACTTTAGACAATTCGTTATATTTTTTCATCATATGACATTTTTCTATGGGACAGCTCATTTTTTTTTCTCGATTTCAGGTTTGTTCCTATACCACAGTTTTTTATGGAACTTGGTGACGAGACGAGCAGGTCGCTCACCTGATGTTAAGCTTGACGCCTGCCCATAGAAATTCCGTGCCACCCAAAATTTTGAACTACAACATTTTAAAACCATGAGCAGCAATGCACTGCGCTCGTCACCCTGAAATATTAAATGTTAAATCTCTTTATGCCCAATAATCACGCTGGAAATATTTTCCTTCGATCCGAAACACAGTAATGTTTGCATACTACTGCTTGGCGGTTGAATAACTGGCAATCAACAACAACAACTGGCAACATTACTACGAAACTAAAAAAAAACATAATCATGAGTACTATGAGCCCTTTTCTGCTTAGTATACACTTTCCTAATAACCCCACAAGAGGATACAAGACGACACAACACTTACATTTTGAGATTTAGGGTTCAGTATTAAGGAGTAACTGATAGAGCGAAGCGAAGGTCTCCGAGTCCTCGGGAAGAAATGAATGTATGTATTGTATGTTTTTAAATTTGTTTATGTACATATTTATCCGTCGTTAACTAAGGAACCGTTTATCTGATCTTCATGCAATATTGTAAGCAAGTAGTTCATTTTATTAAATCTTTTGAGTTCTAATATGAACAAAATTGAGCCAAGAGTTGTGAAGCTGTAGAGTCGCTAGGTAACAGTTAGGTGCAAGCTACTTAGTTCTAAATAATTTTACAGCTAGGCCGTATATACCATCCATCACGCTGTCAAACGATCGACCATCGATCCCGACCTAAGTAACTGCATACCCATAAAATAAACAGTCGATGTTTCCACACGCATATATTATTTTTAAACCGCCACAGGAAACGGAGAACAATAAAAAACAACACGGAGAAAAAGCAAAAAAACAATGAAAAAATAAAACCCGTTATAAATTAATACTTTACCAAGTAACCGGAGTACGCGTATTAACCCCTGCTACAGCGAAAAGAAAGGTATTGGATTACAGCAAACGATAAATAAGGTCTCGAAAATAATGTTTATATGTAAATATGGGGTATTGTTAGAGTAACGAGTCTTGCTAAATCACAATATGAAGTTGATTTATATCTCTACGGTTCGCTGGCCTTCATGGGAGGCCTATAAAACCTTTCCGAAACGCAATACGCACACCGGCGACGCCGCACTCGCGTAACAGTCGCGCAACAATCGCCCGCCGTCGGGCAGCTTATAACGCAAAATCACTCCAAAGCTAAAATATTATTCGATTCGATGTAGTTTTTCTATCACAACAAGTTATTGCAAGTAACTTATAAAAGAGATATTTCTCAAGTTCTCAAGCTCGAATACTTTGCAAATTTCCGAGGAATAAGTTGATTAATTACATTCCATGGGAGGCGGGCATTCAAACGTTAAGTCCGGCTGTGAAAGGACGGTCCTCCTTCGCATAGAAAAAAACGTTACTTCATGACAACCTGCCAATAATTATTATTAATTATACATTTATGCGTAATGAACGGTCTAGTGACAGCAAGTACGGGTAATTAGGCGATGGTCTTTTATTGTGCATCCGATTAATATCCCCCGTGGTTCTTTATTATTCTGCTTGGTAAAATATGTTTTTTAATGGGACAAGGACTAAGACAATAGCTAAGTGACTAGCAATTTTTCAACATATTTTTGTTTTAAACTGGGGCCTTATCATGTAGCTCTGGTGGCGATGTTCATCGAGTGCCGTTCCACTCGCACCATGCGAGCGAGCTGGATGGCAAACAAAGACCGTAGCCACCAGAGTTACATGATAAGGCCCCTGGTTTGTTCTTCATTCGACAAAATAAATAAATTATCATATTGTTGCTTACTTTAATCTTATAATTAAATATTATGAATTTAAGTAAGCTATTATGGTATATTAAATCGAAAATTAACTGTTACTGTAGTAAGAATGGTCCGGGCATGGATCCCCAAACATCCTTCTTTATAAATATGTATGCAGTAAGAAATATCTTTTCATTATGTGTTTGACTATTTTAGGTATTTTTTTCTATCTTTTTTCCTATTGATATTGTGTTGGGTACATATTACATATTCTTTTGAATGTTTGAGGTAAGATCCCAACCCTTCTTTATAAAATAGACAGCTTACTTTACATAGGTAAGTTTAACTTCAAATCTGAATGCGGAAATCACACTATTTTAAGTAACTGCACTAAGTAGTAGTGTAAGTACTCTAACAGGCAAGGTGTAATGATCTATTTTCAGAATATCTGCTACACTTGGCGATAAAAGCCTTGAGTCAAGAGATATATTTATTTTTTGGCGACAACAATAGCGTTTCATCGCTAACTCTGGCGCGATCCTAATAAGCCTTTTTTAAAACGTTGCTTGACAAATCAGCAGCGAGCCAGCAGCGCTTGTAATCGCATTACTGTACTGATCACGCGCCGATCCGGTGAGGAAATTCATTAATATCCTGTCCTAGCTGACCAAAGAGGTGAAAATGTATAACTTTACTGCTTATAGTTTTTCCGCAGAGGCGCAGTCTTGCTAGCTTGCTAGGTGCTAGCTGCGCCCCGCGGTGTCGCCCGTTATTCTACAAAAATCGAGTATTTTTCCGGGAAAAAAGTAAACTATGTGTTAATCCAGGGTGTAAGCTACCTCCATACCAAATTTCATTCAAATCCGTTTAGCCGTTACAGAGTTGAACGGGAACAAACACACTTACATACTTACACATTTACACACAAAATTTCGCATTTATAATATTAGTGTGATATTCTGGGGGCAGCCAGATAGCAAAATATCTGTTTCCTGTGTTCTTTCTGAAATGCAGAAGATAGTTTAAAAAAAAAATCTTTTTAGTTTTGTGTTAATAGCACTTCATACTCGTAGGAACGTATCTTTAACTTTTCGTTTCATTTTGATTAGTTGAACCTCAAGAAAAAAAAAAAAACAGTTTAAAAAGACAGTTGATGGTGATCGTTTCCAAGTCCATGCTTCTTTTTCCTACTATTTTGTATTATTCGCATATTTTTTTTGAATACACAGCAGTATTCAAAAATTTAAAACACAAGTTTCAATAAACACTGGTTCACGGATCCGTGGGAGGACGATTGCTATTTGATACAATCAGTCCTCCCACAGATCCAACTAACTAACTATCAAATACAGTAAGATGCTACTCGAATTTCTAATGCACCGAAGCAATGATGTTTATGTTCCATTAAATTGCTTCAGTACACCAAAAATTCGGGTAACAAGTTTTTCCCGCGAACCTATGGCTGATTCTTTCATAATAATATTATCTAAGACATATGGCGACACTCTTAGAAACGTACACATTTACACAATTCTCATGTTCATGTCTGAACCTGGTAAATTCAGAACATTCTTGAAGAAGATGTTTAACAGTCTGAACTGAGTTATTATCGCGTGGACACCTATCCGAATCAATTATTATGAAACGATGAAGATATGACTTGTGGAAGCCATGTCCAGTGATGGCTTGTGTAACGTGTCGATTATATTAATAAACTTTGTGTCAAAGTGTCAAGTGTCCATTGCTCGCTATTGCAGGCCTTGTAGATTCAAAACTTTAATTTAATAATATTCGTACTAAATAAATGCGCATACTATGTCAGCATGAATATTAATCGGTTCTTTATTTGCATACAAAGTACTGTGTCAAGAGTTGAAATGATGGTTTCTCAGTTTACGAACGAGGTCCTTATATTATCGGCGGGCTTATTCTCTTACTTTAAAACGTTCGTGTTTCTGATTGCGAGAGCATGCCAACCCGCTCGTACCAACTTAGTCGCACTATGCGCGGTCCCGCTCGCGCACTATCTCTATCGCTTTCGCTCAGAGTTCCGGGATAATCCCGGTGGCTTATGCAACTTCAGTAGATAAAACTAGTGCAACAACATTTAATTTTAAAATTGACGTATTTTTCAATAGCGTATATAGGTTTTTTGTTAACTATAAATTAGGTATCTAAAAAAACAGGCATATGTAAGGTTTTGGGAGGTAACTTAATACCCAAATCAACGAAATTGGCGCTACCGTGTAACGTAACCTGATGACACGTTAAATTGTAGGTTCCAATTGTTAGTCCTATAACAACAATCACAAAGCAATGTAGAGGGCTTTCAGGCGGTTTACAACTCTGACATCAGGGCTTCCCACTCGGCGTATAAAAACTTACTTTTAAGCGACAGTAGGGCAGAAAAAATTGAGTGACGCGCGAATTTTAAAACACAATAATTAACAAACTCTTTAAATACCCAGCTATTTAACAAATAATCAGGACAAAAAACAGAACATGTCATGGAAAAATCAGTTGACACTACTAAACTAGTCAGATCACTGATCTCAATATACTTAAAATCGAATACGCACGAATTTATTAAAAAGGTACGAAGCAAATCAACTCATATATACAGCCGAGGACAGCGATTTGGAAAATTGGTTGGGAAATAATCGAGATATGAGTATCGAGTCGGGCCGGAAATTACGCCATTTGCCAACGTTTTAAAGGTGTCGGCTCGAGGTGTCGACTATTGGCTGCGAGCGTCACTCGATTGTGAACATCACTTTAATATTTTTTTTCATTTTACGCGCTAATAGAGCACTATTTTTTATATCCTTCGGGATTGGACTACGAGTCACAGGATTGACGAGTAGTCTTGCAATTACTCGTTAATGATTTAATTAACGTACTTTTTAGTTGGTTAGTAATTGAATTGGATTGCTTTCAAAACGACAGTTTGAGGAATTAAAAAAATTCGTAATCAATTCAAGGGAATTAAGAAATTTCACCTTAAATAATTGAACAGGGGAATAAACGAAATAAACTACTCCCAACTAATTTTAATTGATACTGGAAATAGTTTGAACTTGTGCGATTTTGTATATTTTCCAAGTTGTAATAGCTGAAAACTTAGGATCTTTTTTCCTTTGCATAAAACACCCCAAGGCATTATTTAATCATTTTCTAATCTAGCCTTATAATAGATATATTATCAGCTAAGACCTCCAGTGCTAAACACAGGCCTCCCCTTTAGAAAAAGAGAAGGGGTGCCATAATCCCCACTCTTCGCAGCCGGCTTGAGGATCGCAGAATACTCAACAATTATCTAGAGTACGCTTCTGCACGTCTTCCAGTGGTGGTAAAAGTTTTAGGACATAGCCCAGGTCTTGGTACCAGTTATGTCAATGTAAATTTTTATTAAAATTAACTAAAAGATAATGAACTTTTCATACTAGGAACCGAGAGAAAATAAGAGGGAAATATATTTCTCTGTTATATCGCATATTTGTAAGACGGCGCGGTCGGCACCAACCTCGTTCTTACGTGTGTACGCACAGTGTTCACGCATTTCGCTATTATCAACGTCACCAGTCATCTGTCAGAAGAAATGCGTTCCCGCCTTTCTTCACCCGGTTGACAGGAGTAGTCTACATTAAACCAACGTACGGGCCCAGGGCCCGTACCGTGAGATGCTTATTGCGATGATTGTTAGGTCCAGCCGACGACGCTGCGCGACCACGAACCGTATGGCCGCGCGATAAGGTGTATGGTCTCACAGCGTCCTCGGCTGAGCCTAAACATCATCGCAATAATCACCTCACGGTACGGGCCCAGGTAAGTTCCCGGCGCCGGTAATTTTATTATATTAGTGTGCAAAGGCGGTGTTTCGTGGACACACAGTAAGGCTAATTCTATACTTCTTTTAATAGTTTGCTTAACACATTTGACAACAAAGTAAGTATGTAATAAAAATAAACATATCCTTAGTTAGTCTTTCCACGCAAGTCACCTTGGATTCGTTATTAGCTGTTACCAATCGCCGTCCAATTACTACTTAGTTCACAGCTCCAAATTTGCGCGAGTTTCGATACTATATTCCCCGTGTTCAAGTTTGCCAATCGCGTTCAGACGGTCAGACGCCAAACATTGAGAGATATGAGGTACAGCACCGCTGGCCGGCTGTTAGTGTTCCTACGGAAATAGAAGCTTCCAATCACCGAATATGCCATATCTACTATATTGGGGGCATTTGTTTTCAGGCAACAGAACTATAAGCTTTTGTTTTGTAGCGTCAGCGTATTCCAGAATAAAGTGATTGATCATGTTCTGTTTTCAGCCCATTGGTGCCTGGATAGATCTCTTGCCCCTCTCCGGCTTGTTATCTGTCCCAGCCTTCTGCCAGTCTCGTCCAATATTTTCTTGCCATCTTTGCAATGTCGTCCGAGAAGCCAGTCCGATAATTATGAATATTCAACGATATTTTTCTTCCAAATTTTCTTTTCGTATATTATTTTCTTCCTACAAGACACATCGCCGAAATTATTGGGCTTGGAATGCCTTTTGCAAAAGAATGGATATTCATTTACCGACAAAAAAACCTTTTCATAAAGTTTGACAACTTGAAAAATAGAAAACAACCAAACGTAAAAGCTTACGAAAAGCGTGAGAGCAACTTTGAACTTTTGTCCCAAAAAACACGCATAAATAAAGATAACAAAAACATTATCTTTTTGTCACTGGTTCTACTTAAGCATTATTCCCTAATCTCACACTGAAACCAGACACATCTGCTGCTCTTCACTTGACTTGAGCGCTAGTTCTAAAGCAACCCAGTTCACCGATTGATTAGTTCAATGAAGTTGTTTTCACAATATGTTACTACACAACCCACAAGTTTGATATGAACAGTAATTCAAAGGCTGAAGCTTTAAATCGGCTTGAAAATTTCTAATCAAACGGTCAAACCAAAAGGCTTTCAAACGCGAATAAAATTAAGGAGTCCCTGAAGTGGCATAGTTATTAGATATCGGATATCTGTGACCTACCCCAGATTAATAAATACAATCATGTTCCACGCTTTATGATTGGCTAGCGGACGATTTATTCTGGTTAATTTACACTATAATTTATAATATACCTAAAAATAAGAGAGGTCTTAAATGCGAATCGTAAGGGCTTGTTCTGTGCGACGCGGTTGTCCTACGCGGATATCCGCGACTGACGGTATGGCGATCAGTGCGACGCGGAGGTATCCGCGTGCGGACGCCTCTTGGTCCCAATGTAGTTCTTCAGTGCGTGAGGCGGAAGTGAAGTACTGATGTCAACATGGCTGTTCAAATTGAGAGGGTTGTATATATAAATGTATATATTTATATCTCGAACCACATGGAAATGAACGACATCCACTCATCTGCTCGCACTGAATCTGGCCCAGTATTGTCTTTCAGGAAAATCTTGACGCAATACGCGCTATCTCTTTTGCACAATCGACAGTTTTATTTGAATTACTAAAAAAATTGAAAGGGCTATATTCAAACTTGTTTTAGAAACACAAACACATTTCTTCTTTACAACATTTAATATGTTTCAGATTACAATTAATGATTTTAAGCATAATAATTGTAACATACCTACAAAAGTTGAGAAATAGAGAAAACGTCTCGTCTTTCATTTAAATAGAAGAAAACTTGTCTGGACCCACATAGTAATTATCATCATCATCACGGCTGCAGAGCCATAAGATGTCCACAGCTGAACAAACGCCTTCCCCTAAGAAAAGGGGTAGGTCGCCATAGTCCCCACGCTTCGCAGAACGCTCTGCATTTATTACAAGGACACTGCTGTCCGTCCTCCAGTTGTTATAGTCACAGTTTTAAGATTTTGTAGTGTCCAATGGCCGGTCTTATGTCCAGCCGTGGTAATTATAACAAAGAATATTATTTTTTCTATATTTCCATCGTTAATTTGCTGTAATTGAATTATTTTTTTCATTACTAAAAAGTTACGAGTGACAAGTTATATGACATGTATTGTGTAAGATTATTAAGATTATTATTAAGACATCCACGTAAAACGAACTTTACCATTACATCATATTCCACCATATTTGTACGTATTTAGTATTTTATAAGTACATATATGTTTTCTACCGTTAAACATATCGACGCTTTTCGCGCGGTTACTATTCCAATATTGATTTAATTAGAGACTTTTAAACAAAATATTGCGAGAATTTAAGTAGTTTATTTGATCTGGCATTAGTTTATTGACGTATTATTTATTCTGTGACGTCACAAACGTGCAAGATCCTATTTTAAGTGGTTAAGGTGAGTATCCACTTAGATCGCGCTCCGTGCTTCGCGCTCCGTTTTCCGTGCTCCACGCTCCGTGTTCAAATGGAGACGTTTCGCGCTTGCTACCAGAACCACATTGCGTGAAGCACGGAACTCGAAGTACCGATCTCGGAGCGCGAAGCTGGTAGCGCGGAGCACGATCTATGTGTATACCCACCTTAACCTTTTTAACATCCGCGTGGTAGTAGTTGATGACACGCTCTACATGGTAATAGATAAATTATAACATATTTTCATAGATTTTCACACACCATTGCCAATTTTTAAATGCGTCAATACATTGTGTTGCATAGTATTTGAAAGTTGAGTATGTACTTACCTTCTAAGTATACTCACCTATTACGTTCATATACCAATATTTCTAACCCGTAATTCACAAACGCTCCGTAAGCTAATCTGCGTTATAACGGGAAAAATCATAGTTTAACTAGATACGTTTAAACCTTCCTGAACAAATCTGTAATTCTTAATATGTTATAAAAAACTAAATAAACTATATTTTTGAAATAAAACATTATTTTCAGTACCAAAAGTAAACCCTTTCGTAAGTTCCGAAGAGCCGAAACCATCGCAACGCACGTCCGCTGTAAACAAATCCGCGAGCAATCGATTCGGGTAGCAATTTAAAATCCACTTAAAGACAACCGCAGCCTAATCGAAAACTCCGTTGAAAGTTCGCCATCATCTAATTGCCTATATTAAAATAACTGACTTGTGTCAAACATATCTGGGGCGTGGGGCGAACGCCGCCTGGTACGGCGGTTCACATGTTAATAATCATTATGATAGCATCTAGTACAACGGGCCGGTCTTTCCGCGCCCTGCCGCCCTCTGCCGCCCCAGCAAGCAAACGAGCAAGGTAATGTTTGTGTAGTTACTATTGAAATTACAGCTTGCCGCGCTTCTAGGGATGTGCTCTCTGTGTGAAATTTGAAGCAATACGTTCAAAAAACATAACTGATACTTACAAGCATGGTGTATGATGAAGATCATCATCCGAAGACTGCTGAACAAAGGCCCTTAGTCCGCCACACTGAACGAAAATTTGCAACTTGCATCCACCGGTTACCCGCGACCTTCAAAATGTCGTCAGTCCACCGAGAGTTTAAAACTTCAACAGTTCAAAACTGCGAGCGGCAATGCACTGAGCCCGTCACCCTTCGATATAGATGCCTTGCGATGCTCTTCAGCTTGCCTTCGGCTTGCTTCGAAATATTGCCCTTCAATCTGGCACACAGTAATGCTTGCACACAACTGCTTGACGCATAATATCTAGCAAAGGTGCGGTACTTTCCCAGCCAGACTCTGAGAAAGATTCCTACCTGTAATTGATACCATTATTATTATCACCCCATTTTTTTCCATATTCTAGAACTATCTGTGAACTAAGTATAACCATCGAGGGTCAACCCTGTGCACCATACGTAGAGGTGTCTGTAGTTAAGTTTACAGATACCGCCTACCCGATGAACGTTGCATAGCACCAAACAACTAAACATAACGACTGTTCTGTCGCCGACTGGTAGTCATGCAAACACATTCTTTACACCTTATTATTGTCGATTGCACATTTTAACACTTATCAACACTTATAACCTTATCAGGTTATCGTCTCTTAAGCTGGTAAGCTCCAATACACACATATTGCTATAAGAACATATTTTTGCATAAAAAATGGTGTATATTTCCTTTAAGGTAGTTCAGAGATCGTTCTAATAGATACGTAGTTTTTATATTTTTTGTAATTATGTGCTATCTATGATCAAATTCCACCCTCTCTCCCTTACCACCTTCACCTTTTGAGGGCAGGCTGATATCCCCGTAGCGGGATGTTTAAAGTCTGATGCAGTATAATCAAAATTCGATATACTGTGAGTTTTTGTCTAAATAACAAAATGTAGTTTGTTAGAAGAAAATGTATGTATGTCATACCCTGATCGTAGAAGAGCTTCTTTAAAACATTTTTAATTATATCTGGAATAGACAAAACGTAATACGTATATACTTTTTGAAATTCACACTTGATTGACTTTATATCTTCAGTAAAGTTAAGTAGTTTTAAAATGCTAAGTACTTACGTACGCTACACATCAGTAGCCATCTTCTATTGTTTTTTGATGAAGTTAACTTCTGTTATGGGTGGGTAAAATATTTTCAATTTTGACCATCAATACATTTATTTAATTTATCGATTATTCAAAAATTATTTGGTTTAGTTATTATTCCTTAAGGATTTTTATTAATTTCTAGTCGGGTGACACATAAGCTTATATAGCTTTATCTATTTAATTTTACATAATATAATAGCTAGCGAATAGTTTGTTCGGAAGTCGATGTCAGCCTGTGATTATAGGTCCGCACGCAAGTTTTAAAAGGTGATTTGATTTCTCCCACCTTTCCACAGTCACTATTTTTTTTTCTTTTTCCTCCTAAGAGGATTTTGGCGTCGCACGTCTTATGCATTTGCCAGTGTCAAGTATACATATTTATTCTCAAGTTTAGTTAGATATAATCAAACAAGTCATAGTCACTGTCAAAGTCGAGCAAAGCAAGTCACGGTCAAGTCCTAGTCATGCCCCGGTAAAGTGGTGAAAACTTTACTAGAGCCTTCTATGGAGTTTTGGAAACAACACGAAAATTCACGTTTCACGATATTATACCATTTACCAACACTCGTACATGTTCACGAACACTTAACGGGTAAAAATTCACAGTTTTTACACATTAACACTCGATATAACACAAGTAATGGAAAATAATATAATGACGCGACATGATTTCTTCACGTTCCCGCCAAAACTCCACAGTCACTATAATGGGTTTTACAGCTTTTTGGGGTGACTAGTATATAAGATTTAGCTGCTAGCTATGAGAACGTAAAGTAACAGTAAACATTAATGCACTGCAACACGTTGCCCAAAAATGCTTTTATGAGCTGGCAAATCCAGTAACCACGCTGCACTATTATGCGACCGCCGCCGATTTTTTTTCTCTTCAAAATAAGCTAATGTTATTTTAGGCAGCTTTGCGCTGAAAGCAGCGCAAATCCAAAACGCTTTCATTGGTATGCAACCGCATGCGTTCTCGGCTACGCCCTGCTATTTGCTAAGGACTAAGATACGGGCTTGGATGGGTCGAGCTCAACATTTAGTTCAGAATAATTCCAGAGCAATTACAATAAAATAAATGTCGGTTTCAAACGACGTAAAAATTGTTATAATTATCTGAATTAAAATTGCATAGTTCCTACTTGCATGATCAAATTTTCGCACACTGACTTCATAGGAAACGAATATAATAAACTTGTTCAGTCTTACATATATTTAAATACAACTGTCGTTAAAATGACAATGTAATGTTTTGAGAGAAATACAATAGAGTGAGATCATTATTCTAAGCCCAGAAAAGAGCTTCAAAAATGTCCAACTAGAAATTTAATTTGTTAGATCTATTACGTATACAATTAAGTATACAAAAGATGACGAATGAAGAAATATTCTATATCTTGTATTAGATTGGCTATTTAACTAAATTAAGTTTGTATATGGTGAAATTTATTTGAATGTATACTTATGAAAACTTTTACGAATATTCATTCTTCCAGACTCTACGAGCATAACATTTTGCAGCTGTGTTATTCTGCACCTTATTTAAATACTAGATGCGCCCCGCGGTTTCACCCGATATTCTACGGGAACGGTTAAATTTTTCGATAAAAATTAGCCTATGTATTAATCCGGGGAATAAGCTACCTCCATACCAAATTTCATCCAAATCCCTTCAGCTGTTACAGAGTTGAACGGGACCAAACACACTTAAATACTTATACACTTACACATTAACTTTCGGATTGATAATTTTAGTGTGATTTAAACCGGTGTTTGTTGTTTCTTCCTTAGCGCAAGTGAGCATTAAGAAAGAAGTATTGAAAATAATAGGGGATGTATTTTATTTCATGATTAATATTATTATATTATATTATATTATATGAAAGTTTTTGCCACGGTCCCGATCCCTAAAACAGCGACGCCGAACACCGGGCAACAGTTCGTACGAACGAGGTGGTCACCAGCTTCAGTTTTTTCATCCTTTCTAGTAATTATTGATTTAGTAGTTCATTCCGAAATCATTTCATTTATGCCGGATACGAGAGGTTAAGTTTCACTACCTCTATCTACTTACCGTGTCATATTTACAAATATTCGAATTAAAATCTACTTCTAACAAATCTTTTAACTTGAAAGATTTGTCTGGCACTTACTTAGTTTTATATTGTTTATTCTCTGACTCAATTATGGATCGATAGGCCTTTTAATATTTCTTCGATGTGAAATTACTGCGTAAAATAGGTATAAATGCAATAGAAAAATTAATACTCTGACTAAATTAAGTGTTAAACACTCCGGACACAAAGAAGAATCTAACGACACCTCGCATTTCGAAATATGTCAAGTCGTAGGCTAAAATCACTGTCATATCCATACAGCTGAAAAACATTACACCAGTGTCATGGTAACTGTACAAGTACAGAACGGGCAATGCGTGGCGAATACAGTCACCACAAATGTTAATATTCATATAGAAAATATTAGGCTGGGTGTCGCGCCCCCTGAGGCGCGGGAGACAGGGGGGGGGGTAGGGGCGATAGCCGACACCCTCGTCCCAGCATCCACTCTAACACGCTCTGCCTGCCTTTAACGAACTCTGTGTGTCTATTCCCCAATACAAGTACACTTTTCTTTGCCACGATAGTGAGTTAGTTCCAACAAAGCGTGTGAAGTCACACGAAAGGGGTAAACGGGTACCCGCTTTCATTCTTATTGCATGTTTGACGTGAGACATTTTTAGCGATTCACAAAACAGAAGCCTTATAGTTCCGCCATGTCCATCTGTCTGCTCGTCGTGATTTTATTTATAGACTTCATTCAAATCCAAATAATTTATTTCGAACAACAACAACATTAATAGATTAGTATTCAATCGTTAGTAGTAGTAGAAGTTTTTAAGGGCACACCCCGTCCCTTACCTCTTCCTTGTAAGTCCTCTCCATGCTAAGGTTGCCTGGAAGAGATCGCTTTAAGCGATAAGGCCGCCAATTGTTACACTAGTTTTAAGTAGATTTTTGTATTATGCATGTAATTTTTGGTGTGAACAATAAAGAGTTATCTATCTATCTATCTATCTAGTAGATATGGATATTGAATTTGAACTGAAATCGAGAAAAAATAACAGCTGTTCTATAAAAAAACGTCGCATACACTCGACAAAACGTATGGAAAAGCTACTTTTTTTTGATCTCAGGATTAGTTCTTAATAAAAGTTGTTTATAATTATGAGCACTATGAGCCCCTTTCGACTAAGCATACCCTCATATCATATCATTATAACCCTGTTTGTAGCCTTAAACGTTGATGAAAAATGTATGCTAGACACTAATTCATTTATTCGGCACCCAATCTGCAGGCACCTACACACCGAGATGCGGGTTATGCTCGCGATAGGTATTAAATCCAGTGCTCCACTGATAATTACCGATATCGGATTGCTGCTAAATTTTGCAAGCGCGTATCTTCGCAATCGCCTGCGTATAAAGTCCAGGTATGCATTCAGGATACTTCCCGGGGTTCCCGGGGTCCGGTCGAAATCGCATTTTGTGGATTAACGTTTATGGATGACCAGCAGATACCATAGCTAGTTGACGGTTCGAAGGTACCTTCGTTTATGAGAGGGGACTATACCCAAAGTAGCCGGCCAATCATGGCCGCAAATTGAATAAATTACTTTTAAGCAGCCCAATCGTATGCTCAATGAATTAGTTTTTGCGTCCCGCGTGGTAAATTGTATTTGACTACACACGCGATTTACTTATTATTACGATTACGAGATTACGAGTTATTGTCGATAAAGTCGAAATTAATGATGTGCCAAAAAAGTAACGAATGTTGTTTAAAAAAAAACAACTTTGCACACTAAGTGCACGAGCTCAAACTTAAATCTTGCAGGTGATGATGTTTTTTTTTTATCATAGTATCCTACTGTTCCGTTCCAGGAGTCGAAAGTTTTTTTAATATTATAATAATAATAATAATCAAGAGGCTCTCGCTAGACGGTTGGGTAAAGGGCCAGATACAGAAGGCAGCCATCCTTGACACGGCGCGCATAGTCAGGAGGTTCCTCACTCTGCAGCCCTAATCGCCGGTAGCTTGGGCCCTGCCTCGCTGTCGGCGGCACTCTAGGTTTAGGTTTTTTATAGCATTTTTTATTTTTTTATATTAATTTTATGAAAAACCTAAATTTAAGAAATACAATAAATAAATGGAATAATAATAATAATAATTTTATTTCAGGCACATTTAACCCATATCTTAAGTCTAATCTAAAATTTAAGTACACTGTAAAAGGTTATGGGAATATTATTATTGATTCGAGCCCCGGTAGTCATCCCTGCGTAGGACCCCGTGTGGCTATACTTTATGCGGTATTAGATATTAGGGTAGAGTGTGTATCTGGCCGTTTGTGATTTATACGATAGAAGTGGCCACTTGGATTTGGTTAGTGAGAATTACTCCCTCGGCACATTCCTATTTCCAGTTAGTGTGTAGGACGTTTAGTTTTTTTTTTTAAGATATGAAATAAGTTGGTATAGGTTTAAGGTCCAGACTCCACCGAAGCGGAGATGTGCGAAACGGAGTCGAGAGGAGATGCTTAACAGCTAGGGTGTTTCCATCGAAGCAGTACGGAGATGCGTACTGGCTAGACCGGAGCAGAGATGCTCCGCTTTCCGCAGAGCTTTTAATGAGTACTAGCTAGAGCCGAGCTGAGCCACATGCGGCGCAGTACTAGCGAGAGTTGAGTGGCGCGGACGTGGCGGGTGTACTGTACGCATGGGAGACCTAGCGGTGCCGGTCGACTCAGGCCGATCTTGTCTCCTCTCGTCTACGCTGCACGCCGCGCCAGCTTGCGAGAACAGCTCATATATCTGTTTTTTCGCGCTAAACAAATACATCTCCTCTCCTCTCTACTCAACCGTCTCCACTGAAGCTAACCGGGACGAGATGTGTAAAACAAAACAAGCGGCATATATTAAAGTTTATCTAAGCCAAAAAAAAAACAAATTGGTGTTTTTGACACCAAAAACAAAAGCTTTTGTTAAGATTTGGGGGTTTTAACAGACTACCCACGAAACGATAATTTCATCAAAAAGAAAATTCACGAACTCTCTCTAACGCACGCACAAGAAACAAAGCGCCAGCTATACAATTCCAAATACCGAATACGCCAAAACTTACCTCTTAAGGGGTTAAGAAAATATTGTAGAAAGAAACCGGTTTAATAATAATGTACAAACTTCCTGCTACATTTGGTTTATAGGTAGTTCCTCGTAATTTACCTAACTATAAAATTACCTGTATTACATTAAACAGAGTTATTCCAGTAAATTGACTACAAAATTAGGATCCATTGAATGCATTCGTAGACTATTTTCTATAATAATAAATCCTGTTTATTTTCCACTGCCGCTGCTGGAAATAGCATGCGAAAAGACAATTTGTGTTAAGCCTGGTTTTCACTGTATGCGAACCTATATTTTGCAACCGTCGACAAAGGTTATAGGAGTGCTGAAAACGCATCCTGCGTTTCCACCCAGACATGCTAAGAATCATGGAGAGGGATGTGCCAGAAAAAAATCTACCTCAGACTTACTAGGCTAGAAAAATAAAGTAAATAAATATTCACACAGCGCCATCTAGCCCCAAACTAAGCAAGCTTGTACTATGGGAACCGGATAACTGATAGAATACATTTTTTTTTTTTTTTTGTATTTTCATACATAGAATACATAGAAACACCCAGACAAAGAACAAACATCCATGTTCATCACACAAATGTTTGTCCTGGGTGGGAATCGAACCCACAACCTACAGATCAGAAGGCGGAAATTCACCCACTGAGTCACAAGGCTAGTCAAAGTAATCCTATTATATTTTTCCTCGCGTACCACTTCGCTTCCTCGCACTTCTCAGGTCCACCACCACGTCGAATGGCAATGCTTAAGAATGTACCACGTACTCTGATAGATTTAAAAAAAATGAGTAGAGCTTGTCCCTCACGGAACAAATTTGTTATACACATTTGAGCCCACATAATAAATTTAGTGCCATATAAACTTTAGTTCTACTTCCATATCCTCGATTAAAATTCACACTTTCACGATAGTCAGTTTCTTCATCTATATATAATCTATAAATATATATATAATCTATATATTCATCATCTATATAATTTATATATATATCACTTTTATATTTATAAACGTGTAAAGAAAAGTGATAGATAGATCAACGCACAGTTTAAACCACTGAAGCCAGACACGTGAAATTTGGACAGTAGCTTCCTATTACTATGTAACCACCCACTAAGAAATAATTTTGCGATATTCAAGCCCTAAAGGGGTGTTAAAGTTTGTATGGAGTTTTTTTTTATGCTAAAGCTCTGAAACTTTGTAAATATAATAATCAAATCAAAATATTAAACACGTGTTTTAAAATCATCCCCTAAAAATGTGAAATGGGGTGTTAAAGTTTGAGCAGGGCACTTTTTTATCTTCATGCAAGAGTGATGAATCTTATTTAACTTGTACACAATAGCTTTCTAAAATATAAATAGCCTATTAACAAGAACGCCTTTACGTTTTTACTAGAGCAACGCGGGCGAAGCCGCGGGCTTAAGCTAGTCAAAGATAAAGAACGACGCTCTTTTTATTTTAAATATATGACATTTTCTCATATTAATTTTAAAACTTTTGCGTTTAAAAGGGAACCCCCCGAAAGCTTAGTAGAAAGACGTCATGAATATTTAAAAGGAGATTAGAATTTACTAAGGGCGCTCGTATTTTGCTCTCCCGCGTATAGTGGGACACCGCCTTTAGAATACCTTTTTTTCTTCTTTCTCACCACGCCTTTACCTTAGTCTTTTTCAATTTTATTAATTGGTGGAAGAATAATTGGTTTTATAATAGAAATTTGTGTGAAGCGGAAATTTTAGCTTAATCTTTATTTCGTTGAACAAGGATGTTCAAGTACCTAATTTGTATCTGCTTTGTTAAGTAATAAAAGTGAATGTACGACTAATTACTAAATTGACTTTGATTTGTGCAAACGACTGCAATCATTCGACGTTTCATCATTAGAAAGCCTTTTGTAGCCGTTCGTATTTTTCCTCTAGAAGTAATAGATAGGTACCTACATAAATACAATAGTTAGTTAAATATGATTATACAAGGGGATTAAGTTGGAATCCGAGAGCAGGGACCGAGGTTTTTTTTTAAGTTCTTGCTTTACTTTTTACCATTGAATGCGAGAAAATAAAAAGTAGTATAGTAACCACCACGATAACAGAAAAGAACCTAACTAAAATTGACGGGATGTTTTTGTCTTAATTTAAATTGGCTCAATGATATAGATCCTTTCAGCCAGCCACTAGCTACGTTCAAGACGTTTTTTTAAATACACAATTCGTATAAGTCGAGCTAGTTTCAATTCACAATGTTTTTATGTTTGACTGCCCCGGTGGCTCAGTTGCCACCGGCTTCTGTGGCCGGTGGCTTCTGTGTTTAGGGGCGTGGGTTCGATTCCCATCTAGGACAAAAAATTGTGATGAATATTTGTGTTTGTTCTATGTCTGGGTGTTAATATCTATATAAGTATGTATTTAAAAATATCTATGTACGTATATCAGTCTCTGGCAGCCATATTACAAACTTTGCTTAGTTTGGGGTCAGATGACCGTGTGTGCAATAATGTCCCAGATATTATTATTATTCTCTAGTGGCTAAAAGAGCGGTTTATTCACTGTTATCGATTAATCAAATGCCTTTTTTTTCGAGTAGCAATGGTAATTTTTTTTTAATGCATGTTTACTTACATTATCTTTAATTTTTATAACATAATACGAGTACCATAGTTGTTTTTTGTTGACTATATAACATTCAATTCTGTCGTAGGTGTTTCCCGGTATATGAAAGAGGAACAACCGAAAACAATCACTAATCTCTTTGAACCAAGCGGTCGGTGCATGTGGTCTAGAAATTCTAAAGGCCCGTATACCGCACTAATACACCCTACAGCGAGACCGACTATAGTCGCTGACGCTCTGTCATCACAGACCGTTAAGCTGCGTCCACATTAGGACTTTTCACTGTGATATGACTCCGTAACCGCGTCAAATACGCGTGGCAGTTCCGATAGTGTCAACGGTATTTGTCCCGCGAACAATTGTCAAGACGATCCCATCCCATCCCATTCCGAGCGTCCGAAGAAACTGCCGAACATGGAGTAGCGGGTTCATGTTGTACGGCTTAGCAAGCTACAAGTGTGGACGTTGATTATCTGTACTGTTATCCATTCAAACTCAGTATATTATCCGCGTGACCAGGAGACGTCCACACTTGCATTTATGTCACGTGTACAAGTGTGCCTGTTGACTCATTACTACGGTCACGGGATTGATGGATTGTAACGTTCGTTCGCTTCACAGCCTCTTTGCGCCCCCGCGCGTCGTTTACTCGGTAATTCGCGTTGCGGAGGGTGATCTAAAGTGAAAGAAATTTCTGTCGCGTATTTCACCGCACATGTTTCGAGACCGTGTCAATAACGTCCACATTTAGCGTACCAAGTCCGTGATGATATTACTCAGTCCAGTCCGATGCGATGACTCAAGTTTGGACCTACCTTTAGTTGATGTGCCAAATCCGAACAAGACATTTTCCGTTGGCCGCTCGCGGTGCGGCCGCTCTTTGTGTACCTGCGCAATCAGCACCGGCTTTGCTCGGCAATTATTCAAAATACATCGGGCAATATTAGATAGGTGCGCTTCTATGCGTTTTGCATTTCGAATCAGTCGGACCTTTGTGCGGAGGCGGGAGTCGGGAACCATTGGAGCGTCGTGTTGCGTCGCTGTCGTCAGCAGATTGCGGAACCTGCCCTTTGACGAACTGCCCGCCGACGACGGCGACGTGGGATTTCTCATCGGTGTACACAGGTACGTTTTACACGGAACAAATAGCAATCATGTGGGTAGAAAATGGCCACACGACCTGAACTGCACTCGAATCACTCGACAGGCTAAACGAGTGATTCGAGTGCAGTTCAGATAACCTCGTTAATGTCGTAAATGTGTTTGACATTGATTAGATGTTTGACATTGTTGATGTTCGTTCTCAATAAAGTGTCGCCGAATATGAAATGAGGGCTTGCGCGAGTTAAGTAACCGAGCGAGATTTCGTGTTCACACTGGCCGCCAGGCGTTTGCGCCGGTGTGACGTGGACTTGCCTGAAATCGCGAGAGAAACAAATAACGACTGCAAACGTTTGATATTGACGCGAGTGACAGTCGCGAGCTTGCCCGCTACACTAGTGAGGTGACACCGTGAGCTTGCACTTGCATCCAATACGCTTAAAATTTCGCGACCGCTATTTAACACGGAAGAGGCTTTAATGTATATCTATAGTTAGGATTCGGCCTGTTTTGTACTTTGAATTGGGAAAATCAGCGCACGTCAAATAAAATCATCTTGAACGTTTCATAGAAGCTTTGTTTGGATCTTCCCTATTCATACATTGACGTATTAGTCAGTTTAGAGTTAAATCAAGAGATTTACTATAATACATGTGGCTCCTTGGGATAATTACTTTAAAATGATATCTGCGCCTTATAGGTACATATTTTGTGAAGCTTTTAAAAATAAGAAATTTGTTTTTGTGAGGTATCTATCAATCAACCGTCATTCTTATGTCACTACTAGCTGCGCCCCCTAGTTTCACCCGCTTGTTGGCGGATTTACAAATAGTCGTTTCTTAGTGCTCTCCTATACTACCACAGGAAGTTACCCTGAACATTTCATGTCTCTATTACCTCTGCAGGCTTAACACGGGCGCCGGGATAAAATTTAGTCCACCATATGTATGCCGCGAGAACGAGATGGATGTATTCATATTCTAGCTATGTCACGTTGACGCGAAGACAATACGGGTGGACATAACTTTATCCCGTCGCGCGGCGCCCGTGATAGGCCTGCTGGTTTAGACTGTGCGTTGATTGTCAGTCAGCGACACGACAGTTTTTAGATTTAATATATTTTTTTCAATGAACTGTTTTATTAAAAACTTACAGGAAGACGCAGCGTGGGCAGGCCTCCCACTAAGTGGAGCGACGACACTTGTGAAAGTTGCGGGCAATTGATGGATGCAAGTGGCATGTAGTCGGTCGGTGTGGTACCCTAAGGGGGAGGCAGTGGAAGTCTTCTGGCTGATGATGATGATGATGATGTATGGTGGTATATTAGGACGTCTTATGGTTGATGATGATGATGATATGGTAATTTTAAATTGGACAAAACAAAGAAAAAAACAATAATTGACGGACTGAACGAAGCGAACGAAAGTTTTCAGTTTAATCTGGCAAAATTTGCTTTCCTCTGGTACTCCCGTACAGGTTGTAATTTTCAACCAATCTTGACGAAACTTGGTAAGCAGGTTCTGCAATTTTGTGGTTTTTTTTTGTCGTCGGCGATTTTTATTTGAAGAGGTATTTCTGCTACAAATAAATCTGCGGCGCCATACAACAGCCGATTTTGATAATGTCCGTATGTTGGTACTCGCGTACAGGTTATAATAAGAATCTAGAATGTTTTAGAATTTATTAGTCGCCGGCGATTTTTGATTGATGGGGTATTTTCCCAAAAAAGGGGGAAGTTAGATGTGGCACCATTTACCGGCTGATTTTGTTAATAATTGGCATACACATTCAGTACTCGATTCTAAACAAGAATTTTGAATTTGATCAAAATCGATGAAAAGTTTGTCTAGATATAAGGACCTGAGATTTCAGTTCGGTAACGACCATCAAAAATGTTTGTGCTCGCGAGGTCTACTGTTCGCAGAACTACTAGTTTATTCAACATGCACATGGATTTAGAAACTTGGTTATGTCCACAGTCTTAATATTCATAACAAAATAAAAAGTTAAAAACATCATAAAAACTTTCTAAATAAATAATCAACCAATAAAGAAAAGACAAGACTCAACATTGCATGCGATAAATCTTCGAACTGGCCACACAGGCACATGCGTACAGAATATGCACGGTAACACTCCTAAACAGCTGGTCGAGGCATTACCATCTAAATTACCTAATTTATGCGTAGCTACTGCCTACTAGTGCTCACAAGCGGCCGCGTACGTAAGCACTGTTTTTCCCCTCCCTACGGAGCACCCAAATTTGCTTGTAGCAAAGCTTTATGTGGCACGAAGGAGATCTTGTATCAAAGCTTTGTATGGTACGAAGGTGATATTATATAAGATGATTGCACAGTCTTGTTTCAATAAACTTCATTTCATTAGGATAAATATCCCATGATGATTGAAGAAGTATTAATAGACAAAAGTTTGACCCCGAGGTCCAAAATATCGTCTTCACAAGCTTTTGCATAATTGTCGTGACGATCGAGCACCTGATGACGAGCATCACGAAAAGTATAATAATGTTTGCTGGTGACACGAAAGTTAAAGATAAATTCTAGTTTGATTTCTTTCATCTTTTTCATTCTTCTGAGTAGAGAGATTATATGTTATGTAAGAGTACTGGAAAACTACTGATAACCGTTTTAGCCAAAATCCACCACAAAGTAACGAATCTTTGTGTAAAACCGTCAAATCTATGAGCATGTCGTGTTACATTACTTAGCAGACCCATTAGATGTTTATTTTACAGGTAATAATTGTTGATACAGCCTCCAAAAAAGGACATTCTGAGTTAGTAGTCAAGGCTAGTAAGACTTTGACCAAACCAGAATATACACAGAAACGTTAAACCAGACAGAAATGACACAGTCTTAGGTAAGGTATTTCTTTCTTACATGCTTCTTTCGCGAAGTACGTACGTATAATGAATTAGCCAAGTTACCGAAAGATTGTTTCAAACAAATGGATTTCGTAGGAAGGCACGTACCTCGATAGAGTCCATAAGGTGTTCACATACTTCTCGCCGTTCACTGCTCACTTGCCAAAGTACTTCCTAAAATCATTTCATGCATTTTAATTACCGCTGAAACCGACGTGTCGAACTTTCGAGGCGGCGTAAAATTTGCCTTCCATCGTAATGAACGAGCGCTCGTGTTTGATTTTGCTTCGGGCCCGCTGCTTACGGGCACCGTCCGAATTCCCTTTGCGCAGTTTGTTGCGGCGACGCACATTATTTGTATACACTAAGTATGAAATGTTACCAAGCAAACGTGTAGGTTGTGTTTGCGTGTAGGTTTAGGAAAGGAGGCGCGCGTGGGGTGGCGCAGGGTGGCGTGGTCGGGTGCCACCCCGTTGCGTGCACGGATGAGTCGCACCCGCATCGCCTGCTCTCAGCTTTCAATATTCTATACTGAATTGCATTCGATTGCAGATTTTCAGACGAATGAAAACTCCGAAATAATCTTAAACGATGGCCTTTGACTTTTCCGTTATAAGTGGTGGTCCACTCGGATGTTTCAATAATGCTTTGTTAGCCGAGTTTCGGGTGAAGTCGGACGTTCGGCCGGCGACTGCACTTATTTTATAACGATCGCGACTTGCTTTGAGCGTCGGAATGTCTAGTTTAGCAACGGCGTATGTTGGTTCGGTCCTCAATTGAATCTTTTTCATATTTGCGGACGTTCCAATTCGTATTCGTATTTTAGTTCGGAATAGTGTTGTCTAGTCAAAAATAAACGAAGAACCGTACGTTTGCAATGCCACAGAATATATAAGTTCATTGCGTATACCACAATATGCCACAATATTGAAAATTGAAAAAGGATTCACAATAGAATTAAGGACTCCTATTCAATTGAATTTGAATTTGAATGTGAATTTTTCAATTTGCAGGACAAATCCTGCAAGAGTAGAAAGCCTTGTCCATAATAGCCAAAGATGCGAACTATTTGAAATAAATGTATGTGTACTTTCAAACAGGTAGGTATGTGTACATACCTACTTGTTTGAAATGCAAATACAAAATGAAAAAATCCTATTTTTATTTTGCATTTTAATACTTTAAAAAAAGTATTTTCTATTTTATTTGAAATAATTTAGACAAATAAATATTTAGTATATTATGTAAATACGGTCGAAATTTGCTTGTAGTGATAAGCGAATGGCGTATTTTGGGCAGAATGAATTATAAAACTATACCGGAGCCTATTTCTACAAGCGAAACTTATGTGTTTTTGACACGGGAATTCACAACCCTAATCCTAACTAATATTATTAACTCGAATTTAACTCTGTCTCTCTGTCTGGGTGTTTGTCGCGTTATCACGGCTAAATGGCTGAACGGATTTTTTGCATAGATATAGATTAGGGACGGACATAGGCTACTTTTTTATGTAGGTCTACGCGAACGAAGTCGCGGGTAAAAGTTAGTTAATAATAAATACATTAATTAAGGAAAAAATATACTTATGGTGCCATTCAAAAATGTATCCTATAGTCATTTTCTTTATTACAATATTTAAAATGTCTTAAACTAATTTTCATGTTGACACGTTTTCATTTGTTTAAGCGAATAAATAGATGTTCTCTCTATTGCTAAGTTTATATAGTATATAATATGCTTAAATCGAATTAATAATTATTTTAACCTTCGTAACTGATGTAACAAATAATATGTTAAGAAAACGTTTTTGAATGTCACCCTCAGTATTTTTGTGTGATTAAAATGTTGATTGTGCGAGCGAGAGAGCGTGTATTACGTAAACCTGTCTATAAATTGAGTAGGTTATTATTATTATGTTATTATATCATCATCATCAGCCATAAGACATCCATTGCTGAACTAGACCTCCCACTTAGACCGGCACACCGACCGACAACGGGCCACTTGCATCCACCGGTTGCCCGCAACTTTCACAATGTCGTCGGTCCACATAGTGTGGGAGGCCTCCCCAAAACCATAGGAAAATATAATTTCCCAATGATACTACTAAGCATACTGAGAGCACAGATAAATAATTAAGGTGATTAGGTTTATTAAGCACTCGATGATTTTACAAAGGAGTTTATCAGCACGCAGCAGAAGAATATAAAATTCTACTTGTCTTTTTCTGTCTATCCGTAGCCGTGGGTTTGATTGAATGCATAAGAATGTGGGGACGCGAATATAATAATACGCGAGACAGGGACATATAATGCTGCTAGAAAGAGAAGGCTGCATCGCAATTACCTCGTGAGACTGTTGAATAAATTTACATTCAGTTGATTGAAATAATAATGAAATTGGCCCGAGAGTGCGGCACCGTATATTTAAATTAATAATAATATCATTGCATGTATTTCGCAAAACGAGCGCGCATTTGATATGATATCCTATTTCTATTGTAATTAGGTATCTTTGTATCTTTTGTTTAAATTATACCTACGTACGTTTTGTGGAATGTGTAGAATCAATTTGTGTAGATATGCGTATGTGAGTGGATGGGGAGTGGAGTCACATTTTATTGAAATATATTTTAAAAAAAAAATTTTAGCTGTATGAAGAAATAAAATCTCAATAAGTACATAATAAGTACAATTTTTTAGAATGGACTTGAACAATTGATCTCTTATTTCTAATTTGTCACAGTATTATATTGGAATACCTATCTAGTATCGTAGAGATTGTTTAAAGATTCAGGGAATTCATAATATTTCGTAACAACGCTTTAACTACGCATTTCAACAGTAACTGTTTGGCTGTAATAAATTGTTAAAATCTGTTGTAAAACATATTTTTTTGGATCCGCACGTTGTTTGTTTAGCCAATGTCATGTTTTGTCATTGTAATAATAAATATTTTTTTCAATAAAGGTATAATATATTTCACAGTTAATAATTAACATAACTAAATCAGTCACTGTCAAGTTCAAGTCAAGCTTCAGTAAATTTGTGGAAGCTTCTACGGAGTTTTGGAAACAACACGAAAATACACGATTCACTACTTTAGACGATTTGCCCATACTCGTTTACGCGTTATTTATTAATATATCATAATAATACAGGTTTTGGAAAATAGTTATTTGTAATTTTTCTTATTTTTCTTCTATTATTTATTTTTCTATTATTTTTTTTCAATGACTCTCCTGACTTAGTTTTTAGTGCATCTGCCTTATGAGCAGGAGATCCCGGGTTCGTTTCCTGCCCGGCCTTGATTGATGAATTTGTATATCTGTTCTAGATGTTGTCCGTGTCTTTGTGTGTTCCATGACATCACTGACGCAGGGAAACCTAGAGGGTATGAATCTATGACTCTGAAATGTTATTTATTTATTTTTTACCATCTTTAATGCGAGGTGGTTTTTAATTCGACCGTGTTTCATGTTTCGATCAAATATAGAATCGAGTAAATTCAATCGAATATCTGTAGTGACATCAAAGCCGCTTCTCCCGAATTAACACATGACACACATCGCACCCGGCCATAAATAAAAAGTCCAAGGACATCCCCTTTCGTCTAACGACATGTGGCCTCCTAAATCCACACATCCTTGACCTACAGCAAGGGTCGAGAGCCGACCCATCCGCTATCAGAAACTAGTCGAATGGAAAAATCGGCCCGTCGACTCTGCGGTAAGGCGGCGACCGGCCATCCTATCTTGAGCCATCGGTACGAAGGCAGACACCGTCACGAGGGGTTAGAGAAGGTGGCGCGTTGACCCTGACCTAGCTCAAGAGCTGGGCGAACCACGTGGCCGGGCGGGCGGCAAGTTACTCAGGTCGTTCACCTTGAGACGCGTCGCGAGACCGACCCTCGCAAAGAGGATTTTCAGAGTTTTCCGACGTTCGCCTCGGTGGACATATCGAGGATTAGGTATTGTTTTGCTTTACCTGCGACAACGTTCCTAAGCTTTTACATACTAATTGTGTAAAGTAATCACTAATGTGGTGTCATTCAAAACGTCAACTAGGCCTGTTTTAGCTATAGTATGTTTTGTCTACGTTTAAACAAATTGAAGGTTGTGCAAGAAAATCTCAAGGTGCAACTTTTCGCTAAGCGCGCGAAATTCAAATTTTCTTGGGTTTGTCAATTACAGCTTAATTACTCATCGTAGGTTCATGAAAACTAATTTTGCGATAATAATTAGATTGTTTCAAGAAATTACACCAACCAAAAATTCAAGTCGAAAATCATATTAATGAGATTAATCTGAGTAGGTAAACCAATGCTATCTAGATGATCATTTTACCCGTAATTTCTTAAAACAATTTATATATTAGCGCAAAATTGGTTTCAATAAATCCACGATAAGTAATGAGGCTGTAATTGACAAAAAACGCAAGAAAATTTGAATTTCGCGCGATGAGCGAAACGTTGCACCTTACAGAAATTTGTAATAAGTACATCCCCAAATCACAAATCGACTTTCACCGAAAAACTGAAACGCGAAGGATAATAAGCACGGTTCTATGCATTGTTTATTTTTAACAGCTGTCTCGAAACATTATAAACCTATTATTGTTCTGAGACTCGTTCGAGTACTAGGAGTACAGAAAAGATTAATGCTACACGAACCAAAATGGTGTCCTTGCACCATTTCGGTGCAGTATAATAAACAGTACTGGGCCCGTACCGTGAGGTGCTTATTGCGATGATTGTTAGGTTCAGCCGAGAATGCTGCGCGACCGCGAACCGTATCGCCGCGTTTAAGGTGTATGGTCGCGCAGCGTTCTCGGCTGAGCCTAATAATCATCGCAATAAGCATCTCATGGTACGGGCCCTGTACAGTTTAATCGACAATCGCCAATCCAACTAAAGACTGTGCTAGTGTCTTCTGTTTTGTCAGTTTTTGGCGGGAACATGAAAAAGTCATATTTGTAATAGTTATTTTTTTTTTTTATTGGCAAGAAGCATACGCTTATGTGCCTTTATATCTATTGCAAGTAAATAACTGTTGGTCAAGATCATCTTCTCCTTAATAATTATACAACTGTTTAGCTGGTTTCTAAATGTATTTAGGTATAGATTTTGATGAGATCACCTCCTCAGGCAACCTGTTCCAATTGTGAACGACTCTGTTGCTGAGGATGTGCGGTGTACAGTGTTGAGATGATTTCCAAAACCTGTGCACCTATTTTCGAGTGTTCATGTGTAAGAATGGTGGATTTTTATTCAATATTTGTTCTTGAACTTGCACGAATGTTGGTGAATAGTGTAAATGTAGTGAAATGTGAGTTTTCGTATTGTTTCCAAAACTCCACAGAAACATCTAGCAAAGTCTCCACCACTACTGGGGGCATGACTTGGACTTGACGACGACTTTTGACCTAAAATATGCCTGAGACTTGTTTTAATTGTAAAATATTTCAATTTACTTCTAATATTAACTGCATAAATACAATGTGTGTGGAGCAAAACTATAAGAGAAAAAAAACAACTTGTAATTGGATAATATTGGAACCATTTCTTGTCTATAGCGAATTCCCTATCCCGGTGGTAGGTATCTTGCTGCTTTGTACATTTGTCTTTACAGTCACCCAGTACCATCATCATCAGCTAGAAGAAGTCCACTGCTGAAAATACCTCCCTCTTAGAAGAAGTGTGGGTTGTCATAATCCCCACGCAATGGCAGGCGGCTTGGGTATCGCATAATAATAACCATTTACTACGGACGCTGCCTGTTCTCCGGTGGATCTCATCGCCGTTTTAGGTTATACTCGGGTCCACCAGTACCTGTATATAACCTTACAAAGATCAAAGTTGAATCGGCAGTATGTAAGCCCCTAATGGTCCAGCCTCGCTTATAAATAAACGCATCTACTCGTAGATGCAAATACCTACACCTATGAATGCTCTGAGCCAAATGGGGGAGGATATCCTTCTTGACGGGCATAGTAAGGCCGCGTGCACACGGGTGACCAATTGGTTGTTTTGATTACTTTCAACGACATTGAATGCAAGGCAATGCTTCGTCAGTCTTTTTCTAATTATTGACGACCTCGCTTTACGTGTAGTGTAACAGAATAAATGTGCTGATAATCTTGAACTATATAGCTGTTATTATTAAGAGAATCCATACCAATATTATAGTTCAGAGGAATATAGCCGCAGTTGTAACAGGAGTAATCAAAGCTTCGAGGTATAAAAATAAAAACGTACCTCTCGAGAAAAAAACTTCGTTTGCGCGATTCTGACATTAGACTCTGACTCTGACATTTAACTGTCACACAAAACGTTAAATATTTATAAAAATGGATCAACGCTATAACTACCAAACTAAAGAAAGTAACTTTGTGTCTCTGTCTATTGTTACCTATTCACGGCTAAAAGGCTGCACCCATTTTAATGACAATTTAAATAGCTATAGTCTGAATTATGAGGACGGACATTGGCTAGTTTTTTTAATGAAAAAAGCTTTTATTCTTTCCCTTAAAATACGCAGGCGAAATCGCGAGCTAGTTACATTATATAAAGCAAAAAAAAAAGTAGCTTATAATTCATTAGCTCAATTTTTATTTATTTATTTCCATATACACAGGTAACTACTTAATATTTATTACAAACAATTATGCCAAGATACTATTCATTATAAATACTGTTGGTACTATTGGGTCCCAAACTAGGCAAAGCCTGTATCTTGGAGACCCAGTTTCAGCGGATTACAAATCAAATTTCGCGCGACAGAGATTTATAAGATTGTTATAGATAATAAACAAATAGACAATGAAGGTAGACAATATCATAAAGATAACAAAAGTGCAATATTCATATTCATTTAATGCGTAAGTATTATTTATATGTCAATTACTGCCCCGGTGGCTCAGTTGGTAGTGAACTTACCTTCTGTGTTTGGGGGCGTGGGTTCGATTCCCATCTAGGACAAACATTTATGTGATGAATATTTGTGTTTGTTCTATGTCTGGGTGTTAATATCTATATAAGTATGTATTTAAAAATATCTATGTACGTATATCAGTCTCTGGCAGCCATATTACAAGCTTTGCTTAGTTTGGGGTCAGGTGACCGTGTGTGCAATAATGTCCCACATATTTATTATTATTAATTATAACGTAGTCGGTGGTAAAATAATGTCAAATAAAAACAATTATTAATTAATAATAAAAATTAAATTAAATTATATATTATAATACATTCATTGTATACTTGACTGGACTGGACCTGGACTAATCTTCATTACAGTTGAGGAAATCCTTTACACTATAAAACGTCTGATCGACCAGCCAGCGCTTCAAACGTCAATACAGTAAATAGGTAGTGTAATTTGCAGGCAAGTATGAGAAGTATTAGTGATTGAGTATGTGTGTGGTGATGGGTGATGGGATATTTATTGATGCTTTCATAGGGAAGCTTGCAGCAAATACTATAAAATGAGTACATATGTAACTTATACTACTTATGTTATAGTTCTGACCTTTTTTACCATTAATTGAATACCCTATCTGACCCACTTCTGTTACAACTCAAAAATTACTCGTCACAAAGTCTCGTTGACTCTCGATTATCGTTATACGACAAGTAGGCATGTAAACAGCGTCTTCGCCCACCTGTTTTATTCGATTAAAATCGCATAGAGCAAAGCAAGTGCCGTGAGGAAGTGCGACTTCCGAATAGCCCACTCGAATCCGCCGCACATGGTGATTCGTCAATTGTCGCCTCAACCGTGTGACTCAACTAGAAATTGGAGCATAAATAAAGTAGATCAGTGATCTGGAATAGTGCTTCTTAACATGGAGTAGACGCATCTATGCTAGACCTCCTTTTAAGCGCATTTCCAAAAATACATTTACTAGTAGCCCGCGCCGAACTGAGTCCTCGTGACCTCGGTAATTTCACAACCCTTATACAATCTTGCTTAAACTGATATTATATTGATAAACGAAAATAAATAATAACTGATAATAAATAATAATATAATATTAATTATTATTACATTAATAATATAATATTAATTATTATTACATTAATAATATAATATTAATTATTTTTACATTAATAATATAATATTAATTATTATTACATTAATAATAAAATATTAATTATTTTTACATTAATAATATAATATTAATTATTATTACATTAATAATATAATATTAATTATTATTATATTAATATTAATTATTATTTCATTAATAATATAATATTATAATAATAATAATTAATAGAGAATAACTGATAGATCTTTAAAATTGTTTTGAAACGAAACACTACTACTGCTACTACTTGCTTACAAACTTTAATTATGATCGGATCAACGGATCACGAGCTATCGTCGAACAAATAAATACTTATACTCACAAACATTCAAATGTACAAACATACATAAATGCCAAATTATCCCTGTAGACTCTGAGACCTTCGGTCCACTCGGTCAATCATTTGTATGATTGGTGACTGTGATGTGGAGCAGCTCTGGGCAGAGCTCTTTTGCAAACTCTCTCAGCAATTTTTTGTAGATCGTCCGATCGATCTGATTGTCGGTTCGATTTTTTGTTGTGGTATTCAATTTTTTTAATTGGCTTTTAACAAATCTGTAGAATTTCTTTGTCTTTAATTTGCGATAAAGCACACACTTTGAAAATACTTTTTTTTTTAATTCTTTGTCCAGCAGGGTCAGAAGTGGTCCAAGGATGCGAGGAAAAGGAGGCCTATGGCCTACAGATAGTTTTCCAGGTCTGATGGTAATCTGAAAGGCTTTAGCATATAAAACAAAAAGAGATACAAATAAAAATCGACGTCGACGTCAACGCAAATAAACCAAAAACGTCATTGAAAAGCGAGTGAAAGCTTATCAAGATACGAAAATACTCGTAATAAAAACGTTATCATTAGACCAATACTTCTTTCTGCATAGCAGAGTGCATAAAGCATAAAGCTTATAAAATATTAATCCGAGTACCTAATGGTACCGCTAGTGGTGTAATATCATATTTTAATCTGTATCCTGCACTGTTTGTAGAAAGAAAGACTATAACCACTATTACAATTTTCAGTTTTGGTAACGGAACGACGCGATAGTAAAATTTCCGGAACGTGAAAACGTTGACATTTCAAATGGTGATAATTATCAGGAATTCATAACGTAGGAAAATGGTAGGTGTTTTCTTGTCATTTTTGTTTGTGCAATTCTTACAATATAATTAAAAAGTTCAGCAAAATATTAAGAACCATGCAAATGGAATCATTAAAAACTTTCACACTATAAAATAATAATAATTCAACCCAGTAAGTGCCTTTTTATCGAGAGCGAAGAAGCAATAAATCCCTAGAAAAAGCAAAACACGTATTTTATTTACGTTTGCAGCCGCTTCATATTGTAATCAATGACAATAAATTCTCGATGTGAAGTTATAAAGAAAGTTATTAACATTTAAAGAACTAGTGAATGCTGGTAATTAGAAGCGTTGTAGCGTAACATTATTATATGTGATAGCATTCGACGAAATGTATTTATTTCCCGTTTGGAATATTGTAGTTAATCTTTTATTTTGAAGCTAATTGGTCACTTTGATATCTACACGTTTGGGCTAGATATTGCGTAGAAATATTTTATGGACGTGAAATCCACTGCAGGTGTAGGTATATAGCGCTAGGGATAGAAATGTTTAGGCCATGGGCCACCAAAAAGTTTTTATTTTGTTTTAGGTTTTTTTTTTGTTTTTCACTCCGATCATAACGGTCGAGCAGTTAATTGGTTTTCGCCGCGTCTTTTACTCAAATGTATTAAATGTATTAAGTGGCGTATATCTACCTCATCACTAGTACGCTTGGTGGGATCGTGAAAAAAAATATCATCTCGGATAAAGCCTCGATAACGAATGAAAAATAATCGTCAATGTCAACTCAATGACAATAATCGAATTAATAAATCTCTCATTGGGATGGTCGTTAAAATTGACAGCCTTTCAGCACGCCTCGCAGGTAATATCTAAGTATTATAATCACCGTCGATCAGTGACGTTGAACCATCTCGCGCGTCAAGCGTCAAGCGCTAGGCGGCCGAAAGGCACTTAGTAGTGGGAGTGGGCGTCCCCATCGCAGTTCAAAAAAAGGCGATGCATTTCGAATTGTTCTTTTTATGTCCACCATCGATCGTTTCGGTAAAGGAGCGAGTTTTTCTCTGTTCGATATCCGCGCTCTTTCTCGTACTCTACGTATACTAATTGGGGATGAGGCTCGTTACAGTGCATTTGATCCGAAAATAGAGGAATCTTTGAGATTCTTGCATATTGGCTTAACGATGACGTCACCTACCCAATGATCGTTTCTGAATGTCATTTGTCAAAGTCGGTTCACGCTGGCAGCACATCTTAGCTCCGAAACCATAACTAGTAGCGATTTCGCTGCCATGGAAACGCAGCGCACGTGTGCTACCCACGTCAAAGCGTTGAGGTTGTTGTGGCATACATACCTACATAGGTACATGCTTAACATTAGTTTGTATCTATGTACTCATGATTATTGAAGTTCTCTTTTAGCTTCGCTGTTAAAATAAACTGAATAACTTGTTAAAAACAAAACAAAAAAGGCTTGTCGTATTATCGCTTAAAGCAGTGTTTTGTGTTTTGTCACAGAACTAGTGCGACGACTCTGTTTTGATGAGCTTATACGTTAGTTAAATACAATAATGCTCGTCTGCACTAAGCTTTGACAGCTCTTAAGGCCATACTAAACTCTCTAGGATGTACCTAACAATGAAAAATGCGTTGCACCAAACTTAGGAGGCTGCTTAAATGCGTAAGTCATGTCTTTTGACATGCCTAAGTCCCACTTATTTTAGGTGATGCTTAGCTAAGTTTAATCTTTGTTGAGATTGGTACAGACCGATCGTCTACAGACCGATCTAGCCGTATACGCCTAGATCGGTCTGTAGTCTGTAGAGATCGGTCTGCTTATAAGCTACAAAAAGAACTTCACGAGTTTCCTTCCCTTCTTTCTCTTATTATGGGAGTTAAAACTAACCGAAACCAAAATCACAACGAGTTTTTACGTGTCGCAAAATCGCCACATCGGAGTCGTAATACTTACATACTTAGTTATGTACGAATCTAAGTGAAATCGTCTCGTAGGCTCGTGTATCACTTACCTGAAACAAACACAAAGATATTAGATTAGCGCATCGGATACTTCTATACACAAACGAGTGGAACAAAACAGAGCAAACATTGTATCAACTTAGCGAGGATAGAACTGCCGCGAGGTTTTGGCGCATTCGATATTTAAAATTGTATAGCTGTCGCTCTCTCTCGTGCGTGCTATAGAGAGAGTAAGTGAAGTTTCCTTACTTTTTCATGAAATTAGCGTTTCGGGGCGTAGTCTGTTATCACCCCCTAAATCTTAACAAAATGTTTTGTTTTTGGTGTCAATGGCTTAGATAAACTATAACTCGACAATATGTATGGATTAGCAAACCATTTCATTATAACCCTGATAAACGGTCTATACTTTCTGGCAATGTGTTAAGGACAAAGATAAGTATTAGGCATTCTTCATGATTATCTGGATGAGATAAACAATCGACCCACAGTTTGTCCGACTTTTTCACCGACCACAATTTCAAATTTGGAATTATGCAACGGATCAAGGTCATACCGTCCGGTCTTTTACCATCGCTCCGTATAAAGCCACTGGGTTCCTGAACGGCAGCACAGTTGGCGGTGGTAAAACCCGGTGGATGATATCATTAAGGCTGGCGTGGCGCGGAATCCTACCTGCGCTTCTTATGCAAGAGAGGCCGTGGTGACCGAGATGATCGACAGCAACGCCACACTGGTAGCGATGTGTGTATACTTAACTCTCTAGGACGTACCTTCTAACAATGAAACATGCGTTGCACCAAACTTATGTTGCCTAAATGCGTAAGACATGTATTTTCTTTTGACATGCCTAAGTCCGACTTAAGTCGTATAGACGGGCATTAATCTACATAACTAACTAAAAGTTCGCGCCGAACTGAGACCTCGCGGCCTCTATATCATCACAACCGCTCGACCGATTCAGCTCATATTCGAACTTAAAAAATGTATTGAAATGAACTACTTGCCTACAAAATTTCATGAAGATCTAAACAACTGTTCGCAAGTTATCATCGGACAAATATACACATAAACATACAAACATATAAACATACATTCAAATGCCGATTTGTCCCAGTAAACTTTGAAACCTTCGCTTCGCTCGGTCAATGAGGGGCACTAAATATAAAAATCACATTTTTATCAAATTAGGCCGTTAAAAGAACATTAAACAATATAATAGCACACTCGCTAACAACAAAAAGAAAAAAAGTAACAATCATTTTTATTTCACACGAACGAAGCGATGCATAAAGAGTAAGCAAAAAAATTATGTACAATAACTAGTACAGGCAGTAGAACGCATATTTTAAACATGAGGCTCTGGATACAAACACACAAAACTTCTAATAAGTACCATCAGATCATATGTGTTGTATCGTGTATTAGTGTGAAACCCGCGGCCTCACTCGCGTAGATCAAAGAAAATCTGAATTTGTGTAAATTTTCCACAGACAAAAATTTAAATAGGTCGAAAAATACCGTACTGCATGGTTTTTTAAGTTACTGAGTGACGATACGCGCAAGTTGCTCGACTGTCATAAAAATTCTGTGCCACTCAGAATTTTGAAGGTCAAAACTAAGCGGGCCATTGCACTGCGCTCGGCTCTCCGAGATACAGGTCAAATTTTAGATTAAGCCTAGAGGATAGTAGAACAGAATCGATGTCAATATTTATGTTACGTAGCCATGCTACTAATCAGGAAGTGTGCAAAGTGCAGTGTGGTCGATGCGCCTCGAAGGAGGCTAGTCGACCGTGCCAGCAAATTCAATCAATTACGCGCTTAAGCAGTGTATCCTCACAAATTGACAGACGATACTAAACTTGCTTAGCTTGGCCTTTGCTTGAGTTATGTTGAAAATGCAATTAATTCCACATACGTTAGTTTAAAGGCCGATGGTTAGCCTTGGTGCGAGACCGTTCAGGCCTCCTGAAGGCCTCTGTCATGGCTGAGCGGTTTTTGTTATAGGAAAATTAAGCGGTATACATACGATTTAACATGTCATTCGACCCATGGTAGCGCTCTATTGTAAATGCCGCTGACGGTCACTTAAAGTCATTAAGTAAGATATCAGGAAAAAACGTATTTTTTTTTACCTCCTGTCAAAAAGATATAAAAACGAAAGTGCCTATAAAACATTTTTAATTTTATCAGGGAACAGTGAATTTCCACAAAAGTATAACGCGTGTGTACACTACACTTTTATGAAAATTTACAGAAATTTTGTAGCTTCATTAATAGGAAAATGCGCAAGAAACTACTTTGGACCCCTCTAAGCTATGCTTAGTTAAACGGGACCTGTGCATTGATATACAACATAAAGATATACTTTACAACAAACATGCAATTGTGCAGTGCATTATCAACTATAATCATAATGTATGCATCTAAGGCAGGTGAACAACAGAATGCTTAGAGTTCTTACTCTTAGACCAAGGAACCGAAAAACCGTCAATTCTGTATAGAATAGCACTTACAGTAATAAATTGTAACGGCACAATGTTGCGGCTTTCAATTGCTGTAATTACATACAATGTTGCCCATTTAAGTCTTTTGTAATGAGTAATTATTGTTATAATCGTAGCATCAACCTGCTATTGATTGTTGTAGAAATAATAATTTTGTACAGTGACCAGTGGGAACAGCTTTTTCCCTATCCTCTTACGACCGACCTGTTTAGCCTTCGCATGTACTAACCTACCTACTAAGTACGTATGCTTTGTATCATAGAAAAATTGTACGAGAAGAATGACAATCACCAACAAAAAGTGTACCCCGAAAAAACATCATAAAACAAGGTGACGCGTACGTATTTAAAAAAAATATAAAATAATGCCAATGCTATAAAAGTCGATGAAAATATAGTTAATATAGAAACATAGTTTTTATGTCCGCAATTTAAGGGTTTAACATTGCAGTATACGACGTAAAAAATATGTGCCAAAAATAATGTTGTCAACGCCATTTCTTGAGAACCTGGCGTGTTTTGCAACTATAATATAAAATTAATACTTATACTGATATTATAATTAATGCAAAACTATTCATAGCAGGTAGCATCGGTGCCGACTAACCTCCATACTGCTCTGCCACACTGGTTTCATGGTTAGGAAGAAAATTTCCTAACCTTGATACTGTTTGTATAGCAGTATGAAGGTTAGGAAAATGATTTTGTAACGTACATATCAGTGTGTAGGATAGGAATTATTTTCCTTACATTAACAGCGTTGCGATTTGAACCTATTTACTATGATATCACTGGTTATTTATGAATCAGTTAGCTATTTCAAGTCAAGTTAAAATAGTGACAAACATGTCGCAGTTTAAAGATAGATAGATAGATTAACTCTTTATTGTTCACACAAAATTTGGCGGCTTTTAAACACTACTAGCGACAACTTACTACCTTATCACTTACTAAAATCAGGTTACGCATCTTTCTATAGCCATTGGCACACTTCTTTATATGATTTCTCTATGGCATGTTGTTACAGTTGCCAAAAGTATGGCATGTTCAACCTATCCTCCAAGCTTTTTTCTACGTGTATAAGAATAAGAATAGAGATTTTTGGCGGGAACGTGAAGAATACATGTCACGTCATTTTATTATTTTTCAAAACTTGTGTTATTTCGAGTGTTAATGTGTAAAAACGGTGAATTTCTACCCGTTAAGTGTTCGTGTACATGCACGAGTGTTGGTGAATGGTATAATGTCGAGAAGCGTGGATTTTCGTGTTGTTTCCAAAACTCCATAGAAGGCTCTAGTAAGGTTTTCACCACTTTACTGGGGCATGACTTGAACTTGACCGTGACTTGCTTTGCTCGACTTTGACCGTGACTATGACTAGTTTAATAATATCTAACAAGGCTTGAGAATGTATATGTATACTTGACACTGGCAAATGCATAAGACTTGCGACGCCAAAATCCTTTGAGGAAAAAAATTAATAATAATAAGAATAGAATATTGACTGAAGTAAATTTTAAAAAACATTTTAGGTTCACACCACCCCCAAATCCACAAAACATTGCATTGCAACTGTTTTGTGTAGTAACAATGCACTAAAATATCTATGAAATACAGAATAAATTATTCATACAGTGTTGCCCTACTTCGATTGCATTTAAAATGTATGTTATCTAAAACATATGCGAAGATATATCTTGTGTCGATGACACCTGTGAAGAAATGGATATCGTTAATATTTATTAGCATTATGAGAACGGCTTAAAATAAAATATAATACTGGTACTGGTAACAACTATTGTTCCATGACTTTTTTACACAAAAATAAAAGATTTTTTTAATATTGTATTTTTTATTGTTATTTTTTTCATTTGATTTCTTTTTGTCTTTTGGAGCCCTAATTTAAAAGTTTTTGTTTTTATTTGGGAAGAAAAAAATGACGAATTATTAAAATTCATTGAACAATATGAATAAGACGATGCTATCAGATATGATGAAGGGAAGCTGTTCCTTGTTGTCTAGTTAGTTACCAATAACCCTGTAAATGTAATGAGAATGAAAGAGAAAGTAAAGAGTAATAAAGAGAGAGAACCCTAATAATAATGCAGAGTTCCTCCAATAGCAAAAACAATGTATATAAAATGCACGAACCTTTAAAAAAAGTAGTTAAGTAATGTACCCGAGTATCTATCTCGGGCTAAAATGCTAGTAACATCGCTTAATGGTGTGATGACAATTTTGTCTATCTATGTAATTGTTTTATAGGCAGCAATTCGGGCAGTCTCTGGCAACTTCGGCCAGTAGTGACGCTAACAGTGGCCTGACATGCAACGCTGCCTGTTGCCATTTACCTAAATTGCAATGTTAACTGTTTTTATGTTTCGGGAGTTAGGTTGTGAAGCATTTACAGTTAGTTAAATATCAAGTTGTATGGAACACCCTATTTTGAAGAAATAAGTATAAAAAACTCCTAGTTACAGAACCGCCAACTAGGGAAACGGCCAACTAGTTAAACATCCAATCAGTAAGAGCTTATATACAAATAAAAAAAGCGTTGCGACGTGACTTCTCAACGCTAAGATTCCGCCGTAACCACAGAATAAATAATAGTACCCAACTATCAACTGACTACCAACTCGACCGTCTCCATGAACATTAAGTCGTCCGTCTACTCGACAATCAACTCGGCCATCTAGATTCAGTCCGTAATTATTATTTTTAATTTCCTTGTCGTATTTGAAGACTTGATTGGTACAAGATGAGGCCGTAGGCAGACCTTTGTACCACTGGAGTGGTGTCCAGAGGCCTACAAGGCCGAAGGCCGAGCACTAACCTGCGAGGCTGGCCAAGCCATAATGAATATCAGGGCATTAGACTGTTCAGACGAGGGGCTGAACAATCAGGCTATCAGTGTGTATCAGTCGAACCAGTCAGAGTTCCGAATAGCGTTGCATTGAATTGGGGACCTATTCTAAATCCCGGTCTGACAGCGGCTGCAGTGGTCGGGCTTCTGAAGTTTTAACGACCTTCCGTCGTTGTTCAACAGTGCTCTACAAGCCGTTGATTCGACCTTGCGCCAGTCATGATGCCCTAAGGCTCGTCTTGTCTAGGCCGCTCGGTGTGCGTCCTAGACGCTTCGGTGCGGTTCGCACCGAGTATGCATTTGCAGCATACTCGTAATATCATGGAGCGTCATCGGACGACCTTACTGAACACAGCCCAGACATCGCCATGTCAGCCCACGGCTGCCAGACGTTGCGCCTTCTGTTAACAACAAACAATAACGGTATTTCTGGTTTCAAAACCATTCTCTTCTGCATTTCCATTAGGTGGGGAAGAGTTGTGCCCATCCATCTCCGATTTATTTTTCGGTCATCATCATCTTACATCAACCCATTACATAATGCATTGAGATTTTAGATGGCTTTTCATCAATCTTTTAATTTCTTTGGCGCGATATTTCCACGCAGCTATAAAAGAGCCCTAAATGATGTCAAAAATTTAGACAAGACCGATTTCGACTAAATCGTAATTTTATGGTTAATGATGCTATGACTTCAAAAACTCTATCAGTGTAATACAATTAGTCCATATATAAATACGTCGGATACGTCCTATGAAATCGGACACTTAAAATTCGTATTGTTGATAAATGGTTTAATTGTTTTGGCAATTAACCACGAGGGGTGCGAGCGTGGGGGGTGGATGGGAGATAGCGTTGTAATTTGTGCTCTTCGCTTGACGATCAAATTTGTCGCCTAAGCTCGCCCAATAAACAATAATATATGATGTTAAATGCAGTATATAATTATGCGGCAGCGTAGTCGGCCCGCTATTTTACCATTAATCCACCGGGGAATTAGTTGCGTAGAATGTTACGTGAAATCATTAGGACGTGATTAGCATTGTGTGAATTATGACTCGAATAGGTGTGACTGTAATTTCAAATCATAACTGGCTCTGTTATTGACAGGTCGTATCGACACCTTTTCTTAATATTTATATATACTTTATTTGCGCAAACACAATATTTTTACCGCGTCACAGTGTAATTGCGACTTCACACATGTATTTTTCGGTAACAACCCAATGCGACCAGCGAAAAGTAGTGTCAAAGAGTAAAAATCGTTGTTTGTAGCACTTATCATTCATTCTGGTTTTGCAAAGAGTAAAAATCGTTGTTTGTAGCACTTATCATTCATTCTGGTTTTGAACTGCTGGAGTTCAAAATTCTGGTTGGAATTGAACAAGGGCCATATCGTGACGTGCTTACTGTTATTGCGATGATTGTTAGGTTCAGTCGCCGATGCTGCGCAACCGTGAACCTTATTATTCGACAATATAGCTAGCGGTCGCGCAGCGTCTGTGGCTGAACCTAACGATCATCGCAATAAGCACGTCACGATACTGATCCAGTTTTTATGAATAGTATCAGTGATTTGCTTTTTTCGTCACTTGGTAGCATAAAAATAAATAAATGGCCCATACTGCTTCTACTACATATCTAGTTGAAATTAGGACTGTAATTAAACTTTGTCATGTTAGTTAAATGATAAGCAAAAATGCGTGCTACAACTTTTACCTACATTTTCTACGTACATCGGTGTGTGTAAATTACCATTTATAAGGGTTTTATATTCATGCGTGACTGTATATATTATTACTAGCTGCGCCCCGCGGATTCACCTACTATTCTACTGAAACCGAATAATTTTCCGGGATGAAGCTTATGTGTTAATCTAGGGTATAAGTTACCTCTATACCAAATTTCATCCAAGTCCGTTCAGCCATTACAGAATTGAACGGGAACAAACACACTTACATATTTACATACTTACGCACAAACTTTCGCATTTATAATATTATAGTCTGATTTAACATGTAATAATACTAAGGTCTACGTATATTTCATGTTAGTTTTACGTACGTATAGTTGATATTTATGTATATTTATACCTAAGAGTTCAAGAATGGCGTAATATTTTCGGGTGTATGTACGTTTGTGTGTTCTTACATCACTTACCTCCTTTAGCCTAAACGGCTTGATCGATTTTGACGATTGACAATAACGATTACATTATTGCGCTTATTGAAATAAGCCATGTAGTGAAACATTTTCAGAAAATTAAAGTTCTTTTTTTTTAAATTATTATAATTTTTCTCGCTCTTCCAATGTAAAAAATCGTCATAAATATTTTTTTATTTCTGGATTTCTCAGGCAATAGATTCTCAATACTGATTGGGCAGTTTCTTTTAATTGTAGCAGCGTCACCAAAATTTCGCTATTTCACTTTGCGCACGACTTTCGTGTGTTAATTCTTTTTTATTTTGTCACAAAGCAGGTGGCCAGTAAAAAGCTTAGTCTGACAACTATATAAACATAGAATAGCTTCAATGCTAAAAGCAACAGTACCTTCGATGACGTAGACTCTTTTTGTTTTAATACTAGTAGTTCGCGCCGAACTGAGACCTCGCGACCCCTATATCTTCACAACCCCTGGACCGATTCAGCTCATACTCGAACTTAAAAATTTTATTGAAATGAACTTGCCTACAAAATTTCATGAAGTTCTGATCAACGGTTCGCAAGTTATCATCGGACAAATATACACACAAACATACAAACATACATACAAATGCCGATTTGTCCCAGTAAACTCTGAGACCTTCGCTTCGCTCGGTCAAAAACGGGAATACTTACGTTATATTGAGTCGGTTATTCCGACTATAGTTTTAATCACATTCGATGACCTTTATCAAGGAATGCTAAGCGTGACACGCGCGACATCGTCTTGCCTTCCAAGACAAGATGAGCAAGACGAGTCGCGTACGTGTCATGCTTAGCATTCAGTTTTCATTATGTAAGACGTAGATTGTACCATTCTTTTATAACATCTCTAAGTTGTTGCCATCCTTCTCTCACATATTAAAATGAAAAGAGACGCAGATTATTATATTTAGTACAGTTTGGAGAGCGCTAGAACAGAATCGACACCATTTGTTTCAATACTCGATAAAACACTGATATATGTATAATTAGAATCAAATAAACATTCTGCTGGCCATTTCCACAATTTATCGACTTTAGGATCATTTCAATTTAACTAAGTAAATATTAGTAAGTACGTATAGACAGACAGCGGAAAACATGTATCTGGACGATCATGAATAAATCATGCTTATGGTAATTTGTATTTGCCAACATTTCTTCTCGGGAAAATCCAGGATCGTAACGTAAGAATCCGGCCTTCTTTTCACATATTTTGATATTCGTACTAGCGGCGTGCTATTCCGGTTATACGCAAGCTCAAAACCAAATTTCATTGAAATTAGTTCAGCCATTAGGAAGTCAAATGGGAACAAATGTACACAAATGTCAAATGTATGTATGTGTGGGAACATTTATATTCTTTGACATACTTTTTTCCAATATAAGCGGCGGTGACTACTTACAATCTGGAGGCACGTCGTTTGTTTCCCAATAATATTAAGTTTTAAAAAAACCTTACAATTTAAACACAAACTATCGCATTTATAATAATAGTGTGGTAATGGTCCCATTGGAAGACTGACCAACAGATAAAGGATGTATCACTGACCGACAAGGATAAAGGGCAAACGTCGCATCTCTTTCTTTCATCGTTCTCTTTCTTCGGGACTGCATACATATAACAATATTTTAGTCTTTTTATTATTACAATTAAAATTTTGCGATTGTTTTACGATTTTGTGTGTTTTTGTGTTGCGCTCAAACCACTCTGATACTGTTTATAATTTTAAGAAAATATACTTTGAGTTGAATTAACACTAAGTTTGCTGGAACGATCATCAACATCATTATTATCATAGGAAGACTGACGCGGTAATAATCTTATAAGAGTTCCGTTTTTCTTTTTATGGTACGGAACTTAAAAGATACAGCCCTATGTAGGTAGGACACACGGGCATACATTAAAATGGCGCGACCTCCTTTATTCGGAAGTGTAGGCCGCCAAATGGTCCCCTTGAGACCCGAACCAATTTTAAGGCTCTGTTCTGAAGCCTACGCTGCCGATTCAAAAAGAAATAGATGTCATCTCATTAAAACACAGTGAAAACAAGTACTGGTGTTTAATCAATAATCTTTGAATTCATACAGATGCTAGGTATTTGATATGCAAATGTGAATGCACAATATCGCTAAGGTAATTCCCTAAAGAGGCGGCGCATTTTTTTCAACCTGTTGGTCTTTGTTTCGCCTTTTTATCTGGTTTCAACATGTTGTGAAACAAATAATGCATTTTGCCGCACTTTTGTTTCATAAAGCGCACCGAACTACAATTGTTTTACACCATAAAAAACATTTATCGTAGACCTACATTTATACATTTATATACGAGTGCGGTAATAGAATAGACAACACACCACATTTCTTTACAAAAAGTGTTCCACGTAACACAAACGTCTTACTGCACACAAATGTGTCTTTTGGTGTGTGGTGCTCCTTAATGTCAGCTTGTATTAATCTAAGTGCAGGTTGACGATTTACTGCCCTTGTACTTTTCGTGATCGTGACAACACATCACATTTATTCACAAAAAGTGTGCCACGTATCACAAATGTCTTATGCACACAAATGTGTCTTTGGTGTGTGGTGCTCCTTAATGTCAGCTTGTATTAATCTAACTGCAGGTTGAAGATTTACTGCTCTTGTACTTTTCGTGATCGTGGCAACACATGACATTTCTTCACAAAAAGTGTGCCACGTAATATAAATGTCTTAGTGCACACAAATGTGTCTTTGGTGTGTGGTGCTTCTTAATGTCAAATTATATTAATTTAATTGCAGGTTGAAGATCTACTGCTCTTGTACTTCTCGTACTCTTAGTTGACAGTCTTCTTCTAAAAGGATGACACACACAGGTCACCGTATTACGAGATCGTAATTCCGAGAAAAACTCACCAAAATTGGTGAATAACGCGGGGTTGCGGGTCTTTTTTTTTTGCGTATGAGAAATCTACGACGAAACGTTCTCTTTGGTTATCTCTAGGTTACGTCTACTTGCACCTGGCCATCAACCAATGAGAGTTCATTTTTATAGGTTACCAAGACGTGGTCGATCATTCTTGGTTCTTACAGTAAACAGTAAATATGGTTCTTCAAACTTCAGAGGGTTCTGTCTGTTACAAAAACATTAAACGTAAACAATGAATAAATATTTTATTACATTCTAACACTTAACGACGAACATAAATTTAATAACAAATCATACAAATTTAAATAATCTTACCATTTTTAGGGTCCCCCTTCCCGAAGCGCAAAACGGAATACTATTGCTGTCACCCTGCTGTCCGTCCGACATATCCCGGGTTTCTAGATCATTGTAACTTGGATTTCATTATTTCCAGAGTGCTATAGCCCATTTTGCAGTCGTGTTTTTGTTTTTTGTTCTAATAATAATATATACTTGTGTGTTGGTCGTATTATGTACGGAACCCTAATAGAGCGAGGACCGACTCGCATTCGGCCTATTTTTTGCGTTCACTGGTATAATTTTTGCAGTGGGGTACCGTAGGTACATTAACTAATAATTAACCAACCATGCAAACTGTGTTATAAGCATCACGCTACGATGACGACAAAAGTACCATTTTTTCCATAACCCATTGTGAATAATTATTAATAATGAAGAGTAGGCAATGATACAGGCCAATAATATGGTGATTATGTCGTTCATAGAGCATAGCGGCCATTCGTGGCATTGTCTATGATTACATTTGTCACAGAATTGAATTAATCAGTAATTTCAGGTCCAGTTCTTGGTAGAAATTGTGCTCAATTCTCTGTTCAGTCGCAATCATAGTTTACCTTATACCACAGAACATATTATTATAATAATACTAAACACTTTCGCAACTGTCTCACTCGCACTATTCATATGGTGACAAACTTAGACTTCACGCACACAATAACGCGTGTACAAAAACGAGATGTGTGTGTAATAGGTAGTTAGAACGCGGAGTTTGTATGGAGCGTCAAGTGCCCCGGTGTGTGCTTATACACCACTACTTTTTTAAATTAATGTCTACATTGCAAATTTAATTTTAACCTTCGAATAACTTAATACAAAACAATACAAAAGCAAAAGAATCCTTTATCTGCTCAGCTTTAATAGTCGCACAGGCCGCGACAGATAACATGGAGAGGGTTTTGATGGAAAAGGGATATTTGTCTTCTAACACCGATGCTAGCCATATAGTTAGAAGGACAATTTCTGATTTCTTTTTTATTCAGCCTGTTCAGGCTGGTGATAATGATGAATGATGATAATTTTATAGGATACATTTCGGGGAGTGTGCTTCGGATTTGTATGATCTTATTCCCCCCTGCCCATTCTTCTATCGGACAGCCTGGAGCTTGAAAAAGCGGCACCGTTTCATGGGTGACATACCAAAAACTCGTACGAAACGGTTTGATTCCACTTCCTTTATTCGAACTGCTGAACAGTGGAATGCGCTGCCCGAGTGGGTTTTTCCTGATAATTATAATCTAGGTGTCTTCAAGTCGCGAGTGAATCGGTTTCTTCTAGGCAAGCGAGCTCCATCGTAGGCTGCATCTTCGTTTAACATCAGACGTGATGGCAGTCAAACGCAAGCCTATAAATAAAAAAAATTAAAAAATGATGAAACCTTTTGAAACAGATTTCAAACGAGTCTTCTAAAAACCTACTTATTAGAAAAATATTTTGAATTTAGTTTGTATAGGTAAACTGTTTACCTATACAAACTAGATACTAGTTTGCATTCTGTTTTGAAAGAGATCTCTTAAGATCTTTCAACCGTTATATCTTTCGTGTATGTTAGCAATATTTTGCTTACTTTTACGAATAAGAATAAGAATATATCTGTCTCTCTGTCTGTCCGGGATAAACTCAGAAAGTAAGGCACGGATTTCCATGATTTTTTTAAATTTGTTCTACGGACTCCGGCGACAATTAAAAGATAGGTTGACATGCGGTTTTCTAAAATATTGGTCCGTGGTGTCCTAGGCTTTATAACAAACTTTATTTCATTAAAATCGGTTCGCGGAAACTGCAAATATTACACGATATTTAAAAACATTGAGTACCTTTGTAAGACAATTTTACATCGGGCCGCTCATAGATGGCGAGAGGAGTCTTCTGAATCGCGCTGACAAATATATCTGTGATTTAGATACCATTTCGGAGATTTATTTGGTCTACTTGTGTTCTCACAAGGAGTATGTACTATGAAAACTGACGTGGTTTTGACACATTTTGTTTAAGGTCACCGAATATGATCGAAACTATAGCCGGAATAACCGACTCAATTTAACGTGAGTATTCCTATTTTAAAACAAAAAGTATGTACTATGTTTCTTGATCAAATGAGTAATTGAATATCGCAACCAACCCCCAACCAAAAAAAAGTGGGAATTAAAAAAAGAAAAGTTAGTGGGAATGACCGAGCACTAAAAAGTAAAAATAGGTTTAAAAAGTATTTCAGGTTATACAATAAAACTTTGTATGGAGCCCTAAACCCACGTATGAAGTTGCGGGCATCAGTATTATAATGCAGACGTATTAAAAAAACATCAGTAATTTTAAATAAATAAAAATGTTGAATTTCTAGAGTGCGTATTACTTAAATGCGTCCTTAAGCCAATAATAACCAAAAACTTTCATGGCAATATTTCAGGAGGCGAAACTGGAACTGGCGACGGATATTTACTGGATATAAATAACATAGCACCGCACCGGTACGACTATCGCCGTTTTGTTATGTACCGACATTTAAATGATATAATAAATTCGCATTATCGCCGTAGTACCGACAAAATTGTTTTCAGCCCAGCAGCGAGGCTTAATTCATTAACCCACTGGATATTGTTTAAGCGGTGAAATACTGACCTTTGAGAGATAATACGACAGATCTGGATGTGGTAGTTTTGTTTATATAAACTTGTGGTAAAGAACAGTAAAATTAGTTCGTTTTATAGTAGTAAGAGTTTCTTGCAGGTCCGTCTTGGAAAGTATAACATGAGCGACCAGTCGAGTCTAAGTCGAGCAAAATATCTACTGCGTACAGTTGTAAGGAGAGTTTGCGCGCGCTAGTCAAAAGACTGCTCAATAAAACTAAAATAGAAAATCAATCAAATGTCTGCAACAATTATGATTCTTCATCATCATCATCAGCCGGAATACGTCCACTGCTGATCAAAGCCCTACTGCTTAGACCGCCGACAGCTTGTCACTTGCATCCACCGGTTGCCCGCGACTTTCACAATGTCGTCAGTCCATTGAGTTGACATAAATATACAGGGTTTAAAGATGTTTTTATGGTAACACTAGCTGCACCTCACGATTTCTCCCGCTATTATACAGTAGTCGAATATTTTTCAGTGATAAAATGTATGTATTAATCCAGGCTACCTCCGTACCAATTTCATTCAAATCCGTTCAGCCATTAAAGAGTTGAACGGGAACAAACGTACTTACTAAACATACTTGCTTACAAAGTTTCATGAAGATTGGATAAGCACTTCGCAAGATATCGTCGGACAATTAATCATACTTACATAATATATATAAATACGCAGACTTGTTCCAGTTAACCCTGAGAGGTTCACTTTGCTCGGTCGATAACCGACTCTTAAAAGGGTTTAGCTTAAAATCCCGATTCTCATTAAACTGTATATAGTTTAAAGTGAAAATCGAATAATAAACACGTGTTATCACGGATGTTGATTTCGACTATATTTCACTCGGACCGCCGCGCCAGGGGCTGTGGTACTGTAATTGCTAAATAATTGTTTGTAATATAACAATTGTAGCAAGACTAGACAGGACGATATTATACCTACTGACTTATTTAAGAGAGTGCCTAGTGCGAGTTTTTCCAAATGCGTTTACTTACTCGATGATATTTACGTTAACTATGATTTGTATGAAGTAAGAGCAGTGCCGTCTAGCGTCATCTAGATGGTGTCTAGATGGCACTGCTCTTACTTCATACAAATCAGCAAGTAAAGCAAGTAAGAGCAGTGCCGTCTAGCGTCATCTAGATGGTGTCTAGATGGCACAGCTCTTACTTCATACAAATCAGCAAGTAAAGCAAGTAATAGCAGCGCCGTCTAGCTTCATCTAGATAGTGTCTAGATGGCACTGCTCTTACTTCATACAAATCAGCAAGTAAAGCAAGTAAGAGCAGTGCCGTCTAGCGTCATCTAGATAGTGCCTAGATGGCACTGCTCTTACTTCATACAAATCAGCAAGTAAAGCAAGTAAGAGAAGTGCCGTCTAGCGTCATTTAGATAGTGTCTAGATGGCACTGCTCTTACTTCATACAAATCAGCAAGTAAAGCAAGTAAGAGCAGTGCCGTCTAGCGTCATCTAGATGGTGTCTAGATGGCACTGCTCTTACTTCATACAAATCAGCAAGTAAAGCAAGTAAGAGCAGTGCCGTCTAGCGTCATCTAGATAGTGCCTAGATGGCACTGCTCTTACTTCATACAAATCAGCAAGTAAAGCAAGTAAGAGCAGTGCCGTCCAGCGTCATTTAGGTGGTGTCTAGATGGCACTGCTCTTACTTCATACAAATCAGCAAGTAAAGCAAGTAAGAGCAGTGCCGTCTAGCGTCATCCAGATGGTGTCTAGATGGCACTTCTCTTCATACAAATCAGCAAGTAAAGCAAGTAAGAGCAGTGCCGTCTAGCGTCATCTAGATGGTGTCTAGATGGCACTGCTCTTACTTCATACAAATCAGCAAGTAAAGCAAGTAAGAGCAGTGCCGTCTAGCGTCATCTAGATAGTGCCTAGATGGCACTGCTCTTACTTCATACAAATCAGCAAGTAAAGCAAGTAAGAGCAGTGCCGTCCAGCGTCATTTAGGTGGTGTCTAGATGGCACTGCTCTTACTTCATACAAATCAGCAAGTAAAGCAAGTAAGAGCAGTGCCGTCTAGCGTCATCTAGATAGTGCCTAGATGGCACTGCTCTTACTTCATACAGATCAGCAAGTAAAGCAAGTAAGAGCAGTGCCGTCTAGCGTCATCTAGATAGTGCCTAGATGGCACTGCTCTTACTTCATACAAATCAGCAAGTAAAGCAAGTAAGAGCAGTGCCGTCCAGCGTCATTTAGGTGGTGTCTAGATGGCACTGCTCTTACTTCATACAAATCATAGTTAACGTAAATATCATCGAGTAAGTAAACGCAATTGGAAAAACTCGCACTCGGCACTCAGGTACGGTATTTTTTTTAAATATTGTAATACACCGCACAGCTTCGCTCGCATAATTAATTTAAACACCCCATTTCCACTCTACAGGGGATGATTTTCGAAAAATCGTGAGACATGCCTTTCCTTATTTTTTATGCTCAGACAGTTTTTTTTTATTGTCGTAGCATGAAAAAATATTAATATTTGCATAAAAATTTTGGGGGTCTTTTAAGCCCATTAGAGGTGGAATTTGCTTTGTGGTAAATGCTACTCGTGTCACACCTCAGAAGGCTAAACGAATCGTCCTTTGTTTAATTTCTGGTGATAAAGCACATACATATAGGCTGAAGGTGGCCTATAATTATATTTTGTTTTGCGTGTTGAAGAATATTAAAAACTGAAGTTTTAGATACAACTATTAATATAATTTATTATTTACATACACACAATATTTAATTTAATTAAAGAGTAAAAATCCACCAACGAAAAGATAAAAAAATATAACAATAAGAGAAATATAAAAACAAAACACAATCGAAAAAGAACTTCGGCAGAAATATATGAAAACTAATAACTAAAAACTCTTTTTATTCTTACCGGCCAGCACCATCGGCGCTAACGGTAGAAACTAACGACTATTATGGAGTTTTGGCGGGAACGTGAAGAAATCATGTCGCGTCATTTTATTATTTTCCAAAACTTGTGTTATTTCGAGTGTTAATGTGTAAAAACAGTGAATTTTTACCCGTTAAGTGTTCGTGAACATGCACGAGTGTTGGTGAATCGTATAATGTCGTGAAACGTGAATTTTCGTGTTGTTTCCAAAACTTCATAGAAGGCTCTAGTAAAGTTTTCACCACTTTACTGGGGCATGACTTGGACTTGACCGTGACTTGCTTTGCTCGCCTTTGACTGTGACTATGACTTATTTGACAAAATTCACCAAAACTTGAAAAAATATGAGTATACTTGACACTGGCAAATGCATAAGACGTGCGACGCCATAATCCTCTTAGGAGGAAAGAGAAAAAAAAAACAACTATTATACATAAAACCTACACAGACGTAATAAATAGTCTATAATGTACATGCATATATTATTTACAATAGAAATTAAAATTATACAATTAAAACTAATATATTTACATGGCGAGTACGCCACATACTAACAGGCCTAACTGAATGTCTAAGCTAGGTGTGATAATTGTGCTATTTGATAGATAAGGATGGCGGCTAAACGAAATGCTATTCAGAAAAATTCAGATATTTTTTTCTTTGCTCGATTTACTAGCTTAGTTTTTAAATGTCTTGTATACTGAGATTGAGAATGAATGAAGAAATTAATTCCAAAATCCATGAAGGGTTTTTTTTTTATGCAACACTCTATTATAATGTATGTAAGTAGTTGGTAGAAGCTACATAGATAAAATCATAATATATGTTTTAGATCTGTCCCGCTTTGTAAGGTAGCGTGGGTGTTTTCAGCACATATATAAATTAACTTTAATGAGCTGCTGGAGCTTTTAAGATCGCGTCCACTCACCGTCTCAACATTTCATTACGTTCACGAGTTTAAGATCTGAAGGTCTGAATTAAAAATCGAGTCATATCAGAGAAGCTAATTTAAGGGGAGGTTTATATTGGCCTGTGTTCAAGACAAGTGCCCAAATGATCATAGTGGAAAACGTATGAAACAATAAAATCAAATTTAAATAACGCCACGGCTGAAGTGGCGAACGGCCACAGATCAAATATTGACCGGCGATCAACACGTTACAATTGGAAAAGCGAAAAACATTTTCGTAAACAAAATAATTAGCCACGCAGACGATAAACGACCTAAAACATATTGGCGTAGTTCGCAAATTAGTTTGTGGGTCGTCGAAAAATTTAATTGAACCCAGTGGTACCAGGGTCGTGTCCCGCTTGATGTATTAACATTTATTGGCTCACAAATTAAAGATAACCTACCATATCGTCGAGGCAATATTCCCTGGAATTTTTTTCGCGGGTTAAAACGACCGTCAAATCGGCAGTGGACGTGGGAATTGAAATGCATCGTTTTAATATAAAAAAATAATGTCGGACGATTGATTGGACATTGTTACGGTTTTGTTGTCCATCGATATTTCCACCATGGTTGTTCTTTCGCATCTATGAGCCCTCTTATCGATATAATACTTTCGATTCAGCTTTATTTTCTGAAAATATTCTGGCCTCTGAAGTAAACTGCAGTAGAAGACTTACGAGTGAAATTTGCCTGGTCCCAAATTTGATTAAAGTTCTTCTCATTATTTCCCTTATGATCTTCTCTACCACACTATAATATTATATAATTATAATATGTAACCCAGAAGAATTAATTTGATATATTTATTTTAAATTATGTAAAATTTGAAAAAAACGAATACCTAATTATTTCTCGAGAAGAAACAGCAATAGTTATATTACTAGCAAATATTATTTACGTTACTTTGAATAATACTTAATCCACCAACCCGCACTGGGCTAGCGGGGGCATGTGGTCCAATCGTCGTTTGAGGGTATAGGCTTATATCCCAACAGTGGGATGTTAAATGACTGATGTTTAAGATTGGAGAATCGTTGAATAGGTCTTTTAAAGGTCACAATTTAAAAAGACTAAAAAAAAATCGTAATTTTATTTTTATGGGATGTCTGTCATTAGTCATTAGTCATTTAAATAAATAAAAAAATATTTTCGCCTGTCCCCCACATGTGACGTATCATTGAATTATCAACAGGTATTTTAAAATAAGGTTTCCTACACCTGTTGAGGTTTCCACTATACGGTAAAAATGGACAAATACTTCAAACGTCCTACGCGCCTACGGAACCCTACTAAGAATGGCCCGACATGCTTTTAACAACTTATTCTGTGTAAACCTTTTGCATTGCAGGTGATAGGTCAGTTTATTTACGTCAAAGTTATTTTCTCAAAATTTCGTTGGTTGGCTAATATTTGCCAAATTTAAATATAATTATTTTGATGTTTCCTAGTTTTAACTCGCTTCAATTGCTACATTTTCTCATTGTATAATTAAGACTCGCTAGTAAATTTTTCCACTTCCAATGTAACCTAAAATTAATTTAAACTATTTTGTACTCTGCAGGCAGCAAAAAATATTTTCATTTTAGTTTAGTCTAGTCGAACCTCCATGAGCACGACGTGGTCTCCTGTAATTGGGGGTGCACCCAGCTTGATGCCTATGTTTCATAATGTGTAACTTCTGTTGGGGATCCATATTCTATAAAATAAATAAATAAAGTGAAATCCGAAAATTTTATAGATTCTCGTTACCTGCGTACCTGGACGATTTTCTCTCAATCGGTACTTATATATAAACTGAATCCGATTAAATATTAACAGTCACTTATTGTTTTTGCATGTCTGATGAGGGGGAAATATGGTGCGTGGTAAAAATATCCGAATTTATATCTCTGTGAATAATTTATCTGCGGAACGAATCATATTTTTCATTCGACTGTTGTTCAACTTTTCATTTCGATTTTATTGGATGCAAATTTATTAAAACCGCCAATTCGTAAACAGAAATATTTAAATATCTAGGAGATAATTAAAACAAATGCTGGCGTTTATTTGGCTCAACGTATAAGCATTGCCATTCAGCGTTGTAATGCCGCCAGCATGCTGGGTACGCTGCCAACTGGTAGTGGGCTTGAACATTTGGATTATCTATAGACCTTTAATGGTCTCTGGATAATTCAACTGTAATTTTTATGTAGTAGGCTAAGTAGTTTAGGTAGTTGTAGTTTGTATGTATTTTGCTTAGTTAATAAAGGCAATATATTAAAACATATGTAAAACATTTAATTGATTCTTACTAAGAAACTTAGTACTTAATCACAGTTTTTTTTTATTCCGTGGAATAAGCACAAAGAAAACAACACAGTCAAAAAAACTAGCCAGTCTCGGTGTGTTTCTCGACCACACCGTCACTTGGCATCAGTTTGTGGTCAAATGCCGAGCCTGTCAAACAAAAATATACCTAGCCATCAAACTAGGTTTCGGAAACCTATTTCGTAGTGGGCTATTTCGAATGCTCAATCAAACATCTTTCTGGCCGGGAATCGAACCATACTGAGTCATAACGGTCATCACTTGGAGTACTTTTCTTCTATTTGAAGACAACATCAAAATCTTTAAAACGAATGTAGGGAAAGTGTCTCTATTGACTAAACAAAATATACACAAACTACAACTACCTATCATCATCATCATCAACCATAGGACGTGCACTGCTGAACATAGGCCTCCCCCTTTGAGCGCCACAGTGACCGACAACGGGCCATTTGCATCCACCGGTTGCCCGCGATTTTCACAATGTCGTCGGTCCACCTAGTGGGAGGCCTACGCTGCGTCTTCCCGTTCGTGGTCGTCACTCAAGAAATGTCTTCCCCACTGGTTATCGGTTCCTCGAGTGATATGGCCTGCCCATTGCCACTTCAGCTTGCAAACTGAAAGTACAACTACCTATACTACTCATAAAACGAACAGTTGGATTACCCAGAGACCATTGAAGGTCTAAAAATTTCCAGCCTACTACCGATTGGCAGCGTACCCAGCGTGCTGGCGGATTACCACGCTGAATGGCAATGCTTATACGTTGAGCCAAATAAATGCCAGCATTTTGATCACGCGTAGTAGATAATCAGTATCTTTGACTACTGTAGTTACTTATATAAGTATATGTCTTAAATTCGTATTGTTTGTTGATGTACCCGCAGAGTTTGACCCACAACCACTTCTCATCGCGCTTACTAGCTTCGTTTACGTGAAGCTGTCAAAACTGCGAGTGACATCTCAATTCCAATGTTTCGTTTCAGCTATCGATAAATCCGTACCAATCGAACATTTACGTTGATAACTAATGGATTTAGATCGTACATTTACGTTGATAACTAATGGATTTAGATCGTATATTTATTACGATTGAGCCCTCGCGGCGGCTGGTTGAGCTGCAGTTAGGTATTTATTGTGCAACAGACCTCTTACGTAGTGAAGTTTAGTGGAAAATTATGAAAAATTGATATAATGCTAGAAAATGAGATATTTTTATTTCAAACGCTCTACCATCGAAATAATCAACGAATGCTGGGCTAAACTTTTTCACAATCAGCACCCAGGCGACGCGATATTACAAAAGCCATAAACCATTCTGGCTAGCGGCGAGCCAATGACGAGTGTCAACCCAAAAACGCAATATACAGAGAATACAGACCTCAATATAGTTGCGATCGTGTCCACTACAGAAAAAATCTCGTGCGCCCGACGCGAAAAAGAATTAAAAGTCTCTTGCAATAACGAATTTTGAAATCCAATAAAGGAGCACCAATAGCGGCATTCTTTCCGCGGTTTTAACGGCTTAGATAGAAGTGAGATTGCCGTAGTTATGCATGCTCTCCAATGGCTAAATAAAGTTGTGGAGATCGAGTACCATTGACGCAAAATGTCATGCCTTCGGAACTTTGTGCAGACGGTAGAAAAGCAAAAAAAAAAAAAAACTCGAATGAAAACGTTGCGAAGCAAACTGACAATTATTTTGTTAAGGATCAGCACACAACACAAATAAATCCTTTAAAAACGAAAACTCACTCGTCGCGTTTCGTATCGTATTATAAAGAAACGCGGAACCTAAAAAGAACATTATACATCGCTTCGTTTTGACGCTATATTTATGTATACTAATCTTAACAACTAATATTATAAAAGCGAATGTAACTGTGTGTCCGTCTCTCTTTATAGGTGTTTGTCGCCTTATCACGGCTAAACGGCTGAACGGATCGACCTGATTTTGTGCTAGCTTAAGGGTCTGAGACGGACATAGAATACTTTTTTTTCTCGAAAAAATATGTTTTTAGTAGGTCCACGACAACGAAATCGCGGGTTACAGCTAGTATCCTAAACATTAAAAGTAAAAGATAGCTGAATCAATTATTACGTCTTTTAAGCAAAAAATAGTTTCAGGTATTTCGTGCACATCTGAAATCAATCATGCTATCTCGTTGGGTTCAAAACACAGATAAAAGCTGTGGGTACAAAACAGGGAAATTCTCATGGGAAATGATCACATAACTTCATATCAGGCAATGTTTTTTTTGCAATTAAGTGACGACACAACTCAATCACCCACCTAATGGTAAGCATCATGCTTGCCTAAAATAGGTAGATGCCTATTAGAATTTTGAATTTCAACAATAATAAAACCATGTGCGGCAATTCACAGCATCAGCTTGAGATGGGTATAAAATGTTAAATCTCTATCCCAGTAATTTTTCTGGAAACCCTTCAATCCGACACACAATACATTTAGTACACAACTGCTTTGAATAACTGCAGTTATTCAAAGCAGTTTACTATACAATGGTAAAGGAGTGGTGCTTCCTGAGGCGGACTCTCTGCAAAAGAGTCCCATCACTACAAATAAAAGACATTCAACACTCGCCCAGACAATAAAGTTAGAGTTCGACATTCATCAATGGTCGAGAATCGGCTTGTTAGGGTTGCCAGGTCACATTGCCTTCGGTATTACCTACATAGACAAGCGTTCTCCGACGTAGAACATCACCGATCGGCATCCAACGTGATAGCGCTGAAACAGAAATACCTACACTACGACACGTTTTTTAATTAATGTTATTAGAGCTGTATTTATACAGCAGTCGTCTCTTTTTCCCTTTAGTCTAAAATAAAAGAGACAAACATATTTTTAATAGCGTGGCACGTAAATTGTAATTTTTAATTATGGTCCTAAGCCGCCGAAACGTTATTTTTCTGTGTGTGAGCTATTATAAATTAGAGTGTAACACCTAGCCTGGAATGGTAACTGGCTCACAAGTGAGCTGCCGAAATATATAAAAAAGGTTAGAATCTCACCCTCAGTAATTTTAAATAATTAAAAATGTTGATTGTGCGAGCGAGTGATCCCGTTTTACGTAAAACCAGCCCCAATAAAACAAAGAAAATTATAAATTGAAAACAAAAACAACTATGCTGTTTCGATAAAAAATCTCGACTGTTATTTACCATGCATCAGAATCGGTTCGCAAGTGACGCCCCTGCAACAGACTAGGAAACCTTCACAAACGGTCCGTCTCCCGTGGAACGAGCAGAAAAAAACGAGATCAATTAAATTGGACTGCGTATGAGTAGGAGTACCTGCAACGTCACACGATGATCTCTATAGCGGAGGAAATAACTGAGTGGTTGTAGTACAATCAGATGCAACCGTACGATGCAAAAATAATTTAATGTTTACTTAACGGAAGCATAAATTTAAAATTAAACGCCCTTGACGCATAAGCCGACCCTTCATGAGTGTAGCTGTACTTTTTGTTTTAATAACACTCCCGGGAGTACTCATGTTAAATTGAGTCGGGTATTCCGACTGTAGTTTCGATCACATTACGTGACTTTTATCAAACGCGCTCGTGACTTGGTCTTGCCTGGTAGTCGGAATAACCGACTCAATTTAAGGCGAGTCACCGAGGCGAAGTGGAGAAAAAGGTTTGCTAGATATTTGCTATTTTTGGTATTTACTATCAAATAACGGCATTACAAAAATATACGATACGCTTCAAGATATTTTCTAAGGAATGTAGTAATTGGTTAAACGATATAATGTAATTTACTCGATCATATAAAACCCTGAGAACGGGCTAAATTAAGTCTCAAACAAATTCTTTATTATTTAGTAAAATTTCTAAATTTGCACATAAGTTTTATATGGAAATATTTCTCTGTAAGTATTGCTCCTACTAAATTTTGGTTTCCAAATGAAATCCTATATTTACTAACCGTAAATAGATTGGCAGATTTTTAATAATATTAATGTGAAAGTCGTGGGCAGCCGTCGGATGCAAGTGGCATTGTCGGTCTGTGTGGCGGTCTAAGGGAGAGGTCTATGTTCAGCAATTGACTTCTTCTGGCTGAAAATGTAATGTAAATAGGTTGGTCTTTTATTTAATATTGTAATTGTTTGCAATTGTTTAAGTTAATAAGTTTAGTGACTCTTGTTTCTACGTTGCACTACTGTTTTGAGCCTTTCGTGACTTAACTGAACGGCTTCATCGGAAGATCAGCGCTGTTTGCTAAACAGCATTATGCTGAGTTGAGGCCATTTGTGATTTTGATTAGCTATAGATATATGATATTGCTCACCTGCCTATCCTTCAATATAATTAATGTTACTGTTTTTGCAAAATAAATTTATTTTCTTTCTTCTATTTATTAAATTCAAATTTATCCCAGAATTTGAACGTTGCGCAGCGGTTTCGCATGCCGCGCCGCCTGTAACGGGCCGCCTTCGGTGACTTGCCTTAACGTGAGTATTCCCGTGTTATTAAAAAAAAAAGTGTCAAAACCAAGTCAATTTTCACAGTAAAATTGTTGTACTTGTACAACACTACCGGTACATTGTCTGCTCTACTCTACCCATTAGGCAAAAGCCCCGGATCAATACGTAAACAGCTCATACTTTTTAAACGGCTGGTCAAAAATTCATCAAATGTAGCTAAAACCTACAATAGTAAAACATGATTCCAAAATATTCACAAGAGAAAAATATTTACTTGTGAATGCATATTTTCGTTTTTAGGGTTCCGTACCTCAAAATAAAATAAGAAACCTTATAGGATCATTTCGTTGTCCGTCTATCTGTCGGTCTGGCAAGACCCTTTTTTTAGAAACTTGTGGAGATATCCAGTTGAAATGAATATCAAATATATAAATAACTAGACTGGATGTTAACGTTAACCGCGACTTCGTTCGCGCGGACACAAAAAAGTATTCTATTCCCTCTTTCTGATGTACAGTAACTGCTTATCAAATATTATGATGATCCATTCAGTCGTTTAGCCATGATAATGCGACAAACATCCAGACAGAGAGACAAAGTTACTTCCTATAGTTCGCTAGAAGGCGTTGATCCATCATTGTGCATTTTTTGACATTTTGTACGGATATAATATTAGTAGGGATAATAAGGCTACTGTCTCTTGGAGGAAAATTAAGATTAAAAAAGAAACGGCAATTTTTGTCGTATATTTCGATACTGGAAAATAATTCAAAACCTATAGGGACCCGTTGAAAATCTCTAATTTGTAGTACAATCACACACATATACATATTTATTTCTATGTATTACAATCTTATATTTTGTAGTTGGAGAATTGACTGTATGGAAAAAAATGTTTACTACAAAGTTATGTTTGTCCTTCAGTCGGAATTATCTTTTCGTTAGGGCAATGGTCGGTGCTTTGCACTAAACTCGTACTTGTTCGGTTTTTTGGTACTTAAAATAATTCATTACAAAAATATGTATGTTGTGCGACGGAGCCCCCGGTGTGCGATTCCGAATTGCACTTAGCCGGTTTTCAAATTAAAATGTCGTGTGAGTAACACTTTATCTACGACTGTACGCGGAATTAAAAGCTAAACTTCGTTACCGACCAGTTCTGTCGCCTAAATTGGAAGAAACTTCAATTTCAGAAGCGGATCCGGTAACTTGATTGGTTGTCCGGACAGACAACTAGAGTTTAACAGAGTTTTGCGAATAAATAGTTATACTAAAGATGCGATCTTGTTGAAATTAACTGTCAGAAAAATGTAATAAAATGAAATGCGGAAGTGAGTATTTGTGTCCATTTCGGCTTACTCTGCACGGATTTGATTGTCACATGGAGTAGTTAGCTTCTTCATTTAATAAAGCTTCTTTTTATCCGGGAAAATCTACAGTTTTTAGAAAGGCGTCGCGGCAACATCCTCATTGTATTTTTACCTTTACGTACGTCTATAAACAAACTATATACAAGCTTTTCGGATTGAATCAAGAAGAAATAACTCTTTTTGATTTATCAGATTTCATGAAAATTCTTCATTTTATTTTCGTTAATTATAAAAATAACACTCACGTTCTAACATAAATGCCGAATTATTGGGGAAGGATACGCTAAGCCAAGATGAGCTCAAAGTTACAAATCACACTAATATAATAAATGCGAAAGTTTGCGTATGTATGTAAGTAGATAAGTACATAAGTGTGTTTGTTCCCGTTCAACTTTGTAACAGCTGATTTCCGGGTTAAAGATATTTATTTCTCAATAAGAAATTACAATTTCGCTTACGTAAGAAATTAATTATTGAAGTATTTAATAATTATGCTTCAACAGTTTGCTAGTAGATAGATAAGAAGGATAAACTTAAATAAACTAAGTACCTAAGATATTATAATAGTACTAGACGGGTAAATGTTGATTCAATAACAAATATGTATTATAAATTATTGGATTTGAAATTTTTAGCTCAGCTTATGCCTTGGATTAACACATAGGCAATTTTGTATCCCGGAAAAATATTCGGTTTCTGTAGAATATCGGGTGACACCGCGAGGCGAAGCTTTATAATTTAAGTAACCATGAGCTCCTCTCGGCTCGACTATTACTATGGGACAGCACTTGTAACCCTGAAAAAGCCGTTCCATAGAAATTCCATTCACATTCGTCCAATTTTATGAAATTGTTAAGAAGTTGTTTTTTTTTTCGTGGTTTCTGGGTCTCATAGTAATAAAGTTTGTTATGATGAGATCAGTCAGTTTAATTCGGCATTATATATTTTATAAAAGTTTTAAACCTTTTCAGAATTTGGTTGTATAAAACATACACGATTTTGCTAGGTTCTATTCTTTACGGGTCACAAAATATATACAAGTCGTTCTCTCTATAAGAGTATATAATGAGATCTTTTGTGACAAAATCCTATTTAAACAACCTTCTTAGCGCAACCAACAATGTTACTGTAGCTTACATTTCCCAAAAATAACAGTCTGGCGGCTATACATTAAAAATGCAACCGTACACGACGTAGATAAAGTTAAATAGCCGTGCCTCGTTTGTCGCACTCATTAACATTTATCCGACACTACACAAATAGGTGGAAAACAACAAACTTGTTCGGGTAACACGCCCGTAACTTGGTAACTTTATTAAATAAAATATTATATAGCGTACTACTTAACATTGCCGCTCACCCAAGGCGCTCAAGTTACACAAAACTATTGCATATTTTAGTGAAACGCGCCGGGCCTAATGATTTATTCAGCTTCAAATTCCCAAGTCTCAGGAACCCCGTATTGACTGTACATAATGCATGGAAAACATAGTTATGTACTCTAACAACAGTGTCGGCTCTCGGAGTTCACACGCCGCCATAAATATTCACGGCTTTTATGTCAATTATTAAAATTGTAAGAGCGAGCACTTACGCCTTTTATCATTGCCTTCAAAACAGACAAGACCTTAGTTGCTCTCTCATAATAGCTGGGGAAGAAGGTTCTTGAGTGGCGACCCTGAAACGGAAGACGAATCGTAGGCAGGCCTCCCACTAAGTGGACCGATGACATTGTGAAAGTCGCGGGCAAGAAGTGGACGTAAGTGGCACGTTGTCGGTCGGTGTGGTGCTCTAAGGGGGAGAGGCCTATTATGTTCAGCATTGGACGTCTTCCGGCTGATGTTGAACTGCCTGTTAGGACAATCTTCGAATCAACTTTAGATAGACGACAAGTTTATATTTCGACTCTGTAATTTCCCATCGATTGGCGTGTCATGATTGTGCCGAATCGACTAAAGGCATTTCCGAATACCGATAGTGCTATCTTGTATTGGAATAATAGCGATTTCATCGGAATATGTAAATGACGTTAGACAACAGAAATTGCCGTATCACGAGCCCGGAAATCACGGAACGATGATTTTATGAGGCGGCGATTCGGGGTTTACGTGCGGTGAGTCGGTGACCATCGATGGACGGGCGGGGGGTCCATGCCGCCACCGGCATTATCTTGAGAGGGAAGGGCGTTAGTCGCCTTCTTCCTATATTTTGTATGAGCCGAAAACATGCAAGAGCAGCGAGAGCGAGACTCGCGCACCGCGCCGCGTCAGATCGAGCGAGACGCACTTAGATATTACTTTTAGAGCATTGTAAGTACATGCATTATTAACGTAAGTCTAAGTATAAATTTTAGTTGTAGGAGAAAGTTCGTTCACTAATATTACTGTCAATGGTCATGAAAAATTATTTAATATTATATTATTGTAAAGGTTTCTACAGGATGTAAGTATGTAGCCTAAACGCTACAAACCATTCTGATAAAGGTACCAATAAATTTGAGAAGGCTTTGAGACGTCACTGACCTCTATAATATCGTAGACATCGGTAAAGAGGCGGTCCCTAGATGGGTGAAGTTTTCAGTAACACAATTTGGCGACCAGCTGACATACAGGTAAATTGTGGATGAAAAAAAAACTTACTGCATCATGTCTCATTAAATATTAATATTTAGGTCTTTTGACAATAGAAGTGAGGTTTATCCATAATTATTCAATTCAATGTACCGTTTGCTGATTCAAATAATACGTTCTCGATTTTTTTTGAACAAAACATTAACATAGAAACTTGCAATTCTAGCGTCTTCTGTCGATTTATATTATATGTTGACTTTATTTTACTGTCAGTTGTATGGAATAGCGTATGGGAGCATTTGATTTGATACTCGATTGGGCTTCAATCGGCCAGCTGTTCGCTGGAATGGCAAACCATTCGATCAATTCTCACAAAGGATTTATTACAAGACTGCACATTTCATATCATCAATGTTGCACACAACCGGCGAAGAAGGTTTTCAGAATAAGATTTTTTATAGCATGATACAGATACATACATAGAAGCCATAGGTTCAGGATTAGTGCCCTTGTCTTTAACGGTGAAACTACAAATCTCCATACTTACTTAATAAAACTTTAACAAAACAGAGAAAACGCACAGCCTAAGCCGGTGGGTTTTAAAGCATGAAGTTTTGGAACGAGACTTTTTTTCTTACATAATGTCATTCATCTTTTATGAAAAAAGTCATTTTAACTTAGTATTTGTGAGGCCAAAGCCAAGCAGCTTTGCGAGCGTCAGCTTGTAATTTTTTTACGTTACAAATTTCAAATGGCAGATGCAAGGCCAATGCCAGAATTGTGACAAAAGATGAAAGAAATCGAATCAAGTCTCTAACTGATGAGTGTGATCAAAACAGAAAGGATATTTTATCCCTTTGATTTTGTTGGGTTTTTATTTAACTATAATGTATAGAAATTGACGATGTAGGAATGCAAAATACAACTAGTAAATATAATATAATAAATACAAATAGAAAATATAACAAAACAAAAACATATATATAAATCCATTAGCGATTATCTTCAAAAGAAGGTTTTAGTAACACGTGAAGGACACTTTGAGCACTCGGTGGAATTTAGGCTATTATATATATTTAGGCTTTAGTATCAAGATTTTGAAATATTGTATTCATAACGTTATTACGTTATTGTGGAAAAATATATTTTATCAGACAAGCTGTTATAAAATCCGTATTAATACTTTAAGCTGATCAAAGAGAGTCCAGTCTCCATGAATCTTTTGTTAGATACTGACGACCTTCATTTTTCACCTTCCGTATCCATCATCAGATCAGCTCGCTGTCATAATAATGTATTGTCATCGGAACTTGACAGACATACAAAAATGTAATTCAATTGAACAAGGCCAACTGGTCTAAAATGACCAGTCCAAAACCAGTCTAAAATGAATGATTTGACATACAAACATTGCAATTTAAATAAATAATAAAAAGTTGATTTCATTAATAGCCAATTGAAGATTGTCAGAAAATGTTTCGAACAACAACATACATCCCATGTTAGAGTGTCTAAGCAGTGTTTTCCATCTAACCAACAAAGTTCTGAAACCAAGAACGAACCATCATTGCGTGAAGTCTGATAAGTGTTCTGATGCTCGACTTGCTACACGTCTCAAGATACTACGTACGTCAATTGAATTCTATCCTATCATTTATCAATAAATTCAGTACGGTTTGGTACAGTTTTGAACGCCAAAGTATACTATTGTCAAGACCTGTGTTAGTACTAGTCCACTGTATTAAATGGCTAAGAGAGTGGTAATAAATAAATTGATAACAAAATGAATGACAAATTATAAAACTTTACAAAATTCTCTAATGATAATTTTATCCAAGCTGGCTTGTCCTTTAAAAATACATCCGTCTTGAATATGCTTTATAATTGAATATTCAGAATTGAACCTTTCAATAATTTGTAAATCACAGGTTAATAAAACAGCACACAGTTGAGACGAGTCTTGTCATTGAAACTATGAATTGTAATTTAATCTCGTGCTTAAGCTATATGCGTATGATTATCACTTTTTATAAGATATTTACTAGATTATTACCCAGCGTATACATTATTTTATTGTTAGTACTGGCTTGGCATGGTCAAAATATTTATTGATTTGAGCTCTGCATCTGCATCAGCCTCTAAACATCCCACTGCTGAGATATCGGCCTACCCTCGAAAAGTGATTGGGCCATATCCACCACGCTGGCCCAGTGCAGTTTGGCGAATCACATACGCTATCGAATTTCCTCTCCGGAAAAATATGCAGTCACGATGCTTTCCTTCACCGAAAAGCCAATGGTATATCCGTACGTAAGTTCCAAAGAACTCATTAGTACGGGCTCGCCCAGGTTCGACCCCACGAATGTAAAGCGAGCGTGCTCCCACTGAGCTACCACGGCTTTTCGATTCGATATTTATAAGGAACAAAAAAGTATCATAGTGTAAAGTCACATAAGTCCACACCAAGCCTAATAGGCATTTGTCTTTATTAGTAGGTGCAAGACCGCTGAGATAATACTCCCCAGTGCATGAGCTGTGTAGATTCATCAAATATTTAGTTTCCGATACTGCAGTATCGACTTAAGTATTGATACCTTTTCAATCTGGGGATGCAGCTATGTAATCAATTAAATATTAACTACAAAGTACTGACAGCATTTGGAAGTATACATTTTACTTGTCTCTGTGATTATTTGTTAACCATAATCGCTAACTTACTCCTTATTTTCATATCGATTATTTTGAAAAGAGTTATTCTGTACAGAGAGTGAGATAGAAAGTTAGGTGAAGGCTTGTAAAGTAACATAAACAGAGATTAATTTTCTCAACCCATAAAAGCAAACATTATCATTTCTTTGCGCTAACATAAATAAAAAAATCTATAGCCTTTAGCGAGTGACACAGCGGTGAAAAGAGTCCAACAGAAAGCAGGATAAAGGGGAATTGATGAAAGGCATTCCGACGCGTGTCTATGCAAAGACGATGTACATATTAGGTAAGTACAAGCAGCGCACATGCATATTTATTTGCGATATTTTTGACGATTTTATACGTGTTTTCGATTAACGTTTACATTCAATAAAATGTGTGTTCCAAATTCCGAAATGCGTGAACAAAATGAATGACATAAAAAGAAATCCATGCCATTTCTGACGTTTGAGAGCAACTTTTAAAATTCGATTAATTATTTTTGTTTTTTTTTTAAATTTAGAATTGAATTAAATTAAAATTGAGATCTATGTCTATATATTACGGTTTTTTATTTTTTTGTTCATGTATGAAGAAGTTGTTATTATGACACTTCGATACACTGGGATAGACGGACGGACACAAAGATCTTATAGGGATTCCTATTAAATCCCCAAAAAGTTAGGTAAGTACATTGAAATCATACGTTAGTGAAAGACGCTATTTCAAGCTGAAAGCGAGCGTAAGTATAGTATATCGTAAGTATAGCGTAATCATAGCTAATAGAAATGCACAAATATACCGCTACAGCTTTGAGCGCTTAGGGCCATGCATCCAAGAGTAAGCCAAACCGCTTTTGAAATTGATGAGATGCCAAGTAATTTTTTCCATTTTTGACTTATACATAATACTGCTTCAGCCTTTAAACATATCGGCCTACCACGCAGGGACCCTATTCCTGTGCGCTCGAGATTATCTCGGTCACTCTCACTCCCATTAAATTCTAAATTAGAGAGACAGTGACCGAGATAATCTCGAGCGCACAGGAATAGGGTCCCTGGCCCAGTGCGGTATGACGAGTGATAAAAAATAGTAATCATCAACAGCCAGAAGATCTGAAATCACGAACATTTATCTTCACAGTTGTAGGCGAAACAGTGAAAACACTGAACAAAACACCCAAAGGGTTCCACAAAATCCCGCACTGCAATTCAGAGCCGACCTGAACGTACATAAGTTATTAAAAAGTATGACTCTGTCGTAGGTTTTAATAAAAATAGGCGCCTCAACACGAGTGTTCTTTGTGAAACATCACAGACCTTGCACATACCTCTATTAGAGCGAGGGCTGGCTAAGACAGCCAGGGGCGGATTTTGAAAATAGAGTAAAATTTCCGATAGTAAAAAAAAGCAGCACCAATACAAACAAAGGAAATTTATTGTGGGAATCGAAACTTTAATGCGGCACTGTAAGTATTACGAGAATGTTCCAGGTGCTCTTCTTTCGCTATAAATAAAAATTTACAATTAACAACAACTTTGTTTAATTAATTTAACACCCGATTTGATTGTATAATTATACACCCATATTTCAGAAGGGAGTTTCACTGTATTATTTTTGAGGGCCTCGTAAACAAGAGTTACAGAGAGAGACATAAAAGTTTTCACAAAATATCAGTTTCAGGTTTCTAGACAATTATTAATAATAGTTCCGATTCTGTTGTGCCATTTTCTAGACTTAACTAAATTTGACAGCTCTAAAATAGTTGCCACAGCTTCCTCCTTATTGAAACAAAAAGAGCCGCAGATTAATGTAGTCCTATCAAATTAGTTTAGTTTAGTAGGTGGTGCAACAGAATCTACGTCAATACGTAAATTATTTGTAATAAATAATTATCAGCAAAGCCGAACCTCATCAAAATTAAACTAAAAGCCGTTGCAATCCGTCTCTGAGATAAAATCACTAGCACTATGCTCGTAACATACACAGAAGAAAAATCTTCGTCAAAGGATGTTTTATCCTCGCTGCGTGAACACTATGAACACTAAATACTACAGATATTGAAAAGAATTAACACAAACAATACATTAAGAAAAATCATTGATAATGGTGCATACTCTGTGGTATCGTGAGAATGATGGTATTTTTGGAAATATGTGTTTCGAAACACTAATTGTATTTAAGATGCAATATTTCGATTAGAGCGCCAATAATTGTTTTCAATTTCTTGTTTAATTACTCGTCGTGGCTTTATTAAAATCAATTTTGCGTTAATAAATAGGTTGGATCAAGAAGTTAGAAATAGATATATAGAGAAATATCATATATAACATTGGTTTAGCTACACATGTCAAAAAGCTGATTTTCATCTTGGTTTTTGATTTAGTGACAAATGTACTTATACTAGTTTACGTTATGATTTTTTGGTTTTTGTAATTTCTTGATACAAACTATTTATTAGCGCAAAATTAGTTTTCATGAACCCACGATGAGTTATTGAGTAGTAATTGACAAAAACCGCAAGAAAATTTGTATTTGACGCGCTGAGGGAAACTTTGCGTCTTAATGGGGTAATATTCCTTCCGATTAGGGTTGAGACCACAGGACTATGGGTCCGGCTGCTTGGAGTTTGTAAAAGGAGTTGTCCAGGCGCCTCGAAGTTACGATAGGTACTCCGGCCAAAAGGGTAAGTTTGGCCATTCGACGCGGTAATGTCTTAAGTTATTTGGGCACCTTACCTACAGACAGCGAAACAAATGTGTTTATTTTTTTCAAATTTTGGGTAGTTTGTTTCAGTTTGGATTTCGTTTCAGAAATTCTGGTAACCAATGTCGTCATTTTGCGAAACAAATGTTTTTTTACAACTTGCCTTTTATTAACTGAACAAAATACATTCAAACTAAAACTAGCCTGTGAAGAGCATGTCGGCCCATGCTTAGTAGGGTTCCGTGGATGAGTAGGACGGCTGAAGTATTAAACAATTTTTTCCGCTTATCTCAAAAAGTTATTATTACGTTTTGCCCGTTTAATATTTACTAAGATATATCAACATGGAAGATGATAAGTTTCTGAGATGCATAGTTTAGAAATGGCAGGAGTGGCACACACATTGTAAGTTACTTTGTCGGCCTATATTATATCGTAGGCAGTACTTGTGATGAAATTAGTCTAAGAGACAATACCTTCATTTTAAAAGACATAATAATGTAATGAAAACCCAGAAGTGGTGGATCGGTGTTCTTTATTTATATCCCCTCTTTACATAAAGGACAGACAACACACAAAAAAAAAAGATTTTTGTATTTTTTCATATTTGTAACTATAAAAGAGTTATTCAACGATACCCCACATATTTTTTTTAACTCTTCTTTATATATATGGGAGATACTCCTACTATACAAAAAAAAAAATTGTTTTATTAAACTACATATTAATTACAATGCATTTATTAAATTTCATGCATGTAGGTTCATAGCTTTGGAAATTATAAGGCTATAAAGGATTCAGACAGACAGACAGACAGACGGGCATGACGAACTAATAAGGGTTCCTTGTAGTACTACGGAACCCTGAAAACGGACAGCTGGATTTCCGAAAGACCATCGAGTTGTAATTTACATTTTGTTCCAGTTTTTAATGTACTTAAAAATATGGCATCATGGGTATCGAGATAGAAATTATTCATTAAGTCTCTCCGTTGTCTTGCTTTTCACACTTTCAAACACCACAGAGTTTCAAGTACAATAAAAAAAAATACACGAGAGCTGTCGGAGTGGATCACACTCGAATTTGCATTCTAAAAGATCGCCCGCCCGATCTGTGTCTGTTGATAATGTTTTTTCATGGGGGTCATACAATTTGCAGCATTTTTCATCCGACATAATCTTAAACCGTGCTCAGTATAAACGGAGGCAAGCGACTCGAGCCACACGATTGAAGCTTCACCGCCAAAGGCATAAAGTTCACAACCCCACACGGCATATCTCCACACATCACTTAAGATATTAATGAGTGCATCCGTAATAGGCGAAACATACATATGAAATTCAAATTTGTAGCGGGCCGGGAGCGAGCTCTTCTACATATTTTAGTAGGCAGCAGAGTGTGAATTTGAATCTTTTGTTAGCGTTTAGTACGTCAGTGTATACAGGAAAACAATGTTATATCATATACAAATGTTACGCGTGAATTGGCGTGGAGCTGGCTATGTGATCGTTACCTTCGACCCACGCTGTATACTCCTGTCGACGCAGCGCCTCAGAACTATTATTCGTAGTTTCCAAGGCAAATGTAATTAGTGAAAACGAAAGAAACAGGGCGTCGAGAAAAGTCATCGGACATAATTCATAACAAACAGAAATAACGAAAAGTCGGTTCGACGGGGGTAGGCAATGAATAATTCTTTAACTGCGCGCAACCTCCACCCGATGGGCGAGGCCCGCGAAAAATGTGCACGACCCAGGCCGAGTTTTATAGTCACGAAAAAATAGGGGGTGGCCAAAATATCTATACGTGGAGAATGCAGAAAAATAGAAAAGTACAATCCCGCTCGCATGAATAAGTGAGTGGACCTTCATATAGAAAAAAGTGAAGCTACAGAAATAAAAGTGGCGTCGCGTCGGTCGGTGGGGTCGGACGAGGCACGGCGAGGGTGTGCTTCGTGCGGCGCGAGGTTCGTCACCTGTCTGCTGTCTGCCGCGACCTTCACCGCAGCCGCACCGTGCCGCTTCCGTCGACTTGCCACTTTGCTGTGGCTTATGTGTCAATACGGTATATTGCGATAGTAAAGCTTATTAGAGAAATTGCGATGCATGGGGTTATATTAGCATTTAAATGTTAGCGTAGTCTCTACGTAGTATAATATAAAGTCGCTTTCCGCCATTTTGATGCGGTTTCCACCATCAGTTAGAAAATTTTTCACGGAACTTTAATATATATATATATATATATATATATATATATATATATACATATTTCTAAATTACACTCCTGCGAAGCCGGAGCGGGTATAAAATAAAAACGCTTTCCGCATCTGTCTGTCTGTATATCAGGTAATAATTCCTCCTAAGCCACACAACCGATTTTGATGCGATTTTCATAATCAGTTAGATAACTGTTCACGATAGGTTTTGTACAGGGTAACTTTTGTAGTAGTGCGCAAATTTTTATCATGCAATCAGTATCAGTTAATAGAACATATTTAGCCCATAAAAAATACCATATTTTTTGGACTTATTAAATTTACCACGAAATGTCGGAAAAACTACAATGCAATGAAGACCTACCTACTTCTCGCAGTAACGAGCGAGAAGAAGCGATGTAGATACCTACACGTATCGTAAGTGTTCATAGTACAATCACGAAGTTATTTCGGTAATTTTGTACCACGGTACTAAAACTAATTAATACCTATCCTTTATTTTTCAACAATCTTTAAGTACACCAAAATATGCGCACTACTTAATAAGTTGTTACCTTGTATTTATAATAAAACTCAATTTTTTTCTCTACGCCTTTTTTTTTTCGTTACGCCTGTGCAAACCCGGGGCAGGACGCTAGTATTTTTTTTTTCCTAGTGCCTTTAAGCCAAATACAGACAAACTACAACTACCTAAACTACTTACCCCCGAATACTGAAACGTTCGTTAACTTTGACAACAGATTAATTCTAATGCTGCCTTTGTCTGGCACTAAGCAAATGACAAAGGCAGCAATAGACTTAATCTGTCGTCAAAGTTAACAAACGTATCAGTATTCGGGGGTAAGTCTACTACATCAAAATAACAGTTGGATTATCCAGAGACCATTAAAGGTTTATAGATAATCCAAATGTATATTTTGTTTAATTCAATCATACATACTACACTCGTACATTGTAAATAAAAAAGAAAATCACACAAATATTATAAATGCGAAAGTTTGTGTGTAAGTGTGTAATTATGTAACTGTGTCTGTTCCCGTTCAACTTTGTAACGGCTGAATGAATTTAAATGAAATTTGGCTTACATCCTGGATTAACACATATGCATCTTTTTATCCCGGAAAAATATTCGATTTCTGTAAAATAGCGAATGAAACCACGGGGCGAAGCTAGTATAATATATTTGTGTTACAAAAATGACAGGTAACAAAAAACTCTTAAAGTCTTAAAAGAAAGCACAACCACAATAAAAAATTCAAAAGCGTGAGCTAAATAGCACGTTCAACGATAATCCCAATGAGCGTGATTGGAGACCACGTTTTCGTAGACTAGATACGTAGCAAGTACGTCGTCTACGGGCCGCTACGCTCGCCGTAGTCTAGTTCGTAGGCATGCCGCAAGTCAGTGACCTCACGTAAAGGCGCGAGACCAAAAACGGAACGGGCAAGTTTTCGAAATTAACTCCCGACCGCACGCCGGCGTTCCGCTGTTGGCTATATATGGTATTTAATCACTCTACTAAACCCATAAACTCGAACAATGGCCACCGATTTGATCGATACAAAAATGTATCGAATAGAAATCGAATACAATATCACTAATCCCGATGGCGACTTAATTTACAACTCTATATGGCGACATTCCGAACAGATTGAATGGAGTTAGTTAGTCTTGTAAAGTAAAATTGGTCCTTGGCAATTTATTTACTACCTATACTTATCTCTGTATACAATAAGTAGCTTTGCGTAGCAAAAAGAAATAGGAAAGAAACGATACGCTCTCTGGGACTAAAATACCGAGAACTGAGCTGTTTACATTTTAAAAATGTCTTTGAAAATACCGGTATATGAAGCAGTAAATAATCTAGTAGGAAATTTTTCTATTGCAAGTTTACCCATTTCGTACGAAATGAAATAGGAATTACGTTAATGGCTGTCCTTTCAGAATGTTGATCGAAAAATATTGTTTAAGAATAGAGTATACCGCCATCTTGTCCATACAATAAGCGTAGTGATACCCACCCCTAAATGTTATCCGATTTTGATGACATTTTTAAAATGTTATCTACACCGTGGAAAACTTTGCTTGTATGTCTTTTTTTTTGCGTTGTCTTCTTTGTTATAGGCACTTAAACTGCACAGTATCTCCAGCACAGAAAATAAAAATAAATTTCTTCTTTTTTTTTCAAAGGCTACGTCTACTCGCGCGTAGCAGTGAACCATTAGGTGTATTTAGACCGATGTGTGGTGCATTTAGAACGTCCTTAGTACGGTATCTAGTGTGATCTATGACACTAACCTACCCTAATGAATAAGTATTGTGATCACTTATAAGTCTTTTAGGTACACAAGTAAAACAATGGTTAATCAAAACCACAGAGTTAATTATTTATTTCAAGGCGTACAGTGTGTGATCTCACGTCCGCGCATTTCTGGGGTCATAATGAGGTTCGGATTGAGAATGGTAATTAAAAAGAAAATATTCAATTGAATCGAGGTGTAATGTAAAGCTTTTAATTATTTCTATACCTTGAAAAAGTTGAATACCATTAATTATTTTAGTTAATTCACTTTAATTTCTAAATTCTTTATCCAATTGCTTTGGGACGCAGCCGGGTTATGTGGGATTAATTTATGTACCTTTTGGTCAGGATCTGTAAAGACTAAAAGAAAAAAAAAGTGTTTATAATCAAGTCCCTATAATGATACTGGCCAATTGTTACTTCTGAACATTATTTGTTTTTTTTTTTTGGGTTAGAGTAGAGTACGACAGAGACCTGTTTTAATTGTGAAATATACTTCACTTGATTTATTACAAAACTTGACACTGGCTAAACACAATTTGAGGACCCAAACCATAAGAGAAAAAAATAAAAACTTTCCTAACGATTTCATATGGATAGATTCAACTGAACACAAGCTATCGTCAAAAAAACGTACATAAAAGAGGCAATTGGTTTCGATTTTGAGAACTTCGCGTCGATCGATCAATAATTAGTAAGTGATTCTATTATTCTTTTACAATACAAGCGTTAATTCGAAAACTGCATTTAATATTCATGTCGGAAACACTTTTTATGTTTCGGTCAAGTGATTAGAAGTCTAATAATTCATTGCGTTATGTAAAAAACTCAACGCTCTGCTGATTGTTGTAAAAAACGCACACTTTCACATAAATATGCGGAGTTGTTATTTTAAAACGATAATAACCCATCGAAACTTCATTATCAGCCGCAATTGCTGTAGTGGTTTAGGTCCGTCTGGGGGACTTCGTTCCAAGCTAAGTTACTAGGCTCAAAGAGATTTAACATCTAAAATAATTATAAGAGTGACGAGCGCTATGTATTGCCGCGCATTAGTTTTGAACTGGTGCAATTGCTGTAGTGGTTGAGGTCCGTCCGGGGGACTTCGTTCCAAGCTAAGTTACTAGGCTCAAAGAGATTTAACATCTAAAATAATTATAAGAGTGACGAGCGCTATGTATTGCCGCGCATTAGTTTTGAACTGGTGCAATTGTTGTAGTGGTTGAGGTCCGTCCGGGGGACAACGTTTCAAGCTGAGTTATTAGGCTTAAAAAGATTTAACATCTAAAATAAGGCTGAAGAGCGCTATACATTGCCCCGCACTAGTTTTGAACTGTTGAAGTTCAAAATTCCGGGTGGCACTCTGTCACTGAACTGTTATGAGCAAGCGTGATACTTAACATCAGGTAAGCGATTAGCTAGTGTCGTCACTCGGTATCACAATATTGGTCTATTATGCTGGTTATAGGCCATTTTCAAGGCAGCCCGATCTTCGGACTTTCGTATCCAACTAATGCCAGCTGTTTTTCGTATATTGTCACTTCACCGTGTTTCTGGGCGTCCTACGCTACGTTTGCCGATGCGTGGTCTCTAATCTAGAACAAAGTCTACCCCATGGCCGTGTTTAGTAAGGTCATCCGACGACGCTCCATGACATTACGAGTACGCTGCAAATGACATCGGGCGTCTATAGACGACCTTACTGAACACGTCCCAGTGGTTGTTGGGTCGACGACAAAAAAACCGCCCACTGCCACTTCAGCCGTGATGACTTTGGTTCCCTATCGAAACTCTTCATTTCGGATATGATCCAGAGAAACGCCAAGCATAGCTCCAAAAAAGAACATGTTGTAAAGCGTCCAAGTTTGGCAAAAAAGGTCGAAAACTTAAGTCTTTTTTAAAGTGAATTATATGAGACAAACGGAGCATACCGGGCATATAAAAAAGAAAAAAACGAAAAAAAAAAACTAATACAATTGGTGTTATAGTTTTTCACTGACCCAGTTGAGTAAAGAAGACTCCATCATCTCTGAATCTTCAGATAATACGAATATATTCTAATGTAAGCTAACACACCATGAGATAAAAAATCACTGTTTTTAGACATTAACACTCGAAATAACACACGTTTTGGAACATAATACAATGACGCAACATGACTTCTTCACTTTCCCGCCAAACTTTAGGTTCGTTTTTATTAGTGTGTATTTCACATTCCATTTTAAGTGGAGCGACTGCACGCGAACTTTGAAGGACAAATCACTGAATGCTTACATTATTTGCAAGAGGAGAAAGTTAGGAAGTAAGTACGAGTGTTTTTTGGTAGAGACGTTGACAATAAACTTTATATCATACCATGGAATAGATTAGGTAATAGAAGACCAGTGGGTAGACCACCACCAGATGGAAAGATGATATCTTTGATTGAGAACATCTCTCGTTATTTTTTTTTGAAAGTCGGTTCAAAACTAGCAAAACAAATGAGGGCAAATCATTGGCGAACACGGTACCGGGTCGGCCGGAGGCCTTTGTTGCTCTAAGAGGTAAATCCCATCTAAAACCGCGAAGAATAAACTTGGAATAAAATTTAACACTAAAATTAGTCGAGTAGTTAGTTCAAAATGTATTGCTTACTTTACAAGAATATTATCCACAATAAAGCCATAATCAACATAATTACAGTTCGAGATAATTATTGATAATAATCATAAATAAAACGAAACAGAGTCATTGCATAAGAGCTCCAGTGTTGACTAATGTTAACTTTACACGAATCTAGTCGAGAATATACTTACCTGTAGCTGTAAAATGAGGGTTTTTTGCCGATATAGTTTTTAGATTCCCAGTGGATAACATAAGAACCTAATTTGAAAAATATGTGATTTTTCTGTTCGGTGCAATCTTATCTTGAGATCGTCATCATCATCATCTGAAGACCTATCATAGCCTGAAGACATCCATTGCTAAAAATGGTTCATTTCAATACAAGTATAAACAGAATTGGTCAAGGTGTCGTGAAGTTATAGAAGTCGGGAGTTCTCAGTTTGACGCTAACCACTAGTTTACGAAATCGGTTACAGTGTATTAAAATTTAATCAAAAGATTTTATTTCAATCTATAATTATATTAATATCTTAATTAATATTATAAATTCAAATGTAACTCTGTCTCTCTGTATATCTGTATTTTTGTCTCTCTGTCTGGGTGTTTGTCGCGTTATCACGGCTTAAACGGCTGCACAGATCGACTTGAATTTTTGCATATAATATATAGCCTAAGGGTTGGAGACGGACATAGGCTACTTTTTTTTGTAGGTCCATGCGAACGAAGTCGCGGTTAACAGCTAGCATTATATAAAAGAACAAGGTCTGTTCTAGGAATCAACGCACAGACCAATCGCTTATGGAGACGTGAAATATGAACCCAATACTCCTTAAACGGATGAAAAATAAAAACGGGTAACTTAGAATGGAAAAATAATGTTATCATGCTAAGCCAATTAAACTAGATTTGTTTACTAAACATAAAAAAATAAAGGCTTGTCTCAGGGTTTTTCGAAAATCAACCCCTGAAGAGGTAGTGTAACCAAGACGAGCAAAGCCGTGCGGGCAAGCTACTTCCGTATAAAGAAGCTGCAACTGTGGTATCCACACCTCTGTGGTCACGTTACATCACATCTGTGGTAGAGCTACACCTTAAGTTTCTTAAAATTGATGTCAACGTATTAGTAAAGGCAGGCAACAAATTAGTGATAATTATCACAGCCAAACGCGACGGCTATCGGTTACTTGTACCATCATACGCCGTTTGCTTGTTTGCCATTTTGTCACCTAGGTACTGTCGACGGTATAAAGAAACAAGTAATTTTATACGTTAATTAGAACCGGCACTTGATATTAGCACTCGCAACAACAAAACTATAACGAATAAAAGGTAAAAGCCGGACAAGTGCGAGTCTGACTCGCGTTCCGAAGCTTCCGTACAAACCAAAGTAAAGTATGTACAGAAGCCTTGGAGCGCGAGACAGACTAGAGTTGAGAAAATTATCTCCAATAACACATCGATATGCGACACGGTCATTTTCTCCAACTACAAATTTAAGCTTGTAATCGAAATTTTGTGTCCGATGTAACAAATTATTGATTTGCAGATTTACTCTATCACTTGTGTTTAGTACCTTAGTTCTCGCCAAACCGTATGATTCCAATTCAACGGGAAGCATTTTGATTTAATTACTAGCGAGTGTCAAATATGGAGCATAATTTCTTATATTTCGTTGACTTAGAAGCTTGGTTATTTAACTGTTCCAAGGGGTTGCAGACCTAAGTATTTGCTATTAATTTTAACCCGATACCGCCACGCGTTCGTGGTTATAAGGGTCTTGATAGACAGACGGACAGACGGATAACGAAGTTCTTTAAGGGTTTTTTATTTCTCTTAAGGTACGGAACCCTAAAATAGAGTAACAGATTATAAAAATCGAATCGTAGGTAATAATTCAAGTGGCGTGTTACGTAATATCAAATTAAACCGAGCTATGGTTGTCAACAGCAATAAAGGTGAGTGGATTAATTATAGCAAAAACTAGCTGGCGGTCCACAACGAAAGAAAATGTCGCCAACAGCCGCTATCTGCACGAATACGCCACAATTTAGCAAGAAACACACAACCCTATTAAAGCAGTCGTTAAACATTCATCACGCTTTTTTATTTTTGATTTCTTGCAATCCTCTGCGATTATTCAAAGCCTTGGTGTTAATAAAGACCGCTCTTTTGTTTCAAATGTCGGTCGGGCGATGGGCCGAATCATTGGTGGGCACAGAATCCTCGTTATTTTTTGTTGATGGGTTAGTCCAATGTAGAACTAGTTGACTAACGCACCAATGAATCGGCCCACCTTTATACTCTTTCATTGGTATTTTTTCGCGACCAGGTCCTCGTTCCACCACCAAATCGACTATTGGCTAGCGTTGGCAGCAAAAAAGGGAGCAAGCAGTTCTAGTAGTTACTACGATAATTATTATTATGGCAGTACTACGAGTCATCATCATCATCATCAGCAGTTTTTAGTAACTAGCTGCTGTTCGTAGTACTTATTTTGTTTCTGCCGTTCTGTACGGCGGCCCGCGGTCTAACCTCCGAATACTGAAACGTTTGTTAACTTTGACAACAGATTTATTCTAATACTGCCTTTGTCTGATGGCACTAAACAAACGTTTCAGTATTCGGGGGTAAGAGTGGTGAACTGCACGTAACTGAGCTATTTTTTTTAACTGTCGGTAAGCCATGTATTTGACCACAACTCACTAGAAAGTCTGACGGTGTGGTCGATGATTGTAAACCACAGATCATGTGATCTGTGTTGTAAACACACCTAGCCTGGAAAAATATTAACTACTACTATTACTGGACTAATAGTTTATACATAGACTGGATCTTTAATTCGCTCGTATGATATTAGGCACGAAAATATCAAGTGAAATAAAAGTTTTTCTATTTATAGAAGTAAAATAGAATGGTTCAAATCACTCGCCGCGTTAGCAAGTGATATGATTATTTTAAAAAATGCGACTTTTGTTTGGGATTACTTTATATCATATATTCGATATATGATATAAAGAAGAGTGATTCAAAAATTGATTCATGTGCGCCATTAAATTTTAAGCAAAAAAAAAACAAAATTGAAAAGTTTAAAAATGTTGCCAGGAAAAATTACCACACGGATATAATTTTAAAACCAGTTAGTTGATTTTCATAACAAACTTTCTCATCGGCTGATAACTTGCCCCTAAAAATTGGAGCTACCCCGTGGTATTGCGTGCGTACTCCGGAAGTGACGAATCTAAACAACAGGACCCTTTTAATACCCCGGGATTGTCTGTCAAGCAGCTTTTATTTTCAAATTGACAACCCTGACTCGCAGTTTGGCAAATAGTCACTTTCATTAAGATTTCTTGATTATTATGGAACAAAATTTAAAGTCATTGGCGTCGATTCCATGTAAACTCTTTAAACTAAACTTAGTGCTTTTGCCGTCTTTTATTAATAGAAATATAAGATAGAGATAGCGTGCATTTCAGTGCTATCAGTTTTTGCATTTACTTGCTGATCTGCTTTTGTTATAAAAGTGAGGACGGAGTATGATAAGTGATGTAGGGTCAATGTAGTGTAGATAAGACATAGATACCTTATAAGGTATTTATTTCGTGTGTCCACACAACAACTACCCAATTGTCTGTAGGTAAAAATTCTATGCTGTACATTGAAAGTTAAATATAGAAGAGCTGCCAAAATCGCGTCAGAAAAGACGCAGCGCATAAAGTCGCGGCCACAGTTGTACTACGAGCATTGTCATAAAAGTGGGGCATTCTCGAAGCAAAATCGAAAAGCATCCCGCCAGCCACGTCATTAAACCTCGCGACAGGCAGACACCTCTGAAGAATGCACTGTTAATAAGTCATCAGCTAAGTAGCGCGGGAGGCGGGCGGTGGGCCAGGGGGGCGACGCGCCGCTCGCACAAAATGACAAAGTATAAAATCTGCATACAGTAATGGAAGCAGTAGCCTCTCAGAGGTTCAGTGTACAAAGATCAAAGCTGCAGTGGCTTTCTGTGAGCTCTCAGATTTACACTATTATACTAAAAGTATTCAAAGGTTTTGGTTGCGACGCGCATTGACACGAGGATGGTGTAGGTAAATTTTACCCTGGTAGTTTTTGCTTTGAAATGAAGCGACATCATGGTTATTAGGGAGTGCAATGTGCATTTCATCATGGCACCGTATGAAATTCTGATAAAAAAATAAATGATTGTGAAGCTAAGGTCATCTAAAACCAAGAAATTGACCAAATTGACAGCTCTCAGATTTACACTATTATACTAAAAGTATTCAAAGGTTTTGGTTGCGACGCGCATTGACACGAGGATGGTGTAGGTACATTTTCCCTGGTAGTTTTTGCTTTGAAATGGAGCGACATCATGGTTATTAGGGTGTGCAATGTGCATTTCATCATGGCACCCTATGAAATTCTGACAAAAAAAAAATTGTGAAGCTGAGGTCATCTAAAACCAAGAAATTGACCAAAATGACAGTGTAAGGGTAATTTTTAATACGGACAACTCGTTGATGAGAATAATGAAAAAAAAACGCATGTTTGTGAGTATTTGCCCAGCTTCAGTAAACAGTTCTCGTCTCATTCGCTTTCTTCGCCGTTTTGGTGGCAATATGACAGAAGAGAGCTAAGAGCTTAAGACAATTCCCTTACGCAGGTGTTCTAGTGATGAAACTTTCACCAATCGATAGAGCATGCGTGCGAGTATTGTGCATGACTGAATATTCTAGCACTAATCGTCTACTTATTTCTAGTTACGATTAACAAGGAAATGAAAATTAATCATCTTGACCTGGGTTTAATTATGTCATTTCTGAAATACGCGGATATGAAAATTTGTATTTTTTACGAAGATTGAATTTTTAGTCGCGCCGGAAGATGAAATCTGTGTTGATCGATATATTATCTATACCTAAAAAAGGCTTTGTCGTGACTGACTGACCTATAGACAACGTACAGCCTAAGCCGGTGGACGTAGAGACTTGAAATTTAGAGGATATGTATATTGAGGGGTGCAAACGTACACTAAACAAGGATTTTTTGAAAAACAACCCCTAAAGGGGTGAAATGGGGTATTAAAGTTTGTATGAAACTTTTTATTTTCTGGTTTGATTGATACCAAACTTGGTATACTACTCTACAAGAAAAATAAAAACATACGGGTATCACAGTTTTGTTTCAAAATTAGCTCCCGTTAGCATTAAAAACAAATTAAAATTTTGGTAATAGTATGTTTGTTTCTTTTTAACTTTTTAACGGCTGTACATAATTTGATAAAATTTGGTTTCGGGGTAGCTTATGGTATTTATTAATACATAACCTATTTTGATCCCGGTAAAATATATAGTTTCTGTGTGATAAGTATAATTATAACCTCCATAGTAATTCAATAGATTATTGTGTCCCTGAAAAACGCGGGCAAAGCCGCGGGCAGGAGCTAGTAACTAATAATACGATAACTGAATGTTGTATCTAATCTTGTATCTCCTTCCTTTTCTGACCGCCGCTAAGGTGAGAAAGAATGCAAACACTTGTTGCAAATACGTCAGCAAATAAGACAATTTGCATAAGTATTGCGCGCTACTAGTTTCGCCTACTAAGTATATTTAAACTAGCTGCACTCCGCGGTTTCACCCGCTATTCTACAGAAAACGAATATTTTTTGGGATAAAAAAGTAGCCTGTGTGTTAATCCAGGGTATAAGCTTCCTCCATATAAAATGTCATTCAAATCCTTTTAGCCGTTACAGAGTTGAACGGGAACACACTTACATACTTACCTACTTACACACAAACTTTCGCATTTACAATATTAGTGTGAATCTCTACCAAGAAAAATTATAGGTACCTATTTTATTTTTAGTTTCAACGAAATTAGCCTAGAAGATGCGTTTTGGATTGGTTACGTTGTGGTTTAACGAAAGAAAAGGTGCCACTAGGTGGACCGACGACATTGTGAAAATCACGGGCAACCGGTGCAGGCAAGTGGCAGTTTGTCAGTCTGTGTGGCGCTCTAAGGGTGAGGTCTATGTTCAGCAGTACGTCTTCCGGTTGATGATGATGATGATGATTTCAAATAGATAATTATTCTATGTTTCGTAACGTCACATAACGCAGCCTATGCGTTGTGATAACGCATTGTTCGTTCCACAACTATTGCCTGGTCTGTGCCCCAGGAGGGAATTACTTCGCCACCTGCAGTCACGAACCCTCCAAAACCACTTGAAAAATAAAACGGCTGGGAGTGTGGCGTACGTGCTCGTGATATGATTCCGTAGGTCTGTTGTAAACGATAAATTATGTAAAAAAAAAAAAACTTGCCTGTGATTAAGAACTATGTATATATGTTACGGCTAGAACCCGAAGTGAACTACACTACTAGTTCTAACTGGCTAAAACTAGGTGCAGCCGCACTTCGGGTTCTAGCCGTAACATATATATTATATAGAAATATTTTTCTCGACTGTAATTGGTGCTTTTGTTGGTGGTGCAGTTTCAATGTATCCCTGTCCTCTGCCATGGTTTAGATTTCTTGGACGACGTTAATTCGATCTTTTACATGATATGGTCTATAAATACTTTTCGCTATCCTACTCTTTTTATGACGGAGCGTATAATTTTGAAATAATTATAAACTATACGCATACAAAACAGAGCACGGGTATGACTAGTGGGCAAAGTACCCAAGGCTGCCGACGTTACTTCATTGAATAGCATCGCTAATTCTCTCTTTAGGCCTAATCTCTGTATTTGAGTGATTTGACGAACCTATATTTTTCACCCATCCGTACTAGGTACTAGGACTATTTCTATCCCAAAGAGAAAACCCAATGATTGCCAAACTATACGTGTCCCAAAACTCGTCAATCGCATATCGTTTTTACACGACAGCCCCAAGCCTGCTCAAATTAGCCACGTCGTAGGTAGAAATGTTTATTAAAAGCACAGGTTCAACTTTTCTGACTACAATCCAAACCTACTCCAGAAATCAGTAAAGCAACGCATCGTTTTCTTCGCTCATCTCCGGAACCCTGAAAAACTGAATGAATGGAAACCCGTTCAACGACACTTTTTTTGTGACACTCAGACTGTCTTGAAAGGCATTGTTTCAAATACTAAAGATGAAAATATTTTATTCACAAATATCAAATAATATAATATAAAACTGAGAAATGTTTGAGCTAAAAGCCCTGACTCTAAAACATAATCTGAAATGTAAATATAGTGTTATTTATTATTTGCAGCTACAAGGAAAATGCTTATTTACTTGACCTGTTTTTATAATTTATAATAACTTATAGAGAGCGTGTTAAGACTCTTATAAATTGTAGTTTCCGTAGACATGTTCACGAATCGAATAAAATCAATGGACTGGGTCTTTTAGAATTGTGCTATCACAGCTATTGATATTGATTGCTATTGATTGCAGCTATTGATTGTGCTATTTTACTGTAATTAGATAGAAGCTCACACTGGGCCAGGGTGGTGGATATGGCCTATTCATCCATCGAGTGTAGGCCGATAGCCCAGAAGAAGGCTGATACAGTAATACTCGATAGAAGCCGGCAAACCGGCAATCATTAAATGGGACGTCGCAGTGTAATACGCTACTATGTCACCTCTTGTACGTAGCACCTCCGTCCTCAAGCAACTCCATCTAATTGAGATAGGCGTTTTTAATCAAATATTGCAATACCTTATTACTTTTAATATTGTTGTAGTGGTAGGGTTCCCTTGCATAATCCGCCTGGTGAAGTACCACACCTTTGGCAGTTATTCAACCGCCAAGCAGTAGTGAGCAACCATTACTGTGTTCCGGATTGAAGAGCAAGCGTAATGACTGGGCATACAGAGATTTCACACCTTACATCTCAGGGAAACGAGCGCAGTGCATTGCCGCGTATAGCTTTGAACTGTTGAAGTTCAAAATTCTTGGTGGCACTGAACTGTTATGGGCAAGCGTGATCGACTTGCACGTCTTGTCAAGAGCAACATGAAAAAAAAAAAAAATACAAGTTACAATATTAGCATAGATTCCTCTTTACAAAACGACATAAAGCCAATAGAGCTTGACAAACAATCCAAATCGACATAGCCTCTAATTAAATAAGTATTTTATCCGGCTTCGGTTCCAGGTTCTTCTAATTAAAGCATACCCCTTGATATCCGGTTTTGAATTGGTAATAACCCCGTGTATCAAAGCATTTCTATGCGCTTTGCCAATCTCTTAGATTCCAATTGCTTATTGATCGGCGTCTGGCTCCAATTAGTTTTGTAACATGAAGATTCCACTCGATCTGCCGGCGAACTGAAGTTTTCTCATTAACAAATTACGTACCATTTGTTGCAGTTTGCATTTTTTCTCTGCTTCCAGGCGAGTGTGCTTCAGGCAATAAGTATTATTTAATAAATAAATATCTGGGACATTTTTTGCACACACGGTCATCTGACCCCAAACTAAGCAAAGCTTGTAATATGGCTGCCAGAGACTGATATACGTACATAGATATTTATATAGATACTTATATAGATATTAACACCCAGACATAGAACAAACACAAATATTCATCACATGAATGTTTGTTCTAGATGGGAATCGAACCCATGCCCCCAAACACAGAAGGTAGGTTCACTACCAACTGAGCCACCGGAGCAATCAATTAATAATATTTTGTTTTTTTAGAGCAATGAGAGTGGTCTTTTTGGAGGCAATATGAATTGCTCTAATATCACACAGTTCATGGTTTATTCCGAAAAGAAACGTAATACATTTCTTTCTCTATTAAATAAGTAGAAGCTTCACGTAGACTTGACCATGACTTGCTTTTCTCGACTTAGAGTTAGACTACGACTGAGACTTGTTTTTATTGTGTAATATTACTTCACTTGAAATGTTACAAAATATACATGTGGAGCCAAAATTGAGGAGAAAAAACTTGGACGACAACCATTCCTCTCTCTGCGCAGCTCTTAATTTGAAAGACATTGTCTCTTTTGGCGGATCATAACATATTTCGCATGATGTATCAAACCCTATCAAACCGTATATTCATTTTCAATAAAATAAAAACATATAGGTAGATCACGTTGGTGGATGCGGACAATTTTTGTTTATCAACTCTTTACCTTGTTGGGGTCTAGTCGCTATATTTTACTTAATGACGATAACGTCACCGAGAAAAAAATTAAAAAACTGTCAGTCGTCTCTGACGTAGATTAACATTGCCAACGTGTTGAACTTGATAAGTACATAATAGTTAACATATACAGACCGCCATCAAGCATATTTAATATATTTGAAACAGTAACTGACGAGGTCCTGAGAAAACTATGTGAAAGGAATAAACAAGTGATCGTTTTAGGAGATTTCAATATAAATTTGCTTGAAAACTCAAACAAAAAAGATAATTTACTTGCTTTATTTCAAAGTTACAACTTGTTTCCACAATTTAACGAGCCGACGCGCATTACTGATACTACTGCCACTTGTATCGACAATGTTTTTTGTGAATTAAATGTGCTCTTTAAATCTATTTTTAAATGTTTGCCTTCTGATCATACTGGGCAATGTATCACTGTATCATTGAACAAGAAGAATTCTAGCATGACTATCAATAATAGGCAAATAACTACACAAAAACTAAACCAGTTTAAAAATGACATAGAATTAGACTTTGTGTCCAGTTTAAACATTACTGACGATCCAAATGAATGCTATAATAATCTGTTCCAAATTTTAATACGCAATTTTAAATCTACTTTTCCTAAAATCTGTAAAATAATTGACATTAAATTATTATTTAACCAATGGGCAACACCTGGTATAAGAATTAGCCGTGACAGAATGTATGAACTTTACAATGAAAAATCAGGAAGTAATGATGAAAGATTGATAGATTATGTACGTAGATATAGTAAAACATTTAAAAGGGTGTGCAAACACGCAAAAGCCCTGTTTATACTTAACAAGATAAAACGATCAAAAAATACTTCTAAAACTGTTTGGTCCATAATTAAAACAGAAACGGGCAAAATAAGTAATCGGGACATTGAGTATGGGCTTAATAAGGAAAATAAATTAATTACGGATAAGAAAGAAATTGCAAACCAGTTTGTTGACTTTTTTGGAAATATTCCTTATGAGACTACCGCTTCGTTGGCCCCCAACTGTACAGAGGCTACACAATTTATGGTAGACAATGTCAATGTCTGCCCAAAAGTATTTAAGTTTCATATGGTGACAACTGCTATTATTGTTGAAACTTTTAAGTCTCTAAAAGCCAAGAAATCAGAAGATCTCTGGGGAATGTCAGTCAAGTTTATCGGGGAAATCATTGAAACGTTAGCTCCATATCTGTCTCATATTTTTAATTGCTGTGTGGACAGCAATGAGTTTCCAAACTGATGAAACTACAAATAAAATGCAAATGGCGATAGCTCAATGGGATAAAAAGACAACCCAACTCACCTTTCCTTCAGCTCGGGTGCCTCCTGGACGGCGCCGTCACTCATACACACCTTTCTTTTCAGCGTGATAATATTAGGATATTTGACCGATCGATTTTCTAAAACATGCTAGCACATGTTTAAAGTTTTAAAAATGGTTTTGGCTCGTGGAGGCGTTTATCGAGACTGAGGAATGTGCGATGGCGAGAGGCTATGTCGAAATCTACCCTCATTTTACCAATCAACCATTGCAAATAATGAGGGTTTCGATACTACCCACAAAAACTGTTGTTACATGCTACTTTGAGTAAAATGTAATAAAATAAAAAGAGAAACAAATGCGTGGCTACAACATTCCGCCCACCAAAATACGACGTATTTTTGATAAGGAAATAATAAACTAACTATAATAAAAGACTTGCCATATACAAGTGATGCAAGTCCTACTAATTACTTAGCATTAAAACTAACAACAATAACATTAAAACTATGACGATGCGAAGCTAAAATTAGGGGATGATCGAGAAGTTTTAATCATCAATTGGTAAAGGACATAGCTTTACCAGGGGCCTTTTTAAATGACCGTTTTGTGTTTTAACTGTCGCAACGCGACAAACTCCATCTTTTGCGTGATGCAATTCAACTATACGTCCGAGTGACCAATTTAGTGGCTTGAGTTGTTCGTCTTTGATCAAGACCAGTGATCCCAATTTAGGTTCTGAAGAATCAGTTAGCCATTTAGCTCGTTGGCTCAAAGTATGGAGATATTCAACATGCCATCGCTTCCAGAAGTCATGATGGAGCCTTTGTACTAACTGCCAACGATTTAAGCTCGATAGCTTGGCATTTGATATGTCAGGTTCTGGGAGCGATGTCAGGGGTTCAAGAGTGAGGAAGTGACCTGGGGTCAGTACTGACAAGTCGTTGGGATCAGATCCCATTTCGCATAAAGGACGTGAATTTAGTACTGCTTCAATTTGCGTTGCTACAGTCAGAAATTCCTCATAGGTAAGTATTTGGTTTCCAATTACGCGTGTTAGATGTACCTTGAATGACTTTATGTTGGATTCCCATAATCCACCAAAATGGGGACCAGAAGGGGGGTTAAATGAGAATTCGATAGCTTCATTAGACGCCGCTTTTTGTACTAGGGGTAATAAACTATTATATGCCCCCACAAAGTTTGTTCCTTGATCACAGTGAATGCGTTGGCACCGCCCACGTCGAGCGATGAACCTACGAAGCGCGCCCAGAAATGCGTCTGCTGTAAGACCAATGACCAATTCAATGTGAATTGCCTTGGTTGCAAAACAGATGAAAAGACACACATGTGTTCGGAATGTCCTGGATCCTCGAAAGCGCACAATATGTGTGGGAAAGGGTCCAGCAAAATCCAGTCCAATTATCGAAAAAGGCTTCACCTGTGAAACCCGTAGTTTCGGCAAGTCTGCCATGCGAGGCATGACGGGTTTAGGATTAGTGCGATAACATCTTATGCACTTTGACAAGCGGGAGCGAATGGCGCGACGAGACCCCAGTATCCAAAAGTTTTGAGCTAGTAAGAAGCTGAGTGTACGTAGCCCAGGATGCAAGTTATCATTGTGGTATTGATCAATGATAAGTGAGGTGAGATGATGTTGACGAGGTAACAGTAGTGGATGTTTACGGTCATAATCAAGTTCCGAGTGAGCCAGTCGCCCGCCCACCCTGATGAGACCATTTTCATCAAGGAATGGGCGCAGTTTCTGTAATGGTCTCGGCAAAGGTAATTCCTTTTTCAATTTGTCTTTCTCGGGTGAAAAGCAATAATCCTGAGTTATCTTGACGAGAGTGGTAAGCGACTGATTCAACTCTGAGGTTACAAGATGCCCATAAACGCGGTTCGACTGATTTCGACAATTGTGTACGAAACGAAGTACGTATCCAACGATGCGTTGAATCTTGTTCAAGTTTGAGTATCTGGCTAAAAAATCATCAAACTGATCGACAGCGATCAGGAGCGAGGCAGTATTTGCATTTCGTTGTTCCTCAATAGCATTAGGAGGTTCCTCAAAGTGATTTGCTTCTGGCCACACACTGCTGTCCAATGAGAGCCAAGGCGGCCCGTGCCACCATAGGGGATGGTTGAGAAGTTCAGATATGGTTAAGCCACGGGATGCGCAATCTGCAGGGTTGAAGGAGGACCTTATGTGTCCCCAATGGCAGGATGGGACCTTGTCTTGAACGTGGCTTACACGATTACACACGTATGTTTTCCAACGAGCTGGTGGTGATTTGAGCCAAGCCAAAGTCACCATTGAGTCAGACCAGCAAAAGATTTTGTCAAAATTGAGCCTCTCAGCAAAAACTTCCTTGACATAAGCGATGAGATCTGCCAATAGAACCGCAGCGCACAGTTCAAGGCGTGGAATTGTGATTTTCTTCAAAGGTGCGACCTTTGAGCGAGCGACTATTTGATGTGTAGTGACACGATTGTCACTGTGTTCACAGCGGAAATATATCACGGCCGAGTACCCGAGCTCAGAAGCATCGCAGTAACCGTGTATGTCTACATTGGTGGAATTCAGTCCCGGTACGAATCGAGGAATGACGAGAGATGAAAGGGAACTGAACTCTGAGCGATATTGAGACCATGTTTCAGCAATGCGATAAGGCGCGGGATCGTCCCACGCTAATCCAAGAGCCCAAAATTTCTGTACCATACATTTAAATACGAGGGTGATCGGCGTAAGAAATCCGATCGGGTCAAAAATTCGAGCTAACTCCGAGAGGATGTTCCTCTTTGTGCATTGTTCATGCAGAGAAGTGACAGTGAATGAGAACCCATCTTGAGTAGGATTCCACTCTAGTCCAAGGACCTTGATCGGTTGACAAGAGTCCGAATCAAATGACATTGAACTATCCTGACGATGTTCAGGTGGGATATCCTCGAGCAATGTGCGGCAGTTAGATGCCCACTTTCTCAGTTCAAAGCATCCCTTGCTGAGAATGTCGTTTATTTGGGTCATGAGTTCGCGAGCTGACTCTAACGAATGTGATCCGGTGACCACATCATCCACATACACGTCTTGCGAGAGTGTATTCATGGCCAGTGGGCTATTGCTTCCTTCGTCTTGTGCCACCTGAAGAATAGTTCTAAGTGCCAAGAAACTGGACGATGACAAGCCATACGTAACAGTGTTGAGACGATATTCTTTTACTGGCTCGTCAGGCGAAAATCGAAACAAAATGCGTTGAAAGTCTCGGTCAGCATCGGCAACCAAAATTTGGCGATACATCTGTCTAATGTCCGCAGTAAAAACGATGGAATGCAATCGAAAGCGAAGGAGAATCGAACCTATGTCCGATTGTAAACGAGGGCCAACGAGTAACTGTTCGTTTAGCGCGGCTCCGTCAACTGGCCGAGCGGTAGCATCAAACACCACCCGTAAAGGACTCGTGGTGCTGCTAGGTTTCAACACACAGTGGTGTGGAATGTAATATGGATGTCCTGAGTCTGATGATTCGACGACATCCATATGCCCTGATGAAAGATAATCTTCCAGAAATTTATTGTAACCCTCACGCAACTGGGGATTACGTAATAGACGTTTTTCAAGGGCAAGTAAGCGACGAAGGGCCATAGAGCGAGAATCGCCGAAGGTCGGCTTGGGTGACTTGAACGGTAAGCGCACAACATACCTTCCATCAACCGTCCGAGTATGAGTGGTATCATATATGCGCTCACAAAGGATTTCCTCATCGCTAAGTGGCGAGCAATTAGGAATTTCATCGATCTCCCAAAATTTACGAATTTGGGAATCTAGATTGTCCAACGAACAATGCAATGATAAAGTCTTATGAGAGAGATTTGCGCACGATATTTTTCCCATTACCACCCAGCCGAGTTTCGTGGCAAAGGTCACGGGTCCGTCAGGTCCGTATTCGCGGCGCTCTCCCAAAAAGATTTGACAGAAAATGTCAACGCCAACAAGCGCGTCAACATTTGCGGGTATGTTGAAGTCATTGTCTGCCAAGTGTAGTTTGCGAATTTGTGGCCATTGAGCGATGTTGATCCTATCAGTAGGCATCTGACTACAAATCTTGGGCATGACAAGAGCATTAACTTCGATGTCTGGGAATTGATTTCCACAACGCATACGATAAGCGGTAGAATCAGTGGCAACTGATGACGACGACCCGATACCTTCGACTGATGTCGCAGTTTTCTTCAAAATAAGTCCAAGTCGATGTGCACATTTTTTCGTGATGAAGTTTGATTGACTGCCACTGTCAATGACTATACGAATTTTACGATAATTGCCGAAACTGTCTAATACTTGAGCCGAAGCTGTGGCCAATAGAGATATGTGTGTAGTATGCTCTGCACCTGTCACCAATGAGACAGTCGGGTGACTTGGTTCATGTGGAGCGATTGTATTTGAGGGTGTCAATGAATCATCCGTAGTAATAAGAGCTTTCGGAGGATCGACCTGTGTTTTGTTGAAGTGTAATGTTGTATGATGGGCTGAGTTACATTTTTGACAGCGGCCAATGGCACCGCATGATTTAGTCCCGTGCCCTTTCCTGAGGCAGTTTATACAACAACCATTTTCCTTTACAACGTCGTATCGTTCACGTGGAGTTTTACCACGAAATGTGGGGCACGCCCACAATGCGTGATTTGATTGGCAAAGGACGCAAGTATCATTCGGTTGTGATGGCGAGTTCGCAACAAGTGCTTTAGTAGGTGTTTGATAAAAAACACTATGAGCAGCGTCGCGAGGCTGTGCGATCTTAGAATTTTGTGTGACACGCGACTGGTGCTGTGACGGCGAAGCGCGTGCAGTAGTTCCGGTAGTGGCAGCGCGAGGCGCTCGTAATGGCTCCGCAAGCTCGAGTGCTTGACTGGCCTTGTGCAGGTATTCCAGAAGGGAATCAAATGATGGAATGTCTTTGCTCACATTTTGTAGTTCAAATCGACGACGTGTGTCTATATCGAGTTTGTTTGTCAGCAAATAAAATAGCGGAAAATCCCAGTCCTGAACTGGCAACTTTAAATTCTTTAATACTGCGATGTTTTCCTTAAATGTGTCAATAAGGCGGCGTAACTCACTGGGAGTGTTTGACTTCATCGTCACCTTTTGTAACTCTTCCCAGTAGCGGAAAGCTAACTTACGTTTGCACTGGTAACGATCAATAAGCGCCGAGTAAGCATCTAAGTAGTTACTTTCCGAAATCGGAAAGCCCTTCAAGAGTTGCAATGGCTCACCGGAGAGAAGTGAGATTAGTATTGAAAACCTTTCGATGTTCGATAATTTTCTGTTGAGATGTACCATTGTATTGTACATGTCGTAAAACGTACTCCATTTTGAAATGTCGCCATCAAAATTTAAAAGATTCAGGCGAGGAAGTTTCACAGACAAATCACTTCTATTTGATTCTACTTCCGGTCTGGATGTACCAGAAGAAGTGATTAGAGATAAATGAGCCTTAATAATTTGAAAATACTTATCGTCGACATCATGTCGAATGATATCCTCTTCATCCAATAATGACGCTTCCGAAATTTCCGAACAGATTTTCAAATGGTGCGATTCAAAACTAGAATAATAATTTTCTAGCCGACTGTACCGTGACAAGAACATAGGGAGTCGGGCTATATCATCCTGAGCCTCCAAGGCCGCCGATAGACATTCATCTATTCGTTTCACAGCAATCTCACGCTTCAACTCCAAACTACGTTTAGCTGTTACTTTCGACATTATTAATATTGATTAATAACCAGGCTGAAAATAGTTAAGTTGAGTAATGAGTGCCAATAATTTGTCCCGCACTTGTTCGCAAGATTCGGAAATAGTTATATTGCGCAGAAATTCAAACGTTATAAAAATTTATCTTGAGGGTGTTAACAATTTTGCACTGACCTGTACGTGACAAAATTCGAAAGTTTATCTCAAATGTTTTTAAGTAGAATGGAAACACTTATATTACTTGAACGAACCAAATATTAATAGTGTTATTAAGTTTGCACGACACTGTATGTGGCCAAAATCGAAAACAAAATTCAATCAAATGCAAAACAAGGGAATCGAAGATGCAATAAGCACCAATAAATATAATCAGTGTTATAAGTACCTATGACCAACTGATATAACGAATTGTAAACAAAGGTGAATATATCGAGAAATGAATAGGTACCCCGTAATTAGAATCCAGAAATGTGCACAACTATAACTAAAAATTCAAATTTTTAAAACTATTTTAAGTGAACAAAAAAAAACATTAATAGTGTTATTAAGTTTGCTCGGCACTGTATGTGGCACAAGCCTGAAGCTAATTATTTGTCAACAAGTATATAAAAAAAAAATATAAAACAGTACTAATAATTTTGCACTGCACTGTACATGTCTGAGAGTTAAATCCAATATTCAACGGCAAAATTATGAGTGAACAAGTAACAATAAATATAATCAGTGCTAATAACTTTGCACTGCAATGTATCTGTGCAGCAAAGTACTACCGTTAGTAAAACAAATCGTAAACAGAGGTGAAAATATCGGAATGCACAAACTTAGGTACAACATCAGAACATAAATTCAATGATACCACGTACAACTTAGAAAATATGCACGACTATTAACCGACCAAACTAGATAATAAGAAGCGACGAATTAATGTATTACGTGGATGGCGTGCTTGATTTGGTCGTATTATAGCGATTGCATCACCTAAATGATTGAAAATTGTTCCTAAATTTTCACAAGAATACTTATTTTATACAAATATGATTAAAATGAGTCTCGATCTACAATATACGAAGCAAAAAAGAGTTGGTTGAAAGGAAATACATTCAGATGTCGTAAATAAAACAGGATTTACGATTGACAATGGCGATAGAATGCACTAAATAATTACAAGCTCGATTGTTTTGTTGATTATTTAGAACTGATTTATCAATTAAATGTTTGAAAGATAGGTAAATAAGCACAGATCCGATTGATCTGCCTATTATTTACTAACAATTAATAGCGAAACGAGTGCGATTCGAATAGATAATGCGGAAACAATATCCCGGCAAAATTACCTATCAGACCGTCGCGCCTCGAATGCTCATGGTAGATAAGCACAAAACTTAATAAAATTTTACCTATTATTTACCAAGTATGGATGCGATACTACAATAAGTGAGCGCAGAAGTGTTTATGCCTATCACCTATAATGCAATGCAACAACAGTTTTTGGTAGATCCGGCTCGAAAATGATGAAACTACAAATAAAATGCAAATGGCGATAGCTCAATGGGATAAAAAGACAACCCAACTCACCTTTCCTTCAGCTCGGGTGCCTCCTGGACGGCGCCGTCACTCACACACACCTTTCTTTTCAGCGTGATAATATTAGGATATTTGACCGATCGATTTTCTAAAACATGCTAGCAAATGTTTAAAGTTTTAAAAATGGTTTTGGCTCGTGGAGGCGTTTATCGAGACTGAGGAATGTGCGATGGCGAGAGGCTATGTCGAAATCTACCCTCATTTTACCAATCAACCATTGCAAATAATGAGGGTTTCGATACTACCCACAAAAACTGTTGTTACATGCTACTTTGAGTAAAATGTAATAAAATAAAAAGAGAAACAAATGCGTGGCTACAACACAAACCTTATGAAATGCAGTAAAGTAATTCCTTTGTTTAAGAATGGCAAAAAAAGTGATCCTAGTAACTTCAGACCGATTTCAATTCTACCATGCCTTAGTAAAATATTTGAAAAAATAATGCTGACTCAACTGACGTCTTACTTCAACATTAATAATCTATTTTATAGTAAGCAATTCGGATTTTCGAAGGGTTGCTCAACCATTGATGCGGCTTGCAACCTCTTAGAAAACGTCTATGAGGCTTGGGAATCCCATCATGATTGTATAGGCATTTTTTGTGACCTATCAAAGGCTTTCGATTGTGTTAGCCACGAAATTCTGCTTGACAAACTATCACATTACGGACTAACTGATGATGCTCTGCAGTTTGTAAAATCATACCTTCGTGACAGAACTCAAACTGTTGATATTGATGGGGTCCTATCAAATGCAGCTAATGTCTCTATAGGAGTCCCACAAGGATCAATCTTTGGCCCTTTCTTTTTTAAAGTTTATGTCAATGATCTACCTTTTCTAGCACGTAAGCATTGTGATATTACTTTGTTTGCTGACGACACATCTTTGTTATTTAAAATAAATAGAAAAAAACTGGATGTGTCACAAATTAATATGTCTATCAGCTTAATTGATAGGTGGTTTAGCGTAAACAACTTAAAGCTAAATCCAAAAAAAACTAAATGTGTAAAATTTACTTTGACAAATAATCCTTCCCTACCTAATATTATATGTGTTAATAATGAGACTCTTAATTTATCAGCAACTACGAAGTTTCTTGGCATCACCTTGGACAGTAAACTCCAGTGGGGAGCTCATATCAAGGAGTTATCAGGTAAACTGAGTTCTGCAGCTTATGCGGTGCGGAAAATTAGAGAACTTTCAGATGTTGCAACTGCAAGAATTGTGTACTTTAGTTATTTTCACTCAGTTATGTCGTACGGATTATTGATTTGGGGTAATGCAGCTGATGTAAAAAGTATATTTGTCCTGCAAAAGCGTGCTGTTAGGGCTATCTATAGGCTAGGCTATAGAGAATCTCTTAGAGAAGTTTTTGCACAGGTAAAGATCCTAACATTGCCAAGTTTATATATTTTTTTAAATATCATGTACGCTCGTAGGAACATTCACAGGTACAAAAAACAAAGTGATGTTCACAACTACCCGACAAGGAACAAGTCTAAACTTGTTCTACCTAAAATTAGACTTGCTAAAACTGCCAATTCCTTCATTAAAAATAGTATATTCTTCTATAATCTACTGCCTGATACACTGACGAATAAAAATGACACACAATTTGAAGAAATAGTTAAGGGCTTTCTAATGGAGAAAGCATATTATGAAATTAATGACTTCACCTGTGATAAAGACTCTCTGCATAAATTGAATGCTATATGTAAAGATGACAGATAGTGATAATATTTTTAAGTTAAAATTCAAATTGAAATTATTATTATTATTATTATTGTTATTGAAATTATTATTATATTTTTTTATTGTTTTATTATGCTGACATTTTTGATTATTTTTAATTTTATGTTATTGTAGTATTAATAATATACATTTTGTACCATAACTGACATTCATAAGTGTACTGTGTGTACCCATATTTGAGAAATATATGAATTGAATTGAATTGTGTTAAGGCAATTTTGTTTTGTTATTTTCTATTTTGGAGAAGCAGTAAAAAATCTTTTCTTTCCTTTTCTGTTATAATATAAAATATTAACAAAAAAAAATCTTTCGAACTTTTATATAAATATAACAAAAATAAAATAGGTTTATAAAAAAATAAAATACATTGTAGCAGAAAACAACTTAGAGGATAAATAAGTGAATACAATTTTAAAGAAATATCGGAAGATGTCGGATAAAAGGTTTGCAGTGGGCCCCAAACTGGGCTATACAGGTCTGTATCTTGGGCACCCAAAGTGTTTACAAACATTACGACAGACTCCGTTTTTTAAAGTGATGTTTTATTTTCTTATGTCAAAATTGCGAGAACAGGGGAACATGAAATACCTATAAAAGAAGCAGCCTGTTAATTTATCTGGTACACACTTTAACCACATTTGTACGGTATTTTAAGGTAAGTTTAGACCAAACGACATAAAAGTGTATAAGTACTACTTATACTTATAGAAGTTAAATTGCACCTTCGTCAAAATGTACAACGTACATGGGTCTAAATATTCTCACGGCCTTAATGATCCTATGAGTTCCTATGACAGACTACTTGAAAGCCAAAATGTGCAATCGACTTAAAGTGAAGTGGCAATACATCCACCGTATGAAAATGATCCTGTAACAGAATCATTCTACCCGCACTCCAACAAATTCTTTTGGTGTAAACTGAGACACTCTTTCGTAGTTCTATCTTCGTTCGCGATTCTTGGAACATTCTAGGAAAGTTCTGAGAATGCTCGCTCGCTTGATGTGAACGGAACACGATGCCTATAGCACGATTGTTTCTAGATCTAAACATCTTTAGAGCATGTGCAAGAATTCAAGTTTGGTGTAATTATGAAAACGTTTTATCGTTTACACCAAAGAAGCAACAAATAACGATGCTCTGTGTTCTAGTTCTAGTTCTATGTTCGTTTGGTCTAAACCCACCTTTATATATATATATTTATAGGATAGCGGATAGAATTGCGAGCGCAGCTCCCTAGTTAATAAAGTTTGCTCTCCAACTACACCACTAGGTCGTCATGTTGGTAGTCACTGTGTATATACCATCCCTTTCATTCTTGTTGAATTTTAAATCAGCAAGAAAGATACAGATAATAATTTATTTTATGCCTGCTGGAAAATGCCACTTAAATTGAATGGAGGGCTTGATATTTTATTTAGTTGTCATCGTTTTTTTCCAACTAACTGGTAATAGAAATAAAATGGCTCTAGCATCAATATCAAACATGAATAATTAATAACAAGGATAATTAAGGTATCGTTTGATTAGAGCTTAATAATTTATTGCCTTCAATAAGCAAGTACCTAATAAGAAAATTAGGTATGACGGTATTAGTGATAATTTGTCGTTAGAAACTTTTTAACAGAAACAGCTGTTCAAACGAATTAATAAAACAAAGTATAGGTACAAAAAAACGACTTGCTAAATGTAGCCTTTGACACCCCGGGCTTAAAGAGGAGAATCCAACGACACTTCACTCGTCAAATTCGATCAAACTTTTTAGGATAATACTAATAAGTAGCCTTTAGTACTATAGGAACACACAAACATAAATACTCGCATACATAGATACACACTAAAAACAATACCCTACTTCTTAGGCAGTTGGACAGCAACAATATCGCCCATTATAATAAACCTATTTTGAATAGCATGATACCGTTCACAATAAAATTATTATACTTCAATAGAAACATATCTAAATATTTTTATAGGAAGATAGCGGAATCTGCAAATATGTTTAGCGATATCTTCCAAGGGGATTTCTGTTTTTTTTTTTGGCCAATAATCCCCTTCCGCCTCTTAAATTGATTCTAAGGGGATTAATGGACAAAATATCCAGAAATCCCCTTCGCAGGGGATTGTCTAAGGAGATGTCTGGAGTAAGCCATCTTTAATCTTAATTACGATCAAAAATCCCCTATGACATTTGTACCTATATTAAACATTAAAAAAACTAAAAACTGAAGCTATTATGTTGGCTGCTATTATGTTATTATTTCCTGTTTTTTAGTTACAATCGAAATAGTCAGGGTCAAACCTTCGTAATATAATGTCTTATAATTTTGTGTAATACTTATGGAAAGGCGCACAACGATCGTTTTCCCCTCTCGTTACTCTTTCTTCGTCCTTTTCTTTTTAATTCTGCGTATTTTTATTTGCTATGATAAATTGTAACTGCGGCGGGGTGGCGGGGAGACTGGGGTGAGGTGCGCCCCGTTCGCTTTTGTTTCGGTAATTTTTTATGTCTAGTGTTGCGCTTAATTGCGTGCCGCAGGCGGAATCGTATTGTGGGGATATGGGTCGCTGCGGGTCCAAGAGACCCCGTGACCCCTTTCGACTTCATTATCGAATCGTTGTATTTGTGATATTTTACTTTATTGCTAAATCGTGTCATCATGTCAGTCATAATTTAAACACTCCGACAAAATCATAAATCATATGTCGAATGAAATCGCACGTGCAAAGTAGATATTATAGAGCCTATATAATACTACTATTCTACAAAAACATCAAAATGCTGGCTTTTTGGCCACGAACTGTTGATGGCTAACGGCAGCATTCATAGACTTTTATAATGATTACTTTTTGCGTCTTTAATTAAAGATTTTTTACGGTAAATCTTTACAAAGTGACAGTTGAAGTAATCACTAAGCGTCTCTGAATGCAGCCGAAAGGATTTTTTCTTAATTTGTTTCGATAATAGCTTAGCTGAGGCTAGTCTAGCTGAGTGATAGTAAGTACTTACTAGTTAGTGTCTAAGAAAGTGTCTATTACCACATTTATCATGGCCACACTCTATTAAGGCGAAGACAATGTGTTACAACATAATAATTAAAAAATGTATTGTCAGTGAAATTTTTTTTGGATTGGCATCTACGAAAATGTTGTTTTGCTTTGGAATCCTAAAAAATCAAATCTATTTCTAGAATTAAAAAGGAACCGGTACAGTCACTTTATAATTTAAAAAAATATATACACGTTCAATTTAAGCCCGTGACTGCAAACGGCTGCCTGGGCGTTTCGTTCAACTTATTTTCGTTATAACTTTGACTCCAGGTGCGCGTTTTCGTATTTTTTGTTCGGCAAAAGTTTTCACGTAATTTCACTAGTCAGTCGTGTGGAAGTTTTAAACCAATAAACACCGGCCCAGTCTTTTTTTAGTACGTGTACGATTAAAGTATTTATTTCAAACAAAGAAAGTAGAAAACGTACAAAGAAATAGAATACTCAGTAACTTTACTGCAAACATTGCCCTTCAACCCGGAACATAGCGCACATTACTGCTTGGCAGTTGAATAACCGTCAAATAAACGTACGCAGCAAAGCAAAATTGCAAAATAGTCACATACCACCACAAAATCACATACACATAAGTGGAAAATTTCCAAGTAATTACTATTATGATTATGTTACATCATTAAACTACAAGCATTTTGTTCATTCATTAAATTGGCTAATGCAGTATAAAGTAAGCACAATGCACGACAGGATATTATGATCCCATATCAAAACTGTGTAAAACTACACATTAAGTAGTGAATGGTCGAAGACGCCACTCGACGCCTTGCGGATATCGTTATAAAATGTACACGATGTTCTAACTACCTACTTGAGTTACTTCACGTGTCAATGAATGGCATCTAATACTGATCCCGCCCATTCAATTCTGATCTTTGCGTTAAAGACATAAGGTGTATTACGTAATAGAGTAAGCTGATATTGTTAATGCAGCGAAGAAGTTTATTTTTACGGGCCCACTGTTTTGAGTATCACTACCATTTATCGCTTTTCGTGAATTAGACCACCCGTATTCAATTAAACGCAACAATGCGTCGGAAGTATTGATTTTAACAACCTAATAGTAAATGTTAAAAGTTGTTAAAGATTCTATGTACCGTTTTCTTTGTCAAAAAAAAAAACATCGCTAGCATTTAAAAAATTATGATCGAACTGCGCGTACAATAAGAGCGTGCTATTTTTTAATGAAAAGCTGAAATCCGTCAGATCTTTATAAAAGGCAATCAGTCGCTCAGGTTTTAATTAAGGCTGAATAGTTTTTCAGGGAGATGACAAGGCAATAATGAGAGAGTGGACAGACGGCTTTGGCAGGACGAAATACCAAGGCCTTTGTCACTTCGTGTCCTGTGTCGATGTTTGAAGGCGACAAATGACCGGAACTGCTGCGATGCGATCGCGGAGTACTATTACGCGATTTGTCATTGTTAATCGAGTTGTTCTCAATTAGTTACACCCTTATAGGTATCACACACTACAATGTAATATCAAAAGACACATCATTTTAAAATATTTATTTAATATTTGTAAAATATTTTTAACAGAACCAAAAAAAGATATGTCTTTTTAATGTGTCCTCCGGTAGTCTTAACGGCTGGACCGATTTTGACGAGTGATGGTCGTTGGTTTTTTTTTCCGGAGTGTCATAGGCTGGATTTCGCAGCCAGTTTTTTGTTTTTCTTTTAGTTGACCGAGTGAGCGAAGCGAACGAAAATTTTGGCAAAATTTGCTTTTCATCTGTCCGCATGTTGGTACTCACGTACAGGTCGTATTATTCAACCAATCTTGATAAAACTTGGTAAACAGGTTCTACAATTTTATAGATTTTTTAGATGGTGCTAATTTTTATTGGTGGGGTAATTCCCCCAAAAAAAGGGGGAAGTTTGCTGCAGCTTTATATCTTGAATAGCCTCTTGACCGATTTTGCTCATATCCGATTTTCTTGTTAGGAGTTGAAAACCGAAAGTTTATACCAAATATTATCAAAATCGGCCGGTGAATGGCGCCGCAGCAAACTTATTGGCATACAAGACACAGATTATGTATATTTTGTTTTCTAAAACCAAGGGTATGTATATCAAAGGGGTATCAAAGGGTATGTAGGGGGGTGTTGTATATCTGCAACGACGCGAAAAGTCGCGAAAATCACTCGCACAATACGGACCCCATTTTCCAAAACACGCATCCGATCTCAAAAATCAATTAGTCGCAATCCCACCGGATCCTACTTATAACTAGTTGATTGTATTGTGTTGACACGAGCTAAGTGACTAAACTCAACTCGGAACTACTCGGGAAAAGCAATTTATGCAAATTTATAGGTATTAGAAAAGTTCTCGCGTGTGATAGTTTCAGATGATAGAGTTTGAAACTGATATTATGATGTTTTATAGTCGAGCATCCATAGATCAAATATTACAGTATCTTAAACGTGTATTTTTTTTTATATTAAATGTTTTTTATATTAATAAAATATTATTTTTACCCCTACAAATCCTCTTTCAGCTCAATGCCTTTCATCTCTAACTATATATAATTTGATAAGTTGCCACATCGTAAAAATATAACGGTTTTTTGAACCTGCTAAATCATTCTCACGCAGCAACAACAATGAGATCCTTCATCTATTAGTTGTGTTATATAGAAGGTATAGATTTAATTATAAAAGTAGGTAGATATTTAGGCGTATGAGAAAAGCGACAGAGCTAGCTCGCTCGGTCGCTCGGCACGGTGGCGCATGGCGCGGGTAGCTCGCAGTAACCCCATTAAAACTGCTTCGGCTCCGTTCCCGTCCCTCTTCATGAAATATTAAAAATTCAATTGCGCTTCTCTTTATTTTAACCCCCACCCACGCCTCCCCGCGCTCCTGTATAATATAAAATGAAATATGTATTCGAAAAAATAACGTTCACCTATAATTTATAATTTGTGTTACACGTTCCCGCCGCCCCACCCCACGGCGGCCGCGACTCCCGAAATGTTGCTTTACAAATCATGTTTAGGGCATGACTTATTTGCCTACGCAACGTTCCGCCGCAGCTACTTTGTTTTAAATATATTCCGTTATAAATACGTTTACGCGCACTTTGAATGGAACGTAAAATGAAAACAGTTTATTGTGGAGCATAAAAATGAAGGAGTTAAAAAATAAATGTGAACCACGTTATAGTATTTGGTACCGGTACCGCGCGAGGTTCCGATGGCTTTTACACTGTGTTGTTTGAGCAAACGTCATATTGAGTACTCGAAAAACTTTTATAGCGCACTCATCTACGTACGGGACTTTATTTCCTTGAAATTTTTATTTAAACATTTGCAAGCAATAAAAAACGTCGAGTTGTGTGTTCAGCGGCGTCGTTCAGTTAAACGTGTGGACGATTAAAGTTCCGACGTCAAAGTTGAGCGTTTGAACTGCAAACAAATTTAAAAAAGCACACAGACGCGGCAACGTTAATAATATTATCGTACTTAGGTATGTGTGTTATAAACTTTTTTACCGTATTAATATCGCTTTAGCAATTATTGAGCGAAGTTGGTCCGCACATAAATAAGTAGGCGCGCCTGTTGTTCCATATCAAACCTACTGACGCGTCTGTTGTGTTACGGTTTTGATTCTATAATCAATGCTAAAAGATTAAAATCTCTTTTATAGTTCAGTCTCACTGATTTATTGAACATGAGCTTGTATGGCACTGCTTATATTTGACTTATAAATAAATAGCACAGGTCCTTCATGTTAGCATGTTGAATCGTATCTATTTACCAAATGAATAGGCAGAATTTTTACCGGACTACTTTTTTAATAGTTCAGTCAATCAAAACTGACTGATGGTGAACAGTATAGGAAGCTAATGAATACCTGTATAGTAACATAGATATAGAACAAGTTATTTTGCTATTCACAAGCACCCGGAGAGATTTTGGTGTCAATTTGTAGCTCGCAGGAGGTGACAAAATACCAGAAGGATTACACTAATTTCACTTTAAACTAAACGCATTCTCGAATGACGCAAAAAGTATCAGTAGTACTACAGAAGTAATCTACAGAAAGAAGACGTAAGGCAGGTAGGCAAGTACGTATACCTACGTATAATAGGACGACTTAATGCTCAAGTATTTTCTACCACTCATCTCCCTGCTTGAAGAGAGGGAAGACGGAGGCAAGCGCCAAAAATCAGGATCAACAATATGAACATGAAAAACAAAGGTAACAAAGGCTTTTTTTTAAATTATTATGATATACTGACTTTTTTATTTAAAGCTACAATTAAGGGATACAAATAGATCAAACTAATATTATAAATGCGAAAGTTTGTGCGTAAGTATGTAAATGTTTGTTACCGGTCAACTTTGTAACGGCTAAACGGATTTGGATGAAATTTGGTATGGAGGTGGCTTATAACCGGAATGGCTTCTGCAGAATAGCTAGTATAATATATGTATATAGGATACAAAATAAATGAATGATATATTATGTTAATATTCATAAAAATCGCATTAAATAAACAATTCCTATTTTAAACGAGTCATTATAACGAAGTTTTTTTATATAGTAGCCTCGCACTTTTGAAAAGAGCTTTCGATGGTGCTTACCGAATTTTGATAGATTTAGTGTGGTAAAGCTGTCAAAAACCTTTATGTCCCTAGGAGTACCTACACCAGTCAATGAGCACTAGTCGTAAAGTAACCTATCAACACTTTACTTTGAGACAATGAATAAAGCCCTGAGTACTTTTAAAGAGTAAAATTTGTTATATTATAGGTAAAATGTATCCCTATCACACAAAAAGTGATAAGACGCAATGATAGACTTATATATAGAATTTGCCAAAATATGAACATGTATAATTAGGTTTAGCATGCGGAAATGCATGAACACATGCGAACATAAGCTGACAAAACCTTAATCATTACTGCTTATTTTACTGTCGTACAGTTAAAAATGATTGTTTTTAATTTAAAAACGCGCTCGAGAATCTTCGTCTGCGCCCAACTACACTTGTGCGAGTATGAAGTATGCGCGTGAATGGAGCGATGGCGTGACAAAAGTGAGGCCTGCCCTATCTACGCGCACTCTCAAGCTACAAGTGATCCGAGACACTTTAGGTGGGAATGTCCATTGACGCTGCAATTTATCGATTGCGCTTAGCAAAAAGACGAATCAATGCGAAACTAAAGTTCTCTGGATTGGTTAATCTGTAAAAACCTGCGCCTGCAAGTCGAAAATGCGAAGTAGTTTGGGCTCACAAAGAGTTAGCGCGAATTTTGAAGGACCTATGCAGCTTTTTCGTAACTAGCAACACCGATCGTAGCCAACTTTCGCGCCGAACCTTTTAACTTTTTTCTTTTTAGAAGCGAAAACGCTGCTGTGTTTTGTTTTCCTCGTTTGTCATTGTCGTTTGTGTGAGTAATGTGTTAATAGGTACCCGCACTTTTTGCTGCTTTTAAGTTAAAGCGTTCGTTTGTGTTACAGAACCGGCGAAAATCAAAATGGCGGATGCCAGGAGTTCTTTATTTGAAAGGAGTCTTTTTGTTCTAGCACTGAAAGGAAATCATAATTGTCACTAAACAAATAACATGAGTTTTGGCGGGAACGTGAAGAACTCATGTCGCGTCATTTTATTATTTTCCAAAACTTGTGTTATTTCGAGTGTTAATGTGTAAAAACGGTGAATTTCTACCCGTTAAGTGTTCGTGTACATGCACGAGTGTTGGTGAATGGTATAATGTCGTAAAACGTGAATTTTCGTGTTGTTTCCAAACTCCATAGAAGACTCTAGTAAAGTTTTCACCACTTTACTGGGGCATGACTTGGACTTGACCGTGACTTGCTTTGCTTGACTTTGACCGTGACTGACTTATTTGATAATATCTAACAAAACTTGAGAATATATATGTATACTTGACACTGGCAAATGCATAAGACGTGCGACGCCAAAATCCTCTTAGGAGGAAAAAGAAAAAAAAAACAAATAACATTTACAAAGCTAGCCAAATTAACAACAATCAATCAGTATATCGTTTTAACTAGGCGTACCGTACCGAGGTCGTTAGGGGATAATCATAACACGAAGGGTCATCTTACACAATAATATCTGAAAGGTTACCTCTGCAAAAAATTAAACATCAAACATTTTCCTAGCCCAATGCTACAAATAAAACATCGCATAAGATAAACAATTAGGTAATTCAATCATGTCAAAGATCCAGAAAACAAAAAGGCAATAATAATTGCTGCCTTGTTGTGTTTTGTCTCCAATTGTTTACACGATCGTTTGCTTGGAAAGTAATGTATCAGAAACCAAGTATGTCTCAGTATAGAATATCATAACAATGCTTGTTACCCTTATTAATTCCATGAAACAGCAGCAAATATCGAAAACAATCATTGTACTCATGTACTAAGTACGTAGCTACTTTAACACATACCAATAATCACGTAGTAACTACATTGAAACGGTATATTTGTTTCCAAGAAAAATATAATGAAATCTAACCCAGTTAAAATATCTGCAGCAGATCGATATATTTGATTAAACTAAATGAAAACAGCCAATGGCCAGACAGAAAATGTAAAAAACAGTTCTACTTTACTCGTTGCCGAGTAATAGACGTTTGCAGTACTCTGGGCGCAAATTTCATACTACTAGGAAATAACACTGCTGAAATAATAATAACTACAATCAATCAGTATGAAAAGGTTTTCTAGAGGGTAACAAGGACGAGAGACAAAATCAAGTGGAGCTTATTGTACTCATAATCATGAACAACTTGAACAAAAAAAAAAAAACCAAAATAAATATAGTGCTGATTTCTACACAAACTTATGATGCTTTGACCAAACCTTTGAAATTGGTTCCTCCAATATAGCAATAAATAAGAACCAACACCAGAGTCCAAAGATATAAGCCGCTTAGAGATCCGTCAAAAATACGCCGACAGATGGAATGTCGCAAGTCCATCCGTCGACCCTTCCGAACGATTTTGCTAAATACCTTACATATTCCGATTCAAGTGCAACTGCCGAGAGATTTACGAGATTTTCCGTTCGAACGCCCGAAGCCTTGTTAAGAATCTGTCGGAAATTTTGGGCGGTAACGCTTGAGCGGACGAAATTCTCTCGATACAGCGGAATACGGCAATGCCTGCACGGCTAATGTTCCGCTGGCGATTGCTTCCACGCGTTACGTTTAGTTTTCGATTTGCACTGTAGGTAATATTGTTTGAATTTGGGAGCGCCCAGCAGACATTTTAGTGGTTTGCGTTTGAATAGAAATTGCATAGCGTATCTGTATTCTGCTTTATGTTTCGAGTGCAGATTCTCGATTGATGTATTTGCTAATTGCCTTTCAGCCGATCCTAGTGATCGTTACCTTTATTCCTCATCGGGACCAAGATTACGCTTATAGGCAAGCCCTAGACAAGTAAGTTACCTACTTATGTAAATCTATAATACTGTAGAACGCTGTTGCGTAAAGAAGCAAAATTATCAAGTCATGAAATACTTAAATTGAAGAAATTATTTTGTATAATTGCAAAAAATTCTGCAGACAATTACAGAGTCACATAAATTCAATTTAATATTTTTAGAATCGCGTGAGTCAATGCAAATCCGCTGCCGCATTTACTGCATGCGTTTTAAATTGGTACAAGTAGGTATGTCTGTTGGTACGTACTTAAATAGCGGTTCATGTATATATCTTACATGAAAATTACTTCAACTTCAATAATTTTACGTACTATTTTTTTAAAGTAAAAACTAAGAAAATTCTCTTACATTTGGCGTATATTCTCTTAGTCGTAATTAATATATTTTTTAATTATGTTTCACAGGCTAGTTATTTGCCTACAAGCTTCTCTTCTCTAGTGTGACGTGATGGTATGGTCGAAGATGGTAAGCATACCTAGCCTGGGATGGGAATTTGCTTTCTAGCGAGGTTGCCGGCAACATTAGGCATTTTCAACTTGCTTGTGGTAGCTAGCTTGTCGAGTATTATAAAGTGTCGTTGCAAAAACAAATTATACGGAATAACTTCAAATATTTCACTAAAAATACGTACAAAAGGGAGGTGGAACCGCCGGCAATACCATATAATAGTATAGTTTTTAAGATATTTTTTCAAGACCGTTGGCAGGTAATTGCGATATATAAATTGAACGATAGCAACAATAATTATAATCGTAACAATCAGACCGGTGAAAATAATTGCCTTCGTGATCATTTACTGGTGTGTTATTCAAGTATTTAATGTATTATGTTAGTGGAATACTGTTTTATTTTCCCTCAATCACGCTACTTAGTTTCACTGCTTCCATGTTTTAGTAATGCTTGCTGGGAATAGAAAGAAGATTATACGAGGTTACGCGGAACGAGTTGTATCGCAGATTATATATAGATACCGCACCGAGAACGTTCTATTGACCAAAACTCAACATAGTTGGCAGAAAGCGCGGATTACTGGGACTGCACTCTGGGAAGCGTTCCTCAGGGTTACGCCTACTCGCGCTTAGCAATGAACCAATGAGAAAAAATGTAGGAGTATTTTGACCAATGTGTGGTGCGCTTCGATCGTCTTTAGTGCGGTATCTAGGAGTGATCTGTGTGTTGTAATAAGAACTTAATATGCGCCCAGCCCTGGAATCGTTCATAGCGTACCTAGACTAGTGTTCGTAGTCGAAGCGTGTGGCATTCGGAATCTTATGTTATTACACACAAACACATTCAATTGAACCCAATACAGAGAGTGTAAAAAAAATTCAAACGACACGTGGAACGAAGAAAGAACCCAATCATAAAATCGCGTGGCAAAAAACAATTTTCCTGGCATTGGAATCGAACAAAGGCGGCCAGCCTTTATTATTTTGGACAATGGCTCTTGATGTTCTCACAGAAGAACTGACGTTAGGCTGCCTCCACACCACCGTGCGGAAATGACGAGTCTATTTACTGTCTTGACGCGTAGAAAACGCAACTCGTGTCGCCGCCTGAATTCAATAGTGAACAGTGAACGGTCTGCACGCACTACGACGAAATAGTGAATGATCATAAGTTCAGATGCAATATGAATGTTTTTGTACACGCAGGGGTACGTATTTGAAATACATGTTTAGGACTAGTCATTTATCTGCGAAATTAATGAAAGTATTTTAGAAGTTAGCCACGCAGTACTGTTCTATCATTCTTTACATTTGAAGAACCGCATTTCCAGTGATATTGCAGGGCTTAGCAAGAATTTGGGCAAGTAATATCTTACTATGAAAACTGACGTGGTTTTGACACATTTTGGGAATACTCAAGTTAAATTGAGTCGGTTATTCCGACTATAGTTTCGACACATTCGGTGACCTTTATCAAGGAATGCTTAGCGTGACACGCGCGCGACCACGACTTGCCTTGCAAGGCAAGAGTATTTCCTTAGAGTATTCCCGTTTTATTAAAACAAAATGCGACTAATATCTCCCAAATCTTGAAATCCCAACTTTAGGATATCATTATATAGTTGTCATGACTTAGGTATGCATTTTTAATGATTTTTTTTTTTTTTTTTTTCTCATGTTGCGCTGTTTTTTTTTAAATACCTGAGCGCACGATACGAGCCCTTCGCACGTATTATGGTAAGCTTCTCGCTTGCCTGTAACAGTTCTACCACCCAGAAGTTTGAACTTTAATAGAAAAAAACAAAAACAATAGAAACACACAGTAACACGCATGGTTTCAATAGCATTGGATTTGTGGCAATGGACTTCGCTCATCACCATGAAATGTTAGACGCAGTTAAATTAATGTAATTATAATTATAATTGTTGTAATTTTTTGAATTTTTTTTATAATTGTAATTGTTTTTAATTTGTATTAAGTTATTGTTTTGTACATATGTTAAATAATAACTAGCTGCTACCCGTGATTCCGTTCGCGAGGACACATAAAAAGTAGGATATGTCCGTCTCCTACCCTTAAGCTATATCTATGCAAAAAAATCAGGTGGATCCGTTCGGCCGTTCAGCCGTTCAGCCGTGATAACGCGACAAACATCCATACAGACAGACAGATAGACTGATAAACAGAGACCGAGTTACATTCGCATTTATAATATTGGTAGGTAAATGCTGTATTGCATGGTAAACCATTTAACCAGAAAATAATTAAGTACAAATTCTGTAGGATAGCGGATAAAACGGACTTAAGGACAATAAACAATTTTTTCCAAATACTCCCGAATGTTCGGCAACCAAAATTAAATTTATTTCTTCTGTCACCTCGTTTTTCACCCTCTATCTTGCCTATCATTATTATAAGTTGTGGAAGATGATTTTTCTCAACCTTCAACTAACTAACTAACTAATTAAAGTATTCTGCTGCATACAAGAAATAGTAACCACCTAGTGCCTGCCATTCTAAAATGAAAAATTGTCTATTGGAACCGATTGAAGCATTAATGCATCCGTCGATGCTTTCAAATGCGTAAATAATTTAAGAATCTTGCCTACATTGACTGATGTCTGCGCGTGTTCACAATGTTATGCTTTCGTATAAGTCTAGGTCAGTCAAGTTGAGGGCTGATTATAGGAGAATCGACATTTAGATCACAACATTTTTGGTGTTGTCGAAAGCCGTCAAGCTACTTAAGTTACGGTCTTGTATTTCGATAACCATCTGGTGAACAACAAAAACAACATAATCACCAGGCTCCATTATAATACGTTTTTTTTTAATTTCATATAATCAATAAAAAGATGTACCTAAATTAATTCCGCCCGTCGTTGATATTCTTACGAGGGAAGATACACAAAAGAATAGCCAAGTCAAAACCAAAATGAGTTTCTGCATTCTGAAAGGCAAGTAACAAAAAAAGACTATTTCGTGAAGTGCCACCACTATCATAAACAACCCATGGCTGTGACAGGCTATGCATACGATATGGTCTTTATGCATTATTTCGCGACACGTAATACTAAAATTGTCTAAGCTAAGCACACCCCTACGCCTAAACCTTGCTTCACACAAGCGCAGCACTCACACATCTAAATAGTGCACCCCATATCCATCCGCTTATACAGGACGATTCTTTTATTTTACATTTTAATTCCATCAAACTTGCATACACTTTTCATCGCGGTGCCTCTATATTGGCAGCGCAGTGTCGGCTTCCTTGCAGTCGTTTTGCCCTGTCGGTGAATTTTAACGTCTGCAAAAGCTACATGAGTAACGGAGATGTTAGAAAAATATTAAAATTCCTGCTATGTTGTCCTGTATCAACTTGATGGGAATATGCTTTCGAAAAATAATAGACAAGTCATATAATCTTGAAGTGAAGTGTGATTAAGGAGTTTCTTAAAGGTATCTACTGTTACAATTAGACTTTATTGTTACATTCAATACAGAGTCGACCATAAAAATATAGACAAAAGGTTGAACAAAGTGTACCTACTTTAAAAGCATATAAATATTTGGCATGTAGGAAGCTACGGAATGGACACGAAGTTTCGAGTGTCCGGGAGCTTCTGCCGAAATTCGAGCGTGGTTCACCCTGTAGCACGGGTGCCGCGGAGGGCGTCTATTTGTTTTGCCATAGCTTTGTCGAGCTTGGGACATGCAGGTCATTAATTGTTGTGAACGCGGCTTCCTAATCGATAGTGCGCGTTCGATTCTACTTTATATTAATGTTATTTGTGCTTGCATGCCTGTCCTCGTAATGTTCGATCCCTAAATATCTAATGGGCTCGACCGCGTTCAGAGCGAATTCTGGCGCTTAAACGTTATGTTGGAATGATTAATTAGAATTAGGCATGGTACGCGGTATGGATGGCGAACGGCATGTAACGAGACGCCCCGCTGACAAGCAAGATATCGAAACGATGATGACGGATTGCAGCTCATATTTTGTTTGGGTTTGTCAACTATCGTTGCAGCCTTCGTGGCTCCTCATGGCTCAAAGATCGCAAAATTCGATGCGGTCGGTCTTCGGGTTCCTTGAGCGAAATTCACAGACTGACTAGATTGAAAAGTGGCATTGATTGTTTTTTACTTTTTCTTAATTTACAGCTTTCAAAGTGTCAACTGGTTGACTCATTGGTTGGTCGTCCGACAGCGAGATGTGTTGATGGACCTGGACCTGATTGCCACAGGAACAAACATATTGTAGCAAGAGAGAAGCCTATACCGAGAAGTCGGGTAGAGAAAGCTGTGTATGATGGTTCCGGTTAACCACCACCTTCCACCTCCTGAGACCACCTGTTTTTTTTTTTACGGCTCACATCTTTTTCATCTATGATTGACTTTTAGTTCATATCGTTATTCATACCTGCGGTTTTAACCCGTGCTTATCTATTTTTTTCAGACAAACATATTTTTATACCCGCCCTCATTATGCACATTCCGCTCTTGGCAAATAGCGATCATTTCAGCCGCATGGACGTAAAAATGCAACAACGAATAAAAAAAATGTTGTAGAACTCTTTCCCAGAGTCTGAGGAAGTATCAAAACATTGCCAATAATTTAAATTCCAAACAGTAGCGTGAAAATAGTACTTTGTTCAGGATTGAAGGGCAGTGTTGCTAGAGACATCACTGAGCATAAAGAGATTTAACATAATAGTATGATATTTCATACAGCATTGCCGAGCTGAATTTGAACTGTTCTAATGTAAAATTTTGGGTGGCACAGAAATGTTATGGGCAAGCACGATGCTTACCATCAGGCGAGAGACTTGCTCGTATCGTCACTTATAGTAAGTACTACATGCGGGTGTCCAAGACGAGTGAGTAGACATATCATGGGCAAGCGTGCTCCATCTTAGACCACCGCGTCGCTTTCCATCAGGTAATCAAACAAACGATAGCCCAGTTAGGTAATTATCTGTTTTAAGTATCAATTTCCATTATCCCTGAACATTGTCCATCACTGGAATAAACAACAACGAACTCGACATGAGAAAACATTTCTTTTTCACAAAGAAACGTAACAAATACTAAATTAAAATGTATCATCAACAAAATTCCTGCTATTGTCCCCCGTGTTATTTAGAAAACTATTTGACTTCAGTGTAACTCGCTCGAACTGTTATGAATTTGTTTGTTAAAGATTTCAAAACTCCGCGCAGGTTTTTCAGTTAACATGTAAACTGTCATTGTTTAACGCAACTGTTTTAGCAAGAGAGTTATTGTTTACGGCATTTCTTTTAAATAACAGCTTTTATTTAGAAACAGTGTAATAGCTAATTGTTAGTGGTTTTTGAAATAGATTTTAGAATTAAAATATTGTAAACTAACAATATGGTGTTTTTTTCTGAACCGGCTTGTGGCGAAAAACGTACACTTTTGTCTTTGTGTACATTTTTTTTTCCTAATTATTTACACGAAGGTGGCAACCTATTCCGTCGTGCTAAAGTAATAGATTATATTATTGAGATTACTAATGTATTTTTTTTTTATCTATTTTATTTTATTCTTATTTCTAAAAAAAAATACAAAAAAAAATTAAAAAAAATTCAATATACTTGCGGACGATTGCTATTTGATACAATCAGTCCTCACACAGATCCAACTAACTAATAAAAAACTCACTAATAAAAATAATAAAACCTAATAACAATCCTCGAGATAATAAAAACTAGTAATTACAAACAAACGTTTAAACAAGGGTTTACAAACGTGTACATATATAAACTGCTTCAAAAGGCACTAATCTCGTAAATGCAGAATTGTTCGAAACTTCTTAACTTTGCAGTGGCAGCTTGGCTCTGGCCCGTGCCAAAATCGCCTCCGCATCCGAAAAAAACACAAAGGTGTAAAAAAAAAAAAAACACAATTATTATAATGAATAATTTTTATTACTCAAATTTGTTGTGTACCGAAGCAATAATGTTTCTATTTATCATTAAGTTGCTTCAGTACACTAAAAAATGTGTTACAAGTTTTTCCCACGAAGCTATAGCTGTGTCTTTCTGTATCAGATCATTTAAGACGTACAGGGACGGACACTCTCAGAAATAAAATAAACGAATTTCATTTAGACGGACTCATTACTTAGCACTACAAAATTAAAGAGTGTTTAAATAAATTCGAAATACAACTTCACATTTGATGCTGAAAATAATGATAAAGAATGATACTGCTTTTGATGAAGCCGCCTTAACAAAAGCAGATATTTGACCGACGATAGCTTGCGAACCGTTGATTTGATTTTCATGAAATTTTGTGGGGAATAGTTCAAATCAATACAGTTTTTAAGCTCGAATATGAAAAAAATGGTCTGGAGGTTTTGAAGTTATAAGGGCCGCGAGATTTCATTTCGCCGCGTACTTCTAATATATTTGCGTGACATTTACCGAGGTAAGCGAAGGTTTCATAAGTTACAGAAACAAATCGACTTTTTAATGTGATGTCGCAGCGTTAACACCGTAGCGCCGTATGTTTTATAGAGTTAAGGAAAACGTTAATTGAAGTCACTTGGGTGAAGTCGATACTACGATGGCAACACATTTGGCTTTGACAACTGACATCTTTTGACGGATGACTTTTGATAGGCAGAAAGTCAGTGCCGGGTGCTCAGATTAAAGCATTGGTAGATTCGAAGTTAGAACGCCAGAACGGTTTTTTGTTACGTGGTATCGAACTCGCTGCGTTTCTATAAAATAATCCGGCTATATCAGTACAATCGAGTACTATATTTGTAAACTGATTATATTAGCAAGCAATTACAAAGTCAATCCAAGTTTTGGACGTCTTATGTTGGATCATCTGTTATGTATTATGTACATTATATACATCTTTGTCAGACGATAACGAGTACCTTTGATTCGTTTTTCATGAAACTTTGTAGGCAAGTGTTTCAAAACTTAAAAACTGTTTTTTTATGTTCAAACCTGAGCAAAATCGGTCAAGGGGTCCTGAACTAAAAGTGTCGTGAGGTCCCAGTTCGAGACAATCAACTCGTTTATACATATTAAACATGCGGTTTATATTTATGTGGACGTGGTTTTTTTTTTTCAGACACTGCGCCAACTAGCCCCAAACTAAGCAACCTTGCACTATGGGAACCAGATAACTGATAGAATACATATTATATACTTTTTTTTTTGTAAATACATACATAGAAACACCCAGACAAAGAAAAACATCTATGTTCATCACAAAAAGGTCTGTCCTTGGTGGGAATCGAACCCACAACCTACAGCTCAGAAGGCGGAAATCCTCCCACTGCGCCACAAGGCTTCTCAAGGTGGTACTTCGTAGCAGAAGTTATATCAAGTGTAGAGTCTATTCCCGGACAATGTTTTATTGACCGAGCGAAGCGAAGGTCTCAGAGTTTACTGGGACAAATCGGTATTTGTATGTATGTTTGTATGTTTGTGTGTATATGTGTTCGATGATAACTTGCGAACCGTTGATCCGATCTTCATGAAATTTTGTAAGCAAGTAGTTCATTTCAATAGAATTATTAAGTTCGTTGGGGTTGTGAAGATATAGGGGTCACGATGTCTCAGTTCGGTGCGAACTACTAGTATATTTTGATAGTAGGTACTACGACACCACACTGTAATCGGTCGTAGACCGTAGCGCGTCTACACGATACAAGTTCAAGCCAACATGAGAATTTTGTATGGAATATGACTATCCAACCTTTACAGTTTCCTGTCAAAGATAATATCACTGCGTTTATGAGACGGAGACGGAGACGGGAGGTCCATAACGAAAAATTAAAAAAGCGATTGTATGAAACGTGCACTAGAACTGCAACATAATCCTTTTATTCAGAGACTACTAAGCGTTTGTCCACTACTACCGTCAAAGGAACGTCGTCATTGAGAACGAGATGATAACGCCGAAGTAGCGATAGGCTATAAAAAATAAAGTCCCCAAATTTGTTTTAAGGTAAACTAGATGTTTTGTCACAATGTTATGTCTAATCGCGCTTAACAATAATTCGCAGAGCTTAAGTGCTGCGGATGACGCTGATGATGATAAAATTTAAGTGTTATGGATTAGATTATTTTTTTAAGCGAGATGAGCAATTCGCTCTCCTAATGCTAAGCGTTAAGCTTATCCATATGTTCAGTTCTACTAAGAGCTTTAAACTTAAACAATTGAATTCGTAGCTCTTGTCGGTGGAGCAATTTCCATGATTTACGTTTTTGTGTCAGCGTTTTCACCTCCTTGTACAACACGACATCAGCCTTTCTTTAATACGGTCTATGATCGTTCTCCTTGGTCTTCCCGGTCCTATGATCTATCAGTCTTTCATTCTATGATGTTTTTCAATAGTTTCTTATGTCGTACCAATGTAAAATGAATGGACGGGCCCAAGTGAGAGAATCTTCTAGACTTTAGAGTGAGCGCAGGCGCTCACCTTGCTTCAGTCGCTCTCAGTCTGTGAAAAGTGCGAGATGTAGATTGTACATTCGTTAATTACATGCGTACTAAATATCGGCAAAACTATGCCTTGATATTATATTATTATATTATATTCGCTATCTCTTTTTTGTGATAAATGTACTATATCTACTTTAGCGATTACAAGCGATTGTTTTGACTTTTATTTTTAAGGAAGTTGTGTGGTTAAGGCCGAATTTAAGGTTTTACTTTGGCCGAAGGTGGCCACCAGCCTTACCAGGTGGCCAAACAAATCTTGATTCTTCTTCTTTACCAGATAATAATCCCTTTTCGGTAATGTATTATTTGTAAAATAACCTGCATCGATGGTTTATCCAGACTGGTTACTTCCACGCAGCCGGTAAACTGGTTAAATCTAAGATTGCTAATATTGCATTGCTTACGTCACAGACGTGGAGGCAATTGCAATTCTATTCATCAAATAATACAATTGTACCGGTGAGGATATGGCCCACTTAGGAACGGATATAGACGATCGAGGAACTCCTAAGATGCAAGTCGATTCGATGAATTGGTAAATTATCTTGTAAGACCGTTTGTACACAAGGTGACACAAGTGAGCAACGAATATTTGACATTTTTGTGACTCTAGTTGCTTCCCGCCGTTTCACTTGCTATCCTATAAGAATCTCAATTCGAGATATAAAGCCTATGTTTTAAACCATGGCAAAAGCTATCTTACCTTAGCAGAATCGGTCTAGGGATTGTGAAGATAATATATAGGGATTTCGTGAGGTCGGCTTGTATCGCCGTGAATTACTAGTTATTTCCACTTAAACTCACTAAACGAAACTGCTGTCTTTTACTAATAGAAACACAAGAAATAGATAGCAAGCATTTTAGTGATAAAGATAGCAATAGCACTAAGTTTCGTTTAGCGAGTTTATGTGGAATCAACGCCAATATTACAATATCAATTAAATTATACAATAATCTAGCATCAATATAATCTAAAGCAAGGTATAGTTTCACGTACCGTAAATAACGCGTTGCCGTTACTGTTAAATATTAGCGTATAATTTAATTTGTCGATGGCAACACTGGCGATAAGCAATTAATCTGGCAATAGGAGCGTTTTATCTGCGGCCCTGCGAGCCGCATAGCCTACGTCGTTCTAATCATGGTCCGACTCATGAATTTAGATTCGCCGGAGTCTAGGGTTGCGCGTGTTTCCTATAATCTAGTCTAGATATTGATTATCACATGGTGATATAGACAATATTATAATTAATGCATCTGTGGCTTCTAATGTCAGTTTATTTTTACACGTTACGAAAAAGGAGGGTTATGAGTTTGGAAGTCAATGTATGTAATATATGTTTGTAGATATTATGTAAGTATGTTCTGTTGTAATATCCTAAACCGCTTATCAGATTTTAACAGCATAGTTGTCCATCTATGCGCCTGCACACTCCGCGTATCATAGGCTATACGTAATTTTTATCCTCAATCCAATACTCGCGGACACAATAACAAAATTTCTCAACTAAAAAAAAAATTGAGCTAGGAATATCGTATTTGGCTACACGTATTTGGTATATTCTAAGTAAAAAAATAATAATAGGTATATATATGAGGAGCTATGTATGTATTTAGGTGTCTATTTTCAAGTTTCGTTGGTCCCTCATATCTCCAAAACAACTAATCAGATTTTAGCAAATTAGGTGTCCATCGAAGCGTCTTAATACTGCGGGTGGTAAAATATATTATGACGTCACACTTAATCTAATACGGCGGACTTTATAGCCTAACTTCGCTAGAGAAGAATTGTATGATCTAACGAACTTACCTAAAGTGAATTTCGATCTCAATTATCGTCGAAAACATTTCCTAACACTAAAAATATGTAAGTAAAATATGTGTAGAGACGAGCGTATTCATTTTCATATCTTGACACTTTATTGGTCTTGATACGATTTCTGCTATATTCCTCTGAATTATAATATTGGCAGAATGTCAGAATATTAGGATGACTAAATGCAACCAATCGAATGCTACTTATAATAAACTTAGATATAATGCTGCGGCCACATACACAACGAGTGGCGTATGCCACGTATGTCACGTATACTTCCCCTGGGGAAGTACTTAGGCAGAGTCGTGTCGTAGTGTCACCAAGTTACTCATCGTGCCGCTCATCGTGCTCCTCGCCTTGACCCCCGCTCCCGATTTTATTATTTTGACAGATCTAAAATTATTGCCATCCTTATCTCACACATCGAAATGAAAGGTGAATATCAGTCCTGTCTAATTGGTTTAGTTTAGATATTGATACAACAGAATCGAAGCCAATATGCGAAATTCGATAACCCTATGCTGTCTATATAGTGCTTGTCTGACAAAATGGATAGCCCCCAACCATAATCAATTTATAAGGCTTTGTTTGTTTTCTTAACAAATAGTTGGACCTCTGGTGAGTGTTAGATTGTCCTCAATTTGAGAATTATAATTTACTAACAGCGCCCTGCGATTGTACCCGGTATACCATAGGAATACCTACTATAATATTTTCGGGTAAAGAAAACGGATGCGTAATGTCATAATCCAGGTTATAGGCTACATCCATACCAAATTTCATCCACATCCGTTTAGCCGTTACGGAGTTCTAGGACGAGGACTAGGAACTAGCACACTTACATACTTACGCACAAACTTTCGCATTTATAAAATCGGTGTGGTTTGAATTCCCATATTTTTAATAAAATGTTTGCTACCCTGCGGATTGTTCTAGTTCTTTTTTTTTTGTTATTTGGTAATAATAGTAATAATAAAATTATAATACTTAGGTCTGTACAATATATTGTACGACATTTTGAATGACCTGTAACTAAACGTTATCAATAAATTGATTATTATGATTATGATTATGAGTGCGTTATAACAGATACCTACCTTAGTACAACGTTCTGTCGTGCGTGAAAAATGTGAGCCGACTCAATGTCGAGGCACAATAACGTGGGTTCGTCAAAGTTTCTTAACCACTATGGCTTGTAAAATTACTTTTATCGAATATAACGAGAATAATAGTTTACGGGAATTACATTACTTATAAACTAGCTAGTTATCATATAAAAATCTTTTATTTTAACGTGATAAAATGTAGCCTATGTGTAAGTACAGGGCATGTGAGCTATCAATACATACCGAATCTCATCCAAATATATTCAGCCGTGACAGAGCTGGGTGGAAACAAACACACAAAGTTCTAGATTTATAGCATAAACTGTGATATTAGTTTGATACAAGTGTGAAGTGTGATATAACTTATAACTATTGTTATTTTTTGTTTTTTATCGGGCACTTGAAAAAAAAACTTTACTGTACTGAAAAAATCGGGGTGGGTAGTATAGCTACCGTATTTTTTGCGTGTACACGTCTTTCGGTGGGCTGAGTTCAACACGCGGAGAACTATTTAATTGACGAGCAATATCGGTGTGTTAACTATTCAATTGCTTAGCTATGACTGAGGTCAACAAATCTCTTAGATAGTTTAGTTTTTTGAAAGTATTCATAGGTTACGAAATATGACGAATTGTACAAAGAAATAGAATAATAATAAAATCCCGTATTTATTATTAGAATCATTTATCAAACGTTACACCAATAAGATGAGTAAGCACATAAATCATTTAAAACAATAGCGGAAACAATAGCAATAACAGTTTTAACGCAATTAAATATTTTCTGTTTTATATAAATCCTTCAATTAGAATAATAGAATTGTAGGAATATTCTATTGTCGTAATTATCTCATTTATAATGTCAGACCTATACAAGTGTCAGATCCCAGTTCTTAAGCCAATTAAGTATTAATAACTAAGTGCTTTTTATTATTTTCAACTATCTCATTTACAAATTGTTTTTCCACAAATAATCCCTAGCATATGATTGTGTTTTTAAGGTCGTTTAATATCAGTTATAGTTGAACAGTTTTGTAGAAAAGGTGCAAAGGCAGTTTAATATTATATTTTTAACTATGGGTTGGCTATTCTATGACTCTTATCTTAGGGACGTTATTCTAACGAGGACATTTTGCTCTGAGAACAAACTGGGCCCCTATTCAGAGATATGACAAATTGATGTCGATTTCGAGATTCCAATCTCGACTGGCTCTCATTTCGATTGCCTTCGACCACTCGATGTATCTCGCATGCTAACCATCGTGAATATCTCGAATCATAGCGTTGAGAATAGGAAATCTAAAAGTTCGACATATTTTTGACATAAAAATTTTGAGATCGAACGATCGATTGAATTTTGGATCCAGGTTGAATTGAAAAAGAATATGCAAGCTTAAGCTGCGAGATACAATTCCTATTTTAAAATGAAGTTAGATTAAAACATCATCAAATATAATTACGTCTATCCAATAACAATGCAGTTAATTTATATACTTCTTTAATACAATGTAGGCTGAAGTGGTCACGCGATTTTAGTAAGTATTTAATAAGAATTAAACCTTTGCAAAAGTATATTATTCGTAATTACTATACAATTCTTAGAAGTCACGTATTAAAATAATAACTGGCACGCAATAGTGAAATGTTTACTGAAATTACTTTTATTAACTAATATTGTTAGCGAATGCGACGACTTCGAATTTACCTCTATGCGCTGTCACTCTCACTGTTACATAAATTAGATTATGCGCAGAAGAGGCACATCGCAAAATATACACTTGATGAAAAACATGCTTTTGACAACGGGTGCAGTTCTCACAACGTGCACTTGTTTTGGTAAGAGTATTGCTGTAATATTTTCCTCTATTTTGGCCTTCATGTTAATGTAGAACCAACTTTTAAACACATTATAGCTAAATTCACTTTCTCTATCGCCCCAAAACCTCCCGGCAGGACGTCCCTCTTAATCCTTCTTAATTCTTTCATAGCTATTAACTAATATACTATCTAAGTACCGCTAAAGGGCGGTCTACTACTGATTGGTGATTAGAACCGTAATCGGATCTTCCGAGCACAAGCCGGACATAATGTCCAACTAACACATTCACAAACGATAATACTCTCTATTTCCGATGTTATAATGTTAATTTTAGGAGAATATTTGAGCACGCACGTCACATGCGTTTTTTGTAACTGTAAAAAAAGTATATCTTGTGCCTTGTTTATTACGGATCCTAAGCTAAACATTCTATAGTTTTCTATATACCTATATATTTATTCTATAGTTGTATTCTTTAGAATAATAAAAAGTACTTAATTATAATAAATTCATATTTCAATATATATTTTAACTTCGCCTTTTTCACATTATAAGGAGCCGCCATTTATAATGTTCATTTAAAAGGAATAATTGTTTTCTCCTCGTTGTTATTATCATCCAATACAAGGTAGACATAAAGTCTAAAAGAAGTCGTCATAACAACGTAGAATAACAGAATAAGGTTCTAACGTACGTTGCAGTGGAGTAGCTTGCCTTAGGCGGACCCTGTGTCAAAATTGTTGGGGGGGGCCAAATTAGAGGATTTTTCACAAAAAAAACATTTGGGGCCCCTGAAGCCCAGGAGCCCTGATCATTGATACGGCTAAAACGGCTAATGCTATAACAACTAATATGTCCCATATTTTGAAGATACTCGTCGACCTTTAGTGTACCCATTCAATAAAATCTAAAAGTATAAATGCATGTTTAGTAAGTATGGGAGATAATTAACAATTTAATAACGATAAAGAAACTATTTTTACCCGACTACGCGAAGCAAAACGGAGGGTTTGATTTTTACCGTTATGGATACGTCACCTCTAGAAACTTTACCTCAAGAAATAAAAGATTGACTAACTAGTTTTAAGTTCTTTCAGAAACCTCCGATGTCAACTAAAGGCGCGTACGGAATACGCGTAGTTGGCTACAAGTACATTGGAACGGGCAATCCATACCTGTAGCTGCGCTGGCCCGAAGCGCGACTTGGAATGTATGTATGTATGTGTGTGTAATGTGGACTTATGTATGTAAGTATGGTCATCAATTTCCTCATAACTTCTAAAATACTTACTATAATTTGACAGATAAATGAGGTATCGTTGGAAGCGTATTCATCGTCCGCTGGTTATAGGCTAGTGACGTCACATTGAATTGCATATGACGCCCTCTAGGTGACACAGTCTTGGACTAAAAAAATAAAAAAATAAAAAACGGCTTTGTTTGCTTGCACCCGATAAAACTAAAGCTCACGTAAGGACGTAGTCGGGTTATAGTTTCTCGACTCATATCTAGTTAGATACACTATAAAGTTCGTGCCATTCTGTGTGAAAGGACACAAGTGAAGGAACTCTTGATACTGTTTTATTGAAGAGTGTGGGCTAGCTGATGAGTCACGTATCAAGTATGAAAATAACAAAGGGGTTTGTTATCTATGAATACTGAACGTTGTGGTGTTTTGGCTAAAATCGTTAAAACTACTTCTAGGTTTATTTGACCGCTCGAAGAGAGATTTCATAATGTACCAGAACAGAATCGATGTTTGTTTTATATTCGACGACAATGATGATTCGTACTTATTGTTGTTCTGATTTCATTTTGTAAGCAAGGTCACGGAAACAATCTTAAAATTTTAATTCAAGAAAAAACTTTAAGGGGTTCTAACGATATCTAGGGATTAAAAAGCATGAAATAAAAATAAAATAATATCGCGCAAAATTATAGTTCAGAGCATACGCACTGGAGCAACAGAAAGAGAAGTTTCCTTTTTGACACTGCATGCCCGTTTCATTCATCTAAAATAGATGGCGTGGCAATCTTTAGACAGTTTTAAGGCGGAAACGTGAAGAAGTAATGTCGCGTCGTAGTATTATTTTGCAAAAATTGTGTTATTTCGAGTGTTAATTTATAAAAACGATGGGTTTTTATCCATTCAGCGTTTGTGAACGTGCACAAGTGGTGAATAGTATAATATCGTGAAACGTGACTTTCGTGTAGTAACCTCTAGTAGTTCCGTACTTGGGAATGACTTTGACTTGACTCTGACTTAGTTTACGTGCCTACAGCGGAGTTTATTTTTACTTCACTTGTAATATTACAAAATTGGACACTATCTAAATACCTACTCTCTGTGTGGAGCAAACATATAAGAGAAGAAAATTCTTAATATCTTTGAGAGTAAGAGAATAATATCCTTCAACTTTAACAGATATTCTACTATAACTATACGTACTATACTATAACAGCTCAACGTTGGAGGATATTGTTTAACGATTGCCACGCCATCTATTTTGGATGATTAGAAACGGAGATGAAATGTCATAAAAAGTCAAAAAATAAAACGGCTCATTAGCCGACTGTTGAATCCTAATCTTAGGCATATTATTGAATGAATTTTGATCCGCCCATTTATCCTAACTAATATTATATATTCGAAAGTAACTCTCTCTGACTATCTGTCTCTATGTCTGGATGTTTGTCGGGTTATCACAGTTAAACGTCTGAACGGATCGAGCTGAACTTTTATAGCATAGATATAGTATAAGGGTCGGAGACGGACATAGGGTACTTTTTTTTTAGGTCCACGCGAACGAAGTCGCGGTTAACAGCTAGTTAAATATATGTCAGAATTTTATTTATTTCGGAATAAGATATAGGTAATAAGGATTCGTACCCAATCCGTCCAGTTGCTTTCCGTCTATAATACGAAGCAGTGCCGATAGAGCCGCACACAGTCGGCTATCGAGTTCTTTGGCCGGATATAGGCTAAAAGTGAATTAGTACAACTGTGCTAGCTGCCTAAACATAGGCGATGCAGGTAAACAGGCCAACTCGTACTACGAATAACGCCAAATTGAGTAGATGGTATATAATTCTGTATAACGAGAAATCATAAAACTTTTGGCAAACAGAAATTTAAAACATTTTATTTTGTAGTTCTATTTACTAAATGTTTGTTAATAAAGGAAACGCTGTAAGATAAAGGGAAATAAAAATATAGTAACTTAATACACAAATAAAAAATAGAGTTAACTGCATATCCTTCTCAAAATTATGTAAAACTAGTAGGATGACAAATTAAACAATAGTTTTAACAAAAAAATATCGACTTCATCAAAATACTCTGAAAAAATGTACTATCGGGATGTTCTTGGCGCCACCCGTGAAATTATCATTAGTGCCGGTGGCCATCTGTGGTCTTCTTCATCGAATGATACTTTCTGAATGCAAATGTTTAATTTGTTGATGACAATACCAAAATCGCTATTTGTATGCCTATCATATGTGAGGATTTACCTAAATTCCAAAGGCAAAGGAGTGGTACTTCCCCAAGCGGACCCTGTAAGATTCCTATCACTACAAAAACTCTCCTGACTTTTATGGCATCCTAGTTTTTTCTCTCTCTCTATTTTATAAAACTAGTTGTTTGTTGACAATGCCCCCAGGCATCCTGGCAGGGGGTAGGTGTTTAACGACTACTTACTTGATATAAAGATTAACCTAAATTGATTAGAACATTTCAAAATTTATAAATCCAAGCTATTCCATTCATAATTTCTTCGTGTGTGAATTACCTTTTTCTATTGAACAGGTATTTTATTATTTTGCGTTTTTAGAGTATGTCCCATAAATGGCTTATAGGCATCTCGTAGCCTATAAGCGCTACGATTACACATAACAGTTGCAATGTCACCCATAATAATTGACTTCGAAATTAATCCAAAATATCCTGATATCGAAAACTGGAAGTATACCTAGCGTACTAAGCTATATCTATTCAATCACGATATCTGCGATGCGTCGGTATCTCGTCGGCCTCGACGGCACGCCTAATCAGGTGCATTTGTTCGACAAACCCACACTCACCCCATGGAGGGGTAGAAAGGGGGGTAGAGAGCCACCCACCGCACCCGCTGATGCAGATAATTAACAGGTCATAGTCTATTGTCGAGGTGACCACTTGACTGTGTGAAGAACATGGCGAAAGTGCAGTTGTGCGTGAATGTTGTTTTATGTGTATTAAACGGACGTCGACCTATTTTTTTTTTTATATTTTTAAATTGTGTTTTTTTTCTCTTCCAAAACAAAAACATTTAATATCTAAATCATAACACAGTCAGCGCGCGAGTGAAATGCAGTCGGGGTCCTTCAAAAGCCTTCAAAGGCTTGGGATTCAACTCACGCGCGAGCATTAGCTAACATTAAGCTGATTCAATGAGAAAGAACGCGGGGACAGTTATTAGCAGAGATTATACCTACGAAAAAGTCAGAAATAAACATGTATTGTCGTGCTACAGCTATCTCACTCGTACAAAATTGCAAGTACTTGTACATAATATATAGTGTGACTTTATGTACATAAACGTACAAAAATGATGGTGTGTCAGTTTATCATAATTTATCATAAATAAATTGGGACAAGTTTTCATGTTATACTTTTTATATTGGCGATGGTACAGTTACTCATGACGCAATTGCTTACCATCAGGCGGTCAGTTTGCTTGGTTGTCAGCTGAGGCATACAAAATGAATATATTTAGAGGTAGTTGTGAGTATGTACTAATTAACAATACTAGGCATGTTAAAAAGTAATATCACACGAATCTCGGAGCCAACCAAGTTGTAGACACGAAAGGAAAGTGATACTTGGATTCTCAGAATTTCCTCGCACTTATATTTAACTGAACAAAATACTGGGGAATCATACATACGTTTTTTTAAAGTAATATTGTAGGTTGGATTCGAAATAGGTGGAAAGAGGCTTTGTCCAGGATTAAAGTGCCAAGATATCCGACGTCATAAGACGCCGATGTCGAAGTGAGAGAGAGAGATAGAGAGAGAATAAGAAGATGTAGCTAAAATTTAAGTGAAAGCGTAGAATTCGAATAATGTAGAAATATTTAAGGTTTTAAAAAAATATATAAATGAGAAGGAACAAAACCATTTCGTAGAAATGGCGGCGAGTCCTCAAACCAGGACCTACAATTTTACGTGTTATCCGAGCCACGGTAGCGCTCAGTTGTAAGCGCCACTCACATTCATATCAATAATTTCACGGCAAGGAAATAATAATTTTGTTTCATACGCTTCGATTTGCAGAGAGCGTAAGATTACCCTGTATCGGGTTTAGAAACTATTCTGGTTTTATGTCCTTTTTTTAAAGTATGTAGCTGACGTCGATTAGTTATTTAATTTCCAATCATTTATTAAAATGATTCACACTCTTACAATACTATCTATTAAGATAGTATAAACCACTAACCCGCTCTGGGTGCAGCGTGGTAGATAATATCCGTTCGAGGATAGGCTGATATTTCAGCGGAATGTTTAAAGGCTGATACAGAGAGAGTTTTAGACTAATCAAACTTGGCAATATCTAGTTGTATTATTTTTTACCGTAGGTAATAAATAAAAAAAAGATAAAAAAAAAAAAGTCCAGTGTCCATGAACTGAATTTTATTACGTCTTTTAGCTGATGATGATGACTATCTATTAAGATAGTATTGTAAGAGTGTGAACGATTTTAATAAACAAAATTAGTAGGATATGCGTTTTCTTATCTTCTTTGTCTTCTTTTATTTTTATATTTTTATTATTATTATTATTTTTATCATAATCCGTGGCCTTATTGTGTAAGTCTGATGATGTTGTTAGTCAACTTACTCGAACGCGAGCGAGCAGGAGTGTAAACGATTACTATCGCTACCAGACTTACATAACAATTCCCCTGGTGTTGGGCTACGATGATTCGCAATGAAATAGGCAGTTGAAGTAATTTGTACTATGCTACATTTTTGTGGAAAAAACAGGAATTACTCTAACAACAAACACGCAACAGAAGCGGAGGTGGCAGAATCAAAAGTATTATTTACCAGGAGGGGCGCAAGTCGGGACATAAAATTGTGATAAATAATTCACTGGTACCATTATGCCGCTCGCTCCCAACGAGGAAGAACTATGTCTAAATATTTAAACGACTACGTTATATGTATTGCAATTGTCATTATTTATTCAAGGATTTTCGGTAGGGACGCACGGACAGACAAACACCCATACATAAGTTAGGTCAGCGGGCTCCTGCAGGGTTGTTAATCTGGAGGGAACACTAATACAGAGACTATACATATTGAATGAAAGCGCCGACGAGTTATACTATATTTATTGCATGGTTATGGCCCTGCTTGTATCTGAATTTCGGATATGAATCTAGCGTTTAAAAATACATGCTCCTCCCTAGTTTAGCATTAAAGTATGTATAGAATAGTTTATATTGGGTAAAAGCATATAAATCAAAGCTTCACTGGTGGAATTCTACCAAAGCATACAAGTCCGGTAGCTTCCAGAAAAAAATAATCGTTGATTTGGTGTTGGGTTGATGTCGTGGTAGCTCAGTGGGAGTATGCTCGCCTATCATTCGTGGGACAGCAGGTTTGAACCCGGGCGGGCCCGTACCAATGAGTTCTTTGGAACTTACGTAAGGACAAGCCATTGGCTTTTCGGTGAGGAAACCTGATTATTTCCGGAGCAGAAATTTGATGGCGTATGTGAAACCACTAACCCGCTCTGGGTGCAGCGTGGTAGATAATATCCGTTCGAGGATAGGCTGATATTTCAGCGGGATGTTTAAAGGCTGATACAGAGAGAGTTTTAGACTAATCAAACTTGGCAATATCTAGTTGTATTATTTTTTTCCGTAGGTAATAAATAAAAAAAAGATAAAAAAAAAAAACCAGTGTCCATGAACTGAATTTTATTACGTCTTTTAGCTGATGATGATGATGATGAATAAAATGTAACCGACTGACTGACAGACAATATTGGTGTCGATTCTATTGTACCACTCACAAAATCAAACTAATCTGACAGGAATAAAATTAATTGCGTCTCTTTTCATTTTAATATGGGAGAATAGGGTAGCAACAATTGTAGAGCAGTCAAACATAGTTTACTCTAGAAAATGGGACAACATAATCGACTCCATTGCAAGGGTGGGTCTAGAATCGGCAACTTTTCAAAATTTGCTCACAGTTTGCTTCGCTAGTGGTGTTGAGTAGGTTTACGACCGACGACTTTAAGACTAAAGACCCATTTACACCAAAATAAACTATTGTCTATTGTCATTTCCGCTTTATTTGTGTTTAAATGTTCTAAACGAATAATAATTACCCTTAGACAGCGACCTAAATGCAGTTTTTTATTCATAGATATTTTAGATTTAATATACTTAAGTATTTATTTTAATTTTGGTTGTAGTTTAAGTTTGTATATTTAAGTTTAGATTATAATATAGTTTACTTTTATATAAACTTTAAAAATATTTTCATATAAATAAATGTTGAAATAATAATTTAATTTAAGAATTATTATGCTCAAGCGTGACGCTTACCGTCGTGCTAGCAGCTACCTCGTCTCGGCAGTATCATAAATAAGAAACGAATCATACCAGAGCTAGGTATATAGGCACAAGAGACCGGGTATTTTTTCGAAGGTCGAACTAAAAACTGTAACTATGCGAGCTTGAACTGCTTAAAGAACATTACAAAAAAACTGTTATTTTTCCAAGGCTTTTTAAAATAGGTATATTAATATATTAATAGGTATTTAAGGTGTGATCCAATTTTCAGGAAAACCAGAGCATGAAACCATTCGTTTTAAGTAAGCAAGGTCTTGCGATTTTTATAGGGTTTTAATTTTTCAAGTTCTGCTAGATCATATAGGACAGAAGTTAGGCATTGAATTAATATCTTAAATTCTCGATGCGATACTTATAGTACATTCGATTAGTCTGTAGTAATGAATGTGCTCGTGCCAAAACAACCCTCATGATGTCAATGTAATTGTCTCGTTTCCGAACTACCCAGCGCTGATACAAATGCAGCGGAACAAAGAGAGATCCACAGACGAGCCCAAGTAAGAACGCTAATCATTTGATGCGCTGAACATTAGTCCGCGCATTCAGCGCTTTCAGCGCTCGTCACAGAGGTCCTTTGAACAAACAGCGCTGTCACTCGGTATCGGCTTGTCGATAGCTCAAACTTTACACAGCTACAATGCTAACTTCGCATAAGCGAAACAATGCTCTTGCACTGATGTCCACTCGATGACATGCTCATTGTTGGACACCTGTATCTGTGCCTATTCCGTAGAATTTAAAGGTGCCATCGCAGATACTGCCCCGCCCAGCCAGTCAAACCAGCAGACATAATATCTTAAAAGCACTTTTATTTGTTCTAAGGGCATAACAAAACAAAACAAATTCCTAGATTTTTAAATAACATAGTCAGAATTTCACCTGTAATAGTCAAAATTTCACCTGTCTGAAATTCTCGCCGTACTTTTTTACCGTAGCTTTTTTTTGAGCCACTTTGAGCTCTCTACAATCATTAACAGTCGTGGGCCACAGTAGCGGCGGCATGAACCAAAGCTTCACTAATACTCAACTAACTGCAAACATACTACAAAGTACGTGTTTTATAAATATTCTATCCATCCATCCATTAAAGCGCTCATTATAATCACTAATTCAAAATTCTAACTAAACCATAGTGGCCAAATAACAATTCAAAGGCTGCATTTGGTCTGCAAAGCATAACACATATATAGGTAGTTACTATGCTGACTTCAGTTTGGGATTTCATTAGTTTGTCTGTCATGTTGCTTCCGATATCTCCAGCCATTCCAGTAATACAGGATAACCGACATTTCAACGGTTTAAAATATTCAAATGGTTTCATATTATTTTAAATATTCTGTTGTACCACTAACTAAACCCATGAATGACGCGACTAAAATTATCTGCGTCTCTTTTAATTTTAATATGTCAAAAAAACTTTTGGAGCTGTCAAATTAGTTAATTAGTTAATGTAGTTAGTTAATTAGTTTAGAAAATGGAAAATGAATGAAATGAATCGACATCAACACCAAAGTATCCAGGTCAATTTTAGCCACTGTTTCGTTCAGTTCATAAATAAATAAATATTGGTGGAAGTTTTTCACACACAGCTCCATCTAGCCCCAAACTAAGTAAGCTTGTACTAAGGGAACCAGAGAACTGATAGAATACTTAAATACTTTTTTTGTTTTGTAATTATATACATATTATATAGAAACACCCAGACAAAGAACAAACATCCATGTTCAGCACACAAATGTCTTTCCTGGGTGGGAATCGAACCCACAACCTACAGCACTGAAGGTGGAAATTGTCCCACTGAGCCACAAGGCGTCAAATAATAAGTAACAAGGTTAATAAAAGTTTTGTATGTTATAACCTTTTAAAGGGTTTTTATTTATCTTGAATTTGATGGTCATCAATCTAAATATGGAATTATGTGAGGCTGCGATTTTAAAGCACGAATGAGCATTTGATTATGCGAATACAAATGAGCTGTCTACTGCTGCGATGATGAACGTCGCTATCGGCGCGGCGCGGGGGGCCTCTGGTGACATTTCTACGTCGAATGTTATGCATATGCCCAACAGTTACGTAGCAGAGGTTTCTTAAAAAAATAAAAACTGCAAGTTTTAGACTTTCGTTGCTTAGACACTAGTAGTTCGCGGCGAACTGAGATCTCGCGACCCCATATCTTCACAACCCCTGGACCGATTCAGCTCATATTCGAACCTAATAATTGTATTGAAATGAACTACTTGCCTACAAAATTTGATGAAGATCGGATAAACGGTTCGCTAGTTATCATCGGACAAATATACACAATTATACAAACATACAAATGCTGATTTGTCCCAGTAAACTCTGAGACCATCGCTTCGCTCGGTCAATTACTACTTTAGTAGTCGCGGAATATTTACCACGACTGTCACGGGTAGTGGTATCAGGACCATTAGGACATAAGGACATTAGGACATAAGAAAATTAATACGTTCATCTCGAGGAAGAATTTCGATTTCGCGATTCAGAACTCCCTACATTACAACTGTCAGTCCATAAATAACGTCAAAAAATACACAAAAATGGATCAACACCGTCTAGATAACTATAGGAAGTAACTTTGTCTCTGTACTGTATATCACAAAGACGGGCATAGGTAGATACTTTTTTATATCCACGCGAATGAAGTCGCGGGTAACAACTAGCAATATATAACCACGGTTTGACCGATTTTGACGAATGAGGTGTCGCTGAAATCCCCTTTATGCCCGGGGTATCATAATCTACATTTTGCAGACCGCTTTTTTTATATTTTGTGTATGTGGTAGTTTATTTTTAGCATCGGCTATTTTTTTATTTTCTAATCAAAAATATTTTCGATTATCATACATATAACTTCAACAATTTTATTTAGGTACGGGAATTTCATAGTTCTGGTTTCCTTAGAATATCAAGAGCGTGACAATCATGCTTATGATAGGGTCCTGTACACAATAAGCTATCCATAAAATACTCAAATTATATTTCTGTATTATTATAAAATTAAAATTTTTGTCTAAAATATATCGCGGTTCAGAAGTATTTTCGTTCATAAATGTGGAAGTTATCACGCTGTGACAGACTGGAACGGACGGACGGACGAACACGATCTTATAATGGTTTTTTATATTAGTATTTTTCGTACTACCGATCACTAAAAAGATTGGAGCTTTATGTTTTAAAGGGGCAAGAGCTTTTTGAAGTAAAGAAAAGTAATGGTTCACCTATACGAATCTAAGGCGATTGAAAAGACCACGTAATTCTTCTGTAAAATTGCAACCTATTCCATAAACATTATCAGCCAATTCTAAACCTACCGGATTGCAAGGTACATTACTTTTAACCTCTGGCAGGGGAACGCACGGCAAACAGACGTACGACAGAGATTCGATTATATCCCGTTGGCCATGTCCCGTTGACTTGAATTTCAATTAGAACAAATTATCAGGGGATACGGCGGCGGTCTAAACTTGATTTGCTAACGCAGCTGGCATAGCACAAATTAGACGTACATACGTTTAATAGACGTACATACGCTTGGATGGTTTATGGACGTGAAAGTTGTGGTTAGGAATTGTAGTTGCGATTGAGTGAGTAATCCACAGTTAAAGATCTCTTTACGGATAAGGAAACTGTATCAAATTGTGTCACATTGCAGGTCCCAGTTGCAAATGTGACTCTTGTCGACTCTGGTCGGCTGATCTGATTGAAATCTGCGACTTATATCGACTACAAGACAAAAAAAAACAAGATTTTCTTCAGAGATAAGCTACGAGAACACCGGTAGTAGCCGTGTAGCTGTCGGCTACAGAGCAACGGCTACGAAATTTGATTTGGTCGATGGCAGTGTAGCACACGTACTCTCGGTTATATGACGGAAGTGTCGTAGCGAAGCCGGACCCAGAAGCCAGATTGTCAGAAAGCCAGATTGATAGTGCGTACAATTTGAACTATTTGGCTGCAAACTGTACGATCATTGCTTTTCATTAATTGCAATTATTCACATAATTATTTAATACAATATTTAGTTATTCTTTAGTAACTAGAAGTTCTTCTCTTCTTTTTCTTTTCATTTCAGCGTTTCAAAATTACATATTGTGAGTATAAAATTACATTTGTGGAATGGCGCCTTAGTAGCAGAACTCATTTGGAGGATCATCTAATCCCCATTTTTTGGTACTGTTGTGTCTGCTACGGCCTACTTGGGCCCTAGCCCGGTTTATATACTTCCAAATAGGCCATTGCAGATCGTTACAAGGGGGTAGTTTTTCCCAAGATTACGAAGTTGTGTAGAGCTGGATGCATATTTTCCCACAATTTCTGTCCTGCCTCAACGGGGTTTTCTTGTAAAGGCGCGGTCTAATCACAAATACTAGAAAAAGTAGTATTTTAGAGCCTAGTTCGAAGTGACGAGATTAGATAATCAGGTGCAAAAAATAAAACTAAAAATACGTTTAACCCACAGAATTCTCCTTATAAATAGGTTTAACCGAACAAAATGAAGAAAATATGTCTGAATTACAAAAAAATAACACAAATTGACTCCTTTCAAAAACCTTCTGAATTAAAATGTACTGAATTTTCAGTGGTAGTAACATATTTACTTTTACAAATTAAATAGCCAGGCTAGTGTTTTATGCGACGAACCAGCCTGTTTTTCTAAATTTGATATGTATATTTCGGATAATCAACAAAGAAGGAGAGAAGACAGAATTTCTTGTTTATACGCCAAGTATGACATACGATTTTCAACTCTAAACCTCAAGAGGTTTAAACGGATGCAAAACTCATTTCAAATCGTGATCAGACCACATCTTATGGCTGTGTTGGTACAAAGCTTCTGCGGCTTTATAGCCGAGATGGAGGATAGTTTGTACTCATAGAGACGGTGTTTACTAAAACTAGACGTATGTATGATGTACTAAGGAACAAACCATATCATATACTTGAGACACAGGCTTAGCGTCGCGTCGCCATTTCTTACTAATGGAAAATAGGATTACGGGAAAATTTTGCAAAAACTTTTTTAATTTTACCCCTTAATAATGAAATATATTTCAAAGTATTTATTTATTTGATTATTTGGGAATGTTATAGTTAGGACATTTGATTTTTCGAAATTTTATTGTTATGGAGTTTCTTTTGGTGTCATTTGAGTAATAAATATTTTCGAAAAACGTTGTTTCCAAATTCTGCATCCTGAACTTGTGGATTTTGTATTGCGTTTTTGTTTTAAAGGTTACGTGCTTGGGAAAGTAATATTCGGATCTTCCAAACTTCGAGAGATCGATAGGTAGGCCGTTAGTATGCATGAGTGCAAGCAAATCGTATGAAATTAAATCTATTTCTGCAACAAACGTAATCTTTCACTAAAATACCTAATCATCGCTTAGTTCCTTAATTAATGTTGATAAGCATTGCTATCCAAGTTAGGAATAAGCCTGTGTTATGGCGTAGCAATATCCTCCGCCAAACTAGACTTACTGAATCGCATTGTATAAGACAAAATGTAGCAAAAATAGAAAAATAGTGAACTATGTATTTTCGTGCTGTTTTCAAAACTCCGTTAAAACTTACAGTAAAGTTTTCACTACTTTACTGAGGCATTTACTGGACCGGGACTGAGCCAGTGTCAATTTACAAGAAAAAAATAACTAAACAGTTTTAAAAAATTTCTTACAACAGCGCGACAGCATATGTATATAGTACAATGGTAGGGGTTATACAAGCCCATAAGCTATCGAGCTTTTGTAGGTAAAAGTTGCGGTCGGCCTGTGTCCGGCCGCGGCCCGCGCTGTCGTTGCGGGCCAAACAGGTTGCCAGATTTGCCACTATTTTTACGTAGCGACTAGTGATGGGACACATCACACCTGTTGGCCACGAGGGAGTTGAGAAAGCCACGGTCATGTCGAGCTTAACAAAATCAGGCATACTGAACAAAAATGATGCATGTTGATCAAATAACAACTTTGAGTGCTAAAAAGAAAGAGAAAACAACAAGAGGAGAAGGAGAATTAAGTTTAAGAGTTAAGTTTCGATTTAAACTAGTGTCGTGTCTTAAACAAATTGGAATATAAAGAAGTTACGATTAAGATTATTTTTTACTTGAAATGCTAAATGTTAGATGATTAGCTAAATTATAGTAATCTACTTATTTTTGATAAGCTACTGGTCATATTTTTAACTAAAATAATAACGGAAAGAACCGTAATCGGTAAGAAACAAATCGTGATGTAACTTAGTATTCTGTGTCCTGATTCTGAAAGCTCAGGGAATGAACTTGCATTTTTCTCGCTCTTACTGTAAAGAAATGTCAAAATATCGAACTGTTAGGGTAAGAATCTACAAATTGTGAGCTCTCTATATTTCGAGATTTCTCTACATCTACAGTAATAAAAAAAGAAAAATGCAAGTTCCCTTAGCGATACACACGGAAGAAAAAAATTGTTCCGTGGCGTCACACTTCACTTATCACTTATCATGGTCACTTATCTTTCAGAATACTGCTATAATTATAGTAGGAAAAGATGAGATTGAAGAAATGAGACAAATCTTGAGAAATAACAAATTGAGTATAAAAATTAAAAAAAACCTGACACCTGTAAAATTGATTTGAAACCTATCGTGACGTCATTGAAAAATCAGTACTCCTAACATACGAGTACATAATATCCAACTACTATCGATGAATCTCTTGTACGCATTCGACAGCAAAATGTAAGAGAAATTGAATATCGTGTGTAAATGTAAACAACATTTTTCTATCGAATATGTTACGAAAGTTTTTTCCACAGAAGTTATGCTAGAGCTAGACCCTTCGACCAAAGTAAAATGAATGGACGAGCCCTAACCTTACAAATAACAAGTCAAAACCATAGAACTTATGCTTCAATATGTTATTAAATGTAAGTATAGTACATTTTTTACAAAAAAGAGATAGCGAATATAATATCATAACACAATATAAAGGCGTTTTTAGGTGGATATCTGGATCGCATGTATTGCCGAACGTACGTCTTGCACTTTTCACAGAATGAGAGCGACTGAAGCAAGGAGTTCACTTCGAAGTCTTCCATATTCTCTTACTTGGGCCAGTCCATTAATTTTACTTTGGTCGAAGGCTAGACCCACAATTTCGCGAATCATCGATGATTCTATCGATACGGGCCGTTCCTAGCAGGCCGTGATTGCGAATGATCCGCATCGCGCGTACCTCCGCCGGTCGGCCAATTAAACGGTTTTTACACCCGTGCATTTGTGCCGAATTATGTCGGGCGGCGGGATAACGCGATCGAATGTGTACACTATTGTACTTTTGTACCTACACTGCTCTGCTCGCCCGCGGGACAACTGTTGATTTTTTGTGCACATTAGGTTTTGCAACGAAAGGCTCGGCCACAACAAAACCAGGTGAATCCCATCTTCTTTGCAGGCGCGGTGCACGACATGGAATTCTGTGAAAGACGTCTATGTGTGCATGCGTTTGTATTGTATGATTGTATCGTATCACATGCAGTTAGTCTTAAATAGAATTTCATACATTACTGCTCCACATGCAACAGACATGGATTGTAATTGTATTTGCAGGGATGGTCGGACCTTAATAGTTACATTAGGTGAGTTTCTGGTCAAATGACTTGCTTGATAAATTTAATATTCAAAAGTAAATTTCGCAAAATTCATTTGCTTTTGCCATTTGCGAACAATTTTTGATACCAAAAGCGCAAAAGATACCCTTCTTTACTTCAAACGCCACTAACTAAACTTGCGAGTGTAATTAAACGACCGACCAATGGTTGGCTGTTCTGCGCACACACCAGAAACTCTCTATTTTTTTGGCCCCGTAAGCGCGCTAGCATCCCAACCCGACCAGACCGGCTGATGAAAAGTCTGCAATTTTGCAAAGTCTCTAATTGTTTTCGGTTTATTAAATGTGGGTAAGAATTTACTCGTAATTAAAATACCTTTCGAATTTTAATTACAATCATGACCGCAATCGCTCATCCTTATCAAGTCTGGCGACAGACGCACTACCCGACAATCGGCTCGTCAAGCCGAATTGATGTTTTAATCGAATCTACCGGTGGCCGAGTTTACACCAGTCACAAATTTTACGCAAAATGTAATTAATCACTGCCGGGCATAAATTACATATCGATATACAGCTATCTTCACGCCACGCTCAGGTTGATTCAATCATCGGTCGGACTATACTGCACAAAACTTTCAAACTTAATTTTAGCCTGATTTCTTATCCACTACACTTATCTACTCAAAGTTGAGCCAAAAGTATATATATACTTATACAAATAAAATACAAAATAAAGTTATATAGACACCGAAAATACAACGAAACTTAAACTCAACAATGTACTAACAATATCATGGGTGGACTTAGATTGAATCCAGGCAAACTTGGCTGGGGCAGAATTTTGACTTTTGCTATCTGTGTTTATTGTTTTTTTTTTTATAATTTGGTCCCTTCTTTCAATATGGAGTCACCTCATTTCATTTTTACGCCATATTCATGCAACCCACAGATCACACTAGATACCGCATTACGAGATACGTTGTTCCTACAAAAAGTCACCAAAGGAAGGCGCGGGTCGCGGGGTGTGCGACCAAGCGTTCACATTGGCTATCTCAAGGTTACGCCTACTTGCGCCTAACAATCCACCAATCAGAGTAAATGCTTATAAGTGTATTTAGACTGATCTGTGGTGTACTTTGAGCGTCCTGATTGCAGAATCTAGGGTGTGATGTGCAACCTTTGCTACCGGAGCATATCAATACTGCCTTTTTTCAAACAGCAACTTTTCAATATACTCGTAAAACTACTTTATTAGTACAAAGTTAGGTATAGAATGGTACAGATAAGAAAAATTTGTTGACTGACATTTAGGGGGCTATAGCAAAGAAGCAAACGTGATGCCTATGGAGCTGTTTGTTAAAATAGACACTAGTGCCAAAAAAATCAGCACCTATAATAACAGAAATATGAAGTATTGAATCTGTTGACACCTATGAATTAATTCGCAACTTCGTAGTCAGCCAAAAGTTTAAAATTTGGTTCTGATATACACATTTTAATCTTTTAATTGCAATCTAACAATTAGCTCTCTCTCTCTCTCGCTCTCTGCTGTAGAGAGCGTCAATAAGGTTTGAAAAATAATCACCCATTTATATTAGGCCGCCAAATCCACGTCGATGTGAGCCCACGATATTATTAAAATCGCGAGTCAATCTTAGAACTGACTAACTGACTGGCTGACTGGGAATATTAAGTTCACGCAGAGTAATTGACTGAGCGACCGAAGCGAGCAATGACTTTGCAACAACTGGCAAAATTTGCTTTCATCTATCCTTATTCCTGTTTGTTGATGTTGGTACTTGCGCACAGGTCATATTTTTCAACTAATCTTGACGAAACTTAGTATACAGGTTTCTAGAATGTCATAGAATTTTATAGTCGAAGGAGATTTTAGAATATTTCCCCCAAAAGAAGGGAAGTTTGCTGCGACGCCGATTTTGGTAAAGTTTGGCAAAAACATTCGGTACTCAATTCTAAACAAGAATTGCGACTCAGTCAAGTCAAGACTCGGAAGAGCAAATCAGTCAAGAAGTTGTCAAGTTATAACGTGGTTAGGTAGTGAGGTTTCAGTTCGGGACGTTAAATACCTAAATAAACCAAACTGTTGTAAAAAGTTTGTGATCGCGATGTCTACAAAAACTAAAACTTATTTTTTCATAACATTCCATTTGTTTTTTTTACATGGTTCAATATTATACAAAATATTGTAGCTTGAAAGCGTAATGCGCTAAGAGTAGTGTGTGTGAGTGAGTGTGGTGTAGCACTTACACTAAGAATTACTTCTTGTGATTATAGATAGAATGGAAACGTACCTCACACTTTCAATTAACATAGTAAATCAAGTATGTTATTTTGTATTTACGAAAAAATCTTTACGCATAACATTTCATACGTAACGCAGAGTTTATGCATTGCATTATTTAATTATCACCACTAAGCACCATAAATATATGAATTATTAATCAAGTTACCGGTTAGTAATTCATGTATTCATTTTATTGTGGGCCATAAATATCGCCGAACTAATGTGCAAGATTTTTCCGTTTTTGTCTACTTGCGCGGATTTCTAGATAGCATGCACGCGATATTTTATATTTTTATCGTAATAAAGAAATAATTAAAAGAATTTTAATATTTATGTGCTTGATAGAAATGATGGATAGGAGTTTCTAGGTTCTTCATAAGGACATTGGTATGAAGATTATGCTCTTTTTATTTCATTTTATTTGATATTTTTTATGGTTGATAGACTATTAATTTGTAGCAAGGCGCCGCTCAAGCTGAAAATCTCAAGCGGCGCAAATATGCACACCTTGACCAGGTGTACATGCTCGCTCCGTTTGGGGTGAGGCTTTATTGGGATTTGGCCTGGCGATTGGTGGAGGCGTCGGGTGTCCAGAATGCTGGCTTTTATTTTGCACAGAAATTGAGCATTGCCATTAAACGTGGCAATGCCACCAGCATTCTGGGGACCTTTCCCTCCACTGTCTTTAGTTTTGTGTCTTTTAGTTTAATTTTTTTTTACAGTTATTTTAGGTTTAGTTTTTAGTTAGTATTTTTAAGTTTTCTTTGTCTGTTTTATAAGTAGTGCATAATAAATGAACCCTATTTGTAGCATAATAAAATTCGTAATCCTATTTATCGAAAAAGTAATATTTTAGTATTCGTATATTTATTTCATTAAACCCAGTTTTTAATCAGCCCTTGCCCAATGCCCGCTGTCACACACATGCCGAGCGACGAGCGTCGCGCGTCGCGCTGAATTATTGAATGTTTTTAGGGTTCCATCGCAAAGCGGAACTCTTACTATTTGGCCGCGTCCCGCGTCCGTCCGTCTCTCTATATGAATGTCACGGTCATTTTAGATAGGCGTGACTATGACCGTGACATTCAGATAGAGAAGGAAAGCCTATTCTGCCGTACCGTTTTCTAAACAACATTTATTTTAAAAAATCTAAAATTATTGCCATCCTTTTCCCACTCATATAAGCAAAAAGAGATCCAGATAATTTAAGTCCTGTCAGATTTGTTTAGTTTAGTGAGTGGTACAACAGAATCGAAGCCACTGTCACCCAACCAATTCAGCTGTAAAAGTCCCGGTTACCCATCCAAAGGCTGACCGTGTCGTTCGTTGTCAAGCCAATGAGGATTGCTACGCAACCCAACCATGATCGTGACACGACAGACGCTTGATAATTTACGTTTTTTATAAATATTTCCCGTTGTTTTCTCCTGACCGGACGACAAACTCCAGAATTTGTGCGTTTTGTAATTTTTTCACCATTTTTTCGTTCGACGTACGTTATTAACAACGATTTGTCATTGTTATTTTGCCGGCCGATATTATTCTTTCATGACACGTGTTGGTCAGAAAATCAATTTAGTTAGAAGATAAATTCCAACGTTGTTGTTTTTGTTTGGCATCGCTTTCAATATTGTTTTATTTTGTGTGTTGGCTAACAAGGATCGTGTATCCTATATATATATATATATATAGGTGGATAAAAAGGGGTTTTATAGTTTGTATGACACTTTTATTCTCTGGTTTGATTGATTGAAATTTGGTACGCATACTCTACTTTTAAAATTAAAAGATATTTTTATCACATTACATACATACATTATCAGCCAGAAGACATACGATCCACTTGCAGCCACCGGTTGGCCGCGACTTTCACAATGTCGTCGGTCCACCTGGTGGGAGGCCTGCCTACGCTTCGTCTTCCGGTTCGCGGTCGCCTTTCTTCCCCATCGGCTATCGGCATTTGTATAACAGTCTATCAATACTAGCTCCCGTTAGGGTCCAAAATGGATTCAAAGTTAACATGTTGTTGCAAAACATGTTTTTAACAAAAATCTAGTCGGCAGTGAATCAAAACCAACAATTTTACTATACCAGTCATCAACGTCCTAGGGATGAATAACTTACAGCGAATACAATAGCGTCTGTTTTTTTTTGGCGGGAACGTGAAGAAGTCGTGTCGCGTCATTGTATTATTTTCCAAAACTTGTGTTATTTCGAGTTTTCTTTGTTATTTCGAGAGTTCATGTGTAAAAATTGTGGATTTTTGTCCATTAATTGTTCGTGAACGTGCACAAGTGTTGGTGAATAGTATAATGTTGTGAAACGTGAATCTTCGTGTTGTTTCCAAAACTCCATTGAAATCTCTAGTATAGTCTCCACCGCTTTACTGGGGCATGCCGTGGACTTGACTATGACTTACTTTGCTTGACTTAGACTATGACTGAGACTTATATTAATTGTGAAATATTTGACTTAACTTGAAATATTACAATACTTGACACTGGCTAAATACACAACGTGTGGAGCCAAAAAATAAGAGGAAAAAAATGCGTCTGAAAATATCGGTAAGTATAACCTTTTGTATTACCAGAACGCCATTACTTTCTTCTAGGCGATCGCGGGCGAAACCGCGGGCTAGTCTGTAATATAAATTGTTTTGCCAACTTTTCGCCGGGATGAAGTATCAAGCGTGAAAGTGAGACTTTTCGTTTATGCCATAATTATACTCGTGAGTAAAATTAGTAATTTGTATTTGGTTTATGTCCAAGCTATGCTAGAAATAAATAACCATCAATCCCTCATACCCCGAGTTGTTAATGTGCAAAGTTGTTTTTGCGGTTGATCTATAATGCTTCCTTTGACTCTTCATGGGCGTTAACTTGGTCGGCTAAAGCTCATGAGGTAGGTAAAAAGTTATTATTTTACCGCCACTTTTCATAAAGGTATTCTTTTATTTTTTCGCTTTGTTAAAAAAAAACAGGAGCGTGGCAGTAGTACATAGAAATTGTACGGCAATTTTTTTTTGTTTTTCCCTTTTCAGGGAGGAAACAGGAGAATACATTTGTATGGAATAGACGGTCGCATAGTTACCTTTTATTGCATTTTTGAAATTTCGAATTTGTATCATCAAAGAGATCCGCACTGGCACTTTTGCAAAAGCGCACATAGCACGCTCAAGCCATACATTTGAGCATGCATTGTGTGCTTTTGGTCTCACTCGGATCACTCCCCTAGACTAGAGAGAACACAAGCATTGGTTAAACGTGTCGAGGAATTAAAACACGTAATGGAAGCGCGGCACCCACTGCAGTAGATGCAATTTCCAAAATAAATCGATCCCCTTCGCTGGGGAGCGAGGGGCCATCGTTATCGACCAAATTTTTATTATGCATATTTTTTAATTTTATTTTTCGCTGCACCCCCGTTCTCGACCGGTATTAAATCAATACTGGCAGTGTGTGCTCGTTTTGTTTGGGCAGTTTTTGGATGGCGTGCCTTCGCTAGGGGCTCGTTTGAATCTAATGGAACCTGGGCGAACACTTTCAGAAACGCAGCGTTATGTGTTTGTTAGGCTAATGCACTGTCAACACACTTTTCCGAAATGTACTTTTCACGCTACGGTGTTTGTCATATCCTTTTACGAATAGACTCAACATAAATTCCATGGTCTTGTTCTTGTTTAGCAGCACGAGTTATAGACGTTAGTACACAGATCGCATCCCAGATTCTGCATTCAGGACGCTCGAAGCGCACCACACATCAGTATAAATACACTTATAAGAAATTACTCTGATTGGTTGATTGTTAGGCGCGAGTAGGCGCAACCTTGGAGTATGCCAATGAGAACGCTTGGTCGCACTTCCCGCGACCCGCGCCTTTCTCAAACTATGGTGACTTTTTGTAGGAACAACGAATCTCGTAATGCGGTGTAACCTGTGGGTTAGTATTAAGTGGATGAAGCAAATTTAAAATTAGGATTCTGTGTTGGGAATGTCAAGGAACACATCCGAAGACACAGACTACTCACACCCAGACCCAGAGTAGATAAATATAAATTTATTTGTTAAAAATCTGCCCGGCCTGGAATCGAACTCGGGACCTCCTGTTCATAAGGCAGATGCGATACGAACTAAGCCAGGAGAGGAGTTTATTTCAATTGTAAAACTCGGGATGTTACCTATCCGTAAATGCAAAATAAGATACAAGTCCACTTTTCTTGCCCATGTTACGAACCAAATATATTTAGAGCTATTGTTGTTGGGTCTAGTACGTAATTAAGTAAATCAGGCCTGAGTTACTACGTAAGATACAAAATATCTTATTAGTATTTTAACAACGATTTAATTAAGTAATTTGAACCGTATGCCGTCAATACAATTGCTAACTTAGCTTGTAATGTACACTACCGTTCGGACATTTTTTTTCTTCATATGTATAATGTCTCAAGCATAAATGCTGTTTCTATGTTCCGAACCTCCAGACTCCTTAATTTAATTTAGTATTGATTTTATGTCAGCAAATTATACTAAAAATACAATTTTATATTAATGTTATGAATTATATCCGGGTCCTCCATACTAAGTCCCGTAACTTGACTGGGCTATTACTTTAGGTTTTCAGCACAGCAGTAAAGTTTTTATGCCCAATTAATGAGTCATAGTCCGTCCATACACGCGAGTGGATCAAGACATCTCGCCGGAAACGCCGTCAAACGCGGCAAATTGCGTAAACTACGATAACTAATGTGTGGGCAACTTCCTTTATCCTAAGCCGAGCCTGTCGTATAAGAAGTATATCAGTTTGTTCCTTAAAACATTTTGAAGAAATAACCCCCGAATTCTGAAACGTTTGTTAACTTTGACGACAGATTAAGTTTATTGCTGTCTTTGTCATTTGCTTAGTATGACAGAGGCAGTATTAGAATTAATCTGTTGTCAAAGTTAACAAACGTTTCAGTATTCGGGGGTAAGTGAGTTTAAGTATATGGAACAAAAAAATATCTACTTAATATTTAAGTACAAGACAAGTACCTACTTGTATTTTGGTTACATAATAAAGGAAATAGCTAGATTTAATAAAAAATACCAGTACAAGTACTTTAGTATGCAAATTAGGTTGTTTAGTGCAAAATATGGAGAACTATTGAAGCGAAAAAAAGTGTATAAAAAAATTGAACAGTTCGTACTGAATTTTGTTACATTAACAAAGTAAAATGAAATGTGCACAGAAATTCTGATGAACCCAGGGAAAAATTCTGGTAATACATAAGATACAATTGTCCATATGTGACGATTATCACCCGACTGAAAAATATAGTCTATGATATTCCGGAGACGAAAATGAAACTAAAGCCATCTCGTAGGTACTTTAAAATCAGTCAAGCTGATTAGGTGATAATAATATTACCAGACATACATATTTTATCATCACTAATACCTTACTTATCTAATATCTCAGGGTGACGAGCGCAGTGCGTTGCTGCGCATGGTTATGAACTGTTGAAGTTCAAATTCTGGGTGGCACTGAATTGTTATGAGCAAGCGTGACGCTTAACGTCAGGTGAGCGACTTGCTTATTTCATCACTGTGTATCATAAAAAAAAAAAAACTTATCATAGAACCGAAAAACGCTCTTGAACAAGTAAAGTCTTAGTCTTAGTAGTAGTCTTGAACTAGTGTAGTCAGTTGAGTAAAAACTATCAAACTTTGTATGTATTTGGACGTTCAACTCCCTCCCACATTCAATATTTTTAATGGTAAGTATAGAGTGCAGTAAGTAAAAGTATATTGAAATATTGCAGAAAATGTTATATACTAAATCAATTAAGTAAAAACCTGACAATTGTGCGTACGAAACTTTTTTTTTTGTGTCTTAGTGGCCGTAAGTAAGCAAAGTCGCGGATAAGCGTTTATGCAATGACCAGTTAATATGGACTTCATTGTCATGTTCCCACAGGTAGATCTGTCATTCAAGGCCGTCGCGTGATCAACGAGGATAGCTGACGTGTAGATGCAAATTAAATTAAATTACGTGATTATACGAGATAAGCAAAGTAGCCGGATTGAGGTAATGATGGCGATTATTGACAATTTAGCGCCGCGTCCGCAGATAAGGTGGATATCCACCTAGATCCGCTCTCCGTGCTCCGAACTTCGCGCTCAAATGGGGACTGTTCGCTTATCGCTACAAGAAACACTGCAACCTCCACGGCGTGGTGCGCGGAACAGCTGTCTCGCACGCTCCAGAGCGCAACGTATCCACTAAGGGAGAAGTTGCAGATACCCGGAGCGTGGAACGCGATATATGTGAAATCCACCTTTACAAACTTGCGCCGCTTGGATTCGGTATTCGTCGTTTAAAATTACATTTTTTTTACAAATATACGTTTCCAATCTGTCTTTTCTAGTAGATGTGTGGTTTATATGTCTATTTCTCGCCGTAAATGACAGAATAGACCATTTTCAATTTTCAATTTAAATGATCAAGTCTTTTGATTGAGCCGGAAAGTTAAGCATTAATAATCACACTAATATTGTAAATGTGATTTTTCAGGATGCATGAAAGTTGGCACGGAGGTAACTTATATTCTGGATTGCGTGTCTACTTTTTAGTCCGGAAGGATAATAGGGGGGAAACGTCACAGTGATGCTTATCTATATATATATAAAGTGAACCCCTATTTTTCCTGGTCAAGCTATAACTTGAAAAAGGCTGGACCGATTTTGATGATGTATTTTTTGTTGTGTTCGTAATTCTGAGGACAAGGTTTGTATGAAGAGTTTAGCGAGGTCGAAGGCCGAGCTTCGCGGGCATCAGCTAGTTAATAAAGTTTAAGTTTTTGTTGCTTGTTTGTGTCGTTTGTAAGTTTTTAAATATATATTTATTTATTTATTTATTTTTTAAATTCAAATGATGAGCTAAAAGCTTCATTTCAATGTGACAATTATTTAAATCTCTACCGGATTCTGGTACATAGGGCGTGACACGTATGGTGATTAACGCTCAGGCATAAACACTCGCTTTCTATTAAATGATCTGTCGCTCCTCGTTGACGACAAGTGCATGAAAGCGGTATAATTTTTTTTATGATTAGTCTGTTTACACATTAAAACATTTCCTTTCAGCCGTCTGCGAAACCGAAGGTTCGTAACTCTCGTCTCGTACCGGTTTCGGTAGAGTAATTGTAGTTACTTGTACGTAACAGGTTTCGATGAAGTTATTATTTTTACTCGTGCATAACTGGTATCCGAGAACCTTACAGCCCCATCGGCCATCAGTTCTGCGTGCTATGTGCCCTGCCCACTGCCACTTCAACTTGCTAATCCTCTGGGCTATGTCAGTGACTTTCGTTCGTCTACGGATCTCCTCATTTCTGATTCATTTTTGATTTGATGGAGACCACGTACCGGCAAGCGCAGCGTAGGACGTCCACCCACAAGGTGGACGGACGACCTGATAAAGACCGCAGCAACGCGCTGGATGCGAGCCGCTTCCATCCGCTCTTCGTGGAAATCTAAGGGGGAGGCCTATGTCCAGCAGTGGACGTCCTGTGGCTGAGATGATGATGATGATGATGATAACTGGTATCCTTGCAGTATTTATATTTACTCGTACGTAACCGTCCTTCGTTCTCGTACTCGTAACTAACACAGTAATAACACTTCAGGTAACTAGTTCCCATTTAGTAATCATGGAATAGTAATAATGGAATACACTTACTTATCTAATACTATTTTTATTTGAATTATTATTATTACTATTGACATTTATTTTAAGCCTAATGTTTGTAGTGCTGATAATTCTTGTTGTGCTTTTGTGACGTTTTGTTTATCTAACCTAGTTATATCTAGTGATGACTATCCATAAGAGTATTTTTAATACCTATTTGGAAATAAAAATGAATTGAATTGAATTGACCATCCTTTTGGCAGCCTTCGAAACGAAACTGACGAGCTTTGAAACAGGTCAAAATAGAAGAGAAGGGGAGCTAAAGAAACAATAAAACAATACCTAATACAAAACATTACCTTGTAATTTTAAAATAATTAGTCAAAATACATTAAATAAATTAAATTAACACGTCAACATAAAAAAAAAGTATATAGAATATTAATTGTAAATAAATAAAATAAAGTTAAATTAATATATAAATTATTTCATTTGGTATTGGAACTTCTCTAAGATATTATTTGAAATAAAACATAGATGAAGCAAAACGAATTTACTTGTAAACATTTCGGGCAATTAATTATCTCTAAAATATATATACATAAAAATGATCTAAATGCACGGTTATTCGTCCATTTTAAATCGTTTATAGCATAATTACTTTCGCTGTCAATTTCAAGATAGTACTTAGTTTTTCTGCTGGTGGTTTTATAAATGTTACTGATTTTTGTCTCTTCAAACATTATATCTTATTATAGATAGTATAGAAATACGTCATGTCATTAAACGTACAAGTAAAAAAAAATACTCCACCGAAACCGGTTTCGAAACTCCGGTTTCGTAGACGGCCGAAGGGGAAACACTTATACCGAAGAGTGTTAGAACAACCCTTTTTTACCGCTAAGATAGTGCAGCGCTAGTTCTTCATCTGTCTGTATTGTAAACTCACTAACTGTAACTTTATTGTATTGTAACTGCCTTTTTTTTTTTTTTTTTTTTTTTTCCTAGAGGATTTTGGCGTCGCACGTCTTATGCATTTGCCAGTGTCAAGTATACATATTTATTCTCAAGTTTAGTTAGATATAATCAAACAAGTCATAGTCACTGTCAAAGTCGAGCAAAGCAAGTCACGGTCAAGTCCTAGTCATGCCCCAGTAAAGTGGTGAAAACTTTACTAGAGCCTTCTATGGAGTTTTGGAAACAACACGAAAATTCACGTTTCACGACATTATACCATTCACCAACACTCGTGCATGTTCACGAACACTTAACGGGTAAAAATTCACAGTTTTTACACATTAACACTCGAAATAACACAAGTAATGGAAAATAATATAATGACGCGACATGATTTCTTCACGTTCCCGCCAAAAAAAACTCTGTAACTGCCTTTAGTTTTCGTAAACTATAAATATGATAAGGGAAATGTCAAGTGTACGACACCCTTGCGTGAAGTAAATTGCGCCGTAGATATAAATTATGCCATAGCTAAATTAGAGACGCGCTTTGGTTTCAACAACTCTTAGGTCTGAGTCAAATTGTTAATGAGTCGAGTTTTTACATTAGTTACGTAGCGGCGCCTTTCTAAACGCTTTACTGCAAAAAACATTTTGTAAAACTCTATGGACCTGATACATACATTGTAAAATACAAACACACACTGCACATTTTTAGCACTCGTACACTCGGTGTATAACGAATTCATATTTTCAAGATCGATACTAATAATTCGGCCCGATCTGTGACCTCGCGACTACTGTATTTTCACAAGCCCATGACCCATTTTGCTCATATATTATTCGAACTTCATTATATTATTAAATATTGATCGTTATCATCATCAGCCAGAAGACGTCCACTGCTGAACAAAAGCCTTTGACCTTAGAGCACCGCACCTTACGATAATCTTCCATTAGTATCCACCGGGACCCACGACTTTCACAATTTCGTCGGTCCACCTAGAAAAGAGGCCTTTAAGGTTTGTCTTCCGGTTCGTGGTCACTGCTTAAGAACCTTTCTTCCCCATTGGTTATAGGCTCTTCGAGCGATGTGGCCTGCCCATTGCCTGTCACATTGCAGACCCTGATAGCTACGACGGTTATTTTGGCGACGAATATTCTCGGTCCGGATTTTATGCAAAACACTCCGAACACTGCCGCCTCCATTGCCCGCTGCGTGACTCTGCTTCTCCAAAATGCCAGGCAGGTAAGGACTACGTCTCATTTCCAAATGTCATCACTGGCAACGCACACTCAATCAAGAAAAGCAATCAATCAATCGTCAATGATACGTTAACTAGCGTAGCTATTGATTGCTCTTTTCGCCTCCCTATGAAAACGTCAAACCATTTTCTTTTAAACTAAAAAGAAATGCTTATAGTAAAGTTATCAAATAATAGTGGATCAAAAATATTGTAGAGTCTGAGAACTGTTATGCGCAAGGGTACCATCAAGCGAGCAGCTTGCTCGGCGTGTCAACTAGCTTCAGAAAAATATAAAAAATAAATGAGAAAAACTGTTTATCCCATTTTTATAGCCCTTATAAAAATTGTGGAATTGAAAATAAAATTATAAAAAATATCATTTTTTTTCTGTATATTTTGGAATATTCCAAACGTCCACTGCTGAAAAGGATAAGGATGCCATAGTCCCCACGCTTGGTAGGCGTTTTGGGGATCACAGAACACTCACCGTTTACTAAAATGACACTGCACTCGTCCTCCGGTGGATCTTGTCCTACATCTCCTAAATCTCTACTTGTCCTAAATCTGCTAGGACAAGTGAGTCCATATTAAAATTATAGGTGAAATTAATTAACGCGTCAATCGGCACCGAAAAAATTAGTCTGCGGTGTATTTTTAAAAGCTTATATCTTTATTTTTTTTATAGGGAATATAAGGCTATTTTTTCCTCTTCACCTTTCTATCCGACTGCCCAAGAAGGAAAGTAATGTTTTTGGGGTGTATGTAAGTATATGAGTATGTAAGTATGTTTGTGTGTTCCCATAGTACCTCTTAAAGCCTAAACAGCTTGACCGATTTTGACAATGTGAGATGTCGTTGGATTCCACTTTCCGGAGTGACATAGGGTACATTTTGCAGTCAGATATTTTGTTTTTCTTTTAATGATAATCCTTCTTTCCATTTCCTTCTCTTTCGCCCATTTCCAAATTGCCCATTTTGCTTGAAGATTTGGATTACCTTTAGACCTTTGAAGGTCTAAATATAATCCATGGGTAATCTAGCTTTCATATTTTAACTAAACTATTTGTATGTTACATATGCCGAGGACATTGTGAAAGTTGGGCAACCGGTGGATGCAAGTGGCACGTTGTCGGTCGGTGTGGCGCTTTAAGGGGGAGGCCTATGTTCATCAGTGGACATCTTCTAGCTGATGATGATGTTGATGATGATTTATTTGTATGTTGTGCATCAAATATAATTATTTGTAATTGGTTTTGATTTATCATAATCAAAACTTTTATCGTAATCATCATCATCAATTATAATTTAAGTCGTCTGCATATGTAAAAAAGTACTGTAAGTAGTCGATAGTTAGTGACGTGTGTAATTTGTATTTTTTTACGTCAAACTACCGTTTTCATAATACAGCTATCCACTATTTAAGTAACTACATACACGGAACCGTTGAATGAATATCAAAAGGAATTTGCGATGCAATAATGTGATTATTTGCTGTTATTAGCCTTTGATTCGAACTAAACTGTTATTTTAACCTGTCAAAGCAAAGTATACAGTAAAACTGTTAATTTCATATCTTCGATAAAATTTTGTAGCAAGTGTAACTAAGTGATTGGTGCTAATGATCACATGCCACAATGACCTGTGTAGTATCTTCCAGATTATTTAATAATTCTTGAGTCAATGTAATAATTACATCAAGACCCATTTATTTTATTTTAAATCCTAATACTTAGAACATATGAACACGTCATGTTCTTTAAGCATAGCACGTCTAATAATATTAAAAAGAAATTTTATGCGCGAAAATCTTCAAATCGCATTTATTACGCGCCTCTCTCTTCTAAGGCAGATATGTACGGTGTAGTGGCTTAATTATGTCATTTCTATGTTAATAACATTTTAATTAGGTGAGCAGTTCGCGCCAGGCGGGTGAAAAGGCCCCTCTCATTAAATTAGTCCGGCGGTTGGAGCACTATACCATACTTTAAGTCACGCGTCGGTAGACGTAAGTGTGAAACTCGCTCTCTCGACTCCCACACACTGAATCGGCAAACGCTGGCTCAATGCCTCCTATAGTGGCAATAAACATGCCGAGAACTTCGCAGCTCAATTTTTTCGACGCCGCCCTTTTATTTTGTTTCACATTGGAATGAAAGGTGCTTTGTGTTGGTTTGTGTTAAGCTTGCTCTTACCCCTCTTTGGTTCACACTTCTTTTTGTACGCGATGGCCCCGTGGTTTCAGTATTAGTACCTAGGAGAAGTAACGTGACCAAGTCTTTTGTAGGAGTAGTTGCGTGAAGGGCGACCTAATCCGGTAACCCTCTCTCTCCCCTAGACTTTTTCCTTTTTTTTCACGTTTGATTCGACGAGCCCCCTAGTGGTAGCGCTTCTGACTTATAAAGAGAAGGTCGAGGCCTTCATTTCTGGCAGAGCAGATATTTTTAACTGAACTTTAAAAATATCTGCTCTGCGCAGCGTCTGTTAGTTATCCGTGTGTTTGTATGTGTTTGCAAGGCATCCTCGAAACATGAAAACCCTAGTGATGACCCATGTGTGTTCATGTGTGTGAAGCGGTTTCTGTCATTCCGCCTGTTTCTTTTCACCAAGTAATTTTACGAAGTAGCCACTGGGACATATACTAGGACTCCGAAAAACGATGAATAGCTCATGTAAATGCCCTAGGGTCCGTTGCACGAACAACATTTATTGACCGAGCGAAGCGAAGGTCTCAGAGTTTACTGGGACAAATCGGCTTTTGTATGTATGTTTGTATGTTTGTGTGTATATTTGTCCGATGATAACTTGCGAACCGTTGATCCGATCTTCATGAAAATTTGGAGGCAAGTAGTTCATTTCAATACAATTTTTAAATTCGAATATGAGCTGAATCAGTCCAGGGGTTGTGAAGATATAGAGATCGCGAGGTCTCAGTTCGCCGCGAACTACTAGTTTACTTTAAACTAAGTCAATGGTTTGTTTAAGTACTTAGACTAAGCATTTTATGTCGGAAGGAAGTAAAAAAACGAATGATAATTAGAAACACGATTGTTCTTAATGAGGTATACATTTAGCGGATTATTAGCCTCACGCGGCGAAGGACGGAATAAGTTTTCTAACAATTTTATAATTAGTTAAACTTCCAATATTAAAGTACAAACTAGACACAATTTTTATCTACAATTAACGGTTATTAACTTGTTTAATAGTTAGGTCGATTTTACAATCTATAGCACGTCAATTTAATTTCAAGCGTAGTATTCTCTAGTAGCTAAGCAAGTCACGATTAAGCCAGATCGAGCAGGATATTGATCTGCCACCTATTTTCTTTATAATGGTAGCATTTCCATAAAGTTGCCTGGAAGCGATCGCTTTTAGCGATAAGGCCTCCGGTAGTTACGATAGTTAACTCAAGGTAACTCATTCTGAACGGTACCGAGAAAGAACGCTAGGTTTTTGTTATGAATAATTAAGCATAAGTAATATTAGTAAGATTATTAATTTTATATTTCATTTGCAAAACATGCTAGGTTCTCAAGAGAGCGTAGAAAACATTATTTTTACTATGTTTTTATATAAACTATAATCATTTTTAAACAGCTTTTATAGCGGTTTGAAAATTAGCTGACTAAACACGTGAGCGCCATCTAGGTTTATGCTGTTTTTCTCAGGGGTATACTTTTTTGTATGAGATTATCATTCTTGTCGTATAATTTTTCTATGCATAGGCTCAGTAGTCTAGTTTATCCTATTGAGACTATAGGATACCTATCATTGAATGTCATATTTGTAACATTTGACATATCAGAATGTCGGTGTAAGATCACGTCTTGGTAAGTATGCACCTAACAATGTATACCTAGACGATAAAATATATTTATTTGACTCGACGAGTGTAACTTACGCATAGCCAGTATTTTCTAAATTTGAAAATAACAATGAACTCAATTTCTAATACCAAGCAAAAAAAACTACCCAAACACAAAGAACAATACAAACGACCCTTATGATATCAACGTATAGCTGCGCATAATTACAATAGGAACAAAGCGTGAGGGTGCGGAAAAGCTCTAAAATATCAGATGACGTCAGACCGCCATGTTGGATCGCATGCGCAAACGGCACAATCGAGCGTACTGCGCAAGCGGCGAGCTGCGCCCTGCTTGCAAGCTTTGCTGGTGTAAAATCGACAAACATATCAACAGATTTGAGTGGGAGAGCCACCATTGTATTTGGTGAACAATACTGATAACCGCCCCTCGAAAATTTTTAGTTCCCTTATTTGACCACTTCCAAGGGTAATTTGGTATCACAGCATTGGTTGGTAGGTACACAGCTGAGTATTTCGCATTTTAGGGTTAACTTAAATCGATTTCGATGCGTTTACATTATGCGGTCGCGTGTAGAAGGGTGCGAATTTAGGTCAATTGCTTATTGTAATTTTTATTTTAGTTTCCCATCGATCATGCGCCATCTCTTTGTTTTGTACGCGCACGTGTTAATACCACACACATTACGTACCTATACGTATATATTTACAAAACAGTTTAAGGGGATTGTTATTTGAGAGTAAGTATGATCCTATTTCAGTACTAAAAAGTTTGAAACTTAAAAACAAATTAGCAATGAATTTTGTAGAGATCGGTACGAAGAAATCGTTTTTGTTTATAGACTATATGCTAAAGTTTGGTACTTTGGTAGTCTTTTCATTTTATACGCTTAGTAAAGTATACAAAAAAAAACTATAAACAGATTTAAGGGATTGATTTAAGGGGATTGTTATTTGAGAGTAAGTATGATCCTATTTCAGTACTAAAAAGTTTGAAACTTAAAAACAAATTAGGAATGAATTTTGTAGAGATCGTTACCAAGAAATCGTTTTTGTTTATAGACTACATGCTAAAATTTGGTACTTTGGTAGTCTTTTAATTTTATACGCTTTGTAAAGTATACAAAAAAAACTATAGACAGATTTCACCTACTTTTATTAGCTAAAACCTGTGGGTAAGAGTAAAACGTAGATCTACCGTAAAACGTAGTCTAAAAGCACTAAAGCGCTCGCGGAGATGGTGCGACGATAAAACTATTACGGCAATCAGGTGTTAGGAACGAAAAAGCACCGCCCGATATGATCTGTCACGCCACGATAAAGTTGTTTAAAAACATGTGTTCTCTCGTGCTCTACTAAATGTAACGAAATATACTTATTTGGTTACTAATACCTATTGTTTAGAGAATTATCCTTGCTTTATTACACTTAATATTGAGGTTCGAGTTTACATATAAAAATACCAAGGTATCCTTAGACGTAAAAAAGTGTGGCGACACTATTGAAAAGGTGTGATGTGATGCCATATTTTATGTATTACTAGGTGTTACCAGAGATTGCGTTCGCGTGGACGTATTATGTGTGTATGTTTCTATGTCGTTGTTTGTTCGTTTCGATAGATGTGTTTTAAAGTCCGAAGTAAAAAAAAAAACTACTACATTTTGAAGTCGAATTTGTGTAATACTTATTTATGTACTACTTGTTTTAAACCTTTTTGTCTACCGTGACTTGTCTCTTAGTATATATACCTAGGTAGTGTCAAGCTCCCCAGCGCCAAACACTTCTTCGTTAATGTAAATGACGACTTATCGCACCAAACGCCATAGCGGTGTAAATTATCGCGCACGCGACAAAGCGCAAAAACATTTAACGCACCATTTGAACGAAAGTGGATGCAACACTCCTGTAACCCACGTCTCTGCAATCTCAATGAGCTGTCGGCATCCAGAAACAATAATGTTCTAAGGTGGCTAGAGATTCGCACGATAAAAACGATAAAATTAGTCGTGTTGTTAAGAAAAAAACTACATCAAGCTATACACTTTCTTTCTCTGCCATAAAGAATCCGATTTTTCAGGTCTTTCCGTAAATGACATAGTCAGTCTGACCACAAATCAAAGATATAAACAACGATATTGCTTAAGGTGTGTCAGCGTCTTAAATTCAATTAGTGGTTTCATTATCGAGATGTTCTTGGCACCACCCGTGAAATACTTGTCATTGTGGTGTTCCGGCGGCCGTCAATGGTCTCCCTCATCAGTTCCACTTTACCAAAGGATACTTTCTGAATGCAAAATGCAAATGCTTGATGAACATACCAAAAATGATTTGATTTTGATTTGTTGATCGCTATGTGTAAATAATGTATAATTATTTCAGGAGTTCTCCCAATTCCTCAAAGATCCCATTATCAGAACTGGATTTTGATAAAATGAGACCAATCTGGAAGTAAATAAAATAAAAAATAAAAATCCCAAATAGTTTTGTATATAAATTACGGAGTTTAGAGGTAATGTTTTTTACACTTGTATTTTAAAAGAGTCCAAACGTTGTTTAATGAGTTTAGATGAGTTTTTCTTAAAAATGAGAACTAAGAATACACTGGTTAGAAAAACCTTGCAGAACCCCACGTCGAAATCTACCGCGTCTCACTCAGCTACTATAAGGCTCGCGAATATGAAAGGCTGGTTACACACGGCGCCTATGTTGCAGCCATTAAAAGATACGAGACGACGACGCGCTGCGCCGTATCACACGCACACATATAAATAAGGCGCAGACAGACTACCGGATAAAATAAAAGCCTGCGACGTGAAAGGGTAATTGCGAGAGAGTTTACAGAAAGGCATGAGGCTGTAAAAGTTAAAAGAAGCTGTTAACATCGGAATGTAAAAGTTACGCGCGCTTAGAGTGCTATTTACAAAGAGGATCGGCTTCTGAAGCGGTGGGAGCTCCTGGATTATATTATTCCCTTTTGTTATAGTGCACCGATTTGTGATATACACCGATGTGTACTTTAGAACTGATAGACGGACGGACTAAAATGGAAAAACTATGGTTATGACTTTGGTAGTTATCGCCCAGGGCCCTATCTCTAACGCTTCTATTGCTTATTTAACTCGTTTAGTGTGCTAAAATGACAAATTCAGCAGAGATAAAAAATACATAAGTTGGGCGCCCGCGCCTTTAAAATAAGACTTCTGTTGCAGATAACCGACTTGCCCGTCTCTAGATCCGGACCTTTGGGAGGGATCCATAGCAAAATAGCACTGCTACGAAACCCCTAAAAAGTTCGTACTGATTGAGTTATCATTCTTAGTGTCAGTCTTCTAGGCAATCCGAAGGCATTGTCCCATTACAACAATAACGTTGTTTCCATATAGGAAGCTCATGCTGCAATGTCACGAATAACTAAGGTATTACCACGGTTCATGTTACCATACTTTATATTTACCATAGTTACCATATTAACGGTAAAGCGATTAATTGTTAATTCAACTCGCGTTCCATCCTAAAACTGTCCGCATCGTCCGTTTGCTTGACTTAAGTGTATAGGCAATATACGCTCAACGAATTATAATTTAATCTGCAATGTAACTGAAAGAAGAGTTAGCTTTGTTAATCCAATTACGCAAAAAAAATATTTAAAAAATCAGCTTTGCTACATGCTTTACTTATTTCAAATGTTCGGAAAGGAGTTTTGTTTCAATTCTTTCTTGAGTGTATCTAGCTTTTTGTTTTCTCGTAACCTATGAAAGAAAATAGTTGTAGTTACATAGTTATACTATCAGTACTTTATTTTGACCTGTTCCATGCTCCATCTCTCTGTCAAGTAAATGATGTCATGTATCACATTCCTTTTATATTTTTTTTAAATGTATAATTATTTGCCCACAGAATTGAAGATTAACAAAATTAACCAACTTTACCACAACAAGTAAAAAAAAAACCTTGCTCTAAACTGTTTCTATTCCATTGAAGAATACTTTGAAGTCATTAAGGCTAGTAAGAAAATATGACGATCTGATCTCATCATCATCATCATCTCTCCGTCCTTATTTTTATCGACACTATTTATTAAATTTTATAATATTAAAACTTTGATATGTAGCGTCCTCGTAATTTTGCAATGCCCGAAATGGACGACTAATTCTTAAGTGCATATTATATTTTATTAAGACCTTTGCACACTTAATGGCAAATAAAGAATATGAATATGAATAAGATATTAAAAACATCGCAGTTTAGAGTTAAATTAAAGACCTTTAATTTAACTTAAATAATACTTTGTTGATAATTAAATTTTACATTCAGCATGTGAATAGAGAATTTATGTCAATGTAAGTATTTATATGCTAAGGTAAATAGTTAAGATTCATTTTAAGGTTTAAAGTTTTTTTTTTGAATAATTTTATGGAAAGATGAATTAAATTATAATTATAGTAGCTAGGAAATGATAATACTAATATAAATGTTAAATATTGTACGCGCGCAATGGGTAATCTGTTGAAACAACTTGTACACAGTTTTTGCAATAAATTATTCTGGTTCTGATTCTGATGAGACTCTTCTGTGCGGAGTGATTTATCGGATTAACAACTCATACCTACTTTATACAAAAGTATGTGGTGGTAGTTCACATTTTATTCTATATTAATCGATTATTTGTTATTCTAAATCTCGAATATTGAATTATTCTAATAAATATTAACCAAATAACTTACCTGAAGTGAGGATGTCTCTCGATTCCCGCTCTTTATTGTTCGTTGCACGATCTCTGGGTGTCTACACATGGCCTGACCTGACATCGTATGAAAGGGACAGTTAGATTTAAATTTCACGGGAGCAAAAGAAACAAACTATTAAGGTAATAGCTTCTCCCTTTCGCTCCCTCAGAAACTTATATATAGCCATCTCCTTCAAACGGTGTCAGGTCAGGCCATGTAGCGAGGCCTTCAGTTTGCCTTGAAGGTACATTAGTAACCAAAGATAGTGCAACCAAATCTCTTTTTTTTTGTGACAATTATATAATTGAACTGAATTTATGAGTATTGTAAGTAAAAATATTAGAGGGGAATGAATACGGCTTCAGACATCGGGATCTCGCCATGTGCCCGTACTTACCTGCAAAAAACATAATAAAATTAGGTTTTTCTTTTTTAAATTTAAAACAAACCAGAGATAATGTTGTTAACGTTTTAAATATAGAATTCATTGCTCAAAGAGCAGCCCGTTCACTGGAAGATGGCAGCACTACATAATTAGACCAATTTAAATCTTAATTAATATTAATTGTCCGACGACGGCGGAACGAATCTGTCGTGTAAGTACTGGTGAGTAGATAAAGGTTATTTAAAGTATTTTGACATACGATCTGCCGTGCGTGAGCTAAAAAGCGTTCAACCAATATTTCACAATAACATTATTATACCAGTGTTGCGCTAAAAAACTTATTGACAGCTGCACGCACACTGTCAACATCATAACTTCTAGATTTTTGAACAAAACATGAAATTTGAAACCATGAAATGGTCATACATAGGTCGAAATTTGGGATTTGTTTTGGATTTTTTTTTCGTAGTACCCTCTTGTGTGTGTTATGTTGAAATATATTAATTGCTTTTTTATCCAATTTATTTTTGCGAGATCTTCCCTATCAGAATGACTTACAAGATGTCGCCCCCAAGATGTCGAAATGGTTTACAAGATACCTAACGTAAGTAAGTAGTTGTCTTTGTAGACATACTACCAAGATTTTGATAAGCCCAAAGAGCTTTGCGATCATCTTGGGAACTTTTCTACGGAACTCTATCGTTTGTGTGCAAGTTCTTATTACCTGAGAGGCCAGACATAGCATCGCATATTCCTATAGTACGCTTGCAAAGTCCCATCATAAGCAAGCAAAGGCCTATCATGTTTTGTAGTAGTAGGACTCTGTGAAGAGTGCGGTTGGGAAAGTACCACACAGTTTGTTATGAAACCGCTAAGCAGTAGTGTGCAAAAATTACAGTGTTACATTACAGCAAAATTACTGTGCACAAGAGATTTAACATCTGGGTGACAAGCGGGGTGTATTGCGCGTGGTTTTGAACTGTTCAAAATTCTGGGTGAAGCTGAACTGTTATGGGCAAGCTGCAAGATGATACTTAACATTAGGTGAACGACATGCTCGAATCGTCAAACAGTATGATAAAAAAATATGCAAATCTTATCTTATGCGTGCAAATCTAATCATTTATATATGACCATTTCGTATTAACCGAGTTGTTGGTCCTAATTAGTTTCCTGGTTGTAGACCAGCCAAAGCCCAGCATTGCGTGTTACTATTTTTGATCTGATCAGATCAATATTCGAATCTACAATTCTACAGTTCTAAGTTTCTTTCGTACCATGGTGGCGTGAGTATAACCGATCGTAATCAAAGCTTATACAAAAAAATTACTTTATTTTGAGATTGAAAGATGAAGATGATTCAAAGATATATCCCACAAAAACCAGTTGTTTCACCAAAGAAGATATATATATCCTTTTTTTTAAACTACAAAAATAAGTTTAATTTTTTTTGTTATGTAGCGAGTGCTTTATAACATATTTTTAATTTGCTTTGGCTGCAGTTTTCCCACAAAGCAAGGTGTCTTAGCAAGCTTTGAGGTGTTTGAAGTGTTCTTCAGAAGACGCGACCGTCTACACAACACGTGAAGCGGAAAACTGTCTACCACTGTTTATTTTTACGTCATTTCATTGTTATTACAAAGCAATTAAGTTCTCAAAGTCATGTGCATAGATTCCATTTTAAAAAAAAACTTAAAAGTTTCATGATAATTATGAAATTCAGAGCTCTATAAATTATTGTTTGCTATTCGACGGCTAGCAAACGAAACCGCTCAGGTCAGAAATTTGTTGTTTGAGTTTAGTTACTTTTAAAATCTTTTTATTTTCGAGTCAGCAGCCAGAACTGCGAAAACTGCAGCAGCGTTGGCTTCGTAGAAGTCTTCCAGCTTGCAGGTGCGGCGGGACATATTGGCCACAAGAACATATGCTCGATTGTTAAGGAGGTGGCGCCACAGTAGCACAATTCCACTGTAGGACCAGATAAACCCCCATTCACACATGTCTTGACTACAATGGCTTACTTGAGCTCAAAGCTATTTTAACGGACTTCCAGGTACGTTATTAAATAAAACAGTTTTTGGTTCTTCTATAAAGCAGAAGAGTATAACTTGACCGCGACGTTGTTTAAGAGCCCAATTTTTTTTGACTTTAGTAGTTTGTGTGTGTCTGTACCGTAAAATAATACGTACTTTTATCCCGGTACAGTCATTGTTGAACTCATACAATACTTGGCCTATTAGTTGTTAATACGGATGTAACATTTATTATATTATTCTCGTATTACACTTTGTATTACGCGGTAGCTTTGAGCTGCCTCAATAAACTAGATAATAATATTATTTAAATATTAATACTATTTTCACAAATATCACAAAGTAAAGCTCTTTTTGAATCGATCTTGATGTTTGACAAGGAAGACAATTGTTGTTGGACAATTATAATATATTCATAAATATTTACTTACACTACATTTTAATACAAAACCGTCCGGTTCTTTGCCGCGCTTCTTCCACGAACCAGAAAGTTGTATTTACACGCCTTCAAGATATGGAAGTTCTTTCCCCGAATGTCTTCGTGGCGTGCTACAACATAGAGCTTTACGAACATCTCTCTGTGGCAAAGCGTCAGCACCGCCACTATGCAGGCCACTATGCAGGTGTCCACGCTCATTGGTTACCACTTATCATCGGACCGTCTGTTGGCCGCTGTTTGTATATAAAAACTGTACACATTTAATACAATACGTATATTGAATTTCTATCAAAACTAAAATTATGTAAAAATTGACAAATACCCTCACATAATCTTAAGTATACCTTACCTAATAATAGATTTACTTTCATGACAATAAATAATCTCATGTATTTTTCTTATCTTATCATTTTACGATATACTATTAAATGCTATATTAAGTTAGGTTACCAACTGGAACTTTGACTAAGATTTCCAGTTTTTTCGGGACATCAATATCCCAGTATCCATATATTGACAACCCGCAAAAACTGGAAATCTTAGTCAAAGTTCCAGTTGGTAACCTAACTTAACAAAGCATTCAATAGAAGATCCAAGATGCTAAGACATTGTATTTTCCACAGCATAATACAATTAATGATATAGGTAACGGTACTGACAACATGTAAGACAATGAACAGTATAATATAATAATTACCTGCACACACGCAAATCGATCTAAAGCATACAGTCCAATGAATGATATAAGTGCCAATACATCATCAGAATATAGTAAAATGGTAGATTGCAACTGCACAATTCTGCAACTAGTGCATGAAACCTATACTCTTGACTTAAATATCCGCCCTCGCCTTCGGCTCGGGATGATAAACGTCTTGGCTAAGATGGGTTTTATACACGAGTTATGCACTCGGCATTTCACTTTAATTTTGAGGAAATGAAACAGTGATGTTATAAGCAATATCTCTTTAGTTAAAATACGGAGATAGCCACTCAATGCTACCGCGAAATTCAAAATTGGACAAAATGTTATCTCTGAGTTTTTATAATAAGCTGATCTAAGGGTATTATTAAAGACCTATTCTAAATTCAACAAAATATTATGTCTGGGTCTTTAATAATACCCTGATCTCTGGGTATTGTAATGTTATAGACCAAGGCGAACATTCTATATGAAATTAATATATTACAAACTGAACCTCTTTAAACAATTTTAAAGAGGTTCAGTTTACTTTTATGCCCTAGAGGCCTAGAGCATAAAAAGACTTGTACACGAGAACATAAAAAGCTGTTTAGTCCGCTTACACCGGGCGTAAACAAGAACTTTACGAGCATGAGAAGTGAAAAATATTATTTGAATATTGTAAGAAACCAGGCAGACATTATGAAAACGGGACGATTACATCGCAATAAAATTGGAATCAAAAATATTTACTCTCAATAGATACTCATACACAATACTGAATTATTATTGTATCTACAATTTAAAATAGTTTCGAATGGCATACTCACTGGCATAAAGGAATCGGAAGCACCACATCTCTAACCAAGAGTAAAAATGACGCTAACGATTAAAATATATCTCTTCGCCTTCGCGACGCTAATGAGAGCAACGTCGCCTCAAGCGGCTCACAACGAAGCCATTCATTATAAAAATTTAAAAAAAAACCGAGAATAAAATGTTGCATTTAAATTATGTTGAGTAAACGTGGCTTGCGTTCGATACGCGGTAATGACCTCCGGGAAAAATGGACCGCGACGTGGACATAATGGGAAAACAAACAATACTACCGAGAAAATTTAGTCGTAAACAGTGTTCTAAGCGCAAATAAGTGCGGCGTTAATTATTAGTTTAAGTATTCATAAAAACGTAGCGTTTACGCCGACCCTTTCAGCGGAAGCGGCAAAAAGTTTTATTTCGGCTTTACGGTACAACACAGCTGGTGTTAACGCCGCGTGCATGCGGACGATTTGTCACGCTCATTTTCTAATCGCTGATTCTGATTGCTGTTCTTAGGATACTTCTAGGGTCACAGATCACCCCGTAGATTCTGCATTCAGGACGCTCGAAGAGCACCACACATAAGTCTAAATATACTTATAAAATAATACTCTGATTGGTTGATTGTTAGGCGCGAGTAACCTTAAAATAGCCAATGAGAACGATTGATCGCACTCCCCGCGACCCGCGCCTTCCTCAAACTTTCGTGACTTTTTGTGGGAACAACGAATCTCGTAAAGCGGTATCTAGTATGATCTGTGTTCTAGGGTACACTAGGGTCCATTAACTGGTTTCGTACAAGGACAAAATAGTCTTCGTTCGCAACTGGTTTCGTACAAGGACGAAAATGTCTTCGATCGCAACTGTTTACAAAGCTCCGGTTTCGTACACTACAAAAGAGTTACATTGTATAAAATAACAAGCCCTTTATAGGAATCAACGCACAGACCAATACCGCTTACGATAGAGACGAGAAAAATGAACCCAATACTCCTCAAATATAGGTGAACAATAAGAACGGATTTTGCGAAATTCCCCTTCAAAAGGCGTAAAATGGAGTCCAAAAGTTTGTAAGAAAATAAAATATTTCTTCATGCTAAGACAATTTATTTCGGTTTGTGTAGTAAGCATAAAACATACAGAAAGGCATATTTCAGGGTTTTTCAAAAATCATCCCCAAATGAGGTGAAATGGGGTGTTTCTTTGTAGCCTAGGCGAGCGAAGCCGTGCGGGCAAGCTAGTCTATACTGCAACAAAGTTTAGCAGTCTAAGCGTCTTTCATTATCTCCAAGTAAAACTTTCTAAGCTACTCGCCGGTTAAAGTGGCCAGTAATTGTAGTACCAGTTTTAAAAAGTCGCAATTCTTCTAGCAGTTATTTGACGAGTATTCTGTCTTACTGGGCGTAAAGAGTGGTGACAAGCGGACTGTATTGTCGAGCATAGTTGGACTGTTGAAACGCAAACTGTTGAGTTCAAATTTCAGGTTGGCACTGAAACTGTTATCGGCAAGTGTGACGCTTAACGTAAGGCGAGCGACCAGTGGGCTTATCCCGTAACTCTGAAAGCGATAGCGAGATTTGTGCAAGCGGGACCGCGCATAGTGCGACTAAGTTGGTACGAGCGAGAGGGCATGCTCTCGCAATCAGAATGACTAACGTTTCAAAGTTAGAGGATAAGCCCCCAACTCGTCTTGTACTTCAGCATCATAAAAAAAGGTTATTTGAACTAAGTTTCCTAGAATCAAATGAGGGTGTTATAATTTTAGTTTTTTTTGTTGTTAAGTAGATTTCCAATATTTATACATCGTAATGTGGAACAGATGTTACAAAACTAGCTGCAATATTGTAGCAAACAATTTTAATATTGCTATTTACTTTGAATGAAATAGTATGATACTGGCCGTGTCTCAGTGATGGAAACATCCAGTTACAATACTTTCAATATTTATGGCGTCACCTTGATTATGTATAAAATTCCATTAGCCATTCAATGCAATAATTTATTTGATGACTCCGACAGATGGTTGTTTGTCTATAACAGGCCTAATCAGCTGCGTGGTCTTGGACTTACATGTTGTCTGATATTTTATGGGATGTTTTTTTTAAGTTTTAGATGTAAATTACATGATCTCTGAGTAATCCAACTGTTCCTTTTATGTAGTAGGGTAAGTAGTTATTTTAGTTTTAGTATACACTAGCTGCGCCCCGCGGTTTCACCCGCTATTCTACAGAAAGGTAAAAAAAAATCGGGATAATAAGTAGCCTATGTATTAATTCAGAGAATAACCTACATCCACACCGAATGTCATCCAAATCCGTTCAAACGTTACAGAGTTGAACGGGAACAAACACACTTACATACTTACGCACAAACTTTTGCATTTATAATATTAGTGTGATAGTATACAGTTTGTGACAGTTTGTGCGTTTTCCCGTTGTTATTTTTTTGTTGTTAGGTTCTTGATGCAAATCACATAACAAATTATTATATAGGATGCAAAAAATAACCAATATAGTAACCGCATACATTTCAAAAGAACGAAAGCTGTAAAAGACAACTGTTTCAGCGAAATTATTTCAACCTCGTCAAATAAACACAACAATTTTAAAACGCATTACGTACGCAATCCAACAAAGAAATTGTAAATCAACTTCCAAGAAAATGAGAATTGTGTATTAATAAAAATGCTGCTTTTAGTCACACAAATGATTATAGCACGAGAAGCAGAAAAGCAATATATTTAAATTTTTTGCTCGAAGCGAGTTGACAGAGACGCGTAATAAATAAAAACTGACTGATTCATGCTTACATAAAAGTATATTAAAATGTAACGGGTGATGTCAGTTTGTTTTATAAAGGGACTAGCTGCGACCCGCGGTTTCTATAGAAACCGAATATTTTTCCAGGGTAAAAAGTACCTACCCTATGTACTAGTCCAGAGTATAAGCTACCTCCATACCAAACTTCATTCAAATCGGTTCAGCCGTTACAGAGATGAACGGGAACAAACACATTTACATAATTACACACAAACTTTCGCATTTATAATATTAGTGTGATTGTCTTGGTTGTACCAATTTAGTAAAGTTTTACTATCATACAGGTGACCACAGAACCTAAAATTTTCCGAGTATACAAGTTACAAGTTATAAGGAATAGGTATGCAAAGCCGAAAAGGGTTCTTAGTACTCATAATTATGAACAACTTTTACTGTGGAACCAACCCTGAAATCGAGAAAAAAAATCAGCTGGTCCATAGAAAAATGTTAATGACATTCGACAAAACGTATGGAACAGCTGACTTTTTTTCTCGATTTCAGGGTTGGTCCAGTAGTAAAAGTTGTTCACAATCTTGAGTACTTTGAGTCCCTTCCAGACCGAAAGCACAACCCACCCTCATAACCCTGTATATGTCGGCATCGAATTTAAGTATTAAGCGAAGTTTGACATCCAAATTCGCTCAGCCATTACGCAGTTGGGTGAAAGTAACACATATGCCCTTTTACACCAAAGACCTTTAACTGTAAGGGATCACTTTCGTTCTTACCATCAGTTAGAGTACAACCAAAGTCCTAAGGGATTCCTTATAAATATGTGGCAATTAACCCTCAAGCCCAATAAATAAACCTTAAAGTTTCTTAGGTGATCCCTTAAAGTTAGGGGTTCGTTGGTGAAAATGGGAATTATTTACACAAACTTATGCACATACACACTATTGTGGAAGTGGTGTGTAACCCAAAAATAACATAAAAATATCCCATATACATTCAAAGTATATTATAATCTAAACTTAAATATACAAACTAAAACAAACAGAATTGAAATAAATACTTAAATATATTTAATCTAAAATGTCTACAAATAAAAAACCGCATTTAGGTCGTCTACAGGTAAGGTGCCCAAAAAGCTGGCGACATAACCCCGTTAAATTGCCAAACTCAAAGTTATAAAATAATCATACCAGGAGATTTCTCAGTTGCTATCATTTAAATTTTAATATAAATCAAAAATTACTCAGATAATTTAAGTACCATCTTTTAGAAAATTTCGTTCAGTAGTTCGTTCTGTTCGTTCACGCCGCGTTCAGTACTTGTCATTGTATCTGTGGCGTTACGCTCGACAACGTCAATTGTTTTTTTCAATCGCTCGCATATTAATCGAGTTGCTGTGTAAGCTTGCTATTTATTTACACCGTTTCTTACATGATTTTTTTCGTTGATTTTTTATTTAACTTCATACTTTTGATGATTGAAAATAATCACTTATCGCGAATAAACATCCCGCGAGTCGGACACCACTTACTCAACAACTTATATAATATTAGATGTGATAGTTGCAAAATAGTTTCAAGAAGACGGTTGGTTAAATGTTTAATTATTATTACGTTCTTTTACCATGTAAAAGAACGTGATAATAATTAAATAATTAATAAGTCCGTGCTCGCGGACAAATCTCCTGCAGGAGGCACCTTTTACACGGGCACTTCGCACTCTCAACGTCATTGTGGTGGAAATATTTTTATAACGGGCAAGCGCCTTTATTAACTAAGAAAAATACATACAAACTACAACTGCCTAAGCTACTTAGCCTACTACATAAAAATAACAGTTAGATTATCCAGAGACAATTAAAGGTCTATAGATAATCCAAATGTTCAAGCTCACTACCAGTTGAAAGCGTACCCAGCATGCTGGCGGAATTACCACGCTGAATAGCAATGCTTATGCGTTGAGCCAAATAAATGCCAACATTTTGGTCACAACATTTTGGTTGAAATTTACCTATTTGATTGTGCTCTAAGTGAATTTACTAAGATAGCAAATTTTGCTATACTTAACGAACTAAAATTTGGCTTCGATATGGCTTAAAAATATAGGAAACAAACGCAGGCACTGGCACAAAGAAGCACAAAAAATAATGTGTTCTTTATCCTGAAGCTTTTATTCTGTAACAGTCATTCAAATGTATGTGAAATAATAATTGAACTGTCCGTCTGTCAACCAAGTCGTTAAACAGTTATTAGATGAGGAAACGTTAAAATATTTTAGCGGATTGTTTGGGATGAGATAAAACTACATCGAGTCTTGATAGTCACGATTCACTTGCGTTTTCACAGGTTTTACATCACACTAATATTATAAATGCGAAAGTTTGTGTGTAAGTGTGTACGTGTGTAAGTATGTAAGTTTGTTTGTTCCCTTTCAACTCTGTAACGGCTGAACGGATTTGAATGAAATTTGGTATGGAGGTAGCTCTTATCCTAGATTAACACATACTTTTCATCCCGGAAAAAAAATCGGTATCTTTGGAATAGCGGGTGAAACCGCGAGGGGTATAAAAAGTAGCCTATGTGTTAATCCAGGGAATAACCTACCTCCATACCAAATTTCATACGAATCCGTTCAGCCGTTACTGAGTTGAGCGGGAACAAACAAACTTACATACTTACACACTTACATACGTACATACTCACGTACTTACACACTTATATACTTACACACTTATATACTTACACACGTACATACTTACTTACATATTTACCTACTTAAATACTTACACACTTCCGCATTACTTTCGCATTTATAATATTAAGTGTGATTGTGCATAAACTTGCATGAGATTCTTTTTAAATACTTTTATAAACAGCCTGTATATTGGTTGAGTTATAATTATTTTATATAATATCTTCTACTGCTCACCAATAAGCCCGAGTCGGAGAAGCGAGAATTTTTATTGTTTTAAATGTAATAAATAACGAATGATTTTGTGATGTCGTAAAAGAAATTCCATTGTTTTCATTTAACAATAAATTATCGAAATAGCAGGTGTTTTAAAAGTTTTTCGAATATTATTGACCTATTATTGTGTTTTATTTTCAGAACGCGACGATCGTTACTAATAGCCCAATTATAAAATATTTCGTGCTGTTTTTTGGATCTCTGAAAAATATGAACTGTTGAAACTAATAAGCTTTCACAAAGGCATATTTGTTTGGTTGTATTATATATCACACTAATATTATAAATGCGATAGTTTGTGTGTATGAATGTTAGTATGTAAGTGTGTTTGTGCCCGTTCAACTCTGTAAGGGCTGATCGGATTCGGATGAAATTTGGTATGGAGGTAGGTTATTTCCTGGATTAACTGTTTGTAAGTATGTAAGTATGTAAGTATGTACATCTGTAAGTATGTAAGTATGTAAGTATGTAGGTATGTAGGTATTTAAGTATGTAAATATGTAATTGTGTTTGTTCGTTTAACTCTGTAACGGCTAAACGGATTTGAATGAAATTTGGTATGGAGGTAGCTTATTCCCTGGCGGTTAGTAACTCCATACATATGCTACTTTTTATCCCGGAAATATATTAGGTTTCTTTAGAATAGCCCCTGAAACCGCGGGGCACAGCTAGTACTTACATAAATACACTTAGGTACATAGGCTTACATACTTTTTATCCTGAAAAAAGGTACTGTTCCTGTAGAATAGCGGGTGAAGCCGCAGGGCGCAGCGAGTACGTAAAAAAATAAATGTTAAAAATTAAAAAGTTTTGTTTTTATATAGGTATATGTTTTTAGTTTTGACAAAAGCACTTTTGCATTTAAGATTCTTAGGTAATTTGGACGGGTGTGAGTTTTTATAAGCATTCACTTGAAAGCTGGATGAACTCAGTATTATTAAATCTGGGGCTGAAAACAATTTGCATAAATCATCAACATCATCTCTCTTCCCTCTGTCTCCAGCGATGCTATTTAATTTTTATCCGACTACGAAAAAGGAGGGTTATGAGTTCAACCGTCTATGTATGTATGTAGGTAAGTATGTTCATTTGTTCCTCTCCTAAACCGCTCATCAGATTTTCGTAACGTGTGCTCTTTTTTTGGCCTGTAATTATTTGTTACTTCTCTGACCATAATCATTATTTTCTAAGGGTACACAACAGAGGACAATCAGATGTCATTTTTAAACTCACTTTCCAAGACTCAAATATACCAGTCTCTTCTACTATTTTCCTGCCATTTTCTTAGAATCACTCCACTGAAGTAGAGCTCAAACTCACATCAACTGGAAGAGAGCCCAACCTCGCATCCGTTAATATCCGATTGTGGCGCCCCAACGACCGCGAATGGTGGCGCGGAGTCTTCATGAGGAATTTCGTGTTTGTTTGATTTACAAGAGAAGTAAAGTAAACTAAATATTTATTTATTTTATTTTTTTGTTAATGACGAACCATATTATAATATGGTGCTTCATCAATATAACAATCTAGCCTTGAGACTACGTAAGTAATTTAAATTGAACTTAAACTGCTGAGTAGAGTAAAGTCTAAGAACGTGTCCACTAACACTTTTCTTATTGTCTCTATTTAAGGCGAAGACACTTAATTCTCGTGTTCTGTTAGCACTGTACAATATACTATTTGCACTATCACAATCACTAAACTAACTGAAAAAGGTTTCGTCCGTTTAAGACTTCTCACTCTATTCGTGTTATCGAGGAGCTGGATAGCCTCGACGTTCACGTGATGATGATAACTCCGGTCCTGAGCTTCGGCGAATAAAAAACTATATAGCTATGATGTTTACTGTGACCTAATATATTGAAGGTAAAAAGCACCAACGGCGGTTCCCCTGAGATCAAAAGCGTGCGATACCACGTTTTATCTAATCTGAGACAACTGCTTTACAACTCACAGTTACAATTACAATTACTATTTAGAAAAATTGAAATATAATAACAGGCATTGGGTTGGGGCTTGGGTTAATTATGCTATTGTTTGCTGCGTGAATTGTGGCCTGGGTTTTGTGAGTCATAGATACATTATTTTATTCAGATAGAGCTATAGGTACTACTAGTACTGCTGCGCTCGTATAGGCTACAGTAAATGAAAGACCTCATATCACCTCTTTATCTTTTATCGAAAAATTATTTGACACTCCTTTCTTTATATTTTAAGCTCGTACACAAGCCGAGTTCCGCGTGTCATTGCCTTAGCATGAAAAAAATGTTTTTTACTTACAAACCGTTTGACCCCTTTAGGGGTAGATTTTTGAAAAATCCGTTCTTGTTATTAACCTACACCATTTCAGGAGTATTGGGTTCAAATTTCACGTCTCTATCAGAAACGGTTTGGTCTGTGCGTTGGTTCTTAGAAACGGGCTTGTTCTTTTATATAAATAGATTTGAGTGTACTTACTGGCCGAAGGCGTTCACTAGTAGCGCAGGCCAAGACCGGCTTCGGTTCGCTGCGTAATGCTGTGGCCATATACTCGACGATTGGCGAATAAAAAGTAGCGAGGGAAGTCAAAGTCGATTCAAAGGACTGGTGAGATTCATAGATCATACTGAAAGAAATAGAAGATGGCAAGGCGATGACTAGTGTGAGTATAGCTGTGTGGCCGCCTCGCGGCGTAGTACCATTCGTGGCAACGCGACGAGCATAGTGTGGTTGTATTATAAGTGTATCGTAAAGTGTTAGCTGATCTTCATAAATGGGCGGATTTTAATATCTCTGACCTACTCATTATACTTATGTACCTCTTCTCAGTCTAATAAAAAGGGTAACCACAATCAGCTCACACTCTCAGTTTTTTTTTTTTTTTTTTATAGATTATGGATCCCCACCAGAAGTTACACATTACATTCACATTATGAAACAAAGGCATCAAGCTGGGTGCACCCCCAATTACAGGAGACCACGTCGTGCTCAAATTCGATTTTAACGCCTCCGTCTTTGGAAATCGGTTCAAAATACGTTACCGTTTACTGGCGTCATACACGCAGTATAACGATAAACGCACACATGTACAAACGAAGTGTGCACGTCAACAATGTTAGTCGTAAGGTTGCGACTATTAATAAAATGGAATAAAAATAAAATGTAATTATAATTATTTGCCCGCATTCGTGCGAGAGCCATGTTAGTACTGATAGTAATTGCTGGGGGAACAATAAAATATACTTTAATTAGTTTCGTCGCCGCCCAGAGGTCGATGAACCCTCGATGTATTTATAAGAGGCGAGACGATAGCTACCATATTACGGAACGCTTTAATAGAGTCAAAATTAAACCCATCTTTTTGGGTTTATGTAAGCACTAGCTGCGCCCCGCGGTTGCACCCGCTATTCTATAGAAACCTAATAATTTTCCGGGATAAAAAGCATCATAAGTATTAATCCAGGATATAAACTACCTTCATGCCAAATTTCATTCAAATCCGTTCAGCCGTTACAGAGTTAAACGGAAACAAACACACTTACATACTTACCTACTTACACAGAAAGCTTAGCATTTATAATATGTGTGTGATTGCAGCTTGCAAAAATACACGCATTGTAATTTAAGTCATAGATAAACGTCTTAAGGCACTATCTTACAGTAGGTATAAGAACAGAAAAAATTTAATTAAAAGACAAACAAAATACCCAATTGCAAAATGTAAGTTGCAATTCACTCAGGCCGTAAAGGCGAATCCAACGTCACTCGTCAAAATCGGTGAAGCAGTTTAGCCTACAAGAAGTCATATAGGAACACACAAGCATACTTACATACATACACCCCAAAATCATCACGCTCCTTCTTGGGTAGTTGGGTAAATATATGCTTACATAGAATCAGAAATTCCCGCGATGAGATCTAGATTATTATCATTTCCTTTTTCTAGTAAAAAAGACTGAGCTTGTAACAAAAATTGGATGAGTATAAGTGGGATGTGACATCTTGTGATGTGACTGGGACCCTATTCGGAGAAATGACATTTTATCTCGGTCACTCTCACTCCCATTAAATTCTAAATTAGAGAGACAGTGACCGAGATAAAATGTCATTTCTCCGAATAGGGTCCCTGGACAGAACAGACGTTCTGTTTATCCCCCACGACCGATCTACGACTCAGCATTTCTGTCGTGTCGTGTAGTATAAAAGTTCGTCCTTGCACTTACGACTCCTACATTGTTAAGTAAGTTTATAAGTCGACACTCTTTATAATTTTATATTTATTTAGATGTAGGTATAATTCCCCACTGCAGTTAAAAATAAACTTTGTGATAAATAACTACTTGTTAGTGAACTAATTCAGCTTATAAAACTAACGAAAACTAAGAGCTTTCTTGAAATCTTATTTTTTCTTTAACACTACGTTTATGTAAATTATTATAATATAAGGTATTTTTAAATGTATTTGGATTTAAAGCACAGTAAAAAAACATGTCAAGTACGTGTCGTATCATACTTATGGGAGGGTTTCGTGGCTATATAATATGTTTACTTATATATCAAAGGCGATGTTTGTATGTATGTTCCCTAAAGACTTCAAAACAGCTGGACCGACGCTGATGAAATTTTCAGGCAATCTTCAGATAAGCCCAGCGGGTGACCCTGTGAACTTTGGTACCCGAGCGAAGCCGGGGCGCGTCTCTAGTTAGAATTAAATTATCATCATAATCACGACCGACCTCTTAGCGCCCAAAACTGTTTATGCGATATATTTTTTTTGCAAAATTTACTAGCTATTTATTTTATAAGCTAGATAACTACCAAATAATAGTTTTATTATTTATTCTGTGTTAAAACGAGCAAAGCCGCGTGATCTGACACTCACAAAGACGACTATGTTAATAAAGGTTCAATTAAAAGTAACAGCTTGGCAACATTGTAGTGTGCACTGACCTTTAAAACATTTATTTTCACATAGTTCTTATAGTGTTTTCATGGCAAGTACAATAAGTTATTATATCCAGTTGCAGAATTGTGCGTCAATGTTGAGTTTAACTTCTTTGCAGAGTTTATTTTGTTGACTACGACAAGGCAATAACTACACAATCTCGCTCTCTCTCACTCTTTTGTACGGAGCTCTGTGTAAGATTCGTAGCCAAAAAGGTGTCCTAGTACAAGGCAGATATAGTCAAAAATGGCCTGTTCGCCGCTTGCGAAATAGCTTGCAATAGACGAAATCAGAAAGGGGTTTCTGATTTCGTCTATTTTTTCTAGCCATACGTAGAAATTGTGGATCTTTTTTAAATACCGCACTTTTTATTTGCTTAAATAACTAATTTAAATTTTGGCGAAGGAGGAGGAAAAAGACATTTCTTAGAGCTGTTTTCCATCTCCTCGGTCAAAAAAATAAATTAATAATAAATATATTATAATAATATAATGGAAATGGTAATCTAAAGATCATTAAATGATAAAGGCCTCGCTACATGGCCTGACCTGACATCGTTTGAAAGAGATGGCTATATATAAGTTTCTGGGGGAGCGAAAGGGAGAAGCTATAATTATATCTTAATAGTTTTTTTTTGTAGCTCCCGTGAAATTTAAATCTAGCTGTCCCTTTCACACGATGTCAGGTCAGGCCATGTATAGACACCGTAAATGATGATAGTGATATAAATTGTAAGATTATTTTTTAGAGTTCCGATGACATAGCTTTGTACTAGCGTCTAGCAAATTACAACAAATGAGCATACAAAAAATAAGGTCTATATTACTTCATTACAAGGATACTCTAACAGTTGATGTATCCTTGTAATGAGGTAATAATAAATAGAACACATTTTTTTTGTATGAGATATAATTTTCTAGACGCTAGTACAAAGGTATGTCATCGCACTGTCAAAAATCGATTAATACAATGGATAGACCATATGATACTTAAATTTTATCTGATGTTTTGCAGGTTGCAAAGGTCGAAATACCAAGAAGAACTGGGGCTTTTACTAGTCGGTTAGTGTATTTTTATTATTATTTATTTATTTATAAGGGAGCAGCATAGGCTGATGTGCCTATACACAGTGTTGAAAGCTAATATGTAACTTAATTAAAGAACTCTTTTGTTGTTAAGGAGACAGTAAATGAGAAGAATAGTATACACTGCCGGACCATACTCTGTGAGGTACTGGTAAATGGTTATACTTTACAGCAGCCTTATTATGTAAGCTGTCAATCGCTATAGCTATCGTGTTACTATTTTCTCGCACCAAGGCCGCCCGCGAGCAGGATGCTCCCGCGGGTGTCATGACGCGATAAAGTTTGTATGGGGAGATTACACGATAACGAGTGACAGCTTTCGTAATAAAACAGCAAGATAGCATGAATATAAATATAATGTACATTATATTAGTAATTTACATCTCAATTATGTACAATTTGCATACAATCACAGGGGTAATTTCCGTTGAAAATGAATAAAAATGATACAAATTGCCAGTAGTAGGTATATATGTTTCATTTATTATAATTATTTGGTAATAGCTGCAGAGCGGTGCTGCTTGACCTTCGGCTTCGCAGATTTAGAGCTCGAGAACGTGCCTCGGCCTCCGGCGTCGCAAATATAAAGAAAGAATTACAAACGCAAACAAACTTTCATCCCGAATTTAACCTGATTTTTTTGAAATACCTTAGTCCTCCTCAATTATGTGCAAAATTTCATTCGCGGATTCACGGATACAACATCCGTCATTCAATTGTTAGATATTTTTTAATTATTTTAATTATAGAGGTTTCTCAATTCGGTTACATTTTATTTTTTATGTTGTAGCCATCATAAAAAAGAACCTCGAAGCCTAAGAACTCCGTCATTTATAAAACGTTTTTTTTTTTTTTTTTTTATCGTAGATACTTCAAGAATTGTCCCATTCTTATCTAAATGCTGCTCTGATAATGGGGTCCATAAGGAATTGAAAGAACTCCTCAAGTATTATAGGCATAGTGTATATCGATTTAGCTATTTTCATCAAGCATTTGCATTCATAAAGTATCATTTGGTGAAGTACAACTGATGAAGTAGACCGCAGATGGCCACCGGAGCTTTACAATGATAAGTATTTCACAGGTGGCGCCAAGATGATCTCCATTATGATAGTAAAGCGACCACTGTGTAGCAAATTTAAATAAATGGATCTGAGGAATACGTTTTAAAAATGTATATTTATATATTTATTGTCACTTGATTTCTGGGTTTGTTTACTCCCAACATTTCGGACATCGACTTTTACATCTGAAAATGTACAATCATAATTTCCGCGAAATAGTCCAAGAAGTGATCAGGGACTCTATTTAGGAATCGTTCATATGATTTCGCACGAAAATATCATGCAAAATGAAAGATTTTGTACTTATTGATAGAAAGCAAATTTGAATGGTTCAAACCACCGGTTACGTTAGCGAGTGATATGATTATTTCAAAATTGCGACCTTTGTTTGGGTTTTCGCACGATAATTTCGTGTGAATAGTTCATTTATGAATAGTTCGTGCTAGTTTGAAATAATCATATCACTCGCTAACGTAACGAGTGCTTTGAACCATTCGAATTTGCTTTCTATCAATAAGTAAAAAATCTGTTAGAATTAGCATAAAATCTATCGAAAAAAATATCTTACGTATTCCATAGAAAAACGTACGAAGAAAGAGACTGCGCCTCTATCGGACATAAATGGAAATGAAAATTTTCAAACATTTCACATAGAAAACGCTTTCTTTTAAAACTAATTGTTAGGTGTATAGTTCTGGATTATGTTATAGTAAGATAAAACAACCTTATAAACGATATAAACGCTTACCTATTTACTATTTTACAACCTTGCATCAAAATCACATTAATATTATAAATGCGAAGTTTTGTATGTAAGTAGCTAAGTTTGTTTGTTCCCAATTAACACAGTAACCGTTGAGCGGATTTGTCTGAAATTTGGTATAGAGTTAGCTTATACCCTGGATTAACACATACGCTGACAGCGGGTGAAACCGCAGAGTATATAGTGATAGTTACTCATAAAAAGTATACAAACCCAAAAAAAAAAAAAACTACCAATGTATAACGCAACTCGATCTTAAATCTGTCCATTATAAGGAACGGTCCACAAAGGCGGAGTGCAGACTACGGCAGACAGTCGCAAGTGTGTAATCGGCCTGTTCTAGTTAAGTACCTCTCCGTGCGAGTTACAATAGATGAAGCGTCTTTTGTCCAGAAAAGCATAATTTTGACGCAGCGCAGGTTTTGTTTACATTTTTTGCATGGTGGAAAATAAATGTATCAAGGAGATCCAGCTCAGCTCTGTAGCGGCTGCACGGATGGAAACAGAAATTGATGTATGGAGGTAGGTAGCTCACTGTTTTTGCCTTTATTGCCTTTAAACTAAAAGATACATACAAACTTAAACAGATTACCTAAACTATTTAGCCTACTACAAAAAACAAGCAGTTTGAAAACCCAAATAAAAAAAATATGCAACGTGAATGGATTCGGTGTGTATACGTAAAGTTTTATGAAATGGGATGGATATTGGAAAAATATCTTTTATTATAGAAAATCACTCCCTTCTTTTCAAATTTCCAAAATATCTTATTAATACAAGAACATACTTAAAAAACATATTATCATTACTATTATCTATTAGTGAAAATTGTATAACAAGACACTTTTCACATCCACCCCCTACCCTCTCTAATTGCAAAGATCTCCGCGACTGTGTCGCGACTCATCGCGATACATTCAGTCCGTCACAGTCTGAACATCACCATCATCATAGAAGTGCCTCGCTAAATATTGGGTTTCACTTCTAACATTTCCTATAGCTTTATCACAGACTTTATTGAGATAAAACAAGACATAAATAGGACAGAGCGGGTCAAAGTACTAATAACAAAAAGATTTTTTAAACGCAAAAGAACAAAACCGAACATTTATTAAAAAGAACGATGACATTAATTAGCCCATATTTAAATTCCTCACAGACTCATGTACCAGAAAAACGAAAACGTGTATTTTACTACATTACAGAAGTTATACATCAGCTCAGCAGGCACGATAAATTAATTATAATACGGTAAAAACATGTATAATTTAAAAACCGTAATGATAATGATATACGAAACCCACGGCAGAGTCAACTGAGCGGAAAGCGTGCTCCCACAAACCGTACACCACATTATAATCATACATTGTGCTGGATAATAAATAGAAAAAAAGCGACAATAGGAATAACGAGTCACAAATAGGCATCTAATAATGAAATTGTATCGCATATAAATATACGCCTGCTACGTGTTTCTCGGTTCGGCGGACCGTTTAATAGCGCTTGTTGTTATTTATCGGTGTCGCTTCCGCGGGGCTACTGACTAAAACTTCGGTTACACGATGGAAGGCCACGACAGGCCTTCGGGAAGCCAAAGGCACGCGAAAAGACAACGCTCTTTGGTGTCTAACACTACGATTAAGGAGGGTGGGGTTCTTATCCAGAGCTTGGAGCACGTTATTCGAAGTTGATAAAGTTAAATCTTATCAACTTCGCGCGCATCAGAATGAGCCGCCTTCGCCACTAGCGTATAGCAGCAGAATCGCTGCTAGTTTATTGTGATACCTATATCGTGATACGTACAGCAAAATTTCAAATTAACTACGACGTATGTGACAAATTACCAAAGATCTATAGTTTAAAGTACTATGTCACTTGAAATTCTGCTCTTAGTAACATGATAATGGGGTTCTTATTTAATTACAACGAGTAGCACTTTTGCGGCTATGGTTTTGCAGCAATGGTGTGCTAGCCTTCTGAGTCGACCTTCTTGTAAGATATTTCTAGACAGGCGAGATAAGATTAAAGTCATCTGATCTTCGAAGAGCAATCGGATGACCAAACTGAAAGAAACGCAAGATAGAAAAGCTTTCGTCTTTAATACATTTAAATAAAAACAGGTAGGCAGAAAGTTACAGACATACAGCTTTATCCAATGGGCAGATAACGCCGTGTCACTCTCTTTGAAACGGACATCGGAGTGAAAGAGGCAAACAATTTCTATACATATCTACTCTATATCAGCCCGCAGAATAAAAATGTTTTTATTTTGAAGTCAGGATTGTATTTCGATTTACTTCTCATAGCCTTGTCTATGACAAGCCAACAATAATGACTTCTAGTATATCACACTAATATTATAAATGCGAAAGTTTGTGTGTGTGTAAGTAGGTTAGTATCTAAGTATGTAAGTGTGTTTGTTCCCGTTCAACTCTGTGACGGCTGAACGGATTTGAATGAAATTTGGTATGGAGGTAGCTTATTCCCTGGATTAACACATAGGCTAGTTTTTATCACAGAAAATATTCGGTTTTTTGTAGAATAGCGGGTGAATCCGCGGGGCGCAGTTAGTTTTATTATATGGTAAGATTTCTAACATTTATCGCAGACTATCTTGTCGAATTCTCATTAATGTAACGCCAAAGGATACACATCTTTAAAATCTGTCGAGAGGATTATAAAACAACTCCGGGAACAATTAATATTCAGCGCTTCTTAATTAGTGTTGCCAGATCAGACACCCCGTCTCCCTGGTTCGTAGAAATCCGCTCTTAAATCAGGGAAATCAGACAAAAGAGATGCGGACAAAGGCTAGCCAGTTGATTAAATCAATTTGTAGAAACTTGAGGTAGCTGTACGTAGGAGCCAAGATAGTAAGTACTAACTTTAGTACCTCCGATTGTTTGTGAGCAACTGACTAAAAGTTGGACAACGGTGTAGGTACTTATGTAAAGGTAGGTTAGAGGTTGCCTACTCTAGTTTAAATGTATTGTAGCCCTGTCATTTTTGCATTTGTCTCGGAAGCAACTATTAACAGGTTTTTGTTTTCTATTAATAACATTACTTGTTACTCTTGACATTGGACGGCGATCACAGTGGTTGTCAACCTTGATCACAACTTTGTTGCAAGTATGAAGCAGAATCCATGAATAAAGTATTAACATTTTGAAATATTTTATTCAAATACGACGTACGAATAGCCGAGGATGCTACCGAATAACGACTTCTAAATGGGAACCTTATAGTGCCTATCTGTCTCAAGCCAAGATTATTTAAATTTATACTGGATCGACTTAACAGGTAAAAACTTTTTGCTAGTGACGATGATTTTATTATTATTTTATTGTATCTTCTAGGTACTAAAATTAAATGTATGTAAACAGAAACAGAACAGAAGCAGAAACGAACAGTTGTATTAGATACCCAGACAGTGTAACGGTAATCCATATGTGATATATAAGGATATCACGGAGACGAGCGCAGTGCACTGCCACGCAGACTTTTAAACTGTTGAAGTACAAAAATCTAAGTGACATTGAACTGGTTATAGTAACCATGACTGTACCATCAGGCGAGCGACAAAACCGTCTTGTCAATCAGTAGTATAAAAAAATATATCACAAAAGACATTTCCAAAACATTCCCAATCACGTTATTGACGTGGACTAAGAAAATTTATATTTTAAATACTTGTCTGGATCACAAATCATTAGATTTCATCACCGTCACTCGTTTTTCTTTGACAAGTGGATCGATTACATAGTTTAGCGTATGGTTTAGCTTACCTAATGGTACGAGAACGATCGACACCACTATTTACAAACTGCATACAAAGTATATCTACCTCCGCGTTTGTATTACACGTATTGGCAGAAATAAACTTGTATGTTGTAAGTTGTAAAACCAAAATAACTTTAATTGCCAAATCAGCCCCTACCCCCAAGCCGATCGATAGTCGTTATAAACAATTCTTGTTGCCATGAACGACCAACGTTGGAGCACCCGCACTTGTGTTTTTAATATCGCCCCGATAGGCCGGGAGCTCACTGCATCCTTTCTGCACAGACTCTGCCCCTCAGGACAAATACTGAATGTCTAAATACTAAATAAATTGTCTGTATCATGTGACTTGCGCAATCTAAATTAACTTTTGGATTCAGTAGTGTGAAAGTTAAATTAAAAACTGTAAGTCCTGATGCGAATTGGATACCAACGTAATTGTTACACCTTTCTTCTCCTTACAAACCATAAGAAAATAACAAAACCATTCGAGTTAGTGTAGTGTAACATAATCGTAGTGAATATAAAAATAAGTGCTGCTTATGAGGAACACGTGAATATTGTGACGTCTCCTTAATAGAGACAAAAAAAATGTTATTTGGACACATTCTCAGTCTTTACTTACCTATAAGTTTAAGTGAGATTTATTTACTAATTAGCCTGTCTGAGGCTAGATTGTAATTTTAATAAAGAATTATTTCTCGGGGGATAGTTACTTAAACAAATGAAAAAATAATACTCAAATTATTATCATATCAAATTTCGTGTACTGCTTCATAAATGTAGACATAGGGATCCTTGTTATGCCTGCATATAAAGCGTGCCAAAACTCACAGGCAATATTTATAACACCTCCGCGGTATTGATCGTCAGCTCTCCCCCAATTTAACATAATATAAAATTATAAACGGTATGAATCATGATAACGTTCCGGGGGTGAGGGGCCAATTCACAACTTTGGCACCCTTCTACCCCTGCCTCAGAATACCCCCGCCTCATACCACCCAGCTCGGCGCTGCAGCGGCGCGCAGGGCAATGAAGACAGATGGACATGTTTGAATACTTACAGTATTACAGTTTAACAAAGACTTGACTAAACTAAGCATTTACTATTGACTAAATTTATCCTGAATTTTTACAATCTAACGACACCCGGTTCGATTCTCGGCCCTGCATCAATGATTATTTAGTACTTAAGGAGATAAATTATGTAAAGTTTTTGATGCTGTCGCTCAAAAACGGTGAAGGAAAACATCGTGAGGAAACAGGTATGTCCAAGAACCTCAAAAGTTCAAGGGCATATGCTATTCACCATCATGCGCTGGACCAGTGTGGGGGATTAGGGGCCATTCTCTCATGATCCAGGAACACGATGGGCTGAAATGATGATGACCCTAGTTTACCCCGAATAGAAAGCTCGTGATGTTCCCTTTGAACCCTCATCTTTATATGCAACTTGAACGATTTTGTTGAGCAGCGGCTTTATTATTTAACTTCTCTGTAAATGCTCTTTCAGACTGAGCTTCACGAAGCCTAGACCGATGTCTGATTAGACTGGATGATGGATAGAAGTCATGTCCACAGTATCTAGCATTCCTATCGAAAAAAACTTCGTTACGTATCCGATAGAAGATGTGTAAAAAATTTAGTTTCCGCTCGATCGATATCGATCGCCGTTCCTTTTTTCATACATAAGCTATTCAACGGTTCTCAAGTTATTTTCAAACAAACATAAATATCTACGTAGACAAAAACAAACGCCGCGCCAATTTGTTCCGGTAGATTCTTTTTGAGACCTTTTATCGCTCAGTTACTAAGTTGTAACAGCAAAAACGTAACATAACATATATAATACAAGATCAGGGCCTCTAGACAATCTTTTTTTTCTCTTTCCTCCTAAGAGGATTTTGGCATCGCACGTCTTATGCATTTGCCAGTGTCAAGTATACATATATTATATTCTCAAGTTTTGTTATATATTATCAAACAAGTCATAGTCACGGTTAAAGTCAAACATAGCAAGTCACGGTCAAGTCCAAGTCATGCCCCAGTAAAGTGGTGAAAACTTTACTAGAACCTCTATGGAGTTTTGGAAACAACACGAAAATTCACGTTTCACGACATTTTACCATTCACCTACACTCTTGCATGTACACGAACACTTAATGGGTAGAAATTCACCGTTTTTACACATTAACACTCGAAATAACACAAGTTTTGGAAAATAATAAAATGACGCGACATGAATTCTTCACGTTCCCGCCAAAACTCCTAGACAATCCTTTAAAAGGAAATTAAAAAGCCGTGGGCTTATCCCATAACTCTGAAAGCGATAGCGAGAGTTGCGTTAGCGGGACCGCGCGTAGTGCGACTAAGTTGGTACGAGCGAGATGGCATGCTCTCGCAATCAGAATCACGAACGTTTCAAAGTTAGAGGATAAGCCAGCTGGCTGGTTCAACAGGCACTGTACAAGTTCAGCGAAATAACTAAAATCAAGGTGTCTATTTGACCATTTTTTTTGTTGTGTTCATTTGTTAATGTATTATTAATTATTTTGTATTGTGGTAATTTATTTAATTTTAATGAAATGCATTTACAGAAATTTGTATAATTTTAATGAAATTAATTTATGACATGATCAATTTATGAAACTGAATCTACTCACATTTTTCGTATTTAATAAATAATAAATAAATAAATATCTGGGACATTTTTGCACACATCGTCACCTGACCCCAAACTAAGCAAAGCTTGTAATATGGCTGCCAGAGACTGATATACGTACATAGATATTTTTTAAATACATACTTATATAGATATAACAACCAGACATAGAACAAACACAAATATTCATCACATGAATGTTTGTCCTAGATGGGAATCGAACCCACGCCCCCAAGCACAGTAGGTAGGTTCACTACCAACTGAGCCACCAGGGCAGTATTGATGTATTACAAGGTATTTCAGATTAGCAAAGGTCGTGCATCAAATGACAAATTGTACTTTTTTATTTATTTATGCAATAAGTGTCAAATTCTTCGTTAGGTATATCCGTTTACAACCACAAATGTGAATGAAGACCAAGAGCACAATGATGGTTTCTAATGTAACTATTGTAAGATTCAAATCATCGGCGTCTCCCTATTTCGCCTATCATCTCTGTTTTGCGACCAAGATAGTCGCAAAACAGAGATGATACTTCAAACAGTGTCCTAGAAACTGCACAAGTGCACATACTTCCCTAATGAGTTTTTACATAACTTATGAGTCCGTAGCTCTCGTGGGGTAGCTTGTGTGCGTGACAAAATTAAACAGCGGGAGAATTGTGGGAAGTCTTCGGATGGGTGACCGCGTTTTCACAATTGAGCGCTACAGTGGGTCTAAAAACACTTCAAATTATAGAGCCCGGTTGTTCGTCTTATACCATGACTCTGACTATAGGGTAGTAGTCACACCACGAACTTAATGAGTTCCTTTGAACGGCAACATCGGAAGTGTTGGCATTGGCCAAGCCGTTGGCATAAACAGCAAAAAAAATGGCTTAATTGGCTTCTCTAAATAATTAATTGTAATTATTTTGAGAGCCAAGCCATTTTTCTTACTTTAAAATATATTCCAAGAACCAAGCTTAAACTTTATTAACTTATAGTCAGTAACTTCTTGTTAAGACAATGAAATATGATGTTATTAAAATAATCCCTTCCTGTAAATAACACAAGTAATATTATTATTAGAATACAAACAAAATACCCGACTGTAAAATGTTATGTCTTAAGTCACTCTTGGCAAAAAGAGGAATCCAACGACACCAAACTCGCAGTGCATATTTATTACTTACATACATAATTATAACATTACCCTTTGCCCAATAAGGGAAGGCGGGTAAAAATAAAGTACCTAATGTCGCTAGATTTTTTCGCTAATAATCGAGATTGGCTTTCAACCTGGGACCCTATTCCTGTGCGCTCGAGATTATCTCGGTCACTGTCTCTCTAATTTAGAATTTAATGGGAGTGAGAGTGACCGAGATAAAATATCATTTCTCCGAATAGGGGCCCTGTTAATTAAAGGAGGAATTTTTACTTACCTATTTTTAGAATTGCATAATAACAAGGATCCGAAAGCATCCTACTGTGTTCTGCACTGCGCCCGGCTAACGCCAAAAGAAAACTTTTATATTTATAAGAAAATTTTATAAGACATTAAATTTATTACGATCGATGGGTGGTCTCGAGTTTTTGAAATAGAACGAAGAGATGAATTTGTCAGGTGCAATTATTCGTTACAAAATGCTTCTACACAGTACACAAAGAAGAGGGCAATCATCAACCGCAAATCATTCACATCGTGAGAGAAGACTCCTAAATTAATGTTATATATTTTTAACCGATTTCCAAAAAAAAGGAGGTTCTCAATTCGACTGAATTTTTTTATTTTATCAACTCAACTGTGTTGGTTTATGTAAGTATGTTTCTCTCCGTCACCTATTTTTGTGAATAGGTGTTACGCAATTCTGAGATGGTATCATTTATGAGCTCTCTCTCCCTTATTAGGTTATAATATGTATTCTGATATTTAAAAATTATGGAAAAAAATAATGTGGTATTAAACACTGAGTGGAAATTAAAAAAATAAACATTAATTTATAATGCTAAAGTTTTAAAGCATTTTTTATGTAAAAAGAAATCTATATTGGAAAATTGCAAATTTTTCGAGTTATTTTTTCCCTGTTCGTCAAAGACAGTGTAAAATCATAAAAATTGCTATAAAACATTGGGAATGGTAGACAGGTAGTGACATCTGGCCAAAGCCGAACGTCGGGATTAATGGCCTGTCTTGGGAGAGGCCTATAATAGGCTGACGATAATGACGATGAATGGTATTCTGACTGTTCGTAGTTTGTACCCAACGGCTCATTTGACGCTAAGTCAAACGAAGTGGGTTTAAAATCAACGGTTAAACGGTTCTAGAAACTTAAGTGAACTACCAGGCACTAAAAAAATATCACATATCATTTGTTTTTCGCTGTTGTGTTATCATGCTTTTAATCTAACGCGAAGGCCAAATATTGATGGAGTGACGTGAATAATACAAAAAAGGGGAGTATAGTTTCCTTACAAAACCTATTTGATCAAATATTCATTAGATTATTCACTGATCTATATACGAAGCAACATTATGTAGGTATTATACCTGCCGATGCATTATTTATTTTTGTTGTGAATAATGAATAGTTCGATGTTATGGATTGATGTTAAAATTTACTTTCAGGTATTTTTTATTCGGGGATATGGGAAGGACGTAAGGTCTATACTCAATACGTCTCTCCGGTACTTCGTAGAATAGAATCGAACCAAATAGAATAGAATATAATTGTTTATTGCTCATAGTTATTACAATTTATTTAAACACAATAGTATATTCAAATCGACTTGCGGTACATTGTTCCTTTTTGATACAGTGTGTGACCTACAAGGCTACAATATAATAATACTAACTTTCTAACTAATCCTAGCTAAAATTATAATTCAAAGAAATATAGCCGCAGTCGTATCAGGGCTAATAAAGCTTCGAAGTAAAAAAATTAACACGTTCCTCTCAAGGAAAAAACTTCGCTTGCGCGATTCAGAACTCCCTACACTATACTAATACTACTACCTACTAATTCTGTTACTGTATATCACAAAGACGTAGGATACTTTTTTTATGTCCACGCGAACGAAGTCGCGTGTAACAACTAGTATAATATAAAAAAAACTGATCCCTTATTGCCATTGTACTAGACGCGATATTACAATACTGATTGGTCAATGGTCATAGATTCAGTTCGAAATTGAGCTTGAAGCTGGAATACTCGGAGCGCTTACGCTCGCTTTTGCGGCGGCGTAGTGTGGCGGTTCGCCCTCTTCCCTCAAATAAGTATGGTCGTGGAGAGCGATGGCTGGCACATGCGTCAACTTGTGAACGGGTGCTGCTTGCGGGAGCTGGACTGCTCGGTGTATACATGCAACTCATTAATATTAGTATTCCTCTTATACTAAAAACATTTTAATATTGTGGCTAAAGTTTACAGGCAGGTATTTTGTTATTTATTTAATCATAACAATATTTCAATGGTAATAAACTATATTTAATGTACTAATCAATATTTTATGTTACAATTTGTAACATTGCATAGTGAGTACATTACAATTTGTAACATCGATGTAAAAACAACTGATTCGGATTCAAATCTCAAAATTGAATCTAGATTGTTCCATTACATGCGAATAACCGTCAGTCGGTGCGGCAGTATTGTTACGTTATGCTCAAAACCGAATCTACGATTGTTACATTACAGGCGAAAGATCCCGTTGAAGGATTGCCTCTAGAAACTTCCTGATGCCTACATATCTAGTTTTTACTCGTACAGTGGTACGAGTACCGATGGACACTAATATATTTACAATTAATTATACCTTATAATCTACTTATAGCTGATTATTCGCAAAGCTCTGCCCTCCATATAAAGCAGCATACAAATCCTGTGGCTAACGGAAAGCGAGGTCCACTCTTTCTAACTGAGCATTTAATTATGTTCGCGCACGGTTGTATTTATGTTGCTTAGCGGCTCGGCGACTTTTTGTCGCTAGTGTGCGCCGGACCATATTCGACCCACAACGCGGCAAATTATCTTATTGCCAAATGAAAAAGGTCTACGTGGTGTGGGTACAGTGTATAGTCCCAAGCATGTAAATGTGAAAATATCAAAATTTTATATATAAATGAAGAACTTCGCGCAGAATTTCAAGGGTGAATGTTTTAATACATTTTCAACATTGGCGAAGATACAAAATGAAAGAATTAAATTCAGAAGCAGAAATTGTACAGAATCCCGGTGCACGGGTCAGCGAGCTTTTTTTTTTATTTATTTCCTGTAATCAAGAACGTAATAATGTCTATAAATATACTAAATTTATCAAATTTATGGCCAAAACAACACACACCGGTTTTTTGGCCAAAGAGGGATGAAAAAAAGTATTTAATGTCGTGTATAGGCTGTTGCCAAGAGCTAAGCAAATACAAGTCATGATATAAGACAAGTACGAGCAAGAGTGTACAGCTTACAGCAAACGGGTCATGTAAGTGGAAGCTTTCGAAGGGCTATGACGTCACGCGCCGCACCGTTACGAATGTCAAGGTCGCTCTACAAGAGACGCGGTATATTTTAATGTGCCACCTATAAATGCAGGCAGAAGTTACCAAATTCCTAATGAATTCAAATTTAATAGCAAGTCAGAACGCGTAGCTCAATTAAATTTTAATACAATAAATACGACAGAAATACTATCTGTGCATATATAACGATAACGGCTAATCCAATGTTGATTCAAATTGAAACGGATATATGATAAGAAATAGAGTGTTTTTTGTCTTGGTGAAACGAAAAATTGTAGCTTATACTATATGCTAGTGTTCGTATAAAAGTGTTATATAAAAACGTTCAAGATGTTAAAATTATAGGTACCTAAGCTCTGTCTCGTTTTACGCGTGATATTGCCCGTCAGTGTGAACTAGACAGAGTATTTATCCACTCGCGTGGACGATATTTCAAACCTCGAGTCCTTGGGTTGTGGAGCGAAAAACAAACAATGACCTCAATTCTGTTGAACTCACTAAATTAAACCAATCTTATAGGAATAATAAAATTACCAGCGTCTCTTTTCTTTTCAATGTGTGTAAAAAGGATGGCAATAATTTTAGAGCTGTCAAATTTAGTTTATTTTAGAAAATGGTACAACAGAAAACTGTTTTACCGATTCAAAATGTCAACGTCTTAGACCGAAAGCTTTGGAATTTCATCTAGATTTTGATGATAGATATATACAAAATAAAAACCAAACTTATTTTTACATGAGGAATGGGACCCACGAGATAGAACCCCAAGTTTTGGTTCAAGTTTCAAATCACGCGATATCTTAGATGCACAGAATTCTCCTTATAAATAAGCTTAGATGATATATTTGGTGAAATTCACATCAGCTATTAATATCATAGATATCGAAAGTTTGTCAATAATTATAATATAAAGTATATAGATAAATATTATATACTACGTATGAATTTTTAATGATTATCCTATGACATGACGAAACATTAATGCCAGTCTGCACTAAAATCAAAAACGATAAAACTTAGCATAGCATCACCTACACTAAACTTCCTCTGCACAAACCAGTTTATGTTAAGTGACTCCTACAACTGACGTTTGAATGAAATGAATGAAAGAATGATACATTTCTATATGGTACCTATGACAGACAGTTTTGTTTGACACTGGCACTTGTTAAGCGCTTGCTTATGACCAGCGCTGGTTATTCACAGCCGGCATCATGCTGAGGTGGGGCCGGTTCGTGACAAAAATAAAACAAAATAGGGGTGTGTATTTTTTTAAATTGTAGTTTTTTATTTATCTGTTACGTTTTGTTTGTATTATGTTTTGTTTTTGTGGCAAATATACCATTGTCTATTGTCTTTGACATGCGAAATCAATGTCATAGAGTTACGAAATGTCTTATGTATTTAGGCAACTTCCTAAATTTGGTGCATTTTTCATTGTTAGTTACGTCCTAGAGAGAGAAGTGTGAACTTAAGAGCTTTCTAAGTTTAATGCAGACGAGCAGAATTGTATAGGTATAGCAAAATGTTATAATGGAAGTAAGCACAAAATCCTTGTATACCCTCTTCTTTTCGTCATTATCTTGCTGCTCCAAAAAGCTAAGAGCGAGTTTTCAATTTTATTTCCAAACAACATCAAGCCACAGACATTGTCAGTAATTGCAGGTGCCGCTATAATCGCGCTTAATTACAACTATACGCACAATCGCGCCCGTTTCAAGTATTCATTATTAATATTAAATCTCGATTCGAAGCATAAGAACAGGTTATGTAGAACTGAACCTGAGCGACAACCCCGCTGCAACGGCCTGATACCCTATAGAAATATAATATAATCAAATTTATCACTTCATATTCTTGGGGTCGCACTTCGCACCCGGGCGAGCCCGTACCAATGAGTTGTTTTGAACTGACGGATATATCACTGGCTTTTCGGTGAAGGAAAACATAATGAGGAAACCTGCATATCTTCGGAGAAGAATTTCAATGGCGCAAGTATCTCCGCCTACCCGCACTGGGCCAGCGTGATGGGTATGGCCCAATCACCCTTCGAGGGTAGGCCGATAGACATCCCAGCAGTGAGATGTTAAAAGGCTGATTTTGACAACTAGAGGTGCAAGGATGTGAAATACTGAATTCTGATTGGTCCGCTCAAGGTTACATCGTTTGTTCCCCGTGGTACTACCAGTATTGCTACCAGTATTACTACCAGTAGTACCACGGGTATTGTGCCATTGGTAGTTAGAAACTATTATAGGTAACTTTTATGCGAATGTTTTGTCTGGAAATGCTCGTCTTATGCGAGGTGTATGTATAGGTCGTTGGTAGAACTGAACTTGAGCAACAATAATCGCTGTAACGCACGCGTCTTTTTTATCATTTAATTGCAGAACAACTGGATGGCATTCAAATTATAATTATGCGTATTCACTTACGTATATCTACTCATGGCTAAAATATAAGTATGCGGTTATAATATATTTATCTTATTCAATTGAGTTTTTACAACAATATCTTTTACATAAACAACATATTTTTTTTATGTTCGTCTCGTAGGCGTTCGCGCATTGTACACGCGATTGTGCTAAAACTTTGCTTTTACGAATCCAAAGGCCGAGTCTCGGCGCCGGTCTCTAAGTCTTAAGACCTAAGGCCTAAGACCGAGCTCCAAAAGTAAACGTACGAGTTCGCGGGCAGCAGTTAGTATCTAATATAGAAAAGTTCAAGTATAATGTAGGTATGAATAATCTTGTATGTCCTTGTGTTTACGACACGTCGTCATAGTCGGTGGAGGCTATTCAAGAACGGTTAAAGCAGAAAAACCTTTGCTGTTTAACCGATCACTTGGTGATCCAGATACCAACAGTCGACAGTCCGACACTCTGACAGTTCTTTGGGGAATCTCTAGGTGCAATGCAAACCTCATTCTTTTTACAAGAAAAAAAAAAAAATAATGAAAGGAAAAAAAAAAAAGAGCCCATTCTTTTTTCCTAGAAGGACACGCTGGGTTGGCAACGGGTTTTGATGACAGCTACCATGTCAGATGTCAGAGGCCGAAGACCTCCAGTGCCCTAAGAACTCGGGTTCACTTTGAAAGTGATCATCTTTATGCGAATTAATTCAATTACTTCTAATCTGTTTTAAATTGTGCAGCTACTTCTTTTTCCACAACACTAAATCTTCCAGAACGTTCGAACGTTATTCTAAACGCGCACTAATTAAAATCTCTTATGTGGAGTGGTAACAGTATCCCGCTCGTTAGATGTTTAACTTTGCTGCTAAATATAATTTGCTGCCCGCTTGGATAATGCGATACTCGGCGTAATTACGGTAAGAGACACTTAATAACGCAGGGGATTTTAAACGCCTTTTTGTTATAAGAAATAGCCAACAGATTCCTAGTCTAATAATTATAACATAAAGTGAAGTAAGCCAAAATGTTTTTTATAGATGCGAATTTAATCTTAAATTGCCGCTGAAACACACCGAACCATGACTAATGGGGAGGCCCATGTTCAGCAGTGGACGTCTTATGACTGATGATGAAACTGAAATTATTTTCGGTTTAAATTATCCTTATATCAGATTTTGATGGCAAAAACTTTGTACCAACTATGTACAGACAGATTACGTCTTCGTCGAACACATTAGGGATAAGTAATTTTATGTAAATGCATTTTTCAATCTGCTGTCTACATCCTTGCGGTCAGCGTCGCAAAAGCATTCAAAGCAAAGATGAAGAATATAAACCAATTTTGATAGGTATTTATTTATTTATAGGTGAGTAGCATCGGCTGATGTGCCTATATCACAGTGTTGAAACTTAATAACTGTCCGTCAAGATTATCTATTATGTGGTGTGCAGTTTTGGTTTGAAATGGTGCAGGCTGTAGCTTGGTCCTGTGACGTCTGCTATTTCTTGTTTACCTAGTCCTTTAGCGTGTACATGCTGTGTACGTCAGTAAGATTATAGAATCCGTAGCCGTCTTTCTTCAAGGGTAGTGAGGCGTAAAGCTTTTAATCTTTCGCCATAGGATTTGCGACGAAGAGCATACGGCATTTAGTGGCTTTTCTTTGGGCATTTTCCAGCAGATCGATACCCTTCCTAAAGTAGGGTCTCCAATCCGTATTCCAGCAGAGGCCATAAACAATATACGCGTTTTGTAGATTTTAAGGATAACTTCTAGTGTCATAGTTTGAAATTATTTTCGTGTGACGTTTATAAAATATTTTCCTTTTTAACAATTATTGTGGTGATATGTCCTTCTCATTTCAAGTTTGAGGTAATAATCACCCCCAGATCTTTCTGTTGGCTGACCGAGGCTATGGCAACACCATTCAGATTGTATCTTCATTGAGGGTTCGTTTTACCAAGATGCAATACACAATATTTCGTGATGTTCAGATTGAGAAGCCAATCCATGGTCCAACTCTGTATGGGGTCGAGATTTTCTTGGAGTTGTGCAGACCCAATCAATGGATTAGCAAATAACTTTCCATCATCAGTGAAGAAGGCGGATTGGCACTCAATAAGTTCTATCAGGTCCTTTACGTAGAATTCATGAATCTGGATCCGCTACTGAAGCTTGGGGGACACCACTGGACATCAGTCTTCGCTGTGATAAGGAGTTCCCCACTAGAACTTTAAATGTTCTGCCTGATAAATAGTTCTCGATCCATTTCAGAACCTTATAACGTACATCATAGTGCTCTAACTTCTTCAACAGTGCTTTGTTATAATTGCCTCGAAAAAAAAAAAAATTACCGCCATGCTCCATAGAAGTTGTTTTAACTAAAAAAAAACCCTTAGTCTTATATTTTCGTGTGGTAAAGGTATTTTAGACTTCCCTTAGAATAGTTTATTTTAGTGCTAATTAGCCTTACAAAACATAAAGCCCTATAAAGGTTTCTAAAGAGAGTAATTCATCTTATAAAAGCAACACAGAATTAATTTATGAGGTTTTTAATATATTAGGAGCGTTGTATACAATTCCTATAAACCAAACAGTTGCATGGCCTTTGTAAGAGTTTAGGCAGGGAATTGGTTATTGATATAGTAATCAGTAAGCTGTTAACTATCATAATCGAGATTATCTTGGCGCCACAAATACCATTGAGGAGTCCCGGTGGACATCTGTGGTCTTCTTCATCAGTTCCACTTCTCTAAAATGTAAGGTACGTTCTGAATGCAAATGCTTGACTTGCTGATGAAAATACCAAAATCTCCTATAATATTTGGCGAGTTCCCTGAATTCCTCATGGATCCCATTATCTCAACTGAATTTTGATACTTTTCAAATACAAAAAAATAATCCAAATCGGCTTATAAATCACGGAGTTATGAGGTTAACAAACACAAAAAAACAAAACAATCGAATTGAGAACTTCTTTTCTTTTTGAAGTTGGTTTAAAAAGTTGACGTTGCTCACTAGGCAACGCTATAGTGTAGGTAGGTATAGTCGTAAGTAGCTACATATCAAAATCAAATGAGACACAACACAACACTTACTTATTTTAATGATGCCAAATTACAACAGTACGGGCAGACAAAGAAATTACGCGTATCGAATAAAAATTCCATACAACATTTTATTTTATCATCTAAATCGGCATTTACGACGAGGAACAATGCCGGGCTCGGAACCGAACAAAAGTGGGACGCAAATAAAGAAAACAATAAAATTAGAATATATAAACACATAAAAACCGGCGTCGGGACGGGAGCGAGCGGCGCATGCGTCCTCCGCTTTTACCTACAAATAAATTAATGTCAACAGCCACAATTTGCGTATTGAAGCAGTACAATTTTTAAAGTAAATTTTTCACTGACACTCAGCACACCAGTGAGACAGTGCAGTGTCAAGGTTAGTCGGCCGCGAGTAGTTTTGGGACCATTTTAGTAGTAATTCTAAGCTTGGGCTGGACAAATGTCCAGCCAAAAATGGCACATGACGATTTAGGAAGCAGGACCCCTATTATCAAAAGCTGAGATTCAATATCGTCTCGGAAAAAATGTCGAACTTCGAGATTTCTTATTCTCAAAGCTATCATTCGAGATATTCACGACGGCTAGCGTGCGAGATACATCGAGTGGTCAGAGGCAATCTAGGCGAGAGGCAGTCGAGATTGGAATCTCGAAATCGACGTCAATTTGTCATAATATCTCCGAATAGAGGCCCAGGTCAATTTGGTACTTTTGTCATTTTTGGACAGTCGTCATAGTGGACTCCTAGCCATTTTGGGACTGGACGATTTCAGAATCTCGTCTGTTTTGTATAAAACAGTTTGATACTTCGGTCGATGTAGTCAATGCCTCGTATTCGTATCTGAACTGACTGATGGTGACTGATGCGATGGCTTGACGTCGTGTAGACTGACGTGAGGGCCAATTAACTCGCCATGCGTTATTGTAATTTTGGCTAGCGACTCCATGAGTGTGAGGCTAGCGTGCTCCCACTGAGCTACTACGGCTTGATAGCTAACGCGGCTTGATAGCTACCACAGCTTGATAACTACCACGGCTTGATCAAAACAGCATCAAAATCCGTTGCGTGGTTAGGAGTTAGCGGATATGACAGACAGACAGACGCAGAAAGCGACTTTACTTTAAACTGTGTAAATATTACGATGAGATTACCATAGAGTATGGTTTAAAGAAATATTCAGCAGTCCGATAAATGTAAGTTTTCACGATCTCTGCAATCAAATTTAAATATGTAAAAACTAAATTTTCCTTATTATTTTCATTATTTTCTTCTCTTGTGATATACAGATCCAAAAACTTGAAAATGTGCTGTCACGAGTAATATACCCTTTCAAGTCCTTATTTTTATTTGAAGCATAAACGTCTGATCCAATAAGTGAAGGAAGTGAGTTCTATCTCGAAACTCGATTCAATCTCAAGCAGGTATCAGGGCGAGTCGATACTATTATCCTGGCGCTAGTATCAAGACTATTCATAGGTCACTCGCGCGCCGTGTTCGCATTGCCATCGATACAGAAGAGGAAATTTTTTTATTTACTTCTCTCTTCTGTGGCCATCGATGCAGTCATATGACAGAATGCATTACGACATGCAAGGGTCCCTAATCCTTTGATGTCGATCGAAACGGCCCCTGGAGCGTCACGTGCGAAACAGAGAGAGAAATAAATCAAAAAAACTTCCAAGTATTCAATAGAAAATTTATGAAAAACGTAAAAGCATTTTATTTTAACCGAATTACAAAAAAATTTATAACGATTAACGTCATTTATGTACCAATTTGGAAAAATCTTCCTAAATATTATAGGCGTACATATACAGCGATTTTGATATTTTCATCGATAAGTCTAGCATTTGCATTCAGAAAGTATCATTTGGTTAAGCGGAGCTGATGCAGAAGACCACTGATGCGCACGGATGGAGCTCCACAATGATATGTATTTCACTGGTGACGCCAAGATAATCTCGATTATGATAGTTAAGCGACTATGACGATGCAAATTTAAATAAATGTTTCTGATGAAGTCGTTGTTTTATATATTTATAAAATTAATTCATACATTTTTCTATCGAATATATACGCAAGGTTTTTCGATATAGCTTATATGACTTACATGATATAACTGTTATGCTAAGTTTTTGAGTTTGCACAGATGATGACGTAGATTGTTTCAAAGATATTTGGTGTATTGCTAGCATTAATTATCTTCATCATTAGCCATAAGAAATCCACTGCTGAACAAAGACCCTTAGAGGGTTGGAAGGTGCTATAATCCCCACGCTTGCAGGTGACTTGGGAACGCAAAACGCTCAACGTTTACTAAGGGGATGCTGCTGTCCGTCCTCCGTTAGTTCTAGTCGCAGTTTAAGGACATACCCGGGTTACTGGGATTGGCGACTACGTCACGTAAACTGTCAGCATAAACTCGCTAACTTAAACTGATGATGTTGTCATACGTATAATGAATGTTATTTTTGTCTTTTTCCATCACGGTGTTTTTGGAACACGCATTGCCGGGGTCATTAGTCTCCATTACAAATAATTCAATAAAAATAGATTAGGTACCGCAAAGGTGGCACTTAATTCTAAAGACTGTTTTCTGTCATGTTGTTTGAGCTCAATCATCATCATCGACAGCCTTCTTTATCCCATTGCTGGGTACAGGATTCTTTCTTGCTATTCTGTCTACCTCTGTCTTGCTAATCTTCCGGGTTCGACCCGCGATTTTAACAACTTCGTCCTTCGTCGTTCCACCATCGTCGACCCATCTCGGTGCCGGATGACCAATACTGCGCTTACCTTAGAATTGTACTTTCCTTCTAATTTAAATAGACTGTACTGGTTATACAAAAAAAAAAGCAGAATAAAATAAAATTATATACCTACTAGCAGCCCGCCCCGGCTTCGCACGGGTATTTAACAAAAAAATAAAAATTATAATACACACACATACACCCTTATATTTGAGTCAGGTTACTAATAAAAAGAAAATTATAAAGAGAGCAAAAAAGCGAAATAATTTTTCAAATCGGTTCAGTAGTTTCGGAGCCTATTCAATGCAAACAAACAAACAAACAATCAAATCTTTCCTCTTTATAATATTGGTATAGATATATAAGTATTTGCTGGTCGGCCCCCTACGAGATGGCACGATCTTTGACAGGGATTGTCAGGAGTCAGCTTAAAGCCGACAAAACTGGAAAAGTCGAGAGAAAGCCTTTGTCCAGCAGTGGGACACCACAGAAATATTCGCTTTAAAAGCCACCACATAGTATTTCCCGGATTTTACGGAATCCTCGGAATCATGGTATATTTTTAACATAACCATATCATACACAGCAACAACATATACAGAATAGATAAAGACAAAAGATCAAATTTAAGGTAATTTTGTACAAGTGATAAAGAGGATATTATATTTAAATTCATGAGTTGTGTTTACATATTTAAGGTTCTTTACAATACTTTAGCTCACAAACACAACACTTGCAGCTGTCAGGGGTACAACCCGGATGACAAACGTTATGTTTGCAAAAGATAAGTTAAAAAACAAGCGTAAGGACGGCAAAGAAAACATTCATCATAAATTATTGTGAATTTTTTAAATACTGTTTGAGATTGAGATTGCACACGATGCGCAGTAACTTGCGCAATGACTAACAAAGAAGGTAGTTTATAAAAGGACTTGCGCCAGTATTTAACAGTAGGTGACCTCTAACTCATTTCTTGCTGCTCAATTCTCTCTTTGTTCTCTGCTAAGCTTTTGAACTTTTGGTATGAGATGACTTTCTGATTTTTTTCGACGTAACTTGCTTGTGACATTGGCCTGAAGGGCAAAATGTTCGACTTTTTGTATACTTTTTGTTTTTGTGATTTTTTTAAACTTCAAATTATTTATTCAAATTCAAATTATTTATTTCATTAAGTACAGATCAATAATGTAGCAGCACTATACCCCAAACTGGGTTCAATTAAGTACCCGTATCTTGGGGCTTAGGCCTTCCCTTAAACTTAAACTATTTAAAAGTACATTTAATGAAAACATTCGGTTATGGAACTACAAAATTATAGAATTAAATTAAACAGTAATAAATATGTATCAGGTTCCGCAAAAAGAAAGTAAGAACACAGATTTAAAAAAAATAGGTTTGATTATAATAGCTTTATAAATTTTGAAATAATTGCTAATAATAATAATTAAAATAAAAAATAAAATTAAAATTTGAATAATTTTTTAATAATAATAATTGCTTTTTTTTTGAATTTTTAAATTTTGAAGACTTCAGAAAGTTTTTTTATTTTTTTGTTACAAGTAATCTTTTGTGTTCCTCTCCCATTGCAGCATCTAATGGGCCCGCCGACTAAAACTTCGTCAACTACATTTGCTAACATGAACCTAACAATGCTACCACAGGAATATCTGCATGACATGTTGTAAATCACTCAGCGATTCGGACAGAAATATGTTATCACTCGGAAACAAAAGCATCACAAAATAAATTTATTATTCGTATTGAATGGTAGAAAAAAATTGGAGCTCGATTGTCATTCCGGCAGTAAAATACAGACAAGGTCAGGCCCACGGCCAAGAGTATAATTTATCATATGATGATTAATTATTATTTTCCGCTCATCATTGTTAAAGTCAAAGTACTTCGCGAATTTGCACAACGTATTTTGTTTTGTTACTACGAGTCCACAGATCGATAATTCTAGCTACATGATAGTCAGAATAAAAATAAAACCAATGACAATTATATTTTGTTTTAATAAAACGGGAATACTCACGTTAAATTGAGTCGGTTATTCCGACTATAGTTTCGATCATATTCGGTGAACTTTATCAAGGAATGCTAAGCCAGACACGCGCGCGACCTCGTCTTGCCTTGCACTGCGGGCTGCGGCGCGTCGCGCGCGTGACGTCAACGGTTACAATGACAATTAAGTACGAATATCTGTGTATATCTAGTATCGCTTAAGGCCGCGCTTCCTACCAGAGTTACCTATATCTTTGAAAAATATTACAAGGAAAAAGATATTTTGTGTTTTTCTTTTTCGTTTGCCAATACAGAAAATTATTTACTAATTACTTTATTTAATTTCTCTCAAAAGTTTGCAATACATTAATCTTATCTATTTTTTTATTTTTCAATTTCCCTCTCAGTGATTTTTTACATTCAAAAATGTGCGAACGAGATAGCTTAGACAGAAACGGGGTCTTGATGGGCCGCTGGGACAAAATCGTCATTAAAGATGCCGGATACCCTATATACATGTTGTGTAGTGGTAGGACTCTTTTGCGAGAATCCGTCTGGGGAAGTCAGTTTCACCTTTGTCAGTTTTTCAACCGCCAAGCAGTAGTGTGCAAATATTAATGTGTCACGGATTGAAGGGCAATCTTTCCAGCATAATTACTGGGCATACAGAGGTTTAACATCTAATATGTCAGGGTGACGAGCGCAGTGCATTGCCGCGCATGGTTTTGAACTGTTGAAATTCAAAATGTTGGATGGCATTTAACTGTTACGGGCAAGCACGGCACTTAACATCAGTTCAGCGGTTTGCTCGTCTCGTCAGCCAATAACAAAAAAAACTTTTTATCCCTGCAAAATGTAGGAAACTGCAAAGCGCAGCTAGTGACAATATTTACTTCTGAAATATGTACCTAGTATTATGTTAGATAGCTACCAAAAAAAAGTACCTATATGTACAGATAACGACATTTAAGAATATGGGCAGGTGGAAGAGCATTGCTTCGCGCTGTACCGAGCCCACATCCTGGGAACAGTGTAGTGCAGGATAATTACGACGTGCCAATAATTTTTCCTTTCAACTGTACAATGGTTGTTCTGTGGTTTCGTGGTGCTTACACTCAGTTCGGATAAAATTATTCAAATTCAAATGATATGATCTATTGTGCTTCAGCAACAATGATAAATAACAATATTATTACATGTATATTGTAAATATTTATGCAACTGGGCTACGGCTTATTACGTACCTACCTACTTATTGTATAGTTATAAAGGGCTTCAGATTGTTTTGTTAAGAAAGATTATGTAACCACAGTACTGTACATACTGTCTTACTCAATAACGTTTTAAAAGAAGAAGACCGGTGACTAACTCTCTGAGCTGGCTTGGCTAAACTGAATCCATCTACTATAACATCACTATAATTTTGCTCGGAACATCGCTGTCTCTCTCGAACAAACATTCTAGTGTTGCGTTCTTTCCTTGTCGTGCGACGAGCCTACTCAAGTCCAAAAAAATCCATTTTTTTATGGCTGAATATTAGAACGCATGCATTTTCTTGTTTGTAACGTCATTTGTTGCAGGAGTGTACTTACTTTACTTTCGTTAATTACCTATAAAGATTATCATCATCGTACGAGAAAACGTACAAACAAACCCTTCTATTTGCGTCAGGTTACTAAAAAAAAGAAAGCGAAAAAGCTACTCAGCAGCGAAATAATTTTTCAAATCGGCTCAGTAGTTTCGGTCTTTCGGAGCCTATTCAATGCAAACAAACAAACAATCAAATCTTTCCTCTTTATGATATTGGTATAGATGAGTAAGCATTTAATTTTCATATTGTGCTCATTATAAATTATTATACTTGTTACAGATTTTTACATCAGCTCCCTATGCTTTACGGTCAGCTGATCAATTACAATGTTTTATCTACTCAACAGCTCCGCACAAAAAATGTGTAGAGGACCAGTCTGGAAATTGACTGTTTTAGAAATGAGGCTTAGGAAAATGTTGACTGAACGCTTGGAGAAACAGACCTTTATTACGAAAGCATTGCGTTCGTCACCCAAAGATACAAAGTGTTAAATCACTTTGTGCCCAGTGATTTCGCTGGAAACATTGCCCTTCAATCCGGAACACAGTAGTGCACACTACTGCTTGGCGGTTTAATAACTGGCAAAGGTGTGGTACCCATGAAAACCGGGACAAAGAAAATCCTCGTAGTGGGTCATAGCAGGGGGTCCACGAGCAAACCCCCAAAAAAATACGTAGCGAAGAAGAGTAGGTAAACCCAAAGCAATTAACTTTGCAAAACAATAATTTCAAAAAATTACCTATGTAAAAGTAGTAAAATTTAGTACAGAAGATCTTTAAGCTCAACTCTGTGTAAAAAAAATCTGTAAAGTACCTACTGCATAATTTATGTACTTACTGGTATTTAACTATCTCCGATAATCTAGTTAGACACTCTAGTTAAATAATTAGTTATGAGACACATGGTACTACATTACACAACCAAAATAATTGCATAAAATATTGTAGTAACTATATCTGAGACAATAGGCGTTAAAAGTAACATAATAATTGAGAACTGTCTTTAATAACCATTAACAGGTGCTATTCCGTGCTCGGAGCTGCTGCAGGCGGCGACGTCGATGCCAGACCACCGGCTGACTGCAGTAACAATAATGGTTCCTATGTATTCGTATGAACTGACTTAGAATGACTGTAACTGTGTTGCCTGCCGCTAAAATAAACTCTTATATTCTTGATATAAGACTAACTCTAACTCTCTTCTCTTCTGTTATACAGACTTTCATTAATGATCAATTCGAGAGAAAGATACCCTCTTCAGAATTCGGCAGGCGATAAACTCGTCGCGATTGATACATAGAAATCATACTGAGTTCTAGTGTCCCCTTGTCGCTGCGGTCTGATCCTACTGCTTCTAGCGTCCCCTTGTCGCTCCGGTCTGCCGCAGCGGTCGGCGGACACTCGCTGTCTTCGAGCTTGGAATTGCACCTTTACAAAGGCAGGGTTTCATAATTGTTACTTCTTTGGATACAATGTTTTACAAGAATAGTAAGGTGTATAAGAAAATGTTATATTTGTGTGCGTGTGTAAATTGACTGACTCGCCCTCACTGATATTATATACTACTACTGTGTCAAAAGTTTTCCGGGTTGTTATAAAAAAAACCTTAACCTATTGTTATCCAAGTCGTTTTTGTAATCGAAAGGGTTTTTAAGTTTTTTTTTTTAATCCATGCCTACCGTTATCTGAATCGGTAATATTTCTCTACAGTTATCAGACTCTAGGATTACTTTTTAGCGTTTCGCCCGTCTACCTCCAGCAATCGTCCCAGTTGCTGGCTACGGCTGCGGAAGCACTTCTACAGATATAACATCTTAGAACAATGTCGCTAGTTGGTGCATTCGCATCTCACATCTCAGGTGCGGCTTCAAATCTGAATAATATTTTTGAGCTGCCGGTAAAAGGAAAACAGCGTGAGGAAACCATACCATATAACCCCATCTAGGACTTCGCCATCTTCCACTTGAAAAATCTGTCGACTACCATATAACGGTGTGTCATGGCAGCCTTACTTGATAGCCAGTTCGCAGTTCATGCTAGATGTGTTTATAATCTTTGATCACACCGTCACGTAAGTAAATTAAATTTTAGGTATATACTAAGTGGCTGGCACTGACTTAGAATCAGGTAAGCTATGGTCAAATGTCTAGTCTGGTTTAGTTAAAAAAAATATCCTTTTATCCTTGAAAATTTAGGAAAAACAGTACCTAAATGGCAATTTACATATTTATATTAGAAAATAAATTTGTATTTTCGGCCATTGATATGAACTGACTTCCACCTCTTAGTTTTTTTTTCTGTTCATTTTCTTTGTGAGTGCTGACAAAAACATTGCATTGGCAGACATGACACAGCCGTACATCGCAGAAAATAATTAAAAGAATACCTACATTCAAAACAATGTAAGAAAACTTGTAAAAAAAAATTGTCGGTCTTCACAACATTAGTAAGTTCGTTCCAATCTATCAAATCAAATCATTTTAATAAATTTTCATTTGCATTGAACCGAGTAAGTCAACGAACTCAGAGTGTGTTGTGTCGGATAACACACGTACCTACAAAGGAGTGTTTCACACACTCAAACATTGCGTCACAGTATAGAATAATATTCAGTAGGCGTTGTTATTTCATTGAGTGCATAATTACAATTTGCCTTCATTGTAATGTAGATCGTAAAATGTATGATAAATGCTATAAAATTATTTCGAAATTTTATTATACTACGAATAGCAGCAGTGGTATAGTATACAGATCAATTAGATGAGTAAATTGACGAACCTAAAATACTGCAGAGAGAGCATGGTGGAAATAAGAGAAGAAGAAGGTTTGACCGGACACCAAAAGCCCTAAACAAAATTGCTAGTTAAAAAGTGTTAGTAATAGGTATTCCTTGTGTTTGATGCTTCTTTCCCATCGTCAAGTTTGAAAATGTATTAAAAATCGGTATCCGCGAGCGGATTGTAAGGTTATGCCGGGAACCGAAGAATATGCACGATGACTGATTATTCTTTATAATTTCGTAAAAAACCTGTCCACAAACAGAAAAAAACAAATGTTTATTTTCCTATAGTAGTTATAAGTTTGACAAAGAACGCAATATATTGAATTATGACGCCACGGTTCATGTGCGCTGTGCGCTCTACGAATTCTATACTAACACACGGCAGGGAAGAGACAGAGCAGTCTAGTCCCACTAAAAACTTCCATATTTCAGTTTACGTATCATATTGACTTTTTTTTTTTAAGCTTATTATTTTAAGTAAATGAACATTTGTCAGGAAAAGTTAAACTTTAAAATTGCCCTACTGTTACATCGACACCACTCATACATTAATACCATAAGGCAAACATGCTCAAACACCGGGATCACAAATGAAGTCGACCTTCTCCGTGTAATGCCCTTATGGCTTAATTGATTTTAAGAAAAACGGAAGAAACTTCTCATTATACATTACATTATCGACAATATCCTCGGGAAGTTACTGTACGAGTAATTAGCTAAAACTACAGTCCAAAACGAATATAAGAACATAACAGCAAGCATTTTGACCCTAAATAAATCTACTTTTTTAAAGGTCACAAAAACATTGTTGTGCTAAGAATTCTGCGCTTAAAAACCTGGGCGTCTCGGTAACAAATCGCGTACCAAGCACGTGTAAAATACGCATGGAATGTACATATTATGTTATCCTAAAATACAAGGGTTTTTTTCAGATACATTACCATTAAAAGCCCGACCAACTAAGTTTATTTTACTATAATATATTATAATCTAAATTTAAATAAACAAACTAAAACTAAAACTAGAAACAAAATAAAAATAAATACTTAAATAAATTAAATCTAAAATATCATATGTGAATAAAATAAAAATAAATTTGTCAAAATAAAAAGTTAAGAACACAATATTTTTGATACTATCATCAATTAACACTACAAAATTGTTAGTAAATTATTCAACTGTGTTTGAGTTAGCATATAAAAGAAAGAAATTATTGAATTCTATGAAATTTGGCACTATTTACAAAATAAACGCGGATTTGTAATTTTTCCGAAAATCTGTTAACCACTAAAAACTAAACAAAGGTTAGTCAAATCTTACACGAACTGGGCCCTTAATCTCTGTTGCCATAACTAGCTTGTTACGCGCCATGTTAAGCTCACTCCGTGTTAGTCGCATGAAACGGTATTCTCTAAGTCTAACGCGCGATTCTTCACGTCGTGGCACGATTAGGAGCCGCGTTTAAGTTTAGAGCATGTTATGACGTCACGCGTTATTGCCAAGTTATCTCATGTGCGATAGAGAATAACGACCCAGACAGGAAATGGTATTATGACACCTAACAATAGAATATTGAGCAGAACTATCATGAAATAGATAATTATCATGTAAATGGGGTCTTTTCATAGTAAAATTTGAGTAAATATTGCGTCTGTTCTCAATTCCATAGTAAATTATTACTTTTTTTTTAAATATACAGTACCTTGGGAGCACGTAAGAAATGTCACGCAACAAAGTTACAATGTTGTAGGTACTAGTTATTTCTCATTTTAAAATAATCATTCTGTTATTGGACTCGAACGGAAACTCGTTTTAAGACATTTGCGGAATAGGTATTCATAATTGTATTGCTTTTTTACAACTATTCAAAGATATCGCCATAGCAAGTTATTCTGTAACGAGGTAAAGAGTCGTGTCACAGCAACCTCACTGGAACATTTACTAGTTTTTGTAAATATACTGTGTAGTAATAAAGATAATGGTGGTGACTACCGTTCCGGCTCGTTCCTGGTGCAAAGGATAGCCATTGCCTTTCAGCGTGGTAACGCAGCCAGCGTTATGGGCACGTTTGCACCGGGTACAGTTAGGGGCGGATTATTCGATTTTAGGAGTGACATTGACATTATAAACTAATTCTACAATTTTTAAACAGTTGACGTTAATTTAATTTATTTAGTGTATTTTTTGACCTTCATTTGATAAATTATAATTATATGGCCTGATATTATTATCAGAATACACATCAAAAATATTAAAAAGACTTACTGTGAATTTCCAAAAACTGTATTTTGTTATTAATTAACTTTTTTTCTATCAAAAAAGACAGGATACATACTATTTGAAAATTCGAACAACACCGTAATGGAAAAACTACAAAAAAAAAACATGTTTTTCTGTTTCGTGCACCTCAAATACTAAGACTATCTAGATCTTATGTTGAGATATATTATGTTATTGGTTGTATCGTATATAGCCTTGAGGGAAAACAATAATACATAGCATTTTCTTGATTAAAAAAAACATTCAAAAGACCTCGAATTCTTTTTTTTTTTTGCTAGATCTCGGAACCCAATTGTATATTTTAGTGACTATTATTACTCTACATGAGGTAATAGTAATTTCTACGATAGCATATCATTAAATTTTAAATGATTTCCTGGTTAAGATGTAATTTTATTAGTAACTGGTTACTATCCACGACTTCGTTTGGGTGAACATTAAAAAAAAAGTATATTTAGCCGTCATAACGCGACAAACATCCATACAGAGAGACAAAGTTACTTCCTAAAGTTCGATAGATGGCGTTGATCCATTTTGTGCATTTTACGTTTTTTTCTGGACTGACAATATAATGTAGGAAGTTCTGAATCGCGCAAGCGAAGTCGTTTCCTCGAGACGAACTTATTGATTTTCATACCCCGAAGCTTTATTGGTCCTGATAAGACTTATCAGGACTTGGCTTTATTCCTCTGAATTATAATATTACTTAGGATTAGGATGATCTGATATTTTTTTTTTAAATTCAGATCATCCTATCTGAATTTTAGACTAGCGAGCAGTAAAGCCATCCCTTTTAATCTGCGCGCGAAAGTGTACATAGCGCTAACTTTTTCTCGAATTAGCCCCTTAAGTACCAATGGTCTAGGGGCATTAAATGTAGCTCATATTTACGCTTGTCACGCTAATAAAATGTAATGTTATTTATTATTTTACAAAACATTTTATTTTATTCTTCCATCTACATTCTACAGCATATTTAGTGTCTACAAAAATAATAACTTAACATAAAAATGTTTGTGGTCCGTCAACTCTACGATCGAACAACGACTGCTCACCAACGAAATCAGCTTGTGATTGAGTTTACGCCGGTGCCAATTGTACTTTTGACACTTAAGTCGTAACTACTGGGAGAGTTCATTGGCCATGTCTCGAAGTTTCGACGAAGTAATAAGTCAATGGTTTCAGAGCAAACTCACGTTGACCAGAAGATAACTTGATTTTCTCTGACCTTGAAGATACCTACGAGTACATATCTCTCAGGCAACAAAAAATCCCTGACACAGGGAATCCTAGTGGGGAAATATGAGCGTGAAACATTATTTATCCTAATACTAATTAATAATATAAATTCGAATGTTAATCTGGCTCTCTGTCTGGGTGTAAGTCGCGTTATCACGGTTAAACGGCTGTACCTACTGTCAAGCTGAATTTTTGCATAGATATAGCTTAAGGGTCGGAGACAGACATAGGCATTTTTTTTTGTAGGTCCACTTGAACGACGTAGCTGGTAACAGTTATGAGTTAGTGAGATTGTGGTCAAACGAATGCCTGGTCACTGAACGAAACAAACTCAAACGAAACGAACGAATACGCGCTGGATGCGAGCCGCTTCCATCCGCTCTTCATGGAAATCAAGGGGGAAGGCCTATGCCCAGCAGTGGAAATCCTGTGGCTGAGATGATGATGATGATGAATGCCTAGTCCAATTTAAAAAAAACCCCTTAATATCATAACAATCGATAGTTATACTATCCGTAATTAGATAATATTCGTTCGCTTAATAAAAACATCTCACACTTTATATACAAGTGCATTTATAGATGTGGTCAAGTACAAACTATGAACACGTCAAGGTTCCGTAGGTGACGCGACCGCAAAGGCAGTCGCAGCCGGTACGAACGTTGATAGTTACTGGCCTTTGCATGACCACTTTGTGAATAAAGCGGTGATGTGCACTTGACAGCTGCTGCTAGCACGTAGGTGATGCAATGAGGAACACAATAGAGCGATGCGACTAGGTGCTTAAGCTCCAGAAAATAGATTTAAATGAGACTGCTAAAGTGGCGATTACTTAGAATAATTAGGCATGTTATATCAGTTATGTAATGTATAGTTTTTTTACATGGCTCTATAAAAGTGGCGATTACTTGGAATAATTAGGCATGTTATATCAGTTATGTAATGTATAGTTTTTTTAACATGGCTTTATAAAAGTGGCGATTACTTGGAATAATTAGGCATGTTATATCAGTTATGTAATGTATAGTTTTTTTAACATGGCTTTATAAAAGTGGTGATTACTTGGAATAATTAGACATGTTATATCAGCTATGTAATGTATAGTTTTTTTAACATGGCTTTATAAAAGTGGCGATTACTTGGAATAATTAGGCATGTTATATCAGCTATGTAATGTATAGTTTTTTTGACATGGCTTTTTTAAAAGTGGCGATTACTTGGTATAATTAGGCATGTTATATCAATTATGTAATGTATAGTTTTTTTAACATGGCTTTATAAAAGCGGCGTTTAGTTGGAATAATTAGGCATGTTATATCAGTTATGAAATGTTTAGTTTTTTTAACATGGCTATATAAAAGTGGCAATTACTTGGAATAATTAGGCATGTTATATCAGTTATGTCATGTATAGTTTTTTTTAACATGGCTTTATAAAAGCGGCGTTTACTTGGAATAATTAGGCTTGTTATATCAGTTATGAAATGTTTAGTTTTTTTGACATGGCTATATAAAAGTGGCGATTACTTGGAATAATTAAGCATGTTATATCACATAGGTAATGCTTACGTTTTTTTGAACATGGCTATATATAACATAACAAAAACATGTTCAAAAAACTAAACTAAACAAAGTCTGTTAACATTTTAATTTGGTTGTTCACATCAAATATTTTTGAGGAACAGCAATGGTGATTCGTATAAGTATAAAACAACTGTTAAATAACTAGCAGTGATTCAATGATCGTTTGTCATCATTTCCGTTACTTCCCACGGATCTCTAAAAAAACGCTTTTATTAAGACGCACGCAGCGTGAAACACCATTATTGTGTTGCCAATATTAGCATAATGCATTAACAGTTATGTATACGTGGTTTATTTATATTAAAAAGCAATCGATTGAATCAAGCGTTAAGTTTGGAATCAGACAACTCTGACTATACCATTGTGATATATCACTACAGTTTATTCAAGATTATTATCATTACTTTTAAAAAAATTGTTAAAAACATATATTATAATTAAGGTATTTTGTGTAAAGGCTTGACAATATTAAAAGGTATGTATTTACTCATTCATATGAGCAACTTTCACTAAGGGACCAACCATGAAATTTCGAAAAAATATCCGCTGTTCCATAGGAAAATGTGAATGACACTTGACAAAATGTATGGAACAGCAGTTTTTTTCTTCACTATTCCTGGGTCAGAACCGTAGTAAAAGTTGTTCATAATTAGTACATACCTTTCAATATTTTCATACCTTTTAGTAGCATCCTGTATACCAAACTATCAACAAGCCTATAATTTAGAACACCTAATACTTTATGTGCCTAAAATCGTGGGTTGATGTTATTCTCGGCTTTATTTCTTTTGCTTATTTGTCACACACGCAAACACAAAATTGTGAAAACAAGGATGAAACTGTCAAAATGCGCAACGCGCGAAAGAGACAATGGACAAACGATTAAAATAGTCGTAAATTAAAATAAACTCAATGCATTGACTAATCTGAAAAACTCCTAGAAGCTAAGAACGTCACAATAATGCATAATAATTATTTGACCTTTTTTTATCGTTATCATGATAGGCGTTTTTCCACAACTCACATGTTGCCAAGTTACGGTGTGGTCGAAGATAAATAAACTTTAAGTGACATGCTTGGAGCGTTTTTCAATATTTTCTTCGTTTTAGGGTTCCGTAGCAAAATAGGAACCCTTATTTATAGTTTTGAAATCCCCACCTGTCTGTCCGTCTGTTTTTTAAGTCACGGGCCTTTTATTCGAATACTATAAGAACTATAGCACTAAATTTAAATTAAGCACACGTAACTATAATACTCGCTACCAGGACAAACAAGTAAGTTGTAATATTTTGAAGGGGTTGCTTAATAGCAGACATCACACTAATATTATAAATGCGAAAATTTGTGTGTAAATGTGTAAGTATGTAATTGTGTTTGTTCCCGTTCAACTCTGTAACAGCTGAACGGATTTGGATGAAATTTGGTATGGAGGTAGGTTATTCTCTGGATTAACACATAGTTCACTTTATCCCGGAAAAATATTCGGTTTCTGTAGAATAGCGGGTGAAAACGCGGGGCGCAGCTAGTAAAGAATATTTATGAAACCACGTATCGCTGAAGAGATAATTCAATATAAACGTGAGGATTTAAAATCATTTTTCAAAAATCACGAACTTTTTCTGAAATCTTAGTTAGCTACGGAACCCTAAAACAAGTGCGTCATGGCACGCTTTGGACATTCCTTCATAATAACTATTAGAAGATACCGACACATTTCTAAAAGCAGTTTCTTCGCTAATATAAACATACGGACTATATTCCGCATTATAATTGCGCACACATTCACATAAATAATATACGAGTTAAATATCACACATGCGATGTGAAATTCCGAGTGCATTGTTGCATTTTTATTATCGCTGAAAAAGTTTATGATAGAATCGCCCGCATTGAACAAACTGATTAGCGGGAAGATAAATGTAAGAAAAAACACTGCAAAGCGTCCAATGATATCTCTGGGAGGGTTCTTTATAAAAATGCCGGTGAATTAGATAGCAGACTCGGCCTTTCGGACAGCAGGTATTCCCGAATTATAAATACTTTTTTAGCTCGCCTCGTGACCCCTGACACTTCAAAAAGCAAAATCAAACCGAACTTAAACATTTTATTGTAATGTTTTGCCTACAAATAGCTACATTTCTTGAAGATCGGATCAACGATAAGCAAGTCATCGTCGGATAAATATACACTAGTCGTCAAATATACACTAGCTTGGCTTCGCTCGCTTAGGCTACAGTTTCGCCTCTTTAGGGGTTGATTTTCGAATAATTCTGAGACATTTCTTTTTTGTGATTAGTACATAAAACGAGTTTGTAAATGTGTTTATTTTTCAAAAAGTATTTATTTTCTATATAAACTTTGGGGGTCCATTTTACCCCTTTACAGATGGAATTTCACAAGCCCCGTTGTTATTGTTCACCTAGACCATTTGAAGAGTAGTGGGATCAAATTCCACGTCTCTATCGAAAGCAGTTTGGTCTGTGCGTTGATCCCAAGAAAAGGGCTTGTTCTTTTATGTGTATAGATAAAATACAAATATTCATACAAACATACAGCGAGATTTTAGCTTTGCTGGGTCAATTAATTTAAATATCTGTTCTGGTTCTGTGTCACCTGGGTGAATGTGTGTTTGTTCCATGGCAGTTTTGACACAATCGGAAGCTATGAGTGTGATGCTGTGAAGCCTTTATAACCAACAATATGGCTCAAAGCTATAGGGCCATTATCAACGAAACTAAACATACAATTTATCTGCCTAATTCACTTACAGTTTACTCCACAAATACACTTGGATGTCACAGTTGAAGGTCTAGAGATAATCCAAAAGCTGAAGCTTGCTACCAGTGTGCAGCGTGCAGTATGCTAGAATGCTTATACCAATGGCCTACTGCTACGCCATACAGACGCCAGCATTTAAGCCCTTTGACTGTTCCATCGGATATTCAACAAAGATCTGTTTTTTCCGTTAAAGCACAGAACCCTAAGAATATAAAAATGTGTATTTCATTACCGAGCGTGCAACTGAAAACCATATTTGTTTTAACTAGACTAGTGTTCATAAAATAAATATCTTTCTCATCATTGGGGAACGAGACGCGTCGTTTGATATAGTCGTGTCTATAATGTCATGTCATGTATTTAATTAGCAGTAACGAATTACTTTATTCGAAAACTTACACAAGTAATTATTACCTTATTGTTACAATAAAAAAATACAAATAACGTTTCAGGCATATTATAACAATTTGAGTTGTCTGGCTTAAATCAGTAGCACGTCTGCATTCTGAGCAGGAGTTCTCGAGTTTGATTCTCGGCCGGGAGATGGTTGAGAGATGAATTTAAACAGGGTCCCTATTCGGAGATATGAAACATTGAGGTCGATTTCGACATTCCAATCTCGATCGTCTCGATTGCTTCCGACCACTCGATGTATCTCGAACGCTAGCCATCGAGAATATCTCGAAAGATAGTGTAGAGTATAGGAAATCTCGAAGTTCGACTTTTTTTTCGAGATGATATTGAATCTCACCTTATGAGAATAGGGGTCCAGTTACTTATCTGCTCAATGTCTGAGTTTTGTGACTAGTCTTTCTGTGATCTGTGACACTGGTAAGCCACAAAGTACGATATGCCTATGAAGCGATTTTTTTAAAATATTGTTTGTCCTCTTGACGATACCTAGGAACACAACCTTTTTACAATCAAACGTCTGTACCGATCTTGATGAAATTTAACACAAAACAAGTATATTAAATGGTATATAGGGTACGATACAGGATGTCATTATGGGAGAACCAGAAAACAATGGATAAAATCAGAGGGGAGCAACTGGTAAATAATTAAGTAACATAAAATAATAGTAGTGGTATGACTTTTATGCACAGCCAGCCTGGGGAAGTACCATGCCTTTGGCAGTTATTCAACCGCCAAGCAGTAGTGCGCAAACATTACTGTGTCCTGGATTGAAGGGCTATGTTTCCAGCCTAATTACTCTGCATAAATAGATTTAACATCTAATTTGTAATGGTTTTGAGCTATTGAAGTTCAAACTCTGGATGGCTCTTAGCTGTTATGACAAACGTGACGCTTAAAAGTAAACTAGACCTTTCAAATAGTTACGCTCGTTGAAGCATTTTCTAATATGCGAGCATTTTTTTATTTATTTAAACGACAGGACAGGATCGTAATGAAATTATTCTTGGATCAATAACGTAGAGGTTGTTTCGTCTGGTCCGCTGCCAATTAGGAACATAGATCCAGTACACAATGTCTAAAACTAGTGTGCATTATGTAGTGAGTAGGTATAGGAAATAATAAGTAATTAACGAAGAACTGCAACCATCAATACTGTATAAATGTTTTTTTACAAGGAATAGATCTATATCTATTAATGTAATAAAACTGCGACCAGAACCGCCAGAGGACAGCAGCAGCATCCTCTTAGTAAGTGGCGAGCGTTCTGAGATCCCATTTCACCTGCTAAGCATGATGATTATGGCAAGACCGCTATCCTTGGGCAGTCAGGTAAAAAAGAACAGAACTAAAATAAGGTCATGAAGCTCTTGAGCACCCTATTGAAATTTATCCAGTACAAAGTAGACAGATATTCTACTATTCGACGGGGCCCGAGGCTTAGCAATTTCTGACGATTAGTTAATCATAAAAAAGCGGGAGTAGCACTCCTGACAGGATCGGTCTTGTGGTTAATACAGGTCATGTCAATGACAACAGCCCATGTCAATTGCTGCAACGTACTGGCCCGCACCAGATTCAGCCCCCGCGATGCAGCTTACATAATAGTTACAGTTTTGGTAGGTTTCTATTCTATCTATCCATCCCGGTCTCGACTATACTCGTTGAGACTCTTCGAGACCACCTAGTGCGGGAAATTTGCGAAGGCGCGGTTCCTTCATAAATTGTCCGGACTATACAGATTTAGGGTACGTGCGCACTGAGCGTATAGGCGCGTTACGGTCAGCCATCCGGCAGGACTTGGCTTGGTCGGGAGCCACATGACAGTGCGAATAATAACTTTGTTCTCTTACATATTTTTGTTTGCGGCCAACCTGACAGATGACCGCTAACCAGCGGAAAGTGCGTAGCTACCGTAAGGGTGCCTCGGCGATGTGTCCAGCCGGGGTGACACGAGTTTGCCAAACATCGCCCCTGGCACCAGGCCCCAGACACGTTCTAGTTACGTTGTATATTGTTTCTCAATATCGGATTGTCCAAAAACCAATGTATGGCCTAGTTTGACCTATACCAGGGCCCGTACCATGAGGTGCACATTGCGATGATTGTTAGGTTCAGCCGACAACGCTGCGCGACCATAGACTTTATCGTGCGGGGATTCGGTTCATGTTCGCACAGGCACTGGCCTATTTCACCGCGAGCGCGAAATATTAGCCATGAAACACGGGGCCAATTTTGCTTCTAACCTTATAACTAATGAGAACATGACCACGTATCTACATTATTGTACAGTCATATCTACATAGTTCTACAGTTTATACAGAGATTAATAAGGCTGAATGTATACCACATTTATTTCAAACTGGCAGAATATCACACTTAGACTCATAAAGCTGTAAAGAACACTAAGTATGTTACTCATAATCATTATAACTTAAATTATCTAAATTTAAACTGCTAACATTATTTTTTTTTCCTTTAACTTTATTTTGTAGAATTTAAGTATTATACACTGTACTTTTTCTGGTAACCTCGCACTCGAGCCCCAAGAAACAGACCTTGTGCCTAGTTTGGGGTTCACCGCTAATCTGTTACTAATATAGTACGGAACCACTAACTGTTAAAATTTGTAACTCTTGTGTATTTAAGCACCTCTGTACTTATTTTTTGGTAAATAAATATTATTATTATTATGTTTTTTTAAGAGATTCTCTTTCTCGAAACTATAGGAGTTTCGGTGCTTATGAAAACCACGGGTTATTATTATTATTATTATTATTCTACGACTATATATAACTTACTAGCTTGCTTGCACGGCTTCACTGGCATAGGCTCTCCTTAAGGGTTGATTTTAGAAAACCATAGAGTGCGTTGCGATGCGTGGCGTCTGTCTTTTATCACGTTCGCAATAGTGCGTAGTGTATATAGTCGCAACAGTTAGTCTGTAACGTTTGAAAAGTTTCGCCCTGTCCTTACGAAGTAAAATGATCAATGAACATCTGAAAAACTCCATCACCTTCCAAAACACCGCTTAGACTTATATTGCTTTGTCTATGTTTTATATATAAGTCTGGCGATGAGACCATTGCACTGAACTTATTAAAGGCCGGCTTCCCTGATTCCCGCCATATCGTTTGAAACGAAAAAAAAACCGAATCTTTTTCCTTCTCCATCGCTGAAATAAAATATATTAACATGAAAATTGGTATAAAACATTGGCTATGGTATTCTAAAGATATTCCGTGATACATTTTATTTTATTTCCTCTCTGTATTGTTTCTATTAAAAAATGTTCTTAAAGTGCGAACGAGATAGTGAGAATCAGCGCTATCTCGTTCGCACTTTATCAATTTTTTTTAATAGAAACATTATATTGAGTTTGTTCACATTGCGCGTACTGAGTCACCATATTAAGTATCGAATTAAGATCATTGTACAGCAATTTAAAATAAATAGAATACATTTAGTGAATCGAGTTACGACCTTATTCCGTGGAGCGTACGAATCATTGTTACTAAGATGAATGGATCTTTCGATTTATTTTGTAAATGGATGATGTGAGAGAATAAAACTTTATAGAGTACACCGCCTAAATTTTCATACAAAAGCGCCAACTGTTTCCCACCCGTAATGTTATCCGACTTCGATGATTATTTATTTGTTATATACGCCGTGAATATAGAGGTTTAATTTTTGGTAATAAAGTATCGCAATATCTTCGTAGTTTCACCCCCGAATACTGAAAAGTTTGTTAACTTTCACGACAAATTAAGTATGTTTCTGCCTTTGTCTTTTGCTTAGTGCCAGACAAAGGCAGCATTAGAATTAATCTGTTGTCAAAGTTAACAAGCGTTTCAGTATTCGGGGGATAGACACCTAAGCTGACGATTTTTTTGCTTTGAAAATATTATGCCGACTAAAAGGAGTTTTTATCAGAAAACCATTTTTTTTTAAATCACTATCGACTACTCCTATCGTCGTAGATTATTATTTATCCAAGCCATTAACACTAAAAACAACAGATTTTGGTATGATTTAGGTGATGATAACAGTTTTCCCCCAAAATGCGAATTTCATCATTAAATGTAGGTAAATTGACTAACTCTAAAACTGTCGCACGCATGGGTAACAGAGCAACGACAATACATTTTTCAAATAGCTGCTGCGCTGTAACTTTGCGCCACGACATCACTCTAAAGATTGAATCGCTACTGTAAAGTATGAAAGACGGGGAGATATAGGAACCTTACCAGTGGCATTATGAGACCTTACCAAAGGCATTATGAGAACTATTTTCCAAAAACTCGAAAATATACATTTTTAAGCCTCATTATTAAAGAAGCTTTCAATTTGCCTCATTTTTCTAACTTTATCTTGCTCTATCTGTCAGAGACAACAAAGATAGCAACACCTTATACAAGCATCGCTCAAGTCCGAAAAAACAGCCATTACTACAAGAATACTTTACTAGAATATTCTGAAACAAGTCATTAAAGTCGAATTATACATTTACTGGAAGAGCTACATTTGTTGTATTAATTTAAGTAATAAATAATAGAGAGCCACTTCTCATTGCAACTTGAATATAAATAGACTAATTAAAGTTAAGCGCTAGGAGAATCGAGCAAATAGTTGAAGAGCCTTCCTTCGTACCGATATGCCACAGAATAAATAATAGTATAGGTACAAAGGGCACACTCCGAGAAGAAGTCTCCATCACTTTACTGGGGTATGATTTGAACTTGATCGTGACTTACTTTGCTTTACTTTACTTTGACTTGTTTTAACTCTGCAATATATTACTGCGGCTTGGGGATACCAGAACGCTCACCATTTGCTGAGAGGACGCTGCTGCCCGTCCTGCAGTGATTCTGGCCTCAGTTTTAGAAAATATCCGGGTCTATCTAGTAAAATGTACCTGATTTGAAATAGACATAGCCATAGATAAATTAAACTAAGAGTGCTAATGTCCCTAAAAAGATGTGTAACCCGATTGTAGAACTGATAGGCGTAAGATGTCGCTAGTCCTTTAAACTGCGACATAATTGTCACAATTTCTGCTTGACTTGAAATTGAAACCCAAGGTAGCCCATTCGTAAAGGTACGGAGAAAAAAAATGCTATTTGCTGTAATTAATGTTTTTTCATTGGTAATATCAGCGAAATCATTAATTTTATTTGCAAAACACGCTATAGGTTCTCAAGAGGTGGCGTTGTAAACATTATTTTTATGTCGTATATTGCAATCTTGTTTGAACTAAGCCTTGAATTTCGGACATATACCAATACTATGTTTCTATATTAACCATATTTTCAACCGCTTTTATAGCGCTTTGGCCATTAACTGACTAAATACGTAAGCGGCATCTAGTTGTAAGCAGATTTTTTCGGGGATACATTTTTTGAATCATATTGTCATTCTTCTCGTGTTGATTTTCTTTGGCATAACTAAAAAATAATAAAGTGTAACCGGCAGCTCCTGTACTAAGAATTTAGCAGCTAGGGAGGCGACGGACGGGCTACATTGTAACATTGAATTTATAACATGTATTTTAATACAATTTATTGGTTTTGTTAGTTTAGTTACCATGGACAAACATTCGCATTTATTCAGTTTATCAGTAAGTGCTTAGTTTTTACTTGACTGTGCTAGTAAGAACGAGTAGTAGTATCCATTTTATGATATAAGTTCTCAACATTGTAGAGCCGGTCATTCGATACGGCTGTAGCTATTTGCATGCAGCTTCGTCCAAATGGGATATTAGCTCATAAACAGGCAAGATGGCTTTCTATTTTTACAATCATTTATTTAATATGCACTGTGAGTATTTTTCTAATCATCATCATCATCTCAGCCACAGGACGTCCACTGCTGGACATAGGCCTCCCCCTTAGATTTCCACGAAGAGCGGATGGAAGCGGCTCGCATCCAGCGCGTTCCTGCGGTCTTTATCAGGTCGTCCGTCCACCTTGTGGGTGGACGTCCTACGCTGCGCTTGCAGGTACGTGGTCTCCATTCGAGAACCTTACAGCCTTTTACCCTACATACATTTTTCTAATATTAAAATAATATTTTCAATTATAAGAACGGTATCAAAACCCGTCGCTGGTCTCCATCGATTTGTACTAAGTAACTTTGAAGATCAAAATCGTATATTATTAAGAGACAAACAACAAAATCGACTGTGAAATGTAGTCTTATAGCATTTCGGAAATTAAAACAAAATCTAAGGCTAGGTGCCCACTGAATAGGGCAGCGTGAAAAGCGCGAAGAGCTAACTTATCCAATTTACCTTAGGTTTATAAGTGTCCCGTTGCACCTCATCCGCTTCCCGCCACATCTATCCAAATCCTAAATAATATCATACATTGAAAGTAGCTCTGTCTCACTGTCTATCTGTCTGTCTGTCTATTTGTCTGTCTGTCTCTCAGTCTGGAGGTTTGTCGCGTTTTCACGGCTAAACTGTCACGCTAAAGTTTTCAAGGCTGAACAGATCGAGCTGAATTTTTGCATAGGTGTAGCTTAAGGGTAGGAGATGAACACAGGCTATTTTTTTTTTTAGTTTAACGCGCACAAAGTCGCGGATAGCAGCTAGTCTCTTGTAAGTAAGGTTAAATTTTGAACTATGATAAATTTTACTGAGACGAGATAATTTTTTCACGGCCATTTAAATAGTTCTTAGTCATAATACTAAGACGGAAATGAAACCAAACTGATCTTTCAATGTAACCAGTGCCACACCACGGCGAACAAGACTTTGTCTTGATTTACTTCAGCATCTTTTAATTTCCCTTGACGACACGAGCAGGGTGGAGCAGCTAGTTGATTATTAAAAGGCGAAAAGGGATGCAAGAAAGAATAAAAATGGTTTGGAGGGTTTTGGTGTTGACGTTCTTAAACGTCCGTACATGCCAATGCATTATAGCTGTTTTACAAGAGGTGACACTGCAGTACATTGCTGTCCCATTTAATTGTGGCCACTTTGCCATACTTCCCTAAGTTACTCGCGCTCTAGTGACTGAGTAAAGTGTAAGCACATATACCACAATCAAATGGCACATCTACATTCAATATGCGACCAAAAAGTTTGACAGGTTCATCTAGCAAATGTTTAACGCCGGGACCGCTTCTTCCCCACTGCTCAACTAAATTGCTCGACTGCATCAAGTTGAGCAGTCAGAAATAACAACGACTCAACTGGTAATTGCTCAACTATAACATTGATTTTGTTGATAGCAAACTATCACAGAAAATTCAACTATTTTCAATGAGGTGCAATAGCCAAATCATTGACAATCGGTCCGCTTTTGATAAGAAACAGCAAAGTTGCAACCTTCCTGGTAATACGAATCCTACAACTTAGATACTACACTCGGCCTATATAGTTTCCTACTTACTCATATGCTTATTCTTCGGAGCACCGCAAACAAAGTGTAATTGGATGAGCTCTCTCTCTCTCTCTCTCTCTCTCTCTCTTTCTCGCTCTTTCTCGCTCTTTCTTTCTCTAGCTGTAACTTACGTAGAATTTTCTTTTATCAATATCACTTTCGCAGTTTTTTGCGCTCGTGAAATGATAACGTCGATAGATGTAGGTACCCAGATGTACTAAATCAGATACATGTGTTCTCATCTAGTCACTGCAGACAATGTAAACACTGATTTGTACCAGCTAATCGAGCGCGATCGTTCACAATAAGAGCATACTGCGTTTTAGTACTTAAGCTTCAGATTAAACAGGAATATTAAAAAAATCGAGATACACTCAGGCGCTCAGACGGACACGGGTATGTCCAAAGCGACCAGATCCATCGGAGTACAGGCAGCAGCGTTCTCTTATGTAATAAAAGGTGAGTGTTCTACGATCCCTAAGCCGCCTACCATGCGTGGGGATTATGGCAACCTACCCCTTTTATAAGAAAGAGGCCTTTGTTCAGCAGTGGCCGCCTGATGTTGATAGTGACATTTAGACTTATATTTAAAGGCTATATTTGCGATAAAAAGTATTCAAACTTCGTTTTTATTGTAACTCTATAGGGCATATTATCCTGCAACGGACGAGTGGAGGCAGTGAAAAAAAATAATTCTAATATACGAGTTTAGCATGACCATCAGTTAGATCAGTTTTCGCGGAAGGTTTATACGTATATATAATTGGTCTAAATTACACCCGTGCAAAGCCGGGGCGGGTCGCTAGTAACATAAATATTCTGTGAAATTTTCAAGCCGCTACGAGCTCCTAAAACTGTTCAAAATATAGAGCATTTAAATGTAGAAAAGGTGGACGGACGGACGGTCAGACAGACTGCGTAGGATTATTAATACGGTCCCGTCGACACCATTTAGTTACCAATACCATAAAAACGCTGTAGTGTAAGGTTTCTATTGTAGATAGGCTTTGTCACGGCCTATTTTGCAACCCGGAACCTCAAAGTCAAAGTCAAAAATCTTTATTGCATAGGAATTTACATTCTCTTGGACACGTCACCTTAATATTATATATAATACTACATTATTATTTATTCCCAGGTGTACCTGTTTGTATGGGCAGGTTCCAGACCTTAGTGTATCTCATATAATCACCTACTTCATAATATGCCCGCCTTGTCTGTGTATCTTTTACAACTTTCTTAAATTTTATTATAGAAATCAATACTACAGATTAAGAAAGATTTGCTCACTGTAGTAAGTCTAGTTTAAGGAACTGCTAGCCTTCGTCTATGCCTTGTATTGCTTGCATATGCATTGTATTTACATTCACTGGAAACATTTGATGACACATTTGTTGACAGGTGTCACCAAATGTTTCCAGTGAATGTAAATATTTCCTTACATACATTATGTTAACATATATAATGATCTATGATGGCATTGTGATAATATTAATAGCCTTAAAAACGTTCCTAAGAGACGTCCGAGCCTTGAGACCAAAGGCTGCTCTGATCGGAATACGGAATCCCCTTCTCAACAATTCGACCAAATACCACTACTTTACTAACTAAGAATTACCTAGTACTATGTATAGTTTTTTTTTTTCGTCCTAAGAGGATTTTGGCGTCGCACGTGGGCGATCCGTGGGAAGACGATTGCTGTTTGACTGCCCCGGCGGCTCAGTTGGTAGTGAACCTACCTTCAGTGTTTGGGAGCGTGGATTCGATTCCCATCTAGTACAAACATTCATGTGATGAACATTTGTGTTTGTTCTATGTCTGGGTGTTATTCATATCTATATAAGTATGTATTATATATATATATATATATATATATATATATATATATACGTATATCAGTCTCTGGCAGCCATATTACAAGCTTTGCTTAGTTTGGGGGCAGATGACCGTGAGTGCAAAAATGTCCCAGATTGATTTATTATACAATCAGTCCTGCCACAGATCCAACCGCGTCCATGGTTGTGTTGAAATCTGGCGAGCTTCAGTACTGCTGGACCGTCGTACCGTGACAGCATCGGCCGACCGAGACGGCTGACACAATGCTCCCGATGACTCACAATAGCGAATTAAGTATTATTTTAAATTGACGTAATTGGAAAATATGCAGCCTCGGAGCGCACGAATAAATTGAATCAGTAAGTTTGTATAGCCTGAGTAGCCAAATTGATTAAAGGTTACCCTTTTTTTTGCGAGGGGGAAGTCTTCACAAGATACCCGACTGCTATGGAGTGCAACCTGGTTTTGTGCCCTGCAACCTGCAACCCCCGGTGGCCTGCCTTGGTGCTTGAACGTGGGCTCCGGGATCTCCAAGGGGACGCACCGAAACCCTCAGCAACACGCTTCAGGTCCTCCCGGGACAGCTAGCAGCTGTCGTGAGACGACTAAGCCTACGACAGCGTCCGCCAGTCGACGCTGTCGTCCTCCCCGGGATCGTTTTGGTAAATGGTGGTGAGAGCCCCGCCTCTAACCACCCCCGAGCCCAGAGGTCCCGTTTTAGTAGGCTCTTACTACAGGCAGGGGATACCGCTGCCGTATTCTAGAGCCCCGGCATCAGGGCAAGATTAAAGATAAACCTATGAACAATTTTTCTACTTGACTGCCACAGAAAGAGAGTGCTGTTTTTCAAGGTAAGAATGCAGAGTTTGTCCACTTGCTATCCTGATAAATTTAACATGACAATCTGCGAAGCGGTCTGGGTGAAAATGGCCTACCAGTAAAACCGTATTTATCCTAACTAATATTATAATTCAGAGGAATATAGCCGCAGTCGTATCAGGACCAATGAAGCTTCGAGGTGAAAATGAATACGTTCGTCTCGATGAAAAAGCTTCGCTTGCGCGATTCAGAACTCCCTACATAACAACTATAAGTCCATAGAAAATGTCAAAAACACAAAAATGGATCAACGCCATCTAGCGAACTATAGGAAGTAACTTTGTCTCTCTGTTTGGATGTTTGACGGCTAAACGGATGAACGGATCTTGATAAAATTTGATAAGGAGTCACTGTATATCACAAAGACGGACAGTAGATGCTTTTTTATGTCCACGCAAACGATGTCGCGGGTAACAACTAGCGAATTTCAGGGTTACAGTCCTTATAATAATTATAGAAGATGAATAAGAGAAACGTAACATACAAACAGACAGATTGACACGGCACGACAAAACCATTAGGGTTCCTCAGTTTGTTACGGAATCCTAAAAATAGGTTTTAAAATTCTTTCAGGATTATAGAATCTATGAATAAGAGAATCGTGACCTACAGAAAGATAAATAGACGGAACGGACATGACTAAACTATTAGGGTCCCAGAGTTTGCTACGGAACCCTAAAAATAGATATAAATATGAAAGTTCAGGGTTATAGTTCTTATTTATTATAGTCTCTGAATAAGAGGACCGTGATATACCGATAGACAGACTGACACGGCGAAACTATTAGGGTTCCTCAGTTTGCTACGGGACCTTAAAACTAGGATTAACTTAAGGGTTCTAGTTCTTAATAGTCTAATTAGAGGACTGTGACACAGACAGATGGACACGGCAAAACTATTAGGGTGCCTCGGTTACTGAACCCTAAATATAAATTAACAACAACATTGCAAAATATAAATAAAACACGTAAAATAACAAAATAACTAACTACCTAACTAAATCTAGCAAGTATATAACTATAATTTGGAAGTTGTAGATTTTTTCCAAAATTTCTCAGAAACAGTTCACTGCGTATCCTACATTAAAATACGAGATGATAGCTTATAGCTTTATTTATAACTTTAATGACACAATGACTAACCCATAACGAGCCAACCGTATTATTTTTACGTATAATATTACCGTACCACAAAAAAAAGTATAATACTTTTATAATACACAACGCGGCAATTATACCCGACGAAATGATAGCATACGAATATTATATTACGATTCTAATTCGATACAGAATTATAATATTATTTTATATTTGTAAAACAATACAAAAAACGTTATTATAGGCAAGAGTGAGCAGGCGTATTTTGATTGACTATACGTATTAAGGTTATTATCACAGTTCAATTATATGTTTCACAATGGCAAGGCCTTGAAGGCAATTCATTGCATTTCATACGTAATATAATATTATATTGATTAAACTTTATAGTATAAAATTTATAGTAAAAACTTTATAGTAATGTAACCAGTAGAGAGTGCATTCAAAATCAGCGAGAGAATAATAATCTGACAAAAATGTGATTTTTCTATTTAGTGCTCATTAGTGTGTAGATAAAAAATCTTATTTTGGGATATACCAATAAACCAATATACCTCAATGAGATTTAAAGTCCCTTGCCTTGGCATCAGACTACAGTTAAAGGGACTTTAAAACTCATGAAAAACACTATATACATTAAATGGACCAAGCCATTTTGAATTTCACATTATATTTTTTGTGTTAAGTAGGTACAAAGTACCTACAAAATGCGGGCGAGTTGAATGCAGTCGCCAATCTTCAAAAGCCTTAAAGGCTCGGCATTCCAGTCGCGCGTGGTATGTATATTAGTCTGTAGCGAATTATGTTATAAAGTAATTTATAACATAATTTTTAGATTTATAAACTAGATTTAGTGTGACGTAATATATCCTATAGCACCCGCAGTATTACACCGCCTCGATATACACCTGATTTGCTAAAATCTGATTAGTATTTGTTTGAAGATGAGGGAAAAACGAAACGTGAAACTAGGCACCTGCAAACACACATAAGCTGCTCGTATGGATATTGATACATTTTTTTTAGATATTTGGAATATATTCGTGAAGCCCTTTATTTTGACACCAAACACCATATTTTTTATTTATTTTTTAGATTTTCCATATTGGATTTGGTCTGATTCCGTATACTATGACACGCGGACTGTGAAGACACATTGTTTGACACCTACTTTGTCAAAATCTGATAGGTGGTATAGGAGATTAGAGGGATCATATGAACTTACTTACATGCATACATACAAACATAGACCGTCAAACTCATAACCCTCCTTTTTCGTATAGTCGGGTAATAAGCATGTAATAAGCAAAGTCTTTCCGTGTGACATTTGAATCCATCGATTCAAATGTCACACGGAAAGACTCCGTTTCTCGTTCTGAATCATACAGAATTTTCCTTCCATCCCTTACACTCTCCCAGAACTTTTATACTGTTTACTAACCCCAAAATACAAAACAATATATTAAGCTAAAAAATACTGATAGCTGTCGTTTGCAAATCATCTGCGAAAGGACTAAAAAATATACCAACTTTGCTTTATGAAAACAGATGCTTCCTGTCTAACAAAAAAGGGATTTTTAAAACTGCCATTAAAACTCTCAAACTAAATATTATTATTCCTCTTGGTTTGGCTCTTTTGAAATAAAACAGTCGTACGGAATGCAAATATTTGAAGTACTCTTATTCTAAGTATATATTTTTATAGGAAATGGTAAACATTTAAAGGCGGGTGGAGAGAGACAGAAAGATATAGTATGGGACCAAATTTAGTTTTGGTTTGGTTTGGTTTGATTTAGTTAAGGTTCGGGGAATTGAAGAGCGAGCGAACTCTTGGCGTAAATTAGGAGAGACTTACGACTATATGTCATAGGCTGATAATTCTGATCATTGAGATATAAAAAAAAAGGCTGTCAACCATAAAAAAAGGCTTTATAGAGCGATTTCACTAGACAACAAGGTACATATAATTAACTCTAATTAAAAATATACTAGCGATCGCGTCGCATCTGTAAAAATCAAATCAAATACAGCCAAATCCGTGGGAGGGCCAAAGAAGTCAAATACAAAGAGGCCCTCACAGTTTTATTTGTAATGCCTCTTGTAGGCATAGTGATGAGTTCAGGGCATTGTATTCATTTTATTGTAGCCTTTATCTCAATTGCCGCTATCTATTTGGTTTGATCGCTTGCGCTGACGCACGTTGCGTATTTTAACATCTCTATGGATGTTTTGGCGATTATTCGCATCGAACGCGTGCAAGTGCGTCTGTGGTGTGAAAGAACTGTAAGTTATAATAAAGGATTCCGTCCACTTTTCAACTCCGCGCCAGGCTCGTGCCGCCTCACTTCACAATGAACGTCTGAATGAATAACGGAGTTATACTATGCTGCATAAGGTCCATTTTAGATTTGTAGTAAACGCGCGATCTACTAATTTTGCTTACAATTCTAAAATGAACCTTATAACACATTGTATAACTGCGTTTTTGATTCAGACGATTGTGAGGCGAGGCAGCGATGGTCTTGTGCGGAGTCAATTAGTGGACGGCGGTCAACAGTACAATAAATGATTGAGTATTGAGTATTGAATAATAGTAGCATAAAGACGTGAAAACTAATGTTTTAGGGGTTTGTTACAACCTAAGGAACCCTTATAGTTTCGAAGTGTCCTTTTAACTGTCTGAATGTCACGGTCCTCCTATTCAGAGACTATTAAGGTCTAGCGGTCTGCAGGTTATCGAAAAGTACGGTTGAAAAAAATAGAATTTTCAAAATCATTGTGGTAAACACGTTTTTCAGAATCAGGTCCAATTTTTTTAAATGAGATTTTAAAGTGAGAGAATGTTAGAGTGTCGTTTAAGAATACACAAGAAATAAATATAACAAATAAACAAAAGAAAATAAAAAATATGACAAGAAGTACGCTGACTGAATTACTTTAATTTTTTTTACGACTTGGCTATTTTAAGTTAATGCACGGGAAGTCAAAAAATTTGGAAAATCCTCACAAAACTTTGCACACTAAAATCTGGGCCTGTAATGATTATGATTTTTTTCCGCTATCGACCGGACCGGTACCTACCCACGTAACTTAACCACTAACTTTTTTTTGACTTAGCTACGGAACCTTATTATGAGCGACTCGACACACTCTTTTACAGAATTTTATATATTTAAGAAAGTAAATCATCAAACATAATTCTTGTAAGACTGACCTATATAACCTAAACCACTGCGTATGACTTACTTAATGTAAAATTTCATTAAATTTTTTATTTGTTTTATTTTATTTCCAAACATGGATTTATAGTTACTAGTATATTCAAATCTGTAGTCAAGTTATTCAATGTTACAGTTCGGGCAAAGACGCGGGAAACAGTTCACACTATTATTATAAGTGTGTGTGTGTGTGTAACAGCCACAAGACATTCAGTCGAATATATATATTTAGTTTCGGTCAGATAAACAAACAGTCAGATCAAACAAACCGTGTTATTGTGTGGATATTTTTTTGCCCGGAGCTTGGTCACACTTTGTGCTTTTGGGAGCAAGAGTTTTCGTTTGACATACTTTTAAAATTGAATTAAATAAAATTTAAGTTTAATTTCTGAAGTTCAAGTTCAATTCAATGAACGAAGGTTAATTTTAAAACACGCAATCGGATACTGTAGCGGATATAATAAGATAATATATATAGATAAGATATATAAGATAATTCATTTGTTATTTTTAATAATAATACGCACAAGGTGCAGAAATGGTAGCCACCGCTCTGTGACGTAGAAAGAGTAGGAAGAAAAAATCAAAAAATGTTGCCAACCCCAAAAAACCTGCTAACAAAGACAATTTATGTTCACGTCGACTCGTTCAAGCTGGTTTGATAAATCGAACTTGAGCGAATCGACCTGATACCATCCATCCATACCAATATTATAATTCAGAGGAATATAGCCGCAACTAATCAAAGCTTCGAGGTATAAAAATGAATACGTTCGTCTCGAGCAAAAAACTTCGTTTGCGCGATTCAGGACTCCCTACATTAATTAGAACTGCCAGTCCATACAAAACGTCAAAAAATGCACAAAAATAGATGAAACGCTATGTTACAAACTATTGAAAGTAGCTTTGTCTCTCTGAATGTTTGTCGCGTTATCAAAACGGCTGAGCGAATCTTGTTAAAAATTTTATAAGGAGTTATTGTCTTTGTGAAAAGATGGACATATGATACTTTTATGCCGAAACGAACGAAGGCGCGGGTAACAACAAGTAATGTATAAAGGCACAAGACTAGAGCAATGACTTATATTTTGTTACAATTAATATTAGTTCTAATTAACAAATGTATTATTATTATTTATATACACGAAGAATTCATAACATTATTATAATGTAGAACAATAGAATTATAATAAAGCGGACGATCACATTGGAAGAATGATTCTGATTACGTTTAAAATATTTTGCAACAGTTATAAATCTATCAAATCATTTGTATTTAATTATTATTATTTTGTATTAATTAAATTTATGAAAGTAACCTGGTCCTTGACTACTGGCCTTTTGAAGAAACTCAAGAATCGCACAGTGGGCAACGGAGAGAGCTATGCTCGGGGTTTCTTTGCGCGATAGAATCCGGAACGAGGATATTCGCCGAAGAACCAAAGTCACTGATATAGCTTTCAGAGTTTACTAGCAAAAGTGTCAATGGGCAGGCCACTTCACTCGAAGAACCGATAACCGATGGGGAGGAAAAGTTCTTGAGTGGCAACCACGAACCGGAAAGACACAGCGTAGGCAGGCCTCCCAATAGGTGGACCGACGACATAGTGAAAAGCGCGGGCAACCGCTGGATGCAAGTGGCACGTCGTCGTTCGGTGTGGCGCTCTAAGCGGGAGGCCTATGTTCAGTAGTGGACATCTTATGGCTGATGATGATAATGATGATGTTGAATGATAAACACATTCTAATAATTATGTCATAGCATAACGTTTTAATTTCACAAACGACCGGGCCAAGCCAACCCAAGGGCAGTCGAAGGCCAAGTATGTGTTCTAAAAACCAGAACCACCGGAGGATGGGCAGCAGCGTCCTTTATACGGTGAGCGTTCTGCGACCCTCAAGCCGCCTGCCATGCGTGGGGACATGGCAACACCTTCAGAAACCTTGGCTGAGGCTGCACACGGCCTTCATCATCATTAGCCAGAAGATTTCCACTGCTGAACAAAGAACCTTAGAAAGCCTCCCCGTTTCTAAAAAGCCTTTGTTCAGCAGTGGAAGTCTGGCTGATGATGATGATGATGAAAGTCGAGTGCAGCCTCAGATAAACTTCCTGAAGGTATTCAATAAATAGATATAGTAACGGCTGTAACATCTTGTCACGTAGCAGAGGTTTTGTGACATGACATCGTAATAACAGTTATCAAAAATGTCAGTGATACAAGCGAAGGACATGGGGTCGACCGGCACCTTCATTTGTACAGTGTATACCGTAGAAATAGATGCAACGAAATATTTTAAATATGGAAAATACTTAGACGATGTAAATACTTAGGCTGAAGTAGAGAACGTTCCAGCCATTTATAGTTTCAGCTGAATTTCAAGGTAACTCGTATTTATTGCAGAAAGAACCTGTCGAGTGCTTCTCGAGACATACTCACGGTAGGGTTCAGTAGCTATGTTGAAAATAAATAATCATCTTTCATATGTGTAGTTTTTAGTGTGGTAAGTTTTTTTGGGGTTTTTCCCGAACATTTTGTTTGCCTCTTCATAAACATTAACTTGACAGCTATATCTCCTAGTAAATAATGATAATTTTATAAGTAATTTCTCAGTTTATGCGATTGTATTCTTGACTATGTAAGAATTTAAAAAAAAATGCGAATTGTAACGAAATTAACCACTTTGGACTCTAATATTTCAAAAATGAGATTTAATTTTAAGAAACGGTTTCTGAGATTTCATATTTTTTTTAAATTCCCTACTCAACGAAAGCCCATTTGATAGGATTAAGCTTTGTTTTCCATCCCGCCTCTACATGTAGAGGAGATAGCGCTAAAAACCACAACTTTACAAAAAAAAAAACCTTGTAAATTTTATAAGTATCTAAACGTGTTGCATCCTTGTAAAGTTTACTAGTATCTAAACGTGTTGCAAATTTTATCGCTTTAGTATTTATAATCACTGAATAAAAGGACCGTGACATTCAGACGGACAGACAACCAGGACACCCATTCTCAAAAGCCAATTCAATCTCGTCTCTAAAAAAAATGGTCGAACTTCAAGATCTCTTATTCTCAACGCTATATTTCGAGATATGCACGAAGGCCAGCGTGGGAGATACATCAATTGGTCGGAGGCAATCGAGATTGGAATCTCGAAATCGAAGTCAATTTCTCATAATTATCTCCGAATACGGTCCCAGACAAAGTTTGCTACGAAACGCTAAAAAACAACAAAAGTCGCACCCTGGCCAACCGAGCGTCCGCGTGCTCCCCATTATTATAATGCGCGCGAAAGGGACGGCAACAATATTAGAAAGGAACAATCGTTGCCATTACGTCGAATAAAAAGAAAAGTTATTATATTTTTTATTGGAGAGGGCCTTCCACCCTCGCCGCGGCCGCCAAGAGGGTTATTTTTATTTTATTTGAAAAGTTTATTTTCCATTTTGTTTTAACTTCTATTTTCGCGATACGAGGGGTGAAACTCCAACACGCACTCGGTCTCAATGACTTACTAATGCGTACGAAACCATTATATTTTTATATTTAAACTTTAGCATGAACATTAAAATGAGAAAAGTTTGCAGTATTATTATGTGAACTGCCGGCGCCGCGGGCGCTTGCTTCCGTGATTTTTATACGGCTTTGGTATTACGTAAATATAATATGCAATTAGCAACAACGGAGCGAGCGTAGCCAGACTTTTTTGACCGAGCGAAGCGAAGGTCTCAGAGTTTACTGGGACAAATCGGCATTTGTATGTATGTTTGTGTGTATATTTGTCCTATGATAACTTGCGAACCGTTGATCCGATCTTCATGAAATTTTGTAGGCAAGTAGTTCATTTCAATACAATTTTTAAGTTCGAATATGAGCTGAATCAGTACAGGGATTGTGAAGATATAGGGATCGCGATGTCTCAGTTCGCCGCGAACTACTAGTAATATTATAACTTAGCGCGGTTAGAACATTCCACTATCAAGTACCGCTAGTAAATAAACAATCCATCAATATTTCAATCGATCGACGATGCTTATGTAACCCAAAAAATTATAATGACGATAATGGAAAATGGTTAAGGTTGTCTAGAAGAGATCCCTTTAAACGATAAGGCCGCCAGTTGTTACACTAGTTATAAGTTGTTTTTTGGTCATTTGTATGATTTTTCTAGTGTGAACAATAAAGAGTTATCTATCTATCTATCTATCTATCTATAATGGTGCTGACTGTTGAATTATTCTCTTTTAACGTATTTTTTATGGAACTGCGTGACGAGATGAGCATGTCAATCACCTAGTGGTAAGCGTCATGTTTGCCCATAAGAATGCAGTACCAACCAGAATTTTGAACAGTAGCAGATCAAAACACTGCGTGTCAGCCCTGAGCTCGTCACTCTCTGAAATATTAGATATTAAATCTCTTTACACTCAGTAATTACCCTTGAAACTTTGCCTTTCAATCCGGAACATAGTAATGTTTGCGTACTACTCGGCGGTAGTTTAAGGCCCGGCTTCCCTGATTATCGATTTCGTTAAAAATAAAAGCGAACGAGAATTAGGGAAGCGGGCTCTTAAACGATCAAGTCTTTTGAATGACAAATATTGTAACGTATGAGAAAAGAGCTTATTTGCCTATGATTGTTTTAATGTTGTTACTCGACTATAAAAAGAAGGATTATGATTTTGACCGGTGTGTACCTATGTATGTTCATATGTTGCCTCATAACTTCTAAGCTACTTATCACAATTTGACAAATGAGGTATCGTTGGAAGCATCTTCATCGTCCGCTGGTTATAGGCTATGTGACGTCATATTATTATGACATTCGGCGCTCTCAGGAGGACATTAAGTCATGAAATAAAATAAATTTAATGATGCCGTGTATCAAATGAAAGGGCTTAATTAGCTCATTTCAAAATATATATAATTGTAGCTGTTTTTTTTAAAATCATTTTGCATGCAAAAATTTACCGTGACATGAGGACGTAGTCTCGGGTTTTAGTTTTTCAACCTATATCTTGTTATAAGCTTAAATCCAAGTGTTAAGAGTAGAAAGCTAATCTTCTCCCTCAACCGGCCGCCCCTCAAGTCCCCCACGTGGTTTCAACAACCATACGCGTCCTAACGGTTTATACATCCAGTGTAATGAAATATCCATTTAGTAACAGTTTGTTAAGCTCAACGCTTCGTACCTTCCAATAAAAGTCACATCTTTATTGGCACTCTTAACAATTCAACGTAGGACGCCGCCGACCACTTACGACCTCACACCGACAATGTACAAAATAATACTAAACAGATACACCATTATGGTCAAAGCTCTTAATCTCTTGTTACACCTTTTTACACGAATGTGTGGTCACAACGGTGGCCAACGCCGACCACCGTCCAAGATACCACCGCTTCCATCGCCATGTTAGCACAAACGGTTAGCTCCTATCCTGAGGTAGTCTGTTTGCTCCCAAAAAATATAGTAGTCCACATTTTTTAACAAGCAAACCCGAACAAAAGGGCCACGCACTGCGGTACTTGTTGACCTACCACCAACAAACGTTACATAATAAAGGGACGTACAACGGATCTTAAAAACGTATCTAATTGTTATAAAAACACAGGGCTCTCCGGCCACAGTATGATTTAAAAGTGATATTCTCAAACCATAAAGCAGCTTCACATGCCCATGTGAAATATTTATCTTAATATTATAAGTAAACTTAACGTTGGTCAGTGAGGTGTACGACGACTCACGTGTTTTGATATTTGAAAGTAGTCAAAGACGACATTTGGCCCATTTGTAGCACTCATGCCATAATTATTATGGTAATTGACCGAGCGAAGCGAAGGTCTCAGAGTTTACTGGGAGAAATTGGCATTTGTGTGTATGTTTGTATGTTTCTGTGTATATTTGTCCGATGATAACTTGCGAACCATTGATCCAATTTTCATGAAATTTTGTAGACAACTACTTGCCTACAAAATTTCATGAAGATCGGATCAACGGTTCGCAAGTTATCATCGGCCAAATATACACAGATACATACAAATTCCGATTTGTCCCAGTAAAGTCTGAGACCTTCGCTTCGCTCGGTCAATAACCAATTCTGTAGTTTCATAAAATCAAGCAGGAAACTAAAAATATATACAACATGCAGTGCTTAATTAAACCATAATGTAAAAGTTATAAACCAACAGACAAGGCTTTAATTTTTCTTGATAATAAGGGGTTGTCGCTTACTTTTTGAGAAATAGAAAAACGTCAAAAATCGATGATTAGCACGAATTTGCGTAACCGCCATGTTTTTGCTCCGATAAATGCGACCCTACACGTTACTTTATAAGCCAAATTATCGACTGCGGTAATAAACATACTGCGTCGTACTCCCCGGCCCTAAGCACCCCCGCTCCCCTCCGGGCTATCTCATTTGACGTTTTTTCGTCCCTGCGCTATCCCAAAACTAAGCAAGTTTGTACTATGGGAACCAGATAACTCATATAATACATAAATACTTTTTTTTTGTAAATTCAAACGTAGAATACATGGAAACACCCAGACAACAAAACAAACGAACGGTGGGAATCGAACCCACAACCTACATCTCAGAAGGTGGAAATCCTCTCACCGAGTCACAAGGCTAGTCAAAATAGTGTTATAATTCAACTATTGGAAATGTGTGAAGAGATAGCTCTGGTCGGGAGCACGGCCTTAACAAAATAAAAGTTAACGTAATACTTATTGAATCGCAGGGAACTAACCTTCATACTCACAAAAAAAACTACAATATAGGAACAGCTCTGTGAATACCGGAGCTAGATATTTCAACCAGGGTTAGTAAAAATCCGATTTTTATAATAAATATCAAAAATCAGTTTTTTTTTATATAAATCCGATATATATCCAGGCTAAGAAAAAGAAGCAAATTTTCCCTAGAAAGTGAAAATTATTAACGCTAGGACCACCAGGGAATCTCCATTTTTTATTACCTCGTAAAATAAACCTTACATGATATGAATTTAAGGTTTGAATTTCAATAAAAAGCTAGCCGTACTGGTAAGTTAAAGTAAAGGGGATTTCCCCAACTTTAAATAATAATAGGTAACACGTAAGTTTACGCAAAGGCTTAACACCATTCTGAAATCACAATTAAACGGGCGAAATATAGTAAAGGCGATTAACACATATGCTATACCGGTACTCACATACACATTTGGGATCATAAAGTGGTCACAAACAGATCTTATGAAGCTACAACGTACAATAAATACAACACTGACAAGTCATCGCAAACACCACCCTCGATCATGTATCCAAAGACTAACACTACCAAGATCTGAGGGAGGAAGAGGTATCATTGATATAACAAACCTCCACAATAAACAAATAACGACACTCCGTAAATTCTTCCATGAGCGCGCCGAAACATCCATTCTCCATCAAGCAATAACCCGGAATGACATGAAATTCACACCTTTAAACCTTTCAAACAGTAACCCACAACGGAACGAGACTATAACTGATTCTACAGACAAAATGGCTACATGGAGGCAAAAGTCTTTACATGGAAGGCATTACCAGGACCTACAACAGCCTCATGTCGACAAAACTGCGTCGAACGCGTGGCTGCAGCGTGGTGAGCTCTTTCCAGAGACTGAAGCCTTTATGTTGGCTATCCAGGATCAAGTTATTGACACGCGTAACTATCAAAAACATATTATACGCACACCAAACATAACTGACACCTGCAGACGATGCTGCAGTAGCTCTGAGACCATTCAACATATTACTGGGGCCTGCAAAGCGATAGTCCAAACAGACTACAAGCATCGACATGACCAGGTGGCAGCCATCATACATCAATACTTAGCATATAAATACAAACTAATAGATGAAAAGGTTCCATATTATAAATATACACCGCAATCTGTTCTAGAAAATAGCAACTACAGACTCTACTGGGACCGAACCATTATAACCGACAAAACAGTACATTTTAATAGACCGGACATTACAGTGTTAGACAAAAATAACAAGACTGCTTATCTCATAGACATTGCCGTATGTAATACACACAATTTACAAACAACACACACCGAAAAAATTGCAAAATACACGGACTTATCAATAGAGATTAAAACGCAATGGCAAATTAATAGCACCAGAACAATTCCAATAGTACTTTCAACCACTGGTGTAATACCCAAAGCTCTGCATAAAAATTTAGAAACACTCAACATCCCAAGCACAGCTTACAAACTACTTCAAAAGGCAGTTATACTGAACACGTGCAGGATAGTAAGGAAATTTTTATCCTTAGAGTAAGCACTTGGCTCCGGCCCGTGCAAATTTCACCTCCATCGTCGGAGAGAAACGAAAGAAGTTTTATAAAAATAATAATAATAATAATAATAAATCATTTATTTTTGCATAATTTAATTTTTTTATTAAATGGGGATGCCATTGTTGGAAACAATCTAAATTATTCTGAATTGTAGTTTTTCGCTACGTGTTGCCAAGGTAAACATTAATCTCCAATTTTTTTAGTTCAAACGACAGGAAAAAATCAATTGATATATATCAAGATAGAAATCAATTGATATATATCTTGATATATCAAGATAAAAATCAATTGATATATATCTTGATATATATCCGCTGATATATATCGGCGTACCCTGATTTCAACAATTCCTCTGGATCTAGTTTATCAATACGTATATTTTATTTATTTATTTTATTTATTTATTAGGTACAAACAACAGATCACCGATGATACATTATATAACAATTTTATGAAAGTTCTATTCGAATCCGCAATCCAAACCGTGAGCACACAACATGGTTATAACAGCGATTACTTGCTAGACTAATTGCGTTACAAAATACATAAAAATTATACGAATACATACTCAAGTAAATGAATTATTGTATTGTATTTATTGTATAATGCCGTTTTTATGACAGTAGCTGCATTAAACTTCACTGTGACTGTCTACTGCGTCTAGAATACGTACAATTATATACATGCAGAATGACGAAATGAATTTAATTAATTATGTGGGTGTACGAAAACAATAACCGACAACTTTATTATAAACCGTGGTCAAATATTTAAACAGCGAAACTGTTGAACGGTAATTTCATTTACCAAAACAGCCGGCGCCAGAAAATCGAAAATACTTTTTGATGTTTCACCTCCCATAATACACCGTTTTATTATTATGACATAGATAAACCGAATTATCTTGTTGTTTTTGAGTAGAACGGGATTGTAATGAATAATAAAAATGTAACGTTAAATAATTTCATATTAATTTAGAGCTGATGGTTAAAAAAACATACGTTATTGTCCTAATTTTACGATAATTGTGTGGTTAACGTATGTTTCTGAAATTAATTAACGGAATACTACATAATAACTTATTGTGTAAGGTTTTTTTATATATTATATATTAAAATAAACGGTATTTTGTTGTCCTAAGTTCCTAACTAATACTATAATTGAGAGGAACATAGCCGCAGTCGTATCAGAACTAATAAAGCTTCGAGATATAAAAATTAATACGTTCGTCTCGAGAAATAAACTTCGCTTGTGTGATTCAGAACTCCCTACATTACAATTGTCAGTCCATACAAAACGTCAAAAAATGCACAAAAATGGATCAACGCCATCTTGCGAACTATATGATGTAACTTTGTCTCTCTGTCTGGATGTTTGTCGCGTTACAGCTATACGGCTGAACGGATCTTGATAAAATTTGATAAGGAGTTACTGTATATCACAAAGACGGACATAGGCTACTTTCTTTATGTCCACGCGAACGAAACCACGGGTAACAACTTGTAATAAAATAAACGGTTATCTATTGTATTCTTAAAAGATATCATACGTTTCTATATAATTATTATATAATCTATACATTTAGCTTAAGATTTTATTCTAGCAATAATGAAATGAGTACAATTAATACATCTAAATGACTTTTTACGTGCTACAGACATTTCGGCAGAACGAACTCAAAGCAACAGGAGATAAATGATCGAGACTGCAGTAAAGTATCAAGATTGGATGATCTTGGTACAGTTTCAATTAGTCCCAATATATAGGCAGAAGGCTCTTTTCACGCCGCAGCAAGTATAAGCTTTTGTTTGAAAGATATCTAAAATATACCTCGCTTCATTCGATGTCCGAACAAATTACAAAAAATGTTAAAGCAAATTTTTTTAATAAATTAGTTTCTATAAATGTCTTTTTCGTATAGCACAGTATATTAGGGCAAGCAACCAGGTGAAGAGTTTTTACTGAATATATTTTTTAAACAATGATTCCTTAAGTCGTTGCGGATTCGTGAAAACATTGTATAACTGCAGATGAAATCGCAGGACGTAATAAAGCGCAGCCTTAAGCTCCGAACATACTATCAGACGCGTTCGTCAGCCGCGGCTGAGGGACGCGTCTGAATAGTGTGCACAGCTGTCGGGACATCGACCCAGGACGCCCAGGCATAATGTCTTCAGTCATTCCTTAACCACTTGTCAAAGAGTAAACATGAGTAGCGAGAGTGATGAATAGTTTTTTGATTTAGCGGCGGTGACTCTCTGCGCTGTCCACCGAGAAAAAAAGGTATCGTTTGGTGTCACAACTTAAAAACAACTAGTAGTTCGCGGCGAACTGAGACCTCGCGACCTCTGTAATTTCACAACTCTTGGACCGATTCAGCTCATATTCGAACTTAAAAATTGTATTGAATTGAACTAATTGCATAAAAAATTTCATGAAGATCGGGAAAACGGTTCTTAAGTGCACGTCGGACAAATATACATACAAACATATAAACATAGATACAACTGCCGATTTGCTCCCGTAGACTCTGATATCTTCGCTTCGCTCGGTCAAAAAGAGGGAAGTTTGGTGAGTTCCATACGCTAATAACCAGATACACAGGCTCCACAGAATGACGATAATACTACGGTGCAGGTGCATACTTACGCATAATCAACGACGAAATGTCCGCGGACGCGCGGGACACATCCGCAGCGTTCCCGGACACTTTTGCTGAAGGAATCCGAGAGCTCAAGGTCGGCCCAAGGACACGTTTGCGACTTACGACAGATAGCGAGCATGCACAGTATGGTCGGAATGTATTATCTAGATCGCGTCCGCGTATAGTGTATTCGCGGCTGTAAGTCGCTATCACTGCCACCCTACTCCATCCCTCATTGTTTTTAAAAATGTGACATTCTAACTCAAACTGTGCAAACAATATGACTAAATAATTTATACACAGAGTTCTTTTTAATTTTTATTGTTTGAGTTTATACAGCCACTGACACCAAAAGTTTCTCGACATCACAAAAGTTTGAAAAAAAAACATATATTAACAATTAGCTTATGCCTGCGGCTCCGCCTGCGTTGTTCTAGTAAAAATATAATGCTGTTCTTGTTAGTAGGCTATTTATATTATAAGAAGCTATTGTGTACAAGTTTTAAGTTGAGTAAGTTTCATCACTCTTGCATGAAGATAAAAAAGTGCCCTTCTCTAACTTTAACACCCCATTTCAAATTTTTAGGGGATGGTTTTCAAAAAATGCTTAAACACGTATTTAATATTTTCTTTTCATTAGTTGGTACATTTACAAAGTTTTGCAACCGCAGCACCAAAACAAAAGTTTTCTCCATACAAACTCTAACACCCCATTTCACATCTTTAAGGGATGATTTTCGTAAAATGCAAAAACACGTGTTTAATGTTTTTTTTTGATTAGTAGATATATTTACAAAGTTTCAGAGCTATAGCATAAAAAAAACTTTTCTCCATACAAACTTCAACACCCCTTTAGGGGTTGAATATCGAAAAATCTTTTCTTAGTAGGCAGTTACAAAGTATTAGGAAAGTACTGTCCAAATTTCACGTCTTTCGCTTCAGTGGCTTCGGCTGTGTGTTTATCTACCTATCACTTTTCCTCACACTTTTATAAATAGGTAAGTCTACAAAGACGTACTTTTTTGGAATTCTGAATTATATAGCGTTGTTAATTATTATTATACGCTTCATCATGCTGTAAAATGTATATGCATAACGCTTTATTAGGTTCACCTAATTATCATGGCTCGGGTAGCTGCTGGCGGGACGCAGTGTACTATTACACCCCAAGCAGGATATCAACTCAGGTTCAGCCAGATTTTCGGCTTTTCACTTCTAGTACGTATATATAGAGCAAACCAATGTCCCCGATATTTTATTAACAGCAGATATTTTTTTTCGATTTCAGTGTTGGTCCCATAGTAAAAATTGTTCTATGAGCCATTTTCGGCTTCACATACCCTTCCTTTACTCTGTATAAAGAAATATTTTCTTTAAGTATAATTTGGGTACTTCAATATTTAGGGTACTTTCCCACCGGGGGCATAGGTTTGGTCCAACCATAACTCCATCGATTCTCATTGTTGTGCGCTACCTTCTGCCGATTCGTGGTCTCTTTTCTAGAACACGTCTGCTGAAGTGTAATGAATGGTTTTAATCATTGTAACACATGACACCGAATCAAAAAATCAACTACAAAGCACTAATTTAGACTGACAAGCCGATTCATTTTTACAATGAGATTTAAATCGTATATTTATCCGACATTCCTGCAATTGTTTGAGATTTTAATGCAATATCAAGGTCGTTAGTCAGAAGCTTGCCAAAACACTGTCCCATGATTTATAGGTATAAACGAAGACTGTGACTAATGCTTCAGAAGTCGCACAACATATTTTCTATTGTGATGTATATTTATTGTAGTTTTTAATAATTTAGTAACTGTGTCAAAAGACGACGCTTTATTTTAATTTGTATAAAATAATAATTTTCAGTTTGTAAGAATATTATTCCTGTTATATTACAGTAAGATTAAGAGCTTCTGAGTAAAATGATAGAAAACTGCAAAAGTATATGTACTTAATTCAAAATTCCTTACAATAAAAATATATATTAATAAAAACATCCATCTATAACTTACTCCAACATTATTATCTAAGCAATAAGAGTTTTATTATGGACCCTAAAAATCAAACCGTTTCAAAGAAAATGGAACAAGTGTCAAGGTTTCTGTTACTAGCAATTTTGACATAATTTCCAATTTTATTTAATAAACATTATCAGAAAAGCTTCGATTGACTATCCGGGGTTGGAAACCGGTTTTTTTTTTCATCGATCAAGGTCACGTAACCCCGAAAGGAATAGATTTCTTTCGGGGTTACGAATTTACGGATTTTAGAAAACGGATGTTGTAAGAACTGCGTCTGTTAAGCAAAATCTTCGGAGATTTCTTTTGAGCTCAGTTTTAGTGCTTTAAAGATACTGACTTTTCCGTTTAGGCTTTAACCGGTAACAAAACTTATTTCAATTTGGTTGAAAACCTCAGTCTTGATTTAACCCAGTGATGTTTTATACTAGTAAAATGTCATTGATTTAACCGGTTAAATATTGAACGCGATTGAACCGGCTTAATAAAGAATGTTATTTTTTCATTATTAGCCGTTACTTATTCTGATAACCACAAATCGGAAGACGCAGCCTAGTTAAGCCTCCCATTATGTGGATCGACGAGAATGAAAATCGCAGCCAACAGCAGGCTTAGCACGAGCGTCGGGATAAAAATTTTCCACAATATTTATACCGCGAGAACGAGGCGGATGTATCCATATTCTAGCTTTGTCACGTTCACTCGAAGACCCGTGCCAGTGGTGGATACAAATGGCTGATCGTCGATCAGTGTGGCGCTCTAAGTGGGAGACCATTGTTCAGAAGTGGACTTTATCTAGCTGTTGATGATGATGATTAACCGGTTACAAGCCCTTGTTAAACGTTAAAAACGTGACCTACAGCAACTAACCACAAACGTTATCCTAACAACTCTTCTCAAACACAAAAGAGCTTGTACAATAGGCAGCAGAAAGAAACCGTCGTTGTCAAAGTCTTATTAAAGTCAATAATTGAGGGCAAACAGAACGGAAGAAATAATTTAAAGAGGAAACTGGTAGTTATTTCACTACGTCTCAAACGAACGGCCGCCCAGTGGCACAGTCCTGCGCATGCGCATAAACGCAAAACACTCGCTCACACTTCACACTGTGACATCATACTTCACAGGGATATTACAGTCGTATCACAGCTATCTCATTTGCACTCATTTTATTTTTTTTGTAGAATTGTTAGAATTAGCGAATTCCCGAAAACTGAATTTTATATCTCTCATAAATAACATCAGAAATAATATAAAGACATTTTTGTTTTGATATATTTTAATTTGATGGTCGAGATCAAAATAAACTTATCTTTACGATCTCCGTCAAATTTCACGTTTCTCATCTATAAATCTTTTGATTTGAAAATGAAAGATTCTTTATATATTTTGTTGGATGTGGTCAAATCCCCCCGCTTTGCAGGCTTTAGGATCGCAGAACAATTATTAAGGTGCAACGTTTCGCTCATCGCGCGAAATACAAATTTTCTTGTGTTTTTTGTCAATTACAGCTTAATTACTCATCGTGGATTTATTGAAACCAATTTTGCGCCAATAAATAAATTGTTTTAAGAAATTACGGGTAAAATGATCACCTTGATAACATTGGTTTAGCTACAAATCTCAATAAGATGATTTTCATTTTGGTTTTTGGTTTAGTGAGAAATGTACTCAGACTAGCTTTTAATTTTAATTTTTGGTTGGTGTAATTTCTTGAAACAATCTATTAATTATCGCAAAATTAGTTTTCATGAACCTACGATGAGTAATTAAGCTGTAATTGACAAAAAACGCAAGAAAATTTGTATTTCACGCGCTGAGCGAAACATTGCACCTTAAGAGGCCGGTACTACCAATCCTCCGGTGGTTCTGGTTGCAGTTTTAATATGGTCGCTCTTGGTCTAAGAAATATTATCAAAGTTAAAGTCAAAAATCTTTATTCCATAGGAATTTACATTCGCTTGGACACGTCACCTTAATATTAGACATAATATATCTAATACATCACGTATGTGTCTCACACAATATCATATAATATGCGGAATATAGTTCAGAAACGTGTTCAGTTTTGACTGGTCATATTTTGCGAACGATACCTGTTTATAAATTAATAAACCGTAGAAAGACGATAGCAAGAAGAAACAAACGTCACATTCATTTCAGAATAGCTTTTTTTCTTTCCTTTTTTTGGCTCCTTACTTTGTATATGAGATATTAACATGAAGCCCATGAAAGGGTTAAACCTCTTGTTGTTTTTTTTCTCTAAGAGGTAGATGAAAAATAGAGTGTATCACTCGGCAGCAAAATAATATTATTCCTCAGGCGACAATATTGAATACTTCATTCCGCACTGGATTCAAAAGAAGAAAATTATATTTTTACCCTGGCCGTAAGAATATTATTTTGCTCCCTTGTAATACAATCTTATATTGTATTGTTATAGTTTTCCTGTTATTTTATCTCGTTGGTACGCGGTTTTCAGGTGTGTTATTAGTGTTACATAATCATTATTTCCTTCTATATTGTCTCACCGTTAGGTACATAGATTGACAGGGGTACACTAGATTAAAAGAAGTTTGGAGTAATGATGCTTAATGCACGGCCTGAAAACACCTATTCAATGACTAAGAACTTCCTAGACGCTTTTAACCTACATTATAATACAATGCGGGAGTTTACAAGCTATCCAGGGCTGTCTCTTTTGTTTGTTACAATCTAGTACGGCAATGTACATCTGACATAACGTGTCATACATCTCACATATAGTACAGGCTGACCTACTTATCTGAACAGTTGAGTGAGTGAACAAAATCTTTCTGAACGAAACTGACAACTTCACTTCTTTCCGAGCTTTACATTTTTATCGTTGCTTTCTAGGAATCAGTTAGTTTCTCTGTATCGTAGGTAAAAGAATTAGATTAGAAGACTAGATTAGCACAGGACTGAGGGAGAAGGCATAGTAAAAGAGAGGCCTATAGCCAGCAGTGGCACAGAAATACTGTGGGTACTGATATTAATAAAACACACACAACCACAACAACAACAAACAAACAGTTATAATGTCTATCCTATTATATTAGGATATATAATATATAGTTAACACACTCAGGTTTTTACTGGGAAAAGAGTTACTTAACATACATGCACCTTTTTGAATGCGCCCTATGCGACAATTGTAATGTTTTGTCGAAGATCCTTTTTTTATTCAATACGCTAAGTTCCTTAACACTGTTATACGAAAATACTCGTCCATTGGTTACGAAGCTTTACTGACGATACAGAGTACTCTGTAGTATACTCTGTAGTAGTTTGTAGTTATAGTGTTGATGCTTGGTAATTTTATCCTGGACTATTGCGAAAACTTGGAAAGGAAGGAAGTTGATCTTGCAACTTCCTTCTCAAATACAAGTAGCTCAGTATATTACCTGACAGATTCACTTATATGTATATTTATTTTAAATTGGACCGTTTCTCAACTGCATAGATTCGTAAATGGAGTACAGTCGAAAATAAAAGTTAAAACATTTGAAAGACAAACGATTAAATATCGGAAAAACAATTACCTCAAAATAAATGACGATCGGTATCACATGGATACCGAATAAAAATAATAATTATAATAATATAATAATTAATATAGTTCGAATAAAATTCGCGAACCGAATATCGGCAACCCTGAAAACCGTAAAGCGGCATCTATAAAATGTATTATTATAAAAAAACACGGAACGTTTCACATTTTTATTACACTACGCTCATTTAACTGTTGTAATTAATCCACCGGGTAATAAACAAAACGAACTTAATACATACATATTGTATTATGTGCTGGAGCAGTTAAAATTTAATGTAAGAAATAATATAAGCTAAAGTGTTTCACTGCACAATAGACGATGCTGTATGAACCAAAGAATAAAGAAGTCAGTAGAAATTTTACGTTTCAATTTCGCCTAGATTTCTTATTGCTACCTATGGCTAATTTGGCATAATATATACATATTTTGATAGTTGCAAATGATAGATTTTCATTCAGTGGCGGTCTAAGGAGAGGCCTTTATTCGGCAGTAGACGTCTGCTGGCTGATGATGATGATTGTATCTCAAGATTTTCGAAAGTTGTACTTAAATGCTTTACTGAACATATTACACTATAACCATGTCTACTCCGTGTCGCAAAGCTCATCTCTTACGCCAACATTTTGTTAAAAATTTTGATCTGACAATAGATAAAAACGCAATTACAAGTCAGCTGATGTGTACACGTCCATTATATGCATAATAAAATAGGATTTTGCTTTTTGTACAACTTAATATATTCTGTCTTGATGAATAATAGAATAAAATTATATGGCATACAGACAATAACAAAATAATAAGTGATTCATGCAAAAAATATTATCTAGCTCCGTCATTATTTTAGAGATGAATATCAAATCTGCCTGAGTAATAAGTATATATAATTAAAAGAGTACGTGTTAAAAACTTGACTCATTTATAACTTCATAAATACGTTTAGTAGGTAGGCCTCCCACTAGGTGGACCGACGACATTGTGAAAGTCGCGGGCAACCGGCGGATGGAAGTGGCCCGATCTCGGTCGGTGTGGCGCTCTAAGGGGGAGGCCTATATTCAGCAGTGTACGTCTTATGGCTGATGATGATGATGTAGATGATGATGATGATGAAATACGTTCATGATTTTGGCGATGGCAATAATAGTTAAGCGAATTTTCTTTAATATTGTTACAGTCTTTACGTACCTGTGGATTGGGTCAGCGTGAACCGCAGGCTAACAAAGGAGAGGTAATGAAGAAGACACATATCTGTCTTTTATATCCTCTGATTGGTCCACTGTATGTGGTTTTCAGCCAGTCGAATAGAACCTGAACGCTTGAACACTTTAACATCGACTGGCTACTTCATTTCAGCATGGATTTATTGTAAAGATTTATTATTTTTGTATAGATAATTTACATTTTGTTTTATTAAAACGGGAATACTCACGTTAAATTGAGTCGGTTATCCCGACTATAGTTTCGATCACATTCGGTGACCTTTATCAAGGAATGCTAAGCAAAACACGCGCGCGACCTCGTCTTTCCTTGCACTATAGTCGGAATAACCGACTAAATTTAACGTGAGTATTCCCGTTTTATTAAAACAAAATGTATCAAAACCACGTCAGTTTTCATAGTAAGATCTTGCTTATTTCGAAGGCTTTTAAACATTGTGGAATGATTATCTTCCTGACTGTACATATAAATGCAACCGTCGCTGAAAACTTACCTTCTCCGCTCTACTTCCAGGTTTTAATTTATGTTTTATGATAAAAAAGTACATACCTGCAACAAAACAGAATACAAGATTAATATAAAATTATTAAGCGGAGAATTTTATAATATCACAAAACATTAAGGTTTAGAATATAATTTTTAAAGTGATGAGATTATTAAACATTGTATGAGGTGATATATAATTCCTTGATTTTGCAACTAAACTGTTTAAAAAGTTATATTTTTATACATTTCAGCAATAACAATAAAAGTTTGGAGCTATAAAACTCGCGCAGACATCGCATGTCGTTTCATTTAACAGAAACAAAACAATATTATGAATGTGAGTCGGAGAAACTGGAATTACACATTTAATAAAACGAACGCAGAGATTTTGTTAAAAAATCTAACAAACAAAGAATGGGTGTTATTTTTAGATGAAATTAACGCACATTACGAGCGAACGCGCCGGCCGATCGTGAATCATTTTCAGATAGGGCCCCAGTGCGGGCGACGTCGATAGCGGGCATTAACGATCGTTGAATTATGTTTGCCATGACCTTACGGCAAACATAAGTTTAGTCACTTTAATACGAGGATGAAGGCTTAAGTATGAGTAATTTCGTATAATGCCAGTTCTGATAACATTAGCTATCAACATACAATCGTAATTGCGCCATCTACACTAATGTTAAAATTTCTAGCTTTGATAGCATGAATAAGTTATGATTTTTGTTTTAAGGTACATAAAATTACGTCCATTTAACAGGATAGTAACAATGACCAAGACTAGCTTAGAATGGAGCGAACTGTGGATAGTAAGAAAGGCGAACATGTACTGCTGTAGGAGGAAATCACGCGACGAGGATGACAACTCATGCAACTTGGATTTATGAAAAAGATTAACATACGGCTAGACAGATTTAAAATGGCAATCTATTCCAAACGAACTAAATATTGCAAGTAAGAAAGTTAAAAGAGCAATGCTTATAAGCTAAGCTGTTTTAGTTTCGGTAAATCGCTGACAGTATGACTCTAACTGATCGAAGAACACGTCATCGGGCAGTAAATATTTTCCACTGTATCTATTGTATTTTGTTGGTTTTTCTTATTAAAACAGTACTATCTTAACCTAGTTCGAGCTTTCGACCCTTGAGTGTTGTTCGTTCACATTCGAGATTTCGTACATGAAATGCATAACTTGCCTAATTTGGCTTTCGGCCAAAGTTGCTGACGTCAGGGTACTTAGTAAGCGCTTTTATGGGATGATTGTACGCTTCCGGGTAACTGTTATAATATTTAAATATGTATTATTTGAGGATCTGGTGTTCTACTGTCTCAGACATCACAGACGCACTTCTAGTACCGGAAGCGGACCTAAAGTAGGAAGATTTTTGCGCATAAATGTCGATAAATTTCTTAATTTCACATTTGCACAATTGCTTTGACCGATGTGTGAAGTATAAGTTTTTTTATTAATTTTAGCGTAAACGGTATTGTTGATACATTTACAACTTCACGCGTTAACTCCGAGGAATTCGCATAGAATGGTATTGCTTATGCCGTAGAGAATACCAATCCATGCGAATTCCACGGAGTTAACATAACGCGGCCGCGTCTGAATGAAGATACAGAATAATAGCCCTGTCTCACGAAGCTGCCACGCTAACAACGCGTCTACAACTACAGTCTTGACTATGCTCAATCATTTTACGCACAAAGTGCAGCATATTGAAGTATTAACTAATAGCATTCCTATTATTATTATAGAATTTAATTTATTTTATAAACATTATTTAATACAGTAAGCGTTTTGTTGTAGCCTACTGTAAACTTACTATTTGTATTGGAAATAAATAAATACCTACCTACCTCAAAATCTTGCTCCAAATTTGGTTCCGGTGTGGTAACCGGACAAAACCAAGACAACGCAAATGGCAGATTGTCGGGAGATTAAGTGTGTCGCTCTAAGGAGTTTGTTTAGAAGTTGAGGTCTTCTGGCTGATGATAAAGATAATAAAAGAAACGATTGTACCAATCATATACTGGATGGCGTTACAGAACGATACAATAACTGTATTATTTAGAAAAGCTTCAATAAAGAACGTCTGCATTTACATTTAGTCTACAAAAGAAATGGTTTAATACACTTAGTTGTTTTGTCGCAGAAGATCGAGTTTTCTCGCATAATCAACATTTTTACATTTAAAAATTTACTGTTTTGCCACCTTGCGAATGAAAAATGTAGTAGCAACATTTTTTTAACATTTTGAGTGCGTAAATGCATTTGGATACTCGCAAACGTATGCTCTTTGATACAAGAATCCTTATCACTTATTTTTTGTTTATTTTAAAAACTGTAACAGCATGTCATGTCGCATTCCACGCTTTGCCCGGCCTTACCCTGATGGCGAGATATGCTAAGTTGCAAACCACCGGCAATTGCGATCCGTCCCGTTGAATACATTTCATATAATTACAGTAGCATAATTACACATAATATATAAATAATATACAAATTGCAATGTACTACCTTCAATTAAGTATACCTCTACTTTGAATTTCTACATTGAAGCTGGTCCGGGACTACTTGTGTCGCAAGTATTAAAACAGGAAGTGTAGGCTGCATGTTAATAATATTACACTTTCTCTATTAATTATGATAAATAGTAAATACTTGCACTTATAGGTACGTATCAGCTTTGATTAGGTAGGTATGTCAATATGGGAACAAGTCTGTGAATCAAGGTTTAACCTAAATTTAGGACCTAATTTTTTATGCGAGTTTACCCTATAGTGTTTTAGATATAAGAATAGTAAGAAAATGATATCTTAGTTCATTGAGTTGTTTCAGAAATTAGAAAAGCTTTAGGTGAATAATTTTTTTTAAAGTTATTTAGAATTTTATTTTTGTATTCAGTTCAGGTTAGATCTGTTTTGTTAAAATAGTTTTTGTAAACTTAAAGATAAACAATTGATCCTTTATTTCTATTGTTCTAGACACGATATTGCATTGAAAAGACACTATAGGTTAATTAAAGATTCAGTTTGAAATGATAACTTTTTACCTGACTGGCCAGAAGGAGGGTAGTCTTTTTAAAGTGTATGTGTTATTCTTACGTGACCTCCTGCCACCTAATCTGTTTGACAGATTTTGGATATCCGATTGCGTATAAAAATCTAGGGTAATATAAGGTAGGGTTTTACTTTTATTAGACAAAAACATGAAAGTTACAAATATCAAAAAGAAGTAAACATTATAATAAGGTAAAATAAGATTGCGCTAGATTTGACTTTACATCCTAGAAGTCTATAATTAACAGACTGTTTTTTCTTGTTTTTTTCTTTTTTTTTAAACCATAACGGCACTTAACACACATAACGGCACTTATCAATTAATGCGCCCGAGTAAACACCGAGAAAATATTCACATAATTTAAATAATAATTTAATGAAAATGTATCATGTAGGTACGTGCCATGATGTAGGAGAGTTCTGTAGCAGTTTAAAAAAAAACTATTATCAAAGGTCAAGTTTTTAGCGTGGAAAGCTGATTTGTGACTTTTCCGAGACATTTAGTTTGATTAAACATATACACTCATATATTATAATTATATATCACATATTTATAAGCACTCACTGATCGGCTATCTCATAGAGTCGTAATAGGCTCGAATACGTCTTAATAATATTAAAATAAAATAAATGTGTACTAGTTTATGGATTTTTTAAAAAGAAGATGAATGATGAAATTAGTCTCAATACACGAAATAAAATTAAATCAAACTCTGGTCTTGAAAATTTAAAGCTGTTTAAGAAATCTCAGAATGATTTTCAATATCACCCGCGCTGGGATGGGTAAATTTTTATTATCATCCTTACTTTTCATATTTTTTTTCAGATAACAGTTATACTACCAGTAGTACCAATGGTAGTTCCACGGGTAAGACGCGATGAAGTTAATGTTTATAACTAAGGCCAATGGCCATGAAAGTTAAACTTAACTCATATAACAACTCGGTAGCCAGCCTAACAATCTAACAAACGAGAGAGAATGAGAAAGGAATATATTTGCCTCTTATTTTCGTTGCTCTGCATTCCATGGTGGACAACTCTGATAGCTATCATATAAAAGTTCTTTATATGAATATTTATGCATTATTTTGACTAAACTCGGTTGACCAGGAGCGAAGGCGAGTGTGAGAGCAAAGATAACATCGTCACGCCCCGCGGTCGCACTCGCTTCGGCTATAAAGTCATAATATAACGATATAAATTTAAACGCAGCTATAAACTGCAACTTAATTTGTAACTCGCTACCCGTCATGCTTCTTATTATTAAAATACTAGCTGTTACCCGCGACTTGGTTCGCGTGGACATAAAAAGATGATATGGGTATAAACGGATGCACGAATCTTAAGATTGTATCAAGATCCGTTCATCCGTTTAGCGAAATACATCCAGAAAGAGTTACTTTCGCATTTATAATATTACTTAGGACTTAGGATTTTTCATCATCATAGTATTTCGCTTCGCTCGGTCAGTATTACAAGTCACAATGTATCTTTACAATTAACCGCAAAAGATGTAGAAATGCTATCGCCACGACCGATTAAAATTTTACAAAATTATTCCTGCTCCAAGATTCAACGGATTAAACGACACGAATACATAATAAGAGATTATAATTAAAAAGTCCCTTATATGCATATTTTAAGCATTACCGAGTAGCGGACGGACAAATTATATATTTTAAAGTCTAAATTTACATTTAAAATATCACGTATCGACATTTGAAGCGAGCCATAAATGAAGTTATGTATATTACTAAAGCATCCTTGGAGCGTTCTCGGTATAATGCTATGCTATCTATTACTTGTCTGGGTTAGGTAGACCCCGCAGAATGTTTTAAAAGGCAAGACATTTTACTCATCAGTATCCACAACTTTTACTACCAGGTCTACACAGAAATCACAAAAAAATAAAAATAAAAATGAATACCATTATACCATAGAAAAATGACATTCACCACCGATGAAATGCATGAAACAGCGTTAGTTTTGTGATTTAGCGATTGGTCCTTTCGTTAAAGTCGTCTATAATGAAGAGTGCTATAATACCCCAGAAAATATCCGTCGTATAATCTATCCTAACAACCAATATAATTGGCCCGGTGACTCAGTTGGTAGTGAACCTACCTTATGTGTTTGGGGGCGTGGGTTCAATTCCCATCCAGGACAAACATTCATGTGAAGAATATTTGTGTTTGTTCTATGTCTGGGTGTTAATATTTATATAAGTATGTATTTAAAAATATCTATGTACGTATATCAGTCGTTGGCAGCCATATTACAAGCTTTGCTTAGTTCGGGGTCAGATGACCGTGTGTGCAAAAAATTCCCAGAATTGCACTTAAAAAATAACTTATGGCGCAGTCCGATAAACACCAACAGCGCTTATGAGAACCATCACGGCTCAAGCAAATTTCTTTACTGTTGTGCTGGTTCTCATTAGCGCTGGTGGTTGGTGTAATTTTAAACGCATCCTCAATTAGCACCAAAATATCTAACAAGGTTTACAGGTAAATCAAAATCGGATAGACAATAGGGTAAACTAGAACAATCAGGTCTTCTATACTCGAGCCTAAAAATGACCCTGACTGGTGCAGTAAAGTAGTTATTACTGCAGTTTGGTATTATATTAACGGCTACAAAGCTACCAACTTTAAATCTGACGCTTAGTAGAACTAGTATAAATACTTACCCCCGAATACAGAAACTTTGTTAACTTTGACAACAGATTAATTCTAATACTGCCTTTGTCTGGCACTAAGCAAATGACAAAGACAGCAATAGACTTAGTCTGTCGTCAAAGTTAACAAACGTTTCAGTATTCGGGGGTTAGGCTCGCGGATTTTACAGTTTGCTGCTGCTGTCAGGGACCCTATTCGGAGATATGTCATTTTATCTCGGTCACTCTCACTCCCATTAAATTCTAAATTAGAGAGACAGTGACCGAGATAAAATGTCATTTCTCCGAATAGGGGCCCAGGTCCTTTCTTAGCTTGGCAAGTAAGTTCAGCTAGTAGTTCTGCGAGGTCTATCTCGCGAGAACAAACTTTTTTGTCCAATAGCAATTCTACAATTTCATAAAAAAAAAATATCGTCTGCGATTTTTGATTCGTGGGGTATTTCCCCCCAAAATAGGGGAAGTTTTTATAATAATATTTGGCATAAACGTTTGGTACTCAATTTTTAACAAGAATCCGTCCGTATATTGGTACTCGCGTACAGGTCGTATTTTCCAACCAAGCTTGATGAAACTCTCAATTGAAAAATTTAGAACCAATGTAATAACAAAAAAAAAAAAAAAAAGTGGTACATTATTGCACACACGGTCATCTGACCTCAAACTAAGCAAAGCTTGTAATATGGCTGCCAGAGACTGATATACGTACATAGATATTTTTAAATACATACTGATATAGATATTATCACCCAGACATAGAACAAACACAAATATTCATCACATGAATGTTTGTCCTAGATGGGAATCGAAGCCACGCCCCCAAACACAGAAGGTAGGTTCACTACCAACTGAGCCACCGGGGCAGTCGAATGGTTTACAGGTTCTACATTTTTGTAGTTTTTTTTTTTGCCATACATTAAGATTCAGTACCCGATACCAAACAAGAATTTCGAATAGGAGCAAAATCGGTGAAGAGGTTGTCAAGATTTAAGTTCATTCAGAATCGGTCAAGAGGTTGTCAAGATTTAAGTTCATTCAGAATCGGTGAAGAGGTTGTCAAGATTTAAGTTCATTCAGAATCGGTCAAGAGGTTGTCAATATTTAAGTTCATTCAGAATCGGTCAAGAGGTTGTCAAGATTTAAGTTCATTCAGAATCGGTCAAGAGGTTGTCATCAGTAGAAGTAATTATTGTTAGTTATAGCTTAAATGGCATTATTTAGTGGTTTATTAAATTTGACTAAGACCTACTGCTCCGTTTTTTTTCTTCCAACACAACAATGAAACGATACTTACATGAAACTGAGTCTATTCGCATAAAAAAATATCAATCTAAATAACTCACGATTGACCGAAAAAATAACTACGCCAAAATCGTTTTCATACAAAATGAGTAAATGGTGCGTAAGAGAGTTTTCCGGAATCTCATAAGGATTCGGATAGTGTTTGTACTGTCCCAGTTAAAAAATCACTCTGTATATACATTCAACACAATATTATATGTTATTTTGTCGATTTTGATTGGTATATACAAATAAACTTCGCTGTGTTATTTATCAGTGACGCATCGAGCGTTAGCACAGTCCATAGTTGATTGGTGTCGAAACTTCCGTAGATTATTTTGTGGGCGTGGCTACTGGATAGCAAACCTTTTTAATAGGTTTACATTTAGGTACAGTTTATCTGTGAAGTTGAGTGGCGCCAACATCGTATTTTATAACAAAACTAAAAAACACATCTTGTAGAAAATTTAGGTTTATTCCGACCTGTTTTCGCTGTCTAACTTTGGGTTAGTTCTGATATGCCCATGCGGAAATGTTGGTTCAATCTGTCCCTAAAAGTTTACTTTGGGGACAGATGGAGATGTGCACTTTTAGAACTATCCCCGTAGGAAGTTTTAGCTATTTACTTTCGGAACAGATGGGAATTTACAAATTAGAAATGTATCTTAGGAAATCGAACTACTCCCATATGTTAACTTTGCGAAAATGTGGGAATTTACAAGTTATAACTGTCCACGTAGGAAGTCGAGCTGTTCCCAGGTGTTTACTTTAGGGATAGATGGCAATTTACAAGTTAGAACTGTCCCCCAAGAAAGCCAATGGTTTTTTTTACTCACTATCATACACTCACACATACACTCATTCACTTCACCTCTGTGAACCCTGACTCTAATGAGGTCCTGAGTATCACAGAGGTGATACACAGACACGCTCAGTTACACTACACATATCTACCAGCCCCCCGCCCCTCCCAATTCCCTTAGTTTTTAAATACAATGTAGTTAGATATGCATGCTTTTATATCCTAGTTTTTTTTCTTTTTTCTTTTACTTATACTGTAAACCAACATTATTTGGTACATACTGTCCGGCGGAGGGCATTGTTACACCATAACACAGGTTTATTCCTAGCTTGGGTAACAATGCTTATCAATCTGGTTTATTTATATGGAACTAAGCGATGATTACTGTTTATTGATATTTAACGTTTGTTACCACCAATAAAACTTTTTAATTTTTTTTTTTTTTTTTTTCAATTTTCAATTATAATAAATTCCTAAATAAGTTCAGTTTAATTACGCATTCAGGTACCATAATTGAATTTCTGTTTAAAATCTCTGAGTATCGGAACCTAATTTGGTTAAGTTCATATTCAAGATTATTAATTTATGAAAATTCAATTCAGTGCGCGTTTCAATTCTGCAGTGGGCGCTACAATTTTGTTTAATTTAATTTGATGGGATTCGATCCGAAGATTTACGATCTTTAATTCTTGCCTTGTAACTATACTATCACAAACTCTTAAGATCATCATCATCATCATCAGCCATAGAAAGTCCACTGCTAACAAGGACTTCTAGGACTTCTAGGACAAACATTCATGTGATGAATATTTGTGTTTGTTCTATGTCTGGGTGTTATTATCTATATAAGTATGTATTTAAAAATATCTATGTACGTATATCAGTCTCTGGCAGCCATATTACAAGCTTTGCTTAATTTGGGGTCAAATGACCGTGTGTGCAATAATGTTCCAGATATATTTATTGTTGTTTGTTTTACTACCTCTTGATTTGCGATTCCCAAGCCGGCTGCCCCCCCCCCCCCCCCCCCTATGGGATACATCTTAGTTCAGGAGAAGACGTTCTGGTTGATGATTATGACGATTAAAACAAAAACAAAAAAAGTGATGCCGCAAACACAATTTTCTATCCGACTCTCTGTAATATGCGCCATTTGCCAAAGCATTTGAGTCTATTGTTTGTATAGCTTGAGCAAATTCCTCGTTTAATTATTACAAGTTGCACGCGTCTCATTACGGATACTTACATTACCCGATACATTTATTAGACAGGCTTCGAATGAAGCCATTGTTATAGAAACTCTCTTGTTTCTCCATTGACCGCGCGCTCGTTTAGTTACAATTAGGCTACACTTTCACAAAGTATCTGATTTGCGATAATTGCAAGTAAAATTTGAACTTTCTCTGTACTACTAGCAATATCAGGAATTCAAATTTCGTCCTGGTCCCTGTTTAACCAAAGTCACAATGCGAAACATTTGTAAAAAAGTTACATAGTTGTATAATTGTACATGTAAAAATCGTTTAACCAAACTACAAGCTTGCATAAGTATCACTGCTAAATATTTATGAATTGTTACGCATGTAAACCCTGATCAGCCAAACTTTAAAGTTTTGAAAAATTTCGATTGCAATTTTATTATATTTTACAAATATAGTAAATTACAATTTACAATTAAGTGTAGCATTTTTTGTTGTTAAAGAACTTATTTTTACTGATTCTTTACTATCACTAAACGTTTGTTTCCGAAATAGAGAACCACAACAAAATTACAATTGTAATATCGCTAATATATGAAAATAATTATGTACAATAGTATAACTTGTTATTAAAATATTACAACCAATATTAAGCCAAATATTAAGCCAGAAGCGCACACGAACGGGTACAGTGACATGTATACCAGCACCGCAATTCGAGCAATAATTATGACTGAATTGCTCTATGACTGAGTAAGGTTACAAAATCTGGCCAAGAGCTCATCAGATTCGCGCACCGAGGTTTCCGTGAAACACGTTTCCTGTATTCAGGTCAAAATCCTTAGCACGAGCCCGACTTACGCTTGACCGATGTGTTGCTATACTATAGATTTTGCACTATAATCATAGCACAATAGCATATATTTTGTGAAATTTCATGCGGCTACCTATTAAATCAAAAGATAGAGCCTTTTAAGGTTAGGACGGACAAACGAACGGAGCAGGATTAGTTAGTACAAACCTCAACGGTTTTTATAATAAAAACCACAACGGTTTTTATTACTAATCCCGTCGATGAGAAATCCTAAAAAAGTCGCAAAGCAAAATTATTTAGCGGAACATAACATCCGAAAACTTTTAAAAAAATCCGTTTCCTTATCTCTAAATCCGTAGCGCAGTTAGCAGGGTTGTCACGTAGAGAATAGGGCAGATCGGTTCGAGGTAAAGGTCATAGGGCGACGACCCTGAAGGGACAATTCGCCGACCTAAAATAGAACGGGTGAAGACCGTTTTGTTTACGAACATGCTTTATAACTCGAGGTATAATTGTGCATTACACTTACATGGAGAACTCTAGGAATAGACAAACAGAAAAAAAAAAGTTTTTTTTTAATAGCTGTATCTATAATTAAATAGAAAAAAGGGAATAGAGAATAGAAAAAAGGGAATAAAAAAAGATTTCTGACATCTATAAATCTTACTGAGATGGAGATGAGAGTGATGGGGTACAATCAATTTCGATTGCTCTAGACTAAGTACATAGCTCAAAATCACAAAATTCGTCATAGTGGCTTTTGACAGTTTGCTGTCAAAATTCGTGGAAATTATTCAAGCCTGTTATTTGCCTCCCAGCCCTCTCAAACTAAATGATGTTCCTATTGTTTTAGAATTATCATTCCAGATGACATAGGCTATTAGGGTGCAACAATCTGTTTTTTTATCTAATATCCAAGGAAACTCTTTAAATTTTGAAGTGAAGAATATTCCATTTCCATCTTGGTTGCGTAACGTTCATGTTAATGTTTAAATTCACTCGCAATTGTTTTATTTAAGTTTTATCCAAATGAATAAATCCTTTGTTCAGCCGCGCTCGAAAAAATGTACCACATTGATAAGATTAAATACTTCTTTAGGACAAAAGTTATCACCTGAGTCAACACAGATTATAGTGTTTGCGCGGGGGTTAAGTAATACGGTCTCAATTTAATGATTTTGCAATAATAATTTCCTTATAGAAACAGAGGTGTTTGAACAAGACTGTAGTGAATAGTTTGCCGGGATGAAGTTATTATTCATTAATATTTGCACGAGATATTATGTCTTCGTATATCATCACTAATAAGATTTAATTATATTATTAGAAATCAGAAATAATAGTAATGCAATAATTTCGAAAATGTTTTTATTTTGTTTGTATTTTTTGTAACTGGATGAAGAGACGAGCAAGTCACTAGCCTTATGGTAAGCGTCCCGATTGTCCGTAATAGTTCAGTGCCACCCAGAATTTTGAACATCAACCATTAAAAACTTGAATAACTGCATGGCAAAGGTTTGGTACTTCCCCAGGCGGACTCTGTGAAAGAGTCCTACCACAACAAAATGTTACAAAATTTAAAATGTTTCTTTAAATATGATATAGGTACAGATACAAGATAATCTGAGAGTCAATGCACTGGCTATAATCACGATACAATTAAGTAGCCAAATCACGTTTACTATTTGTTACATCGTGCACTAATGGTAATTAAAAGTCCTAAGTGTTTGGAAATCAGTCAAAAACATTACCAGAACTATCGTTATCAAGTTATTAATTAACCCTTAGAGCGCCACATTGAACGACAATGTGTCATTTGTATCTACCGATTTCCCCCTTTGTGATATGTATTATTTTGGACTAGTGTTCTTGACCATCATAAAAAAAAACCTAACTATTAAAAAAACAAGTGGCTTATTAAAAAGAAATGTTTTACCGGTACAATAATTATGGTGATTTTGTTTCAACTGTTTCCAGCGCACTTTGCTAAAGTTAGCTTTTGTATTTCGATTTAGACATTTCGACATAGCTCAGCGTATTAGCAAGCTGAAGTGGCACTGGGTCAGCCATATCTGTCGTATCAAATAACCGCTGAGGTAGAAGTGACCTAGACTGGAGACCAAAAATCGGTAAACGTAATGTAAGACTTGAAACTCGAAGGAATGAGGATATAAATAAGTAGAAAAGCTGGCAGTTGTTGAAACTGTTTTCGAAGGAGCATAGCAGAGGACTGTGATAGAATGATGATGATGGAACTCGCCGCTGATTTGAACGCTGTTCACGAGACACTTCATGTTGAAGCCAAAAACACGGTTTCTTTTACACTTTTTTTTTTTTTGTTTTTCCACCTGTACTTCCCCCAACACAAGTCGGGGACATTGTCAAGCTGAACATGTTGCTTACGCAGTTTTCTGTTTTATTACAATAAATTGGGCCAGATTGGATCGCCGTTTGGTAATCAAATGGTATATATAATATGAATAGAGGGCTGAAATTGAAAATTTTTTTTTTTTTTTACCCTTCTTGCACCACATTTTTTTTTTTTTTACATTTTTTAGGAAAACTTACGGCCTTACTTAATAAGTAATATTATAACTAGAAGAAAACTGGGCCAATTACAAGTTTCCGCCAGTAGATAGTACATTTATGTAGAGTTTTGGCGGGAACTTGAAGAAGTCATGTCGCGACATTGTATTATTTTCCAAAAAACACTACACATTTCCTAAGATAGACTAGACATTAAGGGCTAGGTCATAAGACTTTCTTATGATACGAGTTATAAGCCATACCATTTTATTAGTTCCTTCGGCAGTCGACGGAAAAAAAATGTTTACATTTTCCATTCCGTGTAAGGAACAAACCATGTACACATCTCATTATTAGGCTATTGACAGACGAGCTGTCACGAGAATCGACGTGTCAACAAAATAAACGCTTAATTCATGCGAAGTGACACAGTCATATCGTTATCCATGTTGTTTTAAATTAAAGAACAGGCAGTGTGTACAAGGCTTAATGATGGCATAGACTAGCCGACTTATTTGTCCAACACAAAGTCTTAAATAGGCAAAGAATTAAATATAATTCGTGCATTGTGTCATATTCAATTTCGTTTTCTTTTTACAGATACAATATTTTAAAAAAAATCGACTTGAGAACCTCCTTTTGTTGAAGGTCGGTTTGACCTAGACGTGCTCGTAGTAGGGTTCTGTAGTAATGATTTAATTAAATAATCATCTTTATCATACGCCGACTTCTTAACTATACTAGCTTTTACCCGCGAAAAAGAGAAGAATTCTTTACATGCAGCCAACTTTAAACTTTTAATAAAAACTTTAAAACTTCCAAAGTTTTAGACGTTTAGGCATAAAATTTTGCACTACTATAGTCTAAGTAAAGACCTCCAGTTTCATAAAAAATACTTTTTTTTTATAATAGGGGTAGCTTCCATGCACGTAAAGAGGGAGATGAAAAAAAAATTCGTTGAAAAAAAATGAGTGTCGTTGAACAGGTCTTTATAATGTGACAATTTTTAAAGATTAAAAAAAAACGTAATTTTTTATAAATGGGTGGCTTGGTCATTTGGTCATACAAGTAAAGTGGGGATAAAAAAAATCACATGTCCCCCACATGTGGGGTTTCATTGAATAGGTCTTTTAAAATGAAGTTAAGGTTTCCTACAACATTTTTTTATCAGACGTAATGTTGCAATGTGTCCCTTCGCAGAATGCTCACCATTTACTAAGAGGATGATGCTGAAAGTCATCCGTTGGCTCTGGCCTTAGGCTTACGACATACCCGAGTCTATAAATTTGCTGGTTTTAAATTTGTTCCTTTCGTTTTTCGCTAAGTGAAGGTGTAAAAATATTTGCTTAGTACCTATCTCTAACACAATAAAGATCATATCAACGCGTAAAATAGTTATGTAAGTACAGTAAAATACCTACTTCAACGTTAAAGGGGGTTTTGTCGCCTTATTTAGATAAGGACTAGCGTAATCAGTAGCAGATAGGTTTAGCAAAGAATATTGTAGAAACCCTTGAAAAGAGTACATGAGAGTACGGCATGAGAGTACATTTTTGGAATTATATAGTGGTGTCGATTCTGTTGTACCACTCACTAAACTATACCAATCTGACAGGACTAAAATTATATGCATCTTTTTTAATTTTAATTTGTAGAAAAGGCGAATTAATAATTTTGGGCCAGTCAAATTTAGTTTATAAAATTGTAATCGATACCAATGCAATATTTAAGGAAGTTACAGCCTAAAGTGCCTAATAGCCTAATAGTAAAGAAATGGGTAGTACCACAGATCATCCTAGATACCGGACGAGCAAAGAGCACCACGCATCGGTCGAAATACACCTAAAAAATGTGCTCTAATTGTTTCATTGCTAGGCGCAAGCAGGCGTAACCTTGAGATAGCGAAACAGTTTATTTTCACTTAAAACACGCGGGCAAAGCCGCAGGTGAACAAACAGTCGTACAATAATTAAATAAATATCCTAATCCTAACTAATATTATAAATGAAAATTTAACTCTGCCTCTCTGTGTCTCTGTCTCTCTTTTTCTCTGTATTTCTCTGTGTTTGTCGCGTTATCACGTCTAAACAGCTGAACGAATCGACCTGAATTTATGCATAGATATAGCTTAAGGGTAGGAGACTGACATAGGCTACTTTTTTTATTGGTCCATACAAATGAAGTCAAGGGCATCAGCTAGTAATAAATAAATAACATTCCAACTCATAGTTCGCCACTAGGACTACCTGTGTCAGGGATGCCATGGACACGCAACGACAAGGACAACACCCAGAGCCAGAACAGATATTTCAAACAGCCTGGCCGGAAATCTAGCCTGCGACCTCCTGCTTATAATGAAATGAAATAGATTTATTTCCAGATTTGCATCCATAATACACTAATTTAAAACTAAAATAAAATAGAAAAAACGAACAAAATTAACAAATGATCACTAAGTGATCGGTGTGTGATACAGGCTCCACGTCCGATGTATGGGGCAGACTTTCTACCAATTGAGCCAAACAAGGTAATCAAAATTATAAAAAAACGCTTCATAATAAATGCTAGAAAGCTAGAAATTTCAATAACAATTATTCTAGATCTTCGCACAGCTTCGACAAGTTTGTAACAAGTTTAATACTTTTTACACGAGTCTACTAGTACCTACCAACGTGCTTTTGACGAATAACGCTATTGCTTACTAGTGTGAAAGATAAACCGCTTCTGCTACATTTTGCGGACACACAATAATATACATTTGTGATGTCATTGGTTTTAAGTTTCAGGATCTCGCTAATTGAAAGATTTGTGGATGAATTTCACAACAAAAAAGTAATGGCAAACACATTAAGCGACGCTGCGTTTCGTTCGTACTTTTTCATGTTTAATTCTAATCTTACCAAATTACTGGACATACAGAGATTTAGCATCTAATATCTCAGACAGTTCCAACTCACAGAGTTTGGAACTGTTGAAGTTCAAAATTTTGGGTGGCTTTGATCTGTTTTGGGCAAGCGTGACGCTTAACAACAGGTGAGCGACTTGCTCGTCTCGTCACTCAGAACCAAAAAAAAACTACTATACGCAATATGTAAAGGGTATAATTACACAGTTTTCCTGATCCTTAATATCTAATGGTTAGTCTATAGATTACAACATCCATTGTCAAGGCCATTCTATTTTTACACCGTTCATCCAAGTCCCATCCAAGTTCTCTTAAATGTATTTTATACCTCAGAAAGCATTTTAATTTTACATAAAATAATACCTACATTACAACTTTTATCAATTTACTTAATTTAATACAGAAGCCGTGCGCCCTTCTGCTTGTAATATTTAACTTTAATAACTGAGCACAGTTGATATAGCTCACTTACTTATGTAAACTACTCCTGACATTTACTAGAATGTATCCTATACACGGTCTTATAAAAAGCTAATAAAATGCAGCCTTTTTAGCCCGTTCATTGACTTGCCCGTACTTGAGAGCTTGATCATTGAGGGAAGGGAATAAGTTAAGACAACTAATTTTTAATACTAGTAGTTCGCGCCGTGCTGAGACCTCACGACTCGTCATAACATTACAACACCAACCGATGCAGAAAGAGTATAGAAGATTTTGTAGCGATGCGCATACTAGGCTTGCTGGCTATATTCATAACAGATATATCCGGGTGACGAGTGCAATGCAGTGCAGCGCACGATTTTCTTAGTCTTGTTACTGTTGCGGGCAGGCATAGCGCTTACCATCAGTCGAAGGACTATTCGCCACGTGAAGAAGTTGTTAAATAATCCATAATTCAGACGCAGTATACTTATAAAAGAAAACACAAAAACCTAAAGACTTAATGTAACCTCGCATTCCAAATCTATCTCAAGGCATTGAGGCTACAAGGGGTCACGTAGGAGAACAGTCAAATAAATATACAACTTACCTAGGTAAGTACTAGGCACGCGTAAAACATTACTTATCCTCATTCCGGGGCACTCGTCTGATAAAAACTCTTTATTCATAATTCCAATGCTTGACCTTGAAAACTTGGCGCTCGTGTGGGGCCAATCCACTGTCCGAGACCACCACTTGGCCGCATTTAAATATCAAATTTGACACCACTGATAGTCGTCTCACCGCCAGACGCTCGATCATTCATTCATTCATTCATCCAATGACGCTAATGTGAGCCAATTTGAATTGCAATTGTTCAGAAGATATTCTTTCCTATTATCTTTCATTTAGGTCCGAGAACTTTTGTCCTGTTGAACAAACAGCTAATATTATTACTATGTTTATAGGATTCCATAGTAAAGCGGAACCCATAGCGTCACAGTGTTCGTTCGTCTGTCTTTCCGTGTGTATGTCATACACATTTAATTACAAATAAAAACTATACTTAATATGAAATGAAATGATCTGATGTATCTGTATCTGAGATGATCAGATATTTGACAACATATCGATCAACTTCGATCGGGCCACGGGGCAACGCGATGTGGCCATCATGGTAAAAGTCTTTGCCGGTAGAAACTTTTTAGACACGGCGGTAGCATAGCTCACACGTTTAATAAGGTGTTTTTTTTCCATAATGTTATCTAGAAGAATATCATACAACAAAAATTTGATCGTAAGGTGCATGCTATGTATAATAATATAGTGAAACTTTGTCAGGAATGTGAAGAAGCCATGTCGCGTCATTGTATATTATTTTCCAAAACTTATGTTATGTGTAAAGTCCATGGGTTTTATTCAATAAGAGTTCGTAAACGTGCACCGTTTAGTAGCTCGAGTGTTGGTGATCAGTATGTCGTAAAACGTGACGTTCGTGTTGTTTCCAAAACTCCATAGAAACCTCTAGTAAAGTCTCCACCATTTTACTGGGGCATGACTTGGACTAGTCTTTGTCCAGTGGCTTACTTTGCTTGAGTTAGACTTAGACTAAGAATTATTTTAATTGTGATATTTTTAACCAAATACTGGCCAAATACACTGTGTTTGGAGCCAAAATAGAGAAGAATATATATAAAAGAAGAAAAATCTATGCTAGCGCTACTTTGACAGTGGGTAATCCCATTCCACGGCAGTTAAATGTAACCTGAAAGTGACATCATAAAATCTTATTCCAGCTCCATTGTAATTAATTTAAGTTAGGTGTCAGAGTGTCATACTCTGTGTGGTTATCAACCATAGCACATAGGTAATTAACATCACTTGTAAGTTGTAAGATTTTTTTATATCAACACATGAGAGTTTTCATAAACAAAATCTACTATTTAATTCGATTTCTTTGGCGAATATTTTAAATTAAAAAACTTTATAGTCCGTGAATTTCAATAAGCAATATTCTTTTAATTTCACGCTCAAATAAATATTAATTGATTGTATTACATTATAAAATAATCTCGGTTAATAATATTAAAAATTTATGTATTCGTGATAAGTTTCACATTTACGTTTGGTGTATTATCAACTAGGAATAAAAATGTAAAACTAAAGTAATTAATACAATAAATAGATTACATTCCTTGCGCAGCGCATCTCGCTGGCCACCCAGCGAGGCGTGCCAGCTTGATGGAGACGTTGGTTTGGGGGCTGATCGGGATGGATTGTCTTAGGTTTTGACTTTTGTGTTCTTTGTGACTGTTTTGACATAGTTTAAATAAAATTGTATAATATTGACGTTATTTGTAATAAGACGGTGACTACGTTATATTGTAAAACTTTAAGATAAAACGAATAAAATGAAAGTAATTAATCAGTTATTTATCAGGCTTGTTCATTACTAAAACAAATATTTGTTCAAACTAAAAAAAACAAGATTTCACTTTAACGTTGTTTTTAACCAACTTTCAAAAAAAGTAGGATGTTATCAATTCGATTGATATTTTATTGCTCTCCTAACTCCATCATTTATAAACCGATTTGAAAAAATATTTTTTAATTTGAAATGATTGGTCCCAATCAAATAATCTCAAATTTTGTAATAATTTTACGAAGCATTAATTCGACCAGCCGCCAACATTATTTTGGTTTACTTTTTAAAAGATTTCTTGAATTTAATAGTTTAGCTTTTATTCATGGAGCAGTTTCCATCTCTACTTAGTTTTTTTTACCTACGTTTTGACTTAGTACAGTACAGACTTAGTATAAGAGTACGACATCACTTTTGCCTTTATTAATAATGTATCCAAGTTTAAGACCATTCTCAAAGCAGTTTTTTTTCAGTATCAGTTTTTGATTTGGTATTCGCGCCATGAACCAGCGTAGGTAAAAACAGATATTCGATCAACATCAACAACCTGTATTAGTTTGAGAGCACAATGACCGCAATTCCAACGTGCACTCACTAAACTCAATTAAGCTATCGCTGTCTTTTAATAAATAGAAGACAAGATAGAGATGGCATGAAATATAGTGTTATAGTTAGTCAGAACTTAGTTCTCCATACAAACTTAGACGAGACCGTAGCGGGTGCCGATTTAAAACAAGTTTTAAGTGTCGCTAGTGTACGTTTTTCTTCGCGGCTTTAATCGGTAAACTCGTTTGACAGAACTAAAATGCATGCTATCTTTTTCTTGTGTTTCTATTAGTAAACGACAGTAATAGCACTAAGTTTCGTTTAGCGGTAATCGACGCCAATATGTTACGATATGTCGTCGTGACCTAATATTAGGTCACTGTAGGTTAGCTTAAGAACCGGCTGAACCGAATCTTTCGAAAACAAATGAGTGTAAGCCGATAACAAACACAGTCATTGTCGTAAAATAACTCATACCGTTAAACACTTAAACTAGACCTGAAGAACCGACACTGAATCACCTGACCACTCTTAAACTCGATAGAGATGAATGCAGTTCTGTTTGGCCGGAAGTTTACGAGCACGAAGATTTCCGGCTGCTGAAACCTAGACGGCAATCGCTGCTTCAGCTTAAATCGTTTAAAACCGTAGTACTGATTGAAAGTCAATGCAGTTTTTACCGGTGGGCCTAGAAATTGTCAGTTTCTTATATGAGGATGAGAAATATTTTTAGAGGATTCCTCACCTAAAAAATAATAATAAAAAAATACGGGTTTTAAGTGGAAACTTGCAAGAGAGTTAGTAATTTTTACTTTTTATTTAGGATTTAGCCGAGTTTTTTTCCCGAGCCCATAATTTGCAAAGCCAAATGGACAGCATCGTCGACGTACGACGTCGTCAGTATCAGGTAGTGCATGCAATAACCTTTAATACTCCCAAATTAATAATAGAAAAAATACTAATCTTTTTATTTTGTATACTAAGTAAAAACTTGCTTGCAAATGATAAGTGACCCTGATAAGTCCTTATTCTTCTACCAGAACCACTGGAGGATGGGCAGCAACTTTTTAGAAAACGTTGAGCGTTTTGCGCTCAATTCTCGTGTTATTATTTTTTATTTTGGCGAAGGAGAAAATAAGAATTGGATTTTTCCTTCTTCTTAGACAAAATCGAAAATGTTTACATAAAAATTGCTATAAAACATTGGCGATAGTATTCTAAAGAAAGCTTAGCATAATATTTTTAATTTACCCTCAGTAATTTATATATAAAAAAAGTATGAAAAGGTGCGGAAGAGCGCTTATAACACAAGCCAAAGTTATCGTCACGTACTAACCTACGCCTTGTCATAATTAAATTAATTTAGCCGATTTTTGGCCGGATATGAAACATCTCTATTTAACACTAAACCATTGCAAACATAGTTAACTTTATCTTTATGAGCTTAGAAAATTATTGTTCAAAATATTCAAATTTTAAAAAGAGTATTCCAGCCGTTCTTATTGATAAGCTTTATTAGGACGTTATGATACCACAGGTTAAGAATATACGTTGGAATGAGCTGGTTACGTCATTTATTTTAGCTTTGCTTTGAAGATGCTACAAATTAATAGTTAGTAACTACAGGCTGAGGGCCCAGCGAGCACTAGTACGTTTTCTGTCCTCCCATTTTTTTTAAAATCCTTTGACTATTTTTGTTCCAATAAGGCAAACAACCGGGATCACACGCTCGGTTACAAACTGTCGCTGTCATCATGCCAAGATGGATCGTTTCTCTATAAGCTATTCCATCCGTAGGACTTGCTAGAAAAATATGACACTGGTCACGATAAAATAAAATAAGAAAATATTGAGATACAAGTAGAAATTATTTTTTGTCATGAGCTTCATAAGTTTAAAGTCCTACACAGTTCGCGTACTACGAAACCCAAAAAATCAATTGCCACATGCATGGCGGATCCTCACTTGAAAAAGGCTAGACCAACTGGTCAGGACAAGTTATTTTTTTTAGAAGCTTTGTTAGAAGCTAAGACGCGGGCATCGGAAAGTTAAATATAAAATCAAATGTTCTTCTTATACAGGTTGCTATATTGAGTAGTTTAGTTAGTTCTAGCAATTTATTTTTTATGTATTTTGTTTAGTTAAGAATGGCAATGGATGGTTAAAAAAATAATAAATAAATAGTAAATAATATATATTTATTACTATCTGCTACCCGCGACTGAGTTCGCGTGGACCAATAAAAAAGGTGGCCCTTGTCCATCTTCTACCCTTAAGGTGCAACGTTTCACTCAGCGCGCGAAATACAAATTTTCTTGCGTTTTTGTCAATTACAGCTTAATTACTCATCGTAGGTTCATGAAAACGAATTTTGCGATAATAAATAGATTGTTTCAAGAAATTACACAAACCAAAAATTCAAGTTGAAAGCTAGTATAAGTACATTTCCCACTAAACCAAAAACCAAGATGAAAATCAGCTTATTGAAATTTGTAGCTAAACCAATGTTATCTAGGTAATCATTTTACCCGAAATTTCTTAAAACAACTTACTTATTGGCGCAAAATTGGTTTCAACAAAATCCACGATGAGTAATTAAGCTGTAATTGACAAAAAACGCAAGAAAATTTGAATTTCGCGCGATGAGTGAAACGATGCACCTTAAGATATATCTATGCAAACATTCAGGTCGATCCGTTCAGCCGTGTTATCGCGACAAACACCCAGACATAGAGATTGACAAATAGACAAAGAGACAGAGATATATTCGCATTTATAATATTAGTTAGGATAAGTACCTACTCTGATATAATATTATCTTAATACGTACATAAAAAGAACAACAGTATAATTTCTATCGAAACAAACGTAATCTGACTAAACCAAGAACTAATTCTAATTTCTAGCCTACAGCCAAGAAAGAGGGCTGTAAGCGTTATCAAAGCGGTCATATTACCAGAATTAATCGAACACAAGTACCTAATAAATAGTGTTATCGGTCGACATAAATTTATTCAGTAATTTTTTTCACTTATGTACAGCACAGTTCTTAGCCATATTTTAATTAAGAAAGTTAATTGAAAGCTGTACGGCTTTGTTAGTATTATATGCAGTTATTACTTTATGTTAATGAAATACTGGCTAGTTAGTACTTAAAAACCTAATTAATATACCTGACTGATAAAAATCTGATAGAAATTGATTGCAGGTTTAACTCGATGGTCACGCATGGTTGTTTATCTAATACCTAACCGATGAAATTACTCGAATAAAATGGTAATCAAAAAAATATCGATATAAAATAAAATCGATATTCGACAGATGGAATCTATATACATAAAATAAAAATCCCTTTACTAGGAATTAACGCACAGACCAAACCCCTGATGATAGAGACGTGAAATAATAATTTGAATCAATAGTTCTCCAATGGTTTAGATGAACAATAAGAAGGGATTTTGCGAAATTCCGCCTATAAATGGAGAAAATGGGCCCCTAAAGTTTGTATGGAAATGAAATATTTTTATATTTTCTCGGAACATCGCTATCGCGCTGGCACCAACGTTCTAGCGTATCGCACTAGCTTTGCTATCCGTCGTGCGTCAATTCAGCCCGAATGCAGCCAGAGCCCGTTTTCTGACTGGTCACGCCGTGTGGGCTACAAATAATTAATATCACTCAAATACAAACACAAATAAATACACCCAAAACACAAGAGGTAATCCATCTGGGCTGTCGGGTAAATAGGCGAGTACTAAGCCTGTTTCTCTCTATCTGTCTATTAGAGTTTTTTTTAAATAATAAAATATTTATTAGTGACTTTATATGGCATAATTTTACAATATGATTCCTTAGTCATTTTCTCATTACTTCGAAATATTAATAAACATATTTCGAAGTGATAAAAAATTATATCGTAATTCGAAATAATTCGAAAAATTACGAATTTAAACTGACATGCAGTTTGCTATTATCTTTTTGTGTAATCTTTCTTTGTCTCTGCTTCCAAATACCGATTAGCCTACTGGCTATGAAGGAACAAAGGCGAAATTTTATGTCATAGCTCTTGGAGCGTCTTGAAGTATAATTCCTACACAAAGTATGTAAATATTTTTCTATGTTTTTTCAACTAAACATCTAATCTAGTAAAAGCCAGAATAAAAAAATCATTAAATTGAATCGTCATTTCCTTATAATTGTTATAACAGCTTTCTATTCATAAGTGTTACCTTTTTATAAAATAACTTATTTTTTTTCACTTTGGGCTGTGCTAATATGGGGATGTACTTTTAGAGGAAGCGCTATAAAAACATGTCGGCTTATTGTAATATTTTTCATACATAACGTTTTTTCGTGAAAAAATCGTGGTAAAATACTTAGAAAAAAAAACACAATTATGTATACAATGACGAAGCGGTATGGCCATGATGGTATTGCTTTAGCCTGTCCAACGGGTAAAATAAAAAAGACGATACAAAGATTTTCCTTTTATTTCCATACGACCTGAACTGCCTTTGGACATATTGGATATTTTCTTCTGTGTGACTATTGAGGGCCCACGGATTCCGATTTTGCTTTATACGTATTCGACTTCGTGCTGTTTTCTGTTTTAATTCAGTTGATAACCTACAAAACCTGGACAACTAATAACAATTATTCCTGGCCTCCTCGATAAAAAAAATCCTACACTAACAAGCTCAGGAAATGCTGCTGAATAACTACCGATATTTTTGATCTAAAGACGCCGTGTATTTTACTGACATAAAACTATGTATGTGAATCCGCCATTGTTCTTTGAGAATAGAGTTTGGGGTGGTCGGTTCAAATCCCACTTGAAACGGTTTATTTTTATTTTTTTTGTTTTTTTCGTAATAAATATTTGTTAATAACGTCCCATGTTTCTTAGAAATTTGATTGGTGCGCGGGTTTTTGCGTTTCAGCTAACCGTTTCACCAATACCAAGAGGCAAAAACAAGTGTTCACCAGATCATTTTGTTTTATACTTATCGCGGATAAAGCCGCGTTTGACCCCCAACTCGCCTATTGGTAAGCGAAGGTGTGGCCGAAGATGAAGCACGCGGAAATGACAGACTTTCACTCTGACCTTGAAAATTCCAAGATAATGAATGTCTCAGAATATACGAAAGCCGACAATTTAATTTGTAATACATTTATTAATCTTTAAAAAATGATTGGAATTCCGCATTAATTTTTGTCGGCAACCAATTCCATACAAAAAAAAACTTGTTTAGCTTTTATACGCTGTCTTATCTAATACAATGATACCTTGATTAAAGTTTTTTTTTGGTAAGACCATTTAAGTTTAAAATTCTAGGTATAGATAAGCGCTGCAACTTAACCCCTAAACTTTCGTTCTAATTAAAGTATGAAAAATGAAACATTGTGTGTATATCAACCTAAATAAACTAAATTTTTATACATCTTTATCACGTGCGTTACGAAAGTTTTTTTGACAGATGTTAAGTTGACCATGCGTCAACTCGTGAACGGGTGCTGCTTGCGGGAGCTGGACTGCTCGGTGTATACACGCAACATAGTAATAAGTATAGTAGATTTTCCTCTTGCTGTGTTTGTAGTCTTATATTATATCAGTAATAGTTGACAAAAACTGTAAAATTTCAAATTTCAAATTTATTTTTATTTCAAATTACAAGTACATTGCAATACATTATATGACATCTGAACAATATAAATAATGATGTAGCTTGTTGTACGTGACAATGTCGTGCAGCACCTACACTAAGAGTAATCTTGTGTCGTAGGTAGCTGCATGTCCTTCGGGCGTTTAGTTACTTAGTGGTGTATGCGTACTGGATTTATTCAGTGATTTCTTGACATGGTAAGTGTTCATTTTAAAACATTACTTAATTTTATGTTTTTATATACAAAATATTACAATGTTCGTATTAATTGAAATGATAATGTTATTATTGTGTGTATTGTATTATAAAATTATTATTTTAGTAGCAGTAGCAAAAAATGTTAGTGTAGTTTTTAATTAAGTTGACAAAGGGCATGGACCTCGGAGTCCGTGGAGCTGCACCAAGAACAAATAAAAAAAAATAAAAAAAATAAACTAGAACTATGTTTTGAGCAAGCGAGGCTCTTACTATCAAGCTAAATAAGTAGTGGTTCCTCTCGTCACTCAGATTTCAATAAATAAATCGCTAAAAAGTAAGTTACTTTTTATCTCAATTCATCAAAATTCTTTTATACTACCATAAGTACTTCTTCAATGCACTTTTATCTTAGATCGTACAAGCTAATTGTAAGAGAACAATATTCCTTTGTGCGGAGCGAGACCTAGATTTGGACTTAAAACACTAAATTATACCTACAACTTAGGTTACCTAAGTAAAGCCTCGGTACCTAACAAAGCCTTAACAATAGGTTGTTATGGGATGTTTTGAACAAAAACTTTGCACATTGTTGAAAAGTTTGCACTACTTAAGAGGAAAGTTGCTTTTTAATCCTATTTTTTAAGAGTTGTTATGAATAGCCATGTAGCTGGGTTTATTCAGTTTTATAAATATTTAGGTAGTTTAAATTGAGAGGTACCTACGTACCTGCGTAGATAAAGCGGATGTGAATTTTTTAAGGGACATTTCGTAAAAAAAATAGGTTTACAATACAAATGCCCGTCTGTACTAAGCTTTGACAGCTCCTAAGTTCATACTCTAGCACGTACCTAACAATGAAAAATCCTTTGCACTAAACTTAGGAAGTTACTTAAATGCGTAAAACATGTCCTTTCCTCTGACATGCCTAAGTCCGACTTAGTTTAGGTGTTCCTAAGCTAAGTTTTAACATTGTTGCCTTTAGTGCAGACGGGCATTATTGACCGAGTGAGCGAAGCGAACGAAGTCACTGTTTAAGCAGCGCTTCGCTGCTTTCATCTGTCAGTAGGTAAATTGGTACTCGTTTACAGGTCGTCAACGAATATTGATGAAACTTGGGACATCGAACTGATACCTCAGAGAAGTATCAGCTCGATGTCCTGTTGAGGTAATCTCACGACCTTATAAATCTTAACAACCTCTTGACCGACCTTGGTCATATTTATAATTCTTGTTTAGAATTGAGTACCGGATGTTTATACCAAATATTATCAAAATCAAAATTACCCCTCTTTGGGGTAAAAATCGTCAACGACAAAAAACGAATAAATTTTAGAATTGATGTTGACCGATTAACCTATTTTAATTTAATCAACAATATTTTTAGAAAAATAAAACGGTGTAAAAAATGGGGAAAATAAAAAATATTAATTTAGGATAAGGCGCGGTATAATCGCAAAAAGGAAACTAAAAGTAGTATTTGTTGCGCCTAGTTTGAAGTGACGAGATTAGATAAATAGGTGCAAAAAAATACTGCTGTTACAAAATAAAACCAAAAATACGTTTAACCGAATAAATTATCGAAACTATGTCTTAATTACAAAATAGAAAATTCAAAATGATCGCCTGAAAAAACCCTTCTGAGATGAAATGCTCTCAATTTTAAGAAGTAACAACGAATTTTCTTTTACTAATTAAATATTTTATTATTGCCTTATAGTGTAAAAGGCAAACCAGCTATTTTTTTTATTTGATTTGTATATTTCGAATAATAGACAAAAAAATCGTCTTCAAGTCAAGTGTTTGTACCCATAAGGGCCGGCTTCCCTGATTCTTGCTATCTCGCTTGCAATTAAAAAAAATATTTTTTTCTATTATTTTCCCAATATAAAAAATAATAACATGAATATTGTTATAAAACATTGGCAAAGGCATTCTAAAGATATCAAATGTCATCTTTTTTTCCCTCTTGGTAATTTTACATTCAAGATGCGTGATAGCGAGAATCAGGGAATCCGGCCCTTAATTAGTACCATAGACAACTAATATTGCATGCCTTATTGTTTTTTAAACTTATTTCCTATACCCTACTTTGTATTGTACTAATAATTGTCAGAGTTGGAAACGCCGGAGGCAGATCTCGCTAAGTATGTAAATATCGTCGATGTCGGGTAACGGAGGTGCAGAGGTCAAGAGGGCATAATAGACCACCGCGAAGTAAAAATGCGTAAGTGAAGTTCTAGGTCAACTCAACGCACTATTTTGCAGTGAAGCCCCGCCTTTTCAGCCGTCGCGTCGGCCGAATGTAAAACACGGCTTTTTGACCAATCCTAACGAATGACGCCTATCAGACTCACACTAGACTTTCATTCATACTATTTATTATTTATTTACTAGTTACAACGCGTTTCATGCCCGCAACAACTCGATCAAAACTGCACAAATTCAATTATTCCCAGATGTTATTGTATTGAGACTTTTTTTCAATAGTCCCGTGGAACAATATACAAATGTGTGACTCTTCCTTACTTCTTTGAAATCTTATTTTATCAATCCCTAGAGCACTACCTATTACATCATCCACATTAGCATTAATAAACGGGAGACGTTCGAAATAAATTAATTTCGTTATTGGATACGGAATGGAAAGTTTGTACAGGGGGTGCGGGGCAGGGCGGGCGGGGTGAGGTAGCGGCGGGAAAAGTTTTACGAGTCGCGCGCCCTCGACCGACTGGCCGGCGATGCATCGGGAATAAGACGCTCGGTAAGTTAGTATGGTATAAGTACTGACCCTTTCTTCCTCGCGGATCATCTCAGCGATGCCGGGTCGGATGTCGATGTCATCGTGCGGCGGCTGCGGTGGCGCTGGCGCGGGCTCCGGCGGTAACGGCTCGGCCTGCGGCGAAGGCGGCGGGCTATGACGCGCGCGCGAGCCCGCGCTGCCGCGGTCTTCGGAGAGGCGGCGGCGGCGTGAGCCCGGCGAGTCGGGGCTGGCAGCGCGCTTGCCGCACCGCCCACTACCCGACACTTGCCCCGATAGCGACGCGTGCTCGCCGCTCACATCCGTCAACCCCCGGATCTTCAACGTATCTGCCACCTTGAGTAGCGCCGGAATCTGATCCTGAGACACGTTGATCTCGCCCCGGTACATAAAATCTACAGCCGCCTTCAAGTCGCTGTACTTTATATCTCTGATGATGATGATTGGGTGCTGGCACGGGTTCTCCATGAGTAGCGACTGGAAGTAGGGGCTGCATGCGCTCAGCACGACCTTGTGCGCCTTCAGGCTCTGGCCCTCGCAGGCGAGCGTCACGTCCACGAAGGACTGCGATTGTAACAGCTGATCGAAGCAGCTGGTCAGATTGTTCTGGTAGTTGTTCCACCGCAGGCAGAACTGCTGGGGCGAGCCGGCGTCCCGGCCGTCCATGGCCGCGGGGTCCTCCTCGGCCGGCATTAGTTTAGTGCGGCGAGCATCTGAAACGTAACGCGCGAGTCGAGGAAACGCGACACGTGCTACGCGAGCGGCGACTCGCGTAATACTGGGCTGTGAATGCGGGTGCGGGTGGCGAGCGGGCGGCGGGGGTCAGTAGGCGGAGCGAGCGTGCGCGGCCGAATGACAGCCCGCGCCGCCTTCGGCCCCGCCCCGCGCCGCCGCCGCCCCGCGCGCCACGCGCTCCCCGCAACCGCCGCCGCGGCGCCCGCGCATACAACCCCATAGTTGCCAAGCATAACCTAGAAAGCAGTCAACTTACTGTGGACGGACCTCATGCTAAGTTACTGCTTCTTAGCTTACGGTCGCAACCGCCACCACTCATTGCTTTTGCGTGCAAAACATGCAAGCAAAAGCAGTGGTGATCGCTTTATAGAATTGCTTAGTACAGTCTTATAGTAAACTAGCTTCTGCCCGCGGCTTCGCTCGTGTTTTTCTAAGAAACAATAATCCATTGAGTTACTATGAAGGTTAATAATTATACTTATCACACAGAAACTATATATTTTACTTAGATAAATAGCTTATGTGTTAAATCCATGCCATAATAGCCCGCAACCAAATTTCATCAAAATATGTACAGCAGTTACAAAGTTAAGGAGAAGCAAACATACTATTACCAAAATTTTAAATATTTTATTAATTACTAACGGAAGCTGATTTTGAAAAAACTGTGACACCTGAATCTTTTTATTTTTCCTGTAGAGTATCCATACCATGTATGGTATCAATCGAACCAGAGAACAAAAAGTTTCATACAAACTTTAACACCCCTTTTCACCATCTTAGAGGTTGCTTTTCGAAAAACAATTTCTTACTGTGCGTTTACACCCCTCAATAAACATACCCTCCAAATATCAAGTCTCTACGTCCAGCGGTTTAGGCTGTAGGACAGGCGTTGTCTATAGGACAGTCCGTCCGTCAGAACAAAGCCTTTTATAGGTATATTTTTTTTACAAATAAAGTAAGTGAGTATAGTTTTTAACGGAAATATTAAATATCTATCGGGTAGAGTAGGTTTGGTAACTAGACTACGTTCAACTACCTATACTAGTAAGATATGAAAATATCTCTATAATTATTTTTTTTTAAACCCTTTTTAATAGTAGCCTGCTTATTTCGGCAGACACGATAAATTTTCCTGGTGGTCCTTCCACCTGGAAAATTTATTGAATTAGGAAAACATCCTGAATCCTTCCTTTTGATTATTTTTTATAGAAGTCATATCTGTTATTTTTCTATATGATGATTAATTTAGAAAATGTCATATTTTTGCTTTTATTTTAAACTAGTTGTTACCTGTGACTTCGTTCGTGTGGACTTAAAAAAGTACCCTATGTCCGTGTTTGTGATGTACAGTAACTCTTTATCAAATTTTATCAAGATCCGTTCAGTCGTTTAACCGTGTTAACGCGACAAACATCCAGACAGAAAGACAAAGTTACTTCCTATAGTTATGTAGATGGCGTGTATCCATTTTTGTGCGTTTTTGACGTTTTGAATAGACTGTCAGTTGTATTGTAGCAGATCTGAATCGGGCAACCGAAGTTTTTTCCTCGAGACGAACGTATTCATTATCATACCTCGAAGCTTTATTGGTCCTAATACAACTGCGCCAATATTCCTCTGAATTATAATTTTAGTTATAATAAAAGTATTTAGGTACTTACAAGACTTAACAAGTAGGTACTTATGAAGGTAACTAGGTCCGTACCGGCTTCATTTTGATAAGATGTCCTCAGAGTGTAAGTTGGTAGAGTTATTACCACAATCATCATATTGAGACTTGAGTTGACTTGAAATTTAGTCGATCACGGAAATATCGAGTTGTTACAATATACGCTGTATTAGTTCCTTTAACTTTTCATTTCTATAGGTAGTACGATAGGTAGTAGTGTAGTGGCCAGCTACAATGCTCACAAGGCAAAGCTATCAATCTCAACATGGGGAGTTTTGGCGGGAGCGTGAAGAAGTCATGTGGCGTCATTAAACTATTTTCCAAAACTTGAGTTATTTCGAGTGGTAATGTGTAAAAATGGTGGATTTTTATTCATTAAGTGTTCGTGATCGTGCATGAGTGTTGGTAAATAGAATAATGTCGTGAAATGTGACTTTTCGTGTTGTTTTCAAAACTCCATAGAAGGTTATAGTAAAGTTTTCACCACTTTACTGGGGCTTGACTTGGACTTGACCGTAACTTGCTTTGCTTGATTTAGACTATGTCTGAGACTTATTTTAATTGTGAATTATTTAATATCACTTGATCTATTACAATACTTGACACTAGCTAAATACACAACGTGTGGAGCAAAAAAAAAAAAATCTCAACATGACACATTTCTCCTAAACTGGGTATAATTAGAAAATTGCAGCTCGCCACCACAGGTGGTCGTTCTATCTCCAACATCTTACAGACCTACATACATCTTTACGTTATAAACTTCAAACACCCCAAAACAAACTGTGTAATGAAAATATCTCTTAGACAAAGGTTGGAAACGGTAACATAAAGTCGTTCCCCGAAGCCAGTTGTCAGTGTTTGGTGTGGCCCATTATAAAATATACAAAAGTGGGCCCTCGCGTCCGAAAACAAATACAGAGCGGTGTGCTGAGCTACGACGACTTAGACACGGCAAAATATAAAGTAATCCTGGGGCAACAAACTGCTTAAATCGCGCTATTCGACCCTTTAACGTATTTTGTCTTGCCATCGCTCTATCTGTACCTACGAGTATCTCGCCAGCCCTTTGACTAGTTCTCGAAAAACCAGGCACAACATAACGAGGAGCATAACGAGTGGCAGGACGAGTACGCCTCTGGCTACTTTCCTCGCTCCTTCCCTCGCTACTCGGCGAGATCGCAGCGTACAGTCATACATATACTCTTTTGTGACAAGAAAGTAGAACAAGTAACTTATACTCTTTATTCCATTTTTAGTATGTAGTTTTCAAGTATGTATGTCTCTTGTGACCTGCCGTAAAAACGGTTTGACCGATTTTGGATTGCGAAAGGCCGTTCGATTCGTCTTTGTATCCTGAGTATTTAAGCTGCATTAAGCAGTCGGGATTTTAGTTTTTTTACCCGACTGCTCAAGAAGAAGGGTAATGGGGTAATTTTTGGGGTGTATGTAAGAATGTATGTATATATATATGTTTGTTTGTTCATATTACTTCGTATAGCACCTCCTGTAGCCTACAATTTCACTAACTGCACTGTCACTGTAACTGCACTGATTTTGACGTGTGAGGTGTTGTTGGATTCCTGTTTATGTGTGACTAGCTCCTGCCCGCGGCTTTTCCCGCGTTTTTCTGGGGAACAATAATCCATTGAGCTACTACGAAGTTTAATAATTATACTTATCACACAGAAACTATATACTTTACCGGGATAAAAATAGCTTGTGTTATTCATGCCATAAGATACCCCGAAACCAAATTTTATCAAAACATGTACAGCCGTTACAAAGTTAACGAGTAACAAACATGCTATTACCAAATATATATTTTTTTACACTAATGGAGCTGATTACTTACTCCTTTACTTATACGATTTGACGTATCTGTTTGTGCTAAGCTCTACGATTTCTATAATGGAAAAATGTTTGCTGTAAGTTGGTATATAGAACAAATAAGTATTTCAATAGTTTTGGCTTCACAAATACTTATTAATAATAAAACTTCGTTTTGTTAGTTGGACCACCAGCAGTGTTTGGAATGCATTAGGTTATTAACCTCCTTAAAAAAACGAATAGCGAAAACATCATCGAAAAGCTAATTCGAATTGTCACGAATGAAAATGAGACAAACATTGTTATGGATAAGATTTATATATTTTTTTTAAATAGTGTTTGAGCCGTTTATTTTTCGTGTTACCAAAGAAATTATGAAATAAGTACTTACTAGATACGAGTATTAATCTTATAATTTAAAGATTCTGAATGTAAGTAATTTTTCAATTATCTTATCTACCGTTTATTAGTCTCGCTAAAACTTAAAAACGGCTCGACTGATTTTTAATGTTTACTCTTTTGTTTTTGTCGCAATAGTCATATGGACAGTTTAGCGAGGCCACAAGCCGAGCTTCATTTCGTACGAAGTCGCAGGCATCAGATGGTCTATAAGTCTTACTGTCCTAAGTATATTTAGGTTGGTTCGGAAATGCGCCCCCGAAACATTCTTCTTTATAAGTACATGGTTATAAAGAAAGTTTTATGCTAAGAGGACGGTGCTGCACGCTGTTCGCGGTTTTAGGACATATCCCCGGGGCCAAAGAAGAGATCAGGGTGGCAATAAAATTGTTGACACTATTTCTTGCTTACCTTCTTAGTTCTTACAGCTTCCGTCGAAAAGATATACGCGAAGAATGAAACTCATACAAAAAAGCGCATCCCGAAAAAACGAATTAGTCCCATCTGGCCCGGTGGCCCGGCCCCGGTACCGTGCCAGCTGGGAAAAAAAGTTCCGTCAGGCCGGTGAACATGTCACTGGCACCGATGGAACGTTTTTTGTTTCATCGGCCCCGGCAGCACACGCTCTCCGGATTCAGCCCCGGTACTGGGGAAGTTTAGAAAAAAAAAATGTTGCATCGTCACCGGTGCTATTAATACTATAGCCAATAGTAATAAATAAAATGACAGCTAAGTACTGTTATAATTAAACGGCTTATATTTATTACGAAATCAAATTAGGAAACAAGGAAGCAAAGCAAATAAATAAAAAGTTGAACATGTCAACGGGGCCGATGGCACTTTTTTCCCCGGTGCCGGGACCGGGCCACACGGCCAGATGTGACTAATCCGAAAAAACTGCATAAAACTAGATGGCAAACAGCTATAAAAGCCGTTGAAAATAAACATAGTAACCATTGGTATATGTCCGCAATTTAAGATTTAGTTCAAATAAGATTTCAATGAATATATACGAGGTAAATAATATTTTACCAAAAATAATGTTGTCAACGCCATCTCTTGAGAACGCAGCGTGTTTTGCAAATAAAATATATAATGTATTTTTTTATTGATAATGCAACTGATTCAAAAATATTCCTAACAAGTAGCGTTTTTTCTCGGTAATTACGAATGAGTTTCTATTTCAAGTCGAGCTGAAATTGTGACTATCATGTCCCGTTTAAAGCACTAGCGACAACTTATGTCCTTATCAGTAACTAGAATCGGGTTACGCATCTTTTTATGGCCAATGGCACTCTTCTGCATATAATACTTGACTAGCCTTGTAGCTCAGTGGGCGGATTTCCACCTTCTGAGCTGTAAGTTGTGGGTTCGATTCCCACCCAGAACAAACATTTGTTTGATGTGCATGGATGTTTGTTCTTTGTCTGGGTGTTTCTATGTATTCTATGTATGGATTAAAAAAAAAAAAGTATGTATTCTATCAATCATCTGGTTCCCGTAGTACAAGCTTGCTTACTTTGGGGCTAGATGGCGCTGTGTGGTCCAACAAAGGTCCAACAAAAAAAAACGCTGCTACAAGCTAAAGATCAAAACTCTAAGTAACCATTATCTATTCTGTGCCCCATCCCCCGTTAATTAATCACGAACACGTTCCATTAAAACAAACACTACCACCAATCGTAATTACAATTTTATGTAACCAACACAACAACACCCATAAACGCTCAAAGCCCTAAATCAAACGCCCAGCATAAAAGGCTATATGGTATTTTTTCATTATTTTACATCACTCATAAAAGTATGCGACGACAAAAGACTCTCGCGGTCACGCGACCGAGTGAGGACATCAATTAAATCGCCACATAAAGGCGAGGTAGCACTGGAATGCAACCCAGAGCAGCCAAACAAAGCCAACTCAGTACGCAGTAACGTAGGACTCTTTGGCAGAGTCCGCCTGGGGAAGTACAACACCTTTGCCAGCTATTCAACCGCCAAGCAACAGTGTGCTAAAATTACAGTAATTACTGTGTTCCGGATTGAAGGGCAATGTTTCCAGAGATGTGCACAAAGAGATTTAAATCGCGTCACTAAAAACTACATACCATTCAAAAAACACTCTCCTGGTACGTTTTCCATCTGTCGGTCTTAATTTTTAAGAACTTTGAATCAGAAGATACAGGTAAGAAAGCACTTGTCATTGTAATGGTAGCTTTATGTGAAATGGTGATTGAGAAATTTAATTTCATAGTCATTAAAAATTAAAAAAAATAATATCAAAACATTTTTTTTATATCAACACAACATTTTTTTTTAGGTGTTATACAGTACTTTTTTCGTTAGTTATATTGATTAAACGAAAAACTGAAATATCACAAACCAAATTTTTGTGAGTGGTACAGTCTTTCATCTAATTATATCCTCTAACGAGACCATTATTTATATTTATTATTATTTATTATTATATTTGACTATCTCTTATCCGCGACTTCGTTCACGAGGACATATTTAATAAAAGTAGTCTATGTCCGTCTCCGACCCTTAAGCTATATCTATGCAAAAATCCAGGTCGATCCGTTCATCCGTTTAGCCGTGATAACGCGACAAACACCCAGACAGAGAGACAGAGTTACTTTCGCATCTATGATATTTTGAATTAGTGTGTAATCGATTACACACTATTTTCTTTTGATAAAACGAGAATACTCACGTCAAATTGAGTCGGTTATTCTGACTATAAAAAATATCCAAAATGTGTCAAAACCACGTCAGTTTTCATTAGATCACACACTAATTCAAAATTTTGCTAAGTCCAGGGGCACTAGTCTCGACTTTTCACTACAGCACTTTGCGACCGAATTTGGTCGCTATGACGAAAGAATTTTGCGTTCGAAATTCAACGCTATATTTTGCGTTCAGAATTCAACGCTATGTTTGCGTCTTTTCGTTAACAATTCGTGTTCGTTGTCTAATTTTTGCGTCATAGCGACCGAATTCGGTCGCAAAGTGCTGTAGCGAAAAGTCGAGACTAGCGCCCCAGTAACCTCTATTCGATAGCTATAGAACATGTCTACGAAATCTTATTAACAATTTATTTAACGTATTACAGAAGGCGACCTAGCAAATCTAGGTGCTATTGTACCCTAAAATGTTCTAAATCATAATCTCAGTAGTAGCGGTGAGACGGACACATGTTATTAATTATGTTATAAAAAAGTCATAGCTGAATTATCATATTTATGAGTCTATAAAATTGTAGATGCCGGTGGGGTTTGTTCTGACGCTGTATGAGTAGTGTTGGGGCGTGAACAGTTATCCCATACCGATAGATGTCGTTAGTTGTATGTAAAAAGTCTTATTTATGGTAAACTAGCTGCTACCCGCGACTTTGTTCGCGTGGAGCTACATAAAAAAGGTAGCCCATGTCCGTCTCCGACACTTAAGCTATATCTATGCTAAAATTCAGGTCGATTCGTTCAGCTGTTTAGCCGTGAAAATACAACAAATACCCAGTCAGAGAGACAGAGTTTTATTCGCATTTATAATATTAGTTAGGATTAGGATATTATTATAATACTAGCTGTTACCCGCAACTTCGTTCCCGTGGACCTTAAAAAAAAGGAGCTTATGTCCGCCTCCAACCTTTAAGCTACATTATTATGCAAAAATTCAGGTCGATCCGTTCAGCTGTTTAGTCGTCATAACGCGACAAACACCCAGACAGAGAGACAGATAGACAGAGTTACTTTAGAATTTATAATATTAGTTAGGACTAGCTTCGCCCGCGTTTTTCTAGGTATTAAAAAATTATGGCGTTCTTGTATTTGTGTGATCTTTATGTGATTTTGGGGAGTGAGGTGTCGTTGAATTGCCCTTTATGTCTGGGCTGGAGTTACAAAGGCTACATTTTACAGCCTCAATATTATGTATCTAATTTTTGTTTTTCTGCTTGCGTATACTTAGAGCTTTCCTGGAAATAAAATGCTTACTACTTATACCTATACTATATTTTACATTTACTCCTACTCTACGTGAAGCCTAAAAATTTAGGTCCTCATGCCAATGAGGGCCTAAATTTTTTATTATTATTATATTTTTTTTATTTTTTTATTTAGGTCCTCATACCAATGAGGGCCTAAATTTTTTATTTTTATTGTATATTTTTTATTTTTTATTTAGGTCCTCATACCAATGAGGGCCTAAATTTTTTATTATTATTATATATATTTTTATTTTTTTTTATTTAGGTCCTCATACCAATGAGGGCCTAAATTTTTGGATTGACGTCACCGCTTTGACCACTCTTTATTATATACATAATAATTAAATGGATAAGGCACGTAATGCTTTTATGGTGATAATATTGTGCAACGGGTAGGTTCAAAGTGTTAATTGACCGAGCGAATCGAGGTCTCAGAGTTTACTGGAACAAATCGGCATTTGTATGTAAGTTTTGTATGTTTGTGTGTAAATTTGTCCGATGATAACTTGCGAACCGTTGATCCGATCTTCATTGTAGGCAAGTAGTTCATTTCAATACAATTTTTAAGTTCGAATATGAGCTTAATCGGTCAAGGGGTTGTGAAGATATAGGGATCGCGAGATCTCAGTTCGCCGCGAACTACTAGTTATATTCAAGTTGATAAATTTACGAAAAAGTACGAATACAATTTAATGGTATAAATAATTATCGTATTTACTTTCGTAAAAATTCATACTTCTCAACGGTAACACCATACGAATCTTTCAGCATTTACCATTTTGATCTCTCTCACCGACGATACTATGACTATCCGTGTATGTGTATGTGTGTACTGTGTAGCCAGTGGCTTCCGCATCACGAAAAAAGTGCTAGAACTGTGATCGACCTGTCGGTACGGTAGTCTCCCAATTACTTGCTTGTCACTATGTCACAGCAAACGAAAAACGTGTAAAAACCAGTCATTTTTTTGTGAGTATTGTCGAGGAAAAATATAGGGCTTTTGTAGCAAACGTGTATCTTAAAAACGGTAACATAAACTAGCGTTTAAACTTGTTATTGTTATTGCTAAACGGTGTTATTGTAATACATAGTACTTACGACAAAACCCGCCAAGTGCGAGTCGTGTGAGCCGAGTCGAGTCGAGTGATATTCGCGCTAAGGGCTCCAACTACTAAGTATTCAATTTGAATTATGTCATCGAATCAAATAATGTTTTAGGTTTTGGTACCTAAATATATTACACAAGCAGTAGTGTGTAAACATTACTGTGTTCCGGGTTGAAAGGCAATGTTTCCAGTGAAATTGCTATGTCATAATGCATAAAGAGATTTACCACCTAATCTTAGTGCGACGAGCGCAGTGCATTGCCGCGCATGGTTTGAATTGTTGAGGTTCAAAATTTTGGGTGGCACTGAACTTTTATTGGCAAGCTTGAAGTTAGGCGAGCGACTTTCTTGTCTCGTCACAGTGCATCACAAATATAAAAAAAAATAACTTCCGTTTGCAACTCTTAGTGCGCGAGTCCGAATAATACTTGGCCTGTATTTTAATTTTAAGTTACTTTGCCTATCAGTTAATTTACTATGATATTAACGTCTGTCTCCCCATACCAGCAAGAGATATCGTTACAAGCCTGACTGTGTATCAGACTGCAATCACGATCACCTGACCGAGGAGTAGCCACTCCCACACTTCAACAATTTCATTCCATAAACCATTTTAATGGAAAATCGATGATATAATTCAATTAAGTACTCGACGAGCGCGCCACAAATCAGCTCTCTCATTTTTACTGCATTTTCTCTTAAAACAAAACAAAGTCTATGGAGAGTGGACGTATACAGGGAGACTATGGGGTTCAAAAACCCCCTAAAGCTTCACCGTTATCATCAATAATTTGTAATACGCAGACGAGTTTTATCAGCAAACGGTAAAAGAACAGACAATGAAGTGACTGGTATGCAAGTAGTCAGTGACTGAAACAAAAAGCCGAAGATCGGGCTGAATGGCGCGCCTTGGTAGAGACCGGTGTTAGCGGTTACGTTCGCCTAAACACATTTAGTTGCTTTATAAACTGAGGAGTATTTTTTTTAACTGTAAATAGATCTACGATCCCTATACAGGTACCGAAGAACATTAATTTATCTATGCACGTACTATATCCGCTGATAATCACTTCTAATTATTTCTTGTCGTAGGTCTGCGTAAAGACTTTCGGAGGACGTTCATTCTTTATATAGCAGCAAAACCAAATTAGCAGTTAAAAGTCTTGCTAAAAGATATTTAATAATCAAAAATTATATACATATTTACAATGAAATATAACGTACCTACTTACCTACTTAAGATTAAAACAAAAATATATAAATACAAAAAACCTAATCTACAAGCCCCTTGGTGGAGGGGAGAGTGGCCAGAATGCTGGCAGCATTTCCAAGCTGGGTGGCAATGCTGAGTTTTTGCCCAAAATAGGCCCCGCATTCCGGTCACTCCGGTTTGGCCAGGTCTCTATATAGTTCGTGAGCCGCCCTATATAGTCTTGCTTAGCTTAGACCATATGAGCGGTCTATACCTAGTATGGACCACGTATGGAACATTGGACTCGACACTTAGTCATACAACATAATGTCTTAAAACACTCGAAAGCGACTGTTTCGCCCTTAGCCATTACATTTTGTTCTCTGACCAAATAGAGCAACTATCTAACTCGAAGTTATTTGAAGAAAAATATATTTTTCTAATCAGTATTCAGCCTATTCAGTATTCATTAGCTATGTAGATTAAAATCTTTTTGAGATATATGTATTTTTGGTTCAGTCGTCTACGGTTATGAGGGAAATATACATGTTATATTTTTGTCCAAAAAAAAAACTTTGAAAAGACCTCGATTTACACACATTTTTCGCTGTTATAATAATTATAATTTCACGGATAGCATTTTGATTCATTTCCTGGTTTCGTTGTAATTAGCAAATATCTGGGTTTTTTAACTAGCGCACGCTCAAGCCATCTCCTTTCATCTGCCCGCGACCGGCGCGATACAGCGCCGGTCGCGGCGCTGTATCGCGACCGATACAGCGCCGCGACATAGCTGCGCTGTATCGCCGCTATGTCGATACAGCGACATAGCGGCGCTGTATCGACCGCGCCGCTATGTCGCGCGGTCGACATAGCGGCGACCGCGCTATGTCGACCGGCATAGCGCGACAGCCTATGCCGGCCTACAGCATAGGCCCGCATAGGCGACCTATGCTGTAGATATAGCATAGGTCGCTATATCTACAGCATAGCGTTAGATATAGCGTTATTTTTTTCTCGAAACACCCCCCTAATGTTTATTAGGCCAATTAATAGTTCGAATCGTGTTTGTATGTTGTCTTATCGAGCGAATATAAAAATTTTAAAGGAGAAACAGACAAAACAATATTAAACTATTTCGAGGCTACTTATGTAAGAGGGTAATATAGCGAGCTTAGCTATACAGTTTCGCTCTCAATGAATGAATCTTATAGGTAGACATAATATAGATAGATAGATTAACTCTGTATTATTCACACAAAATTTAACATAATTTCAAAACAGGCTTAAAAAGTAGTGTAACAACTGGCGGCCATAAATATACCATTCTTGCATATTTTTAGGAATTTTGTTAGTTTATCTTTCTTTTAAGTCAAGAACGAAAATTATATATAAATATTTCATATACGATAGATATAGTTGGAAAGCCAAAATATAGACTTTTTATTACACAAAAGCTAACAATTCCTGTGGGATTGTTAATAAAGAAAATATGTATTTTTCAGTAATCCGGTAAGAAAATGAGAGCAAACAGTGAATACGGCCCTGATCCTAAAAGGAAACCGGTAAGGACTATAATTTGATTGCATCGAGTCATTAGCCAAATGGGTTAAGCGTTGTGCTTTTCAGAAAATATGATTTGTTTCCGTTGCTTGTGTCATTGGCAATTCCGAGGACGCAAAAAAAAAAACAAAGGTATTCTATTTTATTTTCTCCGCTTCTATAACTATTTTCATTGGCAGGATTTATTAAATAAATAAATAAAACCGGCCATGTGCGAGTCGGACTCGCGCACAGAGGGTTCCATACCACCACATAAAAGTAATAATTGTATTAAAAGTACCAAAAACTAAAAAATATATATAATTGCTTAAGTCGATGACGCAACATTGAATGGGTGCTTATTTAGTGCTTGAAACGATTCTTGGCCGGTTTTTATTATTTTTGGTTTTATTTTAAAGTATGGACTGAAATTACTCCAAGTACACTTGTATGGATTGCCATTATAGGGTAAAGCAAATACAAAAAACAAAAATACGTTTCCTTCATAATTTTACATTATACATTTATTTATATTTTAGGTAATCCGCCGTAGTATCTCATGTACTGTGAAAATTTCAACCGCCTACCTATTTCGAACACAAAGTCGCAGCCCAAACAGGTAAGTCAGAAGACTGTATAGGCTGTAATAGGGTCCTGTTTGGCACCCTTCGCTACGGAACCCTAAGAACTCATCAGATCTAAAGCTCTTTAGTGGAGATACAAACCAATACCTAATAATAAAACCTCAGATCATAGAACAAGGAGATGTGGTAGGGGGGCGTGGTAGGTGCTAAAGCATTTGGCTTAAAGCAGGCCTGATGCAAGTTTCTGCCTTTATTCGAACACTCCCAACGGGCGAGTTTGCTCCTCTCGGTTTTTGAGGAAATGCGTCAATGCTTATTTATAAATGTTGGCCGGCTCCCCTGGTTTTTTTAAAATCTTTATTTTTTAAATGATGGCAACATTGCGTAGCTGTATTGCCATCGTGGTTTTAGACCAAGTTTTAGGCTCCAAGGTGTTTTGGTTTGTGTGTAACGATGAAGGATTTTTACGACAATTTATTTATTTCTTTAGGTTACATTTTAAACGTTATGTTCTAATAGATGTTCGTCGGCAACACAGACAGACAAATATAAAAGTTATAGAAAAATCGTAAAAGGCGCGGAAAATGAAAATCTACGAATGTTAATATTGCAACAGACGAGCGCACGACCGAATGGAGGCGCGGGGAGTACGAAAAAACCAAAACAGTGGATGTGGCACGTGACAATGGGGGACAATTCGTTCCACTGCAGTCTGTTTAAATAAGTTGCCAAGCACACAAATAGTATCTAGAGTTCCGTAGACATTATATTTTCAGGATACTCGAACGAAGCTCACTGCATGGACTTCCCATAGGACCATTTTTGTCGCCGTCACAGAACATTTATTATAATATATAAAAATTATAATAACTTTTTTTTTTATTTTTTTTTTCTCTTCATTATTATTTGTATTCTCTTGCCATAGTTTATTTACTACATTTAAAAACATTTTCTGTAAACCGGCCACTGTCTTGCTTGTGAGGTATAACTAATTTGAATTGTTACCTTGGGTACCTGGTTTCCTCGATACAGGCTTGCCTAGTGAGGGAGCCGATAGACAATAGTTGAAAAGTGTAAAGCTATCATGCAAAAACCTATAAATATGTACTGTTATAATATCCATTACATAAGCTGGTAACTGTTTGTATGTATTTTTGCAGTAAATAAATAATTTTTCAATTTCAATTTTCAATAATACAACGTACGCCGTGCCGTGTCAAATTTCAGAGATGTTTTATTCCAACATAACACTTTGTTTTATGTAACGGTGTGTCCAGACTTGCAAGTGGCTCCCATGCTGGTAAGCATCACGCTTGCCCAGTTCAACACCACACATTTTGAATTGTAACAATACAAAACCGTGCGCGGCAATGCAATGCGCTCGTCACCCTGTGATAATACCTTCTTTTTGACCGAGCGAATCGAAGGTCTCAGAGTTTACTGGGACAAATCGGCATTTGTATGTATGTTTGTGTGTATAATTGTCCGATGATAACTTGCCAACCTTTGATCTGATCTTCATGAATCTCATTTTGTAGGCAAGTAGTTCGTTTCAATACAATGTTTAAGTTCAAATATGAGCTGAATCGGTCCAGGGGTTGTGAAGATATAGGGGTCGCGAGGTCTCAGTTCGGCGCGAATGTAATAATGTAATGGATAGAAGTCTATCGGATGACCACTGTTATACTTGACTGCCTTTAGCAGAACTTACTGAAATAACCATATCCACTGTATATCTTCGTTTATTAAAGTCGCGGGCGCGGCTCCGCTCTCCGCGTACTTTTTCTCTTTGTTACGGGCTCACGTTATTATTAAAAACAATAAATCGCTGAGGGCGCCATCTACCACTATTGCTTTCATTTCGCTATACCCGTACCCTACCCAGTCGCGCCCAACCGGTAATTAGTGGAGTGAAACATGAGGTTCTTAAACGAAAATAGCGTTTCAATACTTTGATTATTAGTTTATTTTCACCGATTGCGTTAGTAACGATCCGCTTGGTATACCGTTGTAACAATTATATTTTCATATCGATGGTTTGGCCTTACAACTACAATAAATACTTTACTACTTTACTACTACTTTACTAATTGAAGCGGCCATAAGTCAACGGACAATTTTGCAATCATCGAGTCGATCGATTACCGGATGTCGGATGCAAATTCAATCCTGTTACAAAGCCTTAAAGTCCTAAAAAGACTAAGTGCTAGAAAGAAGCGTAAAGAAGTTGAAGAAATTGATTCACCTAAAATGCAATTTAGTAAAAAAATCTTTTCCTAATTATTTTCACACACAAATGACAAGCAACCGAGAATCAGTATAAGTGAAATATTCAGATAATTTAGATGCCAATCTCATTTACGAGTACGATCACCATCTTAAAACTAAACGGATCATTTGTTCTTATAGATTCGAACTACGCGCCATCGCCAAATTAAGTAATATGAAATAGCAACAAAAAAAATGCAGCAGAAAATAAAAGTCAGCTCGGAAAATCAATTTCATTAGTTCGCGCCAAGGGAGTGAGAATTCGAATAACCGCGATCGGCATACTCGCGAATGGATTAATTTGCTTAATTATGTAAATAACTAATTAAAGTGATTAAACCATAACGATTCCCTGCCCGGTATTATCCCGGGACGAGGTTGAGGCTTCGGCACGTTCTGTTAGTGATCGGATAGCAGTTATGCGAATATTGAGATGGAAGTCATAATTTTAACCAATTTTTAGTAGGCGATTGCCTTTACTAATTAAGATAAAATGTACTATCTAACAACAATTTTACTACTAGCTTGCCTGCACGGCTTCGCTCGCATACGCTACAGTAAATTAAATACTCTCCTTTGCCCTCATTAGGGGTTGACCTTTTAAGAAAACCTGAGACGTGCCTTTCTGTTTTCTTTTATTACATAAACATATTACATAAACCAAGTTTCATTGGATAAGCATGAAAAAAGATTATATTTCCAAACAAACTTTGGGTTCGATTGTCCCTTTAGAGGTTGTATTTCGCAAAATTCGTTTATTTTTTTTCGTGTATTTATTGTTTATCTAGACCTTTCGAGGAGTATTGGGTTCAAATTTCACGTCTCTATCATAAATTGTTTGGTCTGTGCGTTGATTAGTAGAAAAGGACTTGTTCTTGTTTACTGTAAACAGATTGATCAAGAACTTAGTTTTTATTTGGAATAAAAACAAATAAACTGTTATAATAACATGGTCAAAACGTTTGAAAGCAATTTTCATGTATAATTTATTTTATATTGGGCGCTGCAGGGCTAGCATAAGCACCGCGACAAAATATTTTTGTTATGCAAGAACAGGACACTACGATTATGTATACGTTTCTCATTTTTCACGACAAGAAGAGTAGGGATGATTTGCCACAGTACGTATGGTAGCTCTGCAGGAGAAGGAAGTGTACTCGAAAGCCTGTGAGCCTGGGTTCTTAATAGCGTGTCTCTATGAATAACTTACTAATTAAACATAATCAGAATCAGAAAAACTTTATTGTATAAACTGTGTAAAAGGATGGTAAAGATTAATAGATAGTAACAACAGTTTTGTTCATCACGAACATACAATGTTATAAATTGTACAAAATAAATAACTATAAGCCTAACATACCTTAACAAAAATATTACTTAAATGGTAATTAGTACCTTACTTACGAATAATCTATATTTGTTCCAAAATATTCCTTAAGGTCATAATAAGATTTAGGGTTATGTGATTTAGAACACTGGGTTATGTGGCGACCGATTATAATTTCTCTTTAGCTGCCCCATCAGTGTAACCAATGGTAACTCGTTACTGTACTGTGGCTGACGCACTCAAATGATTACCCAGAATAGTGTTGGGATATTAATATACATATAAACTACTAGCTGATGCCCGTGACTTCGTACGCGGGTTTACGGCTCAGAACTGAGACTCGGATTGTGCTCTCAATTAAGGTGCAACGTTTCGCCCATCGCGCGAAATTCAAATTTTCTTTCGTTTTTGTCAATTACAGCTTAATTACTGATCGTGGATTTATTGAAACCAATTTTGCGCCAATGAATAAGTTGTTTTAAGATATTACGGGTAAAATGATCACCTACATAACATAGGTTTAGCTACAAAACGCAATAAACTGATTTTTATCTTGGTTTTTGGTTAAGTGAGAAATGTACTTATACTAGCTTTCAACTTGAATTTTTGGTTGATGTAATTTCTTGGAGCGATCAATTTATTATCGCAAAATTAGTTTTCAGGAACCCACGATGAGTAATTAAGCTGTAATTGACAAAAAACGCAAGTAAAATTAAATTTCGCGCGATGAGCGAAACGTTGCACCTTAATAAAAATGACCGACACAGTTTTATCCCGTATAATAACTGAAATGCTTTTTAAACCTTTTTAAGTGCCTTTTATTCTAGCTAATTTATAAATAAATTTTTAACTCTTATGCTTTTCACGCATTTTGATCGGTCGGAATGATTGCGATATCCTAATCACTCATTCAATTTTACGTTCTTACAAATATAATGGTCAGAACAGATAAATCTCCGAAATGGTATCTAAATCAGGGATATATTCATCACCGTGATTCAGAAGGCTCGTGTCGCCATCTATTGGCGACCTGAAGTAAAATTGCTTTGCAAAGGTGTTAATGCTCTTAAATATTGCGTAATTAACTCCAGTTTCCGTGACCAGATTTGAATGAACAAAATTTGTTATAAAGCCTAGGACACCACAGACCAGTCAGATTTTCCGCCAAAACCCATTTTGCTTAACCACAACATAGTCCAAAAAAAGAGTAATAACGAATCTTCTTTATTTAGAAGTCGGTTAGCAATACAGCACTAGTCGTAACTTCCCATCCAGGCACGTGGCAATAATGAGTACTTATCATCAGGTCTGATGCACCGTCCCCATTAACACTCGACTAATCGTCAAATCTCATTAGATCGACGTTTACGCGGTCTTAATCAGACTGAATGTGACTACTGCTATAGTTCAAAGTAAAGACGAAAGCTTGTATTTTAAAGCTTGTACGTAAGATTAGAGTATACCGCCTATACAAAAAGCGCCAATTGTTTCCCACCCATGTTTTTTTTCGATTTTACTTTAAATATAAATAAATAAATAAATATCTGGGACATTTTTGCACACATCGTCACCTGACCCCAAACTAAGCAAAGCTTGTAATATGGCTGCCAGAGACTGATATACGTACATATATATTTTTTAAATACATACTTATATAGATATTAACACCCAGACATAGAACAAAAACAAATATTCATCACATGATTGTTTGTCCTAGATGGGAATCGAACCCACGCCCCCAAGCACAGTAGGTAGGTTCACTACCAACTGAGCCACTGGGGCAGTCACTTTATCTATCGATAGATAGATCTCGATCGGCCCAGTTCAAGTATTAGCCCTCGACATCAACACCCTGACAACTATTCTAAAAGATATATAAATATAAATAAATAGCCTACTAGTTGTTAACGGTGACTTCGTTCGCGTGGACCTACAAAAAAAGTTGCCTATATCCGTCCTTATGCTATGCAAAAATTCAGCTCGATCCGTTCAGCCGTTCAGCCGTGATAACGCGATAAATAACCAGACAGAGAGACTAGACAGAGAGACAGAATTATATTCGCATTTATAATATTAGTTGGGAGGATAACTATTAATTATCGCAATAGGCGAATTTTTGCGTTGTAATTATGACAAAGAAAAGTATTTTTATCAGAATACTTTTTTTTTAAACACAACCTATCATAGTAGATTATTATTTATTTAAGACATTGACGCCAAAAACAAAAGATTTTGATGACGTTTAAGGGTCACCCCTCACCTAGCTAACAGTTTTCCCCCGAAACGCAAATTTCATCAACCTAAAGGCCGGACTTGGTCCGCGGATCTCACGCGAAGGCCACGGCAGGGCGGGAATGCGAGGTGATCCGTTTCGCGCTTTGTTTTCCGATTTGTGTCGGGTTTTGTCCCGCATCAAAGGAACCGCGAAGCGCGAGCGCGGCGCGGAAGCGTACAGACTCCACACTCGCACTCTGCACAGCGACTTTTGCGCGCGATCCGCGAGTCAAGTCTGGTCTCAATAATGACGTCGCGGTACGAACTCTGTTGTGCTATTAACGTCTCAATTTGTAATCCACTCTTATTACTTGCTTTCTAAAAATAGTTAATACGATAAAGAAGTCTGGAGCCAAAACAATAATGTTACAAAGTATGTATATTTTGACTAGCTTTTAGTGGAAGTATTTCCCCCTTCTGAGCTGGTTGTGGGTTTGATTCCACCCAGGACAAACTTTTTGTGTGATGAACATAGATGTTTGTTCTTTGTCTGGGTGTTTCTATGTATTCTATGTTTGTATTCTATCAGTTATCTCGTTCCCTTAGTACAAGCCTTGCATAGTTTGGGGCTAGATGACGCTGTGTGTGAAAAACGTCCACAAAAATATGTATTTATAAAAAAGTACTCGTAGAAACTTTTGATTTGTTCGGCATGCACTTTGTTCAGGTTCAGGTTCGTGCCGAACTGAGACCTCGCAAGCCCATTTTTTTTTTTAACACAACATTTGGACCAATTCTAATCATATTAGATTTTTTTAAACGAACTATTTGCCTACAAAATTTCATGACGATCGGATCAACAGTTCGCAAGCTATCGTCTAACAAGTAAACATACAACTACCGATTTGCTCCCATACACTCATAGACCTTCGCTTCGCTCGGTCAATTATGTAGCACTGATCGTTTCAAGCATACGAATACGTGGAATTCTGAACGTTTTCATAAAAATATTACGTTTCAACTCGGACGTAAATATCGCAAGATTCCATTTCACCGACTTGTTTTATTCTTTTCAAATACAATTTATAACCTGACGGCCGTGCCCTTTTCACGGTGAGAGAATAGTCCAAGAGTCACGATCACCAATTAATGAATGTGAGGAACGGGAAAAGCTTGGAAAAAAGGTCTATCACACATCCTACTCACTTGTAACAAAAGCACCTGGATTTCAAAATTCCTCGGTTTATATCCCATCGCTGCTGCGTATTTTGTGAATTTAACAAAGAATGTACTATTAGGTTTACCCTCTTATTTGTAAAAGTTTACTAATACCATAGAAAAATATAAGAGAAGAATGACAATCTCATACAAAAAAAATGTTCCCTCCGAAAAATATCATACTAAATGGTGCTTGCGTCTTTTACTTATTTAGTCGGCTAATGTTCAAACCGATGAAAATATGGAACATAATATTTGTATGCGTTCGTAAATTAAGGTATAGCTCAAACTAGATTGCAATATACGACGTAAAAAAAATATGTTTTCAACGCCATCTCTTATTGATCTAGCGTGTTTTGAAATATACCTAATAATATATAGAATACTGATATTAACAATAAAAAAAAAAAAAAAAAAAAACAACAAGTAGTGTTTTTTTTTCTTCGTGTCATTACTAATCAGTTAGCTTGGGTTTCTATTTAAAGTCAAGCAGAAATTTTGACGATAATGTCGCAAGTCGAAGCACTAGCGACATCTTACGTCCCTATGTGTTACTACAATCGTGTTACCCATCTTTCTATTGTCATTGGCACCCTTCTTTATATAATTTCTCAATGCTGCTTGTACTTGCTACTAATTCTGCTTTTCCTGGTTGACAAGACTGGGGGTTATAATATACTCGTGGCACAACTACCTCTATCGGACATTTGCAAATTTTTTATAGATATTGTGTAAATTTTCAAATACTACGGTCTATCAATTTAATAGCTGAAATATTTTAAAGAAAATTTCGTGTTGATAATAAATAATATCTTCATTAAGATGGAACAGATTGAAAAACCTGTCTCTTTCTACCCTACTGCCCAAGAAGGAGGGTAATGTTTTTTGCGTGTATATCCTAATCCTAACTACTATTGTAATTCAGAGGAACATAGCACACATACCAATAAAGCTTCGAGGTATAAAAATGAAGACGTTTGAGGAAAGAACTTCGTTTGTGCAATTCAGAACTCCCTACATTACAATTCAGTCAGTTAGTCTGTCAATACAAAACGTCAAAAAATTCACAAAAATGGATCAACAAACTATAGGAAGTAACTATGTCTCTCTGTCTGGATGTTTTCGCATTTTTATGGCTAAAAAAAAACCCGTATCTATTAAGATCCGTTCAGCCGAACGAATCCGTTCAGCTGAACGGATCTTAATAGATAAGGTTTTTTTTTTCAGTATTGTATTATTCGCATATTTTTTTAATTGTTATACACAACATCATTCAAAAATAGAGAATAAAAGTTTCTATATGCACTGGTTCTCGGATCCATGGGAGGAGGAGCGATTTGATACAATCAGTCCTCCCACAGATCCTAAGCTAACTATCAAATTATTAGTAGCATTATTAACCTTATTTATATTTGATAGATAAGCAGTTACTGTGTATCACAAAGACGGACATAGGATACTTTTTATGTCCACGCGAACGAAGTCGCGGTTAACAACTAGTAAGTATATTAGTATGTAAGTATGTTTGTGTGTTCCTATAGTACCTCATAAGCGGATTGGCCGATTTTGATGAGTGAAGTGTCATTGGATTTCTCTTTATGGCCGGAGTGACATAGGCTACATTTTTCAGTCGGGTATTTTGCTTTTCTTTTAATAATATTACTTTGTTCGTTAATTTTTTCTATCTCAAGACCAAAGTTTCAGTGCATTTTTGTAATCATATCTTATACAGACAGAACATACTTTTAGGAAATTCACTCTTTAGTGATTTTATATCTTCAAATATGTTGAAAATGACCGAACGATGACGATGATGTTGATGATGATGAACTGTTTTCATGATGATTTATGTTGTATATAATAAAACAAGATGGTATGCCTCCTGGCACGTCATAACAAACTAAGAAAACCGACGAAACGAAACAACTGACGAACTGGGCCCGTGCCGTGAGGTGCTTATTGCGATGATGTTTAGGCTCAGCCGAGGACGCTGTGCGACCATACACCTTATCGCGCGGCGATACGGTTCGTGGTCGCGCAGCGTCACCGATTGAACCTAGCAATCATCGCAATAAGCACCTCACGGTACGGACCCTGTTAGAAGGAAAGAGGTTGGATAAGAACAAGGAGAATGTTCATAGACTATGACCGGACACCATGTCCGCAGCCATGGCTGAAGATGGAACACAACATTAGGTGGTTAGAACACATTTTGACAAGTTGCCACATAGCCAGCCAGAAAGTACCCTACCACCACGCTATGTGGTTTCTCTCACGATTACTTCCTTCGCTTAGTAAGCAACTATTGGTTTATGTAGTTATTACCTACACTTAATAGTTTCTACTTACAAGTAGAAAGGTATATCTAATAGTGCCTAGTTATACTTCGTCAGTCAAGTGGGTGCATAATTAAATGATCCACCGTCTCGTAGCCTAACATCCACTCCTTTGTTGTTAATGTATACATATACATTTACGTATACCTTCGTCGGCTTTAGGAGTCCGATACAACGCAAATTGAATTGTGCTTCCTCGTGTTTGCCACTTTAAAACAATGCCACAATTGATTTGATTATTTTGTTAATTAACGTTAATTAAATATTCAAGTTGCATTGCTTCTTTTTGAAATTCAATTCTGTATTTGTTCCTGTAAGCTCTTTTACGGCTATTAACAGACGAACCTATTATTATTCGTTGAATAGCAGCGCTCCGAAGTTACACCCGCTATGCTACAGAGATCGTATATACTTAACTCTTTTCGAGATAAAATATGTTAATATAATATGTAAGTATAAGAGAGATAAATTATAATTATAAAGAAGAGTGCCAATGACACTGCGCTCTAATAGCCATAGAAAGATGCATAACGCGATTGTAGTAACTGATAAGGACGTAAGATGTCGCTGTGCCTTAAACTGAACTCGGATTTCAACTGAACTTTAAATTGCGGACATACGTGTATACTAATACTATGTTTCTACATTAAGGCGAGGACTGATCGTGATTTGAAATTAGTATTGTCCCGCTCAAAGCTCTAAGGTTTAAAGTTAAAAATACCATATTATATTATACTTGATCAGAAAACGGTAAATTGTAGTTTTTCATTGCTTTTTGCCGATTATCGGAAATATACAAATCAAATAAAAAAACTACCTGGTTCGCCGTATAAACCACAAGCCTGGATATTTAATTTGTAAAAGAAAATTTGTAGTTACCGCTGAAAATTCAGAGCATTTGATTTCAGAAGGGTTTTTCAGGGGGTCATTTTGCGATTTTTTATTTTGTAACTAAGACAGGTTTTCGAATTTTTATTCGGATAAACGTAATTTCATTTTTATTTTCTATCTGCAGTATTTGCACCTGATTAAGTAATCTCGTCATTTCGAAAAAAGCTCTGAAAAATGCTACTTTTTGTTGTTTAGCGAATGGACCTCGCCTTAACCACGATTTCATCGGCTTTTATAACGGTTTGAACATTAGCTGATTAGATACGTAAGCGCCAAGTCTTATGTTGTGTTTTTTCGGGGGTACGCTTTTTTGTATGAGATTGACATTCGTCTCGTATACATTTTTTTATGATTCAGGCTATTATTAGTGAAACTACAACTACCTAAACTATTTAACCTACTACATAAGAATAACAGTTGGATAATCCAAAGAGAGAGAATTAGTGAGATGTACTTATTAGCTTACTTATATGTACCTGTCTATTATATTATATTTTACTTACTTACGAGTTACTTTGAGCTCTGCAAGCTTCTGAGCACGGTAAGAATAGAGTGCGCTTGTAAAAAGCACAGAGAGCTATATTGGAAGTTCTGTTAGACAACATAAACATTCAAGGATACCAACAGAATAAAAACAGCTGTTATAGTTGTCGAGGGAGAATTAAATTGTTCTAACTGACTTCTGGACGGAACTTCTGACTTTTCGCAGTTTCAGTGTTGGTTCCATTCTAAGAGTTGCTTATAAAGACGAAAACCATGATGTTCTTTAATATGACCTTCGTCAAACTGAACTCCTAGTATATTATTTATATATCACTAAAGTCTTATAAAGTTAAGTTTTTAAGTTACAAAAAAGCCTTTGTTATCAAACTACTTACCCCTACTTAGCAAATCTAAAAACGTAGGTTTAAAGAACTTTATTATCAACAAAGACAACATTGTCACTTATGTGATAACATAATTTAGCTTAGATAGGTGTTCGTCGTCGTATTAACTAATTTAAATAAAATGTAAAAATAAATAAATGCTGAAAGTAGGTAGGTAGGTATCTAAATTATTACATTATTATCATTTATTCGTATGACCCACTTCACGTTTTTTTTTTTTTTTTTTGTCTTAGTACAAAATTAGTTATTTGATATGATATGTTGAGCGAGTTGTTTTTTAAATGCGGGAAATGATTTTATATTTTTTATATTTGAGGGTAGCTGGTTATAAAGTCGCTTAACTTAATAAATACCATTCACCCTCGACATCTGCTTTTTTACGCGATTTCAAGTTTTTGGTCCCATAGTAAAAGTTGATCATAATGATGAGTACAATAATACCCCACAATTTATACAGTATGCATATACTGTATAAATTGTGGGGTATTATTATTATATAATTTAGTGAAATCCACGGCTTAAAATCTTCTTGATTAATTTAATTTCATCATTATGATAAGATGTTATCCGATGGATTTGTTTTGACTAATATTATAGAGACTTCACTTATACTTATTATTATGAAATACTTATTGTTTATCATTTTATTTATATATTTTTTTTATATATATAATTTTTTATTATTATTATTTCTATGGCCAAAAAATTTGATGTGATATTGATGCGGAAGGTGGGATTAACTCAGAACCACACAAAGTATCACCTTCCCGTATGCTCTATGGTGTCACCAGGACAGGATAAAAAAAATTGCGAAAAAAACTGGTGATCAATGGTGGGATGGATGGAAAGGGCTCCTACAGGCGGGTGACATGTTAACATTGACGGGTGACAAGAAGCAAAAGGGAATTAAATACAGCCTTCTTATCATGTTCATGGATACATTACACTGGATTTCATGTTACTATACAGGACAGTGAGAAGTTTTTATGGTACTGATTGACGAGACGAGAATAACAGTTCAGTGACACCCAGAATTTTTAATATCAATAGTTAAAAACCATACGCAGCAGTGCACTGTGCTCGTCTCCCAGAAGTATTGGATGTAAAATGTCTTTCTGCCCAGTTATTTCGAAGAAAACATTGCTCTTCCATCCGAAACATAGTAATAATTGCACACTACTGCTTGGCGGTTAAATAACTGGTTTAGCTGTGGTACTTCCCCGGATGGATTTTGCAAAAACGCCCTACCACAGATCAATGCTACAACTTTACTGGAGCCGAGCTTCAGCCAAACCCGTCTTTTACATCTGACACTGTTGATTGCCAAATTTGGGCACAATTTAGATAATTAAAGCGATTGATTATGATTGACCACGATTGACGAACCGTCAGAAACCTCCGCTTCGTATGCAAAGGGTGGTTGCCTCCCCGACAGAATAAGTAATGAATGTGGTTTCACTAGTCCTGGCTCTCCGACTATGCTTGAATATGATAACCATGTAAAAATAGAGAGATATGCGAGTGTGGACGCGAAGGGGCTGTTAAGACTACAGATAAGAGAAAACAGAGTATGCATGTTATCACACTTGCCCATAACAGTTCAGTGCCACTCAGAATTTTTAACTCCAACCGTTCAAAACCATGCGCGGCAATGCAGTGCGACGACCTGAGATATCAGATGCTAAATCTCTTTATGCCCGGTAATTAAACTGGATACATTGCCTTTAACAATCTGGAACACAGTGATGTTTGCACACTACTGCTTGGCGGTCGAATAACTGTCAAAAATGTGATACCACTCCGGGCAGACTCTGCAAAAGAGCCATCTAGATGGCACTGCTCTTAATTCATACAACTCAACGTCCACAATTCGTTGTGCTGTGGGGACGTCGCAAATCAGTAAAAACCCGTGGGTGCTAATTGAAATGGAGTATAAGATGCCGCTTTACATCCTAGATCCGCCCCTGCCTTATCTCGTCTGTGGGAAACGTCCACGTGCACAGTCTAAACGTGGCAGCCTCATTAGTTATTAATGCATCGTACGAATGCGCTCCGATGCACTGTGATATATAATTGACGGTGCAACACAGCCTTTAGCGATTAGCGCGTGCCGTACATGTTATTTGTCCGGTTGAATGGACACGACTACAGATTTCTTTCCGGGTCGGCCGAGAAAGCAGGATGTGATTTACTGAGGCTAGACATCTTTGTTTTGTACTCACGGCACAAAATTAGAAAAGCTCTTTTCATTTCTTTTAACACGAAAAAATGGTAACCTTTATGGTGACGCTTCTCTTTTTGAAGGTTTTAATGAATCGAAAAAAGTCAATTGCTAAAAAAAAAATCATCAAAATAATGGACTGAAATATCGCGGATGAATTTCATAGAATTTCATGGTACTGGAACAGGTTTTAAAAAAATGTGTCTTTTTCTTCTTAGTTCACTTAAATCTGCCTAAATTTATAAAATACAGTCGCATTACTAACCTCTCCTTATTTCCTCCTCTTGATAGCTACCTGCAGCAGAGTAGATTCAAATATGTAATCATATAGTATTACCCTCTGCCAATGTATTGCTAGCCCAGCGAGTTTTTTGGGTTTCCATTTTTATGCTATCCATACTTTTGCCGTGGGATGAGCCAAGAATAGCAGTTGGGGCGATTTAAGAAAAAAATATTATTTTTGTGTGGGTTGAGTTGGTAATACGTGTTTGTGATGAGTCAATAAATGGGACGAGACCGCTGGGATGAAGACGGAACGACCCTTATTTTTAAGTCATGTTTTTATTTTTAGAATTCCTGCACCACCGCGTAGCGGTTAAAATTGCGACATATTTTTTGGGGATCTATTTGCATATTACACCGTCACATTGTGCACAGATTTACAAAAATTTTAGGGTTTCTGTCACACAAAAAAATGGAACGGTTTTGTTTGCTTAGACGGAAATTCAAGAATAATTCAACATAATCGCACGGCATACGGAACCATCAGGTTTCGAGTCCAGCTTAAGCTTACCCATCAATATTTGCACACTCGTATCGGCTGATATTTTTCAAGTGGGAAGTAGTGAAACAAGAAACGTTGCAAAATGTATTTTTGTTATGTGTTCCAATCTGGAGCTTATTGTTCTATGAATTACGTATGGAAAGTACAGTATTTTTGCAGTAGTTTAGTTAGACGACGGGTATATATCAAAACTAGCTGTGCCCCGCGGTTTCACCTGCTATTCTACAAAAACGAATATTTTTCCGGGATAAGAAGTGAGTGCCTATGTGATAATCCAGTGTGTAAGCTACCTTCATACCTTTCATTCAAATCCGTTCAGCCGCTACAGAGTTGAACGGGAACAAACATATTTACATACTTACCAACTTACATACTTACGCATTTTAAATATTAGTGTAATATCATTGTACTCCTTTGAGTGTGACTGCACACTATCCATTAATATTGGACAATCTGCGTATTTGACGAAATGCTTTGCGTTGACCAACTGCGAATTGAAAAAATGCGTATTGGACCAACTGCTATTAGATTGTCACTATTAACAACTTTTACTATGGGACTAACAAATAAAACCGCAAATAGAAAAGCTGTTCAAGGTTGCCTGGAAGAGATCGCTTTCAGCGATAAGGCTGCCATTTGTTACACTAGTTAATTTTTTTTGTTTTCTGTTTAGCTATGTACGATCTGGTGTGAACAGAAAAGAGTTTATCTATCTATCTATCTGTTCCATAGTACACGTCGAAGGTTAATACATTTTTCTATGGAACAGCTGTTTTTTTTTTTTTGTTTTTTTTTGTTTTCGCAATTTCTCTAGCCTATTATTAAACGTTTTGACATGCAAATTCTAGAATATGCTCATATTCTAATCGCACACAGGGTGACTAGTTGTTTATGAATATTCAGCAGCGTCATCGATGGAATCAGGGCTATCCTGGAATTTGAATTTGTTATTTCGGATTTTGAATTACAATACTGTACGTAGATTACCTAATAGCTAGTAATTTTCAGGGAATGCTCAGATGAGCTCAGCCAGTGGATGATCCTGTTAAGATTTTTACCCGTGCAAGCCCGGGGCGGGTCGCTATTGTTAAAATAAAAATCGTTAAAAAACATTGGCATTGTTATTCTAAGGTTTTCGGACTATTTAACCCCCGAATACTTAAACGTTTGTTAACTTTGACAACTTATTAATTCTAATACTGCCTTTGTCTGGCACTAAGCAAATGACAAAGACAGCAATAGACTAACCCCCGAATACTGAAACGCTTGTTAACTTTGACAGCAGATTAAATCTAATACTGCCTTTGTCTGGCACTAAGCAAATGATAAATACAGCAATAGACTTAATATGTCGTCAAAGTTAACAAACGTTTCAGTATTCGGGGGTTAATCTGTTCTTAAAGTTAACAAACGTATCAGTATTCGGGGGTAAGTTTAGTTTAATTTCTGCTCAGTATTTCTATTTTTTTTTTTTTAAAGTGAATGAGTTTGCTGAATCAGGGTTACGAGCGCGAGCCCATTAGGGGCTTCATGCAAAAGACTGCGTTAGGCTTACGTTGATAATCTGGCTGTTACCGCACTTACTCGTTGGCCGTACTTCGTCCCGACCAGTCTACAACCATTGTAATGTTTTTTTAGCCGAATTCATGAGTACTACAAATCTATCGATAGGACCAAAATCCGTTAAGTGGTTTCCGAGATTACCTCCACCTACCCGACGTTCTGTCTGGATCTCTGCAACAGTGGGCTTATCCCGTAACTCTGAAAGCGATAGCGAGAGTTGCGCGAGCGGGACCGCGCATAGTGCGACTAAGTGAGTACGAGCGAGATGGCATGCTCTCGCAATCAGAATCACGAGCGTTTCAAAGTTAGAGGATAAGCCCGCAAGTTTATACTAAAGGAGGTAAATTGCATAAAGCTGTCTGTTATAAGGTTTTGTTATTAATTTTCTGCCTAACGTAGCTATCAGCAAGCTTGCAGTGCATAAATTTCCACGCGGGTGAAACCGCAGGGTGCAGCTAAAATAATGAATGATAAATTAAATATTGTACACTACGGTAAGCGTCAAAATGGCGAAAACCTGTCTTTATTACAGCATCTGTCATAGCAAGCAAGTATCGAATAAAGTGATAGGTACTCTTCAAATATTTAGTCTTGAGCGACTTGAGATGATTTGCGAAAATTATGCGATGCGTCATCTTAACTTTTCTTTATTAACAGTTGAGCGTATCTATTTCAAAGGATCTGTCTCTGATTTAGCCAACTCCTACCTATTTACCTATAATCCTAATCCTAATCCTAACTAATATTATAATTCAAGGGAATATAGCCGCAGTCGTATCAGGATTCAGGAGTAATAAAGCTTCGAGGTATAAAAATGAATACGTTCGTCTCGAGGAAAAAAACTACGCTTGCACGATGCAGCACTCCCAACATTACAACTGTCAGTCCATTCAAAACGACAACAAATGCACAAAAATTGATCAACGCCATCTAGCGAAATATAGGAAGTTACTTTGTCTCTGTATCTGGATGTTTGTCGCGTTATCACGGCTAAACGGCTGAACGGATCTTGATAAAATTTGATAAGAAATTACTGTATATCACAATGACGGTAATATGATACTTTTTTTACACCCATGCAAAAGAAGTCGCGGGTAACAACTAGTATATTATAATACAGATAGATCATAGACATACAACAAGCTTATAGGCTCTTTATTGTGGACGTTTATGTTGTCCACAACATCATTCTCGAAGACTGCAAAATTCGCGGCTCGAACATTGGGGCACAATTAGTCGGCTTGGCCTTAGGCACCGAAGTTTGGCAGGCGGCTTGGGGTTCAAAGAACGCTCACCGTGTACTAAGAGAATGCTGCTGTCTGTCCTTTAGTGATTCTGCTCGCAGTTTAAGAACATAGCCAGGTGGTTTTAAAACCGAAAATTGTATGAAGTACAATCTCTGACACTGTCTAAATTATAACGTATATTAATATATTTCTACTTTCTCATTCAACATTATGTAGTCATCAAAACTAACGGATAAAATTTAGATACTGACCTAGATCCAGGATATCTGGAGACTCGGTGAATGTAAGTAGAGGCTGGTGTCGTAGTGACTGGTTCTTCCAGGTGCGTGAATCGCGCAGTCACTCTTGTCTAATGCCTGTTGCCCGGTGTATGTTGCCAGTTGCTCGGTGTGTGTGTTGCTCGTTGCTCGGTGCGTGTTGCTCGTTGCTCGGTGTGTGTTGCTCGTTGCTCGATTCCGGTACAGGTAGCTGCTTGCATTTGTTGCCAGTTACCAGCCTCTGTTCAGAACCTATTAAAGATAATTTCGACTTTTTGAAAAGTTAACGACAAGAACAGCTATATTCGTATTATTTATTATTTTATTTAAGCTCTTTTTTTTTTTAAATCTGTAATTAGTTTATAATAATTTTAGCTCTTTTATTTAAGTTTAGATTCTAATATATAATATAAAGTTTGGAATAGTAAATATAAATATTGAGTTACTATGGAGATCAGTATTTTTTTTCTTATTTATAATAATAATTATTAATGTACTTAGTATTCATTTAATATTATGAGTAAGCAGATGTAAGCAAAAACCCTGATGCAATCCAATAACAGCAGTAACAGTTTTTCAGCCTACTTTTTTCACCTATCACGATTAAAACTAGATGGTCTATACGTTGTTCACAGAACGGTTAAATAAATAAAATCCTTTTTTCTTTGCTCGATCGCCCTGAGCCAATATTTAACTTAGGAAAAGCTCTCCCACAAGCTCCACAATTTCTGCGTAACCTAGGCGTGTTACTGACTCCAATTGAAAACTCTGACATTTCGCATCATTCCTAGAAGTTTTAGCTGAAGATCGGAGGCGTTGCATTTTGAAGACGCGACTTGACCAAATTTGGTTCAGAATAGGCCTACAGACATACCATTTAATTTCAATACATAGAAAAAACAAAAATTGCAGTCAACAATATGATTGTACGAAAACTGTTTCAAATTTCATTAAATTGACCTCTCTGATTCTCGCTATCTCGTTCTCACTTTATGAGATATGATAAGTATGTCAATGTTGAATGTGTTTCTTTCCTTCACCTTCATCTCAATAACACATATTTCATCAATACATACCACAGAACATATTAACAATACCGTTAACTTTTTCAAAATAATCAATATATTGGTACTAGAACTACTACTACTACGTGCTTGGGATTAAGAAAACCAAATTATTAAAAACGCTATTTTTTAATAATTAAAAATGCCTTGACAAACAACATTGATTATTTAGGCTGGGTTGCACCATAATTCCAGTTACCGTTATAGTTAAACTAACCATAACTTTAGCCATGAAGTTAAGCCAGCATATGTTATCCGTCATTTTGAAGACAAATGTTAAAATGGCGCAACACATTTCTGCAGTTATGACTGTAGATTAAAGTTAACCTAGATGATGCCAGGTTGAATGTGCCTTAGAATCTTGGATCAGCTTGTTAAAAGTCATGACTTAATGGGTACCATAAGCCAAAATATGATACTTAAAAACGTATATTTGTAAACAATGTTATTTAAAAAAAAAATACTTGGACACACTCTATGTATCTAATTTTTAGTGTACTGAAGCAATTTAACAGTTTACATAAACATCATTGCTTCGGTACATTAGAAATTCGAGTAGTGTCTTATTGTATTTAGATTAAGATAGTTAGTTAGTTGAATCTGTGGGAGGACAGATTGTATCAAATAGCAATCGTCGTCCTACGGATCCGTGAAACAGTGTACATTGAAACTTCTGTTTTAAATTTTTGAATCTTGCTGTGTACTAAAAAAACAAAAGCGAATAAATCTAAATTGAAAAAAAAAACTCTACGTATCTTCATCTAGGCATTTCTACCAATTCCTAACTCTCATTGGCTCCTACAACATTTTTCTACTTCAGCAGCCTACACTAGGTCCCTCGGCGGAGTCGGAGAGAGAACAGCACGCACTAGCCCTCCATATGTAATCAATGCGAACTTGTGTTATTTACTATTCAAGTATTCACCAGCACTGAAGTAGCACTTGATGGATTTTCTAGAGATTCTTTATAGATTGTATCATTCGAATGGAATAGATTATAATAGCTGAATCCCGCGGTTTCACACCCATCCCCCATACGTTAACATAACATAACCATAAGTTTTTCCGAGATAAGAAGTTATCTGTGTGTAAATCATAGTCATTTAATTCGCAAAGCCAATTTACATGTCAAACTTAATAAATAAATTCATAATTTTCGCATACTTAATGTATGTAAATTAAACAAAATTTAAATCAATTAAATTAGAAATTTATAAAATTCGTCATAGCTGTAGAATGCTTGCTCTATAAGCCAACGTTGTAGGTGTGTTTTAAAGCTTTGCAGGCTGGGACCTACAGTAACATATTCTGGGAGGTGATTGTAAATTCAGAGTGTAAGTCTATACTCTGGATTTACAATCACACCAAACTTTCAGCAAATTCTCTTCATTTTTTTTAGATCTTTGGTTTAGCCAATAAAGAGATAAGAGGGATTTTGGCGGGAACGTGAAGAATTTATGTCGCGTCATTTTATTATTTTCCAAAACTTGTGTTATTTCGAGTGTTAATGTGTAAAAACGGTGAATTTTTACCCGTTAAGTATTTGTGAACATCCACGAGTGTTGGTGAATGGTATAATGTCGTGAAACATGAATTTTCATGTTGTTTCCAATACTCCATAGAAGGCTCTAGTAAAGTTTTCACCACTTTACTGGTGCATGACTTGGACTTGACTGTGACTTGCTTTACTCGCCTTTGATTGGGACTATGACTTGTTTGATAATGTATAACAAAACTTGATAATATATATGTATACTTGACACTGGCAAATGCATAAGACGTGCGACGCCAAAATCCTCTTAGGAGGTGAAACAAAAAAAAAAAAAAAAAAGAGATAAGAGAACAAATCGCCTATTTTCTCTCTTTTTTAGAAGACATATAGTGTAATCTGTTTTCGTATACGGTTTGTTTGTATTAACAGTTATAATGTAGGAAGTTCTGAACCGGAAGTTAAAATTATTTTTTGAAAAAAGTAGTTTAAAACCAGTAATTAAAATCAGTAGTTTGTAAATCAATAAATATATTTAAAAAATGTCTGTGACTTTCGCGTGTATTATATTTTAGACGGAACAAGTATTAGGGGCAAGGAATGATCGCCGGATGTTTTGTCGTGTAAAAATTAGTAAAAAAAGTAAAAGAAAAATTGTCAAAACTTCGTTAGATAGATAAATATTTGACAAGTACCTGCGGACTTCTTGACAAACGCGTTGTAGTTGCGTTTAGGCGCGAGACCGCTACGTCATGACATTTTAAATTTTGAAATTAACATATTTAAAATTTAGGCCAGGAGCTTACTCTATTCTTGAGCGCTACTTGTCTAGATGTCCAAAGTGAGACGCCGTCTAGGTCGACACGAGGATTCGATTAGGTCGGGGATAATTGAAGCACCTTGTGTGACCGGCACCTCGGAACCAGACTTGTGACGAAGCTTCTGGCTTCCTACCGACACGATTCTACACTGAACTAAGCAACGACTGGAAATGCTGGTAAAAAAAGTTAGATATAATATGACTCTGCTTTGATTTTTATGACTTTCACTTTTATTGAAAAACGGCGATTCATTTTTATATACATAGATGTATGATGACTCTTGTCTAAATACTAACTTTCGCGGCTTAACGTACGATTAAAAATAATTACTTTATCGAAATCAGTTACGTACAAGTAAAAATTATTACTCCAACGAAACCAGTTTCGAAACTCCGGTTACTTAGACTTAGACCCTTAGACTCCGAAAGGAATCATATTGTCGTGATGTAGTTATCTCACTCGCACATTTACAAGTCTATAAAAATAAAGCCGGAATTTCCAAACACCGTATGTTATTGGGCAACATGCAGGAATATTCTAAAAAAATACGTTTTGATACCTTTTAATTTGACGGAAGAGATTGAAAACAACTTATGTTTTAGTTTTTATCAATCTTATCTTCCTTTCATTTTTTTTTCTAAGTTTTAATTGTAGCAAAATGACAGTTCCTTTGAAACATTTGTATTTTCATCACAAACAAAACCTGGCAAGCTGTCTAGACGATCGGAAAGCACTAGGAACAGACAAACATATTTACTCACATATATTCACTCGAAAAATATTAGCATTTTCTTGGCAGTTGGGTAATAAATCATGTATTCATGATCAGACGATGTAAAAGAGACTGCGCAAGAACTAGCAAATGGCCAATAGATGCAAGTTCAATTATTTGATTCACGCGATCCTATTGTCCATTAGACAAACGGGCTATTGGACGTTGGGTAAATGGACGTAAAAAGAATAATTCAGACTAAAGGACCTGAACCGTCAACATAAAGAGCAAAATAAGCTTAACTAAACTAGTGGTTTACGCCGACCCATATAATTTCAAAACGCCTGGAACATCAAAAGCATCGCTCGCAGAGCTCATAAAAACTAAAAAAAAACAAATATAAAATAAAACCTTAAATATACATTTATATATACATACTGACTGCCCCGGTGGCTCAGTTGGTAATGAGCCTACCTTCTGTGTTTGGGGGCGTGAGTTCGATTCCCATCTAGGACAAACATTCATGTGAATGAACATTTGTGTTTGTTCTATGTCTGGGTGTTAATATCTATATAAGTATGTATTTAAGAAATATATATGTACGTATCTGGCAGCTATATTACAAGCTTTGCTTAGTTTGGGATCAGATGACCGCGTGTGCAAAAGTGTCCCAGATATTTATTTATTTAATACCTAAAAATTAAAATGAACTTCTAGCCTAAATAATGTCATGAAGATCGAATCAACGGTTCGCAATTTATCGCCGGACGTAATAATTGTACTCGTAGGTACATACGAATATTCAAACATTCACACACCGCCTCGTGCCGTAGACTCCGAGACCTTTCTCCTTCTGAGACTATAATTATACTAGTAGTTTGCGCCGAACTGAGACCTCGCGACCCCTATATCTTTACAACCCTTGGACCGATTCAGCTCATATTCGAACTTATTTTTTTTATTGAAATGATCTACTTGCCTACAAAATTTCATGAAGATCGGATCAATGGTTCGCAAGTTATCATCGGACAAATATACACACAAACATACAAACATACAATCATACACACAAAAGCCGATTTGTACCAGTAAACTCTGAGACCTTCGCTTCGCTCGGTCAATTAGTCACCAATAAGTTTTTTTTGTAGATAACCCTGACAACAAAATGTAGACACTAAACTTGACAAGAGGTTTCGAACAATATATAATATGATAAATATGAATATATTTTTGCATCGATATACGAGCAGTATAGTGACATAGCCTACTTTTTATCCTGAAATGTACGGTTTCTGAGGGATTTTTCACGCGGGTGAAACCGCGGGGCGCATCTTGTGAGGTAATATAGGAAAACATAAACATAGGTACATACGTAATTCCATACAGACATACGGACATACTCCCATACTTACAAACACCTCGATAGTATTAACCTCCTTCTTGGGCAGTCGGGGAAAATAAGATATGCTGGATAGTATCCAGTATGTAAGTAGATAAAATGCTGTTGTTAGTATAGCTAACAACAGTTATTTTATACCGTTGTTTTGCTATGGTGTTGTTCGAATTTTTAATTAGTCATGACTGTATAATTATCATGAATATGTTTAACCGGACGCGTGATAATCGTGCCAAAGCTCGTCGTGACGAAAAGATGTGTAGAGCTATAGAGCCTCCTATGTACGAAAATATACCACTAGCTGCGACCAGCGGTTTCACCAAAATTAGAATTCACAGTAACTCCTTATCAAATTTTATCAAGATCCATTTAGCCGTTATAACGAGAAAAACATCGAGACAGAGAGACAAAGTTACTTCCTGTAGTTCGCTAGATGGCGTTGATTCATTTTTGTGCATTTTTTGACGTTTTGTATGGACTGACAGTTGTAATGTAGGGAGTTCTGAATCGCGCAAGCGAAGTCTTTTCCTCGAGACGAACGTATTCATTTTTATATCTCGAAGCTTTATTGGTCGAATATGAGTTGAATCGGTTAAAGTATTTTGGAGTCATTTGCTTTTCGAATAGGATAGCAATGTGTTACATTTTTGGTTATAACTTCACATTAAAATAGTGTTTTATTTTTGGCGATCATTTCATATTTACTATTTTTGGCAGTATTTTTTTTTATTTTATATGTCGCAATTTACTATATTTGGTGATCAATTAAACATAAGCCTTAAATAAGGTTTCTAAACTACTAAGCCCAAAAGGTTAAATATAGGCATGCCTACAATGTTTTTTTTTAATTAAACTCCCTCAAACTTAATTTCCTCAATATCTAAGCGCACACGACACAATCACCTCCAATTAGTAACACGAGCCGTCCATTTTGTCTATTTAAATTAGCGTACAATATACATATTATGTGTGTGAAGGCAAAGCCAGGCGCGCCTATGACGCATGGACGAACAAACACACGGCCATGCCAATAAACTATTACTTTATTGTGGCAGCGCCCTTAATCGTTAACTGTTGTTAAATATTAGCAGAGTGTGGCGTTTTGCACGTTTTACCACGTTTTAACCGTTTGGGTCTTTGGGTTTGGGTGTACCTACAGAATGTGCAAGACTTTTTTATACTCAAGGAATAAATCATCATCATTGGCAGCTTATTCAGTCCACAATAAGCACAAGCCTCCCTCTCTTTCGCGAATCTTCCATGTTTTCTGCCAATCTGGTCAAGGTGTTGCCGCATTCTTTTTTTATTATCACGACGTCAGCGTCGCTGGAGTTTTATAATTTTTAGTAGATTTTTTTAATGCAACTGAATAAGGAGAGTAGCTCGCACTCCTGTAAATACTTGGCATGAATTGCCATACTTGCCAATTACTATACGGTATAAATGTACGAGGTTTTTCTTTAAACGACGGACATAATTAAGGAATCTAGGATGTTATTGAAGTCATCATAATGACTAACGTTTATTATGGGACCGATGATAGGGACATTTCTGTTAATGGGACCACTGAACTCATAAAAACAATATCAGGTTATTCCATTCGTTCCGTTGAGGTTCAAATATTTTTTTCTATGGACATAACAATAAAATTTAAACTTAAACCATGAAACCATTGCGAATATTGCAATTGTAATGTTAAACGGCTGAACGGATTGACCTGAAAATTCATTCATCATTCATTCAAATCCAAATTCATTTTCTATCTTCTGTCGCACTCTTTGGCGGCTGTAAACAGGCTGCAGCGGAGCCAAACTAAGAGCGCCATTTTGAAGGTAAATACCTATCTTTAGTAAAATATCATTGCATATATCTTCAGGTTCTAACTCTCATTATCTTCAGTCAAATCTCTGAAGAAGGAAAGCTATGAAAGTTACATAAGTAGGAAAAAGCATGGCCGACCTGGGATCCAAAGAGAATATAAATATGCTAGGATCTACTATTCTAAAATTTGACAATTAAACTTGAAATTTGAGGGCATTGACAACGCAACACAAAAAAAGCCGACACCACGCGACAGTCGCCAAAAAATGCATAGATGAATGTATACTTGCGGATTGATACAGGAGGACCTTGTGTCAATTCCACAGGTTCAAGGATTACCTGTTTCGTCATTGCATAGGTTTCAGTAAAGTTTCAGTTTACCACATCCATAGATAAAAAATTATACTAGCATCAAATCCACCAAATCAGTCAATCAAATGAGACCATGCTTCAAATTCAAAATGTAGTTGCAATGTCAGAGCTTCAGAATAAATGAGGTCAGAGCCAAATAGCAAAGACTTAATAAAGAGAATTCTGTGATATTTTGTATATTAAAATCAAAATCATTACAAATATGTAGACATATCGATATTCCTACAGTCAAAAATTTACAAGTATGTCCCTTTTCTTATAATACTGATCCTGAAGAATGCCGATTCATGAACCACTTAAACAACATAAACAAACACATAAAGCTCATGTACAAGATTTCAGGTGAGTTTTAGTAGATAAAACTAATTTATAATCAAGTTTTATGTAACTTGTAAAAGCTCCGGCCTGAAAAGACCTCACACCCTTGAACGATATATTTTTCAATCTTTGAATATTGTTGAGCGAGCGAGTCGCTCACTTGATGTTAAGCATCACGCTTGCTCGTAACAGTTTAGTGCCACCCAAAATTTGGTCATCAACAGTTCAAAGCTCTGCGCTGCAATGCGCTGCGCTCGTCACCCTTAGATATTAGATTTTAAATCTCTTTGTGCCCAATAAACTCGCGGGAAACATTGCCCTTAAATCCGCAACATAGTTATACTTGCACGCTACAGCTTGGCGGTTGGATAACTGGCAAATGTGTAGTACTAACCCAGGCGGACTCTGCAAAAGACTCCTACCACTGCAACTAAAAAGTACTAAAATTATATTCGAATAATAATAGGTATTCTAATTAAAAAGTCGTATTATCAAAAATCACGTAAATGCCAACAATTTTTCACGAAAATTTAATCAACAAACATCCTAACTAATAATTATTACACATTCGAAAGTAGCTCAGTCTCGCGGTCTCTCTGTCTGATTGTTTGTCGCGTTATCACGGCTAAACGGCTGAACGGATCGAGCTGAATTTTTGTTTAGATATAGCTAAGGAGTCGGAGACGGACATAGGCTACTATTTTAGGTCCATGCGAACGAAGTCGCAGGTTACAGCTAGTATATACATTATAAACATGCGTACTTAAACGTCAGAGCGTAAGAGTTCTTCGCGTTTGTGCAATTTGCAACAAAGTTACAAACGCGGAGAACTCTTGAGTCTCGAGCTAAGTATTTGAATTGAAGTAAGCTAAAGTTCAATTCAGATACTAGAAGTACATCCTCGAATATACATCCCTAAGAACGAATAAACAGTCGTCAAGTACGTAGTACTTTTTAAAATAAATTCTAGATCGTGAAGGACGGTGACCACACTACCCCTATTTCTTCACAACCCCATAAGGCCTAGCTTGCGCATGCGCACCGCGCCTATATCTTCTCTAATCTGTACGTCGTGCGAAAATGAGACAAATGTATACATAAACGTATACACGATAAAAAGAGTAGAAAAATATATGTCACAGTGCTCATGCTATAACTGTACCAACTTTCCAACTAAAAAATAAACCAACTTTGCTCATATCCAAAATAACAAAAATTAAGATCGTATCAACTCATAAACTCTTCTCCTTCGTTTCGTTCGGTCAAATATGTATATCTTTGAATGTAAACTATTCCAGCCTTACACAGAAGATCATAAATGGGGGCATAGCTGGTGTAATGGGCGTGTCAATTGTGTTTCCACTAGACCTGGTCAAGACCCGCCTGCAGAACCAACACGTGAGCCCGACTGGCGAGAAACAATATAAAAGCATGTGAGTTTTACTTGTCCGTTTATGTCTTACATTCTATTAGGTATGGGTATGTTATGTTTATGAAAATTCGACAATACGCGCTTTCGAGGAAAACTTATCGAAATCGCGAGCTCGTGACCGTTCGATGAAACGGGCTTGTTTGTGAAGCCCCTGAGCTGGGTTCCGGTTTAAAAACCAATATTTCTATTCAAATTAAAGGGTATAAAAACACTTTCAAAGGTTCGTATGAACGCACGACATTTTCTTGTGTACATCATCATCATCAGCTATAACACGTCCACTGCTGAACATAGGTCTCCCCCTTAGAGCGCCACACCGAATGACAACGTGCCACTTGGTTGTCCGCGACTTCCACAATGTCGTCGGTCCACCTTGCGGGCGTCTCGCCTACGCTGCGTCTTCCGGTTCGTGGTCGCCACTCAAGAACCTTTTTTCCCCATTGGTTATCGGTTCTTCGAGTGATGTGGCCTGTCCATTGCCACTTTAGCTTGCAAACTCTGAAAGCTGACTGATATCGGTGACTTTGGTTCTTCGGCGAATATCATCGTTCCGGATTTTATCGCGCAAAGAAACCCCAAGCATTGCTCTCTCCATTGCCCGCTTTGCGACTCTGAGTTTCTCCAAAAGGCCATAACTCTTGTATATATATATTATTATTATGTACGCGTGTATGATATTAAGAATGTTTCACACGCGTACATACATACACGTTAAGAAAGGCTTACTTTTGAAAGGCACTTTAATAAGGCCGCCGTGAGTTTGAAAACGAAGAAAGCTAGCATCAGCCACTTCTTTGACGCGCATCTAACCGACCTATGGCATGTCAGCGTCTGGCTCGCACGAAACGCTTGGTCTTTAGTCTGGATTATTTTGTGGCTTAGATATCACTCTCGATAGAAGAAGGTACGCCATTCTTATGCAGAGCTCGAAGCACAAGTTCAAATTTTGTATATTTTATTATAAAAACCTTACAAAACTATCTGCCTGAGAATGGTGCGACCTTCTTAAATCGGGAGCTGCAAAAAGGTGGGTACGCGTAGCTGCAAGTGCGAACATTGCGTTCCAACTAGCTATAAGTAACGCGTAACTTTCCCGACTTTGCGTAGACTGGAATGCGCAGTTTTAATAATCTTCGGGTGAGGAACGCAGTATCAAGGTTTCTGCTTCAAGGTTTCTCCACGTTTATTAATAGGGGGGTAAAAGTTTAAAATTTCGTACCACTGCCACCACCACTGCCACCACTGGTACGAATGCTACTGCAGAACTGATAGGCATATTTATAAAAATAGTTGCTTTTATCGCCCGGTAAATTGCTGTTCTCGTCATTTAATTACTTACCTATTGAGATCGCTTTTAATTTGATTTATAGATGTTGGATTTTTGCTTTAGATTATTGAATGTCGACTGAGACATATTTAATTTTATGCCCAGAAGAGGAGAGGGTTTTTATTACGGATAAAGCGAAATTATTCATAATATTACGTGGACAGTGCACTAATTTCTTGCTATTTCAGGATAGACTGTTTCAAGAAAACGTACGCAGCAGAAGGTTTCAAGGGCGTGTACAGTGGGATCGGCATCAACATGCTCCTGGTGTCGCCCGAGAAGGCAGTCAAACTCGCTGCAAATGACTTATTTCGTTACCACTTAACATTGGAAGATGGGTAAAGAACCGTCACCAAAGATATTTTCTTGCCTACATAATTTTGCTTCATAGTTCATCCTAATCTTACACAACAGCTGTGTTGTGTCTGAATAGTCCATCCCACTGATAGTAATATAATAACTATAAATATATCTATACCAATATTATAAAGCGGAAAGATTTGATTGCTTGTTTGTTTGTTTGTTTGCATTGAATAGTATCGCATATAAATATTGTGCCGTCTTGGAGGTACCCATCTGTAAGCTAGTTGCTTTACGAATGGGTACTTTCATCACGTTTGTCTCATTATTTATTTATTTTTCTGTGTACACATATTTTGGATTACAATCCAGTTCAGATTTTTACTTAAAAATTTGTATACTTATTAAGAAATTGATTGATATCTGTTTTGTGTACCATAAACAAATAGTGGTAGAACATGATGAAAAATTGTGTTAAGTAGTTTTTTATTAGAACTTAGTTTATGCTTATCATCGAAATACCATTAGATCTTTCCAGAAGTTTGTCTCTACCCCGACAAATGATTGCTGGAGCGCTCGCAGGCGCTGCTCAGGCTACTATCTCATGTCCAATGGAACTGCTCAAAATACAAATGCAGGACGCGGGCAGAGTAGCCGCTCAGGCGAAACTTGGTCAGTGAAATAATCGAAAAAGATATCCACAATCGATATTGTACATATTTATAGTGGAATTTTATTTTTTAGCGCACAAAGCTATCAAAAAGTTGTCATCGTTTCAACTAACTAAGAAGCTGCTGAAAGAGCGAGGAATCCTCGGGCTTTACAATGGTGTCGGAGCAACGACAATCCGAGACGTTTTTTTCAATGTCGTTTACTTCCCGTTGTTCGCGACACTAAACGACATTGGTGCTCACAATCCTAAACATCACCCGCCTGCCTGGTAAAGCTAGTTTTATCACACTGCTCCTTATATGTGTTGTATAAAAATTGCACCCTGCACTCATTCTAAGCTACTGCAGAACAGAAAACTACGGAGGTACCCGCCTCTCGCCGTGTCTCTCCCCGACCTTCATGATCGTCTCCGTCTCTTGTACCTACTTATACATAATTCGGCTTATTACGAACATTTTAAAACAAAAAATAGACAAAATCGATCTAGCTGTTGCGCTTACCAGCATTTCATTTTTGCTTGTATTGATTAGCAATAGTTTACAAAAAAAAAAAAATGAGTTGTGAAAGGACACGGACTCTGGAGTTGTGGAGATGCATTATAAATAATAATAATAATAAAAAAATGTGGCATACATAGGCAGGTACTTGCTCATGCAAAATAGATAATTTTTCGTCACATAAAGTGGTATTATTATGCTAAATCAATATCTGTACTATCAGGTGGTCATTCATATCAGGGTGTGCTGCGGGCTCGACGGCCGCACTCGCCCTAACGCCGATGGATGTGGTAAAGACGCGCTTGCAGACCATCGAAAAAGGAGGGCACGACAGGCATTATTCCTCCACTTTGGATTGTATTACGTGAGTAAAGAACACAAGGAAGAACGTGGTTACCTAGAAGGCTTGATCAGGCGCTGCGCTTCGCCGCAAAGTATAATTTCAAATCTCTACAATGTCGAAGGTGTGAGATATTCAACCCATTACCAGATAACTTCTAAGCTCAATTGAAATAAAATAGAGTCCATTCGTATATTTCATTCCTATAAGGTAGAATCGATTTGTCACATAACGTCGACTTTCCCCGCGTTCAAAATAATTTTGAGAGCCGTAACAACATTGTAAAAAGCTGAATTAATACTTCTCTCTCTCCCTCTCTCTCTCTCTCTCTCTCTCTCTCTCTCTCTCTCTCTCTCTCTCTCTCTCTCTCTCTCTCTCCCTGCGGATTTAATCGAGCGTGTTAACACCTCATATCCACGTTAGCAAATGCATTAACTTTTTTTTCGTAAGTTTGTAGAATCATCTGCGACAGCCTTTATACATCCCACTGCTGGGCTATCGGCCTACCCTCAAAGGGTGATTGGGCTGTATCCACCAAGCTGGCCCAAAGCGGGTTGGCTGATTGACATACGCCATCGAATTTCTTCTCCAGAAATATGCAGTCTTCCTCACGATGTTTTCCTTCACAAAAAAGCCAGTGGCATATCTGTACGAAAGTAACAAAGAAATCATTGATACGGGCCCCGCCCGGATTTGAACTAATGACCCCACGCATATGAAGCGAGCGTGCTCCCATTACCCACCACTACTAGAGTGTAGAGTAAAATATAAAAAAAAATAAGTTTTCACAGAGCTTTTGCAGGCAGCTGTTAGAACATTTCTTAGCGCAGTTTGGGTTTATGTCTACGTAACATAGGAAAAAGGATTTTTTCCTATTGACAGAAAAACCTGGGAACACGAAGGAGCAAGGGCTTTTTTCAAGGGTGGCGCTTGTCGTATGATGGTCATTGCCCCTCTTTATGGTATCGTGCAGGCAGTTTATTTTTATGGCATCGCTGAAAACATCTTTGGGATCGAGTAAAGTATATTAAAAACAGATCGATATAGAAGAATTATTGCTTTCTTCAAACGGAATTATGTTCGATAAAATATTAAGAGACGTGTCTCACTAAGCAAGTAAGTTATCGATTATACTCAGGCGTCTACTCATACTGTGTACAATTGATCTCTCGTGTTTTTAAAATAAAGTTTAACGGGCGGTTTAAAGAAAGTTTTTGAACAATAATAGATGGCTAATCAGTGTCATTTACAAAGTCAGATCATGTTAAGAACCTGTATAGAAAAAAAAACTGTTTCCGCAACAACTCAGCAACAGCATGGTATTTTTAAGGGCTCCGTATTTTTCTTCATGCCATATTACGTAACAGTTAAATGTGGCATCCCGATTTTGAGTTAGACTTTGTTTGACGATTGTTCCCTTTTAAATCTATGCATATCTATACTTTCCCATCTAGCAAAATCGTGAAACCACGACTTTTTTAAACTGCTCGTTGATATAAGAAATGAAATAAGTTTTATTTGCAAGAATGCAGGTAAGCAGGGTGTTAGCGTTTGAAATGTTCCATTACATTCAGTCATTTCTGACGTACAAAATATTTCCATGGAAATCGTTACTACTTAATACAACTCATACTTAATAAAAGAAAAAAAAACTTTTCCTACAATGACTTTATAAAATGTCCAAAGAATACAATTATTAAGTCAATAGAATACATTATTATTATGTCATTGTCAGATGATTGAATGAACCAAACAAAGAAAAAATACTCTTGGTAGAGATACCTGATTATATAACTAAATAGTAATTTATAAAAATAAATATTCTGCACCGAGTACTTATGGTAATTTATCTCTTGGCAAATATGAGTTAGAATCGATGAGACTGATGTTATCACCGGCAAATGGTAAATTTGTCATTCAATAATATACCGTACTTTTAATGCTAAATGGTAGACATACCCCCGAATACTGAAACGCTTGTTAACTTTGACAACAGATTAATTCTAATGCTGCCTTTCTCTGGCCTTAAGCAAATGACAAAGGCAGCAACATACTTAATCTGTCGTCAAAGTTAACAAACGTTTCAGTAATCGGGGGATAATTAGATAAAATAATATTGTTGTATAGTAAATAGCGTCTTATATTTAAGGTCCTATATTGTGTGCTTAACATCACTGAGTTATAACAGGCATAGCTTTTCCTTATCTTAGCGAAATCCTAACCGTATTTCCATCTCGCTCCTCAACCATAAGCTAGATGAGGACTACAGTATATTATCAGGTGCCATTACGCTGCAGACAGAGGAAGTGAGGCCGGCAATCTAATATTATATCGATGGGGCTGAAAGGAAATGGAAAACCGAGTTGAAAGAGCAGCTACGTGAGATATGGTCTACCTATTCTAGAAGAGAAATGAATCATCAAGGTAATTGTTTAACTTGTTTCGGAGTTCACTTAGGCAAGTCAATTATTTTACTAGATCATTTATTAATAATAGACAGAAAATACTTCCGAGCTGCCGCTATGCGTCATTAAGAAAACAGTTACCCCCGAATACTGACACGTTGCCCGCGACTTTTGCTACGTCGTCGGTCCACCTAGTGGGAGGCCTGCCTACGCTTCGTCTTCCGGTTCGTGGTCGCCACTCAAGAACCTTTCTTCCCCATCGGTTATCGGTTCTTCGAGTGATGTGGCCTGCCCATCGCCACTTCAGCTTGCAAACTCTGAAAGCTGACTGATATCGGTGACTTTGGTTCTTCGGCGAATATCCTCGTTTCGGATCTTATCGCGCAAAGAAACTCCGAGCATAGCTCTCTCCATTGCCCGCTGTGTGACTCTGAGTTTATTCAAAAGGCCAGTAGTCAAGGACCACGTTTCAGTTCCAAATGATTGATTGAGCGGTGATTGCCTATGTACTATTAGGTGGCCTACTTCTTTTTTGCTACCCTATAAAAAACTTATCCCCATCACCAAGCTACTTACGGCTGGGTAGGGTTATGTAGGAACGTGTACTTGGGACGGGCGGGAATATAGCTGTTTCCGCAAAGTTTTTGCGTCGATTCGATGCATAGTCGTAATTAAGCCTATAACTAACCTTTTCGAGGTATCACGATTATCTCGTCCTTTTTAGCTCGCAGACTTCAATGACTTCAATTCAGAACCTTGGAGGACCCTGAAAACAAAAAAAAAACGAAAATATTTAGTAAATTAATAATACAGGACTTTTAATTCACCAAAAGCCTCTCCCACGTCGATTTAAAAATAATTATCTATACCGAATAACAACCTCGCGGATCTACATATATAATACTAACAGCGCCCCACTGTTTTAACCGCTATTCTACAGGAACCATTTTTTTTTTTCCAGGATAAAAAGTAGTTTTTTCGTTAATCCAGCAATTACGCCCAAACTTTAGCATTTATAATATTAGTGTGATGTGTACACCTTTTCAAGCTCTAGTTGGCTAGTTTTAAAATAAATATAATTAAACAGAAATTTTCTAAGATATTTTTTTCAGAAACATAAAAAACCTATCGTCTAACCTGACAATCCGCTACAAGAAGGCAACGTATTCAAAATGCTTGCCGAAATCCCGCTTTGAATGGCACAAAAGTGGGACTGTGCAGAGAGTCGACTTATAACGACGAGGTCAAATCCAGAAATAGTTCTCTTTAGTACTGACCTTAACAATAGGGTCAAAATCCAGAACTGGTTATACTTAAACGAAGACAATAGAAATATGGACACCGACTGCATAACGTACCAGAACATCCAAATTCAAGGAAGCTTTTTTATTTTTCTCCTCCTAAGAGGATTTTGGCGGCGCACGTCTTATGCATTTTCCAGTGTCAAGTATACATATATATTTTTAAGTTTCGTTAAATATTATCAAACAAGTCATAGTCACAGTCAAAGGCAAGCAAAACTAGAGCCTTCTATGGAGTTTCGGAAACAACGAGAAAATTCACGTTTCACGACATTATGCTATTCACCAACACTCGTGCATGTTCACAAACACTTAACGAGTAAAAATTCACCGATTTTACACATTAACACTCGAAATAACACAAGTTTTGGAAAATAATAAAATGACGCGACATGAATTCTTCACGTTCCCGCCAAAAAACCTTCTGACAGGAATCTTCTGACTTATTAAAAGAGATATTGTATTGTACATATTATGTAATTTTTTTTGTGTAAAATTTCCTAATACACCCTGCGATAAATCAAAATATATGTACAAAAATGTCAATTTTTCAGTTTAATCATACGTAAGCCTCAAAAATGTATATCGCCCCAAAACCACTCGAAACCAACCTGTCCTTCACACCGTAAAATTCGAAAATCAAACCCTGCGTTGTGATTGGTAAGAAAAAGTGGGTACTAGCAGTCTCTCCCCCTATTGGTTGATGGCAAACTGATATAATTTAAAATATTACACTTCGCGACGTCGAATCTCCTTATTGCAATTTATCTGCGTGGGGAAGGTTATTTAATTTGCTTCCCATTAATAGGCAAATATTGGATGCTGCGATGTCGGGTATATATTGTATTGAAAATGAAAATATGCGGCGAAAGTTCGGAATAGGGTCGTAGGAAATAGGCAGCTTTGTGTTTTGGAAGCAGATTCTTTGAAAGATGCAACAGCAGGCATGTCAACTCGGCACAGGATCGGCATCGCCTCAACTCGTGCACATCATTTTTTTTTTAATTCTTTCTTTAAAGCTCCACACTGCGACGCATACAAATGTCATCGCTTCGCCTATGGACTCAGTAGCGGTTCGTAGCAAACTCGCTATATCTTCACGGTTACGTTAGTTACGTAGGATCCTCGCCGCGCTTACGTCTCGCCGTCGCCGCGCTTACGTCGGGTTCTCGCCGCGCTTACGTCATGCTGTCGTCGTCCTTGACTAAACTATAACTTCTGAAATGTTCTTTCCCCGGAAATGCTTCCCGCGGTGTTACATCATGTTTAAAACGGGCGTCTACAAAACTTTTGGTTTGCAACGATTCAACAACACCACTAACTTGTGTTACAAATGTCCAAAGATTACCGCTAACCATCACTCTTGACATATAAAAAAAAAGTTTTCATCAAAATGACTCGTACAAACACGTAAACACAATAGTCCCTTCGGACGCAAGCTCCGCAAAAAGCCAGTCCGACTAACAATAATCGCATGTAGAAATAATAACGGCGACTCGCCTGTATCCGCTTGCAATAAAAATGTTAAACTCTACGATAAGCGTCGACGCGGAGACTCGAATGTGAAGCAGTAGGGATGGGTGCAGCTAGATTTTATCGATAAGTATTCTGCTAAAATCAAGGCTTTATTAGACCAAGCATGGACGCCTGCCTCGCAAACCCAACGATTTATTTAAGCATCGTGGTTCTATGGGATATAAAGGAATTATTGTTTTTATAAGCGATAATAAGCCCTGTATATTCTATCAAAACACGTGTCCCGCACTACATTGCGAAAGTAAATGTATTACTTCATAGCATAAAAGTTGCAGAAAGCTATGAAGCTATAGCTTGATTACTGTACACGTCAATGAAATAAACTTTTTGTTACTTAGTTAGACTTATAAAATACTCAAAATATATGTATACGGCTGTGGTATACAGACAGATATCAAAAGTTCCTCGTAAACATTGATTTTAGATACAGCGAGCATATATGATTACCTACCTACGTGATTGACTATTAATTCATTTTTCTTGTTAATTTAAATCATTTCTTATTTTAATGTTTATTTTAGTTTCGTCGGTATATTTAAATTCATTGGTGTTTTTCTTTACATCTTTCTATCCAATCAAATAAAATTACATGGATTAAAATAAACAGAACTTATTAAAACATCGACATTGCGAGTCGCACCTCTACGTCGTCGGCCTGTTTGAGTTTTTATGTCCGGATCAAACCGCTAGGTATTTTGTCACACAAAATATAAATGTAGCTCACTTCCTTCCTTCATTGGTGGGGTTTATCAAAGTGATTAATTGCGCCTTGCGTCGAGGTTTTCAACAAGCTACAACATAGCTTACGTAGCTTCTGGGTAGTTGTAGATCTAGATATTTTCAGCGGACTTTAGAATATTTTGGTATTTTGTTTCGTTGTAGTAAGCTTTGATGCTGCTTTTTTGTGGTGAATATGCGTGTTTGTCGGACTTGGATAACAATGATAGATCATTCTTGCTCGCTGAATATAAATAAAAAAAACAAACTTTTTTTTTAACAGATTGTTTCTACATATTTCAAAAATAAAATAGATAATCCAAGACGACGTTCATTATACACAGCCATTCAAAAACGACTACATAAATGAAATAAACAAAATATTTTGATGGGATAAACATTGTTTTAATCGACAATATGTGTGATTTAGGCGTATAATGGACAAATTCTCAAAGTGGCAACTAAGTCTCGACAGGATCAATTCTGAGGATGGCCAATTGCCAAAATAGCCAAATCTACAAATGCCTAATTCTTAAAATGCCTATATAATTCTCAGAATAGCCATTTGTCAAATTTATCTGTCGCTTATCATCGGGCGAGTCAAATTCCAATTAAAATCATACGAATCCATATATAAGTGTAACGGTGTTGAATCAATAAATACCTAAGTACCTAAGTACCTAAGTACTTTAGTGTGTACAATAGTGGAAAAAGTAAAATTTAAAGTTTTCGTCGAGTTGTTTTCATGTTTTCAAATGTTCATGTTTCAGTCACGTAAGCCGACCCTGTTACAACTTCATGCACTTGTTAACTTGTCATGTACGTGGTTGGAACAACTTTTTCATGTACTAACACGGCATGGTGTTATTATAAGATTTGAAGACATACTTTAAAAAGTTTTAAATAAGTAATATATTTGTAGAGACGCTAGAAAATCGTTTTTGAGTTTTTTTGAAATAAACAGTTTTGTTGCTTATATTTGTAACTAGGTGCGCCCCGCGGTGTGAGCCGTTTAGGGGTGGGTTTTCGAAGAGCCCTTTCTTAGTGCTCCCCCTACACTGCATAGGAAGTTACCCTGAAAATTGCTTATTGCTATCACATCTGGTTAATTTCAGTATTTTTATAGAACCAACTTAGTCTAGTAACATTACGTGCTTACATGGATGTACATGGCTTACATTACCTGTTACATGGCTTACATGTGTACCCATATATTAAATAAATAACTTACAAACTAGGGTAAATACGAGAATTATAACTATGTACTTAGATAGATAATCATTTTTCGCATGACATCGTGGGCTCAAAATGTTTTTTCATCTAGAAAATGCTGAATGCTGTAATAATATTCATCTATAATGTAAATCTCTAAGCTTATTTTGGAAAACTGTTTCTTTATGTTCGTTTCTTATGATTTTAGGCAGTTTATTGTATATTTTTGTTATCATTTACTCCGGTCCCTTTCTGACTAATTCCATTAGTGGTTCAGGTGCCATAAGTTAGTTCTGACGACGAGGGCTTCAATTTGAGGTGAATAAATGAGGGTGTTCTTTAACAAACTTTGACGCTTCTAGTATGTTAAAAAAAAGTAAAGCTGGGTAAAGTTAACATTCCTTGTCATTTAAAGTGAGGTTTCAAATTCAAATTTCAAATTTCAAATTTATTTATTTTCAAATTACAAGTACATTGCAATACATTATATGACATCTGGACAATATAAATAATGATGTAGCTTGTTGTACGTGACAAAGTCGTGCAGCACCTACACTAAGAGAAATCTTGTGTCGTAGGTAGCTGCATGTCCTTCGAGAGTTTAATTACTTAGTGGTGAATGCGTACTGGATTTATTCAGTGATTTCTTGACATGGTAAGTGTTCATTTTAATACATTACTTAATTTTATATTTTTATATATATACAAAATATTACAATGTTCGAATTAATTTATTTATATTTAATGTTTACAACTATCACGTTGGTAGATGTTCATTATATTGTGGAGATATTTTGTTTTATAAACAACATTAGTATACATCAGTAGAGTAGATAAGAGAAGAGTCGTAGGAATTGAAGTCGTTCGTGTTCTTATTTACTGTAACTAGTAGTGGTTTCCTTGTATTTGTAGGGCTCTCTTGCAGAGTCTGCCTGAGGAAGTACCACACCTTTGCCAGTTATTCAACCGCCAAGCAATAGTGTGCAAGCATTACTGTGTTTCGGATTGAAGTGCAATATTTCCAACGTAATTACTGGGCATACAGAGATTTAACATCTAGCATCTCAGGGTGACGAGCGCAGTGCATTGCCGCGCAAAGTTTTGAACTGTTGAAGTTCAAAATTCTGGGTGGCACTGAACTGTTATGGGCAAGCGTGACGCTTAACATCAGGTGAGCGACTTGCTAGTCTCGTCACAGAGTTAAAAAAAAGAAAAACCAACTCGACTAAAAATGGTTTGATATACTTGGTAGGTACCTACTCAGTTCTCAGTAATACTCAGTTGCTACGAAATATCCTAACTAATATTATAATTCAGAGGAATATAGCCGCAGTTGTATCAGAACCAATAAAGCTTCGAGGTATAATAATGAATACGTTCGTCTCGAGGAAAAAACTTCGCTTGCGCGATTCAGAACTCCATAAATTACAATTATCAGTCCAAATAAAGCTTTGGCCGGTAGGCCAGAACTTTCTCTTTTACACATATTTGAAGTTAAAAATCACTCGACAGGAAAATTAAAAAAAATAGAGATTTTTCTTCAAAAAATGTTAGAAAGAGATAGCGTATGAGGGGAGCGAATCTTTTTTTTCTTCTTCCATGTCTACAAAATAGGCTTATTTACAACTATCGTCCTGTCCGTGATGATGGACCAGTCCCAATACTCCCAGTAGGGAAGCTGCTATTGTCGAGTACTTTTATTACGGCAAATTAAAAAATAAAATAAAAAATAAACTGTTTATTACTATGAGTATTACAAAAAATCTACAATCATGCTTAGTTTAATCTTATAATTATAGATTGTGTACTAGGCAATCTTTTTAAGTTTCTTTATATTGACAACATTTGACTGTCACTATGTTATTTTGGACTCGACATGGCCTTATTATAGGGCAAGCTACTGATGGATGATCCGGTGATCTGTGGGCTCATCCCGTAACTCTGAAAGCGTTTGCGAGAGTTGCGCGAGCGGGAACGCGCATAGTGCGACTAAGTTGGTACGAGCGAGATGGCATGCTCTCGCAATCAGAATCACGAACATTTCAAAGTTAGAGGATAACCCCGCCGATGACCGCTTGATTGTGCTTATGCAAGTACTCGTCGCTCGCAAGATGCGAACGATCGGAAACGTTTTGTCGGGGTGACTTCCCGGGATGGTGCGCCATTTCCTTCATAATATATTTCCGATAGTTACCTACTTATTTGTCTTAAGGTGCAACGTTTCGCTCAGCGCGCGAAATTCAAATTTTCTAGCGTTTTTTGTCAATTACAGCTTAATTACTCATCGCAGGTTCATAAAAACTAAGTTTGCGATAATAAATAGATTGTTACAAGAAATAACACCAACCAAAAATTCAAGTTGAAATCTAGTATAAGTACATTTCTCACTAAACCAAAAACCAATATGAAAATATTCTTATTGAGATTTGTAGCTGAGCCAATGTTATCTAGGTGATCATTTTACCCGAAATTTCTTGAAACAACTCATTTATTGGCGCAAAATTGTTTTCAATAAATCCACGATGAGCAATTAGGCTGTAATTGACAAAAACGCAAGAAAATTTGAATTTCGCGCACTGAGTGAAACGTTGCACCTTAACAACTTATCATTAGTTTAACAATTTTTTTTATATTTTTTTTTTTGACTAGCCTTTTGGCTCAGTGGGTGGATTTCCTCCTTTTGATCTAAAGGTTCGATTCCCCAGGAAAGGTGTAGTACCTGAATAAGGGCGCACAACACCAACATTAGCAAGCATGCTTGTTTTAATAAATATTTATTGTAAATTTGAAAAAAGGCAATATCATATTAAAGCGTCGTACACACGCGCGGTAATAATGCATGCAAATCGTCTACATATAAAAGGATCTAATTCAAGACGTTTCAAACAAAACCCGATTTAATATTAAGGGAGTCGAGCTACCGAGTTGCAGTCGGTTATTACCCGACAATCAAATTGTAAGTAATTTCAATAAATATGGTCGAAGCTCGCCGTCTCGCCACCGGCCGACCCTTTATACAGCCAACTAATAAACAGTTGGGTATCACGAGAAAGCCGATCTGTTCACAAATTGATATGTTTAATATTACTTTCTCACGATCTTCGATAGAGCAGTCTCAAGATCGCGGATTGTTCAAGTGAACTTTGATCCCGGTCCATGGTGCTTTGCTTGCTGATCGGCTAATTTTATGGTAAGTAAATCTGAATGCTTGTAGAAAGCACTTGTTCTCAATTTCTTTTCGTACTGAACATGCTAGATTTTGAAACGAGACAAGCCAGGGCTTGTTTTGCGATAATGACTAACAAGTGATCAAAAACTGATATGCGTATTTAATTTTAGCAGCGCAAGAGTTTTAGAAGGGAAATGTCACGTATAGAAGATTTTACTATGAAAAGTGACGTGGCTTTGATACATTTTGTTTTAATAAAACGGGAATACTCACGTTAAATTGAGTCGGTTATTCCGACTATAGTTTCGATCACATTCGGGGACCTTTAACCGACTCAATATAACGTGAGTATTCCCGTTTTATTAAAACAAAATGTATAGAAGATTGCTTATGCATCGTAATGCTATGAGTGACTTAAGTTAATTTTTTTCAGTCAGTCTAACCAGTTCCACCATGCTTTTCGATATTTTACTAATAAGCTCTGGGTATTGTCTGTGGATTATAAACACCTGAAAAAACCTCTGTTGAACCAAATTTTCTACCCTTTAAATAAAAGTGTAACAAATATACCTGAACTTTTCAAGGCCGCACAATATTATGATCAGATTAAGTTGATGATCGGGTGGGTTCTCTCTGATAGCGAGATTACTTGGCGACTTTCACACAGAGTGGATGTGTTTAAGCTTTGTACAAAAAACTCGTAGTTACTACAATAGTGTGTATATAACTTTTGCACAAAGTTGGAGCCACAGATAGTCCCCTATGCCGAGGCTGCCTACAGGAGAACGAGACCGTGGAGCATGTGCTACTGCACTGCAAAGCCACAGAGGACATACGAGTAAGGTCGGGACTCCTTCAAAAATCTTGACAACAAGACTCCAATAGCATAACATCTGACGAAACAGGAGTGGAACAGGTATGCCAGCGACCCAAGGCCGTGCTCCGTTACTTTAAGGAGCTCGGCTGGTTTGGGTAGGCTGGCAGCGGGGTTAATGCACAAAACACCCTTAACGGGACTTCAGTGCAGGTCTTATCGCCCCTATTTAGAATTAGAATTAGAATAGTGTGTATCTGTTACAGGCCTATGCACAGTACTTTATTTAGTTTTTGGCAGAGCCCGATTACCGTCTAGATTCTCTAGATAATTTAACCTCAGGTGTACATACTTCTTCTAAGGACTACGATACCATATACAGGGAGCACAGTGTAGTCACATAATGAACAACTTTTACAATTTAGGAACATAAACAAATTCGCGAAAAAAAAATTGCTGTTCTATACCGATCGGCCGGTACCGAATGTGATCGAAACTATAGTAGGAATAACCGACTCAATTTAACGTGAGTATTCCCGTTTTATTAAAATAAAATACTGTTCTATACATTTCGTTGAATGTGAAGATATTTTGTCTTTAGACGGCTTGGCCCGTACCGTGAGGTGCATATTGCGATGATTGCTAGGTGCAGCCGACGACGCTGTGCGACCATACACCTTATTGCGCGGCGATACGGTTTGTGGTCGCACAGCGTTGTCGGTCATCATCATCGCAATAAGCACCTCACGGTACGGGCCCTGATGTATTTTTTGCCAATTCAGAGCTAGTTCACAATCCATTGGAAGTAGTAATGAGTACAATGAGCTCCTTTCGGCTCAGTTCCGCCGTTCCGTGTAACCACGTATAGTCCGAGTAATTCACAGATAGTGGAGGAATATTACGAAGCCGCGATTAAATTTAATGCAGAGCGCGCCTTCTTAAATTTTACAGACTTTTCGTTGCCTGGGTGACTCGGCACGACTGTACCTACAGACCGGGTAAGAATATCCTGACTATATGGCTACTGCTTTTTATGACACCATTAAAGTCGTAGTGATGAAACCACTGAAATAAATGTTTACGTCAGTATGTTACTTTTTATATAATTTTGTTGCTGTTTGTTTTTTATTATTGTCTTTTCAATCAAATTGTTTACTATTACATATTCTTCTTCTATTCATGCCACAAGAAAAACTTAAGTGTTTTACATTATTCTTTGTTTGTTTTAAGTTACTTTTAAGCTTAGAATGTGGTCCATGGGTGGGCGAATTGGGGTAACCTGTGATGCCCACCCAATGGAAAATAAACTATAAATAAATAAATAAAAGTAAACTATGATTAAGCCAACTATTTCTTGAAGTAGTAGTAGAGCTTGAGCTACCGGTCAAGGAAAACGTCGTAACGATATAGATCGATATAGGATCTACCACCATCAAGTTGAAATAAAATGCACTTAACATTGTGTTCCGCGGCAGGCTCACTTGAGAGCCAGTTCCAGGTGTTTACATCCTCGACCACACCGGCACATAACATCAGGTGAGTTTGTGATGAAATAAATACCTAGTCTATTAATAGAAATAACTCTTCCCGCAGGTGAATAATAAATAATAATTGTATGTCACAAAGTCTTCAAACCCTGCGCAACACACAACTACCTACGGATATCGTGGTCCCAAGGGATTCGGGCCCAGGGATCACACCTAGAATCCGCACTCAGGACTATTAAAACGCACCACCCTTCGGTTTAAATGCACCTATAAATATTTACGCTCATTGGTTCATTGGGCGCGTGTAGTTGTAACCTTGAAATAGTCAATAAGAACGAGAACTTTGGTGAGTTTTTGTCAGAACAACGATCTTGTAATGCAGTATCGTCATCTGTGTTCGGGCCACACCCGCTCGCAGTGTGGCCGCATCTTGTTTTAATACATAACAATTTACAGCGTATCGGCTACTGGCTTCTGTGCAGAATATAATGTTGCCGGGCACCTGGATATTATATTTTTATAATTCTTAATGAGAGAGCCAGTGCGGTTGTAGACACGACTTTACGATGAGCGGATGTAAAAATAATAAAATTCAATGATTTGCATCATAATAAGAAATGTTTTTTTTATGAAAGTGTATAAGTATTGTGGTTTCTAATTAAAGTTATGCGTATAGCCCAGCAACGTAAGTTTTTTTTTTTTTTTTTAATTTTACTCGGTGACGAGACGAGCAAGTCGCTCACCTGATGTTAAGCGTCACGCTTGCCCATAACAGTTCAGTGCCATCTAAAATTTTGGACTTCAACAGTTCAAAACAGTGCGCGGCAATGCACTGCGCTCGTCACCCTGAGATGTTAGATATTAAATCTCTGTTTGCCCCAGTAATTACGCTGGAAACATTGCCCTTCAATCTGAAACACATTAATTCTTGCACACTACTGCTTGGCGGTTGAATAGCTGGCAAAGGTGTGGTACTTCCCCAGGCGGACTCTGCAAGAGAGCCCTACCACTACATACATCTATCTATATACATAACATTCTAGTAGGACTTCTCATGTCGAAGTGGGAGTAGTGGCTACATTGTAGTGGGTGTTTTGGTAGTGGTAGGGCTCTTCTGCAGAGTCCGCCTGGGGAAGTACCACACCTTTGCCAGTTATTCAACCGTCAAGTAGAAGTGTGCAAGCATTTCTGGGTTCCGGATTAAAGGGCAATGTTTCCAACGTAATTACTGGGGACAGAGATTTAACATCTAATATCTCATGGGTTTCGTCCAACTCGCAGTTCGTCAACGCGCAAAGACAAAAAGCTGGGTCTGGTATTCCAGTTCTAGGTCACTACCTGGGGTACCGCAGACTCTGTTTATGTCATCATCATCATCAGACAGAATACGTCCACTGCTAAACAATGGCTTCCACCGCTTGCACGTGACTTTCACAACGTCGTCAGTCCACCTAATTGGGAGGCCTGCGTCTTCCAGTTCGTGGTCACCACTTAAGAACCTTTCTTCCCTATCGGTTGCCGGTTCTTCATGCGACGTGGCCTGCCCATTGCAACTTCAGCTTCCAAGCCCATTGTTTTTTTGTATCTTGCGTAAAACTATTATAAGTAACACCGACGTGGACAAAAGTGTGCCGTTGTAAAGAAAATGTCCACGATTCACCCAGATGGTCTAGGGAGGTGGACAGTGGGGGTTATCGAGATTTTCATATATAACAGACATACACCTTTAAACAATCATGTTAAAATCTAGACACTACCTTCACATTCCCATGGCTAAATTCGCAACAAGCCACGACTTGTCTCCGGACTATTTTAGGAAAAATGTTTGTAACGGAAACCGTTCGGAGAAGAAACATCGGAGACGTTTGTGGACTTGTATCCAGTTGACAGCTTATAAGGGGTAAAAGCGATCAAGTCTATTTAGATTAGAAATATTAGCTATGTAGGTATTATTCTGTGTCAATGCTTTCGTTAAAATTCCACCAGTTAACTACCTGCCCATCACATTTGGCACCTTATCCCTTAAGAAATAGGGCATCATTTTCACCCCTGATAGTTAAGGGCAGTACTCACTGTGAGAAACTTGGCCTGACATCAATCAGAGTGCGGTTTTGACTTCGATTCGTATTATTTGCCGATATTTATGAGATAGAATTACACGTTAGGGCCTCGAGCCGCACACGATCGTGCATACCTATCTTTAAGAACGTACAAAATTACGTATCTGCCTATTTTGATATTTTTGATGTGGCAAGACTTCGAGAGTTTGTAATAAAATATGTTAAGTCTAGAATTTGTGCCTGCAATTTTACCTGTTGCGTTGGAAAATGATTTGTAGACATCTTATACTGTATAGGCAAACCGATTTTGACATCAAAATAGTGGTTTTATTACACAATTAAAATGGGTTAACTTTATTGCTAATAATCTTAAGTTTTGATGAGCGGTGGATTCGGCACCCTTTGGTGCGGCCACAGCTAGTTTTATTATTCGTGTTGTTGGGTGACGAACACGTAGTATGTACTTCCGGCAACCGTTTCGCTATTACATCGTTGCTGGCAGTGGAGGCACAGCCTAAACGCAACGGTATTTTATGAAAATAAGCAATAAAATATCAAGAGCATGCCGACACTCGACACGGTTTACTCCAGAAATCCCCTTAGACAATCCCCTGTGCAAGGGATTTTATATGTATCGCCGTAGAAACTACCTCAAGTTGCTCGAATGTAGATCTTGACTTATATTATGTATACTCGCATTAATTAGTCCTTTATTTCCATTTCGTTTCTCACTTTTTCTTTTCTTGTTTCACAATGAAGTCTCAAGTCTCGGTCACAGGCAAAATAACTTTAGTCACTGTCCAGTCCAAGTCATACTTCAGTAAAGTGGTGGAAGCTTAACTGGAAGCGTTTACGGATTTTGGATACGACACGAAGAGACACGATGCACCACTTTAAAAAAGGTCGGTGCTGCTAGTTATGGCACCCACTCCGTTTGTTCACTTCACACAAACACACAAATATAATTGGTTTTAATGTGGTATTAGTTAGGTGGGTTTGGGGGTTAGTTAGGTGCTATGTAGTATTTGTTTGTTTTAATGGTATCACAATAATAAATAATATTCTAGAAGTAAGTAGATCTGCCGTATTCCAATAAGGCTCCTTTTTCGTATAAAGCTGACTTTTATAACAGATATTTAAAGATATTTCAACTTGACTGCAACATCAAAATTTATGTACGATTTAAACTTACCAGTACAAAGATTCCGTACTCTAGATTCCGTACAGGAAGATCAAAATAAACAAATAGGTAATTTCTCTCATTGGTGCATTGCTATGGCGCAAATAGGCCTTGAGGTAGCCAATTCCCTAACTTTTTTGTTGTTTCTGTCTAAATAACGATATCATTATACGGTATCAATAGGACCTAATCTATGGTCCAACATCTAACCTAAAAATAATATAATATATATAAATAATCACACTAATATTATAAATGAGAAAGTTTGTGCTAGAATACGTGTGTATCTTTAATCCCAGTGAACTCCGTAGCGGCTGAACGGATTTGGATGAAATTTAATATGGAGGAAGCTTTTACCCTGGACTAACTATATTTTTTTGTGTCGGAAAAATATCTATACTTTTTTTATGGTACAGCTGAGGTGGAACTGCAAGGCACTGCCAGTCAAGAAATCATCATCATAATTAGCCATCGTCCACTGCTGAACATAGGCCTCCCATTTAGAGTGCCACACCGACCGACAACGGGCCACTTGCATCCAGTCAAGAAATAAATACACGAATTATCAACGCACATGTTCCTCGCCCTCTATATTCGTAACTTATAACAAATAAATGTCGAATTTTCACGGAACCCTACTGTTTCTTGCATTAATAGTCGCGAGACTCGCGCAGCCCTCTTAGACCGCAGGGCGGTCTCTGTGGGACTTTAAAACGCTTTTTGAATTCAATTATTTAGCAATATTACTAAGGGTTTGATTCTTTGTTACATTTAATCATCAGCGACTAGCGATTTTAGAATTGCGTCAACTGGCGGCTTATTCCTGAATGCACCCCCTAATTGTTATATTTAATCGCCAGCGACTAGCGATTGTGGAACTGCGTCTACTGGCGGCATATTTCTGAATGCACCCCCCTACTTGTAACATTTAATCACCAGCGACTAGCGATTTCGGAACTGCGTCAACTGGCGGCATATTTGTGAATGCACCTCCCTACTTGTTACATTTAATCACCACCGACTAGCGATTTTGGAACTGCGTCAACGGGCGGCATATTTCTGAATGCACCTCCCTACATGTTATATTTAATCATCAGCGACTTGCGATTTTGGAACTGCGTCAACTGGCAGCTTATTCTTGAATGCGCCCTCTTCAAGGCCTAAGCACGCCTTGTCTGCCCCAATATCACAGACAGTGATAAGGACTTGATATAGCAAGAGACCAGAGACCGCGGACACGGCACTGTGACACAAAAAGGTATGGCGCTTTAAACGACAGCGGCGGGCGCTTGTTCTATTTCGTTCCATTTTTGTCTTACAGCGCCCTGCCTGCACATCCAGGGCCGATTGGCCCAATCTGCCCCAATTGAACAGATATTTTTTTCCCGCCCTTCTTTTCTTTGTACCCCATCATGCAAACATAAATGGAAAAAAAAATACTTTGTATTTTTGTGTCTACAGATTATTTTGATAAAATCATTGCTCTTAGCTAGGCCTTTGATTACAGTACGGTCCGATGTTATTCTCTTAAGAGAGCGAAAAAAAATTTTATTCTCCTCTAAATTACATGAATTTAAAACAAAATAAAAAAAATGGTACTAGTGTCACAAAGCTTTTAGATCGGCTAAACAGAATTACTTATGTATGTACTTAATATAAATATACATACATATATTATAGGTCTGTGAATATAAACGCTGCCCGTTCATGCTTGAAAATGAAGAACGTAAGGTCTTTACGAGTAAAGAGGATTTACTCTTAATTTACCCACACACTGGGGAGCTATATGAATGTAAAATTGATAGTTATATTTCGTGCTTGAAATCAAAATCGAATTGTTATGTTGTAATTTTAGAGCGGTTTATGAAAACACTCGAGTCCATTCTCCCCACACCAAGGCTGCATATTGGCGTGGGGAGAATGGACTCAGTGACTATTATCTATTCTGTGCTCATTGTTGAGAATCATTTTCATTTTTGTTGGACCTCCTGCTACAAATTAAAAGGTACAAAAACGTGAGGTTGGTTCATCTGTGGTTTCGACACAAGGTGCCAAAAACGCAAAACGCCAAACCACACATTTTTGGTCAATCACGTATTTTAATAATTTTACAGGCGAATGATCGCATCAGCAAATTAACATTTTCGCAATAGACCAAAACTCAAATATTATTCGATAATTTAGGTATTTTTATGATTAAGCGAATTTATCGAATCAGCAAAGTAATTATCGTTTTCACGATAGAATAGAATTATTATTTAAGTGCCTAAAATGAAGTTTTCCTGTTCTGTTTAGCAAAACTGAAAAATTAACTAACAAAATTATCATAAACAGACAACGATACGTTACATACGTTTTGTAAATCACACTTAGTGATTTTGTGTATAAAATAATGTGAAAATGCGCCAACATATGTACATAGGCTACTTTTTATCCTGGAAAAATATTCGGTTTCTGTGGAATGGCGGGTGAAACCGCGGGGCGCAGCTAGTAAATAATAATCATCATAATGATAGAGCGAGATTTTATCGTGTAAAGTTTTTTCAGTTTTTCCGTCACATTTTGTTTGGTATCTCTCAATTCCTTAATTAAGATAGAGAAATTATATGAAGAAGAATGCCAATGGCAATAGAAAGATGCGTTACCCGATTTTAATAACTGACATGGACGTAAGATGTCGCTAGTGCTTTAAACTGTGACATGATCGACACAATTTCTGCTTGACTGGAAATAAAAACCCAAGGTAATTCTTTATTAATGGTACGAAGAAAAATCCCTACTTGTTATGCATATTTTTGCATTGGTACTTAATAGCAGTATAGTTACTAATTTTATATTTTATTTGCAAAACACGCTAGGGTCTCAAGAGATGGCGTTGTTAACATTATTTTTTAACAAATTTTTACGTTGTATATTGAAATCTAACCTGAAATAGCCGACATATATTAAGACTATGTTTCTATATTATCCATATTTTCATTAGCTTTTATAGCGGCTTGGACATTAGCTGACGAAATATGTAAGCGCCATCTAGTTTCAAGCAGATTTACCGGGGGGTATAGGATACACTTTTTTGTATGAGATTGTCTTTCTTCTCGTATAATTTTTCTAGACAATACCAAAGATAATAATAAACTCAACCGACAATTTAATATAAATCGCACATGCCCATGGTCGGACGCAACTCGACGTAGGTTACCTAAGCTATCATTATATCACAGTATTTATAAAACACGAAATATAATTTTAACGTCAGAAAATTTATTTATTAAACTGCAACGTATAATTTTTATCGTATTAAAGTCTGCACAAGAGCAAAATAATATAGTTACCTACATTTATAATAACAATACATATAATGTTTGATGGACAGGCGGAGTTTATCATAGTCATCGACTTTTTACCCGACTGCCCAGAAGGAATGTAATGTTTTTCATATGTCAATGTATGTGCGTTTCTGTATATGACACTGCTTGACCGTTTTTACCATAGACTGCCCGTATAATGCCCGATAATGTAATCTTTATGGGGTGTATGTGAGTACCTACGTGAGTATGTAGTTAGGTATATAAGTTTTTTTTCAGTGCTATCTGCAACCAGTCCCAGGACTTTGAGCAGGTTTGGTGAAGTTTCTTTGTCGTGCAGAGTTGGTTTCCCATCAGAAACTTATCTTTAGTGTCAGAATTCTTAGGTATTAAGTACTGTGTGTTTTCATCAAAATACTTTAAGCATTCGATTCGATTCGAAACTTGTCATATTTTCCGATCTAACAACTTGTTTTGTTGATTTAATATCGTTCGCACCGCAGTAAACTGGGTATTTTTTTTTGACATGTTTCAAGATTTACTAAATTATGCCGCAACGACTAAAAACTTATTCTGATTAATGATGAATGATGAAATAAAAAAATGATGAAATATCTGGGAATACATTGAAAAATAAGTGTAGACACTTAGGTATGTCCCAAAATTAATTATATTTTAAAAGTAAGTAGTAGGGTTTAAAGTAAGTAATTTTAGCGCCACCTGTCAAAAAAGACTAGAACTATGCAAACCTTCGGTTTGGTGAAAGGCTTTCTAGGAATTCGCTTATCTAATATAGTGAATCCAAAATAACAGATGTCAGGAAAATTTAAATTAGCTCTTTTCCATAAATTTGTTTTATTCGTGCCCGACTCCAACGAAGCCAAAATGAGGGTTATACGTCGTGTTTGTATGCACGAAATAAATAATATTACTGATATAAACCTCGCGCAGATCTTAATGTAAGAAATGTCTATAATATGTGTATATCAATGTATAACAAGACACCGAATGACATTAAAGTGTTGGAAGAGAATAAATTTAAAATACTTTGACTCACTGGCTTCTTAGCAACTGTTTCTATAGCATCAAAGAATTTAATAATCGTTAATTCAATTTATATAACAATAATAATATATCATTTTATAGTATAGTTCTATAACATAAAATATTTGCACCAACCATTATTAACATGTATAGGTACTTAAATCATGGACGAAACGATTTGATTGATTGATTGATTGATTGACAAAATGTTAGTGGAACTTTAAGTTGTAATTAGGGGGGGTAGCGGTAGGTTTAGCTAGTACTATCGGTAACTGAAACTGTACCTTTACTCACAGCGAAGACCCAGTGGGGTAATAAATACCGTGATTGCTACGAGAAAAGGATGGTACGGCTGTGCCCTTGTTGTTTTTGCTCGATTTGGCGACTTTCCCCCGACTACTGAAACGTTTGTTAACTTTCACGACAGATTAAGTCTGTTGCTGCCTTTGTCATTTGCTTAGTGCCAGACAAAGGTAGCATTTGAATTAATCTGTAGATTTTCGGGGGTTTGACTTGCAGATTTCACTTAGGGAGCAGAACTAAAAGAATGAGTTTTCTCTATTCCGTGTACCTCACTAGTTAGATTAGAGATAATTATTATAACAAAATACCTACTTACTCACTTATTATGGAAGAAGCGAACTCATCGATACACATAATATCACATAATCACAACACACATACATCGATACACATAATATCCTAATCCTAACTAATATTATAATTCAGAAGAATATACATACTTAGGTACCCGCGGTCGTATCAGGACCAATAAAACAATAGAAAAAAAATGAATGCGTTCGTCTCGAAGAAAATACTTCGCTTGCGCGATTCAGAACTCCCTAAGTATATTACATATAAAACGAAAAAAAAAACACAATAGTTGATCAACGCCATTTAGCGAATTATAAAGTATCTTTGTCTTTTTGTCTAGATGTTTGTCACGTTATCAGTTCAGCCGTTTAACCGGCTGAACGGATCTTTAAAAAAAATTGATAAGGAGTTACTGTACTATCACAAAGATGGACATATTATGATACTATTGTCCCCGCGAACGAAGTCGCGGTTAACAACTAGTTGTTTATAATGATGAGTACATACCTACAAACCTTTCAATATTGTTGCACCTTTCAATAACACCTTGCATACCTTAAAACATAAGAGCTCAATGCTTGTAAAACTGTGATAATATTGTTACCCACCAAAGCCTCAAGCATTGCTACTTTTATGTATTCTGTGGCTCAAGCCAGACGACAGGGAGCGTCGAGCGCCATCGCAACTCGCCTCCTTGTTTCCTTGTTCGGACCGCAACTGTCATAGAATAGTGACAAAGACGACCCAGATAATCCATTTTGTAGGTAAAATATCAGTTGGGTGACTCTATTCTAGACAGTCATGTGTAATATGCCTCTCCCAAACTAGCGTCTATCTTTGTCTTCTAAGAGTACACTCTGAGGGTGTCTATACATGGCCTGACCTGACATCGTGTGAAAGGGACAGCTAGATTTGGATTTCACGGGGAGCAAAAGAAACAAACTATTAAGTTTATAGCTTCTCCCTTTCGTTCCCCCAAAAACTTATATATAGCCGTCTCTTTCAAACGATGTCAGGTCAGGCCATGTAGCGAGGCCTTCAGCCGACATACAGTTCGTCAGTAGCAGTAGTTACCTAAGCACGGGTAAAAAAAACTTCCCGTGGTACTAATGGATGGCTTTTTGTAGTTTTTTTATTTTATTTTTTTGTTTGCAAGAAACGAAGTATTTGAATAAAAAATATACCTACGTATATTTTCTTAATAGCTTTTTCAAATATTATCCTAACAAATAGGTATTATAAATGCGAATGTAATTCTGTCTTTCTGTCTCTCTGTCTAGGTGTTTGTCGCGTTATCACGGCTAAGCGATTGAACCATTGAGCAAAACAGGCCTCTGGGCCGACCGGGCCGGTACCCCTACCGACCGTTTTGCGTAATGGTCTGGACAGATCGACCTGAATTTTTGCATAGATAGGGTAGGAGACTTTTTTTAGTGGTACACGCGAACGAAGTCACGGGTAACATCTAATAATATTATATTTTGCATTTCAAATATTTCATATCTCTGTCTACAAAACATTTCGCGTAGTAATAAAGTATAATAAAGTAATGAGCCGTTTTCCAAAAGAAAAGAAATCCTGGTAATAAAAGTACCCAATAGATGGCGTTAGATGTACCTTAAGGTTTTTCTGTCTCTGTCAAGACATGAAAGACAAAAAAATGTACGTGTGCCTTTTTTTTCTCGTGTTTTTTGGCGCCACATGTGTATTTAGACAATTTCAAGTAATGTAACTATGTATTTGACTTCATTTGAAATATTACCTACAATAGTTGACACTGGCTAAATACACAACTTGTGGAGCCAAAATTTACGATTTAAAAAATAAACATAAAATATTTCGACAGAAATGACAATGACAGGTAAAACGATAGGACTATTACGCCATCTAGTAAGTATTTTAGAACTATTTTTTTTTTCAAATGCCTCATTATGACGGCGTCGTTTTTGGCAAGTTTCGAGGTATATAATTATGTACATATAGTAGGTAATTACTGAGTGGGAGCAGACGGCATAAAATTTTGCCATCTGCAGGCTTATCCTCTAACTTTGAAACGTTCGTGATTCTGATTGCGAGAGCATGCCATCCCGCTCGTACCAACTTAGTCGCACTATGCGCGGTCCCACTCGCGCACTATCACTATCTTTTTCAGAGTTACGGGATAAGCCCGCTGCCCCTAATAATAATAATAATAATGTAATGTACGTATGTGTTTGGGGCCGCGCGCGCGTTAGTTACGCTCCTTGAGAAAGATGACCAGTTTCGATAGTTTCCATGTGATCGAAACTAAGTGATTATACCCTTTTTATTAAAATAAAATGTGTCAAAAACCTTTGTTTTCATACATAGTATAATTTAGGGTAAGAATATTTTATAATAATTCTATTTATCTAGCACTTATCTAATTATAACATTTCTTATCTTTCAAATAAGCGGTTTAACCTGTCAAGTTGAGTACCTGTTTATTACGATAAATACGGCGAATGTGTAAATCATAATCCAAAATATTTAAATCCTAATGAGTGTAGATTTACACCGGCTTGTAGGTGTATCTAGTTTAGTGTTGTTCCGGTGTTCCTTCTGGCACGTTAGTGTTTGCCGCGACGATGTCTACCTGGCCACGGGCCGGCGCGGGCGGCGACGGCGGCGCACGCGCAGGCGTCTACGTCCCTTTCCCTCAAGGCTGCCTACACGCGAGCCAGGCCAAACTAACACTTAACTTCATAAATTAAACATACTTGATTGGAACTCGACCCTCAGTCTCGAAAGGATTTCCGACTTCCTATTCGTACAAAAATTATCTTCTTAACTTGGTTGAGATTTGGCTATAAAACTAAAAACACTATTTCACTTGAGATCAACACAAACAAAAATTGGGAGCCGAAACATGAACGTAAACAAAAACGCGGGATCTGTCAATGTCAAATGCGTGAGCGCAACAATGGCATTTCGCGTAAATATAGAAGGTAGGTAGGTACTCACCCTTCGTGTTGGCCATTTCCTCGTGTTATTTCGTTTTTTGAAGACAGGGAAGTGCAGATCGCGAGATATCTCGCAGGATGGCTGGTCGTCGCGGTGCGTCGGCGCGCGTCCCTGTACAAGCTATAACGGAATCGACGCCGGCGCAGGTGAGCGGGTGGCGACGGTGGCGCCGCGGCGACCCGGCCGGCTGGACGCCCCCTCCCGGCCCGTGCACCTCTCCTCCTTAGGGAAACTGCTAAAACTCTTTTCGAAAGTACTAAGTAGGTACACGTAATAAAAGCTTATAACAGTTACTCCCGAATACTGAAACGCTTGTTAACTTTGACAACAGATTAATTCTAATGCTGCCTTTGTCTGGCACTAAGCAAATGACAAAGGCAGCAACAGACTTAATCTGTCGTCAAAGTTAACAAACGTTTCTGTATTCGGGGGTTTCTATCCTGTGAATATTTTAAAACAAACAAGTAAAATTGACCGAGCAAAGGGAAGGTCTCCGAGTCTATTGGAGCAAATCGGCAGTTGTATGTTTCTACGTTTATAATTAATGTTCGCGTGGACCTACAAAAAAAGTAATGTCCATCTCGCTGCATGTATTTAAAAAAATCAGCTCGATCCGTTCAGCCGCTTAGCCGTGTAAACGCCACAAACACCCAGACAGAGAGAGAGAAAGACAGAAGGACAGGGCTACTTTCGTATTTATAATATTAGTTAGGATTATTTTTCCAATAATCACTATGTCAAAATTATTTGATCGCACGTCTGTGGCCTCATTACTTTAGAAAAAATGGCACACTGATCCATAAAGGTCCATCCTTGACTTAGCAGCTTGATTTATTTTTAACTCCAAGGGACTGTATTTGATATTCATTTCAGCTTCCTCCGCGCGTTTCTGAGAAAAAGGGTCTTGACAAACAAACGGACAACGAAGTGATCCTATAAGGGTTCCTATTTTCATTTTGAGGTAAGGAACACTAATTTTTTTTTTTGAAATTACAAACATATATTTGCAGTTGGAGAATTGTCAGTGACTTACATCGATGTACTGTAGAACATTTTTTCAACTACAAAGACATGTTGTACATCTATAACATTTTATACGGAGCCCTCGATACGCGAGTCGGACTCGCACTCGTTTTTTTAAACAAAAAATACAAAAATACAAAATACAAATACTTTATTTGGGTACAAATGAATTTAACACAAGAAATTGATTGAATCCACTGGCTCCGAACTAGTAAAAACTGTGTTTCGGGAACCAGTGGCTTCTCCCATTGGTTCATATAAGTGCTATGGTTACCCTAAAACAAAATAAGAATTTTATTTAATTGAATTTATATAATTATAAACGGTATAAAATTTACTTATGGAATAATATACTTGTTATTATTTATAAGAGATAGTTATGTAATATCATAGCTGTATTGACAATTTAAATTATTAAATATATGTGTAATACATAGTTGAGTATAGCTAAATCATGTTAACTCAACTATGTTTTTTTAAACATAAATTATTTAGTGTGAAATTGCTACTGCTCAGCAGCTGATGCTCACTAGTTGATGCCCCCGACTTATTACGTGATGAAGCTCGGCTTTCGGTCTCGCTAAACTCTTCAAGCAAATCTTGTCCTGATAATTCAGAACACAAAAAAGAAATCATTAAAATCGGTCCAGCCGTTCTCAAGTTATATAGGGAGGGAAATGGGGATTCATCACACTAATCACCCTAATATTATAAATGCGAAAGGCTGAAACAGCTGAACAGATTTGAATGAAATTTGATATGGAGGTAGCTTAAACCCTGGGTTAGCACTGTATCGGCTTTTCCACATAAATACTTTTCATTCCGGAGAAATATTCGGTTTCTGTATACGTGAGGAACCGCGGGGCACAGCTAGTTGTTATTTATTAGATTTTCATTTTGATAACTTATTTCTCTATGCCTTTACTGGACATAAACGCGCTACAAAATTAAACAAGTATAGTATAGTAAAGTGTAGTATACTAGAGTATACTAAAGTGTAGCATTAGTACAGTGTAGTCACAGATGAATAGAATCATCATCAAATTCATCTGTGAGTGTAGTATAGTATTAGTTCAGGCAAAGAACATTTACAGGAGCATAATTTCTATATGGTTCGGGTCACGAGTGTTAGATTTATTATTTATTCACATATTTCCATATAACCTTTTGATATTGTCGGAACATATTAGTGATTCGTCTGGCAACACTATGGGGAGAAAGAGACATCTAAGTAGTGGCTCGGGTCATTCTGATCACGGCTTGCAAGGCTAACGGAGGGAATTGTGAGTAATCGGTACAGACGGCGACGAATGTACCGAGTAACGACCTGTAAAAAGAGGCGCGGGAAGCGTATAAAAGTACAGACTACAGACTTGGAGGAATGGACTGATTGACGGTGGATTGATTGGAGGATAGAAATAAAACATTAAGGTAATTGTGCAGTTCTGTTTATTATTATGCAAATACCCGATTAGGTAACCGTAAGTTCATCGTTAGGTTAAATACTAGCTGTGACCTTATAATTCAGAAGTGGGATGACCTCATGTTTACCTACTGACTGATCGTTACCGATATTATTTGTATGAAAAATGATTGAATGCTTACTGTTATTTTGGAATTTAGCTTAAAATTTGTGTTAGTACTTAATAAAGTGAAGAAAACAGAAGTCATGTCCCATGTGTAAGTTTCAGAAAATGCAACGGAATGAAGATATCTCACCTCGGCACCGGCTTACGACGCCGGACAGTCATGTTGTGCGAACAAGGGAAGAAGTCCAAAGGCCGAGCAGGAGCCGTAGCCGACTGGAGAATCGGGGCTACCGTAGTCGCAGTCGCAGCCCTATTCGACATGCGGAACGCAAGACGACGGGATATCCACGTGAACATCGACCGAGTGAGGGCTCACGCGGTCTAAGTCGCAGCCGCCTACCGAGCCGCGGCACAGATGAACGTGGGGCAAGTCGAATCATGCGTGAACGTGAGCTGGGCTTAACCAACACCGAGCATAGACGCAGCCTACAGGATCGTGAACGTGAACTCGTGCAACACCGAGACCGTCTTCGTGATCTGGAAGAAGCAGTTGAACGAGAAAGAAGCCGTCTTCGGCACCGCGGATCTGAGCATCGAACGACGTCGGTGCCGCAGCCACAGCAACGACGCAATGATCGAGAGGATGTCATCGGTGCGACTTCTACTCCAAGATCAAGGTCACGTAGCCCAACTTTCACGACTAAAGATATCGCTAACATTATTAATTCTTTGAAATCTCAGCCGCCGACCGTGGGTACCTCATTGACATCATCACACTCAGTCAATCATAAAAATATATTGCCGGAATTCAATCCTTCCGCGAAAAATCAGCGAACTGATATTTGGCTCAACAAAGTCAATGAGTGTGCCACTGTCTACGGATGGGATGAACGCACTATAATACACTTCACTATGCAGAAACTCCAAGGACTGGCCAAGACTTGGTACGAAAGTCAAAATTCTATTTTATTCAGTTGGCCCGAATGGCAACAGAAAATACTAAGTGCTTTTCCGTGTGAAAAGAATTATGGCCAATCCTTGGAGGACATGCTAAGAAGAAAGAGCAAATACAACAAGCCTCTCGATGTTTACTTTTATGAAAAACTTGCGTTATTGAATCAGTGTGACATTTCCGGTAAGCGAGCGGTAGACTGTCTGATCCATGGTTTAAGCGACAAAACACTGAGGTCGAGTGCAAACGCGTTACGCTGCAATCAACCCGACCAACTTCTACAATTCCTTATGAGTAATCAAGATGCCTCAACGTCCGCTGATCAAATCAGAGCAAAAGATAGGGTTGTACCAGAGGCCCTTTCAACACGTAAGCCTTTTAATACTCGACCCACAGTGTCACTTACATGTTTTAATTGCAAGGAAACAGGACACCCTTATTTAAAATGCCCAAAGCCACTTATGCAGTGCACTAAGTGCAATCATTTCGGGCATAAGGCCGAGACTTGTACTTTTAAAAGCTACTCACAAACCGAGCCGCGAAATAAGACAGACGCCGTCCCAAAAACTATGCGTATAACAGTTTCGGATTCGGGCTCAAAATTTATAAAGAATGGGACGATTAACGGAGCGGTTGTTAAGAGTTTTGTTGATTTCGGTAGTGAGGTGTCATTGATCGGTAAATCTACGGCAGAGGTACTGGGACTTACTTGGACTGACGATTCGTTACCCATTAGGGGTTTCGGTAACGAAATTGTCTATTCGCTTGGAAAAGTTGACACGGATATAAAGTTAGATGACGTCAGCGCAAGGGTCTCCTGCATGGTCGTGGAGGATAGTCTCCTCGATGTACCGTTACTTGTGGGTCAGACATTCACGGAACAGCCCCATATAGAGGTCTTTAAGAATGCTACTGAGCTTCGTTTCCATGATACAAGTGTTGAGGGCGTATATCCGGAGGCTGAGCAAACTCGGGATTCAGGCATAGCTGTTAGGGTAATTTCAAGCGCCCAAATCTTTGGTCCCGTTACGATTCGAGCTCACACCGATTCTATTACTTATGGTCACGTTCTACTGGACACTAAAATAATCGGACCACCTTATCATCAGATCATGGTAAACGGAGGCGTGTACCAGGTTAGGGACAGTGTGATGAATATCGATATCACACCTGTGTCAAATAGCGTTTTTCTGCAAGAAAGCGTTATAATAGCTCGTGGCTCTAGAGTACAAGTAGTAAATCGGATAGAGTTACCAACTGCCGAAATTTCTGCCTCTCATTGCAAAAATTTAGAAGTTGAGAAGGTTCGAATTGGGGAGACGGTTGACGAAACTCACAGACAAAAGCTAATGGCGTTACTACAAAAGTATAAACATTGCTTTGCTTCGACTTTAGATGATTTAGGGTGTACAAATTTGGCGGAAATGGAGATTGAGTTAAACAGTCGTAGACCGATAGTTTATCGCCCATATAGACTATCACACAAAGAACGAGAACATGTTAGGGACATGGTTGCGGAAATGTTGGATGCGGGAATTATAAGAGAATCGACTTCGGAATACGCAAGTCCAATCATACTCGTGCGTAAGAAAGATGGTGGTCTGAGAATGTGCGTGGATTACAGATTATTAAATTCTATCACTGTCAAAGAGCGGTATCCTATGCCGGTCATTGACGATGAAGTAGCGCGGTTGTCTGGACAGGCCTTCTTCACTTCGCTAGATTTAACCTCGGGCTATTATCAGGTGCCAATTTCAGAGAACTCCAAACCACTGACATCGTTTGTTACCCCGGATGGTCAGTATGAGTTCAACCGCATGCCATTCGGGTTGGCAAACGCACCCGCTGTGTTTCAGCGGATGATTAATAAGGTGCTGGGTCCCGCTAGGTTTTCCGAGGCGACGGCCTATATAGATGATGTTTTAATCTATGCAACAAATATAGACGAGGGGTTAATACGGCTAGAAAAGGTGCTAAGGCTAATAGAGGACGCAAACTTGACACTGAACCTATCAAAATGTTGTTTTTTGGAGGATAAAATCAATTACCTTGGCTATGAGATTAGTTCAGGCGGTATTCGTCCTGGTGATAAGAAGACTCAAAGTGTAATGGATTTTCCCCGACCCAACAATCAACACGCGGTTCGTCAGTTCTTGGGCCTAGTCGGTTATTTCCGAAAATTTATCAGGAATTTCGCAACTTTGTCTCACCCTCTGAATAGACTTCTTAAAAAGGACGTAGTTTGGGAATGGACGAGCGAGCAAGAAACAGCATTTCGTGAACTTAAAGATCGGCTGATCAATAGACCAATATTGGCAATTTATGATCCAGCGGCACAAACGGAGTTGCACACCGATGCTAGTAAAATTGGTATCGGTGGAATAATTTTGCAACGATCTCATGAAGGTGATCCGTTCAGACCTGTGGCGTTTTACAGCCGACAAACGTCGCCCGAAGAGAAAAATTTCCATGCCTTCGAACTGGAGACATTAGCTGTGGTCTGTTCATTAAAAAAATTTAGAGTCTATCTTTTAGGGCAACCATTTAAAATAGTGACTGATTGTAGTGCACTACGTTCTACTTTTTCAAAACGAGATCTCATACCTCGCATTGCGAGATGGTGGTTGTCACTGCAAGAGTACCAGTGTATAGTAGAGTACCGTGCAGGCTCAAAAATGGCACATGTTGATGCCCTATCACGCAATCCAGTGGATGCTAATAAAGATCAGGAAGATTCTTACCAGCTCCCTTCGGTCATGTCAATAACTAGCGATGACTGGCTGGTGACATTGCAACTAGGTGATTCGGAACTGCGAAGAATCCGAGATATCCTATCCAGTGACATGGATGCTGATGGTATAAATTACATCAAGGAAAATTATCTCATCAAGGATAATAAGCTTTACCGATGTCTAGACGGAGATCAGTCGAAATTACGGTGGGTGGTACCTAAAGGTGCCAGATGGCAAATATTGCGCAAGAACCATGACGAGATAGGACATTTTGGAGTGGCAAAGACTTTAGAACGAATGAAAAGTATATATTGGTTCCCCAAAATGTCCCGTTTTGTCAAAAAGTATGTTCAGGCGTGTATTGAATGCGCATACTCTAAAAAGACCGCAAACGTTGAGGGGCATTTACACCCTATAACAAAAGTGGATGTGCCCTTCCATACACTCCATATTGACCACCTTGGGCCATTCGTGCGTTCAAAGCGAGGAAACTCTTACCTTTTGGTGATGGTTGACGCATTCACTAAGTTTGTTTTCATGAAACCAGTGCGCAATACAAAAACACAAATAACATTAAATGCTCTGAATGACATCTTTTCCATTTTTCGCAATCCTGACCGCATCATCAGCGATCGTGGTACATCTTTTACGTCATATGCGTTTAGAAGATTTTGTTTGGATAAGGGAATTAAACATATACTTAATGCGGTAGCGAGTCCAAGATCTAACGGACAGGTTGAGAGATATAACCGTACAATTTTGGATGCGCTTAAAGCTCAAAACCACAATCAAGACGAAAAGGATTGGGACAATAAGGTGGGCACCATTCAGTGGGGACTTAATAATACCACACAAAAGACCACCGGAAAAACACCAGCGGAAGTGATGTTTGGATGTAGTATGAAAGCTGAGATAGATCCTAGGCTGAACGAGATAGTGACGGAAGCTCGAGAAGAGACGGATTTAGTGACTATAAGAGAAACTGCTAAGGACAACATGGATATGGAACAGTATAAACAGAAACAACGCTACGACAAGAATAGACGTCCTTCCCGAGCGTATCATGAGGGAGATCTCGTGAAGATCACGAAAACCTCGTTCAACAATGATGGTAAAAGTAAAAAGTTGCTTCCAGCATATATCGGTCCCTATAAAGTAGTCGCGGTCTTGGGGAATAACCGCTATAGAGTCGCAGGTATTCCGGGGCTAACAAGTAAGGAGAATAAGCGCAGAACAACAGTCGCCGCTGATCGCATGTCACCTTGGATCCATATCGCAGCATTAGAGGTAGATGATGATTCTGATGGAAATAACCTATCAGACAGCACAGAAGAAGATTAAAAAAAAAAATATTAAAAAAAAAAAAAAAATTGATCATATTTTAAAATCGATTAAGTATTTATTTACTTAATCAATCTTGAATACGTTATATTTGTTTGATTTTAATATCTTCATTTGATTGATTTTACTGCATTCTATGATTTGGATTGTCATTTTAAGATTTAGAGGATATTTATATACTATTACATACTATTACTTACCTACTATCGATTATCTGGCAATATTGTTACCGTATGATTCAATATAATTGCAAGAATGATGGTTTGCAAAAAAGTTGATAATGAACTAAGTTGTTGTTGGTATGTTTACTTTTGCAAGAAGAAGGGTTTGCAATAATAAGCATATTCACTAGGGATGTTTGCAAGAAGAAGGGTTTGCAATAATAAGCATATTCACTAGGGATGTTTGCAAGAAGAAGGGTTTGCAAACTGAGCCGTTTCATTGTCGTGAGAAGCAGGGTTCACTGCAGTGAAGTAGCTCATAATTGATTAAGAAGTACATGCTGTTGTAAGAAGAAGGGTTTACAACTACATGTATTTTAATAAAACGAATGAAGATAAATATTTATAGACTTGAATGATTGTTAGATATTTATTATGTATTAACAGTTTTGAGGTACATATTGTTGTAAGAAGAAGGGTTTACAACTTCATGTTTTGATTTAAATAGCTATAACTAGATAGATAAATACTACCTATGATAAATGGATGGTTCAAGATAATGTTACGTTTCGTTGTTTTGTTATAAGGAGGCATTGATGTGCCATCGTTAATTAAAACAAGTACAATTGTAGTAAACACTTATATTTATGTTGTGCTTTATGTTGTATTTTATAAAATGATTTATTCTTGCAAGCTTTGACCAGAATCAGCCAAGTGTTAGATGATGTGATGTACACTAGTGCATGAGGACATGCACGTGATCAGGATGGTCGAGTGTTAGATTTATTATTTATTCACATATTTCCATATAACCTTTTGATATTGTCGGAACATATTAGTGATTCGTCTGGCAACACTATGGGGAGAAAGAGACATCTAAGTAGTGGCTCGGGTCATTCTGATCACGGCTTGCAAGGCTAACGGAGGGAATTGTGAGTAATCGGTACAGACGGCGACGAATGTACCGAGTAACGACCTGTAAAAAGAGGCGCGGGAAGCGTATAAAAGTACAGACTACAGACTTGGAGGAATGGACTGATTGACGGTGGATTGATTGGAGGATAGAAATAAAACATTAAGGTAATTGTGCAGTTCTGTTTATTATTATGCAAATACCCGATTAGGTAACCGTAAGTTCATCGTTAGGTTAAATACTAGCTGTGACCTTATACGAGGTTTCACCCGAGTTGAAAATTCATCACCCATTTCCCCGAGATAAAAAACCTATGGCACTCTCGGACCCATATTTAATTTAATTTAATTTATTTAATAGACACCAACATGATGTACGTCGTTGTAACAAAGAAGGAAGCAAGCAGTGGAAACAGGCTAAACGTCACCACAATTATAGGTGCAGACTACATGATATTAAGAAGCGAGTTTAACAGTCTACGACTTAAAAATAAATTTTTAAAAGTATACGTAGTAGAGTGTGAATAAGCTAGAATTTAAATATACTATACTAGCGACCCACCCGGCTTCGCACGGGTGTAATTTAGAAAAAATATATTTATAAACCTTTAATTTTGAAAATTATCTAACTGATGGTGAAAACCGCAAAATCCATTGCGAGATATAAGAGAAGTTAGCAGATATCCAGACAGACGGACAAACAGACGCAAAGCGACTATATTCTGTACTATGATAAGGATGAAAATGCATGCCATCTGGACAGATAATCTTAGATATTAAAACTAAGCAACAAATGAAAATTAGGCGCCATCTTCTTGCGACATTAGTAACTACGTTCTGGTTCAGCTTACAAAATGAAACTGGTACAACGTAACATTGTAACGTAAGCCGTTTTGTTCTAAGAAAATGCAATAGATGACTCTTTTACTACTTATCAAAAATTACATAAAGCGCCACCTTTGTATAATGCAACTAAGCTCTAACACAGCTTGCTAATGAAAACTAAAACGAGATTCCTGATTTTGTTTTTCACTTTAGTATACAACAGATGACAGTTTCATCAAAATTTGTAAATTTAATTTCGCTATTACTAATTTGAAAAATCTGTATAATAAAAAAAGATGAATACATGAAAAGAGACTTCTTTTGCGTTATTTTGTTTGGTAGGCAATTCAAAAATTCAAAACAATAGAAGCATTCTCATGATTCACTTTTTAATTAATGAGAAATTAAAGTTGCTGCAGACCTGTTAGATAGATTGTTGATATACTTACCAAAGTCAATAAGAATTTGATTTAGAAATTTAGACGGGTGACTGTAGTGTATCTTCATAATGTAGGTTAACGTGTAGTATCTATGAACCTTAATAATTATGTACCTACTTAGGTAGATAGGTAACTATTCATTTTGTTGATGGTGACTGCCAAATTGCAAATTCATCTACTATTGCCTTCTGAACAGAATAGGAACCTATCACAGAGCTCTCTTTATTTAATAAGAAATCTACTTATTACTAACCAAAATCTGCCTGGGCCTATGCAATATCTCAATTCCATTGCATAGGTCATTTTAGGTCTTAGGAATACCTAATTCTGTGAAGGGGTAGGAATTGAAAGGAATATCTGTGCCTTAACCTTTTTTCCATTTCTATCTAAACTACCTCAGTAGTAAGTTTGCCCCAAAGAAGTTTAATTAACTGTGAATTAAACCTAAACCCTCTGAAACCTCACAATAAACCAAAACAAAACGATGACAATTTGTTCATTTCTGTCATTTTTTAATAAATCAAATTTTGCTTGTACTCAGGTACATACATAAAGTTATCAATATTTCCAAATAAACTTGATTTCACTAAGTTTAGTAGGTACAACATTAACTTTAGAGTGAGCTAAAGTGGCACCTAATCCAAAAATGAATCGACTGAGTTTCTTATTCAGTTCACTCCGTGCCAGGAACATCTTTAGCAAGGCTGTGACCCCAAGCAAGGTTCATAAAGTAGACCACCACCATGATGGTCCTCCCCAGCCCTTTGACAATATGCCATTTGATATACCTAATAGGTTAGTTATTTTTGTCTGTCATCCATAAAAGCAGGAACAGAACTGCAGCCTTGTTCCTGTATTCATTTGGTCCTTTTTTGTAAGAAACAAGTACAATTACAAATATTGATCAGTCAGACGATAGGAAACTATGAATAAAAGACCAAAAGAAATATCAAAAATCCATTTGAAATCATCACTGACTCAGTTGACACCGGAAGGATTACCAGGTTAATGTAAGATAACCATAAGCTATCTTAGTTAAAATGTCATGAAACAAATGCTATCCCCAGATCTCTCATAGAAGCATGATTTAAAACTATGAGAGGTTACCATTACCAAGAATTTCTTCATAAGAAGTCTCCTCAGACCAGCGCTCCATTTCCTAAGTCCAACCAATCCCTTTGTAAATCAGTATCAATCTCCAGAGAAAGCAAATATTCAATTAGATCAAGATATTTCTTTCTTTTCAGATACGTTGCAACAGTATTTTTCAGTGTATTCTTTGGTCTAGGCTTATGGGCACCTTTCATAATCGTTTGGTATTCGATGGCAAAGAAAACTATGTAATAAATTAATTAATTAAACAGAAATATATAATAATTATTTTTACCTGTGTTTATATCTACATTTCATTTTTATGATTTAAAAACTAAGTGTCAACTGGTATTGGACTTGAGGATTGTGGATTGCCTTAGACCTGCAATGGTAATCAACAGTGAATAAAAATATTGGAATCAAGAACTTAGTGCGTATGTGGGGGAATGTCCAATATAAACTTACCACATTTATAACGATGTGTTACTATATGAATTACCACAAACCGAAAGACGAAGCATAAGCAGGCCTCCCACTAGGTGGACCAACGACATTTTGAAAGTCACAGGCAACCAATGGATTCAAGTAAGTAGCACATTGTCGGTCGGTGTGGCGTTCAAATGGGGAGGCCTATGTTCAGCAGTGGACGTCTTATGGCTGATGATGATGATGATATGAATTATGTTACAAACACAATGTATTTAAAAATAAGCCTTTTTCCCGCATTTTCCATCTTGCAACTACTTTTATTAGGGGTTTCCCATCTGCTTCACAAAAATTGAACTACATAGTAAAACATCATCAATCCTAATATTATAAATGTGAATGTAACTCTGTCTATGGGTGTTTGTCGCGTTATCACAGCTAAACAGATCGACCTGAATATTTGGAAACCTATAGCTTAAGGGTAGGAGATGGACATAGGCTACTTTTTTTTATTGGTCCACGCGAACGAAGTCGCAGGTGATAGCTAGTATTCTTATGAAGATAACTGCCTGTTTTTCTTATACTTATATTCCCATTCAATCCATTTTTATTTTCAAAAAGCTGTTAATATGTGAGAGATTTCTAGCCGGGGCACAACCTTTTTAACAATCGTACTTTATACTTAACAACATTCACATTCAGGGAATGACAGGATTAAGAAATAAGACATATTTTTCTATGGATACACTATATTCAAAATAAAAGATACATATTTGCTACATTGATTAGAGCACATACTCAAGGCCAGGATGGTGGGCAGTCCTTCTTGACATTGCCTCCGTACAGACAAGACTTATCCCGGTACATGGTCAATCGTAACGTTTCCTGATCATCAAGGAACTTTCCGATGAAGAAACCAGTGAGAGGGACGCCAAACCAGATGTAGCGAGCTGTGATTCCAAAGACTGCCATTATAGTTTCTTCTGTTCAGCTTTCCACTTTCTAGTATAGTTCCAATCCAGAAAGATTAGTGAAACAGCGATAGTCGGGAACGCGAAGCTCACCAAGTTCCGGCGAAGGAATCTATTCCACGCCATAAACTGTAATGAGTTTTCATATAAGCAATATTGTTTAGTATGGGAACCTATCCCCCATATTAATAAACGTGGAATGCCCTTGGATTAGTTACCATGTGTTCAGTCCTTTTTGCTGTGTTCGAAATTAGCACTCGATTGAAAAAGACAGTAGACTGAGTAACTGCTCCAAGGTTTCTCTCCGTTTATTAATAAGGGGGGGCATGAGTCTAGATAATAATAATTCAACTTTGCCATTGTAGGTTGCATTGCAACAACAAAATTTTCCCTAAACATAATTATAAAAATGCTAAATTATCTATGGAAAAAATCCCTTTGTTCGAAATTTTCTTCTATTTACCTATGACAATATAATGAGAAAATTTAAGGAGGCTGGTTACATAATTGTTCAGCATTTTACATTTAGAGCACTTCACAGCAAAAAAGGTTTTGTACGGATCCCTATCTGGTAAAATTGCAAATATATCTCCATGGCCAATAGGTTAGACACTATAAGCAAAGATACACTGAGAGATTCTAAAGAAATTCCAAAAACTTTATAAAGTAGCTAAGCGAGTATAGAATTAATATTGCGAGAGATGCAACGTGTTCTAGGTCTTTTTCGTGTCTTTAAAATACTGTTGGTATAAATTAATTAACTAGACAAATACGTACGGCTGAATTATGTAAAATTAAATCTATTTTTTCTAAAACTAACCTAACTTAATCCGTCGTCAGATTGATACCATTGACACTCTTGACAATTCGAGTTTGATTAATTGACTTTAGTTTTTTTTTTAAGCCCTGCTTTGGACAAGCTACAGTCAGTAAGAACATACTGCCACGTCTTTCTTTTACTTTTTTGCCGTTTTCTTCTCACATTTCACAATAAACCTCAGGGTGTCCATACATGGCCTGACCTGACATCGTGTGAAAGGGACAGCTATATTTGAATTTCACGGGAGCAAAAGGAACAAACTATTAAGGTTATAGCTTCTCCCTTTCGCTCCCCCAGAAACTTATATATAGCCATCTCTTTCAAATGATGTCAGGTCAGGCCATGTAGCGAGGCCTTCCCTTGAAATTCAAATCTAGCTGTCCCTTTCACACGGTGTCAGGTCAGGCCATGTGTAGCATGGATCTTGTATCCTTCGTCTAAGATGTGTAGACACCCTTAATAGTCACAAGTGTAAGGGTGTCTACACATGGCCTGACCTGACATCGTGTGAAAGGGACAGCTAGGTTTGAATTTCACGGGAGCAAAAGAAACAAACTATTCAGGTTATAGCTTCTCCCTTTCGCTCCCCCAGAAACTTATACATAGCCATCTCTTTCACACGATGTCAGGTCAGGCCATGTATAGCCACTCTAATGTAGCGAGGCCTGCGCATAACCCTCTAACTTTGAAACGTTCGTGATTCTGATTGCGAGAGCATGCCACCCTGCTCGTACCAACTTGATCGCACTATGCGCTGTCTCGCTTGGGCACTATCACTATCGCTTTCAGAGTTACGGGATAAGCACGCTGACCACTTGATATACAGTCAGCGTGCTGCGTAGATAGAAAAAATAACTTTTATTTTGTTTCTTTCTTGGCGTCGCACTCTGTATCATCTCACTGTCATTTTCAGTATTAGGTTGTCTACACATGGCCTGATCTGACATCGTGTGAAAGGGACATCTAGATTTTAATTTCACGGGAGCAAAAGAAACAAACTATTCAGGTTATAGCTTCTCCCTTTCGTTCCCCCAGAAACTTATATATAGCCATCTCTTTCAAACGATGTCAGGTCAGGCCAAGTAGCAAGACCACAATGAGGCGTTTTCCAAAAAAAAGAAATCCTGGTAATAAAAGTACCCAATAGATGGCGTTAGATGTACCTTGAGGTTTTTCTGTCACTGTCAAGACATGAAAAACAAAAAAATGTGCGTGTGCCTTTTTTCCTCTTGTTTTTTGGCTCCACATGTGTATTTAGACAATTTCAAGTAACGTAACTATGTATTTGACTTCATTTGAAATATTACAATAGTTGACACTGGCTAAATACACAACGTGTGGAGCCAAAATTTACGATTTAAAAGATAAACATAAAATATTTCGACTGAAATGACAATGACAGGTAAAACGATAGGTCTGTTACGCCATCTAGTAAGTATTTTAGAACTACTTTTTTTTTTTGGAAAACGCCTTTTTGGAAAACCAATTCGTGTTGCCGACCCATCTCTTTTCGAAAAAAATGTCGAACTTCAAGATTTCTTATTCTCAACTCTACTCGAAAGATAGAGTTGAGAATAAGAAATCTTGAAGTTCGAAATTGTCATTTCTGTCGAAATATTTTGTTTATTTTTTAAATCGTAAATTTTGGCTCCACACGTTGTGTATTTAGCCAGTGTCAACTATTGTATTATTTCAAATGAAGTCAAATACATAGATAAATTACTTGAAATTGTCTAAATACACATGCGGAGCCAAAAAACACGAGAAAAAAAGGCACACGTAAATTTTTTTTTTAGTCTTTCATGTCTTGACAGTAACAGAAAAACCTCAAGGTACATCTGACGCCATCTATTGGGTACTTTTATTACCAGGATTTCATTTTTTTTGGAAAACGCCTCATTGCCTCCGGCCACTCGATCTTTCTCGTATACGCTAGCCATAGTGAATATCTCGGAATATAGCGTTAAGAATAAGAAATGTCGAAGTTCGAAATTTTTTTCGAGACGAGATTGAATGCTCAGGGACCCTCTCTAATTTAGAATTTAATGGGAGTGAGAGTGACCGAGATAAAATGTCATTTCTCCGAATAGGGGCCCAGCTCTTGACAAAAGGGGTCCAAGATTCCTATCCTCTATTCTATTCTATTAGTATTCTGTGGCGTGCATATGGGTAACTTCTCGAAGGCTGGTTGGTAAACAAAATTATAACACCGTGGTGCGTGCAACGCAATATGGGATGCTCTGGGATGCTAATATCGGGTAGCCTTTGTTTTTTGGCGGGAACGTGAAGAATTCATATCCCGTCATATTTTCCACTTGGAGGAATGAAAATTTTCTAAAACTTGTGTTATTTCGTATGTTAATGTGTAAAAAAATGTGAATTTTTACCCGTTAAGTGTCAGTGTACATGCACGAGAGTTGGTGAATGGTATAATGTCGTGAAACGTGAATTTTCGTGTTATTTCCAGAACTCCATAGAAGGCCCTAGTAAAGTTTTTACCACTTTACTGGGGCATGACTTGGACTTGACAGTGACTTGCTATACTCGACTTTGACCGTGACTATGACTTGTTTGATCATATCTAACAAAACTTGAGAATATATATATATGAATACTTGACACTGGCAAATGCATAAGACGTGCGACGCCAAAATCCTCTTAGGAGGAAAGAGAAAAAAAATATCGGGTAGCCAAATACTTGCTAGGTCGTGTATTATTGCCTTCCTCGACGTTTCATTCGTCATCGTGTGATCGTGACGTGAGTGGTCCTAAACGACTAGCCGTGCAGATCTATTGAAAAAATTGCAGTGTGGGGCGTGGGGTGCTAAAATTATGTTTATTGCAAAGTGAATAATAGTTCTGGTGATGTTGGGGATAGGCTCATTTGTATTTCTTGACAAAACTGTTGTAGAACAGAAGTTTACTTTAGTAAGTCAAAAATCGAGAGAGCTTCAAACGTGTTTGAAGCTTTCGGTTTTGTATTAATGGAACTATGAACCTGGACCCTTTAAATTTTAGCTTGTTGCAAATCAATTATCTGGTTACAAATCTGAACAAGAAAAACTTCAAGTCGTCTGTTCAAGAGTTGAATCAGGTAAGAAAACTTAACTGTAATCGTGGTCTTTGTTTTCTGTTGTCGCCATATTGTGCTCTTTTATCTCCTTGAATTTCTTTTCTGTACCAAGAAAAGAGTTACGGGTGTCGCTCTCTATGTTTCTGAAATCTTTAGAAACGTTTGTGCCGTGACTATTCGTCAAGATAAACGTCGCTACAGTTCTCGCCACGAGGTGATCAAGTACTTACTTACCTTCCCGTTTTTGTAGCATCTATTCTCGTAATACCCACAAACGATTTTCCGTGAATAAACTGTTGGCAGAACTAAGTGTTTGTCGTAATTGCTATCAGTGAACGCTTTCACGTATCAAACAGATATTATTAGTTATATTTCTATGAGTGACAACATAAATAAGGGAGTTACTAGATGAAAGAATGAGAGTATGCATCTAACTAGGGGTGCTAGGAGCAATCCTACAAGAATCATAAGTTTTCCAGATTATAAAGTAGCCTATGTCACTCTGCGGCCTTTGAATTGTACCAATTCTAAGAGCCGCATCAATCTGCTCTGTTGGAATAAACAAACTATATAGAAAACACATGTTAAGTTGTTTTAAACTAGTAGTTCATGTTGAACTGAGAAATCATGACCCCATAACTTAACAAGCCCTAGACTGAATCTGCTCATAAACAACCTTAAACAATTGTATTGAAATTAACTAAGTACTTGTGTACAAAATTTCATTGAGATCGGAAAAATTACTTACAAACGTACATACAAATGCGGACTTTTACTGTATTATTTGAGACCTTTGTTTTGCTCAGTCAATTATGTTGGGTATCCAAATACACTTTCATATGTTTCTGTAGCAAAACCGAACTCTGATAATGTTACTGTTTATTCTGTCAGTCTTTTTATCACGGTCATTCTATAATCACAGGCTAAAAGGCATATTGTGCTGAAATTTTGTTTATTACAGGCTCATAATGTACAACAATGTAATATTTAGAAATAAAATGAAAAAAAAAGATACAATAGGAATGTAGAATATGACGTAGAGTCAATGGGCAAACTTGTTTAGTATAAAACAAATAATTTTTGTACTTTTTCAGTTTTGTGTCAAAATTGTAGCATAAAATGTATTGGAAGATATTTGTATACCCATTTCTAGGTATCAACATATAATACCAAACCCCATATGATAGAGATGTGAAGTTTGACCACAATACTCCTCACATTAGGTCAGCAGATAGCAACGGGTGAACCTCGGACTCCCAAATATTGTAATTAATAATTAGTACCTTCATAATTTAAATAACATTTTCATGTAACTAGCTAACTAAAAACTAGCTATCAATCTGGCCACTTTGTTTGGCTTCAAATTATGTATGCAAATCTTCTTTCTCAAAAATAGTTTTTTTGTAATAAAAAATATCATTCAAGATTAAGGAACACCCTCGTTGAAGACTACTGCTGTTCCCCTCGTGAACCAAACTATTAAAAACTGGCAAAAGATTGTTGATGTTATTTCACGCATTCATTCTACATATTGTGTTTTATATATGAACTTAATTTTCAAGCAAAATAATAAATAGTACTTAAGTACTTAATCATTATCAGTTTCTTTTCTGGGTAATGATAAAAAAAAAAACGTATCCAGACCCCACATAAAACTACTTGTCAACCACTGGCTGCACTAGTCTAGGTGAACAATAGGAACAGATTTTGTAAAATTCCACCCCTAAAGATTAATCTAAGCCAATGAAACTCCATTTGTGTATTAATCATAAAAAATAAATAAAAGCATGTCTCAGGATTTTTCATAAATCAACACCAAAGAGGTGATATGGGGGTTTCATTTACTGTAGCCTATGCGAGCGCAGCTGTGCTGGCAAGCTAATAGAACTAATAGCCTCAAACCTTTTGTACGAGTACTAAAGTGACAGATTGATTCACTTTCACTTGCTCGCATGTATTGATAAACCGCATTTTTTTACGATGCTTAGTTATAATTTGCTGTGCTTGCTGCAATTAACTGCATTGCAACATAGCGAGTTTTTATTTATTTTCATGCCATTTAGTTTTCTGTACTATTCAAAACCTAGCTTATTCAGGATCAAAATTTGAAACTGCGACCAAAACCACCAAGGACAGGCAGCAGCTTTCTCTTAGCACACATGGGGATTATGGCAATCCCCCCCCCCCCCCCCCCCCCCTTTTAGGAGGCCTTTGCTTAGCAGTGATCTTCTTCAGGCTTATGATAAAGCCAGGTGTGTTTATATTCTTTGACAACACCATATCACATCGACAGATAACACTAATATTACAAAATATGTGCCCAATCAACTCGGTAATGTCTCGACAGATTTGTATAAAATTGTTTTTAATTTTAGCTTATATCCTGGAGTAACACATACCCTAATTTTTGTACCGGTAAAATATATCACTGGGGCTCTTAGTAGATTTATATAGAACAGTATATTACTAAAAGAAAAACCAAAATAACCAACTGCAAAATGTAGCCCATGTCAATCTGCTATTAAAGAGGAATCCAACGACACATCACTCGTTAAAATCGGTTAAGCCATTTAGGCTACAGGAGGTAATACAGAAACTAACATATATACCTACTTATGCACTTACATACACCCCAAAAACATTACCCTCCTACTTGGGCAGTTGTGTAAAAAGGCTTAAAGAAGAATAACTCATAGACAGTGATACAATCAAATACTCAGTACGTAAATAACGTAGAGTAGGTAAACATGTAAGACTGCTACATTGTTAAAGTATGATCAGTGGCTGCGATAACAGTTTCTTAAATTACCTTTTGTCGATACCAGAAGGTCGCGCCATTTTTATTAAGAACTCGTAGCGAGCATTTTTATAATTCGGTAAGGTTATTATTATATACGCACCAATTTCCACGAAATAGCTGAGCACACTCTCACTGGTTAGGTTGACAGTACCAGACTGGTTTTTCCGGAACTACCCTCATTTTAGGACATAACAGTTATAATTATTATCATCATCATCACCCAGAAGACGTCCACTGCTAAACATAGGCCTTCCCCTTAGAGCGCCACACCGACCGATAACGTGCCACTTGCATCCACTGGTTGCCCGCGACTTTCACAATGTCATGGGTTCACCTACTGGGAGGCCTGCCTACGCTGCGTCTTCCGGTGCGTGGTCGCCACTCAAGAACGTTTCTTACCCACCGGTTATCGGTTCCTCGAGTGATGTGGCCTGCCCATTACCACTTCAGCTTGCAAATTCTGAATTCTGAAAGCTATATCGGTGACTTTGGTTCTTCGACGAATATCTTCGTTCCGGATTTTATAGGTTATAATTTATAATCATAAGTTTATTATATTATAATTATAAGTTATTACACATGCTGCGCGGTTTCTTCCACGCAGCCGCACTGGTGGCACACCGGGGTCGCCTCCCTCCGGGCCACGTTTCATAAGTACCTCCCGAGGCATCCATGCCCCGTGAGGACCTGCGTCAATTGAAAGGTCAGCGCCCCATGCCCCCGATACACAAGCGACCCTGAGTTGTGTGTGATGGTAAACATGTTTACTCGTATGTTAAATGTATGCAATCTAAATATGTCATCGATAAATGGATGAATTATGTATTTTCGTTTGACAACAAGTTACATTAGGGCGCACCGCACACCTATAATACAAACGTTGTAGACCGCACAAAACATTTATTGTAGACCTACATTTAAATACGAGTCAGCCAATAGACAACACACAAAATTTCTTCACAAAAAGTGTGCCAAATGTGATAAATGTGACTGGTAAACTAAGCTAAGCCGAAGTTACCAGTCACATTTATCACATTTGGCACACTGCCAAATGTGATAAATGTGACTGGTAAACTAAGCTAAGCCGAAGTTAAAATTAGCTAAACTAAAGTAGAATAATGTCATGTGCACACCAAAAACTAAGTGAAAACTCAGTTGAAGTGCGAAGGGGTGGCCAGGATTGGTGAGAAGAGTTTAGCTTTAGCTCGTGTGGCTGCGCATCAGCATACACAACTAACTAAGAGTGGCCATACATGGCCTGACCTGACATCGTGTGAAAGAGATGGCTATATATAAGTTTCTGGGGGAGCAAAAAAGAGAAGCTATCGCCCTAATAGTTTGATTTTTTTGCTACCGTGAAATTCAAGTCTAGCTGTCCCTTTCGCACGATTTTAGTTAGCTCACATAGTTTAGTTTGCAGTCTGCCCACAAGTATGAAAAACTGCGTCAGCTATACGAGCTAAGCTAAATTAGCTTAGTTTTCGGTCTGCAACCCGCTTATGTATAATGTTAGTCATTAAATTATAATACATTAACATCTTCGTTTAAGGTGCAACGTTTCGCTCATCGCGCGAAATTCAAATTTTCTTGCGTTTTTTGTCAATTACATCTTAATTACTCATCGTGGATTCATTGAAACCAATTTTGCGCCAATAAATAAGTTGTTTTAAGAAATTACGGGTAAAATGATCACCTAGATAACATTGGCTTAGCTACAAATCTCAATATCATTTTCATATGATATCAATATGATTTTCATCTTGGTTTTTGGTTTAGTGAGAAATTTATTTATACTAGCTTTCAACTTGAATATTTGGTTTGTGTAATTTCTTGAAACAATGCATTTGTTATCACAAAATTAGTTTTCATGAACCTACGATGAGTAATTAAGCTGTAATTGACAAAAAAAGCAAGAAAATTTGAATTGAAAAATGACTGCCCCGGTGCCTCAGTTGGTAGTGAACCTACCTACTGTGCTTGGGGGCGTGGGTTCGATTCCCATCTAGGACAAACATTCATGTGATGAATATTTGTGTTTGTTCTATGTCTGGGTGTTAATATCTATATAAGTATGTATTTAAAAAATATCTATGTACGTATATCAGTCTCTGGCAGCCATATTACAAGCTTTGCTTAGTTTGGGGTCAGGTGACGATGTGTGCAAAAATGTCCCAAATATTTATTTATATTATTTATTTATTTAATTTCGCGCGCTGAGCGAAACGTTGCACCTTAATTAGGCGCGAAATTGAAAATAGAATTTTATCTTAGATCAGGAGCCGAGATCAAAGCTCAAGTGATTGTATCTACGTACGTTATTGTGGGGTTCACGGCAAAAGGGCATCCCGCCTTACCATAATGAAGTACCTAGTTTTGTTATGAGTACTAGCCTCGGCCCGTGGTCTCACCGTCGTGGTCTACAGTAAACAAAATTACAAAACTTGTACTTTTTAAACGCGGCTTTGCGCGCTTCGTTCTACGGAAAATAATGGAGTTCTTAAAAGTAGTAAAGTTTCAATAGTTTGGAATGATATTATAAACGCTGTAAATACTTCATCGCTTGGATCCCAATCATCCCATGTTGGCGTCTGAGACGTCATTAAAATTCTATTTATCCGTACGGATGTCCATCGTGTTATGTGATGCTACCTACGGCTTTACATCCACTTTTTTTTTAGATTTACCCCGAAGAAAGGGTTCCGAAGTAACGCCCAATTTTCACGAGAATTTTGAGAAAAGCAAGCATTTGCCTTCACTACCTGTGCCATTAAAACAGTGTGATCCTAATACAGATTCGAGGCAGGTCTGAACTTTCCAATTTTTACGGTTTGGTAAAGTGTCCAAAGACGAAAGAAAGAAACATTTATTCGTACTCAAATATCTGCTAAAAGTTCGGTAACTTTTATAAAGTTCTCTTTAAATGTTAAGTATTCATGATTCCCGGAGGTGACTTATCGCGCAATGATTTCAGATAACGTGAAGAACTTTCGATCCGCTTCGGGAATCTATGATTCATTATGCTGTTAAATGGATATTTTCCTCGAAGTGGGACGATGTACGTATGATATATTCATCTCGAAGTTCTAGATGGTTTAATATGTAAAGTAACAGTACAACTGTATTTATAAATAAACTCTTGTGTTTATCAAACAGCACTATAGTACTAAATTAGGAAGAATAGGATTCCTTCGTTTTAGAGCGACTACATGTACTTCGTTCTTGGTAGTTAAAATCAAATGTAAAACTTAATAAAGATTTTTAATTCCAAATATGTCGATAACGGTGCAATCACACTGAACTGTTTTTGTTGAATGTTTAATTTATATTTTTAAAGCTGTCTGCGAACGCAAGTCTTATGCAACTTGCGTTTGTACATTTTGCGTGTGGTTACCATTTTGCTTGTTGTATATTATAAGCCGGAAGCGCAAAATCAATGGGGCTTAGTCAAGCTGTTGACCTAATTAGATGGCAGCGATTTATTGAATTTCAACCTGTTATCTGCTGTGGTGTTGCTTTTGTCTATCCTGTCTATCCCCGACAAGCCTTTTCCCTTGGCGGTGCGTTAATTTGATACAAGTTTTGTCTTGTTTACAGTCAGATAGTTTTTGTTTCGTCATGCTTTTTCTACGTATACACACACACATAACAGAGAGATAGCCGATCCCTGCATTGTTCGTCACTGGTATTATATTCATACTGAAATAAAATCTAACACAAAAATATAATTACTATTTTTTCAGGGCTCGGAGCGATAATTATCTTTGAAAACTATCACGAATTATTAAGATGCTGTTTTTTTTATTATTAATATCTGTAGGTCTGTTATAAAACCAAGAGATAAAAGTTTTTACCACATTGGGTAATACCTTAGATCTGTAGTAATGCCATATATGACCTAAAGTTTGATTTGATTTGATTTGAAAGTTTGGTTTGATTATTAAGATTAAATATATAGGTAATTTAACTAGCCACTAGCTAAATATTTCAAATTATTTTTCTAAAAAGATTAGCTTGATGGTCAAATGTGTATTATTAAACTACTTTCTTCTAAGGCAAATATTCATAGATAATACTAGTTAAATAAGGATAAGTATATACTTCTTTGATAATTATCATGATGCTTACCGTGATAATCATCACGAGGCATATTTATCTTGATAATTTCGAACCCTGCTTTTAATAGAAAATATTTTTTTTCCTTTAATCTAGCGTGATGTGTTATCTAGAGTTCATCGATGAGAGTACAAACATACATACATATTTAATAAAATAAAGTATTTTAATTTAAATAATAATAAAACCATTTGATAAAAAAATGCTATTATAATATAGAAGAATTTTTGGGGGGACAATAATTTATAAATTTTAGTTATAAGTCGTATAAGTTTTCTGTATTTTCTGTATTTATATATTTATTAATAGGTAGTTTTACTTTTTTAGTATGTAGACAACAATACTGTTTGCAACACCCTATAACAGGGTATAATGTGTTATTTAGTACATTCTGAAAAATGTTACCATTACGCATTATGTGGCATTACTTTATTTACTTTTTATTTACTTAAATAAAAAAAATAACTCCTATCAGTTATTAGTTTGCAATATATTTATTTATTAATACAGAGAATTACAATAAGTTGTTCACTATTTGCTTAGATAGGTTCTGTAGATTAGGGTTATCTAGACTATTACCATAACTTAGATTAAATTAAATAATAAATAAATTATAATAAAACCTGAGTAAAAATAAATTATAAATACTTATATACAATTTAAAACTAACCCTAATCTAATAAACCGCTACCAGCAGGCATCGTGCCCAAAATGCTGGCCGAATTGCCGCGTTGTGTTGCGATTGCATTTATATTTAACTAGCTGCGGCCAGGGTTTCACTAGCTTTTCTACAGAAACCGAATAATCTTCCGGGATAAAAAGTAGCCTATGTGTTAATCCAGGGAATAACCTAATTTCATTCAAATCCGTTTAGCCGTTACATAGTTGAACGGGAACAAACACACTTACATACTTAAAAACTTCCACACAAACTTTCGCATTTATAATATTAGTTCGATTGTTTTGTTGTTTTATAAATTAAAGAAGTGGTGGGCCGTCAAAGTAGTCAGTTTTAGAACAAACTAAAATTTCTTGCTTTCTCGCGTTTTATTCTGCCATGCTAATAAGAAAAGGCACAAATCTAAAAAAAAAATAAAAAAAATAGAGTTAAATGCATATTCTGAATCACGAAGTCTTAGTGATTCAGAATATGTATTTAACGAAGAATCACGAAGTCTTAGTGATTCAGAATATGTATTTAACTCAATATTGAAAAAAAATTTAGATGTGCCTTTTCTTCTTATCACGTCAGTATTGCCCGGCAACGAAAACCACAAGAATTATCAGGACAACAAATCCTGGGCGTAATCCTTACCAATGCAAGAATAAATAATGTGACTACTTTATGATACATCAAACTTTGTCGGCAGCTTGTCAACATCCATGGGTTGGTAGCTGAGAATCAGGTGCTGCGGTGCTTGCTCACCGAGGCAGCTCGTCTCGCGTGGGACACGGATCGCTCGAGTTCGACTCCCCCGAACCTTCAGGCGACTGTGTTCGCACAGCGGCTCACCAACCTCCTCAACCACCCGGCCAAGGCGACAGCCATCTGTCGGACAGTCGACAACCCATCACGGACTTTGCAAAAGGTAACGTTCAGCTTATATATCTCACTCGTAACGTTAATTTTTAGCACGGTTTACTTTGTGAGCTAAGCTAACCTATGTAAACTAAGCTTATCTTCGTTCACAATGTGAACTACGCGTTCAAATAACGAATGACAACACTAAGGTTTAAGGTTTAACTTTGATGTGATCACCATATTTTGACTAGCGCGTGCTAACACCATCTCTTTTCATCTGCATACAAAAGTGAATAGCGCTAGCATCTTTTTGACATAGTCCTCGACTTAGAAAAAATATGATAAATACCTACTTTAGAAGATTCTAGGGAACATCAGAACATACACAAATACCTACCTATATAGACTGCCATAATCATAGCCCTGTTTTTGCGTAGTCGTGCTTAAAGGTGAACAGCTATGTAGTATCCTGTAGTTATACGGAAAATAAAATATTGCCCCATATTACAATTGAAGCCTTTAGTATTGATCAAAGAAATTTCGTGTATCTACTGGGTAAAGAAATAATCTGTCATTAAATAAATTTTATCAGGCAGACATTGAGCTAAGCTCAATGAAGGCAGATAAATATTTCTGCTTATTCTGTACCATATTTCAGTGCAATAAATGCTATTATTAAAAAAAAACTCTGAAACGGTATCTAAATCACGGATAAAATACAGAAGACTCGTCTCGCCATCCATGGGCGGGCCGGTGTAAATTTGCGTTGCAAAGATATTCGACGTTCTTAAATACTGCGTAATATTTCCAATTTCCGTGAACCGATTTTAAAGAAACAATGTTTCTTATAAAGGTTAGGACACCACATAAAATGCGTAAAAGCCTGACTTAGACCATCTCGCTATCGTTACCAGGATCTGCCTGGAGGTCGCTGCCCGTCTTGACGCACCCATTGCGTGTCTATTTTGTCCATCTTTCTGTACGCATTTTTTAAACGTGGCCCGTGTACTACCTTTTCAGCTTGGCAATCGCAATTTACGATAATATGATAATTCGCTAAGCTACGATATAAGCGCAATTTTAATACTAGCCCGTACGTACCTTTGTAATTAAAGCTTGTTAGCGTTATTTGAGATGTAAGAAATGGGACAAGTGGGTTAAGGTAGCTGTCTCTAATATAGTTTTCACTCTGTAGAGCGGTTTACACATGGTGTTTTTTTAGCAGCGATGTAAACGCGTTTTTCGATGCGCCTGTAACGCGTGCTTGGATTGCGACACTTGAAGATGAAAAGAGACTTTAACGGCGTAAATGTCGCGTTTCTATCGGGTATGCATCCCATGAAATGCGCTGTTAAAACGCTCTTTAATTATGTGTAGTTTTTCACACATTGCAACACTCAATTCGACTTCTTGCCGACGATAAAAAGTGACGATTGTTAATGAATCAAAGCACATTTAAGCTACAAAAGGTGACAAGAGGTCAATTATTAGATATTTCTGAATAAGACAAACTTTATTCAGGCTAATCAAGTGTTTCGAGACCATTTTGGCTTGGCCAGCTTTAATGGAGCTCCCTCGCCGGGAGCCTTCGCCTGTAGTGTAACAATCCAAAATCTGATTTGGAGCATTACGTTACAACAGGCGCTCCCTCACCAGAAGTATTCGCATGTAGTGTAATAATCCAAGATTCGATTTTGATTTTGATACAAATTAAAAAAAAAAACTTTTTTTTTTACTTTACAATAGTCACTGACTGAAGAGCATTCACTTGTAATATAACAATCTGGATTCGATTTTGAGCATTTTCCTGTTATCGCATCAGTTTGATTTGATTTTAAAAAAGGGTGCTCCCACTCACTACTAGTTGCGCGCTGTAATGCTCGGTTCTCCTCACTCGCTAATGTAACGCTCGAAAATCTGAAATTTTACATTACAGGCGAATGCTCTCTGTGAGGGAGCAATTTAAGACTTGCACTCGGTGCAAGTAACTTGCGCAACTAGAGAAGGATACAGGCATTATGAGATACATGCAGTCATATAAGCGCGCCGTGTCTTCAGAGCCCGCTTCTTACAAAGGCTCTCTCGTTCTCGCCTTTTCAACAGTTTTCAAGATAAAAAGTAAAAGTGGATTTAAAAAAAAATAATGTTCTGTCGAAAATGTGTGCCCGCTCTGCCCGGGAGCGTGACCTTAAGTTGCGCCGGTAACTCTAGCATCGTATGTAGGCTTTAGAAATGACCATGAAAGCTTCAAATTACATTGCTTAGAAGTTACAATAATCAGCCAATCATATTGTTTATTTATTTTTCATTACCATTTGTAGCTGTCTTGTGGTCACGTAAGTACTACTTATACTCAGTCCATGCCGTCAATTTAGATATATTTCACTTTACTATCTAGTAAATTTACAAAATTACCGTCCGGGTGATAAACATTACATATCAGATGATGATAAATTTCTTGTTCGCATGATTCATGAAGTATCAAATAATATGTACTTCACTTTTCATTTTTCAAACACCTTTTTATAATATGTTTGAACAACGAAAGCGGGACATTTTCGTTAGTATATTCATTGGGTATTATCGTAAGCCAAAAATTGTAATCTGATAATACAGGGTTATAAGAAAAGAGTTTGCTAAGCCGAAAACGGCTTATAGTACTCATCATTATGAACAACTTTTACTAAGGGACCAACCCTAAAACCCGGAAAAAATATCAACTGTTCCATACTTTTGTCAGTGTCAGTGTCGTGGACATTTTTCTATGGAACAGTTGACATTATTTTCTCGATTTCAGGGTTGGTCCCATACTAAAAGTTGAAGTTGATAATGATGAAATGAAATGGTTTTTTTAAAATTTGAAATGAAATGAATTATTTTATTGGTAATATCAATATGCAGTAATCATCGCTTAGTTCCGTATATATACCAGATTGATAAGCATTGTTACCCAAGCTAGGAATAAACCTGTGTTATGGCGTAAAAATACCCTCCGCCGGACAGTATGTACCAAATAATCTTGGTTTAAAGTGAAAGTAGAAAAAAACTAGGATATAATGATGATGAGCTCTTTTCGGCTTAGCATACTCTTTCCTTATAGCCCTGTATTGATGTTTTTAGTGCCTGCATGTTTGAGTAGGTAGTATTCAAACAGACAGACTATTTTTCGTGTGATAACGATAGAAGCGCATCCAAGAGATTTTTGAAACACCAACAACCCAGTATTCCGCAAGCTAGGCGACCGCGTAATTGAAGTGATACGCCAAGTGAACTTGTATTTGTCATGCCGATTACTCTACAGAAATATCAAAATATCGAGTGATTATCTTTTAAATTCGATATTTTAAGTTTTGTCTGCAGAAATACGGAGAAAAATGCACATTCACTTAGCTTATCGCCTCATTTGCGCGTTCACTCTGATGCCAGGATAGACCGAATGGGCGAAGGATTTTTCGAGTTCGGGGATCACGGGCGGGCTTGCTTACCATATTAATGTCAAAATGGTGAGCCGTAAGAGCGGTGAAAACCCTAATAGACAAGGAATCGCATGCGTTTTACCAGTTTGTCTCGAGGCGAGATGAAAATAACGATGCTGTTGAGCGCGTTTCTGTATGTTCATTAAAAATAATACTAAAACGAGTTGAGTTGAGGTGATGCCGATCATGTACCGAGCTTATATGTTTACTGTGATCTTTAAGGGGCGTATACTCTGGTTCTTGCTGTCTCGTTCGCACTATAACAACATATTGAATATAAAAAAAACAGAGAAGATTCTTGTTCTTGATAAGAATACGATTGCCAATGTTTTATAAAAATTTCATGTTTTATTTTGGCTAATGAAAAGGCAAAAAAATGTTTTTTTCCTTCTCCATCGCCCCAAGAAATAAATAACATGAAAATTGTTATAAAACATTGGCAATGGTATAATTCAGTCAATAACTAGAAATTACTTAAAATGTATTCTCTTTTATTTTTATATTAAAAATATGGATATAGTGCAAACGAGACAGCGAGAACCAGGGTATGCGCCACCTTAAGCTCCCGTCCTGAAGCCAGGGACCGCGTCAATACAACTGATGATTGTTTGGAGCACTTTTTTTTTTGAGCAATTTCCTCGATATTTGCAAATGATAGTTGGATTTTTAGACCACACTAACGTAGATAAGATAAAGATAATTTCGAAGATCATATCGAGTAATAATAAGTAATATGATTAAATGAAAAACATAATACCAGACGGAGAATTGTAGCTTATGTCACACCGGACGTAAAAATTAATCCAACGACAGCTAACTCATCAAAATCTGTCAAGCCGTTTAGGCTACAGGAAGTATAATAGGAACACACAGACATACACACGCACACCCCAAACACATGCCTTCCTTCTTGGGCAGTCGGGTAAAAATGAATGGAAATAAAAGTATTCATAATTTAAAACGTAAAACATTATGTACAATGAAATATTCACTAAAACTACTTAAAAATTATACCAACTTAAATATAAACAGCTATACTAATATTATATATTCGTTTGTAACTCTGTCTCAGTCTGGATGTTTGTCACGTTACCACGGCTAAACTGCTAGGTAGCTTAAATCCTGGATTAACACATAGGCTACTTTTCATCCCGGAAAAATATTCTGTTTCAGTAGAATAGTGGGTGAAACCGCGGGGTGCAGTTAGTTATTACTAATTGTACTTTGTAATGATTATATAAGTGGCAAATTCTTATTTAGATAACTTAATGTGGGTTTTAAAGCAATCGTGAAAGATTGTAATTTTCTCTATTAATAAAAATATATTCAGTTATTTATTAGAGAAATATACATTTTTAATTGTTGATCTGGATACGCAAATATTATCTGAAAAATACATATTATGAAAAAAAAATGTGGCTGCTACGTCACTTGTTCTAGCAATTTTGTCTTTGAAGTCAAGGTGGCATTTATTTATATTGGTTTAAACGGGTTGGGTTTTGGTGGTGTCAACATACAATATTTATAAATAGATTGTTTTCCTTAAAGAATCCATGAATAGTTGTTTTCAAACAAAGTTTCAAGAGAAAGAAATCTTTACAGTATTTAGGTGCAAGAACCCCCCCCCCCCAACTCCCCCTCACTCCCCCCTCACTCCCCCCACTCCCCCCCACTCACACTATACGTTTTTATTCATGACCAATTTACAAAACTTTTAAAACAATAATAGTAAAATATTATTTCAAAGTTTGAATAATGCCTTGGCTTCTCATACATTTCAAAAACTGCTTGGCATAAAGAGCTTACTCTCGATGCACGTCTCTTACTTTGAGTAATATACGCAGAAATTGATGTAAACTGAGAAATCATAACGAATCTCTAAATTGTACCGATGGCAGAACTGTACCAATCCACTCACTGTACGAACTGATAATTTGTGTAAATAGAGAATTGTACGAATTGAGAATTTATACCGATGTCGATGCTATCGAATTTTATCGTGTTCAATGGTATACCGATGATTATAAAACGTGAAAATTTTCTAGTTCGCGGTCGCTGGCTGTACCCAAAGGAAAAGAGCTAATACTACAAAAATATTTAAATCGAGTACTTACTACGAGCATATTATTTGGCTTGGTCTGAAATGTTCGTGTGCATATCTGCTATATTTGTTACTTCAGTAATGTTGTTAATATATGTATAAAAAGATTTCTGTTTAGTTAGTTTGTCACTTGCATTGTAACGCTTATGAAATGTTATCTGCATGCAGATATTTATTATGCTGAGGTCAAATGCCAATTATGCAGACAGATTATGTTATGTTAATTGTCAAAAGCAATCACAATCGTGCCATCACGCTCGTGCGTTATGCGCGCGAGCGGAATTATGAGAAGTTGGCAACTGAAAGTGACAGCTAACGTAGTCAGGCCGCAGTTATTCGTAAGATGCAGAGATTGATATAGTGAATCTGGATTGTTTAAAAACAAGTTTCAAATTTTCAGTTGCTGAAGCCTTCGAACACACTTTTGAATCGCCTGTCAAGGCTGTTGAAGCTTACGACAGCCGAGGATGTGGCGTTCTCACTAGTGTTGCGGAAGTCATCATCAAAGCCTGAAATCTCAGCCGTAGCCAAGCAACACCTCAAGAAGAGATTCTTGGAGCTCGTACAGTGTTACCTCGACGCAGGTATTGAGAGAACTAAGCATTTAACTTAAATTTTGCATTTAATTTAATTTGGTCACTTTAGCCTTACACTATCTAATGATATTTTAAGAAGGTTGTCAAAATAATGACCACATTACAAGCATTTTTGCTTACTGTTAGTGAATAATATTTTATAACTGACTTTATTTGGCAGAACGCGGACAACACGCGGAACGTGCCGGACTTCAGGAATGCAGCCCTGAAGTTTTGCAGTATCTGTTGACGAGTCTTGCACGCGAGAGCTTTCGGCTAGCCTCTGTGACGAAAGATTTATTCCGAAAACGATTAAGAAGCGATTTTCCTCGTGAATTAGTTCCCATAGTACTCGCACCCCTGTTGTATCCCGACGACACTCAGACTCCCCTGGAGGAAATGACCACACCTGACGACATGGCCGCCGCAATGATGGAACATTCGCTAGCTGACATCATCCGTGACATCGGATATGCGTTCACGACGTCAGTTGAAGAATGCAAGAACAACATGCTCAACTTCGGAGCTCGAGAACCAACTGCTATCGACATAGCTAGAACCATATCTATAATGATAAGATACCAGGCCAACTTTCAAGATGGCCCCCAAGTTCAAACACCCGGAAGCTTCTGGATGAGCCACGAAAAGAAAGACGTCATGCCGCACGGCATGGGCGAATGGAATGCCGAAGTTTTCGTGCAGACGCTCAAAGAGCTTGCGTCTAACTTGAATTGGAAGGAAGTAATACTGCAACTCGACCATCAAGAGTTCGTAGTGCCGGACAGAGCGGCCTTAAACTTGCTTTTCACCATATTGCGACTGGGTCTGCAGAGTGCGGGGTACCCCGCCAACATATTCCCCGTCGAATACTTGTGTCGTCGCTGGACGAATCTGGAAGGACAGATGAGCTTGATCAGTAATATCCTCAAGCATCCGGATATTTTCAGCTTCGCAGACCATCCATTTCATCCGGTTTCAATCGATCTTTTGAAGTCTCCTCCAGAGACCGACAACAAGGAAGTCGGGACGTGGCGGAGCTTATACCTAGTGGAACTGCTGCTATATGCATCCGAGCGTGGGTATTACGTCCAAGTGAGCGAGTTGTTCAAGATGCCACTGCAGCATTGTCCGGACGTTTTACTTCTCGTGCTGCTGCAGATCAATCCGCCGCTAACGCCCGTGAGGCAAGAGTTATTGACAAACCTCATCCCTATATTCTTGGGCAACCATCCCAACTCCGGGATAATTCTACATCACGCTTGGCACACACAGAATCTTAACGTGAAATCGATCATCATGCACGCTATGGCTGATTGGTATCTCCGCGGTGAATGTGACCAGTCGAAGCTGTCTAGAATCCTAGATGTCGCACAGGACCTGAAGGCCCTATCGCTATTATTGAATATGCAGTCATTCCCGTTTGTGATAGATCTCGCATGTCTCGCATCCCGCAGGGAGTATCTCAAGCTGGATAAGTGGCTCACGGACAAGATCAGAGACCACGGCGAAACGTTCGTCGGTGCTATGGTCAAATTCTTGCAAAGGAGATGTCCAATCATTCTCTCTAACAAAGGACCGGAAGAGCAGCTGCCTAAAGCAGCGCAGCTGCCGCACGAGACGATCGCCACGATGCTGGCATGTCTGCAGATGTGCATTCCCAATGTGCAGCAAGAGCTACAGGAAGCCATGTACAACGTGATCACCAACTGTCAGACAATGATGTTGAACAAGACCCGGCAGAGTTTGACAGTGATCGCTCGCCCGCACACACGCGTCCTCGAAACAACGTTCAATCCTGCCGGTCTCGGCGCACAGTTGTTCACTCCGCACGTCGACCCTATTGCTACGTTGACGCCGAACGTCGCGAATATGTCCCTAGGTGCTCCGGCTAACACAGCATTCGCGATGCCGGGCACCCTCGGCCCGCTGGTGACCACCCCAGGGTCTCCCTCAAGGCTGATGGGCGCGGGCCCGAATAGTCCTTTCACGATGATGCCCATACAACATAACCCAAACGTGGCTAACATTGGAGCGCTAGCCAGGATGGCGCCCGCTCCGGCTCTGGAAAAACCACGAATTCAAGACCCGATTCACTACCCTGAGGTTATGCACAATGTGGCAAAAGAGATAGAAGACGAGGCTAATGGATACTTTCAAAGAATCTACAACCATCCGCCGCATCCGACCCTGTCTATAGACGAGGTTCTCGACATGCTAAAGAAGTTCCAGGACTCGCCGAATAAGAGGGAGCGAGAAGTATTTTCTTGTATGCTCCGAAATCTCTTCGAAGAATACAAATTCTTCCCCCAGTACCCTGACAAGGAGCTCCACATTACTGCACAGCTTTTTGGTGGTATCATTGAAAAAGGACTAGTACCTAGTTACGTTTCGCTCGGTCTAGCGTTACGTTTCGTTCTCGACGCATTGAAGAAAGGCGATGGCACTAAAATGTATTATTTCGGTATAGCCGCTCTGGATCGGTTCAAGTCACGACTCAAGGACTACCACAAGTACTGCGAACACGTGAGAGCTATTCCGTATTTCAACGAGTTTCCTCCGCATCTCATCGAGTATGTGGAATACGGATTGCAGAGTCAGGAGCCACCGACGAAGCCACAGGGACCAGTACTGCCCGCTACCCTCGCGGCGATGCTCAATCAGAATCCCGGAGTGACCGTCACGGCCCCTTATAGGTCTGTACTCTTTTTGAATGAATTATTTAAACATTATTTTGTTATTTCGCTGTGAATTAATGACTTACGTTTATGTGCAGTGACTTTGTTCCCAGGTCCGTGGTTTGTACGCCGTCTATATCAGTGATATCGAAGATGACTACCTCGGGCTCAATGGCCAGCCGGCCATCTATAGCTAACGCGACCAACATCGATACACTACTCACAGCTACCGATAAGGACGCTGAGAAAATAACGGCTCCTCCCGAAGCCATACAGGACAAATCGGCCTTTATCTTCAACAATTTAAGTCAACTCAACTTGCAACCAAAGTGCGAAGAACTCAAGGAAATAGTCACAGAAGAATATTTCCCTTGGCTTTCACAGTATCTAGTGATGAAGCGAGCGTCTATCGAATTCAATTTCCACGCTCTGTATTCCAATTTCCTTGACGTTCTCAAGGTACGAGAAGTGAACAACATGGTCACAAAAGAGACATACCGCAATATCAGAGTGCTACTGCGCTCTGATAAAGGAATAGCAAACTTTTCGGATCGGTCCCTCCTGAAGAATCTCGGTCACTGGCTCGGGATGCTGACACTTGCGCGGAACCTGCCGATTCTCCACGTCGACATAGACCTGAAGGCGCTGTTGCTAGAAGCTTACCACAAAGGCCAGCAAGAACTGCTGTACGTCGTTCCTTTCGTCGCTAAAGTGCTTGAATCTTGCGCCAAAAGCGTGGTATTCAAACCGCCCAATCCATGGACGATGGCCCTGATGAACGTCCTGGCCGAGCTTCACCAAGAGCCTGATCTCAAATTGAACCTGAAGTTCGAAATAGAAGTGCTCTGTAAGAATCTCAGCTTGGACATAACGGATTTGAAGCCCGTGATCTATTTGAAAGACCCGGAGAAAGTAAGAACTATCGAGTTTCAGCTGTCGTCGCAGCCAAAAAAACAGCAACAGGAAGCTGCAGCAGCGGCGGCTTCGGCGATGCCGGTGAACCAGGCGATGGCCCAACAGATGCAGATGATGCCGCCGCCGACGCAGATGATGCAATCGGATGAGCTCGGAGCCTCCGCGCCCACGCCCACCGGCCTAGGACCCAACGACCCCGCACTCATGGGCGTGCTCGGCCTGCCAGAGCCCCGTTTCAACTATCTCGACGTCAACGTCTCGTCTACCTCTGCGTTCGGACAAAAGATTTGCTTCAACCCGCACATCCTTCTGTTTCAAAACTACCCGCACTTGAAGCAGTTCGTGAAGCCCGCGATTGAGCGTTCGATCCAGGAGTGGATCCACCCGGTGGTGGATCGGGCCATAAAGTATGCGTTAACGACATGCGAACAGATCATCCGCAAAGACTTCGCTTTGGACCCGGACGAGGTGCGCATGCGCACGTGCGCGCATCACATGATGCGCAACCTGACAGCTGGCATGGCGATGATCACGTGCCGGGAGCAAATCATCAGCACCATTAGCACCAACTTGAAGGCCGCCTTCGCTGCGGCTCTAATGCCGGCCACGCCACAACAGGTAACTAATAAGTTGCAATGAAGCTATTGGCAATACCAGGAAGAAGTAACAACATAAAAAAAATATACAAAAAAACGATTTCAAGCCGTTAAATCTTCCCGGTAGTTACAATAGCTTCAAGAAAATGAATGTTATGTTTCTTTCAGAACAACATGTTTCTTTTGACTGTGCGTTAGCCTGTACCAAACATTTCTAGGGTATTAGGGCTCAGACAGACGACGCGAAAACTTCCGCGCGGCAGCCGCAAGAAAGTTTTCGCGTAGAGTAAACGCGCCATTACCATCAACATATTAAAGACTTTTTTTTTGTAGTTACAAAACAATAAGTAATAAAAATAAAAATTATCTTAAAATTGACAATGATATTTTTAGATTAAAATAGGATTTTGTACTTAAACATTACCAGGACTATGATAATTGCAGGATGCCATTGAGAGTGCCGCCGCTGTGCTCGCTACCGACAACATGGAGTTAGCTTGCGCTTTCATCCAGAAAACTGCGGTTGAAAAGGCGCTGCCCGAACTCGACAAACGTCTCATGCCCGACTACGAGGTTAGGAAGCAGGCCCGACAGGAGGGACGCCGGTACTACGATGCTATTGTACTGACTTATCAGGTGCGTTGAAACTTTGAGTACATTTAAAAACTTTCACTCTGGATGAAGACGTAGGTTTTTATCCCGGAAAAGTATTCGGTTTCTGTTGAATAGCGGGTGACACCGCAGGGCGCAGCTAGTTGAAACTAAAACCCTAAAACAATAAATTTACTCTATAATAAATAGCACTTTTAAAATATTAAATTCACATAAAAAGTTTTATTTTCCTAGACTGAGAGGATTGCTGAACGCTGCCGTCTCCGAGTGGGAGGCCCGACCGACATGCAGATATCTGTGTACGAAGAGTTTGCTTGCAACATACCCGGATTCGTTCCCGTCAGGGACGCTGGTCTGTTTATTCCAAAACCTTCAGCTCAGGAGGCTCAGATGCCACAGCAGTTAACCTACAGCCAGGTATGTTCAATACCTGTATTTTAAGCATCTGTTATGACATTAAGCCGCTTAATTGCACCCAATCATTGTAGTTTAACGATTTTAGAGACCATGTTTATTGTATACTAGCTTTTGCCCGTAAGTTCGCTCTTGTCCTTTTCCCGCCTGTCTTCTATCGCTCTCTGTGCTTCTTCTGTCCCGCTTTCGTCTCCTGTTGGAAAGGTGTTGGCCATGTTCCGCCTCGTTTCGTTCAACAACTTTTCTGTCTCACCTTCATTTCTGTCATGCCCTGTTTTCTGTTTTTGAGGATGGTTTGGGCTTGGTGCTTTAAAAAAACTTTTTTGTGCAAAACCATAAGGGATTTTAAGCCATCAAGCCATTTTCACCAAAAATGCAATTCTGATCTTTTTAGAGAAATAAAAATGTCAACTTAACAAAGTTGAAATGCTCAGCCCTCGCAGTATTAAGAATAGGTTGGGTGGTTTAACCAAATGTCACAGGGGTTATTTAGACGTTTATATGACAAGTTATTTATTGTGGGGAAAATCAACTAAGGCGCATTCAAGATGTTCGCCATATTTAGTGGTTCAAGGATATGACTTCACATCTGTATTTGGGGTATCTAATTACATTTTGTTTTTTTTTAATCCACCATCTTTCAAGATGGCCCCCGTTCAATGGACTCGCCAGGGTCAGGCCGAGCCATGGTGTTCGTGGGGCCAAAGGGCGCCTCCGGCAAGGCCGAAGGCCGAACCAGCCACTATCGTGGCTAAAGGCCAAACTCCATATGTAATGAGCCAAGCAATGACTGTATTTCAGGTAAGGGTATGGTTCTATGGTGTTGTGACTGCAATATCCTTCTCTACTGCGTTGCTACAAAAACGTCAGAGGCTGCGGGCGTTTTAAGAACTCTGACATTAGGAAGTGCCACTTACCCTATACGAACTTATTACAATGGGGAGAACTACGATTAATAAAATAAACGATTACGGACTAAGAACTTCGATATTAATCTGATTTAGGTTATAGATTTAAACCATCATCGTTATCTTCCTTGTTTCCAAAGGATTTCATATTTCTAAACTTTTTTAAGTCAACTTTAAACGTGGAGCCTATCCCACGTGCACGTGCACGTCTGTGACTAAGGCTTATGATAGTTTATCAAGGCCTACGGCACCATGTATTGCATTGCGGTGCGGATCTTCTTAAATTGTCCGGACTATGCATCATGTATAGTCGTCGGCCTCGTTATTAATAAATGCGGAGATACCTTGGAGCAGTTGCTCAGTCTTCTGTATTTTTCTATAGAGTTCTAATTTCGAAAGAGCGAATAGGACACTAACACTAACTATTCCAAGTGCAATCCTCGTTTATTAATAAGGGGACTAGTGACTTGACGAAAGGGTAGGTACGGCTGTCTAGCTGGGGTGACACAATAAAGTGAAGGCCACACCGCGAGCCAACCGCGGTTTGACCTGTGCTTTAAGATCTTAAGGTAATAAGAGAAATTTGTTGAGTAAAATGTTTATTTATCTAGGTGATGAACCCGACACAAGTGTATGGTACAGACGAGATGAGCGCCCTCATCACGGCTGCTGAGATTTTCCTGGGCAACTGCCTAGGCAATGCATCGATGGCAATGCATGCCAACAACATGCATTCGCTGCTCGAATGCCTGTGCATGGCGCGCAGGAACCGGGATATTGTCTCTGGATGTACACTCCTGCAAAAGGTAAGACAGATAGATAGACAGATATTTATTGTTCACACTAGAGATTACATACATCAGACAATAATCTACTTAAAACTAGTATAAAAATTGGCGGCCTTATCGCTTAAAGCGATCTCTTCCAGGCAACCTTAGCATGAAGAGGATTGTCACGGAAGAGGTAAGGGACGGGGTGGGCTCTTATAAAGGAACCTTATGTTCTTATAAAGGAATAAATAAGTTGTACAAAATAGGTCCATTTCTCTAGAGCACAGAGACACCTGATCAGCATACTGATCCTACAGAACACGATCATATAGAACACGATCGAAGCGCAATACAAAATCAACAACTATTTATGACGTCCACTGTCCACTGAACGAAGACATCCCTTAAGGGCGGGTTTCAATTTCATTAGATAGATTTGTTACAAAATTAGAACCAGTTACCACAGAAATATTATAAATGCTAACGTTTGTGCGTATACGTGTAAATATGTAAGTCTGTTTGTTCCCGTACATCTCTAACGGCTGAATGGATTTGGATGAAGTTTGGTATGGAGGTACCTTTTTATCCCGGAAAAATATTCGGTTTTTGTAGAATATCGGGTGGAACCGCGTGGTGCTGCCAGTAATTTATAAAATTAGTAACAGCGCCCTGCAGTAGTGATACTGATAACAAACAGTCTTACCCCCAAATACTGAAACGTTTGTTAACTTTGATGACAGATTAAGTCTATTGCTGTCTTTGCTGCAGCATTAGAATTAATTTGTCGTCAAAGTTAACAAACGTTTCAGTATTCGGGGGTTACATACTTACACACTTACGCACAAACTGTCGCATTAATATGTGTGATATAAATATTATTATAATGTATTAGTTATATAACTAAAATGATTTATTAGAATTATATTCTTGAAACTATTGACACATTTACCACAAAACACACTTTATATGGATAATTCAATAATCCATAGGACACAAAATTAAAATACAGGATCCTTGGATGCACCAAATCGAACAGTACTGTTCGCGACCAGCGTCATGGCTGTATAAGCGATCAATCAATCACTGTTATTGTCTTACCTTCTCCAGGCCGTTGAAGGACTCCTGGACGTGCCCCAGCCGGCTCCTAATGCTGACCCCCTCGAAATGATGACGCGCTATCGCGACATCCACCTTCGAGTCTTGAAACTTCTAGAAGACGCCCGAGTCTACGGCCACGTCTGGACATCCAAGCAGATCACATGCTGTCTCACCGAGTGTCGTGAGGAGATGAGATACAACATTGAAGCAGTCGATTGTCTCATTAGGAACCATCTCGTCAATATGCCTCAGGTAAGTACTCGCGGAAAGTACGGAAAAGATAAACAGAGTGTGCGGTTATTTAACATGGCTACCCGCGAACGCCCCGCAAAGACAGCAAAAGCGACACGACGCCAGTTATGTTACTATAAGCAACCAGACGTCCACTGCTGAACAAAAGACTTCCCTTTAGTGGGGATGTTGCTATAATTTCGAAGCTTGGTAGACGGCTTTGGGATCGCAGAACGTTTACTAAGAGGACGCTGCTGATTCTGGTGATTCTAGTCGCAGTTTTACACAAAGCTAATCTTCCTGCAGATCTGTATTATATTATTACATTGTTTGGGCTAAGAGGGTTTGTACTGAACATCCTTACGAAGATGTTCCGTCGTCTGATCGAACAGCCTTACAAGCGTACTGTAAGTGGCACCTCACACCAATACTACAAATGTGGTGCATCGCACATTATCGTAGACATATTTATCGCATACCTACATTTCAATGCGAGCGCGCTAATAGAAAGCACACCACATTACGGGCCAAAAGGTGTGCGACGTAACACAAATGTCTTACTGCACACAAATGTGACATTGGTGTGTGGTGCGCCTTGACATTTTAAACATTGTGCCTTTCTGTTGAACAGTACGACATCGCCCTGGCCCACATGATGGATAACGGCAACAACTACATGGCCGTAGCGTTCGCGATGCAAATGGTCCAGCTATACTTAGTCGACGACAGGAACAACTTATACGTGAACGAGTCAGATTTGTATCACACGACGGAGATGCTGGTGAGGGTCATGTCTCACTCCCGGCAGCCGCCACCAGAGGGGCTCGGCTCATTGATAGAGACGGTCAGAGTCAATCAGGACCCTAGTGCGTATCTCGGAGAGAGATCGCCTCTTGGGCCTACGGCACATATTCATTCCGGAATAATGCTAGTGCGGGTAAGAACACTTATTCTACGTACCCTTTCAAGAATTACTTAGGTGTTGCTCTATAGATGAATGCTTAATCCTTAGAAAAAGTATAGGTATAGAATGTCGGTTACCCTTGACAACATGAGACGAAACATCACATAATATATCAATGAAATGATATGACTCAATACTCAATACCCAATTCATTTATTGCAAACATTATGTAGATTACATGCAGATCTTAACTAGCATATTTTAAATAGGTAAATCATAATGACCCTGATTGGGTATGGCAATATCGTGCGGATATATGAGTGAATTAACTAAATATTTTTACCACAACGTCATTTCTATTTATAGAAAATGTTGCAGCACTCGTAATGTAATTTTACTCCGTTTGGTTCAATGATATTTTTACTAGAGATACGGATTTTAGAGGACTTAAAATGACTCCCGCAAATCTATCCCTTCGGACTGATTTCATTATAGCTCTCTTTTACTCTCTAACTTTTCGCATCTTCTTTCGCACTCTTTGGCGGCTGTAAACAGACTGCAGCGGAGCTGAATTCAGAACGCCATTTTGAAGGTAAAAACCTATCTTTAGTAAAATATCATTGGTTTGGTTAAAAAATCGACTATAGATAAATACACTAACACTTTTATAAAGCAACGTTCGATAAGCTATTAACGTTTTATGCTCTGTCATCTTCACACTGATGACAAAACTGATCCGAGAAAACGAGACCAAACACATTTTTGGTAAAAACATGAAACTTGCATTTTCTAACACCGTAGTTTGTGGTTTAATCGTCGCTTTTCTCCATGTTGTTCAAACTGTAATACTATTATTACATCATTTTCTCTTTCCTATGAATACAGATAATCAGCATTAAAATGACTTGACCTTTTCAGTCTCAAAACTACGATGACCCACCCGGCTTGCAAGATAAAACAGAGAGCCTCCTCAGAGAATGGAGGAACGTTCTCCTCAGCCCGCTCACCGAAATCGACCTCGGGCAAAATTTTAACTTGTACGTCCATCGCATGAACATGAACGGGATCCTGAAAACAGACGACATGATCGCTAGATTCTTCAGAATATCGACTCAGATGTGCATCGAGAATGTGTACCAGACGCTGTCTGAGGATAGAATGAACCCTCCGCAAGGTCCGCCGAAAAGGGATAAGTACTACACCCTCTGCGACTCCTTCATAAAGCTGGTGTCGCTTTTGATCAAGAACACGTCTGACGGCGGTAATCCCACACCCAAGCTGAATCTCCTGAATAAAGTGAGTCCCCTTATTCACAGAAGTAATATGATCAAATGAAAATAAAATACCCGACTGCAAATTATAGCCTACAAGCTGCGCCCCGTGGTTTCTCCCGCGGTGTAAAAGTAGCCTATGTGCTAATCAAGGGTGTAAGCTACCTCCATACCAAATTTCATTCAAATCCTTGTTAGGATTTGGCCTCTAACAACGGGAACAAACACACTTACATACTTACACACAACTATCGCAGTTATAATATTAGTCTATCGAGGACTATCACGCGTGGACCTACAAAAGAAAAGTAGCGTATGTCTGTCTCTGAACCTTAAGCTATGTCTATGCAAAAATTCAATTCGTTTAGCCCTGATAACGCGACAAACACCCAGACAGTTACATTCGAATTGATAATATTAGTTAGGATATCATTCCGACGAAAGAGGAATCCAACGATACCTCACTCATTAAAATCTGTCAAGCCGTTTCGTTCCAGCAGGGCTAGCATAATCTTTTTGTTATGGAAGAACAGGACATGGCTACGATTATATATACGTTTGTCTCATTTTTCACGACATAAAGAGTAGAGAAGATTTTGTCGCGGTGCGTATGCTAGCCCAGCTGGAGGTAGTATAGAAACACACATACATACACCCCAAAATCCCTTCTTCTTGGGCAATCGGGTAAAAAAGACGTTAGACGATCTAACCTATTTTTTAAAGTGCTCGCAATTGCTTTTCGCTGACAGAAAGTGTCCTAAAGTGCACTAAAAGACAACAAAGCACATGTTATCCCCTGAATAAGGTTTAATACAGGACAATAACACTACCACTTACACTACCAGAACCCAGCTCTGACTGCAATATATATATATAGAGATAATTGACGGAGCAAAGCGAAGGTCTCAGAGTTTCGGAGAGGGACAAATCGGCATTAGTATGTATGTTTGTATGTTTGTGTGTATATTTGTCCGATGATAACTTGCGAACTGTTGATCCGATCTTCATGAAATTTTGTAGGCAAGTAGTTCATTTCAATACAATTTTTAAGTTCGAATATGAGCTGAATCGGTCCAGGGGTTGTGAAGATATAGGGGTCGCGAGGTCTCAGTTCAGCGCGAACTACTAGTAATATATAGAGATTGGCGGTTGTCCGTACAGAATAACACAATGTATAATTATAACTACCCCGACTATACTATTATGGTCGCAGTAGCTTTATTATCATATACATAGAACAAGCCCTTTTCTAGGAATCAACGCACAGACAAAATCGCATCTGTAATGGATTCTGTTAAATAGCATATCTTATTCTTTTTCTCCTTTCATTGGCTATAAATACTTGTGTGATAATCGAAATTCAAAATTATTTTAATATTTGTATGTATTTTTATTTTAAAGTTCGTTTTGACGTTACTAATCACATACGTAGGAGAAGCACAAGAACACAAGCACAAGAATGTTGAGATCTGCTAGCTGGCCTTGGACAGAGCAGGGAATTGACTTCTTTAGGGATTCCCTCCCTATGTTTAAAAAAAGAACTACTCTAGCCCTTACGTGACGTGTTAGTATCAGTACAGGATCACATATTGTTTGTATTGTGATCCCACCAGTGTATTACCTGTCCAAAATTAAAGACATGCAGAGTTTACCTGTCACTGGGGTGTTACATAGGTCCCATTGTATTATCATGTTTATTATTAGTACTATCTTATTTTATGTAAGTAGTTAAGTAGTACCTATTTGTGATTAATTGTCTCATCCTGTTGGTAAACCAATAAAAAAAAAAAAAAATTGAGCACCCGAACACACACGCAGTCCTTTTGACTAGTCTTAAAGTCGCGGGCAACCGGTGGATGCAAGTGGCACGCTGCACGGTGTGGCGCTTTAAGGGGGAGGCCTATGTTCATCAGTGGACGTCTTATGGCTGATGATGATGATGATGTGGACGAAGGGGTGTTACCTAGCGGGAAGTACCCAACTAATGTCGTAATACATTTGTTTTTATATTGTGAGATAACAAATATCCGTTTCCAGATATTGGGCATAATAGCTGGGTGCCTGCTTCAAGATCACGAAGAACACGGCACCGGTTTCCAGCAGCTGCCGTACCACCGGCTGTTGCTCATCCTGTTCCTCGACATGAATATGGCTGAACCGGTGTTGGAATCTATGAACTATCAGGTGACTCCATTGTCTCTAAACATCAAACACAAGTCCGCTTACTATAACCATTCGTTGCCCGTGAACTTACCGCGTAGTTTATTATTCTACATCAACTGCAGAGATTTCACGTGGTCGTACCAATAGGACAACGGATAAAAAAAATTGTCCGCGGTCCTACCAATTAAAGTAAAAAAGGAAGTTATACATTTTTAGTTAGGGCTTTTCTGCAGTGTCCGTCTGGGGAAGTACCTCACCTTAGCCAGTTATTCAACCGCCAAGCAGACTGTTCCGGATTGAAGGGCAATATTTCCAGCGTAATTACTGGGCACATAGACATATAACATGTCATATCTACGAGCGCAGTGCATTGCCGCGCATGATTTTGAAATGTTGAAGTTCGAAATTCTGTGTGGCACTGAACTGTTATGGGCAAGCATGAAGGTTGACATCAGGTGAGCGACATAATCGTCTCGTACCAAATTAAATTTAAAAAATAAGTACTAAGCGGAAGCTCACGGGCAACGAAAGAACAACACGGCGACACTTATATACTACCTAATAAATGAAGCTGTAGAAAGTGTTATAAGAAAGTGATATATTCCAGGTTCTGACGGCGTTCTGCCACACTCTTCGCATCATTCGGCCGGCGGTCGCGCCCGGGTTTGCCTTCGCTTGGCTGGAGATCGTAGCACATCGTGCTTTTATCAACAGAGTACTGGCCGTCACGCCCCAGCAGAAGGTATACTTTTATGTACGTCGCAATGCGTACTACTAACCCCGAGTAGACAAAATCGGACCGAGCATAAAACGTATATTCAATACTAACAAATTTTATAATTTTATTAATATTTTTTACAATGATACGGCTGAATGAACGTTATGAACTTCGTCACAAGTTGGCACACGACGATTGCGTTATTTTCCCCTTAGCAATGAAAATCTACACGAGAAGAATAACGATCTCATACAAAAAAGTGTGTTCCGAAAAATAGCTTAAAATTAGACGGCGCTTACGTATTTAGTCAGCTAATGTCCAAACCGCTATAGAAGCCGATGAAAATATGGTTAATATAGTATTAGTATAATACTGTCCACTATTTAAGGTTTAGTTCCAATTAGATTGCAAGTATACGACGTAAAAAAATTGTTTCCAAAGCGATTGTTTTCAACGCCACCTCCCGAGAATCTAGCGAGTTTTGCAAATAAAATATAAAATTAATAATTTTACTGATATTATTAATTCAATAATAATCAATAAACAAGTCGCGTTTTTTCTTCACACCATTACGAATGAGTTACGGATGTCGCAAATTAAAGCATTAGCGACATCTTACGTTCTTATCAGTACTACAATCGAGTTACGTATCTTTCTAAGGACGTTAGCATTCTTAGTGTTATTTATCTATGCCCTTAGTAAAAAATGAACCTAAAACAAGAAATTAATGGCTGATTGGTTGCAGGGCTGGGGAATGTATTCGACGCTTCTCATCGACCTATTCAAGTTCCTGGATCCATTCCTGCGCAACACTCAGCTCGCGCCTCCCGTCATGATGCTCTACAAGGGCACTCTGAAAGTGCTCCTCGTCTTGCTACACGACTTTCCAGAGTTCCTATGTGACTACCACTACGGGTTCTGCGATGAGATACCTCCCAACTGCATTCAGATGAGAAACCTTATTCTGTCCGCGTTCCCTCGCAACATGAGGCTGCCGGATCCGTTCACTCCTAACTTGAAGGTGGATTTGTTGGCGGAAATCGCGTTGCCTCCCCGCGCGGTCATCAACTACGCGACCATACTGCCCAACTCGCAGTTCAAGAAGGATCTGGACGCGTACTTGAAGGCGCGAGCGCCTGTCACGTTCCTTTCGGAACTGAGAAGCAATATGCAGGTGAGTGCCCTCACTTTTACCTATTTCGTTCTGTTTGTCTCGTTCCTTGCTATTTTTTTTTTTATGTTTTCTGTTTTTATTTCTATCATGTATTTTAATTACATTAATGCCCAATTTCAGCTTTTTTTTTCTTTATTTTTAAGTTTTCGGTTTTTATTTCTATCATGTTTTTTTTACTACATTAATGCCCAATTTCACCTTACATTCAAACTTTGAAACGTGAAATTCGCTACGGAAATATACGGGGTGTCCGTATATTATGCTTAATTCTTTAGCTCTTTAGGCTAGGCTTTATCTGTCCAATATTTACGACTGTTTTTCAAATTTATTTTATCGTATTTTTCGGCTTTAATAATGAACATAATGTTGTAGTGCTTACTTAATATTTCAATATTTTGCTTTGAAATACTAAGTTAGATTTTTCTTTTGTTAAGCCCGTAGGAAGACGTTGGCATCCGGGATTCAGAATTTCTTGTTCGGGTGTTGACACACTGTTTTCGTTTGTATAAAATGTATTTAAAACTTACACGTAACAAAAACTGTAACGATTTAATTGGTTCCATTATTATTATTGAAATAAATAAATTTAATAATAATAATAATTATACATTAATAATAAAACATAAAAACATTCCAGATCCTTAATGATCCCGGGAGACGGTACAACAGTCAGCTGATGAATGCCGTCGTGCTGTATGTGGGCACTCAGGCCATAGCGTTCATTCGATCCAAAGGGAACACACCGAGCATGTCCACCATCGCTCACTCGGCCCACATGGATATCTTCCAGAACTGTACTGTCGATTTCGACTATGAAGGACGGTTAGTATAATCATAGAAAAATTATACGAGAAGAATGACAATATCATACAAAAATGTGTACCCCCGAATAACAACACTAGATGGCGCTTCCGTATTTAGTCAGCTAATGTTCAAACCTCTATAAATCCGATGAAAATATGGTTAATATAGAAACATAGTATTGTTATATGTCCGCAATTTAAGGTTTACTTCACAGATCACACTAGATACCGCATTACGAGATTCGTTATTCCTACAAAAGTCACGTCAGTTTGAGGCGCGGCGCGGGTCGCGGGGAGTGCGACCAAGCGTTCTCATTGGCTATCTCAAGGTTATTCTTACTCGCGCCTAACAATCAACTAATCAGAGTATTTTCTTATAAGTGTATTTGGACTGATGCGTGGTGCGCTTCGAGCGTCCTGAATGCAGAATCTAGGGTGTGATCTTTGGAATTTTTTGTAATATAAGACTTAAAAAAATGTGTCTTATACTTCCAATGAAAATTAATAAGAATCTCTACAGAAGAAAATCTATCTAATTAGTTTGTTAACTTTGACAACAGATTAATTCTAATACTACCCTTGTCTGGCACTAAGCAAATGTCAAAGACAGCAATAGACTTAATCTGTCGTCAAAGTTAACAAACGTTTCAGTATTCGGGGGTCAGTCTGATTGTTTAAGAATCTTTCCATTGTGTGTCTATTCAGTCGCTACTAAGAAAATAAAAGCTAAAAGATATATTTCGTTCCAGATACCTATTCTTTAACGCAATAGCAAATCAACTGCGTTATCCGAACAGCCATACGCATTATTTCTCGTGCGCCCTGCTGTATCTATTCGCCGAAGCAAACTCCGAGGCCATCCAGGAGCAGATCACCAGAATGCTACTGGAGAGGCTCATTGTGAACCGTCCTCATCCCTGGGGTCTTCTGATCACTTTCATTGAGCTAATCAAGAATCCAGTATACAAGTTCTGGCAACACGAGTTCGTCCACTGCGCTCCGGAAATCGAAAAGTATGTACCTCACAGATATTATTAGATTTAAACAGCTATTTGTTCTAGGTGGCGAGCTCAGTGCATTGTGAAGGGTATTAAATTGTTTGATGTTTAATTCTAGCCTTATCTTGAAGGCGGGGATTAACTGACAGGATATTTCGCATTACACTTTTAAATGTTAATAAATTAAAACTGCAATCCAACATTAAATTATATAGGTTGGTAATAAATTAAAAATTGGTATTAAATAGTTGCTGTTCTTTATTTCCTGGATAATAGGAAAAATTCTGTGTTTCCTAGCGCGTGTAAAGTGTGTAAAGCGTTTAACCAAGGTTCCTGAAAAAATGGATGTGTATGTCCGGGTGGATATGAGAGGGTGTGTGAGTGTGAGTAATACTTATTATTATTTGTTTTCTAAAGAGAAGATATGGTTTCGGAACCCGCCACACAGAAAGCTACGTTATGGCCGAAGATGGACCAAGTCCTGGAAGGTACTTATTAATTCCTGTTTCCTATCTGACTCATGACACTACAGAAAATATTATTTGCCATACAATGTATATCTATCACTGCCACGCTCCTACGTTTTATTTTTAGGTTTAAAGGTAAACGGAATTCTTATTAAATCTCTTCGATATCCATCCGTCTGTGACAGAGGTTTTTTTTTCTCCCCAATAAGGTTGTTGTTAAATAGGAGCATGGCAGTGGTAGATATAAATTTTATGGCAAACAATATTTTTTGTAGTGTAATTATTCAGGGAGGAAACAAGAGAATACGTTTGTATGGACTGAACGGTCATAGCATGCTCTTGATGGATATAATATAATCCAACATTATTACACATTCATACTTGAAAGAACACAAGCTTTGCAAATAATACTAATCGGCAACTAGTTTTTTTACTAACTGTACTTTTCCACTCGAGTAAGGATGAGATTTTAAAGTGGTTCAAATAGAAAGGATACACTACTTTATTGATATACCGTTTGTACAACGAGAAAAGTGCGCTAATCGAAGATATGGCTATAGTATTTTAATAGTTCAATAGATATATCATGCGCGTGTTTGTCTTCATTCATTCATCTATGGGTCAGGATGCGGAGAACCTAGGTCTCAGTCTTCTGAGGCTATTTCGAGAAAACTTTCGAAGTGGTGAAAAGAGATTGCGTTAGCGCGCGCTAGTAAAAAAATCAGATAATTGCTAATTACATCCGAAACCAGGAAACCAATTCAAATTCTTATTACTTGATGTCGCTCGCCTGATGTTAAGCGTGGGAAAGCATGACAATTCAGTCCAAAATTTAGAACTACAACAGTTCAAAAGCATGCGCGGTAATGCAATGCGCTCGTCATCTTGAGATATCAGATGTTAAATATCTTTATGCCCGGTAATTACGCTGGAAACATAGCCCTTCAATCAGGAACACAGTAATGTTTGCACACTGTTGCTTGGCGGTTGAATAACTGGCAAAGGTGTACTTCAGGCGGACACTGCAGAAGAGCCTTACCACGACACAAACACATATACACAAGGGGGTTCCGAACGTCAGCGAAAAATGTGTGTCAATCGAGATCTTTTTAATGAAAAAAAGTACTGACTCAATGACTCATGTTTTCCCTGTATACTAAACGATAGAACCAAAAAACAAATCTCAAAATAAGATTTTTAATCTACAAAATAACAGTAGCCAGAAAGACGTCGGTGAAGGGCGCGTCACGCGATGGCTTCGGCCGTATTTACCGCCTCACCGCATCTGCGGCTTCAGCTTTGCTGGAAAAGTTGGAACCCTCAGCTTGCTTCAGTCTTGGATTCTGTTACAAATGTTCTTCAGTTTTGATTATAACGGCTGTTCAAGCTAGCCTAGCTCCACACGGATTCAGAGCCTTAAAGCGCTAGCCACACATTCCCGGGTCAGGGCCTTCCGAGCTCCGGGTCGTCCGGGCTCAGAGTCCCATCAGGGGCGCGGCGTCGGTTAGCCGTGTTCACACATATCGGGGTAATCCATTCAGTGTATTTCGGCGTTTTACTGTGCACAGATCGCGATGGTTCTCGTTGAATACAGACGAATTGGCAATTATTGCAATAACAATAATTTCCATCTGATATATCATCGCCTTGATCTATGTGTATTATGTTATTGAGTCAGAGTTCGAACCGGCCGTACTGTGCGAACAAATTAGCGTATTTTTATTATTATACGTACGACGACAACAATATTTATTACTTCATTATATATTATCAGTGCAAGGCAAGAGCCTCGCTGAGCATTCCTTGATAAAGGTCACCGAATGTGATCGAAACTATAGTCGGAATAACCGACTCGATTTAACGTTAGTATTCCCGTTTTATTAAAACAAAATGTATCAAAACCACGTCAGTTTTCATAGTAATATTTATTACTATTTACTTTCTTATATAAGTGAAAAATTTGAGAAATAAATAAAGAATCATAAAGAATTTTGTTCTGTCGAATAAGTTCTATCAATCTTTCCGTATCCATGTTGAAAGTGGCGTCAAAAATCGGACACCACTGACGAAGCGTGCGTTCGTCAGAGCAGACAGCCCGGATGCACCTGACACGGGACTGTGTGAACACGTTGCTACATAACGTATGCAAAATTTTTATTTCCGTCCCTGACGGATCCCTGACACGGAAATGTGTGTATAGATAGCGCTTTAGATTCGTTGTATTTTTGTAAATGTGTACATAAAGCTTTGTTTATACGTGTGTGTGTTTTGCAGATTGTTCTCATCAGTGGCGCGGTCTTGCATCGTGGATAAGACCGCGGCGGGAGGGGGAGAAGCAGGAATGGCCGAGTAGCAGCAGCTAGATTGGGAGTCTGAGCGGCATCATGAAGCTTATGAATTATTCAGGACAGGTGTGAATATTATTAACATTTAATTTTAATGAGGGCCTAATTCTCATATACTTTTATAACCAACTAGCAGCACGCCCCGGCTTCGCGCGGGTATTTAACAAAAAAATAAAAATTATAATACACACACATAAACCCTACTATTTGCGTCAGATTACTAAAAAAAGAAAATTATAAAGAAAGCGAAAGAATTTTTCAAATCGGTTCAGTAGTTTCGAAGCCTATTCAATGCAACCAAACAAACTATCAAATCTTTCCTCTTTATAATATTGGTACAGATAGTACATCTAGTTCTAATTCTAACTGGGAGTGATAAGAGCTGCACTGACGACGCGCTTGGGGTGTTTTGTGCATTTCCCCCGCTGCCTGTCACAAACCAGCCGAGCTCCTTAAAATAACGGAACTCGGCCTTTGGTCGCTGGCATGCCTGTTCCACTCCTGTTACGTCTGATGTTATGGTATTTTAGACTAGTCTCCATCAAGAACTTGTGTACCATTTTTTTTATTATTGTGTTTTATTTTGTTATAATTAAGGAAATGCCGATGCCGCACAAAATGAGACATTTTCACCCGACTCTGCTTCGGTTGGGATTCAGCTATACAGAAACGTTTGATAAAGTAATCTATGCTACAAAGTTCTCTGTCAAATAACACATAAATTCTGTATAAATAAACAGAAGTAACCAACTCGCTTTAATTTTGTTCTAATATCTACTTGTACTATTATCTATTCTGTGCCTCAAGTTAAGTTTAACCTATAAAGAAAGTTGTAATATTTTTTTAAAGAAAAGAAAAACTATGACCTGACTACTTTCTTACGTGAGGTTTAGTTTTATCGGGTGCATGCAAGCAAAGCCGCGAGCATCAGCTAAAATATATATATATATTTGAAATGTGCTAATTAAGCCCTTTCATTTGATACCCAACACGGCATTATTAAAACATTTTTTTTAGTCCATGACTTCACGTCCTGGGCGCCATATTCAATTTAGTGTGACGTCACATAGCCTGTAACCAGCGGACGATCAAGACGCTTGTCAAATTATGTTAAAAAGACTTTATGTAAGAACAGATGAACATACATAGATACCGGTCCAAATTACAACCCTCCTTTTTGCTTAGTGTAGTCGGGTAAAAAAATTACTACTTTGTTTTATGATTCATTCACAAATGCGAATGAATCTAAAACAAAGTTTTTTTTTTTTTTAAATATGAATAATGTGCAAGATATTCCAGCAGGCTTATCCTCTAACTTTGAAACGTTAGTGATTCTGGTTGCGAGACATGCCATCTCGCTCGTACCAACTAAGTCGCACTATGTGCGGTCCCGTACTAAACAAAGATTTGTTTACAGACTTCCAACCTTACTTTTTAATGCCGACACGATCGCCTGCTTTGCCGCCACCGCCGTATCCACTCCCAGCTGCCGTCCACTACGGGATCTGCCCTCCAAGCAAAATGCAACCTTGGAACGAACTATTTAAAAACCAATTGCCGAACTATAACGAGAATCACCTGAAACCTCATCCGCCTCTTCCGCGGCGCCAACCGCGCTAAACATATCACGATTGCCCCAAAAACAGTGAATGAACTGCTTGTGCCTATAAAAGACACACATCTTTAGTGTTAGCTTCCGTGAGACATGATCAATTTTTACATTAGTTTAATAGGAACTAAATTTAATACTTTTGGTAAACAAAATTTTATTGTTATTTGAACTGTTTAGGGTCGAAAGTTTCCCAACAAAGTCAATAGATGGATGGGGGAATATTTAGCAGCCTACCGTTTTAAGAAGGTCACCGTCACAGAGCTAGAATCGCGTTCGAATTTGGTAAGGTTATTATAACCTTACCAAATTCGAAAAACGTGCGATTCGGCCTCCGCGTTAGAGTGATACGAACTTCCCGAATCGGCTGTGTACGTTAAGCTTAGACATAAATGTCGAGGTGATTGTATGCAAAGATATATTATTTTTCTCTATGTATTAGTAGACAAAATGTAAGAATTTATTTTGAAATTAATTATAATAATATATTTTGTTATTTATCATTTGTTTTTGTGCTATTATCAAAAACCTTTGAATATTTTGTGATTATGAATAATGCTTTTGACAGCTTTACGTACAAATTTATCTCGACATTTATATCGCTCAGGGACTCTATAGCGCCCCGGGAACACGGACGGGGCGCTATTGCACAAAAATGTATGGCGCTCTTTGGAACAGCTTGTTGCATTTAATTCCATTGAGCGCCATACATTTTTGTCTCACAGCGCCTCGTTCGTGCGCCCAGGGCGCTTGATATATCAAGTCTTCATGACCGAAAATTCAGGAACTAGAATTTATCAATTGATTTTGGACGGAAAATGTTCGACCATAAATGTTAAAGACCCCTCATGGCGATCTGCTGTCATTTGTTTTAAATATCGAACTCTACGATCTCGCATTGGCTACCAACGGGTGCCCAAATCCCCTTTGACGAGAAGGTGACGTCACGGGCCACGATTGGGCATCTATTGATCGACACCGCGTAATCGTGTTACACTTTTCAACTTCAATTTTATGTGTCCATTATTAATTTTATCATATACCTATATTCTGATTTATTATTGTCGTTGTGAAATCTAAAGCCGAGTGCTCATTAAGGTTGTAAATATTCGTTGCAGACGCAGTTACGAAGGTTTGATGTGAACGCCATGAAAGACCATTCATTTATCATTTGAGAGCGTGGATTTTGTCGATGGAGTAATTACAAAGCTTGACGGTCTTGTGCTAGCGTTTTCACCTCCTTGTACGACATGGCATCTGCTTTCTCTATGGCCTCCCCTGTCCTCTCTTTCTTTCTATGATGACTTTCATTAGTTTGCCATGTTGTACCAGGTGGCCAAACATCTTGCCTCTTCTGGTCGCTATAGTTGCCGTGTAAGATCATTGACCGTAAATACAAGCTAGCGTGTCCGCAGTGTATTTAATTCGCAGCCACAACCATCCCGTATTTATAGAAGTAACTTCATAATTTCCTTAACAAAAAAAAAAACAACAAATTGTTGAAAAAACTACACATTTAATTTCTGTAGTGACCTATTTTGAAACCATAACAGGTTAATTTAGCGTTTGACCCAGATGTAGCTAATAAGTTATTTTTTTTGTACATAATTGCAGAACTAACCTCTCATAAAATAATACAATAATTAAACAAAATCCGTATCCGGAACAGACCCAAATTTAACGTTTTGCAATATCGTCTCTATTTGAGCTATGTTAGAGTCTATTTCAAATGACGGTCGTAAGCACGGTAGTGAGTCGTCCGCGACGATAATGTATTATGGCACAAGTATAAATGCTTTTTCTATGCTCCGTACCTCCAATCTGAATTATTTAATTTAATATTCATTCTACGTCAGCAAATTATACCGAACACAATTGATATGTATTATGTTATGAATTATGTCCGGGTCCTCCATACTAAGTCCCGTAACTTGACTGAGAAAATTGGGTTAAAATTTTGTTTGATCACAGACCAACAGGAACAAATGCAACAGTTATAGCTCGCTATGAGTAACCGGCTTTAGAAAATGGACGATCACGAGCGAATATTACGTCATGCACTGATGATATTCCCCTGTAGTCGCCCTATTAGCCTAGTCTATATTCTGTTTCGTTTAAACTGTACAGTTTTTTTTACCTTGGTGTCCTTGTCCAGTAGATTTTTCAAGTAGCTATATTCCTATTTAGGTGGTGGAGCCAGCGGTCTTAGTTTTATTGAGTACATTTTGGGCTGATGGCCCTCCGGCCCAAAGGTTAAAATTTGTCACAGGGGACTGACAAGTTCTAACAAAAAATAATAATATTTAAAGTAATGAAATGTAACTTAAATAGCAAATAAAAACAAAAAATAATAATACAAAAAAAAAAACATAAAAAATATGTATTGATCATTATTATTAATACTCAAAAAATAATTAATAGTAATGATTCAATTATTTTCAGTGCATTTACTCCACCAATAATATTAAGCAGTTCTGACACGACGAAAATGAAAATTCTACTGGATCCCCTCCCTGGTGAAACTATAGCCTACTCTTCGGACTGTGTTCGTAATAGCGAGAGATTTAGTCACTAAAGTATCGCTTCTTAAGCTGCTCGACTTCATTTTTATGTTGTTCGGGTACAGTCAGCTACTAAATTGACTCGAGCAAAGTAAACGCGTAGTCATAACAAGGTTTTACAGTCCGTAAGGGTACGTCCCTATTTTGTTTACTTACATGTAAATTTTTGTGAAAATGTTAGACAAATAAGATGAACTATTAAAAAAACAAAAAAGATACATCTTATTCAAGATTACGGTGAAGCTTGAATCGGATTGTGTTCATTGGACAATATAAACAAGGATATCAAGATTAAAAACTTTTGTATAAGCTTCCTCTATCGACTGGGGCAAATTAAGAAGTATCGTGAAGACAGCCCTCTAATTAAATGGAATGTGCTTATAAAATTTAATTGGATCTTACAGTTTACTATGCGACTTCATCCCTAATTACATTATTAAATGGCCAGATTCCATAAAAAAAGTCAAAACTTAATTTTGTGTACCTGCACAACAAATTGGTGTTAATTGGTATTATTAATATTTCTCAAGATAGCTATGTGAGTTCTTACGTGGCAGCGTAAGATATGTGGGATTTTCTTGATGTTAGTTATTCGCAATAAAATAAAAGTTTGTGAGCCGTACTATATTGCATAAATATAACAACAAAGTAGTGTATATGTTTGTGTGTCCTTGCTTTATTTCTGCAGTCGGTGAATTAAGCAGGTATTAATTAGTCTATAGTTGTAAGTCTGTTCTGAATACATACATTTAGTCTTAGTTTTTTTTTCCTGTAGATATAAAGCTACGCGATTGTTTTAACTACGCAAAATCTGTTTTCTATTTTTTGTCTACATTGCACAAAGAGTTATTGTATATATTATAATGAGCACGCGCACCACGATTAAATTTTGTCCATTTTGTGTCTTTTTAATTTGTCGTTACGCTACAAAGCTACAACGTCGATACGTCATTCGGTTTCGCGGGACAAAATTGTGGTTAAAATTTTATCGCGGTGCGCCGCGTGCTTGTCCTGATGTAGTTTTAAAAAAAGTTTTGCGATTTTTCGTGTGTTGTCGCTCAACGGTTGTATCTACTCTGGTCCGGTGGATTTCTCGATTAATTTATTTTGTTTTTTTTTTAGTTGTTTTAAATCATAAACGTTGGATGTCAGAAAGAGAGAGAGACATGGTACACGTGTGGGTCCGTTCTAGAGTCGCTCAGCTGCATTTAGGGCGGTTTAAGAACGGATCCACACCACATATGCTAACTAACGAGCGTGTCCAAAGCTTCATGTTTCGACTGATGTTCATTCTTTCGCAAAAAATAATGCGATATCCTTGTAAAATTAGGTACTAAAATAATAATAATTTCATGTTTAATTTAATTTTTGTGAATATTTTGTTTCACAATCTCTTATTAAACTACCGACAACAAGCGTTTACATGTTTTTACGAATTTTCGAAACAAATTTATGACGAGTTTCTAATATTTCCTAAATATTTAAGATGAGAATAATTTATTTAGACGAACGCATGTCGATGTTTAGCAAGAGACGGTGCGACCTGGCCCCCGTGTCTATTCGTAATTTTAAGTCTTGAAACACGTTTGTAAAGTTTTTCTAGACGAGTTTTTCGGATGTTAATTTTAGGGTAACGGATTTATTGAAGGCACAGATTGTCCCTATAGTGAAAGGCCGCTTTTAGAGGTGTACTCGACATCGCTTACCGGTGGCTACTATTGTTGCTACGGCGCGATGGACGCCTTGTGAATTAATTTTACAGGTACGTGTCGACGAATTTCGTTGCGAATATTTTGTTACAATATCTTTAAGCTTTGAAATAATTTTCGAATAAATCATGTAGATTCATAAGATAGTCGTTTAGTTTATTGATGCAATGAGATTCTGTAAAGTCGAGTGTAATGAAAGCGGTCTCTTTATGCTTAATATGTATTCTGTAATTAGTAAGCAAATTTGGTTTTTCTAAAAACACATAGGTCGACATGAATTATTATTAACGTATTGATGATTACATATTTTTTTGGCCATTTTGTTGTTTTTATTCTTACGTAACCCAGATATAAAACAAGAAAAGTAGGGGTCCGTAGATATATAAAGCTTATGTTCGTACGAACAAAATATACAGAAATTTTAGTGACAAACGACCCAAGTTAGGGTTCGTTCCTCGTGGTCCCACTACTTGTTCCATTGGTGAGAAAACTAGGATTCCTCGTGGTCCCAATCAGCAGTAGATATACCTGCATTGTACTTGAGGTTGTACTCCTAGCGGAAAAGTGTTTAATTACATGATTTTGATTTGGGTAAAAGAGAAAAAGATTGATAATTGGCTTATCGTATTGGGATGAAGGATCTCTACTTTATTTTGGACTAGTTCTGGTAGTAGACTCAGCTGCAGTCTGCGTACAGCCGCCAAAGAGTGCGGAAGACGATGCGAAAGGTTAGGGATTAAAAGAGATGGCTATAATCTGTCTGAAAATATAGATTTGAGGGGTCATTTTAAGAGCGGTAATATCGTGTCACTTAAAATATAGCTTACTAGTAAATGTTTTTTTATCCCTACTCGAGTAAAATAAAAATCTGTTACAGGTGTCGATTCTGTTGTACATTTTACTAAACTAAACTAAATTTAACAGCCCTAAAATTGTAGGCATCCTTATCTCAGAAACAAACAAAAAGAGTCAGACATTTTTTTTTTCAATAACGTGTGTGTGTTTTATACAACAGAATTAATGCCACTGACATCTACGTATAGTGATCAATAATAGTTATCCATTGCTTAGTGCTGACGTCTATAAAGGTGCACTTACCTTAGTTACCTTATTACCTAATTGTACTAAGCTGGTGAGTTCGCGTGCCAAGTGTATGGCACCGAGCTGTCCATGCAAACTGTTTAAAGCCTACGTCATATTGTGTTGCATGCTTTACCATAGCCCACATCGCTCCACATGACATTAAAGAGAAGTCACCTGCGCCATCAAGAAAAAGAAACACGATTCTGATTTCAAACACCCCTGAGACCAAAGCCTGAGACCTACATTTCTCTTGGTCAATAATGTCGCGAAATAGGTAGGTATTGTTATAGGTACTTACCCACATAAGCAATTACTCTACCTACAGAAACCAATAATTTCTTTATGAAAATGTCTATTTCTCGTTTCCTGGTTTAGTCTGCATGAAAAATAAATATACCCCATTTAATTTTGTTTTATTCATTTTCAAATACAATAACATCTATACAATGGTACCTCTAAACCTAAATGATTTCATTATATTGACACATGCATTAAAATTAATATTTATTACAATAATAACATTTGAAATAAATAAATAGTTAATAAAAAAATCTATTGACTGGAATATTTAAATGATCACAATGATATTAGGTATCTACTTAACTTTTTTAAACTACTTAGTACTGCAATAAATAATTTAAAATTAATAATTAAAATAAACAGTTATTACATATTAAAAACTGTACAAATTAATTTGTATCCGTTAAAGTTTGGTTACAAAGAAGAAACAATTTTTTTGTCTTAAATATGAACCCATTGGAGATGAAGAAATGCTATATAAATAAGCACGAATGTAATTACCTATCTTGAAAAGTTTTTGTTGTTTGAAACATAGTAATTTTATAATAGAAATTTATATTGTATTTTAATCATCAAATAATAAAATAATGAGTATTCTTTTTTAAAACAACTTTTACAAGATGCCTAGAACCATCACTCTTTATACACAGTTATTATATTTAAAATAATTTAGTACCTATGTTAGTACTAAACTAATTCTACCTAATTCTAATGCGACTGCACTTAAAAATAAGCTAACTTTTATGTACAGATATTATTATTTTTTACTAAAAATGGTTCCTTACAATGTTTTTATCGGAAAAAAGTAGGTAATCTTAAAAAAAACAATCATGATCAAAAACGTATTACGCGCAGGTATACGAGAGAAAGTACCTACCTAGGTACGTATGCCTGCAGTCACCAAAGCTTCTTGTGTCCATCATATTAAAAAAAAAAACTGTCGGCTTGAGAACCTGCTCCTTTTTTTGGAAGTCGGTTAAAAACAGTGATATGATGTAGTGCAAAAATATCCGTGATAAAAAGTTCTTTTTTGAAAACTAAGTAGGTACGAAGGCAACCAGTACTGTAGCTTGGATTCCTGCCACCCGGGGGCGTATTCAAATTTGCTGTCCCCTCTATTTAGGCCAAAGACATGGTTTTTTTATGGTGAGTTAGTGAAGCTACAAGGACTTAGGCAAATTAGATATTATAGGTGTATTACCTACAGTTGTTCCTAGTAGGCGTTGAATAGTTTGAAATGCTAAGTACCTACTTACATAACTTTAAAGATTGATTCAAAGGTACCTTGAACCTTTAATGACCTTTAAAATTAAAGATTTGTTTGACTTTTTAATTACCTTCTCTTTGGTTTCTTTGAAATGGTTTATTCATCACATTGAGTAAGTATAATAATAATTTCTTAAAAAATACTTTACAGACATTAATAATACTGAGTATAAATATCACCATTCACTAATGACGAAGTAGTTTTTTTTAGGTCCGAATACCATCAAAATTGATCTTGCAATAACTTTTTAAGTAGGCATGAAAGGCAAGGAGTAAGTACGTAGGTTATGAATATTTAAGAGCTAGTATCCCTGATTGTCGCTATCTCGGTCGTACTTTTACAAATATGTAAAAAAAAAGGGAGGTTTTTTTATATCACGGAATGTCTGAATACCATTGGCAATGTTTGATAGCAATTTTCTTGTTATAATTTTGTATTTTGGCGAATGAGATTTATTTTTTTTAATACGAAGAGTCGGATCGAAAGTCGGGTCATACTTACACCTTGCCTCTTCGCTTTGACAGTAAAGCGCTATTCAGACGACAGACATTTCCGGGTTCGGGGTCCTGTCAGTATTCCGTCAGGGACAGGAAAAAAATGTTTTCATACCTTTTGTAATAGCATGTTCACTCAGTTCTGTGTCAGGCTCACGTGTATTCGGGCTGTCAGTGTCCCGGAGCGTGCTCTGACGAACGCACACTTCGTCAGTGCTGACAGATTTTTGGCGCCACGTGCAACATAGATACGGAAAGATTGACATAATTTGTGCGACAGAACAAAATTCTTTATGATCTATCAGATGGAATAATAATAATTGCGAATTCATCTGTATTTAACGAGACCATCACAATCTGTGTACACAGCAAAACACAGCAAAACGCCGAAATAAACTGAATGGATTATCCTGATATGTGTAAACACGAGCACCAAACTGATGCCTCGTACCTGACGAGACCCTGAGCCGGGAAGGCCTTGAGCCGGAAATGTGTGGATAGCGCTTTAACACTAGGTGTTAACTATGGGTTAGCAAATAACTTTGAAGACTTCTACCGTTTTAAAATTTATTGCAAAACTCAAAATTACCGTCCAGTATTCGCAATTTTCACATTTATCATACTCCCAATAAAATTGTATTATCGTCCTAAGTTAATAATTCTACTTAATTTAATGAGTATCTATTATTTACAATCTTTGATAAACGACTAGCCTTGTAGGGTTTCAAGACTTTACAACATTGCCATAAAAGTATCTACAACAAATCAAATAAATAATATTGCTAACATTTTATTGCTTCGAAACAAGGTAAGGGGATTTGTAAACCATTAGAATGAAATAAAAATTGTTTTTTAGTGGCAAATAGTTTTCATTTTTTTAATTACTCAATCTGTGGGATCATATAAAAGCCATTGATATATGTGTACTACGCACTAGATTTCGCGATCCGAACACTATTCGGCTGAACTGTACTGCAATCCGTAAACCTTACTTTAGTGTGGCTTCGATATTCACGCAGTGTGCGCGTACGGAGCGGCGCTAATAATACAAGAATTCGAAATTGCACTGCATGCTGCACAATTAATAGTTCGATTAGATAAATAATGTTGCAGCATTTGAACACATTGTTTACATAAATGTTCTTGTCTATCGTTAGAATAAATATAAATGATAAAAACTATAATAACGGGGTCCAAAAAAATCCTCAGCTGTTTTCCTAGATGTAAAGGAGGACGTACATTTCTCACGAAATCACGCTAGACGCGTTTATAGGGTTATGCCCTTATTATAATGGTGTGAATGTAGCTAACCCGATGTTGCCATTACATTTCATTTCGCCACTGCCATGCCATCGGACAATTAGCGTCCTTCCTTACAAGTTTGGCTAGTCGGTAAACCATTTCTAAAATGTTTGAAAAACTTTGTAGCATCGTCGTAGCAATACCAAGTTGGTCAACTGCCAGTATTTTAATATTATCGCAAAAGGTTATTTTAATGTTCAAACAATGTGATTGTCTAACCCAGGGGTCTCCAAACTACGGCCCGCGGGCCAAATCCGGCCCGCCACTGTCATCAATCTGGCCCACGACAGCCAATGTTTTACTGTTGTTATACTATTGCTGTGATAAGTTAAATGGAAGAGAATGAAAACACAGAATGATAATAATTGATGTTTGCTTAGGTGGGCAGAAAAATTAAAATTGTTATGGCCCTTGCAACATACCGAAAAAAATATTATGGCCCCAAGGCTTCAAAGTTTGGAGACCCCTGATCTAACCAATGAATCTGTTTTAGTGTGCGAGTGCCGACATAAATTATTAGTAGATATTTATTATGTTAATAGTGTTAATACCACCGCACCGCACCCTACCAATGATCACACACACTAAGTAGCGTAAAGCGAAAAGAAAAGGCAAAAATGTCTGCTTGGATCGAACTACCAAAACTTAATCCGAGCAATGCTCTCAAGGTTGAAAAAGCATTTAAAATGCTCACGACGATGAATAAAGAATTGAATAAACAGCTCTTAACTAGTTTAAAAAGTCATGTAGCGGGTCTAAAGATAAGTCGGTCCTCGCGCGCGGTCCAAAGTACTGATCTGATCATGCGTAGTGGGGGTAGGATCCAAGATGTGACGTCACGTGCGGGGGGGCCATAGAGTGGGGGGAATACAAGTTGCTGCCCCCGCCGCCCCAGTTGCCCCAAGAAGCCGTTGGAAATATTGACGCTGAAACAAAAAAATCTGCGTGGTGTAAAAGTCTAGGTTAAAACAGGGGCGCGCTGAAAAGTGACACATATTTTCTAAGATTCACAAAGGACATTCTGTAGGACATAAAAAAACATCATAGTCAAATAATTGTTTATCAGTTCGCTGTGCTTATGATTAACATTTGAGTGTGCCCAAATTTTTTCAAGTAGGTAGGTTCGCTATATTTTTTTGAGAAAATGTGCTGTTTTTATTCCTTTATCAATGTTAAAATTGTTTTGTTGTTGTAGGAGGTTTATTATTATTTTAAGTTTCTTCATATTTATATTTTTGTTTATCATTCTATGGTATTATGTGGGATTTTCCGTGAAATAAGGCGTACCCTGGTTCTCGCTGTCTCGTTCGCACTATATCAATATTATATTAAATAAAGTTTTTTAATATAAAAATAAAAGAGAAGAAATTAAAAAAAAATATGTTTAGTCATTGACTTATAATATAATACCATTGCTAATGCTTTATAACAACTTTCATTATTTTTTTTCTTTTGGCGAAGGATAAGGAAAAAAAAAAGTTTTTTCTTGTTGCCTTTAACCGAATTAAAAAGTAATAACATGAATATTGTAACTAAGCATTGGCAATGGTATTCTTAATTAAATGACTAGGCAATTTTTAACTTCTCCTCTGTTATTTTTATTTCGTTTGGACTATATCCACATTTTTTAATATATTAAAAAATGTTGATATAATCCAAACGAGATACAAAAAAAATATTAATATTAAATTAAAAATATTATATAAAAATTAATATATTAATAAATGTTAATTTTTAATTTAATTAAATTTAAATATGGAACAATACAGCGAGAATAAAGGCACACTCCCCCATAAGTGACAAAGTTACTCAATAGAACATTCCTAAACAGACATTCAAAGTTCCATTAAGTCGATACATTTTGCCAATGACAACCCGTTTCGAGCGCTAAGCTAATATTGGTAGACGCGAGTGTACCATTGCATTACAGAATGCAGATTACCGGTATGCTTGACTATACCTAACTAGTAAAATCCAGATGGAAAACTCCAAAGAAATGAGAAAGTTATTGTGCGGAATTGCCTTTTGCTACATTCAACTGCATGGTTCTGAATCTATTCTGCTTCATAAAAGTCGTTATATTGTCGTTGTGCGATTGAAACCTTCGGCATTCTTGTTTTTTTTTTGCGAGCGTAAAATTTTCTCAAATTTCCGACAGCTTTGGGGTGCAGCCGGGCTATGTAAGAATATACCCACTAAAACGTCCTCGGTGGCCTGCTTTGGTGCTTGACCGAGGGCTCCGGGATCTCTAAGGGAACGCACCGGACTCTTCAGCACCACGTTTCAGCTCCTTCCGGGACATCTAGCAGGTGTCGTGTGACGCCAAAGCCTACAACAGCGTCCGCCACTCGACGTTGTCGTCCTCCCCGGGCTCGCTTCGGTAGATGGTTAGAGCCCCATCTCTAACCTCCTAAGAGCCCAGAGGTCTCTTTTTAGTAGGCTCTTACTACAGGCATGGGATACCTTTTCCCCAAGGACCCAAAGAATGCAAGTCATGCAGAGCTATCTAGCTGTAACTTTCATAACTTTAAGTTGTGTATCTGTAACATTCTGTGACCGTAACCCTGCGAGTGAAGGGTGAATAATATTACACCGACCACTTAAGGATGACATGTTTTTTTTAAAATGTTAATTAAGTTTTTAGTGTGGGATTAACGATTCGAATGTTATTTTGGTGGTAGAAATCCGAGTTTAATTGTTAGATATAAATAGTAAGTACGCAAGGTTTTTGCTCACTATGTGCGAAGATTTTTTCCTTATTCTGAGTCACAAAAGTTGAGTATTCACTCACTTTCAAATATTTTCATATTTGAAGGTTGGAGTTTGGACTTAACTTACAATATTAGGAATGTATATTAATAGATATAATCTATTATTATATATGTTACTATTTATTAACCACCTACTCGAAAACCATTTTGGCACAAAAATTCGCTACATAGTAAACTCACATACCCAGAATATTTAATTACCTGTAGAAGTCGGCATAGCCGCGTGTGGGGCCATGAAAGACGAGAGCTTCGCCGAGTGGTGGTACGAGCTCATGAATAGATCGCTCTGATACTTGTAGGCAGGGTCGCTGGCCGCCGGTTGTGTGGCCGCCGCCAGCCCTTGGAAATCGAATTTGTACGCATACCGCTTCCCGTGAACTTTTGTCATTATGTTTTTGTCGTAGTAGTATCTGCGCAAAAACATGCAATTAATCAAAGCATATATATAAAACTAAAAACAGATTAAAAAACTGACACCAGCTGGCGAAGGATATAGCATTGGTACAACACTGCTTATACTATAAAACACCACGTTACTCTTCAAAATTTGAAGAGCCGTCATACGGCGTTACGAGCATAATCAAAGAATTCCACCATGCCATATCCTCACCCTTCTAAAGAAAAAAACATTTGCATCAGCGTCATAAAATCGCGTAGCATTTGCATATATCGGGTACCCGGTAAATCGCCATGGCTTGCTGCTAGACATGTATGTTTTTCACATGGGCCCAGTAGCATACTAGTCAACTGTCCCTGAGCTCGTGTGAGCCTGGTTGTTACCTAAGAGCGCGGCTGAGCTTGTCATAGTTCATGTTGGGTTTAGACTTGCGCTCGCCCCACCGTCGGGCCACCTCGTCCGGGTCTGTCAGCTTGAACTCCCCGTTGGTGCCTTCCCAAGTGATGCAGCCCGCGTTGCTGGAGTCACTCAGGAGCTCAAGCAGAAATTGCCACAGCTGGATCTGCCCTGAACCTGCAATAAATACTGTTATAACAGGATAGGCTGCCAATAAGATAACCCAGTCTATAGTAGTAGTGTGTAGGTAGTTAGCTACTGCTTAGTGTACCTAATGTAATAAATATGATTGTAGTTTTTTGATGAGTAATTAAAGGTTGGGGGGAGCGGTTTACGATTCTGAAGTTAAAAAAACGATAAGTAAAGCTCTAACCTTACGTGTCACGCTTACTCACCAGTGAAACGAACAAGGCTACGCCCCAAGCGAAAATATCATAAAAATCGTATCCTTACACGGTTGGCGGTGGTATAGGCTAATGGTTAGGGTCGTCCCCCACTTATTGGGCGGCTATGTTTAGCTCTCGCACGAGCGCTCCTCGTGCGCACTCGTGTGGAATGGACCTTATGGGGGTGGTGACTGTCTTGGGGTATGTTAAAGTTTTTGTTGTGATCTTTTTTGGTTATAAAAATTCACGACGCTCTTTGAGAGCGCACTACTTATTTTAGAAAGCTCGACAAGCTTTAACTAAACGGAAGTAAATGATGAACAAGTAATTTACAGTTCTAAGGAACGGTAAGTTCAGGCATGATTCGAGAAGTGTTAAAACGATAAATATCCGTGTAAAACACAACCTGAAGCTCTAAAATGTACAGAAGTTCTTGCTTATTTAATTAAGCATGGTGACATCACTATAAACGAGGTACGAGGTATCACTTAAGAATGTCCAAGAAATAAACTACCTAATTTTTCTAAAGATATCACTGTAAAGGGCTGCTCACACGAGCGTGTGTCGTGATTTATATCTTCGTGATTTCGTGGGCCGTGTCACAACATTCGAAGTGCTCGGCTCACTGAAGTTACAACGTTTGCAGTCCCCGGCTCGCTAGATCCATTGTGCTCATGGCTCATCGGCTCATGGCCCATCGATTTTATGACTCGCAATTAATGAGTCGATCGCCAAAATATTGTACGTGGGGCGATGGATGTCGCAGAACTATTATTTTTTTGGTTGACTTGAGCCGGTTGATGAATTGCCCTTATCTTCTGATCGGGATTACGGGGGTTAGCTCATCAAAAATTTATTTTGCTTTTTGAGATGAGAGTTTAGGAGAAAACTGCTTTGTATTTGGGATGCAGATGAAAAGTGCGAAAATTTTATTGATACTTACTTAATAAACGAAATGCCAATATTCGTTGTCGTGTTATCGACGATAAATCCATCTATTTAACACATCGATATTTGGCCAACATGTAATTCTACCCGCACTGTGTGCAGAGTACACAAAGGTAAACTAAACGCCAGCTTTGCTTTAATAACCGCGTGAAAAGACAGGTAAACACGGGCGCGCCGTGTGAACCGGCCTTAATTGCCAGGGTTGCCACGTGCCGCTGATTGTTTTTATTTTGAAATTGCCTTGCAGATTAATAACAAAATTACACGCTCCGGTAGCCAGGTGCTGGTCGGTAATGTTCAGTAATTATTAGGGTATTTTGGGGCCATTAAATAGTAATTACGGTTAAAGTGCAAAATGCAATTCTGACTCCTTGGGTTTGTGACTTCTGTGAGTCTGATTCAAAATAGTGTATCCTATGAATGTATACGACACATTATGTTATTATTATTATCCTTCACAATCAAATCGCTCCTAAATACTCGTGGTGAAGAAAAAAAACTTTGTTTTATTTTGTAATAAAGGCCTACAGTGAAAGACACCATAGCGAAATGTTCAACTCAATTTATTCATCTGTTTCGTTTTACAAATCCTAACTAATATTATAAATCCGAAAGTAGCTCTATCTCTCTGTCTGGGTGTCTGCTTCTATATAGCTAAGGGGTCGGAGACGGACATAGGCAACTTTTTTTATTGATTCACGCGAACGAAGTGGCGGGTAGTGTTATTAACCAAGTAAGTATAGTACTACCATAAAATACATATACATAAAATTAGATAAAATTATTATATAACTAGTAGTTCACATCGAACTGAGACCTTGCGACCCCTGTATCTTCGCAACCCCTGGACCGATTTAGCTCATATTTGAACTTAGAAATTGTATTGAAATGAACTACTTGCCTACAAAATTTTATGAAGATCGGATCAATGGTCCGCAAGTTATCATCGGACAAATATACACACAAACATACAAACATACATAGAAATGCCGATTTGTCCCAGTAAACTCTGAGACCTTCGCTTCGCTCGGTCAATAACAAGGGATTTCACATTTTTAATAATGTTCATTGCAACTATGTGTCTTGTCTCATGTCAACTCTTGAGAAAAGAGTCGTAACTTTTTACCATGGCGCCTGGCACACAATACAATACAATACAATATAACTTTATTATACACCAAAAAGACAAGCCTAAAAAAAAAATATATATTAAAAACGGTAGTATAATGGGTGGCCTTATCGCCTAAAGTGATTACACCGTAATAAATCGATAGAGAACATCTATACAAAATAACTTGTCAAGAGCATATCGGCTCATGCTTAGTAGGGTTCCGTAGATGCGTAGGACGCTTAAGGTATTTAAGTTTTTCCGCTTATCTCAAAAAGTTATTATCACTCTGTTGCCAGAAATAATTCTAAAAGAAAGTTTTACTAAGATCTATCAACTTCGAAGATCATAAGTTTCTAAGAAGCATAGTTTAGAAATGCTACTATTCCAAAATTTGGGGGTCAGATTGCAAGCTACTTTTTCGGTTCAGATTTCACAAGCGGAACATTTGATTAAAAATTGGTCTAGACGACATTAACTTCATTTTTAAAAACGTACTTATTGAATAATACAATGAAAAAAATATTATCTACACTTTACATGTATGATAGTAGGTATAAACTCTTTAATGTAAAATTAGATATTTTTTATTCTGTTAAAATTGTAAGCTTTAAAAGACTAATTCACTGGCACTCATACTTATTATAAAATATAATTTTTTTTTTAACTTGAGATCTGTACTTAGATTGTCGTTGTGCAAAATTTCATGCATGTAGGTTTATAGCTTTACAAACAGACAGACGTAAGTAACTTATAAGGGTTCCTTGCTCCCCTTGCTTGAACCCTAAAAAGATTTATTCTAAAGTGTCGCGTTTCTGAAATATTAGAGTACATTTTTGTGCAATGTGGCAATTAGGTAGCGAATTACCCTAATTTCCATCTCAAAACCGTGTCAAATTCGCAATTTTTTTAAATTCCTGGCTTGTTCAAGAATTCTATTACTACAGCCCAAATTTTAAAAGTAATCGAATTGGCCTAATGTTTAATTATCCAATACAACACGTAAGGTTAAAAATTCGCAATTTTTTTAAATTCCTGGCTTGTTCAAGAATTCTATTACTACAGCCCAAATTTTAAAAGTAATCGAATTGGCCTAATGTTTAATTATCCAATACTAATTAAATAAGCATTTGACTTATGACTCCCCACGAGTTCAACAATAGTGCAGTAAAAAGTTTGTTCCCTTAAAACAGGTGCGTTGAATTGCGTGCCACTTTACTGTATAGCCTATTAACATTTCGAGGGCTGATCAGACAGATAAACGTGGCGTGATGTAACGCTGTTCCCACACGCTGTGACGCCGACGGCCGGGCCTCGCCGGGCGCCCGCCGTCGGCCACCGCCGCCGCCGGTCGCGTGTTTACCGCGTTGGCGTCAGTCGTGTCAACCCTACGCGTTTTCGTTGCCGTACCGTGATTGATTTTGTGATATTTTTCTTACAAGAAATCTTATTCGAAAATTATGTTACACTTATGCAAAATACCGAAACCAATTAGGTACTTAGTTAATTATTTTAAAGCTGTTGTTTTCTTTTCTTTGCAGTAGATTGTTCGTGATCTATGAAATGATTTTTGGTTGACATTGTTATAGGTCACCAATTGTACTAACATACAATAATAAATGCCATCCCAAAAACAAGTCAGTGTTTCATTTACAGTTACTTATAACATGATACTCCTTTGTAGATCTCCCCTATAGGACTTACGATGGGCTAATATCCGACAGGGGCATTGTCCGTTATCAGGTAACTGTTGTGTGGTCAACCCACTTCTTCTATTTTCTAGAGGCTACTTGACAGTTTGTGAAGGCAATTTGGTCGCTCTAGTTTTTGGTTTTTAATTCCTTAAAACCGAACAAAACTCTGAAACTGTCGCTGTTATGATGATATCTATGAATATATAAATGAACCCCTATTTTTCATGGTCACGCTATAACTTGAGAAAGGCTGGACCGATTTTGATGATGATGATTTTTTTGAATTTTCTTTTTCGTTTTGTTCGTAATTGTGAGGACAAGGTTGTTAAGAAGAGTTTAGCGAGGCCGAAGGCCGAACTTCCCGGGAATCAGCTAGTTTTTAATAAATACAACTTGAAAATCTTAAAATTTTTACACTTAACTGGCAAATGCACAAAACGTCCGACTTTCTCCTGAGAGGAAAAAAGATTAGTATATATTCATAATATGATGATATACTTACCTAATTATAAAATTTTTTTTCACGGATAACTTTTAAGTATTTTCACGCGTACATAACACTTATCATCTTAGAGTAACACAGGCCTCCGGCCGACACGGAGTTCGGGCCAGTACCGAGTTGCTCAATGCTTCTCATTAGCGAGTTCACACAGTTACATGTCACTGATGATATTATGGGAGAGTAATCCTTAGATTTCATAGAGATTAATTACCTTGTCAGGCGTTTATGCATACGATACTTTACCTGAGTTTGCTAGTCGACTGCTTGTCGGACCAAACATCTGATATGGATCTGAAACAAAAATTAAACATGATTACATTGAAAAAAAAAAACAAAGCAGTCACAACTACCGTATTTTTTAAAACCTAGTACCTGTCCTCTCGAAATAACGAACCAATGAGTGTCACATCCTGCAAAGACGTGATCTTAACCTACCCGTTATTTTATTGGTCCCATCGCGTCAGTAGTAGTTTTACTAACAGTTTGTGATGATTCCTATATTTTTTTCTTGTATCCGTCCCGCCCTTAAGCCCTACATGTCCTTTAGTCTTTTCCCCCTTAATTTGATAGCAGGGGTGAGATATAGTCAAAATACCTCGCCTAGGCTATTAAACATTTAAAAAAATGCACCATGACCACGGAAATGTATACTCCCAACCTAGAAAAACGCGGAGAAAAAACGCCAATAAAAAGTACCATGTCGGAAATTTGCGAAATAGTTGAAAAATCACGTATGCAAGGTGAAAATTTTTCCTCTTCTGTGTATGCAACCGAAGCTCGTAGCACAAACCTAAAAGTCGTCTAATTCTTAGCTACCCCTGTAGATCACCGAGACGCCACTGATAGCGTTGCCGTGGCAACCCAACACACAACACGAAGGAAAAAACCCAGATGTAGTGCATAGATTGCATTACAAGTGGTCGTAATGAGGACTGGGGACCTCAGGATTTACATAGATAGTGACTGACGGAGTCCGGTGAGAATAGTTCCCCGTGGTTGTTGATGGGTCCCCATCAATAAGAATTCCACAAGAATTCTCACCCGCCCTCCCCTGTGGGTGTCTTTTAGAGAAGCTTGTAATCTTTTGGAAACCTAGAAATTCGCACTTATTAACGCATGAATGAAAACTGTCTTTATTATTTCTAAGCTGTTTTTTATGCTATTGAGTGACGATGTGAGCAAGTCGCTGAAGTCGTCAGCATCACGCTTCCCGCAAAAGTCATCCAGAATTTTGAACTTCCGTACTTATAAATTCTGCGCGGCTATTTACTGCGCTTGTCACTCTAAGATTGAGATGTTAAAGTAATAAGTAATTTTGCTGGAAACATTGTCCTTCAGTATTTGAACTTATATTTTATTAGGTACTCCAAACATTGGAAAGTCAGGCAAATTACGCAAGAGTTGCGCAATTACGCGACATTTTAATTTTTATATAAAAAAATCAGTTTGCGTTTTGCACTTTTCGCTGTGGCCATCCTTTTTTAAACTTAATAGATGAATAGTGCTACGGACAGCTTTAAATGCGTCTAATATCTATAATAGTGATATTTTAAGGTGCTACGATAACAAGTAACGCTGCTACGACGCCCTCCAATTGTGCTACGACGAGCTCTAGCGGTGCTACGGAGAAAGATCACAATGCTACGTAGCATTGTAGGTTGTTCTTAATCTTTGAAGAAAAAAGAAGCAGAAATCTCGTTTATATCAGAAAAGTTACAAAACTTCTTCTATAACGCGTTTATAAAATACTAAGTACCTATATGTAGATATAGAAAATCACACTCATTAATGCAAATTGTTAGCTGTCAATGATTTTTTCTACTTATTTATGTAACGAAAGGTTGAACGAATCAAATGCAATTTGGAATAAAGGTGGAGGTAATGAAATATTATTGTAAGCTACTTTTTGTACCGAAAAAATGTGCGATCCCTTTAAGATGCACAGTTATTTAGAGTTAGTTATGTTCGCAACAATGGTGATCTCAAAGGCTCATGGCCTTGTCTCTTTAAAACTTCCCATAAAAACCACCCCACTCTTCAATACGTAGTCTATGCAAATTACACTCATAATTCGTGGCACATTCAAATTGAAACAATGGCGCCCCCTAGCGACCATTCGCGCCTATTGTAGCAATATAATAAAATAGTAATTGTTAACGACACTCGAGTTAGCTCCCAGACTATTAAGCAGGGACACTGTGACTAATAATCGACCCTTGGCAATTAATGGTAGTTTATGATCTAATTATCTTCTTCGTTTGGAAGAACCATAGGGAAAATTTAAAATTAAATGGCTCTGTCGTCACATTTCCAGGTTTAAAAGCAGGCCAACAACGCGTGCTGTAGAAAAAAACGCGCGCCGCGTTAAAATTTTGTCCACACAATTTTATCTAAGCGTCAATGTCACAAAGCTAAATGTAAAGTTAATTTAAACTATTTTGTATTCAACAGGCAGCAAAAAATATTTTAATTTTAGTTTAGTCTAGTCGAACCTCCATGAGCACGACGCGGTCTCCTGTAATTGGGGGTGTACCCAGCTTGATGCCTATGTTTCATAATGTGAATGTAATGTGTAACTTCTGTTGGGGATCCATATTCTATAAAATAAAATAAAATAAAAGCTAGAATGTCGATACGTCTGTCTCGTTCTCAAGGGATAAAAAGGATGAACAACATTTATCGCGGCGCGACTTCTAAGCCTGCTGCTATCATTTTGTCTACTCTTTTATAGTCCTTCTTGTCCTGCGAGATAGAAGTAGTGAAAAATCGTGAACAAAATTGTATTGTGTCAGGCCTGCAGGTCTATGGCCCTGGAACCGGGGTCAAACACGGCTTCGCTATCCCTTATCTATCGTAAAAGCCAATTAAAAGAAGACCTTTAAGCTCGTGAGTGGATAGATTTGGAGATCAGATCCTTAAGGCGTTATAGTCGTTAGGGGTAAGGAAGGTAATGCTCTTAGTGTTTGCTGGGTATGCTATCTGCGACAAAATGGGTGGTATCGATGCGTTCTTAAATAAATGCCGGTACTCTCCATTAGGTACAGTAGCCGACCACCGAGGGGATTTTAGTACCCGGCTGCACCCCGATACATTAGGGTATCTTTTGACCCCCTTATATTCCGTCACCAAATCATGCTAGCTATTAGACTAGCGTGTCTAACCACTCTGTAACGCTAGGTATCGCTACTTTAATCAGGCATGATCTTTAATATTGTTTGTTAACCCTTGTTTCCAAAAACAGATCAGAATCAGAGAAGAAGATCAGAGAAAAACAACCAGGTAGATACCACCTTTAATATAACGCTGGCGTGTACAACGCTACCAGGATACACAAAACAAAAAAAATTGAAGCAAAAATATGTATTTTCATTACACATCGTGCCTGATAACAGCCTTCCCCCGCTGACGGGCAAATCGTATCTAAATTGAGTCCTCGGCTTTTCATCGAATACTTGTGTAAAGTGAGGGTTTTCGTGCGAAGAGCGTTACGTGTGTGGTTTACCTTCTCGGTGAAATGTTTGTCTTGGGATAAATGGATATTTGAAATCGTGAAGTAAACAAGTCTGAATGTGGGTTTATTTGTGCGTTTATTTTCTAGTTTATTTTTGTAATGTAGATAGAATAGCAATTGTAGTTTGAAACAAAAGAGATGTCATGTTCGTCTTGGAGATTTTAGTTTAAGACCCTTAAGCGCTTTCACAATGGTGCAATAAACAAATATAAATGATAAAATATATATTATATGTGTATAACTTAAGTCTGAGTTTCCAATAAGTGTATTAAGTTGTATCAACGGCTTTGGGCAACGGTACCGAAATATCGAATTATTAAAAGGTTGAAACACTTTTAATAATAATTACATGGACAAATAACTAAGAAAGATCATTACCTACTCTTGTAAATAACTTTCCATGTTTACACTTCTCTTCATTAAAATACCAACATAGCATTTAAAACTTATTATTATGGTTTATAATAGGTATGGATGAGAAACCTAAAGCTACCTCATTTCATTTGGTCCGCGGAACACTTAGTAATCTTACTAAAATGTCTACAAGAGCAACTGTAGTGTAGAGCCAAAATTTAAAAAAAAAAAAAAGTAGTCACGTTAGAAACTGTACAAACTATTCAGCGAAGATATTCAAAGTCATCTCATCATCATCATCATCATCATCTCAGCCACAGGACGTCCACTGCTGGACATAGGCCTCCCCCTTAGATTTCCACGAAGAGCGGATGGAAGCGGCTCGCATCCAGCGCGTTCCTGCGGTCTTTATCAGGTCGTCCGTCCACCTTGTGGGTGGACGTCCTACGCTGCGCTTGCCGGTACGTGGTCTCCATTCGAGAACCTTACAGCCCCATCGGCCATCAGTTCTGCGTGCTATGTGCCCTGCCCACTGCCAAAGTCATCTATTATATTTTAAAAACAGCTTTTGTTTTGATACACTAACAGATCTCATCTACATATGGCCCACGACTTCATAGACGTTCAAAAGTTTGGCCTGCGGCTTTCCAAAGATTGCGCCCATAACTGGAATATACGATTCATATGGTACTTGACGTTGACGTTCGCATTAAATTATAATTGAATTTTGAAGTAAATTTTACTTGAATGGTTAGAAAATTGTAGATATACTTAACAGTGTTTCCAATAGCGAGAGTCATCAAACAAAGAGCGGCACATCAAAGCTGTCAAATTACCGTGCCAAAGATGAAAGATTCCGATTAGTTGCAACTCATCACTGACTTACGAAAAGACAAGTTCTCGTCGAATACACGTAATGGCTGTTAAATCGAGGGTGGTTAAATGAGGGTCGGTAGGGGTTGGCGATATAATCGCCGTGATTATGATGGATGGCGAGAGCCGGCGGAATCGCTGCAGTCATTGATATGCGGAATTGATGATTGGGAGTTTGTCTTTTGACGGAGTTACTGTCTTGTTTCATGTCGATTATTTTCTAGTAAAGTAATTTATTTTCAAATTTATTGTTTTTCATAATAAAGTTGTTGTTTAAAATTTATGAAAATATTGTAATTGATTATTATGGTGTATTTTTCTTTCTAAAAAACGAAACGAGCAATACTTTGCTAAATTATGAACAATTTCAAAAAAATAGGTATGTTTGTTTTTTATTCGTGGCGATCGACATTAAGATAATGTGAATTGTACATCAAGTAGTTATTCTAATTATAATGTTTCGACCATTGAATAACTCGATACCGGTCCGAACAACTCACGGCCGGAAACCAGTGTTGCTCTACGGTTTTAACCTTTTTTTAAATACTCCAACTGACAGAAAAAAGTTAAGCATGGCTAGCCGGAAATAAGCTATTGCGATTCTGTCTGTTGATTCAGCACAGCAGTCACCTGTGGGGCCCAGAATTAAGTTACGCTCCGTAAACAGAAATAGAATTGACGAAAGTCATTACGATTTCGATTTGGAGAGAAATTGGTGGGACGAGCGCACGGCGCGGCGTGGCTTCTGTGCAACGCAGCGGGCAGGCTCCTGGTCTAGGGCAAAAGGGGCACTAAATCAAAAGACATTTTTTCGATTTGGAGTGAGAATATACTAGTGGTGCCGTAATATAACGACTACATCAAAGGAACTGGTTTCTTCTTGCGGTGATAGTGCACGAGTGTTATAGTTATGGGTAAGCGTGGCAATACTTAGTTAATAGGTATGCATTTTGCGACTAGGGAGAACTAGCTGTTTTGCTCACATCTCCTCTCATCTCCGCTGCGCGCCGTCACCAGCTTACGAGGCACAGTTTGCATCTCTGCTTTGTTCGCGCCAAACAAATATGAGACATCTCCTCTCATCTCTACTCAGCCGTCTACACCGAAGCTAAGCGGAGACGAGATGCATAAATAACGCAATCCTATTGGTTGTTTCTAACACATCTCCTCTCGTCTTGTCTCCGCTTTTATGGAGTCTGGGCCTAAAAGCCACTTAAAGGAAACCGTTACCAGGTAGGGAAACCTGGTTACGTCTCTGTCTTAAGTCACAAGCCATTGTTTTTGTGTTCAGGGTTGATTTGATTCGAGTCTTATGATCAAGTAATTGTCAAAGGGGAACCGGTAATATGTCTGATTGTTTTTTGGTTTCATGTACACGATTTTCTAGTATAATATTAAGTTTTTGACAAACGATTTTGTCTGTCGACTGCATGTACAATACAAAGTTCAAATCCACGAAGAGGAGACCGATTTTGACGTTGAGATGTCTTTGGAATCCTATTTATGTCAAGGGTGACATGAGTGACAAAGGCTACATTTTGCAGTCGGTTATTTTTTTTCTATAAATAATTACTCAACGCTTGTAAAGCTAGTCTGCCATGTTTACCTTGTGTGTGCCTCACACACGCTAATCATTTATGTGAGTACACGCAGACTAAGATAAATTGAATGTCGAGCTGAACACTGCACTTAGCAACGCTCTAAATAATTATGACCTGAGAGGAGATCTAAATTTAATCTTTAGTATCGTCATTCTCTATCGAATAAGCTTTCATTATGTAGTCGATATAAAATTTTGATTTTAGTTTCTATTCTCGCCCGATAATCCTTTTTTATAAACTTTGCTATCGAATACGTACGAAAGTTTTTTCGATGTTAGTTATGCCAGAGGTTTCTTTTGGTATGATTTCATCCACTGAAATGGACAGAGACTTTGTACAGCATACACACCTTGGTTTTTACCTATTCAATCTTTATTTGCTGGTCGAAGATATTGATGATCGTTGATCTGGGGATAAAGGACACCGTGATTGATCGGGTAGGGCTTTCTCCATACTAGAGACTATAAGAGGCTAGAGATCTACAGTTGATTTTTCATTTCTACTCTAAACTTTGCAGAGTTGTCGTTTTGTTTCTTTGTACCGGGAAACATGCAGAAAAAGATTTTTTGTGTTGAATTTACGACTTGAAGTGTCAGCCACACCACCCAGCTATGGCTCAAGATTGTGCTTGCATTGATTTGGTCAATGAAAACAGCGATTCCGAATCGACTTTTGCCTCCCCAAACAATAAATTTCAAAGGTGACGTCATGTTTGCCCACGGTATGTTATGTTGACCGAGAGTGCCGAGGCGGCGGACCGTCGCCGGCTGGCAAGGGGCCCTCGCAGGGGTCCTGACAAACAGGGGCAACCAGATCCTTGGGGTCACCAGGGATCGTATGCTTAACAAATATGCCGTAAGGACAAGGACATTTCTCTAGTAATGTTTATAGCTGATCGAGTTTGGAATAAGTTGGTTTGGAACTTTGTATTTCTGATCCTACATTTAAGAATGCTCGAATGCTTAGGGTATATACCAATACCCTAATGCTGGGTAACCCTGGGTATGCTTAGAGAAATTATGTAGAGTGCCAATGGCCATAGAAAGTTGCATAGTTCGATTATAGTTACTAATAGGGACGTAAGATGTCGCTATTTAGTTCGCTTCTTAGTTCGACATCGACGTCACAATATCTGTTTGACTTTTAATAGAAACCCAATCTAATTCATTCGTAATGGTGCGTAATGATACTACTTGTTGTGAATATTTTTGAATTAATAATATCAGTGAAATTATTAATTTTATATTTTATTAGCAAAACACGCTCTCAAGTAAGGATCTCAAGAGATGAAGTTGAAAACATTATTTTTTAAAAATATTTTTTACTTTGTATATTACAATCCAATTTGAAATAGATTTAATTGCGGACACATACTCCGTTACTCCAATACTCTGTTTCTATATTAACAATATTTTTATCGGCTTTTATAGCGATTTGAACATTCACTGACCAAATACGTAAGCGCCATCTAGTTTTATGCTGTTTTTTCGGGCGTACACTTTTTTGTATAAGATTGTCATTCTTCTCGTATAATTTTTCTGAGCGTGTATATAGTAAAATTTTGCACTGTAATGTCTCACAGATTGTTTTTAAGATTAATATGTAAGTAATTACTTATCTAGCGCAAAGATACAGTAAGATTTGATGAACACTATACGGTACTCTGAAAGTATACTACAATTATCATCTCTTTAGGTGCAACTGCTTAGAACGTTTAGAATCCAATTAATTCTCAAATCAGCAACTAACTATTTGTGATTCTCCTAACTCTGCTCCACTAGGCGCTAATAACAGGAAAGCTTCAGTTGAGATGTGTTCAAGTTGTTTGGTTCTAAGTGAATCAGAGAATGCTCAGCTCTTCAGAACCCTTCGCACTACCACTGATTGGTGCGCCAAATGAACCTTACGATGTTAGCCTTTTCTACTATAATTACGAACCATTACCAGCACTAATCTTCAGCCGATGGTGAAGCAACACAGCAAACCTAAACTATACCCTATTCATTAGAGACACAGTGTCAAATCCACTGACGGCTACATCAAGAATTTTCTTTGGCACCAGCAGAAATTTGGTTCTTACAGCTTTAGGCGAGAATCGAAAATTGCGTGTCCCACGTTGTACTGACTAAAAGTACTTCTTGTGTTATACAGTATAGGGTTTTATATCGCGTGTAGGGTGGTGTAAGTGTGGGGTATAGCTGGAGGCTTGAACGAGTTAATGTGTGAGGCACAAAGGACCAAATCACTGCCCTACGTGCGGCCGCCGGCAAAGAGCGAATTTGTATTCCAATTATGACGCCGTGCAGACACGCCGACAATCTATTCAGGGACATTTTTATACTATACCATTTTAGTGGTAGTTTATTGTACACTAAGCTTAATATTTTTCTGCTTTTTTTAACTTCTAACCTGAACTAAATAACTTAGTACTTGATTCTATTAATGTCAGTATGTTAGCATGTTCACTATCTTTTCATTATGAAGAAATATTAATTTATAATGTACTCGAGACGAACAATAGTTTTTGGTAACAGCACACTTATCGGCTCGGAACCGGAAAGCCTTCGCTTCTCCGTGGTATCGACTCATCGTCAACCGGACGCAGAGATCGTAATGGCATTGGGTCAACGTCACAGCGTTTAAGGCTGCGCGAAGGCTTTTTCAAGAGCAGGTACTATACAAACGGTCGTACGTGTCATCTCAACGGTCTGATGACAGCAATCATGAAACGCATATTTGTGGTCTGAAAGTGGTTCAATAACTTGTCCGGAGGCAAGGCGATGCCATTAAAATGCTGGTGCCGAATTGATATGTCTGCTGTGACCTTATTATTACTGTATCTATAAGGTCAAAAATCAAACTGAAATACAATCCATTATAAAAAAATTACTGCAGTGCAGCAGGTAAGAGTAACTAACAACAATAAAGACGGCAGCGAGCCCATAAAATAATAATAAAGGGATAATTAATCGATCTTAGTGCATTACTGGCAACCCTCTTTGGTAGTTAGGGTGTGGCCTCACTATTGACGGCTGACGAACAAAGCGGGCGGAATAGCACGCAATATAAAATACCTTAAGAAAATATAGCTATAATTTACTGTCTGGCGAAAAAATGCCTACTTTCGAAATGAGTGTATCCATCAGAAGCTTGTATAAATAAACTCGGTTTCTATTAGATATATTCAAATTTCTGGCCTGTTCTGTCCTCTTTGTTACCCATGATATTTGTTCACTCTGGCGTAATGATAAGTAGGTAAATATAGTCATATTAAATATTTTCTTTGCATAGTCCTTGTGGTCAAGCCATAAGTGTCATGACCATATAAACTACAATTTGTTTATTTCAGGCAGTTAAAACTCTTACATAAAGAACGTGAATTTGAAATTGGATATATTTTATATCAGCCAGTAGCTTTTGTGACTATAATCTATATATATAATAGAACAAGCCATTTTCTAGGAATGAACGCACAGATCAATGATGAAATGATGAAGGCTTATGATTGAGACGTGAAAATCGGACCTAACATTCCTCAAAAATGATCTGTGAACAATAGGAACAAATTTTGCGAAATTCCACCTCTAAAGAGACCCCCACAGTTTGTATGGAAATAAAAGCGTTTTTCGTGCTAAGCAAATGAAACTCTGTTGAGTGTTGGGTGTCAGTGAATGTGTATCCGCATTAAAAATAAAGAAAGGCATGTTTCAGGATATTTCGAAAATATAAACCTGAAGGGGTGAAATGGGGGTTTTAAATTACTGTAGCCTATGCGAGCGAAGCCATGCGGGCAAGCTAGTCAGGCATGAAGCCAATTTTTATCAATAATAAAAAAATGTTAGAAATGTCTTTTTCGTTACAACTGCAGATTACCGTTCCCTAAGATATTAGCCATTTGATTGCAATCGCACCCCAACGTGGAATTCAATAATGTACTCCCGCGGATATATTTTGACGTTTCTATTTGTACAGACATCATGATTATTGGCTGGTAATTGTTTCGGGAGATGTATCTGTCGTTAGGGAAAGAATCCTAATGTCATTTTTGGGTTCCTTCTTGGCACAAATTACTGAGTTTGATTGAAGAATTTCAAGAAATAATCGTATTTGGTGAAAATCGTTTCGCAAGTAATATAATATACTAATAGTTTCATATGAATAAGTGTTTAGGTTCGAATAATTTAACCATAGATTTAAAATTACACAGGATTTTTAAAAAGCAACAACTAAACATTATACAATTAAATTACTCATACAAACCAATTCATAAAATTTTTTTTTTAATGGTTTATTGATAATTGATTATTTACTACATTAAATTGCCCATCTGCTTTGGACCATCAAATATTACCACCGGTAGTGTCATAATAGCATTACGAGTATTGAAAATCATTTAATTTTATTATTGGTGTTTTTTTTTATTGTACCTGGTGACGAGACGAGGAAGTGATCGCCTGATGTTAATCGTCACGCTTGCCCATAACAGTTCAGTGCCACCTAAAACAACTTAAAACTTAATTTTGAACTTCAACAGTTCAAAACCATGAGCGGCAATGCACTACGCTCGTCACCCTGAGATACCAGATGTTATAATCTGTTTATGCCCAATACTTACACAGGAAACATTGCTCTTCAATCCGGAACACAGTCATGTTTGCACACTACTGCTTGGCGGTTGAATAACTGGCAAATGTATGGTACTGCCCCAGGCGTTCTCTGCTGAAGAGTCCTACCACTACTAAACTAAACGTAATAAGAACCAGGTAACGTAGTAGGTAAGTACTTTACCATCAGTTTTCACTTTGGACCATCAGAATCCTTCAGACAATCAGGCCATCATTTTAGTGACTACCTCAAACTAAACTCGAAAACGAGCGATCTGATGATGAATACGAAAGGTGGGAAACGGAACTCCTCAGTAACTAACAGTAGATTGATGTAGTTTGGACTCATTTTGATCAGCGTACTGTACGAATAACGGATTTTATGAAAGCTTGTTTGAAAAAAATATTTTTTCCACAAAAACTTATTAATAATATAACCACCACGCCACACTTCTTTTTTATGTCGATTTTGAAAAGCCTTTGAAAACGTTTTAAGCATTTTTTTAACAGAAAAGAGTTATTTTTTCTCTCTTTATTGTTCTAAGATTTGTTATGGACACGGAATTCTCCCCATGTTTATGCATTATATTTTTTTGTTTTCTTAATCTCTACAATAGGGTGTTAAAGCAACGCGGTTACCGACTCGACCGAGCTGGAGAGCAGAAAGCCGCAATTTTATAAGAGTACGGGCCTATTGAGCCTATAAGTGTTAGGCCGCAAAAATTTATTATGTCTTGTGTAGCCTCAAATTTAGTTTGATAATAAAAAAGTACTTAATATATTTACGTATTAACAGTTAACACGTAAAAAATAAAAACAGTTAAAAAGCTTAATTGGTTTTCTAAGGAAACCTTTTCGCATCCTTTGCAAATATTAATAGGATGTTTCTCAATTATTTTTCAAAGCCAGTCACCAATAACCAACAGTCGGGTGACGCTTGCGAAAACATTAAGATTTCATCTTTTTCTCACTTCCCCGTTTGTCCTCCGGGCGACGATCGCGGTTCTAGCCCTAGGTGTTAGGTGACTCATCAAACATTTGAAAAACGCTGTTTGTTATTCGAAAAATATTTCAACACACAATATTTTATTATTGTCTTTTTTTTATTTTTAGTTTTTGATTATCATAAATTTTTTATTAGTGTATATCTGAGAATGTATTATCTATTTCAATAGCGGTTTAAATTAGGAATAAAATATATATACAGTAATTTGAAATGACTAAATTTCACAATTATTTTCCTATTCATGGTTATTCAAGTCCAAAGTATTGCATGATCCAAGGCCATAGTCAAGCACGGCACGGCCGACAAACCACAAAAATATGACGCCGCTTTAGTACTTTGTCACTGCAAAAATTTCAACATTTCCTTTACAAAGAAGCCTATAGTCAGACATGCTTATTACCGCAAGGTCCTATGGGACATTTACGGTAGAAATATTCAAGGCGTTGTAAGAAGGCGCCTTACTTGCCTTTTTACTACACGGAATGCTATGTCGCTATCGCGTGAGGCACACATTCACTGTTGTCATACAAGGTTTTGTATTAAATTGATTTATGAATATTATGTGGGAAAACAAATAAGAATGCCTATTTGAAATACTTGGCTCAATATCTTTTTGTCAATGGGCTCTGCATTGTTTTTTCACATTCACCCATTTATTTATTTATTTATTTTGGATGACGAAGCTGTTGGTCTCTAACGGCCTCTACACTATATCCAGACTTTACATCCACCCACAGAATTCTTCCCCTTTTATGTTTTATGGCTTAGATTTATTTTTATTTATTTTATAGAATATGGATCCCCAACAGAAGTTACACATTACATTCACATTATGAAACATAGGCATCAAGCTGGGTGGCTCCCCCAATTACAAGAGACCACATCGTGCTCATGGAGGTTCGACTAGACTAAACTTAAATAATAATAATAATAAATATCTGGGACATTTTTGCACACACGCTCATCTGACTCCAAACTAAGCAAAGCTTGTAATATGGCTGCCAGAGACTGATATACGTACATAGATATTTTTAAATACATACTTATATAGATATTAACACCCAGACATAGAACAAATACAAATATTCTTCACATGAATGTTTGTCCTAGATGGGAATCGAACCCACGCCCCCAAACACAGAAGGTAGGTTCACTACCAACTGAGCCACCGGGGCAGTCAAATGAAAATATTTTGTGGGATGTAATTTACAATACGTAAAATGCATCCACCATACTTCTCGATTCTTGACAGATTCTAACAAAAAGATTAAAGAGTCCACTGGTTGGGACTGGTAACTGTTTCTCATGTACAATGAATTATCAAATTCGAATGACACTTGCGTAATTATTACGCAAGTGTCATTCGAATTTGATAATTCTTAGACACTGACGTCAGAGCTCTTAGAAAATTGTAGACATACACTAATGCTCCCATTGAATTTCTTTAAATGGAAATGTTCTAACTGAAGAGATTACCGCGAACCTAATGTGACGTAATGTATGTGACACGAAAAGACACGATTCATCACTTTGTACGATTCTCCTGCACTCGTGCACGTTACGGAAAATTTAATGAATAATAATCGACCTTTATTATACATTATTTAACACTGGAATAATACCAGTTTTCGAAAATAATACAAAGCGGCGAAGTTTTTTTTCACGTTGGCGCCAAAACATTTCCATATTTATTTTATGCTTCGTCAAGAATTCAAGATCAATTGAAGATTTATATACTAAGGCCTATTCTACAGTCTGTATCGCATGGGGTCGCGTGGTGTCGCATGTCACGCCACGCGGCTGGCACGAGCGTAAACACACAGGGCAAATGTTGTCTCATGAAACAGAGACGTTTTATGGAGAAATATATTAAAAATGTCGATACAGGGAGAATTTTTAACCGACTTCCCAAAAAATGAGGAGGTTCTCAAATTGACAGTTTTTTTTTGAAAGTATAAATACGCGTAATATACTTATAGTTTTTACTAAAAACCTGAAATGTACGAGTATATAATTTGTGGCCAGTTTCCATTGATATTAATTGGTTAGATTCATTGGTTTCCAGAATAAAAAATAGTGGGAGGATTTAATTTTTACATCGCCAATATCTTATTCCTAGAAGAAAATAACAAACACAAGCACAAGCACGCACTCACCCTCCCATACATACACGCACCCACAAACATACACGCACGCACACATACACATAGATAACTTTATGTCTGTAGTTAGAAGTCGAGTTATAAAATATATATCCATAATTGTTTTAAGTTTTGTAAGTTTCTGTCTGTTTCTTCTCTAAGGGCTGAGGATTTTGTAAATAAATAATTTAAAATAAAAAAAAAGTGTGTATATTTGGTTTCTTGTGATAGTTATAGCAGACTCGATTACAATATTTTTCCGGTTTGCATCTATATTTATATTCAAGCGAATGTGTTTTGTTCCTTCAATTTTATGTTTGAAAATTGCAAGGATTATTTATTCCCTTTAATGATTATTATTGAGATAATAAATTCTTCCCTTCTTTTTCCTCCTTTATGATAATTTCTTTTCTTTTTGACATATACTTGTTTTTTTCTTTTCTTCTTCCTTTATTTTTCCTCTATCGATATAATAAAATAAAATAAATAAATATTGGTTGACGCTTTTACACACAGCGCCATCTAGCCCCAAACTAAGTAAGCTTGTACTATGGGAACCAGATGACTGATAGAATACATAAATACTTCTTTTTTTGTAAATACATACATAGAATACATAGAAACACCCAGACAAAGAACAAACATCAATGTTCATCACACAAATGTTTGTCCTCGTTGGGAATCGAACCCACAACCTACAGCTGGAAATCCGCCCACTCAGCCACAAGGCTAGTTCTTAAGAAGTTATTATAGTATTTATTAATCCGCCAACCCGCACTGGGTCAGCGCGATGGATATGGCCTAATCACCTTTCGAGTTTTGGCCGATATCTCAGCAGCGGGATGTTTATAGGCTGATGCAGATCTTACTCTTCTATTTGTTTGAAAACACGCGACAGCGGACCACAAACACGCGCGTATGTGAATTTGCCTTTATAAAAGCTCTGCCTCGTAAGGGTTGCCAAACACGCTGTTTGCCGGGCACGGTCAGTTAGCCAGGGCACATAAAGCTTATTTGTTTCCAAGGCCTTATTGTGACCGAACATAATTCTGGACGTTTTTGTTTGAAAAAAGGACATCTTTTGTGAGTTTATTCGGAAAATAAATTGTTTTTGTTTTACTTATTGCAAGAGACTTTTTTGAAGCGCCTTCGTCCTCAGTTTGTCTTCTTCTGCCAGTGATTTAAGTAATGTAAAATAAAATATATGGTTTTACAGGTGAGATAAATAAGTAAGCAAATATTTATTATGAGTATAGTTTTAGTTATATATAATGTAGTCTTAGGTACTTGTATTATTTAGTTATGTATGTTAAGTTGGTAGTATAGGTTGTATGTTGTTGAGATGGTAATAATTTTCTTTTTCCTGTGGAATTCGAAAACCGATTGCCACAAGCCGAGATTTTTTTTACCCATTTTGGTAACGCTTTTCGGAACGTAGAAAGTAATTATTTAGTAGTAAGTATCCTATACGCAAGATTTTTCTTATTCTTATTCTTAAAAAGGCGTTCATCCCATTTATGTCAAAAACATTAATAATAATAATAATAATCCTTTATTTTCATAAAAAACACACTCAGAAAATAGATATAGGTACATTCGTTAACAAAATAAAGAGGTAAGGTTGTTGCGGTGGGCCCCAAACTAGGCTAGGCCTGTATCTTGGGCACCCGAGGATTTTCGAACGAGATTAATTTTTAAACATTTTTGCGCTTTGACGTCGTACACACTAACAGAACACAATACATGTTTGTAAATACATAGAATGTTATACATTTAAAAGATAAATAGAAAATAATTGGAGGTGCGTGTACGAATTAGAATACTTAAGCGTTTAATTTTAGAGTGTGGTATACATACTAAGTAATGGTATATTTAAAATGCATGCAAATTTTGATTACTTACATTACTTATAAGAAGAAGAAGATATTCAATTGTTGGTTGAGCAGTCATGATCGTAACTAAACAAGATGGAGTTATCCATTCAAATTGTACATAATGATTATTCTCATTATATTGACCCATTCCTCAAGTTGGCTGCCTAGCATCGCCATGCCCCGCTTTCTAGATGGGGTGGGGGCTTTACTCGCAGTGGACATTTTCTGTTTGATGATGATGATGATATTATCATTTAAAGAAGGTACAAAAATTACTTTAAAAAAGTGACAAAATAAAAGTCAAATCAACTAGTATAAGTGAACTTAGACTTCATACCTATCACAACCGGTAGATCTAAGTGGATTTCACTTTTCCATACCAGTAGGGATACCTTGGTAGGGATAGCAGTACCAGGCGAAATTTGTTCACATTAGCAAAACGATCACGATTGAGGCTAAGCGAGGTTACTCTTACTAATGCTCCATGACTCTCGATGAGCCACTGAGTTGTGATCTCGATTGTATTTCAAATAGTAATGTTTCAAGTGGCCAGCCAAACCATTCTCAGCAAACTGTCATATATTTAAAAAAATATTAATCACTCTAATTTTATAAATATGCGATAATTTGTGCGTAAGTATGTAAGTATGTTCGTTCAACGTTCAACTATTTTACGGCTCAACGAAAATTTGGTGCGAAGGTAGTTTATATCCTGGATTAACAAATATGCTACTTACATCCCGAAAAATTTAACTATTCTTGTGGGATAGCGGGCGAAACCGCGGGGCGCTGCTAGTAGGTATATAGTGTCAATTGACCATACCGCTTGGTGTAGGATTGTAATTAAAGTTAAAACTGATGATTAATATTTGATTATATTTCAGAAATGTTCTCTCAGTGGCTAAATAAATTAGGATGCATCCAGACTACTTGCCCTCCTCAACCATTTTAGCCATTTTAGCTTTGGCATGATTAGTACAATTAAGGAAGATATTTCAAGGTTAAAGAAAATATACTGAAGACAAAGAAGATATGGTAAGATCAAAGAAGATAAGATAAGGTCAAAGAAGATATGGTAAGATCAAAGGAGATATTGTATTGAAGAAGAAGAAGAAGAAGAAGATATGCCTTACCTGGCTGTCGGAGATGTGTGTGTGCGTCCAGTGTAGTTTTGGACATCGCCGATAACGTATTCGTGCCATAGCCTAGAACAAAACAAAATTTATAAGAAATGAGGCTACAACAAATAGGCATAAAATTTTAAAAAATACTAATGTAAAAGTATCGTTTTTTTATTTTCAATACGTAAATTTGAATTTCGCAAACTTCGATGGAATAGGTACTTGGCATAGTAGTTCAAATCTTCCTCTCGCCTAGCATGTAATACCGAAACGAATCCTACTTGGTTTGAAAATAATGTTACAAGTTTTGGTTTGAATTGGGTTACATCTTTCATCAAATGCTCGAAACAATTTTTACTAAATTATTCTCCGCACACGCCCTCCGCTAAATCGTTTTCACAAATTGTTTTATAATTAACATCCTAGAAAATTCTAACTCCATTGACGAAATCAGCCATTTGTTCTTTTTGGGGATGGTAGCCCCCCGGGCTGTAATAAATTTTTCCCAGGCAAAAATGTGTTTTATAAAAGCGAGATTACGATAGTTTTTTGTGCGAAAGGGTGGCGTAGAGGATTATATTCTCTTTGATGCTCTCAATAAGATTTTACGGATAGTTAGTGTTAGAGCAACATTGTGGAAGAGCTTTGATTTTGGTGTATTTTTGATGGCATGTTTCACGGTGTCTTGAGCCCTTTGGTGGAGTGTCGACTTTGATTTTTAGTGTTTGAAAGCTTTTGTTATCTACCGAAGACTGAAACATAGTAATCGACAGCTCACGTCTATTTATCATAAGTACTTGCTTTTGTGTTTACAATCGACTATTGGAAAGAAAAATCTTGTGATCTCAGGAGTAAGTCTAGAGGAAAAGAAATTCTTAATAGTCTTACTTGCACAGTAGGGTAAAAACACTAGGAATGGAATACGACACTAGATAAGAGCCATGTAACATTGATTGTTTTGTTTTACCATGATTTTGCTCTCACAATGAGAACTCAAGTATAAAGAACTAGCTGTTACCCGCGACTTCGTTCGCATGAACCTACAAAAAAAAGTAGCCTATGTCCGTCTCCGATACTAAAGCTATATATTATATGCAAAAATTCAGCTCGATCAGATCAGCCGTTTAGCCGTGATAACGCGATAAACACCCAGACAGAGGGACAGATAGATAGAGAGACAGATTTACATTCGCATTTATAATATTAGTTAGGTTTGCATAATCCCTCTACTTAGCTTATAAATGCACAAAAACACAAAAAAATGCTTTCACTCGTGACAGTTCTCGTCAGTAAGAAAAGAAGATAACAAATCATTTTATTTCAGGGATAAGCGGGCTTTTGTACACTTATGAACAGTCTTAAGTGTTTCGTTGGAAACAGATCGATCGGTTGAGATGTGCAATGTGATAGGTTATATCCTTTCCATTGCATTACTATTTCTAGATTAGATTGCAAATCCAATCGTATAGATCTATTTCCAGCATCAAAATGGTCCGATGATTTGCGACGACGTGGCTGACTATCTATGCGGACGATAAATGTATGTACGTACAGAAAATCTATAAGGACCGGTGTACATCAAAGATAGGGGAAGTGGAGTTATAATGAAATGTATAATTTATTAATTAAAATAACTGGATTTGTTAATGATTTGAAAAGTTAGGTATTACTATCAGCTTCGCTATAGAACCAGTCATAGTCATTTTTTTCTTCAAACATCTTTAAAAATGTGTGAAAGAGATAGAACTGGCCACAGCTTCCTCCTTCGCGATGGCTTTCAAATATAACAACAAAGCGAAGGGAGGTTTTGGCGGGAACGTGAAGAATTCATGTCCAGTCATTTTATTATTTTTCAAAACTTGTGTTATTTCGAGTGTTAATGTGTAAAATTAGTGAATTTTTACCCGTTAAGTACAACAGTACAGTTAGTACAGTGAAGTGTTTGTGAACATGCACGAGTGTTGGTGAATGGCATAATGTCGTAAAACGTGAATTTTCTCGTTGTGTCCAAAACTCAATAGAAGGATCTAGTAAAGTTTTCACCACTTTACCGGGCATGACTTGGACTTGACCGTGACTTGCTTTGCTCGCCTTTGACTGTGACTATGACTTGTTTGATAATATTTAACGAAACTTAAAAATATATATGTATATAATAATGTAATATATACTTGACACTGGCAAATGCATAAGACGTGCAACGCCAAAATCCTCTTAGGAGGAAGAAAAAAAAAAAAAAAAAACAAAGCGAAGATTCGCTAAAGGTTGCACAAGAATATTTAAAGATCGATAAAACACATTAATTGAAGCATGGCTTGTACTGTTATTGATTCTGTACTCCGTTATTTCCGTTTTATAATATAAATAAAATAAAATGTGCCGTAAAACTAGAGACAGTTTTTAAAACATTTTATCGTGTAAAAATTTCGTTACCAAGCTGTTCCCGAATGTCGGTCCTGTCTTGTAATATAAGCGATAGTGCTTTTATTCGGCAGATTGTCTTACATCGTGATGGATATTGGGGCGATAGTGCGTGCTCAGAAAAATTGATCGACGTGTTCAAATAAATGGTTCGCTTGCACTATCTGTGATACTAGTCGAGGGAGTTCAGTCACGGGATGTCACTAGAGGCAGCGACCAATGTAAAATAAATTGATGGGCCTAACCACATAAGTTCCTTAAAAATAACAAGTCAAAACAATCGAACTTAGGCTTCAATACGTAATCAAAAGTATGTATGAATGTCACAAAAAAGAGATAGCAAATATAATATCTACGAGTGAAAAAGGGACACCTGCTCTCAAACCGTTTGACAGTGGAACGTACGTCTCGTACTTTTCACAGACTGAGAGCGAATGAAGCAAGGAGAGCGCCGGCGCTCACTTTAAAGTCTTCAAAATTCTCTTACCCTTGGACCCGTTCATTCATTTTACTTTGATCGAAGACTAGAGGATTAAAAAACGATCTTCTTTACAAACCGATTCTGTAATCGGTTAGTAAAGAAGATCGTTTTTAAATAAATAAAAAAAATAAAAAAAATATCTAGCCTGTGATTTTGTAATCGGTTTGTAAAGAAGATCGAAGTATGAGCCTGGCTGCCGGTAAAGGGATGAAAGAAAACATCGTGAGGCCTTTGGTATTGTGGCTTGGCGACCATTTCTAACTTGAGGGTAAACTTTGCTATTCCGCTGAGTACTACAATATACCTAGCACGCCCACACGACTTTGTTCACATAGGTAATTTTAGCACCCCTTAGGGGTTGATTTGCGAGAAATCCTAAGATATGTGTTTTTTAATTTCTTGTACGCAGTGTACGAACAGAGTTTCAATGCCGTAACATGAAATCAGATTTTAAACAATATTACTCAGACATATATTTTGTGTCTGTGACATTTTCACATATTGACGTATATCATCTACTAGCTTGCCCGCGCAGCTTCACTCGCTTAGGCTAAAAACTAAACACCTATTTCCCATATGTTTTAGTTGATTTTCGAGAAATCCTGAAACGTGTTTTTCTGATTTCTTTAATTTTGATTGTTATTACACAAACAGAGTTTAATTGGCCTAACATGAAAAAAGATTTCATTTCCATACAAACTTTTTTTAAATCTATTACCACTTTAGAGGTGGAATTTCGCAAAACCCGTTTTTATTGTTCATATAGACCATTTAAGAGTATTGGTTTAAATTACACGTCTCTTTCATAAGTGGTTTGGTCTGTGCGTCGATTCATAGAAATCGGCTAGTTCTTTTGTATATGTAATATTTTTTAAGAATCGGTTAATGTTAGATATTATAGCCGAATGCTTGCAGGTGTGTTAAAGCAGCTTCATTAGAGAATCAGTTTCCATTTCAGGCTAGAGCTATTTACTAGGTACCAACATCAGATGAACTGCAGTCAAACGCCATAGGAACAAAAGCCGACCATAAGAAAGGCAATATTTCATGAAGTGGATGGCCACAAGATTGTGTATTCTTTGGGGTCGTAAAGGAAACAGATTTATATTAATTTTATCACTTGCAGTGGCCAGAAAAGCGTGTCAACTTCGTTACTTTGACGGGACCAATGCAGTACGATTTGTTTTTGTGGACTTTAGAAAACCGTATCGAGCACATCTCTTTCTGGGGGACGTACAGAAGGCAGAATGCCATAAGCCACCCGGCGTCGTCAGTTTTTAAAGTCTCTTTATTGACCGAGCGAAGCGAAGGTCTCATAGTTTACTGGGACAAATCAGCATTTGTATATATGTTTGTATGTTTGCGTGTATATTATTGTCCGATGATAACTTGCGAACCGTTGATCCGATCTTCATGAAATTTTCATTATGTTTGTATGATAGAAGCAGATCCTAAACGATGCAAATTGTTGAATCGGACCCTTTCCAACAAAGCATTAGTTCCGACCGAGCTGGCCCAATGTCGACCGCCACACAAACATTCTTTGATGTGAAGCAATGAGTAATATAAACCGTGGTTACACCCCTGCGGTTCAATTTAAATAGCTGTTTATGAGATTTTTGAATGTTTGACATCTGGGTCTGACGAGCGGGACAGCAATAATGGCAGATTGTCGATCGTTGTGGCGCTCTAAGGCTTTAATAACTCTACTGTTTGTAGTAAATATCCAGCCTTGCTTCAGTCGCTCTCAGTCTGTGAATAGTGCGAGACGCAAGTTCGTCAATACATGCGATCCAAATACCCGAAAAATATGCCTTGACTTTATATTCACTATCTCTTTTTTTTGAAAAAAATATACTATGCATGGGTACTTTTAATATTGAAGTTTAAGTTCGATTGTTTTGACCTTTTTTTTTGAAGAAAGTTGTGTGGTTAGGGCCCGTCCATTCATTTTATTTTGGTCGAAGCTACTAATACGGAAAATAAAGTAGCGTAGTTGACCGAGCGTAGCGAAGGTCTCAGAGTTTACTGTGACAAATCGGCATTTGTATGTATGTTTGTATGTTTGTGTGTATATTTGTCCGATGATAACTTGCGAACCGTTGATCCGATCTTCATGAAATTTTGTAGACCAGTAGTTCATTTCAATACAATTTTTGAGTTTGAATATGAGCTTAATCGGTTCAGGGGTTGTGAAGATATAGCGGTCGCGAGGTCTCAATTCAGCGCAAACTACTAGTAAGTAGTCCTCTTGGTTTAGTTAGACCATAGCCATCATCAGAATCGGTGCAGGCATAAAGGCGTGATTTAAAAAAACACTTTTTAAATACACTAACTGTTCTATAGTAAGTGGGGAATTCAGAATCGCACAAACGAAGTTTTTGGCTCGAGACGACCGTAATTCATTTTTAGGTCTCGATAAGCTTTGATTGGTTCTGTTACGACTGCGGCTATATTCCTCTGAATAACAATATCGAAATATATTATAGAGCGAGACAACTGTGGACAAAGATTACTTAAATTCATAAAAACATTTTGCCGTCCAATTACAATTCAGTTGAAGCTGATTAATGCTTTAAAGTTTAAGAGCTAAATCTAATTAGCGAAAAAGAGGTCAGCCCGAGTCTGATTGTCCCGAAAAACCTTAGAGCGCCCAATAATACAATAATTTCCAACGCCATTGCTCTAGGTATACCTACAGATGTTTCGAAATTACAATCATCTCTGTCTAACATTACCACACGTACAGTTAGCTTCAAAGCTCCTGAGCGATATTGAACCTTATCCTAACAGGATTAAGAAGCTTTAACCTGAATAATTTTGTGCTGACTGTATTCCAGTTTTCACATCACGAGGCGCAAAACAATAGGGTGCTTACCGCTTCCCTCCTGACGCCTGAAGCGGTTTTTCATCCATTTCCTATCTCTTTCACTCTTAGAGAGGCTTTGAAAGAGTGACGAGTGCGGAAAATCACGACAAAAGCCACTTTCAGCCAATTTTCTCCGCCGCCGCTGCTTCGTCGTCTCGTAGCAGCGAACGTTCGTTTTAGTAAGTATTGGTTTATTTTTAAGCTCTTTTTTTTGAGCTTACTTCTTTTAAAAAAAAAACAAAATAGGTAACATTAAACACTATTTTAGACCCGACTATTTTGCGTATATATGCAAGTGCCGAAATATCGGGAACTCTAAAATAATTAAAATCGTGGTAACTATAGTAGTTCGCGGCGAACTGAGACCTCGCGACCTCTATATCTTCACAACCCCTGGACCGATTCAGCTCATATTTGAACTTAAACATTGTATTGAAATGAACTACTTGCCTACAAAATTTCATGAAGATCGAATCTACGGTTCGCAAGTTATCATCGGACATATATACACACAAACATACATACAAATGCTGATTTGTCCCAGTAAAGTCTGAGACCTTCGCTTCGCTCGGTCAAATATCCCGTGAATGCATACTAGTTAAAATATGCATTAAAACGGAATTTTAGATCATATCTCGTAAATAACTTTCGTTGCTACTTTAATTTCCAATAAGAATAGGAACGATCAATAAAAAGACGATAAAAACTGTGCTACGTAAACTATGTCAATACTCAATACTCAATTCATTTATTGCAAACATTATGTGGATTACATGCAGATCTTAACTAGCATATTTTAAATAGGTAAATCATAATGACCCTGATTGGGTATGGCAATATCGTGCGGAGCGGGTCAATCTATTCCATAATTGTCTTATCTCTCAAAAATTCGTCTAGGGTATAGTAGGATTTCGCGGATTTCACTTTTTAGGGCTTTAGCAAATTTGAACTCTTCTTCTATCTCTTTTATCTGTACTGGTAGTTTATTGTATATTTTAGCAGCCATTGGGTTTGGTCCGGAGCTATGCATTTCTAGTTTAGACGGTGGTACTATTAATTTGTTTTTGTCTCTCGCAACTATATTCGCATTTGAGAGTTGATTTTTCACACGCTACTATACAGGGTTATAAGGAAAGGTTATAAGCCGAAAAGGACTCATAGTACACATCATTATGAACAATTTTTACTATGAGACCAAATCTGAAATCGAGGGGAAAAATACATCTGTTCTATAGAAAAATGTCAATGACACTCGACAAAATGTGTGGAATAAATAGCTGATAATTTTTTCTCGATTTCATGGTTGGTCCCATAGTAAAAGATGTTCACAATCATGTACTATAAGTACCTTTTGGTTTAGCATATCCTTTCCTTAAAACCCTGTATACTTATTTTGATTTGAGAGCTGATTTTTGAGCAAGCGACAACATTGTACTTTGTCTCTATCACTCTCGTGCTTATATAAATGAAAAGAAAGGGCACAGAAAAAATATTTTGTCACGGGGTTTTGAGCAGTGCTTCAAAAACGCATTTTTGTAATGCGCGTGAAACTAGCATTGCGCGCGGTACACGAGGGAAAAAAAGTCGCAAAGAACATGTCACGCGTATGAAAGGGTTCCGCAGACATGTTCGTGTATTGCTCGAATAAAATAATTGGATTTAATCAAATTTTATAGTAATACCTTCTTTTTATCATGTTAATGCATCAGACAACTACAAAAGGAACATTGTTTGTACAGATATTTTTTTAAGACCAATGAGTTATTACAATAACTCAAAGCTCGTGTGAAGAGATCGCTTTTAGCGATAAGGCATAGTTGTGGCAATAGTTTATAAGCTTGTTCTGTATGTCATTTTAGTTTTTAATTTTCACAGTAAGGAGTTTCGTTATCAAAATGTCACAGACCAAACCGCTTATGATAGACACGCGATTTCTCAAATAGTCTATATAATAAAGTATAGCTAATAATAATAACGGATTTTCCACTTCGAAAGGGGTAAAATAATGCATAAAAGTTTGTATGGAAATAAAGTATTTTTTTACGCTGAGTCAGTGAAACTCTGTGTACTAAGCATAAAAAAATAAAGACAGTCATTTTAAAGTATTCAACACACAAACACTATAAGTACAACGACATACACACGATGCAGTAAAACCCATTTTATAACAATGGGACTCCAAAAATAAAATGTATTTTTATTATTACAAATTGATATCTATGTTTGAAATTTTAAGGTTCAAAATTACGTATGTTATATGTTATAAATGTATAAGTTATGACGCTAGGACAGATTAGGACGGTCAGGTGGACGGACGGACACAGCGCACTTTGGTTCCTTTTTGTACTACAGAATCCTAAAAAGGCACTCTTGTTCACTTTCTTTTGTTTTAAAAGGTATATATAAGTATATAGCGCGGTATTCACAAAATTTAAAGAAAAAAACACTTTCCGCTTTTCTCTATCGCGTTTGCATCGCTGGAAAACGCTGTGTATTTTGTAACCCGTGAACTCTGGGTTAACTGACAAATTTTTACTGACTTATGCTAAACAACGGACACCTAAAATGTCTTCGCAACGCGCACTAATTGAAACAAATGTAAAACGCTCACACAAACGTTCCAACATAAAGTTAACGAACAAAATCACGGCAGTGGCACCTTCGAAAGGCGAGTTAATAAATAACGTTTAGTTTATGCCACGGGTTAGTTATTTAAAGTTCATTCTGTAGGGGTGGCAATGGCAGGGGTCGCGGGTCGCGATCACGGACACGCTCGATATAATGTCGCGCGACTTGGTCACGGTTCACTTGTTAAGTCGGCGGGGGTTTTAATTACTTATTAATGCAGATCTTTGTCGAGAGTTGGTTCAGGCTGGATAGTGGCAGTGGATTAATTATCGTGTTATCCTGCTTAACCACTATGATTATATATAGTACTAGCGACCCGCACCGGATTCGCACGGGTGTAATTTAAAAAGTAAAATAGGTGAAAAATGCGAAGTTACTGACGTAAATGTAAGTTAAACCTTCCGTGAAAAATTACCTAATGATGGTTAAAACCGCAACAAATCGGTTGCGTGATTTTAGAGGAGTTAGCGGGTACACGGACAGACAGACGCGATAAGCGACTTTATTTTATAGTATGTAGAGAAATATATATATTATTATTTTTTAAATATTGTTAAGTATTTAACTAGATTAACAAATAGGCTAGGGCACAGGGATTGGTTATATGGATACTTTGTATCCCGAACATAATTGCGGCTTTTATAGCACGCGGGTAGAAACGCAGAACGCAGCTCGTTGGTGTACCTATCTGTATTAAATTACGTAATGAGGAAGCAGACATTTCAATTTAGATATTCAGGCAATAATCGTTATTCCTTAGGTTGGTAAGTAGCTCGACTACAAATAAGTGAATTGAAATATAATAATGGCACGAATTTGGTAAAATCTGATTTGTTGTTTTGGAGATACGAGGGAACAACGCAACGTGAAAATAGGCACCTACAAACACAAATAAGCTGGTCATATATATATTGATAAATATTTTTCTAAGTGTTTAGAATGTACTCATGAAGCCCTTAATTTTGAAACCAAACACGAAATTTCTACTTAATAATTATTTTTTTGTTTCGTAATTTTTTATATAGATTTCGCCATAATGGATTTAGCATAATTCCGTATAGCTTATATATAACACGCGGAGAGTGAAGACGAAGCGATAAACACCTATCTAGTCAAAAACTGATAAGCGGTTTAGAAGATTAGAAAACATATGAACATATTGAGATACGTAGATAGACTGTCAAACTCATAACCCTCCTTTTTCATGGTCGGGTAAAAATAGCACGTCAGGTCACTGAATATATATATATGCTTAGATATAAGTAAAGCTTAATGTGGGAGCAACCATTGTATTTTCGTAATGCACGTGATAACCTTCCGTGGTCTCCAGCTTACATTTCTTAGTTCGATAAACTGTGACCAATCCACTGATAATGTTCATCGCACTGTACTTACCATATTGTATGAGTACCAACAACGCATTCACAAATCGAATGGCTATAGAATAATGGCGTCAATAATCGATCTCAGGGGAGAGCGTGGGTTAAATCGTTCGGAACTATTGTCCAGGGGCAGAAGTCGTCACGGCTTTACGCAGTACTCCCCAGGGACTCGTCATATCAATACAAATTAATATCAATAGGTAAATTAATCATGATCGTCAGATTTAATCGTTGTTGATAGGTATTTTGCTGATCGATTACGAGTACATGATACTACAGCATTGTGCATTATTCTCGTGACATCGACATGTGTCGCGTGATTCTGACTTTTATGCTTGGCGTGTGAAACGCTTGGGACAATAACATGTTGCTTAGATGGCCATCACAATTGTATTATACAATTGTACATAAAAGTTACACATTATTGCTACTAGTAAAACGCTTTGCCCGACCTCTGTGTCTTACTAAAAAACGCCCTCTATTTCTCAGATAATGAAAATAATTAAAATTTTACAAATGGCTGTTAGCACAGTATAATTTTAATAACGATCTGGAGAGCGTATCTGAACAAAAGGACGCGTCGAGTGAAGCGTGCACCATAATGGCTCTGTCGCGTTCTGTCGCGCCGTAGAGCGATAATCATCAAAATATTGCATCACTTATCGAAATATTGTAAGTGTCAATCAAAGAATTAAGTTCGTATTGTTAAGTTGGCAGCGGCGCGTGTGCGGCGCGCGTCTGCACGGTTGACCGCGCGTCGCGTGCGGCGTTTTAGGGCTCCATTGTTTTGATTTTCGCGCGTGAAATGATATGACGTCACAGCGTGGAGCTAGATTGCCTTGCGACTACGGGTGGGGTAAAAATAACATGAAAATAAAATACTTTAATTTTTTTGTTGTCATGTCAATTGTTTGATCACAGCTCGCCCGATTTTAAGTGACGGTATGGTCTGAGATGAGATAGAAAATACGCCTATAGCCGCGCAAAATATCTCGGTCATGTAGGGTAGCGATCAACGAGTGCCCAATCATCGTCTGTAACGTCACCGTGCCGAGAACGTTGATTGGGTAGGGATCTTCGCCGTGATCGCCGTGGTCGCCGTGATCGCCGGGTCAATGACAGACGGACAAGGTCAGGAGCCTTTCGGCAATGCGGCGGTGCGGGCATTGCGAACCTACCTAGCTATATGAAATAATGCTATTTTCGTACGTGTCAAGAGGAGTTTTCAAAATGTATTTGTGACATTTAAGATGTCTTAAGATCATTTAAGATACTTATTCTCGAGCTACAAGATATATTGATACTTGCAAGTTTTCGTTTATTTAAATGAACGACAAGATGTACACATTAATTATAAGATGTAAAACGCTTAAATTAAAGAATAGAGTATTCCGCAGACTTGTCCATACAAAAAGAGAGTCTGATACCCGCCCCCAAATGTTATCCGATTTCGATGATTTTTTAAATGTTATCTACATTGTGAAAAACTATAATTGTGTTTGTTTTTTTTTTTAATTTTGTATTATCTTCGTTGTTATAGGTACTTAAGAAACAAACTACGACGAAGAAAAGTAGTTTTTATTAGAATACCTTAATTAAAAAAAAACATAACATAGCGGCATAGAATATGTTTTTTTCAAGCCATTGATACCAAAAACAACGTTTTTTGTTAAGCTTTAGTGGGCGATAACAGCCTACCCCCGAAACGCAAATTTCATCAAAAAGTTGGGAAAATTCACTCTCTCTATTGCACGCACGAGAAACAGAGCGACAGCTACACAATTTCAAATATCGAATGCACAGAAACCACGCGGAAGGTCTATCCTCTTAACCCTGTTAAATATTGTAATCAAGAAAATGTTACAAGATTAAAAATAAAATAAAAATTGAAAAGGTTAAAAAGAAAGCTGATTAGTAAGCGGGTGAGCGCGTATTCTGTCAAATCAGGCTAAAGTAGTTAAACATTCATTGAAATTAGTAAAAAAAAGTTAAAAAGTTATTGAGTTTACCTTGTGTACCCTGTGACGTCGCGTGTGTTGACCATGAACTTTTGTATGATGCATCTGAAATTAAAATAATTATAATTCAATTTATAAACTTACAATAGGCTGAAGAGATTAAGCACCTGAGAGTACTTATATACGTATACATTTATTCCAGTTATTTATTTTGATTTTATGAATATTACTAATACCACAGAGAAATTATACCTATAATGCTAATGTCCATAGAAAGATGCATAACTCGATTTTAGTACTGATAAGGACTAAAGATGTCGCTAGTGCTTTAATCTGCGACATGATGGTCACAATTTCCGTGACCGACTAACCTTCACACTACTCTGTCACATTGGTGTGACGGTTAGGAAAAAAAATCCTAACCTTCATTCTGTTTGTATAGAAGTATGAAGGTGCTTGACTTGAAATATAAACCCTCATCCGCAATATACGGAGAAAAAATGCGACTTGTTATAAATATTTTTGCACTAATAAATTATCAGTAAAATTATTAATTTTCTATTTTATTTTCAAAACTCGCTAAGTTCAACAAGAGATGGCGTTCAAAACATTATTTTCGGAAACATATTTCTTAAGCCGTATGATTGTAGTGTAATTTGAACTAAACCTTTAATACGTGTAATGTGTATACTAATACTATGTTTCTATATTAACCATATTTTCATAGCGGCTTTTATAGCGGTTTGGACATTAGCTGACTAATACGTAAGCGCCGTCTAGTTTTAAGCATATTTTTCGGGATACACTTTTTTGTATGAGATTGTTATTCTGCTCGTGTAGATTTTCTTTGCTAAAACGTAAATATTATCTAAAAATCTAAACGGAGATCGCCGCCGGCGCGACAGCGGGTCACGGCCAAGTTACTGGTTGCAGACTGTGGAATATCCTGACAATGCGAGTCTCGTCCAAAATTACTGACTTCTGAGTCAATTTGCTGTCAAAGTCGCTGGAGGACCTCAAAAATATGCGACTTCAGTAGCATTTCCCAACAGGTGGGTCTTAAAATGAGCATATTCTTAGGGTTTGTAAGCTGAAGTGGCAATGAGCAGGCCACATCGGTCGAAGAAACGAAGGGGAAGAATGTTTCTTGAGTGGCGACCACGAACTGGAAGACGCAGCGCAGGCAGGCCTCCAACAAGTTGGACCGACGACATTTTGAAAGTCGCGGACAACCGGTGGAAACAAGTGGCAAGTTGTCGGTCGGTGTGGCGGACTAAGGCCTGTGTTCGGCAGTGGATGTCTTCCGGCTGATGATGATGATTATGAATTTTGAATTATGAATATGATGACTATGAATTCAATTATTTTAATTTTTCTGTCATCATTTATTTATTGTTACTAAAAAAAACTCAAAACTTTCAATTTTTCTTCAAGCAGATATGTTTTGTAAGTTTTTTTTCTGGTTAAAGTTTCGCTATGTTTAAATAAGCTCCGGGCTCGTACCGTGACGTATTGCGATATTTTTTAGATCTTTTTGTGTTAGCGCCAAATCTGCGCGACCATAAACCTTATCATGCGAAAATACGATAAGCATTTGTCGGTGTTTGTATTTCCCATATTTTACTTATTCCCTGAAGCCCTTAGAAATTATTGACACCAATGGAACCACAAAGATTATATTCGTTTTCTCCTCTGAAGAAGGAAACCAAAGAGTAACATAATATAGGGGGAAAGGGAAACCTATGAAATTGAAATTGAAAACGGATTCGTCCACGCGAACGAAGTTACAGATAACAAGCAAGTATAGTATAATATAATAGCTAATCTTAATATATAAAACAAAGACTGGTTTGTTCGAACACTTATAACTCGAGTACAGCTGGAGCGGTTTTTATGGTTTTTGATTTGTTGTATTTGTCTCCGTCCCAATTAGCAGCATAACTATTAATACAAGAGTTTAGCGAGGCCGAAGGCCGAGCTTGCATCGCGTACGAAGTCGCGGGCATCAGCTAGTATAAAATAAAACAAATACAATTTACCCACGCTAGAAGCTATTTAGAGGCTAGAAAGCTCCCACTTACTCAATTTTAATCTTGTTTTATCATATAGGTTTGTATTTATATTAAATAATAAAAATAAATAAATAAGTGAACGGCAACAAATGACAATATATTATCACCACTGGCAACGAGTTGGTATATTTCTTCCACTTTCACCAGTAACCAAGTCAACAAATCAGAGGGAAAGCTGAGATAAGTCACACACTAATATTTAAAATGTGTATGTTTGTGTGTAAGTGTGTAAGTATGTAAATTTGTTTGTACAACTCTGTAATGACTGAACGGATTTGAATTAAATTTGGTATGGAGGTAGCTTATAGCCTGGATTAATACTTAGGCTTTTTATCCTGGAAAAATATTCGGTTTCTGTAGAATAGCGGGTGAAGTCGCGGTGCACAGTTATTAACGAATATATTATATCCTAATTTATAAATATGTTTTCATATTTCATTTTAAATTTCTAGGACGGGATAAAAAGTGTGTTTGTTACTCACATACTTGCGGAGTGTGTTTGGAACTATTTCTATTGGAATTTAATTATAATTTATACAGCGTAGGAATATTTAATAGTAATCTGGCGATCCCACTGTCGGGGGCGGCCAGAAGACTTTATAAAATAGTTAGAATTAGAATAGGTATTAAACATAGTCTCAGACAATAAGCTACAAGCGGGAACGAGTGCTTCGAGAGAGTTTTATTTTACATTATCTTTCCTGATAAAAAAAATTACAATAAAAAAAAAGTTCTCACAAAAAATAACTGTATTTATACGTCGCCTACAATTTGCACAGCATTTATACATTACCGTACCGTTGTAGGGAAGACTACCCCACTTCAACGGCTTTCAGCCACTTATGACACCCCGAAGCTACCCCTAAAGTGCTATCATCCCTGGTGCATCCCTTAATAGCTGCTTAGAGGCTTTGTATGTGTAACTTTCAGTCTACTTCGGATTTGTAAGTTAGACAGGGGCATCAGATTGTCTCGGGAATCACACTGTCTATCATCATCATCATCAGCCAGAAGATGTCCACTGCTGAAAATAGGCCTCGTCCTTAGAGCGCCACAGCGGCCGACAACGTGCCACTTGCATCCAGCGGTTGCCTGCGACTTTCACAATGTCGTCGATCCACCTAGGGGGAGGCCTGCCTACGCCTGCTTACTGTCTATATCTATAAATAATTATTATAATAGCTGTTACCCGTGACTACATTCGTGTGGATCTACAAAAGCAACCAATGTCCGTCCTCAACCCTTAAGCTAAATCTATGCAAAAATTCAGCTCAATCCGTGCAGCCGCTTATCCGTGATAACGCGCCAAGCACCCATACAGAGAGACAGAGCTACTTTCGCATTTATAATATTAGTTAGGATTAGGATAAATAAAATAACTAGTATTTTTCTATGAATCAACGCACTGGCCAAACAGCTTATAATGCAGACGTTTAGGACCTCGTTGAGTGGCCTCGTTGCTCGGCCGCCTTGGAAACATGTACCAAGCGGAAACGCATAGAACACGAACTACTAATATTGTAAATGCGATAGTTTAGGTGTAAATGTGTTTTTGCCTCCGTAAAAGCTAAACGGATTTTGATGAAATTTTGTATAGATGAAGCTTTTACTCTGCTTTTACAAATAACTTAATTTTATCTCGTAAAAATAAAGACCCATGTAGGATAAAGGGTGAAACCGCGGGGCTCAGCTAGTTTAGTCTTAACAGCAACGACGTGTATGAAACGTTATGTGAGCAAACATTTCCTTTTTAAAACAAAAAATTGCTTACTAGCTTGCCCGCACGGCTTCGCTCGCGCTACAGTTAATTAATCACCACATTTCACCTTCTTAGGAGTTATTTTCAAAAATCCTATGACACTATTCTTAGTTTTTTTGTTTGTGATCAGTACACGACCCGTATTCATTGGCGTAAAGTTTTTTTTTTAAATTTCATACAAACTTCGTGGGTCCAATTCGCCCCTTTAGAGGTGAAAATTTCGCGAAATCCGTTCTTATTGGCGTCGATTCCCGCTAAACCAAACTTAGTGCTATTGCTGTCTTTTACTAGGAAAATAGAAGCACAAGAAATATATAGCATATGTATTTTAGTTCTATCAAACAAGCTTACCGATTAAATCCGCGAAGAAAAACGTACACAAGCGACACTTAAAACTTTTTTTAAATCGGCACCCACTACGGTCTCGTCTAAGTTTGTATGGAGAACTAAGATTTCACTAATTTGACAGCACTATAATTCATGCTATCTCCATCTTGTGTTTCTATTTAGTAAAAGACAGCGATAGTTTAATTGCGTTTAGTGGGGGCACGGTGGAATTACGGCCGTTGTCCATCTAGAGTCCAAGACAATTTGAAGAGTAGGGTCCAAATTTTATGTTTTTCATGAGTGGTTTGGCCTGTGCTTTGATTCCTAGAGAAATACTTATTATTTTATGTATGTATATACTTAGGTATCGGCTCGAATGACCTATCGTCGAAATATTAACGCAACGAAGCAAAAAGCGTTTCACAATGAAAGCCTCATACCCCCGAATACTGAAACGCTTGTTAACTTTGACAACAGATTAATTCTAATACTGCTTTTGTCTGGCACTAAGCAAATGACAAAGACAACAATAAACTTAATCTGTCGTCAAAGTTAACAAACGTTTCAGTATTCGGGGGTATGAGGCTTTCATTGTGAAACGCTTTTTGCTTCGTTGCGTTAATATTTCGACGATAGGTCATTCGAGCCGATACTTAAGTATATACATACATAAAATAATAAGTATTTCTCTAGGAATCAAAGCACAGGCCAAACCACTCATGAAAAACATAAAATTTGGACCCTACTCTTCAAATTGTCTTGGACTCTATCAGTATCCGGGGGTTAGTCAAACTCGGGTGTAACGCTAACTAACGATATGCTAATTGCCCAGTAAAGGACAAGTAAAAATATCTAAGTATATTAAATAAATCATATATCTTTTGTGTGTATGTTTCATTTTATTAAAAGGGAAAATAAATTCACATTCTTAAGCTGAGGCAAATAGTAAATTTACACCAATTACGGTCCAATTTGTTATTTCTTGTTGAGAATAAAAAAAATCTTTAACCCGAATTCGGTGCCCTTAGTGAAACACAATAAAATAAACAACAATAAAATTTAAACATCAGCTAAGTAGCTGATGTTTTTAAATTTTATTTAAGACCATCGGCCGGACGGACTTAAAATTTCACCGTACGGCAAGCACTTGAATATGAAAGGCGTTTCTTTTGAATTATATGATTATCAATCCCTTAATATAAAACCTCCGACAGAAGTGACGCTGACTTTTTACTTAAATCTACCTTACCCGACGCATCTGCAATGTGTCAGTTATTTTATCACCGTACTTACGACACAGTTAAACATAATGGTCCCTTCACACCACACAACACAGATCACACCACACAAGGCACAAATAAGGAATTATATTCACCGGCAAAGAGCATAGAGAAGTTGGTAAATGTGCCCGACCGACTGAGGTAGTCGGCGGAGCTTTTGATGTCGAGCATGGTCACGGAGCGGGAAGGTTCGGTGTTCACATGACGGTGGCGCGGGCTCGCGGCGCGCTCGTCTGCCGCGGCGCTCCGGCCTGCACGGGGGCGGCGCCACCCCGGACACGCCCCCGCACGCCCCTCGCACCCCCACAACACCACCCCGCCAATCGCACAACACTCTGGCTAATCTTTATCTCAGAAAAATAAACATGGTGGGCGGGAGATAATGACGCTATGACGGTACGATAATCAAGAGGCTTTGTGGCCCGCGACGCTCCTTTACCGACTGGCTTATCCGACGCCAGACTGTTTGGCGAAAATTGAACGCTTCGATATTTTTTTTCCTTTTCGAAAGGCTTTCATTAAATGCCTATTGAGTGCCGGAGTTGGCACTCGGCCGATCCGCGACGGTTTGTCGCGGGCGCATATTGTTATTTTTTTAATTTGAGCAGCGGGCGCCGTTTGGGACATTGTCCGCGCACTCCGGTATTGTACAGGGGCTTTTATTTTTTGTTGTGAATCGGTTGACAGCTCGGCCTTTCCTATCTTGATAATTGTCCATATAATTGGTCGAGCTTAGGCGTATTGTGCGCTACATTTTAGCACAATGGTTTTTCAGGTGTTGTCTGGTCGAATGATTTTTGCCGACCATTGTAGAACGCCATTGTTTAATTTAAAAAAATATTATGTCGAGGGAAAATTTTGCCATGAAACAAAGGTTTGGTGAAACAAAACCAAGGTTGAAATACTGTTATTCAAAACGTAAGCACTTTGCTATTCATTAGTCATTTTTTGGTAGACTTTCGGAACTATCTAAGTAGTTACTCAAAGACTTATTTATAAGGAGAATTCTGTGGTAGTTACTATATTTAATAAAAATTAAAAGATTTCGATTTTCTCTAAGTATGTGCTTAAATACAATTACTTTGTACCTCCTGTCATTTTGCGAAGAACCTACTATTAGAACCTTATATAGTAAGTAAGTAAGTACCTTCTTACTTACGCCTATCTGTCACCAAAAAAGTCTCACTCCAGCGACTCACTCGCTAGTCTTGTCATTATCGCAATATAAGACTGATTTGAAAAAGTGGCGAGAATTAAAAGAAAATGCGAATCACGGTAATATTATAAATGCGAAAGTTTGTGTGTTAGTATGTTAGTAGGTAAGTATGTTTGTTCCCGTTCAACTCTGTAACAGCTGAACGGATCTGGATGAAATTTGGTATGGAGGTAGCTTTAACTAATATAATTGTTCCTGTAGAATAGCGGGTGAAACCGGGGGGCGCAGCTAGTGGACTATATTATGTTTAATCCTAGAAAAACATGCGATAAAAAGGATGACGATTTAACACAGTTTTCTCAACTTCCTTGGCACCATAAGTACACAGTAGGAACACAACGTGCTGCGATCCTTGAATTTTACCTTTAAACAAGTACCAACATTTTCCCGTTTTAATAAGGTTAAGCGTCTACTTACTTCCATGCCGAGCGTGACTTGGACTTGACCGTGACTTACTTTGCTTGACATAGACTATAACTGAGAATTATTTTTGCTGTGAAAAATTGTGTTTCACTTGAATGAAATATTATAAAACTTGACACTGGCTAAATACACAAAGCGTGGAGCCAAAATGTAAGAGAAAAAAAATGCACTCCAATCTTGTAAAAAATATGCAAGCTTCGCAAATGTTGACATTACGCATTTAATTTTACTCAACTTTAAAAACCTGTAAAAACCACAATTTTTACACATTAACACTCGAAATAACACAAGGTTAGCAAAATAATACAATGACGCGACATGACTTCTTCATCAGAGCTTAGAACATATGAACGGATTTATGAGGACATGACAGTGGCATATCGGCAACTTTGACCTGCTTTGAAAATTATACTTGGGCTCAGTCATAATAATAAACATGTGTTATGTATTTCTGTCCATGAGTTTTAATATGGATTTAATAAATCTTCATATACGCTAATAAACTTTTAAATCATCATAATACTAACAATCAATCATTTAAATATTTTGACACGTAGACTACTGGTCACAAAATCCTATTGACGATTATGCTAGACGTAGACCTTAGCAACTGATGCAGTGCTCAAAAGTGGGGTGAGGAATTGGGAAGTGAGGTTCCTAAAACGTCATTATGTAGTCAGTGACTAATTTGTATAGTGAGATGACCTTTGTAGAGTTATAGAGCTGTAAAACTTGTCTATTGAACTAGATATATAAGTTCTTTTTTTTTCTTATATTTTATTTCCCCATAATACATAGTGTATTTAGCCAGGGTCAAGTTTAGTTATTTTCAAGGAAAGCTAGTATTTCAGAATGAAAACCAGTCATAGTCTAAGTCAAACATTGTAGTCACTGACTAGTCCAAGTCATGCTTTTATAAAATAGTGGATGGAAGCTTTACTGGAGGCTTCTAAGGAGTTCTGGAAACAACGAGAAAGTTCACGACAATATTATACAAAATATTATTCACCAACAACAATGCACGCCCACGAAAAAAAACACCGTTTTTACACATTATTATTTTACATTAATATAACCCTTGAGAAGTAAAAACACAAGTTTTAAAAACAATACCATGTTTTCCAAAACTTGTACGAAGAAATCATGTCGCATCATGACATCATCGCGTTCCTGCCAAAAATTCTGCTAGGTTAAATTTGACACTAATAGCGTCATTGCTCAAGTTTTTCCAGTGCCAGAGTCGAACCAACTACTTTCTGGGAAGAAGGCAGAATTATTATTATATAATTACCAATACCGTTCAACGTAATAAGACGAAACGACGAAGGTTTCTTCGAACGAAATTTCGTTCGGAGTTCGAAATCTCAAGAGAACTTAAATTATTCAAACCACAGAAAAGAGAACTAGAAGTTTAAAAAAATCTCTTCTGTAATTCAACCTCTTGAGATTTGTAGAGACGTCTGGCCAAAAAATCTAGTTATATCAATCAATACTGAAGCAGCGGACATCGGACGTTAATGTGTTTAGCTTAGTCAAGTTACTGGGCGCTGCTTTATTAGCAGCCTAGAGAAGCGTAATATTGCTAAATATATTAAATATATTTGCGCGTGTCTTTTGTAAATAGTATGTTGTGATCTTAATCTAGTATTTTGTGCAAATTAAGTTTTAGATCTTATTAAAGATGCCTTATTGAAGACCTTGAATTGATTGACATTGATTTGGATGAAATTTATGGAGGTAGCATATACCTACCCTAGATTACCTATATAGGCCACTTTTATGTCGGAAAAATATACTGTTCTTATAGAATCGTTGCCCTAATAGCTTCCAAGAAGAGATGATGAAAGAGGCCCTAAAAGTGATACTCATTATTGATGAAGTTACTAACTTTAAATCAAATGTACCTATTTAATAAAATTTGCTAGAAGCAAATTAAAAAGATGAAAAGGGCGTTTTGGCGGGAACGTGAAGAAGTCATGTCGCGTCATTGTATTGTGTTTCAAACTGGTGTTAATGTTTAAAAACGGCGGATTTTTATTAATTCAGCGTTCGTGAACGTGCACAAGCTTCGGTGAATAGTATAATGACATGAAACGTGACTGTTACCAAAACTCCTTAGAAACCAGTAGTAAAGTCATCACCACTTTAGTGGGGTAAGTACAACTTGGAATTGAGCGTTGACTTTCTCTGTTCATGACTGAGACTTGTTTTAATTGTGAACTATTTTACTTCACTTATAGTATAATTGACATTGGCTAAATACACTAATGACTGGATCCAAAAAATAAGAGAAAAAAATAATTAAAAATACTACACAAGAACCAAAAAATTCTTTGGGATCACTTAAAATTAAAATACTTAAATCGTCATATGTACGTGACATTCAAGCTAAAAGTGTGTCTTTTCCCTAAGAATTAAGAGCATTCTTCGAAAGGTAAATCAAAATTTCGTTTTTCTACAACAGTCACTACTGAGATAACCCAATAAGTACTGCTCCTGATTGCGACAAGGCCTCGGTGGCCCAGGGTTGCCACACGTCAAGAATTTTTGGCTCTTTTTAACGAGGGTTTTCCCGTGGTCCACCATGGTGCAAATATAATTTCCTATTGACCACTTAGATGAGCATAGGTAGCGGTGGTCCATACAAAATGTTTTTACTCGTAGTGTGCGTAGACTATCAGTTTCTTCATTAATATTCATTCATTAATTCTCGTTAAAAAGTAGCGATAGATGCCAGGCATTTACTTACCCCAATATTTTTTTGTAGAAAACTCAATTTATTCATAAATTATATACATATTTACAATAAAACATAACCTACTTAAAATTAAAACAAATTATAAACAAAAATTAATAAATACAAAAAACCTAATCTACAAGCCCTTGGTGTAGGGGAGAGTGGCCAGAATGCTGGCAGCATTGCCACGCTGGATGGCAATGCTGAGTTTTTGCCCAAAATAGGCCCCAGCACTCCGGTCACTTGTCACCTCCACCAAACGTTTGGCCAGGTCCCAATATTTTTTTTTAATTTTTGGCTTTATGTTCATAATTAATTTAATGAGACGTCGTTATAAACTAGCGGACGATGAAGACGCATCCAACGATACATCATTTTATGATAAGTATAGTTTATACGTCACAGGAAAAAGAATAACATACATGCCCGGTCAAAATCATAGCCCTTCTTTTTGCTTCGCGTAGTCGGTTAAAAATCTATTGCCATGGGTTAGTCGAGCAAAAACTAAGAATGCTAAAACGTTTTTTTTTTTGTCCTAAGTTTACTTCTTATTTTAATATTTTTGGCTACTATTCTAAATTAGTAAACTATAACTTATACTTTTGTCTTACCAGGACCATTCTTACGGATTTTCCAACCAAAGACCAAAAAAAAAAAGCAAACTGAAAATATTAACGCATTAATATTTTCAGTTTGTATGGTAACCCTATTTACACCTCAAGGCGTGGTGTGTTTGTATGTGTAAGGGTATGAAAGTGTTGGGGTGTGTGCGTGTGTGAGCCATGATCGATGCGGGGGCGGTGTTGCCGCTCCGCTCACTTCCGGTTCCGCGACGTTGCCGCTTCTACCGTTAGCGGCGTTATACAGCGGCGTTACCGAGATCAAATACTACTTTATCGTGATATTTTAGTCTTACTAGCACTCACTCACGTAGGACTCTCAAAAGTTGCCTCGGGAAGTACCACACCTTTGCCATTTATTCAACCGCCAAGCTGTAGTGTACAAACTAAAATAAAATAGTTGGCTTACCCGGAGACCATTAAAGGCTTAAAGATAATCCAAAAACTGTACCACTAGTAGTTCGCGCCGAACTGAGACCTCGCGACCCCTATATCTTCACAACCCCTGGACCGATTCAGCTCATATTCGAACTTAAAAATTGTATTGAAATGAACTACTTGACTACAAAATTTCATGAAGATCGGATCAACGGTTCGCAAGTTATCATCGGACAAATATACACACAAACATACAAATGCTGATTTGTGCCAGTAAACTCTGAGACCTTCGCTTCGATCGGTCAACTACCAGTTGCCAGCTTACCCAGAATGCTGGCGGCATTACTAAGCTGAATGGCCTTATTCTGTACCTAGTGTTGATCCAAATTAGGCTTTTACTGTATGAAATAGGTTTGGATTTAGCGGAGCAAAAATATGGCTGTTACATATGTGTGCGACTCCGCGCAAACATTTTTAACTTTTATGTGTTTTTTTTCATAACAATGATACACAAAACTCTCTGAGAAACTGTGAGAGGAAAAAAAAACTTAAAAAAAAACCGAAACTGATACGTTTTTTAACTTTGACGACAGATTAAGTCTATTGCTGCCTTTGTCATTTCCTTAGTGCCAAACAAAGGCAGTATTAGAAGTAATCTGTTGTCAAAGTTAACAAACGTTTCAGTATTCGGGGGTACGTGTGGAAAAATGCGTAGCTTTGAGTACGAGCGTTGCGCTCGTAGCAAGCTACGAACATGAACTGCGTAGCAGGCCTACGTTCGTAGCTCGGTAGCGTAACCTGTTAAAAGGTTGCACTTTAAAAAAAAGTGAGTAAACGGCTGCACCGAAAATGATGAATAAAGCGACGAAACTGCTGCGGCCATGTTGGCCTAACAACCTATCTAAATATAGCACGAATAGACGTGCTTTCTGGGAATTGACAGCGTTATCCGTGTTTAATTTAAAATTAATACAGCCAGCCTGCGCACCGGAAATGAGCTTAGACTCGGGGGTGGAGGGTGGTTAGGGGGGCAGGGGGCGGTACAGCTGCGAATTAGTTGGAATCGACGGCTTAATTTGACTACGGAGCTTTGGTATGTGTTTTTTTTTAGGGCGGCTTTGATTCGAATCTCTTTCGAAGAGATTATTTCACGGCGTAAAGTAATTTAAATTAAAATTAAAAACCACCATGATGGACTAAGTATTACATAGAGTACTTAATTGGTGTTAAAGCTTTTACAAAAGTGAAAGGGTCGAGATAATAGTCTTACAAGTGCTAAAAAGTGAGAACAAACTCAATAATTATCAGAATAGCTATGAATAGATTATAAGGAGGGTTTGGCCGAAAAGAATTCATAGTACTCATCATTATGACCAATTTTTTGTTTGGGACCAAATCTGTAATCGAGAAAAATATCAGCTGTTCCATAGAAAAATTTCAATCATACTCGACAAAATGTATGGAACTACTTTTTTTTTTCGATTTCAGGTTTGGTCCCATAATAAAAGTTGTTTATGATGATGATTAGGTACTATGAGCCCTTTTCGGCTTAACTTACCCTATCCTTATAACCCTTTATATGGCTTAGCTGGTACTGCGTTTGTCTTATGAACAGAAGCTCTTGGGTTCATTTCTAGTCCGGAAAAAAAAAACATGCAGAAACTTTAAAGACCGATCCTAAATCACTGTGTCCCTTTATCCCTAGGTCAAAGATAATCAATACTTTGATTAGCTAATAAAGATAAAATTGGTAGCAACCAAGGTGTGTACGCTGTGCAAAGTCTCTGTTCATTTCAGGACAAAAAAAAATGATTCCCGTCCGGCCTAATGTTTGAACGATGAATTTTGATTACCGCTTTACGAGATTCGTCGTTTCTACAAAAGTCACCAAAGTTTGAGGCGCGGCGCGGGTCGCGGGGAGTGCGCCCAAGCGTTCTCATTGGCTATCTCAAGGCTACGCCTATTCGCGCCTAACAATCTACCAATCAGGGTAATTTCTTATAAGTGTATTCAGACTCATCTGTGGTCAGTTTAAATAAAGGGACAGACGGCAGTTAGTAGGCCTGGGCCCGTACCGTGAGGTGCTTATTGCGATGATTGTTAGGCTCAGCCGAGAACGCTGCACGACCATACATCTTATCGCGCGGCGATACGGTTCTTGGTCGCGCAACGTCGTAGACTGAACCTAACAATCATCGCAATAAGCACCTTACGGTACGGGCCCTGTACGGTCGTTTGTCCACCACAGCTGTCATCGGGACGTCACCGAGAAGTAGATGACGGCGCCGAGGTAGCGACATGTCTATTTACGTGTCCACCGCACGTCCGTCATAATGGATAGTAAATGTATGTACTGCTTCGGTCGCTACTTCGGCGCCGTAAATTCGTTCTCGGTGACTTCCCGGTGACGTCTGCGGTGGACAAACGCTATACGGGTCCCACACTTCACTTTTTTAGGGTTCTGTACACTTCTTGTACAGAACCCTAAAAATAGCTTTGACAAAAAAATTATGGACATCCATTTGCACTAAACGCTATAATTTCATTACGATAGGGTACTTCAAACAAACGATCAATATAACTGGCTAAGTACCAACCTATATACCTATTATAAGTTAACATGAAGCGCTATTATGGATGTCCCGGACCATTGTTGGCTCTCGTTTGGAACACACGGCTGAAATACGTGGACAGAAACGCCACCAGAAGTATTTCGGAGAAGAAATACTTCTTCTTTAGTAATGTCTACAGATCGCTCACATAATAAAAAATAAAATATCTAAGTGTGAAATTGATATCCTTCTCAATCTGTGTTTTTTTCTTAATTTTTTACAGGATTTTTTAGTTTTTTTTTTTTTATTTCTCAATTTTCTTAGTTTTTTTTTATATTGACTCGGAAAAATGTTATTATTTCTCGGATTACATGTTTTTACATTTACGGCTTTATTTTGATTTATGCCTCTGATATAAAGTTTTTTTTTTTTTTATTATTCCACAATTGTTAACTTTAAAAGACCTATTAAATGAGACCCCACTTGATGGGGTCCGCGAAATTATTTTAATTATTAAGATCGCAATCTGCGGCCGTGTGTTTTCATCTCATAGGAAACTTTATTATGACTTTCAAGCTGGTGCCATTGACGAGGTTTTCCACTTGTCTCCGAGTGGATTTTATCTTTCCGAATTATTTTGCAGAAGATTCATAAAAAAATAAAATTGAATCCTGCTTAATGTAAGTTTATTATTGGAACCCACTCTAGCTCGAGCTAGCGAGGTTTGTGTTATGGTAAGCTAGCTGTAGTTTAATTCACGATTTTCGATTGTTTCTGTATTTCTTAGTTTAAAAGTATTCTTTGCCTGTCTTTATGCTGCACACATTAAGTAGTGGTACGGCTCTTCTGTAGAGTCCGCCTGGGGAAGTACCACACCATTGCCAGTTATTCAACCGGCAAGCAGTAGTGTGCAAACATTCCTGTGTTCCGAATTGAAGGCCAATGTTTTCAGCTTAATCACTGGGCCCGAATATTGAAACGTTTGTTAACTTTGACGACAGATTAAGTCTATGTTATGGTATGTTATGTCCATGTGTTAAAAAACCTCCGAAGCTGTGCACCAATGCCTCTTTTAAGGCAATTTTACTTTGCGTTGTGCCAACCTATAATACAGTACTGTATTTCTGTCTGGGGTAGTGCTGGACAAACCATCTTCATGACAGCAGAGAGGGCACAAAGAGTTTTAATTAAAGTCATCCTTTGCAAACCTTTTCGATATCCCACTGACTCACTGTACTCTGAGTTCAAAGTGTTGCGGGTTCGTCAACTATTCCTGTATAATGCTGCCCAAAAATCCCGCGCAAGCTTAAAAGCCCACCCCAACTACGAGTTACTAAAAACCAAGCGTTTCTTCTCGTGTAGACTACCGGTTCCACAAGCTAGTTCATTGATTGCCAAACGTAGTCCTGCCTACTCTCTTCCATGCGTGTACAATAATATATCCAGGAAGGTCTGCCGTGATCCCGACCTTACAATTTTTGCCTTCAAGAGAAACGTTAGAGACTGGCTCTTGAAGTTATCTCATAACGAGACTGAGGGCCTTATCCGTAGCTTCTATAGTGAGTAGCAAGATGCAATTGCTACTAAGGGAGGTTCTACACATATTAAAAACAACCACACACTCATAACATAACACAACACACAAACTCATAACACACACAACAACACAACACATACACTACACAATCAACACACATAATACAACCATAAATAACTAGATATTTTTCTATTCTTATATATCTATTTCATAATCGCTATACTCATTCACAACACGCAGTAAACTCTCCGGTAACTCCGCACTCGGGCCCCAAGATACAAGCTTCGTGCTTAGTTTGGGGCTCACTGGCTAATCTTCTACAGAGTGTATACAAAGAATTCCGAAAAACAGTTTGTTACAACTAAGATTTTTACTTTTATAATTTTGGCTTCTTTGTATGTTCTTTCTTAAGTTGAAATAAATTATCTTATCTTATCTTATCTTATTGCTGCCTTTGTCATTTGCTTAGTGCCAGATAAAGTCAGTATATGAATTAATCTGTCTTCAAAGTTAACGAACGTTTCAGTATTCGGGGGAAAGAGATTTAACATCTAATATCTCAAGGTGACGAGCGCGGTGCAATGCCGCTCATGGTTTTGAACTCTTGACGTTAAAAATTCTGGGTGGCACTGAATTGTTATGGGCAGGCGTGAAACTTAACATCAGGCACCTGCTTCTTTCGTCACCAATTTAAAAAAATACTATTTCCTCGGCAAACATCAGGATCGGTTAAGCTTTTAGCCATGGTCGCCAAATTAAAAGGTGTGTCTGACAGAACAGAGAAAGAGAGCTGTTTTTACGTTGAATTCTTAACGGGTGTATGCCTTTGTGCAAGTCGCTCGCCTGATGTTAAGCGCCACGCTTGCCCAAAAAAGGTCAGTGCCACTACGGCCTTAGATATGTGTTGAATATCTTTATGCCCAGTATATTCGCTGGAAACATTGTCCTTCAATCTGGAACACAGTAATGTTTGCACACTTTACGGTTGAATAACCGGATTTAGGACTATCCTTCAGGTTTTGGCGTTTACGTTCAAATTTTTTGAGACGATTTTTTTTTAAACGCCTTGTCCTTCTTTAAGATTGAATTTCGCCACGGTGGCAAACTCGTCTTATCCTGTTGAGATACCTTTTACGAATTTATATCAATTGAACAACGTCACTCATACACGGAAAATGTATATTATTACCGCGATCATCTTAACCGGGTTCCAATGTATATTGGTGCCGGTTTTTCAGGATACCGCTGTTATTAAAAAAAAAAAAAAACAATTAACCTTTACGGTACCAAGCGGAGCCGCCTTGCACGTAGGAGTTAGCGGATAAAGCTGCCCATTGAAAAACTTTGCAGTGCGCACTTTAATTAGTTTGCGGAGACAGTTTGGGCAACTTTGAGATAGAGATGACTGTTTCAGCAAGGGATTTTCAATTTCGAATGATCGTATTCGAATGAATAGAATTAAAAATATGATTCGAATGAAGAATTAATCAAATGTAAGTTATTTTAAATAAAAGCACCGGCGGGTGTAAGTGGTGGTTCAGACGACCGGATAAATTTTCCCCCCGCCACCTCCGTAGCCTTCGAAAATATTTAAAGGCACCACCAAATATCCACCACTTCCCACTCTTTCGATAAATGGTCCTTTTGCCACGATTTAAAGGGCTCACATTCCAATGTCCATATCAATTTTCATTCATAAATGGTTCTTACTAAATGTTATGTCCTTGCGTGGTTCTCCCATACCTTTACCGATGGTTAGTGAAAACACGTGTAAGATCGTTTAAAAGCTTAAAAACTTCAACCTTTACAGTTGTGTTTTGCACATTTCTCCATACATAGATAGACGAATATAGCGAAACTTTAAGTTCCTAGTTTGCTATTGAACGCTAAAATGCTCAAAACACTCTACTCTTGAGCTTTTCTGCTATGAATGCAAGTACTTTTTAAATGTCGATGTCCATAAAAAAAAAGTTTTTTTTTTATAGACTACATTTTCCCGCTTGTTTTCTATCATTTATTTTTTAATTAAGGATAAATTCAGGACCTTTGGGTAAAGAATTATGCAGTTACAAAAACTTCACATATTATTCGAAAATGATGATAAGATGATCGAGATAAGTTTGGTTATTTGGTACAAATCATTTTTTTTTGATAATAATTGATGCCAAAGCGGTTCGAATATGAAATACTCGTAATTCGATTGATAATAATTTATGTTTTGCTCATCTCTGATTCGAGTAACTTCAGACAGCTTCAGGCGCTGTCGCTCTGTTCGTAATGGAAAAAGTTGCGCTTGAGTTTGGTTGCTGTGCCCGGGGTAGGTTTGTGTGGCGTTCTAAGAAATGATCTGAGTAATTTGCGGCTTAGACTTACTGTCATATTCAGAATAGCCCATTAAAGAAACACGTCGAATAGGTTATTCAAATTAACAACTGCGATGTCTACAGTTTAGTTTATTCGGTATTGCGCTAAAAACACGACATGCAAGTAAAACTATTCAATGAAAACCTAAATTGATAAATCGATAACTAAGTATATAAACAAACTTAAAAAATATGTTTTATAGGGGTGTTTTCTTTTCGAAAGTTTACGTGTGATGAAATAGTTTTTGTTTTCCTTTTTTTACCAATCTTATTTTGTTACATTAAATAATTTTAAAATGCAGTTTTGGGAAGACTTAAACCTGTTTTTGCCTTATGACTAAATCGTCTCATTTAGTCTTGTGGAAAACAACTAAGAAAAACACTCAGCAGGAGTGTTCCTGAAGTCTCACTTGAGACCCAGTTCCCGTGCTAGGCTGGATGTATCCATCCTCCAACGCACCGTCACCTAACATTAGATGACGGTGTGTCGGAGGATACCTAGATTGACAAACAAAAAAAAACAAGGAAAACAGAATATTATACTGCATTTTTTTTTATCTCAGAAATTCTCTCAGTCGGTACGCTTTCGGATTTCAGTTTTTAGAAACTTATGAATTGTAATTGTGTGGTAACAAGCCACACTCGAAAATTGCCGTGGACAAACAAACGGGCAAGTAGATTAGCGTCGAGGTATAAAAGCGGAGCGTTGTAGTCCCGGGCCGGAAGTGCCCCTCCGCTCTTTCCGCTCGCTCCGCTCGGCTCGCTCGCCTGCTCTGCCCTCAGGAAGCGGTGGCGAGTTGCGGAGACAGCGGTATCCTGAAAAACCGGCACCAATATACATTGGAGCCCGGTTAAGATGATCGCGGTAATAATATACATTTTCCGTGTATGAGTAACGTTGTTCAATTGATATAAATTCGTAAATGGTATCTCAACGCCTGCGATATGGACTTTGATGGCTAGGATAGGACGAGTTTGCCACCGTGGCGAAATTCAATCCAAAAGAAGGTCAAGGCGTTTAAAGAAAATAGTCTCAAAAAATTTGAACGTAAACGCCAAAATCTAAAGGATAGTCCTAAATCCGCTTATTCAACTGTCAAGTAGTATTGTGCAAACATTACTGTGTTCCAGATTGAAGGGCAATGTTTCCAGTGAATATACTGGGCATAAAGATATTTAACACATATCTAAAGCCGTAGTGGCACTGACCTTTTATGGGCAAGTGTGGCGCTTAACTTGCACGTCACGTCACGTTGTATCATTTAAATAACTTGTCAAGAGCATTTCGGGCCATGCTTAGTAGGTTTCCGTAGGAGAATAGGACGTTTGAAGAATTTTTCAGTTTTTTCCACTTATCTCATAAAGTAATTATCATATGTTGCCCGAATTAATCTTATCTGAAACTACTAATTTACCACTTATTTAATTTACCAATTTTTAATAATTTCTACCAACATGGAAAATAACAAGTTTCTGAGATGCATAGCTTACAAATGGCGGGGGAGAATACATTGCAAGCAACTTTGCCGGCCCATATTTCGCAAGCTGTACATCTGATAAAAAAATGGTATAGAAAACCTTAACTTAATTTTTAAAGACCTATTCAATGATATCTCACACGTGGGGGACAGGCGATTTTTTTATGTGCACTTTATATTAACCCATTATTTATTCCTTTTTTTTATGACTGCCCATGGATATAAAAAATAAATATTTATTTATTCTATCAAATTTGACAACTTTAAAAAACCTGTTCAACACCCCACATGATGGGGTACAGCGAATTTTTTTTTATGCCATTCTGTATGGGACCATATTATATAAAAAAATGATTTTTATTTTATAAAACTTAAGGTCTATACTTAGCCATAGACTATCGTTGTGCATAATTTCATGCATACAGTACGTTTATAACTTTGGAAGTTATAATGCCGTAAAGGACAGACACAGACAGACAGGCGGACTTATAAGGGTACCTTGTAGTACTACGGAACCCTAAAGCCCCAGTGATATAAATTACACATAGCGCCCTCTGACCCGGGTTATTCTAACTATGCCATGTACGAACTGTAACCTCGAAATAGCGCCCTCTACGTTAATTACTCAGAACTTTATCGAGAGCAGAAACGTTGAGGGTTCGGATTGGCACCATTTCGACAGTAGCCCTCCTGTAAGTCATGTAAGTTTAAGTTATGGAGTACATGGTGCGATGGCGTTTGACGTTTTAAGAGATAAGGGACACAAAATGGAAGGTATCAAGTTACAAATGGGTAAGCGATGAATATCTTTACTCGACTGCCCAAGAAGGAGGGTAATGTTTTTGGGATGTTTGTAAGTAAATACGTAAGTAGGTATGTATGTTGTGTTCCTATTTTACCTCATATAGACTTGACAGATTTTGACGAGTGAGGTATCGCTTGATTCCTCTATAAGCCTGGACGTAGTGTGTTTGCAGTAGGGGTTTTTTGTTTGTAATATTACTTGTTATATAATATCTACCTACCATAGGCTACCTAGTTTACTTATCTACGTACATAGAGCTATCCATAAATATATATTTTTTAAAGGCAGTGAACGGAAAGGAGTATAGATATATATTTATGTAAATATACCTATTAAAATTGATATCGTTTACAATGCTATTGTACCTATACCTTTCATGTAAATACTTTGATTCGTAAAACATACATATATAGGTACGCGCGGATTTTGTACGGCGCGGCGGACCAAAGAGAAAACATACGAAGAAAATATAAATAGACTTGCTGCGCCCCGCGGTTTCACCCGCCACTCTACAGAAACTGCATATTTTTTCGGGATAAAAAGTAGCCTATTTATTAATCCAGGGAATAAGCTACGAAATTTCTTTCAAATCCGTTCAGCCGATACAGACTTAAATAGGAACAAACACTCTTACATATCTACATACTTACCTACTTACACATTTTTTTCGCATTTATAATATAGATAGAGAGATAGAAGATAGATATGACCATGTCAGGCATAGTGGTCCAACCGTACCAAATTCGCGTGTCTGTTAGTGGTATAAAATGACATAATGCTGTTGCAAACAATAGGATATCTTGGATTCTAAGACAGGGACCGATCAAGGTTGCAAAAAAAGGGTTTAAGCATTTTAGAAAAGCCACTTTTTCTTTTGGCTTCTTTGTAAGCACAAATAAAATTTGAAAAAAAAAAAATGTTTTAGTAGTATTTGCATTTAGGTACGGGGGTAGAATGTAGCTGGACAGTAGCAGGATAAATCCTGGGCAGTGTGTAGGTACCGGCTGAAACTTGCACAAGAGCGTCAGTGAGACCGGGATTGTTACGGGGTCGGAAGTCAGATGGAAGGAAGATGGAGAAGTGATAAGAGTGGGATGTGAGGAGGACGGGAGTTGTATAGAAGTGTGGTTGGAGCAGGACAGATGATAGATAAGCGCGAGTAATCTGCGAGGTAGACGAGGTTTTTTCTATCTGAGCACTCGTAACTATTCTATTTTTCTACTATTATATTGTTCTACTATTCTATTATTTTCTATTCTTTACGTAGTCGCAGACATCTAGTACTAAATTTTAAGTACCTGCTACGCATATTAGTTTTTTTTTTCCACGATCTAATCACAAAAACAACAGAAAGTTGTATGTTTAGCGCGAGTTCGTAGACAATAATGCAGGTAGAAAATAAAACAAGAAATACTTTTAACCGTATAAAAGTTCGAAAATATGTATGAATTACAAAAGAAAAAAAATACCTAAATGATACCCTGGAAAAACCTTCTGAAATGAAATATTTTGATTTTTTAGTGGTAACAACACATTTTATTTTAAAAAATTAAAAAGCCAGCTAGTTTTTTTAAAATTTGATATGTATAATTCGGATAAACGAAAAAAACCAAAGAAAAAAAAACCCATTTTCTTACCGAGTACGCGATTTTCAGCTTTAAACCAAGAGGTTTGAGCGGATACAAAACCTGTTTCAAATAGTGACCAGACCGCGTCTTAGCTAAGCAAAATACATACAAACGAAATGATTACATAAATTGTTTAGGTTTATGTTGTATGTTTGTAAAATAATAATACTCAAGAAACTAGTCATAACTGCGGTGTTAATTCCGTCCAATTTGATTCGAGATGTAAAAAAATAAGGCCACCAACAAAAGCGCAAGCCCCTCCGATACAATAAATGTTTTAAGTGCGCCTCCGAGCTGAATGACGGTGGATGCGCGTACGCTCGCTCGTCGCGCACTTCCGGCGGCCGACACGTGCCGCTCTGTGCTCGCGAGGTCTAAGGTACGAGCGAGAGCGCGCTCGACTAGCGGCGGCATAGTAAACGGTGAGCTAAGGAAAGAATATCGCTTAGTGACGCTTGTAAAGGGCGTCGCTGCAAATTTCCCTCTTTTTGGGGAAATACCCGCAAATCAAAAATCGCCTATGACAGTTTTTTTTTAAATAAAATAATAGAACCTGCATACTAAGTTTCGTCAAGATTGGTTGAAAAATACGATCTGTATGCGAGTACCAACATACGGACAGATGAGAAAGTCCGGTTATAGCTGTAGAAAAGTCCGGCTATAGCTGTAGAGGCCGCTAGAGAGCAACAGCTCCGTAATACAAAAAAAATAATATATAAAAACGGACAGATGAAAGCACATTTTTGAATCAAAAATTGCCGACGGCAAAAAAATCTATAAAATTGTAGAATTCAGATTGTGCAAAAAAGTTTAAGCTCGCGATGTCTACTGCTCGCAGTTTTAAATAATTTGTAGAAGAGGTTAAGACAAGAGGCAGCTTTTTTCATAACCGCTTTTCTTTTAACTTTAAACCACACCCGCGGAATCTACACCCAAAATGCAACGTAACAATGATTTATCCACCAACCCCTGTATTCATTAAGGGTGTAGAAATTTAAGCCATTTATTTTGTTAACTCTCTCCCGCCAATAAACTTGCCAGGGAGGGTAGCAAGGGTAGTTTGTAATCTTAATGTTTATGATACGGCCACTGGCAGTTACAATAATGTGAAACCAGCTGATAATGATAACGATGAATGTGAAAACGAGAGTAAATAGTATTTCTGATGTTAAAAACAGATTTTGTTGTCATAAAAACAGATTCATTACAGCTACATTATATTAACTTGAATTATATTCATGACTAGTTGTTACCCGCGACTTTGTTAGCATGGACAAAAAAAAAGTATCGTATATCCGTCTTTGTGATATACAGTAACTCCTTATTAAATTTTATCAAGATCCGTTCAGCCGACGCAATAAACATCCAGACAAAGAGACAGAGTTACATTCAATAGTTCGCTAGATTCCATTATTGTGCATTTTTTGACGGTTTGTATGTACTGAAAGTTGTAATGTAGGGAGTTCTGAATCGCGCAAGCGTAATTTTTTTATCGAAACTAACGTATTCATTTTTATATCTCGAAGCTTTAGTGGTCCTAATACGACTGCGGCTATATTCTTGAATTATAATATTATTAGTTAGAAAGTGTGGATAACAGTAAACAAATTAGCTAGCGTTATGTTCTGCATTTTATTTTCAACTATCTATGTTCGCATCGGAGTTGCACCCAGTTCGTGCGAACTTTATGCATCGGCAGCAATTTTCGGCAACGAGAACAAAAATGAGCAAAACTCATGAGGTCGGTTCTTTATTCTATTGTCGCGAGGAAACGACGTTCAATCACTAGAATATTGGAAAAACGTTGAAAATTATTTACGGCCGGTTCACATTATTCCAGTCTCTACATCAAGTTAATCCAATATAGCGATGTACTTGACATTTTGTTTTAATAAAGCGGGATAAACAAAATGTATCTTAATGTATATTAAGAAACTTAGAGAATACCGTTTTGTGCGACTAACACGGAGTGAACTTAACATGGCGCGTAACAAGCTAGTTATGGCAATAGAGAATAAAGGCCCTGGATTGAAAAGTAAACTTTTATCCAGCTATTCCAGATCTCTTACCGAGTTATTCAGATCTCTTACCGAGTTATTCAGAACTATCCCTGTGACTATCGGAAACGTTGTAATATTCCAGTACTACCCAATACAAGATAGCTGTCGTAGGGGAAAAGAGCAAGATCTAACTTTATGCAACTTAACAATAAGCTCCTCCTCCCTCAGCTCCGTATAGCTTCCCATAACAAATCATCAAACTATAGTAGCCATTTCAAAGTAACATCAGAATCATAATGACAACGCATAACAATTACGGCATCCGTTCTCTGAACTTTATCTCTATATTAATAGCATGAGAAAAAAATCGGGGAGCACGGTTGTCGCCGCAAATCGGGCTGCGCGTGCGCTTTCGTCACGCAACCTCCCTAATAATCAGCGCCCTTGATTCAAGGGTCGAATGGAAAAGCTGATAATGAGCGTGACTGGTGGCACTCGCTGGTTGCACTTTAAAGGAACAAAAATAGTTTTTGTCTTATATATATATATATACCTCTTATATATAATAGTCTTTTATAAATTACTATTGTGTCCTTGCGCAGATTTTTCTAAAACTGAACAGCCGGTGATTTGTAATGAGAACTATCCCTTTTCATATTTTTTTTAAACTCTTGTATTATATTGGCGAACCAATAATAGAAGTGATGTATTTGTTAATTGATTTAGCCTATTCATGCTACCTACATTGAGGTGAATACTGCCTCTCATAAATGTCTGTCAAAAGTGCCATTGCCTGCCTTTTGCATAGGATGAACGAGGGATGACCGATCTGGGTCAAGTCAGTTCTAGTTTGCCTAAGCAGTCCACGTTCCACGTAACAAAAAAGTATGAGGTCTTCGAGAAGTTAATTAAGGTTAATATAAGACAGACAGATATTTATTCTTTCAAATAAAGTTATATCAATATTAATTGCAACGTGTATTATTTTACCTTATAACGTAGCTTGAAAGTGTATGTAACTAGTAGTTTTGCGAACAGTAGATCTCGCGAGCGCAAACTTTTTTGCACAACATGAACTTATCAGCTCGGTACCTCACGACCTATATTACTACCTATATTATATATATATATTATTACCTATAAAGCTCACGACCTTCTCAACACTTTTGACAAATTCTTGACGGATTTTACTCGTATTCGAAATTCGTACCAAATATTATCACTAGTAGTTCGGGCCGAACTGAGACCTCGCGACGCCTATATCTTCACAACCCCTAAACCGATTCAGCTTATATTCGAATTTAAAATTGTATTGAAATGAACTACTTGCCTACAAAATTTCATGAAGATCGGATCAACGGTTCGCAAGTTATCATCGGACAAATATACACACAAACATACAAACATACATACAAATGCCGATTTGTCCCAGTAAACTCGAGACCTTCGCTTCGCTCGGTCAAAAATCGGCCGGTAGATGGTGCCGCAGCAAACGTCCTCTTTGAGAGAAATAAACTTCCAAAAAAATATCGTCGACGCCAAAGTTTTCGTCAAGATTTGTTGAAAAATACGACCTGTACGCGAGTACCAAAAGGCATACGGACCGATGCAAGCAAATTATGCCGTTTGTTGCAAAGACTTCGCTGGCTTCGCTCGCTCAGTCAATTGCATCGTAGTAATTAGTAATTTTAGCGCAAATTGTATGGCGATTACTAAGTACATACTTATTCCTGTACATAATTTTCTGAGACCGGCTTAATAATAATTTCTTCTCGTATCTTAGGTGTCTTCATAGTCACATACCTTCATAAGTGATTTTAACGCCGAAGGCTTTTTAGAATTTGTTTAATTTGGTCCCTTCCATGAAACTATTCATGGAATGGATCTTCATTATTTTAGAGCCAAAGATCGATCTGTCACAGTAGTCCAAAAACTCAACCGAGTGCAGTAACTGTTATTTAAAATCTGTAACCGAGTGGTACTTAATTACAGCAGTACCATGTACCGACACGTGGCTGACTTTAGTTACGGTCTCGATGGCTCCATGGGGAATAATAAGCTATTATTTGTGTTGGAGTGTTCGTGATTATGTTGTTAAATAGGCCCACGTAGGGTTTAAGAGGTTTATTTGTTTTTAGGCGTACTAGTAATGATGGTTCATAATTCTTACCCGTCTGCCCAAGCAGGAGGGTCCTGTTTTAAGGGTTTTTTGGAGGGAGTATGTGAGCATATAATTATGTATGGCTTGACCGATTGTGTCGAGTCAGATGTCGTTGGTTTCCACTTATTTTCCACAGTCTCATGTTTAGTCGTGAGTTCAAGTCATGTTTCGGAATTGGGTTTTTTGGTTTTCCTTAATTAATAACTAGCTGTTGCCCGCGACTTTAACCTACGAACACAACAAAAATGAAATCGTCAAAATCTATTCAGCCGTTCTCAAGTGATTGATGCTCTGTCATATGTGTGGCAATTGATTTCTATACTTATATATAGATACTTGTTTCATATTACGGGTTGTGATAACACTGGATTTTTCAGGTAAAAAAGGTAAATCACTCTAACAAGCAATATTATTAAAAGAAAAATAAAATACCCGACTGCATAAAGTAGCCTATGTCACTCCAAACGTAAAAAAGAGGAATCCAACGGCACAACAAAATCGGTCTAACCGTTGAGGCTAAAGTAGGTTCTATAAGAACAGACAAAAGAACTTAAATACTCACATGGGTACTTACATATACCCACTATACCCCAAAAACATTACATCACTCTAACAACATTTCCATCAAAGATAGTAAAATTGTCCTGATTCTAAAATCAACGATCCGTTAACCGCCTAGACACAAATTAAAGTCGAAATCATGTCAAACGTTTAGCGCAGGGAGACATCAAAAGAGAACGACGCCATTATTTACTGAAAAGGTAAGAACACACTGGGACGCATTGCGCTATGCCTCGCAAATCGATTTTTTGAAAGGTGCTGCTAACGGGGTATATAATTGTAGCTCTCAGGTATTTTTATGAAATTAACCATTTTCTGACTTTCCAGCTATCGTAATGAAAAAAAAAACACCAAAGTGCGAGTCGGGCTCGTGGACCGATGATTCCATCCCACCACACACTTAGTTGTTTTGCTCCGGAGTGTAGACTACAATTACACTAAGCTTAGCGTTTGTATATATTATCGTTTATACGATAGACACAAAATTAAAAAAAAAATGCCGGAGGACACGTTTGCTGTACGTTGTACACCTCTTTAATTGTTTACTTATTCAATTTTAATTTTTATATTTATTTTTAGATTTGTCCCAGCCGCTCCGGGCCACCGGCTCAAAAAAAGTTCCATTCGCCCCGGTGATAATATCACCAGGGCCGATGTAACTCTGTCTAGAGGGAGTCATTGTGTCGTGATTTTTGCCCAGGGATCATCCGACGTACGGTTAATATGACCGGCCCAGTCCCACTTTATAGGCAAGCACTTTCTGAGCTACGTCGGCAATCTGAGTCTTGGAACGCAGTATTGTTGCTTATGATATCTTTGAGATATTTTTACTAAGTTTTGCTTCACAGACTCTCGGGTACGTACCTTTTGTCAAATTTAACCATTTTTGTCAACTAAAACTTAATAAAGTCAAAGTCAAATACAAAAACGAAAGACTTCACAAAGTTTCACTTTCTTTAAGTTTCACTCCTAAGATACTGCGCTTCATGGCTCACTGGCGTACTCCGAGAACAAACTTCTTTTCATATTTCAGTGACCAAGTTTGAGCACCTTATGTGAGTCGATGAGATGGAGAGGTGAGTTAGACTCCTACTTCAAGGACTGGACCCAAATATCACAGAATAGCATGCTTAGGATAATAACATGCTTAGGATAATATAATAATAATAACATTTTTATTATTTGTTTGGATTCCGTCAGAATAACTAATACTCATACATAAATATTATAATTACAATTAAATTAATTTGACTTGTAGATGAATATTTACCAATAAATAACTTTGACTTTGACTTTAAAAGCTTCTAAAATTTAAATCAGCTTAAACAGATACAGCCCTAAATAGGTAGAACAGACTGGACCTAGGCTTAGTAATAGAGGATCCTGTTGGCACCCTTTGGTCTGTTACTGAAAGAGGAACAAACTTACTTCTGCTTTTATAGTATTTGTAAGGATATTTTGTTTTAATAAAACGGGAATACTCACGTTAAATTGAGTCGGTTTTCCCGGCTACTTTTCTTTGTAAGGATAATTAATTTTTTGCTATCAGACGAGGTGATTTATTTGATTTCGCTGTCGGCTTTCCATGTTTCCGTATTTTCTTGGCATATAAGATAATGATGATATAATGAGACACACGCGCCAGTCAATTTTACTCCGCAAAAAAAAAGCAAAAATGAGAGTAGCACTCGAGAAAAATTGACGGAATTTTCCTGAACCTATATATGAAGAGCGAGTTTTACTAAAAATTTTGCATTAAAAAAAAACAAAATCTTTCTGTTCACTTAATCGTGCCGCGCATTTTTATCGTAGTCCGATCAAACCCTAGCGGGTAGATAGGTACAATTAAAAGTAACTTTGTATTATCAAAGCTAGTAAATTATTGTGCTCAGTTGCACGATTCAACTGCTGTGGTGGACTTACGAGTCGTTGGACTAATTGGTAAGTGGAAGGGATTCACAAAAGATGAAAGTCATAGTCTTACCAGTAGCGTAATGTGTGAAGGGCGTAAAGGATAATTCACTTTTCATCGGCTGAGGGGTCCGTCTAGACCTCGCATCAAACTAACATTGACATGGGAACCGTATCTTAATACCATTAAGCTGAATTTCCAGTGATAAACTACATCAAGTGACCTATCACACTAATATTATAAATGCGAAAGTTTGTGCGTAATTACATACGTATGTAAATATGTTAGTATGTAAGTGTGTTTGTTCCCGCCCAACTCTGAACGGATTTGGATGAAATTTGCTATGGAGGTAGCTTATACCCAGGAATAACACAAAAACTACTTTTTATCCCGGAAAAATATTCGGTTTCTGTAAAACAGCGGGTGAAAGCGCGGGTCGCTGCTTGTAAATAAATGAACAAGTAATATTATTAAAAGCAAAAAAAAAAATCGACTGCAAAATGTAGTCTTTGTCACTCCAGACGTAAAGAAGAATCCAACGATACCTCACTCGTGAAAATCAGTCAAGCCGCTTAGTCTACAGGAGGTAATAGATATGGGAACAAACAAACATACTTTCATGCTCACATACTTACACACCCTACAAACTTTCTTAGGCAGTCGGATAAAAATACGGCGTGCATTTGAAAAATATTATAACGTTCTGCCATCAAAAGAAACAATACCATCTGAGCTCAGACGGGATCAGAAAGTCCGTATTACGATGTCAGTGTTGGTCCCACTCTCATACTAAAAGTAAGTACAGACAGAGTAAGAGTTTCAAAATAATAAGTACAGACCAACAGCGATATAATAGAAAATCTCCGTCGTGTTACTGAGCTGAGTATCAAATAACTTTTTGATCGAGCGAAGCGAAGCGAACAAGTTGACTTTTTGTGTGTTTGTATAATTGTATGTTTCTGTGTATATTTATCAGAAGATAGCCTGCGAAAGTTTGATCTGAGCTTTATGAAAATTTCTAGGCAAGTTTCTCATTTCAATAGATACAATTTTCAGTTTCGAATTTGAGCAAAATCAAACTAAACTAAACTAAATAAGTGAATAACGCTTCACACTCACAGTTCCTTACTAGGATGTAATGTACAGTTCCCCAATACAGGGTGTGTTGGGGATGCCATTGAACACACACAAAGATATGGACGTCCAACACTCAGACCCAGAGCAGATATTTAAATGTATCATTTAAATATTAAATGTGTAACCTCTACATAATTTGCATACTATTGTATACAACAGGATATTATTTTTGACCTTTAGATGAATATTTACAAGTTACCTTTGACTTAGACTTCAAACATCCACGCGGCCGGGAATCGAACCCAGGACCTCCTTATAGGACCTGCTTAACCCTTGCAAAGCAGATACGCTACCTACATAGCCAGGAGGCTCGTATGATGCCGTCGAGATCAAGAGGGCGTGACGTCATTAATCTATGACGTCACATAAGCGAGATAACTTACCAACGGGTGCTCGCTTATTTACATAGAAAACAACTTATATTCGTACGCGAATATATTACGAAGTGGGTGAATAAATTTATTCGAAGAGGGTTCGGAGTTCGTTTATTGATTTGTAAAACCCAATTAAGGGCTATGTAACTGTAAAGTTCTAAAAGTATTAGGATGTATGCAGTCAGTGTTAAAAATATTCTATTGTGTTCAATGTGTCACTAACACCAAATAGGTATTTGAAAGTGATCGTGACTTACTTTCCTTGACAGACTAACCTCGGGATTCTGAAACTTTTGTTAACTTTGACAACAGATTAAGTCTATTGCTGTCTTTGTCATTTGTTTAATTCTAATACTGCCTTTGTCTGGTACTAAGCCAGACAAAGGCAGTATTAGAATTAATCTGTTGTCAAAGTTAACAAACGTTGCAGAATCCCGAGGTATGACTTAGACTTGTTTCTATTGTTAAATATTTTAATTCACTTAAAATATCATAAAACTTGACACTGGCTTAATACACTAGGTGTGGAGCCAGAACATTAGAGAACAAACGACATACTAATAATATATGTTCGTGCGACGGGTGACTCCCAGTCTGGCGCAAGTGCCTAGTAAAAAAAAAACTTGAACAATGAACATGTATGAAACATATAATACTAGTAATGGCGGCTATCGCTGTCTTGCTCTACCTATGGCTTGACTCTATCGCACTATCTCTATCGGTATTCAATTATAGTACATGTTTCATACAATCGCCTTTTTTATTATTTTCTGTGGAACTCCCGTCTCTTAAACGTAGTAAACGTAATGATGATATTCTGTTTGGTGACTCCGTCACTTCCAATCACTTCTCCAGATATTTATTTGTTTTGGTAGGTGTGCAATTGTTTTTTTTGGCAAAACATATAAGTTTTTGAACACTAGAATGCATGCCGCGGGATACTTATTTAAACTAGCGAGTAAAACGGATTATTTTCAATATTTACATCGTACCATCCCCGTGGATGTGCTATATCGCCTTCCTACGGCTCGCCCTACCGTACGTGCTACATCAATTCGCCGTCGCAACAGCAACCCTTCAGCCGCAGCGAGCAACACACAACTAAAAAAGTTAGCTCTGGATCCAGGGACAGTTACGACTCGTTTGACCACCTTCCATTCTCACGACCCTTGCTTTCCTTAATAAATTTGTATACTTAAATCATATCATTTCTTCAAATCCTGCTGCTCATAGATAGTAGGCAAGTGGTGTTCCAAGCCTCATTTGGAATACTCTGTTTCATCTTTTTACACAAAGTACAAATCCACCATCCTTAGTACAAATCCTCCATCTTGCTAAAAGCATGCTAAATCCTTATAGAGGGCAAAGTGGCCGTATAAGAAAAAAAGAAAGAAAAAACACCTTTGTGGAATTCCGCACCAAAAAAATAACAATGATAATTTTTTGATATAGAATTAAAAGTTTCTTATTTTGCTTACGACGATGACCGACGATGATGTTTTAAAGTTTTCAATAGGTATAATGAAGGCAATTCAGAGCTATAAGATACTACTTACCTGTACATTTGGAAGCTCGAAGACTTTCAGAGAGAGAAGGCGTCGAGTAACCCTTGCTAAGACCGCCTGACAGCTTATCCGTACCTGAAAGTAAAATGTATTTGTGTAATTAGGTATTACATTATTTTAAGCGTTTCCATGGTCAATACGACACGATAAAAAGTTGCAATGCAATATGAGTAAGCAAATTCCCTTGGATATACTGCTTTATAAGTAACTAGCAATGCCCCACGATTTCACCAGCTACAGGAACCGAATATTTTTCCGGGATGAAAAGTAGCATATAGATTTATTAATCGAGGGTATAAGCTCCAAACCAAATTTCATGCAAATCCGTTTAGCCATTACAGAGTTGAACAAACACACTTACATACTTACAATACACGTTAACACACTTACGCATAAACTTTCACATCTAATATTAGTGTGATTTACATGTTGTGCAAAACCGAGGTTTTGACCAAGACCGACATGACTTCTTCTCTTTCCCGCCAAAACTCAAAATGCGTACATATTATTATAATAAAAATCAATGAGGTTCATGGATTAGAATATAATTTGACACTGAAAAACCGCTCGTCCAGGAACCAAAGAAGATAGGCGATATAAACAGTATTTATTTAAAAAAAACAAATAAAATTAATGATCCCTCAGGTCCCACGCGTAAAGTCAAACGTATCAAATGGTCCTACAATATGTTTATAGCTATTTATTTCTATAATAAATATGTTAGGGTACTTTCAACGGGTCACGGCAGCCGCATAAAAAAGGGAGCCACGGGTCCCTATCATTACTGGAGTCTATCGGACAATTAAGTTACCATTGTCTGTGGTACGGTTCCCATGAAATGGTAAGCGATAGGGTATGGAGGAAGCGCTATGGATAATGGTTATCAATTATCACTCGGGATGAGATTACTGCATGTTAGATTATGTTGCCTTTTACAGTACAATGATAGTACCAAAAATACCATAGGGAAAGGTATGCATATAATTATATACCCATTTAATTTTTTATTTTCGTTTCGAACTTCGCCTGTTTAGTAGCAGTAGTGGATTTTTCATATAACGTAGGTAGATCAAAATCAGATCTCATTTATTAATTATTAATCAGATATTCATCAAGCCAAATTTGACTTTAAACGATGACTAGCCCTGCGGTTTCACCCGCTATTCTACAGAAACCGAATATTTTTCCGGGATAAAAAGCAATAGCCTACATGTTAATCCAGGGTATAAATTGCCTCCATAGCAAATTTCATCCAAAACCATTCAGCCGTTACAGAGTTCAACGGGAACAAACACACCTACGCACAAACTTTCGCATTTATCAATGTGATTCACTAGACGCCTTCGTCTTGTAGGTCAAAATGGTTCGTGCCATTAATTACCATAATATTATGGACCACTGATTCTTGAAAGAAAGAAAGATTTATTTTATTTATAAATTATACTGAAACTATCGTTCACTCTCGCCAAACGTCGCATCCCCTTGTTTGGATGCGCGCGCGCCGGCACGCCACCTATTGTCAAGTCTCGAACTAACGTTACATTGCCATTATCATTTCTGATTTATAATTCTCGCACGAGTGGCTATTGATTGTGCAATAATTGTTTGTTTGGAGCTGTGGGAATTCAAGTGCGGGATTGTCACATGAGCGCCGCTTACTCTTCTAATCCCTGATAAGTGTTTTGCAAACTCGGTGGGTGGGGTGACTTTGCGATCTAATTGTTTGGATTAGTTCAATTTTAGTATGTACGTAGTGTTTGTTTTGGTCTCAGTATAGAAACTGAATATAAATCTCAGTATAGGGTTTGCAAGCTGAAGTGGCAATGGGTAGGCCACATCGCTCGAAGATCCGATAGCCGATGGCGAAGAAAGTTTCTTGAGCGGCGACCACGAACAGGAAGATGCAGTGCAGGCAGGCCTCCCACAAGGTGGACTGACGACATTGTGAAAGTCGCAGGCAATCTGTGGATGCAAATGGCAAGTTGTCGGTCGGTGTGACGTACTAAGAGGAAGGTCTATTTTCAGCAGTGGACTTCTTCAGGCTGATGATGATGATCCTTGCTCGCGACTTTCACAATGTCGTTGGTCCAGACTAGTCTAGTGGGCCTGTCTGCGTCTTCCGGTTCGTGGTCGCCACTCAAGAACCTTTCTTCCCCACTGGTTATCAGTTCTTCGAGTGATGTGGCCTGCCCATTGCCACTTAGGCTTGCAAACTCTGAAAGCTATATCGGTGACTTCGGTTCTTCGTCGAATATCCGCGTTCCGGAACTTATCGCGCAAAAATAAGTACAAATCGAACAAGAACAAAAGTTTTTTTTTTAATTGTAATTATACAAGGAATACAGAATATCGGTCACTGTAAGTAAATCGTAAAGGCATGTCTAGATGTGAGAGCAGTACAAAAATAGCCTGTAAGACTTATATACACTTATATACTGTAGCAGACAGACAATCTACGAGCCAAGTCCGAGCGCACCTGGAAGTCTCAACTAGGCACTTCCTCCGTCGACCGACGCGCCGTACACTAATGAAAACAAATTGCACTTCCAACCCCGGCCCTTTCATATTAAAAAAAATCAATACGCCTATCGGGCCAGTTGTAACATGATTTATTGATATAAAATATTTCACCGAGATACCATCTAAAGTGCTCCATCGTAATTGATGACAATTGTAACAGCGCCGATTTCCAGTCGCGATACGTGGGGCTCGCAATCATTTTCGTGTTAACAACTCTTTAGAGCCCTCGGGAGTCGGGACTCGTTCCTTATGAATTTTAATATGTTTCTCTTAATGACTGCGAGATTAGGGTTTTGCAGTTATTCGAATTTTATGTAAATGGCCTTTGGAGATTTCTCTTTTTTAATATTCTTAGCGCGTTATGAGTTTCCATCAGACTGCACTGGAATTTTTTCAAGCTGTTATTTTGTGTGGAAGCTCATCCATAATCTTTTTTTAACAAACTGTAATGGTTGCCTTCATAACCATTCAACCACGCTACCTCGACCATTTAACCATAAGATTATTTAAACTGAATCTATAAATAATCAATCCATAGTGTCTTCTTACTGAAATCCGCTGCCTTCCGCTTTTTACAACGGGAAGACATTGACTAGACATTATTGCAGCAGTCTAGTGTAGCTTACAGATTATTAAACATATAGATTTAGTTTTAAAATGAACTTCCCCAAAGTAACGCCTGATTCAACCAAGTATACGACCATTCGACAAAACGACCATTCAACCACACGACCATTAAGAAATGTCCTATCTATACGTGTCGAGAAAGGTATTCTAACTTGCGACCGTCCGAGAAAACGGTATTCGACATTTAGGAGCTTCACATGTAAGTATGTACTTACATATGAAGCTACTAAAAATATAAATGATCGCATATAAAAAATATCAAGTAAATAAATCATACCAGGGCGATGATGATTGCGATGATTGTTAGGTGTATCAGCCCAAGCTGCGCGACCACGAATCTTATTTACACGCGATAAGGTTCACGCTGCGCGACTGTGACTGTGTGTGTGTAATAATCTCAATAAGGACTCACAGTACGGTCCCAGGATGTCTTATAGAAATCGTGAATGATAAAAGAGCTGTTCTAGCGAGAGACCAGAAGAGCCACCTTGTACGATATTATAAATTGCTGAAAACATAGAACAGACAGATGTCAAGTTGTACAATCAGGTGAAAACGCTGCTGGCAGAAGGCCATCAAGCCTGGAAATTTCGCCACTGACAAGAGTTCTCAATCATGAATCAATGTATTCGGTGGACAACCCCTCGAGCTTTCCCGAATTAAGCTAAATGACGTGCTTATGGGAGGAGACTATCATAGTTTTTCCGAAGGCTGAACTGCACAGCTGGACATAGATGGTTTATGGCCTGTTACGGACTTAAGTTTGTGGGCTGATGATGATACTGATGAGTATAAATGCAATATTTAGGCGTCTCAGGTGGAACTCCCTATTAAGCGTTTTTTTAGTGTGGCAAAGTAAAGGTCGCATTTTTGGTGTGCTATGAAAATCGGTGATTTCTCCTAAGTTGAAACCCACACATGAAACTTATGTTTTTGGAATTGTTTTGAATCAAGGTAACCGATAAAAAAGTGTTATTGCAAAATTTTTGTCATTATTACTGTCTAGGGAAAGCTAAAAGTGAGATGCTCGAATTTTTGCCGCTCTTTGTTAAAAAGTCGTATAAATGAAAAAAGAAACTATTATTTGAACACATTTTTGTTATTTTACATTATTGGTCATATTTATTATATTTATATTATAGGAAATACAACTAAAAAAACACACCAGCCCGTACATTTATTTTACAAAACAAGGATAATGTCTGAAAAGTTCACCCGCAGCCAGAATCCGGGTCCGTTCCACCCCGCGTAGAAGAAAAGCATGAAAACGACTTTTTATTCCTAAATAATAAAGATATAAGATAATAAGGATTTAAGATAGAATAATAAAATTAGTATAAGCGCATTGATATGCCAACTTATCGCGTCGTTTACTTAAATTGTCCATGTTTTACCAAAAACTCGAGGTGGCACGGAGCCAGATTCTGGTCGCGCCGTGCATACATACAATATGTATTTGAGGAGTATGTAACGACTTTATATTTCATGCTTGATATGTTAAGTTACGATGGGACTGACATGCCGATGTTGGCCAAAGTCCCCAATTAAAAATATTTTGTAAAATATTGACACAATTTAATTTTTTGTACACAAGATTAGTAAGTGATGTAAAATAACAATGCTAACAATGATATTTTCCTGTTGGGTACCTATAACACAATTAATTAATCATACCTAATTAGACACATAAATGATGCCAAGGGCTTGTTATTTTACAGTGAACCCAAAAATATTGATTAAAAATGTACACTGTACGTAAATCCTGCGTTAGGTAGGTACTATTTTGTTTGCCAAAAGATCTAAATGATATTTTCTTGGTTATCAGTGAATATATCAAACATTAAAGAAAAAAGGGGACCTATAACGGAAGCTTCAATCTTCACCTTCGGGGTCAGAGACGGTGCCAATTCTATAGAGGGTCTCCAGTTTTAATAACCATCTCCATGGTCCCGTAGATACAAATAACATTAAACAAATTGACTATAAAATAAATCAGTCAGTTAGTATGCTGTATTCCAATATCGAATACTGATATTAGCTCATTCAAATAAGCACCTACCTACACCTAGGAGGAGGAGAGGGAGGCCTATGTTCAGCAGTGGACGTCTTATGGCTGATGATGATGATGACCTACCTACATAAAATGACAATCGGTCTAAATCCGTTTTGAAAAGGTACAGTTTATAGCAGTTTCTGCCATTTATTTATGTACCTTAAAATTAAATGGTCCCGTGGTCTTTTGATCCCTCATGAAATAGGTTAGAAGGGTTTTTTTTTTGGTATTTTATAAATTTTTTCGCTGACTGTATTTTTATTCCAAAATCTTAAATTGCACTTCAGAATATCTCAAAAAGTTATGGATGGTCTCCTAGGAACGTTTTCCAGACACTATTAAAGGCTAAGTAAGTAAGTAAGCCCTAACTGTCCCGTCTCAAAAATCCAACCTGTATTAATTGACCTATTATAATAGGTCAGTGCCTGTATTCGACTATCAGAAGTAGATGAACTTTGGATTCTTTAAATATGCTACACACAAATACTCATTCACCAATTCCTCATCATCACGACCACTGCAGAACGGAGGCGTCCCCGAGCGCTACACAGAACGATAATCTATTTTCAATTAATTAACAATTATCAATTTATCAATTCAATTTGATTATTATCAATTTGCATCGATCAGTTGTCCGCGAATTTCACAATATCGTCGGTCTACCTAGTTGTAATTTCTACCTAAGCAGCGTCTTCCGGTTCGTGGTCACCAGTCGTCTTTATTCCGCATTGGTTATAGGTTCTTCAAGCGACATCCAGATAAATTAAACTTAATAAGTAAAAGTGTAAAAATCCTAATCCTATCCTAATCCTATTCCTAACTAATATTATATAAACTACAAACCAATTAACTAATAAACTATAAATCAAATCAAACTACGAACTAAACTAAAAACGAAATAAATATACTATAAATAAACTAGTAGTTCGTGGCGAACTGAGACCTCGCGATCCCTATATCTTCACAACCCCTAAACCGATTCAGCTCATATTCGAAATTAAAAATTGTATTGAAATGAACTACTTGCCTACAAAATTTCATGAAGATCGGAGCAACGGTTCGCAAGTTATCATCGGACAAATATACACACAAACATACAAACATACATAAAAATTCCGATTTGTCCCAGTAAACTCTGAGACCTTGGCTTCGCTCAGTCAATAAATATACTAAATTATAAATAAATAAATAAACTACATTATAATTAATCAATTCAGAGGAATATAGCTGCAGTCGTATCGGGACCAATAAAGCTTCGAGGTGTAAAAATGAATACGTTCGTCTCGAGGAAAAAACTTCGCTTGCGCGATTTAGAACTCTCTACATTTCAACTGTCAGTCCATATAAAACGTCAAAAAATGCACGAAAATGGATTAACGTCATCTAGCGAACTGAACTGGATGTTTGTCGCGTTATCACGGCTAATCGGCTGAACGGATCTTGATAAAATTTTATAAGAAGTTACTGTATATCGCAGAGACGGACATATGATACTTTTTTATGTCCACGCGAACGAAGTTGCGAGAAAAAACTAGTATTATATGTGTATTCTTAGTACAGTTATGCAAAAACCTGAATGCTTTTTGCTCACGGAACCCTCTTGGTACACGTTTCATTTTCTCTTGACGAAGCTTTTTTTCATCGCATTGTGATCTTTTTAATGGCAAAAAGTATTGTCTTTGAGAGTCCTTTGTGGGCTCACTCTTTTGTAGTTTCTAGACCTCTGCACGGGCGGAAAAAAAAGAGGTTTTTCTCAAATAAAAGAACTCCCAACAGCATTTTCTTGTTAAAATTATACCTAGTCGCTTAGAATTTTATTCTCAAGGCGTTGAACAAAAATTATAGCTATACAGGGTTATAAGGAAAGGGTATGCTAAGCCGAAAAGCTCCCATAGTACTCATCATTATGAACAACTTTTAGTGTGGGACCAAACCTGAAAACGCGAAAAAAATATCAGCTGTTCCATACATTTTGTCTAATGTCTTTGAATATTTTCTATGGAACGGGTTTTTTTTTTCGCGATTTCAGGTTTGAACCCATACTAGAAGTTGTTCATAATGATGAGTACTATAAGCCCTTTTAGGCTTAGCATTTTCGGCTTATTCCTTATAGCCCTAAGTAAATAATTTGTGTTTTAATTTCATCACATTCGAGTAAATCTTGTTTTTGCGGACAAAGGGAAAATGAGTCAATTAATTAAAAAGTCAATAAATAAAGTGCATATGCAAGCAAAAGTGGTTCTACCAAAAGAACTGTCAAGAGCAGATCAAATTTTATCCTAATTATTCTAATCCTAACCTTAACTAATATTATAATAATTCAGAGTAATATAGCCGCAGTCGTATCAGGACCTATAAAGCTTTGAGGTATAAAAATGAATACGTTCGTCTCGAGGAAGAAACTTTGCTTGTATAGAATTTAATTTTTTAATAAGTTAATTCAGCGCGATTCAAAACTCCCTACATTACAACTGTCAGTTCATACAAAACGTCAAAAAATACACAAAAATGGATCAACACCATCTAGCGAACTATAGGAAGTAACTTTCTCTGTCTAGATGTTTGTCGCACTATCACGGCTGAACGGCTGAACGGATCTTCATAAAACTTGATAAGGAGTTTCTGTATATCACAATGATAGATATAGGGTACTTTTTATATGCACGCGAATGAAGTCGCGGGGAACAACTAGTAAATAAAAAAATAGGGTGGAGTAGGGCAAGCTTTTGCCTCAATATGAATTTCTTATTTTTAATAAGGCAAATTCTGAGGCGAATTTAAAAATTAAACAAGTGTAGTTTCAAAATTACTCATATTGAAATATTCAACACGTATAAATTACGCCCTGGGCCCCTATTCGGAGAAATGACATTTTATCTCGGTCACTCTCACTCCCATTAAATTCTAAATTAGAGAGACAGTGACCGAGATAATCTCGAGCGCACAGGAATAGGGTCCCAGGTATCACGCACAGGTATACTAACATTTCACCCGTGCAAAACAGTAAACTAAAAAAACTGGCAACGTTACACCGGGCCATAACACAGAGCCACACAGCAATAATCTGTTCATTTACGACCCCGTATACTACATTTATAGCCTCCAAGATAAAAACACCACCATTTGTTCTCGCTAACCGCCGAAAATCTCTTTAAAACCCTGCATCGAAAATGCACCGCGATTTTTTAACCTGCGAAAATTCCCCTCGTTAAAGCAGTTGAAACTGGTAAACTCCGCTTACCCTCGCCTCCCGACCGACTTTCTAAATAATGAACTGTAATAAAAATGAATTTTCTCAACTAGTTTTTATGAAGGCGCGCAGCCTTCGCGCGATGATCTTTAGGGCGGGGTTGGGCGGGTCGCCATGGCAACGAGGGTATGTATCTCGCTCGCCCCTGATTCTCCCGGCGATTGTCATCTGTGGAAGATGTTGCCCCCACCTTGCCTTTGTACCTAGGAGTGTCACGCTTAATCTAAAAGGGTTCTATCTCGCTCTTGCGGGACAAATACGACTCTATCTTGAAGTGCTACGAACCATTTTCTAGTGTGGTTGAAGAAGAAGCAATCGATATTCTTTGTTAGAATCTACTCAGTGTATCGGATGGTACGATGTTCTCAGATATCTTTGTTGAAGGTGTAAAAATTTTAAGTCTGCGACGTAAAGGCGCTTATCGGGTCGTTTTGTACTCGCTTAAAATATGGGTAGTTGGAAAACGCTTTGGGAATGCTTTGCTTTCTGAAGGTATTATTTAGCATAAGAGTCAGAATATTTTAGACGTGCCGTTGGTCGTAATTCTTTTAGCTTGTAACGTCTGCTATAATGTTTACAAAACTAGTAACGATTTTGCGATTCGATAGTAGGTTTGTGATAATAGAGAACTCACCAACAGTTTTTCCTTTGTCCATTGAGCCCAGCATATCCTCATTCCGTGTCCTTCCGAATCCGAGCGTCGTGCCATTCGCATCCTGGCCCAGCTGCCCTCCATAGAAGTCTCCAAAGGCCGTAGCCGAGCTCAGCAACCCTGATCTGTCTTGTAACGCCGCCTTGGCCTTCTCCACGCTTTGCTTGAGCTGTTCGAAAGTGGACTGGTGTAAGCGATATGGAGGCCACTCTGTTGCCGGCCAGGGTTCTTCTTTCAGTGCGGTGCGCTTGAGTTCTAAAGCTCCGGCGTAGGAGCAACTGCTTTCGTACATTGCAGCTTTGAGCTCACGGAGTGCGGACGCACACCTTAGTCTGCGGAAGTCAACCCTGAAGAAAGAAATACACAATATGTAAATTATACTTGTTATTTATTTATTATTTCGTTACACAAGAAGGATGCACGAAGCCGAAAGGATCTCAACGTACTTATCATTACTAGTAGTTCTCGCCGAACTGAGACCTCGCGACCCCTATATCTTCACAACCCCTGGACCGATTCAGCTCATATTCGAACTTAAAAATTGTATTGAAATGAACTACTTGCCTACAAAATTTCATGAAGATCGGATCAACGGTTCGCAAATTATCGTCGGACAAATATACACACAAACATACATAAAATTGCCGATTTGTCTCAGTAAACTCGGAGACCTTCGCTTCGCTCAGTCAGTGTACCACTGTTATTAGTTTTTCCATAACATTTCCAAAGAGAATATCATATAGGAAATACAAAGAGAATATAACGCTAAACATTTCTTTGAGTGTGACAGATAAATACGTGGTGGATTATGTACAATGGAAACTATAGGTAATTATATTTTCAGCACACTTGCTCGTAAAGTGCCTTTTTACAACGCTTTAGGCTTATAGTCCAAATTATTACACACGCGTGTTTTTTAATTTACATTACCGCACTAGTATTATAATGACATTAATCCGATTAAGTTTGTACCTCACTGCAGTTATATGCATGAGATCCTTGATGTAGACGAAGCATTTTAATTTTACCGGGTAATACAGTATTTTTTAAATAGCAACAAAAAGTTTACATGCGGCTAAAAATAGTTTTTAATATTTGCGCGCGCATCGCTGGCGCGGCGCGGGAAAAATAGAAACTTGCCGCGCCATTTTCCATAAATATTTGTTAACGATTTCGCTGTGTGATTGACTATTATCAAAAATGTCGACTTCAAGTGGTGAAGAAGAGCAATACGTAGATTTGACCCCGCCGGAAATACTAATAGAGGAACGAAACGCCAGTGATAGCGTTGCCACCGAAATCTAGAGAGAAATACCTAGCGGCCTACGAAATTTTCAAATTTAGTTTCAAGATAGTTTTTTCCACGCAAGTGTGTTGAAAAATGTCGTAAGAAACGCTTGCTCATTGGTCATTACACTCTCTTGCACTTGGGCACTCGCTAACCTGCGGCTCGCGCGCATAATACCGTCTCGAGTGTAATGACCAACATAGCACACTTGTATTATAATGTACAATTTCAACACACTTGCTCGTAAAGTGGAAAATATTACATCGCACTTAGGTTCATAATCCAAGATATAATGCACTCGTGTTTTTTTACTTTACATTACCGCACTAGTTCGGCGCCAGTTATATGACAGTCTTTCGAGCCTAGCAGCTTAGTGTCCTACATCGCGGCTATCGTGTTTACTCTAAATTTGGAATTTAACTTTCTATCAACCAAAAGTACTTACATGAGAACTCTACCACTTTAGCCGTAGAGTATTATCTTACACCTAGATTTACATACTTAAAAAGTCAAAATTAAGACATAATTTAAAACCTATCAAACTGTTATGATAATATTGTTGATTTAATTACGTTTTACATTGGCCTATTTCCTTTTGTTTTGTGTTGTTTCATCTGTTCTTCCCCAAACATATGTCGCCGTTTGCAAATCAAATATTATATTAATAACTAGTGGCCCGGCCCGGCTTCGTACAGGTGTAATTTAGAGAACAAATATTTATAAACCTTCCGTAAAAAGTTATTTAAATGATAGTAAAAACCACATCAAAATCCGTTCCGTGGTTTAGGAGGAGTTAGCGGATACAGAGACAGACAGACGCAGAAAGCGCTATTGTTTTATACTAGCGACCCCCCCGGCTTCGCACCGGTGTTATTTAGAAAAGAATATACATATACTATAAAACCTTCCATGAAAAATAATCCAACTGATGGTGCAAGCCGCATCAAAATCCGGTTTATGTAATATATGGAGGAGTTAGCGGATATAAAGGCAGCGACTCTATTTTATGCTATGTTAGAGATGATAAATATTTTTTAATCATTATCATATTTTTGATTATTTTTTGTTATTTTGTATTTTATTTATTAGCTTTCACATTTTTTTTTTGTAAATATACCTATTATATGTCACCTATTACATCACTATTTCATCATTCTACGCAAAATCTATACGAGTACTTCCAAAACGAAGCTGGCATGTTGGTGTAACATATGCTTGCATTTAATTGAGGCTGTTTTTAAGCGTATGATTACAAGGATTTTACTATGAAAACTGACGTGGTTTTGATACATTTTGTTTTAATAAAACGGGAATACTCACGTTAAATTGAGTCGGTTATTCCGACTATAGTTTCTATCACATTCGGTGACCTTTATCAAGGAATGCTCAGCGAGACACGCGCGCGACCTCGTCTTGCCTTGCACTGAAGACGCAAGGCAAGACGAGGTCGCACGCGTGTCTCGCTGAGCATTCCTTGATAAAGGTCACCGAATGTGATAGAAACTATAGTCGGAATAACCGACTCAATTTAACGTGAGTATTCCCGTTTTATTAAAACAAAAATATTACAAGGATTGGTCTATCCTTAAATTTGTATGATTTTAAGAGAGATTTGTGTGATAGATGATATGATATGAGCAACTTATAAAATAATATTATTGTATCTTTTGACCAATCAAAAGATACAAACATAGTCTTTTGATTTTACTCGATGAAAGAAAATTGATAAAAACGTCATCTGGAGAATACATAAACACTTTCAAAAATGTATATATTGTCATTTGTCTCTAAACCTCATTATTTCGAAAGGCTTATCCTCAAGAACGGCCATTTTCACTACAGTTATATCATATGAATGCTTATTGCGGCACTAATAACCCAAACGGATGCGTATTAGGTCTTTGTGCTCCAGCCGTGTTGAAGTCCTGTGACGACATCTTGGTTATACCACACGACCAGAAACATCATCAGGTCTGTACCAACCTCATATCAGACACTCTCTTCCGTCTCGATCGCTTTTCTTTTTTCATGGTCTTCTCCGTCGTGGCTGCTTGCACGTGGTATCACATTTCGTGATACCACTTCACTGTCACGAATACTCCTCACTTCACAAGTCGATCGGGTTTCCTGATAGGCTATTAAGTCGATAGTGGCATTTTATCGATGGAAATCGATCGGCAAACTCAATGGTGAGATGCTCGCGTCGGTTCCAGCGGCAGCGTCCAACTGCCGCGCCCGCGACTGGCCAAATTGGACGCATCCGGGCAAAAGGGTCGTGTTGTACAAGCAATTTATATTCCCAGTTTGATTTGACCACGGACGTGGATTCGCTGTTACAACGTACGCATTTAATTGCCAGCCGGAACTGGTCTCATTAACCTGCACTTTATTATGACGCCATTCGTTCATATTCAACGCAAAACCATCACTATCAAGTTGACGTGGTAGTAGTTTGTATTGAACAGCAAATATTTTGCCAGATTGATGTTTGTGGCTGCTAATAGGTTTGACTCGTGCTTTATTACTCTCATTATCAATTAATGAATGAATTTATATGAATGTTCCGACCTAATTCGCGTGAAAACCCGGAATAGTAGATTTAATTTTCTATAATATTCACTAAACCATAGATAAAATACAATCCTGTAAAGTTTCTTTGACTAAACTAAACCCATCTGGTATAACTAAAATTGACTGTATCTATTGACCGTATTCTTTTCATTGCGATGTGTCAAATTTAGTTTAGTTTAGAAAATTGTAACACAGAATAGGATGATTATGTTTGCTTTAGTTATTGTTCTGAGGGCTATGTACAATCTGAATATTACGTTACTTTAGCACAAGATCATCCAGTGTCACTGCCACGCATGCCGTGAACAACACAAGTAGGTATCAAACCGTATGTGGGCGCAACGCTTGGCAGGATGTCTGCGCATTACCTTATTATATGCGGCAAAAACGAGCATCCTGCCGGCCGCGGGATCTTGTATGACACGTGCTTAACGCTGGATGAATGATGTCGGGTTAAACTCTAATCTTGTTCTTTATTCTCAAAGAAAATTGGTCGTAATAGTTATTTAATTTAAGTACAGTTTCGTTTAGAGCCTTGAACTTGGAAACTGGAGCATTATTTGCAAATACTCTTAATAACAGCGAGAGTGGCGCTAGCGATGAAACAACGACACACACAAAGAAATGTCAGTCGTCACTATTCCATTATAACAGACTCAATAACAGTACAAGCCCATATTTAGGTTTTAACTAATTTTGTTGAGATTGACTCTATTTTCATGATCTTCTTCAGTCTATAGTCTACTCGTATATCAGCCCACTGGATGGACACATTGATTCGGTCATAAGGAAATCATAATAAGAGTGCTAAATTCCTTAGAAAGATGCGTAACTCGATTGTAGTACTGATAAGGACGTTAGATGTCGCTAATACTTTAATCTGCGACGTGATCGTCACAATTTCTGCTTGACTTGATATAGAAACCCAAGCTAACTCATTCGTAATGATATGGAAAAAAACCCAACTAGTTATAAATACTTTTGCATTAATAATATCAGTAAAATTATATTTTAATTGCAAAACTCGCATTTGCTTTATTTTATTTTTTTCTCAAGAGAATGGTCTTTCCAATAATAATGGTTGTAACGCCATTATTATTGGAAAAATATTTTAACGTCGTATATTGCAATCTAATTTGAACAAAACCTTAAATGGTGGACATTTTATACTAATACTATTTTTCTATATTAACCATATTTTTAAAGGTTTTTCTAACAGTTTGGCTGATTAAATAAGTATAAGCGCCATCTAGTTTTAAGCAGATTTATCAGGGGTACACTTTTTTGTAGGAGATTGTTATTCTTCTCGTGTAGATTTTCTTTGCTTTGGCTAGTATGTTTTATCGGCCTTTAAATATTCTTGTGCAAAACTACCTCGAGCGCTTCATTTTCGCTTTGTTGTGATATTTGAAAGCCAAAAGCCAAACCACAGGATGAACTGCAATAGCATACTAAACAGTGAACTTGCGAAGGAGGTAGCTGTGGCTAATCCTATCTCTTTCAAATGTTTGAAATGCGCGATCGAGATAAACACAACTCACTAATATTACGTAGTCACAGACAAAATTACAGTATCTTCCTACGAACAGGAACAGCCAAAGAGAAAGTAGTTACTTTTCACGGACCTAATCGAGTAGAAACGGGCAGTGTCCACTGTCCAGTATGACGCGTTTTGCCGATCTTTTCTATAGAAAACATAAATTGCCTAGAAGGTAGATAAACATTTCCATTTACGGTTAGGTATCTGGTACATATTCTAGGTCGTAAAATATTTAAAGAAAAAAAAACACAATAAGGATAGAAAAAAAAGAATTGTCGGAGTTTTTGTCAAAATCGATGGATTTTTATCAATTAAGCGCTATCCACATATTTACGGGTCAAAGCCTTCCGAGATCCGGGCCCGGGGCTCAGGGTCCTGTCAGGGACGAGGCATCAGTTACCCGAGTTCACACCTGTCAGGTAATCCATTGAGAGTATTGCGGTCGGAAAATTATTTAAAGAATAAAATACGAATACAAACTTTTTTTTTTTTATTTATTTTACAAAGTTTTTATTTTTATTTGATGTTGATTCGGGCGTTAATGTATAAAGACGGTGGTGGATTTATACACATTTCCGGGTCAGGGCCCTCCGAGCTCCGGGCTGTCCGGGCTCAGGAGCCATAAGTTACCCGTGTTCATACATATCAGGGTATGAACCATTCAGTGTATTTCTGCGTTTTATTGTGCATAGATCGCGATGGTTTCGTTATATTCAGATGCATTGGCAACTATTGCAAATTTCATCGCACAAGTTCTATAAATATTTCCGTATCCATGTTGCACGTGAGGTCAAAATTCGGACACCACTAATGAACCGAGCATTCGTCAGAGCATGCTCCAGGACATTGACAGCCCGGATGCCCCTGAGTAAACACGTTAATACAAAACATATGCAACCATTTCTTTTCTCGAACCTGGCGGAACACTGACAGGACAATGGCACGGAAATGTGTGGATAGCGCTTTAAAGTGTACGTGAACGTGCACGAGTGTTGTTGAATAATGTCGCGAAACGTGACTTTCCGTGTTGTTTTCAAAACTACATAGACACCTCTGGTAAAGTCTCCACCAGTTTACTTTGACTTGACCGTGACTTATTGACTTAGACTATTACTGAAATAAAGTTAAAGCAAAAAAAAACTAAAAATATAATTTCGCTCCCTATGCTAAAAGCTTAAAAAAAGGATTATTGTATCCACAAGGAGAGAAGAATTTTGAAATCTCCATTGATATAATTTATGTAATGTTAATAAAGTAATTAAATTAAAATGGTCTTTAAATTTTATTAAAATATTCTAATGAAATTACTGGGCACCATTGAACAACTCGGTATTGGCCCCAACGGCAACGGAGGCCAGTGTTGCTCTATATGCTGGACACAAAGACATTTTAACATCTAATAGCGTAATTTTTGTTGTACACTTCACTAAACCAATCAGCGCGCCAAATTAAAACGAACCAAAGACTACAGCACCGATGCTCTAACATGAACTTTTGTACTTAATAAATTTAAAATTTTAACACGAAGAGTTCAAGCAATCGTTCAAAGAAAAAAAAAACAAGTCAGAAACGGTTCATCCGTTTTGGAGCTACGAACTGACGCCAGTCTGCACGCAGCTGTGACAGCTCCTAAGATCATACTTAACTCTCTAGGACGTGCCTATGTACCTATGTAACAATGAAAAATACGTTGCACCAAACTTTTGAGGTTCCATATATCCGTAAGACATGTCCTTTCCTTTGACATGCCTAAGTCCGACTTAGTTTAGGTGATGCTTAGCTAAGTTTTATCTTTGTTGACTTTAGTGCAGACGGACATACAGATATACACGTTTAACTTATAACATCCACAGAAGAGATTTTTTTTATTATCTCTCTCTCTTTTCTGTGATAACACCGCTCTGTTTGTTAATACTTAACTAGGCATTTAACATATAGTAGAGTAACGCTACAGTCAACTCTATAATTGACAAAATTTACTCGAACTTCAAATTTTTAACCGACTCCCAATAAAAGGAGGAGGCTATCAATTCGACTGTTTTACTTTTATTTTAGTAACGTTTCGCTCACAAATTTTCTTGCTTTTTTTACCAAGTAGCAAGTACAGCTCAATTAAGCATCGTGGGTTCATAACTAATTTTGCGCCAACAAATAGGAATCGTGAAATTACACAAACCAAAAAATAAAGGTGAAAGCTAGTGTAAGTACACTTCTGACTAAACCAAAAATCAAGATGAAAATCGGCCTATTGAGATGCGTGCTTATACCAATAATTATTATAACTTTTTCATATCATTTATTGACACAACCAATTTATTGGCGCAAGGTCGGTATCCATGATGAGTAATTAAGCTGTATATAATTGATAGATTCAGACGTAACTTTGCGGAAGTTCATTTTCAAACAGCCTATATGTAGTGTCTTTCCGCTGCAAAGTCGCGTCCAGTACAATATAAAAAAAAAGTTAAAGACGAAACGACTGTACTGGAAGCGACGTTGCAGCGGAAAGACACAGATTGGTTATGGACAGAACAGACAAGAAGGACAGACACAAAGACAGATTGGTTATTTCAGCCACAGTTTGAGTTAATCTGTAATTGACAATAAACGCACGTCAGCGTAGAACGTAACGTTATACCATAAAGGTAGTATCAGTATGTACATGTATCAGTTGTGTGATAGGTAACATGAATCCAAATCATAACAAATATACAGTAGAGCACAATAATTAATTCGCCGTTGATTTATGCGAATATTATACAAGCACCTCCGTGTACTTACCTACGAACGAGGTACCTCGTACGTCTGTACAATCGGTAGATTTATGCCTCTATGGTAATACGTACACTGTACTCAGAATATATTTACCTCGTAAACACTGCGTTATCTTTTTATGTAGTCGATTGTACTTTTAAAATGCTCGAGGTTTTCACATCAGACAGAAGATTTTTCTAAAAAAAAATATTTACCTTTCTTTATGATTATGTAGATGTATGATAGTAAGTATAATAGTATTTAGGATGAATGTAGAGGAGGAAAAATTTCAATCTAACTTTCGCGGTCATTCTATTCTAATCACATCTAATTTTTTTTTCAAAATTGAGTTATGTACATATTCTGAATAACGAAGTTCGTTATTCAGAATATGTATTTAAATTGGCAAATTGCCGAACAAAATAAAGAATTAGAAAAAGAAAGATTCTTAGATTTAGAAAGAGATTTTTTTTATAATCTAATTTGCATCTTCGATTAAATGAATAAAGAAGACTTCGTTATTCAGAATTGTATTTAACTCAATTAAAAAAAAAAAATGATGTGCCTTTTCTTCTTAGCACGGCAGTATAGACTTCGGTCTTTACGCGCTTTTTTAAGTGCGTAGTCTTAATTCTCTTATATTAACTTACCTTGGTATATTTGTTGTACTTACTACATACATATAGCAATAAAGTTATTGGATCTGAATTAATTCTGTTTTTATCGGATTAAAAACAAAGTAAGCTTTCTCTGGTAGGTAGAAAACTTCTATCGCAATTCTGACAATTCTGTCAACATCGCTGCTAGCTGTGGAGTCGTTAATTTTACATTTTCCAAAGATTTAGTACTCAAATATACAGTCATAAGAAAACACTTCGACAGCCGACGGCTTAGGAGTACCTTAATTGCTTGGTTAATCGGGTTAAAAAAAATGTAGCGCCACTAAATAAACCAGATATTTTCGGGTCCCACAAACTGCTAAGCAGTTTGGCAGAATTGTTTTTTTTTTTAAACTTGAATTTGCATACATATTTGCTAAATGTCTTGTAAATTTTCAGAAAAAGCACCTATATTTTACGAATAGAGTTAATCCACGGTAATGACACGTAACAAAGCGCTCCTAAACTATTTGCGGCAACAGTTACCGAATAGTGGCATGCAATTGCAATTGACATAGTGCGGGAGTTAGTGATAGAACCACGAATACTTATCTATTAACATTATTCATTTAGGTAACGAGTGCTGTAAAGAAATAAACATTTTAGTTAAAATTTATTTGCTCCTCCACAATTTACATTATTTTTATTATCCTAATAATACTCACAATACCATAAATGCAAATGCAACTCTGTCTGTTTATCTGTCCATCTGTCTATCTGTCTATCTGTCTATATGTCTATCTGTCTATCTATCTGTTTATCTGTCTATCTGTCTGTCTGTCTATCTATCTGTCTATCTGTCTATCTATCTGTCTATCTGTCTATCTGTCTTTCTGGGTGTTGGTCGCGGTATCACGGCTAAGCGACTGCACGGATCGAGCTGAATTTTTGCATAGATATGACTTAGGGGTCGGAGTTTTAGTTTTAGTTTTTTTTTATTGGTCCACGTGAACGAAGTCGCGGGTAACAGCTAGCTATAATATAAAGTTAACTTAGCATTTTAATAGATATTCTTTTATATAAAAGCAGCCCAGCAGTAAATTGAAGAATATGGCTAGTATATTCGTTTCATTGCTAAAGATATTATAAATTAAAAATAGTTTTATTGTCTTAAAAAACGGCCGCGGGTTTAGTTCAAATTTGATTGCAATGTTCGACGAATAAATACTTCTAATAAAAATAGTAAATACAGCGCTATCGCTTATAAGAATCTATCATTGTACCATCCCCCTAGTAATCACAACATTCAGTAGCATCCTCTCAAAGTACAATATTATACATGAACGGTGCCAACATGCTCGTTTATGAACCTAAAAGTCGTCGTAATGATGTTATACTCGTAGTTAAATGATTTGTTTACAGCCTGTTAGAACCCTTATTTATGCAATCAGATTGTAAGCCACTTAACTGAACAAATCGTCGTGAAGAATTAATTTTGATATATTAAAACATTTACGATTACTTTTAAAGTTTTTTTTTCTTATTATATTCATATTCATGTTTATTTTAGCATTCCACAATGTATGTAAGTACTTAGTTGGTAGATTTACATTTTGGTCATAATTGTGGACCCCGTCGGGTACAGCCAAAGAAGTAGAAGAGTAGAGAGAAGGACAGCAGTAACTATGATGTTTTAGTTATGTAACAGTACTATTTTTATCTGTTAGATATGTATCTATAGAGTAATAGGTATACGGTTTATATATTTACTAAAAATTGTTTCATTTTATAAATGTGTGAATACGGTAAAAGTTTCCAAAGAGACGCATATACTTTCAGAGTTTGATGTCAGACAACCGGCAGTTCTTTATATATTGTGCTATAAAAATAAAATCAGTTAATATGTACAGTTGACTTCAGATAATTATTGATGATTAAAGATAAACCTTCGCATATATGCGTCTATACAACAGACAAGCAAGCTTCGGCCCCGCGACCTATATCCTCACCTCAGAGTCGGAGCATCCTTTAGCGTTCAGTCACAACACAGTCCATGGCCGACACAGTCACGACACGGCGCGGTTCCGGGTCGACAACTCCGACGGCTCCGGAGACTCCGGCAAGACACTCGGAAGGGTCGCGAGTAATTTGTCGGTGGAAAAATAAACAAATCGATAGGTGAGAGCTAGGCGCGCGTCTGCGGACAGGAAACGAGGATAATACGAGTGAGGTGCTCCGTCCGGTGGCGCGCGGGGGCGGCGGCGCTAGGGCGGCCACGCCCCGGGGCGGGGCCAGCGGCCGCCTGCGCGGGATCATCCCGGGGATGTCGACCCTTTCTCCCTGTATCCGAAGTCCCGACGGCTCCCGGGACGGAGAGGATTCCACGGAGCAAATGCTCGCCGTGATACACGGACGTCGGCGCTAGTGGGGCTCATGAAGCTATTGTTGTTCCCAGATTCAATTCTGATGATCGTACGACACCCACTCATCGATCGTGCAATACTGCGAACAATGGTTATTATAATATCCGTTTAATTTTCGTAAAGAAAACTTTTACCAAGTAATAAGAGTTTAAAAAAAATGTTGTCATCAGCAAGATACGCATAAAGGTAATGTTACACTGAGGGTGAGGGCCATTATATACTACGGTTGAGGAATGCGTAAAAATACAAATTAGAAGCACTGTTACAATAAATAATCATGGTCATAATCAATTTATTGATAACGTTTAGTTACAGGGTATTAAAAAGATTACAAGATTCAAAATAGCCACAGCTATTTATCTGTGATAATAGCGTACAATATTTAACAATAATTACAATTTTGTCCAATAACAAATGTCACACTGAATGAGGATAGAAATTACAACAATATCAAATAAATAAACATAAGAACGACAAAAAAAGAGATATGTCAATTTGTCAACAACTAATCTGCATTTAAGGCTTAGTGTAGCAATAACAGTGTAGATATTTTTTTGTTATGATGGTATTACCTAAGCATTAAATACTCGTATTTTTTACTACAAAGATTAAACATGACTCCGTCCAGACGTAAAAAATGACACACATTCATCTATGAATGACACTTTAGAGTTTTGACGGCTACGTGAAGAAGAATTTAGGTCAAGGATCTTGTATAAGATTTAGGTAGATTTGCATTCTTGTAGTATCCTCATCATAGATAACAATTTATGCTAGCGATCCTCATTGTTCTTCGGATTTTCAATTATGTTCATAGATAAGAATGTATATATGTATATTACTAGCGTAATTATGTTGGGCGACTATTTCATAGATGAATGTATACTAGCGTAGACTATTTCAGCCCATGGATCTTGATGCTTCGTCTAAGATTTCAGCCACATCGTGGGGGTGAGCGCATGTAAAAATGTTTGGCCTCTTCGTTTTTTCGGCATACAGTCGTCAAAGTGTAGCATAGCCGGTAACGAATAGGTTTTTAATATTTAACTAGTAATTGTTTGGACTGATACTCTAATATGTAATATATATATTTTTATGTTACTCGGTGACGATACCAGCAAGTCGCTCACCAGATGGTAAGCGTCACGCTTGCCCTTAAGTTCAGTGCCACCCAGAATTTTAAGCTTCAACAGTTCAACACTATGCGCGGCAATGCACTGCGCTCGTCACCAAGAGATGTTAGATGTTAAATCTCTGTATGCCTAGTAATTACGCTGGAAGCATTGCCCTTCAATCCGGAACACAGTAATGCTTGCGCACTACTGCTTGGCGGTTGAATAACTGGCAAAAGTGTGGCACTTCCCCAGGCAGACTCTGCAAGAGAGCCCTACCTCTACAATTTAAGATTCAATTAAGATTAATTTTGCAAAACATACATTAAACTTTTACTGTGAAAGAAATCACCTGTGAAAGAAGTATTTAATATGTCCATGAGATAATATTTGTCTAAGTAGTTCTTCTTTCTTAAGTAGGTGTCTCATTATTTACAATAATTGTAGGGAAATAAAGTTCCCTGACGCAATATTCAACAAATTATATACCGTACAAGGTCATGGTCCATGCAAGCGCTATGTAAGTATTTTGGAAACATTTCTTTTGATAGAATCCCTAACTTTTTATGGGACGCTCCAAGAAACATAATTTGGTGGCATTTCTACTTAAAATTCGGTCAACATTCTACACAAAATAGCCAATTTCAGATCTGTGACGCATTTCGTTTGCGAGCCAAAAACCCCTGACATGCGGACGGACAGACAGCAGAGTGCAATAATAAGGTTCCGTTTTGGCTTGAGAGTATGGAACCCTTTTTTATTTTTGATTTGCTAATCTTTTGGCCATAAACTCAACTGCTACATAATTTTCAGCTTAAACGGAAAGGCTTCGACCCGAGATCAACACTCTCCGTCTGCTTCATCTAAAGTCAGAATGACAGAGACAGAGTGTATAGGTTTCGAATCGACTCTTTCCGAATGCCTTCAGAATAAGAGGTCTTAAGTGCCTCTTAGCTTTGCTTCAGCCTGGAATAGGACTGGCTATCAACTGACTACAAAGTAAATCCAAGACCAATCAACCAAAAACCAAAGTAAAACTAACTCTTTGGTAAAACCAAAGAAATTACAATTGAATAATGTACATTGGATACATTGCACGAATTTGTGTATAAGGAAGTGCCTAAGTCTACGCCCGCTACGCCGTAGCAATGCAATCTTAACTCTTATTTAAGGTGCATCGTTTGAGTCCGCTAGGTAGGTAGGCGCCATCGTTTATCCTTAAGTCATAAACATAAATCGTTTGCAGAATCCCAGCATGAACAAAATAACATATTGACAAGAGATTATGCAATAGCATGCCACCAGGGACCCTATTCGGAGAAATGACATTTTATCTCGGTCACTCTCACTCCCATTTAATTCTAAATTAGAGAGACAGTGACCGAGATAATCTCGAGCGCACAGGAATAGGGTTCCAACACACGGTGGCGTGCTTGACTTAGCGGTAATCTAACTGTTCGTTTTGAGTAGTGCGCTAAGCATTTTAGGTAGTTGTATTTTATTTCGTTAATGAAGGCTTTACAGACAAAAAAAAAGAGATTGAGCAATGTGCAACTCCAGAAAAAAAATGTTTAGTAGTCAACATATGATTTTTTTGAGGACATCTAGCCAAGTCTAGTACAAATTATCCTCTATGGGCGAAGTCTTAATCAAAGTCTTTATATCATAGAATTCGCCGTGTAACTAAAGAAAACCATCATTATTATATTATATGGTCTTTGATTCATATAAAAATAGCAGAGCAAAACGCCAAGAACACTTTGTAATTGGTTCTATTTACTTACGTAATATATAATACATGACGAAATATGCTAGCACTCGAGTTCCACCCTTGTCACAAGCCAGTGATAATTAGCAATGCTCAATGGGGGCTAATCGCAGGGGAGGGACGGCCCTCCCCTCAAGCGATAAGTGCGGTTACCAATGAACCTTCACCGGATTATAGGTACCTACTAAAAAAGGAAGTAGGTATAAAGCAGCTTCTTATTTCAGCGCGATATACTCCACGAAAAAGGTTTTCATCATTAGCGCTACGCGAAAGTTAGATTCTGGATACTTCGTTCTCTGTAGTCTAGCTGAATATTCTTAAGGTGCTGTTCCACTGTTGCGCTCGCTGTGCACGGGCATGCGGCGCATTTTAGCTGCTTGGGCCCTTTTCTTAGATAGTGTGGGTCTATGTTTCCACTGCATCACATACTATAAACGAATATCGACTAGCCTTGTGGCTCTGTGGGAGGATTTCCGCCTTCTGAGCTGTAGATTGTGGGTTCGATTCCCACCCAGGACAAAAAAAAAGTGATAAACATGGATATTTGTTCTTTGTCTGGGTGTTTCTATGTATGTATTTAAAAAAAATACTATTTAATAAATATATTCTATCAGTTATCCCATAGTACAAGCTTGCTTAGTTTGGAGCTAGATGGCGTTGTGTGTCAACGTCCACAGATATTTTTATTTTTATCAAATTCAAATCATTTAATTCAGACTACACAGGTTATATTGACCCACGGCTTTGTACAACTGTAGCGCATTACAGTTTAATTTATAAGCCTTGTTGAACGGTTCCATGCAGAGCGTGCACATCGTTCAGCTGCGTGGGCTACATGTCCGAGCGGGCCACGCATGTAATAACGACTTCAGCGACCTCGTATTAGTGCGTAGCGTGTTCATTGGTTGCAGTGGACGTTATCAAATACATTTTCATACAAATTGATGCTAAGTGAACGTGCGTAGCGTGATCACGCACCGCCGTGGGACAGCGCCATTTAGGCTAATTATATCCGGTACGTCGAAGGCTCACTACGGTGAGTCTCATTCCTTTACGTCTCGGTACATCAAGCTATTCCTGGCTATTCCATCGATTCTCGTTACGATTAAACTTTGCAAGATAACTGATTTCATACAATGATTTAAAATCGTATTTAGCGATTTTTAATGCATCTGGACGTCACTCTCAAATAAAATCCATAAAATATTTTGAGTAAAACAAAAGCAGCATAACGTGCAATTTAATTAATTGAAAGTTGATCGGTAACATTGTATTGACTCCATAACACATCACCTGGCGTTGGGTGCGGCTCGATACTTGTTTCACCTGGGTCTCCCCTTTTGGTATCGGCACCCTTATTTTGTAACTTTTCTAAGATTGGCCTTCGGTTTCATAAAAACAAGTAGACTGGACTTCATAAAACCTAGACTGGGCTTTATCAGATCTTAATAAGGGCTTATGAAAATCCTTACTGTTGATGTGATATTTTCTTTCGAGATCACGTGGTTTACTGGTTGTCAAGCAGCCCGCGAGGGAGGGAGTTTCAAGGGAGAGTGTTATATGGAGAAAGTAAAAAAAAAACGGTCACACTGTTCGATTCGCAGCAAATGGCCTGTGGGTGTGTTAAGGAAGAGCGATATATAGAAAAACATGACTTTTTTTCGTGCCCGTCGTCCAATAAACTGTGGGCCACTGTGGGCTTATCCCGTAACTCTGAAAGCGATAGCGAGAGTTGCGCGAGCGGGACCGCGCATAGTGCGACTAACTTGGTACGAGCGAGATGGCATGCTCTCGCAATCAGAATCACGAACGTTTCAAAGTTAGAGGATAAGCCCCCTGGTCCGCCGGGAATCAAAACCAACAACTGTACCGGTCGTCAACATCCTTAGGATGAAGCACTTTTAGCGAATGAAATAGTGTCTGAAAATATTTGGTACCCTACATACAAGAACGACCCGAACGAGCACTGGGTCGCATACGCCCTTATTTTTTTCCTATAAAACAAAGCGGATAGAAGCTAGTTAATAAGTAACTGTGTTTCATATAATACATTAAAATCCTGTTCAAGTTAATATAATACTTATCAGGTACTTCAGGTATTGTCCCTATTAAGTAGCTACTATTATGGAGAAATATTTTACGTTATTCCGAAAAATCGTTCAGACATTCATAATGATTTTAAATTTCGTTTTCGACTATATGGGTTAGGTAAAGATTAAAAAAAAAAACATCAATTCATTATCTATAGTGCAGAGCTACTCCTATATATTATTTGCCTACTTTTCAATAGATAACAAAATTAATTACTTAATCAGTATCGGCAGCTTATTCAGCCCACTACAGAGTATAAGCCTCTTCCCTCTTTTGCCAATTGCCGCCCCGTTTTGCGCCAATCTCGTCCAGGGCCCGTACTGTGAGGTGCTTATTGCGATGATTGTTAGGCTCAGCTGACAACGCTGCGAAACCACACACCTTATCGCGCGGCGCGTGGTCGAGAAGCGTCATCGGGTGTCGCAACATGTTTGGATATCGTCACGTGTATCTGTCATCCGAGGCTACGTTTGCCATTACTTGGTCTTGCTGATCTGTCCACGCGTGTCTTTAATCACGTATGTGTACAATATTCAAACCTAAAACTAAAAAAAAGTTGCAATTTTTAATAAATATTTAATAATAACTGCAATTTTCGGCTGTGAAAAGCCTAAATCAGTAAACTAACCAACAAACAATTAATTAACTATATAATATCAATGAATACTAGGTAAAATAAAGCAGTAGGCAGCTGCTGCTTTATTTTACCTATCAGCTCAGCAATCTAATGAGAAGAGACATGATACTACACCAGAGCCTTAAAGAACAAGACTATGATAAGCGCTTATTAAGTTGTGAATTTATTGACATTAACTTTGCGAAATTAAAATTACAGGGCTACGAATTCCGTTTGCGAGTACGCTGATCTGGACACGTCGGAGCCCATGCGTAGTGTATATAGTTCTAGCTTAATACATAATGATTCCGATATCCATCAAAATCCTGTTTTACATTTTTTTCTCTAAAATTTTGGCTTGACATGTTGTGTATTTAGCCAGTGTCAAGTTTTGTAATATTTGTAGTGAAGTAAAGTATTTCACAATTAAAACAATTTTTACTAAAAGTTTTGTATGGAGTTTTGGAAACAACCCGAAAAGTCATGTTTCACGACATTATACTATTCACCAACACTCATGCGACGAGTGCGACGAACACTTAATGAATAAAAATCCACCACTTTTACACATTAACACTCGAAATAACACAAGTTTTGGAAAATAATATAATGACGCGACATGACTTTTTCACGTTCCCGCTAAAACTCCCCTGTTTTACATTTGGCTCTGGTAAAGTAAGAACTACGAGTAACAGACAAGGTCCAATATTCAGTAGACGCGTAGGACTGGTGGTATATGTTTGACGTCATTGTTCATAGGTTCATCGATTACTGGTCGAAAGGTGATATCCACTTTACCAGTGGCCAGGTCTACCGATGAAGAGCTGTGCTTGCGCCAGTGCTGATCCAGGGGCTTTTTGGTCTGGAATAAAAACACTATATAAATAATAAAATAAAAACAATAATAAAATAAATAAAAACACCACGGCACTCTGTATCAGGCAACCACAAGCGGAGTATTCACAACCCAAGATTCTCGAATCATTCCGTCGTTGTGGTCTATAATGCCGTCATAATAAATTAAACTTAGATCTGTTCTACTTACTACATAAACACGATTTGAAAAAAACATAGCAGTGTTCAGACTGCACTAGTTTGCATTCTACACTGGCGATTCAAGAAAATTTTGCCTCAGATCAGAAAACAAGGGACAAAACTGTATAGGGGCGAGACAGGTGCGAACGTATCGTAGCTTCGTTTTTAATCGAACGCTCCTTGGGGACGGATTCACTTCTATCGATTTTTGACAAAATGCCTCGTTGTTTGGTAGTTGTTTGCGAAAAAACCAGCTGTGATGTAAAGTACTTGAAAGATGGCTTCTCATTTCTTACGTAAGTACTAATATATTATTGTTTTTCCTATAAAAGTATGTAGGAAAAAACGCGGAGACATTCGAACACGAACAATAATTGTCGAAAAACACATATCGCTTGTATTCTAATCAGAGAACCGAGTGCAAGTTTATCCAAATGCGTTTACTTACTGGATTTGTATGAAATAAGAGCAGCGCCATCTAGCGTCATCTAGATGGCACTGCTCTTACTTCATACAAATCATGGTTAATGTAAACGCGATCGAATAGGTAAACGCTATTACAAAAACTCGCACTCGGCACTCTGAGGTCGCACCATTCTTATGGCAGAGCTGGCCTTGCCCCTTGAGATGACGCACTTGCGCATAACACTATTTGGTTTTCAAGTGAGGTGCGGTCCAGATAACCTTATCTACTACATAGAATGTGATAAAAAGTAAGTACCTGTCCTTTGACCTCCTTGGCATAATCATATTCATCGATTCTTTTTATGCAGTCGTCCCTAAAATGAGCTCCTCGGCTCTCAGTTCGGTTTCTAGCACACGCAACCACCTGCAACAATTTATTGAGGATAAACGAGTAACGAAACTGAACACTGTAGGTAACTGTAACAACTGTAACTGAAAACATTATTTTTATTATAAATTATTTTATTATAATATTTTTTTGGCGACTGGATTGTTGGCCAGTTACCAACAAACCTGTATAAGTTAATTTTGTTCACCTGGGTTGTAAGTCATATTTTTAATGGAGTTTGTACAGATTATCCTCTATAGATACCGCATTACGAGATCTTTGTTCCGACAAAAACGCACTCAGAGTTGGAGGAAAGGGCGGGTTGCGAGAACTGAGACTAAGCGTTCCCATTGGCTATCTTAAGGAAGGAAGGAGCTGAATTTCTAAAGGTATGTTATGACCGATGCCTCCCTGTGTGCGGTATCTATAGCCATCTCAATATTAATAACTAAGTAAGATAGGTAACACGAATAGTATTTTTGTAAATGTGCTGTTTTATTTTACATTCTAAACTATTATACCCAATTGAAATCAAAGGCTTCTTGTTGACATTTGCAAAGGCGCTCGCGCTGGCCTTATCCCGCGCTGCCCTAGATTCACAGCTAAAAACCAAGTGGCTTATGAATGTCATGTGATATATTTTATCATTGTCTTATACTTGATACAATACAATACAATATAACTTTATTAGACACCGAAAATAGAATTAAAGTTAATTTAAACAATAATGAAATATCCGGCAGTATAATGGGCGGCATAAAACGATTTCTTCCAGGCAATCTTGGTATGGACAGAAATTTAAAACAGAAAAACGGTCGATGGTGTATATAAATTAATGTATATTACTACATAATAAGTATAAATAAATATAATAAATATGATATACATACATACAATAAATACACAAAATAATACAATATAAATAACAATACATATACGTATGTACCGATTAATACGAAGAAAGATAATGTTTATACACGAGGTTCTTGAAAATAAGAACAACTTAGCCTGTCTGATGGTTGCAGGCAGTTCGTTCCAGAGCAAGATAGCTTGCACAGTGAAGGACTTACTTTAGGAAATACTGGAGTGGGTAGGAGCAGGGATCTTCATTTGGAGGGCACGAGTGGATCGGAAGGGACTGGACTGGACTTGAATGAAATTGAAACGTTCCTTCAAGTACAAAGGAGTATTAGGAATGAACAGAATTTTGTAGAAAAAGGAGAGGATATGAGAATTACGGCGAAGGCGGGTAGGAAACTATTTGAGCTTTTGTCGAAATTCAGACATATGGTAAATCAAATATTAACCGAATGCAGAAATTTTGTAAAAGCAATATCAAGTTACTCAAGTTGTTCGCTTGTCAAGTTGCTCTTCGATTAAATCCAGATAGAAGGCGTCTGCATACTCTAAAATTGGGAATAAGAGAGATTTGACAAGCGCAGTGTTGGTAGTAATTGGAAGGAAGTTCCGCAATCTCTTTAGTGATGCTGCGGAAGCAAACATTTTACGACTGACTTCTGCTACCTAAGGGTTCCAAGAAAACTGTCTGTCGATAGTTATCCCCAGATTTTTGACCGACTCCCTAATAGGTAATATTATCAAAAATCACTTATAGAATGCGGAACTAATCAAATTTTAGTAATTATACGGGAGTTCCCAATGATAATCGTCTGAGATTTTGTGGGATTAACCTTAAGGCCATATGATCTGCTCCAGTCCCGTACAAGCCTTAGATCAGAGTTTGTGGTATCTATTGCCTCGCGCAGATGCCATACAGGAGCTTGAGTATAGATCTGTAAGTTGTCTGCATAGAGATGATAGGAGGAAGTTAGGTGTTGAGAAATAGGATTTATAAAAGTTGCAAATAGAGGGTATACCTGTACAGCCAACTGCAACATGTTCTGAAGCTCCAGTGTCTCTATTAGGTCACTGTTCCAATTCAGGCGCCGGTCCGACACACGGATATTGTCGAGAAAGATTTTGTACCACTTCTGAATTTCCACATGACCTGTTAAAAAGTGCAATACAATAGGGGGCTACCCACTAATGTTTTCATTCAATGAGTAGGGAAGGAACAGAGGATATGCATATGCATAAGATGAAGTAGTTATTTGTTATGCAAGGCTGCAAAATGGTTTTTGGCGCGGGTATGTATTGAAACCTGAGCGTAGTAAGGGTTTCAAAGGTACGAGACGCAGACGTACTTTGCTGACGAGTTAAACAGAACGTTTCACCTCAATAAAGCGAGGGAAATGCTAGAGGATGATAGGAATTTAATTGAATAAGAAAAAGAAAATTTGAAAATGGTTTTGTTTTCATGCGGTTGTGGTGCTGGTCAGTGCGATTATTCTAAAAATGAGGTTGGCGCACTGACATGAAATATGTATTGATGCATTTTCAGTGGACTGGTGGTATAGAAAATTAGTGATTAGAAAGGTACGAATTAAAAAAAAAACACGCGGTTAAAATGTACTTCTGAACTCAGATTTCGAATGATAAACATAATCTTTCCGAGCTTATGAGGTGAAAAACGATCTATACATCTCTGAATTTCTCTAAGGCGGCAAGTATGATTCCACCTTCTTCCAGCAGTTTTCCCGTCCGGAACACGCCACACTTATTTTGCATCGTTTCTCGCATCTCCGCACGGATCTCGTGAGTGGGCGCACACCCGTTTGCGTTTCTGATCCAGTCCAGGTTATCTAGAGTTTCTTCGACAAGGTCCTGCAAGTAAAATAAATAAATATGAAAAAAATATAGACTGAACAGGCACTTACTTGGTAAGATAATTATTAAGTATCCCTTGGCAATAAAATCCGTGTGGAAAACATGTATAGGCTGAATGGCCAGCCCGAAGTCCTCTGACATGGCTAAATTACGGAGATGATAGTGACGCCAACCAAAAAAAAAGTTATGTTAGACAGCTCTAAATTTCTCACGTCTTTCAGCTGCGGCTGCTTATCGCCAGGTTTGCACATCTTGCCAACATTATCAGCGATGGCTTTGCCGAATATAACAACGTCAAGGATGGAGTTAGCGCCAAGGCGGTTGGCTCCGTGGCAGTTGCTGACCGCCTCTCCGGCTGAATGCAGCCCCGTAATGAGGCAGTCACTGCCGTTTTGGTACTGTATTACCTGGCCAAGTACATAAAATCCATTTAATTATAATTCTTAGTTCTCACATAATTTAAGTTAGTTGCTGCTAGTATTGCAGAGGTTACATTTCTAAAATTTGGTGTAAATGTCTGGTAGCTTATTGTCATTATCAAGACGTCCACTGCTGAAAAAAGGCCTCCTTCTTAGACCGCCATACCGACCGACAACTTGCCACTTGCATCCACCGGTTGCCCGCGACTTTCACGATGTCGTCGATTCACCTTGTGGGACGCCTGCCTGCGCTGCGTCTTCCAGTTTGTGGTCGATGTGGCCTGCCCATTGCCACTTCAGGTTTCAAGCCTTGAAGGCTATGTCGATGACTCTGGTTCTATTAATTATTATTTAACTGGTTCTATTCTGGTAGCTTATTATAACTACCCTATATCACACTTAAATTATAAATGCTAAAGTTTGTGTGTAAGTATGTAAGTGTGTTTGTTCCCGTTCAACTCTGTAACGGCTGACTAAAGTTTGTGTGTAAGTATGTAAGTGTGTTTGTTCCCGTTCAACTCTGTAACGGCTGATCAGCCGTTACAGAGTTGAACGGGAACAAACACACTTACATACTTACACACAAACTTTAGTCAGCCGTTACAGAGTTGAACGGGAACAAACACACTTACATACTTACACACAAACTTTAGCATTTATAAATCAGCCGTTACAGAGTTGAACGGGAACAAACACACTTACATACTTACACACAAACTTCATAATATATCTGTCTTCTTTTTATAAAAAATTAACTGACGCCAATTATTTTAAAAATATATAAATAAAATTATAAATTAATTAACGCAGGCGTTTTGAGTGCGTGTTCCTTGTAAAATATAGGCACTCATAAGGAAGTTGTTTTCGAAAATACATCCCTATCAAAATTTATTAAATAAATACATGCCTGTCACCATCACGAACGTCACCATCATCGGGCAGAAGACGTCCAATGCTGAATAAAGGCCTCCCCCTTAAAGCTGCCATAATCTTCAAGATTGGCAGGCGGCATGGGGATCGCAGAACGCTCACCGTTTACTAAAAAGACACTTCTGCCTGTCCTCCGGTGATTCTGTACCCGGGTATAATACACACATCCCAGTAAAATAAACAACACGTATCTAATGCTTTTTTTCTAAATCACATCCTATTAGGTCCATTCGTTGTAACCATTGAACTCCGTAACAAATGAACAGATTTGGACAAAAAAGGGAATGAGGGTGCAGCCTGGATTAACACATACCTAGGTTATCACGGCTGATCAGCCGTTACAGAGTTGAACGGGAACAAACACACTTACATACTTACACACAAACTTAGATGAAATTTGGTACGGAGGTAGCTTATTTCCTGGAATAACACATAGGCTTATATCCTAAAAATTTAACCGATACTGAAGAATAGCGGGTAGAACCGCAAGTTAGCAAGTTTATAATATTAAAGTGTGATTATTATAGCAAACACATTACTTGCTAATACTTACTTACTTACTTACTAATACTACAACAATATAAACATACCTAAATAATAATAATATACATACATACATACATATATACAATTACAATCATAGACAGAGCATGACGATGCATCAACTATCCCGAGATATAGTGCAACTTAATTTGACGTTTAAAAACTTCCAGTGAAGGTGACCGCTTGATTTCCAAAGGTAGTTCATTCCACAATTTTACAGCTTTCACCGCGAAAGAGGAGGTCAACGAGGTTGTAATGTATACCTGTCCTTTCTCGTTGACAGGGATTCCACCCATGGTGTAATGTACAGTAGGTATAACAGGTATGGGCTGTGTATGCACATCTACTCCGGTGAATAACATGGCAGTCTCCGTGATGCCAGGCAGACGCTCGTCGATCGTTGCACTTCCCAGGTGAAACAGTTGCAGGTGGATGTGGTCTTTCTTGGGACCCACTCCTCTACCTGTCGTGATAGATTGATTGTCTCTTCTATTTTGTCTCCACACATAACGTATTTAGCCAGTGTCAAGTTTAGTTATAATTAATGCAAGTAAACTATAACTAATATTTCGAAATTTTCAAAGTCAAAACATGTGTCAGTCACATAGTCTTCAGTAACAGTGCATGCTTCAGTAGTGTTGGATCCCAAAAAACACGAAAAGAACACGATTTTGCCCACACCCGTGCACGTTTTACAAGTTTTTATGAAATAATGCAAAGCGGCGATATCATTTTTTCACGTTAGCGCCAAAATTACGAATGATTGATCAACTAAGGCGAGCAATCCTAATCGTAACATAGTGTGTACTTCGCTGTTACGTATTATATTACGTAATTACTCATAAATATATCAATGTGCAAAGAGGTTCGATTAATTTTTACCCTACAGCTCTAGAAGGAGCGTAATGTTTTTGGGGCTTACGTAAGTAGGTATGTTTGTATGTTCCTATGAGTAGCTCTTGTAGCCTAAACGGCTTAACCAATTTTGACGAGTGAAATACAGTTGGATTCCTCCTTACGTCCGAAATGACTGAAGCTATATTTAGCAATCAGATTTGTTTTTCCTCATAATATTACTGGTTACCACTAAAAGAAGGCAATTGCTCAAAAGTTATTTGGAATTATGTACAAACAGACAACAATAAAAAATAGGCATAAATTATGCCCTACGGTAGTGATTTACTTCCTCAGTGGCCTGTGATACTTAACTTCTAGCCATATACGTTTGAAAATTTCATTTTCTAGGCAACGATTTCTAGTTTTGCGATTATTGAAAAAAGTGCTATACAAGCCTTAGCAGCAACGGGGCATTTATGGCGTCATGTATGCTGGCCTCGGCCATTCCTCGGCCCGCATTTTATGATATGATATATATATATGAATATGAATTTGAAATAAAATTACTGATTACGTACATTTATTATTACTAGCCTTGTTTATTTTCTCGTAGGAGGTATAAAGTAAAGTATACTCCTCGAGGATAAAGCTGTCTTCGTCTTGGGCGCCATTGAATCCCTCCCCGCACTCAGGATTCTAGTCTTAAATCACTCGCTGCGCTCGGGAGTTGACTCTAGAATACTTCGCTTCACTCAAGATTCAATATGTAGCCCGTGACATAAGACTCTGCTTTATTCCCTTGGTGCATAATCTACTAATATATATATAATATCAATATATATGTAAACAGCAGATATATATGTATACAATTAAGACAGTAAGCCAGCAGCCAGCCAGCCAGCAGTTATTTTACCTTCTCGAATTTCTGAAGCCATTGATCTAGATACGACATCTCGGCTAGCCAGATCCTTAGCTTTAGGCGCATACTTCTCCATAAAACGTTCTCCTTTCGAGTTTACTAAGTAACCACCTTCGCCTCGACAACCTTCTGTCATGAGGCACCCCGAACCATACGCTCCTAAAATAAAGTAGAATCTTATCAGGATTACTACTACTACACGTATCTTCTCTACGTTTCAATTTATGACTATGATATTACTAGCGACCCTTAAAAAATTATCTGTCGGTGACAACCGCTTCAAAATCACCTGCGTGGTATAAGAGAGGTTCTCGGATATACAGACAGACAGACGCGTAAAGCGACTTTATTTTATACTGTGTAGAGATTATTACTATGATTATTATTTATTTCTAACATGGCTACGGAACCCTATCTGCGAGCAACACGCACTTGATACACTATTCTGAGATGAAAAATAACCTAGGTATGTGTTAATCCAGGCTGCACCCTCATTCCCTTTTTTGTCCAAATCTGTTCATTTGTTACGGAGTTCAATGGTTACAACGAATGGACCTAATAGGATGTGATTTAGAAAAAAAGCATTAGATACGTGTTGTTTATTTTACTGGGATGTGTGTATTATACCCGGGTACAGAATCACCGGAGGACAGGCAGAAGTGTCTTTTTAGTAAACGGTGAGCGTTCTGCGATCCCCATGCCGCCTGCCAATCTTGAAGATTATGGCAGCTTTAAGGGGGAGGCCTTTATTCAGCATTGGACGTCTTCTGCCCGATGATGGTGACGTTCGTGATGGTGACAGGCATGTATTTATTTAATAAATTTTGATAGGGATGTATTTTCGAAAACAACTTCCTTATGAGTGCCTATATTTTACAAGGAACACGCACTCAAAACGCCTGCGTTAATTAATTTATAATTTTATTTATATATTTTTAAAATAATTGGCGTCAGTTAATTTTTTATAAAAAGAAGACAGATATATTATGAATTTTGACAAGATTATTACATAATTTTAACAAAAAAAGATACCTACTTCATCAGGATCATTTATTAAATTTTGCTTCGTCATAGTCGCTTAACCATCATAGTTGAAATTATCTTGGCGCCACCCATGAAATACTCATCATTGAGGAGTTCCGGTGGCCATCTGTGGTCTAGTTCATCAGTTCCACTTTACCAAATGATACTTTTTGAATGCAAATGCTTGACTTTTGATAAAAACATCAAAATCGCTATATGCATGCCTATAATATTAGAGGTGCTTCCTCGATTCCTCGTGGACCCCATTACCAGAACTGGATTTTGATAAAAACGGGAACAATCTGGAATATACCTTCAATTAAAAAAAATATTTTTTCAAATCGGTTTATATAATATGACGGAGTACTTTAAAAAAAACGTATTGAGAACCTCCTCTTTTCAAGTCGGTTACGAATAGGAATGATTGGCGCAAAACAGAGGGTGCTTTTGCCCCGAACTGGCATAAGTCCATGAACATTGTGCAGACAACGGTGTTTTAAAATAGTTCAATATACCAGTTGGATGAAACTGAATAAATTCCATGTCCTGTAGCCTTATTCCGGCTCTTGCGGCCATTGCACACCCGTCACCCGTGCACGTGTGAGCCGCCGTGCATGAGAAGAACATACGGGGGTATCCGCCTGCAGTTATAACTGTGTTCTTTGCTTGGAATCTGTAAGCGATATTTGAGTTTTAGCTCGATCCTAAAATCCTACATAAAGTTTGTCAATCGCGTCGTAAAATCATCCCAAATCACTTTCGTAGATTGCACATTGCCAAAAACATACCTACAGTTTATGGGAAGGCACTATTACTGTCGCAGAAAATCGAATGTGCTAAAATCGAATCCTAATCCTAACTATCCTAATATAGTGCAAGGCAAGACGAAGTCGCGCGCGTGTCTCGCTGAGTATTCCTTGATAAAGGTCACCGAATGTGATCGAAACTATAGTCGGAATAACCGACTCAATTTAACGTGAGTATTCCCGTTTTATTAAAACAAAATGTATCCTAATATAAATAATACTATATATGCGAAAGCACCTATCTGTCTCACTGTCTGGGTGTTTGTCGCGTTATCACGGCTGCACGGATCTACCTGCATTTTTGCATAGAGAGACAGACATAGGCTACTTTTATTTTGTAGTTCCACGCGAACGTAGTCGCGGGTAACAGCTAGTAATTAATATTTATATATTTTTTACCGCCTGCCCAAGACGGAGGGTAATGTTTTTGCGGTATATGTATGTATATAAGTACCTATGTAAGTATTTTTGCTGTAGCCTAAATGGCTTGACCGATTTTGACGAGTGAGGTGTCGTTGGATTCCTCTTTATGCCTAAAATTACACTAATATTATAAATGCGAAAGTTTGTGTGGAAGTGTAGGTAAGTATGTAAGTGTGTTTGTTCAACTCTGTAACGTTCAACTCTGTAACAGCTGAACGGATTTGAATGAAATTTGGTATGGAGGTAGTTTATATACTGGATTAACACATAGGCTACTTTTAATCCCGAAAAGGGTTCCTGTAGGATAGCGGGTGAAACCGCGGGGCGCAGCTAGTAGACTATATTTTGCAGTCGTTTTTTTTTATTTCTTTTAATTACTTGTTAGTCTGTTCGTTGGTTGTAATGCACGCGAAAAGGGGTCATAGTACTAAACAACTTTTAATATAGGAAAAATCATGAAAACGCAAAACAAAAAATCAGCATAATAATAATAATCAGCTGTTCCACACATTTTGTCGAGTGTCATTGAGTAGATAATTTCCTTACAACCCTGTATTTCAATAATAATAAATATATTTGACTTGATATATAAGCGCGACTGCACGTAGGAAGATTACCATAAATAAGTAGACATACCTACGTTGGTTTTCATTAAAAAAAACTACCAAAGTGGAAACCCTATCTTGATTTTTGGATCGATTTACGTAGGCGGTGCTCTACATAAATCTTCTAGAGCTACTGACTTATGAAAAGTTACTTCATAGTTCAATCTAATGTCAGTTTCTAAGTCATTGTTAACATGGGAATTCTAGAACGTTGATTTATTTATATTATGTATGAAAAAACTTTTTTATTAGTGAAAGTAGACTAAAGGCTTGTATACGTTAACCTAGCATGCGCGGTCGCGGGTACGTCGCGATTTCGTGTTCACATTGGCCGCCAGGCGTTTACGCGGGTGTGACTTACTTACCTGAAACACGTTTGATATAGCCGCGAGCGACAGTCGCGAGCTTGCCCGCTACTTCCACAGCACCTACGTTTTTTGTACGTGCTTACGTACACTTGCATAATATACCTACAATGTGTTTAATATTTCGCGCCCGCTTCCGCCACCGCGCTCACTAGTTAACGTCGGTAAGCCCTAACATACATTATGTTTTAAGTAACAGCGAGATTATCATGTAACTCTGAAAGCGATAGTGATAGTGCGCGAGCGGGACCGCGCATAGTGCGACTAAGTTGGTACGAGCGGGATGGCATGTTCTATTTATCTGTGCCTCGCAATCAGAATCACGAACGTTTTAAAGTTAGAGGATAAGCTCGCGGGTTTTTTTGAAACTGAAACTCAACCTCAAAAGCGCAGGTAAGGACTATTCCTATCCTACAAACTAGTATGGACGTTAGGAAATATTTTTCCTAACCTTCATACTGCTATACAAACAGTATGAAGGTTAGGACATTTTGTTCCTAACCGTCACACCAGTGTGAAGTTTAGTCGGTCACGGAATTTACCTATGTAAGGAGCTATCATCCATGTCCATAGCTATACATCCCACCACTGCACCGTCCTGCACGAGAACATCGAGCACAAAGAACTCGTTAAAATAATGGATGTGCTTGAATTTCGTGCTGTACCCGTACAGAGTGTGGAGAAGAGCGTGGCCGGTTCTGAGAAAAACAAAAGGTGTTGGAGTTGCCAATCTCATCCATGCACTCATAATATATAGATATGAGTCATACCAGTGTCATATCTACTTACCTACATTATCTAATTGAGTGCAGGTATATGTGAATCTAAAGCAATTATGCCGATCCTATGTAATTACTTAGGGTGTTTAGGACGTTACCACGGGCGGCGAGCTGTGTAGGTCTTACGGGCAGTTTCATAAAATTTTGAGTACATCGGCTTACGACTTCCACCGACGGCATTTAACTCCTTTTAATCTCCCTGGGCAACAGTTCCTTCAGCTATTAAGCATAGTTCACAACATACAGACCCGGCGTTGCTCGGTTGGCAGGATATGTCATTGATAGAGCAGTTTACGTACAAAACTAATGACATCTTAAAATTATCTTTGTCTAATAGACTCAGCGCCGCTTAGGAAGATTTTAGTAAGTACATATTTAGGTATTAACATTTTATAAGTGCCATGGCCATTAGCCATATGTCTATTTCTTCCACAGATCACACTAGACACCGCATTATGAGACTTGTAGTTACTTGTAGTACTACAAAAAGTCACCAGTTTGAGGAAGGCGCGGGTCGCGGGGAGTGCGTGTGTGATTTCTTCGTAGAGACTGGGCTACGGTAACTATTCGATTGATAATAGCGGTATGAACAAGTATTTTTATTAGAACTATTGTGAACCCAGTTACACGCAGACTTCATTGGTGAGCGGTCGTCGTACTTGCGAATAGTTGCGACTTAATTATAATTGGTAGAGATTTTGACAGATGGCGCAATTTTTCAAGTATACTTAGGTACCATCTGTGTTAGGTACCTACTAGCTGAATAAATAAATCTATATTAAATTTTTGCATTAATAGGTTTACCTATATATACGGTTTCACTGTAGAAACCGGTCTACTACAATTACATTCAAATCGTTTGAAATGTCGAGAAGAACACCAGTTTCATATTTATTTTGACAAAGTTGTCAAATAAGTAAATTTTTTCAGCTTCTCTCTAAAGCGACACCTAGTGCGTGGTGCTCAAACCTCTTTGTACTTTTGATGCGAGGTGCAAACTTGAATCCAGACAGGACCATCCAGAAAGTTCCACACAAATTAAATAGAGGGATGTCAGTTTGTAAAGTAAGCACAGATCTAATTTTAGATCTGTGAAAGTAAGTCATACATTGAGATCACAGAAATAAAAATGCACATTGGAGCCTGCCTGTCTTAGGTATTCTATAAATAAGTTGTCAAGATCGGATCGTATAAAGACTCGCTCGGATTGGGTTCCGTAGACATGTTCCCAAAATTCTCGAACGAAGCTCATTGGTCTTAGGAAAATTTTAGAGGTTTTTTAACGTATTTTTTATTTATGTTCATTCGCCTACCTATCTGCTTTTTAGGGTCGTTCCTTTTGGTCCCGATTGCTTTGCCTTACTAAGTGGCCACCAGTGCCCATCAGTGGGGCACTTAGCAACTCCTCATGAAATTACTTAAGCTAAATAAAAATACAAGTGTATAGGTACTTATGTAGGTAACTATTATGGAAAATAATTTATTGACGCGTTCTTATACCTAATTAATAATTATTCCCTAAAAATAGAAAACTAACTAATATTATAAATGCGAAAGTTCTGTCTCTCTGATAATCTGTCTCTCTGTCTATCTGTCTCTCAATCTGGGCGTTTGTCGCTAAGCGGCTCAACCACGGCTCATCGGGTCTAGCTGATTTTCTTCATATATAGATTTCATAGATAAGTCGGAGACGGTCACAGGCTTCTTTTTTTTACGAAGTACGAACGAACGAACGCCCAACGACGGCGCTGGTAACAGCTAGTACAACAAATAAATAAAATAGAACAATAAAATAGAAATTCATAATATTCTTTAATTCTGACGACCTCCATGGTAGCACGGCTGCCTTATGAGCAGTATAGTTGCGAGTTCGATTCCCGACTGCCGGCCGTCGGCTGGAAGATAGAAAAAAGTATATGCTTTGGGTTTGAGTGTTAGTTGTCCGTATCTTTGTGTCTCCTAGGGCATCACCGACACAGCGAAACTTAGTGGGGAGCAATGAGTGTGAAGAGTGATTTATTTTTTATATTTATTTATCTGGCACCTGTCGGCGACAGCACACGTCCTTTTCGCCGGCGATTTTCCATTTTTTATGGTGCCCCCGCCGAAGGCGCGCTGGTAGATCTTGCCTTCCTTGGTTCTGGAGAAAGGCATACCCATGTTTTCGAGCTCGTACACCGCGTTTGGAGCATTTTGGCATAGCTGCTGAATGGAGTTCTGGGAAATCGAGGTAAATAAATTAATATTCTCTAATGGGATCAAGGGTTTGTTTGGTGCTGCTGTGGTATGAGTTAGTTTTTGCCAGAATCCCAGTCTTTCGAGTAGATTTGTTCCAGCACAGGTATATTTTTGAGTAGCAATTTAGCAAGTGGCGTTTTTTAAAGTGCAACCGCATCCGCTGTTGTAGGTAGGTAATTATCTGGGTACTTATCTGTTGTTATTCTGCAAAGCTAGGACCATCGAGCAGAGCTATAAGGAAAGGGTGTGCTAAGCCGAAAGAACCTCGCTGTAGTCATGATTGTGAACAAATTTTACTATGGGACCAATCCTGAAATGGAGAAAAAAAAATCTGCTGGTCCATACATTTTGTCGAGTTTTATTGACATTTATCAAAACAAATATTCGAATGAAATATTTTTGACGTTATGCCGAAACAATAAGCTTTTTGGAAGTTAACACTATGTCTGAGTGACGTTATAGGCCTCAGGGACTTGTTACTTCAGTCAGATTTCAACATTGATTGTCTTGCCCTATATTGTAACTTTAACATTCGAGAATCAACCCTCTAACGGGACTCTGTTAGAGGGTTGATTCTCGACACAGCCTCGCATGAAAAATGTTACTTTGTGGCAATCCTACCTGATCCCCAAGCCAGTCCGATCCCTTGACGGTATCGTAAAAGTGCCACTTCCAGTCGTCTTCATGCATACTTCCTGCAAAATTACAATGTTGTGATATGAGTTACAGCTAGGCCATCAACATTACATTCTCGGCGAGACACCTCGAATCAGGAGTCCGTCCAAGCAATTATTAGGAAGGTTGTTATTAGGAAGGTGCGCCTTCCTAAATTTTACATGTATCCATAATTATACTGAATACTTCTGTATACTACAGAAATATTTATTTCGTAACAAAAAATACAGACACACAAAAGAAAATAAATTAAATATAAAAGTCATAGACAGGAAGTGGTAAGTATGTTTGTTCCCGTTCAGGGACTTGAATGAAATTTGGTATGGAGGTAGCTTATATCCTGGATTAACACTTAGGCTACTTTTTATCCCGGAAAAATATTTGTTTTCTGTTTTCTGTTTGTTTCCGGTGAAACCGCGGGGTGCAGCTAGTAAAAAAAAAAAGGCTTGTCTCAGAATTGTTTGAAAAGCAACTGGTAAAGTGAACAAGATGAAGTGGGGTGTTTCATTTACAGCCATGCCCATGCGAGCCCATGCGAGCGAAGCCTTCCGGGCAAGCTAGTATACTTACCTACTTATTAATACCTTCATTATCGCTGTGGGTGGTTTGGGTGGCCACAATTGAGTTAAAAACCCAACTATCACCCACACCATGGATTGAGTTTAATAAAGTGTTGGTAAATAGATCCGTATAGTGTTACCGATGGCAGCGTTCATGCCGCCCTGAGCAGCGATGGTGTGCGACCTCGTCGGGAACAGCTTGGAGACGAGAGCCACGGAGAAATTCTGCTGCGCCAAGCCAACAGCCGCTCGGAGACCAGCACCGCCTGCTCCGATCACCACGCAGTCATGTTGATGGTGATGGATCACATACGCTTTAGTGCGGTGCGCCTCTACAAATTTGTATTATTATATTTATTATTCGATTATTATTCGATTTTTTCATTATTTGACAAAATCGGTCAAGCCGTGTTACTGAAACGTGTGACAATATCTAAAGATATTAATGCACATTGGGACCTCAACCAACCAACCAACCAAGGGAGTTTTGGCGGGAACGTGAAGGCATCATGTCGCGACATTTTATTATTTTCCAAAACTTGTGTCATTTCGAGTGTTAATGTGTAAAAACAGTGAATTTTTACCCGTTAAGTGTTCGTGAACATGCACGAGTGTTGGTGAATGGTATCTCTAAGGCTCTAGTAAAGTTTTCACCACTTTACTGGGGCATGACTTGGACTTGACCGTGACTTGCTTTGCTCGCCTTTGACTGTGACTATGACTTCTTTGACAATATTTACCAAAACTTGAAAAAATATGAGTATACTTGACACTATGGCAAATGCATAAGACGTGCGACGCCATAATCCTCTTAGGAGGAAAGAGAAACCAACCAAGTTTGCACCAACCTCATTTTGTCGAGTGTAGAATTTTGTGAAGTCATTAATTTTAGTATGAAACAAATATTTTTTTCGTCTTTTTATGGTATCCATAGTAAAAGTTATTCATCATGATTAGATTAGTATACAACGATTAGTAGTAACGAAAAGTATAATAACATTAATTTATACCTTGAAATATTGTCACACCTTTCAGTAACAACCTGTGTAATAATACAAACACACATATTTACATACACACCAAAAACATTACCCTCCTTCATTGGCATCATTCAAAAGATAAATTCATGTACCTTTTATCGGAACCCATCTTGACGCAAGGTACTTGAACGTCCCAAGTATTCTCTGCAATGTATAAAATACAGACCGTGTTGACTTTAATCCTCAAACATACTGCATTCTATTTATTCTAATGAATAATAATATGAAAAATAATAAAACTATTTTCCTTATTTTTTTAATATATGAATATTAGCCTCGATACATTAAAAATATTAATTGTTCATTATTTCGTTTCTTTCAGCTTATTACCTTAGATAGCATGATTTGTTGAGTTGATGAACAATGTAACTCTAAAATGATAAATATAAATTATTTTCTTCAATAAACTTTATGGAAAATTGATTGACAAGTGAATATCAAATTATATGCAAATTCGAAAGTTAATTGTCAAGCTAACGCTCGAAAAATGTTTGTTTATGGTGGAAACGTTGAAGCTCAGGAAGTTTTTTTTTTTCTATATCCTCCTAAGAGGATTTTGGCGTCGCACGTCTTATGCATTTGCCAGTGTCAAGTATACATATATATTTTCAAGTTTTGTTAGATATTATCAAACAAGTCATAGTCACAGTCAAAGGTGAGCAAAGCAAGTCGCGGTCAAGTCCAAGTCATGCCCCAGTAAAGTGGTGAAAACTTTACTAGAGCCTTCTATGGAGTTTTGGAAACAACACGAAAATTCACGTTTCACGACATTATACCATTCACTAACACTCGTGCATGTTCAAGAACACTTAACGGGTAAAAATTCACCGTTTTTTTTACACATTAACACTCGAAATAACACAAGTTTTGCAAAATAATAAAATGACGCGACATGAATTCTTCACGTTCCCGCCAAAAAACTCCTCAGGAAGTTTTTCATCTGAGCGTTAAAGACAGCGATATGCGTAGACCACAGAATGACTTTGGCGTAGACAAAGAAAAATGTTACAAGCCTTGTGCAGCCCAGGCAGGCTACATTCGTGCACGAGGTGACTAAAGTAGGTGAGTCTACTACCTACTTTAGTCGCCAAGGCATTACGTTTGACGTAAATGACTTACTGATGAGGTTTGGCCGATGTCGGAGCAGGTGATGTATATAATTATCAAAGAGACCTTATTTATAAGGAGAATTCTGTGATAATTATCTTGTATTGTATTATAATTATAAACACCTATTTACCTAATTGTACTCGGAGGCTCACTAGGACTATTAGGAATCGAATGAGAATAAAACCAAAACACTTTTTATCGAAAAAAATTGTTTTATTGGCACACATCAAATTTTAATAAATATTAAATACAATATAAAATTATAAGAGAAAAGCGAACACTCCAGCGCTGACAAAACATAACAATATCGCAATGTTAGCCGTGAAGCTGACCTGTTTCAGGGACAATAAGATGGCCAAGTTCCAGATGCAGAACCGGATGCCATTGAAGTAGTGGTAAGCAAATGGCAGGCCTAAGCATAGCTGGAAAAAAGAAGCGATCGTTGTATTTAAAAGCCAAGATACAAGATATAGTATACATCGTAACGCCACACTGTATTTTAGCAAATCCTCTTTAACAATGTGCTCGTTTTTATTAGAAAGCATCGACATTGATGCAATTTCTCACTTCGTACAATTCCCTATTTACACAAATTATTATCAATCAGTTTGTATATGTTTCGTACAACGAGTTTAACATGGACAAAATATAAATATTTGTAATGTACTCGTTGAGTCCTGAATTAGTGTGACGTCATAGTATATTATGGAGGGAACACGCATACATAAAGACCTTCAACATACATACTTTCATATACTGTGAAAAACATAACCCTTTTATTGCCGCAAACGCGTAAAAAGAATCCTACGACTTCACACATTGTCTAAACTCCAAAAGTTCCTATAGTAACTAAGCACGAGAGAATAAATAAAAACTGGTTACAACCTTAACTATATTCACTGTCAGCTCACTCATATCCAAGCTCTGTATGATAGACACATAGGTTTCTACCCCGTTTGCAAAAAACAGGGTGCCACCGGAAAGAAGGAGTGCATAGCTTGCTAAGATCGTTCCTGAAAATAAATACCGATTTCTAACCAGGGCCGGGTTTTATAACTGCCCTCGATGAAATTTGGAGTAAGCAAATCAATTCCAATAAGCTTAAAACTATTTGTTCGACCAGTTGAACAGTTTGGAAATAAAATGTTTCATTCGTTCAACTATGCCCGAGTGGCCAAATCATATACTCTTATTGTGCTGAATTTTTGAAACATACTGCTCATTCCACCATTCTAAAAGTTTTTATTTTATTTTTATATCTATTTATTTTTTGGAAAAAAAAGGGGTTTTGTCAACAGTGACAATGCCACCCCGTAAAACTAAGAACATATAGAACACAACACAATCAACAATTTCCACATGAACACTCATAATTTTTAAACATAAAATAGATCTGTACCAGCACCTTGGCATCCCCAGAAACAGGAGAAGCCAGTATACTGTTACAGTTCCCTACATTATTGTCGAAAAGGTGGTGCAGTGCTCGCCGCTGGACTTCGTACCGCGCACACCGTAACAACACGTGGTGCACGTCCTCCACCGACCCGCACGAACAGCAGAGTGGTGATTCCATTTTCCTCAATAAATGTTTGAATTTGTTGCCCGGAATGTGCCCAGCACGAAGTCTAAGTAGTGCTACAAAATATTGCCTCTTCATGTCCACTATGTCGAACCACGGGTAGCGAGGAAGTTGGCATTGAACTGTTTTGTACCAGATACCTACAGATCGAGACCGCTCGTCGAAGTATTCTTGCCAGTTTTGAGAACACTGCTTTTTCAAACTATTAAGTACCTCACTATGGAGTGGAAGGCAACTAAACTGAATCCCTTCGCTAACTGCATCTTTTGCAGCTCGATCCGCCTCCTCGTTCCCCATGATACCGATGTGAGATGACACCCATTGATAACTTCAACCTTTTCTGCTGCCCTAAGCTTATAAATACTGTCCAATATAGTATAGGCTATCAGATATCCTCGAAAATTCGAGGTTAGCCGCGCCAAATGCTGGAGTGCACTCATTGAATCCGTGAATATTACGAACTGACTGCCATTAATATCTATTAGGTACGATAATGATTCAGAGATAGCAATGAGTTCACTCTGCATAGTGGAAATATTTTCATCAATTTTAAATTTTGCTCGTAACTCTGTTTGAGGATCAAAGAATGCAGCTCCAGATGCGGACTCAATTTTAGACCCATCAGTAAAAATAGCATAAAATGAGCTATATCTCGTTCCAAGATATGCAGAATAAAAGTCTCGTAACTGTGTTATGCCATACGACATTTTAGACGCATCAACTCCCTCGATGTTACATATAATATTATTAGAAAGATCAAAACTGGTAATCCACATATCAAGAGAATATATGTTTAACTTAGGCCAAGAGTGTACACGTTGGTCCTTCCATTTTTTATGAATCTCTACTAACAACGGTTTTTTTTTCCTCCTCCAGTAAGCACTGTTCAGACAGAGGTCACACAACTCATCTATCACTGCAATAGTTATATTTCCTTCAAAAGCTCGCGAACGTAGCCAGTATTTTCCAGCAAGGTACTGTCTGCGAATATGTAGTGGCGGTAGGCAAAGTTCCGATTCCATGACGTGTGTGGGTATAGTTTTAATAAAGCCTCCTATGACCCTCATGGACTGGTTTTGTGCTTTCTCTAGTTTGTAAAGATGACATTTGGCACTTGTATCGTACAAAAAACTGCCATAATCTAATCTGCTTCGTATGATGTATGTATGTATAGTCGGCGCAGGTGTTTCGGATGCATGCCCCAGCTGGATCCTGCTAAAACTTTAAATAAATTCAAGAATATTAATATTTTGTTTTGTATTTCGCTAATGCTCCATCTTAGGTTTTTATCAAGCCACATACCCAAGTACTTCACGCAATCTACCTGAAGTAAAAAGTGCTAAAAGTTGTAATGATTAAACCAAAATTGTCTATATTGTTCAACTGGTTGAACATATTAGAATAGATCGTAAATCGTGAGATGAATCTTTCCATAGGTTGACAGTACACCTGTTGTAGTGAAAAAAGATAATACAAGTTAGTTATGTGATTCTTTCTATACCTACCCGTGATACGCTGAACGATGGACATCGCTGCCGGCACAGTCATCGCAAATATTTGCAAATGCGGTGACATGGGTCTCTTCAATGCCATGTTCTTGTAATCATGGTCCATATAGCCCCGCTGGACATAAGGCTTATAACACAGTTCATGACCACCACCCTTCCTAGGCCCGCAGGGATTTTTACGTCTTTCAGGGCTACATTTTCTTGGGACCTTGTTTCCACCACAAGGGTATGGATTGCATACGTCCGCGTACGAAATCACGCTGTTAAAGATGGAACTAAACATTCGAGGTTGAATACTGAAACAAAAATACTTTTACGCAAAAATACTCAAGTAGTCCATGCAACCGACTCAAATCAATGTTTATGTCACATATAATCCGATAATAAAATCAGTAATTTCAACCTGTTAGTTTACCTGCCGCGATACACCTTAGCGGGTGAGGGTGGCATGGTCATGTCTGACCAAACGCTTTTTTTAAATAAAGATTTAAAAAAAAATAAAAAAATTGGAATGGTAAGAGGGATATCTAGGTTACTTAGCTTCTTGGGTTAGGATAAGAGGGTTAGCTAGGATTAGCACGTGCGTCAAAATGTTGACTTCGATAGGTAACGAATTACAAGTTACAAACTCACATTTGACCAATTAGGATATTTAAAGTTTGTCCTGATCCATAACGACAGTTATTAACTAAACAAAACATCACAAAATATCTATATAAATATCTATGTAAGGATTAATTAATTTTTAAAATATTTTCTTTTATATTAAATTAAGTCTGTATGTTGCACTCAAAGCGGCGTCCGTGTTATTACGATTTGTTTATATTATATTTCTATATAAATTCGAATGAAAATTCGTCCCCAATTGCGAATTCTTCACAGACATATAATTATGTCATCACAAAAAAAATTTCTTGCTAAACAAGTAGGTAATGACAGTGCACGTAGGTTAAATAATAATAACTAGATCATAGATAAGAATGACAACTTTTAGACGAAGCATACAATATCCATGATTGAACTAGATATAAGGTTATAAGGGTTATATAGATAGGTCTCCCACTAAGTCACAGATCACACCATAGGCACCATTTTGTAGGCAACTAGTTCATTTCAATACATTTTTTTAAATAATATGACCAAAATCGGTCCAGGTCCTTTGAAGCTATAAGGATGCGAAGTCGTTCGGCGAGAACTGCTAGTTACTATGATTCTTGGTTGAATAGCGAAGACGATACAGGGTGCAAGCCAATTTGTACCCTTATAATACGCAACTAAGGTTTTTTTCTTTGTTTCACAAATGAAAATATTGTGACGCTATAGAACAGACTTGGACTAGGTATCTATCTCCAATTTGAATTAATACCGACTCTCAGAATACAGAAATAACTGTTTTCTGAGTACCGACTCTACAAATCAAGTGTAAAAATAATAATTTTGAATAACTATTAGTTATACATGTACCCCAGAAAGAAAGAATACCATAGAGTTGTACATATTCTTGAATTATTATTAATATTCTTGAACAGGTAGCTGGCTCATGTCGTGACAATATCGTGTGAAAAATTGTATAAATAAACAAGAAATATAAATATACTACGCATGTGCACACAAAGGAATAGACACACACATGTAAATATGCAGATCACGAATACAGAGCAGTGGTCAAGACGCTCCAGACGATTTGGACTTCGTTCAAGCGACGGCACGTAAGTACGCTCATACTCATTTATTTATCAGTATGTCAGACGAACGCAATCATGCCAGCCATTAGCCAGCCCTCAAACATCTTCCATCTTCTGTTTCTAATATTCTGCTTCTACTAACAGCTCTCAGCAGAGCGTCAGCAAAATCAATACTGAGATATACCGACTACAGTTCGTCTTTAAAATGATGACGCGAAATGGTTACCAAAAATAAATTCATGCTCAATCTTATATTTAGCGCAAGCGGACTCGGACGAAGACGTGTCCGCCAGTCCGACCGGGATTTTGAACCGATTGTTGATCGTTTTCATATCAAAATAAGAAAAATAGCGTGAAGTGCAACCAGCAAAAAGCGAAGGGCAGAGATGGTTGGCTGAGGGCTCACTAAGGGCGAGGCGTCCCGCTCTACTCAAGGTAATCGCGGTGCATACTGCCAAAATTATCTGTGCCGTGGTCATAGTACACAACCTATTCACACCTATTTCCACACAGGCCCACGCAAACATAGCGTGTTTTCAGTCACCGATGCTCGCATTGAAACGAAACGTTGTGTTCTTAGTTGATGCGGTGATACACTTTGCGGGGTCAGTGAAATTCTAAGTAAATTGTACCAAATTCAAAATTTTGATCGAGATTTTTACCGATATACATCTGAAAAAATTGCACTGTTTATTTACATAATATTTTTTCACAATCTATTTATAAATTAAACATATGGAATCTGAATTTTCGCCAGATCAAGAGAAAGGCGTACCAACTGTGCCGTTAAAAACATATCAATGGGAAGATTTACGGAGAGCTCGTGAAGCCGGGGGTTACCCTTGGACACATCTGCTGAAAGTGCCTCTAGAGGGTGAAATTACAGCAGAAGACATTATCAGAGAGACAACGCCGCGGAGAAGCATGTCGCGCGAAGTTTCAAGGTCACGAACGCGTTCGCCAGTCGATGGTGACGTGCAGCGAATCCTGAACCTTGACTCTTCGCCGGGAAGCAGTCGTAGGCATGGTGAGGAAGGAGAAGATGAAGGAGTGCAAATACCAAACTTTTCCAAAGAAGCTTCTTTAGACGCCGAAGATGATCCTACACTTGACACAAATATAAGTTTCAAGCGACCAAGCAGCCAAGCAAGCGCTCACTTGGTAGCCCCCGTAGAAATACCTAAGAATGTATCTCCCAAGGGCATTTTAAAACGTCGAGTACCGGAACAGCAATATAATATTGGCGTATCGGAAACAAGGGAGAAAACAAAATGCTGCCATCCATTAGTTAACAAAATAAAACACTTAGCAGACAAAACATTGCACAAACTAGAAAGAAATGAAAACGAAAAGTCGCCATTACCAAAACGCAAGAAAAATGAAGATAATCAAGAAATAAGACAGTTAAAATCATCTCCAGGAGCAGTCCGGCGCCAAAAGTTCAGTGCAATCAAACTTGGAGATTCAGATGAAATGAGCAAAACTATGTGTGTTGAAACGCCACCACCTAGGAAAAAGAAAGAACATATCTATGAAGATATCGAAGGTCAAGATCCGGAAAAGACCCTTCATTTCTCTTCTGAAGAGGAACAACTACCCAAAAAAATAGACGATGAGAACAAAAGCAGTAGTAATAAAGAAAATGAAAGCCTGTCAAATATAGAGAAAAAATCTATCGCATCTCAAGATCCCAGTTTAATAACAGAAGAAACTTTACTTAGGTCCGAAGATCACGTCATGGAAATTTTGCATAAAATGGATAACAAAGAAGCGATATTATTAGATGATGAAATGGACCCCGATGAACCGAATGTGGATGAAATTTTTCAAAACCAGTTTGATGAAAGAAGACCTCACACGGGAAATGAGTCACCAAATATAACAATTACAGAAATCACCGATGATGACCCCGAAGGACAGGCAGATCAGCCACACGCTCCTCCAATTGAATCGTCCCCCAGCCCCAGCCCGCGAGACATCGAACTCGCCAAAAGTCAATGGTCGAAACCCAGCAGGTAACTATCCAAATAATGCGTCCATTCACGTAGTTATAAATTCTATTGTAGTGTCTACATCATACGTAACGTAACTGTGACATAAGACTCACGTTTCAACACAGGCAAAGCGAACGCGCTAGCTTCTGAGTGTTTATAAATATAGCATCAACCGTACGTTCTTCCTGCACATTGGTAAGCTCTTTAGAACTGTCATCAGCAATCAGTGCTCGCGGCTGCTTTCACGTCTGTGATTAGTTCATTTACAGACCGGCTTTGACAAACACGCTTAATGAGTCATTGTCTAAGGACAAATGGCGGTTCAAACTGTAGTTTGCGGGAAATAAGTGAAATAATGCCGCGGGTTCGCTAAGCAGTAGTAATGAGCACACTGCGCCGATGGACTTCCGAGGGAGGCACTCCGTTAGAGAAGCCCGTGAGGCCGACCAGAGAAGGTAGCGTGCAGCGTTTTACTCCGGACGTCCGATGCGGCTGTCAGTTCTTTCAAAGCGACTCGTTGCTGCCGGAGAGGGTGAACCCAGTGGGCACTAGGCCGACCTCGCGAGCGAGCAATTTCATTTCGTACGGGAGGTAAGTCCCTACAATATTTTGACAGTTTTGTTGACATTTTATGACTAACATTACGACTTGTAAAGAAACTCGAACGCCTGCCCGGCGGCTGCTGCGGCTAAAACGAGCGCCGGCAGTTGGCCTAATTGTGACTCGAGTCTCTGAAGTTAAATATAACTCAAATGTTCTGCGACGAATCACGATTTTTGCGATTTGCTTTTTTATATCATAAGATCTTTGCAAACAGCGAATTTTTTGCACAAATGTTTCCTTATATCGTCATTACTGTGCGAATTCATGTTGTTATACGTACAATGACATTAAAGATTTAACTAAGCCTTTTATTTATTTACAGTGATCACGAATATGAAATTATCGAGAAACCACCGCCGAATATTATTTACACAGCTCCAAGTGTAGATGAAAAGCCCACGATGGTTAAAACAGATGATGAGTTGTCGAGTACGACGTCACTGGAGCGCAAATACTTGCAGCATACCTCGGATGAAGAAGAGCCGGCTGATGACAAAGAAAATCTTCACGAAAACGAAAGTATATTAAGTGCGGAGGTACTTCAAAAAAATATCGAAGACAGGTTTTTTGCTAATACACCTTCAACGGCTTCTAGGACTGAGTGCGAAATCAGTACGAGTCAAGTAGATTCGTCAGCCTTAGAACAGCTTCCTCTCAAACGAGAGAACAGAACTAAACATGCGGAAGGTACTGAAAGTAAGATGCAAAAACGCATAAAAGAAGGAACAGGAAAGCTAAAAACACAAGCTGGGAAACTAAAAACGAAACTGCAGAATATTAAAGCCACGATGCCAGATAGACCAAAAATTAGTTTGCCTGATCGACCTAAATTCAAGATGCCTGAGCGACCTAAAATTTCTCTCCCAGAAAGACCAAAGTTTAGTATGCCTAGTAGAAGAAAGTTTAGTCTACCTGATCGACCAAAATTCAAAAAGATAAATATTTCAGAGAAATTAAATTTTGGAGACCGTACAAAATTTACAATGCCAAATCGGCCAAAGTTTAGTGTTCCGGACATGCCCAAATTTAAAATGCCTGAAAGAGCAAAAATTAACTTCCCCAGCCTAGGCAGAAAAAACAAGGCACAAAATCAAGAATACACAGTAGAAACTAATGCTACGGGCTCATCAGCGGAGCTAGATAACGTAGCTACTGTAAGTTTTGAAGCACGAACATACCCTAGATGGTTTAGTAAAAAGAAAAAAACTGAACTACCCAAAACATCGTCTTCTCCAACGTTGAACCGTGAAGATACGCCTCCGCCGACCTTCAACATGGCCACATTTACACGAGTTGGCAAAAAAAGCAACAAAGAAGCATCCACATATATTCCTGATAGTCCTGAAGAGCCTCGTGAATACGGTAATGCATCCACTCGTACAGCGTCTAATGACGATGTCAACTATGACGACGAAAATAACTTAGAACATAGAAAACAATTCGAAACCACATATGATTTTGATTCAATACCACCCGAATACATGGATGATAACCGTGAATCAGACGAGAACCAGCAGAGCTCTTCCGACCCCGATATATCACCGCCCAAACAAGATCACACTCCTGTCATTACCGAAATTAATAACGACGAATTTTTCGTACGACCGAGAGGAATTTCTCGCGAAGATATTCAAGTAAGAGAATACTTGAGCGACGAAACACGACAAGCGTTCAAAACTCCAAAGAACATACTTGCGCTTATGGGGAGCAGTTCGGAGATGAACGACGACATTATGTATATGAACGATCCCGAAGCGGACCCAGAATTCATCGATGAAACTGAACAGATGAGGTATTCGGCTGAAGATCTAAATGACAAAGATGACGGATACTACACATTCCCACCGGTGCGACCATCGCGGGCTAAGCGGAAGAAGAAACCACTTCCGGAACCCGAGCAGGAGCCAACTCCGTACATCGACGAGAGTGCAGATCCTAGCATGCAGTTTACCGACGTCGACCTCGGCTTGAAAGACGACCATCTCCAACAAGAACATGTTGCTTTGCATGATCACGACGACTCAACAGACTTTATGAACGGTGACAGCCACATGCGTTTTACTCCTACTACAGATCTGCACTCTATAAACGAGTATGCCAATGACGATGTTATACAATATCCGGAGGATGTACCCATTCAGTCTCAGACCCTGCCAATGCCACCGAAGCGGCAGAAGAAGTTTAGTAAAAAGGATCTGCACTCGTCTTTAAGTAATTTCACGAGAGTACCGGTCGAAGAATTGTGGGAAGAACCGCGTGCCCACGAACATGCCGACGATGTAAGTATTTTTTTTGTGAACTGAAGTTTTCTGTGGTAACTTGTGTATTCTTAACCTTTTCCTAAAGCTAAATGCTCACATAACCCAGAAAAAAAAAGCTAGATTCAAGCCCACTACTCAGTAGCACAGTATTAAAATTTTAATAAATACGAAACGAATGACATCGTTAAAACAAAAAGATTATCTACGTTTGAGTGATAGATTTCATTATTTTTGAATAACGATTTCAACACGTGGGATTAAATGCACCCATGGCTAGAATGGTGGTTTGTATAATACTCTGTCTATGACAGCCGATGTTGACATATTTATTATTTTATTATTATTTTATTTTATTCTCTTAGGATAACTTACAGCTAGCGCTTAAATAACAGGTTTAATATTTTAACTTAAAGCTAATTAAAAGTTACCACAAATAGGCATGTATATAAATAGAAAAAGTCAAATCGAAAAGCGTTATTTTAAAGATTGAGTAAAGGTTCTAAGACAGAAAAATGTAGGTATACGTTATTAGGTATTTGGTGTCCATATTAATATATTTAGGAAGAGTTTGAGGTCTCTGCCTATCTGATCAATGATGATAATTCATATTAAGACTTTTAAATTTAAATTTTTGACTTTTATGTAATGACTTAATTCTGTTTATAATTATAGTACCTCGCTCTTTATTATTGCATGCTGTCTTCACCTGTAAGTATTGTGACATTTAGTTTTATTTTATTAGTGTACATTTTTGACATTGTATTGGTGTGCACAGTGTAGGTGAACCTAAATAAATAAATAAACACAATCTGGTCTATATGACAATGATAATGTACCTTTCAGTCAGCTACACGTCAGCTAGAATGTTTTAGCTCCAGCGCTGATTTTAAGCTTGCTCATAATTCTATCAGAAAATAATTTATTGGTTCTATCGAAATGATAAAAGACCGAGAAAATAAATTAGATATGCAAATAATTTGTGCTGGCACCCAGCCAGCAGATTCAGTATTTGTGTATGAATAGGTAGGCACGCTTAAACGCATCTCAAACTATATTTTTGGAAACCCATTTCGACGCGATTGTTGACCTAGTTACGGTAAGTCGAAGGAAACACAAACATATACATAATTATATTTCGGTTTTAAGTAGCAATAATGTGATCATCGATACATCGCTTACGTTCATAGCATTGGATATATGATTTTCTCTGAATTTATTGACTGTGACTGATAATAATGATCCAGGAGACTCAGTAAAGTAGTCAAACACAAAATTATACAATTATTTTAGAGCTTGTGAAGCTTTTACAATAATCTTGCTCTATTATTCTGACCATGGCCATCTGATTTGAACAATCAATGTCGTTTAGATTATAAGATATATAAAAACTATAACAATTTCATAATATTACAATACTTAATGTCATAATTGTGAGAGAAAATGAAGGAGATCCTCAGAATAATAACTAAAGGAGACCATTGCCAAGCAGTGTGACAGCACCTTATGATTTCTTATTTATTTACTTCATCAGCACCAAACACGAATTATGCTATTGAGAATTAAAATTTACTTACATTATATTACTTTAGGTAACAAATAAATAAAAATGTCACAATACAGTACAAACGCTCCAAAACCCATCTAGATAGGTCTCCAAAAAGCCCTGGCGGTGGGAGGCGCCCCTTATATGTCGTCAATTTAGATCGCGTTGCGTCAATTTCTGTGACAAACTGAATCAAATTCATATTTTGGTTATAAATAGTTGAGAATATAAATAAATAATTTTAGAAACATTACTATGAAACTTTTCTCGATAGAATAATTCGGCAAAAACAGATCTTCTAAAACACGTTTTCAGTTTTTTCTCCAAATCTAGAAGATCTTGACAATTCGTTTTTTCATATTCAAATGGCCATTTATATAATGTAAATAAATAGCTGCGCCCTGCGGTTTCACCCGCTATTCTACAGAAGCCGAATATTTTTCCGAGATAAACAATTGCCTATGTGCTAATCCAGGGTGTAAGCTACCTCCATGCCAAATTTCATTCAAATCCATTTAGCCGTTACAGAGTTGAACGGGAACCTACACTTACATACTTACACACAAACTTTCGCATTGTGTGATTGAATGTAAGCTCGTTTTGTTTTAAATTAAAATGATTCTTGAGTAATCGCTAAATCGCTATTTGCTATCGTGCTTATCTCTTACTGTAGGTTTAGATCTCATACTCATCACTCTTTGCCATCTTAGATTTTAGCTGACGACACATGGTCTCATTAAACACTGACAATAGGACCAAACACTCTGCCAATACAAACAATTTAAAAATGTTTTGTTTATGATATTAAAATATTTCAGTAACATGAAAATTGTATCGGTTTCCAGATAATTGTATATCGTACTGAACATGAGTACATCGTACCGCGCGGTGAGGCGCCAGCGGTACAGGAGGCAGCGGCAAGCCCGGTGGCACCGCGTCGCACACGGTCGCGCACCTCACGGACCACCTCACTGTGCGACGATGATCGCACTTCACACGGCGCTGACTCCCTCACGCTGGACTCTCACATGCCCCCTGCCTTCGACCTCAGCTCCCAAAGGGACATCCGCCATGAGAGTCCCGGATATGCCACCGTCGATAAGGGCCCATATGCCCCGAGCAAAGGATTACGTCGATCCATCAGCAAAACACCACCCGTCCGTCGTCGCAAAAGTAATAGTTCCGAACGCAAATACTATACAGTTGGATCCACAAAGAACAGCTTTCCCGACAGACCAGCACGCAAAAAATCTTCCACCAGTCTAATGACCCTCGACAGCTTCACCAAGCATTCGGATATCACACAGTACGTAGAGATCGAAGACGAGCCCTTTGAAGAAGCTCACAAGGATTTACAATCAGGAGATGTCGTCAACAAAATGAAGGACAGGCCTTTGCCGCCTCCGCCGAGGCCACCCAGAGGTTCAAGGAAGAAAAAAACGACTAAAAGCTTGGATGGGTCAGTGTGTTCCCAAGCTGATTATACGACAGAAACATCTCAGGCTTGCCCCCAACAACCCGCAAAGTCTGAAGATGTCGTCGAGATCGAAGTTTCTACACAAACAGACCCTTTGCCAGATGACATAGAATTCGAATTTGGCTTAGATGAAAATCTAGATGTATCAATGTCAAGCTCATTAAGGGACATCGTGGATGAGGAATCGATGTTAGCTAGAAGTTACAGTAGAATTGACGAGAGTCCTCACGTTTCTCGCCCTACGTCTAGGTCAGATAAAACTTTAAGGCAAACAAATCCAAAAACAGCAGAGTTGTCTAAACCAAACATAGGACGCTCCTCACCAACTGTAATATTAGTCGAAAGACGTGTTTCGAGCCCAACACGGATAAATGAACAACAAGAAATGGTGACGGAAGCATCACTGACAGTACAACACATAGACATCAATGAAAATCAGATTCCTGACGTACCACCACTGCCAAGGCCCCGTGGCATCTCAAGCGCCAATCAAAGTTCTAGAAATGTTAAACCATCAACCGAGGAGCGAGCTCTCGATAGGATGACTGATGCAAGTAGAGATGTACATCTTGATAATTTGGTTACACAACGACTCCAAGTGAGGGATTTGGATGTGGGTCGGCTCAATGTCTCCGAACTTCAAGCGAATAAAATACTTGTCTCCGACATCGAAGGCATGTCTTTACAAGTATCAGAATTAGACTCGAAATCGGGACACATTTCCGTGAGCGGCATAGAATTCTCTCAGAACGTTATCGATGAAATCGTAAAAAAGTTTGCTGAAATATCGACGACTGTGCCACCAACTCAGCTGAGTCAAGCTTATTTGCCCGCTCAAGAAGTACCAAAGCCAGTGAGCATGGAGGAAGAAACACAAACTGAGCAATCGGAGCCAGTCGAAAACAAGACAGCAGATAAGTCTTTCATCGAAGATGTTGCGTTTAAGCCAAACTTTCCGTCACCCAAACCGGAACCTCCGGCGGCCCCATTAGATGACGGAGCGGCTCCTCAGCGCCCTCCACCCCCCGATCTGACTCCGTTGTTATACTCCTACCTCCAAGATATAACGATACCTCCGGCGCAGTTCTACCCTCCGCGTCATATGAGGGAGCCGCGTGTCACCGAGTTCCTTGAGCCGCACCAGACACCACCGCCGCCGGCGCGCCGAACGAAAAGGAAACCGGTAACGCACCAATCGGAGTCAAGTTCGGAGGAGGCGCGGCTGCGGCCTTCACCGCGCCGGATGCCTCCGCCACCGCGGGCGCACGACCCCACAGTCGTGGAGGCGGGCGCACAGTTTCTGCGTGTCTGCCAGACGTCTATCTCACGGACCCTGCGGAATATGTTCAATGCGCTAATGTCGTACATCAGCGGCACGGAGGACAAGCGGGACGTGCAAATGGCTCTCGTGATATTCCTGGTGCTAGTCGCGGGGCTTATCATGTTGGGCCTGAGCGACAGCCGTGCCATTCATCACCACCATTGGGAGTTCTTCAACCCCCCCGACGGCAAGGAATGACTTGTCACCGTGTCGTATGATGTAATTTTTCTTGTGTTTAATAAAAATCAGTAAATGTACGTTTGGCTATCTGAATGGTACTGAGATATAGTCATGGTGGTTTTAAATGTAATATTTTTCTTTGAATACCGTGATTCTTGAACAATTTTCGGAGTCACTTGAGTGCATTCTAGTCATGTACCTATATTGGTATGTAAATTTTTATCTCAAGGTCCTTTATTGAAGAGAAAATTGTGGTAGGTATGAATAGTTTACTATTCGAAAGGAAAATATAGATACTTAGCATTTTATCAAAACATACTTTCCACAGCAGTTTATAGAAAGTACTTAGATACCGTCATAAATAACTTGTATTAGCTCTTATATTATATTAACCGTTTTGTTGTTATAATTTTTATCAAATAAGTATTATAATTGTAATGATTTTTGTAAGAGAGGGGCAAGTAGGGCGAGATGTAAAGGAATTACAAAGCTTAAATTCAATGACGTATTAAAAACCAGCGCAAGTTGTAGTCACGCAAACCAAAACTTTCCTTTTCCTTTTGTTTGTGTATCTGCTTACTTACTTTTAGTTGCAGCATAATTATATTTCGTACATTTTAGAGAGTTGAAGTACCTAGTAGCTAAATGTGATAGTAAATAAAAATAATTTCAAAAACAAAACACCCAAATGCGTGTAAATTACAATGAAATTATATCCACAATTTAAGCTGACTGGATATTGAGACGAATCCTCAGAACAGTAACTAATAATCTAACGACACCTGACATTTCAAAATCGGTCAAGCCGTTTGGGCTACAGAAAGTCACATCCTAGCTAATATTATTAAATATGCGAAAGTAACTCTGTCTCTCTCTCTCTCTCTATCTCTCTCTCTCTCTAACTCTCTCTCTCCCTGTCTCTCTGTCTCTCAGCCTGGGTGTTTGTTGAGTTATCACGGCTAAACGACTGAAACGGGCATAGGCTACTTTTTTTTGTAGGTCCACGCGAACTAAGTCGCGGTTAACAGCTAGTTAATTATATACATAGAAACATAAAAACTTTCATACACCCGAAATACATTTACACTCCTTTCTTGGACGATCGGGTCAAAAAATTATTGACGGGCAACATTAACGAGAATAGTAATGGAAATAAAAGAACTACTTACCAATAAATATTTTATAACGTCTTTATTACACACATTTATTATTTAGTTATAAGTACTTATAAAAAAAAAAATTAACCAACGTTGTAAAAAACTATTAGGTAACATTCTTCCACCAAAGTAAGGTGAATGGATGGGCCCTAACCACACAGATTCCTTAAAAATAACAAGTCAAAACAATCAAACTTAGGCTTCAATGCGTCATTAAAAGTATGTATAGTATATTTGTCACAAAAAAGAGATAGCGAATACAATATCAAGGCTTATTTTTGCGGATCGCACGTATTGACGAACGTACGTTTCGCACTTTTCACAGACTGAGAGCCAAAGAATATTTTTACTCAGGCGGCCTAGCATTGGCGCCGAGATAAAGTTATGTCCACCCACGTGACAAAGCTAAAATATGGATACATCCGTCTCGTCCTCGCGGGATAAATATGGTGGACAAAATTTTATCCCGGCGCCCGTGCTAGGCCTGCTCAGAGCGCCTGAGCGCCGGCCCCACAGATAAAGTTCTATTTATCTGTGGCCGGCGCCCACTTAAAAGCCTTCAAAATTGTCGTATTTGGACCCGTCCATTCATTTTACTTTGGTCTAAGTAAACATTAACAATTACTGTTGTAAAAGATACTATGCGTCCGGTAGTGTTATAAGCATTTTGTATATTTCACTTTTTGTTGTGTACCGATCTATTTATGGGACAATAAAGTTTGCTAAAAGTTTTTTGTTACTTATTACCACCTTATTACACATCTTGTACCTACATCTTGTAAACAAGCCACTAATGGGATAAATCTCGGAAATAGTTTAGGTACCTACCTACACCCGATAAAATATGTTGCATAAAACTTTACCTTTTTTTGAAGAAAGTCCTATTTATAGACACGCGAAACGATGGGCACAGTAAAAATACGTGTATGAGAACTTATAACTAGCACTATATATAATAAGCCGCTACCAGCAAGCATCGTGCCCAAAATGCTGGCCGAATTGCCGCGCTGTATTGCGATTGCAATTCTTTAAACCAGGTAGAGGCCAGCATGTTGGTCACGAGATGCTTCGACCAGACGCGTAGATGCAATCAAAAAATAATAATAAATAATATCCCGCATGACGAGAACCTCGTGAAAGCCAAGAACGACAAACTCAGCAAGTACCTTGACTTGGCTCATGAAGCTACCGCCATGTGGGATATTGACTCGACGATCATTGTCCCGATAGTCTTTTCGGCGAACGGCCTCATAGCGAAGAGCCTCGACCAACCTCTCAAAATGCTCCCGCTAGACGGTTGGGTGAAGGGCCAGATGCAGAGGGCAGTTATCCTTGACACGGCGCGCATTGTCAGGACCTTCCTCACTCTGCAGCACTAACCACCGGTAGCTAGGGCCCTGCCTCGCTGCCGGCGGTGATCTAGGTTAGTTTATTTAAATAATATTTGTTTTTTCGACTATATCAAGTGGCGCTAAGTAAGAACTGCCACAGGTATTACCGAGCATCATTGAGCTACCTACAACGCTACAAACAATACCTAGCATAGATAAAATATAGGATAAGAAACATGTTCACATGTTTCTTTTATATATATTTTTTTTTTGCAAAACTCGCTAGTTTCTCCAGAGATGGTGTTGAAAAAAATATTTTTGGAAACATGTTTTTAAGTCGTATATTGCAAATTGCTGCCTAATTTGAACTAAACCATAGCGGACATAATCTACGTCTCTATAAATGAACCATATTTTCATCGGCTTTTATAGCGGTTTGGACATTAGCTGAATAAATCTTACGCTTACGTATGTAAGCGCCATCTAGTTTTATGCAGATTTATCGAGGGTACGCTTTTTTATATGATCTCGTGTAGTTTTTTTTTGCTTATTATAGATTTGCTAGACATCCTAGAAGCTGCCACCAGTGCTGCCATCTCCTATTTTAGCATCGAATTATTTCGACTTTAGTTTATACAAGCGTAGAAAGCGTCCAAACTGTTTCAGGTTTCAGCTGTGCTGCGAACGCATATTTTACAATCCGTCACGGTAAGATCGGACGGTAGCGCCACAGGGCATAGTAGCGCATGACTGTAATGTAATGCCTGTAATGGCGCCGTCACCGTATTACCTATGGGAAGTCCGATTCGTACCTACATGTCTATTCTATTTATACACTATGCGCAGTAATGCATCGTATTTTTGTACGACAATAAAATAAATAAAAATTGAAAAGTGATCTATTTACTAACTTATTAAAAATTCAGCGAGACTATTGGGTGCTATTGGTTAGATTGGGTAATAGAAAATTGGCTAAAATAGAAATCAGCGGTGTTTAGTCGTGCCACACTGCCACAGCCATAGAGCATAATACTTGGAGGAACGAGGCGTTGTCCAAAAAAAAAAAGTAGTTCTAAAATACTTACTAGATGGCGTAATAGTCCTATCGTTTTACCTGTCATTGTCATTTCTGTCGAAATATTTTATGTTAATTTTTTAAATCGTAAATTTTTAATTGAAATTGTCTAAATACACATGTCAAAAAAAAAGCCAAAAAAAACCAGAAAAAAAAAGGCACACATACATTTTTTGTCTTTCATGTTTTGACAGTGACAGAAAAAACTCAAGGTACATTTAACGCCATCTATTTGGTACTTTTATTACCTGGATTTCTTTTTTTTGGAAAACGCCTCAACGAGGCGTTTTATCTGTCATTGTCATTTCTGTCGAAATATTTTATGTAATTTTTTTTAAATCGTAAATTTTGGCTCCACACGTGGTGTATTTAACAGCTCTAAATTTTTTGCCATTCTTTCTCCAATATTGAAATGGAAAGAGACGCAGATAATTTAAGTCCTGTCAGATTAGTTTAAAGGCCTCGCTACATGGCCTGACCTGACATCGTGTGAAAGAGATGGCTATATATAAGTTTCTTGGAGAGCGAAAGGGAGAAGCTATAACCTTAATAGTTTGTTTCTTTTACTCCCGTGAAATTCACGTCTAGCTGTCCCTTTCACACTATGTCAGATCAGGCCATGTAGCGAGGCCTTTATATTTGTAAAACAAAGAATTGTATATGCAATAAACGGCATGTCCTCTCTTTCTTTCCTTCGTCATTGCTAAAAACAAATTCATGTTCCGAACACACGAGCTCTTGGTACGAGCGAGTGCGAAAAACAATGAAAGGTCAATGGAGGAAAAAAAAACTAGGTCTCTATGCTCTGAACGCAGCCCGGACTCCCGGAGTTTTTGGCGGAAAGTCATGTCGCATCATTGTATTATTTTCCGAATGGTGGATTTTTATCCATTGTATTCGTGAACATGCAAGAGTATTGGTGATTAGTATAATGTTGTGAATCGTGACTCTTCGTGTTGTTTCCATAACTCCAAAGAAACCCCCAATAAAGTCTCCGCCACTTCACTGGGACATGACGTGGGCTTGACCGTGACTTACCTTGTTTGACCTATTTTAATTGTGAAATATTTGACTTCACTTGAAGTATTACAAATACAATACTCGACACTGGCTAAATATACAACGTGTGGAGCCGAAACATAAGAAAAAAAAAAAAGGGAGGCCCGAGACGAGCGAGGGAGGAGAGCGGCGCGGAGTTGATCAGTGAGGCAAGCGTACTAAGCGGCAAGCGAGTAAGCATTTGCTTTTCGTTTTCCGCGTGACAGTCGTTCGCACTTCTCACGCTGCCGCGCTTCATTCTGTTATCGTGCGTTGTCACGGTTTACACACATAAATTCCAATTAAATCGCTACAAAATACGTAAATAAGACACGTTCAAGGGCTTCTGAATAGGCCACGGGCCGCTTAATTGCACTCAGGCACAAAATGTAGTGTTATAAAAGTACTCGTTGACTCGGTTTTTGTCATGGTTTTGTCCAATCGACTAAGTTAAATCTCTTACCAGATCTTGCAGTTTTTCTGAGAGAACCATAACTTTTATTCGATGTAATATTTTAGTGTTTTGTGTCAAGTTAGCTGTACATTATGTCAAGTATAAAACATTGTGGATTTTGTTCCCTCCTCAGTGGTTTAATGAGGAGGGCGATGTGTATTGGTTCCCGAAGGGGAAGCAGTGAATCTTACTATCGCGAGCTTGGAGACCAGGACACTCTGGTAAGGATCTATGTATATTTATACAATTTTTTACGTCTACACGTTCGGTATCGTAGTATATGAACTCCATTCAATGCACGATAAAATCTCGACTATTCGCGTTTGTGACGTTCAGACCGTCATGTTTACATGCTATTGTGTACATGGACATCTATAATTATAATAATTAATACGTTTAACGCCCTCATCACACAATTTCCAACTTTGTACCTACATATAATTATGATGTTCAGTTTTGTTTCACTCATAACAAGTTTAACAGTGAAATGGTACAGCCATGAGGTTGCAGTACCTATCAAGTGAAAGTAGAGTTTCTCCTTGTTGTTTTGTGTGCATGTTGTCTTTAACTGCCGTGTGTAGTGTGTTTTTAGGTTCTTGTGTAGTTTCATGTATGACTTCAGTATGAAAATGGTTCTAAAAAAATAAAACAGTCACTATTCTGTATTTTAAAATTCAGATGAATTTTAAATATATTTTAAATTCATATAAAAATAAGAAAAAGAAAGTCATGTGAATAGCTATAACATAATTTATAATCTTACTATGATAATGTAATATAATTTATAATTTGTGTTTTTACCCGACTGCCTAAGATGGAGGGTAAGGGTTTTTGGGGTGTATGTAAGTATGTCATTATGTTTGTGTTCCTATATTGCCTGCTGTACCCTTAACAGCTTGACTGAAATTGACAAGTGAGTTCCTCTTATGTTCTGTATGACATATATGCTTCATCATAAAGTTGTTGGATGCGTGAGTACCTTCAGTTACTACATTGATTCCAAAGATCGCTGGAGCTCAGTTTAAAATTTACTTATTATACAAAGCTCAATGACACTCAACTTTTGATGTATTTGAGTTCAAAACATTATTTCTGTAAGTACTGTACGGGCATACATAATTCAAGCTGTAAATTCTATAAAGTAAAAAAAAAAAAAAAAATTAATGTCAGCCACTGATCAAACCCCTTCATAAATAGATAGAAAACTTCAGTATAATACTTAAAATAATAAATTGTAAATTGTTTGCCTAGGGAGCAAACAACAATTTTAAAGGCGAGAGCATTTCTTTGAATCCATAGCAGAGCGAAGGATTCCAAAGTGGAATCCTGAGTACAGCGAGTCAAAGTAATTAATGTCATTGGAGCTTAAAATGGGTTTGCTCCCGAGGTGGACACTACTTTTTGTCACCCTCTATGTGAAAATAAGTAAGTTTAAACTTATGAATAAGAATAGTAAATTTATTTATTTACATACAAATAGGAACAATAAGAAGTAACATAGAAATAATTAGAGGCTACAAATTCTAACTAATATTATAAATTCGAATGTAACTCTGTCTCTCTGTAGACGCGACTTTGTTTGCGTGATCTACAAAAAAAAAAGTAGACAATTCCGTCTCCGACCCTTAAGTTAGAAAAAAATGTTTTGAACATAAACTTTGCTCGCAACTTTGCGGTCTTTATTGCACTCGTTAGGCTAGATGTAAAAGTGCTTAGTGTTGAACCTCTTTTCTGTCGATTTCAATACTAAACGCTTTGCGCTTGCAGTTTGATTACAAATTGATTATAATTATTGTATGCTAAATAATCAACGCTATGACCTACCTCAAACACTTCTACTCCATATCTAATCAAATGATAACTCATCATTTCAGCGCTGTAATGGTTTGCCCTGGGATGAATTAAAGGGTATTTTTATTAGCATAAAAAAAAAAAAACCGCCTGTCTCTTGGTGTCAGCAAGTTGGTGAAATATTTATTTGAGTAGAACAAAAAACATTTTTATTAAATCAATAAGCTACACTATATATTTTTGCAATTAGGTCACAGTACTTCGATTATTTTTGTCAATTCGGAAACCCTTTTGGTGATAGTAATGACTCAGATGACAGTAGGTAAGTTATTAACCGACTTCCAAAAAAAGAGGCCTTCTCGATTCAATTTTAATGTTTTTCATTTATTTTTTATGATTTTGCCTCGGAACTTCTTCATTTATAAACCGATTTGGTCAATTATTTTTTTATTTGAAAGTAGATTGGTCCCATTTAAAAAAATCAAATTCCAGTTCTGATAATGGGATCCGTGGGGAGTTGAGGGAACTACTCAAATATTTTAGGCATGCATATAGCGACTTTGGTATTTTCATCAACAAGTCGAGCATTTGCATTCAGAAAGTATCATTTGCTGAAGTGGAACTGATGAAGAAGATTACAGATGAAAAGTATTTCACAGGTGGCCCAAGATAATATCGATTATGATAGTTAAGCGATTATGACGAAGAACATTTAAATAAATGGTTCTAATGAAGTCGTTTTTTTTAAATTAATAATTATTTTAAATGGAACCCGAAACAAATAAATTGCTTACTATCACACAAATTTTAAATGCGAAAGTTTGAGTGTAAGTGCGTTAGTATGTAAGTATGCAAGTGTGTTTGTTCCCGTTCAACTCTGTAAAGGCTGTACAAATATGGATACAATTTGGTGGAGGTGGCTTATTCCCTGGAATAACACATCCTTAGACATATTTTTATCCTGTTTTTTTTTTACCGTTCCGGTAGAATAGCGTGTGAAACCGCGGGTCGCAGATATTAAATTATATAACGGAATTTTTTATCGTACTGTACAATCGATTGCACTGTAGCAAAATAGCAGGTACGTGCCACGCCCACCGGCACAACTCGAGCCCCAACGCGAAGCATGCACTTTCAATCTTTCCAAGTAACGTGCCCACATGATTCTCCCATGTGCCACCTGCATCGACATCGATACCGAGAAACGTGGTCGTATTACCTGGCTATGGACCGACTAGGAATGTTAGAGGCCTGGTTTTATGACCTGACAGATTGATGTGGAGGTAGTTGATTTTTTGAGGTTCAGAGTTAATCCATTAGACCAGAACCAGTCAGTGAGCTGCGATGCAGTCTCATTTAGTTTTTGTTCCCAACAATTCAACGAGGTTGCGGTGACAATTGCTGCTACGTCATCAGCATATATAAGGATTTCAGCACTCTGTAAGGCCAGTCGTACAGAATCAAAGAGAACAGCAGGTTGGATACAGACGATCCCTGAGCCACGCCCAAGGTCGGGCTCAATGGATCAAATCTTCAGATCACTGACAACAATCTGTGTTCTGTTCTGCAACAAGCTCCTGAATAAGCAGTGCGGAGCGCCTGTTATTCCATATCGTCGAATTTTAACGGCTAGTATTGCGTGGTCTGCGACGTCGAAAGACTTTGAGAGGTCGCAGCATAATACAGCGACTTGTAGCTTTGGCCTACGGTCACGAGCTGCCATATTATTCTCCGGATGCGCTCACATGCCAACGACGTGGTCGAGCGTCCTGCCCTTTAGGCGCGTTGCTTATCAGAGAGTGCATTTGTAGAAGTTAGAAGCTCGCAAGTCGACTGCTCAGCCCGTCCTCAAAGACGTAGGTAATTGTCGTATTTTATACGTATAGGTTTTCCGATATTTCGCGTTCAATAAATTAATAAATGCAAAAAAAATAAAATATTTTTTAATATGTTCTATTAACATGCGTGATAAAAATTTGCGCACTACTTAGAAAGTTTCTCTGTATTTGTATAAATATGTATTTCTCACCCTTTAAAAGTTAATGCTTTTTCATAAATGGATAAATAGTGTGCCTACTTGCATTTATTGAATGACTGTGTGCATGCATAATGCTGACACCGATGACTTACTTACGAGTGTGTAGACCAGATATTATAAGGTAAGTATTTGGGAATACTACAAATATATTTCTACCTGACTGCTCAAGAAGGAAGGAAATGTTTAAGTTTAAGCCAATAGTTAAGTACTTAGAGCAACACAGGCTTCCGACCGACTCGGGCCGGTACCGCGTTGCTCAATAGTTAAGTATAACAGTTAAATGTCATAGCCAATTACCAGACGAGCTTTAAAAGCAACTGGCCTGAAAATAAGAGATAGAGATTATGTTAGCCCGCACAATGCACTTTGTTTTTTGTCTTTGAATTAAAATTTATTCTGAAATTGAGGGACAAAATGGGGCCTTATATGATGAGGATTAAGATTAAGAAGATTAAATAAGTAAGTAATGCAATTAAAAAATATTGTTGAACTAGCTGCGTCCCGCGGTTTCACCCGCTATCCTACAGGAACCGTTAAATTTTTCGGGATAAAGTAGCCTGATGTGTCAATCCAGTGTATAAGCTACCTCCATACCAAATTTCATTTAAATCCGCTCACCCGTTTTAGAGTTGAACGGAAACAAACACACGTACATACTTACACACAAACTTTCGCATTTATAATATTAGTTTGATGTAGATTAAGAAACATAAAAAATTCAGCATAATTTTAAAACCCTAAGCATGTACGGAAACCTTGACGAGCGAGCTTTAAACTCAATGCAGTAAATCTAACTTACTAAATTATTAAAAGGAAAACAGAAACGCCGACTGCAAAATGTAACCTAGACCCACTCCAGGGGCGCTGCGTCGAATTTTTGCGTCATAGCGACCGAATTCGGTCGCTATGACAACAAAATTCAATGCTATATTTGCGTTTTTTCGTTAACAATTCGTGTTCGTTGTCGAATTTTTGCGTCATAGCGACCGAATTCGGTCGCAAAGTGCTGTAGCGGAAAGTCGAGACTAGCGCGCCAGGCATACGGTGATATACAAAGGCTCTCTCAGTAAAATAATTGAAGTTGCTTACGCTACAGTAGGTATTATAAGAACACAAAAACATAATGCATCAGTTTTAAGCATCCCACTGATAGGATATCAGGCTACCCTCGGAGGGTGATTAGGCTATATCCACCACGCTGGCCCAGTGCTATTTGGCGGATTCACATACACCACCGAATTTCTTCTCCGGATGTATGCAGATTTCCTCACGACGTTTTCCTTCACTGAAGGAAGCCAGTGGCATATCCGTACATAAGTTCCAATGAACTTAATGGTAAACTAGTTACTCTTTAACTAACCGAACGATATACGTTTGATGCATTGCAATAACAAATACGAACCAGGAAAATACATAATAAAATACATACGTATAAATGTCATATAAATGCATAAATATACCTAATTAAGAATTGTAGAACAATATTATATATTAACTTTAATTAAATTAACGTTAATTATCAGCCAGAAGAACTCATTATTTTGAACAAATTTTACTATGGACAAACCTAGAAATTGCGAAAAAAGTCAGCTGTTCCATAGAAAAATGTAATTTTCATTCACTTCACATTCGAAATTTACGAAACATCTGATATTTTTTTCGCGTTTTTATGGTTGGTTCCTTAGTAAAGTTATCCAGAATGATGAGTGCTTATACGTGTTTTTTCGGCTCGGTCACCGATGTCCGGATATAATACATTTTATGTATAACTGCTGTTAGCTGTTATTATATAGCTGTTATTTGCGACTTCATTCGTGTGGACCTACAAAAAAAAGACCTATGTGCGTCTATGCAAAAATTCAGACCGATCCGTTCAGCCGTTTAGCCGTGATAACGCGACAAACACCCAGCCAGAGAGAAAGATAGACATACAGACAGAGAGACAGATAGACAGAGAGACATATAGACAGAGAGACTAGAGTTAATTTCGCATTTATAACATTAGTTAGGATGATACAATATGTTAACAATAAGCGTAATGTTCGCCTGCGGTACCGTGGCGGTACCAAACATTTGTTAAAAGCGGAAAAATTACAGGATATCCATATATACATATATAAAAATTAACCCCTATTTTTCCAGGTCACGCTATAACTTGACAAAAGCTGGACCGATTTTGATGACTTCTTTTTTGTTGCGAGTTTGCGAGAGTTTAGCGAGGGCGAAAGCCAAGCTTCGCGGGCATCAGCTAGTATTAAATACAATTTTAAAAAAAAAACCTTAAGAGGGACGTTCTGCCGTATTAAACCGAAAATAAGGCGACAGCTTTAGTTTCACTTAAAGCACGTGCATCCACTGTACGAATAGGTATTATTGCGTAGAAATCGTGTAAAATACCTACAATACTGCTATCGGACGACCTTACAATAAAACCCATACAGAAACGAGAGATTACTTACAAAATTTTAGAAATGGGCTCGGTTGTGACTAAGTTTTCAGATGTATATCTGAAAACTAAGGGACATGTACACGTACAGGTAACGAGCTATCCTTTAATAACGACATTTTCTGTATATAAAAATCAATTTTCCCACTTTGTAACGGAGCATTACTTGAGAACGGCTGGACCGATTTAGATGTTTTTTTTTTGCTATGTTCGTAATTATCAAACAAAGGCCGACCCAACACAATTTTAGTGCTTACACTGTAAGTTATAAGGTATAACAGAGTCGAGGTGCAGTGTCTTACTCAGTCCTCGAAGTCAGTTGTCACAAATATTCGGGAACAGATAAGTTGTTCGTCTAAACAAATATGTACGTCCATGTATACTTCCTTTTTATTACGAGTTGAATTAGACACGGAACATTGAGTTACGTACGTACAAGACATGGTCAACCTTGGTTGTGAGCTGATGCGATGCAGGCGACCTTATCAAGGGACTGGCTTTCTTACCTGATTCGCAGGAATTAGCACTTACACAAATTTTTACGTAGGTTTTTTAAATAAATGTACATGAACATAGAAGGAAGGGACGGTCCAAAGTGCAACGATAAATATAATTGCACCGGTAATTCATATAGAATGAACGAAGTTTGGCAAAGTGGCCATTAATTAAATAGATATTGCAATGTACTTACTGCGGTGTCATTTTTTCAAGCGAAATTATTGGGCATAAGATTATCTCAGGATGAGGAGCCCAGCAGCAGGGCTAGCATGTGCACCGCGACAAAATCTTTTTGTTATGCAAGAACCTGGTTATTGCGATGATGTTTAGGCTCAGCCGAAGACGCTGTGCGACCATAAACTTTATCGCGCTGCGATACGGTTCGTGGTCGCGCAGCGTCGTCGGCTGAACCTAACAATTGTCGCAATAAGTACCTCACGGTACGGGCCCTGTTCTTTGTTTCACGGCTACGATTAAGTTTACGTTTGTCTCATTTTTCACGACATGAAGAGTAGACAAGATTTTGTCGCGATGCGCATGCTAGCCCTGCAGGGCAGCATGCCCATGCTGCAGCATGCGCGCCGCGAAATATCAATGTCGCATCAATGAACTGTTGATGTTCTAAGTTCCGAATGGCACTGAACCATTTGATTGGCAAACTTGACGCGTACCATCAGGTGAGTAAATTTTCACATCTCTACGAGATGTGGATTTTGATCAATGCGAATCCGTTCCGCTCGCCTCCGAATAACGAAAACCCGGCTTTAGTTACAGGTTATAGAAGCGCAGCGTGGGAAAAATGGGGGAAATCTCTGAATAATGATCGATAAAAATAGCTTAGTCTGAAGGTACTTTCAGAAAGAATTGCTATCAAAACGAAGCGAACTCAACCATACTCTGAATAGTATCGGCGCCGCAACCGAAGTGTAGTCAGTGATAAAACAAAGATTTCATCAACATTTTACAGCTTTCTATACTGGGCACGTTCGTATATTTTACTGTTGTGGGTTTCATGCCAAAAGATTGAATAGGAGGTTAGGGACCCCTATCTACATAACATTTACTTGGCTGTCTCGTATCCTTTGTATTGTACCGTATCTGAACTATTTGTCACTTTTATATTTCGGTCTAGGGTAAAGGGAAAATTAAAATAATTTCTATTTTGATGCTTTGAAAACGTCGAAGGGTGAGAACGCTTATTTTGCATAAATATAAGCATTTTTTTAAATGTTTGCTATTATAAAAGTGTGAAAATCTGTTGGTTATTTCTGTTTGATGGTTGAATTTTTCTATGGTTTGTAAAAATTTATGTCGTCCAAGTAGTTTACTAGTTTTAGTGTACTTAGTAAACTTTGCAACAACTCTTGTTTTATTAAAGACATTCTTCAACACTGTTGGAACTACGAATTGCTAATGAACCAATTCCACCATTTGTCAATGTTGATGCAATTACCGAGCGCGCGCGTTTTCTGTTTGTGTGCATACGGGTACTGCGGGTGCTCCAGAACCATGAGTTTCTATAGCATATTTGTAAAAAGTCCTAGTAAAAAATATGACAACATTTCAATACAGACGTTTTCATAATCCGTGACGAAAGACTAAATTGACAAAAGTGTGACATAGTAGACATAGCTTGACCTAGTCTAAGTGATCTATACGAAAAATAGATAAATTGTAAAATTGTCCCATTAGTGCCCTCATCCACATTCATTCAAATCCATGTCACGTGCTGAAGAGGCCCTGGAAAAAGATAAGGAATCGAACAGGCACACACACTAACTTATGTGGATTCACATATATAAACAAGTAATGTGGATGCGCCCACAAAAATTCAAGAACTTGATAAAATTACGCCCTAAACAGGAATATTATGGTGTTCCTAGTTCCTACCACCCAGCCAGTCAGCCGTCGCATGAAATGCTGCCTCGTTGGCCAACTCTATGTAAGACTGTTACTTATTCATGAGACTGCTTGTCTGTATTTTATCTCGCAAATATCGTCTAACCTGGCCTTATTTAAAAGCCATACTCACCATTGTTACTTAGAAATTCACGATTCCACGTTTTGGAATTGGGATATTGTTAACAATAAATTATTTATCTGTGTTATATCAACGAACCTACGATATTTTCAAGCTAAGCTATAAAAAGAAAAATGTATTATTATTAAAATAAAACCAAAACACCAGACTACAAAATGTAGCCTATGTCAACTCGAACCAAATCTGACCGGTCAAAATCGCTGATGCCGTTTAGGGTATATGAGGTAATATAGGTATATAAAAAGTACATACTTACATACACCCCAAAAACATTACTCTCCTTCTTGGGCAGTAGGGTAAAAACTAATGTAATACAGTCAGTCTTCAGTCTTTGATGAATTGATGAGTTTCTTTGTTTTGTCATCTTATAATAGCAATAACAAGAAATTGGATGATGATATGATCACCACCCAAAGGGTAAAATTCTTAATGCATAGTCTATCGTAAAAGAGATAGTCAATTCTAACTAATATTATAAATGCGAAAGTAACTCTGTCTCTCTGGGAGTTTGTCGCGTTATCACGGCTAAACGGCTGAACGGATCGACCTAATTTTTTGCAAAGATCAAGACGAAAATAGGCTACTTTTTTTAGGTCCACGCGAACGAATTCGCGGGTAACAGATAGTAAGTTATAATGCTTAGATAGGACAATGTATACAATTAGGTTGGAAAATTTAAACCCGACTAAGTCACGCCACGCCGCATTTTAGCTTGCATAACCATTTTCAACAATGCTTTGACCAGGTATTCATTTTGGAGTATGCACTCATTAAGAACACGATATATGTATATCCTAGAAAAACAACGGTGTGCAAAATTAGGTTACAAAATCTGCCGAATTGGATTCAGCGAGACATTATATACACTACTAAATGTTACCCACGACAAAAAAAAAAGTAGCATATGTCAGTCTCCTACCCCCTAAGCTAAATCTATGCAAAAATTCAGGTCGATCCGTTCAGCCGTTTAGCCATGATAACGCGACAAAGATCCAGACAGAGACACAGAGATACATATAGACAGATAGACAGAGTTACATCCGCAATTATAATAATAGTTAGGATGATACGCGGAGTATTCAGACGCATCGATACAAGAGTAGAGACATCTCGCTAAATATAAATAAAAAGTGCTTTAGGAAATATAGGGAAAATTAACATACTGTAAGATACATTACACTGTCAAAATCAACATTCCTCCTTCTGCCGTCTAATTATATGTAAAACTTTCCCGTACGGCTTCGCTCGCCTAGGCTAAAGATATTGGCGTCGATTCCCGCTAAACCAAACTTAGTGCTATTGCTGTCTTTTACTAATAGAAACACAACAAGTAGATAGCATGCATTTTAGTTCTGTCAAACGAGTTTACCGATTAAAGCTGCGAAGAAAAACGTAGATACGTTCGTTATCACGGCTAAACAGCTGGACGGATCTTGAAAAAATTTGATACGGAGTTCCTGTATATCACAAAGACGGGCATAGGATACTTTTTTCATGTGCACGCGAACGAAGTCGCGGATAACGACTAGTATTATATAGATGAATCTATGAAGATTTATCATAGTTATAAAAATCACGTTAGGAACATCTAAGTGTTAATCGATCACTTATTTTGGTAGGTAAGTACTTAAGGTAATGTTGGATAGTTCGCTGGCGATTTGCGGTTGAGTGTAAAGGATAAATTTACAATATTTATTGTAAAAAAATAAATTGTTTTATTATTTTATCCTTATACGAGTCGTTGGTTTGTTCATGTTTGAAATTATTACATCGCCTAAACTTATTATCAAATCGTTTAATCTATTCTACAAGTAGGTATACCCTGAATACGTTCGATATATTTATGCAATTGCCATCACTTTAATTAAATTTAATTAATAAATTTAATAATTTAATTAATTAATCAATCAGACTGTTGTGGACATGTAAAATAGTATAGTACCAAGTGATTATGTAAAATAGTATAGTACCAAGTGATTAATGTAAAATAATGTAGTACCAAGTGATTTTGTATTAAATCAGTATTTTATAATTATCTAGCCGAGGCTCGCGGTTTCACCCGCTATCCTACAGGAACTTATTTTTTCGAGATATATAGTATATAGTGTATCTGAATTAATGATAATTTTTAATTTACTATTACTTTGAACTGTTTATATTTTTAATTTTTAATATTTAGTGACTGTGTATTTTTAATTGTTTTGATTAGCTAAATGTAATTGGTTTCACCGTGTTAGTTATATAAATAAATATATAGTAGCCTTTGTACATATCCACGGCACATGCTCTCTCCATACCAAATACAACCAACCAATTTTCATCCGAATCCGTTGAGTAATTACGGAATTGAGTGGAACCAAACACACTTACATACAAATATTTATTTATAACTAGCTGTTAACCGCGACTTCGTTCGCGTGAACCAACAAAAAAAAGTAGCCTATGTCGGTGTCCGATCCTTAAGCTATATCTATGCAAAAATTCAGCTTGATCCGTTCAGCCGTCTAGCCGAGAAAACGCGACAAATACCCAGACAGAGAGGGAGAGTTACATTCGAACTTATAAAATTAGTTAATATTTTAGTGCGCAATTACATTTACATCATATTTACCACACCTTAAATCAACAGCAAACCAACAAAAGGACATTAAAAGGAAAATATATTCCTCTCTCGTTCATTAGACTATGGTCCGCGAGTATTTTCCGCGTGTCTGTTAGCATTATTAAATTCACATGCAAAAATAACAAACATTATTTTTCGACTGTTGTTTAAATGGTATTACCTTATATTATATATCTAATCATATATCTAATCAGAAGGGCTAGCACGAGCACCGCGACAGAGTCTTCTCTACTCTTCATGTTGTAAAAAATGAGACGAACGTATACATAATCGTAGCTGCGTCCTGTTCTTGCATTTTAACAAAAACATGTTGTTGCTGTGCGCATGCTTGCCCTGCTGAAGTAACTGTTTCTGGATAGTCGAGTGAAAGGCTAGTGTCCACCTACGGTTTTAGAATGCTTTATTGATCTCAAAACAATTACAATTATAATTATTCATTTGATATATGCGCATACCAATCAAAAATGTATAGTACACAATGATTTTTTAAATGTGAATTAGTTTAAAATTATAAATTACCCTATCTTAAGTAACTTAGTAGTTCGATTATTATACGTTTACGGAACTGATACATACTAAAAATCTACTTATTACGAAATAAACAAAATGTATTGCCCCTGATTTCGAAACATCAAAATTAGCTGGAACCTTGAAAAGCGTCTGGAAGTAGAACATTTATTTTTGAAAATAGAATATTTTTATTTATAACGCTAAATGACAACGGCTCGCGTTATTAGTACAGAAATCTTATTTTTATCCGATAAATGATCCAAGAAGCAAGAATGTAGTGATGACGTGTTTATTCCACTACTTGTATGAAATAATTTTATTTTACTCGCTACAAATACAATACAAAGCTTTATATAGCACCTTTCTATGACATCAAATATTAGGTAGTTCTACTTACAGTATAAATCTTACTAATATTGTGCCGAGCACAAATTAATTAAAGTTATTTGAATATAACCTACTTTTTGTGCAGTGCAATGTATAAGAGCGCCCTTCCCGGTTTGTTCGAATATTGCAATTGACCTACATACTGTGTAAGTATCTTCAGTTTATGATGTCACTGATTCATCACCATTATCACGCACATCCTTTATCCCATTGCTGGGTCTAGGCGCATATCTTGATCTGCAATCTGCCTCGGTGACGTGCAAATCGGGTACAGGAGCGACCCGCGGCTTTAAAAATAACGTCGACCAAATCCTGGCCGTTCTAAGACCTTGCCCGATGTCGCTACTGGATCTAGTTTTCTTGACACTAATAATTAGGTACATATTTCATTTAAAATTTTGATCCCATAAAAGAGCGGCCCCGTTTCCTAGTCATGTCGCCCATGTCCTAGTCATGTCATGTGGACATTCAAATTCTTAATAAGGATACCGTTTGCTTTTGAGAAATCGGTGTAGTTTACGTCATTGTAGACAAATACCTAAATCAGCAAATAGCATTCTATTGTACAGCTTTTATTTGGAAAACAATAATGTTAAAGGCGCAACTGTGAATATGACAAGAGTAAAAAACGGATAAAAAATTAGATCGCCATAACTAAGTGGTTGATTGACTCGGGCGTTACTTTGAGCAAGTTCATTTACAAACTAAGTCTACGCCATAGCTGTATAATATGAATACAGGGAAGAGTCAAATATATCGAAGGTGTTAGTTATTTAATTTTCAAGGTTACCACATCGCTATTGTCATGTTTTACAGCTTTGCTCAATTGTTACAAAAAAAGAGTCTTCGGAAAGTTACCATAAATTGTTTACGTATAACATATACGTATTTTGGTAATTATTTGAATTTTTGATTCACCGTTTCAAACTTATACAGCTGATAAATAAAATACCCTTTGTAAAAGCCATATATACAACGTGTCTCAGACAAGTGTAACCGGTATGTATGTACTTGTCTCTTGTTCTTTTACATAACTGCATTAGTTTCCGTCTTTGTGATATACAGAAACTCCTTATCAATTTTTTTCAAGAACCGCTCAGCCGTTTTAACGCGACAAACATCCAGACAGAGAGACAAGACGATTTGTATGAACTTACACTTAATGCTGGTTCTGAATCGCGCGAGCGAAGTTTTATCAACGAGACGAACGTATTCATTTTTATAGCTCGAAGCTTTATTGGTCCTTATTCGACTGTGGCTATATTCCTTTGAATTATAATATAAGTTAGGATTAGCTTTCTCGATTTATCTGACATCTTACGGCTTTGTTATCATTGTGTCCCACTACATACAAAGGACATATTATAGGGTACAACTCAGTGCCCTCGTCTTAAAATAGATTGATAGGGCCGACGACCTTTATTGCATTGGAATACATCGTCAGAAGCAATCAAAATACAGTCTTGGCATAAGAGGATACTTGGCTTAAGAGGATGTACGTTATAGAATCATGCGTGACGCAATTTATTGCAATTGGTATGATTGGGCCGCGCGCCCGTTGGAGTGAAAGAAAGAAATTAATTTGTCGTAACGTCTCTATAACGTTGATTCTGTATTTGACACCTAAAATTATTATCATTATAATCTCACATATTGAAATAAAAAAAAAACTCGCAGATTGTGTAAGTCCTGTCAGGTTAGTTTAATTAGTGTGACAACAGAACTGACGCCAAATATATCTAACAGTTTTGAAATAAATTCCTATTGATATTGGCTTTAGCGGATACTATATACTTAGTTTTTTGTACTATCGAGAAGCATTCGTGATGTAACGAAACGTAATTGGTATTTTTTATTTGTATAACTAAAACGGTGAAACCAATTACATTAGCTAATCATAACAAAAATAGAATTAAAAATACGCAGTCAAATTAAAAATTTAAAAATCAAACAGTTCAATGTAATAGTAAATTAATAGCTATAATTAATGTCATGTACAAATATAATATAAAACAATGTCAAGATATATTATTGAATGTCATAAAGGAATTTACCAGAAGCCAAAGTCACACTGACATAAATAGTCCCATTCATCATCATCATCCATTTCCATCTTCTTACCCGCTCTCACTTCACAATATTCCAGACACTTCGATTGCAAACTCGTTCATTTGTCAGAAAACAAAATCAAGTCAAAAATATAATTAAAAATACGCAGTCTATTAGAGATTAAAATTAAAAAAAGATCAAAGACGAAAAAAAAAAAGATGGCGTCTATTGGACGTAAAAGAAACCGAATTCTGTAACGTCGTAATACAATTGCCTTTTTTGAAAGTTTTAAGATTAGTTCTTACTTATTTTGATAATAGCTTTAGAAAATACTATGTAGGTACTTACTCTGTATTTTCGAAAATCATTCATTCAGTGACGTGATGAAACTCAATTTGTATAATATTATAGGACAGCGCGCCTATCTTGAATGTAAAATAAACATGTTGCTTTAATTAACATTTTAATTTAAAGTTATTTATCTAAGTTTGTACTGATTTTGGTTTTAAAACATTTGTACATGTGTTATACTTCTACCGTAGTATTTTAAATTTCAATTTCACGTGGCTAGAATCTTCTGTGTGTATTATTTAGTGCACTCGTATAATTTGTATTCTATTGTTTTACAGAAAATTGACGGCTCGCAATGCTCAGAAGACTCTGGCGAAATTCGTAAGTACTTCATACAGAATTTGTTTTTTTTCATGGTACACAGAATATTCGGCAAAAGTAGGGGTGTGTCTTAAAACCTACTGTGTTTTTGGTCCCCGTGACCAAAACCACCGTAGGCCGGGTCGCAGCATCCTCTAAGTAAGCCGTGACTCTTCTGCGATCCACAAGCCTGCGCGCCGAAAGCCTGCCAAGCCTGGCAGCTCTCCCCCCGTTTCTTAAGGCAAACTTCTTAAAAGGCTTCTTAAGGTCTATGTTCAGCAGTAGACGTCTTCCGGTCGATGATGACACAGAATATAGAATTTTTTTTTTTGGTACTGTGTGTTGCCTTTACGTCGATTAAATGAGTGAGCGAAGCTAAGTCGTCTCTGCATTAAGTGGCAAAATTTGCTTTCGTCCGTCCTTATGTTGGTACTCGTGAACAGGTCGTAATTTTCAACGAATCTTGGTACATACAATTTACAGGCTTTACAATTTTATTTGTTTTTTTTGTCGTCGTCGATTCTTAATTGGAGGGGTACTTTCTCCAAAAAGGGGGGAAGTTTGCTGCGGCGCCATTTACCGGCCTACAAAATCGGTTAAGAGGTTGTAAAGATAAAAGGTCTCAGATCGACGTCCCGAACCCCTCCAATCACCCCTTCACTCAAAAAGCGCTGACGACAAAAAACAATGAAATTGTAGAACTAAGGCGCGTAGCAAAAAGTATGTGGTCGCGAATTCTACTGTTCGCAGAACTGCAAGTAAAGCTTAATCTAGAATTGGACTTCTGTGCGAACTGCATTCGCTTTATAGCCAACACAGTCCGCAGTGACTTTAGTCTTTTATTTCCCACTTTTCTAGATTAAACCGTGGGAAAACAGATCTTGAGTTTATTCCATGCAGTAAACATGCTCGTGTACGTTGTACGGAAGACTTATTAAAATACAAATAACAAATAAAAATAGCAAATATTGTTTTCTGGGTAGTACGGTAGTTCCTAGCCAAATCTTAGCCAATTCGACTGTTGACTGTTGTTGTTGTTGTTGTTGACGACTGTTGTTGACTGTTGTTGTTGCTGTTGAATTGTGACTTGTGACTGATAGACAGATAGTGTTCCTCGATGTATACCCGTAAATAGCGGACGATCAGAAGTCATAGAAGACAAAAGTGCTACAAGTAGTCAGTAGAGGGCGTAGTAGTGGCGTAACTTAATTAGCTAACTAAAAAAAAACGAAATTCAAAACAAAAATGAAATCAATCAGGTCTCAGCTAAATAAATTTGGATCCAACTGTGCAACAGTTTAATCCACCATAGATCAGACAGTGAATAGGCGCAATTCTCAAAATACTCACTTTTTAAATAAATGTTAACAGGTTCACAAGGGAATTTCACAGGTGCCTGTTTGAACCAACACTTATATTGAGAGACTTTAAAAACGTTACTGGTCAAACTACAGCCTAACAAAAAAATGTTTTAAATTGTGCAATTTTATCAGAACACATTGCAGAGCTGACGTCGATAAAATTAAATGGACATTGCCAAAAAGTCATTGTTTTCGTTATACTCGCCAAAAAGTCTTTGTCTGTTGTTGTAAATAAAACATTGGCGGTACTATTTGTTTCGCATTATATGAAAGCACAGGAGGTCATTGTAATCCGCAAAATCACCGTTTTCTTAATTAGTGTCGACAATTTGGCGACTTTTGCAATCAGTGGTGGCCAAAATTTGAAGCTATTTAATCTGTCAGTTTTTTCGTCACCACCTGTGGTGTAAGCATGGACGTACCACGTCTATGGGTCGACGCTTTCCGCCATGCCTGTGACCCTATAAAGTGCTCTTAATAGGGTAATCCACTCACATCCTATATCGATGTCCGTTAGGCTGTCAAGGTTATTGCTAACGGAGTTACCGCAGCTGCATCGGAGCGACCTGTTTCAGTTACCTGATTACCGTTCGATGAATTATCAAAGTTCTTTTTCTTTTTTATCCTACTGCCCAAGAACGAGGGCTATGTTTTTGGGGTGTATTTAAGTATGTTTGTGTCTTCCTATAGTAACTCCTGTAGCGTAAAACCCCCGATCCTATTGACGAGTCTATACGTTCGATGTATATGGCTCTAAACATATTTACAGCAAACTTTGCATGAAACAAAAACCGATGCAATAATGTTTGTTGCTTAACGTCTCCGACCAGTGTCGGAGAAGTAAATTAACAAACATACAAAAAAAAACGGCTTGACCGATTTTGACGAGGGAGTTGTCATTAGATTTATCTGTAGGTACGTTCGGAGTGTCGTACGCTTCATTTTGCATTCGGGTATTTAGTTATTTTTATAATGACACCACCTTTTAAGGTTCCGTCGAGGCACGACATGAGAGAGTAGAGGTACAACAAGGCACACTTACGAGATCGATGTGTCCGTCCTTCTGTCTGTCGCAATCTGTTACAACATCATAACTTCTACACTAACAAACCGAAGTGCGTACAATTTGGTACTATGAAATTGTAAACATAGATCTCAATTTTAAAGGTCTTAAATAAATATATTTGTATATTTCAAAGGTACCCAAAGGTACAAAGGTAAATATAAATAAATAAATAAATATCTGGGACATTTTTCGGACGGTCATCTGACCCCAAACTAAGCAAAACTTGTAATATGGCTGACAGAGACTGATATACGTACATATATATATTTTTTTTAAATACATACTTATATAGATACACTCAGACATAGAACAAACACAAATGTTCATCACACGAATGTTTGTCCTAGATGGGAATCGAACCCACGCCCCCAAACACAGAAGGTAGGTTCACTACCAACTGAGCCACCGGGGCAGTCAAATATACATGTTCAATGTCAAATAAAATGCCAATACATGTAAAATTGGGATGATAAGTACTGCCCGCTTTCACGTCCTTTAATATGAAGATAAGCTTTATTACGACTTTTTTTCAGGTATGTTTTGCTTGTGAACTATGTCTTGTCTAAGTAGCATAGAAGATGTCTAAGTATAATAGTCAGAAGATACGGGGTATGCGTAACTTCTGACTATTCAAAATGGAGACTTGTACATTTGCACGGTTTTATATAATAGTAAAGAATTAATATTATTTCGAGCAAAATGGGATTGAAATATTGTGAACTGCGAGAAAACTTTCCAAAGGTTAAACGGGGGATGATGATTGGGTTGAACACGCGTCTGCGTGACGTCCGTCGGCCAATGATACGCTTAGGCGGGCTAAAATACTAAAAAAAAAAATACTCCAAAATGCTTTATTAGCCTAAGCTTTATTTTAATTAAGAGTTCATTGGCCCTTAGTAATTTTACCATGGCAACTAATTGCTTTGAATTGATAATTGACACTGGATAATGTATAGCTGCAAATATATCTAAGATATCACTATATAGCTACTTGGTTAGTAAAAATAAGTGAATTAATATAAGGGTGTGAAGTACCCACCTTATGGTTGATGTAACAATTTGTCAACTCATTTACGTCGGGTTTGTAAAACGGGAAAAGGTAATTCAATTTTTATCAAAGACAATAGAAGATGGCTACGCCGGCTACGTCTATGTAGCGCACGTAAGTAGGTAATCAATAAGCTGTAAGCTCTGGTACTTACGATTTAATAAACTAGTAGTTCGCCCCGAACTAATTTTTTTCATCTGCTTAAAATTCAATTGTCACCCTACTCATGGCCACGTCATTCGGACGACCTAACAACTCTGACACTACAATACGCTGATACAAGTACACAACAACAAGCTTTCTCATGCTACTTAAATAAAACTAGTAGTTCGCCCCGAAATGAGATCTCGCGATGTTCTGTTTTACAAGATTTTATTTCACTTACCTACATAATGTACACTGTTCATAATGTATAGATAGATACCTAAATGATATGTTGTTCTTCCAAATCAAAACTTATCATTGATTTTTCGATCACTTTCAACAGTTTCGATCGAGTTGACATTTAACAAAGCATATAACAGATAGGTAATGCATGGTTCCTATAACAGTAAATGATGATGCTGATTTTTTTGGTACCTAATTGGTCGTAATGTTGTGAAACGTGACTCTTAGTGTTGTTTCAAAACTCCATAGAAACCTCTAGTAGTCTCCTGCACTTTATTGAGAAATGACTAAGACTTGACCGTGACTTACTTTGCTTGACTTAGGCTATGACTGAGACTTATTTTAATTGTGAAATATTTGACTTCCCTATCAATATTACAAAACTTGACACTGGCTAAATACACAACGTGACATCTAATGAAGTCAGGCGTAACATCTCGATGTTCGTGTCGTATTGTAACGACGCTAAGGTTAAAAATTGTTTAGTCAATGACTGGATTATAGCTGCTTTCTGTCTGCGGATCTTGCCACCGCGTTTTAAGGTGCAACGTTGCTTGTTGTTGTTGTTGTTGGTTGTTTGTTTCAAGAAATTACACCAAACAGAAATTCAAGTTGAAAGCTAGTATAAGTACATTTTCCACTAAACCAAAAACCAAGATGAAAATAAGCTTATTGAAATTTGTAGCTAAACCAATGTTATCTAGGTAATCATTTTACCCGTAATGTCATAAAACAACTTATTTATTGGCGCAAAATTGGTTTCGATAAATCCACGATGAGTAATTAAGCAGTAATTGACAAAAAACGCAAGAAAATTTGAATATCGCGCGATGAGTGAAACGTTGCACGTTAAGTGCATATTACGCCATCTAGTTTGTTTAATAAGAAACGAATTTTGTTCTCTGTTCCGTTCTACCCTTATATCTTTGCAACCCCTTGACCGATTATGCTCATACTCGAACTTGAAAATTGTATTGTCATGAACTACTTGCCTGCAAATTTTCATGAAGGTCAGATCAACGGTACGCAAGTTATCGTCGGACAAATATACATACAAACATACAAACAACTGCCGATTTGTTCTCGTAGACCCTCCGAGACCTCGATTAGCTAGGTCAAAAAAAATAAAACTTTACAACGGCTTCAGTTACCTCGCATACACAAATAACTACTGCGCCAAAACCTCGCGGCAGGACGTCCCTCTTTAACTATCTCTGAGATGCGGTTTTACCGAATAAGTAGTGTAGTTGTCAGGTATGTAACCGTCAGTTACCAGTATAAGATAATAATAAGAGATAAACTATGATTTACAGTTTATAGGCCGAGGTCAGTACCGATTAATGTGTAAATAGATTCTATTAAGCTACTCAGTTGGTCATGAAACATTCATGTGAGTGGAGTGACATTGTTATATGAAAAGTATGAACGAGTCGTTTTTTTATATTAATGGTTGCAGTCCACTTGTCAACTCCGCACCAGACCAGCGCCAGATCAGCAGTCTTAATAGTTAGTCGTCGAAAGTTAGGTGCCCTCGAAATGTCCACTCGTCATCCGCGCCGCGTGTTCCACAGCATTTTACACTAAACATTAGAAAGGGGGAGGTGAATAAGCGCCGCGCCGCCCGCGCACTTCCCGCGGCTCCCGTGCGCTATGTATGAGGCGACCTGTCGCTTGACGCGCGCCGTAGACGAGGATGGGCGCCTGTAGCTCGGTTTCGATTTGAAAAGTCGATATTGAGTGGATATCGCGGTACTCTATTTATGCTTACAAATTTATAATGGACTTTATGACGCATATTATAACTCCGTTTTTCATTGATACGATTGTGAGGTGACACGGCGCGGCGCTGGTCTTGTGCGGAGTCGATTAGTGGACGGCGTACTTTATTCAACTCACCCGATGTTGTCGTCAAGGATGCAGCTCATTTGTTTGGAATGAGAACAGGCTCATGAATGAGGCTGCTAGAACATAGTTAAGTACTTAAAAATTGTTAATTATTCCCGTCCACAGTTGTCTCGCTAGCGCATTTTTACATCAATGAAGATCACTAAGTGTGAATTTTGAAAAAGTTGTTATTTGAACCGAGTGAGCGAAGCAAACGAAAGGTCTCAGTTTTAACTGGCAAAACCGTTTTTTTTTTTTTTTTTTGATTTATCTCTGGTCCCCGTGCGTGCGCGATAGAGAGAGAAAGAGAAAAAGTGAGTTGAAAAAATTTGCGTTTCGGGGGAAAACTCAGTTCCACCTAAAAATTGGTAAAATCTTTTGTTTTTCGTTTTCAATTGCTTGGATAAATTATAATCTAAGCTGATGGTTTTTCCAAAACATATTTTTGATATTCAAATAAAAACTACTTTTCTTCGTCATAATTTAAACGCAAAAAAATCGTTACTCTAGGCCTATGACTACAAAGATATTGCGATAATTAAGAAAATCAAATATAAGCATAATTTTTCTCGGCGTAGATAACATAATATATTTAAAAAAACATAGAAATCGGATAACACTTAGGGCTTGTGCACGTTAAGCTAGAAGGCGCGGGCGCTGGCGTGGTTGCGATTTCGTGTTTGCTTTGGCTGCAAGGCGTTTGCGCGGGTGTTCAGTGTGACTTACCTGAAACCGCGAGCGAATCGCGCATTCTGTCGCTAGTTGGATTCGACGTGAGCACCCACAAGCAACTGCTCACGTTTGATATTGCCACGAGCGCCAGTCGCAAGCTTGCCCGCTACTTCAACCGCACACCTGCGTTTTGTACGTGAACACTTTCAAAGTGTAGCAGTGTTTGATATTTCGCGCCCACTTCCGCCACCTCGCTCGCTAGTTAACGTGGGTAAGCCCTTAAGATTGGGAAACAATTGGCACTTTTTTATATGGACAAGGAGGCGGTATTCTCTAGTCTTAATAATTGAGTTACTAACATGACCTTGTCACCGTACTTATGAGTAAGTAGATATTCATTGAAAAATAACTCTACGTAGTGTAGTTCTTGTTTGAATTGTGAATGTGGTCAGCTCTTACTGCATTAAATGCTATGGTCAGTTCCACAAAACACCCCTAGATTCCTCAGTCGGGACGATCGAGGCGAACCAAGCATAAGGCAAAGTGCACATATAAAAGCTCACTCCCATCGGCTCCTTGCTAGGCGCAAGTAGGCGTATCATTCAGATAGCCAAAGAAAATGCTTAAACGCAGTCCCCACAACCCGCGCTTTCCTCCAACTTTGTAGAGTTTCTGCTGGGACAACGATCTAGTAATGAGGTGTCTAATATATCTGTGTTAGCGCCTAAGCCTGACAAGCTCTGAATTCGAATATGAAAATGATTTCTTAATTGTATTTCTAAATAAACGAATTTTGTTTATATACGAAGTGTGTACACAAAGGGCATTGTACCGCTGCCACCGGTAGCGAGCGAGGATATAATATATTAAACCATTGCTTATACCCTAAATAGATTCAAGTTTCCATTTGGGCAGGTACAATTTAAACTGATTCCCCAGGGGTTTGAGAAAAGAAAGTGGCTTCATTATGTGAAATATTATCGTTTGGTATTTACGTTAATTTCGAGGCTTTATTTGTCACAAAATCCTTACTTATCCCGCCGAGTTAGGCCTTTGGGCAAGGAACAAGATTATAGGTACTCTCCAGCGAGCGTTTGAGCGACTAACCCCCGAATACTGAAACGCTTGTTAACTTTGACAACAGATTAATTCTAATGCTGCCTTTGTCTGGCACTAAGCAAAAAACAAAGGCCACAATAGATTTAATCTGTCGTCAAAGTTAACAAACGTTTCAGTATTCGGGGGTAAGTACAGAATATAAAGGAACAAGGTATTTGTACTCTCCAGCGAGCGTTGGAATGACTTAGTACCGTATGAAACTAGTAGTTCTATGAACAGTAGACCTCGCGACCACATTTTTTTTTCCTCCGTTTCTCCTCTTGATCGATTTTGCTAACATTGTATACGGTAAATGACGCTGCATCCAATCAAAAATCACCGATGACTAAATAAATCTATAAAATTGCGGAACCTGTAAACCAAGTCTCATCCTGTCCGTCTCCTAACATCTTTTTTTAAATCGCTCGTATGATTTCGCATGAAAATATCATGCGAAATGAAAGACATTCTATTGATAATTTTCAAAAAGCAAATTCGAATACTTCTAACCACTCGTTGCTTTAGCGACATGATTCTTACAAAAATGCGACTTTTGAATCATACGAGCGATTCAAAAATCAAGCCCCAGATGAAAGCAAATTTTGTCATTAATTGTAGAGACTTCGACTGTGTAAAATATTTTGAAGTTGCAACATACTCCTCCAATCAGTGATTGTTCAGCAAATTGTCATAATCATTATCGTTACACAAATCTTCATACCTAAAGTGTAATCAATCGTATAGATAACATAAAAAAACTACTGTTTCAAAATGCGATTTTTTAATATAGGCAAGATAATAATCGTTGATTAGAGTCGTAATCGCGTGACCCATCTCTAAATGATACTGCAACCTACAAGCGTATGATTTAGTCGCAAGGGATTCGAATCGAGCTTAAGTTCACAATATTAAACAGACAGAGAAACATTTTACACTATTTTCTTTAACTACCGAAACAAACATTATTTCTTGCTGCCACACTTACAGCAACGCTAAGGCTAACGAGCCAGCAGAATTTAAATAAGTTTTTGTGGAAAAAATAAAATTCCAGATAAGCTTTTATAAAATCCTTTATTGTTATAGTATTCTGATCAAAACGAGTCCAAACTCCATCAATCTACTGTTAGTTACTGAGGGGTTCCGCTTTCCACCTTCCGTATCCATCATCAGATCAATTCGCTCTCATTGTATTGTCATCCGAACTTGACAGGCATGCAAAATTTCAACTCAATTGAACAATGGGAACTGGTCTAAAATTGAGTTGCAAGATTTGAACTTACCGTAATTAAACATATCAAATAGAATACATTATGTCGAAGAAATTAATTATGAAATTACAACTAACTGCAAAACAAATGTCAACTTAAAATACACACATTACAAACACCTAGATAGATAATTCAATTAAAAAACACGTCAAAGTCAATTAGAACGGTCGTATAAACGAATTCACTAACAATTCAACTTTTTCTATGGGACGCTTAACTAAATATAAATCCACATAGGACGTACAATAAAAACTACGAATGTATGCCACGAAAGTGTATCAACGACTACCAAGATTCTACTCCAAGGAGCGCCATTTGTGCAAACCACAATCAGCCTTTACCTGAACACTCCAGAGCAAATCGCGGTTGAATATTTGCTACGCCAAAATATCATAACCACAACTAATCGTTACCGTACCCACCGTTACTATAGGTACCACATGCCTAGTTGACATAATAATATACTTAATACCAGTGCCGGGTTAGCCAGCGCGGGGCCTGTAGGAAACTCTATCAAGAGGCCCTTGGTTTGCTTTAGGTTCTTAAGATTAAGAAGATAGTCTTTCTGCGACATTATGGCGCATTCGATATTTGAAATTGCATAGCTGTCGTTCTGTTCCCCGTGCGTGCGATAGAGAGAGAGAGTTACATGCAATTACTCATACAACTACACCTTTGTGGTAAATTAGTGTGACTATGACTCGGTTGCGATATTATCGATCAGCAGATCATAGTATAAAACAAACAATTGTATAAAACAAACAATTGACAAGTAATATCGTTAACAAAAAATAAATACCCGTCTGCAAAATGTAGCCTGTGACATTCCGTATGTAAAGAAGAATCCAACGACAACTCGCTTGTCAAAGTCAGCTAAGCCGCTTAGGATACAGGACGTCTTATAGGGACACAAACATATTTATTTACATACCTATATATATACTTATATACAACCCAAAAACATAACCTTCCTTCTCGGCCAGTCGGGTAAAAACATGATCACGTGGGATCTTACCGGAAATAATACCGGAGATAAGAAATAGGCTTGATTGAATCAAACAGGAAAAATCAGAAAAAGAGGCAGCCAACCCGACTCTCTCAATATGAACACGCTGATGGTCCCAAAGACCAAACAATTATTCATCAATCAAAACAAACACGTCAAAAACACATCGGTCAATATAATAAAGAATGTTTGATTCGGTGCAAAAATTTAACGCTGGAGTTCACGTACTTTGATACAGTTTTGAAGCATTATCATTATCATACATAATCTACCGTCATTGTAACAATACGGTAAAGGCAAAATTTATATATTTTGAAATGTGCAAGATTACAATTATGAAGTTTTCCCATAAACTGTTTTTACTAACCTATTATCCTACTGTTCTATTGTTTCCCTACCGTTAAACAACCGATTTCCTGCTTGTCAGTTAACAATGCAACTAAGCGAGATTTTTTTATAAAGATATAAATAGAAGGTCGAAGAATGACATCAAACTCAAATGCCATAAACATCGATGGTCTTGAAGTTGTAGACAATCCCACGATACACAGTCCCACGATACCCGAGTGAAGCCGCTGACCGAAGCAGAGACCAAAATAAAATGGTAACACACAATTTTTTTATCGTCGCGTATCAAATGTCGCATGTCGTGTGAATTTATATCAATCCAAAGATTTTGTTGTTTTTAATTTGGTATGCGATTACATCAATTGTATTTATGTAATTCGATAATGATATCGACGACGTTATGCTGTTAAGATAAGTGAACAAGCAATTGCAAGGTAGTTCGGTAAATGAACGCTGTCCGAAACAGCAAGGAGGTTCTTAATCACAAGCGGTTTTATAATTTCTATTGGATTATGACTGCTCTGTTTGTAATGTAATAAAAATAGACGACGCTGCGTATTTGAACGAAAATAGTTTGCTACACCTTTGTAAAAATATTATTTTGTAGGTAACGATCTATCTCTATCGCACTGGAAAAACTGACTGAAGCGAAACTTATTAATAAGGCTGTGGAGAATTTTCATCTTTTGATTTGGTTTAGTGATTGCTCATTTACTAACTATAAAATATAGCGCTTGATATTTGCTAATAGAACTCTATGATTAACTGGATATAACTGGAATTTTCTACTCGGTACATATTCTTATTCTTGTATTCGTATTTATCATATTTTTGTTAGCTGTGACGAGAGTAATTTGTGTATAAACTCTATCGCAATTTTTGACTACTTACATTTTGTGAATTCCGAATTTTAATTACAGGATAATCTTTTTTTTAACGCTTATAGATCCGCCTCGAACCACCAACTCGCCTGTTGGTAAGCGACAATGTGATCGAAGATGAAGCTCGCAGACTTAGAACTCATTGACTCATTTCATTCTGACATTGAAAAGCCCTAGATTGTATCTTTCAGGAAACAAGGAAGATATGATAATAGATAGATACAATCTTAATGATAGAGTAGCTAAATGTGTGTTTTTTTATTTCTGTGATTAATAAGTAATTTTACAGAAGACACGATAGCGATATAATCATCAATCTTATAGATAATCCGATATCATGCGCCCACTTATATTATAATACTATTCCTTACTTACTGTTGTTACTTATATTTTCGAAGAATGTGCAACAGAACTACACGACCTATTAATACCATCCCCTTTTTTGCGCCATGCAGAGTCCCGTTAACATCGAAACTCAAAACGTCCGCGCCGTTTTAAACGCGCGTGTTTTAGCTCCGTTTTAAAGCCAATCTCGGCACATCGAGTCTTTTTCATACGTGCTTGTCGTGTTCCCTCTACGTCGAGTCTCCTCTTACAGTGCCTCGTTACGTCGATAGGGTCACGCGTACTGAAGTTCAAAAGTGGAAAAGGAGCCTGGTTTTATAAAGGGCCCGAAATGCTTAGACTACGTCGTACTTACGTTTTCTAATTCGTACAGCCAAAGAATGGAGCAAACTTGAGAAATGTAATCTAGGCCTTTTCAAAATCAGAGTGCATCTTCTAAGTCTGCATGCTTCATCTTTGACCACATTGTCGCTTACCAATAAAATAAATCCATCAAAACGTTTTTGCTGCCTTCTCAAAATATTTTCTAAACGAATATCTAAACAAGTTTAAAAAAAATAACACTCAGATAATAAAGTTCTCATCCTATTTTCGTACATCAGATTGTACTTACTTAGATTAAATAGGGTTGCCGGTTGTTAGCAATCAAACATTAAATTCAAAGTGCAGCTAACGTTTCTGCACTCTAAATAAACATAAAGTACTCGCATTTTGTTTGTACTCCGAGTTCACTGAGTTGTTCTTAACTTTTCTCGTTTGCTACGCGGGGCAATTAAATAGCAAGCAACTTTGAACGGTATTAAGAGGACGAAGAAGCCCAATACAAACTATTTAATAGGCAACGATGATTTGAATCGGTGCTCAAAGTAATATTGCTTTGCAGTAATATAGTACTAAGGCAATACTAAAATACTATTTGTGTTTGTTGTGATTCAAGATTTAAAAAAAACTTAACTTTTTGTAAGACGTAATAAAACGGCGTAACTGCAACTGCTTAGATATAAAGATTGAAAATATACCATGAAAACTTGGACATTATTTTAGTGTGGTAAAATAAAAAAACAAACTACAGATATTAGCAAAGATATTATAAGAAAGCTTCTTTAAATTTTAGTAACTATTGATAAAATGATACTTTGCACAGTCAATAATTAAAGCTTGCGTGTCCGGAATGTCATAAGTCCATATCGCTGTCACTAAAATTGGTCCATATCGATTTTGCTCGTAGAATTACCCCCGGAGGTCTGTGGTGGTTAGATAAGTTAATGAGTAAGCGAAGCGAACGAAGTCCATGCATCAACAGGCAAAATTTGCTTGCAATTGTCTGTATGTTAGTACTCGCGTAAAGGTCTTATTTTTCAACTTATCTTAATGAAATCTGGCGATTTTTGATTGGAGGGCTATTTCCTCCAAAAAAAGGGGGGAAGTTAGCTGCGGTGCCATTTACCGGCCGATTTTGTTAATATTTTGATAATATTAATATTATAAAAAACGGACGGTAAATACCAGACTTTACCGAGAATGAAAAAAACAGCTGCTGCATACAAAATGTTGGTATATCTTTGAGTAAAATGGCGTGTTTTAGCCACCAGCTATTTCCTTTGAAAATCTATTATTGTCGAGTTTTGTTTCATAGGATGTCACAGGATTTCATGAAAATTCATTTAGACAAAATTTCATTTACTGCCTAGGCGAGCGAAGCCGTGCGGGCAATTTCCAATAAGGAATTTACTCAAAGAAGCTCGTAATGTGGTCATTAATTTGACAACCTTCTTTGAGCAAAGTCGGCCTTGCCGCGCTACTCGAATAGGCGCCAGCAAAGTTGTATGGAATTTCATAGCTGGCGTGTTTTAGCCACCAGCAATTTCCTTTGAAATTCCATTATTGAGTTTTGTTTCATATGTAGTCAGGTACAATAACTTGCCTACGACAATTTTGCGCAATGGAAAATAGACAAGTTTATTTATTATAAATAAATATACATATTTGAATTTGAAGTGAAATGAAATTTAAATTCTTACTAAGCTGGTTTTATTTAATTTACTCGCATTGTTTGAGTAAAGCACTATACAAGCCTTGGTCCGCAATGACTGCACTGCTGGCCACGCTATGACGGCCTCGAGCTAAGCTTAGCTACGTTCTCGGCTTTCAAGCTTGATCATGATTGCAGCCCTTGCTGTCCGCGCTGTAAAGACCGAGACCGAATTGTCCATCAAGGGCCTGCAATGCTGACCGCGTTACGATGGCCTGGACCTACGCTACGCCGCGCTTCCGGCCATCTTCATCGTTATCAGCAACACGGTCATTACAGACCGCGACAGTAATGTACTATTGTATTTATAATTATTTGGTTACGTATATGAGTGTAAAAATGTTGCACTAGAGGGCTCGCTAATTCAGATAATTATATAGTTCGCACTTTTTAAACAGTTTTGAAAACTAAAATTACTGATATAATAATAGAATAGAATTTAGAATAATTTTCACGTTATTATTTTTTGTTTTGGCAAGAAGAAAAAACTATTTTTTAGGTTCTTTTCTTATCCATAAAAAAAAATCCAAAACTAAAATGCTTACATACAAAAAGATATTTAATGTATTTTAATATAGAAATAATATATACATGTTTACAATAAAAAATAACCTACCTACTTAGAATTAAAACAAATTATAAACAAAAATAAATAAATACAAAAAAACCTAATCTACAAGCCCCTTGGTGGAGGGGAGTGTGGCCAGAATGCTGGCAGCATTGCCACGCTGGATGGCAATGCTTAGTTTTTGCCCAAAGTAGGCCCCAGCATTCCGGTCACTCGTCACCTCCACCAAACGTTTGGCCAGGTCCCTATAAAGTTCGTGAGCGGCCGGCCCCCATGGACCTAAAGTCTCAACCCCAAACGCCACAAACATGTACGACCGGTCTAAATAACTATAATATATATATTATATATTATTGTTATATTGTCAATGCTATTTATTCTAAAGATATATTTAAGTTTTTGTTAAACACAGTAATTTTTATTGTTTTTGAAAAAGTGCGAACGAGAATTCGGGGGAGCTGGCCCCTAAGTACAATTTCCTGTATTATCCTCGCGATCTCTCGATGGGCAAGACTTAGCTCTGGGTTCTATCAAACGCGATAGCCCTGAGAACAACTAAGAAAGAAACTAAGAAAAAGAAGAAAGTTCTTTGCTGGCTAACTAGTAACCAACGGAGTAGATAATAAGTGGATTACTTACAAAGTATGCACATTGGTCATTGGCTTCATTGGTAGTCTGTTGCAGAAAGGAAATATTATGATAAAATTAATGAAGGTCTCGCATCTCAGTCGAACATTTCTCTCGCTCGCGTATTTTATTTTGTGATTAGTTTAAGATAAAAAATGTATTAACGAAACTTTCTTTCTTATATCTTTTGATTTGATAGATATCCAAAAAAGAAAAAAAAAATCTTTCTTCTGTCAAATTATGCGATATCATAGCGTTTTTTTGTTCTTTATAATTTTTGTGACTAGTTGTTCATCGCGACTTCGTTCGCGTGGACATAAAAAAGTATCGTATGTTCTAATTTTACTTTCACTTTCACAAAAACTTTGCAATGTCGCTAAGATATGTTATAATAGTTTTAAGTCGTTTTTGACCGATTTCCAAAAAAGGGAGGAGGTTCTCAAGTCGACAGTTTCTTTTTTTCTTACCTGAAAACTCCGTCACCGATTTGGAACATTCTTTACATTTAAGATCTTCCAGATTGGTTCCATTTTTATCAAAATCCAGTTCTAATGATGGATCCATGAGGAATTGAGGGAACTCCTCAAATTTTATTGGCATACATATAGAGATTTTGATAAGCATTCAGAATGTATCATTTGAATGTATCACTCCTCAATGATAAGTATTCCACGGGTGGCGCCAAGAACATCTCGATAGTGCATTATTTTCAGAGTATTTTTTCGAAAACGGTTTTTTTATGTTAAAATTATTAAATGAAATAAAATCTTGTCAACCAGACGAGGTCTCAGTTCGGGGCGAACTACTAGTTATAACAAGTTGAAATTTTCAAAAGTCCTGCAGGGATTGGCTCTTACACCCAACCCGATCACGATCGAGGTTGCCCGACCATACGAATTTGTTGAATGAAAGAATGGCAAAAGGGATACGCGTGGAATTTTAACCAATAACTACTTGTTTGTAGGATAACATTTCAATATCGATTTTTAAATATTTCTTTTATGAATGGTTTCAGTATGGGCCGCAGATGACGCCTTTTTTCTGGTAATTAAGAAATAGTGGTGTAGATTAACAAAATGCGTTAATCAATCAATTTTTATTATTTTAAGTATTAACTGTAATTGTAAATGACATTTAATTCAGCTTCTTTGAGGCATTTAGGTATATATTTAGTGACAAATAATATAAATTATGTTATAATGATGATAATGAAAATGTATACCAACCCTAGCATAAGACAAATGGAAGGGACTAACTACTTACCAAGACACGGGTTTTTAACACCCAGTTTGGCGAGACTGTAACAACATTTATGTACCTTTTCCTGAATAAATTTTGAATTACAATGCTAGGATGCCTGTTAAAGCTATTGTTAGACAGTTTGATAATTTTGGCAAAGAAAATAATAATTTGAATTTGGTAACTAAGAAATAGTTGTGTAGAATAACAAAATCTGTTATTATGTCCTGCGGGCGACGTTTTTGGCTGAGCTGTCTGATTATTTGAAGCATGCCTTCCCCTGCCGCTCCCCGATAATCCACGAACCCACGTCCAGTCGCCGAGGCAATTCCCTTAATCATACCTCGTTCAATTCATTACAAGTGACCATCGATCGCTCATCGCTCATGTCAATTAAGTGATTGCCGACCATTTGTTGAATCTGTTGCGATGGAGATGCGGTCGTGAAATCTATTTCTTAGTGACTGTGCCTGGGGTATTCCTCAGCTTGGACAATGTCAATCTACATAATATTATGTACATATATTATAACGCACAGGCCAAACCGCTCGTGATAGAGACGTGAAATTTGACTCAAATGGTCTAGGCGGACAAAAAAAAGCCGTGGTAGCTCAGTGGGAACATGCTCGCCTCACATTCGTGGGGTCGTGGGTTCGGACCCGGGCGGGCCCGTGCCAATGAGTTCTTTGGAACTTACCTACTGATATATGTACCACTGGCTTTTCGGTGAAGGAAAATATCGCAGGCGTATGTGATTCCGCCAACCGGCTCTGGGTCAGTGTGGTGGGTATGGCCCAATCACACACCTCGTAGAATGAGCCTCGAGGAATGGCTGATATCTCAGCACTGAGATGTTCAAACGCTGAAGTAGATTCATTGAAATATAACCCTCTTTTTCAAAATCGAGCATATCCATGCTGTAAAGTACTTCAACAGGGCCCCTATTCAGAGAAATGACATTTTTATCTCTCTCTCACTCACTCAAATCTCAAATCAAATTTTAAATTAGAGAGACAGTCACCGAGATAATCTCGAGCGCACAGGAATAGGGTCCCTGCTCGCTGACGAGAAGTCATGGTTGCAAGCCAAAGCAAATTTAAGTTGAAGCGGGTTGATAGCCACCGAAACACTTCTATGAACAAACACGATGCAACCAAATAAATTCTAAATCCAAAAAAACTAAATCCAGTTAATTTCAATCGTGTTGTCAATGTGGTATTATCTTAACTATTCTCGAACGCAGAACAAATAGGGAAGTGTAAACTCTTCCCACCGGTGCCTCCCAATATAGCTAACCGTGCGTCAGCCACGAAAAATACTACTGCGACACGGAGGGTAATTATAACCAGCATTTATAATGAAATATGTTTACTGATATAAATACACATACACTCCGCGAGATTCGTCTGTGGTACTCCAGAGTGGTACACCAAAAAATGTACTTAAAACGGATTGAGGTTTTGATCAAACTCCCAGTATGTCGTAATGAGTTACATTGGTTGTTTGAGTACCTTTAACATGCTTATTTTACTTTAATTTTGCTGCTTTGTTTTATTCTCATTTCATGATATTGTTACGGAATCACACTCAAGATTAGGATTCTAAGCCTGTCAGTATATACTAAATGTGATATGAGCATTTGTGAGTCATGTTTGCCAATTTCGATCTAATAAACTTAGTATAGAAATTAAACTGTTGAATTAATTTAAATATAGGATCTGAATGGGTTGGGTTGGCTCGGGTAGACGCTGGCAGGGGGAAATGCACAATACACCCCATGCGGGACGTCAGTGCAGGACTTACCGCCCCCATCTCGAATAAGAATAAGGATCTGAATGTCTTTGCTATTGCTTCATATTTTGGCTCGTGATAAATAAATCATTCAGGTTCTTTTGGTTCAGTTGATAGACAGATACATACATCAACTCTTAATTGTCCACACCAGATTTTACATCATCATCATCAGCCGGAAGACGTCCACTGCTGAACAAAAGCTTCCCCCTCAGACCGCCACACCGACTGACAAGTTGCCACTTGCATCCACATACATAGATTTTACATATTTAGGAAAAAATAGCTTAAAACTAGTGTAACAACTGGCTGTAACTGGTGATAAGTCACCATTACTTTTGTAGGGAGCCACTAACACTAAATCCTACATGAATGCTTAATCCTTACAAATGGAACGGCAGTGTATTTGCATTGACTGAGTTGCTAATTTGCGGGCTATCCAATATGAACGGATTTTGTGTTTGAATTTTCTATTGGTCCGGCAGGACTTTGCTCTTGTCTACCCCTAGTATAGTCTAGTATCATGGTACATAAGCACGCAAAGTAGATAGCAGTCCCTACAGCTCATGGCTCATAATTTGGAACCCATCTCGCATATTTGTTTATAAACGTCTATGAATGTCACCGAATCACGAAAATATCGCTGTCGTTATGATATCGCGCGGGTTATATTTATACATACATATATAATCTGTTTGCGGAAAGCAGACGTATGAATACACCGCGCTCGACAGTTATTAGCTCCAGAAAGTCGTTATTTGTATAAGAGCTGTATAAAATTGTAACAAAATGCCATCGAATGCTATTAATCAAAAAGATACTTTTCCAAGTTTGGATTAACATGAGAACGACGTGATAAATGAAGAATTTGTTATTTTTACACGACTGCCCAAAAAAGAAAGTATGTTTTCAAATATATTTTTTTACGAAATGTTCATTTAATAACACGGCCTAACGAAACATTGAACTCTACCAATTAGATCGTTGTTACCTTTTGCTTTACCATGTGAATTTTATATTTTGAATTGTCTGGTTTACACCTTTACAATTTTACTAACCCCACTTTCTGAATTTTGTCATTCACTTTTAGAGCTTCTTTTATTTCAGACTAGATTTCTCAGCAGGTTCAGCATCGTCCACGTCACATAGCTTTTTTCTCTTTTACGTTTTGGCTCCCCACGTTGTGTATTTAGGCAGTGTATTGTAATATACTAATACTTCACTTGAATGAATGAATATTTCACAATTAAAACAGGTCTCAGTCATAGTCTAAGTCAAGCAAAGTAAGTGACGGTCAAGACTACGTCAAGCCCCAGTGAAGTGGTGGAGACTTAGCTAGAGGTTTCAATGGAGTTTTGGAAACAACACGAATAGTTACGTTTCACAAAATTATACTGTTCACCAACACTCGTGCAAGGTCACGAACACACAATAGATAAAAATCCACCATTTTTTTTACAAATTAACACACGTTTTGGAAAATAATACAATGACGCGACATGACTTCTTCACGTTCCCGCTAGAACTCACCAGTCACATATTTTGACTGTTTCTCATCGTCATCATGAACACTACCATCTACACCAATGGAGCGTGTATGGCAGCGGCCCAGAGGCCGGCACAGGCTCCGGTCTTCAAGCAGCTGGGGTCGCTGGCACCGGGAAATGCACAGTATACACCACAGAAAAGAGAGAGGTAAAAAAAAACCTCTTCTGTGGTATACAACCCAAGCAGGACGTCAGTGCAGGACTTATCGCCCCGACCTCTAATAGGAATAAGAATACTCGGTCTCGATCCTGTTATACTAAAGTGGAAAATCCCTCAAAGAAGAATCCAATGTCTACGATCTGATAGTGCTGTATATTAAACAACAATGAAAACAGTGTCTGCAAATAAAGGTCTTCTTCCGATCTGCGTACATTTCTGGAAACATTTGCCATATTGAAAATTCCAAACGTGGCGGGAACGAAAAATTGCAGCCAACAATAAACTCTTAAATACGGCCCTGGAAGATACTGGTACAACTTTAAACTATATTTTGTCCGTATGCTGAGCGAACATGTGGTCTGAATATTTTAATACATAAAACATTGTAGCTTCTAGTCTGAAAATCTCTTTTTGTAAAATACTTGTAAAAGCCTGCCAGCGCTGATGGAAAAACTAAGCATGTGTAGAATGCTTGCAGAGGTCTTATAATTAAACTAATTTAGACAAAACTGCTTTGTCCTAAAAATGTGGATTGTCTAGTTACATTAAGCTACTCGACCACTGCATATCACGCATTATAGTTTTATTTATTTAGTGAGCCGTCGGGAAGTTTTAATTTATATAATTTGCACAAACTACAGACAATTGCAAGAATTCTCTAACTTTGTATCTTGACTTTTTTATTGACATTGGTCTGAGTGCAGTCCATAAAAAAACTATTAGTTCGTGCCGAATCGACACCGTCGGAAACCCTATAACTACCGTTTATTACTAACGGACCACTCAGAGTCCACCTGGGTGGTCGGTTAGGAAAACTTATTCTTAACAGACCACCAGCTGTCCACAGGGTGGTCGGTTAGGAAAACTTGTTCTTAACAGACCACCAGCTGTCCACAGGGTGGTCGGTTAGGAAAACTTGTTCTTAACAGACCACCAGCTGTCCACAGGGTGGTCGGTTAGGAAAACTTGTTCTTAACAGACCACCAGCTGTCCACAGGGTGGTCGGTTAGGAAAACTTGTTCTTAACAGACCACCAGCTGTCCACAGGGTGGTCGGTTAGGAAAACTTGTTCTTTACAGACCACCAGCTGTCCACAGGGTGGTCGGTTAGGAAAACTTGTTCTTAACAGACCACCAAGCTGTCCATCTGGGTGGTCGGTTCAACTGGACAGATTTTGCTCATATTCGAACTTAATTGTATTAAAACTAAAAACTTCGTAATAACGTCATCGTCAGAAAAAGTAATGACGCTGTGTGTGAAAAATGTCCACCAATATATATTTTTTACTAGCTGATGCTCGCGAAGCTCGGCCTTCGGCCTCGGTAAACTCTTCATACAAACCTTGACAAACAACCTTAGTCAAAAAACGAGCACAACAAATAAGAAATTCATCATCAAAATCGGTCCAGCCTTTCTCAAGATATAGCATGACCAGGAAAAATAGGGGTTCATTTTTATATATATAGATCAATTTATAATATACAGATTTACTTTGCATATTTACAGGATAATAGAAATACCTGAATGTGAAGTAATAAAAAGTACACAAAACTCGATAATTTTGACAGGAATGAATATACTACCGGAATATTTACATATTATCCGATTATTTATCTCGTAGCTTCGTAGCCTAGTTTGCGGCAGGGCCACAAACTAGGCTACGAAGCTTTGGCGCAGTAGCTATTTGAAAATTGTATAGTGTGTTCGATAGAGAATGTTAGTGAATTTACCTACATTTTCCGATGACACGCAAAACGAAACGCTAGTTTCGGGGGAAAAATGGTTTTCTTGTTTCTTTTGTTTATGCTTGGATAATCTACGCTGACAGTATTGTTTTAAAATACTTCTAGAATTCTAATAAAAACTACTTTTCGTCGTCATAATTTCAATGCAAAAAAAAAGTGACTTTCACTGCCTATCTATACTTACGAAGATATTGCGATATTTATAGCCATAAGTATATTTTTCACGGGGTAGATAACTTCCAAACATCGAAATCAGATAACATTTATAGGGGTGGGAAACAGTTTGCGCTTTATGTATCGACAAGTAGGCGGCACACTCTAATATTAAAGCCTTTTACTTTGCCGTAGCTCGCTTACTTGCAAACGTCTACGCCGCCGTGCCGTAGTGCAGCTACGGCGCCCGCCGGGCTCCGCCAGACTAACTTCTTGTAAAGTTCCACCCGCCTGTCTGTGGATGCTTTGGCGAAGCAACTGACATAGACGATTAAATAAATTGTTCAACGAACGAAAAAGTTGTTCATTAAATAGAAAGAGATTATTTTTTCAGTTTCTTTTCTTGTTTTCGTGTATCAATTAAATTTTGTAAAGTATACGACTTAATAAAGATACGAAATTGAATTGAATTAAGTTTGTGGTAACTGAGTAACAATCGCGGTATGATTAAAAATATTTATGTAAGAAACAAAAGGTATTATTATTATTTGCTCAGTTTATTCACAAATTTTCATCACCGTGGTATTTAGAAAATTTTACGCCATTAAAACCTTGGAACTCTCTCAAATCCTACAGGGCAGGATTTTTGAAAAATTCCCCTATGATTTTTTTTAATAGTACACAAACCAAATTTTATTGCCATAGCGCGTTCTTTTTTTAAATTCCATACAAACTTGAGAAGAGAATTTACAGAAAAGCCCTTTTTTATTATTCACCTAGACCATATAAATATTACATAATTCTTTACATAATGACTTGAGCGCCAATGGCCATAGAATGATGCGTAACTCAATTGTAGTAACTGATAAGGATGTAAGATGTCGTTAATGCTTTAAACTGCAACATGATCGTCACAATTTCGACTTGACTTGAAATAGAAATCCAAGCTAAGTCATTCGTAATACTTGCTATGTTTTTTTTTTGCATTAATAATATCAGTAAAATTATTTAGTAAGTCATTTACGCCCTGCTGCTGAGCCGGGCAATAATATTGTACTGGATTTAATTATTGCCCGCTGCTTTTTTTTTTAATGTTCCTATTTGGTCATTCTTAGCAGTATCATTAAGCATGTTAGCACCGAAAAGTACTTAAAGCTAGCTTTCGTCTGTATACGAACGCACACATTCGAATGCCTCCCATGAAGTTATGGATGCCTCACACTTCTAATAAGCATAGTTAAAACTAAAATTGATATTGAAAATTGAAATATGAGATATGAGACATGAGACGAGAGACTATATGAGTCATGAGTCTTCGCGCCATCTAGTTTATGCTTTTTTTTTCCGGGAAACACTTTTGTAAAGAGGTCGTCATTCTTCTCGTAAATACGAGATATGGCGATACGCTCTCATACAAGTAAAATGACGATGAAAAACAAATTTAAAACGGCAGCCTCTCATTTCCAACTGCAGTTTATTTTATTTGTGTTTGTATTACCGACCGACAAAGCCACCGACATAGCATGCGACGAGTCACCGACGTAAGCTGAAGTGGCAATGGGCAGGCCACATAGCTCTGCCAACCGGTGTATGCAAATCGCAAATTGTAGTTCTGTGTAGTGCTTTAGGGGGAGGCCTATATTCAGTAGTGAACGTCTTTCGACCGATGATGAAATTGTCTTTTGAAAATAAAAGTAAGTTTTACATTATCATTTCTTAACGAAGTGTACTGTTTGCGAAATATGATTCGCCAAAACTAATAATGTGTCTAAGTGTCCCTGGGTTTCTCAGATATTCGACGTTATGGACTTGTATGGTTACCGTTGTTCGATTTTAAATTAAGAAACTTGTCATAAATAAAAAAAGTTAGTTATAAATAGCAAGTACTGACTACAAGTAATACATAAGTCTTTGGGTCTGTCAACTATGGCTGAGTCTTTTGTACACACAGGGACGTGCAGAAACTGAGGGCGCAAGCATTACCTAGCTACATAAATAAGAGTGTCCAACATAATCCAGGAAATTCTAAATTTACACACAAAAAAAAAATGTACCGTCCACCACAATTCACATTATATACAAGCAAAATTATTTAAGTACAATATTACGCAAAGAGGAATAAGCGATACCAACGATGCCTCACTCGTTAAAATCTGTCAAGCCGTTTAGGCTACAAGAGCTTATACAGGGTTATAAAGAAAGGGTATGCTAAACCGAAAAGGGTTCATAGTACTCATCATTACGAACAACTTTTACTATAGGACCAACCCTGAAATCGAGAAAAAAAAAACAGTTTTTCCATAGAAAAATGGAAATGTTACTCGACAAAATGTATGGAACAGCTGATATTTTTTTCTCGATTTCAGGGTTGGTCCCATAGTAAAAGTTGTTCGTTATGATGAGTACTATGAACCCCTTTCGGCTTAGCATACCCTTTCCTTATAACCCTGCTTAGGAACGCAAAAACGTACACACTTGCATACTTATGTACACTCCAAAAACATTACCCTCCTTATTAGGCAGCCGGGTAAAAAGAAGTCATACATGTCTCTTAAAAAGGGAGGGCTTGACGAAATGAATTAAAACAAATTGTAAAGTTACGTAGAATAGCTTTCAACGTTTGTCAGCTGCCGTATCCATGTCTAAAAGTTTATTTCCACAATTTGATTGTTCGAGAGTTTGTTACAATGAAGTTTGCCAGGTAACAGTGCGATTTTGAGTAACCCAGTGTTTTTTTTTCCTCTTAAATTTTGTCTTTAAACGTTGTGTATTTAGGCAGTGTCAAGTTTTGTAATATTTAAAGTGAAGTAAAGTATTTCACAACTTAAACAAGTCTCAGTCATAGTCTAAGTCAAGCAAAGTAAGTCACGGTCAAGTCCAAGTCACACCCCAGTAAAGTGGTGGAGACTTTACTAAAGGTTTCTATGGAGTTTTGGAAACAACACGAAAAGTCACGTTTCACGACATTATACTATTCACCGACACTCATGCACGGTCACGTACACTTAATGAATAAAAAAACAATTTTTACACATTAACACTCGAAATTACACAAGTTTTAGAAAATAATATAATGACGCGACATGACTTCTTCACGTTCCCGCCAAAACTCCAATCCCAGTGATTTATGGGTAGGTGATAACGCAACGCTAAATTTTGACACTCACTAAGTATTCTAAGGGTAATGTTTTTGTTTGTTTGTATTGCCATGCTATTTAGTACCTGGGAATAAGGCGGATTAGTAAACGGTAAACGGTCTGAAGATCCCCAAGTCGCCTGTCAAGTGTAGTAATTGGTTGTTCCTGTTCCCGTTCTTGCGAAGGCTTATGAACATGATGATAATAATATTTTATTTAGCTACACGTTATAATATGTACCTATATTTTTTTTCTTGTTTATAAAAAGTGGAAAACATCATGAGGAAACCTGTATATTGCTAGAGAAGAAATTTGATGGCATATGTGAAACCGCCAACCTGCACTGGGTCAGCGTGGGGGATATGGCCTAATCACCCTTCGAGGGTAGGCCGATATCCCAGCAAGTGGGGTTATTACAATTTAGTATTAGTGTTAATCCAAAGCACAAGCAATTTTAAAATGTAGTTCAAATCCATTCAGCCGTTACCGAGGTGACTGAGATCAAACACACTTACATACTTACACACGAACTTTCGTCTTTATAATAAATAATAATAATAATAAATAAATAAATATTGGTGGACGTGGAGAAGCAAGCTTGTACTATGGGAACCAGATAACTGATAGAATACAAAAATACTTTTTTATTTTTTTTGTAAATACATACATAGAATACATAGAAACACCCAGACAAAGAAAAAACATCATTGTTTATCACACAAATGTTTGTCCTGGGTGGGAATCGAACCCACAACCTATAGATCAGAAGGCGGAAATCCACCCACTGAGCCACAAGGGTGATATAATATTAGGGTGATACAATAAATTAACTTGAAATATATTTTTATTCAAAATATGTCTTTAAAATTCTTGAAGGGACGGTTTGAATATAGACAGTTATCTTGCCTGGGTCCGGTGCAGTGCCAGATTTCAGTTGTTCTATAAATTTTAGCTATTTCGTAATCGGATCCTTACGAAACAGCTAAAATTAAAAAAAAAAGCAAAGAAAAAAACATTTAAAAAAAACGGCACAATGCAATTATTTGTTAAGAGCATGTCGGGCTTTGCTTAGTAAGGTTCCGTAGGCGCGTATGACGTTTGAAGTATTTACCTATCAGTTTTTACCGCTTATCTCAAAAAGTCATTATCAGATGTTGCCCGAAATAATTTATTAATAAAGATTTATCAACATGGAGGATAACAACTTTCTGAGATGCATAGGTTAGAAATGGCAGGGGACGACGGGACGACGACGACGACGACACATTGTAAGCAACTTTGTCCGTCCATATTTCGCAAGCGGTACATCTGATAAAAAAAAAATGGTATAGAAAGCCTTATCTTTATTTTCAAAAACCAATTCAATGTGTATACCCCACATATGGGGGACAGACGAATTATTTTTTAATCCCTACTTTACATGTATGAGACCTAATCTCGTTATCATTAAAAAAGTATTTTTAATTTTTGACACTGGAGTTTGTGTCCATTTTTTTAAACATAAAACCGAATTTGCGTTCTTGAGACTATCAGTCTTACTGTTTAGACAACTAGCAGTTTCCACGTTTTATTGAACATCTGTCAGTCGTGTAAACACGTGACTACTTTGGCCATATTGTGTAAAACTTGTGATCTCTATAATATTTAATCGATGGTCAAAGGTATAATGAACAATTTACTAGAGTAGCATATTTATTTCAAATCTCAATCTTTTTATGCTTTTGAATAACCAAGCCTCGGGAAAAAATATTTTGTGGAGAATAATATTCTGGGCCATTTCAGAGCTTGTGTTGGTCTAGCATAGAATAGTAGCTGACTCACTGGTGGAAGATCATGCGACTCACCTGATCTGAAAGTCGGTTCGGTAATGCACTGCACGTGAAACTCGGAGTCCTGTTGGTAAAATAGAGATGATTGCTAACGGTTCAAAAATTCAATCACGACCCAACCCCCTTCTGGATATAGTACCAAATTGTTCAGTTTCTGAGTGATCGTTCAGTTTACCATCGTATTATTTATTCTCAATAGCATAATTTTCGGATTCGCATCCGTTATGTCAACATGCAGCAATAAAGAAAAAAATGATGATTTTCGTTCACCATCAAAGCAGAGCAAAATTTAATCAAAAAAAAACTGCGTGCCTGGTTCGTCAGCAAGGGAAAATAAATCCAAAAAAAAAATGCTGGTATTGTTCATGTTCATTATCAACGCAGAGCAAAAATAAATTTAAAAAAAACTGCGTGCTTGGTTCGTCAGCAAGGAAAAATAAATCAAAAAAAATGCTGGTATTGTTCATGTTCATTATCAACGCAGAGCAAAAATAAATTTTAAAAAAACTGCGTGCTTGGTTCGTCAGCAAGGAAAAAAAATAAAAAAAAATGCTAGTATTGTTCATGTTCATTATCAACTCATAGCAAAAATAAATTAAAAAAACTGCGTGCTTGGTTCGTCAGCAAGGAAAAAAAAAATAAAAAAAAATGCTGGTATTGTTCATGTTCATTATCAACTCATAGCAAAAATAAATCAAAAAAACTGCGTGCTTGGTTCGTCAGCAAAGGGAAAAAAAGTGCTCGTATTGTTCACGTTAAGGTAGAGCAACAGTAAACCAAATTAAGCTTTGTAGTCCATCGTTGGTACTGTAAGCTGGTCAAAATGAGTCCAAACTCCATCAATCTACTGTTAGTTACTAAGGAGTTCCGTTTTCCACCTTCCGTATCCAACATCAGGTCATCTCTCTCCCATAATATTGTATTGTCATCAGAACATGATAGGCATGCACAGTTCCAACTCAATTGAATAAGGAATTTTAGTCGTAAAACCCAGTTTCAAGATCTGACCATACATATTTACATACAACCATTAACTCAATTGAACAGGGGGAACTGGTCTAAAACTTAGTTGCAAGGTTTGACTCTAACATACATACTTACATACAAACATTGCAAGTTTAATAAAAGCTTGGGTAAAACTGCGTGTTTACGCTGGTGGTGGTTATTGTTCCGACTGCATTATGGTCAAGTCGATCAAGTCGTATATCGAATTTCAGGACTCTTAGCACTATACTTAGCTTTCATTTGCAGCACTCATAGCATCACAATACACTGTATTTTACAAAAATTGCATTAGCTTCCAAGTTATAGGTCAAAGACAACCTCAGCGCGCGCGCCAGTACTTGTATCTCACTGCCGACTATGCGTCGGCGTCTAGCGCTTAGTGCCACTCCGCTTCTTACGTCTTCCACCCCTAATTTATTCTGTGTTATTATTGGTCGAATATTTACCCACCTTTAAGTTAATAGGCGGTCCCCTTCTTGTTTCTACAAAAAGTTTGTTTGTTTCTTGTTTTTAACAAAAAAACTCACCCATTGTTTCCGTCTTATGTTCCGAGAACTAAGTTCAAATACACTTTGCACGTGTATTACAAAGACTCCGACAAGTCCGCGCCTAAGCAACATAAGCCATATGTGTGTTTTATATGTCATATTTTCAATAGTATCTCTAAAAGGCAGGAAAAATATATATATAGCCTAAATAGGTTTATTCTATCTTAACAATTTTAACTGCTAGTTAATTCAATTATTTAGTGTTTTTACTAGGGTAGGGTTCTGTTCGTTACAAGGTCTTTACTTAGACTATCGTTGTGCAAAATTTAATTAATGTACGTTTTTAACTTTGGAATTTATAAGGCTAATGGCGAACTAATAAGGGTTCCTTTTAGTACTACGAAACCCTAAAAAACGAAAAGTGGATCTGGAATAGAATCCATTCCGATAGGGTTAAGTTAAGAGTACCACTCTCTGCTGCGTATATCGTTGGGAGAAAATAGCATATATATATAGTTACGTTATGATTTTACCTGTATCAAAAAGTGTTTTGGTCCGGATTGATGATATAACACAAAACAACGAAACGTTCCAATTTTATGATCTTAACTCTAAGATTATAAACCGATACCTTGTTAAGCCTTAACCTCCTTATGAATAAACACGGATAAACCTTTGAGCAGTTTGCTCAGTCTTCTGTATTTTACAATCGAGTTCTTGTTTCTCAAAGCTTAGACCATACCGCCGCTTGCTCTTAACAAGCTATTTTTATCCCGAATAATTCCTCGTTTGACCTCTCACTCACAACTCGCCTTATGGTAAGCGAAGACGTGGTCGAAGATGAAGCACGCAGACTAAGAAGATTCACTCTGGCCTTGAAAAACACGAAAATTGAAATAAAGGGATTAGAAACTGTAAATCGTTCCATTCTTACAAGCATGTAGCATGTTTGCAAATATTTAATTGTTATCACTAACAACATAACATAACCAGCGGGTACTACCGAAACGTGTTCTTTTTCTCTATAGACTTACTAATTACTAATCCTATTTTGTACTAGTTTTATTGTATATACTAATATTTTTTCGAAAAACCTTTGATCGTAAAAGAAAATTAAAAGCTTACATCGCTACTAAAATTCAAGATCCAGAGATAACTCGCTTAATTATACTAATCATGTTTCAGCCAGGCTAAAGGGGAAAATGTTTAACGAACCAAATGCGGTTATTATACACGGCGGCTTCTAACAGCGTGTTTGCAGCGATACACCCGCGATGGAAACGCTATAAAGACGCCGAAGATTTTTTGTTGTGTTCCAAACTAGTTATATCGTCGATACCGTGAACGTGATGCAAACGCGACACACCAGCGGTAGTCACATTGCAGTCATGATGCATATGGTGTATCACCATCGATACAGTCATATTGCAAACACAGTATAGACCGTGATGCAAACGCGACACACCAGCGGTAAGACACATTGCAGTCATGATGCATATGGTGTATCACCATCGATACAGTAATAATGCAAACACGCTACAGTCGCGATACACCATCGATGCATCCACATTGCAAACGTGATGCAAACGTGGCACACCAGCGGTAAGTCACATTGCAGTCATGATGCATATGGTCTATCACCATCGATACAGTCATGCTGTAAATGCGATACATTATCGAGACAATCACATGGCAAACGCGATACAGCCGCGATGCAAAAGATTTTTATTAAAGAGTCCTTCGTCAGGCCCATCGATACAATCCCGCGCGTGCTTCGCAGCTTAAAGAAGACTGTTAACCGCTTTATGTTAATATTTCTAGAAATAATGATGTGGTCGATTCATTAATGAGACTCTTCCTTTTGTTACTTACGTCATAATAATTTGTTGTGTTGCTTTTGAGACCACATGACCGAGGAAAACATTATGTTTAAGCATAACACTAATATTGTGAACGCAAAAGCTTACATTCGTATTTGTGTGTTTGTTACATAAATTTGTTTAGTGACTGAAACGATTCGGATTGGTTCTGTGTAAAATGTTTTTATTAGCTCACACTATCCTACTGTTTGGCAAGATTCTTTGGCAAGTCAGATTGGAACCAGTCTGGCTGGAACATTTGGGGCTCAATCGACTCGTTTTTGCTTCAACTGTTTCATACCATCGTGTGGTATGTGGTTCAAGCGCCCCCCGTGTGACTCTTGAACATTCTATCACCCTTTAGGTACATAAAGACCATTTTACAAAATATCTGCTTCCCAAATTGTACGTTTTCCAAAATGTCCGTTTGCTACTTACATTTTACCCACTTAAGTTATGCTGTCTTTGGAAGACTGTGCGTGTGGTGCGATACGCACTTGATCGAGGACATTATGGGAACTGGTCCTTAAGTTCCTAAAAGGATTTCTTATACCTACTATACCCAATGACTAATGCAGCTCAATATTCGCAGAAGTCAAAGTGGTAACTTAAAATTTCATAAGACGTCGTATACTAGGTTAACCCGTTGACGTATGTAGTCATTGTATTGGGTCAGCTAGCTGCAATTTTATAAACTGGTTATTCGTTTTTCTGAGTCATTGTTCCTGCTCAAATGTGATATTATTTTATAAAAAAAGAGTACATAAAATAGCCCGAACACACATGTATCTGTTATCGGATACGTATTAAATTCGATATTTGTATACAATGCTTATGTAATGCTTATAATGCCCAATATAATTTACATGTAAATATTATTTCATCTTATTATAATATAGTTACTTTAGAGAAAAAATTGTAAAATTTGTTTCATATTTTTGGACATATTTCCTTACTCATTTTATTCGTATAATGCCAAAGTTGTAAAAGAATGTGTATAAAAGTAAAACCCATGTAAAACGTTTTTCTCTTTATGCCCAGTAATTGCGCTGGAAACATTGCCTTTCAATCCGGAACACAGTAATGTTTGCACACTACTGCTTGACGGTTGAATAACTGGTAAAGTTATAGTACTTCCCCAGGCGGCCCTGCAAGAGAGCCCTAACACTACCGAAATACTAGATGTTACACTAAGTTGTGACTGACGATTGTTTCAAAACACTGAAATTATACGTCACGTTGATAGAGTCGGATTGTAGTAGATTCAGGTTCTTTTTTATGACAACTCGGATATATCTTTATTTTATGACAACTTGGAAATTGAGACGACTCGATAGGTAGCTCTTTCGGTAAACTTACTAAAAACCGTATTATGTTACCTGCATTTGCCTTTTTTCTTGACACCAGTTGCGCATTTTATGGATTATACCTAGGCGTTCTATACATTTCTTATGATCCCCGCTTTTTATCCTATCGTAGGAGACAGTATTTTACAAGTTTTGTAAATCAGGCTGGAATTGAACGCAATATCAATGAGCACGTTGACTACGCCATCTTTTTGATTATAAATGCGAAAATTTGGATAGATGGATGTTTGTTTCTCAATTACGCCAGAACGGCTCAACGGAGCTGGATAAAATTTGGTATAGAGGTAGCTTTTATCCCACAAAGGCTTTTTGTCCCGGAAAAATATAGTAATCCTGATAAAGCGGGTGAAACCCGCTGCCCGTCGTTGTTGGAATGGTAGGATCAATATTTTGAAATAAATTATACCAGGAATACATAAGCGATGAGGAGGTCGCTTTGAAACCGCAGGGCGCTGCCCATCGCAGTTGAAATGGTAGGATCAATATTTTGAAAGAAATTATACCAGGAATACATGAGCGATGAGGAGGTCGCTTTCAAAAAATCGTTTGAACGATATTGTATGCTGAACGCATCGACCTGAATTTTTGAACAGATGTAGCGTAAGGGTCGGAGTGACTTTTTTAACTCGGGAAAATGCATTGGATTTTCCAAGGTGTGAAGCCGCGGGGCGCAGCTAGTATTATATATAAATAAACAAAACACACTTACTTCCCACTAAAAATTTAAATTAAACATAATTGTATTATAAACAGACATCAAGCATGGATATTCCAAAATTAATTTTTACATGTATAATTTGACTTAAAATTACATAGTAATAATAAACAAAATAAACTAATCTAAAAGAAATTTATTAAAAATTTAAATTTCTAAATTTAAACTTAAAGTTAATCTTTAGAAAAATAAAAACCGTTTTCAAGACTACTTATATGTACAAACTTAAAGTAGAAAGTAATATTTTAATTACTTCAAAAGAAAGGGACTAAATTATTGATACTTACATACCATTGAGCAAATTGGTACCGAGCCGAACCGAATGCCTGTGTTGCTCCAAGTTATATACTTATTTCCAATATATAACTTTTGGAGTCGGTGCCTGCCAAGAAGTTTAATCCTGCCTTTGCAACAAACTTTCGAACGGCACGGAGAGGCGCGGCTGCCTTTCCCACCGGTCAAAATCATAACCCTCCCTTTTCGTAGTACTTTTTAGTACGTTTAGTCGTAGCTTTTCGTTTTACTTCGATACGTTATTGCACTCACAGTATTTGAACAGATATTCTCGTATTGGTCGTTGCAATCTTAATTCAAGAATTACGGTAACGAATTTGGATACAGATTCCCTAATTAAAAGAGAAACCGGATCAAAATTCAGAGTTTTTGAGCTTGAAATGAGTTTTGTGCTTTCATAAGCTAGCGTTTGATGAAGTGTAACGTCTACCTTAAATATAAGGATATAATATCAGAGAGGCATTGTCACACTACGGGGTTATAAGGAAAGGGTATGCTAAGCCGCAAAGGGCTCATAGTACTCATATTTATAAACGACTTTTACTATGGGACCAAATCTGAAATCGAGAAAAAAAAAACTGCTGTTCCATAGAAAATACGAATGACACTCGACAAAATGTATGGAACAGCTGATATTTTTTTCTCGATTTCACGATTGGTCCCGTAGTAAAAGTTGTTCACAACCATAAGTACTATGAGCCCCTTTTGGCTTAGCATAACCTTTCCTTATAACCCTGTATTACATAGGACAGTTTTAGTATTTGATAGTTTGTTGCGTTATATTAAACAACGATCATTTTATGGCATTATCGGCTTAGATAATAACGGTGACATAGCCCTTATCAATCCGCCAGACGAAACGATTTGTGCTGGGGCTAATACTGAAGCTATGACATTCCGGCTAAAACTAGGTGCTTTATTTAGTTATAACGAGTGGGACCTAGTTTTGGTAGGTTTGAAAATTAAATCAGTATTTAATGAAATAAATATACCTGAAAAAAAATCGTACATATTTATTAACAGGGTAACTTTTTAAGTAGTGCACAAATTTGTATTACGTAATCGGCTTATTCATAGTAAAAAGGAAAAAAAAAATTTTTTCACATCGAAATGTCGGAAAACCTTTATAATACAATAATTACCTACCTACTTCTCGCTCACGTACTTCTCTCTCGCGTATCGTTCGTAGTACAATCACGAATAGTGTGACGTCATTTGAAATTATTTCCATAATTTTTTACCAATGTGGGTAAAACCAACAAATACGTATACTTTATTTTTCAACAATCTTGACACAAAATTTGCGCTTTACTAAAGAGTTACCCTGTATGTATAGACAAGTTGGTGGTTTATTTTCACCAACTCAAAACAATTATTTAACCAATGAATTTTTTTTATTGATAGCTATTTCGTAGTGGGGTATTTTTTGCTTAAAGTCATTATTATAAATGAAACATTAACTCCCGAATACTGCAACGTTAATTAACTTTGACAACAGATTTATTCTAATACTGCCTTTGTCTGGCACTAAGCAAATGACAAAGGCAGCAATAGACTTAATCTGTCGTCAAAGTTAACAAACGTTTCAGTATTCGGGGGTGAATATGTTCGTATTTACAACCATTCTTGACTTTCACAAAAATCTTCCAGAGCCGGATCAGTACTTCCGGAGATGTCTTCAAACAAACATACGGACTTGTACTAATCTTTAAACCTGTTTATAATATTTATTATCATATGATAGTGTATATTTACTTAGTTAACTATATTAAACACGGTCTAATTCATTTTGTTTCTTCATGCCTCATCAAAGAAATTATATTGACTTGTATTTGTTTTTGGTTGAAAATGACAGATTTAGTAGACATACCCCCGAATACTGAAACGTTTGTTAACTTTGACAACAGATTAAGACATATATTGTATGATTCGGCATTTTACAAACGGCGTCGTCCGTTTACAAACGCGCGCCCCTTTCCGGTATGAAGAAGGAAAATTGTAAACTGCCTCGTCATTTTGTAAAAAAATTTGATACACAAGTAACGATTCGAAATCCGTTTCCGCGGCAAATTGAAATAACTACTTCTTTTTTCTACCACATTTAGCGCTGCTAATCAAAACAATAATAATAACAGTGAAATCTACTGTATATCTCAAGAAACAAATTACCTTAAATACATTTACTACTTACAATTAAATAACTTTGTGAATCTCAAACGAGAAATAGGCATGACAAAGCCGTGGACAAGAGAAGAGGTTATCGGGCACTTAAAAAATTCTTAAGTGTCCACGAAAACAGGCGTTCGACGGTCTCCTGCTGAGTATTACTAGTATGCAAAAAATATGATTTAATGAGTATTGCTGAAGTCGGCTACCTTATTGTGAAACTGCCCTGAAATATTTTTTGAATTCAGAGCCACATAATTGTATCTTAGAGTGTGATAATCGGCGATAATTCACAGCTAAAATCATCTAAGAAATGGTAAAAATTTGGCCTAAATGTAAAATAATACTTTGTACTACTCCGCGTCATTCACAGACTATTATATACTATAGTAGCAACGACCTCCGGTTTCTCATTTATAATATTAGTGTGATACGATTAGTGATTACCTCATATTATGTATTTTGTTACCTACATGAATAAAAAAGATGACATATCACATAGTTTTTGTTTATCCTTAAATCATGGTTACCCTAACATGTGAATTTTGGAGAAATTAATAAGATAATATCACCAATTTGCCTTCGGCATTTCGCAAACGAGTGAGCGTTTGTAAATGGACGACGCCGTTTGTAAAATGCCGAATCATACATTATGCCGACGACAAAATACATTTTGATCTCTACTGAATGCAGTAATTTTGTTGGATTTTTAGAAAAGCCACGAGCAAGGCGAGTTTCATTTAAAACTGAGTAGTGTGGACTGGCTCCAGACTCCAGTTGAAGTTGCAAATGCGTGATTTCATCATCATGTCTGCTTTCAACATGGGTAGGAGTTGTTCAGCCATGCTTAGTTATGATTATGCAAGTATTTTTTGTTGTTCATATGAATATTGTTAAAACTTGGTACGTTTCCAGAGTAGATATTTACAGCTTGATTGCTTGTTACTTTAGAAACTGCATACTTATCTACGCGTACCTAAAACTATTGAGTTCAATGGTCGCAGCGGTGATTTCGTTTATATTTCAAAATTCAGATACTACAAATCAGTGATAACTAATCAAAAGATTTGAAAACTGATATAAAACTAGGTCGTAATACGCCGAGTATCATAACGATAACCTTATTTGTATCTAATAGTATGTATCGTCGATAATCCAAATAATATAATAATATAATATCGATAATATATTACAAGAATGTAAAATATGTTTACTGTTGGCGTATCTCAATAAATAAATAAATAAATCCACTTGGTTCGCGTAGACGCTACACTTTCAAGTCGCCTCATAACTTTGTACTCGTAACTCTGTGAATAATCACAGATAGATATAAATAATCGGTAACAGAGATAGGTCGTATCAATATACCGCGTCCGAATCGCCGTCGTAATGTGTTTCTAAAGACGAAATAATCATTTGGCGTAGTACCTACTAGGAATCGTAGCAATGTTTAGCGCCCTTCATACACGCTTTTACAAGCTTTTTATCAACGCTTTTGTAAACAACGTGCTCGATAAAAACGACTATGTCTCTGATATATGAGCGTGTGTTAGTGTCCCTATCAGATTGTTAAAACGAGAAATCGCCTGTACACCTTCGCGGCCGCTCGATATTGGATTTATCGGGTCTTGTGTACGATCGTTACAAAAATATTATCTGTTATGTTTGTAATGTGTATCAGGATTTAAGATCGGCCGGAGCTATTTTCGTAGCCGCAAGGCGTTCGGCTTGTTGCTTTGAATGTCACAGTAAAGGGATCGAGATTGTGAGGGTGCTTTGAATTTTTAAATAATATAGTCCTATCTCAAATATCCTGAGGATAGGTAGACATAAATTATAATACATTTAAATCTTTCGCAGATCACGACATTGAAGGCCTACAAGTAGACTCTTCCGATGAACGAGGTGGAGCTTCGACATCCAACGCCCGTCAATACCAGCGGCCACAGGCGTACCGAGCCCAAGAGCCCGCGGATCATAACCAAATGACCGAGCCGACCGCCCCGCGGGTTACGGTCTTGGAAGTGGACGATGCTCTAGCGGCACTCGAAACGCTCAGAACGCGAGGAATAGGGAGGACCCGTCCGTCAGGCCGGTTCCACTCAATGCACAAGAGGCGCAGGCGGCGCCTTCTCACGCGGGCACTCGTCGCAGAAGAAGCGCTTCTTGACGACTTATTGATCGGCCAAGTACAGGTAAATGTAAGACGCCAGTTCAGTGGCCATCACGATTGACGTTTCCAAATACCAGAAACTTTGACTGAAACTTAGACCGTAGACCATTCCAATACCGTGTCGACATACATAATCGAAGTACCAGAAGATACCAGGAGATGAAGTATGCTCAGCGACAGAGCATGGAGACAGCCGCATTGTTATATATCATACAGCACATAATCTTCACCCTGGTATTTAGGCCAACTGAACTGGAGGTCAACATCTAACACAATAGATGAAAAGAGAGCTAGTCTGAGAACTGAGAAACTACTTGTTAAATACAATACAAGACTTAACCTACTACAGACACAAATTATTACTGATGAAATGGAAATAGAACTCAAATAACATACAGACAGAAATAACAGTCATAATGAAAATACTGGACGCAGTCTGACAGTGTAGGGTGGCAAGAAATAAAGTCCTTGGAACACGTTTCGTTTTGGGGCCGCCGCGTCGGTCGTGTTGACACACTGAAACAGATACTTGTAATTAGCAAAGCGCTGTTTAGTTACGTCTATTTGCTGACTACCGGCGTAACTCAACGTAACTGATTGTAACTTATTGTTCCGTCACCATGGTCATTCCTCAGTCCTCAACTTACATATTCGGGCATTGTTTCATGCTCCGCTCCGCTACAAATTTTAATGTCATTTGTTTGTATTCATGAACCGTCCACAGCACTAATCGTACTATGTAGGTATGGTTCTTGTGACATATCGTCGGATATCGCATTGCCTTTCAAGTAGTTCTAACAAGGACGCTCGGGCGCCAAAGCGAAATAACAAAATAGTATGTAGATATTATCATTAAACTTTCGACTAACGTCGAATAATGTCACGCATTTACCTCCCAATATTTGGAAAACGGGAATATATTTTTTGTAGGACAACACCGACATTAACAGTACTAACGTCTTCTGCATAATTTTTAGTTTCTCAGTCTCTCTCTCTCTCTCTCTCTCTTTCTGAAGTTATTCACTAAATAGATAGAAATTAGAGTATAATTGAAGGGCACTCTACAGATAAAATATTTTCTTCTCCTTCTATTCATTCCAAATAAGCTTATTTACTCGGGTTTTAAGAAAAAAATAAGTAAAAAGTCGGTTTAATTAAAAAGGCTCACATTTCCATTACTGGACGAGAGCTGTACTAGCTCTGCAAGACTATAGTAATTGTCTAGCGGGATCTATGATTGCTTTATGACACCTGCTGTGCTGTGGTGTCGCAACACCTTAATTGATACAATTACATAGAATATCTCGCAATTCAATAATCGCTTATTCAGTGGATTACTTGAACGCTCTGCGCCACGATGCCCCCCGCTACGACATCGCCCGCGCCGCGTCGCTTAGCCACCCGCGCCATTGCGATCAACACCGCCGGGAGCGAAATATCTTTCAATCAATTTATGATCACCTTAAAATCAACATTCACATTACACCGAGCCACACGACATAGTCTGTCATTGAAAAATCTAGTGTATTCAACAAGATATAAGGATCACATTTCATTGTCTGGATCCGGTGTAATATGAATTTTTTTTATGTGCCGACATGTCACAACTCGGAATAAAGAGTTCACATCGGATAATCTCTATAAAAAATCCAATTTGGTTTAAATATTTGTGTTTGTTTTCTACTTTGTACCTTCGAGGAAGTAGTGATGTTTTATTGTGCTTGAGCGCTCACACGCTCGAGTGACACATATTAACATTCCTTCCTGAGCCAGTGATCATTGACGGTCGGCCAAGTTTCTGGTAAACATTATTATGTCTTTGTCTGGAGTTGTACCTGTTTTTTTAAAGACGGCCATCAATGGGTCATTGACATTACATATTGTTTAAAGAATCGCTGCGCAGTATTTTTCAAATTTTACGGTTAATGCTGGCGATAGTATTGTCGGGCGAATGCCAAGATTGCAATGTAAAGCTGTGTCGAGATATGCGTTTATCGTGTGAGATGTTACAAATTACTAATGTGTGGTTTTCTTTTGTCAGTGCGTTTTAGATCAGAGTGCGTCGTGGGATTTCAACGCGTTTACCCTGGATAACGTCGCCGGGGGTAATATTTTAATTTTTGTTGTTGTTGCGTGTAAATTGAATGAAAATATTGATAATGTATTCATATTCATATTCAATATATTCATAAAAACATTTATATGTCAGGTACCTAATATACGTCTCCAAACGAACAACGATCACATCAAAACTTGGACGGTACATTCACCTTTATAATTTAGTCGAGAAGTCCAATCCGTCCGTCAGTGCTTAGTTTTGCTGCCAACTGCTAGGTTCACGTGTCCATTACCTCTTATGTTAATTAAAGCTAAAGTTTACAACCTTGAACTGCCTTACATACTTAATCCTTTGTTTTACTTCCGTCCGGTGTTTAGTTAGAAGCTGCTGTTTCCAGATTCTGACCTACTTTGCTTAGTATGATATATTATAGTATAGACTCTTTTTATTTATTTTTATTTTTTTTTGTTTGGTGACGAGACGAGCAAGTAAAGAAAGAAGTGTCAGAAGTGTCCCAGGGAAATGTAGCCAAGTTTCGCTTACCTAGCAAAGAAAATGCGAAATGTTTAGTATCAAAGAAGCATTCATTTGTTGTTGAAAACGGCAGTGTTGTAACAAGGTTTTCAGAGTCGATAGTAGTCACAAACATATTAGTTAACGTAAAAGTCCATTTTGTTCTTGGACCAATTTCACAATTCCCCAAGCTTAGCATCACAATCACACAAACGACTGTGACAAATGTAGACATTAAAAACAAAACACACAAAGGTGAGACAAGCCACGACAATGTACGCGGCCCGACCGTGCCTGCTAGCATTATGTCAGACCATACTAAATCACTCATTGGTATATGTTTTTCATTGACAGCCTTGACGATTATGTGTGGTGAAACAAAGAATCACTGCAAACGAGCAAGTTTTAGTACTAGTAAAGATAACTCACTATACTACAATAGATTGGCCCTCTAGGCTCAGTTTTTAATGAAGATAAAAATGTAAGAACACCCTAAAAAACTTAAACCTAAAATCAAACCTTGTGAAATGTTAATTAATGTCACCAATAAACGATTTGTTTTATAAGAAACATAAGTGAATTTGGTGACAAATAATCCGAAAGTCATAAAGCTATTTACCTCACTCGAAAAGGATTTCTATGATTCTATAAATACATTATTTTGTGTGTGTTTTTAATTTAAGTACATTTACAGGTTCTATCTCGTTATAGAACAAAATAGTAGTGTTTATGTTACAATCGCTCGTTTGCCGCGCTCGGTTTATCTTGATTCTATCTTTGACACTGTGGCGATTCGTTTCCCTCAACGCTCATTACGGCGCAAAAAATTATGATTTTCGATGGATAATAGTTACATTATACATATATGTATCTTTAACCTATTTTTACCTGACTACAAAAAAGGAGGGCTATGACTTTGGCTGTCTATGTATGTATGTAACTATGTTCATATGTTTACCCTAATCTCCTAAACCGCTTATCACATTTCGACAAGATGGGTGTCTATCGATAGGGAGTTCTGAATCGCGCTAGCGAAGTTTTTTCCTCGAGACGAACGTATTCATTTTCATATCTCGAAGCTTTATTGGTCCTGATACGACTGAGGCTATATTCTTCTAAATTATAACATTAGTTAGGACTTTAGGATTAGGACTAGGACTAGGACTAGGCATAACAATTGAACGAAATTAGGTATGTAGGTACCTCATACCATAACTTACCTTTAATCCGAAAATTTTGACGGTTCCTATAGGGTGGGTAGTGAAACTTCGGGGCGCAGCTAGTTGTTACATGAACGTTTGAGGTTTTATCGTGCGCTTCTTCAGATCTGAGTAAACAAGACAAAGGAGTACTTTCAAGAGAGAATACTCCACGTTTTCACCGATCAAGAAGAATTTTTCAAGCTCTGCTAGTGCATCTGTAAAGCTTAGGAGTTCGTTTCAGATCGCCGGTCATCATCATCATCTGCCGTAAGACGTCCACAGCTGAACTTAGGCCTCCCCCTTAGAGGCGATACTGAAAGATAACTGGCCATTTGCATCCACCGGTCGCCCTCGACTTTTACAATGTAGTCAGTGCACCTAGTGGGAGGCAGAGGTGCTTGTTGTCTATTAAAGAAATAAGATCTTTAGAGACATTGAAGTGAGGTCTGAATAGGTATTTTACCGTCTTTGTATTTTCATGCCATAGCATTTGTTTTATTTTTATCAAACGTAGAAAAATGTAAAACTTAAATTCAATGGAAGAAATCGAAGTAAAGAAACATTGCATGAGCGGCATTATGGCAGGCAGGACTCAAATACTACCGTGCCGCACTATGTTTCCCACTATCAGTCAGATTGCTTAATTTCTATAGCGCTAATAGTTTTTGACTAATGTATTGTTGTGATTGTGATCGTTGGACGTTTCTATGAGCGAAAACGATTTGTCGATCTCGCTCGAACATTTTTTTCAATGATATAAATTTACTGAGCGTGATATTGAAAAACATTTTTGAATCGTTTTTTTTATCGTACTTGGTCCAAAGGTACATTGCCATTTAACGCGGCAAAGCAGCCAGTATAATGGGCGCCTTTACACCGGTACAGTTAGGGGTGGGTTATTTTCTTAGTTATACATATGACATAATATTATTCGACTGTATTTAATTTTTATTATTCATAATATATTTTCATTGACTAGATTTTTTTTTTCGTTCCTAAAACATTTAAAACGCCTTAAACTAATTCTAATGTGAATTCATAGAAATTTTAAATGAACGCTAAATGTTTTCTTTGTTGAACAGTTATTAATTATGTAACGTTTCAAATTAAATTTGATCTAAGTCATTTTCATGGTCAAAATAAATAATATGTTGCAAAAACAATTTTCACTGTAACATTCAGTAATTTAATATAATTAAAATTGTTAATTGTGTGAGCAAGAGAGTGCGTCATTTGTCTAAGCGACCTTAAAAACAACTACATTTACAAGTACCATTCAAGCGCGCTTCGGATCAGATGGTTCTCAGAGCAAGATGTCCTAAAGGCATTTAGTCCTCTAACTATAATGTCCAAATTGACCACAATAGTTGAACGAAATTGACAACAGGTCAACGCCAAAAAAAAACTCTAAAATTGTAGAATCTGTCTGTATACCAAGTTTCGTCAAGATTGGTTGAAAAATACGACCAGGGCCCGTACCGTGAGGTGCTTATTGCGATGATTCTTAGGTTCAGACGATAACGCTGCGCGACCATACACCTTATCGCGTGGCACTACGTGTCGTGGTCGCGCAGTGTCGTCGGCTGAGCCTAACAATCATCGCAATAAGCACCGTACCATCGTACCGTGAGGTGCTGTACGCGAGTACCAACAGATGTACAGATGAGAGCAAATTTTGCCAGTTGAAGTAGAGACTTTCGTTTACTTCGCTCACTCGGTCAAGCATAAAGTATTGGTTTATGTCGGATATTTTTCGATACTAATTCCCATTTCAACCATTCCATTTCTACTGGTTAGAACCACCTGCTCCGAATAGCTTTTTAAACTGGTCGTTTGGTAACTAGGACAATTTGCTCTGTGAAGGCAGTAGTACCTTTTAAATTGAAGATGTTTTGCTCCTATGATGTATTTATGTATTGTCCCATGTATTATTCCATGGAAGACATTTTGCTCTAAGTAACCACCTGATCCGAATCGGAATGGCGAACTATATTTTTTTTAACTACACCATATATAAGTAATTGTCTTCTAACCCTAACATACGATTAATGCATGTTCAGTTACTGGTATCGATTCTTTGTAATATTTCCTAAGACTACTTGATACAGACACAGATAACTCCCTGTAGAAACCGCACTACGACGTCATTGTTCCGACAAAATCGTATCGAATTGCAGGAAATCGCGGGTGAATGGTCTGGGACCTAGCGTTCCAACTGGCCATCTCAAGGATACTTCTACTCGAGTCTAGCAATGATCCAATGAAAGTAATTTTTATGTGTATTTCGACCGATCCCTTCTGCGCTTCCATCGAGTGCGGAATCTATATGGGGTAATTTGTGGGTGGCTAAAAGTCCGGGGGACCGCAGATATTACAATTTCATGAGTTTGATGAATCTTTGATTATTCTCTCTCCGTCTTACGCATAATTTATTGCTCGATAAGCTAATCTGGGCCCGTACCGTGAGGTGTTTATTGCGATGACTGGTAGGCTCAGCCGATAACGCTGCGCGACCATACACCTTATCGCGTGGCGATACGGTTCGTGGTCGCGCGGCGTCTTCGGCTGAACCTTACTATCATCACAATAAGCACCTCACAGTACGGGCCCTGTTCTGTGTAATGACCGGTCAACTTCTCGCAGACGCTTGTTGTATCAAGCGTGATTGTGTGATTGTTGTACAATTAAAATTAAATAAAAATTGTTGCTTTCGTTTGGATAAAAAAAATCCGAATCGCGTACTTATGATGCTGCTAGCTTACTTTACTGTCAGATCGCAAAAGACAATGCAAGTGTCGTTCGAGAAAAGAACATCACAACAGACTATATTTTAACATTTTGGTAAAGCTTTTCGGCATTAGGAACGCACTTCCATTCCAAGTGATTCATTCCGGAACTTGACCATGCTTTGCGCCAGAAGCACATACATCGTCTTTTATGTATTAAGATTGTCTCAGAAATTGTACTATTATACAATATAGTATTACACTATAAAGTATATACATAATAATACTATATTTGCCTAAAATAAATAAAACTCAAAAATAAAATATCTATTAAAAAGGAAATCAGTCAAATTATCTGCCCCTAACTGTACCCGGTGCAAAGGTGCCCATAAAGCTAGCAGCATTGCCGCGCTGGATGGAAATGTCCATCCTTTGCGCCAGATGCCTTATCATGGAACTCTGGTAGCGATGGTCTTCGTGTGCTATTCCGCTCGCTCGCATGGTGCAAGTTAGTTGGCGCGAGTGGGACGGAATGCGATAACCATCGCCACCAGAGTTATATGATAAGGCCCCAGGAACGAGTCGGAACGGTAGTCACCACCGACTATTCCTGATCCTACACCCTATCTCGCGAATCATACTTTTAGCCTCAGCCCACAATCTCTAAAATTATTAGTCCGCAGTGCGATTAATGTTTATATTCATTTTACCTAACACAAACTCTAAAATTGTAGGTAACCCCGATTCCCTGTACCAGGTCGCGGTCTCCCAGTGCTGTGCGTCCACCTGTTCCAACTGTACGGACTAATATCTCACTTCCGGCTGGACCCCGTGAAGGTGTGGAAGCTGTTCACGCTGTTCGAGGAGAATTACCACAGCACTAACCCCTACCACAATAGCATCCACGCGGTTGACGTTACGCAAGCTATGCACTGCTTTCTGCAGCAAAATCAGGTTAGTCTTCTTCTAGACGAGGTGTTGACTTATGTGACGTAACACAACGAGACTTTTTTGCTCCAAACAAATGCTTCCTATCTATCTGCTAATATGCAACGTCATCGTCGGCCTGTGTCGAAACGTTGCCGGGTATGAAGCTCTTACCTCTTATGATTTTTTTTCTCTGTCTAGGGCCAATGTTAAGCTCGTGTTTTCCATTTTATAGTTGTATTTCCTTTTCCTCTAACTCTATTACGCGCCTAATCCTACGCCTAAAATGATGCAACCAGAAAAAAAAATAACGAATTTCAATATGGCGTGGTCCATTTATAATGTTCATGTACATAATATTTTTTCAATTAATTTTAAAGTCCCTTTATCCGTAGTCTAATGCGTTATTGGCATCAGGCTATGGTACCTATGGCAATGTTACTATGCAGTTTTTTATTTTTTTTAAATCTTCTGTTGCGTGGAGGTTCGAATACGTCTCATCCTAATTTTCCGTTGCGGTAAAAAAAGTCACCCGGTAAGTATATAGTAAGAAGTAAATGCTCAACTTCACCTGCAGTCACTCCGCCGTTTCACGACGTGTCCTGGGCCCGTACCGTGAGGTACTTATTGCGATGATTGTTAGGTTCAGCCGATAACGCTGCGTGACTGTACACCTTATCGCGCGGCGATACAGTTCGTGGTCGCGCAGCATCGTCGGCTGAACCTAACAATCATCGCAATAAGCACCTCACGGTACAGGCCCTGCACTCAGTTGAGCTGCCCTTACTTGAGCTACGTGTCTGTCACACGGACCTGAACCTGATTTAATAGAAAAGGATGGTTAGACATGAATTCCTCCTGAGTAAAATAAACAACCAGAACAAACCGTGTGGACACACCTTTATGACACCCTTATAGCAGCACAAACAGTATTAATTGCTGTAAAGCATTTTCAGTAAAATAAACACTATATCAATTTGTATCTTTCAAGCCATTCAAGCATACATCCAATTATATGAGATGGTCGTCAATACAGCTCGTCGAAATTCTCTGGCACGCGACAGTTTTCATGTTTTATTTAATAGTTTTATAAAACTCTTTGGTTCTTTTGGTAGTTTTTTTTTAACACGCTGCCCGAATTGACGTAAATTAACACATCTCCAGTTAACTGTTGATGATGATATTTTCATGGTGGGTTCCTGAACAGGAATGTAAAGGATGTTATAAAGCGAGGAGGTTCCATTTTATATTATAAAACTCTATGTAATATAATACGCTATATTTTTGTGAAGTCGACTGCAATTTTATGTGTCGTTATTTAGGCTTTTAATAAATGAACGTAGGTCGAGAATTCATCCGTGACAGGAGAGAAAACATAAGAAGCAAAAAAGAAAAAAATATGATTATTGTATTCCGTTACCTCATTAGTTATATAGATTAAATATCTTATTTATTTACATCAATTAGCACCGAACACGAATTACGCTAATGATAATGAGAAAAATGCAAAACAAATGTCAAATATACTTAAATTATATAAAATCAAATCAAATATGCTATAACTATCTTATTTTAATAAATGTGTTTTTTTGGTTTTGTCGTCTAGCATAGGGATAAAACAAGACTACATGACCAAATATGAAAAGAATTTTATTTACACACATTTTTCGCTAGATCTCCGAACCTCTATCGTATGCTGTAGGTAATTATTACTCTTAGACGCACCACACACCAAATACAGTTTTGTGGAATTTAAAGATTTATTTGTGTTACGTAGAACACTTTTTGGGAAGAATGTAATGTGTTTGGTTATCCGACTATAGTTTCGATTACATTCGGTCACCTCTATCAAAGAATGCTATAAGCGCGACAGGCGCGCGACCTCGTCTTGTCTTGCACTGCGGGCTGCGGCGCGTCGCGCACGTGACGTCATCGGCTGCTCTGCAGGTGCGGAGGCGGGTAGAGTATTGTGCTGTGTTGGCGCCCACTGGATCTCCTCAATGCAGTCCCCAGGCGTAATGTCGGGAATACTCCAGCACACAGAGCTCACTACGTCACTAATAGTCACGCCGCCACTCTCGGGGTCACCGAATGTGATCGAAACTATTGTCGGAATAACCGACTCAATTTAACGTGAGTGAGTATTCCCGTTTCATTAAAACAAAATGTGTCAAAATCACGTCGGTTTACATAGTAATAATGTAATATGTTGTCTATTAGCGCACTCATATTTAAATGTAGGTCTAACATGTATTGTTGTTTTTTATTTTGTTGTAATTTTATTCTTTGTCTGTTTGTTTGTTTGTTTTGTCTTTGTTTGTTTGTAGTAACGCAATAATGGCTAATTTGTTTTCTATCATGTCGGAACAACTTGATATATTTAAAATATAAAGCTTTGAACACTAGTTTAGGTTATGTTTGAACTGTGACAAACAACGCGCGAGCCGAGCGAGCGTAGTGAGCATGCCCTGGTTGCGGCCGGCGAAGCGCTAAAGATTAAGTTTAGTCAATTTCACTTTAAATCTTTTGAACTTGGGAATTATGAAATAAGACTTTCTGACCATTTGACATTTTTTTTTAAATTACTATACAATACAATATAACTTTATAATACACCAAAAGACAATTAAACTTAAATATAAACAATAATAGAAAACCAGTAATGTAATGGGCGGCCTTATCGCCTAAAGCGATTTCTTCCAGACAAATTATGAGTTTTTCGCTTTTAAAACATTTAGATTTTAGACATTTTGAACCTAGACATTTTGCCGTTAGCTATTTAAACTTTCGACATTTAAACACGTACTTCTGTCAACCCTAACACAATTTTTTTTTTATACACTACCTGCTCGAAAATGGCCAATTATGTATCACGCAAACCTCATCTAAAGTACCCTCCTGTTAAGCCGGGCAATAATATTGTACTGAATTTCATTATTGCCCGCTGTGTTTTTTAAATGTTTGTATTTGGTAATTGTTAGCAATATTATTATGACTGCTAGCACCATCTAATACATACGCAAGCTTACGTCTGTATACGAACGCACACGTCTTGTGAAACCCTTCCTTTATAGATGCTTCCCGCTTCTAATTGGCATAGATAAAATTAATCTTGAAATTTGAGTTTTGAGATTTGAAATTTGAGTTTCATCATCATTTAGAGTTCATCTACAAATTTGAAATTTCAAACTTAAATTTCTAGATATGCTTTTAATTTCTCGCAGGATGTGTATAAAGTATACTCCTCGGGGATAAAGCTGTCTTCGTCTTGGCGACCTTGAATCCCTCGCTGCACTCAGGATTCTCTCTTAATGCACTCTTAAATATGATTTTAGTTCTCTCGGGATTTAACTCTAAAACTATATACATTTGGAATCCTTCGTTTCGCTCGGGATCCAATGTGTCGCCGAGACGAGTGACGTAAGATACTGCATGCATCCCCTTGGCAATCTACTATTATGTCATTTTCACAACCGCAGCTTTACTTTAAAAAAATTGTCGAGTGCGTGCGTGTCACAAGCTCTATGCACGAGACAATACAAATAATCGGACCAACATTCATACAATATTGCGTGCATCGCAAATTCGCAATGAATAACATTTTCAATGCAATTCTTCGCAACGTTTTTATGTTTCATAATCTCATGTACTTTTCTGTCGTAGATTTTGGAGCACATGCAGCCGATAGACGTGATGGCGGGCCTTCTGGCGGCCATTGCGCACGATCTCGACCACCCAGGCGTCAACCAACCGTTCCTCGTCGCCACGAGCAATCACCTTGTTGCATTATATCAGGTATGGAGCTCTTTTCACTGGACTCGGGGAAAAGTATTTATTTGTCTCTCTGTCCGGGTGTCGCGTTATCACGGCTAAACGTCTGAACGGATCGTGCTAAATTTTGGCACAGATATAGCTTAAGGGCCGGAGATGGGCTACTTTTTTTTTGTATGTAAACGCGAACGAATTCGCGGGTAACATATATATTTTATGTACTGAATAATGAGACGTGCACCTGATGACCTTTACCTGATGTTAAGTGTCACGCTTGCCTAGAACATTTCCCCACCCTTCACGGTAATGCTTGCTCTCGACTACTTGGCGGTTGAATAACTAGCAAAGGTGTCCTACCACTACACATACAAATACAAATGCTAAATTTTCTTCTCTCCTCGTGTAGAGTAAATCCGTGTTGGAGAACCATCACTGGCGGGCGGCTATAAGCTGCCTAATCGAGAGCAACATCATGGACGACATGCCCCAGTACAAGAACCAGTTAGAGGACAAGATACGGTCCCTGATATTAGCGACGGATATCACACGGCAGCAGGACTACTTGGGCCAATTCAAGGTTTGTGATTTACAAGCTATTTAATTGCACACAAGAACTCAAACACTTCTTATTCTAAATGTCCTAACAAAAATACTGAGTTACAAAAACAAATGTGATAAAATTTAAATGTGTATATGTGTATAAAAGAAGTTGTCGTAATAAATCATCATCATAATAAATAATAAAAACTAATCAGAATGCAAGTGATGCAAAGCGGAGCTCCCAGCCTTTCCTAAAGCATAAATGCACGCGTTAAAAATACCACATTGAAGTGTTAATATAACGTGTATCCAAAACCTACATAATCAGACCGAAATCTTTACGGTGACCTAGTCCAAGACCATCAATTTTCCACCGGAATCTACGAAGTAGGGCAGGCAAACAAACAAACACTCAAGACTCCATTGAGATTAGGCTTACGAGCACAGCGCATGGCCACAGATTGAATAATAGTTGGTAGCATCTTGCGCACGGCGGATTCATAAAGGTGCATAATTATGGATTATATTTTATATAAGTGTAACCCCCGAATACTGAAACGTTTGTTAACTTTGACGACAGATTAAGTCTATGGCTGCCTTTGTCATTTGCTTAGTGCCAGACAAAGGCAGTATTAGAATTAATCTGTTGTCAAAGTTAACAAACGTTTCAGTATTCGGGGGTTAGACATTTAAGACACCTAAAAACCCTGGACATTGAAACAACAACAGTAAATAAACGCATATCTGTATGACCGAAAAATTTAGACGAAATTACAAAAATAATCAGCAGAATAATCTATAATCTAGACCATATATAATGATCTAGACAGAGTACTTTCATCTAATATTCATCTTCATCTCAGTAACCTTCCAGAAAGCGGCTGTTATACTAGTAATGTTGATTTTAAACTATTCCTATAAATGTATTCTCGCTGATCGTTATGCCTATTACGCCTGTAATGGTGCGGAAAAAGCATAAAAGGACGTTTACCGAGATGTAAAAAGAATGTCGCAGATATTTATTATTAACAGATTCTAGTTTTGGTATGTTACTGCGTGCTGTATCCAAGGTTTATGTTTTCCTTTATCTACAGTACGCCGTTTGTTACAATACGTGATATACCTGCTATACGTAATAATGAGTAGAAGACGCAAATACAAACCTTGAGAATGCTGTTTAAAAATTTTCCGGATTTGTATTATTGCTAAGATTAATTTTGCTTTTTCGTAAATTACCTTTACCTTCCACGTAGATCATTAGCCGTTTTAACATAGTGATTAAAACATTTCCACAAAATATTTTTATGTTTGTTACCTCTGAACTCCGTCATTTATAAACCTATTCGGAGAAATGTTTTTGTATTTGAAAGGAGATACGTCCGGATTGGTTCCGTTTTTATCAAATCCAGTTCTGATAATAGGATCCATGAGGCGTTGAGGGTACTCCTCAAATATTATAGGCATACATATCGATTTTGGTATTTTCATCAACAAGTCAAGAATTTGCATTCAGAGTATCATTTGGTGAAGTGGAACTGATGGAAAGAACACAGATGCATGTCCACCGGTACTCATTAATGATATGGATTTCATGGAAGGCGCCAAGATAATCTTGATTATTATAGTTAAGGGACTATGACGAAGCAAATTTAAATCAATGGTTGTGATGAAGTCGGTCTTTTTTAATAAGAAGTTATTAAAATAACTTCTTATTAAAGTACATCATCATCAGCCTGAAGACGTCCACTTTTGAACATAGGCCTCCCTCTTAGAGCGCCGGTTGCCCGCGACTTTCACAATGTCGTCGGTTTCCGGTTTTCCGGTTCGTGGTCGCCACTCAAGAACCTTTCTTCCCTATCAGTATAATCTTCCATGTAAATACGTACTTAATTGGGTTTTTTTTTTCTTAAGTATTATATAGTCAGCTAAATATACCTGACAATGTCCGGCACCAGCAAAAAGCTTTGAGAGTGGCCTCGTAAATGATCAATGTGAAAAATTTAAAGGATGATAATAAAACTCCGATTGTTTATCTAGCTTTTGTTAAATTAAACAGTCGAAATATATAGTCTAGATAAATGCATCTCTCGTAAACAGAGACTAGAAATAGAAGCCTATCAATTCGGTCATCATAAATATCAGGTCGATACCGCTTGCGCACGTTTTTAATATCTGAAAGTAAAATCGCTCTGTGAGTAAGTGTGAGAATAATGTGCCCACTGAAGATGACCTACTAAAGGTGTTCACTAATGTTTACTTGTACCACAAACGAGACAGAGGCAGATAAACAACTTTTGACGAAGCGGTCCCCAATACTTAATGACTTGCGTTTACGGGTCATTTATATCAACAGCGTAGCCATTGAAGTGAATTCTGTCTGCTAATGCTTATGGCTTACCACAGACGGTGGCGTTGGTGACGACCTTAGATCAAATACCTCGTGATGACGGCGGCGTACTTATGGCGACGCGACTTTAAGTTCTTTCAAATCCTTTGCATCGTTTCCCGCAATTAGTTATGCTAACTTAAAGTAATGCAAACTGTTTTGTTGTTTTGTTGTTGTTATGGCTGTGTTTTCAGAGTTGTTCCTCTTTAATCTCATTATTCTGAGCCTGCACTAAAGCCCGTCTGACCGATTTGACGAGTTTTAGTGGTGCTAATTCTTAAAAGAAAACGTGTTACCCGATGCGGGTCAGATGAGTGATAGACGTCAAAGACAGACGCAACGTAACGATGTTACCCGGTTAGCGATTACGCATAAAAAGTGTCGGTGTTAGTCTCAGTTCGACAGGGAATAGATGAATCTCGTACGACTGCATCTACTTTGGGGCTGTTGTTTAATTATTACCTTTCTGATCAAATAGAGGTAAAAGTGCTTGGAGTATATGTAAGTGTCTATCTTCGTGTGTACATATATTACCCTATATAACCTATATAGCCTACAGTTTGACCGATATTGACGTGTGAGTTGTCGATGGATTCCTCTTTTTGTATTTTTTTTTAACAATAATACCGATTACGATTAATACGATTTAATTCCCCTATATCTAATTTCACGAAAAGATGTCGATTCCTCCTGAAAAAAAAAAAAACATTTCCAATCGAACTCGACAAAGCCGATTGTCGATTAAATCTACCCCTAAAAGATTGATTTTCGATTAATCGGACCGGCTTTACCAATTTATTTTTGTAATCAAACCAGTTTTAAAAACAATATAGGTTTTTTCATGTAAATCAACTAGAATCTCTTTTATGAAAGGGTAAATAATAACACACTAATATTATAAATGCGAAAGTTTGTGTGTAAGTGTGTTTGTTCCCGTTCAACTCTGTAACGGCTGAACGCATTTGAATGAAATTTGGTATGGAGGTAGCTTACATCCCGGATTAACACATAGGCTACTTATTATCCCGAAAAAATATTCGATTTCTGTAAAGTAGCGGGTGAAACCGCAGGGCGTAGCTAGTAAAACATAATTTTCTTATGCAATAAATCAAAAGACCCTTTGAAATACTATAAATACAGAATGTATAAATAATTTACTGCTTTTATATGACTTCGTTTAATTAAATAAAACTCACGACATGCAAGGCGACAATGCACGTGCCCCAATGCGTTGTAGGTCAAGTGCATCACAATTAATTATAATTCTCCCAACGTGGTTTTACTTGAGTGTTTTTTTTAACTTATCAACACATAAGTACATTAGCTTGCTTGCACGGCTTCACTCGCATAGGTTACAGTAAATTATATACCCCATTTCTCCTCCTTACGGGTTGATTTTCTAAGAAGGCTGAGACATGACTTTCTTTACTTTTCATGATTAGTACACAAACCGAATTTCATTGACTTAGCATGAAAAAATATTTTATTTCCATACAAACTTTGGGGATCCATTTTACCCTTTTAGAGGTCCATTTTCTCAAAACCTGTTCTTATTGTTTACCTAGACTATTACAGGAGTATCTGGTTCAAATTTCACGTTTCTATCATAAGCGGTTTGGTCTGTGCGTTGATTCCTAGAAAAGGGCTTGTTCTTTTATATATATAGATATACTAGCTGTTACCCGCGACTTCGTTCGCGTGGACCTACAAAAAAAAAGTTGCCGATGTCTGTCTCCTATCCTTAAGCTATATCTGTGCAAAAAATCATCTGTTTAGCCGAGATAACGCGACAAACACCCAGACAGAGAGACAGACTTACTTTCGAATTATAACATCTTTAATATCATAGAACAGAATTTTGATTGCATTCCTGGTTCAGCTGTAATTAGCAATTATCCGATTTTTCTACTAGCGCGCGCTAAAGCCATCTCTTTTTATCTGCGCGCGAAAGTGCATAGCGCTATCTTTTTCTCGAGAATAGAGTATACCGCCTCTTGACCGTACAAAAAGTGTAGTCTGATACCCACCCCTAAATGTTATCCGATTTCGATGTTTTTTCGTGCGTTGAAAATACGACGCAGAGCAGTAGTTGTTATTAGAATACCATAAACATTTTTTAACTTCAACTTTGACAAGCGTCAAAGGGACAGGTCACAAACTGACAGGTGTCAAACTATGAATTGTCGACGAAAGGTGTAACATGGGTAAAAAAAACTTCCCGTGGTACTATTGGATTGCGTGGTAGTTCTACGGGTTTTTTTTTACCCGTGGTACTACTGGTAGTACAACGGGCAACAAACCTGAATGCTTACTAATCAATAAATCTCGAATTTGTGTGTTTATGTACACGAAAATTTGAGATTAATCCATATACAAATATTGGGATACGTTTTCTTGTATTGAACTATACGCCATAAAGCAGATAATGAAACAGGTAGAACTTCTTCAACGTCACGATGTTGTTGAGACGCATATTACGTCTATGAGATACATTATGCGAGTGGATGCTACTGTATATAGGTCAAATCGGTATAATGACTCGACATTATGCAGGATTGTGCAATCGGGCTATTGGAACTGCTTTTTCGATGGTGATAAAAATTACTAAAGTGATACTAAATTTGTTTGCATTATTTTCTTTTTACAACATCCGAATCGCATGTTGATCCAAATAAGTTTTTATTTTTTTATTTTAATAGACGACGATTGCGCTCCCGTGGACTCGAAGTACTTAATTTCAAAACCTCATTTAACCTCTTCAGGGGTTGATTTTAAAAAAAATCCTGAGACAAGGTATGTCTCAGGATTCTCAATATTGTTTTATGCTTATTACACACAGATTTTCATTGGATTAGCATGAAAAAATATTTTATTTTCATCCAAACTTTCCTTTCCACCCCTTCTGAGATGGAAATACGGAAAATCCATTCTTAGTTCACCTAGACTATTTGAGGACTATTGGGTTCAAATTTCACCTTCATCATTTTTGGTCTGTGCGTTGATACCTAGAAAAGGGCTTGTTATTTTATTTCTATATATGAAATTCAATTCTACATTTGCATCGACTTCCACACTCCGGGGGATATCGTCTACACTCCGAATATGTCTTTTTCCAACGTTGTCAACTTCCTAACTCGTCTACTTCCAAACATGCGCCTTCGTTACATATTCTCGAATGAAGCTCAATCTGGAATAAATGCATCCAATAGAATCTATGGTTACGTAAATCTGGGTCAAAAGGTAGAAGAACTAAATATTCTAATTCTGTTGTCGAACGTGTACTGACAGACATCCTGCCATAATATGAAAGTAATTTAATAGCCCGCTCCCCTAATTCTCGCTATCTCGTTCGCACTTTTTAGAAATTTTTTAATGTAAAAATTACTGAACTAAATAAATTAACTTATTTATAAAATTTCCACTCAGTAATTCTTAAATTAAAAAACTGTTGAAGTTCGATCGAAGTTGATGAATTAGGGGAGCGAGCCCTTTAATTCATTTTGAAGGCGCAATATCTAAAGCAGGGAGATGTAAATATATATCGATCCCTTTCAGATTTTTTTGTACAACATTTCAATCTTTGGTGATGTTTTCATGAATAGTTCTGTAATTTTTTTTGCCACTTATTCATTCAAAAACAGTTTTTTATTAGATTCGTTTTGTTTATTTTGTAATACACTTAAACTGTTGAAAGAAATATCGTAGATCATTACGTGGCTTGTAAAAATAAATGAATAATTTTCTGGAGCACAGTTTAATTACTAGTACGGGCGCCAGCTAGTTCCAAAGACAAATAGAAATTTGTTATTAAAGTCTAAGTAACTTCACGTCTATTTTCTTTAGTTTATTAAAAATACTAGCTGCGCCCCGCGGCTTCATGCGCTATGTTACAGAAACCGAATATTTTCCGGGATAAAAAGTAGCCTATGTGTTAATCCAGGGTGTAAGTCCACCTCCATAACAAATTTCATTCAAATCTGTACAGCCGATAAAGAGTTGAACGGGAACAAACACACTTACATACTTACCTACTTACACACAAACTTTCGCATTTATAATATTAGTGTGATTTAACGTTCAGCTAAAATTGTAACTTTATTTCTCCAAAGCCATTCTTATTCATTTATATATTTGGATATGTGCCATGTACTCGCACAGAAAACGGCATTGCAGGCGAAATATCCGTGCTGAAATGCATCTCTGGAGGACTGACGTCGCCGACGACAGAGATGCATTTCAGATGTTACGCCGAGCAGAATATGCACAGACTTTTTTTTAATAAAATACGCTGAAACCAAAAATTCAGGGCATGTTATACGTAAACAAACTTATCAAAATTGATTTTACCTATACGAGGACCTTATGTAACAATAACAATACAACAAAACTAGATAAATAAACAAGGAAGAGTCATTCCGGACAGAAAGTCGAATCTACATAATTATAATTCGAAAAATAGCTCTTTAAATTTTGTAAAGCCGAAAATAGGAAATAATATAGAAATAGACAATCATCGTCATTATCATCAGCCAGAAGACGTCCACTGCTGAACATAGGCCTCCCCTTAGAGCGTCACACCGACCGATAACGTACCACTTGCATCCATCGGTTGCCCGCGACTTTCACAGTGTCGTCGGTCCTCCTAGTGGGAGGCCTGCCTTCGCTGCGTCTTCCCACCTCTATCGGCTATTTTTTTTGTTTTGTTTTAATGTTCTTTATTTAACACAAATAAATAATTAATTTAGTACAATTTCTAGTGTAAATTATATCTTAGTAACGACACAATAATAACGATTGAATACGTTTTTAAAGCTAGGCACTTGTCTAAAAACTTATAACTGGTTAAGTTAAGATTTAGTTAACATGTACAGAGTATTACTTAGTTTCCATAATGTGTTCAAAATTTAGCAAGCTTTAGATGCAGCATTACAATTACAACTGGAAAATATATTTTTAATTTTTTATTTAACAAATTGTGAGCTTAGAAGGTATAATTTAAAGTTACCGGCCGGGCGACTCGCAATATGCAGCATGCGGCTATTGGTTCCTCGAGTGATGTGGCCTGCCCATTGCCATCTCTGCTTGCAAACTCTGAAAGCTATATCGGTGATTCTGGTTTTGGACGAATATCCTCGTTCAGGATTTTATCGCGCAAAGAAACTCCTAGCATAGCTCTCTCGATTGCCCGCTGTGCGACTCTGACAATCATACATACTTACAAACACCCGAAACAATTACGTTGTTGGGTGTCGGGTTATAATCGATATAGTAACACTAGTAGTTCGCGGCGAACTGAGACCTCGCGATCCCTATATCTTCACAACCCCTGGACCGACGCAGCTCAAATTCGAGCTTAATATTAATAATAGTTTCATAAATATAATAAAATTAATAATTTCATTAAGATCGGATCAACGGTTCGCAAGTTATCATCGGACAAATATACACACAAACATACAAACATACATACAAATGCCGATTTGTCCCAGTAAACTCTGAGACCTTCGCGTCGCTCGGTCAATAATAAAAAATCAAAGCTTGTAATTAACTTGCTTAATTTCAATACTTCTTAAATCATGCGAAACACAACGCCTGCAATGCTTGATATTTAATCCTTTCAGATGCTTAGACTAAAATGTAATAATTGCACGGTAATACGTTTAGTAAAGCCTGTAAAGTTTAGTAAGCCTAATAAACTTTAACAAGCCTGTAATATAAGGTCCCTCAGGCTTTTACGAGTGGCAACTCTGTTCATTTCTATAGTCAGTGTAATTTTGAGAACATGCCAAGCTGCCCAATGAATAGAACCGGACATTTCATGTCATGTGAGAGGGCATTGCATATGTGACATAATTATACCTGAGTTATATCCATTGTACAAAACGGTTTTATTAAGCTGTAATGTGCTATACTTAATAGGCTGACACATCGACTCGCAACATCTATAATCGTAAAATATTAAGCGACGTCACTTCATCCTGTCTTGTGTCTTCTGCCGCGAGATGATGAGGTTGGCTCGGAACTCGCCTTTGTTCTTCTCCAGTCTCTCTCTCTCTATTTCTCTCTCGCTCTCTAATATATAATAAAAATAATATATAATTATAATCGCAAATAATCATGAAACACGAGGGCATTAACAATTGGAAGGCAGTTGTATGGGCGAGCCGTTTTAAACACATTTACACTTACGCAAGGGCCGCGTGGCGGCGCCGAAAGGAAAGTTGGTAACGCCAACTTAGGCTTCGGCCACACACCCTCACAGTCCTTTGAAAAGAAACACGTGACCCGACGAACTTCTCGCGGGGCTGAGGTCTTCAACTTTGGTATGTTGTTTACCAGGTTCATTGTCCACGTGAATTTCAGGAAATTAGGTAAATTTACCTTCTACCAAAAGCATCTATTACTAAATATGTTGAGTAATAAAAACACTGATAGATATTAAAACACACATATTGTAGTTTCATTTAAGTAGCATGAGAAAGCTTGTAGTTGTGTACTTGTATCAGCTGAGTTAGTATTAGTGTCAGAGTTGTTAGGTCGTCCGAATGACGTGGCCATGAGTAGGGTGACAATTGAATTTTAAGCAGATGAAAAAAATAATTCTTAGCGCGGTGACCCAAAATGTGTGTTGGCCTCCGATACTAATAGCGCCATCTATCACTATCTTGCGCAAGTTCCTAACCTGCATCAGCATCGAGTTTCCGGAGAACGTTTGATCTATTCATAGGCAAAAAATTTGCAAAAAAGAAATAATTAAATGCACAGATCTACAACCCTAGTCTGTGATCAAAGGTTATAAAAAAACATCTGAAAGTTATATATTACTAGTTGTTACCGGTGACTTCGATTGCGTGGACATAAAAAAGTATCATATGTTTCTTGTCTTTGTGAGTCTTTGTGATATACAGTAACCCCATATCAAATTGTATCATGATCCGTTCAGCCGTTTAGCCGTGATAACGCGACAAACATCCAGGCAGAGAGACAAATATAAATAAATAATAAATATTGGTGGACGTTTTTCACACAGCGGCTTCTAGCCCCAAACTAAGCAAGCTTGTACTATGAAAACCAGATAACTGACAGAATACATAAATACTTAATTAAATATTAATTAACTAAATTAAAGAAATAATATGTGTTATTAAATAATGAAACGAAGCTAAGCTCTATGAAAAGCTTATTCTGTCGAGATAACGAGCAAAGGCCTTATCAAAAAATAAAATAAAATATCTTTTCATAAATTGTTTTATCATATTTCTATTTAAGCTTCTTACGCGAACGAAGGCCAGCATTCAGATCGCAATAGTACGTTTATTATAAAATACTAGCTGCGCCCCGCGGTTTCACCCGCAATACCGCAGAAACCGGATGTTTTTCGGGAAAAAAATAAACCTATCTGTTAATCCAGGGTTTAAGCTACCTCCATACCAAATTTCATTTAAATCCGTTTCACAGTTGAACGGGAACAAACACTTACATACTTGCCTACTTACACACAAACTTTCGCATTAATAATATTAGTGTGATAGCAGACAGGCTTTAGAATATAGTTATTCTAAGCAGACATGCTTTTGTTGCTTGTTTCTTTTGAACGCTGCACACTCAAAGCCCTCCACTAGGATTTCCTATTTCAAGCATATCAGGAAGACACAAAGACGCGGACAAAGAACTATCAACCAGATCAGAATATTTATTAATTTATAGAATATTTAAATTCAAGCATAAACATGAATGAAGAGACTAGCCTTGTGGCTAAGTCGGTGGATTTCCGATTACCTTCAGAGCTTTACGTTGAGGATTCGATCCCCACCCAGGACAAACATTTGTGTGATGAACATGGATGCTTGTTCTATGTCTGGGCGTTTATATGCATTCTGTGTATGTATTAACAAACAAAAAAAAAGTATTTTTGAATATCAGTTATCTGGTTCCCATAGTACAAGCTTGCTTAGTTTGGTGCTAGATAGCGCTGTATGTGAAAATCGTTCAAAATTTTTTTTTTTAAAATGCCTGCCGGCCTTGAATAGAACCCGTCCTGGGTTCTATTCATCTCCTGTTTATAAATTGATATATTATTTATTGTAAGAAACTGGTAGGTACATAAGATATTATAGCACAGTTTGTTATCTCAGTTTACCCATTTCGGGTGTTTAATAATACTTTGGTCTTACTCGTAGTAGAGTTGTTATTATTAACAAAGACGTTGACAAAATATTTGAATACAATGTTATTATTTAATCTAATCTTAGAATAATGTAACCAAGCCATGTAGCAATGATTATTTGCAATTTTAAATATCACATTATAACCTAATCTTAGAAGAGTGAAGTGTTAATTAGCTAATTTGGACATCCTGTTTTTCTAAAACATAATTATATGACAGTTATGGTTTAATATGTGACATAAAATATAATTTATATCTTATTGTAAACAACTCAGAAGCATGTCTTTTGCCTGCTTTTGTCATGTTTTGCAACTTTCCACTTCAATACTTCAAGTGGTACGAAAAGGAATATTTCCGATTTTTTCCCTTAAAAACTGAATAATAAAAATAATATAAAATATATATGATATCTATTTTTACAATATGTTTGAGCCAATGACATGTAGCCTCGTACCTACAACTTTTAACAAATCTAGACGCCTGTGGGGGAATTACAAAGACAGAGAAAGCAATAGACGGCTGCATACTTGTCCCCTTCACACCGAAAAAAAGGTATTAATATTTAGTATTACTCATGAATAAATAGGAAAAAGTTATAATACTTCTGTCCCGTAGCGTATTTTCAGTTTTTTCCACGGAAGAAAAAAAAATACAAGGGGAGAAAATACAAAAACTGTGCGTCCAAACGGAACCGCTGTAGCGAAAACTCACACAAGTCATTAATCGTATTTGACACTACAAACAAATCCTTGTTCTCATTGGGTTTTTATTAATGAGTCGAAAATAAGCCTATAAGTTTAACGCCGTTCATTGAAATGTGCCTAACTTCTATGAATTTTGATCTATTTTTAATTATATATACGAGGTTATTATAACGTTTTTCGGTCCAAACTCGAACAACTTTAGGATAAGGAGCGAGTTTAGTAATCAACGCTAGATGTCGCAATATGACGACGGTGAAGAAGGTGTTCTTTTTTATTACACACTAGTTGTTACCCGCGAATTCGTTTACATAACAAAAAATTGTTCAAATATCCTCATTTTACACACATTTTTCGCTGGCGCTATATACGAATCCCTATGCCCTAGTGTTCAATTCGTGTGATTATTACACTAATAATGAGGTAATAATAATATGTATGATAGCGTCGAATGGAATTTTGATGATTTTCATGGTATAGTTGTAATTAGCAATTATTTGATATGTCCAAATAGATTTTTAAAACAACATTCAAGCCTTATGAGCGCGGTCTTAAGTAACCGCGCGTCGTCTCGTAAAAAGTCGTGAGTGGTTCATTCACAATTTCACACATGTACAGTGCGACAAACTTATCTGTGTAGTTGAGTGGGGAGCGACCGTCGTATTTTGTAAACAAAAGTGACAGCTAGACGTAGAAAACTTTAGTCCCCTTGTTTTGCCAACTCTACAAATAAATTGATTGCACGCTTGAATCTTGATAAAGATAACCTATAGTTTCGCAACTCCTTTTCGCAATGCGACGCGTGTGTCGTACGCAATATTCCAATGTATCCTTAACGTAGCGCCAAAACCGATACGCCGACATAAACGTCGTCCAAATGAATTGTAAATCCTAGCAATTGTAGAGATCGGAAGATACAAGACGTTTGGCCACCTGGTACGACATGACAAACGAAAGAAAACCATCATAGAAGGAAATAGAGGACCGTGAGCGTCAAGGACAACGTTCAATGACCAGATAAAAGAGAAGGCAGATGTCATGTTTTACAAGGTGAAAACGCCTTCAGAAGAAGACCGCCAGGCATGGAAATTACTTCACCGAGAACAGCTGCGCTCTTAAATGATGAATGAATAAACAACTTGAGTCTTGGAAAAAAGAAATTAAACCAAAATGGTATAACAACAAAATTAAAAAATGAGATTCTAAAATAGAAAACTGTTTTAACTATAATTAGTACGAGAGCCGTTAATACGGCATATCAGGTTCGCTTCAAACACAAACACCCGCTGATTTGGCTGTGATTTCCGCTGCCAGCATATTTGTTTGCACGCACGAGATGCAATAATATAGTTGGCTCCATATCGTGGCCTATTCTTAGGCCCAGTATTCCCAAAGCAGACGCACAGAACAAATTATAATGAGGGGAACGGGTCGGCTTGATGTTGACCGATGAAAGGTCTAAAAGTGAAGTTTGAAAATGCCGACTACGGGACGTCAATGAATTTCATACAGTTTTATCCAAGTTTTAGGCCCAGACTCCACCGAAGATGTGCGAAGCGGAGACGAGAGGAGATGCTTAACAGCTAGGGTGTATCCACCGAAGCTGTGCGGAGATGCGTACTGGCTAGACCGGAAAAGAGATGTGTATTGGCTAGAGAGGAGCTGAGTTACGTGCGGCGCTGTACTAGCGACAGTTGAGAGGCGCGGGCGCAGCGGGTGGGTTGTGTGACGCGGGAGACCTGGCGGTGCCGCTCGCTATACGCCGCTCACATAACTCGTTTCCGCTGCGCGCCGTCGCCAGCTTGTGAGGCGCAACTCATATCTCTGATTTGTTCGCGCTCATGGGCGCCGCGAGGATTACTTTCAGGCTGGTGCATCTGCGTCTAGCATCCTTAGAATCAGCTGGAAGGCGTCCACTGCCGAACATAGGCCTCACCGTTAGACCGCCACACCGACAGACAACTTGCCACTTGCCTTCACCGGTTGCCCGCGACTTTCACTATGTCATCGGTCAACCCCGTGGGAGGCCTGCCTGCGCTGCGTCTTGCAGTTCGTGGTCGCCACTCAAAAACCTTCCCCGTCGGTTATCGGTTCTTCGAGCGATGTCGCCTGCCCATTGCCACTTCATCTTGCACACCCTGAGAGCTATGTCGCTGACTTTGGTTCTCTTTCCGGATTTTATTGGACATAGAAACTCCGAACATAGCTCTTACCCTGCTGCCGGCGCCCGTGTTCGCAAATATGAGACATCTCTCCTCTGCTCAACCGTCTCCACCAAAGCTAAGCGGAGACGAGATGTGTAAGTATCGAAATCCTATTGGTTGTTGCTAACACATCTCCTTTCCGCTCATTTCGTCTCTGTTTTGGTGGAGTCTGGGCCTTATAAGTCTACATCATGTCACTCCACTCTGGTCCGCTTCGGAGCAACGCGCTTCAAGCGTGGCAAAGAAAATAAGAAAAATTAGTTCCACAACTTAATTGACTCGGCCGGGTGACAACACTTTTTACTTGGTGCCTACCAACTCATGTTTATGAAGTCTTTGAAATAATAAGGAAATGAGTTCGTAAATTAATTTTAAACTGCTAACCAGGTTTTCTATCTCTAACTTCTGATGTTGGTTTGTGTTTTATGTTCGGTTTAGCTAGCTGATGCCCACGACTACGCGTACTTAGTAGCTGTCTCGCCGATGTAATGTTAGGCCTTTGGCCTCGCAGGTATAGGGTTCGGGACCGAGGTTCGACATTCGGCCTCGCGATATTTAAATCAAAAAAAAAAAGACAAAATGAGGAACACACAAACATTTATGTTTGGATGTAAGGATTTTATGCAGATTTTATATTAGTCTTATTTAGTTAGTTTGATTTAGTTATTAGTTTTATTTCGATTTTACGTTAGTTTGCCAGTTGTTAGGTCGCAGCTGCGGATCCATTATTTAGCCACGAGCACAAGTGCTTCAGGAACTTCAGACAGACGCTGTTTGTCACGTATTTACTAGTTAACTAAATTTTAACTAATATGTAAGTAGCTTAATTGTGAGTGGGCTACTCACAATTTCACACGCACTTTTTACATTTAATCAAGGCCTTTAATTTTCCCAAGAAGGGCGGCCAAAAAATTACTATTTTTTTAAATGTTTTGGCTCCACACGTTGTGCATTTAGCCAGTGTCAAGTATTGGAATATTTCAAGTTGGGTCAATATTTAACAAATAAAATGAGTCTCAGTCATAGTCGAAGTCAAGCAAAGTAAGTCACGGTCAAGTCCAAGTTATGTTCCAGTAAAGTGGTGGAGACTTTACTTGAGGTCTCTCTGAAGTTTTGGAAACACCACAAACCACATTGTACTATTTACCAACACACAAAACAAATTTCACAACATTGTACTATTTACCAACACTCGTACACGTTCAAGAACAATCAATTTTTAAAACCAAAATTTTTAAACATTAACACTCGAAAAAAATACAAGCTTTGGAAAACAATGCAACGACGCCACATGACTTCTTCACGTTCCCGCCAAAACTCCAAAATTACTATTATATAAACTTCACTTGTTTGCTCAGTCCACTTCGAAATTTTTAAAATGTACATTTACAAAGTTCTGCGCCTCAAACACATTAATACTAGGCAACACGAAACTCTGCGATAGAAAATAATGGGTGTTCAGACGTGACATTTATAAGACCGCTGACCAACTTAAAGGAAGATAGACAAAAATCTGTTTTAATTGAGAACAAAATTTTAGCTTGCAAAGTATTACGAAATTGACTGTTTGCATAAATCAAGTAAAATTTTAGTAAAACTACATAACTATTAAATACGTGTAAATTTGCCATAAATCTTCAGTGATGATGTGCTATGGCCTGTGATGATGTTTCTGCAACAAAAACAATTGATAAAGCATCTAAAATATTCTGGTCAACACGGTGCTTGTTTTTTTTTCTCGATTTCATGGTCCCATAGTAAAAGTTGTTCATAATGCTGAGTACTATGAGCCCTTTTCGATTCAGCTTACCCTTTTCTTATAACACTGTATAGTGATCGTTGTATACGTTGCCAAACATGCTAAATAATCTTATTTTAGATTAAATTTATGTAATATATATGGCCTACTTATGACGCCCACGGTTTTGGCCCGCAGAACAGTTAACGTTACGACGTGGCCTGTTTATAGAAAATGTCCTTGAAGGAGAAATGGCTAAAGTTTATAAATTCATTTTCAGGTTAATTTGTTAATTAATTTCTATTAATTCATTCGTGCTCCATTCTAGATTACGTCATTGCTGGTGTTGTCAAACGAAAATTTATTTTGAATTAAATAAGGACCTTGAATATTTTAGTTTGAAGCCTGGCATACCAGTCCGCCATCTCCTTTTTTTCTTCAAAATAGCGGCCACTCATAAAACCTACATTTAAATAAGTTAAGGTTAAGTAGGTTAAGTTTAAGTAGGTGTGCCAAAATGTTCTAAGCCATCTCCGAAGCATACAAAGCAACCCCTTTAGTTTCGCTTTGTCTTTCTGAACGTCTATATGTCATTAGTCCTATTAAAGCGCTAAAATTAAGAACATATAAGAGATAGAGATTTAACATGTAATATTTAAGGGTCGGGACCGCAGTGCATTGCCGCACATGGTTTTGAACTATTGATGTTCAAAATTCTGTTAAATATATATGATTTGGTGGTAGAGTGGCAGCCGGATCTCTTATCGCGGGTCGAACTTGGACAAGATTGGCACAGGACCGGGATGAGTGGCGTACAAGAAGAGAGGCCTATCTCAGCAGTGGGCGATTACGGGCTGAAAATGATGAAAATGATGATGATATATGATTTACATGATGCCAGTTGCTGGCGCCAGTGTAACTGGCACGCCAGTGCTCGCACGGTACAGGCTCCGTGTAAATAGTTTTTCGTGCCAGTACAGCGTGCAGGAGCGTCGTATTTTTATTTTGTTTTTTATTACATTAGCTTTAAAAAAAATCTTAAACTTTCTTATAAAAACTTTAACAAAATCAATACTGAACAAGTACGTTGAAAGCACTTACTCTTCGAAACTGTAAACGGATGAATATCACACTAATACTATAAATGCGAAAGTTTGTGTGTAAGTAGGTAAGTGTGTAAGTGTGTTTGTTCCCGTTTAACTCTGTAACGGCTGAAAGGATTTGTATGAAATTTGGTATGGAGGTAGCTTATTCCCTGAAATAACACATAGGTTATTTTTACTTTTTATCCTGAAAAAGTTAACCGCTTCTGTAGAAACCGCGGGGCGCAGCTAGTCAAAAATAAATGTTAACACCATAAATTGAACACGATATCACTCGAAAGTAATTATGAACATACGTAGAGATATGGATATATGTATATAAATAAACAAACAAGATATCCGCGCGAATGTATCGAGCACAAAATCACAAACTAAGAATAACACAGACACGAGATATCTCGAAAGTATACGTAAGTTATATTATTAGTATTATTCAACTACAATATTAACCCCCGAATACTGAAACGTTTGTTAACTTTGACAACAGATTAATTCTAATACTGTCTTTGTCTGGCACTAAGCAAATGACAAAGACAGTAATAGACTTAATCTGTCGTCAAGGTTAAGAAACGTTTCAGTATTCGGGGGTAAAACACATAATAGAAATTACATCGTGCATCAAAAACGTTTTTTTAGGATTCCGTGCAAAATAAGGAACTCTTATTCGTCATGTCCGTCCGTCTGAATATCACGGGTAATTTATTCAAAGACTCGCACTAATATAAATAATTATAAATGCGAAAGTTTGTGTGTAAGTAGGTAAGTATGTAATTGTGTTTGTTCCCGTTCAACTCTGTAACGGCTGAACGGATTTGGATGAAATTTGGTATGGAGGTAGCTTATTCCTTGGAATAACAAATAGGCTTTTTATCCTGAAAAGGTTAATATACATGTTACATATACTACACATGTTCATTTTGAACTACTTTTCGGACCGTACATGCGCTACCCCTTTTCTACGTTTCCGACAAATTCGATGTTTGTTCGTCCGTCTGTCTGTCTGTCTGAATCCTTTACAGCCTTATAACTTTTTTTAAAGTTATAAACTTACATGCATGAAATTTTGCACAACGATAGTCTAAATATAGACTATGTTTTATATCAAAATATATTATTATTTCAACCCATCAAAATATATTATTATTATTTTTACAGATATTTTATTTCAAAATATAAAAACAACTTTTTTTGTAAAATAAGGGTAGCTCCCATACGGAACTCTACTAACCATGGCCCGACATGCTCTTTTTTATTAAAACTAGCTGATGTCCGCGACTTCTTACGCGATGAACCTCAGCCTTCAGCCTCGCTAAATTCTTCGTATAAACCAATACCAATACCTGACAATTACGAACACAACAAAAATAAATCATCAAAATCGGTCCAGCCTTTTCATTTTTGATTTTTAGCGAGACTAACGAACGGTGATTCATTTATATATTTTTATTTTTGCCGGCGTGGGCGTGGCGTGCAGTTTTGCTTTGGGAGTATGTACCTGAAATGTATCTTTGTCTCCAGGTGTACCTGGACACGAGCACGCTCGACCTGACGCGCTCCGAGCACCGACACCTTGTGCTGCAGATTGCACTCAAGTGCGCTGACATCTCAAACCCATGCCGGCCGTGGGAAATGAGCCACACATGGAGCATGAAGGTATTTTTTAAAGGATAACGAAATAAAGTATTTCTGTTATAAAAATAAACGGACAACAGAAGCACATTTTTTACACAGTAATAATTTTTTACTCAAAAAAGCTCGTAATGTGGTCATTATTTTGACAACCTTCTTCTACTCGAATAGACACCAGAAAAGTTGTATTGAATTTCATTGGTGGCGTGCTTAGCGACCAGCAATTTACTTTGAAAATCCATTATTGTCGAGTTTTGTTTCAAAAGTAGTTTTGTTTCAAATTATGCGCAATGGAAAATCGACAAATTTAATATTTGAATTTGGAAATTAATTTGAATTTGAACTTGAATTCCTACTATACTGGTTTTATTTAAATTACTCGCATTGTTTGAGTAAAGCACTATACAAGCCTTGATTCGCAAAAACCTTGACTTGACAATGACTGCTGGCCACGCTATGTTGGCCTCGAGCTAAGCTTAGCGGCGCTCTCGGCCTTCAAGCTTGGTCATCATTGCAGCCCTTGCTGTCCGCGCTGTAAAGGCCTCGACCTTCGGCCTCGTCCTCTATTCCAGCTTGGCCATCAAGACATTGCGGTCAGCATTGCTTGGCCGCAATGCTGTCCGCTCTGTGATGGCCTGGACCTGCGCTACACTACGCTTTCGGCTATCATCATCGCTACCAGCAACACAGACATTACAGACCGCGACAGTAGGCTTCCTATATATATATATATCTATGTATTTATAATTGTATAGCTTGTGCTTCAGAGGTCTGATATGACAATAAAGTGGTTGTGTATAAATGTAGGTCTGCGAGGAGTTCTTCCGGCAAGGTGATGTGGAGCGCCGTCTCAATCTACCTCTCACGCCGCTTTGCGACAGAAACACCACAACGGTGCCAAGTATACAAATAGGTAAGATAAAAAGTGACTTTTGGCCAGATTATGTTTTTAATTTACTATTTATGTGTTCGACAAGGTCATTGGGTCGATGATAGTGTTTTAAATATCGAATTATAATATTTAAATATTTAATATATAGTTCGAATCTGGATAAGATCGCTTTAGGACGGAACGAGTGGCGTTCGTGAAGAGAGGCATGTGCTCCTCAGTAAGCGATTACGAAGTGTAAATGATTTTGTTTTAATAAAACGGGAATACTCACGTTAAACTGAGTCGGTTATTCCGACTCAGTTTAACGTGAGTATTCCCGTTTTATTAAAACAAAATGTATCAAAACCACGTCAGTTTTCATAGTAAAGTTTGAATGATGATGGTGGGGACACGAAAAAGTCCCCTTTTCACTAATTGAGTTTTTAGGGTTCTGTAGCAAAATATAAAACTTACCTACAGTTTAGCCGTGTCCGTCCGTCCGTCTCTATATGTCACGGTCTTATTATTTAGACTATTAGCGCTTTGCCGCTGAAGTTTGGTACACATAATTATCTATAGATAATGACACCCGCTACTAAGTATATATTGTAATGTTGTAAACACATTTTGAAGGACATAAAAAGTAGGCATCAAAAATGTTCACGTACTTACTCTATGTATTTGATGTCGTTGAAGAGAAAATTTTAAATCATTAAGAAGTTTCTTATGCAGTTTTTTTCTTAAATACTGGACACGAATATTTTCTTCATATATGACTTGTTCCGTTTGGTCAAAATGGTCGTTTTTAATTTTATGTAGTGTATATATATAATTATCACCTTGAAAGCATTTCACGTAAAATCTGAAAAAGTCAAGAATACCACACAATTTCTTGTTTTTTTCTTTTTTTTTTTATGTTGCAAATCCGTTCTTTAAGTTAAGTTGAGGGAAAGCGCTCGCGTGAAGGTCTTGATGCTTTCCGGGAGGGTAGGCAGGAGGTAGCAATCGGACGAGATTTTTGGAAGGAAGTGGTGGAGAACTACGCCCAGCAATGGAACAGTATACGTAAAAGAAAAGTTTATAAGCCGGGCCTAGGACAGAAACAAATGTAAGAAATTGGGTAGCAACAGTCAAAAAGAAAGGTTGAAGAAAAACAACATAAATCTATCCGCCCCCGCAACATAATTAGTAGCGCTTCATTTAAAAGAAAACCATAATGCATATTTTCGTCAAAAACGCTTGAATTCAAAATTCAAAAAAATCTAATTCTTTATTTTGGAACAAAAACTTAGTGAATAATGCAAATAGAACGATGCTACCCGCAGTAGTTAAATAACTGTGTCGCGGGTAGCAACGCCCACCTCCGAAACTCCCATTAAAATTGTTTCATAAAAGCAGGAAACAATAGAAAGTAGAGTTTGCAATATATTAGATGGCATCAAATGTTGGACAGAATTAATATTATAAAAGAAACATCATCAGCGATGCGACCGTGAAAAAAATTTGCTATTTTTCTCAATGTAGAATATTTTTTGTTTTAATAAAACGGGAATACTCACGTTAAATTGAGTCGTTTATTCCGACTATAGTTTCGATCACATCCGTCTTGCCTTGTCAGTGCAAGGCAAGACGAGGTCGCGCGCGTGTCTCGCTGAGCATTCCTTGATAAAGGTCACCGAATGTGATCGAAACTATAGTCGGAATAACCGACTCAATTTACCGGTATTACCGTTTTATTAAAACAAAATGTATCCAAACCACGTCAGTTTTCATAGTAGAATATTTTATTACGTGACGGATTTATAAGCTCGACAAATATTGATATTATAAGAGTTCGAGAGCGCAGCGAGCGCGAAATTCTGACACTATTTTTTTCAATTCAGGACACATTTAGGTAACGGGCTTCGTACAAATTAAAATCAATAATAACAAAGAGCAAACATTTCAACTTTATATTTTAGAAAAATTGTACAAGCGCGATTCAGGCTGTCCCGAGAGATAATATGATTTTAAAACCGAAAAGCGAGACGTCTGGTAAAACCGAATGTTTTTGTCAAATTCTACCTTTTACAGGCTTCTTCAAATACGTGGTCACACCACTCATTACAGAGTGGCACCGCTTCCTTCAGAGTGATCTTTCGGAACAGATGCTTAAGAATCTAGTCACAAACCATAAGCGATGGGACACTTTTGCGAAGGAACAGCAAGAGGCTGTTGAGACGCAAACGCCAAATACGGCCATAGAAACTGAGGAGGAGCAGGACTCTGCCAACTTATCTGGCAGTTTGGAATTGCTTCTGCCCCGTAGAAGTTCTCTCAACCCCGTGCGCCCGCCCAGCTTCCGCGAGCAGTTGCGCCGCTTCTCCGTCCCTCTTAACGTCTTCCAAGACGGGAGGCCGAGGAACAGAGAGCGAACGCTTCAAGAAGTCGCGGGCGTGACTGAGATGGACGGGAACAGTGGAAATGAACAAGAAGATCAATCGCCTGAGTGCATCACGAGCAGCGAGAAACTTGTTCCGGAGTCTTCTATAGCGTCAATCACAACTCCGATGCAAGCGCAAAGAATAAATCACATGTTCCATGATCGGAACTGGAAACTAGTCAGGCAGCCGACTTTCCCGCCTGTAGAAGCAATGTCGCGGGCTCATTCTCTGATACCCCGCGCGTCAAGTCATGATGATTGCATCTACCCACGCGCGGTGAAGTCTGATAGCGGCATCAGAGCAGAAGCGACCCAAGACGAGAATCGTCGGCAGGAGTGCAAGGTCGGAATGCGATTGCGGGAGAACCTTACCTCTGTCCCACTGGATTTGGGCCGTCGTAGGAAGTCAATGCCGGCGCGCGCTGAACCATTGAGTGAGTTTTGTTTCATTACACTAAATTTATTTTAACACTAGTTGTTACCCGCGACTTCGTTTGCGTAGACATAAGAAAAAATATATATGTAAAAAAAGTTCCCTAAGTCCGTCTTTGTGATATATAGTAACTCCGTATAAAATTTTATCAAGATCCGTTCAGCCGTATAGCCGTGATAACGCGACAAACATCCAGACAGAGAGACAAAGCTGCTTCCTATAGTTCGCTTGATGGCGTTGAAGATAAAATTTTGTGCATTTTTTGACGTTTTGTGTGGACAGACAGTAGAAATGTAGGTAGTTCTTGATTTTCATACCTAGAAGCTTTATTGGTCCTAATACGACTGCGGCTATAATCCTCTGAATTATAATATTTGTTATGATTAAACTTTACTAAAACACAGGCCCCGATGCATAGATGTTAGAAAAGATAACTTGAACTATTTCGGTGTCTGGCAATATAAATTATGTAACTCGATTGGAGCGAGCAACGCGGGCAAATGCAATCGCAAATGCAAATGCAGCTTTGAGTCCTTTCGGACGAAATATTTTATATTTGAGTTCGTCTTGTCCTTGGCAAAAACATTTTTTTAAACTCTAAAATATGTATTATTTAAGATATTTAAAGCTTGACGAATTATTTTCTAATATGTTATAACTAAATGTAGAGCTACTATATTGTTTCTGAATCACTTTGAATGTTACTATATATTTGGTATAATCATTGCACATATACAGTTATAAATGTTAGTGATTCGACGTTGTGCAAATTTAAATGCAATTTCATATTTTGAGGAATCAAAATAATAGGAAATCAACATAAAGGTCCTAGAAGATCACATAGTGATGTCGATTCTATTGTGGAATGTCACAACATAATCTAAAATGTTTTTAAACTAACTTCGACAGCTCTAAAATTGTTACCATATTTTGCTCACGCATTGTAATGAAAAGAGAAGCAAATAATTTTAGTCCTGTTGATTTAGTTTAGGTGCAACAGAATCGACACCATTATCATATATAGAGAAACCACTATACGCGATCTTTGACAAAAACGCACCACAGTTAGGAAGGAAAGCTCGGGTTGCGGGGAATGCGACCAAGCGTTCCCATTGGTTATTTCAAAGTTACGCGTACTCGCGTTTAGCAATGTACCTATAAAAGTGAATTTTGTGTGTATTTTAACTGACGCGTGGTGCGCTTTAATCGAATGCTTAGGGGTAATAATAGAAGACGAATAGAAGGCAAATAGAAGACGAGTATACTGGAGTAAACGTTTATTTCGTAATGCATTTGCCAACAGCGGCCCGCGAGCGACGATTCCGCGAGCTTCGCGAGTTTCTGCCAAACTTGATCGCGCGTACTCTGGCGCCGCGGCCGGCCGGCGGGCCGCACCGGCGGCGCGGGTCGGCGCCGGCGACGGGCACCGACGAGCGGCCACCACTGCCCGCTGCCAACGGCCGCGTGCCGCGCGGCTGCCAGCTCGCGGCCACCGCCCCGCGCCGCGGCTCCTTGCCCGTGGAGGTGATGACAGGTAGCCCTCGAGCTTTATTACTTTAAGAGTACGGCTTTGGTTTTTTGGCGGGAACGTGAAGAAGTCATGTCGCGTCATTCTATTGTTTTCCTAAAATTGTGATAAATCGAGTGTAAATGTATAAAAATGGTAAATGCTTATCCATTAAGTGTTCGTGAACGTGCACGAGTGTTGGTGAATAGTATAATGTTGTGAAAGGTGACTCTTTGTATTGTTTCCAAAACTCCATTGAAACCTCTACTAAAGTATTAACCGCTTAACCGTGACTTATTTTGCTTGACTTAGACTATGACTGAGACTTATTTAAATTGTGAAATATTTGACATCCTGACCCGTATTTTATTTTTATCCATTAAGTGTTCGTGAGTGTTGGTGAATGGTATAATGTTGTGAAACGTGACTCTTCGTGTTGTTTCCAAAACTCCATAGAAATCTCTAGTAAAGTCTCCACCACTTTACTGGGGCATGACGTGGACTTGACAGTGACTTACTTTGCTTGATTTAGACTATGACTTAGACTTATTTTAATTGTGAATTATTTAATATCACTTGAACTATTACAATACTTGACACTGGCTAAATACACAATGTGTGGAGCTAAAAAATAATAGAGTACTGCTTAAAATGCGCACATAGTTATCATTTGCACTGTCAGCATGCAAAACTTTGGTTTAAGATGCGCGTTTATAGGCTTCTGTCAGCTACATGACGTCATGAGTGATGTCATTTTAGCGTGCTCACAAAAATGAGGTAGTGCACGGTGTGCGCTAATGTCAAATTTAAATTGAAATGTGTAAATTCCGTCATTCTGTGTTTTTTAATCAAAAAAATGTATAATATGGATTTAATGCAGGCTACAGTCTTCTGTGAAGACAGAAATGAATTTGTGGCCATCAAATTATGAGACACTGAGACAGATAATCTGAAAAATGAAACTATCTGATATATGCACGTTAGTGAACGGTTTAATTTGTTGGCGCGCTATTAGCGCACTAGCAATTTAAACCGATCGATATCAGTGTTTGTGGTTTTTGCACTGTGTGCGCATTTTAAACCGTAGCCTAAAACAAGGTGGTGGCCAAACGCGCACATTTTTAGATGTTCCCTGTACTTTTTTTTTCTTGTATTTTGGTTCCACAGGTTGTATTTAGCCAGTGTCAAGTTTCGTAATATTTCATGTATTTCAAGTTCAAGTTTCATCGTACCATTACAAATGAGTTAGCTTGGGTTTCTGTTTCAAGTCAAGCGGAAATTGTGGATTGTGGTCACAGTTTATGCTACTTGCTATGAATAATTTTCCATTATTAATATTTTTAATTTTATATTTTATTTGCAAAACACGCTAAGTTCTAATGAGGCTAAACAAAAACATATTATTACTTGTTGCGACTCGAAACAATTAGCGACATCTTACGTCCTTATCAGTTACTAGGTTAATAGTCGTTAGGGTTGACCATCTTTCTATGGCCATTGGCACTCTTCTGTATATATTTTCGCTATGGTATAATACTTAAAGCGACGTCGTAAACAGCTTCAACGGGAGTTTTGGCGGGAACTTGAAGAATTCATGTCACGTCATTTTATTATTTTCCAAAATTTGTGTTATTTCGAGTGTTAATGTGTAAAAACGGTGAATTTTTACCCGCTAAGTGTTCGTGAACATGCACGAGTGTTGGTGAATGGTATAATGTCGTGAAACGTGAATTTTCGTGTTGTTTCCAAAACTCCATAGAAGGCTCTAGTAAAGCTTTCACCACTTTACTGGGGCATGACTTGGACTTGACCATGACTTGCTTTGCTCGCCTTTGACCGCGACTATCACTTGTTTGATAATATCTAATAAAACTTGAGAATATATATGTATACTTGACACTGGCAAATGCATAAGACGTGCGACGCCAAAATCCTATTTGGAGAAAAGAAAAAAAAATCAGCTTAAACCAAAGTTCTTTGCTAAAGTATGAGTTTGTTTCAGGTATATCTTCATGTTGAGTTGTCTCGCTCGACAGAAACGAGAACAGAAGCCATTAGAGAAAGAAATATCTAGCTTGCACCTATACACTTATCCTCTAACTTTGAAACGTTCGTGATTCTGATTGCGAGAGCATGACATCTCGCTCGTACCAACTTAGTCGCACTATGCGCGGTCCGTTCGCGCAACTCTCGGTATCGCTTTCAGAGTTACGGGACAAGCCTACTGTTCTTGCTTTAAGAAACTCCCACCTCGAGTCGAACTCGATACAACATCACTCCCACTAAAACCGCTGAGATATATCTTCTTATAGAATAGCTTTTATGATCGATTGTACTTTACTTGCTAAAGCGACGTGACAATGTGTCGAGCAAAATGAAAAAGGAAATAAAAAATAAAAAATGGTATTCTATACTGACGCTAATACTGTGCACTGACTGCTATAATCTGACAGCGTTAAAACTGGCATCGATTCTTATGTTAGCCTTTGTCAGATGGGTTACCATCTGACAAAACTAAAATGAACTGCGTCTCTTTTCATTTCAATGTGTGAGAAGAGAAGTTTAGTTTAGAAAATGGCGCAACAGAATAAACACCATTATCTGCTTTCCTAATTTTAATTCGTATCAGTAATTCGAACAAACTTAGCAGTTTTTTGACCAGACCAATTTTGATGCTGTCAGAACAAAATTGACAAATTTGTATGACTTAGATTCAATAATTTTGAATAATTTGAACATGCATAATACAGGATGGTCCTAACGGTGACGGCAATTCGAAAAATTTAGGTTCCTCATAACAAGCGCTTCACGAAAATAGCCCTTATATATATGATTTTTTATAGTTAAAATTAAAAAAAAAAACCTAGTTTTTTATGTATTTATAATTTAAAAAAAAAAGTATTTTTTGGGGGGATTTTCGATGCTGTTTTTTGATAATAATGATCTTAATCAAAAGTTTATTTCTACATAAAATGTTGATCCTCTTAAACAGTAAGACCATTTTAAAAAAATGGACTTGTAAGTAATAAATTAGCTTATAAACAAGGAAAATCCGAAAAGCAACATCGAAAAATCCGTTCAAAAAAGTATGAATTTTTAAAGCCGCTTAAGTGGATGTTAAAAAAAATAACTACTAAACTACAAAAAATCGTATAACATAAATGGGGTATTTTCGTGAAGCCCTTTGTATGAGGAACCTATATTTTTCGGATTGACGTTACCGTTTGAAACATCCTGTATATACTGTAAATAATGGATAAACAGAAAACGTTATTAGATAAATAATATACATTATATTATATGGTACATGTTTTTATTAAAAGAAAAATATGAACATGTGAAAATAAATGGACGATTTACCTACAAGTTATTTGGTCTTGGAAAGTAATTCTGTCATCTATGGTCGCACACATTATCAAGATTTTTAAAGTAAAAAATAATTAAATAGTCAGTCATTTTTAGAATAACATTGCCAATGTAATATATCCACGTGTTTAAATCAACTATTATTTCTACCTACCGTAAAATCTACTTGATTTTGGCACATTTTACATTAATAAATTCTCACGTTAAATTGAGTCGGCTATTCCGAGTGTAGCTTCGATCATATCCAGTGATCTTTGTCAAGGAATGCTATAAGCGCGTCCTCGTGTTGTCTTGCGCGATTTCATTGTTGTACAGTAAAAAATAATACATTTGTATTTTTTTTACGTCCTTCGTTTTGTTTCCTCATTTGACAGTCAATGTTTTTTTTTAATGCAAAAATGTATAAAATGCGCGAAAAAGGTAACCCGTTAGGAAACGAATTCATAAGCACAGTGAAAAGTACAATCAAGCAGTACCTAGTTGATGAAATTAATACGGAAAATTTATGGAATTAAGTAATAATTAACCCAAATATACATATTAAGAATAAGGTTGTGTATACGACTTATATATATAATTAGGTAGGAAAAAAATTATGTGCGCACTTATGCGCGGAAATATATTCAGATAATTATAATATCTAATAATTATAATAATTAAGATATATAGAGTATCTTTTTTTATGACTGATGCCAGCAATGGTCTACGAAAGGTGCACAAAACTGGTATTTATTTGCGCTATGTATTCAACAAAGTTAAAGTTAAGTCTGTGTTTTTAACATGCGTTTTATGGCGTGAAAGTGTGAATATTAATTTAGTATAATTATGTTACGCATAAACCCACGGCTCAGAAGTAGAATTTAATGTTTAGTTTAAGTAAACAGGCGCTGAACGCAGAATTATATCATTTTATTAAGCTTAGTTAGGTATGTATAGTGGAATAATTTGTTATATCCTGAATGTATTTGAATAACTCACAAAATCCCATACCACAATAAATTCAGTATTCTTCTAAGTTCGCTTTAATATTTTCGGTGTAACTATAGTTATGATAATTAATTAGATCTGGTTTTTACATTTTAAGTTTGGCATAATGAAAAATGACAAACGTTACGCTTCTATAGGTACAAAATAATGATTGTAATTCATATAAATTCAAATAAAATATTTAGCTCCATATATTTGCCATATTTCTTATCTCATTAGGATAATTACATATAAATGGTATAAATATATAAGTAAGTCAGGTAGAATAATGTAAATATACCAAAAATTTGCAAGCCCACTGGCTGGGCGTATTGAGTCTCATAACGTAACTTTGTAACGTATTAATGTTTAGGTAAGATATCATAGAATAAGTTATTTCTAAGTCGAATTGTATTGTCTTGTGACTTGTGTAGGTAAGGATGTATTATTTTATTGAGATGACACGATTATCGAAGATATTCAGTATTAATTGTGATGTGTATGATCCCAATGAGTTTTTGTTTTTTTTTTTTTTTCTGCCTGCCGCTTTCGTGTGCAGCGCTGAAATGCTTTGCGATTCTTATATCTTGTATGTGAGTAAAATACCCACATTTTCAATACCTTTATTGCCAGTTCCACTCTTTTTAGCGCCTAAGCTCCTAGACACGACTACGGCTTAGTAAATGAACGTCGCGCCTTAGGCAGCCGTTCCAACATGAACGAGCCAAAATATAGTGTTCTTCATAGATCTGGTGGCGAGCTAACAATGAGAGTATAGAGATTTTGCTTTTCTATTGCAATGTATTTTTTTTCTAGTTCTTGGTGGCCGTCGCCGCTAAAGTTAAGGTTACGCGTTCTAGTGAAGCCCTGGGATTGATTGCGCGTCGTCAATCGCGATTTCCTTCTTTCGTTGAGAAATATTTGCTAATTTTCATTATGCGTTACGCTGCATATACTAGCCTCCGATTGATCACAGGCCTTTGCTTCGTTATTGGTGATGATGAAAGAGTCGAACGATCGCAAGCCATAATAGTTCCGATTGGTGTTGCATCTGAATTGCACCAGTAGAGTTATGAAATGTGTTCATTAAAAGTTCTGTTTTCTAATAAAAAAAATATGTATAGCTTTTGGGAAATTTAACGTTTTAAATAAGTATTAAGTGGTTTTGTGCCATTATTGTAAACAGTAATGATCGATGAAGTGACGGTGTTCTATTTTTAAATTATACAAAGTAATACATTAACATAATATAATGTAGTGTAAGTTAAATTATTGTCACAAATTGTAACAGTTAGTATGAGTGGCCCTTTCGAAAGCACTAGTCAATGAGAAATGTTAAACGGTTGTTTTAAGCTGCCCTCCTTACAAAATTTAATTTTTATTTAATTGCTTACAAAATTTGTATTATTTTGGAATTAGCAGTTTACAAAACGCTACTTCTATTACAGCTATATTTAAAATTTTACAGTATAATAATCATATAAACATTTGATGTTATATTATTAATATCGTATAAAAAAATAAAAATGACGCTTCATACATATTACATATTCTGTCCGGCCGGGAACCGAACTCTTGCTTGTAATTAAGGCCACCGATGAGCCATCCATCATCTACACAATTATCTCACAGCTGGGTGTAAGCAAACTGTGTAACCTCTGTTCTGCAAGCAAAGCGATCGCTTAAGTGAAGTTATACGCTAACTAAACTTGTATTGTTCTTGCAGATTACTGTACAAAAATATCGAGTGATTCCTTTACCTGTAAAAAAGGAGATAAATGCATATTCACTTAGCATATCACTTCACTTGTGCGTTCACTCGGCGGCCAGTATAGAACGACAGGTTCCGCAGTGTAAATGTAACATTAACTGTGGTGTGGTAAAACATTGATAGTTGGTAATTTCGTTGTCATCCCTATTGAATAAAATGTACGTAAACTCAAATATATGTCACAAATCTAATAGATCTTAATAATTGTAGTAAATGTGTGTCACAAAAATGGCCTCAACTTAGTATGACCGTTAAATCGCTCATCATCCGTTGCGACTACAACGATTATACATATTTCGTAGCGTAGCGTTACACTCCCATTGTTCATCTATATTTAACAACCATAACACTACGAAATTCTTAGAAGCAATAACAAATTTTTATTTTTTTGTTTTCTGTATACGTTGTTTTCATTTGCCTTTTTTTTTTCTTATTGACATAGATTTGGCGATACATATTTGTTTTTAAATAGAGCGCGTCATAGTTTTGGTAATTAAATAATTGATTGCTTATTATTTAGATATAAAATACAATAGCGTCGATTCTGTTGTACCATTTTCTTTACTAAACTAAATTTGACAGTTCTAAAATTATTGTAAGCCTTTTCATATATTGAAATGAAAAGTGACAGATAATTTTAGTCCTGTCGAATTGATTTAGTTTAGCGAGTGGTACAACAGTATTGACGGCAATAGTAGGGCACGCTTATCTTGTTTCTTTTCCAAGTATGTTAGCTATGTCCACATTGATATGTCCTGCGGTTTCAACTTTATCTTGCGTCTTCCTCTGCCGCGTGTATTTAAAGCCATGGCGTTTACAATAGCCGATACTATAAAGTAATACTACGCACGCAGCTGGTGCCCGATACGACAGCTCCCGGCAACAGGAAGTATTCAGTGTTTGGTATAGGCGCCGGTTACCAAAGGCCCACAGACAATCATATGACACCATCCTCGCCCGCGTGGTCTAAAAATTCCAGGATCTGTCAGAAAATCGGTTAGATTCTCTCAATATCAACCCGGTAGGGCCATAGGGCACACCCTTTCTGCGGTGCCAGGGCTAGTCTGTTGTCACTTTTTCGGATGACGGCCCAAGCCGAGCTTCGAACCGCAGCGATACCCTTGCGCTAGTCGCGCGCACGCTTGAAATAATTTTTAAGGTCTAACGCCATCTGCGTTCGCCACAAGTCCGACAAATAAAGGCCAACAGCATTGTATTTAAAAAAAGAGACTCTCTGGGGCATTCTATATTCAAAGTAAATCGCAGTTGCGTTTGTTTTTATTAGTTGCACTATATGCAAGATCTGAAGACGCAAGTTGAAGGTAAAAACGTGTGAGTGTGGACATAGATAGCCATTGATCACTGCCTAGTCCTCGGTCTGAAAACAAAACAGTTCGAGGACGTAATATTAACCAAACTAATAATAATTAAATGTTGATAACTAAAACTAACTTTAGGTTTTAAATAATTTGACGCTTGGATTCCTGTGTAAAGTACAACATATTATGCAGTTTAGAGATCAAAAATAAAAATAAAATATTAGCCTCTTTTATCAGCCAGAAAGCTGGACAGCTCAAATGGGATTGGGCGGGTCATATTTTTCGGATGCCGTAAGACCACTTGGAATATGTCACCACACATTGGGTCCCAATAACAAAACGACCTGCGGGTCGACGCAGACCAAGGTGGCGTGACGAGCTGAACTCGCACGACAAACACGAGTAATACTGAAAGTATGTATGAACAAGTTTCACTATGGGACAAACCCTGAAATCGCTAAAAAATATCTGCTGTTCAATAGAAAAATGTCAATGACACAAAAAAAATATGGAACAGCTGGTTTTTTTCGCGATTTCAGGGTTGGGCCCATAGCAAAAGTTGTTCATAATGATGAATACCTTTCAATATTACTACAAGTTTAGTAAACACCTCAATTATCCGCCTGGTAGCATTGAACCTAAAAAGCCTAAAGAATCTTACTATATTTTTTTTATGATATGCAGACGAAATATAAATTATGCATATTCGCGCAAGGTCACATATAATGTTCAGTAATTTTAATACAAGTACTTACTGTAAGTACCAAGTTGGGAAAAGTTGCTAGCAGTGGTTAGACGTATATTGGGTCTCCGCGTTCCTCAATCTTTGGTTAACTTGGGTTGGAACAAAGATCTTTTAATGGGTAATCTGTGCTTTCTATCCGCTCTTAGACGTCTGCTGCTGGACGAAGCCTCCCCCATATTGGGGGTGGAACCATAATTGCCAAGCTAGGCAGGAGGCTTGGAAATCAAAGAATGCTCACCGTTTACTAAGAGGACGCTGCTGATAAATCTATGCCACCACCAAATTATATTGAAAAAAGTTAATTTTATGATTAATTTTTACAAAAAAGAAGGCTTTAACAACATACTCTGAAAAAAAATCACTACCGAGATGTTCTTGGCGCCACCCGTGAAATACTTAAATTAAATATTACTTACATTGAAGAATCATTGAATACCAAAATCGCTGTATGTATGCCTATAATATTTGAGGAGTTCCCTCAATTCCTCATCGATCCCATTATCAGAACTGGATTTTGATAACAATGGGATCAATCTTAAAGTATCATTTGAAATAAAAGAAATATTTTCCATCGGTTATAAATTGGTTTGTAAAATGACAGTGCCCTGAGGTAGCAAACATTAAAAAAAAAGTCTAATGGAGAATCTCCTTTTTTTGGAAGTCGCTTAAAAATGAATTTAAACGGTGCAAAAAATAGTGTTCATTATAACTGGTATAATGTAATTATAAAACTGAAACCAGTAAGTGTTCATGTTCAATTTTTCGAAACTAAACTTAAATAATTATTTTTAAATAAAAATTTGAACAACCAACTTCAATCGCGTTGGTTTGACTTTAATAACTTAAATTTTTGAGTGTTTTCCTCCGACTTCTCCTGGATCCCATTTTCAGATCCTGAACAGGGCCTTATCCCGTAACTCTGGTGGCAATATGGTCATCGCGTGCCGTCCCACTCGCGCCAATTTACTCGCACCATGCGAGCGAGCAGGATAGCAAACGAAGACCATCGCCACCAGAGTTACGGGATAAGGCCCCTGATCACAATGGTACCACCTGGAAATTATACTCTGTCAAACAAACAAAGAATTTTCCAAATCAGTCCACCCTTCTTCGAGTAATCGGGGAACATAAATAAGATTTGTTATTTTTTTTTTCATATAAAGCGCTTAATAAATTTCGATAAAATTTATATGGGACCAACTCTGAACAACCTACCAAAGAAAAAAAGATTCGTTAAAAACAATTAATAATTTGTAGAGTAATCGCGTAATAAACATACACAAAAGAAACATACAGTCGAATTGAGAACTTCCTGCTTTTTTGAAGTCTGTTAAAAAGAACTTAAGAGGAAACGCAGAGCTTTGAAATTGTAACCACCCTTTTTCACATTGGAATGAAAAGAGACGCAGTAACGATTAGAACAGGATCGATTCTGCTGCTGCATTCTTTTTGATATTTGGAGTATCATCCTTCGTAAATTTAAGGCTATGAAGCCCACAACTTAAAGAGGTAAGACAGCGCCTAATTTTTACATCACTGTTTAATTTTAACTTAAATAGTATACCTATTTACCGATTATATTTTATGCTGTAACCCAGAATAGTTAAATTATCAAGAAAGTAAACTTAAGAATAAAAAGCTCTAAAATTTCTAACCACTTAATATAATCTTATCCTTCCTATCCTTATAATATTTTTAATGTTACTTTAGCTTTCTGTCTTTTACCTTCTCAAAATCATTTGTCAAAATGTATGACCGTGTACTGAATCCAAACAGGGTAGAATCAATGCGCCGTTATTACGAGATCGTTCTGCGCAGTTCACGTTTCAAAAACACCAAAATGAAGCTCAAACTGGCATTCATTTATCTATTCGTTATTTTAGAATTATGTTAGGCCTGCAAACTAAAGTTACTATTTGGTTTAATTATTTTTATTATCATATTTCGGTTAAAAAAAAACCGTCTTGCAGTGATTTTATAATGTTTTATGAAACACATAGGCTATCAAAGTGATTAGATAATAGAGCCAATTTAATCATAACGTGCATGTCATAATAGTGTTTGAAACTTTTCGATGCTTTTTTTTTCATGTTTCTGGTAACCATTTGCATTTTTTTTTTTGTAATTGTTATCCCCTTCTAACCGTATAGTCAGCGGAGACAATAGTTTAGTCCGCGTACGATTTTCCTTGGGCTCACGGGTGTGTATACACACTTATACGTCGCCGACACTATTTATCTATCTCAGCGTCCGACACCAACAACACATTGAGAACCAACAGGTGACAAAGAAATTTCCTTGTGCCACCGTCTTGGTTCTCATTAGCGCTGTCGCACTAAGTTGTTCGACCGCGATGAAAAGCGCATTATTAAGTTTAGCGATCATATAACGCTCCGGTCTGACGGTTCACTGCTGAAGGCTGTCGGGGATCGGCTGTCGAAGGTTAAAACATTGAATGTGCTGTTTGTGAATCTCGTTATTTTCTGCTAAAATAGTCATATTATATTGTAAAATCTAACATCTAACCCTATTGTATTGTGCATATTTTCATATCAACTACCATAATTACATACATAGAAATACTTAAATACCACAGAATTCTCCCTATTATTAAATACTTAAAATTTGGTATGTGTACTTTCCGAACTTTTGACGTATAAAATGTTTGTATTTTGTGACATATGTAATAATCACTAATATTTGTCGTCAGTTGACTTTCTTCAATTTGCAAATATCTTGAGCAAAAGGCAGCGCAGTTGAGGAAAAATTGGTGCATGTACATGTCGAAATCTCCCCGCAAAACCTCAGCTCCTTTGCTCCGCTGAAGTGGGTAGTTCCCACTAGTGGGAACACCTAATTTGGACTGTTGCGCAGAAGAAGTCACTTTTCAAGATATTTGCCAGCTATTTGTACCTAGCTAGAAATTTATAAGCAGCAAATTTATAATAACTATAAATCTTCTTTGTGTAATTTATCTGACTTTCAACATTTATATTTTGTTCTAATTTAAATAAATAACACGATTAATAAATAATCACGATAGTAACAACATAACATAATAACTATATAATGTGAAATATTTGCGCAGTGCGTTTATGCTGTTTGTTATGTACTTATCTTGTTCTAAAAGAGTAATTTTATGTTTAATGATTTTATTTGTTTTTTGGCATGCCTGCAGGTAATGTGGCATTGTTCCTTATTTTTGTTCATTGAGTTTTGAGTATCGGTAGTATTTGAGTAATATCGGCAATGCAAAAATAAACTTTTCTCTTTATAATTTGTTTTATTTTTTGTTTCGTTATTTCTTTTTTGAAGGGAATTTTCTCCCTTTTTTTTAATTCTCTTTACGGGTTTTTTCTAATGAAGGAATGCCTTATGTTCATAAACTTTGATCAAACAGAACAAAAGCGGCTGAAAATTATATCTCTCTTGTTTGTTTTGCTAAACTATTCGTTTCATATATTCAAGGGCATGCACTAAATTCGAAACTTAATAACAAGCTTAAAAAAAATCGCTAGTTTCGAAACTGAGCATCACAAATAATGAATGCGCGAAAAATATAACTTTAGCGTAGAAAAAAAATAGATGCATTTTATGGCGTTCCCTTGTTGATGTGAAAATAGTAGAAGAGCAGAAAACAAAATAAGATATAACAACTTCTAAAGTTCTGGGGGCCGTACCGTGAAGTCCTTTTTGCGATTTTTTTTTGTTAGGTTCAGCCGGCGACGCTGTGACGCCGCGACCGTGAACCATATCTCACGGCGGTTATACGATTAACTTAGCAATCATGGGAATAAGCACAGAATATACAGGGTGTTTGGTGTTAGACAAACTGAAAGGGTGTGTACGGGAACCAGTTTGGAAAATATAATTTGGCCAAAAAAGGTTATCTTATTTCACCGAAATTGTACCTATTACCCACCATAACTTTCTTAAAATCTATTTTATATCGCATGTTTTTATTCGAGTTTGGTCTTTGTATCTTCAGGCTATGCGAGGCAGAATTCGATGAAAATAAGGGCAAAATAATTGGTTCAGAGATCGTAAAGTGAAAGAATTAAAGATTTGCCTAAGAAAAGTATTCCAACAGTCAGCATTATTTTAAAAAAGACTAGCATTCCGAAAGATAGGCTTTTAAAAACTTCTCTATTCATCACTCATTACAACGACAACGGCTAAGCTGGTTGTGCAATAAAACAGGTGACAAATTAAATTAAAATAATGTTTAATTTTATATCTTGTACGAACCACACTCTACCAAACATCCTTTATAATAATCAGGGGCCTTATCCCGTAACTCTGGTCGCAATGGTCATCGCGTGCCTTCTCACTCGCGCCAATTTACTCGCACCATTCGAGCGAGCAGAATAGCATACGAAGACCATCGCCACCAGAGTTACGGGATAAGGCCCCAGGTCACGGTACAGGCCCCGATGGTGCAAAGTTGTGTCAAAATTACGCTCCAAGTTGATATATATATTATAGTATAATTTTCAAGACGAGCTTTAGAATTTTGTAATGTATTATGACTTTCGAATTTATAAAATATTTTTATTAGTATTTTATAAAACATGTATTTACAAGGATTGGAACGTGTAACTCGTACGAGTATGTATATTATATTAAATTTTGAAGACTGCAAATTAAAGGAGAACCCACAAATATGTACGGGGTTTGGTCTACCCATCCAATAGCTCTTCAGCGAGCAAAATGTTAATTTCCCTTGATATGAGCTCCTTGCTATTGGGGACCGATGCGACCGCCTTGTCGGGGTCTCCTATTGATTGACTATAATTATATTCGATCAGTGTTTATCTTACTAGTTAGGAATGTAAACCTAAATAAACTGTCCCAAAAATTTAAATTTGGTGTTAAATGTGTACTTTTCAATGTGAAATAAAAATGATTCTGAAACTACTGTTTTTTTAAACGCACCTACGATCTTCCATCTTTGTGGTCTTTGTGGTATATGTTGAAATTTACTGATTTTTTTGTTGCTTACAAAATTCGAAAAGTAACTTGGCTTTTGTCAAAATTTGTTTGTTTTATGACGTGACGCCCATTTAAGTGACGAACAATATGAATAAATAAATGACTTAATCCATATTAATTTAATATATTACTGTTTATTTCAGTACAGCTCTACTCCGAGTTTTTGAAAGTCGACTTAAAGAGAACAAAAAAAAAACAACTCGATTGGTACATGATTGCATTTATTGAACTCTTAAAACATTACACTCCAGGCTGTGAGTTAGTTTTGGCTGAGGGCGCTCCCACCGGAGCGCAGTCGGCTGTAGCTGGGCCATTATCCACGTTCTGCAGACTGTTTTCGAACTCTACGGGATCAACGAGCTTCTTCTTGGGGAACGGCGGCGGCCCAAGGATATCTGACACTTGCTTGTAGTTGAGGGTCTCTTTCTTGTACAGCTCTTCGGCAAGCTGTCGAGAAGTCAATTATTAAGAATAGAATACACCGCCGTCTTGTCTATACAAAAAGCGTAGTCTGATACCTACCCTAAATGGTAACCGATTTCGATGTTTTTATTTTATTTATTAATAGACCAACAGCACAAAATCATAATATAAAAATAATCTTAAACAAACATACAGTACAGCCAATAAAAGGTCTAAACATATTACTTAAGTAGGTAGAAACAAATCGTATTATTATTATGTGTATATATAGGTTTTATATGTTATCTACACCGTGAAAAACTATGCCTGTATGATTGTTTTTTTTTTAAATATCATAATATTTTCGTTGTTATAAACAAAACAAAGTGACTTTTTTTTGCTTCGAAAATACGACGTAGGTAAGGTAGTTATTATTAGAATAGGTACCATAAACATTTTTAGAAAAAACAAAACACAGCGACATCTATTATAGTTTTATTCAAGCCATTGACACAAAAAACAAGATTTTGTTAAGATTGACGCAAAAAAACATGACATTTTGTAAAGATTTAGGGAGTGATAACAGACTACCCCCGAAACGCTATTTTCATCAAAAAGTTAGGAAAATTCACTAACTCTCTATCGCACGCACGAGAAACAGAGCGACAGCTATACAATTTCAAATATCGAATGCGCCAAAACCTCGCGGATGGATCCTCGGATCCTCTTAAGGGTTTTGTTTTCTCTTAAGTTTTGGCACCACACGTACTGTATTTAGCCAATGTTAAGTTTAATGACATATCAAGCAAATCATATACACTATGAGATATGAAAAGTGCTACCACATAGATAATACTTTATACTATACTATTGGCAAATTACACTAATATTATAAATGCGAAAGTTTGTGTGCAAGTGTTTTTGTTCCTGTTCAACTCTGTAAGGGCTCAACAGATTTGGATGAAATTTGGTATGGAGGTAGCTTATGTACTGGATTAACACATAGACATTTTATCCCGAAAAAAATACCGTTCCTGTAGGACAGCGGGTGAAACCGCGGGGCGCAGCTAGTAAATGTATAATTTCTCTATGCTATTGGTAATTCTTTAAAATAATACATAAATTCTTACCAGTTTCAATTTGTCCCGGTTTTTCCTCAGTATATCCTCCGTCGTGTAATACGCGTTGGCGATCAGTTTCCGAGCTTCGAGGTCTATTAGGTTTTTCAATGTGCGACTGAAAGGGGCTTTGCCGTGCTCCTTCATATCCGGGAAGGACAGTAGCCCCACCGCAGGCGACATACCGTATACTCGGATCTAAAATTGATTAAGAATACAACTATACAGGGTTATAAGGAAAGGGTGTGCTAAGCCGAAAGGGTTGATTGTGAGCAACTTCTACTATAGGACGGTGGAAGCTATAACCGGACTTTGGTCACTAAGTATCGGTATAAATGTCCGCTATTTAAGGTTTAGTTCAAATTAGATTGCAATAATCGACGTAAAAAATATGTTTCCAACGCCATTTCTTGAGAACGTAGCGAGTTTGGCAAATAAAATATAAAATTAATAATTTTACTGATATTATTAATGCAAAAACAAAAAACCTAGCAAGTAGCTTTTTTTCTCCGTACCATTACGAGTGAGTTAGCTTGGGTTTCAATTTCAAGTCAAGCAGAAATTGCCACGATCATGTCGCAGATACAGTACTGGCGACATCTGGCGTCCTTATCAGTACTACAATCGAGTTACGGATCTACAATGTCGCCCATCGGGTGGTGACCGCCCGCAAATGGCTTATATTACTCTACATTATGAACAACTTTTACTATGGGACGAACCCAGAAATTCAGAAAAAAACATCAGTTGTTCCATACCCCCCTGCCCCGGTGACTCAGTTGGTAATGAACCTACGTTCTGTGCTTGGGGGTGTGGGTTCGATTCCCATCTAGGACAAACATTTATGTGATGAATATTTGTGTTTGTTCTATGTCTGGGTGTTATTATCTATATAAGTATGTATTTAAAAAATATCTATGTACGTATATCAGTCTCTGGCAGCCATATTACAAGCTTTGCTTAGTTTGGGGTCAGATGACCGTGTGTGCAATAATGTCCCAGATATTTATTTATTTATTTATTTATTTATACATTTTGTCGTGTCATTGACCTTTTTCTATGGAAAGGCTTCTTTTTCTCGATTTCGGGGTTGTTCCCGTGGTAAAAGTTGTTCATAATGATGAGTACTATAAGCCCTTTTCGGCTTAGCCAGTCAAAATCTGCCAAGTATAGTACCGGTTTACCTGTGCGTATGCAATCTTGGTGACTTTCTCCAGGTCGTTTTGCGCGCCGCTGGTGATGGAGTTGAAGATGATGGCTTCGGCCGCGCGGCCGCCCAATGCCATGCACATGCGGTCGAATAACTGTAACAAGATATCATCATCATCATCATCGGCAGCTTATTCAGCCCATTGCAGAGTATAATCCTCCTCCCTCTTTCGCCAATCTACCCTGTTTGTACTCTGTTTTGATGTCCCCCTCCCGTCACCCGGGAGGGGGATATCAAACTGGCCCCGGCACCAAGGGGTGTGCCCTGGGGCCCTAGCTGTTTGGTTAGTATCTGTTTGATTACTTGGAGATAAACTAGTCGATCTTTGGATAGATCCTGGGATTCTTCGACCAAACCTTGCGCCGGCTTCCAAACCATGCTTCTTCGCCGGCGAGGTCGGTGTATGATTGTGTGCCTTTGGTAACCGGCGCCTATACCAAATACTGAACACTTCCTGTTTGCGGGAGTTGTCGGATCGGAACGTAATTAGTTACCTCTTCTTTGCTGTACAGCTTCTGATCTGAGGTAGAGTACTGCGCAAACCCAAGCGCGTTGTTAGTCCGCGGCACGATGGTGACTTTCAACAGTGCGTCGGTATGTTCGAGCAGCCACCCGACCAAAGCGTGCCCCGATTCGTGGTACGCCACGATTTTCTTTTCATTCGGCGACATCGCGTGGCTTCGCTTTTCTGTACCGCCTGTAATAAAAGTAATTAACATGTGCTTATCACTAGTAGTTCGCGCCGAACTGAGACCTCGCGATCCATATATCCTCACAACCCCTGGACCGATTCAGCTCATTTTCGAACTTTAAAATTGTTTTGAAATGAACTACTTGCCTACAAATTTTCATGAAGATCAGATCAACGGTTCGCAAGTTATCATCGGACAAATATAAACACAAACATACATACAAATGCCGATTTGTCCCAGTAAACTCTGAGACCTTCGCTTCGCTCGGTCAATTAGTAACATCATAGAGAAATTAAGTGCTAATGTCCTTAAATAAAATGTCGCCAATCGGCAAGTGACCGTCCGAAGAGCTTATAGTACTCATTATGAACAACTTTTACTATAGGATTAAAAAATCTGCTGTTCCATAGAAAAATGTCAATGACACTCGACAAAATGTATGGAACAGCAGATTTCTTTTTCTTTTTTTTTAGATTTTCCCATAGTAAAGGTTGTTCATAATGATGAGTATTATAAGCCATTTGCGGGCGGTCACTTCCCGATGGGCGACATTGTAGATCCGTAACTCGATTGTAGGACTGATAAGGACGCAAGATGTCGCCAGTACTTTATCTTCGACATGACCGTGGCAATTTCTGCTTGACTTGAAATTGAAACCCAAGCTAACTCATTCGTAATGGCACGGAGAAACAAAGCTACTTGCTAGGTTTTTGTTTTTTGCAATTGTAATATCAGTAAAATTGTTAATTTTATATTTTATTTGCCAAACTCGCTACGTTCTCAAAAGATGGCGTTGAAAACAGTGTTTTTGGAAACATATCTTTTACGTCGTTGATTGCAATCTAATTTGGACTAAACCTTAAAAAGCGGACATTTATACTAATACTTGTGACCAAAGTCCGGATATAGCATCCACCACTTTACTGAAGCATGAATTGGACTAGACAGTAACTAAAATTGTTGACTTAGACTATGACTGTAACTTGTTTTCACTTTACTATAAAATAACAAAAAATAACAACATTAGCTAAACTATATGTGGAGCCAAAGATAAGATAAAAAAAAACTTATGACGTGGCCACTTGCCACGCGTTGTATGGTTTGTCGGATCAATCTTAAGCTTTGGTTTCACACTCTGTATATTTAGCCAGTGTCACGGGTATTCTAAAAACATTAGCCAGACATATTGTTTTAATTACTTCTCTGTTATTTCTATATTTAAAAATGTCGATAATTGCGAATGCGGGCGAGATACCGAGAATCAGGGTTAGCCCGCTCTTAAAACTCGAAATAAAAGTTTTGGAAAACAATACAATGACGCGACACGACTTCTTCCGGGTCGACTTTGAGTCGGTCATTCCGAAAGTCACCGAATGTGATCGAAACTATAGTCGGAACAACCGACTCAATTTAACTTGAGTATTCCCGTTCCCGTTTTTTTTTTTTGCAAGTCGCTCACCTTATGTTATGCCTCGCGCTTGCCCGTAACAGTTCAGTGCCACCCAGAATTTTGAACTTAACAGTTCAAAACTATGCGCGGCAATGTACTGCGTTTGTCACCCTGAGATGTTAGATGTTAAATCTCTGTAAGCCTAGTAACTACGCTGGAGACATTGCCCTTCAATCCGGAACACAGTAATGCTTGCACACTACTGCTTGGCGGTTGAATAACTGGCAAAGGTGTGGTACTTCCTCAGGCGGACTCTGCAAGAGAGCCCTACCACTACAAAACTCCGACAATCCTTAGATGTGTTATGACCACAGATCACACCCTAGATTCTGCATTCAGGACGCTCGAAGAGCACCACTTATCAGTCTAAATATACTTATAAGAAATTACCCTGATTGGTTGATTGTTAGGCGCGAGTACGCGTAATCTTGAGATGGCCAATGACAACGCTTAGTCGCACTCCCCGCGACCCGCGCCTTCCTCAAACTTTGGTGACTTTATGTGGGAACACCGAATCTCGTAATGCGGTATCTAGTGTGATCTGTGGTTGTGACGTACCGACGACGCGTTCGACCGCGTACTCCAGATCCTGCGCCTTAACGATGGACTGCTTGAATCGGGCCGCGTGTAACGCCGCCTCGTTGCACACGTTCGCGATGTCCGCGCCGCTGAACCCGGGCGTTAGGTACGCCAGCCTTCAAACACGCAAATGATTATAACTATTCAATTCAATTCATCTTTATTTCCAAATAGGTAAGATAAGATAAGATAATTTTATTCAATGGCTGAATTACAAACATCATATAATTAAATATAGGAGCTGTGCATCACACCGTATTTCGTCATTAATACAATTTCAATAATCAATTTCAAATAAGCTAATAAATTTAATATAATAAAATTAATTCAATTTAATTTATTTTAATTTAATTTACTAACTAGAAGTTCGCGTCGAACTGAGACCTCGCGACCCCTATACCTTTACAAACCCTGGACCGATTCAGCTCATATTCGAACTTAAAATTTTTATTGAAATGAACTACTTGCCTACAAAATTTCATGAAGATCGGATCAACGGTTCGCAATTTATCATCGGCCAAATATACACACAAACACACATACAAATGCCGATTTGTCCCAGTAAACTCTGAGACCTTCGCTTCGCTCGGTCAATAATTAGGTCTATTCCATACTAGTTGCTCGCCCCGAACTGTAACCTCGCGAACACTATATCCGCCGTGCATTCTTTTTTATTATGTTTTCTTATATCAGATGCTATAATTAAATATTTAAATAACTAGTCTTAGTCGAAACTGTTTTTTTCTTCGTTCATGACTAGTCACAACCCCTCGACTTATTTGCTAACTTCAGGCTAATCTGCGAGCGAAATATATATAATTTTTTTATATATATATACATTTAAAGCTAATAATATGATGATGAGTAAAGTTGTTTATAATTTATTAGTACAGTTGTTTATAATTATGAGTACAATTGTTTATAATTTGTTTATAATGATGAGCACAGTTATTTATTATTATGAGTACAGTTTAACTTTGAAAACTGACGTGGTTTTAACACTTTTTGTTTTAATAAAACGGGAATACTCACATTCAATTGAATCGGTTATTCCGAAGATGTGACCGAAACTATAGTCGGAATAACCGATTCAATTGAACTCCAGTATTCCCGTTTTTATAAAACAAAAATATGAGTACAGTTGTTAATAAAGATGAGTACAAAGATCCCCTTTTGTCTTAGGAAGCGGTGTGACTCTGTAGACCGCAGTTACCGTTTAACATAGTGGGCTGGCAGTTCTTCCAGAACAATGCTCTTCAGGTGGCGGTGGAAAATCTCTTCCCGTTCCTGCAGAGTCGGCAGGTCGATCAGGATGTGACGGTCGAAGCGGCCGGGACGCAGCAACGCCTGTACACAAAAAAAAAAAAAACGAAATAGTAAGTCGTTCATGCATTATAGTAGACAATGCATTGTCAAAAACCTCTATAGATTTAAAAACCTATGGATGTTGAACACTTGTATTCTTTGGGAAATTCGCTAACGTATACAAACATAGATATACAGTTTTTTTTTTCTGGGCCAGTATAAACAAAAAATCCGAAACCATAAGAGCTAGAAGGAAACTGGCTTAGGAGCCAGTAGGTCTTTTTTTTTGTAAAAAACATTTTGGCATAATAATTTTTTTGGTCAAGCAAATTTTTTTAATACGGTTTCACTTAAGTTTCATTTCATTGTATCAAAAGAGAAAAATCGGATCAGTAGAAGTTGTTCTAATTAGTTAATTATAGTTTCCAAATAAACAATCAGCCGAGCATTTATACAAATCCCGAACTCCTGACCTTGTCAAGAACATCAGCCCTGTTAGTCGAAGCGAGCACCACGATCCCCTCCTTGGTCTTCATGCCGTCCATCTCTACTAGCAGCTGGTTGAGGGTCTGTTCCCCCTCCCCGCCTCCCGGGCCGAAGGAAGAGCCACTCGAGGACCGCGCGCGCCCCACCGCGTCCATTTCGTCGATGTAAATGATGCAAGGCACGCGGGAAGCTGCCTCCTTGAATAGGTCCCTGAAAATATAGAGGAATTCCAATAATAATAAACATAAAATTGAGTTTTGGCGGAAACGTGAAGACATCATGTGTCATTTTGTTATTTTCCTAAACTTGTGTAAAAACGGTGCATTTTTATTCATTAAGTGTTCTAGAACGTAAGACGAGTGTGGTGAATAGTATAATGATGTGAAACGCGAATCTTCATGTTGTTTCTAAAATTTCATAGAAACCTCTTGTAAATATATCCACCACTTTACTGGGGCGTGACATGTGCATGGGATTTTTCCTTGACTTGTTTTAATTGCGAAATATTTGACTTCTCTTGAAATATTACAATAATTGACACTGGCTAAATACACAATGTGGAGTCAAAACAATAAATAAAAAAAAAATTATAGCAGTCAAAATGGATCATTAATTATTGCGCAAATATTGAAGGTTACAATTAAAATTATACAATTTATATCACAAAGTAGATTTTAAGGGGTGATTAAAATGTCTTTAAAATGCTTTATCACGTCGCGATAAGGTTCATAGTCGCATGAAGTGATTTCAAGTCGCTATAAAATGGACTGACGATTGAATTTAGTTGAGCAGTGGGCAAGAAGCGCTGAAACCGGCCGTAAGAGCGCCCCAAAAGTATACGAATAATTGGCATATCATTTAACAAAATAAAAATCCTAAAATGTATACAAAAGTCGCTAAATATAATAAAATCGACTGGCATTAGACTATCTATCCAACTGCCCAAGGAGGGTGTTGGTTACTTTGGTGGCTTTTTGTAGGAGCAACGATCTCGTAATTTGATATCTAGGTGATAGGTGATAGGGTCTTTCGGTTGCGATCATTCTGGATATCACAATTAAAACAGTACTCAGATTTCACATACCTGACTCTAGCAGCGCCCAGGCCGCCGATCATCTCTATGAACTCAGAGCCGTTCATTGATAGAAAAGGAACATTAGCCTCAGAGGCCACTGCTTTGGCAAGTAAAGTCTTGCCACAGCCGGGCGGACCGAGCAACAGCGCGCCTTTCGGGACCTGTGTACACAAATAGTACATTACTGTCGCGGTCTGTAATGACTGTGTTGCTGGCATTGATGGTGATGGCAGAAAGCGCCGCATAGCACAGGTCCACCCTATCACAGTGCGGACAGCAAGGGCTACAATGCAGACTAAGCTAGAAGGCCGAGAGCGTAGCTAAGCTTAGCTAGAGGCCGTCACAGCGTGGCCAGCAGTCACGTCATTGCGGACCAAGGCTTGTATAATGTATAGTGCTTTACTCAAATAATGCGAGTAATTTAAATAAAACCAGCATAATAGGAATTTAAATTTCATTTCAATTAGAATTCAAATTCAAAATCAAATACAAAAATCGTAAGTCGGAAGTCAAAATCAAATATTAAATTTGTCGATTTTCCATTGCGCAAAATTGTTGTAGGCAAGTTTTTGCACTTGACTACTTATGAAACAAAACTCGACAATAATAGATTTTCAAAGGAAATTGCTGGCCGCTAAAACACGCCACTTATGAAATTTCATCCAAGTTTGCTGGCACCTATTCGAGTAGCGCGGCAAGGCAAGTATGTGTAAGTGCTTGTTCCCCTTCAACTCTGTAACGGCTGAACAGATTTGAATGAAATTTGGTATGAGGCTAGCTTACACCCTTGATTAACACATTGGCTACTTTTTATCCCGGATAAATATTTGGTTTCTGTAAAATAGCGGATGAAAGTACCGGGCGCAGCTAGTATCACAATAAAGCAAACAACAGATACCTTAGCGCCCAAGCTCCTATAGTGCTCAGGCCTCTTGAGGTAATCAACGAACTCCATGACTTCAATCTTAGCCTCGCGCAGTCCTGCCACGTCTTCGAATTTGACGCCCTTTCCCTGCCCGGTCATCGAGTCTACCAGCGTGAACTTGGCTCGACCCATCTGACTCTGAAACAGCAATACAAGTGAATATCTGTGTGCCACTGTACTGTTAGTTGTGGGCAAGCCCGACCGCATTCACCGAATCACTAGTCTCGACACTCTCTTTCCCCTCAGGAGGATTTTGGCGTCGCACGCCTTATGCATTTGCCAGTGTCAAGTATACTTATATATTTTCAAGTTATGTTAAATATCATGAAACAAGTCATAGTCACAGCAAAGGCGAGCAAAGCAAGTCACGGTCAAGTCGAAGTCATGCCCCAGTAAAGTGGTGAAAACTTTACTAGAGCCTTCTATGGAGTTTTGGCAACAACACAAAAATTCACGTTTCACGACATTATACCATTCAGCAACACTCGTGCATGTTCACGAACACTTAACGAGTAAAAATTCACCGTTTTCACACATTAACACTCGAAATAACACAAGTTTTGGAAAATAATAAAATGACGCGACATGAATTCTTCACGTTCCCGCCAAAACTCGTCGTCTCGACACTCAGTTGCAACATGTAACGTAACGCCATTGTAGTTTTATCATAAACAGACAAAACATGCTTCTCGAAATGAACACTTATCATACTTTTGATTAAAGTGAAAATAAAGTATAGACGATACCAAAACCTCGCAATCATATTCAACGACAAGATTCATCGCATACTTGTGAACTACAAGAAAGATAGGTGAAGTATAATTTATAATAAAAATCACTCACAAACCCTCCCAGGTTGATATTTTTTCGCATACTCCTGGTTGAATACAGGAAGGAAATTATGACTGCAGCGATGAGCAGTGTCATCACAACTTTGCCCGCCACGCTCCCATTGCGGTCGTATATTACTCGTACACCTGACGACAAAATGACGTAAGCTGAAGTATCAACTTGAAGCTGATTGTATGGTTCAGAGGCAATGCTCCAACTCTTATGTCCAACAAGTTGAACAAAGCTTGGGCAGTCGACAATTATTGAAGTCGAAAAACCACGGCATGATGCACGCCGTGATCGGTTCTATTCTATTTTGTTATCAACAATACATAGTTTTTTTTATTCATAGCAATCACTTGTCTTCTGCCGAAAAAAATATGTTTTATGTCGAAAAATCAAAAGTTCGGAATGTCAAAAAATGCAGCATGCTTGGCGGTATTTTGTCAGGTGTCAGAGGGACAGGTGTCAATGGCATTATTATCATGATTTCACATGTGTCAATAATTTATCGCTTTACGCTTGGACGAAACAATGATGCTAAATCCATGGCTTTATGTTATGCCCACTACCATAGAGAAATTACCTTTGCCACTACTAAGCGACATTGCGCGGTGTTGTGATATGTCCGATAAAATTTACACGAATAAGACCGCTAGCGCCATTGAAATAATGTTCTTGACGGCAGTCTATGTGGCGGCCTACACAGCCAATTCAAGAAGATCGCACCTTTCTTATGAAGTGCTGGAAACGCGCGTTGATCCATGTTTTTATGGTATTGCCTTACCGACTTCGAATAATGCACGCTTGAAGTTCATTCGAAATTTTGCTATTTCATGAAAAATACACTGAACCATCAACATTTTATTTCAGTGGCACCATAACGATCTTTTTTGTCACAAGTATACAAATTTACTATCATTATTATTTAGAAGTATATGAAATTAATCTAAGTTTTACGTAAGGTCTAAGATTGAATACCGCATCACAAAGTTTTTGTTTGGTTTCAGGGCATACCTTCTTTGACTCCCAGACTCTTTTCTGTATTTCGAAGTTTCTCTTCGAAGCGTTGTATATCACCAACGTTCATATGATACACTCTATGGGATGTCTGAAAAAAATAAAAGAAATGATCAAACAAATATAATATAAAAATAATTCAATAAATACTTTACACCTTTGTATTCTTCTGGCTGCTGATGGCGATTGACGATGAAGATCATGAATCCATAAAAGTGCAATTCTTACCATGAAAGATAAAAACTTACCCGTTTTCCTTTGATTATAGCACCTTCGTGGAGAATAATGGTGACCACCTCCATGTCGGGACGTACTATCAGTTCCTCCACTTCGCCCTTAGAAAGCATTGAGTACACAAACTCATTCCATGAGACATAGCGTATAAGCTGAAATAAGAACAATATCAACGACAATTTTACAATTTAAAGTTTAAAGGACCTAAAATACAACTTTTGTTCTACGACTTTTGATAATTCACGAAAAAAACACCAGCTGTTTCATACAAAATGTTCGTGGGTCTTGCTATAAAACGTATGGAACTTTTGATTTTCGTAGAACAGTAGTAAAAGTTATTCGCTACCTTGTATACAAAATCCTTACAATCGCCGTGCTAGCTGATTAAAAAGCAGCACTTTAGTACCAAGTCAAACTTGACCAATTTTGCAATTTCGACCAATTTAAACTCAAGCTAATAATTGCATTTGAATGAACTTCTTGCTGGCCTTATCGGAAACAAATTTGCATTTAAAAAAAATCAGATTTGTTCCTGTAGACTCTAAGACCTGACCTTCACTTGGCTATTAATTTTTATTTCATCAGCCTTTCAAACATCCCACTGCTGATATGTCGGCCTACCCTCGAAGGGTGATGAAGCTATATCCACCATGCTAGCCCAGTGCGGGTGGGCGGATTTACATACGCCATCGAATTTCTTCTCCGGAAATATACAGGTTTCCTCACGATGTTTTCCTTCACCGAAAAGCCAATGGTATATCCGTAAGTTCCAAAGAACTCATTGGTTCGGGTCCACCCGGGTGAAATCACACGAATGTGAGGCGAGCTTGTTCCCACTGACCTACCACCACTTGTTTACTTGGTCAACCAAGGAAAAAAGCCGTGCCAATAAAGGAAAAATAGCAGTCCCTCACCTCATTTTGTGTGTTATCTCCTGGTACTAGCAGAGAGCTCACTATGATCAGAATACAAGTTGTCATCATCCAGAACGCTGCTTTCATGAGTAGGGAGGGAAACTCATCATTTTTTTTATCATTTTCTTTGTCCTGTAATATTATAAATAAGTTTTTTTTTGGAAAAATATATTTTCCAGGCAAGCTTTTATAAAATCCGTTATTGGTACTGTACGCTGATCAATAAGAATCCAAACTCCATCAATCTACTGTTAGTTACTGAGGAATTCCGTTTTCCACCTTCCGTTTCCATCATCAGATCAGCTCACCCTCACAATATTGTATTGTCATCGGAACTGGACAGGCATGTAAAATTTCAACTCAATTGAAGAAGGGGAACTGGTCTATAGTTCCGTTGCAAGATTTGGTCCGAACATATGTTTACATGCAAACATTGCAAGTTAAAATAAAAGTTTGTAAAAATAAAAAAGAGTAATCAAGAATACAGTGGAATCAGAACCCTATAGTGAAATCGTATTGTAATGAATTTCGCTTTCATGAAGCCATAGCTGGGTTTTATGAAACTCACTCTAGCTTTCGTGAAGTCTGGGTTTCATGGATGAGGTCATAATATTATGGTTATAATGACAATTTGCATATACTAATGGAATGAAGTAGTATGGCAGTACTTCTGTGGTACGGTACAATGGTAACTGGACTTATTTTAATTGTGTTATATTTATCTTGTGAGCCATTCCCTGGCGCTTCCATATTACTGCCATGAAAATATTTTTTTCTGAAATTTAGAAGTCATCTAAGTCAGTACGTAAGTCAATCTAAGTCAAGCAAAGTAAGCAAAGCAAAGTGGTGGAGACTTTAATAGAGGTTTCTATGGAGTTTTTGAAATAACACGAAAAGTCACGTTTCATGACGTTATACTATAAACCAACACTAATGCACATTCACAAACACTTCAATGAAAATCCATTTTATACATTAACACTTAAATTGACATAGGTGGTGGAAAGTAATACAAAGACGTGACATGACTTCTTCCAAAACTCTAAATAGCATTTGTGGTCATCTCATCTGTATTCTCATCTCTTTTTTTATCTCTTTCAGAATTACACCAGAGAATTTTTTAAACATACCTTATCTTTTTCATTTTTTTCTTTATTTAACCTATTTGGGGAAGTGTGCAGGCCTCGCGCATATGTGTTAAACACTGCATTTATATTTGGTAAGTTTGATCTGGTCAACAATGCACAAGCAGCTTTATATTCTAGATTGAACCTTTTCAGTTGCTGGAACAGACACAGAATAATATTAATAATATGAACCTAAAAGTCGTACCTCTCGAGAAGAATATTCCAGGTAAAGGACGGAGAGTACACTTCAAACTTCCATCATATACAAGCAGGAGTACCTCAAGGATCAGTCCTTGGCCCTGTCTTGTACACCATCTTCACCTCCGACCTACCCGAAACACCAGGGGTAGTAATTGCCACCTTTGCAGATGACACTGCCATCCTTGCTAGTAGCAAAGACCCAAAAGAAGCATTGCAGTCTCTACAAATGGGGCTGGACAAAATAGAACAGTGGCTGACGAAGTGGAGAATCAAAGCCAGTGTCTCAAAATCAATACATGCTACATTCGCCCTTCGCAAAGGAGATTGCCCACCTGTTAACCTGGGAGCAAATTCACTACCACACAGTGTCTCAGTCAAATACCTGGGAATGCACCTGGATTGTAGACTGATCTGGAGAACAACACACTACAAAAACAACAACTACAACACACTACAAAAAAAATGAGACGAACTAAACTTCCGATACCGAAACCTGTTGTGGTTGATAGGTAGAAACTCAGTACTAAGTACAGAAAACAAGATCCTGATTTATAAAGTAGTACTAAAGCCCATCTGGAGTTACGGCATTCAACTTTGGGGATCCGCCTGTAATTCAAACACCTCTATCATACAAAGAGCACAGAATACCATCTTAAGAAACATATCGAATGCTTCATGGTTCCTGAAGACTACAGAGCTGCATTAGGAACTTAAAATGAACACAGTCAACGATGAAATAAAACTGCAGCTTAGTACAAAAAGCGACTGACCATGCATCCGAACCCTGTAGCGACATAGCTTGCTACCATCAGCTATCCAAAGTGGCTACGCAGACAACACATCATAGAATTGGATAGAAATGATTAATAAAGAAAAGGAGATAATGATCATTGGATCACCTCTCCTACAAGACCAAATGCAAACAAGAAAACGGCTCATAGTCTGAAGACTGATCGCAGTTGACCTCAAAACAAAAAAAAAAAATTTACCTAAAAAATCCTCAGAGTAAATTCGTCTATAATAATCAATGTGTTTTTCTGCTGGATTATCCCATCTAGTACAGGTATAATACCGAACATCTAATATCTCAGGGTGACGAGCGCAGTGCGGTACCGCTCAGAGTTTGGAACTGTTGAAGTTCGAAATTTTGAGTGGCATTGAACTGTTATGGGCAAGCTTGACGCTAAACAACAAGTGAGCGACTTGCGAGTCTCGTCAGTCAATACGACAAAAAAAATGTACAAAGTGCATTTTAATATAGAGAATTTTGAAAACAACTTTTTTATTAACTGAAAAGAAAAGTATTATTAACCTGAAAATATTTATTATTTCATCCCTGAAAAGCGACAGATTTATGCTAATGATTAATGTTAATATTGAATCTGTCACTTATAAGCTTTTGAATATATCAGTAAACTGAGAGAATTTCGAGCAGGGATTCAACTGACTCGAGCCAGAGTTTTTTTCTTTCGAAATGTGACATTGCAGTGGAAAGACACTAAACATTGGTTATTAGGTGTTGACTCTGTTGTGCCACTTTCTAAACTAAATTTGACAGCTCTAAAATGGTTGGCATTTTTTTCTCCCATTTTGAAATGAGAGACACTGATTGTTTTAGTCTTGTCAGATTAATTGACTGAGTGAGTGAAGTGAACGAGACGTCCATTTTATCTGGCAAAATTTGCTTTCATCTGTCCTTAAGTTGGTACTCGCGTAAAGGTCATGAGTTTTCAGGTAGATGCCCCAAGCTGAGACCTCACAACTGTATTTCTTGATAATCTCTTGACCAATTATACTTGTATTAAAAATTCTTATTTAGAATTGAGTACCGAATGTTTACGCCAAATATTATCAACATCAGCCGGTATTTGACGCCGCAGCAAACTTCACCCTTTTTGAGGGAAATACCCCACCATAAGAAATCACCAATGATTAATAAAATCCCAAGAAAATCGTAGAACCTTTATACCAAGTTTCGTCAAGATTGGTTGAAAACTACAACCTTGGCCCGTACCGAGAGGTGCTTATTGCGATGATTGTTAGGCTCAGCTGACAATGCTCCTTATCGAGCCTCGATAAGGTTCGTGGTCGCCAGCTTCGTTGGCTGAACCTAACGATCATCGCAGTACGCACCTCACTGTACGGGCCCTGTATGTGAGTACCAACATACAGACAGATGAAAGCAACACTTTACCGATCAAAAATCGAGGATAACAAAAAATCTATGAATTTGAACAATTGAGGTTATGCAAAAAAGTATGTGCTCACGAGGTCCACTGTTCGCAGAACTACTAACAATTAGTTTAGTTTAGTCAGTGGTACAATAGAATCAACACCATAGATTCAGTTTGTAACACTCATAAAGTAACACTTGAATCAACCGACTATCCTTAATGTTACTAAGAATAACTCTTTTTTAATAATGTCAACTAAGTGTATAAATACTATATTTTACAATAAAGCTACAATACAGTATTTATACACTCAGTATCAGTATTAAGATTAATAAATGAGTCTGGATCCAAGGAATACCGAACAAACTATACTAAGTATGTTTTACCTGACTGAATGAATAAGTAGGAAGGTAATGTTTTTGAGGTGTAAGTAAGTACGTTAGTGTGTTTGTAAAGTATCTCCAGTAGCCTATGCCGCCTAGATCGATTATGATGAATGAGGTGTTGTTTGATTCTTCTTTACGTCCGGAGCGACATATACTGCAAATTACAGTGGAGTATTTTGTTTTTCTTTTAATCATATAATTACCTGTGTTTAGCAGGTAAATAATATATCCTTTGATAAAATAATGATCTTATAGAACTTAGAACACTATAATAACCCTATATTTCTTAGACAAGGTAAAAAAAAAGATTTGCTTACCGGGTTGTTCGATTTCCTAGTGTAGTGATGTAATACAGAAAATGATTTACAGAAATTCACTAAGCTAGGACAATGTTTGTTTATTTCAGAGTCGACCACTTGGGTTGTTTTATTGAAACACATTTTATACTGAATTTTTGACGCGGATAGCGTCGGCATCTTTTTTATGGACAACATAACTACTGCATTATATAAAATCTTTCCAATATTACGATTTTGATCTGTTTTGTGAGTTTTTCACGAAAATCATTAGAAACGAAGAACTATTTCACAACGATAGCAATAATTGCGGTTTGACTTTGATTTCGATTGACGTACGACATTGACATTACTTGTATTTGTTTTTTTTTTCTCTTAAATCTTGGCTCTGCACGTAGTGTATTTAGCTAGTGTCATGTTTTGTAATATTTCAATTGAAGCACAATGTTTTACAACAAAAAAAAAAACAGACATAGTGATAAGACAAGCTAAGTAAGTTACGTTCAAGTTCAAGTCAAGCTGCAATAAAGTAATGGATACTTCACTGAAAGCTTCAAAGAAGTTTTGGAATAAACACAAATAAACGAGGTTGATCAATCGATACGATTTACCCACACTCATGCACGTTACGGAAAATCCACCACTAAAACATAGAACACTAGTTGGATACTGATAAGCAATAAGATGTCAACCCAACAAAAAAAAATTGAGCTAATTATTTTATTTTTTTGTGGGTTGACATGTTACTGCTTATCAGTATCCAGTTTTGCAAAATAATACAAAGCGCCGAAACTCCGACATTGAGTTGAATTTCACGCTTGTTTTGTTATTTTTTTTTCGCAGCTCGTCTTGTTGACTGAAGCCATTAGGACTATACCATCTCATCTTTTTCATTTTATCATATATTTTTTTCTCGTGTACATAGAATACCAACTTAGTATATGATTTTCTCTTATAATTCACAATAAATACAAGCATCAGTCACAGTCCAAGTCAACAACCAAAGAGTATCTACTTACCTACTTTATATTCAATAAATTAAGTTCCAATACCAATTCCAAGTCATGCTTCAGTAGGTAAAGTCGTTCAGGGACCCTATTCGGAGATATGACATTTTATCTCGGTCACTCTCACTCCCATTAAATTCTAAATTAGAGAGACAGTGACCGAGATAAAATGTCATTTCTCCGAATAGGGGCCCAGAAGGTTTACATTGGAACCGTCTGCGGAGTTTTGGAACAACACGAAAAGACACGATTCACCACTATAGACGATTTACTTACACTCGTGTGCGTTATCGTACACTGGATAATGGTCCACCATTATTACAAACGAACACTCAAAAAAACTCAAGTTTTGGAAAATAATACAAAGCCTCGACTTCGCTATACGGACTTTTATTTTATTCATATTATTAGTTTTACATGGTTTATAAACCAATTTCAATTTATTTCAATAAACTAAATAAAAATAAAAATAAAAGTTTTTTTTTTTTTCTCAATAGTTAAACATACATAGCATTTTTCCTGATTCTGCCAATCTGCATAGCAGTTTGTAGGCAGAGGTTGTTATTATTTTATATCCTCTCTAATTTATAGATATTTTTTTTTGAAAGTATGATATATCTGAATCAGGGGAGCCTAAATCACCTAATCATTATGGCTTCAAGATAATTTTGCGCTAAAAAATAGGTTGTATCAAGACATTAGGTACATCACCCAGAAAATCAAGGTGAAAGCTAATCATACTAATATTATAAATGCGAAAGTGTGTGTGTAAGTATGTTAGTGTGCTTGTAACGTTCCTAGTTGTCCTATCTAGATATAGTAGGTAGCAAGGAAACAAGAAGGAAGTTAACAAGAATTATATTTAGAACAATGAAAACAGAATTAATAACTAAAATAGAAGTAATAAAAAAACTAAAGAATGAACACAAGAGTGAAGCTAAGATCGGGTCGGGGTAAGACTACGTTCATGAACCGAAGTGCGTTACGCGACCGTTTAGACACACTGGCCTTGGAAATTAGCGCGCGACGTCCACGGAGCAGTGGCGGCCCACGGAGTTAGGTCCGCGAAGGTTGTTGGGTGCCCGGGGTGAGCAAATCAGTTGTCTCCAGTCCAGAGGGTAGCGGGGGTAGCACCACGCCAACCGGTAAGGCCAACAGCAGGTGGTCACTAGTCGTGCGGGAAAACCCTGGAATCCCGCATTTTAGGCGTCTTAGAAAATGACCATATTTTTAGTTTGACTGCTACATTTGATGATATTGCGCAAAGCAAACCCAAGCAGTGAAGTCTAATGTAATGAATAGAATCCGAGATGAGGCAGTCAAACTTGTACATAATACATATCAAACGTACGTACGCACGTACATACGCACGTACGTACTTAACGGTTAAAAATACAGTGATATGAAAATTAGTAGTAGGTACAATTTATAAAAAATATTTTCCTGATTAATGAAACGCTTAAAGTAATACAAATAATTGAGTAACAGTAAATAAAGCTTCAGGGAAAATATTTTCAAGAACTAGAAAATTAAGCAAGCCTAACAATTGTAAATGTTACGGTGCAATTGAAATAAGGATTAAACCTATCTAGGTACATTCAAATAAAACTCGGATCGTATGATGAGGCAGCGGTTGCAAGAATATTGCTAGGATTTAATTACATTTAAACAGCCTTGTCATGAGCGGGCCGCTAGATAAAAATGCCGAACCTAGTGGTTATTTGAATGTACTCACGTCATGCTCGTAAGCTACACTACAGCTATAAACATTTGTAACACTCACCCAATTCGGGGTAAACACACAGCAATTGAAATAAGGATTAAACCTATCTAGGTACATTCAAATAAAACTCGGATCGTATGATGAGGCAGCGGTTGCAAGAATATTGCTAGGATTTAATTACATTTAAACAGCCTTGTCATGAGCGGGCCGCTAGATAAAAATGCCGAACCTAGTGGTTATTTAGTTAGTTGTTCCCGTTCAACTCTGTAACGGTTGAATAGATTTGAATTAAATATGACAAGGACATAGCTTATTCTCTGGATTAACACATAAGCTTTTCCTCCCCTTTTTTTTTGATTTTTATCCCGGAAAAGTACTCGGTTTCCGTAGAATAGCGGGTGAAACCGCGGGCCGCAGCTAGTAATTAATAATTAAGTATTTGTCGCTAAGCTAAAAATCAAGATTAAAAGCAGCCTATTTACATTTAATTTTGTAGCTAAACCAATGTTATCTAAAATTAATGTACCTAATTATTAGCGCAAGTTTGGTTTCAATAAATCCACGATTAAGCTGTAATTGTCAAGAAACGCAAGAAACTTTGCACCTTATCACAATCACAATCACAATAATATTATACCTAAATGCGAAAGTTTGTGTGTAAGTATGTAAGTGTGTTGTTCCCGTTCAACTCTGTAACGGCTGAATGGATTTGGATGAAATTTGGTATGGTAGTAGGTTATTCCCTGGATTAACAAACTTCTTTCATCCCAAAAAAATTAACCGTTCCTTTAGAATAGCGGGTGAAACCGTGGCGTGCAGCTAGTTCCTATATAGATGTAAATGAAATTCGCAACCCATCCAAGTGAAAAATTGGATGAGACGTTCGTACACTCATTATAAAAATGATATTCGGTTTTAATCACCAATACGAGAAATAACAGGACAAGTGCGAGTCTGGCAAGCGCGCGGAAGGCTCCGTCTTTTTCTAAAAATTTAAATTTTTTACAACTTTACATTACAACTTTTTTCTTTTTTTTTACAACGAACTAGGCATGCGATTGACCACAATCTCACCTAACGGAAGCGACGATGTGGTCGAAGATGTAGCACGCTTGCCAGCTTTACTTTTTTTTATTTTTTTTATTTACAATATTGCTCCACGGACTCCGGGGTCCGTGCCATTTATCAAATCTTACAAATATTTTATCAACTAAAACTAAATATAAAAACTAAAGACTTTACAAAAGGAATATACCAATGAATCTTTATACCACTTTTTCCTTGAATAGCCCCGGATTAAATCTATTCGGAAAGACAGACGTAGGTAACGAGATCCACTTCTCTGCTGTTTGGATGGAAACGCTTAGTGCGTTTGAACGGTATTTCCACCATCAGAGCGTGCCTCTTTTTTAATTAAATTATAAAAAAATGTGGTTCTCAAGTAGACTGAAATATGTTTATTTACTGCAATTATACATATAGGATAAACAAAAAATAAATAATATTAATAATTAAATAAAATATATACACAAGAAAATAAAGTTCGATAGTAAATACATTGCAGAGAAGCTTTTCTAAAATTTAGAAATACAGATTTAGACTTTTTTATTATGTCTGTGGTCTTATGGTGTTTAGAAAGAAGAAGACCGTAGACTTACTTAAATATATGATTTAAACAACTTAATACCTCCACGCGTTCCTGAGAAAATGATTCTTGTTAGACAGACAGACGGACTGACGAAGGCGAAGTGATCCTATTAAAGGGTTCCTTTTTTCCTTTTAGGTTTAGGTACGGAACCCTAAAACGAACTGCTTCTCGAAATAAAGGGCATAATTATCCTATGTTATTTTACGGTTATAGGTCCCGTGTAACTGCGTATTTGTCTATACCTACTCTATATACATATCCGCTAAGCTCAGTTGCAAAATAAGCCGCATATCTAATAAACAACATCTATTAGTTACCTACATATAATAGTAGAATCGATGTCAACTCAATGGAACTCTCGAATTAGCAGCATTCCCGTATATCAACGCCATTGACCTAGTGGGATACGCGACACGTCACACCTCTATTAATACCTACCTCGAAACATTTAAAATTTCTAAATATAGCTAGCCTTTAAGTTAATTATACAGATATTATAATTAAATAACATTGTTCGCGCGTAAACCGACAATAATAACGCAAAGTGTGTGAAAAAGTTGGTTACAAAAATAAAACTAGCAGCCGGCGCGCGGCGTCCAGACAGGGTGGGACGATGCGCTAGCGGCGCGAATATTTTACATACACACTCTAGAAATATTCTAAAAAGACGTCTGTGTGAGGCGACGAGACATTTGCTCTCACGTATAACGTAGGTAAACAATAGAACTACAAGCCTAGCGACCGCGAGTGTCAGTGCAAAAACTGTCTGAAAGCTTAAGATTTTATCATTTGATATATACCCGCGCTGTTTTCCTGGTGAGCAGTGTGTGGCTGAGAGTGCTGTTGTGTTGTTTGATGATCAGTGATTATGTTCGCGGGTGGCGGCGCTGGTTTTCAGAAGTCGTCGAAGCCGCCTTGGGAATGTGCGAATAACTCCAACGAGCTGCATCCTAGCTGGTGAGAGAAATACAATAATTATACTTAGCTAGTTACTTACATACGACCAAAGTCTCTGAAGAAATAATTTGCAGGAATTTTTTAATTTTGCTTTGGGGATATAGTGAAGTAGAGCGTAAGCAAGTGCGCTTGCGGTAGCGCTGGCGTCTAAATGCTAGACGCGACCGTGATCGCAATAATCATGCCGGCTTGCGCTCTGCTTTATACAAGCACAGACTAAAATACAATATTTTAGGGACTACATTGATTTGTAACGTTTGTTCCACTTGAAATTAATAAAAACAATTATTCATTTTTGTTCCAAACAAAAAAAGCGTTATAAAATATATTAATGTGCACTCATTGTTTTGCATCGCCTATGGAAGTGTGTAACGTTAAAATAAATACTTGGCTAAAGATTACGCAAACTAATGCCAAATAAACTTTAGTAGTACCTACCGTTATAGTACGGAATTACACTTTTTTTAACCTCAAACGAAACTAGGAACAGAGCTTCCATTTGATTTCCACTGAAATACTTATTTAGTGCCCCTTATTTCTATAGTGTTAAAGACGTCAATGATGTAGCTATGTGTGTGATGATGTAATAAAATACTTAGTACAACATTTATTTCTAGCGCCATCTTGCGGGTGGCGATATTAAGTAGGGAAGTCAGTGTTCGTTCCATTGTAAAAGTTGGTAATAATCATGAGTACAATGATATCCCTCAATATTAAAATATCCTTCTTTGATATCAATATGTCCTTCGTTTAATTTTTTTTTTTTTTTTTTGTGATAAGTCTTTGATCTGTAATTCGCATGTAGGTAAAGTATTTAATATGTATTTAACTAGCATGCCCGCACGGCTTTGCTCGCATAGGCTACAATATGAAAATTTCCAAGGAAGTAAGTATGGACTTGCTAGTCACCCTTTATCACACTAATATTATAAATGCAAAAGTATGTGTGTAAGTGTGTAAGTATGTAAGTAGGTAAGTATGTAAGTGTGTTTGTTCCCGTTTAACTCTGTAACGGCTGAACGGATTGGGATACAATTTGGTATGATAAAATGGAGGTTACTTATTCCCTGGAATAATACATAGGCTACTTTTTATCCTGAAAAAATGTACTGTTCGGTAAATTTCATCCAAATCCGTTCAGCCGTTACAGAGTTGAACGGGAACAAACACACTTACATACTTACACACTTACACACAAACTTTCGCATTTATAATATAAGTGTGATATATGGCCTATATAATTGAGTAAATGTACTCAGTGATATACACGAAAAAATATTTTTGAAGTTTGCATCCCGAAAAAATATAAACGCAGTCGAAAATAAAGTCGAAGTAATTATGTCGAACCCCATTTGAATGGAAAGTACTCGATAAGAGTCCGTTATTTGGTCGTTAGGTCACATTGCAACGTGTCGTGACGTCAAACGTGACATTGGAAACAAAACAGAGGTAGGGTTAACTATATAGCTTATGGTTCCGTTCAAATTCATGGCATTTTAGCTGCGTTTCGGAGTTTGTTAATCAGTTTTCCTGCACCTGGTATAAACAAATTTCTTTATTACTAGCTGCGCCTTCCGGGAAAAGTGTAAGCTACCTCCATTCCAAATTTCATTCAAATCTGTTCAGCCGTTACTGAGTTGAGCGGGAACCACAGATAAAACGGGAACGAACACATTTACTTACTTACCTACTTACACACAAACTTTCGCATTTATAGTATTAGTGTGATGGAGCCATCAACTTGTATCCTCCTAATATCCTATATTCTATAATATCCTATAGTATTTCTTGCCATTGTGGTGTTTTCCAATACTATCTAGGTATCTATCAGTATCCCTGGTAACCTTGTCCTGATTCAAATTACCGGAATGCCCAGTTTCATAAAGATTGCTTCAGTACTCACGGTATAGATCATAAAGTAGGGTCACAGCACATTTATCAGTCCGGGACAGCTTTCACCTCGCCTTATTGATTCCCCGTCAACCAGGCTTCAACCGATCGCAGGCTCGTAACCGGAGCGGCTCAGTATTTCCGTTAGGCTGGTGCGGTTACGGCGAGACGACACTGCGCTTACGGCTGGGTGAAGGTATTCGAGTCTCAGCGTCCACAGTGGGACATAAGTGTAAGCGTACGATAGCCCTGCCCTAATCGCAGTGTAAGCGAGTTGACCACGAAGCGCATGCGGTTCATGTGGTTGTCCCGAGGCGAAGGGACGCCGTTACAACGCTGATTATGCGTTGCAGTATGGAGTTTTGAAAAAATAATACTTAAGGCTCTAGTGCAGGCGATGCCGATCCTGTGCCGAGTTGTTATATGTGCTGCGACTATGGACACTAACCATCACGAAAAAATGGGGAAAACTGCAACTTCGTGAGTACGACGACGGGTTGCAGTTAGTATAAAAAATTTAAGGCATTAATGCTACGGAGTAGTTTAGCGTAGCATATCGTAGCCTTTTTCGTAGCGGCTACGCTGAACTACGAGTGAAAATAGAATGAGTGCATTGGCATTAGCTTTGACAGTTACCAGGGGCCTCAGTGCGTAAGATTGAAGACAATTGTTATCGTACCTTCTCGCTCGCTCCCACTGATTTGCACTATTATGCGAGCAAGCGAGGATATCACACGAATAAGATGGACTTATTCAAAACGTCTTGCCAAATTTAATTAATATGAGTAGGTACTAGAATATAAGCAGGGTGGTTGGTAGCGAAGTAGAATGCTGCAAGGGGATAATCTAGCCTATTCTCTATTTATTTTAAAAAAGCTCTTTTAGCTTTTAAGCCATATTTAACGCCATATTTGTGTTTAACGAAGCTTAAGTTTTATGAGATATTGTTATCATGTGTTAGTTTATTAAATTGAATACAAAACCGGCAACACCCGGTCCGCTGCGGCATTTTATTTGGTCCGCGGAGCACTTATAAGTTCTACAGAATTGTCTACAACCTAAATACACCGACCAAGTAGGACTCTAAAGAAAAAATATAAATACAGTAGATAAAAATCTTCAACGTCATCTATTAAAGTTATTAAATACATACAGTTGTTTTGCCAATACATAAAAACATCCTATCTCTCTAAGGGCCACGACTCAAGAAGCTTTCGAAAGTTTAGTCCGCGACTTACCGACGATTGCCCACACCTGTAACTTCCAAACGTACATTGGTCGCCTTCGTGAAAAATCATATCGCTGCTTCGCATTCTTTTTCAAAACTTGTGCCACTTGTAGTGTTAATGTATAATTGTATAGTAATGCTAGATTAACACAATAATTGTTCATCAACGTGCATGAGTGTGGGGAAATCGTAGCAAGTAGTGAATCGTGGCTTTTCGTGTTGTTTCCAAAATTCCGTAGAAACTTCTTGCATACAGAAATTACATTAAGAGTGCTAATGTCCATAGAAAGATGTATAATCTGATTGCATCACTGATAAGAACGTCAGATGTCGCTAGTCCTATAAGCTGCGACATGATCATCACAATTTTCTGCTTGACTTGAAATTGAAACTCAAGCTAACTCATTCGTAATGGTACGGAGAATAAAACGCTACTTGTTATGAATATTTTTGCATTAGTATAATCAGTAAAATTATTAATTTTATATTTTATTCGCAAAACATGGCTAGGTTCTTAAGAGATGGCTTTGAAAACATTATTTTTGGAAACATATTTTCAACGTCGTATATTACAATCTAATTTGAACTAAACCTTAAATTGCGGACATATACCAATGCTACGTTTCTTTATCAACCATATTTTCATAGGCTTTTATAGCGGTTGGACATTAGCTGATTAAAAGCGAAATCTAGTTATAAGCAGATTTTTCAGGCATACAGTTTTTGTATGAGATTGTCCTTCTTCTCGTGTAGATTTTCTTTGCTTCTAGTAAAGCTTTCACCAGTTTACTGAGGGACTTGGACCGGCCAGTGACTGAAATTGTTGACTTAGCACTGAGACTTATTTTTATTACAAAATACTAAGCTTTACTTGATAAATTACAAAACTTGCACTGACTAAAAATAATGAGTGTAGAGCCAAAATTTAAAAACGCTAGAATTACGAATCTCGGGTCGTCATTATTGTTTTTGGCAACTTTACCAAATCTGTCAAAATTCAGTCAGTCTTACGTCAATTCACGTCATTTGTAGGCAAGGATCTATGATGCTTCGTCTAAGTTTGTAGGAGTCACTTAACGTAAGCTGGTTAGTGCAGCGGAAGTTGATGCCTATTAAGTCCGACTTAGTCGTGATTTTAGGTGATGCTTAGCTAAGTTTTATCTTTGTTGACCTTATTATACATTATTTTACATTATACATTATACCTTCTAAGTTTGGTGCAACGCATTTTTAATTGTTAGGTACGTCCTAGAGAGGTAAGTATGAACTTAGGAGCTGTCAAAGCTTAGTGCAGACGGGCATATGACGTTTAGTTTTCATTAGCTTTCAGTTTAAGGTACCCTAAAAATGGCAACGATCAGTACCTAACTAGGGCAGCTGTTATTTTCGTTTTCATAGGAAAAAAGTTGTACAGCATGCCTATTGTAAAACATTTTATATCGCATGTTGCTGCGGCCTCGCGCCTTCCTTGACACACATTTAGCTAGATAGGATACAGTGTAGACTGCCTAAGTTCTAAGAAGCAATTAACGTTGTTAGCAACTGTGTAGCGGTTGATTCGATATCATAGTCAGTCACTTTTGCAGCATTTCAATGTCATTTAAGTAGAAAGAAACTCTACTATATTATCCTGCGCTCGTCACTGTAATATTAAATATTAATCTCTTCATGCTCTGTCAATTCACTGGAAATATTGCCTTTCGATCTGGTACACAGAAATGTTTGCACACTACCGCTTGGAGGTTGAATAACTGGCAAAGGTGTGGTACATCCCAGGCGGACTCTGCAAAAGAGGTTTCTTTCGTGATGGAAATATTACATTAAAATATACAGTATGTATTATAGTTGATTTATGGTACAGTATTTCTGTAACAATCTGCTTCCTCAAGATCTTAAATATACCGCGTTCCAGGTTTTCCGTTACATTGTAGGTAATGTTGTTTATCCTAGAAACAGTTTAACTATTTGGGAGGTTTTTGGGCAGTCTTAAACTTTTGACAACTTTGATATCCGGGTATGTCCTAAAATGCGTCCAGAACCACTGTAGGAAAGACAGAGCGTCCTCATACTAAGCGGTGGCCGTTCTACGAAGCCTGTCTTGCGTGGGAATTATGGCAACCCCCATTTTCTACGGGTGGAATCTTTGTTCAACAGTAGATGGCAACATATTTTTTTTTTGTTCGTTTCAGTTACGACACAAGCAAGTCGCTTACCTGATAGTAAGCGTGACGCTTGTCCATAACAGTCTAGTGTCACCCAGAATTTGAACTTTAACAGCTCAAAACTATGCGCGGCTATGCACTGCGCTCGTCACCCTCAGATATATATCAGATATGGCAAGCCCCTTTTTGTCGAGTAATTTCGTTGGAAACATTGCCCATCTATCTATTCGTAACACATTAATGTTTGCTCACTACTGTTTGGCGGTTGAACAACTGGCAAAGATAAGGTATTTTCTCTAGGCTCTGTAGAAGGGTTCTACCACTACTTAGTATTGTCTAGTTGAAGACACCTGTTACCTCTGACACTAGGGTTGTCCTCTCTTTCATTTTTGACATATTCAAACATAGTGTATGCGCACTATGCACTGAATGTAGGCCACAAGGGGCTATGCACTTCGCACGACGGGCCTTGAACGGGGCGTTTACTCTTTCACATAACCCGCGGGTAGCGTAGGTTGTCCACACAGATTCCACCTTGTAGATTCAGCACTCAAGATGATCGAATTTAACCACAGAATAGAGAAGTATTTTTATTCTCTTCTGTGAATTTAACCACAGAATAGAGAAGTATTTTTATTCTCTTCTGTGAATTTAACCAAGCACGCGTCGGTACCTACACATCATACGTGTACACATATTAAATTCAGTCCTATTGGTTTATTCCTAGCACAGAATTGATCGAGTGAGTGAAGCGAACATAAGTCTCTGCTTAACTTGAAAATATTGCTTGTTAGTATGTTAGTACTCATGTACAGGTCGTTATTTTCAACCAATCTTGACGAAACTGGGTATACAGGTTCTACGAAATTATTTAAATTTTATTTCAAAAATTAAATGTTTATTTCAAAAAGTTTGCTGCAGCGCCATTTTCCGACCGATTTTGATAATATTTGGCAGAAACATTCGGTATTCAATTTGTCTTCAAACAAGAATTTCGAATATGAGAAAAATTGGTCAAAAGGTTGTCAAAATATAAGGGCGGAGGTCTCAGCTCGATGTCCCGAGCCGGTGTGTGGCTTCACGACCTTAAATCTTAAAACAAATGAAATTGTATTGTAGAATTGAGATTGTGCAAAAAGGTAAGCACTCCCGAGGTCTACTGTTCGAAGAATTACTAGTTTTACGAATAATAAACTAGCTCTTTTTGAATAGGTGTGATAAAAACAATATAACAGCAATAATTAGTAAAAATACAATTAATTTTGCGGCTGACGGGCAATCTCTCCTTCTAGTAAACGATGAACGCTCTGCGATCTCCAACCAAACTTGGAGACTATGGCAACCACCTCACAATATGAAGGAGGATTCGTGCAGAAGCGGACGTTTATGAGCTGATAGTATAGGATTTAATAATATACTTAATTTTACAAGTAAAAAAAACTTAACTTTTATGAAACATTAAAAGTACAGGCCTAAAAACCATCAAAGATTCCGCACTCAGGACCAACGATGCGCACCAGCCATCGAACAAATTCCACATATAAAAATACACTTTCATTGGTTCAGTGCAAGAGCATCCGTAGCCTTGAGATAGCAAATGGGAACGCTTGGTCGCTGTCCTAGCAACCCGCGCTTGCTTACAGCTTTGATGCGATTTTGTCGGACCAACGAAATCGAAATTGGGTATCAATACGGGATAATCTGTGGTTAACACCGTCGATTTGCACATAAAGTGACCTAGGTTAGGCTAGACCTAATAAGCCTATTGATTATTTGACGATATGTTTAGACATGGTTTAGATATTGACGTCGATTCTGTTGTACCATTTTCTAAACTAAGCCAAATTTGGCAGCTCTAAAATGATTGCCGTCCTTTTCGCACATATCATTTTTGTATTACGTAAAACAATATTTTTATTCATTTTCTTTTGTTATTTTGCCTCCAAACGCGGTGTATTTAGCCAGTGTCAAGTTTCATATCAAGAAATGCCGTTAAAGTTTGTCATATGTCTACTTAAAAAGTTACCTTGTATAAATATTCAATTTTGCAGATACAATGGTGTGGATACACAGAAGAGATAAAAAAAATATTTTTTGATGTTTACTACTACTATTACTATTACTAAAGTACTATTGTTATACTTTAATAAATAATTGATTTTCGTATTTCGTGCTTATTTAGTGAGCCTTGATCTTTACGTACTTACTTTTTATAATAATATAAATAAAATAGTAATGCTAGTTCTTTCTATTTTACTTGTTTTAAGTTACTTACTTTGCTTGATTTAGACTATGAATTAAACTTATTTTAATTGTGAAATATTTGAATTCACTTGCAATAGTACAATACATGACAGTGGCTAAATGCACAACGTGTGGAGCCAAAAAGACGTTATTCACCCTGGACAAAATGTTTGTTTTTACACACTCATAGTTCCCCACTAGGTTAAATAACGTTTCACACTCTTAACTCTCCACTAGGATTAATAACGTTTCTCACTCTTAGCATCCATCTAGGAAAATTAACGTTTCACACTCTTAGCATCCCTCTAGAAAAATTAACGTTTCACTCTCTTAGCACCCCTCTAGGATAAATAACGTTTCACACTCTTAGCATCCCTCTAGGAAAATTAACGTTTCACACTCTTAGCACCCCTCTAGGATAAATAACGTTTCACATTCTTAGCATCCCTCTAGGAAAATCAACGTTGCACACTCTTAGCACCCCTCTAGGATAAATAACTATTCGCACTCTTAACTCCCACTAGGATAAATAACGTTTCACACTCTTAGCTCCCGTCTAGGATTCCCTGCGTCGGGGATGACACGGATAACTCACACCCCGATCCAGAGCAGATATTTAAATTCATTATTAAAAATCTGCGTGGCCGGGAACACGGGACCTCCTGCTGTTAATGCAGACGCTCTACCATTGAGCCAAACAGGACGTCGTTGTCTTCGCAATTTTACTGTTGGTTTGACAATAAAACTCGTTCATAATAATAAGTACAATCCTTGAATTTCCTTACCACCCTTAATATCTCAGGATGACGAGCGCAGTGCATTGCCGCGCAGGCGTTTGAACTGATGAAACTGTTCAAAATGAAGTTGTTCAATATTTGTGTGGAACTGAAGTGTTATAGGGAAGCGCGACGCTCATCAGGTGAACGACTTGCTCGTCACGTTAGTACAAAAAAAAAAGTCTGATATAATTATACCCAAAAGAAAATACGCTTCAATATATCGAACCGTGGCTATGGAACTACAGCCAAATGTGATCACTAGATATTTTGAAATGTTTCTACAGCATTCTGCAAGAAAAATCACTAAGCCGCGGGCTTATTCTTTTAATTTGAAACGTTCGTGATTCTGCATGCCATCCCGCTCGTACTAAGTTAGTCGCACTATGCGCGGTCCCGCTCGCGCACTATCATTATCGCTTTCAGAGTTACGGTATAAGCCCGCTGGTTCACTTAGCGCCTCACCTCACTTGCGCGCTCGCTACATGAATCGCTACAGATTACAAAAACGCGCGATTCAGTTTTGGTAATCACATTAATATTATAAATGCGAAAGTTTGTGTGTAAGTAGATAAGTATGTAAATGTGTTTGTTCCCATTCAACTCTGAGACGACTGAAGGGATTCGAATGAAATTTGATATGGAGGTAGCTTACACCATGGATTAACACACAGACTACTTTTTATCCTGGGAAATTCGGTTTCTATAGAATAGCAGTTGAAACCGCGGGGTGCTGCTAGTAGTTATATAATCTGTTGACACCGCAGTTTATGTACTTATATTCAGTAAAAATATGTATCTACACCACCGACCGCAGCTTATAAGTCATAGTTCTGTCCATCCAAAGGTTGTCTGGCAGAAATCGCTTTAGGCAACAAGGCCGCCCATTATACTACCTTAAAAAAAAAAAGTTAATTTTTAAGCTTAATTGTCTTTTTGGTGTATAATAAAGTTATACTGTATTGTTATTCTGAACCTAACCATACTAATAAATCTCGTTGCAGTTGCGGTTGCCAACTGCCCAGCCCAACCGGCGAATGCGCACGCTCGCGTTACTGTTTCATGACCATTTTACTGAAAACCGGCGCCTTCAAGGCCGCGAGAGGTCAAGTTCATGCCAAGGTTGCCAAATCGGGCTGATGTAGGATAATGTAAGACGGAAGCAGCTCCCAAACAATGTTTTGCTTCCACGACTGCTAGTGAAACAGCGATTGAACACGCGAATCGGAATTAGACCTTTTTAATTCAAAAATATCTCAACTAGTTAAAATTTTATGTTTTCTGTCCTAGTCTGGTGTGAACAATAAAGAGTATAAAAAAAGAAAAAAGATAAAGAAAAAAAAAATAGATAAATATCTATCTATCTAACTACACGCTAAAGATGATAATAACTTATTAGTAGAATCAAATAAAAATTTAAATTATTGGAATTCTTCCTATTATTATTTATTTTGGATTATGGCAACCTTTATAATCTATATTTAACTGACTTCCAAAAAAAAGGAAGAGGAAAGAAAAAAAAAACAAATCGATCTTTTTGCAAAATTGACGCACGGCAATTGATTTTTATTTAGATAGATAATCCATTTAAGCTCAAAGTTTAATTTTTCTTTTAATTTATTTTGACTACTTGTATTACTTTTTACGTTTTACTTGAAATTAATAAATATACCTGGTTATAGAGAAATTGGTTTTGGAAATTGCTTAAGAAAAACGGGTTTTGGGAGTGTTTTTAAATATTTATGTGTGTCTTTCCGACACAGACACAATCCGGGGCTGTTCAAGATAAGAGTGAGTAGGTATTATGGCAAACGTGCTACATCTTCGGCCGCATCGTGACTTTACATGTGAGATTGTGGTCAAATGCATACTTAGATGGATGTAAAAAATTGCATGTTTGTGTGCTGCTATATTAACATCCTCCTTTAGCCTAAACGGCTTGACCGATTTTGACCAGTATTTATAATTTAAAAAAAATTGTTGTTGTTCGCACCAAAAATTACAAACAAAGGAAATGTTTTTAAAAATATAAACACTAGTAGGTATAACGACTGGCGCCCTTATCGTTAAGGCGATCTCTTCCAGGTTAATCTTTGCAACTAAATGAAGATGGCCGACGTGCTCCGATTTGAATCTTGATTTCAGGTTGGCGTGCTTGAAAATTCCAATCCAAATAAAATACTGCTCTGGGTAGGATATTAATTTATTGTGCTGCATTGTTTTTAGTTCAATGTACTTTTATTTCAGATATAGTAAATTTTTCGATAATACTTTGGTATAATCCTGAATGAAAGTTTATAATTACTTGAATTAAATGTGTATAATCAGATGAACTGCGGCAAACGATTAGCATCATTATCATCAGCCTAAATACGTCCACTGCTGAACGAAGAGGGTCTTGCTCGTATTCGAACTTGGAAATTGTATTGAAATCAACTACTTTCCTACAATAATCCATGACGATCGTAGCAAAAGTTCGTAAGTTATCGTCGGACAATTGTACTCACAATCATACCAAGATCATATATCCTATCACTTATATATCCTATCAGTTCTATATCCTATCAGTTCTATATCCTATCAGTTCTATATCCTATCAGTTCTATATCCTATCAGTTCTATATCCTATCAGTTCTATATCCTATCAATTCTATATCCTATCAGTTCTATATCTATGAGCTTATGTCGGAGGATCGATCTCGTAATGCGTTATCTGTACAATAATCTGTACAATCCGTTTTTTCGTAACGCTATACGATCTATACAAGTTATTTTATTAAATTTCTACAAGGATACTGAATAAGCGAAGCTTAGACAAGACACGATTTCTTATTGAAAATAGGTTCAAAGCTTGAAGTAGTTGCTTTATTAGCACAACCTTGTCGAATTACGCTATGAGAGCATAATATACACGTTTTATTATGGTAATGTTTTTTTGGCGATAAAATTGTTTTGTCACCTTGACCGTAAACTATTTATATTCGTAGGTATACCACTACTAACCATCTCAGTTTTGTTTGTAACTACATACTTTAAACTTAGGAAAATAACAAATCACAGTAAAATATCCGGTAATTTTATCATTAAATTATCGGGTAACATAAACTGTGTATTTATTTATTAATTAAAACGGCAAAAAACAGTTACATTAATTTCAAACACAAAAATAATAATAATTGATTAATATGTCATGAATCATTACAATAATTAAATTAAAATTAAGCAATAAAAATAAAATAACAATGTTACATAAAAACGTGTTTAGATGTAAAATTACTTGCCCAATATAACAAAATGTTACAAGGCTAATACATTTTTATATTTAATTAATTACAATTCGAAATTTTCGAGCCTAATTCAATGCTTGAAATGAAATTTAAGCAGGTTTTTATGTAATTTCATATACTTATGAGTGAAACATTTTATTGGTTTTAATTGGTTAATATAATTATCTATTTGGCTTTTATTAAATAATACTATGCTCACATAAAATGTGTCGTGACACGGTGATTTGCTCGAAACGAGAGAATAACCCAGCTACCGTTTTCGGATTCGGAAAGAAAAAAATTAATAATAAACTAACCCAACTGACAAATTAAAATGCAAGACATTTGGCAACTTAATTTTATAATTAAATTTATATAATAAAATATAATAATAATTACAAACATTTTATTTTAGTTGTCCTCCTCTCTTCTAGTGTTGCTGTGCCCGACGGGGTCCATTATGTAACTTAGTATTAAAATGTAAATTTTTCGACCACCTTGTACTTAATGGAAGCAATAAACCATCTGATTATCTTTAGGCTGTAGGTAGATCCTAGACTACTTGTTAAGCCGTGTCGGAGGCTTTAGGGCGGCTTACATACACTAAGTGTGGCCACTCAACCTTCTCGTACTTCGTTAGAAAAAGTCGTTGTTGCCGCCTATGTTAATGTGACTTTTAGGAAATGAACATCACTAAACCTAATGAAATTAGGAACAGCCTTGAGGCAAGTCAAATATTATTTATTAAACTTTCCTGACCTTAGCAAACGACTGCCGTAATACGTTTCGACCTGTAATAAATAACACAGAACCTTCGATATCGTAACAAACTGGCTATATAACGCGGCTTTGACTACGGTTTTCAATATGACTAAAAATAATGTTCCTAACATATTACTCTCTTCATCATCATCAGCTAGAAGACGCCGCTGAAAAAAGGCATCAATCACAGAAGTCCCAACTTTTTCAAAGCGAGAGAGATAAACGAGACGCTGCTGCTCGTCCTCCAATTGTTTTGGACTCAGTTTTAGGACATATAGAGTCACATGGAGTCAGAATACTGTAGAAAACTAACTACAATTTAATATTTCTGCACGATTTTTTTTGAACTTTTTTTTTATGACGTACTTGTTGTTACCCGCGACTTCGTTCGCGTGGACATAAAAAAGTATCCTATGTCCGTCTTTGTGATGTACAGTAACTCCTTATCAAATTTTATCAGGATCCGTTCAGTCGCTTAGCCGTGATAACGCGACAAATATCCAGACAGAGAGACAAAATTCCTTCCTGTAGTTCGCTAGATGGCGTTGATCCATTTTTGTGCATATTTGACATTTTGTATGAACTGACAGTTGTAATGCGGGGAGTTCTGAACCGCGCAAGCGAAGTTTTTCCCTCGAGACGAACGTCTTCATTTGTATACCTCGAAGTTTTATTGGTCCTGATACGACTGCGGCTATATTCCTCTGAATTTATAATATTAAATGTTAAATTTAGGGTCCAGTGATTTTCCTACAAAAATCAATACTAGAAGACAGAATACTAATTTTGAATTAGTATTCAAACATCAGCCTATGTTTTACAGAAGTAGCTATGAAAGAGAGAAAGATGCAGATAAAAGTGTCGAAATATGAATCCTATTTTATGTAAGATACGACAGAATTTCAAATAAGACAAATATGGATCAACTGCATCGACGGTCGTCGCATTTCTTATGTTTTTTAACGTGCCCTGTTTGTTTGGTTTTAGTAAATTAAATTAGGAAAAATTAGTAATTGAAATTTTATTTCCATTTAGCCGTAAGTACATAAAGTTGCCGTAAATTGATGTAAAATTTGGTACTAGATTATCTAGAACTAAGTATGATATGACAAATCTAAAGCAATACTACGGTTTACATTCCAACATTATTTTTTTATCTGTGACGAACAAACAGTCTTACTTTCTCGTCTGTCCGTAACAAGGGTTATAGTTCAATAGTTAAGTTTCGTGTTCGTGACTATCCTTATCTTGATTTGATGGAAGTTTGAAGCAAAAATTGCTGGACATTTGTACCTATGCGTTAAGTTATAATTTATTATTACGCGTCTTAAGAAATCAGAAATAGACATATGCTACTGTTCGAATGACAACACCTTCCTTGAAGCAAAAAAAAATGTAATGAAAAAATATTTCCTACTAGATAAATATAAATAATGTTTGGGGGGTGCCGCGTGCATGCCCGGGCACTCCTCAATATAATAAGTAACATAGTGACAATTAATTATTGTCAATATAAATAAATTTAAAAATATTGCTCAGTACACAATCTTTAATTGTAAGATTAAACTAAGCATGATTGTAGATTGTAATACTTATAGTAATAAACAGTTAAATTTTTTTTTAAGTCGTAGTACTAGCGCGGTTAGGCACGTCAATAGGTAAAACCACTGGATCGGGTAACGTGGATCAGATAGTTTGACCGTAGGCTAGGCAATTCCCTCGGAAAAGCAAATAGTAACACGCGATTACTATATTTTCTGACGCAATAATAGGTATAAATGTTTTTTTTTTAAATTAATAATCCTTAGAAACAGGATATTACAGTGGGAGGATTTCTGCCCTCTGAGCTGTAGGTTGTGGTTTCGATTCCCGCCCAGGACAAACATTTGTGTAATGAACATGGATTTTTGGTCTTGGTGGTTTGGTTTAGTCTGGGTGTTTCTATGTATTATATGTACGCATATTTAAAAAAAAAGAAGTTATTTAAGTATTCTGTCAGTTATTTGGTTCCTATAGTACAAGCTTGCTTAGTTTGGGGCTAGTTGGCCCTGTGTGTGTAAAACGTCCACCAATATTTCATATTTATTAACAAAAATATATACAATGTTGCCCATCGGTAAGTGACCTCCCGAAAAGGGCTTATAGTACTCAACATTATGAACAACTTTTACTATGGGACCAACCCAGAAATCGAGAAAAAAATCTGCTGTTCCATACATTTTGTCGAGTGTCATTGACATTTTTCTATGGAACAGCAGATTATTTTTTCTCGATTTCAGGTTTGGTCCCACAGTAAAAGTTGTTCATAATAATGAGTACTATAAGCCATTCTCAGGCGGAAACTTGCCGATGGGCGACATTGTAAAAATTGTAAAAAAAAGTATCCACGATAAATATCCCGTTTCTGATGTTTAAAATTCTAATATTTCTGACCATTATAATACAGTATATTGTTTTCTTCATAAATGTCATTTTTTTTTTATTAATTTCCAACCCTAATGCAGTGGGTTCAATGGCAAATACGAATTACCCGTGCACCCCACTAGTGGGTAAAGCCGGTGTGTGAACGGGTCATGACCCAGAATTTCAAATACAAAATTACGTCGTGCAGAACAATTATCAAACGTGTCCAACTACGACGTCGTTCAAAAGTTTGCTACGGACTAAACACGATATTTATGGTTTTAAATTTCAATGCCTATTTCTACCACGACTCTTTGTACTTTAATGCCATTACTGTCCTACTTTAGTGCCCAGTTTCTAATAAAAAAAGATTGTTTTATGTAGCTCTAGTTATACTTTTTATATTTACCCGAGCGGAGCGAAGGTCGCCGTGTCTAGGGCAATAATTTGGCGCTTGTGTATGTTAGACGATGACTTGCGTACGGCTGGTCCAATCATCTTGAAATTTTGTAGACAAATAGTTCAATTATTTTTAGAACTAATATGAGTCGTAAGAGTTAGATAGTACTTACTTATGGTGGGATTATGGTTCGGTACGTTATTTTGGCGAAGGAGAAGGAAAATAACAATTTTTCGAGTATTTTTTTCTGCTCATTCGCCAAAATGAAAAGTAATGACAATACATGATAATTGCTATAAATCACTAGTATTTTAAAGATATTAAATGAATTTTTTTTTTTCCTCTTCGTAATATTTATATTCAAAAATATTGCAAAAGTGCGAACGAGATAGCGGTAATCAGGGAAGCCGGCCCATAAGGTTAACAGGCAGCATGCACGTATAATGTATCAGAACAACAATTGGTGTCAAACAATAGCACATTACATTAGTATGCCAACAATAAAATATTTTTGTAATTTTTTTTATCGATTAATTGTCTTTATTTCGCAAAATACATACAAACTACAACTACCTTGTAGCTAGCATTGTAGCTCAGTGACTGGATTTCCGCCTTCTGAGCTGCGGGCTGTGGGTTCGATTCCCACCCAGGACAAACATTTTGTGTGATGAACATGAATGTTTGTTCTTTGTCTGGGTGTTTCTATGTATTCTATGTAAGTATTTACAAAAAAAAAAGTATTTATGTATTCTATCAGCTATCTGGTTCCCATAGTACAAGCTGTCTTAGTTTGGGGCTAGATGGCGCTGTGTGTAAATAACGTCCACCAATATTTATTTATTTTATTTATTTACCTAAACAACTTAGCTTAGCCTTAGTTTTGTAATTGTTTTACTGCAGGTCGAGCGTTGTTACAAGTTGCGACTTTTAGCTACTGCGATTTTTTATACTGTGACACCAAAACTAATTCTCCTTTAAAAATTAATAAAGGAGTTTTTCTTTAAATATTTTTATATTATATATATATATTTTTTATATAAGTAGTAACGCTTAATACGCTTTAAATTCCCCGAATATATTTCCCTGCGTCGGGGATATCATGGAACGTACAAAAAGATACGGACAACTAACACCCGGGCACAAACCTGCAATTTAAATTCATCATTTAAATATTAGACCGGCCGAGAATTAAAGCAGGGATCTCCTGCTCATAACGCCGGTGGATGCAAGTGGCCCGTTGTCGGTCGGTGTGGCGCTCTAAGGGGGAGGCCTATGTTCAGCAGTGGACGTCTTATGGCTGATGATGATGATGATGATGACTACCAAATAAGCCAGGCTCATCCTGGCTCCTGGATCGTCAAGGCCGTCATGTCGTAACACAAGGGATATACAAGGTGTTACTGAAAGGTGCAACAATACTGCCCCGGTGGCTCAGTTGGTAGTGAACCTACCTTCTGTGTTTGAGGGCGTGGGCTCGATTCCCATCTAAGACAAACATTCATGTGATGAACATTTGTGTTTGTTTTATGTCTGGGTGCTAATATCTGTATAAGTATGTATTTAAAATATATATATATGTACGTATATCAGTCTCTGGCAGCCATATTACAAGCTTAGTTTGGGGTCAGATAACCGTGTGTGCAAAAATGTCCCAGATATTTATTTATTTATTGAAAGGTATATAATCATCATTATGAACAAAATTTACTATGGGACCATCAACGAAACCGCGAAAAAAAAAATCAGTTGTTTCATAGAAAAATGTCAATGACACTCGACAAAATGTATGTAACTGCTGTTATTTTTTTCGCGATTGCAGGGTTGGTCCATAGTAAAAGTTATTATGATGAGTACATACCTTTCAATATTGTTACACCTTTCAGTAACATCCTGTATAATTATGTAGTTAATGAATCACGCGTTACTTTGCGAAAGTTCATTTCTAAGTTTGATGACGATTCCAGGCGGTTTTCGGCAACGGCGACTTTTTCGAATAATTATGCTAACCAGGTTCAATCATAAAATCTCTACCACTACTTAACCTAAAAACTCACGACGATTAGGCAAATAATTAGCATTTAAGCTATAGTATGTGTATGACCTATTAGGTATAGACTTCAAATAAAGTTACAGCAAATCATATCCTAGATTCTGACGAAGTAAACTAAACGCTGCAGTATAATGTATTCCCTTACTGGAAAAATATTGTCTGCATTTTCGGTAGAAAAATATAAGAAGCTTTTGAGGCAGGACACCTGTGAGCACACAGCTTTAAACAATAAAGTTCGCCGGCAAGTAACTTCCTGTACAAGTTATATTACTATTTTGAGATATTAGCCACGTAACTTTCAATTTACAACTTATTTTACGAGGGTTGACATGACGCTTGAAAAATTGTAGCTTATGGATGAAAAAAAAACTCGAGTACATTACGCAATGCGCCCAATATCGTCAAATGTCTGGCTGTTAAGCGCTCTCGTAAACGGAATCGAAGTCAACGCTCTGGCGTGCCCTTGAGACTAAACCGTCTGGCCGCAAGCAATTCCAAAACTATGAAACGGCTTCACGCCATAGTGTCCCCAATACTGGCTCAGAAGGAATCACTCAGAAAGGATAATGCAATTATTGGACCAAGTACGATAAATGTGAAGAGTTTGGCAGAACAGGTATGGCGAGAGAAGCGAGTGGGCGGCCTTAGAGGGTGGAGTGGAGACGGGCGGCGCTAGGGTGGCGGCAGCGATCCCGAAGGCCAGCAGTCGGCAGTCACTCGCGCGCCCGCCACCGCCGCGCTCTCACGTCCGCGAGCCCGGTACGAACTCGTTACGTAACACCCCAACTCGACATCTGTTGAGTGAAGCCACCATCGCGGCACGCTTGCACCGCTGACCATCCCGCGCGCACCGTCATGTCGCCACCCGCGGACGCCGACGACGACGCCGTCGCCATGACTACCGCTCCACATCCGAACGATACCTAAAAAAAAATAACATGTAGTAATTAATAATAAAACGTATACTGCCGAATACATTCCTGCCAATTAAAGATTAAGTTTAGTTTTAAAGTAGAGAACTCGACGCTTGTTGCTTGTGATCGGGACTCAAACGAGATGGATCCGTCGAAATGTGATAATATGCGTAAATATTGCTGCCTTCACAACATCGCTTCACGACCGCTTCACTGCCACGCTGCCTTGCGTTAGAAATAAGTTAGGCTAGGTATACGATCAGTTTTTGAGAAAGAAGTTGATAATAGATCGCCACACTGCCGCCGCAAGGAGGATTATCCGTCGACGGGTCCGTAGCAAGCAAGATTCGCGATAATATCAGCTCGTGGGTGCTGTGGTGGCGTCAACGCCATCTTCGGATGGGCGCACCGCAGTCCCCTAAACCCATAGAGGAAGATGATTGCGTGCCGCATGTGGCCGTAGTAGAGCCACTGCAGGCCCAGCCAGAGCGCAAGATGAACCATCGGCGGGCGAACCAGGGCCCGCGGCGCCGCGGCATGGAGAACGAGCTGGAAGGCGAGCGCCGACGCCCCCGCCGCTCAAAGAAGTCCAGGAAGAGGTGAGTATTAACACTTTGATCGTTTCTCCGTTTCCCTACACTCTATTTTACTGTTATAGTGTCTCAAGACTATTTTAAGACGGATCTTACACGAAAAGTCTTGTATCAGTTTATTTGGTAACCAGAAAAAATCAGGTAATAATCAAAGATGACTTTTGTACGTCATTACCATGACAATTAAGGACTGAACTAAAACCAAGCCCAAGTGTGTAGCATCCATCTTAAATTCCTACATGCAGGTTCCTCGTAAGCTTATTGAGTGACACTCACGCATTGGTACGACGGTCAACCTTGTTTCTAGCGCTATAAGACTGGTCTTATTTGTAAGCGAAATGATCGCTAACCGTTGCAGTCTGCACTAAGGACTGGCTACTCCCAGACACTCCACAGGTTTCTTATAAGATAAGTTCCTCTTCTCTACACTTGAAAGAATAGGTCGCCTAGTTTAGTCTAGAAGCCCTTCTGCTACTTTGCCGATTGCGGAGTTCATTTGAGTGCTGAGTTTTTGCAAGAGAATTCAATAGTTTTTGTACGCTAATGTGGAAAATTCAACATTACGAGAAGTCGATGTAACGGTCCTTAAGAACGTAAAAATTATAGCTCGCTTTTTACTTAGAAGTTTACTTACTTCAGTTTAGGCCCTTAGTCGCGTCCACATAAGTCTCGCTTTGCCATTTTCACGCATTATTGTAGATAATGTGCCTGTTTCTGTTAAGATAAAATTACCTATATATTGTAATAATAAAGGAAGTTTGGTTTTGTCTTATGCAGAGGAGATCGAAAACAAAATAATCTAATAAGGCTCTTGTAAATTATTTACGTCAAAATAAAAGATATAATAACAAAAGATTATCAGAATCATTTTTTAAATCGAATCCTACACAAGACAAGACACATACTTTTGGAAATACACAGTCTACCTAAAACATTGCAATATTACCCCTTATTGTACTTATACTCGTAAGAAACGAGTTTAAGCTCGTGTTTCCTTCACGCATTGTTTTAATCATTATACCTACTCTTTTACCTTTTGTAGTTCCATAACCGAATGTTTTCATTAAATGTACTTTTAAATAGTTTAATTTAAAGGGAAGGCCTAAGCCCCAAGATACGGGTACCAGTTTGGGGTATAGTGCTTCTACATTATTGATCTGTACCTAGATGAAGTAAATAATTTGAATTTGACTATAATTGCTGTCCTTTTGTATTGCTTCAGACACGTTTTTTTCTTGTTTTCCACTGAAGCCCTCCTATTTCTTTCAGCTAGCCTCAGTGCGAACAATAAACTTTTTGTTAGATACAAACTTTAGCAAATTTTCCACATTTACAATTCACCTCGCGTTTCTATCGAATAAAACTTGTATGATGTTTTGAATGGAAAAATACCTTTTTATGTCACGTTTTATTTGATACTTTATTTTAATGTTACGAAAGTCTCCTTTTCAGTAAGATTTGAGTATACCGTTTCCTGGTAAAAAACATCAACATCTACCCCGTGAAAAACTATGCTTATTGCATTGTTTTTTTTTTCAATTATCGCAATATCTTCGTAATTATTTTTTATCAGAATATCAAAAATATTTTTTTTTAAACAATACCCACCAGCGTAGTTTATTAGTTTGGCAATTCAACGGGGTACTGTCGCCAGCTTTTTGGGCACCTTACCGCAGACAGCGACCTAAAAGCGGTTTTTTATTTGTAGATATTATAGATTTAATTTATTTAAGTATTTATTTTAATTTTGTTTCTAGTTTTAGTTTGTATATTTAAGTTTAGTTTATAATTTAGCTATATAATAAATTACACAAGATTTGTTTATTATTTAAGCAAACCATTGAAAACAAAACAAAAGATTTTGTGACGATAACAGCTTTCTTCCGAAACGCCAATTTCATTGAAAATTTTAGGTAAATTCACTGATTTTCTCCATCGTAGGCTCCGGGAACGGAGCGACAGCAATTCAATTTTCAAATACCTACTGGCAAGACGACAATGCATAGAAATAATGCCATTGTGACGTGAAAATTGCTTTTTCGGTTTATTTCACTATGTTCACTTGGGTGATAGCCTGTGAATCCAGGATAAAATTGATTTATGCCGCCTCTTTTGATCAACTCGGAATCAAAATACCTCGGGAACAAAAACCAGGTCAAAAAAGGATATAATTAGTGTTATTTGTTCTCCTTGGAATAAAAACACCTGGGTGAATTACAGTACATCTACTGTTGAAGCGGATTTGCAAAATTCGACGTCTAAGGTCAACCACACACCAAAGACACATTTGTGTGCAGTAAGACATTTGTGTTACGTGGCACAATTTTTGAGAAGAAACCACTCGCATTTAAATGTAGGTCTACGATAAATGTTTTGTGTGGTGTACAACATTTGTAGTATTGGTGTCTGGTGCCCCTTAGGTGAAATAGATCTCTGATGTTTATACAGGCAAGTAAAAACTTCATACTACGCCAATGAAACAGAGAAAATAAGGAGCAAGTAAAGAAAATCATGCTAAGGCGGAATTTTTATTAGAGTAAATTACTAAAGTCGCGGTGGTGAAACTTTGTGACTATAATTTAAATAAGAAACACGTGATTCGCAAAGTTTTAAAATAACTAAGTCAACATTGGCAAAGACATAGGAAATTTATACGAGAAAAATGACGATCTCATACAAAAAAGTGTGCCCCCGAAAAAATTTAATAATACTAGATGGCGCTTACGTATTTAGTCCGCTAATGTTCAAGCGGCTATAAAAGCCGATGTGAAATAAAATATGGGTAATATAGAAACATAGTATGGGTATATGGCCGCAATTTAAGGTTTAGTTCAAATTGGATTGCAATATACGACGAAAAAAAATATATTTCAAAAATTGTGTTTTTGACGCCATCTATTGGTCGTGTTGTGCAAATAAAATATAAAATTTATCATTCTATTGATCTGACTCAAGCAAAGATATTCTTATCAAGTTGCGTCTTTTCCGTACCATTACGAATAAGTTAGCTTGGATCTCTACTTCAAGAAATTGTGACGATCACGTCGCAGTTTAAAGCAGCGACGCAGCACCTACGCAGCTTTTTATGGCCACTGGCACTCTACTTTATATAACTTCCCTATGGAAAAGGTAAATTTAAGTTTTTTTTATTTTTCACTCAGTAATTGTTATATTAAACAATGTTGAAAACGCGCAAACGAAAAATGCAATTAGCTGAATTAGGGGAAACTGCGTGGTTATGGTAGTTACCAATATGATATCGTTTTGACCTTTTGCGTCGCGCTGGTGTAGCTAAATCTCGAGTTCTCCTATGTATTATATAGGTATAATACATACATGATTGAATATAAATATTGTGCCTAAACATGGATTTTCTCTTTTGTTTTAACACGGACATAAACATAAACATGCAGTCTTGTAGGTACTGGATTATTTGATACTGGGTCATCATGATTCATAAATCAGCAGAGCGCCAGAATTAATCAAGACAAAAATATAATTTTGAAATTAAATATGAATAAATGAATACTTAATTAGACGTATGTCGAAAGTCCTGTGGTCCAAGCACTACACAGTGGGTTCCACAGATCTTTAGGTCACTCGGCAGGCCCAGGCAGATGTGGCGGGATGAACTTCATTGGGCTCCTTTTGCAGCAACTGCACCAAAAAAGCTTTGAACTGTGAAGAGTGGAAGGAGGTTAGGGAGAACTTTGCCAGCAGTGGGCCGGCACAGAAAATAACGGTAAGTTAAACTGATTTTAGCAGTATAATATATAATCGTGTCACAGCGACATCACTCTTAGGTACATTTGCAAGTTTTTGAGCGTATGAATTTCCCGATATTGTCTATCATAACAAAAATGTTTGAAAGAAATGCGTTTGATGTATTTTAATTTGACGGAAGCGATCGAAAAAACCCAGTGTTATTTCTTATTTTTTTTTTAAAATCTCTATCCAATTAAAAGATATAAAAATAAACATTTATTTAATATTGAAATAATATCATTTTAGAGCTACAGCTTAGCTCCGACCAATGAGAAACTCAGTACCGGCCCAAACTCGAGGTTGGCCGGAGGCCAGTGTTGTTATATGGCCCAACCGACCCAGGGTCGGTCAGGCCAGAGACCGCGGTGCTCTAAGCATGTCATAAACAGAAAATATATATATTTTTGAAAATTTACATCAACTGCTGGACGAAGCCTGCCCCATCAGAATCAGCAGGTCGCCAAATGTTTACCGGTTTTAAGACATAGACTTAGAGCTTTTATATCTACAATTATGTGAAAATGCCCAAGCGAGAAAACCGTGTCTGGAATTAAGGGCCATAATGCTAATATGCTGAAAAATAAGTTAGCGTGCGAACTATTCAGCCTCATTGTTCAAAATACCGGCGCTGCTTATTATTGGCTAGCGCTGGACGGAGCGTGCCACAAATAGGAATTAGACTGCGTGCGAACCGAGTTTTAATTTACTGACCAATTTTCCACTGCGGCTTGTATGACATTGAACATTACCGACGTAGAAAGTTTCATGTTCACCTTGAAATAGTAAGTTGTTTGCAAAATCCGTAGAAGCTCTACCGCATCGGCCGTCGCTATCGATCCAGCGGCGTCTCATTTGTACCCACACCTAGGTGTTCCCGAGTTTTTTTATGACCACCGAATAAGTAGTCGTACTTCTCAACATTGACGCAGGTTGCGACTTTTAAAGGAGAAACTTTTTTGACTTTTGTAGTTTTGTGCATGCGTTACATTACGAGATTGTTTTTTCTCGTTTGAAATATTTGGCTCGACGTTTCTTTATTAAATTTGCTAGTAAAATTATTTATTATAGTAACTTATATAACATTAAATTAGTAAATAAATTGAAATAAACCGTAAATAATAAGTAAAAATAATTCATAAATATATATACAACTTAAAACTACCAGCAGGCATCGTGTCCAAAATGCTGGGCTAATTGCCGCGTTGAATAGCGATTTTGCTTATAAACAATATTGGTACTTTGTACCTGCTTTTTTACCGACATGAAGTGTATGGTGATAGTCATGGGAAATGTTGGTTGAGTACTAATAATACTCCAATAATGTACAGCTACGTTGGTAGATATCCCCCTATTATGCTCCAAACATAACCTGTCTGTTCAGTCAAGTTATCGCGATTCCAACGCGATACTGACATGCTCGCTCGTTAACTCGAGAGTTGACATTCGCTTCCGCCTGAATGACGTCGTACTTATGTAATAAAAAAATATTTTTATAATAACCTGACAATGAAAAGATGTAAACAAGTCATATTTAAAATAAAATCATGAAATTTACTCTAAACTGAGAATATATATAATATTCTCATACCCATGAGAGAAAATGTACCAAAGGAACAAGGTGTTATAAAATCGAAAAACACAGTCGCAGCGTAGGCAGGCCTCCCACTAGGTGGACTGACGACATTGTGATAGTTGCGGGCAACCGGTGGATGCAAGTGGCACGTTGTCGATCGGTGTGGCGCTCTAAGGGGACGGACGTCAGTAGTGGACGTCTTCTGGCTGATGATGATGAAGGATATATCGCTCTTTAGGGTAAAAATGATTCGGGTTTCAGTGGTTTCGGAATAGTGTTGTTAGGTACAGCATTCTTTAGGAATAGAGTTAATAGGGCTTGCAGCGTTCGAACCTCAACATGACAGTCGCTCCCCTCCCCCCTAGGCACACAACAACAAACTGATGACACCCATCTTCCAGCTCCATCATCACACCAGCTCAATTGTATCAGACTATTGTATAGTCATAGGAACTAAATAAAATAAAATAAATAAATATCTGGGACATTTTTGCACACACGGTCATCTGACCCCAAACAAAGCAAAGCTTGTAATATGGCTGCCAGAGACTGATATACGTACATAGATATTTTTAAATACATACTTATATAGATATATATATATATACTTATATACTTATATACACCCATACATAGAACAAACACAAATATTCATCACATGAATGTTTGTCCTAGATGGGAATCGAGAACCCCCGCCCCAAACACAGAAGGTAGGTTCACTACCAACTGAGTCACCGGGGCAGTCTAAAAACATTTCCAATGTTTCAAATATATCTATTTAAACCGTTTGAAATGTTTGTGGACTGTTTGTATGAAGATTTTCTTATAGATTATTGCATAAAATACTTTTTTTAATTCAATCGAACCGAGAGCATCCTTTTCCGCCGATTGAAAACAATCTCATAGGACGACTAATTCGACGGATTGAGCATAAAACCTGGAACATCGAATATTGGAACCGAGGGTAAAATAATGAAAAACTGACATAAACCACGGCCGTTACTCTGTATCTTCGTTCCAACTCGTAACGCGGCCGCGTTAAGTTAACTCCGCGGAACTCGCTTAAGGAATGCTATTTTTTATGGAGCTTATGGCATAACATAAGCAATGTCATGCGTTATAGTATAAACACTGCTATTCCATGCATGCGATTTCCACGGTGTTAACTTAGCGCGGCCGCGTTACGAGTTTGAATGAATATACAGAATCGTACGGCCCAGCGAGACGTGGCGTTCGTACAGTGTTGATTCTAAGCACCATTGATTGCTCGCGCGGCTGAATTTTACATTGCCGAAAAACTTTCATTACGAATTCGATCGAAAATATATTAAACGTTTAGTTTTCAGTTACGCCCGATAGACGCTGGGGGCGTTGCTCCATTTTCATACATTTTGCTATTGATAAGGTTAGGTTAGGTTAGCATTTCATATTAACACTCGAAATAACAAAACATTTTGGAAGATATTGGTTGAAGTTGATGGACGTGGTCACAGATCACCCCTAGATTCTGAATTGGACGCTCGAAGCGGACCACGGATCAGTCTAAATACACTTATAAGAAATTACTCTGATTTGTTGATTGTTAGGCGCGAGTAGGCGTAACATTGAGATAGCCAATGAGAAAGCTTGATCGCAGTCCCGGCGACCCGCGCCTTCCTCAAACTTTGGTGACTTTTGTAGGAACAACGAGTCTTGTAATGCGGTATCTAGTGTGATCTGTGGACGTGGTGAACGTGGTGAAGTAGAATTCGTTTCCAGCTCGTTGAGGTGTTTAAAGATGCCCTTTTTACAGCGCTGCATGTTGTATATCTGTGGAAAAGATCTTCGGGGGAAGAGCATTCCACATCTTGCAAGTGCCCGGGAGAAAGGATCGATGAAAGCGGACTATGTAGGATTGTTAGAGCTGTGGGACGATTTATTGTATCAAATATCAATCATCACCCAGAACCAGAGCATATTGAAATTTTTGTTCTTTATTTTTGTGTCTTGTTGTGTACTACAATTTAAAAAAAAAATGCGAATAAATCACAGAATTCTTATATAAGGTCTGTCTTTGGAATAAATAAATAAATAAATATTGGTGGACGTTTATCACACAGCGCCATCTAGCCCCAAACTAAGCAAGCTTGTGCTATGGGAACGAGATAACTGATAGAATACATAAATACTTTTTTTTTTGTAAATACATACATAGAAACACCCAGACAAAGAACAAACATCAATGTTCATGACACAAATGTTTGTCCTGGGTGGGAATCGAACCCGCAACCTATAGATCAGAAGGCGGAAATCCAGCCACTGAGCCACAAGGCTAGTAACTATAACAAATTTTTAGTAAAATATCTAGTAAATATAGCAATATTGATACAAAAACTATGTAGCATTTCCAGGCAGACTTTCACGCTAAAATAACCTATTTGCCCCTTTTTGCGAGTGAAGTTTTCCGTTAACGGCTGTCAACGGAACGGAACGGAACCATAACGGAACGGTCGATGCGACTCAGGCTCACAGCTCAGAACAATGACTCAAAGCATACTCAAAGCCTTAAAGCTAAAAGGCTACAGATTGACGTTAGTAATAAAAAATTCCTGCGGAAAGCAAAAGGCCATAATAATAGCTTAATTAGCCATAATAGCCATAATAAGCTTAAAGGTTGAATTAACAAAATAAGGCCGAAAAATCATGTCACTTTGTATTACTTTCTATATAGACTTTCGAGTGTCAACATGTAGGTAATAATTATTATCCACCAAGTGCTTATTAATGTAATAGTATGAGCAAATCATTTATGGTGGTGAATCGTCTCTCTTCATATTGTATCCAACACAAATTTGATTTCGAAATTGAATTCGAATTTAAATTTGAATTTGAATTTTAAATCCCTACTAAGCCGATTTCATTTGAATTACGCGCATTGTTTGAGTAAAGTACAAGCCTTGGTCCTCAATTACTGCACTGCTGGCCACGCTATGACGGCCTCAAGCTAAGCCTAGCTACGCTTCCGGCCTTCAAGCTTGCTCATCATTGCAGCCCTTGCTGTTCGAGCTGTAAAGGTCTCGGCCTTTATATCAACTTGTCCATCAAGAGCTGCAATTCTGACCTCGATATGATCGCCTGGACCTGCGCTACGCCGCGCTTTCGGCCATCATCATCGCTGCCAGCAACACACTTATTATTATAGACTATAATAAAATAAAAGTAAAACCTTCATTACTTAACCAAAAAAAAATAGCAGCTAGATTGCCCAAAAAGAAATGTTAATTAAACGTGCCTTGGACTGGGCTGTAACAAACTGAATAAGAATGTGACTTAACTCTTTTTTACTGTGATACACTTCACTTGAAATACAACAAACTTTGACACTGGCTAAATGATAGTGCAGTGCATAGAGCCAAAATAAAAGAGAAACTAAAACTCAGTAGCCAGAGAGTATTATGTTCATTGCTCAGTAGGCTGCCAACTTCAAATCAAATGAAACCTAATAATGAGATCAAAATATTCAGGACATTATTTGAATTACGCGCATTGTTTGAGTAAAGTACAAGCCTTGGTCCTCAATTACTGCACTGCTGGCCACGCTATGACGGCCTCAAGCTAAGCCTAGCTACGCTTCCGGCCTTCAAGCTTGCTCATCATTGCAGCCCTTGCTGTTCGAGCTGTAAAGGTCTCGGCCTTTATATCAACTTGTCCATCAAGAGCTGCAATTCTGACCTCGATATGATCGCCTGGACCTGCGCTACTCCGCGCTTTCGGCCATCATCATCGCTGCCAGCAACACACTTATTATTATAGACTATAATAAAATAAAAGTAAAACCTTCATTACTTAACCAAAAAAAAATAGCAGCTAGATTGCCCAAAAGAAATGTTAATTAAACGTGCCTTGGACTGGGCTGTAACAAACTGAATAAGAATGTGACTTAACTCTTTTTTACTGTGATACACTTCACTTGAAATACAACAAACTTTGACACTGGCTAAATGATAGTGCAGTGCATAGAGCCAAAATAAAAGAGAAACTAAAACTCAGTAGCCAGAGAGTATTATGTTCATTGCTCAGTAGGCTGCCAACTTCAAATCAAATGAAACCTAATAATGAGATCAAAATATTCAGGACATTATTACTGAGAGAAAAGATGGCAGTGACGATGAGCTCGCCAGCTATTTGTGTAATTAAGAGAAGGTATGTTGCCTAAGTAAAGCATTCCCTCAGCAGCTTCGCCCGGGTTGATTTAAGGGAGTCGCCTCCCTTCACGGCAGGTACTTATGTTTGTGTATCGAAAGTTTCTGATTTAGCTTATTGACTATATTTTATTCTTTTTTCTATTAGACAGGAGTTTGTTACGTGTACTTGAGGTTATCCTTCGTTGAATCTTCATTTTTATTTCCAAGTACTAATCAATTTATTTTACATAAACAAAATTGTACAAATTGGAGTTTTGGCGGGAACGTGAAGAAGTCATGTCGCGTCATTCTATTATTTTCAAAACTTATATTTTAACGAGTAGTAATGTATAAAAATGGTGGATTTTTATCAATCGAGTCACTCAACTCGTGCACGTTCACGAACACTCGATTTGAGTGTTCGTGAACGTGCAAGTCATGCCCCAGTAAAGTGGTGAAAACTTTACTAGAGCCTTCTATGGAGTTTTGGAAACAAAACGAAAATTCACATTTTCACGACATTATACCATTTATCAACACTCGACGAACGTTCACGAACACTTAACGGGTACAAATTCACCGTTTTTACACACTAACACTCGAAATAACACACATTTTGAAAATAATAAAATGACGCGACATAATTTCTTCACGTTCCCGCCAAAACCCCCTCTATTAGTTATCTGGTTCCTATATTACAAGCTTGCTTAATTTGGGGCTAGATGGCGCTATGTGTGAAAAACGTCCACCAATATTTATAACTTGTTTGGTTGTATTCTTTAGAAGAGGTACAGTTTTTGTAGACATTCGACAATAAACAATTTTCTAACGCTGATGATATGATTAACTTGGGGTTTCTATGTTTGAGTCCTCGTTGATATGTTAACCAGCGTGCTTATCCTCTAACTTTGAAACGTTCGTGATTCTGATTGCGAGAGCATGCCATCTCGATCGTACCAGCTTAGTCGCACTATTAGCGGTCCCGCTCGCGTAACTCTCGCTATCGCTTTCAGAGTTACGGGATAAGCCCACTGGTCTCAGGTGGCGAGTAGTCCCTTGAGTAAGTTGTGTTGCTAGCAAGTCTAGAGCAAAGTTTGCTGCGATAGTTTGAGCGTCTTTGGAAGTGTTTTGTGGAAATCGTAGGTTGCGGAGACTCGGACAAAGCGTTCCCATTGGGTTGAAGGTTCCGCATATTAGCGCATATAGAACCGAACCAAAATAAATATTAAATGTGTATTTTGACCAATACGTGGGGTGCTTTGACCTGAGTGCGGATTCTATGGGCAAGATTTGTTGGTATAACTTAATTCCGTTAAATATAAAAAGTTTAAATGCAAAGAAGGAGGTTAAATTAAGAAATTGCGAAGAAAGAATTGAAGTCTAGCATAAGGTTGCGAAGCTTAGGTTGAAATGTTTAATCTGAGTTGCGAAGTATTACAGAAACTACTGAATATTCATATTCATTTATTGCGTAAGTACTATTTACATGTCAACTAAAAACTTAACAAAAAAAAAATATATATAAAAAATAAAATAAATGTTACATGATATTACATTTCTAGTCTATAAAATTCGTCAAATCCGTAGCATTGTTCGATTATAATATATGCGATATGGGTCCACTGTTGGAACAGTAATCCCTATTCTAAGAACATCTTTGTACACAGTATTGCAATAAAATAATTCTTATTCTTATTCTTCTTATTAAATGTACATAAATGTACGATGTTTTCATTTGCCTTTACCTTTTTTTTTGTTTATGCCTGACTTTGCCGCGTGTCTAGATTTTTTAATGAGAGCCTTGAAGCTTGTCTCGTAAGAGGGTCAGAAGATAGATAAATAGGTGCATTGAAAAAAGTATAGTAAACAGGAAATAATATAAAAGAAAAAAAACGATTAGTCACTCCGGATGTAAAGAGGAATCCAAGGACATCTCACTAGTCAAAATCGGTCAATCTGTTTAGGCTACAGGAGGTAATATAGGAGCACACAAAATTATATACTTATACTAGCTGCGCCCCGCTGTTCCATCAGCAATTCTACAGAAACCGAATATTTTTACGGGATGAAAAGTAGCACATGTGTTAATCCAGAGAATAACCTACCTCCATACCAAATTCAGTCTAAATCCGTTCAGCCGTTACAGAGTTGAATGGGAACAAACACGCTTATATACTTACCTACTTAAATACTTACACACAAACTTTCGCATTTATAATATAAGTGTGATATACGCTCCACAAACAATACACTCCTTCTTGGGTAGACGGGTAATCATTGCTCCTAATAATATTTTCGGGGAAAAGATCAAGAATGTCCGAAGCAAAAGTTGTCTCACATCATATACTTGAAATATACTAAACTAGCTGCGCCATGCGGTTTCACCCGCTATTCTAGAGAAGCCGAATATTTTTCCGGAATAAAAACTAGCATATCTGTTAATCCAGAGAATAAACTACCCCGATACCAAATTTCATCGAAATCCGTTCAGCCGTTACAAAGTTGAACGGGAACAAACACACTTCCACACAATGCCGATTGTTACTCTAGTTTTACTTTAGATTTTGTATTATGCAAGTAATTTCTGGTGTGAGCAATAAAGAGTGATGAATGACGATGTCATCATCATCATCTCTCCGTCCTTATTTTTATCGACACTATTTATTTAATTTTATAATATTAAAAATAAAACTTTGAAATGTAGCGTCCTCATAATTTTGCAATGCAATGATCTGTTTCTGGTCACTAAAGTTCTTTACTGTCCTGAAATATTATAATTTTTATCACACTAATATTATAAATGTAAAGTGTATGTTTAACAGTATTTGTTCCCACTCAACTACAGAACGTCTGATCGGATTTAGATGAAATTTGGTAGGTATAGAGGTAGCTTATACCCACAGTTCTCTTTTTTTTTTTTTTACCCATTTTTTTCCGGAAAAATATATCGTTTCTATATTATTGGCGATGAAACCACGAGGCACTAGTAGCGTTCATAAATTTCTCAATTCACGACATTAGTTATGTAGAATAGATATCATAAGTTGAGATAAATTTTTTTTGGTACTATCGTCTAGTACAGCATAATATTCTCCCAATATATTTTTTTATTAAATACCCCTAAATTTACACAAATTTTGCGCTATACCTCCGAACGCTTTGTATATTCAAATTATTATTGAGCTAAAAATAATATCTAGGGATAGCATAGAATAGAATTTTGATTTATTTTCTGGTTTGGTTGTTATTAGCAATTATCTTATTTATTGACTAGCGCGCACTAAAGTCATCTCTTCTCAGCTGCGCGCAAACGTGAATCACGCTATGCTTTTCTTGAATTAGTCCTTAATTGCGCACGGAATTGAAGGACTACTAGAATAAACAGAGAAAGATTGAGTCCCAATGTCGCAATAAGGTTGCGATTTTCGCAAATTGTCGCTACTCGCCACGTATTTTATCCCAGTGCCTTTACACCTTTATTCTTCTACCCTATTACCGCGAAATTGAGATGGCTGCTCGCCGTCTGGTGAAATGATCTCCAGTATATAGAACGCTTGGACGTCTTTTTGGTGTCTTTCGGCATAAAATAAATAAGTACCTATTTATTTTGTGCTTTCGGTAAATTATTGGCCATTCGTAGAAATGCTACGACGAATGTCTTGCCCTAGATAGTTAGAGGTGTCTTTGATAAGACTGTAATAAGTATCAAAACAGTTACAAAACTAATGTTAAAATGCATGTTACAAAACTAATGTGATTTTGTAATTATTAGCACGGCGTTCGTCGCTACAGGGTAGTAATTACCATAGAGGCCTTTGAAACTAACGTGTTTTCCCAGTACCTTTTACAACGACCGCGACCCCGCGTCCCTGTATGTTTGGTGCTACGCGTTTAGCCAAGGCGGAAATGTAAAGTGCATTTCGAGTGAAAAATATCCAGGAATGAGTGTTCTTACAACGCGTCCACCCCTCCGGCCATTTCTAAAATATGCATCTCAGAAACTTGTTGACCGAGCGAAGCGAAGGTCTCAGAGTATACTGGGACAAATCGGCAATTGTATGTATGTTTGTTTGTACTTGCGAACCGTTGATCCGATCTTCATGAAATTTTGTAGGCAAGTAGTTCATTTCAATAAAAATTTTAAGTTCGAATATGAGCTAAATCGGTCTAGGGGTTGTGAAGATATAGGGATCGCGAGGTTACTGAATACTGAATACTACAATTGCTACTGAGACTTTTTAGTAAATGTTCAAGTCAGTATTCTCTCAAATTTTGTTTAGTAAAAGCACGAATGTTTCCTATTACTTTGTAAGTTGAATTTTTTTTTTTTAAATAAATGATTTTGATTTTGCTTGTTTTACTGTAAAACATTTCATTTTTGAATATATATTTGGAAATACTACTGAAAGTGTTACATTTTATCAGGTTTTTGGCATATTTTCCACAATTCCTAATAAACAAATGATTGAAGTATAATTTTGCGTTGAATTATTCATATTACTAAACAGAATTAATTAGCATTAACTGCAATTGTTAGATAAAGATCTCAGAAATCTGTGGTATTTTTTACACGTGTTTGTTTGTGTTTGAAGAAAGTTCCCTAGCGACAAATATCATTTTTAATGATAACTGTACGAGTTTTTCTCAGTAATCATTTTTCGTGCAATATCTCAGCTATGTATGTTATCTAAAAGAATGATCAAGAATGGCGTTTTATAGCAAGCGAGGGAGCTGCTCGTCACGTATTTATTAAAAAAAAATAAAAAAATACTAGCTGCATTCTTTACTTAATATTATAATAATTAGTTTAAAGAAATAAGTGAACATTCACTTAATTATGTTATTTTTTTAAATGGTGTCAATCAGGTCGTTCGCTTGATGGGAAGCGCCACGCTCACTCAAGTCTTGTAGAAACTTTTAATAGAAAGCTACAAAGAGTCAAGATAATGTACCCTTCATCCTTCCGGTGAAGCGCATAAGCAGTCAGCCCACTAAGTCGCCCGGCGCCCTTGACCCCATAGTAAAAATGGGTAGGTACGTCCTTTGTACGAACCCGCCCGTGGCTAGATTTGTTTCGGGGTGCCGCAATGATACTTTACTCGGACTATGCCATGTTATTAGTTAATTGTATTGAATAACAAATAGGTAGGCGCAAATATTCTAATCTCTGTTTTGTAGTTTGAACCCACGCTCTGCAGCGTGCGAGCAGAAAGCGCTAAGCACAGCAAGCACGGCTACAAAACAAATAATCAAAGGAATATATAAGAAGTCACGTGAACCCACATGGTCACATTATTTATTGCCGTTAGACTTAAAGGTGCTCCCTCACTGCGTACATTCGCTTGTAATGTATCATTCAGATTCGAGAGCTTCATCAGTGAGGATGGCGAACCTAGCAGAATCGAATCTTGGGTTATTATTTATTTATTTAAGCACCATTATAAAATAATAAACAGAAATACATTTTATAAAACAGCCAGTTATAGATCTATTATTTTCTGTATACCATAGATTAAATACTGTTCTTTGTATATACTAATATAAATTATATAAGCAATATCGTCAGTAAATCGCTACTCTTTAAGTAAACAAAGTTGACACATAAAGTACTCCAATAAAAAATAAAACATACCAAAAAGATATTCTTTCCAATAGCGCTTGCGATTGTGCATGTAGAAAGCGTTACAATATTACGTAACGCTCCAAAAAAAAAAAAAAAAATGTAATGCTTCAGAAGGCCTAGCGCGGGCGCCGGGATAAAGTTATGTCCGTCCACCCGTTTTGTCTTCGCGTCTACGTGACAAAGCTAGAATATGATGTATACATCCGTCTCGTTCTCGCAGGATAAATATGGTGGACAACATTTTATCCCGGCGCCCGGCCCCGTACCAGGCCTGCAGGTGAGGGAGCCCTATGTTACATTACATGTACAGTTATTCTCAGAAACGAATCTTGGCTTGTTACAACAGGCACATATTCGCAGTGTGGGAGCACCTTTAGGTAATTACTATACATGTCTAAATCCATATTTCAGGAATATTTTTATAATATATCTGCAACCTGATAACCAAAATGTAATCCTAATGCTAACTAATATTATAAATTCGAAAGTATATCTGTCTCTCTGTCTGGGTGTTTGTCACGTTATCACGGCTAAACGGATCAAGCTGAATTTTTGCATAGATATAGCTTAAGGATCAGAGACGGACGTAAACTACTTTTTTTGTAGGTCCACGGGAACGATTTCGCGGGTAAGAGCTAGTAGCTAGTATGCTTTAAATTTCAAAAAATAAGAAATATTTTATTTAATACCTTCATTTTGTGTGTGCTGTAAACTTTGCCTGATTTACTTGCTTAAATTAATTAAGGTTTCTCCAGACGTTAACTTCGGGGTCAAGGGAGGACGTTAATGAATATAAATTTTCAGATTTACAAAAAAGCTATGCAAGATCGGAAAATAATAATTTAAAAACAGTACTGGTAAAACCACCACCACCAGAGTTAGAATAATAATAATAAACTTATTTTCAGTCAACAAAGATCCATAGACGTGTTTTTCTGTACATTTCAATAAAACTAAAATCAATTAGTATAAATATTTCTCACATATTGCTAACCTATTACGTTATATATTATTACGTTTACGTTATATGTATTTCGTTAACTATTCTGCTGCATATTGTATTGCGAAGTACTGAATAATCAAAAAATGCTGTGTTTACAAAATCATCTAACTTCAAACACATTATTTCTACACGTTATTATAGATGTTATCCAGTACTTTAGAATCGGGCAGTCGTACTTGTTGCTGATGACATTTAAAACTCACTCACTCACTCACTCCGGTCGCAACGACTCCGCGGTCTGGTTACCGCTTGCGCCCGCGCCCGCAGAATTTAAATGTAAAACATTACAATGCTTATGATAACTAGTTACTATTTACTTCATAATTATTATAAGTTTGTTGTAAATTAGATAAGGAGGTGTTGGGTATTTGTGGGTAATCTTAAATGTTCATCCACCCTCATGTTCAGCAATAAACAGTCTTATACTACTCTTGTCGTGTTTAACTGTAAAATTCTTCTACTATTTTGGCTACCTCTTACTCTTTTCAGCAGAGATGCTATTTTTTTGCGGATGATTGCTGCAAATTTGTCTGTTCTGGCTTCAGATGAAACATGATAGAAGCGTTGCAGTACAGAGGCAAACCCAATAGCATTCTAAAGATGTTATTATATTGTACACGCAGTGTATTGAAACACTTGTGTGTTGTCTTGTGTAAAAACACTGACAATATGATATAAAGAGTGTTAACCATAATAACTTAATTTACTATTTTGCTATGTAACCCATAAAGAGCTTCTATTGTTTATCAGTGCCACTTTTGTAATTGAAAAAAGTCAGTAAAGCTGGTGCACTGTGGGAAATCCACCTTCAAAGTGTTCTAATGGCTATCATTTAGTGAGCCTCCAGAGAAGCAACACGTACATTCCATTAGCTGAGCGCCACTCATTCTCAACACTTAGTTCTGAGGACTTTTGAGTTCTCATTTCTGTTCAGGGATACTTTTTAATTTCAGTTCTTTTTGGTCTCATAGTTTATGAGAACAAGTCGGTATTTGTATATATGTTAAAAGTTATGTAGTTCGCGCCAATAACCTATATCTTTTTTTTTCTCTTTCCTCCTAAGAGGATTTTGGCGTCGCACGTCTTATGCATTTGCCAATGTCAAGTATACATATTTATTCTCAACATTGCTAGATATTATCAAACAAGTCACAGTCATGGTCAAGTCCAAGTCATGCCCCAGTGAAGTGGCGAAAACTTTACTAGAGCCTGGACTAGCCTTTACTTATGGAGTTTTGGAAAAAACACGAAAATTCACGTTTCACGACATTTTACCATTCACCAACACTCGTGCATGTACACAAACACTTAACGGGTAGAAATTCACCGTTTTTACAAATTAACACTCGAAATAACAATATCTTAACAAGCTCTGAACTGATTTTAAGTATTGAATTAATCTATCAGTTATCTTGTTCCCATAATACAACTTTGCTTAGTTGGGGGATAGATGGCGCCGTGTGACAAAAAAAAAATTTGGTAATAGGTTAATATTTGAAAAATTATATAGTATTAAACCAATAATAATTGCCTGTAAAATTTAATGAGTCGGACCAACGGTTCGCAAGTTGTCGTCGGACAAATATATTACAAACTACATCAGCCGCAACATCAACATCCCGCTGCTGGGATATTGGCCTACCCTCGAAGGGTGATTGGGCCACATCCACCACGCCGTGGCCCAGTGCGGGTTGACAGATTGACATACGCCTTCGAACAAACGTGTGTATGTAGTATACATAAAAAAGCCTAATAATTCCCACGGACTCAATAGCATTCAAATCGAAATGCAAACGATCTTATAAGGAAATAAATAAAGTAATACTTAGATACAAAACACGAGCAGACAACCGGATTGTCCGGAACTTGGAACCGCATTTGGCCCATTTTATCGTACGGAGCAAGTCATCGAACAATTAATAGTTAATTCACGTTTATTCCTAAAGTTTTATTTTTAATTAATTTAATACTACATCAAACTCAAAAATAAATTAAAATTTGTCATGATTTGTATTATTTTTGAGTTCCCGATATTTTGACACAGTTGTATAATTATGTTCACGGGTTCTTTCTTCCGTGACTTATTGCAATGATCAGTGATCTACCTGTTTCATTGTTAAATTTTAATGTCTCAGTTCGGCGCGAATTGACTGAGCGTAGCATTGACATTTATTTTAAGCCTACAAAAGTTTGTAGTGCTGATAATTTTGTTGTGCTTTTGTGACGTGTTGTTTATTTAACCTAGTTATACCTAGTGATGACTATCCATAAAAGTATTTTTAATACCTATTTGGAAATAAAGATGAATTGAATTGAAAGATCTACGAGTCTACGGAAAAAAGAACACGTATGTATAAAAATGTATACTCCTATAATTCCGCGTTTGGCCACGATCAGGCGCAACACACAGACGCGCACGTACTAAGATCTCGGATAAGTCGATCGAACCATTTTGATAAACTGGATCCGAAATCGTAGTCGTTTAATATCGTCTATGTGTGCGTAAGCAGAGCAATGTCACTAATAACTGAGATTGTCTCTAATCACTAAGGCTGCGTACCAAAATGGGCATATGTCACTCGGTAAAGAGTGAAAATCACTCGAAGCCGGTTCCAAAACACATCGTGAAATTTTGAGTTTTCGAACGCCTTCGATAGAGTAAAATTCCAACTGACATATGGCAGTTGAAACAATTCTCCCTGGAAATTGGAATTGAATTTCACTCTACTGTCAGAATCAGTATATTGACAGTTAGCCGATTGTTTACTCGCCATTAGCCCGTAATAATTCGGGGCTCGGGGAAAATTTATGAAAGACACAAACAATAAACTTAAAATACTATAGTTTTATGAAACGATTTGCATTTGAGTATTTTTTGGTATGATGACGTCAATAGTACAACTTAAATAATGACAAGAGTAAATTATTTAGGGCCTTATTAAAGCGGCCTCGAGTGCTACGACACCATATTACGGTGTCGTTTGTGTGATATACGTCATACTCTACCACTTCCGCCAAAACTTGAAATTGTTATTTGCCACTCCAGGTTTGCCTCCATTTTTCAATTTAAATATCTCCGATTGTATCGATAACGCCATTTCGTAATAGTTAGTATTACTGGTAGGATCATCATCATCAGCCAGAAGAAGTCATCTGCTGAACAAGAGCTGAGGTTTGATTTCTAAAGGAGTCATAATCCTCAAGCTTGGCAGGCGCCTTGGGGATTGCAGAATGCTCGCCGTCTACTAAGAGGACGCTACTGCTCATCCTCCGATGGTTCTGGTCGCAGTTTTAGGGCATACCCTGGTCTCTATTCCCGATTCGGGTATTCTTGGTATCGGCTGCAGCTAATTTTCAAACCTTTAGTTGAGGCGAAGGCAGCGAGTTTATTCAGGATCTAATGTTTATTTTCAGACAAAAGAGAGGCTACGTGGACATGATAAGGATAGATACATTGTCTATTGTCTGAGAATCTTGTTTGTGTACTTTTATCATGCGGTCTCATCCCTTTTGTAGCATTTACTCGTGTAACTCGACCCCTGATCCGGTTGATCCCTCAATAACACATTTGTAATCTACGCTTGCATAACATGTTATGGAGGGCTGCACTATTTTCTTGCCGAGGTTTGTTTTCTTGCCCGACATGACTCTCATTATTAAAAGCAAAGGACGGAACTCAAGGGGTCCAATGAGAATTGATAAGATTATATTTATTACTAGCTGCTGCCCGCGACTTCATACGTGGGCTTAGTGCTCCGAACTGAGACTCACTTAGCCCTCCTAAATACAAAGTAAATTTGACTAACTTCCACACAAAGTTTTATCCCTTAAGTATAATACCTGAAATGCTTTTTAAACCTCGACTAAAACTTTAAACTAAACTTTGAAACATTGACTAATCTTGTGGCTCAGTGGGAGGATTTCCGCCTTCTGTGCTGTAGGTTATGGGTTCGATTCCCACCCAGAACAAACACTTGTGTGATAAACATGGATGATTGTTTTTTGTCAGGGTGTTTCTATGTATCCTATGTATGTATTAACAAAAAAAAGGTATTTATGTATTCTGTCAGTTATCTGGTTCCCATAGTAGAGGCTTGCTTAGTTTGGTGCTAGATGGCGCTGTGTGTGAAAACGTCCACCAATATTTATTTTTGTTATAATAATTTGGTCAAGCCAAGTAGTTTGGTCATTAAACTTTTGAGGCTAGGGTGAACATTTTTGAATACTTAAAGGATTTTACAATAAAATTGGCTTTTAAATAGTAGTATTAGTAATAGGGAAACAAGGAGAATAGAGATCGATCACGTGTTAATTTTTTTGACAATTACAAGAAGCTGTTCATGGTAGGAAAAATAACTATTAGGTACTATTACTATGACACACTACTCCTAGCACGCGAATATTCAACATAGAGAACTAGGTAATACTGGAAAATAAATCTACATCGATTTATGACTAAATAGTATCGAATACTAGGACAAACTAAGACCTTTCATATTATTATGATACCGTTCTTGACCATATAGTGTAGCTTTTAAATTTCTGCCCGTCTTTCATAGCAATTTTCGCAGTATAATCGCCCTCTTAGTAAAAGATGAGCGTTCTGGATCTGCAAGCCGCCTGCCAAGCGTGAGGATTATGGAAACCCGCCCTCCCTCCACCATTATAGACATATCATTCAGTGTGGTGGTCTAAGATGGGGCGCTTTTGTTCAGTTGTGGACGTCTTCTGGCCGATGATGATTATAATGGAGGGCAACCGCTATGTAAGACTGTGCAAAATTCTAAGTCTATTCTACAATCTATAGGTTACGACATACAGACAAGCAGGCGCCAAAGCCTCACGATTTTACAGTTTTGGTACGAAACCCTAATTGAGTAATTTTCGATATCATCTTAGATAGTTCTTTAAATTATTTTTCCCACTAATCTTCAATACTGTAAAATATTTATTTTAAAAGTTACCAATAAAATATCTAGGCAAATAGGTCGTTTCACGAAGGTCGCCCGGTAATTACTATGACTCACACTACTCCTAGCACGCGAATATTCAACATAGAGAAGTAGGTAGTACTGGAAATCTACATAGATAGATTTATGACTAAATAGTGTCGTATACTAGGACAAATTGAAGTGAATCTAGGTAAGTCATGTGGTCTAAAAGCACGCGGAAAGATGGGTGATGATCGTCGATATATGAGAGCCTACAGACAGCCAACTCCGCGTGGTTGGCTCAAATAAAGATCATTGGCCTCAAAATATGTATATAACGATCGTCAAGTCTTCCAGTTTTCTCTCTAATTTAGAAATGAAAGTGATGAATCCTGCCTGAACTGACGTCTCTTTTGGCGTGTATTGTGTATTTCTTCCTGCCAGATTGGTTCCGAGCCAAGGCTATCCCATGTCTATAACCCCTCACGTGTCGTGACTCTAGGTCTATTCCACTCTAGGGCTAGTGATTAAAGGCGAAATTAGACGATTCATTTTGTTTTCGATGAAGCAACGAAAATGAAGTAAGTAAGACGTTTCATCTGTCATTATTGATGTGCCTTTGTGAAGAAAAACACGAACCACCCGGACGATTTTATAGGCATCGGTTTTTCAACGGTCATCATCAACTTGTCTCTGCGACATTGTGAGAAAATGAATAGCAAAATTGGAAAATGCTCGACTTTACATCCACTTTGCATATGACGTGTTTATAGAAGAATTAATTCGCTGTCATCATATACTAAAGGTGTGACACACATCCAATATGAATCACTTTGAATGAACCGTCTAATTCCGCCTTAAATATAAGATTTAATCTTTGCTCTATTTTTGTAGTATAGTAACATAGAAATCCTTGTAAAACAGCTCGAGAAAAACAAAAGTCGGAACCTATTGCAAAATGCAACTGTCATATAAGCTTGATCTATTTTCAGAATCGCTTGTGAATAAAACATCGCTCGCTTGAACTGCAATATGGTTGCGCTGTATTAGACTTCATTACGAGTATTGATTAAAACATCGCGTTATACAAGAAGCAAAAAATATTATAGTAATGCTAGCAAGATGTGCGGCGTCAAAACAGCCTTTTATTGGTAACAAAGTATTAGCAAACTTTCCCATTTATGCCATAACAGCTTCATCGCGTGATTAAAACATCAATATTCAGGACTCCCCAAAAATGTTTTTTATAAGCCCTTTTTATGATTATAGAGGTTTATTCTATTCACCATGCATACCATTTCTTTGCCAAAGGACAATGGGAAAAAATGACTGGTGTTAGGTAAAATTTTAAGCACCAAACAGTAGCTCCAAGTATACCAAGTATTATTAAGTATTAGGTAGTAAGTAGTACCAAGTTGCTCAGTATTTAGTGGACAATTCATTTACGTAGAGCTCGTTAATGGTGGACAATTGGACCAAATTTGTCATTTTTTTTAAACGTGCTATATTCAGAAAGACATACTTTCGCATTTTACAATTTATTTTAGTGTGATATGATTCGGCCACAATTTAAAACTTTTTAAAATTGCTCAATATCTAACTCAAGTGAATGTTTGGGTCTACGTCTTTAGACTTCATTCACTTGTATATATATATATATATATAACAAGACTATATCTAGGAATCAACGCACAGACTAAACCGCTTATGATAGAGACGTTAAATTTGAACCCTATACTCCTTCATCTATTTTTGATGCTAAGCCAGTGAAACTCTGTTTGCATACTAGGCATAAAAGAAAAAGAAAGGCATGTCTCACGATTTTTAGAAAATCAACCCCTAAAGAAGTGAAATGGGGTATTCTATTTACTATAACCTGTGCGAGCGAAGCCATGCCATAGTCTTCAAATAAACTAAACTAACATATCATAGCTAACCACTCAATAATATAACCAAATAAACATAACTAACATAGAGCTCTAGATAAGGTTTTAATAATACTCCCAACTTTTTGACAAACTTGACAGCGCTAATTGCGTTCCCAAAAATACACTTTATGCCTTGGACGAAACATTATACTCCATGCTTTATGCAATGATAATCCAACCAAAATCGATGGCGTATCACATATTCCATGTTTAAAATTATAAATAATACACAACCGCATTTATTGTTTTCATTGTTTTTAAGTAACAACTATTAATATACTAAAAAAAAAAACAAAAAATACCCGACTGAGATTAGTACATTCATAACTAACTGGATATAAAGCCGAATCTAACGGCACCATGCAACCCAAGATCGCTCCAACCTCGGCTGTAGAAGGTCATACATAATACTTACCACAAGCGCCGAAAAACATTATTCTCCTTCTGGGCGGTTGGATAACAGAAAAGCTGTTTTATAACAGAAGATAATTAGTATCTAAATATGCAGGTTGTAGTTTATAATGTAGATTGTAATTATATTACGCAACTACGAAAGCCTGAATTTAAATGATCGTCACTACGAAGGCTTCACTTCAATGAACTATAATCACAGGCTAGTACGGCTGATGAAAGCTAATAGAAATGCCTTCCGGGCTTGTTATTTGGATATAATGATAGTTAAAACTTTGAATGTTACTCTGGTAAAGTATTTTTTTAATAATACATTTTCCAAAGACAAAGCCTTCTTGCCATTGATTGCTTAATTTCCCTATTTTATGATTTAAACAAGAACTTCAAGAAGGTTAATATGTGTTATATTTAATAGGTCTAATAGAATGTTTGTTATTTTAGTAAAAAAAAATTGTCGATTATTAATCATTAAGAAGTGTTTGAGTGTGGGAAATCTTATAAGGAGGCAAAAAGTGACTTCTTGGTTTCGAAATTCTGTAGAAAGTTCACTATTTATTGGGGCATGACTCGGACTGGACCATGACTGAAATTGTTAAATTAGACTGTGACCTTGACTGATATTTATTGGTAAATATTATGATTCACGTTATATATAACGAAACACTAGCTTAATATACTATCGTGGAGCAAAAATGGAAGGTAAAAATAACATAACTTTATTCAAGGTTCACCAGTTTATAATTATTATGAGCCGCAATCTGATAGGGTTGCGAATTATAGGTCAAGAGCAATCAACTGCGGTTGTGAGGTAATAATACCTCAATGGATCTACCACTTCTTAGTGCTCAATGGATAGTGGTAGATTCATTGAGGTATTATTACCTATATATTACCATAAAATATGGTCGTGACAAAGAGTTAAGACCATATTTTATACTTTGAAATATACTAAATATAAATGATCTAGACCAACTTTTTGCGTTGTACGTAGAATGTAACATCAAGAGAAAAAAAACATTTATACAAAATTATTACAGGCAACTAATAACTCCCTGTATACATACACAAGATTTTCTAGTTCTTCCACGTATAATAAAAAAATATAGTATTCAACAGGGTAGGTGTTTGATCTTTCCTTATTTTAGGTTACTTTATAGGGGCTTAGACGTAAATAATTATAGATAGACACACTACGGGACAAAGGTACTTTCGCTTTTATAGTACAGACCTATTTAGTGAGTTGTGCGAAATGGGTGGGCGCATTTTTGCGAAATACTACTTATATAGATATCTTGAAGTAGTCCTGGCAGGACATGATAGACGAGAATTATGGCCGTAAGAATTTTGACTCACATTACTGTGTTTACCCAAAAATCAGTAGCCTTAGAGGTACTTGGACTTAAACGTTTTTCGTGAAACTCTTATAGAGATATGAACTCTTTATTTTGTGCATCAGAAAATTATAATCACAAATAGCGTTAACCTTACACACTAGTGCCACAAGTTGCGGCCTTATCGCTAAAAGCGATTTCTTTCAGGAAATTTTTTGATGGAAATTATTAACATAAATGTATCTTTACGATCAAATTAGAAGCAAAAGGTTAGAACTAAAGAAGCCGGTACTATTTTTCAAATAGTTCAACGCGGTTCACTTTGTAGGAATGTGCTTAAAGTAAGTGTAATTTTATAAAATTGATTGTAGTGTATTTTTTGAAATGCTGTTCTACTATTCATTTGAAACGTGTCAAGTATATAATTTTTTCTCTTATGGTTTGGTTCCACACATAATTAATTAAGACAGTGTCAAGTTTTATAATATTTCATGTGAGGTAAAATATTTCGCAATTAAAACAAGTTTTAGCCATAGTTTAAGTCAAGCAAAGTAAATCACGGTAAATCAAAGTGCAAATCATGCTCCAGTAATGTATAGGAGACTTTACTGTAGGTTTGTATGGAGATTTGGAAACAACACGCTTCACAACAATATAATATTCAACAACACTCGTACACGTTCATGAACACTTAATTGATAAAAATACACCGTTTTTTCACATAAACACTTGAAATAACACAAGTTTAGCAAAATAATACATTGACGCGACATGACTTCTTCACGTTCCCGCAAAAGCTCCAAAAAGGTTAATTGCTAAATTAAATTAACTCATCAGACCATTATCGCAGATAATAGAGACAAGCACTTTAATGTTTCCATTCTAGGCATGCCTCCTATATTAAAATGCTCGAGGCGTCGTTTCCCGATTTACAGTGAGCGGCGATCTGATAATATTGTCGCTGTCCGATTAAATGACTTAACAATATTGCTGACCTACTTTTAGTAGTAAACTGATGAACTTACCATTTTATTTATATCAGAAATGTGATAGTTTGTATGCAAGCTCACGTCCAATGTATTTGCACAAGGTACGGATTTAGGCTGTACTTAACAATTTATTGTGTTTACAATTTTGAAACTTAAGACAACTGATATATTAATACTATTTTTACTAAGCTCACGTCCAATGTATTTGCACAAGGTACGGATTTAAGCTGTACTTAACAATTTATTGTGTTTATAATTTTGAAACTTAAGAGAACTGATATATTGCTACTATTTTTACTAAGCTCACGTCCAATGTATTTGCACAAGGTACGGATTTAGGCTGTACTTAACAATTTATTGTGTTTATAATTTTGAAACTTAAGACAACTGATATATTGCTACTATTTTTACTAAGCTCACGTCCAATGTATTTGCACAAGGTACGGATTTAGGCTGTACTTAACAATTTATTGTGTTTATAATTTTGAAACTTAAGACAACTGATATATTGCTACTATTTTTACTAAGCTCACGTCCAATGTATTTGCACAAGGTACGGATTTAGGCTGTACTTAACAATTTATTGTGTTTATAATTTTGAAACTTAAGACAACTGATATATTGCTACTATTTTTACTAACTCTTTCGGAGAAAAAGAAGACCATAGCTTATACTGAAAAGTCACATTTTTATTTAAGGAGATATTTACGTAATAAGCGTTCTTTCTCTCTTGCAATCAACATTTCTAAGTACTTAAAATTATTGAGGGTGTCCTTCAAAAATATTTTTAATGCATCTATTTTTTACATTAGTTAACAAGTTTTAAGTTAATTATTAAATGGCCGTTAAAGACCGGAACGAGGCGGTAGTAGAGGACCTGAGGCTAAGACTCGAACTAAATGTATTGCAATAGAATAAAATAGGTTGTAAGTATTGTGTGTACACTCAGATCATTCACGCTCACATAAAGGCTTCTTCTTGCGGCGGCGTCATGTGTCGGGTCGCCCTCTTCCCTCAAATATGGTTGAGGAGAGCAATGGCTGGCACATGCGTCAACTCGTGAACGGGTGCTGCTTGCGGGAGCTGGACTGCTCGGTGTATACACGCAACATAGTAATAAGTATAGTAGATTTTCCTCTTGTTATGTTGTTAGTCTTATATTATATCAGTAATAGTTAACAAACAATGTAAAAGTTGACAAAGGGCATGGACCTCGGAGTCCGTGGAACTGCACCAAGAAAAAAAAAAAAGTTAATTATTAATTTAATATAATTTAGCAAAAGAAAACATGTCATCTAGTCGCTTATTTAAATAAATAAAAACTTGTAATATGAGAATTAGTATAAGTCATTTTAAATGATTAAGAAACGCACTAAGAACATTTGAATATCAGCCTCATAAAAATAATAATAATAATATATATATAAATAAAAATGTTGATTATGCGAGCGAGAGTAAAGGATTACGTAAAGGCGTCCTTGTGCGTTAAACTAGCAAAAGGTTCTTATCTTGGTAAGAAAGTGCCGTTGCTCACCTATATAATTATATCTAACCCGAGAACTTTCACGAATACTTTCGGAACCTTTTAAGCCACTATATACTAGTATCTCGAGATGTATCTCCATGTGTCTGTCAGTATGTTGAGGGTGTGACGTCAAACCTCCGGCTAGTCTACGAGGAAGCTTCCATTACAATTCCGAGTGCGTCACTTGATTTACAGCGGGCCACAGATTCGATAACGGTGTCTGCTTTGCTCTAACCGTATAAAGCTAAAGAGTAAGTAGGTACGATGTATCTCTTGTTCCTTACGTTAGCTTAGATGGGAAATATTTAAATTTAAATTTATATTATTGCAATAAAATATAATTATAAGCTCCAACTTTAATATATAGGTAAAATGTATTAAAGTTGCGGCCGTAGCCACCGAAGTAGGTGTGGCAGCACTGACTATATCTGTGTTTTGGTACGTAGGCTTCCCATCGTAAGGGATACATATTATTTCTAAATTTAATGATAATAATAAAAAACATTACATTACATAATTATTTACTTTGCTCTACTGGGACTATTGTCGCCAAAACTTCGACTTAAGGAAATTAATATTTTTACAGATCCAAGGTGCCGTAGACCTAAGCTAAGTCATTTCAACTTGATACCTCTAGTTCCTCAGAAAAAAGGGTCTTGACAGCGACAAACAGCTGGACAACAAGATGATCCTATAAAAGTTCCTTCTTATTGAGGTACGAAACCCTAAAAACATTACAATGGAATATTTTACACGCGTCCTTGTATGATGGTGCATCCTTTTTGAACGACTTTTATGCAAAGTAGGTATAGTAGGTAGTTGGGGAGCACGTTTTACGTGTGCACGTATAGTCCTCCTCATCGATTTCGATGACGGCGACCCTTTTTTTTTTCTCTTTCCTCCTAAGAGGATTTTGGCGTCGCACGTCTTATGCATTTGCCAGTGTCAAGTATAGTTATATATATACAAGTTTTGTTAAATATTATCATACAAGTCATAGTCACAGTCAAAAGCGAGCAAATCAAGTCACGGTCAAGTCCAAGTCATGCCCCAGTAAAGTGGTGAAAACTTTACTAGAGCCTTCTATGGAGTTTTGGAAACAACACGAAAATTCACGACATTATACCATTCACCAACACGCGTGCATGTTCACGAACACTTAACGGGTAAAAATTCACTATTTTTACACATTAACACTCGAAATAACACAAGTTTTGGAAAATAATAAAATGACGCGACATGATTTCTTCACGTTCCCGCCAAAACCACGGCGACCCTTAGTCAATACCTTCTAGCATGAGCCTTGATGCGGCTCGCTAAATAAAAAAAAAACCCTAAAAAAGACAAAAAGAGAAAGGGTTAGGGTTAAAGACCCTATCACAGATACTGCAGTAGAGTTGGCCCGCAGAATTATAAGTGTAGATCTACGAGTTTGGGCCTATCCTTCGCAATTTGACGTTTGCGCTCGAGGTTTCCAAGACAATTTTCTTCAAACGCCTTGACCTTATTGTATTTCGCCAAGATGACCTGCGTGTGGCAAACCCTAAACTACCAGTGTCTAACTCGCAAGCGTTGAGATGCTTTTGAAGACATTTTTGTTTCGAAGATGCTGTCCTCCTTGCTTACGTTCACCATCTGCCAACTCAGAATAGAAGACAGCTTTTGGCAAGCGCTGGTTTTCTATGTGCAGAACGTGCCGACACCATCCAAGTTGGCGCTACATCTGCAATGCTTCCGTGCCGTAAATTCCGGAACATCGCAAAAGCTCGGTGTTAGATATTCGGTCTTGCCACTTTATTTTCACGATGGATCTTATAAACCTGAGGTGAAAAGTGTCTAGCTTTTTGATATCTGTTTTGTAGAGGCACCACTTTTCAGTAGCGTACAAAAGCGCGTACGTACGTAGTAAAGTACTGGCTCGCTAAAAAATAACTCTTACGTATATGTGAAAATGTATGTTACTATATGCTATTCAAATTCTAGATTGGCTTGTTCTGAGGGAAATATGTGGAGATGTGTCGGGAGCTTTAAAGTAGGTTTTGTAGGAGAATAAAGGTCATGGATTGATGAAGTTGTGGATCGTTATCATCGTCATCATCATCAGCCTGAAGACGTCCTCCACTGAATATATAGGCCTCCCCCTTAGAGCGCCACACCGAACAAGAACCTGCCACTTACATCCAATCGGTTGCCCGCGACCTTCACATCGTTAGTCCACGGTTGGTTCCGTCAATATGTACCAATGACTATAATTTATATTCGCTGCCAGCTCATAAATAAATAAACCATCTAAGGAAACAAGTTTTTCGTTTATAAATTCTAATATCTATATTCCAATATCTTAATCCTAACTAATACTATAAATTCGAAAGTAGCTCATCTGTCTCTCTGTTTGGATGATTGTCTCGTTACCACTACCACTTAGGCTTTATTGTAGATCTACGCAATTGAAGCTAGTTTCTTTTAAAAAGGTACCTACGTACTTACCTGAATACATAAAACTCTAAAAATTGTCTACGATTAAACTTACAAACTTTGTCAAGTTATATACAAGTTAAAAAACTATAAGAACTTTCCAAAACGAATTAAGGGACCGTGTCGCAATACGAGTACCATGCGTGACGCTCATAATTAGAATATTGGAAAACAGTATAACCTCAAGTAGGACAATTCTTAATAAGAGGTAAATTTTAAAGCCAATTTTACAATATGCAATTTTCTGTAGACTATTTATCTTGTTGACCGAGTGAAGCGAAGGCCTCAGAGTTTACTGGGACAAATCGGCATTTGTATGTATGTTTGTATGTTTGCCTGTATATTTGTCCGATGATAACTCGCGAACCGTTGATCCGATCTTCATGAAATTTTGTAGGCAAGTTGTTAATTTCAATACAATTTTTAAGTTCAAATATGAGCTGAATCAGTCCAGGGGTTACGAAGATAAAGGGGTCGCGAGGTCTCAGTTCGCCATGAACTAAAAGTTAAATGATTGAACGACAGCTCTCGGACTAAAACGAAAGTTTGCAAGTACCGTCCTTGCATAATTCGTACACTTGAGGTACATTTATTTGAGCATCACTCAATGCAAGGCTACGCCACACATCTGGCCGCATTTGGCCAACAGCCAATGCCAGTTCGTGAATTTTGAACCTTATTTCATAGATAAAAATGTCTTTGAAATATCGGTAAAAAATATTTTTTGTTGGTTAGTACTGCATACTACGCGAAATAATATATAGTGTGTATTGCGAGTTCATTCTATGATTAGTAAGCAGCAAAAGCAGTGCTATCGAGATGGCGCTAGATGGCACTGCTCTTATTTGATAAGCAATTAAATCATAGTTAACATTGACGTGATCAAATTGGTAAACACAATCAATCGATGAAACTCCGATTCAGAGTTTTGGCGGCAACGTAAAGAAGTCATGTCTCGTCATTGGATTATTTTCCAAAACTTGAGTTATTAAGAATGTTAATATGTAAAAAGGTTAACGTGCACAAGTGTTGGTGAATAGTATAATGTTGTAAAACGTGACTCTTCGTGTTGTTTCCAAAACTCCATAGAAACCTCTAGTAAAGTCTCCAGCACTTTACCGGGGAATGACGTGGACCTGATCGGGACCTACTTTGTTAGACTTAGACTTATTTTAATTGCGACATATTTGACTTCGCTTGAAATAGTACAATACTTGACACTGGCTAATTACACAACGTGTGGAGCCAAAACATAAGAGAAAAAAAACTGAAATTAGTAACCCTTTTCCCGCAAAAAAATCATAGATCAAATCAACGGCAATTTACCAAAAAAAAAAAAAACCGATACCAAACTAAAACATTTTTTTAAAACTCTAAACTTAAATCATTGACACTGAAGTATCTTACGCAGTAAAAAATACAAATCAGTGACTAAAATAATTAAAACACCATGTCTCATTTCAATATGCGAAGTGTCGTGCTCTAGTTTGCAGTATGACGTCTTCAGTTTTATTGGCTTGCAGCGCACTGGATAAAGTCAAAGGATTAGTTTTCCACGTAGGTATTCCAATTATTTAAAGTACCTGGTACTATACGAGAATGCACTGTACGATTGGCTTCTATTTTCATCATTCATAAGATGAATGAACATGCACGAGTGTTGGCGAATAGTATAATGTCGTGAAACGTGAATTTTCATGTTGTTTCCAAAACTCCATAGAAGGCTCTAGTAAAGTTTTTAACACTTTACTGGGACATGACTTGGACTTGACCGTGACTTGATTTTCTCGCCTTTGACCGTAACTATGACTTGTTTCATAATATCTAACAAAACTTGAGAATATATATGTATACTTGACACTGGCAAATGCATAAGACGTGCGACGCCACAATGCTCCTAGGAGGAAAAAAAAAGAGTACTGTTTTTCGGGTGTATGTAAAGATACATAATTATGATGGTTTGGTTTTCGCAAGACAGCAGCGAACCCAAAAGAAAATGAATGCTTACAAGCATACGAAAAAAGTAAAATGAACGGACGGCCCCTAACCACACAACTAATGTAAGTATAGATTAAGTCTATCGCTGTCTTTGTCATTTGCTTAGTACCAGACAAAGGCAGTATTAGAATCAATCTGTTGTCAAAGTTAACAAACATTTCAGTATTCGGGGGGAGGTACCTAAGAATAACAAGTCAAAACAATCGAACCTAAGGTGCTACGTTACGCTCATCGCGCGAAATGCATTTTTTTTTTACGTTTTTTCATTTACAGCTTAATTACTCATCGTGGATTTATTGAGACCAATCTTGCGCCAATAAATAAGCTGTTTTAAGAAATTACGGGTAAAATAATCACCTAGATAATATTGGCTTAGGTACAAATCTCAATAAGCTGCTTTTCTGCTTGGTTTTAGGTTTAGTGCGAAATGTACTTATACTAGCTTTCAACTTGAATTCTTGGTTGGTGTAATTTCTTAAAACAATCTATTTATTATCGCAAAATTAGTTTTCATGTACCTACGATGAGTAATGAAATTGACAAGAAACGCAAGAAAATTTGAATTTCGCGCGCTGAGCGAAACGTTGCACCTTAAGCTTCAATACATAAATTACATAATTAATCTTACTGTTAATAAAGTTAAAAGTCTGTAATTAGGTAGGTGGTAGGTAGAATAGCGGGTGAAACCGCGGGGCGCAGCTAGTTATCTATAATTATTTTAATTAATAATATATAATAATATTAAATTTTTACCTGACTGTCCATTAAAAGTATGTAAAGTACATTAGTCACCAAAAAGAGATAGCTGTAATGTCATAATATAATAATATCAAGGCATATTTTTGCGGATGTTATAGTTAGTTAGAGTTTAACTGACATTAGTTAGTAGTTTATTAAATTTGACTAACTTCTACTGCTCCGGTTTTATTTCTTCCAATTTTTTCTTTTTATTTTATTTCTTCTTCCAAAAAAAAAAATGAATGTATGTAATCTGTCGGCTACCTATAAAAATACGCAAAACAGAGGGCGTACTTAGCTTAATAATTATTTGGCATTCTTTGGTTACGGAACCACAAAAGTTAATTTTCTTCCAATACAATGAAACGATCCTTAAACGTAACTGAGTAGATAGGCATTAAAAAAATATATTAAAAAAACTCATTTTTATGGAGAACTCACGCTTGACCAAAAATTAACTACGCCAAAAACGTTTTCACACAAAATGAGTAAATGGTTCCTAAGACAGTTTTTCCCATATCTCATAAGGATTCGGAAATGCCCAAACAGTCCTTTAAAAAAAAACCTGTATATACAACATAAATCGAACACTTATTTAATAAACCGCTACCAGCAGGCGTTGTGCCCAAAACACTGGTCGAATTGCCAATGGACACTGGCTCAATACACTATGTATGGAGCCAAAATATACAAGAAAAAAAAACCTCACTTCACATGAGGCTTGGTTGACCTCATCGTAATCCTAACTATTTATAAATGCGAATGTAGCTGTCTCTCTGTCAGTCTTTCTCTGTGTGGGTGTTTGTCGCGTTATTACGGCTAAACGGCTGATCGGATCAAGCTGAATTTTCTAATAGATATAGCTTAAGGGTCGGAGACGGACATAGGCAACTTTTTTTGTAGGTCCACGCTCGCGGGCAAAAGCTAGTTGGATTATAAAGCGGTTTGAAAATTTGCCGACTAAATACGTAGCAACGTCTAGGTATTATGCTGTTTTTTCGGAGGTACAAGTTTAGTATGAAATTTTCATTCTTCTGGTATAATTTCTATGGTATGGTATTCCTTAGTGCAAAGGAACCCTAAAAAGCTATCAATTGAATTAGAACTAATACCCAATACTTTAAATTAACGAATGCTCGCTTTAAATTAACGAATGAACCAATCAGCTTGCTACGGCGTCCTCTACGGCGTAGCTCCGTCGCCGACGTTGTTTGAACAAGTTACAAAGGGGATTAAACTAGTAGTTCGCGCCGAACTGAGACCTCGCGACCCCTATATCTTCACAACCCCTGGACCGATTCAGCTCATATTAAAAATAAAAAATTGTATTGAAATAAACTACTTGCCTACAAAATTTCATGAAGATCGGATCAACGGTTCGCAAGTTATCATCGGACAAATATACACACAAACATACAAACATACATACAAATGCCAATTTGTTCCAGTAAACTCTGAGACCTTCGCTTCGCTCGGTCAATAACCTCATGCCTTTAAGCAACTCGCCTGTTGGCTTTATGCACAATATTATGCATGACTCGAGTTTTTAGCACATTAGAGTTTAAAATGTACCAAAATAATTAAAACTGCGGCACATTACCATTGATCTTATTAGCTGAAATGAACGAATGAATCAATCAGCATGCTACGGTACCATCTACGGCGTAGCTCCGTAGCCGGCGTAGGCCGTAGCGTTCCTTTATTTACGTAATTCAGTTACGCAAGGACGGCTGCTGTACGGTGTACGACAGCTTATAATCTCCAGTCAAGGTTCAGTTATCAGTAGTTCTCGTTTTTGCCAGACTTTCCAAACACAGGGTACTGTTTTGAGGAGTTTTGGCGTCATTTTATTATTTTCTGAAACTTGCCATTGTCTCTGAAATACAGAGTATACTATCTCGGAGCTAATTTGGATTCGGAGTTTTGGCGGAAACGTGAAGAATTCATGTCGCGCCATTTTATTATTTTCTAAAACTTGTGTTTTTTCTTGTGTTAATGTGTAAAAACGGTGAATTTTTACCCGTTAAGTGTTCGTGAACATATACGAGTATTGGTGAATGGTATAATGTCGTGAAACGTGAATTTTCATGTTGTTTCCAAAACTCCATAGAAGGCTCTAGTAAAGTTTTCACCACTTTACTGGGGCATGACTTGGACTTGACCGTGATTTGCTTTGCTCGCTTTTGACCGTAACTGTGACTTGTTTGATAATATCTGACAAAACTTGAGAATATATATATACTTGACACTGGCAAATGCATAAGACGTGCGAAGAAAGTGAATAAGAAGAAAAAAGTGTACTGTTTTTCGGGTGTATGTAAACATACATAATTATGTTTTATATTATGTACCGTCTGAAGACTAAAAGGCTTGATAGATTTTATCGGTCGATACGTCTTCATATACAGATTGTCATAAGGCCTCACTCGTGGTTTACCATCTACTCAAACGCTACTTCCCCACCGCACTTAATCAGAAAAACTCTACATATTGAAGTAACATTTTGAACCAACAGTATACAAAACGGTAAGAGTTGACTTTTCCACAGTCGCCTTTACGCTGAGCTTCATTTCGTATCTTCAATGGGCGTCGGAGCTAAGTCATGCTTCATCATCAGCCATAAGACGTCCACTGCTGAACATAGGCCTCCTTAGAGCGCCACACCGACCAACAACGGGCCACATGCATCCACCGGCTGCCCGTGACTTTCACAATGTCGTCGGTCCACCTAGTGGGAGGCCTACCTACGCTACGTCTTCCGGTTCGTAGTCGCCACTCAAGAACCTTTCTTCCCCACTGATTATCGGTTCCTCGAGTGATGTGGTCTGCCCTTTGCCATTTCAGCTTGCAAACTCTGAAAGCTATATCAATGGCTATATATGGTAAGTCATGCTTACCAGTTGGAATATGTTTTAAAAATATACTTGTTTATAGTATAATAATTTGATAATAACTGGTTGCGGAAAGAGTGAGCAATATCAGAAAAAAGGGTTGTAAGCAAAGTTGAGGGTCTAATTCAAGAAAAAAGATAGTGGGTCTTATCCCGTAACTCTGGTGGCAATGGTCATCGCGTGCCGCTCGCGCCAACTTGCACCATGCGAGAGAGCAGAATCGCAAACGAAGACCAACGCCATCAGAGTTACGGGATAAGGCCCAGTGTTAGAGATTTTTGCGCGCAGATGGAAAGAGATTTAGCACGCGCTAGTCAAAAAATCTGATAGTAGATAAATATAACTAAGCCAGGAAATTAATCACAATTGTATTCTATGCTAGATAGCATAGAGATATACAACAGGAGTTCGGAGATCTAGCGATGCTATTGAAAATTTTATTCCAAAGAAAGGATTTCAAAACACCAAAATGGAGTAACGTTATTATTGACTCGGGTATGTCCTAAAGCTCCAACCAGAACCACGAGAGGATGGACAGCAGCGTTTTTCTGGTAAACGGTGAAATAAAATGTATGAAAATAAAAAACCTTTAAACCCATTTTCATTTTTCATTGAAGTTACCTAGAGCTTAGTCACATTAACTAGATTTGTAAAATTTATTGAACTACTTGTTGATTCACCATTATTACTTTAATGCGAATGGCCGTATTTCACTCGGTAAAAGAGCCTTGGTGTCAGGATGAGCAATCGGTTTTTGCATAAAACTTTTAAGCGTTCATTAGAAGTTTACGCTTTTGGAGGTTTAAAAAGTGACTGAAGGTTTTTGTATTACGTGAGTAACATTTGTGATGTTGTTCAATATTTTCCTCAGATTATTAAAAACGTATTTTTACCCGACTACGAAAATGGAGAGTTATGATTTTGAGCGGTATGTATGTATGTTCATCTGTATTCTCATTCTAACTAACATTGAAATTCAGAGGAATATAACATCAGCCGTATCAGGCCCAATAAAGCCTTTAGGTATAGATATGAATACTCCCCACATTACAACATTACTGTCAGTCCATACAAAACGTCAAAAAATGCACAAAAATGGATCTACGCCATCTAGCGAACTATAGGAAGTAACTTTGTCTCTCTGTCTGGATATTTGTCGGGTTGCCACGGATAAACGGCTCAACGGATCTTGATGAAATTTAATAAGGAGTTACTGAATATCACAAACATGGACATAGGAAACTTTATCTCCACGCGAACGAAGTCACGGGTAACCACTAGTAACTTCTAAACTACTTATAATAATTTGACAAATGAGGTATTTTAAAGGAAGCGTCTTTATTGTCCGCTGGTTATTATAGGCTATGTGACGTCACATTAATTTGAATATGGCGCTATCTAGAGGACAAAGCCGTGCCATAAAAAAACTTTTTTTAATGATGCCTTGTTGGGTATCAAATGAAAAGGCGGAATTAGCACATTTCAAAAATATACACATCTATTACATTATTATGCAAGCAAAAATGCGCCGTGAGGTAAGGACGTAATCGGGTTTTAGTCGTTTGGTTTTAGTTTTTCCTGTATCTTGTTCACGTCAAATTTTAATATCTTCAATGTTCTAATTTTAGTCATATTTTTTATTTGTCACTTAGTAACTTACTAATATTTATCTTTATAGAAAAAAACTTTTTTTAGATATGAATGCTGTATCCAAAATCCTGTTCAATATGCTGTATCCATACTATATGTTGTATCCAAAATAGTATTTTATTAAATTAAATAAATTGGTGCAAGTTTATATACTGAGTCAATATTACAGAACAGTTGCGTAACATCGCTTGTATACTTTGCGAACATTTTGTCCGAAGACACTGTGTTACTAACACACTTCTACTATTGAATCGATGTCAATGTTTATGTTTAATCGAGACAATCGTACCTAAGTATTCTGTAGCAGTAATATTTTGTGACGACGTGTCATAGTATTCCCCCTCCCCTCACACTATGACATAATTCCTATGGTTGACTTTTATTAACTAAGCAAAACACATACTAAGTACCAAAAGTTACAAGAAATAGTAAAAAATAGCACCAGACTAATGCATAATATAAATAATCCAGAAATCTCAAGCCTGTGAAGTATCTACATAGCACCTACTCTATATACATGCTTTGTGGTTGATAATCTTTGACTGATATGTCCTGTCTGTATTTAAAATTGAAGAAATAATGTTACAATTATAATAAAACATTATTCGTATTTCCATCGAATAATATATTTCTATAAAGAGCCCACAAGATGTTGACAACGTACGCAGCAAATTGGTTGCATTACCATGCTGAGGCAATGCTTATGGGTTGACCATATAAACACTAGTATTATGGTCACACGTCACATTAAATGAGGTATGCTCTCGTCCCCCACAAGTTCAACTGATCAACCCTAAACAGCTCAAACACATAATTATGTAACCACTGCCGAGTTTGCATTTGCATATTTGCGTAGGTTAGCATATTACCGAAGCTTGTGCCAGTCCGCCAAAATAAGTACTGCGTCCACTATTCAACTCCGCACCAGACCAGCGCCGCATCGCGTCACAACCGTGTGAATGAATAACGGAGTTATACTATGCGGCATAAGGTTTATTTTAGCAAAGAAATTGAACCATTTTTGCTTACAAAAACTATTTGCTTGCGCGCAGTCACCGCGCTCCACTGTCCACTCGACGTGAACTTTACTGCAAATCTAAAATGGGCCTTAAGCCGCATAGTATAACTCTGTCTTTTCATTAGACGATTCTGAGGTGTGGCGGCGTTGGTCTGGCGCGGAGTTAAATAGTGGACGGCGTCCTTTAGCCGCCCCGCCAGCTCTCTATTCCGCTTCTCAGGAAGATGTAACGGCGCTAAAAAAGCAAGTCATGTCCCAAACACAACTTCCAAGGCACAAGTGTTAGCCTAGTCATTTTAGCGTTTGACCAGGAAATAACTAATTACAGTTTTTTTTCTTCTGTACATAGTTGTAGAAGCAAACTCTCCTATTAATGTACAATAATCAAACTAAATGCGTATCCGGAACAGACTCAAATTTTACATTTTGCAATATCGTCTCTATTTGCGATATGTTAGAGTCTACTTCAGATGACGATTGTAAGCAGGGCAGTCGTCGGCGACGATAATATATTATGACTCCAGCTCCAGCTAAATGCTTTTTCTATGTTCCGTACCTCCAGACTGTTGTCAGCAAATTGTACCATGTTTGTACCATATTTGTTATGAGTTACATACTAAGTCCTGTAACTTGATTGCTTACTTGGTTATTCGCGATTTTGGTTTTCTGGTGTTGACAATAAAGAGTTTCTATCTATCTGTCTATATTGACTGGGCCATGTCATAGTCAGGCTCTTTACCACGGTCACACGAAAGACCGCTCGGTTTAGCATTGACGGTGAAAAATGCTCGACGTAAGGCTCATAACCCATACAAGTATCTTGTATGCGCCAAAATCTCGCGGAAGGACTATCCCCTTAAAGAACTTTTCATTGAAACAACTTTCCATTCATGAATGCGCTTGTTTTTGTCTTACAAAGAGCTTGCACGGGACAAGCGCGGTGTATTTATATTTGGCTAGGAGCCAAACAACATCACTATCGGTTTGCTTTCCCTAGTAGATTAACTACTGCTTACAAAATCTGGTGTTTTGCAGCATGAATGAAGACGCGGTTTGTGTTTATGGTAACAATTGGGGCATTACTTATTAAGTTCACCTTACAAACCTGCACACAAAGACTATACAAACTTACTTAGCGCACAAGTATAACCACGCGCACAACAGCACATACACAGAAATACATACATATTAATACACAACACACACATATACACATAATATATACATAATATTACAAAATTTAATTTAGATTTAGATATTTTTATTTTCTGCTTAGCTGTTTTGTTTTATTTTCAAGAAAATACTGTTTTGATATGGAATGAAAGATACTAGATCTCGCGACACAGGTCCACTTTGTTTTATAAATGATGTCTATTTGGATGTCTGGAAACAATCGAGGGTCGTTTCTGTTCCAAAGAGTTCCAGATCGAACGTGAAGGAATATAGGCCGGTAGCGGTATTGTCAGATTTCGCCAAGTTATTTGAGTCAATCCTACAGCGTCGAATTGCAATGCAGGTAGAAAGTCAGTTAGCAGACGCGCAGCCCGGTTTTAGAACAGGGCGTTCTACCTCCTCTAACCTTCTGTCCTTCTGGTCGTACACTGTGTATGCCGTAGATGGTGGTACGCAGGTGGACGCTGCCTATTTTGACTTTCGCAAAGCTTTCGACACTCTTGATAATGACGTGCGTCTTCGAAAAATGTCTAACGCGGGATTTGCTCCTCATTTACTCAGTTTTTTTAGTGAATACTTGCGTAATCGTTGTCAACATGTGCAGTACAAAGGTAGTGTTTCCGAACCGTACTATATGTATTCAGGCGTCAGTCAAGGTAGCAATTTGGGGCCGTTAGAGTTTTCGTTGATGGTGAATGACTTGCCGGAAGTTGTCGACACGGCGCAATGTTTGTTGTTTGCGGGTGATCTGAAACTTTTTCTAAGAATCAGGGACAGCCATGATACATTCACGCGATCAAAAAACCCAGTGTCAGTACGATATCAACTCGGTAGTTCAGAAATCCCATGTTTACAGTTGGTTAAAGATCTGGGAGTTATAATGAGCGAAGATTTATCATTTCAGAGCCACATAAAGAAAATCTGCACACTAGCTTACCGGCCGGCAGGCAAGACATTTCAGTAGCATTCCCGCTATATAGGTGCTGTACAATGCCTTTGTAAGGAGCAAGCTAGAGAGCAATTCATTGATTTGGAGTCCGCACGAGATAAAGTATGTACAAATGGTTGAGAAGATCCAAAAACAGTTTATCCGGTGGCTCTACCAGAAGCAATATGGGTACTACGTAGGGTATCCATATCTATATCCAAGTGAATATTTACTTGGTATGATGGGCTACAATACTCTTGAAGTGAGGCGTACTATCTCACTGATGGTGTATGTAATATAAATTTTTTTCGGGCGTCTCAATAACCCCCAGGGCTTGAGCAAATACTTATTGCCGTTCCGAGCAGCACAAATGTTAGAGCTTGTCGGCACAAGCTGTTTATGGTGCAGGGTTGTAGGACCGAATTGGGAGACAGGCCCGACTGTGACGGGCAATGCGCCTTCTCAATGCTGCGCTTGACCGGTACCGAGATCTGGATTTATTCGTAAACAACGACAATGACGAGTTTCACAGAGCGGCAATGGAATTAGTAATTGCCAATCCAAAACTGGCGTACTCTTGATTAAGTGTTTTTTGTTGTGTAATAATTTAATTATAATATAGGTTAATATTAATATAGGTTTATTATGAACCTTGAATGGGTGAATTGGGAAACTATAATGCCCATTCAAGGTAGGTACTACATAAAAAAATAAATAAGGAAAGGGTATGCTAAGCCGCACTGTGCTCATAGTACTCATAATTGTGAACAACTTTTACTGCGGGCCCAACCCTGAAAACAAGAAAAAAACAGCTGTTCCATAAATTTTGTAGAGTGTCATTGACATTTTCTATGGAACAGCTGGTGTTTATTCTCGATTTCAGGGTTGGTCCCGTAGTAAACGTTGTTCATAATGATGAGTACTATGAGCCCAACATACGATCGCGATGTCTCTGCGAACCCTGCCTCTTACGAGGACTTGTGTATCGCAGCGACAACAGACACACTTATACAATATTATTCTCCACAGAGAGAAAAGAAAGAAATGTTAAAGAAATGTTAAAGGCGATTAAAATAAAGACTTGAATACATAATATAAACGTAATGCGTGGAACGCATTCACCTGCATACTGATGTGAATAATACGTAACAAGGGCGACAAACATCGGAGCTGTTAAATAAGGGCTCGCTTCCCTAAGCTATCTCGTTCGCACCTTTACATGTTTTAATATAAAATAAACTGAACGGAAGTTAAAAAAAAAACAGTCAGTTATAATATTTAAAATAATAATGCCGATGTTTTAAAGCATTTTTTTTTAAAACTTCTTCTATTTCAACTTAGAATAAGAACATTTTTCGAGTTTTTTTACTTCTCGTACGCCAAAATAAAAAATATTAACGTGAAAATTGCTATGAACATTGGCAATGGTGTTTCTAAATATTTTTTACATATTTTTTATTAGAGCACCGTATGTTGTGTGTGTTTTGTGATTTTTAAAAATGTTTGAAAATAGATAGTTTTGGCTGGGAGACTGCCCTTAACACTGTTTTATGCATCAGCAAAACATTTGCAATTCTTATATAGAATGATGATGATGATAATAGGCTAGGGGAGAAAATTATGTCATTAGTTTAATGACCTCAAACGTAGCCTACCTCCCATTTCACCAAGATATCCGGAATGATTCATCAAAATTCTCAAACAAAAATATTGCTGCAGTAAATGTTATCCTTTACTCAAAAAAAAAGTCGACTTGAGAACCTCCTCCTTTTTTTTTGAAAGACGGTGAAAAACGCTTTTATTCTGGTCATTATTTTGACAACCTTCTTTGAGTAAAGTCGACCTTTCCGCGCTACTCGAATCGGCGCCAACAAAGATGTATGAAATTTCATTGCTGGTGAGTTTTAGCTACCAGCAATTTCGTTTGAAAATCCATTATCGTAGAGTTTTGTTTCGAAAATAGTCAGGTGTAAAAAGATTCTATTCAAAATTTCGCTGTTTATATATAGACAGTACAAGCATTGCCTAATTAAAAAGCACGGGAAAGACAAAAGCGTGGCGCGTTCTGAAATATTGTACAGAAACCACCGAGCTTTCTATTTACTGTACCTGCGAAAGTTGCAACCGCGTTCTAATAAATTAGTAAATTGTTACACCGTATTATGGGTATTATGTATTATGGATAGTAAATTGTTATACCTTCGAGCTTTGTATAAGAACGGCTCGATCACCTTCTTGGAATAGCAGTGTTGGCCGCAAAGTGGGGGCCATTTGGCGGCGAGCACTGCCTCAACATTTAATTTCTCAGGGTGACAAGCGCAATGCATTAGCGCGCGTGGAATGGAAGATTTATTGGTTTAACTGCTGAAGTTCCATGTTCTGGATGACACTGACTGAATTGGCCGACTTGTCACTCGGTTAAATTATAAAAAATACCGATAAGGTTAAAGGATAAAGGTTTTCATTTTAGCACGAGCATCGCTGTTGTGTGCGGTTTTTACACACATACAACACACTACACAATCAAGTTAATGGTTATTTTTTTATCACTAAACAGTTTTGATATGTTCTTTGTACTTACTAGAAAAACGATTAACTTACTTTATTATTTCAAGACCTTGAGGTGTTGATTGCTGCTAGGCGACGACAAGGGTGGTTTGTCCTTGTTTTTTTAAAAAATCTGATTGACTAGACGATCAAGTCACTCTTCTGATGGTAAGCGTCACGTTTTCCCATAGCATTTCAATGCTACCCAGAATTTTGCACCGTTCAAAATATTATACTGCGTCCTGCACTCGTCACTCTGTGATATTAGATGTTCAATATCTTTATGCTCAGCAACGATGAAAATAAGGTTACTTTTTGTATGGTATACTTTGAGTAGGTATAGCCGACAGTGATTTCGAATCATTTAGCTGCCAGTTTGCTGGTTTACCACCTATGGCATAAAAAAACTCATTCACAGAATTTCCATTTGCTAATTTTATACAATTTTATTTAAAGGAGCAATAACTCTATATGCACACATTTCTGAGTTGAACCTTGATTGCATAGCAGCAGTAACTCGATTTGCAGTGGCAGTGGTTAATCTTGTTACCTCCGCACTTGTCTTGCCTCTAACGGTCACTTTGCATCTAACCTCCAAGGAGCTTCGTGCTGTTGAATTAAGAGGTAACTATGCGTATTGCCTATTCCGTACAAAAATATCTTATTTCCTCCCTGAATAATGACACTATTAGTATTTTTTTTGTTATGAAATATTTATCTACCACTGTCTTGCTCCTATGTATTGTACTTTATTGAATGAAAATAAAACATAGTCGCATGGCAGTGGTATGTATGGCAAAAAAATAATCTGTAGTGTCATTTTTAGGGAACAGGAGAATACATTTGTATGGAATAGACCGGTCGCAAAAGATGTTTATTTCCGCGAGGTTTTTGCGCATTCTGTATTTGAAATTGTATAGTGGTCACCCTGTTTCTCGTGCGTGCAATAGAAATAGATTGTGTTATATTAGATAGTGATTTTTCCAAACTTTTTGATGATATTAGCGTTTCGGGGGTAGTCTGTTATAACCCCCTAAATCTTTAGTTTTTGGTGTCAATGGCTTGGATAGACCATAATCTGTGCCGCTAAGTATTGTTTTTTCAAAAAGTGTTTATGGTATTCTAATAACAACTACTTTTCGTCGTCGTATTTTCGACGCATAAAAATTGTCATTTTAAGTCCCTTAAACAACGAAGATATTGGGATTAATAAATAAAACATACACGCATAGTTTTTCACGGTGTAGATAACATTATTAAAATCATCGAAATCAGATAACATGTAGGGGTGCGTATCAGACTACGCTTTTTGTATGGACAAGAGACAGCTATATACTGTATTTTTAAGGTAGTTGGTTGTCTCAGGCGTTACTTTGCACGTCGAGGCTTAACACGTGTCATATTCTTGTTTTTCACTATCATAATTATATACGTGCTATAACAGTTTACCCCTTATGTCTATATCACACTAATATTATAAATGAGAAAGTTTGTGTGTAAGTGTTTGTTCCTAGAAAAGGGTTAGTTCTTTTATGCATAACTAGCTGCGCCCCGCGGTTTTACCCGTTACCACAGAAACCGATAATACAGGGTATAAGCTACCTCCATACCAAATTTCATTCAATTTCGTTTAGCCGTTACAGAGTTGAACGGGAACAAACACACTTACATACTTACACACAAACTGTCGCATTTATAATAAGTGTGTGATAAATACCAGCATTTCATTAAACACTTTTACAATCATGATGTCTGACTGCAAAACCTTCATGAATGCTCACTTTATAATCGGACTGTAAATTAAGCTGGCTTAAAACTCAACCTGTCAGCCTTATATTCATAATATTAGGGTTCACTGTTTTTTGGCCGTCTTTAGCCTTGTCAAAAGCGGTGGAGACTTCACATAAGTGCGCCATGTTTCAAATGGAATGGCGCAACAAGTCTTTTGTTCATTGTTCCGGTGCTAAGAGCTTCTTAACCAACTGTAAAGGAAAAATACTTCGAATAGAATAAACAAAGCTTGACCGCAATCGCAACCGACTAGGGATGGTCTCTTATCGCTCATTTGCAAAAAAAAAACATAACTAATAAATATAATCATTGTATCCTATTTAAAATATTCAATTCATCATATTATCATAATCAATTTATTGATATTTTGTACTTTATTATATTATGAGAAAACTTTCTCAAATTGCGTATTATTTGAAAAACTTAATTTTAAGGACATTAAAGGAGTTTCAAGGCCAAGACATTAAAAGTGCACCGTCGCTTACCATCTGCCTAGTTGGTGTAAAAAAAAGAACAATTGCTTTAAAAATAATAATGTAATTCTTAATTATTTGTATAGAATATAATAGTTATTTTGGATTGTTGTAAATGGCTAAATGGCACCTAAACCAGATAAAAAAAAAACCATCAGTTTTACAAGTAGTGGAAACATCAGAGCAAGTCACATTAGACGGCATTCGTAGCAAAAATCTTTTTGAAGATACAGCTTTTGCCATGAGGCAGACCACCTGCTTGTCTTGTTCAAATCATTACAAAATTGGAATGTATAATGTTCTTTGTTTACAGGTAAGAACTGGCCAAGCATTTTAGTTCAAATTACCCTGTCATTAACCAAAATGGTTCTGCCGACTACGGGATTGTGACAGAAAGCAAGCAAGTAAGTCTTATAGCACAGAATAACATATTAGTACTAGCTATGGTACTAGCAAGTACTACATACAGAACAGCCTTTCCCCGTCAGCCGCCAATTCAAGATACCTCACCCGCTCCCGCACGAGCCCTCATTTTGTTTGCACAATTCAAATAATTGTCAATCGCCAGTCGAGTATACTATTCGAGTGTGTGCTAACGCCATCTCTGAGAAGCGCGTGGTACCCAGTTGCCTTAGAAGCGGGAGACATCAATAGCTGCACGGGAGGCATATTAGTAAGCGGAGGAAATAAACTTAACTAGGATTTCCTTAGAAGCGGCGAGCGAACAGGAAATAGCCCAGCACTGAATCCCGCTGTTGTCACGGCGGCGGAAGGTTCGGGAGGTTCCGCTTCCTCGTTGTTGTCATCTCCTGTCTTAGTTCGTCTTGAACGGGGCCGTTTTCCCGTAGAGGGTGCCAGGCCCGTAGCGATGGAGGACGGCGGCGAGAGGGACTCTCCTCAGAGTCGGATTGCTTGAGATTGCAGCCCTAAGTCGGTGGTAAACTCTAAATATTACCGCGAGACACTACACTACACACAAGAGTATGAACATCTTGTTTCCACGTAATTTTATCAGGCTGTATAGTATCGTGTCCATGTCGGCACCTTGTTGAACAGACGCAACAGTTTATCGGGGAGCTTTCGAAACTGCACAGTCATATCACATCATAATTACGCATCTAACCCCCGAAAATAACAGCTTGACGTGATGTCGAAAGTAGGTAAATGGGATTAGTGAATAAAAATAGAAGCAATAAGTTTTTCAAAATAAGTTTCAATCAATCAAGGTAAGAAATGGTCACGATTTAGTTTGTTCATGAATAATCTACATCATAAGAGGCTTTGTAATTAAGTTTATTGTTGCGTTACGTTATATTTTATTATTTTAATAAAGATGTTAAGAGAACGTTAAATAACATGATTGAATTCACTAATACTTATGACCCTGTTATGACCCATTTATATGTCTTCCAAATTATCCATCAAAAATTCGTCATTCGAAGAAGCACTTTACATTCGAGCTAAGTCAAAATACTTGTTGAGTTTTCCTTGTCGGCTTCCACGAGTATGCATTCGATGTCAGCAAGCACTGGTCACTACTGCCCAGCGCTGGGATCGGACGACCCTCACGATCGGTTTCATTTTTATCTATCATTTTTACTTATCATTTATTTAGTTTAGTATTTCAATGCACTAAAGTATTGTAATGTCGGTGCTTAGAATGTTGAGAAGTTATTATAACTTTTTTTAATTTATTGTTAGAATTTTAATAGTAGTGAACATTTCAGAATTGCAATAAATTTTATAGCCCCAAAATATAGTACAGCGAAAAGATCCCGAGTTAAAGGATGTTCCGGATTTTCCAGTAAAAGACAAGTTGTGAATAAACTGTTATTTTGACAAATCAAGTTTTTTTTGTTGCAAATACACAATTTTACAAAAAAAAAAAACTTATCTTGTGTAGATTTAAGTGAAGTTCATTCGCTTGAAATCGGGTCTAGAATTCAAAAGATAAGGGTTCTCAGGCACTGAAAAAATCTGAATGTAAACAAATTATTCAAATTATTTATTTCATCTAAGTACAGATCAATAATGTAGCAGCACTATACCCGAAACTGGGTTCAATTAAGTACAGTCAAAGACATAAAGGGGTAGACACCTAATCAGCAAATCAAACTATCCTGAAAGAAAGCACACCAGTATTGACGTACCTGTCAAACCAAATTAAGAGCTCCATACAGTTGTCATTCTCATCTCATACTGATAAAATCTCCGAATAATCAGACAAAAGATGGTATAATGTGCAATAAAATTTTGCCGAAATTACAAGGATTCAAAGAACACCACTGCCACATCCATCTACAAGTCCTAAAATATACTTTTAGGATAAAAAATCAAAATAATAAAATTATTGAATAATGTAAACAGAATAGTCACTATGACAACGTTATGTATAATAGTGTTGCCAAATATTTTTTTGTAATTTCCCAACTTTGTTTACGTTTCCTAGAGACTCAGATATATTATATGTAGCTGATCTTTTGATAAAAATCGTTCGGCAAAGTAGAGATGAATATTGGCGGAATCCTATTAAGGTTTCCACCAATATTAATTTACCTATAATACATAATTTTCATAATTTTGCCTAAAATATGTGTCGGCGCATAATTATCAACAACAAGCCTACAATGAGCGTGTCACAATATGACACAATTGTATTGCATTTTTTTTAGAAATAAAATGTTGTACCTTCCTAAGAATGTAAGAATGTAAATTTGTTTAGTGTGGTTGTGGGTTTTTGGGTCTGCAACAAAAATGCACATTATCTTAGGTTTTCACCTTCACATGTGTGTTACTTGAGGTTGCAGAAAAGTCGGGCAGTTTAAAAAAAAAATCCGCTAATAGGCCAATGTTGCGTATTCGTTTATTTGCGAATTTAGAGGATTCCATTTCCATCGTAATAAATTGAAAATATAAATTAACATTATTTAACTTAACAATAATGTGGATGATTAAAAAAAAGTATAAGAGCCTATTTAAGAACCACTGTGATATAACCTAAATCACTCCAATGAAAATGTATTTACCCGACCAAATAGGGTAATCACCTTTTAATGGAAAGCTTAAAATGTCATGACCAAAAAAACTGTCAAAAATTATGCGCCATTTCAAAATCGTGTTTTGTATGGAGACTATCCTTCTGGACCTTATTTATAAGGAGAATTTTGTGAGTACAGTAATAAACAGACAGATCCATAATTAAAGTTTTATTTTATAATATAGCCTGTCATTTATAACATAGGGCTGGCTCTCAAGGAAATATTATATATTATAAGATACAAGAGCTCTAAGAGAATTTCCGATAAAAATTGAATATTATATATTATAAGATACAAGAACTCTAAGAGAATTTCCCGATAAAACTTGATGGAACGGTAGCAATTTTTATATTTTTCACTAAGCTGGCTGAAAGCTTGAAACGATTAGGTCTGTTTGAAATTCAGGTTAAACTATTATTTATATTGAGGGCCAGGTAGATATATGAAATATGTAAAATAAAAGTATATGAAAAGCACGACCCCGGAGTCCATGAAGCAAACATTGCTTAGTAATTAAAAAAAAAAGACATCTAAGGTTTAATTTGATATTAATTTGAAATAGAAAGTCCAATGAGAACGCAAAATATTTGAATTCAAAATAACCAGTTTTGAGAAAACTAAATCGCAATCTCATAGGTAAAACAATATTAATAATAATTATTATTATGTAATAGGTACATAATTCTAACCTAAGACATCAATTCATGTACAATACACATCGATTTATTTGCGACTGTTTGTGTATTTTCATACATAAACATACCAATCCCAAAAATTTTATAAGACAATTATTTCAATCCAGAACTTTGTCACAGTCGCAAGTGCATTTACAGTACATCTACTAAACGTCGTTATGATATTCTGTAGTACTATTATATGTTCTGTGGTTCTGGTTCTACTGCAAAGAGTGCTAAAAGCTTAGGGCTTTCCCTTACACAAGTGGCCTAGTGGTAAAACCTTCAAAAAAGCGCTTCTAAACTTGTACTAGACCGAAATGTCGTTTGATTCCGTTGAGTTGGTCTTTATTGCTTATTTACTCAAATCTACTATTTTTCGTTTAATATCTATCACGGGAGAGAGAAGGTTGATTGTATAAAAAATTTCCCCAAATTGGCTAGTCCGATGATGCGTTTCTTTTGAAAGCAGGTTTCATTGCGATGGTTCTTGTTATATGTTCTCGCTATGTTTGATCCAAACCTAAGCAGCGGTTTAGAAGTTACGCTCTTTTTCGAACTGGACGGGGCTTATTTTGTTCTTATTCTTGTATAGGTAATTTGGATGTGGAATCATTTGTTTGGTTTAACCATAGTAAGATTTATGGAATTTGCGTTTACGTTAACGCGCAACAATCGTCCACAGAAACAAAAGAGGACTTGCATGTACTCATCGATATTTGCCTAACAGACGCGCGTCCCAAAACAACAACTCGACGAGGCGCGTTCATCAGGATTTTATTATCAGCCCGCAAGGCGCGGCCCGCAATGCGGACCGGTTCGTTGTGACCTTGGACGTCTGTGGATCCTTGTCTGGCACGCTCCGAGTTCGTTCAAGGAATGTCGGTTTTTAGATTGTCTATCTTGTGACGTCGAGGGTTATTTATACGTCGGGAATTTATGTCTTTCTGTTTGTTTACGTCGTTGCGAAGGTTTTTTTCAGTAACTAGTTAGAGGTTTAACCGGAAACTCTTTGATACTATTTGATACTCTAGCATGGAAATATTTTAGGGACCACATCTACGCTACTTTATTCATTATGAAATTAAGAAAAAATCCTATTCTGATTTTTTGTTACGATAATTAATAAATGTTAATTTAAAAACTATTAGAAGATTTTAAACGTTGTTTAATTTTGTGTTAATTAATACGAGAATTTTAACGTCATTTGATTCAAAATCTTGAATAACTTTCAATACAAGGTTAAAATGAAAGAAAGCCCTAAGCCAAACTAAGCACGCTATGTTAAAAAATCCAAAACAGGAGTTAGCAAATAGCTGGAGTTACTTGGACGAGGATGACCCATAATCGGATAGGGTGGCAAGCTCTAGGAGAGGCCTTTGCGAAGACGCAAGAAAATCTAAGTACCGGTGTCACTAATTAATTTATATAAAATTCACATATATATATTTTTAATATTTTACTTCTAAATTTACTTACCTATTACTATCATGTTTTGTAAGATTGTCAAATAAAGGCTATTATTTTATTATGTTGTAAAATCCAAAACAGCAAATTGTCAATAGACAATAAACTGCTCATATACAAAAGCGTACTCAAGCCAATATGGAGTATGGTATTCATTTGTGGAGAACCGCCTGCGACTCACACATCTCAATAATCCAAGGGATGCAGAACACACTATTGAAAGCAATAAACGAAGTGTCCTGGTACACCACCAATGCAGAAATTCACAGCAAACTGGAGATGACCACAGTCAAAGAAGAAATAACAAAATCTTACAAAAAATATAGGCACCGCCTACTGAAACATCTCAATCAGTCGGCTGTGGAACTCACGGAACAATACAAACCCAGGTTGAAGAAAAAGCATGTGCTCAACAACTCACTATAAGTCACCTTTATTAATTAAAGGAGAGGTGCTCACTGGAGCGCACATTTACTCCGCCAAACCGGTCAAACAAAAAATTTGCTTATAGTCCGACTAACCACAGATACAGGAACAGAAAAAAGATATCTCTATTTATATCGGCGTGCCGATAAAAGAAATTAACAAGCTCTAGTTAAAAAAAATACTTGGAAATAATTCAAAATTTTGTACTAAATTATGCTATACATTATATACGATTACCCCAGTCTTGCAGTAGTTTTTACTTAGATGTTCACGAGGGCTTTGGTGATCTGGCTAAAAATGTATATAAATCCAGGTCTTTTCAATATCTTTTTATCGATAGTAACCTTGGTTTGTGACTCACCAGCCTTGTGGCTCAGTGGAAGGATTTCCGCCTTCTGAGCTGTAGTCTATGGGTTCGATTCCCACCCAAGACAAGCATTTGTGTAAGAATTTAAGCTGAGTTGCTTAAATTTAAATTAAAGACTATTATTTTTTTATAACATTAATATTTTGTTTTGTTTATTTCAAGTACTAACTTGAACGTATTGATGTGTTGTTTGTATTAAGACTGTAGTAAGAATGACTGAGATTGTATTAAGACGTGATTGACCAGTATGTACTGGTCAATCACGTCTGTAATCCCGCTGAACCAACGACGTTAGTGTCCGTGTCGCGGCTGCAAAACGAAACCAAAGAAGATGATTTGGTAAAATATATCCGTTTGAAGACCAACGATACTCTAATAGTTCGGCCCCTGGTGTCTCGTTATAGTGTCCACTTAAATCCTTCGTGGTGCGAGTTCCTAATAACATCTTGAGAACCATCACGAGGGCAGATTTTTGGCCAATAGGAGTAAAGAACCGGAGATATCGAGGAAGCGAACCCGGAGCTGAGGATTTTGGCGCTAAGTACCAGCACAACGACGACAGACGTGCTAAACAATAATGTTTTGCGCATTTATTTTATTGTTTTTATTATATGTATTTTATTATTATAATAACCCTACTAGTAAAAAAACAGCCATGTAAGCAGTGAAAAGACAACTGTGGGTATAGCCATCACATATCAAAATCATAAACATATAGAGCCTTACTTATAAACGTAGCTTCGTAGCGTATGTTCTAAATTGTCAGTGTCATTTTCGCGCGAGCCATTTCACGTCCGCCAAAAGTTGATAGAGCATTTTAAGCATTGATTAACTTTAAAAAACGCTTACAAGTAAGAACTTAAGAGCTTGAGACATGTCCCTTAAGCAAGTGGCTTAATGCACCCCTTGTACTAGGCCGAAATGTCCTCTTACATCTAAATACAACACATACTTGGGTTTTCACTTCTTTAGCGATCATTGATAAACACAATACATTCTTATCTATGGATAAACAAATCTATAGATTGAAAACCGAAATCTCCACAACCGAGTTGTACACTTCAATCGATCCACGGAAAAGTTTTTAACATTTTCAACACATTGTATCACGTGGCGTTTCCTGTCGTACGTGTTTGTGCTCGACACCACTCCATTTTGACATGTTAGATTTATGGTACCTTTATTGAAATATTGACTTTTCATTTTGCCTTTGCATAGATGTGCGAAAATATATTAAGGCCATAATTCTATAGTAATCTCGCCTCTCACTAGGTGGACCGACGACATTGTGAAAGTCGCGGGCAACTGGTAGATGCAAGTGGCAGGTTGTCGGTTGGTTTGGCGGTCTAAAGGGGAGGCCTATGTTTATGTTATGTATGTAAGTTTAGGTCAAATCTTGGAACTGAATTTTAAACCACTTTTAACCAGTCAAAAAAGTAGTAGTAAGAAGTAGTGTCAAGAAGTGTCAAGTTCCGATGACAATACAATATTATGACAGCGAGCTGATCTGATGATAGATGGGGAAGCTGGAAAACGGAACTAACAACTAACAGTAGAACAACGAAACTTATAGTATGGGAGTTTTGGCGGGGACGTGAAGAAAACATGTCGCGTCATTTTATTATTTTCCATTACTTGTGTTATTTCGAGTGTTAATGTGTAAAATCGGTGAATTTTTACCCGTTAAGTGTTTGTGAACATGCACGAGTGTTGGTGAATGGTATAATGTCGTGAAACGTGAATTTTCGTGTTGTTTCCAAAACTCCATAGAAGGCTCTAGTAAAGTTTTCACCACTTTACTGGGGCATGACTTGGACTCGACCGTGACTTGCTTTGCTCGCCTTTGACTGTGACTATGAATTATTTGACAATATTCACCAAAACTTGAAAAAAATATGAGTATACTTGACACTGGCAAATGCATAAGACGTGCGACGCCATAATCCTCTTAGGAGGAAAGAGAAAACTTATAGTATATTTTTGGAACTTGGACTCATTTTAATCAGCGTACAGTACCAATAACGGATTTTACAAAAGGTTGTCTGGAAAAATACAACTCTCCACAAGAACTTTTTATTTACTTTGACGTTACTCTGTTTTTGGAATAAAAAAACAGATTGCGTCGGAAACATGCTGATAAGTACATGTTGTCAGTCCATTTTCTTTTTGTCACTTAGTCTTAACCCTCTTAATCATATTATGGAATAAGAACAGGCTAAATCCAAAACCGTATAGATAAACAGTCTGCCCTGAGGTCAGCCAGCGATATTTTAACAATATTAAAATCCTAACTAATATTATAAATGCGAAAGTAACTAAGTATATATATATATACCTAATATCTATACATATATATCTTTTTACATAAAAACTAATTATGCCAAGTAACTTTCGTTCATAAAACTGGATGCATATAACGTCCTTATAATATTGCTACTCTACCCTGAGGCAAGCCGCTAAAATATCCAGTAAAAAAAATTGAGTTTTTTTTTTTCCACAATTCGAAAAAGCCAGACGCTTGAACTTGAATTTTAAAATGGTGTTATGTAACAAGGGCGGTTGACTGCCAAAAAATAGCTCTATCTATCGGAACGTAGACAAACTATTTTTCACAGCAGTTCTTTCCATTCCTAACAATTACCGCCATCTATCGCGGAGTGGAAACATTGTTTGTACAGATAGAAAAACTGTTGATCAGTTTGCGTTCAACGGTAACGAGGCTTTGACTGAGGGCATTGTGACATATTTGCTACGAGAAAATTTTGTTATTACCTAATAGGGAAGTATATTGTGGGTATAAACACGACCAAAAGAAAAAACGTAAAGATTATAGAAAAGTAAGCCACACATAGAGACTGCCTTCCCTATGAATGAGTTGATGTTATCATGACGAATTAACTCCTTTTGCTACATCATCCCCAGATGCACAAACTTTTACGAAACGACTGCTTTCAATCATATTAATACTGTCTAACAACTTCTGTATTGCAGAAATTGTAAACCTTGCCAAGCTATGAGACCAGCAAGTCTCTAGATTTGCAAGTCTGCCAGAGAAAGTTGGGAAAACTCGCAGAAAATCTACGAACGCGTCTGAGGAGAAATATATTACCTAGGTTACTGATATTAGTTATTTCAAATCCACATATTTTCTTTTTCTCTACTTGTAATGCTCACGTAAAAGTTACGTAAGGTAAGGCTTTTGTACTTTTTAAAAGATCTTTGACATTAAAAAATTATCAATAATTTATTTTATAGTAATAAATAAGTACAGACCTACTGCCTAGTTACCACGTTCAATAAAGAGGATGACGACAACATAACAACAACAACCACATAACATTTTTATTGAATTATCTTATTATCTGCATTACTTTCTTGTCTCGTGATTATAAGATCGGTGAAGAAATACAAAAATTTAGGTAAAGCCTTAAGACTTCATACCTACAGTAGTTGATATAAGTAGGTATACTTATAGTGTACCAAAACAGCAGTGGCGTACCTAAAACAGGACAAGTTGGACACATTCCAAGGGACTGACAAACAGTCCTTAGAAAACGGAACGGAAATACAGAAAACCATTACAAAGATCTTTCTTCCTAAAAAGGTTGACAATGAAAATGTAAGCTAGGGCAACTTGCTTTTACTGTAAAGTGATGGGACACAAAAATCATCCGAAAAGTGGTTCATAGAAAAACATTGTCATAATTAGTAAAGATTATTATTTACTAGCTGCGCCTCTCAGTTTCACCCGCTATCCTACTGAAACGTTTATTTTTTTCAGGATATAAGATAGCCTATGTGCTATTCCAGGCAATGAGCTACCTCCACACCACATTTCATTCAATTCCGTTCAACCGTTACAGAGTTGGACGGGACACAAACACACTTACATACTTACCTACTTACACACACACACACACTTTCGCATTTATAATATTAGTGTGATGTTCGGAGTTTAATTTAAATAGTAAGCATGCGTAGAAATGCATCCTTGCATTGAGGTAAAGATACTAAAGGGTTATTCAGTGCTAACTGATCGTGTTCTAGCCATATCAAACCTACAGTTATGCAATTAGAACTGGTAAGACTAATTTACACGAGGCAAGCACTCGGCCAAGCTGTCAAACTGTCTACGAGCCCAACTTGGCCCGTTTACGCCGGTCCACACCCATTCGCGCCACACCACGTCTTGGCCGAGAAAATTAATTTTACAATCTCAGTTCAAGATTTTCTTCCCTGTAAATTAGGTAATAGCTGCCTACAAGATGCAATTACTAGGACTTTGGCACTTAATTAAAATTCGTCAGGAATAGACAGACATCCCTTTAAAATGTTCTATGTGTAAGTTCGTTACGCATGCGCGGGAAGTTTGCCGCCTGCCGGCGAAACTTCATTACCCAGTAAACAAATGACGCCTGAGTACGCCACTCGTTTGAGGCCTCCTCTCTTTTTCGCGCGAAACTGTCTCGCGTTTTTCCATAACTCCAAAATGGTCTTGACCAAATTGATTACAGTTATTTATTAATTTACGTGATGTCATACAGTAATTGGAATTGTGAAATTAGGTGTAATTGGTATTGAGCAGTGTATGAAGTGAGGGTTTGAAACTTTAGTATAGTTATTTTACTAAAGCAAGTGTATGTTCAAGGGATGGACATTATAAACGTAATCATGTGAGTGCAAAGTAACAGAGGTGTGTTTACATTACCTGTACTTGGATCGTCCATTAATTAAGTTATGAGTTTACGATATCTACTTATCTAATATGTAAAGTACCTACCTACACAGAAATAACTATTTTTTCCGTCCTGTGTCATTTTCAGGAAGGAAATAATTTTCTGACAGACTTGAGTATTGGAATAAGTAATTGTTAGTTGCTGATAGTTAATTGATCACAAAATAAATGTAATTATCAATATTCATTAAAATTATCGTATTTTGGGCTAGCGTGTGGTTCAATATTTGGTCACTTTCTCGTTTGAATTGTATGAAATGCTATATTATAAAAACTGGGTATAATTATAGGGTAGAATGTAGTTCAAACACAGCAAAAACATTACGCTCCTTCTTGTACAGTCGGGTAAAACCTAAGATAATCTAAAATGTCAGCTATCACGGCCAACGGCGAGTCAATATTATTTGGTCCCAGTGCATAATTGTCTTTGTACTCATGGGAGACGAGCCTTACGTGACTTGTTTCTTATATTATCTGGACTGGGGTCTTACTAAACCAGAATGCTATTTCTAAAGTTCCGTATTTATGTACGTATAAGGCTGATTTTCCTCCAGAGATGTGCTATGCAAGTAAGCTATGAACGAGGAAGCTAAGCTACAAAACTATGTGACCGTTTTTACTAACTCTAAGAGGCTTAGCGGACCGGGTGAGATGTTACTCTAGCTAATGGATGCATCGGTAGTAAGAAAGCGGGGCGGCGACATCCTGTACTCTGCTCTATACATAATTACACCACTCGCGCATCCCTAGCTCACTTCCGAAGCTCCCCTCCGCAACTCCCATCCGTAGCTTCCATTCACAGCTCCTATCCGTAGCTCCCATCCTTAGCACGCATCCCTCTACATAAACAACATAGCTTTTCCACAAGCGCTAAGCTGAGCTATGAAAATAATGGTTCCTTATTGGTGGATATCACACACATCTGTAATAGCGTAGCACATCTCTGGTGGAAAAAAACGGTCAAAAACGAAAGATAAATATCCAATTAATTCAATTAACCTTTTTTTGATCTTAGATAGCTGGATAGAAGCATATTAGTCAATTAATAATATTACGAATGAAATACCTATTAGGTGATACATTTTATTCCCGGAAAGGGTACCGCTAAAAACTTCGAAGCATAATTCTCAAAGCCAGCCAAGCTTAGAATAAAAACAGTAAGAAGCTTATAAAAGAAGAACTAGAAAATAATTTCATAAAAAGCCTTTTATCTTTCACTGAAAATAATATAAACAAATTGCAAATAAATTTAGGTACCCATAGCACTCTGGTGTACTCAATACCCAATACTCAATATATTTATTCAAATATAATGACAAGATCCTTACTTAGATCTTAGTATGTGCAGGTAAAGCTAACAATAACTACGATAGCAATACACTCCTGCTGGATTGGCCAATTATAGTGGTTACAAAGAACTAATATTATAAATGCGAAAGTTTGTGTGTAAGTGTGTAAGTATGTAAGTATGTGTGTAAGTATGTAAGTGTGTACGTATGTAAGTGTGTAAGTGTGTTTGTTCCCGTTCAACTCTGTAACGGCTGAGCGGATTTGCATGAAATTTGGTGTCGTGATAGCTTATTCTCCGGATTAACACACAGGCACTTTTTATCCCGGGAAAATATTGGGTTTCTATAGAATAGCGGGTGAAAACTCGGGGCGCAGCTAGTATAATATATTATGTTTATAATGAGTACTTGTAGATACAGATCAGATAATAACAATGCGCTGTTATTAAAATAATCTATGTCAAATTGGTCTTTTCTAGATGTCTGACGTCTGTATGAAGAAAAACTAAGAAAACAACAAGAAAAAAGGTATTTGCTCATAATGTCTGTCTGACGAAAGACTAAAAAAATACTGAGAATTTATAAATGGTCTTTTCATATAAATATCGTATATTTTCATAGACGTCCGTGTAAGAAAAACAAAATAAAACAATGAATTGTCTTAAATTCTGGTAGCAAGACGTCTATGTGACGAAAGACTAAGAAAACAACGTGACAAAATAAATTGAATTTTCTTATAATGGCTAGTTGTCGGAGTCAAAAGACACTAAGAAAACAATGTAACACAATTAATGGTATTTTTTTTAATAGCTTGATTTCTATATTAAGAGAGACTAAGGAAATAACTGAAATAATATTACTAAAAGAAAACAAAATATCCAACTGCAAAATGCCTATGTCACAGGACATAAAGTCGAATCCAACGACACCACACTCGTCAAAATCGGTCAAGCCGATTAGACTACAGGACGTCATATAGGAATATACAAACATACAAACTTACATACACCCCAAAAACATTACCCTCCTTCTTCTTCTAGCTTGTTTAATGAGAAATAGAATAGATATCTTATTCCTAAACTTTAGGATTCCTATAACTTATAAAAATGCCTCATAAGGTCACTAAACAGCATACAACAAACACTAAACGCTAAAATTTATAAGTAAAACCGAAGTGTTTTACCAAAAAAAGGGTATATAATTTTTTCGATTCTGTTGTACCACTTTCTAAACCAATCTGACAAGAGACGTCGATAATTTCCACAGAAGAGAGCCTAAAGGTAAACATTTTTCCTCTTCTGTGATAATTTCAGTCCAATCTGACAGGACTAAACGAAGTCTTTTTAATTTCAATAATTTTTATTATGGTTGAAATGGATGGCAATAATTAAAAGCTGTCAAATTTAGCTTAGGGTAGGAAATATTATAACAGAATCGACGCCAATATCATGTTTGTGACATTTTTTTTTAATGGTATTTATAGTATCTACCTATTTTTATCATATTATTTTATTATATAGTTTTTTTTTTTTTTGGTATAATCAAATATAATATTTAAGTACAAATAAAAAAGATTTAGATACCTTTTAGATACATTTATAGAATTTATTACTAACTTACGAGAATACTTTCCTAAAAACTTCGACACTTTGTGACAAACAAAACATTCAAAGCCTTTCGAATCTCTAGAGACAACTATGCTAACACTCCCTGCCCTTGAAATCGATTTTCGTTATCACTCCGCCATTTTTCCGTCGTTTTGAACTTTATATGAGAACGCATGCGATCCGCGCTTAGACCATAATGCCCATGGCGGCTATAAGTGACGTCGATGCGCCCAACAACGGAAACACGCAAGCGACGGGCCAACAGCCGCGAGTTATTGTATCACAAAACTTTTTGTTTACATTGTGCTACAAATCTTGCCTCAAACTTGTGTCATTCTCGTGAATTTTACCGGAATCTGAAGGTTATTACAGATTTTCCTCGACTTAGCGGCGCGGCTTGGCGTCGCCTCCCTGTAAATACCTACGCTAGTGACGGGAAGCTTTCACTTCTAATCCTAACTATCCTGATCCTAACTAATATTATAAATTCGAATGTAATTCTGTCTCTGTCTCTATCTCTCTGTCTCTGTCTCTCTGTCTCTGTCTCTCTGTCTCTGTCTCTCTGTCTCTCGGTCTCTCTATCTCTCTGTCTCTCGGTCGCTCTGTCTCTCTGTCTCTCTGTCTCTCTGTCTCTCGGTCTCTCTGTCTAGGTATTAACGGTTTTACGAATCAAGATGAAATTTTGTATAAATATAGAGATAAATATATGGAGATGGACATAAGCTACTTTTTTTCGCATGGACAACGCGAGCGAAAACAGATTGTATCTTTATAATGCTTATCTTATCTTCTTGTGGGATGCAGCGATGCTCTCCGTTGCCATACCATCCGCAGGGTAAAATTACGTCCAATCCTACATATCATGCCATATATCATATATCATGTCATATCATATCATGCATTCATGCTGCATATCTATTACCAAAATTTTACGTTGTCCTACCCCGTGGAGAGGGCATCATTGAAAAGGGAATTCTAAATAATTATAAGGTTTTTATGAAAGCATATCATTTTCAAAATATTTGAATTCAAAGTAGTCAATTTTTATCGTATTACGTTTTGTTGAAAACCGTAATGAGAACCGTGAGTAAGTTCTTGGTCGAACCAATGGCGAAAGAAAAAATAATTCTTGGGGTACAGTAAAAAAACATATCTCTCCTTTTTCGTAGTCTGGTAATAAGGGAGATTATTTTGTATTTGGGAGACAAACATGTAACGGAATTATTTATGTTATGTTCGCCACTGAACTACATTTAACATAATTATTCTGTAAATAATGTATCTACAATATGTTTGTATTTCTAGTTATGTATAACTACAAACAAAGACAAAAGACATTTTACTGAGATAAAATTTAATGTTTCAGAATATATCTTAACACTGTTTTAGACTTTCGTGGTGGTTTACAACATTACTATTATTATTAGGTTAATATCGGGAACTCAAGAAAAATAATAACCGTGGTAAATATCCCGTGAGTACTAATAGTAATTTTATCTAAGTAGGAAAGTAATAAGCCCTGTTGGTTCTGATCCACGTAAGTTCTCAGCCCGTTATATTAGTTCTCCACTAAGTAAATGGGAAAATTCTAATATTCAACATTTTCCAACGACCAAGAGGCACATCGAGTGACATAAGTTCCCCATACGACGCAATATGCTAACAATAGCTTTTATGTTCTGCTGGGCATGCTTTATATGGATATGTAGGGGGAAAATATATGCACGTCTTGTATAGGAAGTTTCGTATCTTATATGTTACAAGCTGGGCGTACTCATGCCAAAGGCAGTAAGGCTGTAGAATTGAGGTTTATGCCCCGATCGGACACACAGCCAATATCAATGAAGTTAATGATTTATGAAAATGGGTATGGCGTAGAACGAGCCGGTTTTTGTTCATTCGTTCACTCAGTCGGGACGGAAACGGAAGTGGTCGTGGCGAGGATCTGAGTTGGGGAAGAGGTTGGATTAAACGTCATTTTAAATAGGTATACACATAAATGTATTATGTAGAACGTTAGTGGTTATTTTGTTGGTGGATTACTGTTCATAAATAGTTAATCGATGATGATAGATTCACACAAAACCGTGGTACAACATTTTGTAATTCATACGTCAACACAGAATGCAATTAGCTACTGCAAAAGCGGAAGAGAATAGATTATGCAACACACGCCTCGCTTAGTGCGGGGTCTAGCGTGCACCGTCATAATTAAGTTATCATAAACTATTTAAATGGATAAATAAAATAACATAATAATGACACTAATATTATAAATGCGAAAGTTTGTGTATAAGTAGGTAAGTATGTAAGCGTGTTTTACCCATTCAACTCTGTAGCGGATGAACGGGTTTGAATGAAATTTGGGTGTAAGCTTCAACTTCATTCAAATACGTTCAGCCGTTACAGAGTTGAACGGGAACAAACACACTGTTCCTGTAGAATAGCGGGTGAAACCGTGGGGCGCAGCTAGTATATATATAAATATATTATATACTAGCTGCGCCCAGCGGTTTCAACCGCTATTCTACAGAAACCAAATATTTTTCCGGGATAAAAAGTAGCCTAGATTTGTTAATCCAGGGTATAAGCTACCTTAATACCAAATTTATTTCAAATCCGTTCAGCCGTTACAGAGTTGAACGGGAACAAACACACCCAAACTTTCGCATTTATAATATTAGTGTGATTATAATCCTTCCTAATATTCCAAAAAAATATATGAAAACTCGAAAATTGCTTATTGGTTTGTTTGTTGCTCTTTCACGCAGCAACAGACCAACGGATCGACCTGATTTTTTACAAGGTTATAGTTTAAGGGTCGGAGAGTAACAAAGTCTACTTCTTGTCCCGGAGAAATGCTCAGTTTATAAGGAAAAATTCACGCGGGTGAAACCGCGGGGCGCTGCTAGACATTTATAAAATATTTTTTTATAATAAATAAAAAAACAACTAGTTTCAGTAATATACGTAATGTATGGGAATAACTGTTTTGAAAAAATCATTCTTTTCCTATGAATAATTATCGCAGCAGGGCTATATAGATTATCAAAACTAAAATGAGCGTGGTCAAAAATTTAAATACTTTAATTTTTTTTTTACAAAGTTCGCTGCAGATTTACCTCACAGTAGGGTTAAAAGCCCCTTTTACAAGACTTCGTTCTTATGTTAAAAGCAAGAAGATCGGAAGCTAACGGCACACAACCGTTTGACTTGGAATTTTGCCACTAGCCGACGCAAAACAACATGACGAGTGATGACCCGGTCTGTCGCCAGCCTTGTCACTTACAAAAGTTTGTTTTGAATACTTCATAGAATTTACTTTTGTAACGGTCAATACCTTTGTTGCGGTCAATACTGAATAACTTATGACCGATTATTTGCCACTTTTGTGCAGAAGACAAGTAACGAGCTTCCGTATCTGGTTTCCCCTCAGACGGGAAATCAACAGCAGTCTAAGCCCGAATTGTTGCTAGTTCGTAAACTAGCCCTCGCCGAACTTTTGGATTGTCCATCATAACATTTCTGGTTTTTGGATAATTATTCTAAGGCCCGAGTTAAAGATCATCGCATCAACGAGATGTAGCCTGAAGGAGAGAGACATTATCCGTCTGTCACTGCCCACATTTTAGGTTAGTCTCTGCCTACATTATATGTTACAGGGTGTCCTAATTTGATCTCCAGGGGGCGGTTTTACAAGTTTGTTCGAGGTTTGGCTCAATTATGTAGAAGCAGGTTACGTTGACTTTCAGTACTTTGACTCTGTAGTTATATCTCTGTCTGTTGTTTGATACTTTATAGCTAAAGTTTTCACTTTATGTTTAAGATGGGTCCAAACTTGTGATATTGAATCGGACCTGACTGCGTAACATCACCACGGATTTGTTACGGACGGTTGCTGCCACGGTCTCGTAACATGTGCGGTGAAGTACGCGACAGATATTTATTTCAGTTTTGATCACTCTCTAGTGGCCGCTGCGCGAATGAGCAATCGAGAGACGCGCGGGGACGCGAAGAGCCCCCGCGGGAAGAGCGGGTGAATGCACGTCACGACACAATCCATCAATCCTGTGACCAAAGCAATGAGTCAACAGGAGCACTTGTACGCGCGAAATAAATGCAAGTGTGGACATGTCCTGGTCACGCGGACTATAGCGGACATTCTTTGAAAGACCGAGTTAATAATAGAAAAATAATAATAGAATGGATGGGTTCTTGACACGTGGCATTAATGCGTAACAGTACAGATATCAGCGTTAACACCTGTAGTTTGCTACGTAATGCCGTACAAAATTCACCCGTTACTCCGTTTCTCGGCAATCTGTTCGGGCGCTAGGGATGGGTCTATCTTTGTGGCAATTGTTTGCGTGAAAAATACGGCTCACACTACCGGTATTGACCTGCCTATTTGACACGGACACGGTGTCATATGCCAAGGTTAAATGTCTTAACGCCTATTGGTGTATATGGACGCAGCTTTAGGTGTGACGACATGCAGATAGAATGTGCCTCAATGTAAAGGCTCTTTATCCATTTGTAGTTGATCGCCATAGTGAAATTTTATAAAAGACGAGTCCGTGTGCTTTCCTTCATACTGCAAGCACTGTGACCTCTTCGATAGACTTTCATACACACAGAGTATTTTTTTCTCTCTTCTGTGTTCATACATTACTGGACCACATTTACTGCACCCTCATCGGACGTGAACTGCAAATGGATTTGGTATGGGCGGGCCTTTAATATCGTTATGTCTGTTGCGTTTCAAACTAACTGATATTTGCATGATATGATATACAAGGTGTTCGGATAGATAACGAGCATATTTGCAGGGTACAAAAATTTGTACCTAGTAAAAATATTTATTGAAATATCAAAAAAAATTGAAGAAATAGAGATCTTCGACGAGCAGTTGGTACAAACCAGGGGCGCTAGTCTTGACTTTTCGCTACAGTACTTTACGACCGAATTTGGTCGCTATGACGCCAAAATTCGACAACGAACACGAATTATTAACGAAAAAAACTTAAAGATAGCGTTGAATTTTGCGTCATTTCAATATTCAACGCTAGTTTCGTGTTTTTGCGTAATAGCGACCGAATTCAGTCGCAAAGTGCTGTAGCGTAAAGTCGAGACTAGCGCCCCTGGTTACCTAAAAATAATTTATTGTTATAAGTTTTGTGCGTGAACTGCTAAAATACAGAAAATCGAGCGAGCGGGCAGCAAAGACCAACAGACGCGACGCGAGACCACTTCCATTAGATTAGCTTGGCAAATCTGCCAGCATTTCTACTAGTGGATCAATCTATTTGTTCCAACTGCCTGAATACCCTGCCAAACTGTCTTCACCATCTAATCAAACATCCTATACGACGTCATTTGGTGAACACCCAAAGACATTTTGAGTGTAAATTAATGCTATACAATATAGTAATTAATTTACGTTAGTCAATGGCTATACAAGCTTTTTACATAATGACATAGCTTGCATTACTTTGAGTTTCAGAGGGCGAGTGGGTTCGTTTACGCTATGAGGGGGCGACATAAATACGGGACGAATTATGGTCCGTTTAGAGCCACTTTGATATTGGTAGGTCTATCAAAAATAATCAAAATTTTTGTTTCTAAATGTTCGTAATTATAAAAACAGCGTTATATCGTTGGTGGGAAAGAAAGGTAAGTGAGTGGCGACCATGAGCCGGAAGGCGCGATAGAATCCGGAACGAGGATATTCGCCGAAGAACCAAAGTCACCGATATAGCTGTCAGAGTTTGTAAGCTGAAGTGGTGATGGGCAGGCCACATCAATCGAAGAACCGATAATCGATGGGGAAGAAAAGTTCTTGAGTGGCGACCACAAACTGAAAGACGCAGAGTAGGCAGGCCTCCCACTAGGTGGACTGACGACATTGAGAAAGTCGCGAGCAACCGGTGGATGCAAGTGGCACGTTGTCGGTCGGTGTGGCGCTCGACGGCTTAGGTCTATGTTCAGCAGTGGACGTCTTCCGGCTGATGATAATTTTATACCAAAGTTACTTCCTTTAGTTCGCTAGATGGCGTTGTTCCATTTTGACATTTTATATGGACTGACAGTTCTAATGTGGAGTTTTGAATCGAAACGAACGTGTTCACACATTGAAGCTTCATTGGTCCCTAATATGACTGCTGCTATATTCTGAATTATAATATTTGTTAGGATACACGTAGGTACTTCTGAAACACAAAGTAGTACTGCCGCGTCGGTAACGGCGAGTCCGTGGGGGACAAGAACTTATCTCATTTTCAAAATCTATCAGAGCGCGTTTTTTTTTTTCATCATTTAATATAAACGCGGTTCACGTATGTCATCCACTTTGGCGAAGACAAAAAGAAACTATCGATTTCTTCAACGCGTAAACTATTCTTAATCGTCGCCAGTAATGAAACACAATCGAGCGGTACAAAGACTGGTTTTATTCCAAACATGAGGGTGGACGAACATAATAATTTTTAGGATTATCCACATTTACCAAAAAATTTTTAGTTAAGGTGCAACGTTTCGCTCAGCGCGGCGAATTTAAATGTTCTTGCGTTTTATGTCAATTACAGCCTAATTACTCATCGTAGCTTCATGAAAATTACTTTTGCGATAATAAATAGATTGTTTCAAGAAATTACACCAACCAAAAATTCAAGTTGAAAGCTAGTATAAGTACATTTCCCACTAAACCAAAAACCAAGATCAAAATCAGCTTATTGAAATTTGTAGCTTTACCAATGTTATCTAGGTAATCATTTTACCCGTAATTTCTTCTTGTTTCTTTTCTTATTTATTGGCGCAAAATTCAATAAATCCACGACGAGTAATTAAGCTGTAATTGACAAATAACGCAAGAAAATTTGAATTTCGCGCGATGAGTGAAATGTTGCACCTTTACAACGAAAATACAATACCTTCCATTTGGCTTCACCATTGTCATGAAAAAATAAAGTTTAGTGTACTTTATGTATAGTTTAGTTCACAACTATGTTTGAGAAATTACAGTCTAGGTATTACGCAGTGATGCCATTGAGCTGGAAACGCATTACTTGGATGACTAGCATTATGCTGTTCTGCGTTACTATTTCAATTTTTTTATGAGGCTGAATTTATTGATTATTATGAAGTAGAGTTAGTAATTAACTGAACAGAATATTATGCGGAATTATTTTCCCAAACTTGTTGGAATATTCGTGCATTAGGAACTATCGTGGTAACAGTGTGCGACCAAGAGGTGTATTCGACTGCCTGGTCGCTGCGCCGGACGTAGCCGTGCGCGCATCTATATCTAAGTATAGCTAGCTAACACTCCCTAAATACCGGGTCTTTTTTTTGTATCGCAACTGTAAATTTAGGGTGAGATGGCTTAATTATGTAGTAATTACTTTTACATTTATATCAATGTCACTTTGCAGATTATACAGTTTTCAGTTTGTATGAAAAGATCACCACAAATTAGTCTATACCGCATACAAAATAAGATTTTGATAATTGAAAAATCAGCAATGTGACGAGTATTTACTTTCTCACCCGTGTGTATGTCTGTCTCATCCTGAATTTTCCATTGTGGTAAAAAAGTCACCCAATATAATAATATTTTCAAGAAAATAATTATACATCAATGATTCGGGGGTAATAAGCCAAGTGATGGGCGCATTGGCTTCGCTTTTTTTTACGTTTATCCATAAAAGACGATTTATTTTTCTGACGTGACAACGATGTTAATGAAAATGAATATGTCTGTTATAACATAAATATGAAATGTAAAAGGGTGGTACAAGATATCCCTATGGTTTTGCACAAAATACAGAAACAGTGTGAATTAGCACAAAACTTTGTCACTTAATCCACTCCCACATATTGAGGTTGTTGACCCACGAAATAATTATTATTCAGTCTAAGTGATAATCTGGCCTGTTTCCAACTTACAACTTATCATTAAAAGATGTACTTAGTAGTGTAGTGAGGCGTAACATCGTTCTTCACCATACGATTCCTTGCAAGCGAATGTAATCATGTCATAGCAGTCGCACAGACATACTTTTGATGAATTCACTTAAAAATGGACATTCTGATAGATTTGCCGAATTGAATACAACATAATTATCGACACTTACATAATAAAATTGAAAATGCACGGATATTGTTTCGCACTTTGACGAGATTTGATTGCAATCAGAAGTCGCGAATGGATTCAAAGGGATTTGGGGACTGACTAGTCTTAATCGAAATGTCCAAAACAGTTGAATTCAAAGGGAGATTCAGAGCCTGAATGGAATTTATGTCCGAGTGTCCTAAACAGTTAGCTCATAGTGTAACAGTATGGATGATATACATTATTTTTGTATTCACCTTCAATAACTAAAACAAAATCCAAAAAATGTTGTTGACTCTTTTGCAGTTGCCGCCTGGGTAATTCAAAGTTGCCCAGTAATTCAACCATCAAGGAGTGGAGGGCAAACATTACTTTGTTTTTTGATTGAAAGGCAATGAGTCAAAAAAACTTATACTTCGCACTTAACGATATAACATCTGACATGCATCACGACAAGAGCGCAGTACGCACATGGTTTTGAACTGTTAATGTTCCAAATTCTGAGTAGCACTACACTAGTATGGACAAGTCTGACTATAATTACAAGGTCACTTAAAGCTCGTCTCTACTTTAACATTCTTTAAAAAAAAATTATAAGGTAGAATATTTTGTAAAAAAAAATGTATAGTGGATGGTTTCGTCAAGCAAAATCGATTGTCTGTTGAAAAAAAAAGTAAAAATATTTGAAATGTACATTATTAATTCGTTTTGTTCTGAGTTTTTACGAAATTCATTGCGTTTTCGCGGTTAAATAAATCTTAGTCAGAATTATTGGACTTCAACGCTTGTGCAAAACGAGCTAGCTTTTTCACAGCACAGCGCACACAAAAGCGTATCAACCGGTTCAGCCCGACACGGACAAATAAAATTATTTCAATAAATGTATCCAATATTCTCAATAAAGCATTTCACTGTTCAAATTGTGAGAACATACTCGTAATTATGCACGTACATGCGCACTAATTGCAATACAAAACAACACCAAAGCCAAAAGGAGGTTCTCTTTTGTTTTTTTGTTGGTGTCTGGCAAAACCATGTTCTGTTTTACAATTCAGAATATTGCACCAAATAATTTAAAATCAATTTGCATTCGAAGTCTTCATCAAAAGATAAGAAAAGTTACTGAACGAAGATCATTAAGCTCAGTACGCACAGACAATTTCGACGTTCTACTTGAACTTCTAATATGAACCTAATTATTTCTTTGGGCGTTTTGAACATTTTTGGGACGGCAGTCGCAGGGACAGTTTGTGAATTTCCAAAAAGTTCATGTTTTATTATTACTCAATTAGCATTACAAATGAGCATACATTTGTGTTTTTTTTATCATTTCTTCTTAAGTATTGTGATGTATTAAGATCGTGTAATGTAATGTAAGTACTTTCTGTATTATGAAGAGCCTGGAGACCACGACACAGGTCACCCTAGTGTGGAATCCAGTGCACACTGTTTATCTTTAGATCCTAGTTTTTTTTGTTCAAATAAACATTTTTTTTTTTTTTTTTTTTAAATATCTTATAATTTGACCGTGGAAAAAAAAAAGTGTAATGACTTATTTTATTACTTACTAAAAGATACCAATACTAAAAGAAATTATATTTAGGTACATGACATGGCATTAGACATATACGAGATAATATTGTTTACTCTATCTTGTAAGTTTTTGAATTATTGTTAATAGCATATAAGAAATTAATTTCTCTGTGGTAATAGGAAGTCAAAATAAGGCCATGAGATTAATCTGCGGTATAGATAATAGTCAGATCGACTAAAGGTATATCGAAGTGGTAAAGTGTTTGCATAGAAACGCCACCGTGTCAATCCGGTTGCAGGACGAGAGCACGAGACCAATCCAATTGCAGAAAGGAGTGAGACAGGGAGATGTTATTTCTCCGACACTGTTCACGAAGGCATTGGAGGACGTTTTCAAGCTCTCGGCATCAATATTAATGGCGAATACATCCTAGCAGAGTCGCTGGAGGTCCTCAATAATATGCTCAGCGACCTCAGTACCGTTTCTCAACTGGTGGGTCTTAAAATGAATATAGACAAGACTAAAATCATGTCAAATGCCCATGTTGTACCCGTACCGCTAGTCGTTGGGAACGACACGCTCGAAGTTGTTGACCTTTATAACTACCTTGGACAAACTGTTGAAGTTCAAAATTCTGGGTAGCACTGAACTGTTATGGGCAAGCGAGACGCTTAACATCAGGGACCCTATTCGGAGACATGACATTTTATCTCGGTCACTCTCACTCCCATTAAATTCTAAATTAGAGAGACAGTGACCGAGATAAAATGTCATTTCTCCGAATAGGGGCCCAGGTGAGCGACTTACTCGTCTCGTCACCAAGTAAAAAAAAAAAAAGACTGTCCAGTTACGTAAGTCCAACTTCGACAAAGAGGTCGCCCGAAGGATCCAACTCGGATGGGAAATTCCAACGTTCGGGAAATTTATTGATATCTTCTAGTCTAAAATCCCGCAGTGACTGAGGACAAGGGTCTTCTTCAACCAATGTGTGTTGCCAGTGATGACATATGGAACTGAAACGCGGTCCTTGACTACTGGCCTTTTGAAGAAACTCAGAGTCACATAGCAGGTAAGGGAGAGAGCTATGCTCGGAGTTTCATTGCGCGATAGAATCCGGAACGAGGATATTCGCCGAATAACCAAAGTCACCGATATAGCTGTCAGAGTTTGCAAGCTGAAGTGGCGATGGGCAGGCCACATCACTCGAAGAAACGATAACCGATGGGGAAGAAAGGTACTTGAGTGGTGACCACGAACTAGAAGACGCAGCGTACGCAGGCCTCTCACTAGGTAGACCTACGACATTGAGAAAATCGCGGGCAACCGGTGGATGCAAGTGGCACGTTGCCGGTCGGTGTGGCGTTCTAAGGGGGAGGCCTATGTTCAGCAGTGGACGTCTTCTGGCTGATGATGAAAGATAATAGTTGATCCTGCTGTGTTCACTAAACAAATTTGTCAGAACCAAATTAATTGCGTCTTTTCAATAACATCCGTCGGAAGGCCGTCGAATGATTTGAGAGCCGTCGAATTAGTTCAAACAAAAAAAAATTTAAATAAGGGATTTGTTGATTTGTAAACTGTGTTTAAAAAATTTCAAATGTGTCAAATATATTATTTATAGTCCAACTACTCATCAGAGAGTACATTACAAGTTGGTACAAGGCACGGGCTATCGTGATCCGTCTGCCGTCTATCAAATCTTTTATGTTTTTTCGTCAAACTTACGTCGGGACCAGCCATCGATTAAATTTAACTTACAGACAGAATTACAGATTACAGATTTGTTAGAAATACTTAGGGCATACTTAGATACATTTTGAAATACGCAAAATTTTTGGTATTTTTTTTCGTATAGCGCATTTCATAGAAAATGCTGACTCGATGTAAATTTGCTTTGCAAAGGTACTCGATGTTCTTAAATATTGCGTAAAAAAAGGTTGTTATAAAGCCTAGGAAATCGCAGACCATTTTTAGAAAACCGAATGTCAACCCATCTCTTATTTCTACAAACTGTCAAGATAATCAACCATACGCCCACCATAATATTATAATATATTTTTTACTGACTAAGTTGTTGGCCTCTACTAGCCACTACAACATTATCGATCTTTGGCAAAAGCATATGGTATTGGGCCCTCAAACTATTATTTAGACGCGAGGTTGACTAGAGCAAAGGTTCCGATACGGTACGGACCTCGGCTTGGGCCGTCACCCGGAAGGGGGAAATCACACTTGCCTTGGCAACGGATACCGTAAGGGGTGTGCCCTAGCGTTTTGGTTATTATCTGTTTGGTTATTTGGAGATAATCTAATTGATCTTCGGACAGATCCTGAGACTGTTCGACCACGCCGGCGAGGTCAATGTATGTGCCTTTGGTAACCGGCGCCTGTACCAAATACTGAATACTTCCTATTGACGGGAGCTGTCGGATCGGTCCCATCATCATAATATCATGATGTTCTACCACTGACTTTCGTATAAGTGTCGTGAAATTGAAATATGTTTCGTGTGGTTGAAATGACATGTTAAAAAGTATCTTCATTAAAAAATTAAAAAGTTGAAAGCGGTTTTTCAACCTAGACTAGGTTGAGTTTTCCTAGGTTTTTAGAAACCTTTTTTAAAATAAAAATTTAATTGTTAACTAAATATCATATAAGTTGAATAGCTTAGAAACCCTGGGGGACGGACACTTAATTAAGAAAAATCAAACCTCACTTCTATTTTTAAAAAACAATGCTATTATTCCATTATCAGTTTGACAAATTTCCATTAGTAGTGATTCCTTTGTACAATTTTCGTAACCAAACTAAATTTGATAGCTCTAAGAGTGCTGTCATTCATTTTATTATCTTAGAAATCTCATAGAAATAAACAGAGAGGTAAATAACTTTAGCCCCGTCAGTTTAGTGAGTGGTACAACGGAAACAACAATAATAAATAAATATCTGGGACATTTTTGCACACATCGTCACCTGACCCCAAACTAAGCAAAGCTTGTAATATGGCTGCCAGAAACTGATATACGTACATAGATATTTTTTAAATACATACTTATATAGATATTAACACCCAGACATAGAACAAACACAAATATTCATCACATGAATGTTTGTCCTAGATGGGAATCGAACCCACGCCCCCAAGCACAGTAGGTAGGTTCACTACCAACTGAGCCACCGGGCAGTCAGAAAATGTCGATTTGTTGATTCTGTTGAAATAAAACTACAGAAATCTATTATAGACATCTCGCTTATTAAAATTGGTTGAAGTTTTAAGACAGTAGGTTAAAAAAAAATATTCCTGTACCATCTCTGCGAACCCTGATTCTTACGAGGACTTGTGTATCGCAGAGATGATACACAAACACATATATTCTCACACCCATTCACAAATCACTCCACACCCACACAAGAAGCTTTCAAAATTGTGTTTTTATTTTATTTTATTTATATTCATTGTCACATTTATTTCTGGTCGTCATAACAGGGGAGCACGAATCTCTGAAATACAAGCTTTGGCTTAGTTCAAAGATCCGAAGCCCACATATCTTTAAGGTCAATGTTGGAAATAAAGAAATTTTGTATTTGTATTTGTATTGTATACTTTTCTTAGCCTACATACAATCCAATATTGAGTAAATAAATTAAGTGGCTATTTTTAAAATTGCCTTTTTCCAAACTGGTATTTTGAGCTATTCAAATATCTCGTGTTCCACTGGGAATTCCAACTTTAAATGAATATACATATACCAATATATACCATAATAATATATTATAAATTATACCTTAGAAGAAATACCTTGTAGAATACAGTTTTCTTTATAAAGGGTTATAAGGAAAGGATATGCTAAGCCGAAAAGGGCTCATAGTACTTATCATTATGGACAACTTTTACTACTAGCTGTTCCATAGAAAAATGTCAATAACACTCGACAAAATGTATGGAACAGCTGCTTTTTTTCTTGTTTTCAGGGTTGATCCAATAGTAAAAGTTGTTTACAATCATGAGTTCTATCAGCCCCTTCGGCTTAGTATACCCATTCCTTATATCCCTGTAGAATAAAGTAGGTGAGCACTACGAAAGGATTCTTGAAAATTAATCCCCTAAGGGGTTAATCTTAAATTTTTACTTTGGGATTGCAAGGACGAAGCTGCGTACGAAGTCGCAGGCAACAGCCACTATCAAAATAAATATACACTACAATGGACTTTCAATGATTAATAATAATTTTGAAGTATATGGATGCAATGTCGTGTAACTATCATAGTTAATTAATGACTGTATTAATTAACCACTTCAAGTTTCATGGACACTTTTGTTAATAGACCAATCAATGCCTCAATTCTCTAATTATCAACTAATTATGCCATTACCATTCCAGGACATAATAGATATCAATTATTATTACTACAAGGGCTTGTAATGGCGTGGTGAAGTTGGACTTTAATAATGACTCAACTTCATAAAGACAACTTGGCCAGGGAAAAACAAGTGTCACGAAAAAAATCTAAACTCTATTCTAAGTAACATATTATTCTATTCTATTATAACTAATATTTGATACCGCTTTTACATTAATAAAGCTTTATGTAACCATACTTAGGCCCAGACTCCACCGAAGCGGAGATGTGCGAAGTGGAGAGGAGAAGAGATACTTATCAGCTATGGTGTTTCCACCGAAGCTGTGCAGGGACGCGTACTGGCTAGAACGAAACAGAGATGTATACTGGCTGGAGCGGAGCTGAGTTGCATGCGGCGCTGTACCTAGTGACAGATGAGCGCGGGAAAGACAGCGGTGCCGCTATCTCTGTTTTGTTCACGTTAAACAAATATGAGCCATCTTCTCTCCTCTCAGCTCAATATTATCAACTGAAGCTAAGCGGAGACGAGATATGTAAATAACGAACTCCGAATATTGGTTGTGTCTAACACATCTCTTCTCCTCTCGTCTCGTCTCCGCTTTGGTGGAGTCCAGGCCTAACTCACTCATTCCATAGTTGTTTTTCTAAACCACTGTAGCCAGGCCTACTGATTTTTTAGTATATTTACTGTTTTTCTTAGTAATCTTTTAATTTTCTACAATAATCTACTCATCATCATCATTAGTCAGAAGACGTCCACTGCTAAGCATAGGCGTCCTCCTTAGTACGCCACACCGACCCACATTGGCCGCTGTGTCAAGGTCAAGGACCACGTTTCGCAACTGGTTACAAAGCTCCGGTTTTGTACACGGCCGAAGGGGTTTCAGTTCCGTTATGGCATCACTGGCAACACGCATTGGTTGCAGACCCTTGTCTTCAGGTATTGCGGGATTTTAATAATCTAGATTTTTTTTAATTTGCATATACATAGAACAAAATAATATGAAAAAAATAGTACATGTAGAAAATTAACGAGAAACGAAACACGACAGTAATGATATCCTTCATGTTTCCGTTATTTTCAGTATGAACTGTACCTTTTTAACAATATTATAATTCAAATTAAATTATTATCAAATAACGTACGCAAAATTTGAGCGATTAGGCACTGAATGCAGAAGTCTGAGTCATTCTTACTAATTCATGACTAAGTTAGTAATTATTTTAAAATATTAGATTTTATTAGTTTTTTTTTTGAATCTACTGTTTTTTTTTTCATATTGCGCCCGTTCATTTACTTTTGTCATGATAATTCTAAGGCAACAGACAGTGCTCATAGCTGTCATTTGATATATAACCCAATTTCGTTTAACTTGTTAAATTGGACGTTCATGTTCAACCTGTACACTGCAAACTAATAGGCCACTTATTTTATATTTAAATCCATGTTTACTTTGAAAAATATTTGTAAACTAGCTATGCTTATTAGGATCGTTGTCTGTTGAAACGGAAAAGTAGACAAAATAAGTAATATAATATGAGTCGAATTAGTACATTGCTGTCGCGGTCTGTACCTGTAACTGTATTATTTTTGATCAATGATGCTCTACTGTCTTTACATATACAGACAGATTCTGAATAAATTATTTTTTTACTTGACTATTTTTGAAACGAAACTCGACCATAATGGATTTTTAAAGGTAATTGCTGTCGGCTAATATTCACCAGCAATGGAATTCCATTCAACTTTGCTGGCATCTATTTGAGTAGCGCGGAAAGGTTGACTTTGCTTAAAGAATGTTTTCAAAATAATGGACACATTACAAGCATTTCGAGTAAAACATATTATATATGTTTTATTGATCTAAAAAGCCACGGAGAAGATAATGCAATTCCTAAACAATTTTGCTTTGATTATAATAATAATGTTTATTTGAACAAAAAAACTAGGATCTAAAGATAAACAGTGTGCACTGGATTCCACAATAATAATATCTACAATATTGTTAGGTGAATAAGATACCAGAGACCTTTTCTTATGACCTACATGCTTCATGATTGCTGCATTGGTGAATATTTTAAAGCGGCTTTGAATTTGAATGTATAATGTTTATATAAGGCTTTTATACATATCTAAACAATACATGAAATACACGTTTATGGTTTTTTTATGAATCTCCAAATGAACGCCAAGTGTATGTTATCTATTAAAAAGTCCCTAAATAAATTTCAACTATCTGCATCTTCATTCAATTGTGCCGCGAATTGTTTTCAAAATAAAAAATTACGTTTAATTACTAGAACTATAATAACCCTCCGGCTTAAAATGCACAATGATAGGCCTACGTCAGAAGTTTACTTTTGACGTAAGTTAAGCCAGAGGAATACTTGCAAGGTTCTAATTCAGAGCAGGCGTATTAACATTGATTTTTATTTAGACGTCACTGTGTTAACGATCTCCGACTACTCTGTTACCATCTGTAATTCTCATAGAAGTAAGTTGTCGTAGAACTATCCCATCCTCATCTTTTCAGTATTATTTATAATACTGCTAACGATACTCTTTATACAGTCCCCTGTTTCTCTTAACAGCGAATACGTCCTCTTTTGCGCTTTATAATTGGGCACTTAATATCTTTGCACCGTCAAAGGCTTTCCGCCGGGTTGACATAAACCCAGACGTGAACATTAAATTCTCTGTAAGCGATGTACATACTTTAATATACACGTATTATCCTTTACCTTAAACAGGAGTAAAAGGGCGGATTTCCGCCGCATTCCAGACTATACTATTTACAATATTGTAATATAATATATTTGATATTGTAATATAATTTACAATATTGTAAATTTGTCTGAATCTAGGTTGTGATATATTATATCACAACGCAGATTCATGGATCATAGTCACAGGTGGAATTTCGGATGCCTAATCTACGCTTCAAGGCTTGTCTTAGTTTCGATAGCACTTTTTATCAAAAACATTGCCCTGCTTTCATAGCCACTTTTAGTATTCTACCTTTTATGTACTTACTGTACAGTTGTTATTGAACGTCTATTAATCATTGGCGTAATAAAGGTTATCTTTTCCACATGCATTGTAAATGTATGTGAAACACTGGCTCTAAGTAGATTTACAATATATCTAACGTGTTTCTATATCTAAAGTGTTACTCAATCTCGGAGTAAAGTCTCGGGTAAGCTAGCATCAGACATTCCAATCTCCTATCATAATAGATTGTGTTGTAAAAATTTAATTCTAAATAACCAATCATTACCACCATCAATCCATGTTATTCAGACTTGCCAGACAAAGGCATCCCTGAAAACACGCCACTCAGCCCGGACCTAACTCCAATAGTTAAATCCTGATAATTCAACTGAAAAACTAATTTGAATAGGTTATATCGTTTGCTCCGATTATTTTTATAATAATTTTACTATTACGTGCCTATATTGTCCCAATGCTGGGCAAAGACCTCCCCTCGCTCATTCAGTTTATCTCTGCCATGAGCTGTTGCTGGCCCGTGCCGTGAGCATGTAAGTATATTTGTGTGTACCTGATGTAGCACATGGCAATTTAAGATTTTGCGGTCAAGCCCTTGAGGTTTAGTGAGGTGTCGTTGGATTCGTCTTTACGTCGTGATTGACATAGGCATTTTGCAGTTGGACATTTTGTTTTTCTTTTAATTGACCGAGCGAAGCGAAGGTCTCAGAGTTTACTGGGACAAATTGGCATTTGTATGAAAATTTGTATGTTTGTATGTTTGTGTGTATATTTGTCCGATGATAACTTGATCCGTAGATCCGATCTTCATTAAATTTTGTAGGCAAGTAGTTCATTTCAATAAAACTTTTAAGTTCGAATATGAGCTGAATCGGTCCAAGGGTTGTGAAAATATAGGGATCGCGAGGTCTCAGTCCGCCGCAAACTACTAGTAATATTATTTCAGTTATTTTCCTAGTCTCTCTTAACATAGACATCAATGTATTAAAATTTGTGTTACATTGTTTTCTTAGTCACTTTTGACTCAGACTTCTAGCCATTTTATAAAAATTCCATTTATTTTGTCACGTTGTTCTCTTAGTTTTTCGTCACATAGACGTCTTGCTACCAGAATAAAAGACAATTCATTGTTTGACATTGTTTTCTAAGTCTTACACAGACGTCTATGAAAATATATGATATTATATGAAAATACCATTTATAGATTATCGTTTATGTAATAATATTTATGTGTACCTGATGTAGCACTCGGCAAGATCAGTCAAGCCGTTTGGGCTTGACCGATCTTGCTGAGTGAGGTATCCTCGGGTTCCTCTTTACTTCCGGAGTGACATAGGCTATGATAATTTTACAGTCGAGTATTTTGTTTTTCTTTTAACAATATTACTTGTTATTAATAAGACATAAAGTTCTCTAAATTCATATGCATTTTCTAAAATTGTTTAAAACTGTTTGATTTTTATTTTCCTATTTAACGCATTATAAGATGTAGTTGGCATAATTTATTCACAAGACTACTACTTTTAGATTTAAAGTTCCTATTAATCTTAAAACGCAAATGCAGGTAGTCCTTTCAAACTTCACCAGTATTAAGTAAATGGACTCTAGCAAGTTCATAAAGTCCTCTGAACTTGCTTTCCGTTCTGCTTCTCCATTGACAAAATTAATTAAGCTCAATACATAAAGGGAAGCGCAGAAAACCACCGTCAAAGGCTTCTATTTACAACTGGGCTTTTTGAACGGACTAGTCATGTATCAAGCAGTAAATACTTTGGTAGTTGATATTAAGTAGTTGACTTAATCAGGCGCTACTTTGCGGAACTCCATCTTCAAACTGTACCTTCAAAAAGTCCCTAGTGTTTCCCCCCGCAATATCGGATCCTTAAACTATATTTCACATAACAAATATTAGATACTTGTCCTAATTTTTTTTTTTAACGAGCAAGTGCTTTTATTAACTAAGCAAAATACAAACAAAATACAACTACCTAAACTACTTAGCCTACTACATAAAAATAACAGTTGAATTATCCAGAGATCATTAAAGGTCTAATTGTCTTTTCCTTATTGTACTAGATACATGTTTTGTATCTAGTACTAGACTAGTAACTGGAATAACATACGTAAGATACATATTATGTATCTAGTACATGTGTAATATATTATTGCAATTTATTATAATTCACTTTCAATTATCAGAGTGGTATGATAGTTGATGTGAAAAATCTAGAAAATGCAACAAACAATTATAATGGAATTTATATAGATTGTTCCGTTCCGACTATTCACTTAACCAAATAGGGTCATATGTATTACTTTATTGAAACACTAGCTGTGCCCCGCGTTTTAATCCGCTATTCTACAGGAACAGTAAATTTTTTCGGGATATGCTATCCACACCAAATTTCATCCAAATACGTTCAGCCGTTACATAGTTAAACGGGAACAGACACACTTACATACTTACTCAATTACACACAAACTTTCGCATTTATAATATATTACTGTGATGTTAAGAACTTCATGTATCTACATAATATGTCTGCAATAAAATATTGAGTATTGAGTGGCAGATTCTACACATTTTTTGATAAGGGAATAAAAAGAATTATTTAGTGATCCCGCTGTCGGTCGGACTATTCTCCCGTCGCCAGCGAGTCTGGCACTTCGTGGCGGCAGCATGTCTGATTCCCCGCTGTAGCGGGGCCGGCTACTACCTACTTGTATCTACATTCGGATATTATAAATTGAGTATACTAAGAATCAAATCAATGATAACGTTAATGCTTTATCGGGCTGTTTTATTAAACATTTTGTACATAATGCATACCTACATAATTAATACAGTTTGATTTGCAATGGGCAGGCCACGTCACCCGAAGAACCGATAACCGATGGGGAAGAAAGGTTCTTGAGTGGCGACCACAAACCGGAAGATGCGGCGTAAGCAGGCCTCCCACTAGGTGGACCGACGACATTGTGAATGTCGCGAGCAACCGGTGGATGCAAGTGGCACGTTGTCGTTCGGTGTGGCGGTTTGAGGGAGGCCTATGTTCAGCAGTGGACGTCTTCTGGCTGATGATAATGATGATGTTGACTTGCTTGTCAGTGAATCGTGTTATTTTGTAGGAAGGTCTCTTGTTTACGTTCGGTCGGCTGCTAACTGGTAAGTAATGGGTTTCAAGGATTTGGTTCATCTTCAGATATTGAATGGTGTTAACTGTTTTTTTGTAGAGTAGGTTTTAGGTAATTAGATATTCGTTTTAGGTTGTCTGTATTTCATTGTGTAAGAGTTCTAGTATTTATTATCCATACCAATATCATAATTCAGAGGAATATAGCCACAGTCGTAATAGGACCAATTAATGCGAGGTATATATATTTTTTAATAATATTGCACACACAGCGCCATCTAGCCAGAAACTTGTACTATGGGAAACAGATAACTGATAGAATACATAAATCCTTTTTTTTTGTAAATGCATACATAGACAACATAGAAACACCCAGACAAAGAACAAACATCCATGTTCATCACACAAATGTTTGTTCTGGGTGGGAATCGAACCCACAACTTACAGCTCAGAAGGTGAAAGAGGCCTAGCCACAAATCAATATTTACGTTCGACTTCGAGCAAAAAACTAAACTTAAAAAAATGCACAGAATTGGATCAATACCATCTACCGAGCTAAGTAACTTTGTCTCTCTGTTTATCGCTTGAAACCTTTTCACGGCTGCACCAATTTTGATATAAATTTTAATAACTATAGTCTGAAGTACAAAGGCATTTCTTTTAAATGAAAAATAATCTATATATTATTTTTTCTTAAAATACGCGGGAACTGAATAGAACTGAATACCGATAGAGATAGCGCGATACAGTCAAGCCATCGATAGAGCAGGACTGTGAAAGCTGCCATTATTTCTAGTACATGTTTCATACAATACATGTTCAAGTCTCAGTTTGTTACTAGGGTTATGTTTTTTATTTATTTTTTACTTGCGCCAGGCTGTAAGCATGAATTAAGCTCGAGTAACAAAGCATTCCTTATGCCCAGATTAACGCGTAAACTATGGCAACCGGCATTATTTAAAAGTAAAAAGAATAAGTGAATGACTTCAACGTCATTTGACAGTCATTTGTCATTGAGTACAGCAATAATTATGTTGACAGTTTCTAGGGAACGGTTTAAAACATGGATTTAGCATCATACTGGATATAGTCATTGCTTTGGCAGCGTGTCCACTTTCTGTTGGCGCGTTTAGTGAGTAGGGAAGTGAAAACTAGTGCAGAATCTATCGATAAAAATGTACACAAGTGTACAAAACTAAGAATTTGTAAATTAAGAACAAAATGTTTGCAAAAATATGTACTTTATTGAACATCGAAACTCGTAATTGCCGTGTAAATAGTACGAATATATATAGTATATATAGTAACTATGAAAGTTAATAAGTATCTACACCGTCTCCTAGTTTCTTTTATTCTTCCTAGTTTTTTAATTGACAGCCCAGTCATAAAACTTGATTTTTCAAAATGTTTTCAACACAGTCGAGAGTATTGAGGTGGCTCCCAGTTTTCGCGCCTCACAGTCTTTATCCACTGATTTCTGATTTCCGGACATTATGGAAACCTATATCAAAATATTTATTTTAATTAATTGGTTAACCATGAGACAATATTGGTACAAAATATCATACATTTCAAGCCGCGAAAGCTTCAAAAAGATTAAAATTAATTATCGATAGAATACATATCAAGCCGATTAAACGCGGATAGGAATTAATGGTTCATGTTTCACTTAATTTAGTATATGTAGGATATTACAAGAGTATTATTAGATAAATATCGACAATGTTTGAAACATGCAGTGGTACTTCACTAGCAGGAACACGTAAAACAATGCATTTATTTATCTTAAATTAAAGCTTAAATTCATAACTAAATAACACTGCGTGATAGTTGTATGCCTTCAAACATGTATATTCTTTAAGTGAAACGAATATTTAGCTTTGATACTGATTATTTTAGGTAATAAACGCTACAAAAGACTTACGTGTGAAATGATAATTCTAGGTCTTTTACTCCGCCTTTCGTTGTTCTCGATGGACAAAACACAGCACAATACGCCATAATATCACTATGTATGATAGTATTAAGTCTTCACAGCGTTATTTTTATATAATTTAACTTTTGAGCAAGACGGGTCGCAATGTTATGACCTACTAGTCGGTCACAAAATGGATACAGAGTGCGAGGTTGCCAATCTTACAATAGCTCTCTCGCTTACTCTATGCGACGATCAGTGTAATAAAAAGAGAAACATGACAATGTGAACGTCGGAGCGGCAACGTCTCATAGCTCTGTCCAGTATGATGTTTCGTCCAAGGTTTAAAATGCGCACATATGCGCGTTACCATTTGCAAAGTCAGTATACAAAAAATTGGTTTATGATGCGCACTTATTGGCTCCTGTAAGCCACATGACGTCATGAGTGGCGGCATTTTAGCGTGCTGGCTAAAATATAAGTGTACGGTGTGCGCTTACATTAAATTACAATTGACATCTGTGTATTTCGTCTTTCTGTGTTTTTTATCGAAAAAAAATGGATTTAATGCAGGCCACAATCTTCTGTGAAGACTGAAATGAAACTGTCGCTATCAAATTATGAGACACTAAGATAGATAATCTGAAAATGAAACCTATCTGACATAAGCACGCTATTGAACGCTTTAATTTGTTGACTCGCTATTAGCGTACTAGCAATTTTAACCGATCGATAACAGTGTTTGTTGGGTCTGCGCTGTGAGCGCATTTTAAACCGTATACTTACAGTTTTTCCTCTTTTTTTTGAGTTTGATAACTTCTTTGTGTTGTCAAACAAACCACCAAACCTGAGAAAAAGTATCGTTATTGCACGTTGGTTACCATGACCGCACATGAGACAAAACATCAAAGTACCAATCAACCAATCACGATTTTTGACCAATCAGGATGCAGTAATAATAGCCCGCTCTTGGAAAACTGAAAATACCTTTTTGGGTAGAAATCCTAACTTATATTATAAATTCGAAACTATGTCTCTATCTATCTCTCTGTCTACGTGCTTGTCTAAACGGCTAAACGGCTGAACGGATCGACCCGAATTTTTGCAGACCCATATAGCTTAAGAATAAGAGACGGGCATAGGAAACTTTTTTTTTATTTGTCCACGCGAACGAAGTTGCGGGTAGATAGCAGATAAAATAACAGATAGCTTAACATTAAATAACCAAATTTCATTAACATCCGTTCAGCCGTTACAGAGTTAAATGGGAACAAACACACTTACATACTTACACACAATCTTTCGCATTTATAATATTAGTATGATGTGATATATATTATACTATTCTACAGTAAAGTTCCTCGCAAGTCTAATAAAATTAATTGTAGGAGTCTCATTGCAAATAGCGTTTTAATTACATTACACACTGAAACACGCTTGCAGTGCAATGCAAAGTTTAGAGGCAGGCTATCATTATTTTGGTAATTACCGGAAGAAAACTACGTTTTAATAAACATATTCAACCGTAGCTTACGTACGAGTATGTTATTTTAATTATTAACCAACGGACGATTTATTCCAATTTGGTCCACCAAAATGGGCCTACTGATGGCCAGTTATGTTTTTTTTCCGCTTTGGCCCACGCCCCATGCTACAGAGAGAGTGTGGGATTCCGCGATAATTCAACTTTGGCCCACCAAGATCGTAGTGCGAGTTATTCCGTTTATCCACCCTAAAACAGCCACAAAGTGTGGATTCTTGGGAACGCATGTTCATCTATGCACTCCAGATGGGGTGGATATGTGAACACAATCATTTTGCGCACAAGTTCCAGCACATCGACATATTTAGTGATAACATCACTATTATTATTAGAGAATTTAAGTTGTTTTGTACTCATTGTTTAAGATAGCAAGCGTTTTGGTATACTGTTAGCTTACTATTTGTTTTTTTGGAAATAAATAAATAAATAAACACGCGTTTCCGGAATTCGTATATTATTTTTCTTCCAATTTTCTCCCTCGGCTGTGTACAGTCATTTTCAGTCACATGATAGAAACTGTCCCAAGAAACATAGTAGACATTAGCATACATACTTCTTGTTTGAAAGTTCAAAGCAAGTAAGTAGAATGTACAACAGTTAATATAGCAGTTTGCTAAGTACTTCTAATAGTTTCAAAGTTTATGAGTATATTTACTGTTGAACTGTACTTTGGGTAGAAAATCGGAAGATGATTAATCTTAAGTAAGTAAATAAGTAAATTCCAATCATCCACCCCGTCTGGGGTGGGTAGATGAAAACGCAATTCTAAGCACGGTTATTCCGTTTATCCACCCTAGGACCTAGTACCCTAGTTTTAGGGTGGATAAACGAAATAACCGCGTAAACCGTTATCTCACAAGCTATGTGAGAATAGGCCGAGAGTTTTTCAAACTTACAATTTTAAGTATTTGTGACATTTTATGAGAAATTGAAAATGCTACATTTTATTTTGATGTAACGAAGAAAATGTAATCTTGAGAAACAAAAGTATGTAAACCAAGCTATATTTTTGTGTTTTTTTTTTTTAACATTCCTCCTCCATCCTAGTAAGTCCTCAGTTTTCGAACTGAGAACTCACGACCTTAATATATTTTGACAACCTCTTCACCGATTTTTCTCATATTTATCATATAGTTTAGAATCGAGTACAGAATGTTTATGCCAAATATTATGAAAAGATCGTTTTGGGCGAAAAAAAAACCACCAAACAAAAATCGACGACGATTAAAAAATCTATGAAATTGTACAATTGCGATTGTGCAAAAAACGGAGTGACATGAGGACGTAGTTGAGTTTCCGTTTTTCAACCCATATCTTGTTTTCCGTTTCAGTATGTCATATCCTCCGGGCTTCTAGCTGATAGAACTGGCGTGAAAGCTGCCTGCGATACATTCGATTGTTTTGGTTACAGGAATTCTGCAAATAACTCTGATACAAGTTGTACTATTTCCCATTTAAAGAGTCAGTGAGCGTAGGGAACATTTGTTCTTATTTAGGAACTATGACATCACTATACTACTATATATAGATATAGCTCTATAGGCCCCAAACCAATCTAAGCGACGTATCAGTGATCTGACAAGTTTTTCTATAAAACGCGTAACCTTTATTATGACGCGCCATTTGCCACGCTTTGTGCTACAAGCCAGATGACGTGCCACGTTACTTCGGAGGGCGCTGGACCTAAGTATTACAAGTCGAGGTGATCGACGGAAAGCGACAAGTCGCAAAGCAATGCGATTTATATTTATTTATGACTAGCTTGCCCGCATGGCTTCGCTCGCATAGGCTACAGTAAATTGAAACACCTCATTTCACATCTATATAGGTCGATTTTCGCAAAAAACCTGAGACATGTATTTCTTTACTTATTTTTATTTATTATTTTTATCACTTTTTTTTTCTATACGTCTTTATTTTTTCGTGTTTATGAAAAAAGTTTTTATTTCCATACGTTTAACCCTCATGGAGATAGAAGTTCTCAAAACACGTTACTATTTACTATATTTTACTATTTTTACTTATGTAACATTTTAATAATATTGTAACTATTAAATTAAATTCAGTTTAGATTATAATTAAAAATATTTTATAATAATAATAAATATTTACTTAGACTAGTAGATGAATGTTGGATCTAAATTTCACGTCTCTATCATAAGCGATTTGGTTGCGTTGATTCCTACAAAAAAAAAACCTGTTCTTTTATACATGGTGCTTTTTTAATAATTATATTGTATCTATACAAGATAACGAGTAGAAAACAACTTTTGTTCTAAGTCTTTTGAAAATGTACAAAAATAGCCGTTCCTGATATTTTATTGCCAGATTCACGAACATTTTGTTATCTTGTATACAACATCCTCACATCCGCTCCCTAGCCGATTAAAAAGCAACATGTATATTTTGATAGACTACCTGTTATCCGCGATTTCGTTCGCGTTGACCAATAAAAAAAAATAACCTACGTTCGTCTCTATATCTATTCAAAAAATCAGGTCGATCCGTTCAGCCGCGATAACGCGACAAACACCCAGACAGAGAGACAGAGTTACATTCGCATTTATAATATTAGTTAGGGATTAGGATATTAATTATGATACCGTAGCTATATTTAATAATACATTAACTAGTTTCACATTAGTTTCACATACAGCTATATTTAATAATACATTAACTAGTTTCACATACAGCTATATTTAATAATACATTAACTAGTTTCACATTAGTTTCACATACAGCTATATTTAATTATACATTAACTAGTTTCACATTAGTTTCACATACAGCTATATTTAATAATACATTAACTAGTTTCACATTAGTTTCACATACAGCTATATTTAATAATACATTAACTAGTTTCACATTTTCGAACGTATCGCTTCACATTGCAACGGACGCTTACAAAAAAATGCATTTATATAATTACTAGCTGTTACCCGCGGCATCGCCCGCTTGGTAACTGATGTGTTGCAAATGGAGAACAATTGTTAGATTTGATTATTAAAAATAAACTTCAACGTATATTTGATTATTTATACGTTGAAGTTTATTTTTAACAAGTTTTGAGTGAATCGGACTAGAGATTTTTTTTCCATACAAATTTCATTTTGCATACCCCCTTGGGGTAGTATACAATAATAAACAGATGTTTTATAATGTATCTAATTGTTTATTTTGTACCTAGCTTTGAGTGAATCGAACCAAGGAATAAAATTTTACAAAAAACGTTTGTCACCCTTTTTAAACCCCAAGGGATGGATCTTTGATAATTTAAACATTTTAATAAAAACTATCTGCATTCCAAATTTCTTCAAAATCGGCTTAATAGTTACGGAGGTACTACTTTTTATCCCTGAAAAATATTCCGTTTCTGTAAAATGAAACCGAATGAAACCTCGGGGCGCAGCTAGTTATATGTATTATATTCTTATCAAAAAAAACCCTTCTGAAAACAAATGCTCTGAATATTCAGTGGTAACTACAAATTTTCTTTTACAAATTAAATAACCAGGCTAATGGTTTATACGGCGAACCAGGTAGTTTTTTTATTTGATATATATATTTCCAATAATAATCGGCAAAAAAGCATTGAAAAACTACAATTTACCGTTTTCTCATCAAGTTTTCAACTCATCAACTTTGAGCGGGACAGTACTCATTTCAAATCACGATCAGTCCTCCTTAATACGGGGGCAAAAGTTTTAATCACGCGCGGCAATGCACTACGCTCGTCACCCTAATATAATAGATGCTAAATCTCTTTTGTGCCCAGTAATTTCTCTGGAAACATCGTTCTTCAATCCGGAACGTAGTGTTTTGTACACTACTGCTTGATAGTTGCATAAAATGCAAAGATGGGACTTCCCCAAGCAGACTCTGCAGAAGAGTCCTACCAACACTACAACAAAAGAGTCCCACTACAAAAAAAAAAAGATACAGAAAAAAACAGTAATGTGCTTTTGTCAAATTAGATAAGTAGATATAACAATGTAAACTTACAGTATGGTGAAATGACACGAACTGTGAAGTGTAACAATGACATGAAAAAAAGTGTTGGATATATACTCTAACACCATGAGGCAGTGCAGCAAAGATGTAAGACAGCAAAGTGAGTGACGCAAAGTGATGACCGACCCATAAGTGTGTACACTTACAGCTGTGGCGACACAAATCCTGGCAAAATGCAGATGATTCTGGCCGCTGGTGGAGGGTAAGAAAAGTTTTTTTATAATTTATCACGTAATTGTTTTGTTTTGTGACTTCCAATGATTTCGCGGAGGAGCACTTCACTTCCCAATAAAGGAATGGAACAATCTGCCGGCTCTCTTATTGCTGGTATAAATAATCTATAGCTTTTCAAGGTTAAGGTGAGTGAATAGGTGTTTTCTAGATTTGCGTTTTTTTTTGTCATCATCAACAGCCTGACGACGTCCACTACTGAACAAAGGCCTCCCCCTTAGACAGCCACACTTGACGGCAATTTGCAGATAGCATCCACCAGTTATCCGCAACCTTCAAAATGTTCGCAGTCCAACTAGTGAGAGGCATACCTACGCTGTGTCTTCCAGCTCGTGGTTGCCATTCAAGAACCTATCTTACCCATCGCTTATCGGTTCTTTGAGCGACGTGACATGCCCATTGCTACTTCAGCTTGCAAACCCTGAGAGCTATGTCGGTGACTTTGGTTCTTCGGCGAATATCCCCGTTTTGGATCTTATCGCGCAAAGAAACTTCGAGCATAGCTCTCTCCATTGCCCGCTATGCGGTTCTGAGTTTCTCCAAAAGGCCAGCAGTTAAGGACCACGTATCAGTTCCATATGTTCTCATTGGCAACACACCTTGTCTTCAGACACATCCGCTATTTTTTTTTTTTGTGTAATTAGTGGTAAGCATGCGATGGTCCTCCTGATGGTATGTGGCTACCGCCGCCTATGGACACCTCAAATACCCGGGTATTTATCAGGGCATTGCCTACCTTTGAGCACTCTATGCTCCTTCGTTTGATACAGTCTAATCTAGTCTGCGTGCTTATTTTTTACAAAGTCTCGAGTCGAGTCAAATGTTTCAACATAGCTATGACATTTCATAGCTGTCTATAAATAATAATAAGTTTATAATTCATTTTCTCATTCCATAAGTTAATTTTACCTTTTCTAAATTATATTAATTTAAATTAAATTAATTTTCAATTTTGTTATAGGGTAACATAGTATATAAACAAAGGGAGAAGTCACTGGTTCCCGAAACACATTTTCACTAGTTCTGAGCCAGTGTATTCGATCAATTTTGCGTTAAATCCATTTGTACTCAAATAAAGAATTTTCATATATACAGGGGTTTATGGAAAGGGTATGCTAAGCCAAAAAGGGCTCATAGTACTCCCCATTATCAACAACTTTCGAGCAGATCAGATCAGATTTCGCAATCAGGTTTGGCACCGCAAAGAAAGTTATTGAGAATCACGAAATCATTGGCCATCTTCCGCCTTAGCATATCCGTTTTGTCTAACCCTAAAAAGGTACGCTATACTAAACGGCCTTAACTTTTACATCGGCTTTCTTTCGAAGCATGAGATAAGGTCATTTACTTTGTAACTTTACTACAATGTGGGATAACAAGGTAGAAATCTCATTTACTAGGCTTTACTCGCGTAATAATCAAAATATGAACTACAATCCTCGGGCGTTTTGAAGCTTTCGTTCTTTAAATAGTAGGTAGAAATCTACGTTTACTTAAATTTTGTTTGGTTTTTTTTTGTTTCCGTATTCACATTAAATTTACCTTCCTCGCGTATTTTCACATTCAAAGTTCCAAAAAGTGTGAATTTCCAAAAAGCATTATGCTATGTATATTTTGTGATACGACTAACAATGTTTTAGAGCAATTATTTGTTTCACCGCCTATTATTTTCCCAATTTGCAGAAATGGAGCTTTTTTCGGTCTTTTCCGTCGAGCAAAATGATATCAAGAAAAACATTCGGTACGGTATAGATACGGTTTTTGAAAATTCTTACTATATCTACGTAAACTTGCAAGTGTGCGAGTGAGATAATACACTATATATACACACAGATAGATTACCACAAAATACTATAGCTATCATAGGCTAAGTTCTTTCGAAGTTGTTTTAGCGGGTTCATTTTGATAAGCTCATTCATTCATTCATTCATTTCATAAGCTTTGGGCGGCCATATTTTAAAAACTATTACACTCCAGAAGATTATAATCATTTTAAAAGTAATTTTGACCTGTGTTTCTTGAACTTTTCGTTCAATTCGATCTTCAATTTTAGGTATTAAAAAAAAATCTTCTGATTTTAATTATATAAAATATAAATTTACCTAACCATCAAAATGTTACGGAATGGATATGGAAGAGCGGGGTCATCTGACACATATTTTTTGCTTACTAGAAGATCCTAACCTACCCTTAGTTAAGCAAGTTTTGGCAACAGAAATAAAACATTTTTCATGTTATAAATTTTTCATTTAATTTTAATCAATACGCAGTAAAATCAATTATGTCTACTTTTGGACTCGATTATACCAAATATTTGACGAGGGATAATTTGAAAAAAAAAAATTGTCTATACCCCCCAGTCTATGGTAGGTTTCACTAAGAATATTCGGTATAAGGACGCTGTTGCCCGTCCTACGATGGTTCTGGTCGAGAAACGGGGGTACACAAAAATAAATACTGTTGCTTAATAACAATTACCTGAAATTGTGTTGTCATCAGGTAGTTCCTGGAAACCTTGTATTACAGCTGCAATCATTTCAACTTTCAGCGTCTACCCTATGATTAGTTTGATAAAAAATAATACAGTGGTCTGAAAATAAGGTTTCGAACATGGTACGTAATTTAAAGAAAGGAAGATTATGAATTCTTGATGGACCAGTCGTTAAGTCACGAAGAGGTAGCAAACAGACAAAGTTATTATTCGGATTATAAAATACATGCCTGGACCCGTCTTATCAAACAAACCCTTTTCACTGCTTCCAAAGGTCATTGAGTATTTCGCCTCGCCAAAACCAAAACCAGATGTATGTAGCCAAATCACAGATAAGCAATGATCAAAAATTTAAACAATGGATCATAGATAAGAATGCATACTAGCGTCAATGGATAATGCTCAAAAATGTACAAACTATAGACGAAACACAGAGTCAATTGACAAAACAAGTGCTGCAAAAAGTTTGTAACAGAGCATTAATTGAATTTCTAATACAAACTACCTTTTAGAGCCTCTAAACATGATCGAGGGGCACGCCAAGAGGCTATAAGACAACGACTCTTGCTCTGGCTCTAGATTCTAGACTAGAGCATCGAAGTTTAATTTTTATCGTTTTATTTTAAAATACATTTTGGAGTGTGTGTTTGCTGGAATTGCAGAACTTGATTCCGACCGCCGCTTTCTATTATCGAACGACCAGACAATCGCAAACGGTCAAACAAAGCGCTACCCATATTATGTGGTACGCACAAAGCGCTTTGATTCCTCATTTTTAGAGTTCCGTAGCTCAAAAGGAAAAAAGTAACCCTTATAGCATCACTTCGTTTTTCGTTTTTCGTCTTTCTGTCAATCTGTCGTTTTTCTCAGAAGCGTGTCGAGGTACCATGTTGACATTAATATCAAATACTTAGATCTACGGTACATAGGAGATGTAAAAAAAATTAAGCTTCTAAGTCAACGAAATACAAAAGTACGGCCAATTATATTAAGCCTATAATCCTAATCCTAATCGTAACTAATATTATAATTTCATTCAGGGGAATTGAGAGGAATCTTATATAAATAAGATAAAAAAGGACCAATAAAGCTTCGAGGTATGAAAATGAATACGTTCGTCTCGAGGAAAAAACTTCGATTGCGCGATTCTGAACTCCCTAAATTACAAAGTCCATACAAAACGTCAAAAAATTCACAGGAACGATCAACGCCATCTAGCAAACTATAGGAAGTAACTGTCTGAATGCTTGTCGCCTTATCACGGCTAAACGGCTGAAAGAATTTTGATAAAATTTGATATGTAGTTAATGTATATCACAAAGACGGACCATAGGATACTTATTTTATCCGAAGTCGTAGGTAACAACAGCTAGCATCTTATAATGGGCAATATGTAACTGACTTTTTTCTGGGAATAAGTTGTCATAAGCGTTTTAAGACACGCGTACTTACACGTACTTTCCATATCTGCAAGATCTGCGATCTCCAAGCCACCTGGTAAATCTGGGGATTATGGGAACCACTGCCTCAATATGGATGAGGCTTCATCCAGCAGCATCTAAAAGATGATAACATAACGCAGTAAGGTAAAAGTTTTGGGACAACTGTATAGTTAAAATAACTTAATAATTAGTAATTATTATTATTATTAATGACTTGTCGATGCATAAATCACTATGACTGCAATCACCCAAACTAATATTAGAAATGCGGTCTCTCTGACTCACTGTCTTTCTGTCTATCTGTCTATCTGTCTATCTGTCTCTCTGTCTCTCTGTCTGGGTGTTTGTCGCGTTTTCACTGCTAAACGGCTAAACGGATGGACCAGATTTTTTTAATAGAATATAGACAGAGACGGACATTGGCTACATTTTTTTTTATAGGTCCACGCGAACGAAGTCGCGCGGAACAGCTAGCATTTTTTATTACATACTAGCTCTTACCAGCGATTTCGTTCGCGTGGAAATACAAAAAAAAAAGTAGCATATGTCCGTCTGCGACCCTTTAGCTAATATCTATGCAAAAATTCAACTCGATCCGTTCAGCCGTTTAGCCGTGATATTGCAACAAACACCCAGACAGAGAGACAGAGTAATTTTTTCGACTTTATAATATTAGTTAGGGTGGAATAATAAAACACCGCCCGCGCATGAAGAGACCGTGCTCGCCTCACAAGCAGTCACGCGGGCATATTTTCACATACGTGGGTTCGAACTTGGCGGGCCCGTGCCAACAAATTCTTTGGAACTTACTTATGGACATACCACTGACTTTTCGGTGCAGGAAAACATCTTAAACTGCAAACCTGCATATTTCCGGAGAAGATATTCGATGGCGTATGTGAATATGCCAACCTTCACTGGGCCAGCGTGGTGTACAGGGTTATAAGGAAAGGGTATGCTAAGCCGAAAGGGACTCATAGTACTCATGATTTTGAACAACTTTTACTATGGGACCAATCCTGAAATCGGGAATATTTTTTCTCGTTTCGGGTTGGACCCATAGTAAAAGTTGTTCATAATGATAAGTATTATCTGCCCTTTTCGGCTTAGCGTACCCTCTCCTTATAACCCTGTATATGATCTAAATTACCTTTCGAAGGTAGGCCGATATCTCAGCAGTGGGATGTTTAAAGGCTGATGCATAATAAAACAAAGCCTGTTGTCCTAATTTAGCTTGCTTTAGATAATTTCATTGATGTGTCTCTCATTAGAAATATCACGACAGTGAGTGTGATTAGATTACCGAGCGCACAATAATAGGGTCCCTAGTTAGCGCAGTCACAGTGCCTGGCAGGCTGACATGGCTAATACCCACGGCAAAGCATTGCCAAACCGCCTGGGAGGCTGGCACACGATTTTGGCACTAATGACTTCAATAGTGATATGATACCTTTGTAACGGTTCCTTGTTATCTTGTAATTGCACTTTTTAAACGATAAAAAGAATAGATACGAAGTCTTCGATTCGCCATGTCTAAGTGCCAAAATCGTCACTTATGAAAACTCCATGAAAATCAATTTTGATTGCCAAAAATTTGTCAAGATTTTTTTCAAAAACATAATTAGTTACCGATGTCATCGATCGCAGCATAACTCCGAAGTTATAGCAATGGTTTGGTGAGAATTCTGGATTGAAGGTCGCCAAAATCCTCACCTCCCATGCGAGGAAACGACAGGGGCTATCGACTCGGTTTAAATTCCAGTAATTAAGAGTTATGAAGATAGCTTGAACTAGCGCGAAGCGTACATCTGCACCACGCTTACGTTTTAATGTCTGAAATGAGTAACAATTATTCTACCACGCTTTAAATTTTCAGTCGCTCACTATAATTTTAGGCTTCTCATAACATACTCGTTCCTAATGTCGTCTATTCTTGTCACAGCATAAATATACAATTTGGACTTTATAGACCGTGTTTTTATATCTTGAATAATGTGAAAATGCGCAAGCGAGACCAAGTGCCTTGCAAGAGACGTCCTGCCGCGTGGTTTTGGTTAGTACACGGAGTAGGTTACATTTGAAGATTTGTACTGCTGTCACTCTGTTTCCCGTGTGTGCAATAGAAAGAGAAGAATTTATGTTTTTTTTTTGATAAATCTTGCGTCTCGGGGTAAAACTGTTATCACAAATTAAATCTTATCAAAATCTTATGTTTTCGTGTCAATAGCTTGGTTAATAATATTATAAGCTTAGTTTACTTTATTTAAAAAATATTTTTGGTATTCTCATTAAAACTACATTTATTCGTCATAATTTCAATGCAAAAAATTCGTCACTTTAGGTGCTACGAATATAGAGCTACGAAGATATTGAGAAAATTCTAAAATATCAAATGAATAAGGATATTTTCACGGTGTTTTTTTCTTTCCTCCTAAGAGGATTTTGGCATCGCACGTCTTATGCATTTGCCAGTGTCAAGTGTACATATATATTCTCAAGCTTTGTTAGATATTATCAAACAAGTCATAGTCACGGTCAAAGTTGAGCATAACAAGTCACGGTCAAGTCCAGGTCATGCCCCAGTAAAGTGGTGAAAACTTTACTAGAGCCTTCTATGGAGTTTTGGAAACAACACGAAAATTCACGTTTCACGACATTATACCATTCACCAACACCCGTGCATGTACACGAACACTTAACGGGTAAAAATTCACCGTTTTACACATTAACACTCGAAATAACACAAGTTTTGGAAAATAATAAAACGACGCGACATGACTTCTTCACGTTCCCGCCAAAACTCCTTCACGGTGTTGATAAAAAAAAAACATGGAAATTGCACAACATTTAGTGGTGGGAAACTGTTGGCGGTTTTTGTATGAACAAGTAGGTGGTATACTTTAATCCTAAGAAGTATCTACCTTGCCTGTGCCAGTAATGCAGTCATCGGATCACTGATAAAAGTAGGTAATGTTACTTGTTGTGACTTATGTCCATGTTAGTATTCGCCCGTTATAGCTCTACTAGTAGTTACCTATGGGTAGGGTAGGGTGGGGCTAAGTATCTAATTAGACATATCCCTACCATAAGACCCAAGTTGACTTTTATTTCATGCACATCCCTAGCAGCTTTTTGTACTTGTTACACTTAGGGTGGGGACCATTTAAGTTCCTGCTATAGATTCGGAATTATTTTGAAACGGGTTATTCTCAGTGGTCAGTAAAGTGGTGGTTATCTCACCAGTGGGAATTATTATAAAAACTTTTTTTCGCAGTAACAAATAAACACTGCAAAAACAAACGAATGTCGCTGAAACAAATGAATATCGCAAAAACAAAAGAATGTAGCAGGAACAAATGAATGTAAGATGAGCCTTTCCAACAATTGTTTAGTCACTCTTTTAGTTTTCGCGACGTTAATTGGTTTATCAAGATATTATTTGTTTTTAGCGACACTCATTTTTTTTTAATATTTTTTTTTTCGTACGGCTAAAATCAACGGGAATAAAATTCAAATCACACTGATGACATCAATCGTCAGCTGACTGAACAAGGCATTTTTTTAATTTCCGTCGGTCACATCGGTAATCTAACTAACAGTCCGTAAACAATGATTATTTTTTTAATAAACTCCAAAATGGCCGAACTTAGTTTTAAAATCTATATCCTAGGGTAAGTAAGTAACCTCCTTAAGTAATATTACATAAAAAATTAAAGGTCTTTAATTAGTCTTTGGCTTTGGTAAGTTTTTTTTTTGCTTTTGTTACATTACATTACATTATCAGCCAGAAGACGTCCACTGCTGAACATAGGCCTTTCCCTTAGACCGCCACACCGACCGACAATGTGCCACTTGCATTCACCGGTTGCTTTTGTACTCTCTATTTTTTGTTATTAAAAAGTTTAATTTTTCTGTGTGAATTTAGTTGATTTCTATAAATTTAACATAATGTGTTACAATCAATATAATATCTGCGAAATCATTATAGAAAAAAACTCAGGGAAGAAAAGAAAACTAGAATTATTCTTAGAATTATTATTTTTCTTAGCCTCTCCGAAAACTATTTTTTTTTTTTTTTAATCCTGTTGAATGAGTGAGACAGTTCATCAAAGGGAATATAAATACTACCAGTTCATTACAAAGTTCACAGTGGTTAGTACTCAGCTCTATTACAAAAGAGGAAGCTATGCGGCCTATGCCTGGTTCCGAAAAAAAACCCTCTCTCCATGTATCAAGTACCAACTAGTCAGCTCTGCGTATTTCGTTGTGTCATTGGCAAGACGAAAAAATTCGGCGGCACTCGTTATCTCCGTCCGTTCTCGAATGTTACGCAATCACGATATACTACGAACAGCTTTTCCTTTACCAGCAACTTTTATATCAATATAAGAATGTGACAAGAAAAGCTAGCTTGTAAGAGAATTTCCGTCATGCCTACGTCTCAGATATCCAACATTACGCTGTTAGTAGTTTGCAAAAGTTTCTGGCCAACCCGTTGCACAACTGACTCTTCGGTGCCATAAAACTGACTTATTTATTTTTTTGCTGTATTTGATGATTTTGCCGCAAGCGCCATCTACTGAAACTTTCCCTAACTACTAAACATTTTCACGGCTTAGTAGCGCCATTGTAGAAAACTCACGCAACTTTTTGGTGGCTTTCCCAAACGCTCAACTTTCCGAAGTTTTGCGCGTTTTCACTTATTGCCATTGCGGATACCTGACGTAACCTTTTATTGCTTTCTCAGATTGCCTACCTAAATTGTCATAACGACACAAAGTAAAATAATGTTATTTAAAAACAAAAATATAGGAAAATATGCCGTAACTAGACGTTACACTACGTTACGCTGGACGTTACAGGTTACAGTTACAATATTGCTCCAAACTTACTCAACTTATTGCTTGGTTTTCTAAAAAGCACCATATAATTATCCTTAATATGTATCTGAAACTTATATCTATGTAAGTATTTCCTCACAAAAGTTACGTCTTTGCCAGAAGTCAACTTACAACATGGCCAGTAAATTTATAGAGCTGTATGTACTCTTTCAACTCTCACAATTTATTGTTTATTTTAAATACATAGAAGTGTTATAATTAAAAAAAAAAAACACTAATTTATCAATTTCTACCGATAAATAGCAATCTGTAATATCTGGCTTAACGAAAAGTTTCTTCGTTACGCATGCACATTTTAAATTTCTTTAGGTTCAAGACCACTTCCCAAAATGTATCCATAACTATTTTCATTTTCATGTTACAGTAATATTGCTATTGTGGAAAATTCATGAAACATTATGCTGGCTCGAAGCTGATTCAAATTCCTTCTACGATGCATAGATGGCGCCTAGCTAAACAAACCTGAAAGCCATGGTGGGAGCTTTTCGTCAAAGGTTCATTATAGTTCCGCAGTAAATCGTGAGGTGGCGTTATTAGTATGCGGCAGCAGTATCGACTACCACCGTTTGGTTTCTGTACGAGCTCGAGTACCTACCCACAATATAAGTATACTACAAAATTAAACGAGTAAACGATGACGTCATCAGCAAACAAATGATCGAATGTATGCCAGAAATTATATCGCAAGCTTAGAGCAACACAGGCCTCCGGCCGGTACGGCGTTGCTCAGTGATCGCAAGTTAGATTTCTCTAATACTCAACATAGCTGAAACGATTAACAGCCAAAGCAATGAAGTCCATCATCCATTGTTTCAGTTGTTTGATATTTAAGTAGTGTTTTGTTTGTGTTGGGAAGTGGTAGGTTTTGTTTAGATAGGACACTTATCTAACCATCTTCCGGTTACTGTACACAATAAAGGTCAAAATGAAAAACGTTTATTTCGTTAAGGCCATGGTATGGAAGATAAGCGCAATGCAGGCACTACTGCGTTAATACGACATCAAACGTTTTTGTGATGCGCAAGAAAACAAATAGAGCTAACGAATTTTCATTTCATTTTCAATTTTTTAATTTGTTTCCTTGTTTAAATACGTGAGACAATTAGGTTACTACTTTGGGCCTTAGTTTAAATAACTGCTTCAAAGGATTCGTTTTTACACAATAACAATTTAATTAAAAACACTCCAGCGACTTAACGGCGATAATTTAGTACCAATGTTTTGTTTAATACGATTTCAAATCAGTTGTATGAAAGCTTTAACTAACGTGCAATGTTTCGGTCAGCCCAGTTGTTTTGTTTTTATTTTTTTATTTTTTTGTCAATTACAGCTCAAACATCAAAATTCCATATACATTTAATCGTGTAAGTGTCAAATAGAGATAACGATTTTGACGTATATTTTATACTAGTGTTAGCCGCGACTTCATTCGCGTAGACCTACAAAAAAATTGTCCGTTTTCGACGCTAAAGCCTTTTTCTATGCAAAAATTCAGGTCGATCCGTGCAGCTATTTAGCCGTGGTAAAGCGACAAAAACCCAAACAAAGAGACAAATAGATAGAGAGAAAGAGTTACTTTCGCATTTATCATATTAGTTAAAATGTATGTCTATAAAGCTGCTTTGTTAACGTGCGCTACAAAAATACACATTGCGCGATACTTGGACGATTATAATTGACAAACTTTTTTTTATTTTAAATAGGCTAAAATCCTCTAACTTTGAAACGTTCGTGATTCTGATTGCGAGAGCATGCCATCTCGCTCGCACCAACTTAGTCGCACTATGCGCTGTTCCGCTCGCGCAACTCTCGATATCGCTTTCAGGGTTACGGGATAAGCCCACTGGTTCAAGGGTCTTGTATAGAAAAATTTGGTAGAGTGTGTACGTTTGGTCTCGTGGCACTTACCTAATCGGCTGCACTTACCTAATTCTATCCATTCCTGTTTTTAAGGAGAGAAGTATCACAGGTCATATTATTATAATTTAAAAAAAACACCCGACTGCTAAATGTAGCTTATGTCACTTCAGGCATAAAGAGGAATCCAACGACACCTCACTCGTCAAAATCGGTGAAGCCGTTTAGGATAAATGATATAATAATACAAACACACAAACAATACATACTTTTTAATAAATTTTTATATATATTTTTTTTTATAACTAATAAAAATACATTTAATATAAAACGACTTTAACTACTTAGCCTTAAAAATAAAATATACTCACAAAAATACTTAGCATACCTACCTGCTTACATACACCCTATATCACCCTCTTTCTTAATCTTAGGCAGTCGGGTAAAAACCACGTCATCCAATAGTTTCCTACTTGAAGCTAAGTACGTCATTACTAAACTTAATCGAATCGAATTCGATTCAATCGATCGGCATTTGAGTCACGTCACCGTTCGACTGACAAAACGTGGCGTGCTCGAACCGTCTGAAACTTCGCTAAGGTTTGTCATTTTAATGGCATCCTTCGGGTTGTGCGAGGTCGCGGCGGCGCGATGAAATATATACGTACTGATAGGGTTCGTGGTAGGCGGCTTCCTTACTATTTTATGTACGGCCATATTTTTAACTTTATCCATCCATGTCAATGTTTTATGATCGGATTTTAATGAATTGACGAGGCGTAGGAAAATATTCAAAGGATTGCTTCGATCATGAGGTTTTTTAAATGATCATTTGAGGTCTTCCAGCTCTCCAGCTTGCAGTATCTTTTCACATGATTCAAACATTATACATTCAATTAAGCTATACAGTAGGAATTTTTTAAAATATCAAATGGGCCTGTTTGAATTAAAATGTGTCTCGTTTTCGCTCGTGACTCTCTTCGTCAACGAGAAGTTGACAAAGCACTATAGATATGTACCTAACAGTCGTCCCACAGCTATAGCACATTAAATTTAAGAATTGTGCAATGCGCACATAGTGGCGTATTTTGTGATACCTGTTTACAACTGTATTTTTTGTTACCTGTTCATCATGACATCAAATATTGTAAAGAAATCTTCGGCTTGTTATTAATTTCTTTGAAGGAAGATAACGGAACAAACCTATTTTTTCGGTAATTTTTTTGATCTAATTGTTTTCTCGTGTTCTTTCTTCTTAGATACTCTTTTCGATCTCAAATTAAATGACACAACGAAAGTTACTTCATAAAATTTATAATTATATCAATATTAGATAAAAATTATACTTTTAGGCAATACACAACTTAATGATTTTATATATTTAATCGTGTGTAAATGCCGCATTCGTTGTGGACGCGACTGAGGGCATGAGGTTAGCTTATCAAGAGTTAATTCATAATTCATTATTAATGTATTAAGTGTACGTACTGGTTTATATATGGCGCAATCAACATTAAAAAAGAGCGATTTTGAATGATGGAATATCCATTTTACAAATTCTACTGCAGTGACAGTAGGTTTATCGATCTATAAGTGATCTATACTGGATAATTATCACAATTTGTCCATATAAGCTATTTTATCAATTATTATTCTAAACGTCATAATTTATCAGACATTTTTCATCGACAATAATGCCTCTAGCGATTCCAAATGTCAAATTGTCATATCTGTAGTTAAAATACATTACTTACACGCGTAGAAAGATACTTTCTACGCGTACACGTCTTGCCTTGTTCTCGTCTCGTTTAGTCCGTAGTCGTTGGCACATCGTCGGCGGAAGCCGTACCTCCGAAATCGTTGCATACAAATGTATGGAATTACGATCCCAACGATATCGGCTTGTCAAGGAGGCCGACAACGACGTGTCAATATAAAAACGTAGTATGTACAGGTACGGAAGTGCGAAAACTAACTAGAATGTTCTGTGAACGAATGTTCGGCAGTGGAATAAATAAAGTCGCAAGGTACAGCAAGCTCTGCAGTTTTAAAAGCTTCGCTGAAATATTAAACATGTCATGCATATTTGGGTTAATCTGGGCTACGTGGTATTTTTAAATTTTATTCTCGTTTTAATTTTACTAAAACTATCACGAGTTATACAGTTCGCTAGAGCGAATAGGCTAAATGTGTTATAACAGTGCCGAAAATCAATTTGAAGCTATATATCCACTAACTACAACACAGCAGTTTTTGCGCAAAGTGAAAAAATTATGCAGTCACTCTGTATTAGCTTTGAAATGTGTATTTTTCCAAATATTAATGGTGACTTTATTGGTAATTATGGAATATTGAATATTAGATGTTTGTCAACGTTCCCAAGAGTAGTACAATCGTCTATAATAGTGGTAAAACAGGTTATTATGTTTTTCCAGAACTCCGTAGAATTAATTACTCCGTTCAGTGAAACATGAATTAGGGGTGGACCTTGGCTGAAATTGACGTCTGTAGACTAAGGCTGACACTGGCTAATTACACTGTGTACCTATGAGTGAGGCCAAACTACAATTCAGTGCCACCCAGAATTTGAACTTCAACAGTTCATAACGCGACAACGCACTGCGCTCGTCACCCTGAGATATTAGATGATAAATCTCTGAATGCCCAGTAATTACGCTGGAAGCATTGCCCTTCAATCTGGAACACAGTAATGTTTGCACACTACTGCTTGGCGGTTGAATAACTGGCGAAGGTGTGGTACTTCCTCAGGTGGACTCTGCAGAAGAGCCCACCAGGCATTGTAAAATATTCTATATATCATTATAGTAAACGCCATCTCTCTTATGCAATTGAACATACTCGTACGTCAGTTGCGATACGCCAGTACGCCAATCATGGCGATGTGTCTCAGCGGTACGCCACTAGGATACGTCACGGCCATTATATCACGGGCACAATGTCACGGCTTATCATTTCAAGTGCAGTCCACGTGACATCTAGACTTGAGGATTAGATCAATCATGAACGCAGACAACTTATAGCTTCAATAACCTAACTAAAGACGACTGATATTTTAGACTTAAACCAAAGAGGCTAGTTTTTATTGTCAAATACTAAGCTTGAAAAATAACAAAACTTGAGAGGAGTTCCGGCGGGAACGTGAAGAAGTAATGTCGCGTCATTCTATTATTTTCCAAAACTTGTGTTAAATCGAGAGTTAATGTATATAAATAGTGGATTTTTATCCATTAAGTGTTCGTGAACGTGCACGAGTGTTGGTGAATAGTATAATATTGTGAAACGTGACTTCGTGACTTCTTGTTGTTTTCAAAACTTCCTGTAAACCTCTAGTAAAGTCTCCACCACTTTACTGGGACATGACGTGGACTTGACCGTGACTTAATTTGATTGACTATGACTTAGACTTATTTTATCTGTGAAATATTTGACATCACTTGAAATATTATAATACTTGACACTGGCTAAATACACAACGTGTGGAGCCAAAATATAAGATAAAACAACCTCTTTAGTTATGCCCCAGAAGAATGAACAGTACCCTTAGACGAAGCATCATACACAGTACCTATAATCATGCTGACAAATAGAGCTTCAGGAAATATGAATTCTTCAACTTATTTTATGTTGGTGTTAACAACTGGCGGCCTTACCGCTTAATATGATTAAATATTTCAGGGATATTTTCTCAAATTGAAAATATTGCTCAGCAACCAATTAATAAGGAAGATATAGACGATGACTGATTGATTATATGAAAAACAACTAAAAGAGTAGTTTTCCTTTCGAAATACTTTATATCATTGTAGCTATCACTTCAGACAAAGCTGTAAACTTCTCGGTCAAGGTGAGCCACGGTCCAATAACATGCGTAAAGATTTTTCTGGAGCTTATAAATAGAGCATGAAAGGCGAGTGTCCACTCTCGTATCGCTGCGGCGCGATAAAATGGTATTTCTAGTGGCTACCTGGATTCAGTTGTATAATGTATTTCAGAACATAAGCTCAATATTTTATATTTTTTTATATTTTTATGAGTATGAAAGAGAAATTATCGCTAATAATAGGATATGGGCTCCGGGATCTCCAAGGGAACGCACCAGAGCCTTCAGCACCGCGCTTCGGCTCCTCTCATGACAGCCAACACACACACGCACACACCCACACACAAACACACACCCACACACACACGAGTCACGAGTTCTCCTGAGACGCCTCCGCCTTGCCTAGCCCAAGATAAAGTCAGTCACTTGACGCTGTCGTTCTCCCTGGGCTCGTTTAGGTAGATGGTTAGAGAACAAACTCTAACCACCCCCGAGCCCATAGGTCCCACTTTTAGTAGGTTCTTACTACACGCAGGGAATACCGATGTCGTATTCTAGTGCCCAGGCATCAGGGCAAAATACAAACCTACTTACAACCTAACCTTACCTTTACAAACCTAGGAGTCGTTCAACTGATCAGCATTTATTTTTAATCTCATACATTATAAATTTCTAGTGATCTTAGATACTTCCTGATGCTTTGTTACTGTTTTGCGTTACTTTCGCCACAGTGTGAAAAATATACGTAAGCCATAAATTATTTAGTTTAGGGAAGCGCCTGGTTTTGATGCGTCCTTTGCGTCGGTACTCCGCGAACAACAGGTGTGGATGTGTCCACCGCAATCAATCAAGGTTATTTATATATTATGCGCAATTTTCGCGAAACTTGGATTTCGTGGTACTTCCGTAAATATCTGTGCTGGTTTCGAGAAAAGACTTGCCAATAATTTAGCATCTATGAATTCATCCTATAAGTAGCTAATAGGCCTGAAAACGACTAACCGCAGACCAACGAGATAAAATGAGAGAACAATATATTTCTCTCTCTCCCTCGTATTTTCGGCTCTGTCAAGTGACCTTTAAAAAGTTTTTAAAAACAGTTAGGTATACCTTATAGGTAGGTAACAGTAGGTAGTTATGACTAGCCTTGTGGCTCAGTGGGTTCGAATCCCACCCAGGACAAACATTTGTGTGATGAACATGGATGTTTGTTCTTTGTCTGAGTGTTTCTATGTATTCTATGTAAGTTAATACAAAAATTAATAATAAGTATTTATGTATTCTATCAGTTATCTGGTTCCCATAGTACAAGCTTTCTTAGTTTGGGGCTAGATGGCGCTGTGTGAAAAAACGTCGACCAATATTTATTTATTTATATTCATTTATAAAGAAATAATTTGAGTAAAATTTGCTAACTTCAATATTTAGGGTACTTTCCCTTCGGGAGCATTGGTTTAGTCCATGGTAATATAATGCCATTAATTAGTCATTTATTAAATTATAATCATATATATCATTAATTCCGGAACCAGTTTTTATACGTTAACTGAAAAGTTAACTGAGTTTATACGTTAACTGAAAATTTTCATCCGACCTGTTCACCAGAACCGCAACAAACTGCAGTTTCTATCCGGGTTGAACATGTTACGTGCAACGCTTCATTACGTTGTCATTCACCAAACGTAAGCTCCTACAAAAAGGGCACGAAAAGGCGTCACGTCTGCCGTTCCAAGCTTTGCCATTTTAAGACTATTCCACTCTCCGCTCCTACTGTGGCAACCCTGCCGACGAAATATAATACTGCAATGCTGTACGTAGCATCTGGCCTAAAATTTGTTTACCCCGAGGTAGGTAGCATGCTAAATTAAGTTGCCTTTTATTGAAGTTAAAAGTTTTTTGCATTCTCGTAGTCATTGCAAAAAGAAAGCATTTGGGTTTATTCTAATATAAGCCAGTACGAAACTACGTTATTAAGTTATATCCGATTATTTATTTCGTAAACTTTGTGTCATAAGGTGTTGCATCAGCCTCCGTATCGGTCTCTTTAACCTGTCTTTGTCCACATAGTAATAGTAACCTTAACACTTTAAGTATTTTTCCACTCCCACAGGTACTTATTATAGGTATTATAGGTATTTATTATAGGGACCGATAATTAACAAACTGGTAGCATTAACAAAATCGTACTTAATCATTGGTAAAGCAGATATATTATAAGCCTCTATTCTGCTGGACCCCTCGCTAAACTAAAATTATCTTTTCAATTCAATATGTGAGAAAGGAAGGTATAACAATTTTAGAAAACAAAAAGAACTCGGCTACAGCTCAGCTTTTTCAGCTTAAAAAATTATACAATAGTATCGATGACATTATTTACACGGATTTAAGTCATCCGTGTTCTCATTCGATGGGTTTTGAGAGAAATAATTATAGGCAGAATAATTTGACATTCAATTTCACCTTGAAGAAATGGGTTAGATTTCAAGCACACTCCTAAATCTATCTACTATAGTTACTTTAGAATCAGTACATTTGACGTCATGTAAAAATGATCAAATACGCGGTTAATACAACTAAGTAGAAACTAATTAACAAACGTAACACGGCGTCATTTTCGACATTTCTAATTGATGAAGACGGAATAAAAACTTTATTTTGTCGTGTACAAATTGTAAAAAGGACTTGCATGTTGTCTGCATAGTGAACAAACTAGGGCAGTGTGCAGGCTAACGTCTTTTATTACACTATTCCAAGAAATGGAAGCGCCGGAAAATCGACGTGAGATTAACCTGACAGAGAAATGGTTCGTGCATCGTTTAGGATATTGCAGCATTTACAGTTTAGTGTTTCGTACTGCCAAATGTGCTGTGGACGTCCGCGCTTCTTTTTTTTTTATTCTTTCATTGAAGACGCTGTTTAATTCCAATTCTGTAATAGACTACTTGACTGTATTAAAACTAGTAGTTTCACATATTCGAATTCGAATATTGAAATGAACTACTAGCTTACAAAATTTCATGAAGATCGGATCAACTGGTCGCAAGTTATCATCGGACAAATATACACACAAACATACAAACATACAAACATACATACAAATGCCGATTTGTCCCAGTAAACTCTGAGACCTTCGCTTCGCTCGGTTAAATATTCTGCAGATCAACATCATCCATAAACATGACATGGTGAAAGCATATTACATTGATTTTTATAATAAAATAAAATATGTCTAAAAACGCCGTTAAATTTATTTTATTTTATTTGATTCAAAACGGTCTGTGATGAGTTGCACCCCTGGTGACGTCACACATATAAATAGTATCAAACTTTTGCTGCCTTGCTGCAGTTGTTTACTTATGTGTGACGTCAACGAGTCACGTGACCGCTGCTATGCGTTATGGCGCGATATTTTTATATTCAAACTTTAACATCGATTTTTACCGCAAATATGACTGATCTCCAGAAAATATTAATGTAGTTTGCATTAAATTATAACAGACAATAATGTGCAATAGTTTCCCAATAGTAGTCAAATAGCCTCTTGCTAAGCAAATAAAATTTGTATTGAGTTGTCGGGCTAGTAGCGAGACGGCCAGTCTACCGTCTCGCTACTATGATTAGTCGAGCAATAAGTGATGATGATGTTGATATCATTGCTTTTTCGCATTCTACTGTATAAGCAGAAAGCAAAGGTTTTCTTCCCTGCATGAATAAAATTATTCACGCAAGTAAAAACTCCTCTTGCCTCGGGTGATCGACTTTCAGATAATTGAAAACCATAAAGTCAAAAAATCACTATTTAGCCAAGTTATCGATTTAATACTAAATTGTTTTTTTTTGTATTTCAAAGCTCTATTGGCAGCAATGGTAAAGAAAGCTTGCTGGGCTCGTCATAGCAGGAAGTAAAAAAAAAAGGTAACAAAACCTTGTGTTGAAATGTTGCTATTGCTACGGTAGCGTGGCTCGCCGCCGGAAAAGCTAAGGAAGTGACGATTAGAGTAGTCGCCATTACGGAACCGCCCGTCGTCGATAAGGACAACCTGTTAATGACTTCGACATACTCCGTCTATGACCATATTTGGTGACGTATTTTCGAACCAATTCGTCACGATATATTCCAAGGTTCCGATTTGTTGAGGATAGCTTAAGTGAAGCTTAAGAAAAATCGAAGAAGTTAGTCCCTTCGTTAGAGTGAGACCACACGACGCGTAGTCGTTGCGTTGCGACGCTTGAGTGACGACGCTGCCTCGTCCTACATAAAAATCATAGTGACATGCCACACAGTGCGTCGCGACGAACAAGGGATCCAGATAGGTGAAGCGAGGAGACACTGCGACGTCGTAGTGTCGTAGAAGATGCGTTTTATTGAGAAATTGAAAAGCCGCATTGCCCGTGTGGCCTGACTCTTAACCTGTTAGGCTTCGTTAAAAATAGCATAAGCTGGGTCATTATACGCATAGAAATAAAGTTAGTTGTCCTGGTAGAAAAAAGTTAAGAAAGGATTTGTCAGTCAATCCTGGACCAAAATTATAACTGAAACTTACACGTTTTATACAATATTGGATGTTTTATATACTCCGTAGATTTTAAACGTTTTCCAACGAGTATGTAAATAAAGTCTATCCTGTCGAGTTCTGAAATATTATGTGTAGAAATTCATATCATACCAAAATATATAACATAATACGGGTCTAAATGTCCGAGTAAACGAGGTCTCAGAATACGAACAAATCAGCTAATTTATGTAGCTGATTTATATTTATTCAATGATTAATTGCTTACCATTGATCCAATCTTCATGAAATTCGCAAGAAGCAGTCACCACTTATAAGTTCGACTATCAATAGAAGCTGTGCAATTAGATGTCGCGAGGTTACAGTTTGAAGATCTTTTTATATTAATTTATTTATTCGGACCCTGGGTTATTATAACGCTTGGTAACGTCAAATAAACAGTTTTTATCGAAACAATAACAAAGGATTATATACAAATACATTATTATGGTGTCTTTAAAATGGCCTTGTTAATTAAATGCAGCTGTAAAGGGGCCGATCTAAATATAAAAAAAAAAAAAAACTGGTTCTAACAATAGAAGTCTTAATCGGACCTACACATGTAAAGTTAAGCAAATTTTATATCAAACAGTGTGTCTTATAGTAGGTTCATTTAATGGGAAGTGGTCGAAACCAACAATTATTTTTATTATTAATGATCTTGCCTACTTCGTGGAAAACAACGAATATCTAGGGCGCCATTACAGACTTATTGGAGCAGAACTCATAAAATTTATGTCTGATATAAAAAATAGGCTTGTGACTAGCGAAATAAATTTTACATAGGTAAATAATTTCGTTCATTCATGTTTTCCAATTTGTTTTTGATGATTGCCATACAATTTCTAAATTTATTTGTAAATACGTCTGTATAGCCTGTAACGTTATTATCTCACTCCCGCCTAGTTCCTGTCTTGAATAGCTCTCGTGTTTTCTTTAGCTTCGTTATTTCTCTGATCCATACCTTTCCCCTCCAGTCCCACTCTCACGCTATTATCTTCACGAGGCCGACCGCCTCGTGTCCAGCTTCCGTCACGCTTTTCACTATCGCCCCGATTCCGCGATAGTCTTACGCTGTTCTACACCCATTCTGCCCCAGTGCCGCGTCTTCTCCAGCTCCACAAAAAAAAAACGGAACAGTGGTTTCGAAGATTTACACCTATGAAAAATAAACAGTGGTCACAAAAATTTAAGTCAATAGCATAATCTTGGTGTTAAGTACAAAAAAATTTAGCCTGTGAAACTCTGGATATAGAGACGAAATCACTTTTCAAAATTCGTCTAGTTGCTTAGACTATCGATGGTAACATGGAAACATACAAACACACATAATATACACGCGAAATACAACATCGTCTTTATTGGACAGTCGGTTAAAAATACTTGCAACGGCGACGACGCGACGACGCCGCAACATACATTACTAATTAAGCCTATTCCGTCGTAAGACTGCGCTGCTTGGATTGAATAATGACCCCGACTACGAAAAAGTAGGGTTATGAGTTTGGCAATCTATGTACGTGTATATACTATATATGTTAAATTAAGTTAGTATGTAGTAGTAGTATGTAGTTAAGTATTAAGTTAGTTTGTTCTAATTTGTCAATATGGATAAATAGGCTTTATGGAATTATACTTAATTAAATATGGCTAATTTTATAACTACTCAAATCCAAAAAAAAAAAAATCGAGGTAGAAATATAGTGTTTGGTATCAAAATAAAGGGCTTCATGTGTTTATAATACATATGTATGGCGATAACTTGTAACCTAATGTTGATCTGATCTTCATGAAATTTAGCGGCAAGAAGTTTAAGCAAGAAGAAAAGATAGCAGGAAAGAGCGGACCGGCAAGGAGAACTTTTATAGACCAGATAAAAGAGAAGGCAGATGTAATGTCGTACAGGGAGGTGAAAACGCTGGCAGAAGACCGCCAAGCATGGAAATTACTCCACCGACAAGAGCTACGCTCTTAAATAATGAATGAATGAAGTTTAAGCAAATACAATTTTAAAATTCTATGTATATAATATATGTATGAGCAGGTTATATATGTATTTCAGTGCCTATTTTCATGTTTCGTTGTTCTCTCGTATCTCCAAAACATCTAATCAGATTTTAACAAATTAGGTATTTAACGAAGCGTCTAATACTACGAGTGTTATAGGATACAACATGTCGTCACAATAAATGTAATATGGTGGACGTTGTAACCTAATTTCGCTACAGAAAACTTGTATGATCGAACGAACTCATCTGGAGTGAAGTTCGGTGACAATTATATAAAATGTCTTTGTTTCCAAGATTTCCTATTCATTTTACTATATATGAACCAAGGACTTCATAGTAAAATGTATGGGAAGTCTCGGAGACGAAGACAATATTAATTATAAAATCTGGACAAATATCTCGTGTTTGATATCTGAAGAAAGGACCATTCCAAATATTTATAATACAAAACATTTATCCTAGACCTACTTATATCTTCACAAAAACTGTGTCACGTAACACAAATGTATTACTACACACAAATGTGTCTTTGGAGTGTGGTGCGCTTTATATAGTTTCGAGCTTCCATAATAGTCAACCACCTCTTCAGCCTCTACTTAAATTAACCCATAACGGGTCTATTGAGATAGGCTCGTCAAGATGACTCGAAGCGGATCATTCCGCTCTGGCGCTAATGTGATTCGATTCTCTTCTCATTCCGTTTTCATCCACCTTCAGAGATTTAAAAATGCCCTTGTTTTTTGGTTCGTTGCGTGCAGGCCGAAATAACTTTGCGACTGTTATGTAGCTTTTCTAGAAAATGTCGTCAACTAGGTGTGTGATTGAATTGAGCTACTTGCAGCAATTTTTATGACAATATAGTGATACATTGTGATGCATAATTTCTCACTACAATATCTAAGTAAGAAAATCAAACCTTTTAACCATGAAAAATGTCAAGAAAGAAGACAAAAGTATCAATGCAGAATTTTTTAATTTTGAATTTATGTTATTATTGCCAACGGTGATGTAACAAAGAGTAATTTTATTAACAAGTAAAAAGAATATATATTTACATTGAAATATGAACTAAAACTAGGTATATACTTAGTATTATAAACAAATTTATTATAAACAGCAGCTTTATACAAACTTAGATTAGAAATAAATAGAAGCTAATCTACTATAAGCCCTTTGGTGGAGGGGTAATTGGCCAGAATGCTGGCAGCATTGCTAATCTGGATGGCAATGGCTGGATTTTACCCAAAATAAGCCCAGCATTTTAGTCATTCGTCGCCTCCACCAATGTTAAATTAAATATGACTTTCTGTTTATCGTTAAAAATAAATGCCTAAGTCAATTAAGAAGTTCAGAAAACTCACTTTGACATGACGATTAAATGAGTCGAGAATCCCGTTACATCGAAAGGTACATAATTTAATTACACATACCGAAGGATAGTATATAGCCATTACCTACAGCCGAGAAAACCGTGCGAAACCGCGAGATTGATAGCTAAATAAAACTCTTTGGTTTTTATATCATTTTTTTTTTAACATCATCATCATCAGCAGCCTGAAGATTTCCACTGCTGAACAAAGGCCTCCCCCTTAGACCGCCACACTGACAATTTTTAATTTGCATCCGCCGGTTACCCACGACTTTCATAATATCATCAGTCCAATCAAAGTCAATAGCGGGAGGCCTACTTACGCCAGTTACGTCATCCAGTTTGTGGTTGCCACTCAAGAACCTTTCTTGCCTCTTTCTTTATATAAATGTATGTTACGTCTATACATTATCAAGGTTATTAATCATTTATTTACACACTAAAGTTGAAATATAAAATTTAAAACCACAACTGAAATTAATATAATTTCTTAAATTAAATCTAAGCTGTCTTGCAGCCGCACTCCGAGACATTTAATGATTACATAAACTGTCAAACTGTAGATTTTCTATAGAAAATCTTTATTAAAATGAACTTGACGTAAAAAGTGATCATTGAACGTCTCTGGGTGCGGCCTTAAGACTACATAAATCTTCTTCTTTCCTACGTTGCCGCAGTGCCATAGCAAATATTTCATTGAAAACAAGTGTTGATAAAATGAAACCGATACTCGTAGTTTGATAACATTTTATACTTTTGCCCGTCCCGCGAACTAAAGTTTAAAAGAAAATAAATACCACCAAACGAACACAATACTTCGAACGCTGCGCTTGATAGTTTTCAATTAAAAATATGCACCCATTTTCGAGGAAAGCTTTCTCGCAAAAACAAAAGTTCTCTTTTTATCAGCTATAGACTGAAAAAATGTGCCAGATAAAAGTTTGTTACACGAATTTGTGAGTTTCGCAGCAATATTTACTAGAACAATTTATTGAAATAAAATAAAGTTAAATGGGAAAAGTGTTTGTGGATTACTACCGAAGTACTTTAAATTGGGTAATCAATTCAGTTTAGGTATTCATTACGATTTCGATACTAACTGAGGTAGTATAAAAATAAGAGTGGTAATTTGTAGAACGATTTAAAAAAAAATGTTGAAGTGTATTTTTAAAATTCCTGAAAATTTTACTTAATCGGAAATTTAAACTTACGCATAAGCCTTTTTTTTCGAACAATTCGTTTAATTTATTTATTTTTTTATGTAACGCCCGATAATTATTCCTTATTAATATTACAACCTAGCCTCGCGCAGGTTACTAAGTAATTTAAATCTAAAAAAAATGCTGAATTGTATGTTTAAATTTGCTGAAAATTTTACTTAATCGGAAATTTAAATATCTTCTTTACCTTTTTTTTTTCAAACAATTCGTTTAATTTTTTCTTTTTTTTTCTTTTGTGTAACGCCCGATTAGCATTCCTTATTAAAATTACAAGCTGTCCTAAGTAATTTAAATCTAATTTAAACTTCTAGGTAATTAATAACTAAGAACGTGTCCAAAACCAATTTTCTTATTGCCTCTATTGAGACGAAGACACAAATTAATATTTTAAAGTGAATAATTTATAATGTGCCAATGAAAGTGTTGGAATCCTCATTTTTGTGCAAATTAGAAATGAAGTCTACCTGTCGAACATTTTAGTTTGCCTAATTTAATTTCCATTAACTGTAAAAGTAAGTATAATAATATATATTCGAACATCTTTCGTCCATATTGTACCCGTACCGGTAGTTGTTAGAAACGATGCACTCGATGTTGTTGACCATTATAACTACCTCGGACAGACTGTCCAGTTTAGTAAGTCTAACTTCGACAAAGAGGTCGCCCGAAAAATCCAACTCAGGCAGCGTTCGGGAAATAGCGTGATATCTTCTCGTCCAAAATCCCGCAGTGCCCGAAGACAAAGGTCTTCAACCAATTTGTGTTGCCATTGATGACATATGGTACTGCAACGTAGTCCTTCACCTCAAGACTCACACAGCTAGCAATGGAGAGAATTCAATTTGCAAGCTGAAGTGGCAATGCTCACGAATCGGAAGACGCAGCGTAGGCAGGCCTCCCACTAGGTGGACCGACAAAATTGTGAAAGCCGCGGATAACCGCTGGATGCAAGTGGCACGGTGTCGTTCGGTGTGGTGCTCTAAGGGGACGGCCTATGTTCAACAGTGGACGTCTAATGGCTGGTGATGATAAAGTATATATATCTGTTTTTTGCTTTTGTTATTGTTATTATTTATGGCCAGTAAATATTTAATTTAATAAAATTCAATTCTAATGCGATCAAAACTGGTCTGGCAAAACTGAGTCCAACGACACAATATAGCTAGGAATATCGCTGCGCTGTCTCGCTCGCACGAATATTTTAGCATAACCCTTTCTATACTATCATTTTATCTCCTCAACTATACCTGTCCTTGTCACATAGTTAGTTAGGTATAGTTAGGCGCTAAGTCAATGTCCAACCAGAGACTATTTTTTGGGACTAAATAATATTAAAACTTCACACGTGTTCTGTTTGAAATGAAACGTCCATTGTTCCATTGTACATTTTTTCACAGCATCTTTCGCATTTCATTTGTTATTTCTAATTTAATACTTTGGCACCCAAACAAACATAATCTTTGATATGACGCGAATATAATATTTCGTTATATTTATACAATGCGCGTCTGGACCCGCTGTATTCAAAATAGAAATACGGAGACACATAGAGATATATTTTCGTGTCGTTATTTTTTTGTCAATGTCAATAAAAATGTCTGAGGAAGTTTGTTGAGACAAGCTTGCACAAGGTTGGATCGACTATTAACAATTTTATACTCTGGTTTACGTTAAGTACTTACACATACTTGAAAAAACAAAAAATACAAATATAATTATAATGTTTTTTTTTGTAATACTGCTAAAGGCCTTTGTAGTTAAATACAAGTACTAGAACTGTACTAAAAGACAAGCCTGGTAGTTCTGTAGTCAAAGGATTCTTTTTCAAAATTACTCGTTCGATATTGACGTAACTTGTTGTATTTACTTGTACATACGGCGTGTCCCAATAAATCAAGCCATCAATACGTCACACAGTGTAAATGGTGATGTTAAATGGAAAAAACATGTCTCTTAATATTCGAGAAATAGTTTTTTTTTTGAAAATTGTTAAAATCACTACTTGCTCTTTTTATGAGCCTGTTCCTTCAAACATCAGTGTATTTTTTGTGTATACCACCGCATGATTTTGAATGATTTGGCGACAAATCAAAATAAAACCGAAGGTTACCGACAGCAAAATCAGCGTATCAATTATCTCCGCTGACTCCACAAATGTATCAATGTAAAAACCTCTAATAAAAGCTTAATTTTGACCTTTTATTCGGACTTTGTTCACACATGTAATGTGTTATTTGACAATATGGTGGCCCTGTGGAGCTAAAATCGATTTTGACCCACTTATGAGTCGTTAATTTCCGTGACCGGCATGCCGGTGTAACACGTAACCAACTTAAAAAAAGGGCGTAGATTATTACGAAATGGTTTCTTTTTTGTATCTTCCAAAATATCTCAAGAGAATTTACTTACTACAGCAACACTTTAATCAAATAGTTACAAATATATGTCTAACAGAGCCCAGATATATGTCTATTTCTCCTTCAACTGCATCTATCTAGGTTGATGAAAAGTGCGCTAGAACGAGCTCGCCCGTTTCGTACCATGTTCGTATGGAAGCTTTCATTTTGACGCTTCTAAACATTTCCAAGCAAAACTAACACGCACATCGCAGTAAAGAACTTTCTAGTTCTTGCATGACTAAGGTTCCTAAAGGGGCAAAGTTGAAAAAAATACGCTATGCAATTTCACGCGCAGGTGAAAAGAGATGGACCTAACGCGCGATTAGTGAAAAAAAAAAAAAAAATTACAATTATTATTGCAACTGAGTAAACCAGGAAATAAATTAAATTTTTGTAATGCTTTCCTAAAAAATATGATTATCTCACTATTGAATTATATAATTAATGACTTGATTATACACTTGGGGAGAAATATAGCGAAAATATGTGTAAGTCGAGGTATTTTCGTTGTTTTTTTTAAGGAGAACATTTTATGTAATTTTTTTCAACTTAGTTATAATAATAATGTTGGTAGACGTTTTCATACACAGCGCCATCTAGCCTCAAACTAAGAAAGCTTGTACTATGGAAACCAGATAACAGATAGTTTTTTTTTTTTTTTAAATACCTACTTATAAACATCCAGACAAAGACCTAACATCCATGTTCATCACACAAATGTTTATCCTGAGTGGGAATCGAACCCATAACCTGCAGCTCAGGAGGAAATCCTCACACTAAGCCACAAGGCTAAAAATCGCATAAATTAATGTTGCGCGTAACCAAAAAAAATACATTTTTTTACACTTTAGCGTCGCGGTGGCGCAGCGGTATGTCGATGAACCTAACGAAGGTTCAGCGAAATACTGCTGGGCCGACATTATGTTTTTTTTTGTATAAGCGTGTTATATTTTAAACTACTCGTTAGGTTTTTATGCATTCTTTTGGAATCTACTTTTCAAATTGGCAATGTAAATGTTCGTAAAAACTTATTTGTTTGAAAAACTGTTTATAAATATATTTTTTTTAACTGTTTTAATTGGGTTCTAAAAACAGTGAGATGGTACAAAGGTCTATGTGTAGAACACAGAAGAGATTTTTTAAAACTTCTAGATTGGAAGGGCTGTCAAGGCAATATTGTTTGGAAATCCCACAGGAGAGTTTTTTTTTTAAATCTTTCTCTTTTATGTGGTATATTTTAAGCTAAGAGCTACGCTTGGGCACTGGTCCGATCGAACAGGAGTTACACGTCAGTCAGGCCGGTACCGGCTTGCATCTAACATTTGAAAACGATAATACATACATGTCATACATACATAAATTAATATGCACCTACTTGAATGACAGAGCTGCGTTCATCCAAAATGTTTTCTGTTTTCAGGTATGTACTTCAACTATTTGGGAAGTCGACGCAAAGGTTTCGAAAGAATTCTTTGGTAGAGCTGCTTCTTTGCACTTGATGAGATAGGTAAGTGATTGGTTGTAGCAATGACTTTCAAGTATTGCATAAAAAACTTTCCTTCGTCGCCAAATTGTCTGATTTTTGCAAGAGAGTCAGGTCGTGACATTTAAAAATATACCAATTAGTACAGCAGGTGCCGCTGAAAGCTGTCACTAAAACCCGTTAAAGTCAGTCTCGGAAATGGCCTACAGAGGCTCGAGTAGTTACTTTATTCTATTTTCAAACAGTCTAAAGTTCTAAATTGTACAGATTCAGCAAACTCTGAACATTAATTTATCCTGAATGGCTAAACTAAATTAAATACTCGGAAGCTGTCTTGTTCCAAGGCTATAGAAGTTAAAAGTTATATAAACTTGTAAAATAAAATAGGATCATTTATCACGACAATTTTTTATTCAAATTAGGTATTCTGTTTTACTCTGTGGTTTTTTTTTAATTTCAATAATAATTATGGTAGTAAGTGGATCGTTACGATTTTTGCTACGTGTAATTATTTGTAAATTGATTTTATATAAACCAAACGAAACAGTGTAACACAAAGACAAGAAGACAAGAAGTAATTCTGAATCCCGGATGCCAATGGCTTCCTACGGGCTTAACAAAAGAAAATTAATTGAGTATATAAAAGAAGCAATATGACGTAATAAGTATTATTTTTAGCGATGGTTGATAATCGTAGTACACTTCTACATGCACCGTGATTCCAGGATATTCAAGATTTGTTACCCGGGTTCTACAGACGCCAATTAAACTCCAGTAAACTACTAAATTCATGCTATGTTGATGATGTACTACGCAAGATCCCGTTTTATAAATCAACTTTGAGGACTCAGATTAAACGCATGAATGTTCCTTAAAATTTGAAGTCTTGTGGCATCTGCTTTACTTTAAAAAAAAAACGATAAAAACTCGTACTGAAAAAAAAATACTAATTCCGCACTCAGAAATTTTCGTACTCATTCTGATAAATTATTTGAACGCTTCTATTCGGATTTATATTAAAACGTTAAATTGAGCTGGTTATTCCGACTATAGTTTCGATTACATCTGGTGTTTTTTTTCAAGGAATAGTATAAGGTAGAAGCGGGACCTCTTCTTGTTATACTTAACTGAAAATTATCACCGAATATGATCAAAACTATATAATTTAACGTGACGTGTTAATTTAACGTGAGTCTTCTCATATTATCAGCTCTTAGACGTCCACTGCTGGTCGAAGCCAGCTTCGACCAGCCATAATCCATAATCCATAATATTGCCATAATCCTCACGCTTAGCAAGCGGTTTGGAGATCGCAGAATGCTAACAGGACGCCACTGCCCGCCTTCCAGTGGTTCCGGTCTCAGTTCTAGAACATCCCGGGTATGTTCTAAAACTGCGCGATTAAGCGTAAGTGTCTCCGTATCATTACAATAATATTGATACTCATCATCAGCCAGAACTTTCACTGCTGAAAAGATGACTCCCTCTGAAGAGCCATAATACCATAATCCTCATGCTTAAAATCATAATTATAACCCAAAAACAAATCAAATCATGGTAATTATCCCGTGAGTACTAATTTAAATAAGATTGCTTTACAAAAACTATCTTTCATATCATAGGACGATTGAAATGAAACGCTGTCTATTACTCAGTTCTTCCTTTGAAACTCCTATGCCTCATTGCTTCACTGAATTCCATATTCGTCTAAAATACTCCGGAATTTACGAACAATATTACATTCCTATTTGACAGTGGCTCATTTGGATAGCTTGCAGGTACGGCCAACTTCTAGTAGCTAACAAGCTTGCTCAAACTTGACACATTAAGAGGATAACCCTTCCACGAGATTTTGGCGCATTCGATATTTGAAATTGTATAGCTATAATTGTATAGTGATTTTTTATCTTCAAATTTATTGAAAATGTGCGAAAGAGATAGCTCTGGCCGAGAGCGCGACCCTAATATAACCAAATTAGAACCATAAAAGCATGCATATTTAAATGTTTTGTTCACTAAAGTAGCATCTTAATTTTTTATGTAGATTTTTGACAAATTTATTTCTCATTTGGTTTAGTCACAGATGAGGTTTTTTACTTATCTTTCTCTTTCCTGTGGGTTTAGTACAACGTCTAGAATCAAGGCCAGCTGTCTTAATGCATGTTAAGCTCCCACGAGACATGCTTCGAATGACTCCCTGGAAGATAACTGACCTTGATATCTGTAAGGACACAAAAAATAGTAGTAAAAAAACATACTATTAAATTACATTTAATTAAATAAAGTCTCTCTCTCTACGCTGCAATAAAGTAAATTTTAGTAGGGACGGCGAAGCGTAACTAATCTTCATAAATACCTAAATGTAGTCGACGAGCCCGTGCAGGCTCTTATTTATCGTATTACAGCACGCACCAGCTTCTTTTGCTCCGACGGCTACAGAATCGCACTGTTACTTAGCATTATTTAGGTTAGATGTTAAATAATAATAATAATAAAACGTTTATTGCATCAATTCCTATGTGTAGCGGTACACACTCTTAAGGGTAGACATCAAAATAGTATTGAATTAGATTGAGTAATCTTAAGTAATTTTTAGAATATCTATTAAATAGTTATGTACCTGGGTAGGAACTCTCTTCCTCAGACTAGGAATACCTGTATCCTGAGGTCACAGCGATTCATCCCCTGGGACACGATTAGACACCACCAAGTTGTTTAATACCTTCTCGCGTGGATAACAAAATGAGCTTATTGAATTAAGTACTATTAGTAACATTTTTTAAAGCGGCCTTCCACAAAAGGCTCGTAGCTATAAATTTTATGTTAGTTTATTGTGTGTGTCAGTTGTTAGTTGATACATCGGCGAAAAGAGTGAGATAGAGATATTCGATTAATATCGTTATTGTAAGCATTGTCTTTATCTATTGGTGGTAGTGGATAAACCGTCATTTGTATTTCAGCATTTGTCCAGCCAAGGGACATTTTTTTTTCCTGTTTATCGTGCGCTGGAGTAACATTCCTTAGTAAAATTAGGATCTAGCTTCAGGCAGGCTAATGAATAATTTAAATTGCCATTAAAATGGCCCAGAACGTCCCCATAATACCTTTCTTATTGTCTTTATAAAGGTGAAGACACTATGTTCACCGATAACCGATGGGGTAAAAAGGTTCTTGAGTGGCGACCACGAGCCGGAAGACGAAACGTAAGCAGGCCTCACACTAGGTGAACCGACGACATCGTGAAAGTCGTGGGCAACTGGTGGATGCAAGTGGGACGTTGTCGGTCGGTGTGGCGGTCTAGGGGAGGCCTATGTTCAGCAGTGAATGTCTTCTGCCTGATAATGTAATGTAATACTATGTTCATCTGTTGTTTATAAGCAACACTTGCAACATACTTACTACAATTGAAGGTGGGGATCTGACGATTTAATTTCAAAAAACATTATCACCATCATCAACCGCCTACGCAGCAACAGCAGCGTCCATTGCTCAACAAAGGCCTCTTCCTTGGAGCGCCACATTGATCGACAATTTGCACTTTGCATCCACCGCTTGCCCGCGACTTTCAAAATGTCGTGAGTCCACCTAGTGCGAGGCTTATCTACGCTGCGTCTACCAGTTCGTTCACCACTCAAAACTTTCCAACGGTCATCGGTTCTTCGAGCGATGCTGCCTGCTCATAGCCACTTCAGTTTGCAAACCCTAAGAGCTACGTCTGTGACTTTGGTTCTGCGGCAAATATTCAAATAGGCGCGGCAGTTGCAGTGTTTTGGGGGGTTAAGCGAGCGAGCAAATCGCACGCCCGCCCTAGTTTGACTGAAGCTTTAACTGTTCTATAAAGAAATCAGATGAATAGCGAAATGTGCAAGTGAGAAAACTCTATAGGTACATAACCAAAGCTTTGCGATTCCAGATCACTCCTTTTGCCGATATGAAAACGGAACAGCTTATGGGCTAGCTAATAACAATAGAAGATGGAGTAATTTTCTATTATTATTGTCAAATAAATCAGTTGTAAAAGTAATGCCTGCTGGCTACGGTCTACGGCGTAGAGGGTTCTACTGCTACCGTCTACGTAGGCGTGTTGCTACAGCGTAGGTGTTAAGAACGAAAATGATTTGTAAAAATCTATTATTTATTAATTGAAATGTGTTTATCAAAATGACCGGATTCCAGTTTAAGCACGAAAGATTACTGAAAGATGTGAGCTTTTATCTTCATCGCATCGGTAGTGTGCCAATAATTACTGTGTTCCAGAAAAGGTACGTTACGTGTGCAGTGTGGCAATGTTTCTAGTGCATGGCCAATTGTATTAGTGCGACGTGTGCAGTACATTGCCGCGCTGGGTTTTAAGCTATTATATTATTTGAACTGTTACCGGCAAGAAAGGTGATAAGAGAGAGTTTTATTATTATTTTATTTATATTTATTTCAGAGTTACTAACTAGTAAATAAATAAAAAATCAACAATTATTATGAAGGTTCTCGGCGGTCACAAACACTGCATAAGATCTATGCCAAGAGTTCTGCCTCACCTTGACTGATTAGCGCCTTGAGAGCTTGTCAACAGTATTCATAACAGTTTTATAGTCGTAAAAAGAAGCCCGCGGCAATCCCACGCAGCAAACGCGAGACGACGCTAATATATGTCAAATTAAATAATCGTATGACGGTTGAAGACGTCAGAAGTAGCGGATTAAAGCTGTTCTTAATAGTTGGGCGAAGCGTTCTTTATCCACGATGCCCATTTATGCAATACGACATCGGATGGCATTATGATTTGACGAGTATTTAGATGCTTGCAAAAGAACTGTCGGCTTACCCAGAGACCACTAAAGGCCTAAAGATAATCCAAATGTTCAAGCCCATTACTAATTTGCAGCGTACCCAGCATGCTGGCAGCATTACCACGCTGTATAGCAATTCTTACGCGTTGCGCCAAATACACGCCAGCATAGCTAAATGCATGTCGTACATCTACTATTCAAAGCATTTGTGTTAAGCAAAATAACGTAGCGTCACGTCGCATAAGTCGACACCAGTCGTTAAACCCATCTAAATCCGGTTGTCGTCTTTTGCGTCTGGGCAAGCATGACTCAAACCATCAGGTGACAGATTTGCTCATCTATTCACTGAGTAACATAAAAAACTTTCAGAAAATGACATCCAGTTTGTGCTACTCACAAAATAAACTTGACGTCATTTTACACGCATACGGTAGGATTCTTTTTTTTAAAATTTATGCGAGAATTCCTTGTCATTGTTATTCAAGGACAACATTCATAGGCCATGTTCATGGGCCACTCTGACTCCAGGGCTGACTATAAGTTTTGTTTGACTCAACAATTCTTTAACCATCTTGTAATATCAGGGCATTTTAACTGCCACAAAATATTAATGCAATACCCTAATTTTGCACTTTCTTGGCGCTGTGCCCACAATGGTTTAAACTAGATACGTATATCAAAACTGGCTAAATTTGAGGAATAAATCGATATGACAAAAAAAAACAAGTGCATATCATGACAAGTTAATGCTAGGGTGCCGTATTCATGTCAGATACATAAATAAACATCTACGCAATACTCATCATAATACGCATCTTTTAAATATTTGTCCCTTGAAGCGGGTATAATTATTATTTACATGATATTCCACAGCATGGTCTCGTAGTTTTCGATGGAAGAGGTGAGATATAAGGATTCCATTTTGCCACGGAATCCTAAAAGTGGAGAAAGACTGCGGAATTAATTTATGGGACATGACAGCGGGGACACTTCGCCTCTAGCAACGCCCTTTGATTTATTGAAGCTTCTGTATATAAAAGCTGTTTTGTTAATCTGGTTTTTGGTTCTTTTAAGCTATGTAATTATTTTATTCATTATAAATGTTTTTTTTTCTATTGATTTTGCATTTGAACCGTTTGTAGGATCGTTTTTGCGAAAATACGCCTGAGTGAAATTGAATACCTATGTTATAAGCTTATTAACAGGCTTGACCGCACGGATTCGTTCGCATAGGCAATTTGTACACCCCATTTCACCTCCTCAGGTTTTGATTTTCGAAGAATCCTGAGACATACGTACTTTTTTTTTGTTGTTAGTACGCCAACCGTGTTTAATTGGCGCTTTAAAAGTTATATTTGATAAAAAGCAAAATAAATCATATTTTATTAAAGCAATTTATTTCTCAATCGGTTTATTTCGCAGTTCACTTGTCAATGACAATGTTCAGTCACAGAATTGCACTTGAATTCAAGGATTCTCTACTATAGTGGATGGGCCACAAAGTATTGTTTGCTCGCGTCACTTCGGAAACTTCGGCCTTGCGTCACGTCGGCTATGTTTTGTATCCCAGCCAAGCTATTTTTTAAAATGTAATTTGGTGATGACACTAGCAAGTCGCTCACCTGATGTTAAGCTTCACGCTTGCCCATAACAGTTCAGTGCCACCCAGAATTTTGGACCTCAACAGTTCAAAACCATGCGCGCCAATGCACTGCGCTCGTCACCCTGAGATATTAGATGTTAAATCTCTGTGCCCAGTAATTACGCTGGAAACATTGCCCTTCAATCCGGAACACAGTAATGTTTGCACACTACTGTTTGACGGTTGAACAACTGGCAAAGGTGTGGTACTTCCCCAGGCGGACTCTGCAGAAGAGCCCTACCACTACCAAAATGCTAGCTAGTATGTTAGCTGTCAAAAACTGTCAAATGTTTTTGAAGTGTTAAGAAATCCCTAATGAAAGGAGTGGAGTTGACACCATATTGTGTATTCAAGTGCCGCAAATTGTCTCTCGCAACAGGTTTTTTTTTTCTTTCGTCATTGATTTAAATTGCACAGAGTCGCAGATTTCTTTTATGAAGTTTTTTTGCGTGTTAGGACTTAAAGTGCTTCTGACCGAATACTACTGACTGAATACTTTCCGATTCTACATAATTTGCAATAGCGATTATGATATTTTTATAACGAGCCTTCTTATTCCCTGACTTTTTAACTAAATATTTTTTATAATATTAATATAACACATTTTTCCAAGAAGATGGCATATGTAAAGTTAAGTATCTGTTTAAATTGTCACAGCAACTGAATCCAAATTTGTGATAGCCTTCATTGTCAAAATAGTCCATAGTCGATGCGATAAAATGACAAAATGCGCTAGGGAGGTGGCTCTGAAATGCTTATAGCAGATTTATTCCCGAAAATGCAGGGAAATAACTTTTTACACTTTGACAGCGGATTACTATTTTGATTATTAATATATTTTTTGTATTCTTATCTACCAATCAAAATCTTCAGGGCGTTTCTTCAGGGTTCTCATTCTTTCAGGGTTTATTTGTGTTAGTTCTTTTTTTTTAATTTTCTACTGTTTAAAGTTTAATAATATAATTAGTTAGATTAAACGTACTTTGTAGTTAGAATAAGTATTATATTTAAATATATATGTAATAATATTTCTTTTTTATTAAATCTACCTTTATTTTCTGGGTTTGTAATTCCTCATATAATAAGTTTCGATTTGTATATAAACTTTTTCTACAGTTGTTTTAATTTCAATAGGTTTTAGGTCGTCGATTTTATTTTCTATGTTCACCTAAAATTCACCTCGTTACTTTAATTCAGCAATGACTAAACAGATAACAGCTTACGACAAAGTTACACAAGTACAAAATACGTTTGAAACATTGTCGAATATCTATCTACTCGAACTGCAAAACATGTGGTGTAAACAACTCTTTGTGCCCTGTGTTCGCTAAGATCAGTTGACATTGGCGGGTTCTTCGCTTCGTGCGAACTGAAACCTTCCACAATACCTACCGACAACTTTTCGGTCGACAACCTCCCGAAAGTATACTTTTATAACATTATTTAGCACTACCTAGTTATTTGTTAATTCGACTTATAGAATACAATAATTATTTTAAATATGTATTTTACCTAGCAGGCGAATAAGAGGCCTAATTAATATCAAATTTAATGATCTTAAATCGCTTCTCGCTATTCATATCTTTTGCTGCCACTACTTTGCTGTACGAGGGCCCAAAGCGTGACATTAAACTAACTGCATTTCAGCGTATTTCGGCTTGAGGAAGGTCTGTCTGTTTTAAAAGTGTTTATAAATGGACAAAATATTTTTTTATATAGTTAGCAATGTACGGGGTACGCCGGCGATTGACGCGATATCTGCATTATGGTTTTTATCGAGGGCTCGCACTGCAGGAAAGTAGGATGTCGTCGAATTCGACGTAGCAGGTGTAGAGACTACGAGCGGGCGCGGGCGGGCCGCGTCCGCTGCTGCTGTGTGCGGCCGCCAACACCGCCGCCGCCGTGCTCGTGCTCGGCTCGGGGGTGGAACGCAAGAATGCGGGCGTGCGTGCGGGCCGGCGGGTTGGCGGTGGCGGGCCGGTGCGGCAGGGGTGTGCGGGGCGCGGCCGGGGGATGCGTCGCGGCGCGCGGTGCGGGGCGCGGGCCGGCGCGTGCCGCAGACGCCGCAGTAGCGTGGAGGCGCCGCCGCGGCCGCTCGCCACCACCGCCACCTCAGGCGCCGCCGAGCGAGCGCGGACCCGCATCCGGTCGCGGACTCACTCGCGCTCCCACGCCGCCACCGCGCCGGACTCCCGATGGTGGTTCCCGCGTATCCAGCGCACGGCGCCCGCGACCGCTCGCACGTGCGGCCCGCGCCCGTGCCGCCGCTGTAAAAGTGTCACCCTCGACACCGCGAGGATCCTTCCGATTCAGGTTGATTGCTGGCATATCTTTAAGGATCAACTTTCGGAACAGAGCGGAGACGGTTTCCGTCTTGACTATACGTCCCGAACACTCATTTCGTATCTGGCCGTATAAGGTATCGATGCTTTTGTCTCGCATTTGCGAATTTGAATGTTAACCGCCGTTATTGTGCCGAGGCTGAAGCCGAGTTATATAAATGGTAATGATTTCGGGATAGGTATCATGCCCTGTGAAGGCTAGAGCGGCACTCGGTCGCCGGTCGGCGCGTTGAAACTCGGCGAGGTGTTCTGGCGCGGATCAACTCACTAGCCGCCTTTGGGCTCGGGCTCGAGTTTGTATTGACTCGTTGCAATTATGAAACTATGAGTTCGATATTCGAAACCGCGTGAACTCGTGTAGTCGAAGTCGGCGACTCACGCGATTGCCTTACCTTTTATTTAAATGATATAACCAATTTGTTATATTAAATATAGCTTTGCGGGAATATTTTGAAATGTAGCCAAGTTTTCGACAGAAAGCACCATCTACAAAATAATATTAATGTCACTAAATGCGCCATTAGAGCAAAGATAGACCTCGACGTCATAATTTAGTTTATATTTTAAAATATGCTTCTTATCAATAAAAAGATATTGTACTCTTTCCTTTTTACCCGTGATTTAGTATAGGTAAATGGGTTTACTTGAAGACACGATGTCTATTTCAGCCGATGAAATAGTATTCAAATTATTTTCATTCAAAAAATATGGGGATTTTGTTTGACAGTGTTGAGTAGGGAATAAACGTAGCTAGCACTCTATCGCCGTTCTCATTATTCCGATTGCTGAGTTTTTTTTAAATAATATTTCTACTGTCACAACTGCGTCATACGATATGAGGCAATTTCCTGCCGTGGCCATTCACTTTCAGTTCCAAACTTTTTACCTTCATTAGCAACTTTAAAGAAACGAACGTGTTAGACCGTTTGCTTACGGTGAAATTAACGTTTAAAACTTTACTTAACGATTACAGACTTTGTAACTTAATTGGTATTTGTTCACGACATTGGGGAGTTCCTTTCAATGCTACATTTTATACATTTACATTTTAACATTTTACACATTTCTTTGGACTTAAAAATTAAAACAAATAATCTAACATTCGAATATTTGACTTTATCTTTGGTATCCTATTCTACATGGTTAGTGAAAATCTGACAGTCAACAAGATTTATACCAATTACTTTTCAGATAAGATTAGAACAAAAGCTTGCATAGATTATTATAGAGTGATTTATTTGAATCCCTTACTTAACTGAGTAAACGCAATCTATTAAAACTAACCTCAGATAAAAGTACCTGCCTATTTATTATCTGGTTTCGAGAACTCTACTTTAGCTAAGTGACGGTAAGTAATGGTAAGTTTACTAAACATTTTTGGTAGATTGTATGCTTGAGTAATATAACTTTGGTAGAAAAAAAACGTAAATTACTTCATAAATATTCATATAATGCATGTTTAACTCTAATTTACATAAGTTTACACAGGTACATTGATGTGGTTTTTCAAACTGAAAATTACCAGTTTTGATAAGAAATTATTAGCTATTAGCAAATTTAAAAAAAATCTACGTGGCACTGAACTGTTATCGGCAAGCGTGACTCTTACCATCAGGCGAGCGACTTAGTCGCCTCGTCACAAAGTTTAAAAAAAAACATAGTGCTTCCGGACACCTACCTATTTCTCTTTAAATAAAATATACGAGTATAAAGTTTTATACTCGTTGATTTGCGTATCAACATAATATTTTCATATCTGCGTCACGATATCACAAAATATCATAAAATGTGGACATCCGTAATTAAAGAGGAAATTTAGGTAAAAGGGTTCCTGGAGGCCAGTTTTATATTGTTTTAATGGGCACTCATCTAGAACTATTATTTCGATGGCTTTAGTAATTTTTACAATAAACCTAAATATAACTTAGAGCTGTAACACAGTCATAAGTAGATATTTAAAATTTATATTTGTTTTTTACGAGGAAAATCGTGAAGCGTTCCACATTTTTCATTAGTTGTCTAAAATAGTTAATTTTGACAAAAGGCACGAGCCCCGGAGTCCTCGGAGCCAAGCACAGAATTTAAAAAAAGAAAACACTGTTTTAAAATTATATATATATTTATATGTACATAAATAATAAGCCTTTATTTCGGATAATAATTATTTCCATAATGTAACTTATTTTATTAATTTAACATGTTGAAATTTGTATCCGCTTACCCTAATACCCTAATACCTACCTTACCTCCGTATCGTCCAGCTTCTTCCATTCTTCTCTTTCTGGCTGTCCTTGACCATGCATTTCATTCCAATGGTTTTTAAGTCGTCTTCCCATCACTCAAATTGTCTTCCGTTGTTTGGCTTGCTGTTTTTTATGGTACCAATATATAATTATTTAACTCCATTTTTCAGCTCCCCTTAAAGTGTGGCCTGTCCATCCTGAGCTTAGATAATATAAGATAGCTAAATGTTTCCGGTGCATAAGATTATTCCCATTCTTCTGAATATCATCTGGTTGGTCACAAAAGTTAAACAGTGACAATAAATACAAACCCACAAAAAAAAAAAAAAACAAGAATCTAAGTTTCCGAACAATCTATACTATTACATTATTTTGTTGGTATAATGATATCAAGATCATAAGCCAGAAGATTTCCACTTCTTCACAAAGTCCTCCCCCCATTTCATTATTCCGATCCAATGTACCGAAATCCAGACTAAAATCATAACTTTGCTGGTGATCGTTACATTTGAAGTTTTTAAATGCCTATCAAGTTGTTCTTATATATCGAGTATTTTTGCAGAATCTGTGAATATTTAATGGAGTTATCTGTGTCATTAAGTTTTTAATGTATCCTAAGATCCGACCGCTACAAAAGCCTACAACCAAACTGCTCATAGTCTGTAGACAGATCGCAACTGAACTCAAAAACAAAGATTGGATCCCAACTTTAAATATAATACCGTTCACAAGTTACCGTTGGACAAATATTTATACAAACACACAAACAAACATCTAATTGTTCCCATTGCTTCCGTCAAATAAGTCTAATAATGGCGTGGATCCACGTAAGCTCGCTAAACGAAACTTAGTGCTATTGCTATCTTTTACTAATAGAAACACAAGAAAAAAGCATGCATTTCAGTCTTAGAGGAAATCAATTTCGTCCAAGATTTCAATGCTGTATTTCTTTGGAGGTCCACTCCTAAATGGACCTCCAAAGTTTATATAGAAACAAAATGTTTTTTTTGCATGTTATGTAAATGAAACTCGGTTTGTGTAATAAGAATACAAAATAAAAACCCCTAAAAGGTCAAACGGGGAGTTTCATTTACTGTAGCCTAGGCGAGCGAAGACGTGCGGGCAAGCTAGTATTATACAAGGTTTTTTATTAATATAAATAAATAAATAAATATTGGTGGACGTTTTTCACACAGCGCCATCTAGCCCCAAACTAAGCAAGCTTGTACTATGGATACCAGATAACTGATAGAATACCTAAATACTTTTTTTTTTGTAAATTCTTACATAGAATACATAGAAACGCTCAGACAAAGAACAAACATCCATGTTCATCACACAAATGTTTGTCCTGGGTGGGAATCGAAGCCACAACCTTTAGATCAGAAGGCACCCACCCACTGAGCCACAAGGCTAGTAAAATTGATTTAGTAAGGCAAGTATGAGTGAAGAACCATATAACTAATCAAGGTAACTGTAGAACTCACCTTGGGTTTCTGAAACGTTTGTTAACTTTGACGACAGGTTAAGTCTATTGTCGTCTTTGTCATTTGCTTAGACAAAGACAGCATCCTTTGTCTGGCACTAAGCAAATGACAAATACAACAATAGACTTAACCTGTCGTCAAAGTTAACAAACGTTTCAGAATCCCGAGGTCAACTCTATAAATAAAATAAAGAGAGAATAAGATTTCCTGCTAGACAACCGGATGATCAGTTTTAGTATCATTTAGAGGAAAAAATGGTAGGTGATAAATGACGCAAGTTTTTGTATCATAATAAAATTTGTCATCTACGCTTCACATTTTTAGGTTAACATAATTATGTACTCATTTATATTACGGGTTGCTTATATTGCGATGAATATTATAAGGTTAGACATCTAAACGAACATTTTCGTAATTTCCTAAATTATTTTTATTATGCATAGATTACAAAAAACAATTTAAATACAAAGTGATTATTGGCATATCATACCTATTAAAAGAAAAGTAGAATATAATATCTGAAAAATATATTCTAGAGAGTACTAACGAAACTAAAGATTTTTGTGCTTTATAATGCACAAATATGATTGGAAAAGTATCTATTCACGGAAACATTTGGGTCCATTTAAAGCTTAGAAAAAGTATATGTATAGAGCGATGGATAGGTTAGGTTAGCCGTAAATGAGACAAACCTCACACAATTATATCAACGAATCGCGATTACCATTACCAATTGTCGACCAATCAGGATGCAGTAATAATAGTCGAAATACATTTGATCAATCAGGGTGCAGTAATAATAGCCTGCCCTTGAAACTGAACAAACGTTAAGGACAGAAATATTGTAACTTTGATCTTTTTCTTCATAAGTAGTACTTAATTTTCCGTATTTTTTTCTTGCGGGAAAGAGACATTTACCTATCCAGCCGTCTATTGCTTTCTCTGTCTACGATTCAAACATTATTCAATTTCAAAGATGAAATTTTCAATTCATGTTTTCTCTATTCAATTTGGGATAAAACAGAGGGCTGGTTTTCAACAAAGCGAGGTTGATATTAGCACGTAGTAGTGAAAATTAGGTACTCGTAGTAGTTCACATTTTTATTATCTGTATACTCCCCTGTGCCCTTTATGGCTACTAAAATTTATATAAACACCCAAAATAAAAACCAAGACCAAAGTACTTACTAAGTATTATGAAATAAGTAGCGAAATAGTAACGATTGAAGTCTATAGAGAGCTGTAGTAAGCAAGGTCATTAACTCGGCTGCTCCACGGTTTTCCACGCAACATTTTTGCTTTCAACCTTCGGCATTGAACCTTTTTACTTAAGACTAGAGTATATCGCGTAATTGTTAATACCAAAAGCACCAATTCTCACCCGATAAATATTAAGACCTGATAAACTAGTAGTTCGCGGCGAACTGAGACCTCGCGATCCCTATATCTTCACAACCCCTGGACCGATTCAGCTCATGTTTAAACTTATTTTTTTTTATTGAAATGAACTACTTGCCTACAAAATTTCTTGAAGATCGGATCAACGGTTCGCAAGTTATCATCGGACAATTATACACACAAACATACAAACATATATACAAATGCCGATTTGTTCCAGTAAACTCTGAGACCTTCGCTTCGCTCGGTCAATTACCTATAAGCATAGACCTTATAAATATTATGCGACTTCGATGATTTTATTAATATGTTATCTGCACCACAAAACATTACAAAATCTATGCTTTTAGGTTTGTTTTTTTACTATCGCAATATCTTCGTAGGTAAAGTGACAATTTTTTTGAGTTGATGTTATGACGAAGTAAAGTCGAAAAGTCGAAACTATTGACACCAAAACATTTTGATAAGATTTAGAGGGTGATAACAGTTTTCCCCTAAAACGCTAATTTCAACCAAAAATTTGCTATTCACATATTCTCTATCGCACGCACGGGAAACAAGATCGACAGCAATACAATTTTCAAATACCTACTGCGCAAAAGCCTCGCGGCAGCACGACCCTCTTAAGAGAATAACGCAGCGCCTAATCACAAGCTTGGCCAGCCACAACTTGAAGCAGTAAATATACATTTTTGTTTTATTTATTGAATTACTGATTATTCTGTCAGTTTATCATTATCAAAGATATATTAAAAATGAATGCATGAACTAAATGTTAATATAACGCCTCAAAAATAAATAAATCAATATTTCAAAAAAAAAAAAAAACATACATTTATTTAATGTGAATTACAATTTATAGTGGACCGAGTAAGTGAACAAAATAAACCAATAACCTGTGTCCTGGTTGCTAGGGTTCCTAAGTTATACAGGCATAGTTCGTAGCGCGCAAAATTGATTTTGCTGTTTTTCCGACAGTCTTTTGAGTTCACATTAATATTAAGTTGGTCGGCTCTATAGTGAGCAATTACGCTTCCTTGAACAAAGTTAAAAGTATTTTCTTTCTTTAGAAACTATTTACTATAGGATTTTTTTGAAAACTATTTATTTACAGATAACTGCAATATGTGATGCAGAAACCTACCATGCGTGTGTCACGAATTGCACTTGACAGATCTTTTAGGGTTGGAATCAGTGCAACTGCCTTGTGCTTTTATAAAGTTATTAAACCATGAACTTTTTACATCATCATCAACAGCCTGAAGACGTCCACTACTGAACAAAGGCCTCCCCCTTAGACCGCCACACTGAAGGACAATTTTCAACTTGCATACACCGGTTACCCGCGACCTTAAAATGTCGTCAGTCCAACTTCTTACAAGTTAACTTCAAAATCAAACAGATAAAAGACTGATAAGTAACCGTAGACAGTTAATGTTAATATTTTAGTTGTTCTGCGAACAGTAGACCTCGCGAGCACTTGTTTTTTTGCAAGTAGTTAGCCGCTAAACAGTGTTATTTATTTTAGTAGTTGGTCCCGAACTGAGACCTCACGACCTTTTATCTTTATAACCTCATGACTGATTTTGCTGCCAAATATTATAAATACCAGCCCCTAAATGGTAAAGCAGCAAACTTCCTGCCTTTTTGGAGTAAATCAAAAACAAGTGACGACAAAAAAAAAACTATCAAATTGTAAAACCTGAATACCAAGCTTCGTCAAAATCTGTGGATAAAAACTAGGCTACAGGAGGTAATAAAGGATCACCCAAACATATATACTTAGACTTGGCATACCCTCGAAAATACACGAAGGTTATTCAGAATTGTGACGATGTATTCTAGGCCGTATTAGGCCACGGCGACTGCTTCGTAGAAATGAGGTTACTTGTGGTGCGTCGTCACATGGCTGATATAACCAATTTTATCAGTAAAAGTTCGTGAACATTATTCCTGTTACATTCTAGTATGTTGTAGAAAGCGGTTTATTTTAGAGCTGTTCTCTTCTTGCATCCAGGTCGGCCTTCGTTGGTTTTCAAAATAATAAGCCTTTCTCAGCACCGATCGCCTCCACTCAGAACGACTGATGACGACCAATGTTGATTTTTGAGGGCTCAATCGCACACCCCGACATACGCCTCTTCAAGACCTCTTCATATCTCAGAAACTGGCCTCCCTTTTTCCGCTTGCTTTCTTGAAGTTCTGAGTAAATGTCGCTTGGCTAACCTTTCCTCGGACATTTGGGATCCAGGATATGGGCCCACCCCGCCTATGCTATGTTATGTCGTCGCATAAGGTATGCCTTCATTCCGCAGATATTCGCACGCCTTCATACGTCTGTGTTTTTGACACGATCAGACCGTTTGGTGTTAAGAATGTCCCGAAGACAAATAAAACCTATAAAGGGTGCGAATATGACGACGGTAATAATAAAACTGCAAGATGCCGTGTATACTCATCACACTAATATAATAAGCGCGAAAGTTTGTGTGTAAGTGTTTAAGTATGTAAGTAGATAAGTATGTATGTGTGTGTTCCCATTCAACTCTGTAAAGGTCGAACGGATTTGAATGAAATTTGGTATGGAAGTAGCTTATACCCTGGATTAATACACCACGCTACTTTTGAAAAATTGAAAATAGCGAGAGCCAGGGGGAACCGGGCCTTAATCATAAAACTCTCGCCGGCTGCTTCCCTTCATCATACTGTTCCAAAACTTTTCACAACTTTCCATAAAAAAGTTTGAATGGATTTTTTAAACTCTGTATTTTGGGTTAAAAATTTCAGCTCCTAGGCTTCCTGGGTCCTGGGTTCGATTCCCGACCGGGCAGATGTTTGAGTGATTAATTTACATATATGCTCTTGGTCTGGGTGTTACTTAGCCTTGTCTTTATGTGTTCCATGGCATTTTCGACACAGGTAAACCTGGCGAGTTTTTTTATATTATTTTTTTCGTTTAATAAATAATTTAAATTTATTTGTTAATATGTTAGGAGAGAAAAGTAATTGAGCTGAAGTGGTTTAGTAAGACTAAAGAACAAAACAAAAAAAAAATATATTGTTATAATATTTAATTAATAATAATATATTTTTGTAATAATAATAATAATATAAAGTAATTGAGCTGAAGTCTTTTAGTAAGATTAAAGAACTTGAATAGCTGCCAGCGAGAGGTTTCTGGATAAAAATAGTAACTAATATTAATAAGTAAGTCTATACCGTGCAGAAAGTTGCATATAAAATGCAATAACAAATTCAATATGAAACGATTCCCACTGCGCACTGCAAAATTAAACGACAAATCACGGAATCAATCTAGAGTCGTACAACTCGATTCCGTACCGTACTTTGTCGTCACAGACTCTCCAGCCCGCGATATTACATCGTTTCCATCTATTTTCGACGTACTCACGTATTACGTAAGTCTGACGAAGTGTCAGCCGTACTTAAATCGTCTAGTCTCAATGCAACAATTTGATTATTAGTGCAACAGAATTCAATGTGTCACTTGGATTTTGACATTACGTATCTTAAGAATAGCGTGTACTGCCGTCTTGTCTATGCAAAAAATTCAGTCGATTTGTGAACCTCCTCGTTTTTTGGAAGTCGGTTGCCACCTTTTATCCGATTTTGATTTTTTTTAAAAGTTACTGACCGAGCGAAGCGAGGTCTCAGAGTCTACGGGAACAAATTCGACATTTGTATATTTGTATTAAAATTATAAATTGATTACAAACTGAAATTGGCTGTCCTAAAATAATTGCCATTATTTTGTCTTTGGTTGATGTTAAAAGAGACGCAGATAATTTGCGCCCTGTCGGGCTAGTTTTGTTCAATGAGAGGTACAACAGAATCAATCACGATGGAATCGTTAAATCCAGTGAACTGAGTTCAAATGATGTAGAAGAGTTCGAATTGAATGGAGTACGATTACGATACTCAAACAAGTCTCTGCAAACTTTACTTCTCTGGCGATGCTTGCTAACGCAATTAAACCGTTTGAATTGTGCAAATCGTAGATCCAAGCTCCATTGAAAATTCTGCCATTCTTTATCTGATTAATAATTTACCAGTTGGTATTTCGGGTTTTTAAATTAATTATACTTGTGATCAAAATGTTGGCTTCTACCTTGCTCAAAGGCAATTTGCAATAGCAATTTAACGCGGCAATTCGGCCAGCATTGTGGGACGATGCCTGCTGGTAGCAGTTTATTAGATTAGTTTTGTTTTCCATTTCCATATTATATGTATAAGTAATATCTTACTTGGTCAATAAAGTAAGTCGGATGTCAAATACTATTTTTGTATACTAACCAACAATGGATACTGGTAACTAGCCACAAAAAAAACCTCTCGTAGTTAGCTTCCCTATTTCAGTATTTATTTTGTTCAATGACTGACCATACCACAAAAAAAAACAATGTTTGTATTGTTTTTTTTTTTTGTGTCATATCCTAAGCTTCACCAGGTCGTTATTTTTTATTTGAAACCGCGTAATGTTTTTGTTATTCGGAACCGTTATTAAAAAGTGATTGATTTTATTTTGGGAGAAAAAAATTACGAATTAGTCATGGAACAAAAGTTGTTAAGCCATTGCGCGTAATATTATTCGGGACTCTAACTAAAAAGTAATCTAATATTGATTTTATTTTGGGAGAAAAAAATACGAATTATAAAAAATCATGGAACAAAAGTTGTGAGGTATGATGAAGGGAAGCTGCCTGCGAGAAGCTGTTGGCTAGTTACCAACAACCCTATATAAGATAATACCTACTTGTTTAGTGCTCATGTTATTAAAAAAAAAGCCCAAATTCGACTGTTCTATCATGTCATTGCCATTGGGAATGGCTTTGGGAGCCAACAACCTTTTTATCAAATTTGCCGAGTGCAATACTTAATTATTGATTGTTATTGAAATCCCACTTATATATATTGTTAATTCTCAGCTTGATCGGATAGATTTGATTGAATGAAAAATTGGTTACGTAGTTAATCTCGAACCGCAGAACACGCTGTATTTTGATTTGAACGGTGCAAAGTTCAGCTGTTCACTGCACAAAAGCAATATTATGTGTTCTGATTCAGGATCATAATCGAAATCGAAATCCAATATCCGTTCTCGACCGTTGAACTAATTCCTGCCGCTCCAAAGATTTACGTTCAACTTTTGCTGCAAAGACTTTCGAGAATTCAAAAACATGAACATGAACATTCGTGAGTACTCACGAACTACAATGATCGTCACTACAAACTAAATTAACTATCATATGCGTCAATGAGGTGTCTAGCTTTTTGTGTTTGCGTCATTCTCAATAGTCCCTATAAAAGATTCAGAAGGTTCTTCTTGACGCTTTTCGCAGTCGTTTACGTGCTCGGCGCAATGGCGTTGGTGACTGTGATACGCATCTTTGTTTTAAATTAAAACTTTCAGCTTAATAAACACTAATACTATTGTATTGTATTGTACTTAAAGTCTTTTAATAGCATGCTACTATAACATTTACTGTTTTATTTGACAGTTGCTTAGGAAACAAAAACATTACAAGCTCACGTACGTTTTAAACTTATTTGTAATAATTTAGTAACATTATGTTGTTGTGATTACGTGAGTAGCACTTGTAAGTTTATGTTTAGCATGCTGCGTATGCTGCCAACTGGTAGTGGGCTTTAACAACTGTTAGTTTATGTAGTTGGCTAAGTTGTTTAGGTAGTTGTAGTTTGTATGTATTTTGCTAATAGTTAATAAAGAAAAAAAAGTTTTACAATAATATTGATTAAAAGACTCTATTAACAGGATGGGCATATTGCAATTTTTATTAAAAGAGTTTATGTGGCAATGTATGCCTAAATAAATCTGTTTTTTCTTATTTCTGTTTGATCTATATTATGCGCTTCAGAACTACAAACAACAACCTTACAAACTAGTTACCTTAAGCGATAGTTTCTATCAAATTTACTTAGTGATTAGTTTGTTACCTTTCTAGATTATAAAACTAAGCAATGCACTAAATAATAACGCGTTCAAGCGCGAAGTGAAATAATACTTCCAAATTTAAGCACAAGAATCTTTAACACACTTATCACGAACATAATGCCGCGACATATTCCATAATCCTCGCTAATATCATAAATGCGAAAGTATCTCTGTCTCTCTGTCTGGGTGCTTGTCGTGTCGTCACGGCTAAAGCTACTTTTTTTGTATAGGTCCGCGCGTACGAAGTTGCGGGTAACAGCCAGTAATATATAAAGTAGATTTTTTGAGCCGTGAAATAAGATTGTAAGGAACCGTGAATAGCAGAAAATGAATGGCGGTTGGCAAGTATAGGAATGGATGCGTCTTCCATTTGCGGACCAAATCGTGCATGGAGGATAGCTTACGTCATGCCATTTTTAAATTGCATTTATTACACCTATTGGCCGCTTGACTCAATATATTACGTGATCAAGCTCTATATTCAAAACTAGATGCGGCTCATAATTCTACTTCCCATTTTTTTTTTCAGGTTTCGTGACATGTAAACAAATCAAGATCGGTTCACTTCCTTATTCATCCTCACAAAATTATAAATGCGAATGTAACTGTCTCACTGTCTCTCTGTCTGGGTGTTTGTCGCTTTATCACGGCTAAACGGCTGAAAGGATCGACCTGATTTTTTGCATAGATATAGCTTAAGGGTAGGAGACAGACATAGGCTACTTTATTTTTTTGATACACTCAAACGAAGTCGCGGTAACAGATAGTGAAAAGATAACACATAGATAGATACACATATTACGGTGAGCGTTTTGCGTTAGTAATACTAACTTGTGCGTTCATATAATTGACACAAAAGTGCACTAAGTCATAAATTTCAAAAATAGTAATACTACGTTTCTTATTCTACTCGCGTAGAGTAAATACGGGCGTTCCGTATCAAAAAGTAACTTTAGAGCGGCCATCTACAAAGCATCACTTCTCTATCTCTAGCACAGTCTTCAAGTTAAAGAATTCAACAAAGAACATTTCGCGTCCGAATTACCAATATCTATATTGGTAATTCGGACGCAAAATTTGATGCTTTCTAGAGATCATTCTGCCGTCTGGATCTCGGTGTTAGACTAAGAAAGTTATACCTCTTACTCGAAAGTAATTGAATTGTTCGCCTCGAACTGGACCTATCGACCCCTGTAACTTCGCGAGTACTTGGCCGATTTTATTCGTATTCATTGATTTTGTTCATATTCATTGTTTTTTTTTCATATTCGTTGATTTTAGTATAATGAAAACGGCTTACGCTCGAGGTAAATTTATATCAGTCGAGACTCGATTCCAGACCGGATCTAATAGTCTCGACCGATTTACTATTATAGAGCTGCTTCATTGATTTAGTTCATTCATATAGATTGATTTTGTTTATGTTCATATAAACATTTTATTGTATTGTTTTTATTTGCTTGAACTATTTACTACCTACTTGAATATTGAGTAAAAAAACCGACTTCATCAGAACCATTTATTTAAAGTTGCTTCGTTATAGTCGCTTAACTATCACAATCGAGATTATTTTGGCGCCACTCGTGAAATACTTATCATTGTGGATTTCCAATGGCTATATTTGGTCTTCTTCATCAGTTCCACTTCACCAAATGATACTTTCTGTATGCAAATGCTTGACTTGTTCATAAAAATACCAAAACCATCAATAACTGGACAGGCTGTCCAAGGTAGGTATAATGGTCAACAACTTCGAGCGCATCGTTCCCAACGGCTACCGGGTACAACATGCATCCATAATCTCCACGCTTGGCAGGCGGGGCGGCTTAGTAGAACGTTCACCTTTTGCTAAGAGGACGCTGCTACCCGTCCTTTTGTGTTTCTGGTCTCAGTTTAAGGACATAACCGGTATTAAGTAAGTTAGGACGCTCAATGACAAAAATGTTTCGTGTTTTCAAATGAGAACAACACGGGGGCACAGATTAATTATTAGTACCAAATATTTGCACTAAAATACAAAGGAAAAATATTTTTTTTATAAATGCAGAAATGTTAGGTTTATGAGAAGTCAATCGAACAAAAGTTGTTAGTCAGCATACTATAGCACATTTGACGAGCCTCATGGCTAAGTTGGTAGCACGTCTGCTTCGTTGACCCTGAGCACGAAGTCCCAGGATCGGTTCTCGGCTGGACGGAAGTTTGAATGATGAATTTAAATATCTGCTCTGGGTGTTCGTGGTGTCGTTCGTTTGTGTTCCATGGCATCCCCGACACAGGGAAACCTGAGTGTGAAGCGTAATTTTTTTTTTATATTTTTAAGAAAGTTACCTGCGAAATGTGTATGGTTAGTTAAAAACAACTCGGTCTAAGTATGGATCTATGAACTAACTATTTGCAAAACGTAGATATGTTTAGTTTGCTGATCTGTGGCCAGTAAAAAATGGCATAATTTAGTAAACCAAACCACACGAGCCGCATGTCGTCGGTGTCCAGAGTGGCGATCGCCAGCCGCGCCGCGTGACGACCGCACAATGCACACATACGCGTAAATTATAGTGCCTACAATATTATGCATGCCTCATCAAGCAGTGTCACGGGCATGGTGATAAGCCTTATAAAACATAGCAAATCAATGCTCAGATAAGAGTGTAGGAATAGTTGGGACGCCTTTATCGTATAACAAAGGCGCACTAAAGAAACCACATAATTTTGGTCGGCTTTAGTTCGTCGCCGAGACGATTTTTCCGACGCCATTGTTGTGCGAGACTGTATGACGCCGATCAAAGCCCTGTTGTGAGACTAGCTGTGAACGTTTAGATGGCGTGTTTTTCAACATTAATTTAAATATAGCCAGCGCTAGGGTTTTCGGTCGAGATTTCTCGAAGCAACAAAAATTGAGAAATCTAATCAAAGACGAAGCGAGAAAAATCAACTCGAAAAGTCGAAAACTCGAGAAATACATACAACTGTACTAATAGCGGTGCGTTCCGCACCGCTATTAGTACAGTTGATGTATTTGTACAGTTGATGTACAGTTATTACAGTTGATGTACAGATTAGACTTACATTATTACAGATTACAGACAGTTAGTACAGTTGATGTACAGATGTGTATTAGTACAGTTGATGTAGTATTATTCGCGTAGAGATCTCCAAGCCCTCCGTCAAGCACCAAGCCAGGCCACCAAGGGGTAACAGTGGAAGCAATCCCATATAACCAGGCTGCACTCAAAAGCAATTAAAACAAAACGTAATTCAACACTTTACTTGAAAATAACAAAACTTGAAACTGGCTAGATACCCTATGTGTGGAGATAAAACAACAGTCAAATAAAAAAAATAAAAACTTTTTTTTTCATCCCTCTCTCTCTCTCTTTTTCAATAACTATTGACATTTAACATCTAGCGAACTATTAGGAAGTTTAACTCTATCTGGATGTTTTTCGCGTTATCACCGCTAAACGGCTGAACGGATCTTGATCAAATTTGATAAGAAGTTACTGTATTCACAAAGACATAGGATACTTATTTTATGTCCAGGCAAACAAAGGCACGGGTAAAACCTAGATATATTATAAATGCGAAAGTTTGTCGTATGTAAGTGTGCTAGTTTCCGTTCAACTCTGTAACGGCTGAACGGATTTGGATGAAATTTGGAGTGGAGGCTGCTTTTACCCCGGAAGAATATTCGGTTTCTGTAGAAAAGCGAGTTAAATTACGGGGCGATGCTAGTGTTATATAAGTTACAATTATTGTAAGAAAACTTTGCTTTATCTATGTATTCGACCTTTATGCATTCGAGTGAACCAGCTTTCGAAACATTTAAAAAATGTATCTCGCCGAATTCGAAAAATAACCGCCGAAATTCTTTGAAGGCCTCTTCTGCTGTGTTAAACTATGAAGAAAAAAATGTCGGAAGCAGAAAAAAAAACGCATGGAGCTAAAGCTGTACGGAGAATTTGTAGCATTTGTACCCCCGAAGTATTCAAATAGTCCATGGTTCTACCAGCTGTGTGAGCGGGCGCGTTATCTCGGTGAAAAAGAATGCCACGGACACCGCTCCTTGGTCGCTCGCTATTCAACTCCCCGAAAACTTGAAGCAGACAAACTTCGCAATACCATTCACTAGTAACCGTTTACCGGTGTTCTAGCGGAGTTAGTCCTATAGTGGTCCATTATGTCGAAAAAAAATCGCTATCATTTTTTTTATCAACGCTCCGACCACGAACAACTTTTGTTGGCAGCTCGTATTCTTCAAACACCCATTTCAAGGATTGTTGCTTCTTGAAAGGATCGTAGCTATTTCGTTTAGCCAAGTTTCGTCAGCTGTAAGGGTTTAGGGATACGTTTTACGAAGTTCCTCCTTCGAACTCTTCTAGCATATATTTGCATCAATCAACAAAACGGGATTTGTGCTCTTCGGTGAGAAAATGAGGTATCCATCGCGAAGAAATCTTCCTTACTTTAAGGTGTTCTTGCAAGATGGTGGAAACGACCTGTGTTTCAATCTTAAGTTCAGCCTAAATCTGTTGATGTGAAATGTCTCTTAAATCCTGCAATAGCCACTCTACCCTGATGACATTTTCATGAGTTACTGTAGTTGTATGTCGGCCTGGTCTGGGGTCACCGTTTAGATTTTCTCGACCACGTTTAAATTCATGAAACCAATAAGTAACTGTCGCAAGAGCAGACTCCCCAAATTCAACTTGTAAATTTTCGTGAGATTCCTTGAAGGCTACCCTCGTTTATAATCATAAAATACCATAGCACAAAAAAATCCCGCGAGCCATATTATCACTCCTTGCAAAGGACATATAAATATCTGGGACATTCTGGGACATTATTGCACACACGGTCATCTGACCCCAAACTAAGCAAAGCTTGTAATATGGCTGCCAGAGACTGATATACGTACATAGATATTTTTAAATACATACTTATATAGATATTAACACCCAGACATAGAACAAACACAGATATTCATCACATAAATATTTGTCCTAGATGGGAATCGAACCCACGCCCCCAAGCACAGAGCGTAGGTTCACTACCAACTGAGCCACCGGGGCAGTCGTATAAAAAAATAACTTTAAAAATATTAATTAAAAGAACTACACTTAGGTAATGATTTTCACCAAAGAGATTTGTTTTGTAATCAACCGTCAATTCAAAATAGTTTCAAGAAAAAAGAGATTGTATTTATTCTGTGGGTAATTTTCGGAACAACCTTTGTATTTCTTTGTATCGTGCAGTAAGCTATCCGATTATCTCCATATTAGTGTCGGCTTTATCAAGTTTCGTGGCTAGATGCCATAACTCTCAGTCTCAGTTCTAATTTCAGCTTGCATTATGATATTAATTCTCGTAATTAACTAAGTATATATTCGCTGTATTTACATTTACAAAATAAAAAAAAAATAAAAAAAATGATTAGTATGTTTTTTTTAATTATCTTGCATTTTTTTTTTATTCGTGCGTTTCTCAGTTGATCCAAAAAGTATTTTAGTGGATTCTTTTTCTCTTTATCGTTTGCCAAATAGCCAAATTTTTTGATCCGATATGACAATATCTTTCAAATATATCTTCAACAAATCTCTATTATTTTTCCGACGCGAAAACACTAAAGATTGTTTGAAGATATTATCTTCTGCAGAGTAACATCTAATTTAATCAACAACGTTACAATGTTTTTCATTCTATCATTTTAATTTTTTTGTTTGATTTTTTCTTTCTATATTCTTTTTTCCCATGTTGGTCTTACAAATCTTGGTCTGATAGACGAATTCTTTGCGAACAGTTTGGTGCCATGGTTACGCTCACTTACTTCTTAAATACAACTTGTATTATAGGCCCGCAAATCGTGTCGCATTGATTTCGAGATTCTATACTGTATTAAGCTTGCCATATTCCGACATGGCAGCTGAAGATTGCAATCTCATCTTAGTCCGGTCTTCCATTAACTTAATGGTTCTATCTGAGAGCTTTTGAAGTTTTTCCGGCGTGGGGCGCCGGAAAAAACTTCTTAAAGAACTTGGACCAGACTGCTTGGACAGTTTCCACCAATCAATTTTTTAACTCGTCCACAGTCTACTTGTCTGCTCGTCTGGTCTTCTACTTCACTTCACCAGACGTGACCTCTCTATCTTGAAATTGATATTCAATGTGCCTATGACAATGCCGTGATCGCTACCAGTTTTCACCTAGGCGATCACGGAGCTGTCATTGCATATTCGCTTCTTGGCGTCATGACGACGTGGTCTCCTGTAATTGGAGGTGCACCCAGCTTGATGCGTATATTTCATAATGTGAATGTAATGTGTAACTTCTGTTGGGGATCCATATTCTATAACATAAAATAAAAAATGATGAAGTCAATCTTATTTCTGGTTGAACCATCGGGGCTTATCCAAGTCCTGGATGGTCGCTTCTGGAAGAAGAAGTTCATCAAATAGAGACCCTCCTTTTCCATGACGTTGACCGACCGCTGGCCCCTGCAATTCCGCTGCCCGTACCCATACGATCCCACTCTCATTGAGATTCCGTGAGCCCGCCTACGCGTCAAAATCAAAAACGTTGAAGTGAGTTTCGGACGAATTTATGGACTCGAATATCTCTTCATACACAGAAGAGGATTTTTTTTTACCTCTTCTTCATACGAAGTCTCCACTTCATCCGGGGTTTCAATCAGGGTGTACCGTGGTCCACTCACATAACTGTATGACCATATATGGCGATTCTGAGAAAAAAGTACGCTACCCTGTTCCACATACTATCGACCTTGACTATGTTCATGAGGGACGACGACGACTGCGGACTAGAAACCCAACACCACCCTGGGATTTCCGATTTCCTTTCCGGAAGAAGAGCATGTTGCCGGAATCTAGGACTATCGTTTCCTGTCCCTCTCGTCAGATTTCTGATAAGCCTAATAATGTTCTATCGCACCTTGCTCAATTCTTCCTCCAGCTCTACAACCTTTTCGCTGGCCCTGGTCTCAGTTTAAAGACATACCCAGGTTACCGGAGATATTAGATGTTAAATCTCTTTATTCTCAGTTATTATTACGCTAGAAACAATGCCCTTCAATCCGGTACACAGCTTAATGCTTGCACATTACTGCTTGGCGATTGAATAACTGGCAGAAAAGTGCACTTCCGCAGGAGGACTCTGCAAAAGAATCCTACTACTACAACAATAAAACAAAACATAATGTACGTTCATTTTCTAAATCAATGTTTTATATATGGTGATTGTATCGGCAATAGAAATAAACTGTATAGTCCCTTCGCTATCGGATGATTGCTTACAGCTGCAGTTGATTGTCAAAAACTAAGAATATGCTGTTTCATTTGCCTTGATATTTTTACCCGACAGCCGAAGAAGGAGGGTAATATCTATTGTTCATTTATTACCTTCTGTAGTCTAAACGGCTTGACCGATTTTGATAATTGATGTGTCATTGGATTTTTCTTTATGTCCGGAGTATCTTAAGATACATTTCGCAGTCAGGTTTTTTGTTTTTCTTTTAATAATAATTGTGTCTCTAATGTAGCAAAAGTTGCAGCCAATATACTGCAAAATGTTGCCAGTTTATAGCAATATATATTTTTAGGTAGTAGATCTGTTAGCCAAACCCAACAAAATCGATATCACTTATGTCGTAATTTAAAGAAATATGTTTGATTAATATATTAATAATAATTTTGGTTGTAGTTTTTAGCTCTATTATTTAAGTTTGTTTGTATTTAGAATAGTAATTATATTATAAATATTGAGTTACTATGGAGGTAATAAACTATAAGAAAGTTTGACAATACATTAGTAGCTATAGTAAATCGTGCTTCTACCCTAAACAAATCATATATATATATCTATATATGTATTATATAATGCTAAGCTACTGCTATTCGGCACAGATGTTCGTCATTAGCACCGAGGCCAAGTTACCAAGTCGACTTTGACAGGCGACGATCGAGCGCCGTTATTTATCAAGCGATATAAACGCAAGTTTTGATGGTAGCCCCCTGCAGCCTGGCGCAGTGCACAGCACGACCCCGAGACGTGACCTCCCCAACTTACCCCCTCCCAAAAAATGTAGAGGGAGGTTATAAATCCTTCCGCATTCCCCTGATGTTCCGAACGAGCCGCGCTGAAAAGCGCCCTAATCTTTCCAGGTTTCAGTTCAAATTCTAGTGCACTCAGTTTTGTCTAAACATTATTAGACGTTTTTTTTAGAATGCAATTGTATTAAACACACATCAACATACTCGTACGTGAATTTAGTCGTAATCAAAATTGTATATAAAATATCATTTTGCATCGAATTATTACATCTGCTTCATTAAAAATGGTGTGGTTTCGTCTCTTTTTTTCTCACACGCAATGTTATATTTAATGTTTTATTCTTCAGATTGACATTATTTTCTAGATGCTGTCTGAATAGCAAGCCGACGAGAGATTTGAAATAATCCTCCAGAAAGTAGATGCGTGAAATGATGTGCATAGCGTACATTATTATCATATTTTTCTACCGCAACAATTTCGCATGTGAATGCGTTGGTGTAGCTACAATAGGCGTTAAAAGTCGCGTGTCATGTAACGGGAAACACGGCTGTTAGTGAAACTAATGGTTGGTAGTTAGCAACTTACGTTATTGCTTTGTAAGATGTATGAGAATTTGCCGCTGCACGGGCCAATAAACATATAGTTTGGAAATCCTTGATTGGACTATGAACACATATTTATTCAAGCTATTCACACTTTGTTAATTCATATTTTCTATGACTCTAGTCTCTGCGAACCCTGACTCTTGTGAAGAATTGTGTATCGCATAAATGAAACAAGATTATACTCATACAAAATCCTTATCTTTTTTTATCCAAACCAAATTTGATTATTTAAGAATTAATTTTTTATGTATTATATTCTATCATACTTTTCATGTTTTTGTTATGTTTTGTTCGTACTTTGGGAAAACACTGCCTATCGCAACACAGGTAAAGCTAAAGAAGCAGGCAGGGTTAAAATATATTATTATGTACCTATAACTACACTATATTAAAAAAGGTAAGTTTTGTAAATTTTTATGATTATGGGGGGAGGAAATCTCCAGAACGTATATACGTTTAATACCAATAAAACTTTTTGTATTTTTTGCATTATTAGCTTTACAAGTCAATTAGAGACTAGTTTTAAACAAATTATCAGAACATATTGCTGGTTGAAACAACCTAAGAAACAGAATCTTACTTTTTGCAGACAGCGTAGTATTCAGGAAATGTTGAGAGCATTCGTATGCTACCCGACACTGAAAAAGGTTGAAAATTTGCTACAAAAACACGTCTAATTCCCCTTCCCAAGCCAGCAAGGGCCCTGAGTGAGATAGTTTAGTTAACATAATATATCGTATGACTCAGCTAAATAAAACGTCCGAAAACTTAGGACACACTTGAACAACTGACGCGAATGCTAAATAGGTTAAATCAAGCACCGTACCACTGATGCTCCTTCGTCTAAAGAGTTCTGCAAAGAGAACGCGTGTCGGGTACAGAGCAGGACGTGAACTACGCAAAAGGGGCGCAGCTTGTGCGCGGCTCCGAGCATTTTGTATTTCAAGGAACTGAACCATAAGACTTAGCGCACACGAATGACTTTTGTCACCGTGACTATTTCATCACTGTGTTTGTTTCGTGTTTCTGGGTACAGTTTAGGATAATGGATTTGCATGCAGGTGGGCGCACATTGCGATTCGAAAGCGTGCGCGGAGTTCTATACACCTCCAATTTTTTGCCAACAAAAATTTGCTTTCATCTGTTCGTATGTTGGTACTCGCGTACGTGTTGTATTTTTCACCAAATCGTGACGAAACTTGGTATTTTATTTTATTTAGTTCTGCAGTTTCATAGTATTTTTTTTGTCGTCGGCGAATTTTGATTGGGTGGTATATCTCCCAAATAAAATTAATCTATCTATCTATATACTCAATTCAAAACAAGAATTTGAAGGTCAAGAGGATCGTCGTCGTGAGGTCTAATTTTTGTCTCGAAAATAAGACAAGACCTTATTTGACAACTTTAAAAAATCTATGAAATAGTAGAATTGAGTTTGTGTAAAACACCAGCAAAATACACAATGTGTGGAGCCAAAATTTAATAGAAAAAAAAACCAATGACGTGTATCATACTGCGTATACGTGCGTATAGTACTAATATACGTCAGTGTGTTGAACATCTCCACATTAGAACAATAACTAAAGCTACAGAAAAAATAACAGCCTAAAAAGAACAACATTACAGTAACTGTTCTTAATTGATATTATTTTACAAATTAAATGAGGCTAGCACATACCAACAGAGCAGTGGATTTAACAGGTACATGATCATTCCTTAATCCATTAGGAAAATTCTATAGATACGAGTATTCCCTCATTAAATTGACATTGGGTAACGCTAAAGTTACCCTATCTATTTACCCCAACTCTGTCTAAACTTCGGTATTGATGTACCTACCTGAAAGTTTCAAAGTAGAACTACAGGTGGACAATTTAAAATAATGTTTCCGATAGGTACAGTTTTTTTACCCGCCGGATTTTTAGCGGAGTATGTATCTTTAAAAAGAGAGACAATACTGCAAACTGTCCAACCCAGGTCGCAGATCTAAGACAAGGTGGATTAATGAGAGTGTCCAGTTTTTGAAGTTAATTGCATTGAAATGTAGATATAACTAAGTGAATGAATTAAGCTTGGAAAACTGACTGCAATACTACTCAGTGCTAACCATTAATTCGGTCATTTATCTAGGTATACTTAAAATGTCGGAGGAAAGTAATATTGCGATAACATTATAAATGCGAAAGTTCGTGTTTAAGTATGTAATTGTATTTGTTTACATTCAACTCTGGTTTTTTTTCCGGGGATATTGCTACACTTTTGCATTATTGAATAATCAAAGAAAAGAAACATTATAATTCTGACTAATATTATACATGCGAAAGTAACTCTGTCTCTCTATCCTGTCTCTATGTCTGGGTGTCTCCCGCGTTATCACGGCTAAGCGGCTGAACGGATCGACCTGAATTTTTGCATAGATATAGCTCATACCCATAAGACGAACATAGGCTTTTTTTTTGTAGGTCCCCGCGAATGAAATCACGCGTAACCGCTAGTTACCTATAAAATAAGTAAATATTGTGCAATATAATTTCAGAGTAGGGGTAGAAACCTACTACAAAATTCGGAGAGTGGGATATTATATTTCGGCTAGTCGTATCTAGCACAATTTTTATGCAACATAGACAGTTGTTACAGTCTGCGCTGAAAGTTGGAGATCATTGATGTGGCATCTGGAGTAAAAGCAAATGTTGAGGATATTTCCAGTTTTCATTATCATAGATTAAAAAAAACATAATTTTATTTTTAGGGGCTTCAATTCTAATTTTAAACTAAATTAGAATATAACATTATAATCCAAACAACATACAACATTATAATCTAAACTTAAATGTACAAACTAAAACTAGAAACAAAATTAAAATAAATACTTAAATAACATATCATAGATTGAACTAAACTAAAAAAACTGAACTGAAATAAATTGGGTACTTAACCACTGTTTTTAGTTGGACAAGGTTTAAGTTATGTAAGACTTTCTTGATAATTCTTTAATAATATATTTGTAACTGAACACACTCACTCCGAGGTACTCATTCCCAATTACCTTTCAGTTCCCAACTTTTTGTAGTTGCACAAGGTTTAAAGGTATATTATATTTTTGTTGATAAATCTTTGATATCTTTGTAATAGATCACACTCACTGCGATATACTTATACCCAATTGACCTTACCTTGAAGATTAAGACTAATATTGTGGTTATTTTGACGAAAAACACAAATCAAGCTTAGTTACGAAATAATATTGTACTTCCACAGATCGATAGTAGTAAATTAAAATAGGATGACTAAAATTCGAGTGCGAAACAAAAACAACCTCGGAAATGGTAATTGTAAACTATGTTTTTGGCGTTTTTTCAATTGATAACACACAACATTCGACGATACACTTTTTAACCGACTTCCAAAAAAAAGAGGAGAAGATTCACAACTCATTATTTTTTTTTCCATGATAAGGATTTGACTAAGTATAAGATAAAATATATATATATTTGTAGTAATACAACAAATAAAAATTGTAAGAGGGAAAAGTAGATTTTATGACAAGGGAGCAAAATCATATTTTGAGGCGAGGGCGCTATTTCGATAATAACGTAGAAACATGGGCGAAGTGGGGGATTCAAAGTACGTAGCCCAAGGCTAAAATATTTTTTCGATCAGTGATACACTCCACTTGTCAATGAGTAAAATAAAGCGCACGAATTGCCCGCGAGTTTTTTTTTCGCAGCGCGGCACAGGCATGGCGCCTTGCCTTGCAGCCCAGTACAGTTTTTTCGAAACATTAGTGCGGCGGAAAATTTAACTAACGTTAAATAAGTTTGATGTAAAACTACAGTGGCTAATAATAATAAATGTGCGTAACTTGTTATATATTTTATTTCAAATTTCGAATTTCAACTTTAAATTAAAGATTTAGATTTGAAAGTTTATTCTTACCTTTTTGTTCATTACATCCTTATTTTGCATTTACTCTAATAACAATAAATAAAAATCTTTTGTTGAGGATATTGCAATTTCAAAACTATTTTTCTCGCACTTATTAACGAAAAATATCCGAATCGGCTATTATCGGAAAAACCTACGTACTTCTCTTAATAACGAACAAAACGTCACTTTTGGAATAGATGGGTTGAAATCACAGAAGAGAGAAGTGGTAAAAAAATTTCCTCTTCTGTGGTTGAAATAGTACATTGTTCACAAAGGGGAGAAAGTGACCGATTACCAACGAGGGCGTGGTTTGATAAACTATATAGCCTTAATACACACGAGTTGCACGAGTCGCACTTTCTTCCGAGTGTTAAAATCATAGTGTTTTATACTACACTTACGAGGTAAAAAACTAATATCGAGAAACTAATATTTATATAAATCAAAAGCAAGCAAACTGCGCGCGCTATTATTTTTTTAAAGTATCTGACCAGTATCTTTTTGCGGACTTGGTGATAAAAACTTTTTGTTTTTCAGCTTTATTGCAGACCTAAAGATTATTACTAAAAATTTTAAAAACTTACACTTCTGACGTTACTTATACTTCTGACTAACCTTATCGGTAAGAAACAAAGTTAAAATTAACATTCCAAAAATACGAATGACCTGTTATCGAAAGTTTTATGAAAATTTATTAAACTCCAAGCAAAAAACAATTTCTGCGGATGATTTTCATAAAATTGGAGAGACGTTTTGAGAGCTTTCTTGAGATGAGTGTTGAGGGCGAGGGTTGAGTCTAGAGCAACAAGTATCGATCGGAGTATTCGTAACGAATCTCATTTCTGTGTAATATTACCTGAGTATTTAGATACTTTTATGTGTAAATTAAAATATAGAAAAAAATCTTTTTTGTTGTTGCAAACATGTGTAGCTCTGCTTTTTAACTTAATAAAACAAAAATGTTTTTTGTAAAAGAGAACGTCTGCCAGATATAAATTTTACATACAATTTTACAGATAAAAACTTCGCTATGAAAAAAGTAATCAAATAGGAAAATAAAATCTGCTTTGCTTTAGTTTATACCACCTTTTAAAATATTATTTCTGCTTCTTCATAGTCGATTTTAATTCGTGTTACAAATTTGATAAATATGGCAATCTGTAAAAATGGTTCTTACTTATAAATAAATTACCGAAATCATATGTATGAAAATTAAATGTGTAATAATTAAAAATGTAAAATAAATTTTACATTTTTAGGAAAACCTGACTTAATTTTGTAACATTAAAAAAAAATTGAGCCAATTACAAGCTTAATTTAATTCTTTATTTCACCAAAAGATAGGAACTCAGTTTTTTAGTAGCTAAGCTAAAGTTTCAAATAATTCGGAAGCTAAACGCGAGTGAATAAAGTGCGGGCTTTCAAAAAAGACATCGATATTGTTAATTATCTTTTTTTTTGTCTGGCTTGTTCCTTTATTAACTAAGCAAAAAACATACAAACTATTACTACCTAAGCTACTTCGCCTACTACATAAAAAAAACAGTTGGATTATCCAGATACTTGTTCATAAATAAAGAGATCCTGTGAAGAATAGTATTTTTTTGTAAATGTAGGTACTCAACTGTATGTTCTGACTCACACGAATTGCAGGAGCCTTGTTAGGCTAGCTGAAATGTTTCACTTAGAAGACGACCTTGTTACGTAGTAGCTATCGCTTAATCTATGCCTTGGGCCACACAACTAACCTTCCGTTCCGGCCTTGAACGAGGCGTCCTCTGTTACGTAACAGGGCCTACGGATATTCGTACTTGAACTATTGACGAAATCCGTTTCTACGACTTCAGATTTTGTTAAACTAAAATGATTCTAGCCTAATAACTAACTGCTAGCTGACGAGTGTTTAGTAGTATACAATGGGTTCTACGCAACGACTATTTCAGTGATTCTATAGAAAAATACTATCAGAGTAGATATAGCCTTTTAAAAAAAATGTTCCTCCCCTCTTTCCTGTTGTGCCCTGACCCTCTTGTCCTAGTTAGTAGCGCGTCGACGTTATAAGCAGGAGGACTCTGGGTTTGATTCCTGACCGAGCTGATCTTTGAATGATAAATTTTAATGTCTAAGGGTGCTAGTATCTTTATCCGTTTCTTTGTTTATATTTCATGGTGCATCTCCGACACAAGGCAACCTAGTGGAAACTGTTAGTGCTAAGCTTTTTTATTATTTTCTTTGAAAATCTCACTCTTTACCTAAATACGCGAAGAATCTTTATTCAACAAATGAGGTATCGTTGGAAGCGTGTTTATCGTCCGTTAGTTATAGACTACGTGACGTCACATTAAATTACACATGGCGCCCTCTAGAGGACATAAAGACAAGAACTAAAAAAAATTGTTCAATTACGCCGTGAATCAAATGAATCGGTATCGAATGAAAGAGCTTAATAAGCACATTTGTATTTGTGATAAGCAAACTGATTTTCAATCAAAAATGCGCCGTAACGTAAGGACGTAAAGTGGTTTTAGTTTTTCAATCTATATCTTGTTTTTATATATGAAAATTTGTGTGGTTCTGCGTGTATTTTTTCCTATTCAACTCCGAATCTTTTACTTTGTATCCATATTGTGTTGTGTAATCATGCACCCATGTAAATAAATAATATTGGAAAAAAACTGGCAATAGCTGAGAGGATTTATAAAACGAATTGGGTAAGGAGGCTGATAAAAGCCGTGGATTAACACATAGGCTGTTTTCCATTCCGGGAAAAAGATGAACTGCAGATAAAAGCAGATTTACGTAATCCAGTTTGCCATCATAATCGGCCAGAAGACATCCACTGCTAAACAAAAGCCACCCCTTTGTTGCCATAATCCCCACCGTAATCCACCCTTGCCATAATCCAGTTACAATAATGGAATAGACTTCCTTACTTCCTTCGGCGTTACAATTCTGTATGGGTCTTGGGGTCTTAAACTATCTTTTTTAGCCGACTTCCAAAAAAGGAGGTTCTCAATTCGGTTGAACTTTTTATGTTTTTATAAACCGATATGGAAAAATATTTTTGTATTTGTAAGGAGATTGATGCTTACGGGTTAGTCCCATTTTTGTTAAAATCCAGTTCTGATAATGGGATCTATGAGGAATAGAGGGAACTCCTCAAATATTCATCACACATATCCATTTTGGTATTTTCATCAACAAGACAAGCATTTTCATTCAGAAAGTATCATTTGGTGTAGTGGAACTGATGAAGTAGACCACAGATGGCCACTGGAACTCCTCAATGATACTCATGATACTCAATGATATTTCACGGGTGGCCACAACCTCGATTATGATAGTTAAGCGACTACGACGGAGCTTTAAATAAAAGTTCTGATGAAGTCAGTATTTTTTTTGTTTTTAGGGTTCTGTAGTACTAAAAGGAAACCTTGTAAGTTCGTCATGTCCGTTTGTCTGTCTGAATTCTTTACAGCCTTATAACATCCAAAGTTATAAACTTATATGCATGAAATTTTGCACAACGATAGTATAAGTATAGACCTACAGTTAAAAAATAAAAAAAAAAATGTAAAATAAGGGTAGCTCTATAATGTATAAAGTGAAGATAAAAAAAAACTTGCCTTTCCCCCACGTGTGGGGCATTATTGAATAGGTCTTTCAAAATAAAGTTAAGGTTTCCTACACCATTTTTTTATCAAATGTACCGCTTGCGAAATATGGGCCGACAAAGTTACTTACAATGTGTCGCCATTTCTAAACAATGCGTCTCAGGGACTTGTAAGCTTCCATGTTGATAGATCTTAGTAAAAGCAATCTTTTAAAATTATTTTGGGTAACATGTGATAATTACTTTTTGAGATATGCGGCAAAAACGGATAAATACTCCAAACGTCCTACGCGCCTACGGAACCCTACTAAGCATGGCCAGACAAGCTCTTAACAAGTTATTTATTTATCCATTTCGTTTTCTTGCCTACGATCCACAGATCTTACTCAACACATTTTTTTTCAATCCTTTCCTGGGTCGCAGTCTGGCTCGTTTTTGTAGCGGGTCCACTGAAGATGGTTTTAACATCTCTCGTGACATCCATTCATTCAAGCGACTTGCCTAGAGAAAACTTTGTGAATCTTTATTCCCCGTGCGTGCGACAGAGAAAGTTAGTGAATTTACTTCTTTTTTTTTTGGATGATATTAACGTTTCGGGGTAGTCTCTTATCACCCCTAATTCTTAACAAAATCTTTTGTTTTTGATGTCAATGGCTTGGGTAAATACTTTGGTACATAATAATTAGTTTATAAATAGTGTTGTTTAAAAAAAAAATATTTTTAGTTTTCTAATATATACTACTTATTTATATCATAATTTTAAAAATACGATACGCCCTGTACCTACGAAGATATTGCGATGATAAAAAAATATCAAAAGTATAGCTTTTCACGGTGTAGATAGATAACGTATTGAAAAATTATTGAAATCGGATAACATTTAGCAGTGGGAAACAGTTAGCGCTTTTGTATGGACAAGTAGGCGGTATGCCTTAATCCTAAAAATTGATAATTAAGTATGATATCAAAATGTTCAAGTTCATTGTGAGTATACAATAATATAAAAGTTACGTACCTAATAATTGAATACACTTATTTTATGTCTTGATAGAGTTACTTCGACTTCGATTTGGTTCCAGCGATCAAATGTTTCTTTACTTTATACGATACAACTGCGTTAAATGTAAATTTTGGGGGAATTGCAACCAAGTTTCATAGCTTAGTGTCGTAGATAACCAAGTCAGAACACGATGCGGATCTCACAATAAAGGTAAACTATGAAGAGGGCCGTCAATGACTAAATTCTGAATGTTTTAAAGTTTAAATTGTTGTAATAAAAAAGGAAATCAAGCCTCCTTCAACTTGACTGCCTACTTAAAATTAAATCAACTTAAATTAAAAACAAAAGGCATCATCATCATCAGCCAGAAGACGTCCACTGCTGAACATAGGACCTTTAGAGCTCCACACCGACCGACAACGTGCCACTTGCATCCACCGGTTGCCCGCGACTTTTACAATGTCGTCGGTCCACCTAGTGAAAGGGTAAATTCTAAATATAAATGCGTTATAATATTGATCCTGGCGCTTCGAAAGCTATGGTAAAAAGGTCGGCTAAAACAGATTGCTCTATTATTCTGTGAAAATAATTTAATTTTTTGGTGAAGGACTCCCTAAAAACACAAGTCCACGTGTACGGTCTGCACACAAAAAAGTTGACCAAACTTGGTGACCCTCCCGGTTATTCCTGGCTTCTTTTTTGCCCTCCTCAGGCGACTCAATTAAATTATTTATGGTATTATGGTGGTAATGGACTGTTGAAATACAACGAATATCGGATTAAATATCACGTGCCGTAAAAGTGGTCCATAAAATTAGGTGTTTTTGTAAAAAAAATAGTATTATGTAGTGCATCGCCCATAAACGGGTTCAATGCATGTAATTAATCTACGAGCGTTCACTGCACGTAATTAATCTACGTGAACTTTTGTACCTTTTGTCATTCGGGCTATTGACACGATGTTCATTTGTCCGCGAGACAAAACAGTCCACTCTAGTGTGTTTAACATGTACTCGTATATCCATGTTCCGTGTTCGTGTTCCGGTGCGTTGAAGTGTTACTAATTAGACTCAGTTCGAAAGAAAAATCGACAATCAACGGATGAACTAGTGACGTACTCTATTCTTGCCTTTGGAAACAATCTATCGTCTCTGGACGAACATAAAAGAAGCTTTGTGGCTTTTCAATAATTTGGTAGCTCACGTTATGTATGCTGCACTTTAGCCCTTATTTTTATTATTATTATATCTTTCATAAAATAATTTTAAGCCTATGCTGCGACATTATTGGTAATTGCAGTTGAAATAATTATAATTTGAATTTAAATAAATAGGTTAGAAAGAAAGAAATGCATGAAAGTGAAGCTTTCACGCTATGCAAGCTTCAAAATGTACCTCTACTAGTAGATTAACATAGCTGACAATAGAATTCCACTCTCTTGTCTTGTCCCGCCAGTCTCGGCTTCGGAGTAAACCAAAAGCCAACATCCAAACGGATTTTTTAAATGTCAAGTATAAAACTCATGGAGATTACTTCAAATGCAGGCTTTCGTTCTCCCTCATCGTATACTTACAACAATTAAGTCTCATAACACTTGCTGAGGAAACGTACACAGTGCCGCGCTGAGGTGTATTTTTAGCCGCCACGCGCGTGGTGTTAAATTCAGAAGCACATTGAATTTTTTATAACCATTTTGGTATCCGCTGTACTGCCTTATTGTGCCGTAAGCTGCCTCACCTATTTGATTTCCACAGCCATAAAGGTACGTTTTTATACTAGCAAATAATACTGCATGAGAAACGTATGAGGTCAGTGCGAACTTAAGCGATTAAAAAGCTCACGCAATAGTAGCATTCAAACCTTTTTGATGTGCCTGAGTTCAAAAATCTTTTGTAGAAAAACAGCATAGCATGGCAATAGCAGGTCTCCTCAAGCCAGCTACGACGGTCTAGACCCATTATGACGAAAAATGTGAGCAAAATTCTAATGATAAAATTAAAACCCCCCGATATTTCAGCGCTTCGAAATAAATTGTGGCCTTAATTACTTAAGTAATTTAAATTTAATTGATAGCTGTATTCAGCACACTTCTCCGCTTGCCACATTTTGCGGTTAACATTTTTAATGAGAGTCAAACATTTCTATCATTTTGATAACAGGTTTAATTAAACCCACTTAAAATATTCTTGGTCTGATTATTTTAGTAAAATTATTCGTGGATTCATATTGAAACTGCAAGAATGCCTCCTATGCCTAGGACATTATATATTTGGGGATAAATGTACCCAAATGTATCATTCGGTCAGACAATATTAGTTTTTTTTTTTTTTTTTATGTGTTGCACGAGCCTTTTTTAACTAAACAAATACAAAAAACCTACTACTATCTACACTTCTTAGCCTACTACATAAAAATAGCAGTTGGGTTACCCATAAACTATTGAAGATCTAAAGAAATCCAATCAAGCCTGCTGCCTGGGCAGCGTACCCAGCATACTGCCTGCATTACCACGCAACGGAACGGATTGAACGGCAATGCTTATGTATTGCGCCAAATAAACGCCAGCGTTTCAGTCACGCAAGAATGGCCAGGCACGTTTTGCATATGAGCGACGACCGTTGGTCTGTTACATCGATCTTGTAATCCGTCATTGTAAGGTTTCACAGCTGCGGTCGCGACGGTCACTCAAGAAATGCAATTACTACGAACTAGTACACACTTACAAGGTCATACAATAACAGAAATAATATTATAATTATACATCTGAGTAAATAAATAATGCTGTACATAGGTTCCCACTACTCGCACTAGCTATAATTCCCTGCGACGGAGACGCTATAGAGCCTTAGAGCAACACAGGCCTCCGGCCGACTCTTCGGACCGGTACCGACTTGCTCAATGTATAGAACACACACAAAAACACGGACAACTGACACCCGGGCTCAGGTTAGATATTTAAATTCTTCATCCAAATATCTGCTCGACTGGGAGATGAACCCTGACCTCCTGCTTATTAGACAGATGCGCTTCCTCAGTCTGGTTAGTCGATAGGTAGGATGTTCGATATCGACATAATTATTTTGTAGCTATGTATTATGTATTTGTATGTCGATACTTAATCTAAGCACGATTAGTCAAGCCTGGTATTACCTAAAGTCAAAGTAAAAGTCTCACTCCCGAATACTGAAACGTTTGTTAACTTTGACGACAGATTAAGTCTATTGCTGCCTTTGTCATTTGCTTAGTGCCAGACAAAGGCAGTATTAGATTAATCAGTTGCCAAAGTTAACAAACGTTTCAGTATTCGGGGGAAAGTTTTTTGTTTCACGTGTTTCTCATCTTTCATCAACATCATTTTAATTATTTTATATGCGCCAATAAATTCGTGATTTTAATATTTTTTTATTGGAATAGCAATATCAATATCTCTTAACGATATATTATTATCCCAAGGATAGACCATGAATCAGGCTATGGCAATAATACCTTGATAGGGTTCCGTTTACAGTTTGCTATGTTCGTGAATACAGCTATTTTTTCTAATTCAGAGACTATTTCTACATACTATACTGTATAGCTCTGAAACTTACACAAAAAGCAGCGATGAAAAAAATATTTTCTATGGTTTCATCGATTGATTTTTTTGAAAGGGGAATTCAAATTTATCAGGATTAATTAATTATTAAATCTCTAATTATACCGTTTTTTAAAAAGAAAGTCCATTTTTTCAAACACTCAAATTTTTTGTAATAATTTTTTATTTTTTTACTTATAAGTGTTGTTTAAGATTAAAATATAAAAGTATTTTTAGAAAAATCTTAAAATCATTATACTTATATACGTATAGACATGTTTTTTTTAATGATTACAATGATGGTATGTTATTGAAATCAAATAAGTACTAAACTTTATATAACCTACGAAGTTAATGCTTAAGAGTAGTTAAACAAGATGTTCCGTAGAGTTGTAAAACAACGTTGCACACACAGAAGAGTTTTTTTTTACTTCACACTAAGAAAGAACACGACCTCGATCTCGAGCTAGGGAACCGTATCATGAGCGTGTCACGACACGTAGTAGACAGATTTTTATCTATATATATCGAACCGACCATTTCTAGGAATCAATGCAAAGACCAAACCACTGTGATAGAGAAATGAAATTTGAATCCGATACTATTCAAGTAGTCTATCTAGGTAAACAATAAGAAAGGATTCTGCGATATTAAACCTCTAAAGGGGTACAATGGACTCCTAAAGTTTGTATGAAAGTAAAAAAAAAAATATTTGTGCTAAGCTCGGCTAAGCTTTTACAAAAACTCGGTTTGTGTAAAAAAAATATTATTTGTGCTAATCTCGGCTAAGCTCGGCTAAGCTTTTACAAAAATTCGGTTTGTGAACTAAGAATAAAAATTAAAAAGGCATTTCTCAAAATTTGTTTGAAAATCGACCCCCAAAGAGGTGAAATGGGGTTTTGTGTTTTTGTGTCAGCCTATGCGAGCGAAGCGTAGTAAGTGATTACGAAAACCACTACGGAAATGATATTACACTCATACCCAACTCGTCGAAAACGAACGTCTGTAAGCTGATATTATTCTCTGATAAACGTGGACAGAAGACATTTTTTTTCTCTTTCCTCCTAAGAGGATTTTGGCGTCGCACGTTTTATGCATTTGCCAGTGTCAAGTATACTTATATATTTCATGTTTCGTTAAATATTATCAAACAAGTCATAGTCACAGTCTAAGGCGAGCAAAGCAAGTCACGGTCAAGTCCAAGTCATGCTCAGTAAAGTGGTGAAAACTACTAGACCCTTCTATGGAGTTTTGGAAACAACAGGAAAATGCACTTTTCTCGACATTATGCCATTCACCAACACTCATGCATGTTCACGAACACTTAACGGGTAAAAATTCACCGTTTTTACACATTAACACTCGAAATAACACAAGTTTTGGAAAATAATAAAATGACGCGACATGATTTCTTCACGTTCCCGCCAAAACTCGGACTGCCAGTTGTAATGTAGGAAGTTCTGAATCGCGCGATTTCGTGATCGTGAAGAACGTGATTTTTTCACGTTCCCGCCAAAAACCCAGAAGACATTTCTTCTAATATTTTTTGTCTAAAAAGAGTAGATTCGACGAAAGAAGAGTAAATTTGATTCTTAGCATAAATCGGAGTTTTGACATATTACCTATACAAAGACTGTCAAAACGCCATACTATTCCTCAGATAACAGTTATCTGACGTTGGAAAAACCCTATCTTAAACGTAATAAAATTAACGTAACAGTTACTGCAGCTAACGATTGCTAGGTCTTGTCCATCGGAGGAAGACACGCAGTGCGTGTTTAATTTGGAGAGGATGTCCAGTGACGATGACCTATATGCTGGGTCTAAGTCACTGGAACTATCGGACACGGAATCGGACGTAAGTTTGCGCGTAGTGGCGTCTCCGGCTCCTGCGGAGACTTCGGTCGGCCAGTGGAGGAAGCGCCGCAGAGAGAAGGGTGCCGAAGACGATGCCGTGCCTGCGCCCAAGATGGCGTCTGCTCGGCGAGGAAGAGGGCGTCAGCCCACCGTCGGCAGCATTGCCAAGGCTGAGCTTTACAAGGCCAAGGCCGAGGCACCTCGGCTACAGGCTGAGGAGGACCTAGCCATAGAAATCCGGCGAAAAAAAGAGGCGGCAACCGCCGCCCTCCAAAAGCACCCGGGCGTACTAGGTGGTGAGGGTCAGGGTACGCAGGACCTTGGGAAGGTAGTGCAGGAGTCCTTGGAGACCATCCAAAAAGTCGCCAAGACGTCCGGCAATCTCAAGGGGACCTACGTTAAGGCCCTCAAGGAGGCGGCGGAAGCCATAAAGTGTTCTGTAGAGGAGATGCGGGCTCGCACGGTACCCGAGGAGGTTGTTCGCCTGGAGGCGGCCAACGTGAAGCTTGCAGGTGAGCTGCGGGATCTGCGTAAGGAGATGGCGGAGCTGCGAGCTGCTCGGGTGCGGCCGCCTCCGGCCCCCTCTCCTGTCGTGGCTTCAGCTAGGGCGCCGGCCCTTGAAGATATGTTGCGGACAATCATGGTGCAGGTGGGCACCATGATAAATGCCCGTTTCGAGGGATTGGAGGATCGGTTGCTTCCTGAGAAGCGCATTAGGCCTTCTCTTGCTGCTGACCGGCGAACAAAGGAGAAGGATGCGATTAGTTTCAGCCGGGAGGAGGTGACTCCTACTGTGCCCTTCTCTTCTCGGGTCCCGGCACCAGAGCCTATGCCCAAGGGCAAAGGCAAAGGAAAGGGAGCCCAGAAAGGGAGAGTTGGACCGGTAGATTGCCCACTGGAGCCTACGGCTCCATTGCCACATGCTCCACCCCAGGCCTGGAATGAGGTGGTGGGGCGGGGATTGAGGCGGAGGGAGCGGGAGCCTCGGTTTGCCCCGCCTGAGCGGTCCCAAGCGGCAAAGCCGGCTCCACAAGTTCGACCTCGATCCGCGAAGCCAAAGGTGGCCAAGCTCCGCTCTCGTCGCACTGCAGCCGTCGTTATTACGCTGCTGCCGGGAGCAGTGGAAAAGGGCTTGACCTACTCCAAGGTCCTGGCGAAAGCAAAAAGCCAAATAGACCTGGGAGCCCTTGGAGTGCCACCTTTAAAGATGAGGACTGCGGCCACTGGAGGCCGCATTCTCGAGATTCCTGGCTCTGAAAAGAGCGAGAAGGCTGACTCCCTTGCTGCAAAGCTTCGGGAGGTCTTCCAGGGGGCGGAAGAGGACATCCGGGTCTCGAGGCCGATCACCACCACAGACTTGCGGGTTAGCGGGCTTGATGATTCAATTGCCCCCGCAGAGCTGGTGGAGAGTCTCGCCAAGGCCGGAGAGTGCAGCGTGCCGGACATAAAAGCCGGTGAAATTAAAAAGGGCGCGGCAGGCATGGGCACTGCTATTGTGCGGTGCCCTGTAACAGCTGCTAAAAAGATTATGGCGAGTGGTGGCCGGCTTTTAGTGGGATGGGTGGCGGCACGGATTCGGGTGTTGGACACCCGACCGCGCCGTTGCTATCGCTGCCTTGCACTGGGACACGTCAGGGCCCAGTGCAAGTCGGAGGTGGACCGCAGCGATGAGTGCTATCGTTGCGGTAAGAAGGCCCACAAAGCCAGTGATTGTTCCGCCGCCCCGCACTGCACCCTGTGTGCAGCAGCGGGGAAACCGATGAACCACCTCTCCGGGGGCACGGCTTGTGCCAAGCCCCCGTCTAAGAAAGGGGCGAGAAGGAAGAAAGCTGCAACTGAGACTGAGGCCAAGTCGCAGCCGACTCGCCCCATAACGGAGCAGGAGTTGTGCATGGAGGAAAATTAGTATGGCCCTATCTTTCCTCCAGGCGAACATTAACCACTGTGCCAGGGCTCAGGATGTCCTACTTCAGAGTCTGGCAGAGCGGTTGATTCAGGTGGCTGTAGTCACTGAGCCGTATCGGGTCCCACCCAGGACTGACTGGGTCGGGGATCTCGGCGGCTTGGTGGCGATCACTACCCAGTCGCCAGCCCAGTCTCCTTCTCTCGACGGTGTGGTGAGGGGCAATGGGCTTGTGGCGGCTCTCGTCGGTGAGACGGTTATCGTGGGGGTTTACTTCTCCCCAAATAGAGTACTCGCCGAGTTCGAGCTATTCCTAGGTGAAGTGGCGAACCTGGTCAGTCGAAGCCGACCCCGTCCGGTTATCGTCCTTGGAGACCTCAACGCCAAGTCCACGGTGTGGGGGTCTCTGAGGACGGATGCAAGGGGTGAGGCAGTTGGCGAGTGGCTGGCAGAGGCGGGGATGTGCGTCCTCAATCGGGGTTCCACCCTCACGTGTGTGCGGCGATCAGGCGGGTCGGTGGTTGATGTAACATTTGCCACGCCTGAGCTTGCGGTGCGGGTCCAAGACTGGGAGGTATTGGTGGACGAGGAGACGCTGTCGGATCACCGCTACATCCGGTTCAGCGTCTCCTCGTCTTCGGCGGAATTTGGCACACGACCTGCACCAGCGGTCGGTCCACGATGGGCCCTTAATCGACTGGACCTCCAGTTGCTGCAAGAGGCAGCCCTTGTCCAGGCGTGGAATGCCCTACCCTCGGAGCCAGTGGACCTAGACACGGAGGCCGGCAGACTGTGTGCAGCCATGATGCACGTCTGCGATGCCGCAATGCCTCGTGCGAGGGCACCACAGTGCAGGCGCCAGGTCTACTGGTGGTCCGAGGAGATTGCCGAGCTCCGCCGTCAGTGCGTGTCACGGCGTCGTCGCTACCAGCGCTACCGGAGGAGGAGACGCCAGGAGACTGCCGAGTCGGACGCTCTTTACGTTGCCTATAGAGAGGCGTCCAAGACCCTCCGCGTGGCAATCAGCCAGGCTAAGGCGGAGGCCTGGCAGCAGTTGCTGGATTCCCTGGAGCTGGACCCGTGGGGGCGGCCGTACAGGTGGGCAAGGCAGAAGCTTCGCCCCTGGGCTCCTCCGGTCACCAGCACCTTACAGCCACAAATACTCAGGCGGGTGGTTGAGGGACTCTTCCCCGGTAGTCCGGGGAATGAGTTTGTCCCGCCCACCATGGCCACACCTCTGAGAACGGCCCAGGACAATGAAGAGGACGTGCCAGAGATTTCACAGGGGGAGCTGGGTGCAGCAGTCCTCAGAATGAGGGCCAAAAACACGGCGCCGGGACCTGACGGAATTCCCGGTCGTGCGTGGGCCCTCGCTCAGGAGGCTCTGGAACCCCGCATAAGGGCCCTCTTCGATCGCTGCATGCGGGAAGGGAGGTTCCCCAAACTGTGGAAGAGAGGAAAACTCGTCCTGCTGCGGAAAGAGGGGCGCCCGGCGGATGAGCCAGCAGGGTATCGCCCGATTGTGTTGCTGGACGAGGCTGGCAAGCTCCTGGAGCGTGTTGTGGCTGCCCGCCTCGTTAAGCATCTCGAGGTTGTCGGACCGGATTTGGCCGACACCCAGTTCGGGTTCCGGAGAGGTCGCTCGACGGTCGATGCAATATCCTGTGTCCGCGACCTCTCCGAGAGGGCGTGCTCAAGCGGTGGGGTCATGTTGGCGGTGTCATTAGACATCGCTAACGCCTTTAATAGCCTACCGTGGAGCACGATATTGGAGGCGATGGGGTACCACGACGTGCCCTTGTACCTACAACGCCTTGTCCGGGACTACCTCTCTGACAGAGAGGTAGTCTACCCGACAAGGGAGGGGGACGGGCGGAGCCCCATGACGCGCGGCGTTCCACAGGGGTCTGTCATGGGCCCCCGCTTGTGGAACATCGGGTATGATTGGGTGCTACGGGGCGCTAACCTGAGTGGCGTCGACGTCGTTTGCTACGCCGATGACACTCTAGTTACCGCCCAGGGTCGGACGTACAGGGACGCGTCCGTTCTGGCTACTGCCGCCGTTGCGGCGGTGGTGGCCAGGATCCGGCGACTGGGCCTGGAGGTGGCGCTCCACAAATCTGAGGCCATCTGCTTCCATGGCCCTCGGAGGGCGCCACCTGCGGGCTCAAGCATCGTGGTGGGGGGAACCGCCATTGCTGTTGGGACGACGCTGAAATATCTCGGCGTCGTACTCGACAGCAAATGGAGATTTGGAGCACACTTCGCGCGGCTGGTCCCGGGACTTGTGGGGACTGCAGCTGCGCTGAGCCGTCTCCTGCCAAATCTCAGGGGTGGAAATGGGAGCTGCCGCCGCCTCTATATGGCGGTGGTGCGCTCTATGGCCCTCTATGGTGCACCTGTATGGGCAGGCTCCCTCGGCTCCAGGGAGACTGCTCTACTTTACAGGGCCCAGAGGGTCATGGCGGTGAGAGTATGCAGAGGTTACCGTACGCTCTCACATGAGATGGCCTGCGTCCTCGCTAGTTCCCTTCCGTGGGACCTGGAGGCCGAGGTTCTGTCCTCGGTGTTCTGGCGCAGAGCACAGGCACGTGAGGAAGACCTTCGTCCTGTCCCGGGCGAGGTGCAGCGGTGGAGGACGGACGCGAGGGATGCTGCCCTGGCAACTTGGAGCGAGCGGCTTGCTGCGGATCTGCGGAGGGGGGCCGGAGCTGTTCGATTCCTTGAAGCGGTTCGGCCCGTACTCGAGGAGTGGGTCCATAGGGGTCATGGGGCGCTGACCTTCCGGTTGACGCAGGTCCTTACGGGGCATGGATGCCTCGGGAGGTACCTGTGCAACGTGGCACGGAGGGAGGTGACCCCGGTGTGCCACCAGTGCGGCTGCGTGGAGGAAACCGCGCAGCACGTGCTGGAGGTGTGCCCTGGGGCAGCAGAGCCGCGGCTCGAGTTGGTTGCGGTCGTGGGGGCGGACCTCTCGTTGCCGACTATTCTAGCTCGAATGGTCGACGACGAGGGGTCGTGGGAAGCAATGGTCTCTTTCTGCGAGGTCGTGATGTCGCAGAGGGAGACCGAGGAGCGGGCGAGAGAGAGAGATCCTCTCGCTCACCCGCTCCGGAGAGCGCGGACACGGAGGCGAGCCAGTCGAGCTCGTACTCCGTCTCCGCTTGGAGGGCCTGGGGTGACGAATGCGGGGGCAGCCGTCGCCTCCCTTGAATAGGGCCCTCCAGAGAGGATGGCCAGATTTTCCCTGGTCGAGCTGGACGGAGGGACCTGATTCCTCTCCCGAGGTGGGTCCACCCTGGTACAATAGGGGTGGACATCAGAATAGCAGGGTTGCGGAGAGTGCGCGAGCGATCCCGCGGCCCGGTTATTTTTTCCGATGCCGATGGAAATTTGTGGGGTTTTTTAGTCGGTAGGGGCGTTGCGTTCTCCGTAACGTCGAGTCCGACATAACCCGTCCGCCCACCCAGCGGATGGGTATGCGTAAATGCATTTTCCCCACATAAAAAAAAAAAAAAAAAAAAAAAAAAAAAAAAAAAAAAAAAAAAAAAGGTCTTGTCCTCAATCGATGTTGTATTAATTAGTTAAATACCCTACCCGAGGGAAAAGCTGGACATGACATTAAAACCCACACATACAACGCGTGCTACTTACTGGATTATTTCATTTCCTTTTCAAACTTAAAAAGAATTGCTATCAAGAGGTATCAGTGGTTACCAATTCACTAAAGATCGAAAACTAAATTTACATTATAGTACCTTTCAAAGAATATAAGAAGCACGTCGAATAAGTTGATTTATTCAATACTAGCTGTTACCCGTGACATTGTTCGCGTGGACCTACAAAAAAAGTAGTCTATGTCCGTCTCCGTTCCGTAAGCTATATATATGCATAAATTCAGGTCGATCCGTTCAGCCGCTTAGCAGTGATAACGCGACAAACACACCCAGGCAGAGAAACAGAGTGATAGAGTTACTTTTGCATTTATAATATTAGTTATAATAATAATAATAATAATTCTTTATTGACACTTAAACATAAGCCACTTATACATAATTATATAACTTTACTCAGAATAAAAACTACAAGAATATTCGGCTTGCGGTAGCAAATAGTTGGTCACAGAACCTACGCTAAGCAAAGCTTGTGTTGTAGGTTACTGTATACCTTCAGGGTACATTATAGCGCAGTAAAGAATTGAAATTGAATGAAATACAATAGTAATAATATTATAGCTAGTATGTATTATAGCTATTATAGCTGTATGTGCTTGTATGTGTATTTATTTGTGTATGAAGAAGAAGTGTGTTATGATAATAATAGCAGCGCCCTTTAGTTTCACCCGCTATCCTGAAAGAACTGTTAATTTTACCTGGCACTTTTTTAGCCACAAACAGCACGTAGTCTACTTTTTTTTAAAAGAGGCCCATGTGCTAATCCATGGAATAAGCAACCTCCATACCAAATTTCATTCAAATCCATTCAGCCGTTACAGTGTTGAACGGGAACAAACACACTTACTTACACACTTACCCAGAAACGTTCGCATTTATAATATTAGTGTGATTTATTCAATACGCAAATAATAGTACATTATGATACAAGTGTGCTATGTTGGTAATTAACAGTAACACTCGGTCGATAAGGAGCCGAGAGTGTAATGATCAATGCACACGCGTTTCATACGACGTTTTTCAACAAACTTGCGAGGAAAAAACAAACTTGAAACTTAACTATGAAAGTTTCGTAGGCCGCTATGTATTTCGCTAGATTTGATGGTAACGCAATCGCTCGCTTTTCGTTTCACGATAAGTATTTCTGGTGGGGTCAAATCTACGTATTGCTCTTCTTCACTACATACTTGAAGTCGTCATTTTTGATAATAGTCAACAACAAAGCGAAAACGTTAAAAAATATTTATGGAAAATGGCGTGCAGGTTTCTAGTTTTCCCGCGCCACGCCAGTGACGCGCGCGCTTGTGGAAGCAAGGGCCGGTATTAAAAACTATTTTTAGCCACATAATAACCGTTAAATTAAAAATGTTTCGTCTACATACTCGTATCGTATCGTTATAATATCATTATGACACTAGTGCGGTAATGTAAAAAAAAAAACAAGCGTGTGTAACAACTAGCATTATTACCCACAAAGCGATGCAATAAGATCCAATTTACGAGGAAGTGAGTTGAAAAAAAATAAAAATAATGATGGATAACGTAATACACAAAAGTTATCATGGTATTCATATTATTACCGTAATCACTCAGCTACGTTTCTTATAACTAAATTGCTATGGAAATTCCAAGAAGATAGAAATCAAAATACTCGTACATAGCAAGCATTCGAATAACTAGAAATTTGCGCTCTGATTTATCAATATGTTTTCTTAATGTAGAATCGAACTGTGGTAATACTTTTATGCGCGGTAACTATTAGAATAAATTCTTCATAATTATAAAAATAATTCAAATATGTAATATAGTACAATAACTAGTGACTTCGTTCAGGTTGCTGCTCGGCCTTCAGCTTTCAGGTGTAGAGCTCGAGACCGAGGCTCGGCATTTGACCTTAAAAATCCAAAGTTTCATCGCAATCGGGTAAATGGTTTAGGGACGTACACGGGACAAACAAAGCAACAAATATTTACAAGAAACTTATTTAACAAATCGATTTCAACATCATAAATTAATTTCATATAATTAATAACGAGGTGTGTCCAAAACCACCAGAGGACTAGCAGCAGCGTCCTCTTAGTAAACGGTGAGTGATCTGCGATCCTCGAGCCGCCTGCCATGCAGGGGATTGTGACAATTCTCCTGCTTTTCTAAAGAGGAGGCTTCCGTTCAGCTGTGGACGTCTTGATGGTGATGATGAATTTAATTTCATGACAAATAGTTTAGAAAATTTAGTAAATTAAAAAATAAAAAGCGGCGTAGATTAAGACCTGCTAGCAAAATATTCTCCCAGAGGTAAATCAGCTGCGCCGCGCCTCTTTATAGTGCAGATAGCGTCATACAAATCTATAGAAATAATATTTTGCAGTGCCGTGTCGTGCCACGCCGCATAAAATGCATTTCGACCTTTAATCAACCACACGGATCCCCTTGTCACGAGTGAGAACTGCAGCTAGTTAAATTCCGAGGCGATATCATTATTATTTCACTCGGAAAGAGTTCATGTGATGCAGTACTTAAAGTTCATACTACTACTAAAGTCTAAATACCTATTATACCTAGTACCAAGGAACATATAAGTAAGGGTAGACCAACATCGGCGTGTTGCCAATCACCCTTCAATATGTCGCGGCCGATGCACTTTGCACCCTTTCTTAGGGTGCAAAGCGCCCTAGGTGGTAGAACTACTGCAATCATAATGAATATAATGACCTAGGTCCTAGGTAATTATATTCACGGGTGATCAAAGGACACTAAAGAGTCGCCTATGATTACCCAGGTGATATCACGCAGGTCATCATAGTGGAATTAACCATGGTGAAATGCTACCAAATAACCATAAACAAAAAAAAAAAATCTATAGTAGTAAAATAATTGGTTGCAGTCTAATACAATATGAAACTCAAAACATGAGCCTTGTCCGTAAGGTTTCCGCCTAGAACTTGGCCAATACTTACATTTTATTTTCAAAAAGCTGGTGTCGATTTAATGTAGCATTATCATTATAAAGACAAATCCAAAATTCGTGTCATCTTTTTCTCACGTATATAAATTAAAAGAATGACAGATTAGTTTAGAGAGTGGAATAAAATAATCAAGTCCGGTATTTTTTTTAACTGGTACCAAACTCATTTTCATTTCTAACCCATCACTCGGCGTGATGGAATAATGCACGAATGCTCCTGAAGCACGATTTGCGGCCTTTCGTTTATAGGCGATGCCAACTAACTACCTTAACGAGCCCGGGGAGGATGACAACATCGAGTGGCCTAAGTTGTTGTGGGCGGAGGCGTCTCAGAACAGCTCGTAGCTGTCCCGGGAGGAGCTGAAGCGTGGTGCTGCCTCAGGGTGGGGTATAATCCCACATAACTCGGCTGCTCTCTAAAGCAATCGAGTATCTTGTAAAGATTTACCAAAGGCAAAAATAAAAAAATAAAAAAGAGAAGAAGGAAAGAAAACAAAAAAAAGTATAGCCAAACTGCTCTCATTATATAATCAATACGTCGAGTTGCATGGCGTCCGATTTTACCTTTCTTGAATTGTGGTATCCACTCTAGTACACGTCTACCCCAACGTTTATCGATTCTTCGGTAGATAATAACCGACATGCTGCCACTTCAGTTTACTAATGTATCGAGCTATGCAGACAAATAGGTACAGGTAAAAAGCAATTTAATGGCACCATTTTTTTACATAATACTAAAATGTTGAAGCTGAAAACTTTGGTACATTCTTAGGTGCCTCTGTCTGTTTGTCAAGATCCTTTTTCTAAACGCGTGGAGTTATCAAATTGAAATTGATATCAAATACTCAACGGTCCCTCGAAGCTTCAAATAATCAAGCTTCTGACTCAACGCAACAAAAAAGTACGGCCATCTCTGTCGCGTATTTTGAAACTTGCATTTAAATCAAAAGCTATAGGGTACTTCCCGTTGACCTAGAATCATGAAATTTGGCCAGAATCAAGATCCAACAGCAAGTAAAGTAATAGGTATGAAAATCGTTAATTCGTAGATATTAAACTTAAACTTAAATTTAATATTAATTATTGACTTTTGTAATAGCAAATTATTATTATTATTTTTCTATTGTTAATGTATAACAAGAGTAATTATCTTCTCAAGAGTAATTAAAACCAGTAACGGTTATTAATAAATGAGTATGAGTATGAGTATGAGTATATACCAGTTTTTTTTTTTTAATATTGCAATTTTACGTATTTTGTAGTTGGAGAATTACCGTGACGTATATCGTTATGTATGGGTTTTTTTTTTCAATAACAATGTAACTTTGTCGTTCAGCCCGACTTATCTTTTCTATTAGAGCAATGTTCTTTTCAGAAGAGATAGAAACTATTATTCACTCTTAAATCGGTTTCCGATAACCACGGTGGCTATGCCTAGGTAATGGTTTAGTAGTTGATTTTGTTCGGTTTTTAAAGCCCTATGGATTTTACATAATCTCCACTATTGAAGCCGATAGTCATAAATGAGTAAATAAAATCGTGGATCTCTACGACTCAAATTTTTGACCGAGCAAAGCGAAAGTCTCGAGAATGTACGGGAACAAGTAGATATTTGTTAGTATGTTTGTATATTTCTGTGTCTGTGTTCATATATTTGTTCAATGTTAGCCCGCGAACGGTTGATTCGATATACATGAATTATTTATAGACAAATGTAGGTTTCAATGCAATTTTTAAATTTGAATATGAGTAAAATCGACCTAGAATTTGTGAATTTTTACGCGTCGAGAGGTCTAGTTCGGCGTGGACAGTAGTAGTAGTGGTTGTTGTATTGGTAGGCCTCTTTTGCAGAGTTCTCTTGGGAAAGTACCTAGTACACCTTTGCCAGTTATTCAACCGCCAAGCAGTAGTGTGCAAACAAAATTATGTTCTTTATTGAACGCTTCCAGCAAAATTAATGGGCTTAACAATAATTTTTTATCCGCAATTTTTAAAATTATAATACAAGATACAAAAAAAACGTACAAAAGTTTCAATATGCACTGGTTCACGGATCGTTGGGAGGGTGATTACTATTTGACAATAGGTCCTCCCACAGACCCAACCAACTAACCAACTATCTAATAATACTATAGAAATGAAGCCCCAATAGAAAATAACTAGCACAAGAGACCAGCAAACTTTCGTAGCACTTGGCTTCGGCCCATGCCATATAAAGTACTAGCTGCGCCCCGCGATTTCACTCACTATCCTTCAGGAACGGTTAAATTTTTCGGGATAAAAAGTAAACACAGAGAATAAGCTACCTCCATACCAAATTTTTCTAAATCCTTTCAGCCGTTACAGAGTTGAACGGAAACAAACGCACTTACCTACTTACATACTTACACACTTACACACAAACTTTCACATTTATAATATTAGTGTGATCTTTTCTTTTAAAGTCCTGAATCGGTAAATTCCTCACAGAAACTGGCAACTTTATTATACATAATTAGTTTATTACGCACTTCTTGCTTTTCAACTTTACTAAGTTTTACTCTGGGTAGTACTAGTCTATATTTATATCTTGTATTAAAATAATGTTTTTTTTTAAGTCCATTACTCTCGGATATTTCTTTTCTCTATCAGTGTGAATTTCTCAGAGGCACCTAGCAGTAACGCCAATGCCACTGAATTCATTAGCTTCTTTCTGGTCGTAAGCTATTTTGTGCGCGACTGTAACTCTGTTGGCATAAGAGGTTGTTTAAAGCATCTAATATCTCACGAGTGACCTGCCCGTTTCTTAGTAGGCAAGCGTAATGCTAACCATCAGGCGAGCAACTTGTTTGTGTCGTTCAGTTGCATATTTTTTTTACTAATTGTTGACCGATCGAAGCGAAGGTCTTATACTCTACGGGAACATATCCGTGTCTGTGCCCATACATTAGTGTGTTATACGAGTTTGAGCGTGTATTTGTCCGACAATAACTTGTGTACTGTTGATCCGATCCTTATAACAAGCAAGTAGATCATCAAATACAATTTTTAAGTTCGAACATGTGCAAAATATATTTGGTTGGTGGTTGTTAAGTCCTAATTCGAGGCGAGCAACTAGTATCATCTTACGTAATATCAATTATTGCATAATAAAAAATTCTTGCAGACACCAAAACAAAATCCGTAAGTGCTTGACGCGAAAATGTACTTAAAGTTCGATCTGATATCTCTCTCCATTTCGCGCAGTTTATAGAAAAGCTCTCAAGTTTTGCCAGAGATAAATTCGAACAACCGGCGTGGCTCACGTCTCAATAGACTCAACAGTGACGTAATACGAACCCATGAGGTTCATGGGGAACGTATTAGCGCGAACATAGCGCCTCGCAGAACCCAAATAAAATAACAACCCAGCTACCACCACTAAAATGCGTATATTCATATTCTTAGTTTTCGATAGAGCCTTACTTTCGCAGGGGAACCTGAGATGTTCGCTTGGCAAACCCTCACACCAACCGTCAACAGCGTCAGACCCTGTCTACAACATTGACTAATTACGATACTCAGTAAGTCGGTACTCAAAAGTTCTTCAATAATAAAAGGCAGCTCAGCATCGTCTATGATATTCACCTGCTATGACTTGTCCTCTTAGCGCGACAACCTGAGAGTGCGTCCACATCTTGCGTACGTGCCGCCAATGCACTGCATTCATGCAGCGCACGTGCTGCACGCGCGCTAAGTACTACTGCAACTGTTCGGTATAAGTAGCACGCGAGAGGCGCACCGAACAGTTGCAATTTTCGTGCATGCAGTTCACTTCGTTGCTATTTTTAACCCTCAGTTTGTTACTGGATTTTGACAATGGCGGCCGATAACACGATTGACAACATTATTACTGCAGAATTGCTATTTTATTAGTGAATTGTTTAGAAGAAATTAAGAAGAGAAGAAGACGACGTAGGTGGCAGATTGCATTTTACAGACGATACAGACGAAGACACTAGCGCCGCTTGTGACTGCGCTAGCGCAGTTCATATGCGGCGTGTAGAAGGCGCGCGCCAGGCACGTGCGAGGCCCGCGATCAGTGCGTGAGCAGATCACACTACAAAATGCTTGCGTGCAGCTCACGAGGCATATTCACAAACAGGCGTCACGGCGCGACGCAGAGATCTGGGCATACCCTGACGTTTTTAATTTTAATAATAAATACTCACGTTGAGTCGGACTATTTTCGTACTAAAATTGAACCAACGATAAACCGTCCAAATTCAAATTTAATTTTGACAGCTCCAGTGAATTGTTGTCTTAGGTCACTTATTTTATTTCTCGGAAAGTGAATTTGCTGGTAAGGATATGATGAGAGTAAAATATATTCTTACAACGAAAGTAATCTTCTGACTCTCTTTGAAGAATTAAGCGCGGAGGCTCCTGCCGAATTTCACGAGAGCTAATTTTCGAGAAAAATATTCCGCCGTGCTTGAAATTATAACGTGGATATATTGACTTTCTTTGAAGAGGTATTGGTCTATACATATACTTAATATTTTCTTGATATCATTACTTTGAATTGAGTGTTTTGATTTATCTTTTTTCGGAATAGATAAATACAGCTATAACGAAATAGATAAATAACCATTGCTAATAAGTAGGTACACGGACACGGACAAACACGTATATATGTATATACGTTAAGTGGGCTAGGTAAGTTAAATTAAATAATCGCATAATGCCGTTCTGCAATATGTAACACGATGCAGCCTACAACTGGATACTGATAAGCAATAACATGTCAACCCAGTTTTTTTTTTTTTATTCATACAGAACGCTTCTTTGTCAGCCAAAGAAGCGTTCTGTATCATTAGCAAAACAAAAATATTTTTGTGGGTTGACATGTTATTGCTTATCAGTATCCAATAGGGGCTGCACTCCAATTGCAATTGCACTTATTGCCTTTCTTTCTAAATGTCAATGTAATGTTATCTCTGAGGGAAAACTATTGTATTAATAAAATAAAAAAACCAACGCCATTCCCAAGTTTCCCAAACTCCCGCTAGGTCGCAATGAACTTATTTGACCGAGTGAGCGCAGCGAACGAAAGGTCTCAGTTTAAACTAGCAAAATTTGCTTCATATGTCCGTACGTTGGTACTCGCATACAGGTCGTATTGTTCACGAGCGAACGACGAAACTTGGTGTACAGGTTCTACAATTTTGTAGATTTTTTTGCCGTCGGTGCTTTTTGGTTGGAGGGGTTCCACTATTTTGAGGGGAAATACCCCACTAATCAAAAATTGCCGAAAGCTAAAAAAATCTATGAAATTGTAGAATTACGATTGTGCAAAAAATGTTTGTGCTCGCGAGGTCTACTGTTCGCTGAAGTCATAGCACGCACAGTGATACGATTTTGTGTATTTGCATTTTGCGTTTGATACGGTTTATGGGTTTTGTGATTCTGTATTTTTGTATAGTTTCATTAATTTCTCGCCTTCTCGACGGGATTTTTCTCGTCTCGCCTCTGAGTAAAGACTCGACTTTTCTCGCTTCGAGAAGTTTCAAGCGAAACCCCTACTTACAACGTGACTCAGTGTTACGAACATAATTATGTTTAAGTACTTTACTAGGCTTCATAATTGCGTACTATTTCTTTCTGCGAAATAAGCAAGAGCATTGTGGGTATTTTAAAAAAGAGGTACTAGAAGCGGAGAAGCGGGGACTTCTTTTACCACATAGTTTTATTATTTCGTGTATTCTAATAATTTTATACAGGCTGGCCCATCGGCAAGTGACCACCCGAAAGGGGCTTATAGTACTCATCATTATGAACAACTTTTACTATGGGACCAACCCTGAAATTAAGAGAAAAACTGCTGTTCCATAGAAAAATATCAAGGACACTCGACAAAATGTATGGAACAGCAGATTTTTTTTCTCGATTTTAGGGTTGGCCTCATAGTAAAAGTTGTTCATAATAATGAGTACTATAAGCCTTTTTCGGGTGATCACTTGCCGATGGGCCAGCCTGTATATTATAATATTATTCTTACTTTACTTCGTCCAAATCTGACGAGTACGTACTCGTAGTTCCGATTAGCTTAACTTTAAACTTTCAATCACAAGTAACTGCGATCCAGAGACAGAAACCAAAAATATTCTATTAACAACATTCAGTAAGTCCCTATTAAGTTTGATTATTGTTATTTGGTAATAAAATAAGCAGTTTCTAGACAACTGCCAATGTACGTAGATAAAAATTTGCTGGTCTCATTATCTATACCAGTACTGAATTTCATGGATTTAGTCATTATAGTCACTGAATAAAAGGACAGTGACATATAGACGGACGAGCGGACATATAAACACGGCAAAAATATGAAGTATATTTATCTTAAAGTCCGCTAATGTTGCACATTTTAAAATAAAAGGAAAGTTATTTCGCTGAGCCCTAAAATAGCAAAGTTTTATTGTGACGTCTTGATTAATCGTTTTTGATGAATGTCTAGTTAGGGTAAAGGGACAAAACTCATCCACGGCAAGTTGCGTTCCAAATTCCGAGAAGTGCTACCAAACTATGTCACAAATAAGTCAGCGTGTGGTGTTTGGTATTCGGAGGTTGCTTTTGTTGTCGGTGGCGATCTGAAAGATTTGATTTATCATACTTTATTCTGGAACCTTTGTCTAATTATTACGTTGCTTTGAGCGGTACGGTTACACTGGCATAAGGATTTGTTTGTAGAATAATAGTTTGTTCTGTAATAACAGCGAAGAAAGGTTTCCAAGTAGCCAATACATTAGCTTATACCGGAGATTCAGATCTTCTTTTTTTTTCTTGTCGTGGACTTTACAGCGAAGTTTTGCGTCAAGAGACATGCCTAGGCGTTTGGCTAAAAAGTTTGAAATTGGTATTAATAATTAGTCGGGCGAAATAAAATAAAAATTGATGTAGTCGTCTTTTCCGAAGTTTGTTAAAAAGCCATGAACTTCGTGAAGTTTTGGAAGTGAGGATTCTGGCGTAAAAGACGTCATTAAACCCGCTTTCAGTTATTAATGAAAACAACACAGTAAAAACCCAACTCCACACATATAGGCTTCGAGCTAATATAATAGAGCCCTCTTTTTCCATCAGGACATCATTGATATGGATATGCAATTTGTAAGTTATTGTTGGCGGCACCCGCCGCGGCTTGCTACGAACACAATCGAATGCAATTGCGGACTGCATATATTAATACCAAACAACAATAATCAAATTTCATATGACTGGATTTCATATTCACTGGAGGTTGGTAAAAATATTTTTGCTTTCTGTCACTGGCTGTTAACATTTACTGAGTAAAAAAGGGGGGTTTTCCCGTGGACCCACCGCTATAATCCACCAGTTAGGTCATATTAGAGCCCCATGGACACACAACGCAGGAGATTAGTTCGCGTCGATATAGGTACTTATTATAATTTTCATCCTAACGTGTCCCACTCTGTGGGATAAAGGCCTACATCGCTCGACTTTGCTCTTCTGCTCTTTACTGCCGCTCTTCGACTTTGATGGTCCAGCGCTTGTTGTATTAGTTCTGCTCGCCTCCTTTCTTTTTGGTGAACCCAGAACAGATTGGGTTCCAAAGTCGAGACGACCTCGGGTTAGACTTACGTAATTACGTATACATAATATTGCCGCAAGTAGTGACCATGTCACTAAATGCGATCGCTTCTAGGGAACCACTGAATGAAAAGAAATTCACGTTTTTTTTTTTGGGCAAGTGCCTTTGTTACCTATGCAAAATACATACAAACTACGACTACCTAAACTACTTAGCCCTACTACATAAAAATAACAGTTGGATTAACCAGAGACAATTAAAGGTATACAGATAATCCAAATATTCGCCATTTGTTACACTAGCTAAAATGTTTTGTATTCTGTCCTACTATGTACAATCTGGTGTGAACAATAAAGAGTTTATCTATCTATTCAAGCCCTCTACCAGTTGGCAGCGTACCCAGCATGCTGGCGGCATTACCACGCTGAATGGCAATGCTTATGCGTTGAGCCAAATAAACGCCAGCATTTTGATCACGCGTCGCGTCAACCAAGCGCTCTGATAAGTTTTAGAAAATAAGTTTTTCACGTATTTGTACGTTGTGTATTATGATACTGAAAATAATTATCTGAAAAAAGTTATTTAAAAAAAAAACATCAATTCTGATGAAATTTAAACTTTTGAATATATTTTTTATACGTGTATATTATTGTTGTTTCTTTTATATTTTGATTATTGAAAATTTACAAATTATTAATCTGAATACAGGATGTTACTGAAAAGGTTTAGCAATATTGAAAGGTAAGTATGTATGTACTCATCAATAAGAACATTTTTTACTATGGGACCAACCCTGACATCGCCGGTAAAAATCAGCTGTATTGTCGAGTGTCATTGTCATTTTTCTATGGAACACTTATGTTAGTAATATTTTTGTTTTAGTTCAACCTTCGTGCAATATATTCCTCTGTAGCGAGAAATTTTACTTACAGCACGATAGTCTCTGAACATAATATTGAGCAAAACAAAATACCCGACTGCAAAATGTAGCTAGTCAAAATCAATCAAGCCTTTTAGGCTACAGGAAGTAATATAGGAATACCGAAACATACCTATTTACTTATACGTTTTAAGTTGTATATATTTAAAATGTACTTTGACTTACGGCTTAGTTCAATTTATTTATTATTTAATGTTATCTAAGCTATGGAAATAAAAGCACTTACTTACTTACTTATACACTTACATACTTGCATGTAAGCACCCAAAAACATTATCCTGTTTCTTGGGCAGTCGGGTAAAAATAACCATAGTCCAACAGACATAGACGAACTAACATATCGGAGGATTTTTGTTAGGGTCGTATTTATTGCTTCTTTGAAACAGAATATTTTTTTTATTAAATTTATTCATATTTTTTATATAAATATTATGGCATGGAGGTGGCCTTCACCCAGTTTTGGGTGCCCTAGAAATCAAATGTAGAAATAATTCAAATATAAATAGAAATATTAATTTGATAAAATTTTCAAATCGTTACGATTTTAATCAAAGGGAAATAAAGGCTATTTTATTTAATTATATAAATTTAATTAAAAAATAAGTTAAAATAAGTTTTATATAAATAAAAAAAATATAAATTTACTTTTTTTTTTACTTTAATCCACATAAATCTCATATCAATAAAAACAAGCAAGAACTTATGATATAGTTTTTCATTTTCACTATTCACCGAGTAAAATATTTTGATGTACATACACATGTATAATATATCTTGTGGAAGATAAGTGTTATTACAAATGTAAACGAGGTCGCAGGTTTGCTTCCATTTAATGAAATGTCATAATATTATGCTTCTGCCTGTGTCATGTACACCGGAGCCATATTTGGAAGCAGTTACAGCGTGCTTGGCAGGAGTACGGCAGCGAAGAAACATCCTCGCTTTATTTTAAAGATAAAGCAAGCTGGAGCATGATTTCCATAAATTTATTCGCTCAACTGCAAAGTGTACGGAAAGAGGAGAAAATGTTTCAAATAATGCAAAGGAACCACGACCGTCTTGCAGAACTTTTAATATTACTTTTGAAATTTTGCCTCGTTTCGAATCGTGCAACTCGTCAATAGGTTGATTGGAATAAAAATGTTGTTTTTCACAAAAGCTAACACGGATATTTTTTTATTATAAGTTTGATAACGTATTAAAATTTGAAGTAGTGCATTATTGAAACCAGATTTTTAATTACACGTATCTAAATTTACCGAACTGGGAATGAACCGTCCACCAAGATACGGGATAGCGTTCTGTTTGGTGACTGGGGCCGATATAATTGTATATTGTCTGCTTCTAATTGTTTATTGTCTCTTTTTTATTTCTTTAGAGTAATATTCTTCAAAGGTTGGTCCTATTTAATTAACAAACAAAAAGACAAGTTGCAATACAGCAATAGCAGAAACAAACTCTAACTATACCCAACAAGAATCAGAAAATATTGATTTCATTAGATATACATAAACACGTCACAATAACACAAAAGACATAACGATATAAATGATAATAATAGTAAACTACGAACAGAAGACACAGACATTACAAACAGGTGGATAGAAAACTATAAACACTTACTGAACGTGTGCCATCCTAAAAGCCGTGATTACTGCAGGCCGGCAACCGTGCAAGGGCCATCCATGGATAGCACCGGGAGAGGTAAAGAGTGCAATACAAAAAATTAAAAATAATAAAGCATCAGGGCCGGATGAAATACCAGCGGAGGTCTGGAATCACATGGGAGACGAAGGAATAGTTTGGCTGCACAATTCTTATACAGGTGGTTCAGGGAGACCTCATGCCTGATTCATGGCGCAATAGTTTCCTAGAAACATTTTACAAGAGAAAAGGAGACGTTAGATAATGCAATAACTATAGGAGCATTAAACTTATATCGCACACCTAAAATTTTGGAGCAAGTACTTAATAATAGTTTGAAACACATTATAAATTAAACACCAAATCAGTGTGGGGTTGTAGGTGGAGGGAGCTCCTCAGATGCTATTCTAATAGTTCAGATACTGAAAGATAGGCCTAAATCCAATAAAACCAACCTTGATATGGTTTTCATAGACTTAGAAGAAATAGAGAATTCGACCTTTTCCCGCGCGATCTTATCTGGGAAGACTCAGTCACTCAGACAACAATCTGTACCGGAATATAACATTAATCTTATCCAAGACAGCCGTCACTACCCAAGTGTTGAGTCCAGTGGGCAAAGCTAAACATTTGAAATCGAAGTAAGGTGCACCAAGGCTCCACACTTAGTCCGTTGCTTTTTAGCACTATTATAAATTACCTCACAAAACACTGCCAAAAAGCACTGCCATATAATATTCTTTATGCTGACGATTTTTATTATTATGTTCTGATCTCGGAAAATATGTAAGAGCTTCAGCAGGTTTTCAACTCCTGGATACAAGCACTCGAGACAAATGGCCTTGCAATTGGTAGAAGCAAGACAGAACACATTTGTCACTAACTCAAATAATATAAAGAATAATTCAATAAGAAGCACACCACTTTGCCACGAAGCTACCGTGATTCAATTTAAATATTTGGCTTAATACTCAGCAACATAGCAAAATTGATAATGATGTTACTCACAGAACCACAACTAGATGGATGAAGTGGAGACAGCTCATAGCCGTCATGTGTGACAGAAAAAACTTCTTGAGGTTAAAGGGCAGATGTATAAGACAGCCATTAGACCTGCTACTTTGTATGGGTCAGAGTGTTGCGCGACCAACAAGCACCATCTAAACAAACCGCTTACATCAGAAATTCGCATGCTACGCTGGTGAGCTGATGTTACACTACTGGACAAAATCCGTAACAAGTATATAAGAGGGAGTTTCAAAGCTGCCCCGATAGTCGACAAGGTCAATGAGAAACGCTTGCGGTGGTTCGGCCACACCCAAGAGCTTGTCCTAGACTTGCCAATAAAGAAACGTACTCGTGGAAGACCACCCGTCACCTGTTTAACAAAGTATCATAAAGACCTAAAATATGATCAACTAACACCTAACATGTACAAGACCGTGATAAATGGAAAATGTGGACAAGGAAGGCCGACCCCAAGTAATTGGGACCAGTTCTAGGAGGAAGAAGAAGAGTTGGTCCAATTTAATCAAAACCCTGTAATGTTGCTATCAACGCCACTCAGTAAAACTTTTGCTTTTTAAATATTACGATGTGGTGTTTGTGTAGCGTGGGTATATGTTGTTAATAAGTGTTATATTGTTATGAAGAACAATTTGTGAAATGTCAAGTGCGTGATAGATTTGAAGCGCTCAGACCCGGGGTAGGCGAATTAAACTTGATATAAAGATGATGTATTGCATGTGTTACATCGTAGTGATTTAATGTTTTATTAAATTTGTATTTTAATAATGATAATCACGACAGACTTAGTGTGACGTCAGATAAGTCATTACACCAGGAGTAAGGCGCTTCTGTGGATAACTAATTTGCTAAAATGTGATTAGAGGTTTTGAAGATATTAAATATACATGGAACGAGAAGATACGCATCTATACCATAAACATGACACGTTAAATATTATGGTGCGTCGATAAGCACCTATCTTGTCAAAATCTGAGCTGTGGTTTAGGAGAAAGGAAACAATATTAAGAACATACTCGTACATATATAAATAAATACATAAATACATACATACATACATATGCTGCAAATCAAAATCATATCCCGCCGTTTTCTATAGTCGGGTAAAAATACGCTCCAGTTGGTTTATTTACTGTTCGATGATGCACAGAATGAAATAGAAATTATCTCGGAACAATACATTTTCCGCCACTCCGTCCGGGATTCGAGATAAACAGAACCATGTGGGAAATGCGTCTTTTGATAAATGGTTTTCCAACGTGCTAAGTATAGAACTATAATAATGCTAATTAGAATGAATGCACAAAAGGATTCATCACACAAAATATTAAATTAAATTTTAATTAAATTCATTTATTTCAGGCAATCACAGACCCATAAAAATGTAAAACTAAAACAATAAAATAAAATAAAATTACTTATCCCTGTGTCAGTCAAACTACATATCTACGTCAAACATACTTACAAATCAGTCAGAAAATAATAAAAATACAACATACAATAGTTACAATAGATTTGTCTTCGTAATCTATGCTGAATGCCACGAAATTGATACTTACATTGTACATAACTATATGCCAAGTGGTAAATAAGGAGAATTCAATCTCGCTATTGTGGGTTATGGTAGCTCTGGTCAAGGTGGTGGTGGATGGTACTTAATACTTACTTAGTAGTAATCTGACTGCTACGTCACTAAGTACTAATTCGATTACAGTGTCACAAATTCTGATATGCTGGCAGCGCCCTGGCGTAGCTCGACTAAGTGCTTCTAACCAATCACCGATGTTTTAAGCAACAGGCGACACGGGCAGACTTTGGATAAGTAACCGCGAGTGGCATTTACAACAGCTGAGCACTACCGTGGATAGGATGACAAGTTAAATTGTAGGTCCTGGTTGTTTATCGTAAAACAACAACGACTAAGCCATGTCAGAGGCATTAAGGCGGCCTGAAAACTCACATTAGGGACATCTGGGCTGGCCACTAAGTACGAACTTATTTTTTAATGTAAAAAATTATAAATTTAAAATTTGTACCTATTTAAATCAATTAAACAAAATAATTAAAAAATGTTAATATTGCTAAAATGTAAATATGATTCCGATCCTTGTTACTTATAACTAATTTGAATAGAAAAAAAATTGGGCTAGAAACAAAGTAGAAAAATATACAAAATATTGAAACAAAACATGGCTTGTCCAGCGAAACGCGGGGCGATGCGCGGCGCTTGAAGCGTCGCGTCACGCGGTGCGTTGCACGTTGTCTCCGTTTAAGGGAACGCGGGTAGTGGTAGGAGGGGCTAACGACGTTGTCCGAGGCGTCACAAGCTATACCAATGTACCCTCTGGTTCATGAAGCCGCGGGGCGCCGTGCGGCGCGTGGTGAATGACGTTGTCTGCAGCAGCGATTGCTTTTAGCAGTATTCTTCGGTAATCTCAGCTGCGGCGCACGCAGTGGTGGCCGCAGCATGCTCTGCCGTGGGTACCACTAGATTTCAAACAAAACGCGCATGAAAGCGCTTTTACATGAACACTCTCATACGAAGCATATAATTTTAATATTCAGTTTTGTTTTAAATCAATCACGCACCATATACACAATTTTGTCCACTGTGAAAAAGTAACAAGATCTAAAGTTACGCGTTCATCATTTTTTAAGCAGATCCGATTGGGGTAAGCGACATAAATTAATTCCCTATTTTCAAATACATAACGAATGGTCTGTACATTTCCCACGGCTGTCGCTTTTGAGCTTATAATTCTGGACAGTAAGTTAAACATAAAGGTAGTCACTGGATGTTATACCCTTTTACCGTTCGTTGAGTTGATAAAGGCTTGTTTGTTTGTGATTTCCGTTTGCCTTTCTACGAATAAATCACAAAATAATAAGGAAACTGGGATATATGTTTTACATTATTTTCGCGGTTCCCTTAGCGAGTTAGTCGTGTTGTAAAATGGAGACCACAATGATAGAGACCGCAAATCGGCAAACGTTCCTTACGACGCCATGCTATTCGAAGTTTGTATTGCAGTCGGCGGTGACTGTGCACTCCCAGTCATTGAGAACTGCATTACGGAATTTGAATTGCCCAATCCCAATACAAGCTTCTCAGCTTTTCACTAAGCTGATGATTGACGTGATTAGGAGAGGCCTGTGTCATTACGCATAACTCTGATATTGACTGACGTTTACGAACACATTTTATCAAATTTCTTTATCTGTGTATGTGAGTCTTATTCTTTCACATTAAGCTTATTTATACCATAAAAGAAGTAAAGGTAGAGTTAAAGGAGCATAATTTCTTCAGGTAAGTAAAACTTTTTTGTTTGTTTTTGTTGCCTAAGAGGACTCAAAAAAATCTAAGTTCTATTAATTATAATAGAAATTTTAATTATCATTAAAGAACACATTTTATGATGGTCGATGAGGTTGGATACAAACTTTATCCTAATAGATTCCCACAGATTCCCAGACTTTGATTTCTGTTGAAATACTTATCTATACAACATATTTTTAACGAAGCATACAAGATCTCAAGAGATTTGGATAGCATTTTAGAAAATCAACTCTTGAAATAATCTTTCTATTTTATACAGGGCGTTCGGATAGACGTCACACGTTCGAGGATATAATAATGCAAATTAACGGAGAAAATGTGATTAAAATATTTTCTGGTAAATGTATCGTTAATAGTTTTGTACGTGGTATAATAAAACATGGAAAACTGTTCGAGCGCGCTTGCAAAGACGATGAAAGCGACTCGACGTGAGTCACTAACCTCTTACAATTGACCGTTTTTGTCAGGAGATTGGCTCGCTGAATCTGCCAGCAGATAAGTCATGGGGTCATCTCGGGTTATTACATCGCTTTAAATCTATTACTCTGAAGAAAAAATCTTAGTCGTAGAAATGTCTCGTTGAAAATCTTTGGTTTTCCTTCATATTATTGTCAGGCAAAAAAACAGAAACTCACTATCGCTTGAAATCTTGTATGAAATAACTATAATCATTTCGTTGATAGTTTACAAAAAATTCTGTTGTTTATAGATATATTTTGATATTTTTTTCAACTCAGATGAAACAGATGAAAGTCCTCTATAATTTTCAATCACACGCCGCCTGCTGCTCATTAATTTCGTTCGTTCTCGGCGATTTGTTAATCTCTTTCTCTCTCTCTCTAAATTTTCTTTCTCTCATCCCTCTCTCTCCCTCTGTCTGTTACTTACTCTTTGAAAATGGACCTAACTAAAAGGGATGAAGGATATGAAAATAAAATTTAATTACCTATGTCGTTTTATTTCTGTCGGTTTAAAAGAATATAATTTGGGTTCAATTTTCAATAATATAAGAATATAATAATGTGGGTTTGTCAAACCTGTAACGTCAAAATATGAATCATAAAGTAATAAAGCATATTCCCGTGATCCAGGTCGAACGTCACTCTCAAGGGAGAAAACGACCAGATTGAAAAACCTGCAAGCAGCGATAAGCAGCCCATTGGCAAATATCATCCGCTAACCTTTATTATATTTGCCCTTGGGACGCCGTCGTTATAGGTTATTTTTAATCCCTCTTAATATATTGCCATCCATATTTTTAAACACGTATTTCTTTTTAGGATACTAAGCTAAACCCCAAAAACTATTATTTAGTGTGAAGAACGTTCCAAGGCTAAATGTTTGAATATTTTTTGTCTAAAAAACTATCAGTACAGTCTATTAAATATAGGAATTAGTTACTTTATATTGTTATTTGCTGGCCCGCACGGCTTTGCTCGCATAGGCTACAGTAATTTCAAAACCCTAATTCATCCCTTCAAGGGTTAATTTTGGAAAAATCCTAAGACATACCTTTGTTTATTTTGTATGCTGTCTATAAGCATCGAGTTTTATTGAATATTTTATTTTCATACAAACTTTGGGGGTCCATTTTACCCTTTAGAGTTTAGGTGGAATTTCGCAAAATAAGGATTTTGCGAAAGTTGGTCGAGGTTCACAATAAGACCTTTCTTATTGTGAACCACGACCACTTGAGAGTATTTCTTGTCTTTTGTTTCTTGTCTATTGAATCTTATATTTCTAAAGTTGAGGGTTCAAATTTCACGTCCTTATCACGAGGGTTTGGTGTGTGCGTTGATTCCTAGAAAAGGACTCGTTCTCTTATATATATATATAATATATATACATTTTAAAAAATCTGTTAGAATATGGCTAGGTACAAATAAATACGTATTGTGAATGAGCTACGCAGTGTAGCAGCGTAGCACGGTCTACGAGAATGCAAAATTCGGTGATCGGGCTTACGAAAGGTGTGTATATTTAAAAATACTTAAAACTATGCATTATTGTTCAGCGCAAAAAAAAACCGACCAAAGCTAGACTAAAACCGTTGTAAGTATTTGGCGTGAATTGTATTGTATTGTACTAACATTGTATTGAGCAAAATTAATTTGTATACATACCTGTTTAATACCTGTTTCGGCACAGTGATGATATTAAACGGTCGGTTAATATCCCACATAAATTAATTAGTACCTTTTGGTACTGATATGTTTTACTTAGTATTTTTGTATTTTTCTTATAATTTTTGTATCTATAAGCCGTGGCAGGATAAGGGAACATTTTATGCCTTAATAGCTTTTCGGTTTGATTTTATTTGTTTTCACTTCATTCGAAACTACCATTTGTAATAGTAGGGCTCTCTTGCAGAGTCCGCCTGGGGAATTACCACACCTTTGCCAGTTATTCAACCGCCAAGCAGTAGCGTGCAAGCATTACTGTGTTCCGGATTGAAGGGCAATGTTTCCAGAGTAATTACTGGGCGTACGGAGATTTAACATCTAACATCTCAAGGTGACGAGCGCAGTGCATTGCCGCGCATAGTTTTGAACTTTTGTTGTTCTAAATTCTGGGTGGCACTGAACTGTCATGAGCAAGCGTGACGCTTAACATCAGGTGAGCGACTTGCTCGTCTCGTCATCGAGGAACATAAAAAAAATGTTAAATTTAATTATCAACAACATCAACAATTTTTTAAATCTTGTATATTTCTATTTGTAATACCGACTGTTATTCAAAATCAACAAATGAAACCTACCCATAAATATTGAAAACATATCAAGTAGGTATTCATCAAGATATACCTAAATATTATAATTGCTCGTGTAAATGTTATTCAGTAAATAGATTGTTTCCGAAACAATAACACAATCAAACTCAATAGGTACTGTTTCTGCGCTGATTGTAATAAAACACGAGTACAATCGAATCACTCAATCTAAATAAGTACGCAATATGAACACAAAATCTAATTATACTTGTAACGAGTTTCGAAATGTTATGTGCAGCTATAATATACATTTTTATTTGCAAATAACTTATAATATAAATGCGAATGTAACTCTGTCTGTCTATGTGTCTGTCTGGGTGCTTGTCACGCTATCACGGCTTAACGGCTGAACAGAAAAAGCTGAATTTTTGCAAATTTATTTATTATAGTAACTTAAATAACATTAAATAGTAAATAAATTGAAATAAACCCTAACTTAAATAACATTAAATAGTAAATAAATTGAAATAAACCCTAAGTAAAAAGAAATCATAAATATATATACAACTTAAAACTAGCCCTAATCTAATAAACAGCTACTAGGCATCGTGCCCAAAATGCATTTTTGCATAGATATAGCTTAAGGGTCGGAGACGGACATATACCTTATTTTTGTAGGTCCACGCGAACGAAGCGCGGTCAACATCTAGTATAAGTATATATATTCTCAAATATTTGTACTAATAATAGCTTAGAGGATGGCGCGTTCAGACCTCACGACGTAGGATGTAGGTTCAAGTCTCAACAATTATCTTGAGCTACACGTGAAAGAAAACATCGTGTAAAAATCTTATGATGGTGGTGTGTACTTTCTGATACTCGGCTGGCCTGCCAGCTGATTTTCAATTTGAAAATCTGTCGCTATCACTTTAGGGTATGTTCAGGCAGCTTCAATTCATCAATTCAGAGCCAGCTCCCATTCCACGCTTTCCACATGTATATTTTTAACATCAGGTGAGTTTGTGGTCCAATCTTAACCTGCCAAGCAGAAAATCAATAACTTCATTAAAAAAAATTAATAATAACAGGGCCGCTAGTCTCGACTTTTCGCTATGCACTTTGCGACCGAATTCGGTCGCTATGACGCAAAATTCAATGCTATTTTTGCGTTTTTTCAGAACAATTAGTGTTAGTTGTCGAATTTTGCGTCATAGCGACCGAAGTCGGTCGCAAAATGCTGTAGCGAAAAGTCGAGACTAGCGCCCCAGGAAATCTATATAAGAATATTACTCATATACTCATAAACATATATATATTAAGTGACTTCCAGCATTCGAAAAATGCACTAACGTCTATAATACTGCGTTACTTACTAGTAAAATAGAAAAGAGTGGAAAATGTCTTAACTTCTAAAAAAAAAAACATACATGTTTTGTAGTTAAGAACGCACTTCCGTTGTATTCAAAGAGTTGACATTCATTTATCAAAGCATCTTTTAGCCGCCATTAACATTAATTGTAGTTATATGGATTTGACAACCTATTTAGGCCACGAGGAAAAGAAGTCATGTCGCGTCATTCTATTATTTTCCAAAACTTGTGTTATATCGAGTGTTAATGTATAAAAATGGTAAATGCTTATCCATTAAGTGTTCGTGAACGTGCACGAGTGTTGGTGAATAGTATAATGTTGTGAAACGTGACTCTTTGTATTGTTTCCAAAACTCCATTGAAACCTCTACTAAAGTATTAACCGCTTAACCGTGAATTATTTTGCTTGACTTAGACTATGACCGAGAATTATTTAAATTGTGAAATATTTGACATCCTGACCCGTATTTTATTACAATACGGGTAACTCCAAAGTCGCGGGTAACAGCTAGTTTATAATAATGCATTTTAATGTTCTGTTTGAACCATTATTAATAACATAATTGAAAATTGTAAGTTTTTTGTTCTTGGATTTTGTTGCTGAGACGAGCAAGTCACTCAGCTGATGTTAAGTTTCATGCTTGCCCATAACAGTTCAGTGCCACACAGAATTTTGAACTTCAACTGGCGGTTGAATAACTGGCAGAAGTGTGGTACTTCTCCAGGCGGACTCTGGATAAGAGTCCTACCACTACTCAAGTTTATGCATTTTGACCATTCGGTCGAGTATTTTGAAATTATTGATTACAAACTTATATATTCTGAACGTATATTTTTTAAACTTATATATTTCAACATGTACTCGTATATTCCATAGCAAAATCCAGATAAACATGACCCAGTAACATTCAGTAAGGCTTTTGAACATAACTACATGAAAAAATTGGATTAATTTATTGAAGTTTTGAGAATCATGAGCACACAGCAAACCTTAAAAAGTGAACTAAGATAGTCAAATAGAAAATACTATAATGCATTCCTTTCTAGTTTACAGCTTGGGCGGTTTCAAATGAATGGAAAAACTCCGGTAAATCTCGCCAGGTTGCCGACAACCGTCCGTCCCCGTTCGTACCCGGCTGCACTTTAAAACTGTCGCAGCCGCAGTCTGCAAGCAGAGTTTTAATTAATTTTCACGTAACCGACGCTGGTTTACGTATGCCGTGGTAAGGTTTACCTGTTTGGCTGGAAATGGAATTCAGTTGGAATACATAAGCTTTGGATAGAATACATACAGAGCGCCTGGTTGACGCGACGCGTGTCAAAAATGCTAGCTGTTATCAACTCATAAGCAATACACATAATAGAAGTCGTGGTAGGTCAGTGGGAGCACGCTCGCCTCGTAATTGTGGGGTTGTGGGTTCGAACGCGAGCGGGCCCGTACCTATGAGTTCTTTGGAACTTACGTACGGATATACTATTGGCTTTTCGGTAATGAAAACATCGTGAGGAAACCTCCGTGAATCGTGAAATTTCCGGTGATGAAATTCGATAGCGTATGTAAATCCGCCAACCGGCACTGGGCCAGCGTGGTGGATAATGCCTAATCACCCAACCACCCGAGGGTAGACCGATATAGCAGCAGTGGGATTAAAGGCTGATGCAGAACACATCTGCAATACCTTTCCGCGTGAGAATTCTCCAGCATACGGGGACGCTGCCAACCGGTATTTGGCAGCGTACTTGAGCATTTTATTTTTTTTAGACTTTTAATGCTATCTGGGTTAATCTAACTGTTTATTTTGTGTTCATTAAGGTAGTTTGTATATATTTTTTAAACTATTCGAATGTAATTTTGACTGAATAGTATATGAGGTAATAATACAAGTTATTATTTAGTGTGATGACTCTTATTAAGTTGTCCAATTTTGTTTGATCAATGGCTAGGCCAGGCAAGATTACGGCTAACATAAATACCATCCAGGTGAAGTAGGGTAGAAAATTTCACATATATCATTTTGTTTTTTGAAGTGGACTGGACAGTTACTCAATCCGCTATCTCGTTTCATAACGGAACTAAAGGCCTCGCTACATGGCCTGACCTGACATCGTGTGAAAGCGATGGCTACATATAACGTTCTGGGGGAGCGAAAGGGAGAAGCTATGAACTTAACACTTTGTTTCTTTTGCTCCCGTGAAATTCAAATCTAGCTGTCCCTTTCACAAGATGTCAGGTCAGGCCATGTATAGACACCCTAACGAGAAACAAATTTTTCAGATGTGCCATTGACGGAACCAGTGGGGAAAAAGTCTCATTAGTACCGCAAAGGATCTATCTCCGCGGAACTACTGGAAATGAACGGAAAAAAGTTTTTGATTGCACTCCTTTATGCCTCACTGAATAGACCCTTTAAAATGAAAAAGAGGTTTAAAGCGTAATTTTTAATTTAGTTTATATGCAAATATGATGCGCAAAAGTTGATAGTAGCATCGATTCTGTTCTACCTTTTTCTAAACTAAACTCTATTCGACAGCTCTAAAATGGTTACCGTGTTTTTCTAACTCTCGTAGTAATTTGAGTTTTATCAGATTATTTTAGATTAACGAGAGGTACAACAGAATCAACACTAAAATTTCAATCCGACCGACACTCTGGATTTCTAAACTATTTGATGTTTAAATTTTTTTAATATGGAATAGCGTCGCTGAGTTCTAAATATTGTTTTAACACAAAACGTGTAATGGTTAAGATAGACGAGACAGATATTCTAACTCTTAGATCAAAGAGATCCTGTAAAGTACATCTAATCAGAACAGTCTCCAATATAATCCAAGTTTATCTGTTACAGTTTGCATACTTCCAAACAGTTTTAAAAACGTTATATCCGAACATTCACTGGTTCAGACCAAAGTTGGACAGCTTTAGGCAACTGATGCAAATGGCACTCGGGTATTTCTATTTTCTCATAAAATTACCTTTAGAACCGAAATACCGCTATTTTCACTCAACGCGATCTTTGAAGCCGACGCCTTGGTACGCTCGCTTCATTTAGCTTTGACTCCCGTGAATTATGAACAGGCCAAATTATCTTGGAAGAGAGCTAATTTCTCCCTTCATTTTGAGATTTTCGTTAAATTTTCTTTAGGTTCATATGAGCGAGCAGGAAATGGGTTGTTTAGGAAACAATCATTGAGGTATGTCATTTTGATAATTGCGTGCAAGGTTTCAATAATTTGAAGAATTGTATTTTTTTTGTGCCCTTTCTTGTCAAATGGCATCGAATCAGATGTATACAATGAATGTAAAAAAAACTCGTTTCCTATGTTTTCAATAGCTAGATTTCAATATATTTCAATGGGGCTAGTTCAGAAGTACACCTCATAGAATAAACGAAATCTTCAAAATCAATTCGTAATTGACGGATATAAGTAGCATGCGTTTGAAAATACAACGAGAAACTTTTCGAAGTTGGTTTAAGTTGCGGAAGAAAATTAGCACAGCTTTTAACCCGTGTTAATCCGGTGAAATAAACTAATCGGACAGTCAGCGACCGCACGAATACTCGTTCCTGGTTAAATAAAAAGAATCACTGTAAATTACAGTCGGCAACAGGCAATACGACAAATCGCGCTACAAGTGGCCACGACTATCGGCAGGTCTATTTTGTAAGCAAATCGTAATAGAGCAAGATCCCATGAACGCTAGATCTTCGTTATTTTATAAAAGCTGAAAGTTCCTCAGCGCATGCTCCGAACACAGTAGGAACGACGGGCAACTATGAATTTTGGGTCATCGTGGTGACGCGGGGGCAAATCTTTAGGTAACTAACTTACTTAGATTCGATCTGTCGCTGTATCGAGACTTACTTTCAGGTGAGCTATGGTTAAACGCCTACCCTGTTAACCCAAAAAAAATATTTTTCCTGCTGATTTGATTTTACCCTTTCTTGGCGATTGATTCCTAGGATTAGATAACGTAATCACGCTATCAAATCAGGTCTTTTCGCATTCACAGGATGCGTGCCAATCTTGACAGCTGCGGCGGCCGGACTATGAATGATGTATCACTCGATGCATGCCGCAATAAAACTACCCGAGCGACGGAATACGTGAACATGCCGTTTATTGCTGAGCCGCTGCGTGGGACTGCCAAATGTGACACCCGCCCTCTGGCGTCTATGTAATCATACTGAGTAGATTTTTAGCATATTTCTCTGATTGGCAATTTAGGAGCAGATTCCTAAGAAATATTGATATCTAATTGTATAAGTACAGACTGTACATAACAAAAGATAATTGAGCTTAATACTGTTCTTAGTGGGAGCACGCTCGCCTCACATTTGTGGAGTCGTGGGTTCAAAACCGGGTCCGTACCAATGGGTTCTTTGGACTTACGTACGGATATACCATTGGCTGTCGGTGAAGGAAAACACTGTGATCCGTCCCGTCTAATTTACATGCATGCATGCATCATCTAAAGAATTGCATACCGACAATTTTTAATAATTACCCCTCTGTCTAAGAAGGAGGGTAAAGTTTTTGGGGTGTGTATTTGCCTAATCAGCTTAATCGATTTTGACGAATAATTTACAGTTGGATTCCTCTTTACGGCCTATTTGATATGGCTACTTTTTGCAGTTAGGTATTTTTATTTTTCTTTTAATAATTAGTTGGCTAGTTTGCATCTTTAATTCGTGACCCAGTATGTCTGACATTACGGGCGGTGATACCAGCATATGCTACTAGCTACCAATTTGTCGTGTATCGATTTCTTTGGATTAGGTAATCCTCTCATGCTTATGTTTTTACGTAGGCTAGTAATCCACGTGACCGATCACGTGAGAGTACGTTATTATACTATGCTTTAATTGAAGTTTGTGGTGGTAGGGACATCTTGATTTTTACCCGTTTGCCTAAGAAGGAGGGTAATGTTTCTGTGTATGTAATTAATGTTTGTGTTCTATTTTTACCTCCTGTATCCTAAGCGGCTTGACCGCTTTTGACGAGTGAGGTGTCATTGGATTCATCCTTACAGAGCGGAGTAACGTAAGCTCCAATTTGCAGTCGGGTATTTAGTTTTCTTTTAATAGTATTACTTGTTTGCATATCTGCAACACGAATTTACATTACCTCAGCTAAAGAAATGTGAGTTTTTTTCTCTAAGAACGAGTTTGTGTAAAATTGAAACCTATAATATGACCAAAGCTTAGACCTGCTTAGACCTAAAACGGTGACACTAATCATGCTACTATTTGGAGAGATATAATCCTTCGTTACCTTAAAACTTACCCTAACTGTAATTATAAATTCACAGTTTTTAGTCTTAAAGTTTTCTTCATAATTCCTATTTCTATGCAGAGTATTATTCACTCTATTTTGTTAGGAAAATTACACGATCAATCTTGCTAAGCAACCCACGGAATATTAAGCCTGAAATCCGGGCAATACGTCCTCAGACACGCTCGTGTACCCAGTCTACTTGTTTCTTATTATATCAGGATTTGACAAACAATGTCGTATTATTTGCTAGATTTGATTCTAGATCACACTGAGTCTGTTAAAGCGTCTTAATAACTACGAACTGTTATTTCGCACGAACAACATTAACTATTAATAAACACCAGCAATTTATTCTAATATTCGTCTAAATCGTATGATGTGTTCAGAAGTACCGATACCTTTGCCGGCCTAAATTTTCCGTCGGGACTACAGTTACCGTTTTCCGTAACAATTTAAAGAACTACAGGGAGACACGAACTGAACGGGAAAGTCGACGAGAACAAACCTCTCCCCTGAGATTCGGTGCAGATACGCGGGAACCACCTATCGCACTCGCGGGAGCAACCGCCAAACCCTGCGAGTAACAGTCGGTCTCCGTAGATGCAGCCTCCAACGTAAAGCCGCGCGTTCCAACGTAAATACGGTCTAATGTAGACAAAAAAACATTGGAAACTTATGACGAGTTACAATAAAATTGTGATTTAGATGATGTACTGTAAAAGATGCGTCCAAATTAGATAGGTTAGCTAGGTAATGTAGTGGTTGTGATGGAGAAAGATAGAGAGGTGACGTGAGAGCGAAGATGGCGGCCGTCGCCGGCCTGTACGGGCTGGGAGACGATCAGCGGGCGCGACACCGCCGCGGACAGGCCAACGCAGAGCGCTCCGAGTCCAGAGATGACAACACTGAAGCGTAAGTATACCGCCACAGCCTTCTCTCGAGACTAAAGATGAACTGCACTTAGAATTTTGTTAACCCTAAAATAGTATTTACGAAAGATTGATTCTTTTGTTTTGCTGTTTTATAGTCTGGTTGAAATAAATACCATTTAGTTACAAAATATAGAATCATCTTTTGTCTCCTTTAGATTTAAGAGATTTATTACTTCTGTTTTTTTATTGTTCAGATACTCACCTTTGTTTTCCAGTTGTTTATTTTATTGTAGGTTTTACTACTAGTGTGATATTTTTATCTTGACGGGCATAATTATTCCGTACATCCGTACGGCCTAGCTTCTGTACCATTTCAAAAATAGTGCCCAGATTCGATTCCCGGAAGGTCAGATGTTTGAATAATAATGGCGGAATTTAAAGATTTGCTCTGGGTCTGGGTGACAGCTACGCGTGTTTCATGGCAACCCTGATTCAGAAAAAAGTTGTGAAACCTATGAAAGAGGAGGTTATTTTTGTAATTAATAGATTGATGTAATAATAAACAAACAACCAACAAAAGTTGAAGGTATAAGCACTAGGAACATGAATGTGACTTTCTCTGCAAAGCTGTTATACGAAAACAAAAAACAAAAAATATAAAATGTTATCTGTTTTATGGCTGTTTCAAAATTTTGAATGCAGGATATTGCATCGATTAAATTTTAATCGGTTTAGCTAACAATAGAAGAATGTGGTACCTAATTCACATTTGAAAACTTACAACAAGTAAATAAGTATGTTTATACACATAAATAAAATTATCAGGTATACAAGTATATTAGGTTTCCTTGGTCCCATGTTTCAATGGTACATAAAATGGAATGGGAAGAAGCCAAGCCTTTTGACGAATCTTATAGATTATACTTTATTGATTAAGACTTAGTTTCCTTTGTCCAAATCCGTCGAATAATTTTTTCTTGCAAGTGATGTGATGAACGTCAGAGTTAATGAAAGCCAGGGAGCCTTTTTGAGCCTTACGTTCATCAAATTCACGTTAAAACTACTCTACCAACATTTTCGTAAAAATAAAAATGCCTATCGATAGGCCGATACTCAATAAAATATGTGTAGGTAGGAAACGCTACCTACAATTTCTAACATTCGTTTCTCATCAGGTGGTATGTAATTCCTCCCTCGTGCTAAGTTATGTAGATCTCTCCGCCCCCATTTAAATCTATTCTGGGATTCGTCTCGAGCTGGCTTAATCAAGGTCTATAATCGTCACTTTACATAATAACTTCGAATACAAGTTTTTATTAACTAATATATCGCGCCCTTCTCTTTACCTGAATGCATGCAAATACTTTTTCAAATGAGCATGTAAAGGGTATAATTCAATGCCCTTTACATGCTCATTAGAGTAATCGATACTATACGTGATCAATTGATCATATCCACATCAGAATGAGGGTAATGGTATTTGGGTGTATGTAAGCATTTTTGTAGGTATGTAACTATTTATAGATGTAATCGGGTATTTTGTTTTTCTTTTAATAATATAACATGTTGTTACCTAAAAAAACACGCTTTATAACGTGCAATTTGTCGTTTAATATTTCAACTTCTGCATCAGCCTTTATGTTTTGAATCCGCTGCTGGGATATCGCTGATTGGGCCATTTCCACCACGATGGCTCAGTGCGGGTTGAATATTTCCGGAGATGCAATGGCGTATGCGAATCCGTTTTATATTACGATGAAAGATTCTCGACGTTAATAGTAGAATTTAAGTTAGAAGCCCCGGTGGTATTTCAGCTATCGTCCTGAAGATGTGTATGTCTCAATGTTCTCCTGTACTGTCCAAAATGACAAGTCGTGCCGTCTCTACCAACTGTAAGCAAAGCATGCTTAGGCTATAATCATACTCTGCAAGAATATGAAGATGTTGTTAAAACAGGCTCCTGACGTATTTGGCAGCTAAGTAAGATTAAGATTTTAAGATTTTAAGTTTTAAGATCTTAAGATTTTTTCAGATAGCATCAAGCAACCTTTTTGCGGCCTGCCCGTACAATTACTGCCCTAGTGTTCTGTTCTCCAAGGGTTGGTATATGCTCTAACTGCTGTATATTAACGATCTGCTAAAGTCCGTTATTTTTGTATATGCAGACGACAGCATAGTTTTAGAGAGCTACATAATCAACACACATTTGAACTTGACGCTTAATTCAGCATCCGACCGAGCGACGCCAACCCGGTCAAGTTCAACGCCATGCACCTAGACCCAGAGGTGTTAGTTTTCTGCCAAAAGAGGTTTTCTCCCTCTTTCCGAGATGTAATCTGAGCCGATAACAGACGACCTCGAGTTTCTTGGCGTTACTCTCTCATTGACTCTAAAATTTGGCTCATAATTTATATTGAGTTATGCGCTAGTAAAGTCGTGTATGGAGTACAGCTGTCCTCGACCTTGCGACGGCTCTGAGTACCAACTAGAGGCTTTGGAGTCGATCGAGAAACACGTCAAAAGTATAATAATAGTTTAGTGACGTCTCATCTGCAAAAGAGCATCGCGGTTTGGTTGCTTGTTTATCGGTATTATGTCGGATATATTTCGTAGAGTGTGCCCTGGAATTGATGAACTTGATACCGCTCGGCCCTTTCACTTATTGGGCGGCCAGATAATAACGAAATAAGTACGATACCACCCTTACTGGTGGACATTACTTACGTACACACCAAGGGCATCGATTCTGCATTGTTTATTCGATTAGCGAGGATGTGGAGCTCTACCGGAGGATACGTTTCTCGAAAAATAATTGTAATTTTATTAGGGCACCTTCTACGTAAACGTGCTACTTCCTAGACCACTTCATTGCTTACCTAGGATTTTAACAAACTCAAATCTATTCTGAACTTTAAAAAAGGTAAGCAGATGTTTTCCACACTGTGAAAAATGTAGTGAAACCTATGAAAGTGAAGGTTATTTTCGTAATTAATTTGATTTCAAAATTGTGTAAAAAAAATATGTGGGTATTTATTTGGCTTATAGGATAGCAAACACAGCTGCACACGCGAAATCTACCGTTATTCGATCACCTCGTTTCATCTCTGTAGAGGCTGAAATTAAAAAAGTGGTAAATCATTTGTTGTTTTTTTTAAGGTTGTTAGAATGTTTGTTTCGTCAGCATTTCAGCATTAAGAAAAAAAAACTATTCCGTTATTTGAGTATACATTTGAACACCTCATTTCACTTCTTCAATTACAAATTTAATTTTCAAGAAAAGATGAAACGCTAGTTTTATCTGTTATGTAGACCTAGCGAATAGTCTCGGAATAGCTCTCGAATAGCGAATAGCGGTCTCATAGTCTAAGGGAACAAGTCGCCTTTTGCAAGAAGTTTGCAAACAACAAATACGATAACATGCGAGCCGTTCATCCGATATTCATGAAATATGTAGGCAAGCAGTTCATTTCAATACAAAATATCTGGTTCATATGAATAAATTTGAACATTCCGTTCTACCCCTTATAGTTAGAAGACATCAAATATTATCTATTCTCGTTAAAACGGAATATCGTATTGCACTCTAATTATGTCCTTGCAACCTATCACCGAGTTCAGTTACTCCACGCTATCTATAATGACTGAGCAACCCGTCGCTTGTCCCAGCTCAGTAATGACAAACTAGGACGCAAATCCGACGCTAAGTCGGGTTAACTATGTACGTGGTTATACACGTGTCTTAATTCAGCAACACTACTCAAAATCAATAAACGAATTACAAAGTTTTCTGTGTCAGTTTTGCTCCTACAAGAAAAATATTTTTCAAAAACAATTTACCGGGTGGTTAATTAATTGCATTTATTTGTTTGTACGCGTCGTAATGTGAAAAGAGTAAAAAAATATTTTAACGAGTTACGCCACAAAAAATGTTCAATCAAATCAATCAAAGTTGAGGTTGTAAGACTTCAGGAAGCTGTGAGAAACTACCTCTTCAACGAGTTAAAAAGTTTTAATTAAAATCTTAAAGTATAAAGGGGTATTATATCTGAAAATTGACGATCATAGTGCAACTCCACGTAAGAGGCTTTGTCATTCAACATTTTCTCACTGTCGTTGGTTTCGCTCAGTAACTTTTCAAGACACTAATTTAAGATCCCATAGTTTTCTAAAACGCTGCAATGGTTTTCTAAAACGCTACAACAGTATAGTTCGTTGATTTTAAGCCAAGATACTTTTTTGAGATTTCGCTCGAGCTGATCCACAGAGGACGCTGTTAAAAATGCAGCAACATCGTCAGGGTACATCAGGATGTCAGGAAGGATGGAAGATGCCCATCTTGAATGTTTTCCAGCAGATCGTTCAGGAGGAGGGAGAACATGATATTGAAGAGCGAGGAACCCTGTGCTACTCCAATAACTGTCCTGAGCGGCTGTGACTTAGCCCTACCTCCATCGCCTACTACGACCAGATTTCGATCCGTCATGAACTCAGCTGTTTCAGTGCAGGTCCATCGATTCCATAGTATTGCAGCTTTGCTGCTATAACACCATGATCGGTCACATCGAAAGCCTTTGAAAGGTCTAAAAAAATTACAGAAACCTGCTTCAGGCCATTGCGGGCTCTAAGGATCTTCTGAACCACTTCTTGAGCGAGGGACATAGTTGATCATTCTCTACGATAAGCATACCACCACACCACCTACCACCTATCGCTTATTGCTCCACTTTATGCTAAGTACTCCGTCAAACTAGTGCTGAGGCCTTGCTCAAACATTTTGTAGCCTGTATGTTTAATTATTTAATTGTTGTAATTTATTAGTAATAAGTTAAACAGATCTATACTTTACTATGTTATACTATACTTATGTTATTCTGTTTACTAGAGTAAACAGAACGAGTAAGCCACGTTTCATTTATGACAGACCACGTGTGCAAGGTCAATGATAACAGCAGCGGTCGGACATGGGTGGAACCGCAATTATTTTTATCCTTCCCGCGGTCCTCTTCCTTCATTCCGGCATCTATTGTGAAAGCTGAATTAGGGTAAAATCGCACGTGTGCATACTCCTAACTGTAAAATGTAGAAGATATTTAGAGCGTGTAAATGCATATGGTAATTTCAATTTTTTTTAAAAGGCATTAGCGAAAAAGAAGAGACGCTCTGGGGGAAAGATTCCCTAGCGAAAAGTGTTTTCTCAAACTGGACTCTACACTTACGAGGAAAATAAAAGACAAAACAAACTGAAAAAGAAGAAAAATAAATCAAAGGCGAGCAAAACACGCGCGTGTGATTTTCGTTTCATAATTCTTTTTTTTTAAGCATGGAGCCAGTATTATTTTGCTTCGTAAAAAAACATTTTGTCTTTTGGGATTATTACGTACCTATTAAAGAACTAAATACATTTCACAAATTTAAAAAATAATTTCAATTTACTTTTTCTGCCCTTATAACGCGTTAACAATGAATTTTTATACACTTTTTCTGCCCGCACGATATTAATGGAAATAAATTAGACCTATAATGGTCTCTGGTTAATTCAACTGTTATTTTTATGTAGAAGGTTAAGTAGTTTAGGTAGTTGTAGTTTGTATGTATTTTGCTTAGTTAAAAAAGAAAAGAAAAAAATAACGATAAATTTTATTAATTAAATTTAATTTAATTAAATGTGAATGTGATAATGTTGAAAATGTTTTAAAGCTCTGGCCGGGATCGCGATTTAAAATTTTTGTCGCTCTCAGTATCCTAGTGCAGCTTTACCTTTAGGATTGTGGGAGTTAGAAGCTTTGTGCTTTAATAATTGTCCTATTTAGTAGAAAATTATTATTTTTTTAAATGGAATTTAGGTTGACTATTTATTATAAAAAAGAACAAAAGAACAGCGCGGGACGTGAGCCGCTGTAAGGAGTTGTAGTACCGTTCTCAATGTTCACGTTAGAAACCAAAATCGATAGTAGAGTTTTTTGGCGGGAACGTGAAGAAATCATGTCGCGTCATTTTATTATTTTCCTAAACTTGTGTTATTTCGAGTGTTAATGTGTAAAAACGGTGATTTTTTACCCGTTAAGTGTTCGTGAACATGCACGAGTGTTGGTGAATAGTATAAAGTCGTGAAACGTGAACTTTCGTGTTGTTTCCAAAACTCCATAGAAGGCTCTAGTAATGTTTTCACCACTTTACTGGGGCATGACTTGGACTTGACCATGACTTGCTCTGTTCGCCTTTGATTGTGGCTAAGACTTATTTGACAATATTCAACAAAACTTGAAATATATGAGTATACTTGACACTGGCAAATGCATAAGACGTGCGACGCCATAATACTCTTAGAAGGAAAGAGAAAAAAAAAAAAAAACTATAGTAGACGCAATCACGCCCGAAACCCACCTAATCACAAGTTTTCCTTGCGCCTAAGCTGTGTATGGAGTTTTTGGCGGGAAAGTGAAGAAATCATGTCGCGTCATTGTGTTGTTTGCAAAAACTTGTGTTATTTCTAGTGTTTTTGTTAATGTATGAAAATGGTGGATTTTTATTTATTAAGTGTTTATGAACGTGCATGACCGTAGAATAGTAGTAAAATATCGTCAAACGTGACTTTTCGTAAAATTTCCAAAACTCAGTATGAAAGTCTAGTAAGGTCTCCACCATTTTATGGAGCATTACTGAACCAGACTGCGACTTACTTTAACTGACTTAGACTATGACTGAGACTTGATTAGTTTAATTTTGAAATATTTAACTTCACTTGTAATAGTAAAAAACTTGACACTGGCTAAATAAACTATGAGTGAAGCCAAAATACAAGAAAAAAATTATAGTATAAAAAATAAATTAAATAATAAATAAAAATATATGCACCAGACGTGCGACACCAGTCCTGAAAGGACAAAAAAATATATAGTTTATTTCAGGTGAAGTCAATATTTTACAATTAAAATAAGTCTCAGTTATCGTCAGTCAAGCAAAGTACTTAAGTCACGGTCAAGTCCACGTCATGCCCCAGTAAAGTGGTGGAGACTACTAGATATTTTTATGGAAACAACACGAAGTGTCACGTTTCACAACATTATACTATCATGTGGCTATCGTTTGTTACCTTTTCACGACAAAACGGCTGCACCGATTTTGATTACGCGATTTTTTTTAAATGCGATATTTCTCTGAAACGGGTCTTTTCGCTTTATTTCCAAACCTACATAGAAGTTATATAAACTTTTCGGTATTTCACTTGGGCCGGACTTGGACTTGACCGTGACTTACTGTGTTAGAGATTAACTGTGACTATTGGCTTGTTTGAGGACATTTACAAGACAAATTAAAAATATTCTAATAGGTACTTGACACCTTCTACCAAGGTATGTCAAACGGTTCGAAAGCAATTAATAAGTGGTAATTATAGGTGGTAAAAACAATTTTGTCTCTTTTTTGTGACAAATTAACATACTTTTAATTACGTATTGAAGCCTAAGTTCGATTGTTTTGACTTGTTACTTTTAAGGAAGTTTTCTTTTTTTTTCTCTTATGTTTTGGCTCCACACGTTGTGTATTTAGCCAGTGTCAAGTAATGATATATTTTAAGTTATGTCAAATATTTCACGATTAAAATAAGGCTCAGTCATAGTCTAAGCGAAGTAAGTCACGGTCAATTTCACGTCATGTGTGGTTAGGGGCCCGTCCATTAATTTTACTTTGGTCGAAGCTTGACACTGGCAAATGCACAAGATGTGTGACGCTAATTTTTACCAATTTTTCCAAGGGTAAAAATATTCTAATTTCCTTCCAGACATCTCTCCATGGAATGTCTTTAATTTTTATGAAACCAAAGCCGATTTATCCATAGATAGATTTATCTGGCTGGCTACAGACAGCAAAAAAGTTTAATAAATCTTTAAAAAATGTTGGATAATTATGATTACTCCAAAAACTCAACACGGTATTATGTACGTTTAACACGAGATTTCGAAAAATAATAACAGCTTGGCAAAAACATGTGGAAAATGATTGCCCCACTGAAATAAGATTAATAAAATTAATAGACAAAAATAAAAATATGTTCAATGGGCACATCACACTACTAATCACATCACACTAATATTATAAATGCGAAAAGTGATTTATAAGTTTGTGTGTAAGTGTTGTTTATTCCCGTTCAACTCTGTAACGTCTGAAAGGATTTGAATGAAATTTGGTATGGAGGTAGCTTATACCCTAGATTAACACATAGGCTAGGCTTTTTATCCCGGAAAAATATTCGGTTTGTTTGGAGCAGCAGAATCATATGAATAAAAAATAACATAATTAAATCATGAATCATTAGAAAGTAATGCAGTTTGTGAGTTTGTGAGCAAAAGTGATCAAGTAGCTGTAAAAATAAAGCTAGGTCATTGGAGAAAAACAGACTGCAAATAATGTATAATTTATACCTATGATAGCGCAGTGAATAGCATTTTAGGATCGCACGCCGCAGGGCGTGGGTTCAATTCCCGACAATGAGCTTGAATGTTAGCGATAAAGAAAAATAACGTGATGAAACCATAGTATTAATTATGGTAGGATACTTTTTAGTACTTGGCTGGGTAGCTACCAACATTGAGTTTAAAAACTGTGTGTAGCGGTAGCGTCACTAACAAGCCAATTCCTATTCCATGCTAGGTATGTTTACCATCCTCGACCACACCACGATATACGAGTATCATCAGTTGAGTTTTCGAGGCCTAGCATGCGCACCGCGACAAAATCTTCTCTACTCTTCAAGTCGTGAAAAAGAAGCAAACGTATACATAATCGTAGCCGTGTCCTGTTCTTGCATAACAAAAAGATTTTGTCGCGGGGCGCATGCTAGCCCTCGAAAACTCAACTGAAGTATATATCGCGGTGTGGTAAAAAACGAAAATAAAAAAGCAATATGTACTTTTTTCTCCTTATTAAAAGAAATACTTTAAAGAACTCTTTGTGTTGGCTGTACGACATTACACTCAAATTATTACAATCATTATGATCGGCACAAGCTTTGGAAGCTGTGACAAAAGATGCTAAGCTAAGAGAAAATGACAACCCTTTCAAAATTTGTTCGAGGGACCTTACATTTAATATTTCAGAGTAGGTATTATTCTTGGCCAGTATAAAATGGAGGAAAATTTAAACTTGATCTATCTCATTTTTACACATTTACTTTTGCTGTTTTATGACTGTACGACACACAGATACACTCGGCAATCCCAGACGGAGATGTTTGGATTAACTGGACATCTTTTGCAGCAACTGGACCATAAAAGCTTTGGCCCGTGAAGAGTAGAAGGAGGATAGCCCAGCAGTGCTGGCCTTTTCCCAGCAGTGGGATGTAACAGACTGAAAACATTTGAATACTAGCTTGTCCGCACGGCTTCGCTCGCATAGGCTACAGTAATTTCAAAACCTCAGTTCATCCCTTCAGGGTCGATTTTCGAAAAATCCTGAAAAATGCCTTTATTTTTTATGCTATATACACACCGAGTTTCATTGGCGTAGCATGAAAAAATATTTTAGTTCCATACAAACTTTGGGGGTAAATTTCACCCCTTTTGAGGTAGAATTGAAATTGTTGGAACGTTGGGTCCAAATTTCACGAACTAGGAGATTTGAAAAAGGCTTGTTCTTCGTTATACTCGTTGTATAGATAACTAGCGACCCATCCCGGCTTCGCACGGGTGTAATTTAATGAAAAAGTTTATTATATCCTAATCCTAACTAATATTATAAATGCAAAAGTAACTCTGTCTCTCTGATTGGGTCTTTGCCGCATTTTCACGGCTAAACGGCTGAACGAATCGACCCGAATTTTTGCTATGACGGAGATAAACTCCGTTTTTTGAACGAAGTCGCGGGTAACAGCTAGTACTTTATAAACTGACATTGTTTTGAGACATAATTATTATTGTAATAACACCTCGCAAAAAATCAACTAATTAATAATAATAACGCTCAGATTAATGACTTTCCCACAAGCAAACATGCATATAACACTCACCCCGAATACTGAAACGTTTCTTAACTTTGACGAATTTGACAGATTAAGTCTATAGCTGTCTTTGTCATTTACTTTGTGCCAGACAAAGGCAGTAATAGAATTAATCTGTTGTCAAAGTTAACAAGCGTTTCAGTATTCGGGGGTTATCATACAATAGTTATATAATTTTTGTACACAGTCTGGGACAAAGGTAACAAAAACAAGACAAAGGTATCAAGGTCGCGGAAAACGCGTCCGGGAATCGAGGGCTAGTCAGCTGCTCAACAAATTGATTCTCAATCAAGGCACCACGCTCGTTCACACCCTTATTGTGTGAGAGAGAGGGAACGTGTATCAGGGTACCACGAGGTGAAAGTAAGCTCCATTCTGAAATTGACACTTCATATTGATTGGAGCTCAACTTTGAAACTTGTTAAAAGGTACGAAAGTGCTGCTTTGCAACTTTTTTTTATTTAAGTACGTTGGAAGAATTTTAGAGGAGATTCTTATAGGGGGGAGTTAGAGGTAAATACAAATCAGACGTGCTTATTTCATTAAGAATGAGTTTTTGTCAACATCCTAAGTAATATAATGAATTCGAATGTAACTCTGTCTCTTTTTTCTGGGTGCTTGTCGCGTTATCACGGCTAAACGGCTGAACGGATCAAGCTCAATTTTTACATAGATATAGCGGGTCGGAGACGGACATAGGTTACTTTTTTTATAGGTCCACGCGAACGAAGTTGCTTGTAACAGCTAGTTTTCAATATAATGCGATTCAATATATTTCATTTTAAAGCGATTTAGGAGGATGCATTTAAAACTTAGTTACTGTTATTATATACTAACATTAAATGGTACAGAATATTACAAAAAACTTTTTTGAACTTTTTTTATAATAATACAAAACTTTTTTAAATCTTTAATTTGGCTCCACACTCAGTTTTATCTAGTCTTATCTTAATCGTAATCCTAACTTATATTATAAATGCGAATGTATCTCTTTCTGGATGTTTGTCGAGTTATCACGGCTAAACAGCTGAAAGGATCGACTTGAATTTTTGCATAGATATAGCTTGAGGATCAGAGGCTGACGTAAGCTAATTTTTTATTGGTCCACGCGAACGAAGTCGCGGGTAGCAGCTAGTGTATAGTGTATAATTATATAAATCTTCTGCAAGTGTGTTCTCTAGTACCATATTTAAAAAGACGTTTTGGTGAATATAAATTAATAAAGGTAATACGTTTCATTATATTTCAAGTCAACAATTTATTCACTGTACATTCCAAGTCGTGTTCATTAAAGTTGTGGCTGCTTTATTGGAAGCTTCAACTTACGGAGTATTGAACATAAAACAAAAGTATACGATTTAATACCACTTATATAGCCTACACTCATCATCTCATAGTGAGGTGTTGATAAGCTACTTTCCGATTACTTAGTTCTTATTGGGGACTAAAAAAATACCAAGTAAACTTTTGTTTTTGTTCATTTTATATGACAGTTAGGTCTACTAAGACATTTTAGAATATTACTTACTTGGCACCTTAACCAGCGAGTAGCTTCCTTGGGACTTTATGTGGAGATGGTGAAAGAGCCTCCTAATGATTAACAATCCATCATTCCGAACTCCGAATGATTATTCTCAAAACGATCAGAAATAAATTGTTGAACTAAATCTCATATTACGAAAATATGTGGATAACTACAAAAGTCGAGGGAGAATACAAAAGGTCTTCATTTTCTAGCCAGGACCATGCCAACTTTTGTTCATTTTAAACCCTCATGGAGGCTGACACTGCGCTATTCACGTAACCATTTTCTTGCTTTGCATGCATTTTCTTTTCAAATATCTTTGCGCTGGCAGTTGCGATAGCGTTGTTCATTTAACTTATAATCACCAAAATTTATGCCACCAAAATATACATACTGTCACGTCTCAAAAAAACGTTTTGACGTTAGAAAGATAATTAAGATTTCAACTATATTACATTACTGTTAGTAATCACGGGTAATGTAGTAAACCACCACGAAAGTCTAAAACAGTGTTCAACTATGTTATTAAAAAAATGGTCCGGCAAGTATGGCACTAGGTCACAGATGAATTAGTAATTGATAATTATGAATGAATGAATAAATAATTAGTCAGAAATTATTCATCTGTGCACTAGGTGCATGGGAGACACCAGCGTACGTCATCAGCTTGCATAAGCAAGAGCGCAACGAAATTCAAAAACGTTAGACAAAGATGTCAAAATGGCGGCTAGTGACGCAATTCGTGACAACCGACGTCGTGACGTCGTAACATCTCAGGGTGACGAGCGCAGTGCATTGCCGCGCATAGTTTTGGACTGTTGAAGTTCAAAATTCTGGGTGGCACTGAACTGTTATGGGCAAGCGTGATGCTTAACATCAGGTGAGCGACTTGCTCGTTTTTTTTTTGGGATTATGGTTGTTAAACATTGTACTTGATCGACAGACAGAAAGACACAAGTTTAACATGTATTGTTATGAAATAGACAAATGATAGAAGTGGATTTGTGGGAAGTACCTAACCATTATTCGAAAAATCTCCTAATGTAAACGCTACAACTACCTAAAACTTTGGAGTTTTGGCGCCTACGCGCTTCTTGGAGAACATTTTTGACTGTATAAAATACTAGTTGTTATCCGCGACTTCGTTCGCGTGGACACAATAAAAGTATTCTATGCTTGTCTGTGATGTTCAGTAAATATATGTGTTCTTTATTGCAAAGTTATTATAAATCGTTACAGTTTTTGTTACGTTACAGTTCAGTAACTCCATATTTATTTATTTTTTTTTCTCCTTCTTAGAGGCTTTTGGCGTCGCACATCTTATGCATTTGCCAGTGTTAAGTATACATATATTTTCAAGTTTTGTTAAAAACTATCAAACAAGTCATAGTCACAGTCTAAGTCAAGCAAAGTAAGTCACGGTCAAGTCCAAGTCATGCCCCAGTAAAGTGGTGAAAACCTTACTAGAGCCTTCTATGGGGTTTTGGAAACAACATGAAAATTCACGTTTCACGATATTATACCATTCGCCAAAACACTCGTGCATGTTCACAAGCACTTTACGGGTAAAAATTCACCGTTTTTACACACTAACACTCGAAATAACACAAGTTTAGGAAAATAATAAAATGACGCGACATGAATTCTTCACGTTCCCGCCAAAAAACTCATATCAAATGTTATCAAGATCCTTTCAGCCGTTTAGCAGTAACAACGCAACAAACATCCAGTCAGAGAGACAAAGTTACTTCCTATAGTTCGCCAGATGGCTTTGATCCATTTTTGTGCATTTTTTGACGTTTTTTATGGACTGACAGTTGTAATGTAGGGAGTTCTGAATCGCGCAAGCGAAGTTTTTTCCTTCGAGACGAACGCATTCATTTTTATACTTTGAAGCTACATTGGTCCTGATACGACTGATGCGGCTCTATTCCTCAGAATTATAATATTAGTTAGGAAGAATTAGGATAATTATTTTTCTCTCTCTCTCTCTCTCTCTCTCTCTCGTATGTTAGAAAGCGCGACGGCCAGCGCCAAACAGGGACGTACTTCTAAAAAACAATTTTGTAAACCTTTATAGGATTTTGAATTCTCTTTTCAACGATACATTTTGATACCTAACTTGATGGGAGCCCTGGATAGGTTTAGGTTACCTTTTTTCATTTATACATTCCATTATTAGTCTACGTACATACTCCTAAAAGATATCATTAAGATTATCTATACGTACACCAAATTTGAGCGACGTAGTATATTTAGTCTCACCGTCATATTCAGACGAACAGACAAACAAAGAGCCTAACACGGCGAAATTATACGGGTTCCATTCCTAATAACAGAACACGGGAACATAGATTAAACAAAACCGGTTTTTAGTTTTTTAATAAAACATTATTAATAATATACCTATGAATTAAAATTAAAAAATTATACTAAATATAGCTAAGATAACACTGTTAACTCCAGGGAAATAGCAAATATTGTGTAATTGAAGCGATTTATAATATTCCTAATATTACCTACACTTAGTTACCTATTCCTGAATCTTTAATCTTGAATTCTGTAAGTATTCTGCTTGTTCTGTACCTATGTGATTTTGATTTTCTGGTGTTCCGAGCTAATAGCGTTACTAATAAAGAGTTTCTATCCACTGTGCCAGTTACCTTGTCCTTGAACTGAATGCGGCAGAAAGTGCCATCTAGGAGCGAGCGGGTAAACTACCAACAAACTCGGAAAACGTAATAAGCGTAGCTTTGCTCTATGTGAACGGGAAAATTCGGAACTAACAGTTGTCGTGCTTTTCAATAAGCAGCCCTACCGAGAACGATGTCTTACTGAAGGTTCATGTAGATGGCGCTAATTTTAAGCAAATGAAAGGTATGGGTGAAACCATAGATAAGGTGAAACTAACGTAATATTACTAGAAAAGGGCGGGTAGTGCTTACCTACTTTGTGGTACGGTTCAAATACAATTAGTACAGTTACATAATATAATAATTATAATAATTTTGTTTACTAAACATTTACAGTAAATTCACACGCTTACTGGCTCATTGTAGAAGGGCCCTACCACGGAAGAAAACAATGTTCCATGAGGGATAGCAGCCTATCCTTCTACCATGAGCGTGTAAGCGTGTGAAGAGTAGGGTCCCAAACCTATGTTAGAAATTAGTACCTAATTTTAATCTTTATTATGAAATTATTCAGCATCTTTACCTATGCTCAAAAGTTACGGAACAATTCAGATCAATGGAAATCAAAATGAGCGAGATTTAATATCTAATAAAATCTCAGCAGGACGAGCGTAGTGCACCGCCAAGCTCAGCTTTGAACTATTGAAGTTCAAAATTGTGAGTGGCACTAAACTAACACAGGCAGGCGTTACGCTTACCATCAGGCGAGCGACATGATCGTCACTTCACTTAATAGCTTTAATAAGTCTACGTTACAACTAGTGTGTAAAATAATATAAACAATTTTAAAACTAAATAAACTAGTAGTTCGCACCGAGCTGAGACCTCGCGACCCCTATATTTACACAACCCTTGGTTCGATCCGCTCATATTCGAACTTAACATTTTTATTGAAATGAACTACTTGCCTACCAAATTTCATGAAGATTGGATTAACGGTTCGCAAGTTACAGATGAACCAGATACCTCGTCACTCGGGTTTTGGTCCGATTAAAAGTCACCACAGTTTGAGGAAAGCACGGGGTGCGCGGAGCGTAACAAATTATTCCCATTGGCTATCATCAAGGTTACGCCCACCACTGTACCGAGTTAGTACGTTCCGTAGTGATGGGGTAAGCAGTAGGCTGTGGCAGTAGGGCAACATTATTAATCGGTACTTACCTACATAGCGAACACTTGGGTCGACTTCCGCTCTGCCATAGTAATCGCACTCACTCGAATCTCAACTCACTAACATAACATTACTATACAATACCATTAAAGTACTAATTCTTCCTCAGTGTCGTGCACTCGCGGATTTTTCGAGATCGAGCTGTAAAGTCGAATGTTTTTTTTCGAGGTCCCTGCTTTCTTTGCGCGTTTCAATAGAATGTGTTATTCTAAAATGTGACATTTTCTCGAGATCACGCGTTTTGTTAGGTCCGAAAAATAATGTTAGTTTACCCAGAATCAACTCGGTTACTTCAATTCATCATCTAAAAATCTATTTAGCCGGGAATCGAAATTAACAACTGAATCATACACCTAATAACCTTGAAATACTTACGACGTCTACTATAGTCTACTGACAAAAACGCCATTATTGTTTACTAGAAAAACGCGGGCGAAGCCGTGGGCAGAAGCTAGTAACGGATAAAAACTTCAAACATCCTACGCACCTACGGAACCCTACTAGTCTCACCACAGTCTCACGCACATGCTAGATGCTGCCGGTCGATTCTATCGTGATTTCGTTGCTTGTCGAGTTTAGTCCAAGCAGAAGGTCCCGAGTGCACAGTTTAGTTAGTTAGAATTCATCAGTGTTCGAATCCCTTTACGGTATGGTGAAAATCGAAAATGCAAGTCTGCGTTTTGTTTAATGAGTCACAACACTACTTTATACGTGCGTTCGCCAGAAAGGGACAACTGCATGGGATATCCGCAATGAGGAAAAGGGATAAGTGACGACGTGTCCATTATACGCTGAGCTCAGCTATGTCTTGTAAAACTGAATTATTTTACTTACCGATGAAAAGTTATTCCGTCTTGTTTGTAGTATGAGTGCGCGGATGACTTTCTACACAATTTCACTGCACAGATAGTCATTTTTGTTTACTGTTGGTTGTCAGGAAAATAAAACAACCGTTTTATTTTGTAAGCCGCACGCACGCACGCACAGCTCTGGCACTTGGTCGGGACTGAGGTTCAATGTTTGGGGCGGCGTCTTATATAAGTCTTATAAAACTTATGTGTTGCGCGCTAGGCTCGTCTTAGACTAGGTATCTAGTTCTATTCATCTGTGGCAAGTTATCATCGGACAAATATACACACAAACATACAAACATACATACAAATGCCGTTTTATCCCAGTAAGCTCTGAGACCTTCGCTTCGCTCGGTCAAATATATAGGTACCTACAAATTGAAGTCAAACAACAATATAATTATTGCTCCTTCATTTATTATTGTTTATTTAGGTATTTTACCAAATTAAAATGAACTTCGACCAAAGTTCATTTCACTTGGTTCGAAGGTAAGCATATAACTGTTATTCTTATGAGATTAAGTTATTCTGAAAAATATATAACAATAAACCCAACTTTACTACCAGAGTTATGTTTTACATAGAGTTAAAGAAGATATTTTTTGCTTGTGTTAGCTTCCATAGTAAAACAACATGATTACCTTATGTTATTTTACTTTGGAAAATTTCTATGTAATCGGTACGGCAGCTGGCGAGTGGTAGAAGCTAGTAGCGCGTAGTAGTGGCGTGTAGTAGTTGCCACCGAAACCCTATTTTGCTCTTTTTAATTTTATTTTTAATCTCATACAATACACACGATATAATACACACAAACACATACACATTGAACTGATTAGCATTTAAAGGTGTTATTTCTCATATAGTAGCGAGTCTTAAGATTTTAAATTAAAAGCTGTTAACTGGTTAATAAAATAATATATAAATGGTATATAAAAACTATATAAATTAATGAAATAGGTAAATTAGTAAAAATGATATAATATAGTAATAAAATAATTTAATTTGTGTTTAGTTTATAATGATAACAACTTGATATTTAAAAAGAATAACGAATGCTATAAAAATGTAATGAAAACTTCAAATCTTATAAAACTATAAATAACTATCAAACCTTCAATTTTTTTTAAATACTTTGTACTTACTTTCTTTTTGCGGAACCTGGTGTTAATTATATTTGTAGTTTTGTAGTTCGACAAGCGAATAATTCATGAAATGTACTTTTAAATAGTTTAATTTGACGGGAAGGCCTAAGCCCCAAGATACGGGTACTTAACTAAACCAAATTTGGAGAATAGTACTACCACATTATTGATCTGTACTTTGATGGAATAAAAAAATTGAATTTCAATTTGATTCTCAAATAATTTAGCATTTTCCATTCGTCCTTCCAGATAATAGTTGACATTTTACCTCTAATTACAATATGTATGATAAAAGATAATAGTTGACATTTTACCTCTAATTACAATATGTATGATAAATTACCTTAATTTTATAATAGTTAAAGTACCGTTATTAAAATCAGTCATTATTTTTAATGAGTCATTGGTATTTCCCACAAGGTTAAGTCTTTTACCTTGGCTTTCGAATTGTGTTTGTCCATAATATAATAGCTTATCGGTAAACACTGTAAATACGGAGCCAATTTTATCTGTTTATTTGTTACTAGAGAGGCAGAGAGAGACAGATAGACAGAGAGACAGAGCTACTTTCGAATTTATAATATTAGTTAGTATTAGGGTGTATAAATACTAGTTGTTAACCGCGACTTCGTTCGCTTGACATAAAAAATATCCTATGTCTGTCTTTTTGATATACAGTAACTCACTATCAAATTTTATCAAGATCAGTTCAGTCGTTTTGACGTGATAACGCGACAAACATCCAGACAGAGACACAAAGCTACTTCCTATAGTTCGCCAGATGGCGTTGATCCATTTTGTGCATTTTTTGACGTTCTGTTTGAACTGCCAGTTTTTTTTTCTCTTTCCTCCTAAGAGGATTTTGGCGTCGCACGTCTTATGCATTTGCCAGTGTCAAGTATAGTTATATATATTCAAGTTTTGTTAAATATTATCATACAAGTCATAGTCACAGTCAAAAGCGAGCAAATCAAGTCACGGTCAAGTCCAAGTCATGCCCCAGTAAAGTGGTGAAAACTTTACTAGAGCCTTCTATGGAGTTTTGGAAACAACACGAAAATTCACGTTTCACGACATTATACCATTCACCAACACGCGTGCATGTTCACGAACACTTAACGGGTAAAAATTCACCATTTTTACACATTAACACTCGAAATAACATAACTTTTGGAAAATAATAAAATGACGCGACATGATTTCTTCACGTTCCCGCCAAAACTCGGACTGCCAGTTATAATGTAGGAAGTTCTGAATCGCGCAAGCGAAGGTTTTTCCTCTAGACGAACGTATTCATTTTAATACGTCGAAGCTTTATTGATCCCTATACGACTGCGGCTATAATACTCTGAATTATAATATAATATAAATTAAATTATTATATTATTATTATTGTTAATTAAATTATAATATAAGTTAGGATTAGATAGGATTAGGATATAAGTTAAGATTCCAAAACAGCTGCATTGTTTCACAATGAACAGTATATTAAAAACCTCAGTAATTAAACTATATCCCTCGATTGGCAATGACAATTATAATTAAACATACATTCCTCGATTGGCAAGGACATTAATAATATGACTATCTGAAAAATTTATATAAAGCTTTACTTTTCATCATTGTCATCATCAGCCGGAAGACGTCCACTGTTGAATATAGGCCTCCACCTTAGACCGCCACACTGGCCGACAATTTGCCAATTGCATCCACCGGTTGCCCACGGCATTCACAATGTCGTCAGTCCACCTTGCCCTGCCTGTGCTGCGTCTTCCAGTTCGAGGTCGCCATTCAAGAACCATTATTCCTTACTTTCTTTCATCGGTTATTGGTTCTTCAAGCGATGTGCGAGGCGATGTGTATGTGTGATGGGCTTTGCTTTTACATTACATTATATTATCAGCCAGAAGACGACTGCTTAACATAGGCCTCCCCCTACTTTACTTTTACCTACATAATTATAATTTTAACAAAAAAAAAAACGACTTGACTTATTTAAATTTGCTTCGACATAGTCGCTTCACTATCGTAATTGAGATTATCTTGGCGCCACCGGTGAAATATATCATTGAGGATTTCCGATGGGCGTCTGAGGTCTTCTTCATCGAAATCGTCTTTTGTAGCCAAATGCTTCACCAAGTGATACTTTCCGAATGCAAATGCTTGACTTGTTCATTAAAATACCGTTGTATGATATTTGAGAAGTTCCCTCAATTCCTCATGGATCCCATTATCAGGACCTGTATTTTGATAATAATGGGATCAATCTGGAAGTATTTCCTTTCGAATAAAAAGATATTTTTCCATATCGATTTATAAATGACAAATAGTCTGAGGTAACAAACAAAAAAAAAACAGCAATTGAATTGAAAATCTCCTTTTTTTTTCGAACATTTGGAATATGCAAGTAATCGTTTTTATTTGAGAATTTTTACGGATTTTCTGGCGGTTGTCGAATAGATTATGTTTTCTATATTATTTCGAGTGTGATATATCTCTTACAATGTACCTAATTAAATAAAGTACATTTACAATAAACTTTATACATCTTTTCTTGGTAATATTATAAAGTCGTAGAATCGTACCAATATTTTGGAGGATCTCAGTGTCGCTTATCAAATGCGAATAGACGCCAAACTGGCGCAAATTTTGTAGGCCGCGTGGCGCCTGGCGGACATCCCAGGAGTAGGGGGCGCCTCGCTAGGATGGGGGAGATAAAAGGGGCGTCAGGGATGATACAGCAGTGCGGCGCGGCTCTGCGAAAAAGGTAGACGTGTCGACGCCTCAATATTTTCACGTTTCTGGGTCAATGGAATACTCGAATGGCTGACTTGATACGTATTCGCTTGGCAACTGGACCCGTTTAAAACTCAATAGCAGAAGGAATTAGGAGGTAATATAGGAACACACAAACACACCTAATTATACAGGGTTATAAGAAAAGGGTATGCTAAGCCGAAAAGGGCTCATCATTATGAACAACTTTAACTATGGGACCAACCCTGAATCGTGAAAAAAATCAGCTGTTCCAAACATTTTGTCGATTGTCATTGATATTTTTCTATGGAACAGCTGTTTTTTTGTCGATTTCGAAGATCGATCGAAGGAGCGAAGGTCCGAAAGTCTATGGGAATAATTCCTTGTTTTTGCGTACTGTGTATATTTGTCCAAACATAACTTGAGAACCACTGATCCGATGTTTATGAAACTTTGTAGGTACGTAGTTTATTTCAGTAAAATATGGATTTCAATATGTGCAAAATCAGTCCTGGGATTATGAAGTTATTACAACTGTTTTTGCGTTGTTAGCACGAACTACTTAATCTTAGGCGAGTTCAAATTTGAACCCAATTAAAACTAGTAGTTTGCGCCGAACCGGGACCTCGCCTCCCCTTCCTTATAACCTTAAAAACCCATAAAATGGCAAAAACCATAAAATTGACAAAAATGTAAAGAAGAAAAAAATCCTATTAGATAAATATAAAGAATGTTTGGGTGGTGTATGCTCGGACAATCCTCCGTATTATAAGTAAGTAGCATAGTGACAGTTAAATGTTGTCAATCTAAAGAAATTCAAAAATATTGCCTAGTACACAATCTTTAATTATAAGATTAGACTAAGCATGAATCCAGTTTTTTTGTAATATTGAAGTAATAAACACTTTGATATTTTTTTACTTTTTTTATAAACCCCGGACCGACTTTGCATAAATTGGAACTTAAAATTGTATGAACTGTAACTTACTTTTACTTTTATGAAAAAAACTACTAACTACTAAACTGGCTCACAAAATTTCATGAAGATCGGATCAACGGTAGATACTCAAGTTATCGTTATTATACACAAACACACGCCGATTTATTTCCGTAGACCGAGACCTTTATTTCGCCCGGTCGAATATGAAGGAAATTTCTCTGCGATAAAGGTGTCTCGGAACAGCCTACACCGACAGTCCCAGTTTTCCGGTCCACTGGGGTCAATAGGGCACCCCTCTAGTGACGTCACGGCACTGCAACGCAGCGGTTACACAGGCACCATGTTTAGACGATCCGGTGGGCTGTGAGGAAAAAACAAAGAAGATGGATGTTTCGTTTGTCTCGGAAACTTTTTGCAAAGTATTTTACTCAACACTAAAGGTAATTTCTTCCCAGTTAAATATGTATTTACTGCACTCGATTGTAATTTACTTATTTTACATCGTTTATTCTAAAGCAATTTCATATCTTTGATGATTATGATGACAGGAAATAATGATGTCGATTTTAATATACAATTTTCTAAACTAAACTAAACTTTGCAGTGCTTAAAAATTGTCGCCATCTTCTTTGCACATACTGAAATGAGATGTAGATAATTTTAGTCCGTGCAGATTCAGAACAAATGTCAACACCAATGACCGACAACATGATTTTTTTATTTATAAATTCGATTTTATTCAAAGCCGCGGATGCGACTTAAAAAGCACGTAGATGAGTTCTTGCACTGTCATATTTTTTTTCGATTTATTTAAAATACCGAGTGAAACCCGCCTTACCTAAGATATTTTTCCGGGATAAAAAGTAACTGTGTTAATCCAGGGTATAATGTACCTCCATACCAAATTTCATCCAAATCTGGTCAGCCGTTACTGGGAACAAACACACTTAGGTACACTTATGAACAAACTTTCGCATTTATTATATCAGTGTGATTACTCGTACTAACATTGAAGATAGATAGATACACTCCTATAAAGTGCCATCCATCCGCGGAACAGTTATATTAGCGTTCAAATCAAAACTCCCTCGATGACCTCGAGTGACCCACTTCGGGGACAAGGGGACAGGTGAAGTCCGTCAGTATACTAATATACGTAACGTACATTAACAAAATTGGTGCGGTTTTTCTACTAATTGGGGTATTTTTCTTTTAATAAACTGATGCGTAATCCTGCTCAATAAGAGCAGCTTTCAAATCCAAGATCGTCCTTTATGAAGTACGCAACTACCCATTTGTGTTGAGAACGCTTTTGAGCACAGATTAAGAGCTTGGGTAAAACCGCTTGTTCTAGACTAGACGTCGCAAAGACTAAAGTTACGAATACTCGTTGTTATATCGAAAACATTGTAAAGAAATTGAATAAATACCACTTTATTTTGTAATGCATTATGATCAAATATTATGCATAATGTAGAACTCGGTGTTGGAACAATTTGCAGTGGTTTGAAATCTTGTACCATTATTGAACGAGAGAGCGAAGCGAATGAAGTCTCTGCCACAACTGACAAGATTTTCTTTCCATATATTGGTACTCGCGTATAGGTCGTATTTTTTCAAGTAATCTTGACGAAACTTGGTCAGTTTACATATTCTATTATTTCATAGTTTTTTTTTGTCGGCGACGATTTTTGATTGGAAGGGTATTTCCCCAAAAAATTGGGAAGTTTGTTGCGGTGCCATTTATCAGCAGATATTGATAACATTCGGCAGAAACATTCGGTTAACAAGAATTTCGAATATAAGCAAAACCAGAAACAAAATTAAGGTTGTGCAAAAAAGTCTGTACCCGCGAGGTCTACTGTTCCCAAAACCACTAGTCTATTCTAGGCTAGAACTAGAAACAAGCTCGGACAATTAGCATGTCTTAACAGATTACATGTCTAAAAATTGGCTGACATTGACATGCATTATGACAATATATAATTATGTTATGCTTTTTTTTACTACATAAATAATTAAGACAACCGTAATGAACACATACGTCTAAAACACAATGATTTATTTTAGTTGAACTCCTAATATTTCATTGCATAATATTGGATTTAGATTTGAAAATTATCATGCACTGTCCATTAATGCAATTACAATATGAATAACGTTGCTAAGTCAATGGAAAAAAGAAACGGCATAAAGCTATTGATAACTGACGTGGTTTTGGACATTTTATTTACCAAAACGGGAATACTCGGCTATTCCGACCGATTCATAATGCATCCGCCTTTTAACTGCTGGGTGATCGGACCATATTCACTACGCTGGCCTAGTGAGGGTTGGCGGATTCACATACGTTAGTGAACATCGAACGTTCGTGAGTATTCCCATTTTATTAAAACATAAATAAATAATCTTAAACACAGACAGACTCTAGACTTTCGTGGTTGCTTACTATTTTTAAATCCGTTTTTATTATTTTAAAAAAATATTGGTTCTAAATATCCTGTGAGTACTTATTTAAAATGTAAATAATCTTAGTTGTAAACATGGACGAACCAAGGTCGTTAACTTAAGAAATTGTTCAAACAGTAGGTACAATTTTAATATTCAGAGTATTTGAAAGAATTATGAAATTTTCATCCGCGAAAACACCACTTACGTCCACTCTACAATATCGTAGCTGACGTGGCCTTCTAACTACATCATCAAGCAGAGACTATTATATTGTATGCTGACTCTATTCATATGTAAATTTTATTCTAACACATATGAATCTTATCCTACTTCCTACTAATGTATAAAATACATAAGTTTAGATATTTATTTATTACATCAATTTATTATATCTTAATTTCTAAGTAAGTTTATGATATACAAATAGGTAATTATTATAATGTTTTGAACTCACAGGGGTATATTTATTATGTACAACTTAAAAAACAGACAATTAAAGAAAACTTAAAAATACTACCTAAAAACTAAAACCTAAAATAACTATAAAAATTAAACTAAACTAGAAGACCATTAGGGGAGGGAAAGGTCCCCAGAATGCTGGCGGCATTGCCACGTTGAATGGCAATGCTTAATTTCTGTGCGAAATAAAAGCCAGCATTCTGGACAATGTACTTATAATGTTTTTATGATATACAAAAACGTAATACTTACAAAGTAGACTTGTGACTATGTAAAACTTGCGTGTTGTACTTTTTTCTTACTGTTAATTTTGCGTGTTGCTCATCCTGCTTTTGTAAATTTTGCGTGTTGCTCATTTTGCATTTGTACATTATTCGCATTGCACATTTGCCATAATGTATATTTTGCAGTTTGTATATTTTGCGTTTGTATATTTTGCGTGTGGTTATCATTTTGCTTGTTGTACATTATAAGCCGGAGGTTTCCGCGGCGCGTCAGCGGCGACTGTTATGTATACCACGACTCTGAGTCTACTCAAGACAAGATAGAATGGGCATTGGGTATATCATGGGCAAGTTTATACTTCTCTTTAGACCACATAGTCACAAGTCGTCAAAAAAAAAGTTGATGTGATGGCTATACGGGTTGTTCTGGAACACATAACCGACCTGGAAGGATGCTAACCTAATGTTTATTCTGAAAAACTTTTACTGGGAGAAAACATAAAGGTGCAAAAAAAATATCTGCAGCTATTCCAAAAATTTCGTTGGTATTTTTCTAAGGAACAGTTTTTTTTTCATTCGTTCTGGTCGATACTACTATCGGGATCGTTGGTCTTCACACCGACATCCAAACAAATATTTATTTATTGTTATTATTAATTTGTACTTACTACAACCGCTGACAGTATGGCCTCTGTTTCCAATACCTGGTTTTATCTCCGATTTTATTAATGTCTGATAAATTCCATTTCATGATTCAAACTACGAGTACTACCGCTGACCAAAGCTAGTTCAAAACGGAGTTTTTAAATTTAAAAAGTAGACGAGTGATTATTGTGTGTTATTAGACACACTTATTGTATGTTTCAGTATTCGCGTTGCTACTTACACTTTAGACGTGGACAATTTAAATTTTCCAGATAATAAAGATAAGTAAAATTAGAGTGACAGACAAGCATATCCCTATTCTCTTTAGTGCTAGGTAATTAGATCTATTACCTAATAACTAGAAGTAATGTTTTCGGCGTGTCATTCAACCTTTTTGTCTAAAACGAGTGCGTCAGCGAGTGTTATGGACGTGTTTAAATATATATCAAGTTTGTGCGTTACATTTATTTTGTAATTCATTCATTAATGGTGTAATTAGTGCGTCGTGCTGTTAAGATAAATATAAATTCGCAGACTATAATGTCATTTGAAAGAAACGACTATGTGAAGTTGCGGAAAATCCACGGGTGAATATACATTTTACATTATCTTTTTTTGCCGCAAATTTAATATTTTTCGTCATCAATCAGAAGACGTCCACGGCTGAACAAAGGTCTTCCCCTTAGAAAAGGTGAAAAGGGTGAGTTGCAATAATATCCACGCTTGGTAGGTGGCTTGGGGTTCGCAGATCGCTCACCGTTTACCAAGAGGACGCTACTGCTGATTCTGGTCGCAGTTAAACGAGCACTGTTTATCTATAACTAAATAAATTATGGTATAGCAAGATGAGTTAAAGATAATTTGTAAGAATACATTGTACAGTGTGAATAAAGAAATTCAGAGAAAACAAACCTTTGCTAAAATAATTCGTATATTTTTTAAACTATATATAATTTTATAATTTTGTGGCAAGACGATACAAATGATACACGATACGTTTGGCGCAACATTCGTGGCGATGTTAATGTTGCGTGCAGTTAGCGTGTTTTTCTAGTTCGCTGCTAGGCTAAAGTAAAATCCTGGGCCCGTACCGTGAGGTGCTTATTGCGATGATGTTTAGGCTCAGATGAGGACGCTGTGCGACCATACACCTTATCGCGCGGCTATACGGTTCGTCGTCGCGCAGCGTCACCGGCTAAACCTAAACATCATCGCAATAAGCACCTCACGGTACGGGCCCTGGTTCAGGTAAAAAGGTAACAAATGTAAAAAGACTTACAAATAATTTAGAAAACGAACCCCCGAATACTGAAACATTTGTTAACTTTGACAACAGATTAATTCTAATACTGCCTTTGTCTGGCACTAAGCAAATGACAAAGACAGCAATAGACTTAATCTGTCGTCAAAGTTAACAAACGTATCAGTATTTGGGGGTAAACCTTTTTTTGGGATTCCGTCGCAAACTAAGGAATCGCTATAGTTTCATATAGCTGTCTGTACATCAGCGACATGGTGCTTTTACGCGTTGGCGTCGGTTGTACCAGTGATCTGGTATAATGACAAATATTGAAACATTGTGATTTTTTTGGTGTGGCTACATGAATAATGGGCGTAAAAGAAGGTTTCCATAACCCATAACCCATAGAGTGGGTTGTTGTTGAAAAAAGGAAATTCAAATAATTATGAATTTTTGAATTGTTTTAGCGTTTTAGTTTTCGTTGTATGTTTTCTAATATATGCAAATATAGTAGGTAGCCGGTTCAAATATGAAAGTGCTTAGGAAAAACTTCAACAACAATTTTTCGCACTAATAAATCGGTCTGTGATCATGGTTATCTTTTTATACAGCTACGGGACCCTACCAAGAGCGTGTCACGACATCACTTGAGAGTTTTTCTGGGTAATTACTTGTTTTGACGTGTTTCTGCCGTACAGATCCGTAATATAGTATAAGAAGGAGAATTCTGTGATGTCGCGTAACGATAATCCCCCCTACTCCAAACTATGTAACTAAAATATTTAATTACATTTAAATCACACTAATACTATAAATGCGAAAGTTTGTGTGTAAGTGTGTAAACATGTAAGTAGCTAAGTATCCACTGTATAAGCTACCTCCATACCAAATATCATCCAAATCATAGTTACATACTTTCATACTTACGTTCTTACATACGTACATACGTACATACTTACATACTTACATGCTTACATGCTTACATGCATACATGCATACATGCTTACATACTCACATACTCACATACTTACACGCTTACACAAACTTTCGCATTTATAATAGTGTGATAATCATTTCTGCCAGGAGAGTGCAAGTGCACCCCATCGCACCCCCTCCCAACGACCAAGCTTGTAATTTACCCGTTAACTATTAAAACACACGGCTCTGAGGCCGAGTCGAGGTCGAATTTAACTTTAATAATGCAGATAGAGGAAGCTATGATATCTTGGAAGTTACAACACATTTTATGACTGCTCATGACGGTTATGGTTAAACTTATTTGGCTACGTAATGTTTTATCGACTTTAAAGAAGGAAAAATTTAATTCGACTACATTTTTTACTCACCAACGGCCAAGCTAAGGTTTCGTAGACAATAATTTACTTAATGTGTATGCACAACCTAACAACAAACAAATAATTCAAATCAATTTCACAATTGAGTTCTATTTCTCATGAATAGGGTTATGCGCAGACCAGGGATGTAACGGAAGTGGTTATATCGGAACCAGAGTCGGAGTCGAAGTTTTTAAATTTGAGTTGTTGGAGTCGGAACCGGAGTCGGAGTCGGAGGTGGAGGCAGATGAGAGATCTGCTGTACTTTGTCCATTCGTTTATTATCTTTTTGCACCTACCTTAGAATGTAACTTATGTTTTCAACCTATCAAAAAGTGAATGAACAAAGTACATTCGAGGAAAATGGAGGCTTAGTAGTTTATTCGTCCTCATTGTACACACTTTAAATGACCTTTTAACGATGTAGTCGTGTCTCCCTTTCGTGAATATATCTTATTACAAAGTTTACACTTTGCCGTATACTTCCAAATAACGCTTGTTTTTGGTTTCATTATTAGAACTCTAATAAAATGTCACACATTAAATAAAAATACACAACACTCATGAGAAACTCAACCGTAAAAAAAAAACAAATGAACCGACTTCCTCAAATACGAAATGACAAGTGAAAAAGTAAAAAGCAGAAAGCGCGCGGCGCGATTCTCCGCGTGACAAATATAAACCTGTTCATACGCTACGCGCTGCCTATTTCGCCCTCCGATTCTAACCTGCGATTTAAAAGTATCGAAACCGAAGTTGAAATCGGAGATTGAATATCAATCGGAAGTTCCGACTTTTCGGAATCGGAGTCGAATTTCCGTAACATCCCTAGCGCAGACTTCTTTTGGTGGCCCTACAAAATGTTTCATTATACACGTACAGAAAACTAGCAGTATCTTCTCTTTTTCTCAAGTAAATCTTCGTAGAGAATCGTAGGGGCCGCGTAGACCCACGCGTAGCGCTGATACTAACACTCCCTATACGTTATTTACTAACATACATTTTATTTTTCTATCAACGAACAAAAGGGGTCCATGCGACCATTAAACGCAACGAAAAATGATGAGACTTTATTAAATAATAATAATAATACTCTAAATTTAGGTTTTTTACAGCATTTTTTATTTTTATATATTAATTTTATAAAAAACCTAAATTTAAGAAATAAATGGGTTAATAATAATAATTAAATAAGTACGCGTAGAACTTAATTGGAAAATTAAAAAAACGCGTCAATGGTACAAAAATAGACGTAAAAGAAGTGTAACATAGAGATGCAGGTAGGTATATCAATCGCAGGCAGGGTCATACCGATCTTCGGCGACCGCGTACCCTCGAAGGGTGAGGTCTTAAATACTTTATTGATATAAATCAGTTAAAGAATGATGTAGAATTCTAGATAATTGCAAAGTGGAGGCAAAGGTGAAACACGGCTGCAAAAGGACATTTTATCATGTTTTATCACTCCTGGTCTTGAGACAAACAAAAAATCTTTTTAAAATATACCTGGCAATACAAAAGCATAACAAAACTAATCTTGCGCAAAACTAATACAGAAATGAATTTATACAAAGCAAGGGGTTTCGGAATAAAAGTTATGAAACGCCAATAAGGCAAAAAAAAAATACAATTAAAAAAAAAACTAATAAGGAGAAGAAATGTCTATTAGTTTTCGAGTTAATCTGTGAAATAGAAACATGGCTGCTATCAGGCCAGCCTTGCAAGTCAAGGATCTTGTATGATGCTTCGTCTAAGTTGCAAGTACTTGCATTTTATCTGGTCGACACATTCAACTAATTTGAATGACGATTTTTACCGAAAACTGCAATTGCGGAATGGACGTCGATTATTTTGTTAAATGGATCAACAAAATCAACATTATGATTAGAACGAAATTTCAACTGGAGTTTTACTTAGAATTTACTAACCATTTTGCAAATCCAAAAAAGTCGGGAAACTCCACATATTGGCGAAATATTTACAGTTTTGTCCGACAAGTTCCGTATTTTTACTGCTGCCATAATATTGTCATTGATTCTTTACACTACTTCATACATAGATACCAAAATCTGTGGTTTAGAGCCGCTATTTTTAGAATATATTTTGGAATCTAGAGTTCCATGCATAAAGAACTAAACGGCACCCTGTCTGTCCGCCTGTCTGTCCATCAGAATGTCACGGGTTTTAGGCTGCCTTTCTACCAGAGATGTGCGAGGTACCAAAGCAGTGAGCGAGTATGTAAAATGAATCAAAGTAAAATACTTAGCTTCGTCGAACTTTTTTTTCATCAGAGCTAAGCTAAGCTACTAAAATCAAGCGATCCTATTAGTGGATTTGACACACTATCAGCTTAGCAACGTAGCCCATCTCTGGTGGAAAGCAAGCCTTGAGTTCGTAAAGGGAATAAGTCACAGATTACAAATTTAGTATTTTTTTCATAGAATGTTGACCTAAAACTTAATATTTATCTAGAAATTGGTGCTACAGTGGGTCGGACACCCAGTTGTTTGTCTTAGTAAAAAACAGGCAAGGAATGGAAGAGGCCGCGGCCTGAAACCCTTACATCAGGTCTAGGCTCGCCCATACGAACTAACAATAAATATTTACAATTGTCCAGAATTGCTTGTCTACGTACTGTATCCTGTCCAGCTATAGCCGTCGTCGAGGCTTTTCGCTATAAGGCCAAGGCTAGCGGCATTTAGGCTTTCGGCATTTATGTCAAAAACTGTTGCAAAATGCGGGACAAAATTATTGTTACCTACTTGTTCAAAGCTTGTGATAAGAATAGTACCTCCAGTAGTAAAAGTAAAGTAATCTTTGTTATATCAAGTTGTTATACGAAGTATAGTGAGTAGGTGAGTATTGTGTAAGGGATCCGTTATTTACGAGAAAGTCAAATCTTATCGCAACTGAAACGGGAAAGCATTCAAAAGACACGGCGCCGATTCCCGGATACTATAATAAGGGCAAGAAAAGTGAATGTTTTCCTAGGAAGTGAGTAAAGAAGGGTAAAGAGTTAAGGGTTGCTTGCGTGCAGCGGGCGTCTCGCGGCAATCGAGGGCGGAGGGCGGAGGGCGGGCAGCGCGCATTGCACGCGGTGCTGGGGCGCGCGGCCGCGCCTGGCCGCGGTGCAGTGGTTGCCGGTGTCGATACGCGTGCGGCGCGGTGCGGGGCGGGCGGGAGCGCGCGGTGCGGGCGGGACGCACGCGCGCGCCCCGCGCCAGTACGTCTCCACCGCGACCGCGCGACACTCGCGTCCGCCGCCGCGACGTCGCACACGCGGGATCTAGGAGATCATGACTCGCCGTGCCCGGTGAGGCGTCTCGCTGAGCGCCCTCCTTCCCGTTACGTAAAGTCCCGGCGCTGAACTCGCTCGCGGTCGCTTAGAGCGCTAACCGTTACATATCACAACTTTATATCGAACTTTTTTAAAAATAATCAAAAACGCTCTCGTCGATGAGACCCTGAAAGCTCCCGACAGCGGGCGAAACGTCGGTTCGGGATCGCGTGGCAGACACACGCACGGCTGAGCGGTAGTGCTGCGCAGCTGGCGGGTATTGCGCGGTGCGCGGTTCGGGCGCGCCGCATTGGCCGCGGTGCGACCGAGCCCGCTCTGAGCCCAGTATGAGGTCGGAGGTGGCCGGTCGCGGGGCCCGCCACTAGCGCCGCACTATGGCCCGCGAGTAACGTGGCGCCCGCCAGCCACCAGCAGCCGGGGGGCGCCGCCGCCGGGAGCTCTTTCGCACCTTTCGCCGCTCCTGCTGCGCGACGGCTCCGACCCGATGACGCATTGAACTCGAGCAGCCACCATTGCTCGTATAGAGTTGGTCGAGAAATGGGGGCTGACGCCTGTCCTCAGGCCGAGGCAGGAATGCCCCCGGGCCCAGGAGGACGGCGGAGACCAAAGGTACGTATCGGTGCGTGTGAGTAGTGCCGCGGTCGCGGGTACTGGCCGCCGACGACCGCGGCGAGGGGGCGGTTTGCAGAGCCGGTCGTAAACCGGTCTGCGGTCAGGATGTGTCTCGTGTGCGTCACAATGGTCGAGCGTTCAGCGTTGTACGCGCGAGCCATACGACGCGCGAGGTGGCACCGCGCTGCCGCCTCGCTCGACTCATGTTTGCGTTTGCCGCACGCCTCTTCGCCGTCGTCGTGATGGCCTTCGACATGTGTTGGTGAGTGCACCGCATGGTGGAGCGTTCCTCTCCTTCACTAACGCTCTCCTCTCTGCGATGCGCTAACTAACCCTTGTGATTCTTCTGGTGAGTATTCTAGAGCGCAACCTCGACTTGTGATTACTGTCTCTGACTGATCAAATTTTTGTATTTGCAACATATTTCAAGTTTCGAACTTAAAAAACCTACAATTGTATTTAGTATTATTATATTCGACAACATCTCATTGATTGAATAATGATATGTCAAAACACACTTTCATTTCCTAAGACGTAGTCAAGGATAACCAAGGTCTGTTATGAAAAAATATAATCTCTTGTTCAACTGTTTGGGAGCTAGTCTTGACGACTAGCTCCCAAAGCTGTTACATAGCCACCTCTAAATCTTGCCAAATCATTCTTTATTAGTCAACATTGGCCGGCACGTCGAGTATGTTCGTGGTTTCATCCAGACATACAAACATCCAAGCTCCTCCCTTTAGGTTCTATGTTTTCGAGTAGAATATAAGTAAATGCCAGCGTAAGAAGCGCCTATTCACAGCCGTGATATAATCGCAGCTATTGAAAGTCACGTTGAAAGCTCGCGTACCATGAAAGCTTTTCTTGTCTTTCCAATTGTCCTCATTGGATCGTTATTGAATTCTTGTCAGTGTTTCATGAGCATTGCCTTTTCGATGTGCCGCTTAAACGCGAACCTGTAGAAGATTACTCGTCGGAACAATTTCTAGGAGCTGTAAAAATATCGATGATTGATGTCGTAAACGTAACAATCTGGAAGCCGTGTGTCGGACACACACCGATGCGATGCGCCTCATCGCCGCTCATAATGCGATCCGATAGAGATATTATAAAACAATGATGATTCAGAACATTCCGATAAACGAATCATCGCAAAAGATTAAGACCTTGCAGGGCCGCGATCGCTTTGTTATAATGATGATTCCGATCTCGAAATAAATCATTAATCTTCCGCAATGCGCCGTAACTCCTCAGTCGCGAAACACGCAGATTTACTACACAAAATGATGAACAGATCGATGTTGGTGGTCAGCCGAATCACCGGAAACATTACGATGAAGTCATAAAATGGGCTTAACTTTATTATCAATTTCCAGCAAAAAATATGATTATCTTGATACGTATATATTGCGCTATAATTTATCTTTGGAGTACGTTGAAAATGACAATGTAAAAAGAAACTAATAAAAGTAAGTCAATCCTTTTTGATTTTTTAGATACGGATTGAATCAATGTGTAAAGGGACTGGATCGCACAGGCTCGCAGCTGAGGCAGGTTGCATTTTGTCTTTGCAGCTGTATTACCGCACCGCAGCGCCAGTTCATCCTACTTACCACATATTGCCCATCTTGCATCCAAAATTCCCGTGGATATCATAATTACTCTTTCACGTGCCGTCAGCATGCTCACGGTCTATTTCGTAATCGTTAACGCCCGCGCTGGCATTATGATACCGACAATGCGGCATTCCATGCCGGGAGTATCGATTGCTGCAGATTTTACACTACATTCCACTGTCGAAGATACTAAGTACTTACTCGGAATTTTACGAGGAATTATAATACTAGAAGGAGAAGCCTATTTTATAGTAACGTCATACACCTGACTCGTCAATACTGTAAGACAGATTGTTTTATAGGGTAACGATGCCGTTCCTGTATCGTTTGCTGATAAAAGTATTGGCGGCGTATAAAAGCTTTTGACGATTGATCACTCGCTGAAAGTTGCAAGAACGGAGAAATAATACACGTCGCTTTAGCTTACGTGGTGCAAATATCCGCACTGCTTTTATCGATACCTTGCACTTTTTTTGTTAACAATGGTAAGAATTAGCTTTCTATAATAAAATTATTGTTGATTATATTACCTTAAGGTGCATCGTTTTACTCATCGCACGAAATTCAAATTTTCTCGCGAAGACCTAAATAACATTGGTTTAGCTACAAATTTCAATAAGCTGATTTTCATCTTGGTTTTTGGTTTAGTGGGAAATGTACTTATACTAGCTTTCAACTTGAATTTTTGGTTGGTGTAATTTCTTGAAACAATCTATTTATTATCGCAAAATTAGTTTTCATGAACCTACGATGAATAATTAAGCTGTAATTGACATAAAACGCAAGAAAATTTGAATTTAGCGCACTGACCGAAGCGTTGCACCTTAAATTTAGACTAATTTAGGCTACCTATAAACGTTGTCGCTAGGTTGAATCATAATAATTGAATTGAATCACACTAATATTATAAATGCGAAATTTTGTGCGTAAGTGTGTTTGGACGAATTTGGATGAAATTTGATATCGAGGTAGCTTATGACCTGGATAAACTCATAGGCCCTTTTTTATCCCGGATTTTTTTTACGGATCCAGTATTAAAGCAGGTGAAACGGCGGGGCGCTGCTTGTCATTAATAGATATTAATGGACGCGGATGTGACTTTACCACGCTGTCCAGAAGCGTCCTCTTAGTAAATGGTGAAAATTCTGTGATCTTCAAGCTGCCAGCCAAGCGTGGGGACTATGGCAAAAGATTTATTTAATTTTTGTAACGTATATGCAGATCATTTATGGGCGATAAAGAAGTGATTTTATATTATAGTTTGGGTTGAGAGGGCGCATACCATGGTTCTTGCTGTCTCTTTCTTACTTTATCAACATTTTTTAATATAAAAAATATAGAGAAGAAATTAAGAAAGAAAACTTGTCATTGACTTTAGAATACCATTGCAATGTATTACGACATTTTTTTGGTTATTGTCTTTTTCTTTTGGCAAAGGACAAGGAATACACTTTTGCGCGATTCAGAAAAATGCACAAAAAATGATGAACGCCGTCTACCGAACTATAGGAAGTAACTTTATCATTCTGTATGGATGTTTGTCGCATTATGAAAGGGACGGGTATTATCGCGGGACTGAACAGATCATGATAAAATTTGATAAGGAGTCACTTTATATCACAAAGATGGACATAGGACACTTCCATGTCCACGCGGACAAAGTCGTGAGTAACGGCTAGTGAAATATAAGTTTAAAAACTAAGACCCGCCTAAGTAAAGTTATGAAACAAGACAATACTATTCGGAATTCAAAATGGCGTGGTCTGACGCCAATATTAGTTTAACAAGGCTAATAGATTACGGATAAAAGAACTTTAAAACACATTGGAAAAATGATATGTACACTATGTAAAATACAATATCAATGTACAAAAAATAATCTTAAACTAACCTGACTTACCAGAAAGTCACATGATTCCGTGGCTTTAAAGATCTAAACAGGCGTTCGTTACGCTGAAACGAAAGCTCTAAATCTCTGAGTGTATACCGAAACTGAAATTTGGATTGTAAGCCATTCATTTCGTGCATTTGTTTGTTTTTCATACGAGTGTTGGCACGTGTATCTCTTTTCATGTATGAATTATTTCGGTTACGAGGTGTTTTGAGGGAGGCCGAATTCGAAAAGTTTTTCCTTTAAAAACCATTTTGTTACGTGTCCAAAAAATATAATATAAAGTGTTTGAACTGTATATGTAAGTATAGTTTATTGCGTAAATCCAGGAAGACCTACAGTAAAAGAATGCCTGATTTTGTAAGGACAAGTAGCGTGGTTGGTTTTTTCCACTTTATTTTAGTATGAATTACGAGACGAGCTAGTCGCTCACCTGATGTTAGCAGTAATGCTTGCACTCTACTGCTTGGTGGTTTAATAACTGACAAAGATTTGGACCTCACCAGGTGGAGACTGCAAAAGAGGCCTACCACTAAAGATAAGTTGAAAACATCTAGTAATAGAATCTAGTTACAGACGGTAATTTTTAATTAAACAAAAACCTCCCACAAGCCTCGTTTCGTATCTATTGTACATTCTCCGTTGTTTTGTTTGCTTCTATTTCCGGTTATTTCATTAACCCTCGGTGCATAAGTCCAACTCACACTCGGCCGGTTTTTCTGAAATTGCAATCTCCTTATAATACAGTGCATACCACTATCTACTCGTAACTAGCTCTTCCCAACGAATGACTCACTGTATCGAGCCCATTATCATTTGGAAAGGAAGCATCATATAAGTTGTTAAGGATTTGTTTGTTGCTAAGGATCTCGGTGTGCTCTTCGATGACAAACTTACTTTTCATAACCATTACGACTACATCATAAACCGAAGGTCAAAGCTACTGTGATTTATCTCGAGATCAACAAAAGACTTTGGTAAGCCTACAAGTTTCATTTACTTATATTACACTCTCATTCGTAGTGTGCTTGAGTACAACTCAGTAATATGGTCTCCTTTCTACCAAGTCCACACCGATCCTTAGGATCCTTAGCTACAGATGTGGTATGGGTCGTAGACTTTTGTCTTATCCTGAGAGATTGAAACATTTGTATAACCTCTCTCGATGTGCGTCGAAAGTATATCGAAATTACCTGCTTTACAAAATAATCCATTCTGCTACTGACTCTTCTCTTCTTCTATCACTCTTAAATTTCTCAATTGGCTGCCCCAGTGGCTCAGTTGGTAGTGAACCTACCTTCTGTGTTTGGGGGCGTGGGTTCGATCCCCATCTAGGACAAACATTCATGTGATGAATATTTGTGTTTGTTCTATGTCTGGGTGTTAATATCTATATAAGTATGTATTTAAAAATATCTATGTACGTATATCAGTCTCTGGCAGCCATATTACAAGCTTTGCTTAGTTTGGGGTCAGGTGAACGTGTGTGCAAAAATGTCCCAGATTGATAAGATAAGATTGATTGATTGATAATTCTAAGTTATTCAGTAATTAGTTCAGTAAAATCCTCAAAAACAATACATCATATTACAATCCTATAGCCAGAATGTGTCATCAATTCAACGAAATTCTTAATTCAGCAGAGAGCAAAGACATTGATATCTTTGATCACAAATTGTATCGGTTTAAAAAATCAACTGAAAACTTTTTTTTATTCGGTGAGACGAGCAAGTCGCTCACCTGATGTTAATAACCAGTATTTTGAACAACAGTTCAAAACTATGCGCGGCAATGCACTGCGCTCGTCACCCTGAGATGTTAGATGTTAAATCTCTGTTTGCCCAGAAAAATTTAATATTAAATTAAATGCCGCTATATGATTAAGAAAATAACTGTTCTTAATAATTGTTAAAATGTATGATCGTGATATCTTTTTATGTGAATATGGCAATACCCTCTTGTTTCGCTAAATTAATAGTATCATATTAGTAGTATTTACCATCATATTAGTGCTACGTAGTATATTAGCCCATACTACTTTTGGAAAGTAGCCTAGTACGTAGAAATTTGTGCTTTCTCTTTAACCAAATCTTTGTTACTTTCTGTTGTTTATGCCAACAAACATACATATACACACATACATACACCCTACATAAAGCCTACATTTAGAAAAAGTTACTTCAATGATGTAAAAACTGCTTAGTTTCAAACAGGTGACGCTCGCGCCACCTCTGACGTACTCCATATAGACATACATTTGATTCGAACATAATCATTATAATAATTAATATTGATTACAAGCCTAGTTAAATAAACTTATTATTAGATGGTTTAGAATAATTAACGCATTCTTCTTTTAGAAATATATTAGAAAAAACTAGGCTTATATTACCTCGTTCTTTATAGGCCGACCGAGACGGTTACCTTACTAAGCAGAATATATCCACATAATAATAATAATAATAATAAATATCTGGGACATTATTGCACACACGGTCATCTGACCCCAAACTAAGCAAAGCTTGTAATATGGCTGCCAGAGACTGATATACGTACATAGATATTTTTTAAATACATACTTATATAGATATTAGCACCCAGACATAGAACAAACACAAACATTCATCACATAAATGTTTGTCCTAGATGGGAATCGAACCCACGCCTCCAAGCACAGAACGTAGGTTCACTACCAACTGAGCCACCGGGGCAGTCATAGTGACACAACACACTATACTCGGTGCAAGGTACTTGCATCGTGTGTAACGAGTACAAAAAATCCGTTGAGAACGCTCGCCCTAGCCTATTTATCTTAGCAAATCTGCATCAGCCTTTAAACATCCCATTGCTGGGATATCGGTCTACCCTCGAAGGATGATTGGGCCATATCCACCCATGGCCAGTGTGGGTTGGCGGATTCATATGCACCATCGAATTTCTTCTCCGAAAATATGCAGGTTTTCTCAAGACGCTTAGAAGCCAAGCCAGTAGAATATCCGTACGTAAGTCCCAAAGACCTCATTGGTACGGGCCCGCTCAAACCCACGAACACATGAACGTGAGACAAGCGTGCTCCCATTGATATACCACGACCCTAACAAATAAGAGGGAGAATTCTGTAGGTCCTAAGTAAATATCTCGTTCGGTTTGAATAGAGAAATTGGTTTGAATTGAGAAATTATACAAGTCGGGAGTCCTCTGGCTATTCAATTAAAATCATCGGTAATTTTCGTGGAACTGTATTAGCTGTATGTTCTCCATTTTATTAGCTGTAACGTTTCTTTAACGCTACGTTACTTTACTTTTTAAATTCAATTACGATAAAAATTTAAGGCACGAACATGCATTTTTGGAAATCAATGGTTGAAGGTCTAAACGAGCATGTTTCGTTATTCACGTCAAAAATTAAAAAACTCGATGACAATTAACTATCGATGAAATAAAGTATGCCTAAAAATCAGCAACCATACATTTAAACTAGTTCTCACTGGATATTTACCACGATTTGCATTAATTTTCAGTTCCCGACATTAGATACAAAGAAACAACCTAAGACAACAAAGTCTAAAATTTTGTTATATAATAGCGAAAGTTAATGTCGAGACGAGAAACTAGCTGGCCTGATGGTAAGCTTCACGTTATTGCGATTATTACTTTTGTAGCGTCAGAGACAAATCTATAACTGAAGACATTAAGCCTTTTTTTAAAATTTAAAACGCTAAATCCACAACCATTCCTTCTTAAAAAGTAATTACGGTTCTCGTAGCTTTTACAAGCTCTTTTATGAAACGCTTACAAGTGGCTCTATATATGTCGCTCTACTGGCCACGGGTGGCCCTTATGCATTTGTAGAGTGCTCGACACTCTAGGTATGGTTTTAAAATATGTATTAATTTAAAAACACGTTTGGGCCGGGAAAGTTCGACAATGCCACAAGTTTAGTGTTGCTAATGTCCTTAGGCAGGATTTACCGCTTATCATCCGGCGGGCCATCTTGTTTGCCACTCCTGGGGGCGTACCGTCAACTTTTAACTTGCGAGCCAGTTGCGATGCAGTACAGTTTAGGTGCCTAAACTGACTCGCTAGTTTTCGTACCGTGAGCTCGATTAAACACGATCGCATTTGAATCGCTACCTCTCGAAAGAATGAACGAAAATTGTCTCTGGCTCCAGTAATGAAACGCTAAAATTAGACAAAGACAGCGCTATACAAAAGTATCACTGGCTCTCGTAAAAAAAGTGCGTTCTGAAATTCAAAGGTGTTAGCCCTTTCCGGAAACTAGCGTTTTTTGTGATTAGCTATAGTATCAGCGTGTTATAAGAGAAATCATGTTGAATTTTATAACAAAGTGCAAAACTAATGCAATCATGCAATATTTATTGTGTTTTGTCCTTGAATAATTTAAATTTCTAAGAAATAATATAAATCCGATTTGTGAGAAACAACGATTTACAAGTTTCTGAACGCATTCATCTAAATTAAAATATATTTGACATTGAGGTTTTTTTTTTCTCTTAAATTTTGGCTCGTGGCATACATAGTGTATTTAGCCCATTTGGCAACTGTGAGGTTTTAGTTAAATATTTCAAGTGATTATTATATCATATTGAAAACAAGTCTCAGTCATCGTCTAAAGTTATAGTATAATATTGTGAAACGTGACTCTTCGTGTTGTTTCCAAAACTCCATAGAAACATCTAGTGAAGTCTCTACCACTTTACTGGGGCATGACGTGGGCTTGATCGTGACTTACTTTGCTTGACTTAGACTATGACTGAGACTTGTTTTAATTGTGATATATTTGAAATCACTTGACACTGGCTAAAAACACAACGTGTGGAGCTAAAATAAAAGAGAAAATATATATAATCAAAGTAGCGTATCGCCCAAAGTAAGATTCGCGGGATAATTATTATATGTAACCGTTTTAGTTTTAGTGCGATTGTTTGTAGTGGTTACTATCAATAAAGTAACCATTGCATTGTAAAGTGAACGCTTACTTACTTCTCAATAGTTTTTATTACGATGATAGAGTAATACGGCGGAGGACACTTCTTTATAAACAATATTTACAATCCACCAACGACTAAGAAGATCCAAATGACAAATCGGTCGAAAAAAGGTTTTGAAATAGTAACTTATACTGAATCGCTAATTTGACAATTCAGCGAGACAATTATCGATTCAACTAAGAGGTCACGGTACCAATTGAATGAAAGAAAACACGCTTAGCGATGATGTTTAGGTTGTCACCGGTTAAATATGGCGGCAACCTCAGCTGAATCGAATAACAGACCTCACGGTACGAATTTGACTAACGATTCTGTTTAGAGCCTATTCTGAACCGCAATAAGAGCTCACGGTACGCCCCCTGGAGCCAATAAAAAAATATCTGTCTCATAGACTTCTAAACACTTATAAAGTGGCGATAAAAATAAAACAAAGCTTTAATTAACAAGTTTAATTCACTAATTAAAAGAATAATAAAACTGCAATATGAAAATCTTTAAGTTAATTAAAACTACTTAGAAACCCATGAGGATGCGCTTCATGACCTACACATTGTCAGTTTGGCGGATCACATTTCACAACTGATTAACAACATAGATAATAGAGAATAGACAAATATTTAAACTTGCTAATGGGTTGCTTGATACCCCGGAATTGTTATTTCTTTTGAACTTCTCTGCGCCATCGAGATCAATCGGGGCCTCTCGTCTTAAACTTCTGAATTCTTCCAAATGGAAAACTAATCTCGGTAAAAATGCTCTTATTAACAGACTTGTCAACGAGTTTAATGTTTTCTCCCATGATAAAGACATTGACCTGTTTTCTGGCAGCGCAGGTAAGTTTAAATTATCGATTTGCAGTAAATTGTCTTGTATTGGTAAAGAGTGATTATTATTATTTTTGTTTTTTCTGTAAATTCTAGCTTATTCACAATCTACTACGTATACTTTTAAAAATTTATTTTTAAGTCGTTGACTGTAAAACTCGCTTCTTAATATCATGTAGTCTGCACCTATAATTGTGGTGACGTTTAGCCTGTTTCCATTGCTTGCTTCCTTCTTTGTGACAACGACGTACATCATGTTGGTGTCTATTAAATAAATAAATAAATTTATTTGTGGAGAAAAAACACAATATGTACACAAAAGCAAAAAAATAAGGTACAATCATACTAAAACGCTAATTGTGCGTCACAACAAGCGCAATGACAGTCCCATAAGAATGATGTGCTAACGTTGTTGGTTTGATGTACATTTTGTTATTTGCACTTCTTTAATTTTGTCTTTATCTCACATAATTAACTATGTTTCTCTGATATTATTTACTTTTAAATTGTAAACTCAAACCGTGAGTATAAATATGTATATTTATAGTTATATTAGCAGTGACATGCGGTTTCACCCGCTATACCATAGGAATAGTATGTATATTTTTGTGGGATATAAAGCCTATGTGCTAATCTAGGGTATAAGCTATCACCAAACCTCATCAAATCCATTCGGTCGTTACGGAGTTGACTGGGATCACATATACTTACGCACAAACTTTCGCATTTCTAATATAAGTGTGATTATTTTACTGTGATAAAGATATCAGTGATCCTTAGCTGGCACTATTGGTGTTATTATTAAGAGAAAAAATAACCAAATTGAGATAATTGACGTTAGCCTAGGTGTTCTTATTATCATAGTGTTTAAATTTATTTGTATGAAGGCTGTTTGGTTGTCCAACTAAAATAAAATAAAATAAAAAATAAAATAATCTTCATCGTTTATTTTATTTGCTTTTACTTGTGCGTATACACCCTGCGACATGTTTTATGGCGACCACAAACGCGTGTTCCATAATTAATATTTTTATCACCCATAGTTCGGATGCGGTGTAATGGTGGATCGTAAAAAAATAATGAATTCACTATAACTCACCTAGTGTACAGAATAAGTACAGAAAGATAACTCTCACAACACTCGCAAAAACGTTATGCGTACATACATAAGCACGTCGTTTACAAAATGCAAATCACGTTTTAAAATCATAGTTATTCTACGGAAAATGTCTTGTCACACGACCGACGTGTACCACGGGTAAAATTCGTTGAACCGCGAGCAGTGAACGTTAGTTCGTAAGATACAGACAGAGACCAAAGTCTAACCATAACGGTTTTAAGTACAAAATATTCAAACAATTCACTGTTCAACAAATTCAATCGCTGTCCAGTCCTACTCGTGCTTCCGTAAGCCTTCAAGCGGTCTACAGACTTTGACACTAGGTTGCCAGCACAGAATAAAAAAAAAACATTCAGTGGTTGCCACTCAGCCCATACGAACTTCCTTCAGATTTAAAAGATTAATTAATTTGTGGTATACGAAGCATTTTTGTTGTTACTAGTTCTGTATTTGTTCTTTTGTATATTCTGCAGTAACGGTCCATGATTGCGGCCGCAATATAAGGGATCACGGAACATTGGTGGGCTATAAAAATCCAAGAATGGGCACCTGTTTCCATACTCAACGTGGAAAATATATCGAAAATATATTTTTATTTATTTATTTATTTTATAGAAAGGGATATGTCATTAATTGAGGTTACGTAGTAACAAAGGTTTCAGGTAGGTTTTAGTGAGGTTCATTATATTATACATAGTTATTTTAATGTAGCAAAAACCCATCGCAAGCAGCTTCTCTACATCATACTTATCAACGTTTGCTATGACGGTTTCTTCTGGAAAGTAAAATTTTATACGGACATTATTTTTATTAGCTTAGTATTTTGTAGGTGCAGGGGTCGCTTTATTTATAAGCTTTTCTCCGTGCTCCTTCGTTTATTTTCTTTTGATATTGCGTCAAATTATTGCCATTGAGATCCCCAATTGTTTTTTTTGTATGGAAGGAAAAATGACGAATTATTGAAAGTCGTGAATAGACGTTACTTGTAAAAGGATTTTGGTTTACCGAAACATCTCTATAAAACAACCAACAATATCAGTTTGGAATAGTTATAAATAAGTGATTAAATAACTTGACCGTAACTGGAAGCTTTTATATAGAGATACGTTTCCATTTCCGTCGAATAGTACCAGCGTTTTTGTACTTTTATCGCCTTGTAACCGGAAGTCGCTAGGGGGCGCCACCTGGCAGCTGCGCGCCATTTTGTTTTCTTGAAATATCGAGCGCCATTTAGAATCATTGGCGTGAAATTTTTCGTCGAAGCAACAACTCTGTAGCAGCCTTCCTGGCCTACGTCTGTTGCGTAATTTTATTATTATTATGTGGTAATAGATATATTATTATAAAGTGATATTTATATAATGTGGTGAAATTCTTAGTAGACAAGTTATTTTCTTAAAATAACATTAGTGTAATGTATAAATAATACATCAAATTTCACGGAGTAAGTACCCACATAATATTTTAATGTTCGTGATTATAATTTAAACGGGTTTCCCGTTCGATACGAATCACTGATTCGATATTTTATTTTTTATTTTGCCCAAGGGTGTTTTAACCCATTTGTGGCTTACCAGTGTTTTTTTTTTAAATAGTTTAGTTACCAGAAAATAATGTCTCGGCTTCAGAATCGTCTTGGTTTGGTTCATGCTGCCTGAACGAGGGCGTAATCTTCTATCTTTCTCATCAGCGAAAGGCGGTAGGCGTGCTAAACTTCGCTGTGACTACTTCACCCATGATTGATAAATAGGTGAGCTGAGCAACATTTTATTAGACAGGTTCCTGATGTGGCGTGACAACGTGTCAATCACTATAATTATAAACAAAGTCTTTCAACAGACTAGTTCCAAAAATGAAAAATTATTTTATTTTATTTGATACATACACCACGAACATGTTGTGTAATGTGTAACTCTTATAGTTCAACGTAAGATATAATCATGCTCCAGGTTTCACAAACCTAGAATCAAACGATGATGGGAATTTACATGACACCTTACGTAGCCTAGCATGTACGCTAAACAATCATTACAGATATAGAGATCCATTAAACTAACGTTAAATTTTTGTTTTCTATCGTATTGAAAGCAGTTAAATCTCCATGACAGAGGTACCGTTACAAGTATGCGAGAAGATCATCGTGCCTTAATTGGACGCGTCTTCTTAATAAGTATAAGTCCTGAATTCTATTCCCGGCCGGGCAGTTTAAATGGTGAATTTCAATATCTGCTCTGGATCTGGGTGTTATTTGTCAATATCTTATTTATTACTTGGCATCCCCCATATGTAGCTGTGTCTATGAAGCGTCAACATTTAAATAAAACTATACAATCTCCCTCGCGGGGTGAATTTAATGTTGCAAGTACTTCAATGTATTTCGTAAATTAAAGAAACAATCACTACAACAACACTCGCATTGTTGTAACAAACTACCCTCGCGGGATAGATATGAATATACGAACGAACATGCAATCGCATGATTGTGGCAAACCATCCTTGCGGGGTGAATGTCATATTGTAAATATTTCAATGAAATTATACTATTTTACTACCCTCCTCAAACTTATCTCAACTAATATAGTGAGAGAGTGTGGTTCGAGGCTCGAGGCCTCAGCCTGGTAATACCGGAGGCCGTGGAAGCTCTCGAGGGGCTTCCAGAGGTGGCCGTGGTTTAAAATTACTTCAATAGTTTCGGGCAGGTCAGCTAGTGCTTTATTACCGGAAGTGGTAAAAAAATGGGGACAGAAATAATTTTAAAAATTACTTTATCACCGTATACCGTATTTCTCAAAAACCCCCACTTGCTCCACATCAATAAATACAACATGCACATGCTTGCATGTTACAAAGTAACCCGGGGTTGATGTCATTTTGTAATGTAAGTTATAACAAACTGCCCTCGCAGGGTGGATGCGTTTTTACAAGCTACCCTCTTTCATTCATTGATTTTACAGCGCTATAAATTTGTACTTGAATTTTAATAAATCTTTTATTTTATTATTTTTTATAATTGTGTTAAGTTGTTTATGAAGTCGCTAAGAATATTTACTTGTACCTAAAGCCCGCAATAAATGAATTGAATCGAAGCAACGAATACAACATGCACTCGCATTGTATGTATATGAGAAACTACCCTAACGGGGTGAATGCTACTTTGCCCACCGCCCCTCGCAGCAGAGAGGTGCACTAAAAACGTTTTATTTTTACAAAGGAGATCCCATCCTTGCAAAAATCTACCCTCGTGGGGTGAATATCAGTTAGCAAAATACCCTCATCATGGTCAACACCAAGAGCTCATCAAAACTAGTACAGTGATTTTGGAACTGGTTTGTAACACATCCTAGCGGCATTACGCTCCTAGAGCCCCGCAGGGTTTTTGCTCACCGCCCCTCGAAGGGGAGAAGTGCAGTGCACTCAAGCAAGTTCTTTTACCCACCGCTACATGTAGGGGAAAGGTGCAGTGAACTAAAAGTAAGTTCTACGTTCCAAGTTCGTGGAAATCAAAAATTTATGAGGTCAACTGCGTTGGTGCGGCCACATTTAGCGAATGGACAGCTAAGAATGCCGAACAGCTTATAAATATATTCTGAAGCTTATAAATATATTCTTATCGTTATAAATATATTCTAAAGCAATCTTACTGCGTGTAAGTTGCCCGCCATGAAATGGGAGAAGGCTGCTCATAAAAGATCAGTCTGTTGTTGGAAGGTCAAAGCGTCAGTAGCTTTGAAGACGTTAATCCTTTAGAGTTAGACCTCAAGCGTCAAACTCGCAAGAACCAACCAAAAAACCCTCCTATGACTACATTAGAGTTAGATCTCGAGCGTCAAAGTTGCAAGAACCAACCAAAATCCTCCTATAACTACATGTACAATAGCGCGGGTCAGTTTTATTGCACGGCATGTGACCTTGTGCAAAGACAGTTTAGATTTGCCAGCCAAATACGTGCACACGCCAGCAGGGCTTGCAAGCGCACAGCCACAAACGTATACATAGTCCTAGTCGTGTCCTGTTCATGCATAATAAAAAGATTTGTCGCGGTGCGCATGCTAGCTCTGCTGGAGGAAACCAGGGTCGCCATCGTTGGACACAACGGACGACAGTGCCTAATAAATGTTTTATTTAATTTAATCGAGCATTAATTAAACAAACTCTTATAATAAACCACCCTCGCGGGTTGAATTATGTTTTAACGACTGATGGATGAATACCACAATTGCAGTAAAATCAAGAAAGTAACAGAGATCGTGTAATATTTCGTCTCTTAGGAGAAAATTGAACGAGTTACTCATAAACGATAATTCGGTTGCAACCTCTTTGATAACCTAAAGTAACCTGTAAAGTGTTAACTGCGATTCGTTGAAAACAACCAAGCTAGAGAACCTTGCCATGTCATAGTCTTAAAATAATTTTCTACCAAATTAGGTAGCAAAAGCATGCAATTAGATTGATTCTGCACCAGCCTGTAAACATCCCACTGCTGGGATATCGGCCTACCCTTGAAGGGTGATCAAAGGTTATCTGGAATAAATCGTTTAGCCAATGGCCGCCCGGATGTCTTATTTCGGTGTGTAGTTACTTTTGTATCTATTTTATTTTGCGCGTAGCAAAGTAAGGTCCGCCCTTGGACTAACAAATAATCACACCTTTGTAAAGTTCCGTATGATATAAAATATGTGGTTCAGTAGCTTTCGTAAAGGTAACTTGAAAATACTTGCTATAATACTATCCTTGGATAGTAGGATTATAATTGGTTGGACTTCATCATCGGCAAATATTGATTTTGAATTTTAATGTAAATACCTACAGTCATAAGGTGTATGCAACGAATTGAACTGGTGAAATCTCAACCACCGATTATATTGCCTTCAATGAACTTTCGAGTAGCTGATGCATCGGTCTCGAGGTCAAGGTCTCGACAATATATAAATTATCTATAAACTGCCTATGTAGTCGAAATTGTGTTTTTCAAAATAGTAATATTAACTACAGAGTACTCGTGTAGCTCATGTGGAATTTAGAAATAGCCTAGCACTATTTTACAACGAATTTTAATTTCAAGTAGCTCGAAACGTTGCTCACGTTCAAAAATGTTTCAAAACATCTTATTGATACGTCGACAATGTGACATGTCCATCACCGAAGGTCCAAAATATCCCTCTTAAAGTTGGGAAATGGAGAATAGACCGAAATTATAAATTGATAATAGCTAAAACTGTTTTTAAAACTTACAAGTGATAGATATACGGACTTAAAAGCCGAAACATCCTACTGGATTATTAATATTAGTAAAATTCTTAATTTTACATAAACTTGCATATTATATGCCAAGTAATTCTGACTCTTTATGTCGTTAACTTTGCATGTTCTTGTAACATAATATTCTCGAAATATATACTATGTAATTAGGTTTGTTTAATACAAATGCTCCACGGACTCCGGGGTCCGTGCCTTTTTGTCAAGTTTTACAATTATTTATCAACTAAAATTGAATGTAATTATGTTTGCATATATTGCTTCTCGGTAATATTATAATTTTATTCATTAATACAAATTAAAAAGGCTCACGAATAAGTCGTCGTAGCCTAGAAAATCATTTTAGTAACAGAGAAAAATATTTTACCTGAATTTGGGTTCGATGCAGATACTAATAGTCAGATACCGTTTTGTCGGAATTATCTTTCTAATGCACAATGATCGCAATTTAAATCCATTACGTTGGATGAACTCACTCAGTCACCCAGTCATCAAAACTGTTGCCTCGCACAGTGATAGCAGGCCTAGTAAAATCTATGATCAAAAAAGCTGACATTACAGCTTCTCCATAAAGCTATTAGTCTGGGGTCGTCTGCAAGTGTCTGCTAGATACTGTTTCGATTAGCACACTAGATAATTGAAATTGTGATCAGTAAATGTTTCTTATATTTTACAAAAGTAAAATTTTACACAATTGTGTAAACCAGTAGATCTGAGTAAATGATTGCCTTGTTTCCGTTTTGTGTAGATACATTTTTAATAAGAGGTAACGAATACTATTATGCCGTTTTTGCTAACGGCTAGTCTTTATATTCTAATGAATAGAGCCTTGTTTACATTTTTTGGATAAGAATTAGCTATCCTAGAATACTATATCAAGTTCTGAGAAATCATTTCTAAAGTTTCTTTTATTTATTTTTTATTTTTTAAAAAACGTGATTTAAGTTAATAATTATTAATATTAACTGTTCACATTGGCGTTACATTAATTGCAATTAAAAGCTCTAGGTGACGCCACCAGGCGAAAACAAACAGGATCTCTATATAAAAGCTTCCAGTTACGGTCAAGTTATTTAATAGCAGCGTTTTACCTGAAATAAAACGCATATTAAAATACTTACCTAACTGGAAGCTTTGACTTTAATTTCTGCCTGGTGGAAATTCTGAAAAATGAGCCAATTATTCCAAATGGCGCTCGATATTTCAAGAAAACAAAATGGCGCGCAGCTGCCAGGTGGCGCCCCCTAGCGACTTCCGGTTACAAGGCGATAAAAGTACAAAAACGCTGGTACTATTCGACGGAAATGGAAACGTATCTCTATATAAAAGCTTCCAGTTAGGTAAGTATTTTAATATGCGTTTTATTTCAGGTAAAACGCTGCTATTAATAATTAATTAATTAATTATTACATTATCAGCCAGAAGACGTCCACTGCTGAACATAGGCCTCCCCCTTAGACCGCCACACCGACCGACAATGTGCCACTTGCATCCACCGGTTGCCCGCGACTTTCACAATGTCGTCGGTCCACCTAGTGGGAGGCCTGCCTACGCTTCGTCTTCATTATTAATTATTAATAATTAGTTAATTATTATATTAATAAAAAGCTAAAATAAGGTGAAAAAGCTTGTACGTTGTAAAAAAATATGACCTAGTTTATTTAGATGTCGATAACATTTCATAATAAGTACCTGCTTAATTAATATAATCTAACGATATAAAAAAAACTCGACAAAATAATAGTTATTAATTAGTTAAATTTTTGATAACGCTTAATTACGCCATAATTACTTTTTTTATAGATAAGCCAGATAAGGCTAAACTTTTTATGAAGGCTTAATAAAAACCAGCCACATATCCATCAACTTAAGTTCTTCTCCTTCGGGTGCCTCTCCATTACTGGAGGTTGACCGTCAGCTCAGCGAACTTATCCCTATCTCGAGCCAAGAGGAATAGTGTAAGTGTAAGATCGTAACATATTGTTAAAGCAGACTTCAATAGTTGTTCGACGCTGGCTATGGTGGTCCATTCTCGGATGTTGCGCAACCAAGACTTTTTACTTCTTCCAGCGCGTCGTTTGCCTTCAGCTTTACCCATCATTAGTAGCTGGAGATGTTGGTATCGGTCATGACTCAAGACGTGGCACCACATCTCAAAAGCTTCTCTCACAGCTTTCATGCTCACAGCAGCACACAAACACAAATATTGTATTTTCATAATATGTGTGATATTGTAACGTTTAACTGAAAAATCGATATTACACTCTACGCTAAGACGATAACACAATCGGCAACTAAACTAACAATATAATTTGTATTAAAACAACAGTTAGAAAATTATATTATAAATAATAATGCTTTAGAAAAATACAACGGTTATACGAACTAGGCATAGCCGTTGTATTTTTCTTTTCCCTCTGTATTTTCTACTATACAGAGGGATTGCAGAGGATTGAAGATCTAACAATAAGTTTTCCCGGACAAAAGGGTCGAAGGAGTCTTTGAAGTCTTTGAGTCCTTTGAAAAATAAAACTTAAATACTACTGTTTGTCCAGAATGTAGTCTTTCTATTATTTACTTAAATAGCTCAACAAAACCGATTCTCAGCCCCTCCCGTAAACAAATTCTGTATCCTCACTCCCACTTCTACCACCAATGAGCCTTATCGGCGGTCAAATAATAGAACAGTTTTTAGTAGTTGTTGCAGAGTGAAATTTGATTCTCTCTTAGGTACGGTGCGTAATAAGGGTGCTGGCAGTGCCAAGCGTTTAGATCCTGAATGATGTAAGCTAGAGAAGGCTCCATCCGATATTTATTATACTTTAAGACGCGCGCGTCATCACACGGCTTACATTTACAATGTGTTTGAGCGCTTGCAATGATTTAGAAAGTGTACAAAAGGCGCAGGTGTTACATTGTTAGAAAAACTCGTGTAGTTTATGGAGTTTTAAATGTCGGTTTATCTTCAACATTGCTCCCGATAGGTGTAGGCGTGTTCCACTTACATTTGATCCGCTACATAGGGTTGTAATTTCTTACTTAGAAGGCTTGGATTTAAGCCGTTATTCTGCAATGGAGAGCCGCCGTGTTTAGTTTAGTGCCATAGTTTATTGTTTAAAATGTTTTACGATATCATTTGTTGAGTTGGTGCTAAGTCGAATATTTAAAAAAATGGGCTTAATTTTTCAAAACTATTTTGTTATCTTAGAATGCGTTTCAGATTCATTCCCATTGATTGATTGTCAAGAGTTTAATGTTTTCTCCCATGATAAAGACATTGACCTGTTTTCTGGCGGCGCAGGTAAGTTTAAATTATCGATTTGCAGTAAATTGTCTAGTATTGGTAAAGAGTAAATTTTTTTTTTTTTTATAACTTCTAGCTTATTCACACTTTACTATGTATACTTATAAAGATTTATTTTTAAGTCGTTGACTGTAAAACTCGCTTCTTAATATCATGTAGTCTGCACCTATAATTGTGGTCACGTTTAGCCTGTTTCCATTGCTTGCCTCCTTCTTTGTTACAATGTTGGTGTCTATTAAAGAAATAAATAAAATAAATAAATAAATTATCTATTTGTGACTCGTATCACAAACATCATTGTTATAGTCCATATATTAGTCTCTGAATAAAATGTACCTATTAGAGTTTCGTAGGAAAGAAAACGGAAACCAAACAGAAAGTTTCTTTTTAAACGGTTTCTAAAAGTTTTTTAAGTTGCACAATAGCTACTCAACAATATAATATATACTTCAAATATTGTTTTAAAGGTCACCTTTTCAAAATCAACGTAAAAGGTTTCATTATTGTTTCGTAACTTTTCGGAAGTTTGTTAATTGAGTACAAGTGATGTCGAGTGCTGCATCCGAAAGATGCTAACGATCTGTCGGCTCTCGATTCGAATTAATTAAAAAAATTACTATTTTTGTTACTTTTTTACACTAAAATCTTTATTGAAGTTCTACTCAGTACAAACTTATCTGTCGGTAAGTATATAGCGGCGAAAGGCGCAACGTTTCGCTCATCGCGCGATATTAAAATTTTCTTGCGATTATTGTCAATTACAGCTTGTACTCATCGTGGATTTATCGTACCAATTTTGCGCCAATAAATAAGTTGTTTTAAGAAATTATAGGTAAAATGATTACCTAGGTAGCATTGGTTTAGCTACAAATCACAACAAGCTGATTATCATCGAGGTTTTTGGTTTATTGACATATGTACTTATATTAGCTTTCAACTTGAATTTTTGATTAGTGTAATTTCTTGAAACGATCTCATCTTTATTATCGCAAAATGTTTTAATTAACCTACGACGAGTAATTAAGCTGTAATTGACAAAAAACGCAAGAAAATTTGAATTTCACGCGTTGAGCGAAACGTTGCACCTTAAATTCAAACATTAGGCTTTCAGGTTGCCGTGTTACGAAATACATTAGATAGGGTGCCGAGATACGGTTTTTTTTCTTACATAATTTATAAAAAAAAATTACGCAGAAAAGGAATTCAATTGCCATTTTATTTATGAAAATATTTATCCTTAGACACTAAATCCTTTATCGCGAGGCCATGAAACAGACAACCAGTCACGTACGACTAACACCTAACTAAACCCTAAGCAGTATTCAAATAATTCGCCCGGCTGGTAGCCCGGCAGACACGATACCACTAAGACCAAAACCGTAGCCATGGCAAAATAATGAAAATTATTAGTTGTTTCTTAGAGTGCAAACTGTTCCACCCCTAGGGAGTAGGGTGGGAAGGGAAGCAGCGCAGATCGTCCAGTTGTTGATCTGATGTGAGCTAGGGAAGGCTTGGTTCGAGATTTATTATACTCCGAGACGCTCGCGTCGTCACACGGCTTATATTTACAATGTGTTTGAGTGCTTGCAATGAGCACGGACCTTGATTTATAAAGTGTATTAAAAATTCTTAGGCTTTATATTGTTAGAGAAACTCGTGTAGTTAATGGACTTTTCATTTCGTTATTAGATTGATTAAATTTAAATACCAGTTCATATTCAACAGTGCTCCCGATAGGAATAGGCGTGTTCCGTTAATTATTTGATCCGGCACTCATGGTTGTATTTTTTTACAAGGCGTAGATTTAAGCAACTATTCTACAATGGGGAACCGAAGGTTAGTGTTCAATAGCATTCTTCTTTTGCCATGTATGTACATTAAAGCCTTTTGTGTTTTCACCAAAGAAACCGCTGATTATTTTAAGAAACGTAGTGAAGTTATAACCCGTCAAAAAAGAGCCAAGTTCACTATCGTACTATATCATCCACGCCACGTAAAGGATCTTTATGTAAGAAATGTCTTTAATATGTGTATATCAATATATTATAACAAGATACCGAATGACATTAAAATTTGGAAGGGAATAAATTTAAAAATACTTTAACTCACTGGCTTATTAGCAACTGTTTCTATAGCATCAAAGAATTTAATAATCGTTAATACAATTTATTTATTAATAATAAATGCGTGTGCGGGACAGCTCCAATCTACCTACAGCTGTTCGCCTCGAGGTTGGATCTAGATTGCCCAATAATGCAGCTCTGGACTAGGCTGCATGTTGAGCACTCTGAACGCAAACCTAAATTTAAACTGCGCTAAGAGATATTTCTTATTCTTGGTTTGTTTTGTGTGTTTTATTGATTTTTTATATATATTTTTTTTTTTTTTTTTGTTGGACAACCAAACAGCCTTCATATAAATATTTTTAAACACTAGGATAATAAGAACACCTAGGCCTATTGCTTAACAATAGGAAAAAAAAAAAACAAAAAAAAACGAACAAATAATATGACGGCGAGTGACTGATTAAATAGAATTTAAGACAACTTTTAAAAGAAAAACAGTGGCTAATATTGATTGAGTCCATGGTAAATTTATTATAAAAGATGATGATAAACCCATACGAAATCATAAGAAAATAAATAACAATAAATGAAACAATTTATCACACTATCAATATATCTATGTTATGATTGTAACTTTAATGTAATAATTTAATTTAATTTTATTTTATGCAATGTGTCGGGTATAGACTTTAATTTAATTTAGTTAAAATATAATTTTATAATACAGATTTATAACATGAAATATTTGTACGTCTGCTTGCAGACTAGATACAGCGTGATAAAACAAAAAAAAAATATTAAAAAAATATATATATTTATAACATCATTATTAACGTGCATTATTGCAAATAAATGATTTGATAATATATTTTTCAAAGTCTTCTATTGAGTTGATGCTGAGGTACATTTTAAAATCGAAAATGGTATAAAATTTTTACGTAGCTTTATAACGATATTAAATTCCCATTTCAACGATACTCCTTTTTCTCCTATTCAACGGAGTAGGTTATCAATTGTCTTCTTTCGACTTACTTCAGGAAGCTACGCCTAGAAATATTTTTCATTATCTCAGTATTTTTCCTTGAAGCAGGTAAAAAATATTATTGACACGTATACTAATCAGTCAATCAAAAAAATAAAAATAATAATAGTAATAGTCAGTCTAATCAGTGTTAACTTAGTTCTAATAATTCGTATCTAAATAATATTACAGTGACGCGCAGACCAAGACAAAACGGAACAACCATGAAGAAAACTTGATACTGGCTAGATACAAAAAGTGTGGAGCCAAAATTTAAGAGAGAAAAAACGAGATCCTTTCGTTGTATATATATTTTAGAGAAATGCTATTTTTGCTACATGCTATACACATATTTTTCTACTACGTAGTCAATAGATTTATTTTTCCTTCTAAAATTTGTACCTACTTATTGGGAGTTTTTCATATTCCGTAACTTTGTTTTGGAGAATAATCACTTTATTTCTCCGATTATTTCTTGAAATCCATGTTTCTTCTCTGTAATAAATCGATATTATATTCCTAATTTTCAGTTTTCGAACAAAACAAAAACAAATCTTAAACTTTTCGCCACCAAAGTTTGCTAAAGAAATTTCTTTTTAAACACGTAGGTAACCCGTAAAGTTGCTTAACGTTTATAAATTTAAGTTTACAAACTTAATTTTGAAGTACATATAATTATTGTATTAACGTTTTCCTTTTCAAAATCAACTTAAATGGTTATAGTATATTATATTTAGTAATTGTCGATAATTAAAGACTGCTTCAACCTGACACAGGGCAGTTAAAAGCTCCTCACGTGGATCAACTCGGTACAGTTTCCTTTAATATATTTTATGGTCGATGGCCATTTTAATTTGCAAATACATTTGCTTGACGCCTGCACAAAACGCGATGGGAAAAATTCTAAAGTTTAGTAATAATTGAAAGATATCTCCATGCAAATTCGGACCTGCATGTAACATCTGATGAAGGGAGACATTTTTATCTGTGCGAGCGCTAGCGTTCAAGACGACGCGTATTTTATTTTATTTTATTCTCTTAGGATGACTAACAGCTAGCGCTTAAGTAACAGTTTAATATTTTAACTTAAAGCTAATTAAAAGTTAAAACAAATAGGCATGTATATAAATAGAAAAAGTCAAGTCGAAAAGCGTTATTTTAAAGATTGAATAAAGGTTCTAGGACAGAAAAATGTAGGTATACATTACTGCATCATGTCTGTACGACTAAAGAATGCGTCAGCAAGCAATCGCTTAAGGCGAAGTGAAGTAGTATTAAACAAATCAATTTCAATATTGTTAGCTAAAGTATTATAACTTCTACACGTCCTTACCATAAATGAATTTTGCCTATAACTACACCTAACTATAGGTACATATAGAAGGTTGGGCCTTCTAAGTGAAGTAGAATGGGTGCTGAGCCCCAGTAAACTCAAAAGTTCAGGGCAATCAGCTGAGCCAGTTGCTATATTTCGTAAATATGAAAGGTCTGCTATATGCCTTCTTTCACTTAGCGGTAACATATGAAATTTTCTGCAACGGGAGGCATATCCGGATATGTATGTTTTAGTACGAAATTGGATGTGTCGGAGGAATCTTTTTTGGATCGCTTCAATGCGTTTAACATATACGTTATATTGGGGGTTCCAAACCTGGGAGGCGTACTCCAGATGGCTCCGAACATATGCACAGTATAAAATCTTGAGCGGTTTAATACAATTGAATTCAGATGACACCCTTAAAATAAAGCCCAAAGCTTTTGAGGCTTTATTAATGATTTTATTAATATGTTCATCGAATAGTAGTTTAGAATCGAACGTAATGCCGACATCAGTTATGCTCGAAACTCTTGATATGGGCGACTGAAATAAACTGTAATTAAAATGGAAAGGACGAGGTTTATGTGTGAATGAACATACATAGCATTTTGAAACATTAAGGTTTGGCGGTCACTTTGTCATTACGAATGACTCCAGCTTCGCTTCACTCTGGGCGGGATTGGAACCGCCTCCTCATCTGGGATACAAACGGGCGACGCTGCAATGACAATCGCTCACAGCATTGTTTGGCAATAAAATGATTTTGAGGACCTTCTCAATCATACATCGAACTGAATGGGCATTGCCTGAAGAAGCTACTACCGTAACACGCGGTAGCTAGCAAAAGCGTAAAAAACAATCAATCGCTCTTAGAGTCATATTCCTTGACAGCCCTTCTAATCTAGAAGTTTTTTTTTTCTCTTCTGTGTTCCGATGCGATGACAAGCGAATTAAATGCGATGCGGTACGACGCGGCGCGGCTCTCCTACGTGCAAAGTACCGCCGCCGCTCGCGCCGGCGCCGTTCAGTGCGCACTGTCCATTTGTCATGCAGGGCTAGCATGCGCACCGTGACAAAATCTTTTTGTTAAGCAAGAACAGGACACGGCTACGATTATGTATAAGTTTGTCTCATTTTTCACGACATGAAGGGTAGAGAAGATTTTGACTGGACGTTACATTTGTCATTTTCGCGTTCGCTTCGTTTCGCGCCGCACCGCACAGAAGCCCGCTTGCGTTTGGTCACGTAGGACACTTCAATAGGTCACTTTTTGTTGTTTTCGTGCCGCGCCGCGCCGTTTCGCGTTCGTGAAACTAAGATCGCCTACGCAGTACGTCTCGTTACAGTCAAAGCTCCAATAGCTTGTCACAATGCTCTTGCTGCATTGCATGTATTGCAAGGTGACGCTGATCACGTTACTCCCGTGAAATTTGTGGCATCTGACACAGTATAGCACAAATTGTTTAAGATAAGTTAATGATTGCAGACTAGGGCTTGGTTTAGAGACACATTGCATTTCTGATACCCCGTTGTTGTTAGTTGAGTGTGTCATCATCATCATCACACATACTCGAAAATACGACTGCTATTATTATATATTATACAGAATGTTCTGTGACCCATGTCCGACCCAGAAGTGTGCACTAACCATGAATGGTATCTAAAGAGAAAAAAAAACCCCTTTAGATTCGTTATGGATCTTAGCATACTGGATCTCACGAGAATGAACCATGGGACCAAACATGAAATTTCAAAGAAACGTGGTTTAAGGTGTTCCATAAATTCATACTCATTCACATTTCACACGGAAAATATTATTCACACTCAATGAAATGTATGGAACCGCTTTTTCTGGTTTGTTCCCATAGTAAAAAAAAAAACGGAATGAACCCCTGTTCATTCTGATTTTTTTGGCTAGCAGCCCTGCCTTGTCGGATACGAGTTCCAGAACATCTTAACTAATATTATAAAAGCGAAACTAACTCTGTCACTCTGTCTGGATGCTTCTTGCGTTATCAGGGCTAAACGGCTGAACGGATCTTGATAAAATTTGATTTTTAAATATCACAAAGATTATGATAGTTTTTTTTATGTCCACGCGTACGAAGTCGCGGGTAACACCTAGTCCTGTATACTGTGATATACGAGAGACATAACTATAATGAGGAATCGACAACAATATGTCACTCATGGATACTAACGTAATAGAGATCATACGTCTACACTACCAGATAGAACAAAAACACCGTGCAAAAGTTCAAAAGTCCCAACACAAAACAAACTCAATATTCCAACGCATGCTGATGTCTGAGCACGTCTGACGCTTGACTGAATACTTACGACGTGTTCTAAAAGTCCTTGTCAAAACACGCGGATAGCCGCCGCCGCCGCGCCGCCCGCCTGGGCGGATCTCAACCGTTCAAAACACTTATCAGAAATATATGACCGGCAGTTATTTTGGCACTTCAAGTACGCGTTGATTGAAGCTTGTACGAGTATATGGTTGGATGAGAGTTGATTATTATGTTAAAAAAAAACACCCCGTCTCTTATAAAATCACTTCCAAATATTTACGTGTATTTACCAACACATAAACAACATAAAATAATTTTCTTATCTATTTCAAGCTCTTATGAGAACATTCAGGAGCTTTCTGAATGTAATATTGTAATTTCTTTGATTTAGTTTAATAAATCCTTCAGCATAATATTTATTATTTATTTATAATTATCACAATATTGTTAAGGTGTGATTTCGTACAGAGCGACTATCTTTCGTCAAAAACTGCGTAGTATTGTCTGATGTCGCGTGGTAGACTATCAATTGATGAAATTTGATTATTTTATTATGTTCAAGGTCCTATATTAGTAGATATTAGGGTGCAACGAATAAACTACACTTAGCCGCGGTCCCCGTGTAAGCAGTGGCGTGTGATCTGCTTTCGCACTCTGAAGCGATTCGGAAAAAACAACCATTCGAAATCTATATGCATTATCTGGCTCTGTCACTCTGGCTGTAAGTAACGCAGACAGAGAGTGGAGAATCTAATCCAAAACCATAATTTTTGAGTTAACGATACGGCAGCTAACAAATTTTGAGGAACGTAACAAAACCACATAAATTGAGATCGAGGCTTATAGTCATCGTGTCAGATCCTGATTCAAGGCCTACGAGTCGCATCATCGGAGTCTCACCTTACCGTCAATTGTTGCGTTGTCGTTGTCACGCCGCTGCGCCTACGCAGCTCTCTGTTTCTATTTATCGCGCTTCACCAAACCAACGCGTTAAGCGCGCGGTTATTATTAGAATAACCTTATTTTAGAGGCTGGATTACCTCCTGGAGCCGCATAGCTCAGCTGTTTTACATGAAATATCTGCGCATCGCAGATATTTCATTTGACGGTTGGCTGAATAAGTCGCGGATAAACCAAACTCGGTTTACTAGTAGATCTGTACAAAAACGCTATGCTGTGATTGACTTTTATGTCTCTACTAAATTAATTTAAAATATATACTTATATTATTTAATATTTTAGATATCTGTTTAAAAAAATCATTTATATTTTTAAAGATACCTAATATTGTACACTATAAATTAATGCTGTTTCAGAGTTAATATCGACTCCATTTTTGTAAGACCAAGCAACCGAATTATTACGAATCAAGTTCAAAATTGAAGTTTTATCGATTGTTTTGCTGAGATAAGAAAATAAATTGACTATTTTTAACTTAATTGAAATAAGACCCATAAAATGAAATAATATAGCATAGTGTTGAAATAAAACATAAACGAAAATTGTGTGTTCTGATCATAGACGAACTCGAGCAAACACTGAGAATTAATCTCTGTTTTTGAAGTTATTGCATTTATATTAAAAACATTAATTAAAAAACTTCGTGTCTTTGAGATTATATATTTTTTTTTATATAATATTCTGTGCGGCCCTGCCAATGCACTACTTAGCCTTTTATATTTCTTTAATCTTTATTTTTACCAAGCTGAAAATTAAAATTTTATTTCATGTTATTCGTGTACAGCTGACTTAAACTCCTCTCCTATATATTAAAGAGATTCTTCAAAGTTGAAGGTTGTTTTAACGTCTAAAGCACACGTTTTAAGGAAGACATGACTTACTTAGTAGGTGCTAGTGCCATTAGATATGGAAATATACTTAGAAAAATACAAATAAAGTATGATATTTTTACTATCGGCATTTGAATAAAATACTGCATTAACCCAAGAGCATTAGATTTAATCCACCCTAAATTCGGATTAGAGTGGAACAAACAGTAACATGAAAAACAGTGGAATCTAACTAATCCGGACTTTCATAGCGATAACAATCGCTGAACATCCAAATGAATCCATTGATAGATTTGTTCAGTGGATTAGGGGATGGAACAAGATATCATCGCTTCATTTTAAGTGTCATCGCTTGATTTTAAAGCATACATTTTTCTAGCAAAAGTAAAAAAAGTTTGATAAAAAGTACTTTCAGAATGAATTAAGTAGGGTTTCGTGATCTGGCATGACATCATTCTGGAATTCTCGAACCCACTAGACCCAATTGCTTGTACGTCGATTTTCCTACAGTCGCTTTGAGACAGCGGCACGCTCCAGCTACTGGCACGCTTCGACATCAGATCTCAAGTACCGATGGAAACACAGCCAGCTGTTTTCAACAGACACTTGGAAACACTCGGGGTGTGGAAGCCCGACCGCTTTACAATGTTTTATCTATACTTGATGATGATCGGAGATCGCGGGCAGACGTCTTTTGTTGTAGCGTACTAGCTGTCTTGAACGATTTTTATCATAAATTAATAATTTCCAAATTAAAAACAGAAAAGGTCCTGTATTATTCTTAATGACTTAAAAAAAACTTGTTATTAAATATAATTGAACGAGCGAAGCGAAGGTCTCAGAGTTTACTGGGACAAATCGGCATTTGTTTGTATATTTGTGTGTATATTTGTTCAATGGTAACTTGCGAACCTTTGATCCGATATTCATGAAATTTTGTAGGCAAGTAGTTCATTTCAATACAATTTTTAAATTCGAATATGAGCTGAATCGGTCCAGGGGTTGTGAAGATATAGGGGTCGCGAGGTCTCAGTTCGGCGCGAACTACTAGTTATTATAGATGTTGAAGAAATTCACGAAAAAAATGTCCTGATAAAACCTCAACCTGATAACCTCTCTATATAAATTGAGACACATCTATAAAAGTAGATTTTGCGTAGGGAGCAAACAATTATTTTAGAGGTGAGAGTTACTTTTAGAGGCGAGAGATCCAGAGCGGAGCGAAGGGTTCTAGAATAGAAACCCGAGCGCAGGGAGGGATTTAAAGTAAGTCACTTGAGCTTAAAATAGTTTTGCTCCCGAAGTGGACACTCTGCTTTTTGTCAACCTCTTTGTAAAAATAAGTATGTACTAACATGCAAGTTATGAATAAGAATAGTACGTATATATATTTATATTATATATAACAATAAGAACATAACATAGAAACACAGAATTCTCCCTATTATACAGGGCCCATAAAAATAATTAGAGGCTACACAGTATTATATTTTTTTTTTTTTTTTTATAAAAGTAAATAAATACTGACTGATTGAGTAAACAATAACGAACGAGGGCGGAATGCATTTCGCCCGTTTTCTTAATTTTTTGGCATACTTTTTTTTTAATTTGACTCGCGCGTGGTTAACTTTATCATGCAGTCTATGTTACTTATTCATACAATATTCGTGATGGATCTCTTTCGTGATTGGAACTTTTAGTAACAATATCCACCTTCCAAACTCAAATCACTTTTAGTCCCTGGGGATTATAGAGCAATTTTAGTCCCTGCTTACGAAGAATAAACTAGCTTTTTTTGAATAGATATATGGGGGTTCCGAAGGTAATTAAACGCAGTCCCATACAAAACACCACGTTTAATGCCAAACGCGGCAAACAAGATAACAGATGTTTTTATAATATTAATACGGAGATCGCGAGAGGATGCGCGGGCGCAAGCGGCACACGTCCGGCGCGGAATCGAGTTGGAGTGCACCTGCGGCGGCCGGCTTGCGAATGCAGCTCGCGGGCTGCGCGCGCCCCGCGCGCGTCGCTACCTGCGTCTCCGGCGCCCGACGGCTGCAGGGTGGTTGCGCAGTACGCCACATCACCCCCCTTGGAGAATCGAAGTTACCCGACCTGGAAAAAATCGGGAAATTTTACTCGACGGCCCGAGCGCGTAATTCGCGGGGCGTCATTCTGAATGCGGCTAGGCGCCGCCTCCTGAACATTTTCTGCCATCATAAAAGCTGGCTTAACTCTGTCTATTGACACTGTGACAGGTCCTCGGGTAAGTTCGATGGTTAAAGTTTTGTCTGTCCTACTTATTACTTTATGTGGTCCGGTGTAAGGAGGTTGTAGCGCGCCTCGTAAGGCATCTGTGCGTAAGTATATGTGAGAAGCTGACTTGAGGTCTCCGTGAACAAATATTGACTTATTGCCATGTCGTGAGGCAGGAGTAGGCCTTAGGTTCGCCATGTGTTCCTTGAGCTGTGCTATAAAATTGGCATCGGTGGTAATCGTAGGTGTATTATTTTGAAAGAACTCACCTGGTATTCTGAGTGCCTCACCGTATACCATTTCAGCTGCTGAGCTGTGTACATCTGGCTTCCACGCTGACCGCATTCCGAGTAGAACGAACGGTAGGGCTTCAGTCCATCTGGTCTCCTCGCGTGCCATGATAGCAGCTTTTAGCGTTCTGTGTAGCCGTTCTATCATCCCATTGGCGACCGGGTGGTAGGCTGTGGTGTGACGTAGCTGGACACCACATAAATCTGTCAAAGATCTGAAAAGTCGAGAGTTAAACTGACGTCCCTGATCTGTGGTAACAGTCTGCGGAGATCCGAATCTGGCGATCCACATTTCAAAGAAGGCCTTTGCTACCGTTTCTGCGGTTATATCACGTAGCGGAGTGACTTCTGGCCAGCGAGTAAATCTGTCTATCGCAGTTAAACAGTACCTGAAGTCTGATGCAGGCGGGAGCGGACCAATCAGATCTATATGCACGTGACTAAATCGAGCGCCTGGTAATGTAAAAGTGCCGATAGGTGCAGAAGTATGGCGGTGTACCTTACTCCTTTGACATGCATCACAAGTTTTGGCCCAAAGACGACAATCTTTGCGAATAGAGGGCCAAACAAATCTTCCAGCGATGAGCTTGATAGATGCTGCCGCACCAGGGTGACACAGGCCATGCAGCGAGTTGAAAACTTGCTGGCGTAGTTCCGCTGGTACAAACGGTCGAGGGGTTGCAGTCATTGTGTCGCAATATAAAAATAAACTTGTACCTGGGACTGGAACCTTTTGAAGTTTTAATGAAGTCGAGTTGTCTCGAAGTACTTCCTGTAGTTCCGGGTCGCTCTGCTGAGCTCGCGCGAGGTCTTCGAAGTCAGGAGGTTTCGCTACACTCTCCAAACGTGACAGGAAGTCTGCTGAAACATTTGATTTGCCTTCTATATATCTAATATCGGTGGTAAATTGCGATATAAAATCAAGGTGGTTGAATTGTCGCGGCGAGCATTGTCTTTCTTTGTGCTCAAAAGCAAATGTCAGAGGTTTATGATCCGTGTACACTACGAAGTGTCTTCCCTCGATCATAAAACGGAAATGCTTGATGCTCTCGTAGATCGCAAGCAACTCCCTATCATATGCGCTGTATTTCACCTGTGATTTGTTCAATTTCTTCGAAAAGAATGCAAGTGGCTGCCACGCGTTGTCAACCAGCTGTTCCAGAACTGAGCCCAAGGCTGAACTTGAGGCATCAGTTACTAGAGCGAGCGGTGCGTTAAGCTCGGGATGCACGAGGAGAGTAGAACGTGCTATGCTGTCTCTACACTTTCGAAAAACTTCCTGAAGTTCTGGCGTCCAGACGAGAAGCTGAGTACCCTTTATCTTGGGCCCAGAAATCATGGTGTGAAGTGGAGCTTGGTCAGTAGCTGCGTCTGGTATAAAGCGTCTATAAAAATTCAACATACCGAGAAATCTTCTCATGCCGTTGACGGTCTTCGGTGCTGGGAAGTCCTGGATAGTCTTCACTTTCGTGTCCAGGGGTCGCGTTCCGTTCTGCGTTATTGTGTATCCGAGAAAATCTACCTCTGTTACTCCGAATACACATTTAGAAACGTTCAAAAGTAGTCCATACTCTTCTAACCTCTTGAAGACCTGATGCAGGTGTTCCAGGTGCTCGGTCTCGTCCTGGGAATACACTAAAATATCATCAATATAGGAGTACGTAAAATCGAGTCCACGCAACACTTCATCGACGAAGCGTTGAAAAGTCTGAGCTGCGTTTCTCAAACCGAACGTCATAAACGGGAACTCATACATTCCAAAAGGCGTCGTTATGGCAGTTTTGGGAATATCCTCCTTAAAGACTGGCACCTGATGGTAAGCTCTGACGAGATCAAGCTTTGAAAAAAACTTCATTCCTGCAAGCCTATGACTATAATCCTCTAAGTGTCTGATCGGGTACCTATCGGGAATTGTACGAGCATTAAGCGCACGGTAGTCCCCACAGGGTCTCCAGCCGTTATCCTTTTTAGGCACTAGATGCAGCGCAGACGCCCACGCAGAATCTGATGGACGAGTTGTACCGTCTCGTATCATATACTCAAATTCTTCTTTGGCTATTTTTAGTCGGTCTGGTGCTAAACGTCTAGGTTTACTAAATACCGGCGGACCTGGCATCGTTCTAATGTAGTGAACAGTGGAGTGCTTGACTTCTCGAAACACACCTGGCGGTTTAACCAAGTCCGGGAACTTCGATAACAATTGATGGTACTCACTGTTACCGGATACTGCTTTTATGCTGAACAGCTGGCAAGATTTCAGCGAGCCTCGGGTGGACAATTTGGTGATGCTGTCAATAAGCTGCTGGTTCCTGCAATCCACAAGGAGGCCATAATGAGACAAAAAGTCAGCACCTATAATCGGTTTATTGACCGAAGCTACCACAAAATTCCAGGAAAAATCTCTTCGTAGTCCAAAATCCAAATGCATATTCTGCGTGCCGTAGGTACTTATAACGGTCCCGTTCGCAGCTGTGAGATCGTAGCTTGTGGGTTCCCGATATTGCCGGAGAAAACGTTTCGGAAGTACGCAGAGGTCCGAGCCTGTATCGATTAGATATTGAATTTTAGTTTTTGCGTCGGTTAAAAATAAGCGGCTGTTCAGGGCATAGCAATCATCTGCCGCCTCTACTGATTGCTGCGGCAGTTTTCCGCTTTTTTACCACTATAATTGCAAGGTGATCTGCACCTACGTGCTTTTTCGGCAAAAGTATCATGATACCAGCACATACCTGGAGTCCTGCTACTCTGACCTGCACTCCTTGACCTTGAAGTAGAACGGGAGCGCTGACGTTGCAAAGAGCGGCCCCGCTGTCCACGCACGTCGAGTTGAGCAAGCTGCGCTGTAATTTCGGTTTGAATGCGCGTCGAAATTCTGTCCTCCAAACGCCTAAACATGTCTTCAAAATGGCTGCCCGTACTAGCGACTTGAGACGACGTCACCGGTGTCACCTCACAAATTTTATCCGCCAGTTCGGCGACTTCTTCGAGGCTACCACTCTTCTGCGAGGCTATTATAGCCTGCACGTGTGTTGGCAAACGATTTGCCCACAAGGTGCGCAAAAATTCCTCGTTGACCCCGTCGGTGGCCAACGATCGAAGATGACGTAGGAATTGAGACGGCTTTCGGTCGCCCAACTCTTCGTGGGTTAAAAGTTGCCTGACCTTCTGATCGCGCGAAGTCGACAGTCGCTTCACCAATTCCTGCTTCAATTTTTCATATCGATCCGTCTTCGGCGGGTTGGTTATTATGTCGCGCACCTCCTTCGCATACTGGTGGTCCAATTGCTGAATGACCATATTAAATTTGGTTGCGTCGGCTTTAGTGCCGGTTATGTCAAATTGTGCCTCGACTTGCGCAAACCAAACCTCTGGATCCTCCGGCCAAAATGGAGGTAAGCGGACCGACACGCGATCCACCATCGCAAACGGGAGCGGTCGATCTTCGGCCTTAGGCATGTTCTCGGCGCTCTGCATATTCGAACTTAAACTCGGGGTCACCAGGTATGGGGGTTCCGAAGGTAATTAAACGCAGTCCCATACAAAACACCACGTTTAATGCCAAACGCGGCAAACAAGATAACAGATGTTTTTATAATATTAATACGGAGATCGCGAGAGGATGCGCGGGCGCAAGCGGCACACGTCCGGCGCGGAATCGAGTTGGAGTGCACCTGCGGCGGCCGGCTTGCGAATGCAGCTCGCGGGCTGCGCGCGCCCCGCGCGCGTCGCTACCTGCGTCTCCGGCGCCCGACGGCTGCAGGGTGGTTGCGCAGTACGCCACAGATATGTTAAAAAGTTATTTAAGCCATCGCGTGTCGTTATGATACCTTATTTAGCTTCCAACACCATGTGTAGTTGTGTAGTCTATATTAACAGCTACTGCGGTTTTATACTGCCTGTGATTCTTATTGTTTTTCAGCGATGTTCTGTAATCCATAGCTTTGCTCTATGCATAAGATGCCGCGACCTAACGCGGCATCTTATGCACTTGTACCACCGCCAGCGATGAACGAGCAGCAAGTAGAGCTTAGAAACCAGAAACGAGTTAGCGAGCAGCGAAAAACTAGTGTATAGTTCCGATAGTTTTGTCGCTGGGCTATAGCTAGTGTTCGAGTGCGACGGGCGATTACTTCCACTGTAGTAGAGAATGACCACTGGGAGTCTCTCGGCGCTGTTCTTACCACCAAGTGAGCATCGTTCAGCGAGTTTTATCTTTAATAGCTCTTGTCGCTGCGACAAACTAGAGGAGAGAGAGTTCTCGCCGGCAATGTGAACAGTCGGCGATCAACTGCGTGTATATTATGATATACACGCAGTTGATCGCCGACTGTCGGAACTATACACTAGTTGTCTCTTTTATTACACGCTATCTATAACAAGTTTCGTGTGCGGGAAAATAGGTCGATAATTCGTCGCTTCATCAGCGGCTGTGAGACAAGTTCCTTAAGCCTTAAGCTAGAGACAAACACAAATGCAACTTACACACAAACTTATTAACACGGGTTTTATTTACTCAACTATTTACAAGGGCACAAGTAAACAAGCTGCTGTTTTTTTTACGAACCATTGTCGTCGGAACAATTGAAAAGATGAGCATGGGTACGCGCTAACTCAGTTTTGAGACCAATACAATTTAACTATTTGCAACATCGAAGTTTCTGCGACCAATGTTCATTTGTATATTAACTATAGAGATAATCATTAGTCTCAAAAATGTCACTGAATGAGCCAAGTACAGTGGACACTTCGTGTTTGGGCACGGCTGCCCTCTTGATTGTCGTAATGAAAGCGGTATCGTGAGAGGGAGAGTTGTGACTCTGCATAAATTGCAACAACTGACAATTTATTTTCTCCTAATCACTCGTTTAATAAAATAAGTTTACTATTTTAAAATTGGAAAATTATGGTGAATCAGTTATTGTTACATGATGGCTACCGACCAGCCCCGGCTTAGCAAGCGTGTTATTTAGAAAAATTATATGTAAAAATCTTTCGTGAACAATTATCTAACTGATGGTGAAAACCACACCAAAATTCTTTGCATGGTTTAGGAGGAGAAGTTAGCATATATAAAGACAGACAAAAGCGGAAAGCGAATTTATTTTATACCATGAAGAGTTAGATATGCAATGTAAGGCAATCTTACAGGAAAGTCGTATAATTTCAAAACCTAACAATTTCTGTTGTACCTAAGCACTCGTATTAGTAAATTTTGCAATGGAATAACATAACACAATAAACAAGGGAACAAATCAGTGTGTCCAGTCAAAAACGGCATAACTCGAGTTATGCCCTTTTGTTTTTATTGCACCATTGCAATCTACGTGTCGTGTTACATAACATATCAAAAGGACGTAACTCTAAGTGAACCCTAACCTACTTTTTTGAATTACATCATAGGCACAAGTCGACTGTTACAAAAGGCACGTCTATAGTTGTCAGGTAAATTTAACTGCATAAACGGAACAACCACAAAAAATCCAAAAATACAATAAGACATAATGGCATAACGCCAGTTATGTTAACTAAAAAAACGTACAATTCACGTTGAATCGATGCGTCCTAAAGATATACAGGAATAAATGCAATTAATCCTTTTTATAATTATGTTCAAAAGGAAACAACTCTACTTTGGTTGCTTTAATTTCATAAAAAAAAGTTTAACGTATAGGAGAAAAAGGTGGTTAAAATGAACACTAAAATAAACAGAGGCTGTTCTTTTGCTTATCATTTTCACTGGGGCAAATAAGTAGCACATGAAACGGTTTGCAAAAATTGCTTCATGTCAATTTATGATTAAAGTCACAATTGTTTTTTTTATTTCAAGCTAGAAAGAATAAGGATTCTTTATGTAGTATTGCACCATTGGGCACACAAGGCAATGCTTTGAACCCGAAGTGGTCAGAAGAAGATCTGGAAAAAGTACGCCAGCATAATAAATAATGTTATCCTTTCCGCAATACGAAAGTCAAAATGCTCGGAATAAAACATCAAAAAAGTTCTTACCGACATCTTAATTAAGATAAAGTGTACCACTTGTATTGCGATGAACAACCAGAAAGACCAGAAAACATAAACATTTTTGAGAGCTTGAACTTATCTTTTAAGCTCCCAAAAGTGGATACTTGCACAAAGTGTGACATGTTACAAGCTCAAATCCAGTATTCTCAAGCTCTCGAAGAAAAAGATGACCTTAGCAAAAACCTAAATGATCACCAAGAAGAGGCTGCACGTGTATACGATGAAAAGAAAAAAGAAATGTTATCAAATGCTGATGAATCTTTAAACCCTACAATGCATGATTTTTTATTTTCACCTCAAAAAATAATATGTGCTTCTATATAGGGTCTAGGTAACTAAAATAATAATAAAAAGCAATTAAAACCCATAAAATTAGTAGAAATTAGTTTTTTAATTCTGTTCCATATGTGGTACTTTATGCGATTAGACCAGAATTTGACACTTAATAAGGAACAATGAAAATGATCAAATATTTAATAAAATCTTTAATTAATGGTGAAATTTGTAGAAGCAATTCTACAAATTAAAGCACAACTCAACGCGACACTTTTCGCACGATACATATGTTTTTCCTTTACACTGAGGATACTTACAGCACTGGCTGTTCTTGTTCCATAAAGAGAGGTTATCAAATCTATCAAGTCTCATATCTCTAGGGGAAAGGATTGCTGCATTAGCTTTTTTCTTCTTCTCAATCATATCATCTGTTGCAGAAGACGGTCTTCCTCTTTTTCTTTGTAACGAAGGACCACACAGGCAAAGACTTTTAGCTATTTCCAGTTTAAAATGTTTTAATTTCGTTGATGTTGGTTCATTCTTTTGTTCTCCTACCCTCTTGTGCAGAAGCCAGCAATGTATAGTGCTAATATAGTTTTGTTTCTTGCAATACCGGCTAACCTTGTCAATGGGCTGTTGTCCAACAAAAGATGAAGATAAAACAAAGGGCTTTTTGTCAAACCACATTACTGTGCCAACTTCTATTCCATCTACATCAGCTACCTATTGTCCTGAATACCCCCGTTCTTTTTTAGTGCCTTTCAAATCTTTTAGAGATGAGGTTTTCAAAACTTTGCCTAGTCGGCCTTTGTTGACCGTTCCGAGTGATTGGATACCTTCTTTGGAAAGATAAGAAATAAGTTCAGGTTCAGGTTCTGTTGCAAGTTTCTTCTTATTCTTGCTATGTCATCATCACTTTCCGCCTCCGAGAAGTCTTGACCGTCTTCACTCTCTGATAGGATATCCAAATATTGCTCAATCAACGTATCAGACAATTTCTTTTTTGCCATAATCTGCAATAAAATCCAAACGGAACAAAACTTTAGATGTAAACTAATGCACGGTGTACCACATTAGGAACGTTGAAATAAAATTATATATTAGTACATAAAACAGTAATATTAATATAAAATAACTTACATTTATTTAGTGTACACTATTTCCAATCTGAAAATATTTTTTTCCACTTCCAATTATTCATAAAACTATTTTTTTAATAATTTTCAATTTACGTAAATACCGAGATCACGTCGTCCGTTCAATTTGTATTTGGAGCACAGTATTATTCAGTAACGAACACCATCTAGTGACACCAGCTATTACTAAACCGTTGCAAGGTATGCAAAGACTCATCTTCCAGCCGACAGATGTAGCTAGGAGTCTTTAAACGAACGCTAGACGTAATTATGTTGGTTGTCACAGATATGTCACAGTATGCATTGTAGGGTTAATATTTCTGACGTTAGATCTTCAACAGTGTCTCCCGACACCGGTTCTATCCGCTGGAATGACTTTTTATAAGAGACAGTTTTAGTTTTAGTCTTTGGACTAATCATTTTACGATACATAACTGCAAAGAAAAGACAGCTACTTGCTACATGTGGCACGAACGTTCTGGTAAACGTGACGGAAACCAAATAGCTTTATATCTATAAGACTAACTACATAAAAAAAACTACCGGTGACAATCAATACAATTCTGTAGTCGGACACTTGTGGTGGGAAAATAAAAATGCATTTGTGAGTGCTATGTTTTTGAAAATTAAGTATTAAACTATGCCCGCACGTCCACTGCATTGATCACAATCCGTTCCGGGACACACGCATATGGAATGTGACTATGATCACTCGGTAATCGAGAAGGTAAAAAATAAAGTCGAAGCTATTCACCTTCCCAGAGATTATTACCAGATGGTAAGATCTACTGGCAGAAAAGGTTAATTCACGGTGGTATAAATGACCATAGACAGTATTTAGAACTTTGAAAAACTACTGAACTACTTTTTTATTGTTAGTATTAGATTTCCTTATAAGGGTGATTCTTATAAGGAAAACTAATAATAACAATAAAAATGTACACTGGCCAGCCATACGGTGATACCAATACACACACACCGATCAGCTGGTAGTTAACTCCAAACCAATTTAAGCAACGAAAATGACCCTCAACAACTATCGTTCCAAAGACATGGAATAGCTAGAAATACAACAATTTTACTGAGCTTTATCTCCGAAAATCCTCTTCCAGTAAGCGAGAATGCCGAAGATGATTAAAAGGATACCGAGGATGATTAAAAGGACACCGAGGATGATTAATGATACCGAGGATGATTGAAAGGATACCGAGGATGATTAAAATGATACTGACGATAATTAAAAGGATCACGAGGGTGATTCAAAGGATACCGAGGATGATTAAAAGGAAAACGAGGATGAGCAAAAGGATACCGAGGATTTTAAAAATAATGATTGAAGGACCTAGGTTTTTCTTTAAGACGTTGCCGGGGCGTAAGCCTGGAGTCGCAAGTATATTGAGTAAATATTTGCATCGTCTGATAACAGTACAAAAACACAAAGTGCATAATTAGTACTGTAATAATAACATTACATATTTTTTAATTAATATAATTTGATTTGATTTTGATTTTTAAATATACTTTAAGCTTTATAGAATTTGTTATATTTTTAGATTTTTTGTTATTTCCTTTTGGCACAGAATTCTCCTTAACTTTTGGGTAGTGAAAGGAAATAAGTAGTAATATTCGTTTTTAGCAAATCCAAAAGTCAGAATAACTCATGATATTGCTATAAACACGAGTAGACTGATGAGTATAAGTAACGTTGCTCCATTAATCCTTTGTTAACAAGGGCACAACTCGAGAAAATGTAAAAAAAAATATAGTTAGAGTTAGTATACAGAGATGTGATTCCCAATACATTAAACGGCTATTTTTTATCTACAATTACCAATTTATACAAGTTCTGATTTTAATTGTGAAACGCGATAAATCACAAAAATTTGGTTTTTTGCCTCTCCTGAAAAGTGTCGATTTTGAATTGTGCCCTTTTTAACTGGAGACACTGAAATGACCGAAGGGGCCGGGTACAAATAAAATATATAAAGATTTATGTACCCATCTAGTCGAAGCGTCTTGTGACCAAAATGCTGGCCTCTACCTTGCTCAAAGAATAGCCCATCAATTCGGCCAGCATTTTGGGCACTATGCCTGTAGATTAGTTTTTGTTCTGTGTTAGTTTTAGTTTGTTATCTACTTCTTTGTACACAAAAATCTTCCCTTTTTTTAGAAATTATAAGCAATGTTTACTATTTCACAATAATATGTAGGAGTTCCTTACGTTGAAAATTATGCTGAATTATTTATATAAATTTTGATGCAACGCAAGGTAATCTTTCAGGCATGTACTACCATATATAAAAATGTATACTAGTGTACTACGCACGTCTTGGCAGCATTGGCCGTTGATGGATTAAATGTTTTCACGTTTTTCCATGGATTTAGTATGATGTTTCGTCCATGCGTTTTTCCATCAACGCCTCTATTACCTGTCACTCAAAATGTATACAGGTTGTTGTATAATTGGTGTCCACCCGACGAAGGTTCTATTACGTTTCGACAGGCGGTTCTATAAATTTAATTCTTTGTTTGATACAGATTAGTCAAATTCATGTTAGATATATTTAAATACAAACTTATACAAAAATAAATATAACAATATATAATTTTAATAAATAAAATAACTGACATCGTCGAGCGTAATGCTAAAAATACGCGGTGTCTGCTATGTACCGATGCCTAAAAGGTATTAAATTAGTAAAATGGTTTGATTTTAATTTTTCTTTGTTTATAATTGTGTTTCAATGTTTACTAAGAAAAACTTAGGCCTGTCACGGGTCGGACAACACTTATACTACACAACACGGTGAATGTAGCGAATAATTATCCTTCTTATCTGTTATTAATAAGCCGGAAAAGGTTAGCGCCAATTTTAGAGCTGTCCATTAATCTAAATTGAAATGTTGTGCATATAATGCTAAGAACTGTTGTCATTTATAGATTAATCGGTTAACTAAGGCATTTAACTAATTAATGCTTTAAATATCTATTTCCGTATACCGAGGCCCGTTTTAATACTTTTTTATTTGTTACCAGGTCCCTCCCAAAACTTTGCAGCCAAGAGGAGGAGTCAGGCAAACCACCGCAAGGGGGAGTGCTGACCTTTGAACCTATTCACCATGACCATGACTTCTGTGAACGAGTTGTAATTAACGTAAGTACCGATTTTTACACGCTTTTTAGATATGATCGGTTTAGTTTATGTATCCAAACTTGTATAGAAAATCAATTACCTAGGTTGTTGGTTATAGGGATGGTTGGTGATTGTTAGCGTGGGGTGTAAAGTAGGATAAACGCACAACTTTTTCATTCAACTGGTGTTTTACGGATTCTCCGTTGTCTCTCATCTTATTAATTTTTTAAAGCCGCTTAGAACCTAAACCGCTCGAACCTACATTTTTCGGATTGATCTCACCGTTTGGACCAACCTGTATAATGCGTGGGCTGTTCCATAAGTTTTTAGTAAAACCAAAAACAATAAGTAAATTAGGTAACAACTGAATTATAGCCTTACTGAATTTGAAATAACCTTTCGTTTTAAAATAACAATAAAATCTGCCCAATCCATGGACGTATTGGGTAGTACGTGACATGACTTATATTTTTTATTAATTTGACATACTTTATAATTTATTAATATCATTCAATTATGTAATTGGTTCGTACATGTAGTAGATTGTATCAATAGATACAAAAAGTATTTATTTTTGTAAACAATAATTATTAGTTTTTGACCTGTAATAATTTGTTGCCAAAAAATATTTTTATGACTACGTCCATAGCCGAATCCGCCACAATTAAGGATTCTCTACTATAGCGGATGGGCCACAAAGTATTCCTTGCTCACGTCATTTGGGACCGCCTTGCGGCAGGTCGATCATGTTTTATATTCCAGTCAAGCTAGTATGTTAGCTGTCAAAAACTGTCAAATGTTTTTGAAGTATTAGGAAATCACTTGTGAAAGGGGTAGAGTTGACGCCATATTATGTACTCAAAGTGCCGCAAATGACGTGTATTGTAGCAGGTCCTCTTTTTTCTTTCGTCATTGGCCACAATAAAGATAAAAAAAGAAGTTTTGAAGACGACTCATAACACTAAAAATTTGACTGTGACAGTAAATCGACAGTAACAATGCGGTAACAGGCGAATTCAATGCTATGCGGTGCTACGCGGCAGCTCTGTCTGACGTACGTCACGTCGCCACCGCCGCCGCCGATCAGAGCCATGGACTTAGAACCCAGAGAGCATTGGTTCATTTGTCATGGACTTGTTGACATTTTGACATTTTCGCGTTAGCATAGTTTCGCGCCGCACCGCACCGAGACCCGATTGCATTTGGTCACGTAGGACATTTTAATAGGTATCGACTATTAGATCGCCTACATAGTAGGTACGTCGCGTTACGGGTACCTAACCTACATCCGATAACATCAATGTGGTGAAGGGCGGCCACGTCCTTAATCAATGTCGACTGTGTTGAACTCCGTTTATTTAAAGTAACATTAAAGCAATAACTCAGAGCTTTATTTTCATATTTATTTTACCGCAAGTGGAAAAGATAGATGAATTTATTACGATATAGAATTAATTATAATTAAATACTTACCGACACGCTAGCAGTTTCATCTATCTTCAGGGCAGCAACAGCGGCAGCAGCAACAGTGGAAATCCACAAAAGGCGGAAATGTGAATCCCTAGGCGATGGATACTTATTTCTGCCTTTTGTGGTAGAAACAATGGACCATTGGGGTCCAAGCACATGGCTAATCTTTAGAGATCTTTCTAAGCGGCCGATAGAAACAACAAACGACCAAAGGGCTGGTACTTACCTCGGCCAGAGAATTAGCATTGCTATTCAACAAGGTGACGACTCCAGGTTCTTGGGTACCATACCTGCGGATAGTGAGCTTTTTATCCGTAAATAATTTATAAAAATTTCAATTTTGTTTTCCTTTTGGTTTTTAAGTTGCAATTTTTTATTTTCAATGTTTTTAGGACTACAATAAATTAATACGTAACCTATTCACACTAAAACGATATTTATCAAAAACACATTAACTACAAAGCAAACATGACACCGGACGCCGTCATGTCTCAAGATTGCTATCGCGCGGGGGTTCCCAGAACTGGAAAAAAAACGGATATATTTTATTTTGTTCATGTTAGCCTATTAGTTTTGTCGTAGATAGAAAATCAGGATTGAAGTTACGACAGAAAATGTACCCAATATAATATACCTATGTGTGATTCCACTAAAACCTCTATAGAAGTCTGTCTCTACGCTGAATAGAGAGCGCAAACTCCGAGTTTTAGTTCTGAGCCCTAGCCTCCGCAAGAAGTCGCGGGCATCAGCTAGTAAGCACTATTTCTTTAACTCACATAACCTCCTTGCTATGACATTTCCAAAGTACATCACTACTAATACTATTACTAATAATAATCTGACTACTAATAATCAACAATCAGTCGTTAAAAAAATAATGTAATGTGTACATTGGAAGCATTTTGAGTCCAAATCCGTAGTTCCGGATTATGATTATTAAGTACTTATGGCATTTTCAATAAACATCAGGGTTGCCCTTCCAGAACTAATCTCCACATATAGCGGCACACCAGTAAAATTAATATTAGTGAAACTTTTAACTAGCCATCAAACCTGAGTGTTTAGTACTCACGCGCAGTTGAACTATTTCGTTTTACGATCGAAATCCAGAATCGCAATATGCAACTGAGAAGGTATGAAACACGAATGAATTATGTAAAGAATTTATGAATAATGTCTACATTAAAAAACTTTTGACGTGAATTCGATGAACGTCTAATCGGGCTGGCAAAAAAAATCTATGTCAAAAATGAAATTTAGACAAAATTCATGTACTTTGGAAATGTCATAGCACGGAGGTTATCTGAGTTACAGAAATAGTGCTTACTAGCTGTTACCCGCGTAACAGCCGCACCCGCGTTACCCGGGTTTCGTTCGAGTGGACCAATAAAAAACGTAGCCTATGTCGGTCCCCTACCCTCAAGATACATAATATATGTCTTCGCAAAAAATCAGGACGGTCCGTTCAGCCGTTTAGCCGTGATAGCGCGACAAACAACCAGACAGAGAGACACAGAGGAAGAGAGGGAGAGTTACATTCGCATTTATAGTATTAGTTAGGATTGTAGGAATAATACGTAAAATACAGTTTTTAGATCATCAGTAGGATGTAAATATTATTTAATGGCACAATTACAAGCTATTAACCAAAATTGTATCTATAGACACAATTTTTTTAACGTAAATTGTATCTAGTCAATCTCCAAAAATCGATTTTACTAATTTTAGTACGGCATACGATTACAACTTAAAAGCATAACTTGTTTGAAAAAAATTGGATCGATACCATAATTCGTGCTATACGAAAACATGTTTGCGTGTTAATGAACAGTCAGCCAAGTAGTCGATGGTCAGCAGCTTATTATTTGTCTTACCTGTTGATTTATCGGGCGTTCGTGTTGGTAAACAGTGAGAGCACCCGTTTGAAGTCGCGGTCGCTGGTCGGTCAGTTTGTAAACACAGATTGATGGGGTGGACGTAGCCGCGGCGGGGCGGAGATGGGGCACTTTCCCCGCCTTGCTCATGTTACTTATGTTCGCATTACATAATGTGGAATGTGAAAATTGGGGCGTTTCTATGTTGTTTACTTAATTTAAAGCGGCTGAAGTAATGTTGAAAATTATATATACATATATAATTATATTATTAATAATATAATTTTATATTTCTAAGTTATACATTTTTGAGGACTTTTTTGTCGCCGAAAAGTACAGAAAGTCTAGAAAAGTTAGGCGGTTTGTGGTGGCTGGTATTCGAAAACAATGAGGTGCTGCTAGAAAATAAACTTAAATCTTTTCTTTCTTCAGTGGTTGGTTTTTTTTTTATGATGACCGTTTGACGTTATGATGACCGACTTTGCCGTTTTTACCTCTAATAGATTATTATGCATATATTTGTACGTAGGTATAAATGGCCAAAAATGCTTAGCATCAAGCCGTGATGTTCAGCCATCTGGTAAAACCATAATTTAAGGCTTTTACCCCTAGAAATAATTTCTGTAATTAATTACTAGCTTGTCGAGATTGTCCGTTGGGCTACCTTGGGTTTACTTTACTCAATATTGAAACGTTCATTTTATCGGCCGTTTACTAAGGCAATAAGTTTCAGCTTAAAAACATGAAATAGCGAATAGTTTTAACTGCTGGATTATATCTTAAACATAGCATTAATCAAATATAGTAAATAGATCTGTATCCAATTCGTCTTTACGGCCATCTCCAATAACAACTTAGCTAGATAGAGCCGAATATGTTATCTGATAAAGTTCTTATTGCATAGTGTACTTAGAATGTTTTGTTCCCCCACCGTGTATCCTGGCTACGTCCATGTCAGTGGATGTTATTCGACGACTTACGTGTTAGATTTACAGTTGATCGTTCTCGGTATAAGAGCAGAATGCCAATAGTGCATTACGCGGTGTGAACAGCACTGTCGGGCTGTTTTTGTATTGAAAACGTACTATGGATTTGGTAATATGAAATGAATGAACAGAATACATATCTACCATTGCTAACCTACATTTCATATGTATTTTTATGAACACGTTTTCTAGATATGCATGTCCTCGTGATATTGTCTCTTTTTATAGCGTTATATTTTTGTTTATTTTTTTCTGTTTTGGGCTTAAATGAGAATTAAACAATAGGAGTAGGGCAGGCTTTGTTACACTTCTTATGCACGACACGACTAGAGTAGGACAAACTGAGGAAAAGCAGTTATAATAAATTATTATCGTAAGATTTATCATAATAGGTCTAGTTTGGGCTTATTTGATTAATTGAACGCGTTTTTTTCACTAGTTATTTAGGGAATTTTATAGTAGATGAAACATTTTTAATCCACACTACATTATGAATGCGAAATTCCGTCTGTTTGTTACTATAAACCGGTATGACCGAGCTTGGTGAAATTTGACAAGAAGACGTTTCTCTTGGAAAATCGCGTGAAAAGGTTAACTTAAAATTGCTTGGGGAACCACGGGATGCAGCTAATATAAGCTAAATGTAAGCTGATGCTCGTGACTTAATTAAGCCTTGTCCAGACAGTATCACGATCAAAACAAGATAGAAATGATCGAAATCGGTCCAGCCGATCTCAAGTGACACTCCGTCATACACGTGGCAATTGATTTATCCTAATCCTAACTAATATTATAAAAGCGAAAGTAATTCTGTATTAACTATATCATTTATTGAAGGCAATATTGAAATTTTTGATACATTTTGTTTTAATAAAACGGGAACGCGACCTCGTCTTGCCTTGCACTCGCGCGCGTGTCTCGCTAAGCATTCCTTGATAAAGGTCACCGAATGTGATCGAAACTATAGTCGGAATAACCGACTCAATTTAACGTGAGTATTCCCGTTTTATTAAAACAAAATGTATCAAAACCACGTCAGTTTTCATAGTAAAGTTAAATATACATGTTTTTAAATATTTTATACTATTATAATTACTGAATTAATTATAGCACACATAAATTATTCTGTATTTATGTCTGGGTGTTTGTCGCGTTATCAAGTCTAAGCTGCTGAACGGATCGACCTGAATCATTGCATAGATATAGCTTAAGGGTCAAAGACGGACATAAGCTACTTTTATCTCGGGAAAAATGTATCGTATTGTTTGTAGCTCCACGCGAACAATGTCGCGGATAACGGCTAGTTTGTATTATAGATTAGATATAAGCTCCAAGCCTCGTATTTATATTTTACCACCTTTATAATCTTTATTTGTTTATTTTATTCCTTCGTGTTCTATCTTTGTCCCGTGACACGAAGTCCGTATTTCGCCGAGTTCGTCACATTTCGCAATTTTACGGCATTGATGTCGCCACAAAGTGCGCGGGTCGACCGCATCTGCGGAGATTCATACAAACGGTATTATGGTTTCTAAATTATATGGGACGGGTTTGCGTCTGTGAATAATATTAATGTGAAGGGCGGTGTTTGCGTGTTCTTTATTAAGAGTTTTGTTTAACTCTCTCGAGTTGAATGCCGTGACATTCGACTGGTGTAGATATATCGTTGTTAAAGTCTTTATATGTAAGTTTGACATAGCACAGGTACATAGAAACGCATTCTTTGAAACTTAACTACCTATTCATAAGTGCGGTAACTTCTTTTTCTCTATGCTATACTGCTACTGTAAAAAAAAACTGTTATATTTTCATATATTGGCGGTCAACTTGTAATCGGTCCAGTTGAGTAGAACTGGGTCAATTACCATTATTAATAAGGTTACTAAAAGTTTCACTAACACTTTTAAAAAATGTACACACAATGAATGTATCGGAAAAAAGGTAGAGCATTTTCTCATACCTAGCTGATATTTAAACCTAAGATCTATGTGCTACATATTATCCTACCTCCTAGTTTCTCAGATCAATAAAGTCTTTTGTGTCCTACAATAGGAACTACATGAATTGATGTGATAAAATCTCCCTACGTTTTACATGAAATAAATGTTAAGTTACTCGCAGCGCTCCGCGGTTTCACCCGCTATTCTACAGAACCTGAATATTAAAGGGATTAAACGTAGCATGTGTTTATCGGGGGTATAAGCTATCTCCATACCAAATTTCATTCAAATCCGTGAAGCCGTTACAGAGTTGAATGGGAACAAACACACTTACTTAAATACTTACTCGCAAACTTTCGCATTTATAATATTAGTACGTCATTTAAAATGAGGATGTTTGAATAGGGTGCATGTGGAGGTGGACCCATTGTTAGTGTTTTTAAGACTGCTCAAAGGCCTCCAACATAGGTTAAAGGGTGTTTGAACTACAATTATACGTGGCATCCGACCCACTGTAACGCTTACTTGTTTGTTCACCATTGTATCTAGTATAAAATAAATAACTTATTTAACATAAAACTTATTTTTACACGAAAACCAGCTGCAATGTGCAAGTTATAGCCGATCTTTTACAAGAGCATGCTCGATGTCAAACCAAAGATTTATAAAACAGAAAATATTGCATACAGTCATATGAAATTCCTCAATTGGCGTCCGTATACCAGCCGACTGTGTGGCCATTTCCGCCCTTGAGCCGGGTATATAGGTCGCTCCTGCCGCAAGTGGGTCAAGGCGGCGAGCAGCGGTCCTGCGGCGCCGCTGCGGCTCGCAGTCTGTTTGTTCCCCCGCCCTAGACAGCCCGGGACCTATTTGCTTAGATCCCTACGCAATATGGAATGAATGTTGACAATAATAGTAGCATCCACGAAGATTTGATGAAGGTTTTTAATAACAGGCAGATATCATGCCATAACGTGATTGTATCTTACGTAAGTCTATCTCACAATTAAGAAAAAAACTAACTAACTAATAAAAAAAACCTAATCCGAACTAATATTATAAATGCAAAAGTAACTCTGTTTCTCCGTCTCTCTGTCTGGGTGTTCGTCTTGTTATCACGGCTAAACGGATCGACCTGATTTTTTGCATAGATATAGCTTAAGGGTCGGAGACGGACATAAGCTACTTTTCTTTTTGTACGTCCACGCGAACGAACTCGCGGGTAACGGCTAGTAATAAATAAAATATTGACTTTGAGAGCGTGCGTATTACGCGAGGGGCGCGTGACTCGCGACGCTACTGCGCTTTGCCGTGGACGCACGTCACGCGCCGCGGTCGGCCGTAACCGTCAGCAGTTTGCGGTTACCGTTTACAGCGGAAAAAATAATGAAAGCCGATCATACACCTCACGTAGTACGCGGCTGCACCGAGCGCACCGCGCCGCAGCACGCCCGCGCGCCCGCCCGCCGCTGCGCCCTTGGGAAACTCACTGTAAAATGTATATTTAGCCGCGTCCATTGCCAGCCGCGAAGTAACATCCGCGCCGACGAAAGAAATATTGTGTGAAACGGATGCTCTTCGCGGGAATTGTAAAATTAATTTATGCGAGTAACGTTTTTTCACGACGGTTGTAAATATTGATTCGATTAATTTTTCATCAAGTTGCCGTCGTCGAGTATTGCCTTACTCGGGAGCGACTTTAGTCGTGCTAGTAGATACCCAACGCGCTTTGTTGTGCCAAGCTTGCAACTTTGCTAGCTTCCTGACAATGCGGTGATTTAAATAATTAAAATGTAGTACGAGTACATTTATTTTATTCTACATATTAAATTTAAGTCAAGGTTTATGTAAAAATCTAATTTTCAACCACAATCTCGTAGAATTTGAAAAGTAGTCAACGCAAGGTGAGGTTTGATTAAAGCCTTTTTAAGTACTTGTGTTGACGCACTTTGAAGGATGTTATAGAGGTTCTATTCAGAATGTAATGTGGTTCGTCGTTGAGATCGAGTAACCGTTCGAAAGTTCCCACCTGTTACGCTATCGGCTTCCGCGAACGACGAACGGTCAAACACCTTGAAAAATTCACCGCGTAGGTATACTAGTTATTTATAAAGTTTCGTACGTATGCACCTGCAAAGAAAATTAAAGCAACAGAGAGGCAGAGTCTAGCGTACTTGGCACGAGATTAGCTTCATTTCGTTTTATCGCGTAATGTAATGATCATTCATATATTGGCACTCAGTCGAGAAGCGAGTTTATAATGAGTTTCAGTATTCAGTACAAAACACACATTCCTCGCTATAGAAACACGCTCATGCCAACGCACATTCATTCATGATAAATTCTTTCAAAAGTCACAGTATCATTAGGAGGAATGTTTTTACCGTCTGAAAACGTTAATATGTAAAATTTAATACAATAGATGAAGCCGCTGGAGCCATGGTAATTAAACGGCCTATTTAAAAATGGTAATTCTATTCAGTGCACATCATTAGTTATGTAGATTAAAAATTTCTTTTTTTATATTCTTTTTTTTCTTTTTTTGGTTCTATCGTCTAGTATCGCAGTTAGGGAAAATATGAGTAGGTACATGATTTTTCACGCTTGATAAAAAAAAAACATTGAAAAGATCTCGATTTACACACATTTTTCGCTGGCGGTCGGAACCCCTATAGTGTACTTTCGGGGGATTATAACACTACTAGTGAGGTAATAATAATATCTAGGATAGCATCGCACAAACTTTTGGTTAATTTCCTGGTTTAGTTGTAATTAGCAATAGCCGGATTTTATTTTGTAGTGCGCGCGAAATCGCTATCTTTTTCCCAAAATAGCCTCATAACTATAACTTTTTGGGAGGACTGATTGTATCAAATAGCAATCGTCCTCCCACAGATCCGTGAACCATTGTATATTGAAACATGTTTAAAATTTTTTTTTAAATCTTGCCTTGTACTAAAAATTAAAAAATACGCTAATAAATTAAAAAAAAAAAAAAAAAACTATAACTTTAAAGTAGTAGTTAAAGTAGTTCAAAGGAAACTTATGTAAATGTTTTAATATGGGTTATAATCGTAGCACTAACAAAGCGAAGGTGCTAAGAGGGTGAAAATAAACTGCAGGTTCAAGAATAAATGAGACAATATAACTTTCAGAGGTATTTTTACATGAAAATTGCGCAACCGACTCTAACCGACGTTTGTCCATCTGCGGTATTGAATGTCCATCCGCATGCTTCTCAAATGCCCTGCGAAATTTCATCAAGATCAGGTTCAGTCATTAAGACACAAAAAAACAACAACAACAGAGAAACAGAGTTTTTTTTTTCACAATATTATGAGGATAGCTCTTCGGTTTTGGCTCATTCCATTATTATATTAAATTGTATAGCTGTTGCTCTGTTTCTCATGCATGCGATAGAGAGAGTTAGAGAATTTTCCTAAGGTATCGATGAAATTAGCATTTCGGGGATAGTCTGTTATCACCCCCTAAATCTTAACAAAATCTTTTGTTTATTGTACCAATGGCTTGGATAAACTATAGTCTATTCAGCTATGATTATGGTATTCTAATAACAACGACTTTACTGCGTCGTATTTTCGACGCAAAAAAATATATCACTAAGTGCTCATAACAAAGAAGATACTTCGATATTAAAAAAACTTACTTACCTACTTACCGCTTTACTTATCCATACAGAAAGCGCCAACTGTTTCCCATCCCTAAATAATATCTGATTTCGATGATCATACCCCCGAAAGGCTAATTACGAGAGTTTTGGCGGAAACGTGAAGAAATCATGTCGCGTCATTTTATTATTTTCCAAAACTTGTGTTATTTCGAGTGTTAATGTGTAAAAACGGTGAATTTTTACCCATTAGGTTCATGAACATTCACGAGTGTTGGTGACTGGTATAATGTCGTGTAACGTGAATTTTCGTGTTGTTTCCAAAACTCCATAGAAGGCTCTAGTAAACTTTTCACCACTTTACTGGGGCATGACTTGGACTTGACCGTGACTTGCTTTGCTCGCTTTTGACCGTGACTATGACTTGTTTGATGATATCTAACAAAACTTGAATATATATGTATACTTGACACTGGCAAATGCATAAGACGTGCGACGCCTAAATCCTCTTAGGAGGAAAGAAAAAAAAAATGCTAATTATGTCCAAAAATTTAGGTAGCTCTCTCTATAGCACGCACGGCGAGCAGAGCGACAACTATAAAATTTTCAAATACCTACTGCGCCAGAACCTCGCGACGGCACGTCCCTCTTAATATGGGGTCTAAAAACTCTGGCCACTTATGAATTACTTTTGGGAGTTTTTGGCGGGAACGTGAAGAAGTCATGTCGCGTCGTTGTATTATTATTCAAAACTTGTGTTATTTAGAGTGTTAAAGTGTAAAATGTTAGATTTATATCCATTAAGTGTTCGTGAACGTACACGAGTGTTGGTGAATAGTATAATGTTGTGAAACGTGACTCTTCGTGTTGTTTCCAAAGTTCCATAGAATCCTCTAGTAAAGTCTCCACCACTTTACTGGGGCATGAAGTGAACTTGACCGTGACTTGATTTGCTTGACTGAGCCAATGACTGACACTTAAATTAATTGTGAAATATTTATCTTCACTTGAAATTTTAATATTTAGCCAGTGTCAAGTATTGTCACTGGCTAAATACACAACGTGTGGGGCCAGAGCATAATAAAAAAATACTATTACTTTCTTTCAAAGTTCCTCAAAATTGGAGCTAACCCACTGATTTTTATTTTTCTAGTAAGTATTACGCAGTATTATAGACGTCAATGGGCTATCCACTCAAGCTTAAGTAGGTAGATTATTTTTAGTTGACTATTACTTGATTATACTGTCTTTGCCAAGATTAGAAGTTTCTTTTCGAGTTATGAAGACGCCACGTTAAAAATACCTAAGGTCAAGGGGAAACACTCGTACCAGATGCTTGATGTGTCGTGTCCGACATTCCACAGAGTTATGTTACGTATTCCAAACTTTAAAGTTGGACTTTAAACTGGGGTGCACCAAGCTTGATGCCTTAATGTGAATGTAATGTGTAACTTCTGTTGGCGATCCATATTGTATAATTTTTTTTTAAGCCGTCGCCTTATCTTGATCTTGAATCTAAGTACAGAGTTATGAATAGAATTGAACTATGATATTTGCATTCCCAGATGTGCCACAACGCCGCTGAAACTGCTAACAGATGTTAGTTGTCCTTGACAGAGTAGGTACGTGTGTACTGTGTCTACTAAATAAAGTGGTGGCGCTTTATCTTTCGCTCTAAAGTTTGTTCCCGTAGGGATAAAAGATATATAATAGAATATTCTTGATTATATCGCTCTGATGCCTGAGCACTAGACTATAGCATTGGTATCTGCCTGTAGTAAGATTCTACTTAAAAGAGATTTCTGAACTCGGGAATGGTTAGAAGTAAGGCTCTGACTAACATCCTAAAGGAGCCCGGAGAGGACACCAACGTCAAGTGGCTGACGTTGTCGAAGGCGTAGGCGTTTTAAGAATAACGTAAGAACTGTCACGGGAGGAGCGCAGTGCTGAGGGCTCGGGTGCGTTCCCTTAAAGATTTCGGAGCCCTCCGTCAAGCACCAAAGCAGGCCACCAGGGATTTATTTGGTATAATCCCACATAATCTGGCTACACCTGATCAAAGCAAATTCAGTAACTTACTAAGATTTCTCCCACGCTAAAAAAAAACAAATAAAAAACATATAACTACATACTATACTATACTATACTATATTACATACATATACACATACACACACATACACATACTATATATACATATATAAAGATATACTTATTAACAATGCTGTGTACAATGTTTGGATTGGCAAATTTAAAATGTATTTTCTGTATTGCTTATTTAAGTGTCATAGTTTGCTAATTATTTTTGTACCTACCTTATAAAAAATAAATAAAAGTATAAATTTCTACGTAGATTTTCAAGTTTATAGGTGAGTCGAAGATCTTACCTTTTATGCCCGGAAAAGCTTATCGCAAACATAATTGCGATTATGGTAATCCAGTAACGTACGTGGTAATACATTCCCAGGCAACAACCGTAGCATTTCAGGGGCCTTCGGTCGGCTGGAACCTTTGCCTTAACGACAGACCCTCTCCGTGTGAAAAGAGATATACAATTAGAATAAATATACTCTTCTTTCTTTTGCCGACAGATAAGCGGAATGAAATTTGAAACCCAATTGCGAACACTTAATCAATTCCCGGAAACACTTCTGGGCGACCCAACAAGACGGATACGATACTTCGATCCACTACGGTAAGTGATATCAGCCATCAGTTTGATGAGTGTTCTGATCGGCACTGATAACTTGTATTTTGTCAGTACTCGTGACACGAAAAGCACCAGTCACTGTCGCCAAAAACTGTTTAAACAGGCCAAGCGGGCGACAGCGAATTCGCGTCAGCGACTCTCCTTATAAGTTAAAAGTTAAATACCAAGTTACAAAACTGATATATTTTACGTAAAATTTAACGTACTCTGACAGGCTTAATGCGAGGACTTTTCGATTGGAAAAAGCGGCGAAGAGGTTGCTGGTAGCGTATTTGAAAACTTGATTTCTTCATAAAAATCAATATAGCGCAGTTTTTGGCTGCGTGTTAAGTTATGAAAAACGAGTAAAGGCTATGGAGAGTATACAAATGCTTCGAAGATTCTAACCTCGGGATTTTGAAACTTTTGTTAACTTTGACAACAGATTAATTCTAATGCTGCCTTTGTCTGGCACTAAGCAAATGACAAAGACATGAATAGACGTAACCTGTTGTCAAAGTTGCCAAACGTTTCAGAATCCCGAGGTTAGTATTTTAATAGTGGGTCGTCCACTAACATTCATTCCTGCTGGACTTGGTACAGAACAATAACCAAGTTCAAAAAGAAACTCGTATTCACTGAAAAGCCCGCTAGTAGATATTGCGGTTAGGTGGTCCACTGACAAAGAGACAAATCACGATAATCGTTTATGTGCCTAAATCTTATGAGATGTTTTAAAAATATGGATTTACGTCATATCCTCAAACTCATGCATATGCAGAAAAGAAAACACATTTTCCTGCTTTTATTAATTTTACATAACAAGATATCGCGACTTCCAATAATAATATTTATCGGTACATCGGAACTCACTGTCAACGTTTCTTCATTGACATGCAATAGAAAAACTATTTTAATTTTCTTGGGCATTCTGTTATCAAGCAATATTGAACTCTTAGTTACAAATATTAAATCAAATAATTATATTCTTAGCTCAACAATCATAATTTATTTTTTCTCTGGCAGAGTCGATAATGTGTCTAATAAATTTGAAGAACATTAGTGATTTACATCTTGATTGGAACATACCTACTTTACATTAAAGTTAAATGTATGTCTAAGTTCAAATATTTTGGCGGCCTTTAATGGACAAAATTTTTTTTTTTTCCTATTGTATATTTTAAGTACGTAGTTATTTCTTTGTACTTCATAGATGTTTAATTTACGTTTAACCTCTGAAAAGAACCAATACACCTAAGAATTACTAGAAAAAATATTGCGATACAATGACAATTCTTATTATTAGTTGGTATTTTGAACGTCCGTTATTATTACGGGCGATGTACTCGCATTGATTTACATCCTCAGCGCTTCTTACAATATCTAGGGCATAGCGGTTCTGTATTCTCGGGACATAGCTATCTAGAAATGAAAATTATTGATCTATTTCTAGTCCCGCATGCATCTCATCCACGTCTTGCCCGGTGCCTTAGCGACATCGTCCTTCCATCACGCTGGTGGTCTGCCCAATGTTGTTCACCTCTAGGCCACTATTCTGTGACCGCTTTTGTCCATTCCAATGTGTCTTGCTAACCATACTTCAGCTCCGTAATTATTTGTGCAACATTGAATATGCGTTTTAGGCGTCGAATCTCCGTATAATGTACCTACCTCTGTCTAGCAAAGAAATGCCTAACATGAACATGACGCATTCAGTACCACGTTGAGCTTTCATTTTGTACATCAGGGCCCGTACCGTGAGGTGTTTATTGCGACGATTGTTAGGTTCTGCCGACGACGCTGCGCGACCACGAACCGTATCGTCGCGGGATAAGGTGTATGGTCGCGCAGCGTTGTCGGCTGAACCTAACAATCATCGCAATAAGCACCTCACGGTACGGGCCCAGGTCTTCTGTGAGCACCCGTGTTTCGGCTCCGTAAGCTAGAGTAGACAGAGCACATTGGTTATATAGCCTCTGGTTTTAAGATTTTGAAGTATTTCAGCAGTCTTTCAAATATCTTCTACTTTTTGAATGCGGCTTGGATATATGAGTCCGGTAACTTCTTTATTTTGAGGCACAATTTATTCTATTTTATTTATTATAGGATAAATTATTATTATGCCCAAGACGTCATGTGTCACTGCCACATCCACATGTGTCACATCCGGCACTTCCACAGTAAAAATTACTCGAAAATATTTTGTACATTTTTACTTTAATATCGTCTGGCGTGGTTTTCACACATTTTGTTATAAAAATAATGTAATCTATCCTCGCAATATTTGATAAAAGTACTATAAAGGCCTTTGTGCATTTATGGACTTGCGTATTCTGGCCTCGGCCCACATTTTACGTTCCTCCGTAAAAGCTTTTAGTGCTTTCCGCTGCATTAATGTACTATTTCATCCCATCTATTCGAAAAACGATAATTGGTTCCTTAAAAAGGGCGCCGCCGACGCGTCACGGCAGCGAATCGTATCGCCGCGCGATAAGGTCCACGTTCGCGCAGCGTCGGCGGCTGAGCGAAACAATCATCGCAATAAACACGTCACGGTACAGGCCCAGTACTGAGTGTTTTGATTAGATTTCGGTTACTACATCAATGTGACACAGCATGTTAGCCGAATATCTAATACAAGTAGTACAAAATTAACACTTTTGGTGCGAATTTAATCAAAAGACTTTGTACTTCGCCATAGCTTAAGTTTTTTTCAGAGTCAACTAAGCATTCACAATATGAAGTTGAATGATTGTCGATCCTTTGCGTAGATCAATACAAATTAAGCTTCTATGTACCATCTAACACACATCCATGCTCTCATCACGTCAATCTCGTATTTGTACGAAATTGGCGTACATTTGACAACCCTATAGTTTTACCTGTACGCTATAATTCATAATTTGATATTTAATGTCATTAATTTAAATAATTTAATGTTGAATTGTAATTGTAATTTCAATGTATTTACTTTTTATTGTGTTTTTCTGCTAAGTTTTCTAAGAGATGATGAACATGAGATGAACAAATGATTACGTTTTGTTGCAGGAACGAATACTTCTTTGACAGAAACCGGCCGTCGTTCGACGCCATACTCTACTATTACCAGAGTGGGGGACGTCTTCGTCGCCCCGTCAACGTACCACTGGACGTATTCTCGGAGGAGATCAAGTTTTACGAGCTGGGGGAACAGGCCACCAACAAGTTCCGGTTGGGACAATTTATTAATAAAGAACATCTACAAACATAACTTACAAATCTATTTATTTTTTTGCAATTCTTACATAACTCATTCAATGGCTCACAGAATCCGAATGTAAGCCCTAGCAAATAGATATTTACAGTTCCAGCCTGTAATTGTCAGTTCTCTAATCATTAAGTGCTTATTGTTTTAGTGAGGACGAGGGATTCATTAAGGAGGAGGAGAAGCCCCTGCCCTCCAACGAACGCCAGCGCAAAATCTGGCTGCTGTTCGAGTACCCCGAGAGCTCTCAGGCCGCCCGAGTCGTCGCCATCATCTCTGTATTCGTGATCCTGCTGTCCATCGTGATCTTCTGCCTCGAGACACTGCCCGAGTTCAAGCACTACAAGGTGTTCAACACCACCACCAACGGCACCAAGATCGAAGAGGACGAGGTCCCCGACATCACCGACCCCTTTTTCCTCATCGAAACGCTGTGTATCATCTGGTTCACGTTCGAGTTGATAGTGCGGTTTTTGGCGTGTCCGAACAAGTTCAATTTCTTCAGGGACGTCATGAACATAATAGATATCATCGCTATTATTCCGTACTTCATCACGCTCGCGACTGTAGTGGCCGAAGAGGAAGACACGCTGAACTTGCCGCGCGCACCCGTCTCCCCGCAAGACAAGTCAACCAACCAGGCCATGAGCTTGGCCATCTTGAGGGTCATCCGGCTCGTGCGGGTGTTCCGTATCTTCAAGCTGTCTCGACACTCCAAGGGCTTGCAGATCCTGGGGCGCACGCTGAAGGCTTCGATGCGTGAACTTGGTCTCCTCATATTTTTCTTATTCATAGGTAAGCCACCATTTTTTTATTTGTTAAATTTCCAAAGTTCAGTACCTGTTCTGCACCTCCAGGAAAATGCTATCTGTTGATATTACTTGACATGTGAATAAAGGATGACAATTATTCCAAAACTATTATGCCAGATGGTATTCTCAACCAGTTGTGAACAAGACCTGTACGATTTTCTTTCTATAACTCTTAATAGGGGTCACTAAAAAGGTGCTTGGAAATAGCGCTATAAACAATTTCGTTATCCAATCGTCCATGCCCCGCCGTCGCGCTGCGCTGCGCTGGCCAGAGAAGAGCGCCGAGAGTGGCAGTCGCGGGCCGCGCGAGCGCCGGATTTTACCTATCTTGTGTTCGCAGGGGTGGTGGTTTTCTCTTCCGCCGTATTTTTCGCGGACAAAGACCGAAACGACACCAACTTTTCATCTATACCTGACGCATTCTGGTGGGCCGTCATTACTATGACGACCGTCGGATACGGCGACATGAGGTAATCCCCCCGCGCCGCCCGCTCCGGCCCCGCTCGCTCGCCGCGCTCCCGCTCACTGTGTGTCGCACTCTACCCATCTCCGTCGGTGTGCTTGTTCTTAAAGGTGTGGTGCTGTTTTCATCGGCGGTGTACTTCGCCGAAGCCGGAAGTGAGAACAGCTTCTTCAAATCCATACCCGATGCGTTTTGGTGGGCGGTCGTGACAATGACGACCGTAGGATATGGAGACATGACGTATGATTCAGAGACATCACTCTAAGTTTCATTTCGCATTCTGGTCATTTCATTTTTATCCCACGATCTTACATCGGCCTCCTTAACATTCGGAGTTTTCTTTCACCACATCAAATAACTAAATACATTCGCTTTAATTTGGTGTTATCGACGGTTCGCTCAAGACTAAACCGCTCACTCACGTTCTTATTATTCACTTTTTACAATTCTACAACATGCACGTTAGGCAACTTTTCTTAAGGTCTTGATATTTTTAATCATACGTCTTTTTGTCATCATTTTCTTCCTGAACTTTTAAATTTTACATGGAAGCATGGTAAATTGTAAAATTTTCCAAGCGTCAAGACAAGAGCGATCAGCGGTAGGGCTAAAAGCTGACACATAGACTCGCGTCGTCGGTGTGACACCGCCCATAAAACCGTATAATGGTAAACACAAGAGAAGTGTTTTAGTTGTGTGCCCTCTAGTTTGTCGAGCGATCCGAGCGTCCCGAGCGCCGCGAGCGTTCTCACGAGCCGGGTGAAGTGGCATCGATGTGAACGCACCCGCGATCCCTGTGTCGCTTCGCTACTTCGGTGTTCGTATCTGTCTCGATGTTGTGCCGATTGACGTTAGCTTCCAATAATTATGATGGTCCACATCCACAGCGCACACGCGTGACATCATCACCTACCAGTAACTTCTTCATTAGTGGGCGTTCTCATTGTTTTGCTTATACGACGACAACGACGTATCGACTTCAAATTCGTCTGTCTATCTCTTCAGTTGGAATGATCTACGATCTTTTTCCTGACCGAGAGTCGAAGTCGAACGTATGGTGAATTTTACACGTTACTGCTACTATGTAAAATTGTTATTCAGAATGTTCAATGCTTGTTTTGTTGGCTTATGTTCACAAGCTTCTCACCATTTTCGGGATTGTTAAGACTGTTATATTCGTTTTGTTGTTAGTGCATGAAGATCTCGTCCCTGTAGGGGGTATCGAATGTCCACTGTAGTTTAACGTCTTAAATTACGTGTAGGTTGGTCCTAATGTTAGTTGTCCTGCATTTTTTCTGTATTCCTTTCTCATTATAACAAATTTACACGTCTGTAGCAAATACTAGCTCTTAAAAAGAAGAAGGATAAATAATTCTTCTTATTTTTATGTGGGTACGAATATTATGTTCAATAAAACATGTAAATACTCAATAATAATATATTTTAGAATTCAAAATCACTTTTTAAATACGTCGATATACATTGAGAGTAAAAATATTGTCTGTATTGGTATTAACTTATTCATACGTTTTGTGAAAATACATTAGTGACTGTATGAACTTTCACGATTGGTTATTTGGCAAATATACGATGCAGCATCATTTCCGATCAAATGATGTGTCATCTATTGTTTTTCATCAAATAATATTGGAAAAGATACACACAACTTGCTCGTACCTCTTATACATAATCTTGTGCCAATCGTGAAGTGCATCAAGTATTCTACGGGCACAGTAAGCAGTATTTGTTTTAGACGTGAAGCTGGCGCAATCACCAAGCTGTGCGATAACTTAGGCAACAGTCGCGATCGGAGCGGCTCGCTGGCTAGTGTGAAAGATGACGTATGAAATCGATTATCTTAGGTAACTAAAAGAGCATATGCGATTTTAAAGCTTATATATTAATTTCCAGGACTCTAAATTCGTTTGTTACCTATTAAGATTTATTAAGTTGGATTATGGTACGTATTCATGTTTCTGCATGTGCATCATCATTTCATAATATGTTTTCTTTTGAGCTGTGTCACGTAAGGTAATTCGAAGGAACTATTCTAAGCATGCTCTAGCAATAGAGCATAATTAAATTAAGTTTTTTCGGAAAGCCTTTCGTATGCAATACAAAAACCTATCTTCTTAATACAAAAACTTATGTGCCATTTACCATATAGGCCTGTGGGAGTATGGGGCAAGATCGTGGGGTCTCTCTGCGCGATTGCTGGCGTGCTCACCATTGCGCTGCCTGTGCCTGTCATCGTGTCCAACTTCAATTACTTCTATCATCGAGAAACCGACCAAGAAGAGATGCAGTCGCAAAACTTCAATCACGTCACTAGCTGCCCGTACCTGCCCGGGACTATGGGCGAACCATATCTTAGTAAGTTAAGTTAAATTATCTATTGTGTCATTATGACGGACGGTGAATACTTAAAAAGCGATACGCTCGTGGTTTGTGACGCCTGAAACAGTCCTAACAGCTACTAATGTTTTTATTTTAAAAGCAAATCACCTTTACTCGTACTCGCGATACACTTTGATTGAAAGACTGAGATTGTTCCCCAAGGTTAAGTATCTACAACATATTTTCACTAAGGCTAGAGTCGGGTCGTCTCGCAACCGCACCAGCGTCGTCTATTAGCAACGTAAACAACTCAGAATTTTATTTTGTTTTCGTGTTTCAAATTTCTTGCTTTACTTTTGGTTACGTATCGAATAAATATAGAGCACACTCGTAATACGCATTTCACTTTTTAGTACATGCATAATGGCACAAACCACGGTCGTAACGCACCGGAACTCGTCGACTCTCAATATTAACGTAATTTGTCCCATTTTTCAAATTATCCGCCCATGCATGCATCCGGCTTACAATTTTATTTTACACCGCATGAATTTTGAGTTAATTTTTATTTGTTTCCTTTATGTTCGTTTTCGGTAATTTCAGGTGGGAGAGACGATGACAAGGACGAGGTCGCCAGTGACCACTAACTGTATGACAGTGTAATTTGTTCTCTTATTCATGGACTAAATTAAAAAGTAATCGATAGAGACGATCATTGTGATATTAATGTGTAAGGGACGAGAGTGCTATGGTGTAAATACTAGAAAATAAGTGATATAAAATAAGCAAAATAAATTGTTATTTATTTCTTTTTTACTTTATGTTTTATGTTTCTCACAAATCATTCCATTTAGCATACGCATGTTTTATTGTTTACTCAGTTCAGTTTTACAATCGATTTTTGATACATCTAAACAACTTATGGAACTCTCGTAAATCTTTTGATTCATCTTCAATTTAAGACGTAAAAATGTAGTTATAAATAGATACGTTCACTCAAAAGATGGTATCTATGAAGTATCAAAAGTTTTGACAGGTTTCGTCTAGTGAAGTGAAGAGCCATTCAAGCGCCAACAAATTAGCAGATTTGAGAGCTTTCAAAGAATACAAAGGTAGTCTGCAAGGCCCTGACGAGTCGCGAGTTCTTATTATTATCTACTATGGGTGCTGTTATCGTTCTAGGCGATACTTGGCTCAGCAAAAACATTAAAAATGTTCACCCAACTTGGGATTTTACAGGTTCACATTCACATTCTTATATTTAATATCAACATTGTTGATTTGGGAATGTATAGGTTTTATGTACTACGTTGTAATTCTATCTTTACTGTTGCTTAATTTGTTTGATTTAAGCGAAGCACTTCTAATTTATTAACATGAGCTCAAAAGTAAGTTTTATTTGTATTTTTAGATTTAATTTGAATTATTTATTTTTATTGTTTTTGTAACTTACTAACACAATCATGAAGTGGCGCTGGCAATGATAATTTAGGAGGGAATTACGCACTTTTAATAACTATTAAAAATCTCGTAACAATTTTCGAGTTCAAATTCTCTAATTTTAATCTAGCAGGCAATTTATAAGAATTCTGAGCTAGCAGGCTAAGAAAATACTGTTTATCCGTTGATATTACTCCTAATACTAACTAATATTATAATTTGAAGAATATAGTCACAGTCGTATCAGGAACAATAAAGCGAGGTATGAAAATGAATACGTTCGTCTCACAGAACTCCTTACATTACAGCATAGCTGTCAGTCCTACTAAAGGTCAAAAAAATGCACAAAAATGCCATCTAACGAACAATAGGAAGTCACTTTGTCTTTCTGTCCGGATGTTTGTCGCGTTATCACGGCTAAACGACTGACTTGATAAAATTTGATAAGGAGTTATTATATATTACAAAGACAAACATAAGGTACTTTTTACATGTTCACGTGAACGAAGTCGCGGGTAACAATTAGTGATATATATTTTGTTTATTTGACAGGCCTAGATCACTGATTATGTAATAATACATAACGTATTACGAGTAACGAGAGTTCGTTGTTCCGACAAAAAGTCAGGAGAAATGCTAATAGGCTATCTCAAAATTACGCCTACTCGCGCCTAGCAAGGCAACCAATGAGATTACATTTGTATAGGTGTATTTTTACCGATTCTTCGAGCTCTTCGTTCGTACCTGAGTGGCGAATCTAGGGTGATCTGTGGCCTAGGTGAACACTATCTTATTATCTAAAAAAAAAACCTTTTTCCCGATAACAGGCCCTTTTCCTCGAAGGCGAAGCTAGTTAGCTTAACTACTCGCTCTCGCTAGTTCGCTTAGTTTTGTTCAATCTAACTACGTAACACGCATGGGCAAGTGAAAATAACGGAAACCTGACCACGGAACCTTATTTCCTTGTCAACGCCTACACAAATGCCCCCAGGCAACAAATTGGCTCCACGCCGATATTTGCATTAACCGCCTCAAGGCCAAACACGCGAAAGCACAACAATCGGGAAATTAAATATAAACTATTTTCAGTTATCGACACGACGTAATTATCGAAAAGAATTCGGTCACGGCTGTTCCAGCAATTTTATGTCTTAATTAATTTGGACGTGGCTATCGAGCAGTGTTCTACGATAAAAGCATCTCAAAAGCATCTTCACTGACTTTGCTTCCACAAACACATTCAGAAAAAATTGCCCGAAAAACTACACTACTCCGCCTAAAATTCAAATATCTTGAGTTTTGCTTGGAATTCCAAATTTAAATTAATATCCGATTATTACATAGACCTTCTTATTTAACATTAATTTATTAATTTATTTTGTACTTACCTTTGATCTACATTTCTTACTCTTCTCATTAAACTGTGTTCATTAAACTGACTAATTAAGATAAGTGTACTTATAATATGCGCATTAACTGCTAAAAAAATATTATATCGCGGTTTTACACACTACGATCATTCCGTAGCTAAACAGTGAAAGTGGTGCGTAAAGTTATGCATGTGAAGAATTTCATACTCCTGCTTTTCAGTCTTAATTAAATATTTACTTTCTTTACTCAGCAGTAGCCCAGTAGATGGCTCTCTTTGTCCTTAGCAATCCTTAGTAATAACACCCATTGTATAAAAACACTAGTTTTCGATGCCTATTTGTCGCGATAGTTGATAATATGGCCATATCTTCAAACTGCACAACGTCAATTAGATTTATGTACTAGAAACTAATACGAAGCCTTTGCACAGTTTCAGGACCTATTCAGAAGAAGTGTTCGGTGAGCGAAGACTCGTCATCCGACCAGATGGAGTTAGAAGAGTCGGCAATGGTGGCCGACCCCAACTTGGAGGCCAACCTACACAGGCTACGGGAGGAGGAAAAGATCCTCCTTGAGCGCCAAACACAGTTGGAGGCTGGCAACAATGATGATATAGCCGCGCTAGAGCATCAAGACTTGCTGCGCCTAAATCATGTAAGCATAATTATGTTTTTTTTTTAAATCAGTGTTGTATTGTTATTTTTTTTAATTTATAATATACAACAAGATACAAAAAAAAGACAAAATTATCAATATCCACTGATCTGTGGGAAGACGATTGCTATATGATACAATTAGTCCTCCCCAGATACAAATCAATACGGTTAATAGGCTTTTTTTTTAATGAAAGTGATGAGGCAAGTCGCTCGCAATGTAACTGATGGTAAGCTTTACGCTTACCATCAGATAAATGAATTATACACCCAGAATTACGAACTATTATAGCAATTTAAAACACTGCGTAGCTCAGTTCTGCGCTCGTCACTCCGAGATATGAGATGTTAAATCTCTTTATGCTCAGTAATTAACACAGGATACATTGCTTCATTGTAAATAAAATTCAATAAAATTAAACAGTCTGGAGGTACGGAAGATAGAAACAGCATTTATGCTTGAGCCATATAATATATTATATATATTATCGTCGCCGACGACTCACTGCCGTGCTTACGATCGTCATCTGAAATAGACTCTAACATAGGGCCAAACGAGGCAATATTGTAAAATGTAAAATTTGAGTCTGTTCCGGATACGCATTTTGTTTAATTATTGTACATTAAAAAAATCCTGTTATTAATTAGTTCCGGGTTGATATACAACAAGATACAAAAAAAAGACAAAATTATCAATATCCACTGATCTGTGGGAAGACGATTGCTATATGATACAATTAGTCCTCCCCAGATACAAATCAATACGGTTAATAGGCTTTTTTTTAAATGAAAGTGATGAGGCAAGTCGCTCGCAATGTAACTGATGGTAAGCTTTACGCTTACCATCAGATAAATGAATTATACACCCAGAATTACGAACTATTATAGCAGTTTAAAACACTGCGTAGCTCAGTCCTGCGCTCGTCACTCCGAGATATGAGATGTTAAATCTCTTTATGCTCAGTAATTAACACAGGATACATTGCTTCATTGTAAATAAAATTCAATAAAATTAAACAGTCTGGAGGTACGGAAGATAGAAACAGCATTTATGCTTGAGCCATATAATATATTATATATATTATCGTCGCCGACGACTCACTGCCGTGCTTACGATCGTCAACTGAAATAGACTCTAACATAGGGCCAAACGAGGCAATATTGTAAAATGTAAAATTTGAGTCTGTTCCGGATACGCATTTTGTTTAATTATTGTACATTAAAAAATCCTGTTTTTAATTAGTTCCGGGTTGAAAGCTAAATGTACTGGGCTATGCCCTTAAATCCGGAACACAGTAATGTTTGCACTACTGCTTAACGTTTGACGTTGAAAAAGTGCACGGTTTCACTTTAGAAGACTCATTCCTATAGTTAGGCCTTATTAGGACACTTCAGCAAAACCGATAAGCAAGATATTAAATATGCGTTGAAACTATAGTCTGAAAGACCTACGTACGAAATTTCTCACATGAAGGTGTAATTAAAGTTGGGTCGTTCAGTCTATAGTTTCAAGCACATTCGTGCCAGGCTCCATAAATCCCCTTAAAGTTTGGGTAATTATTAGAAAGAAGCAATCAATTAAAATGTATTTGCTATGGTGGCGTTTTCCGAACTTAATCTCGTATTGCGTTTGTTCCTGCTCGATTTTTGGAGTAAGATTTTCTTATGTTGATAATCACTATCGCAAATTGAGGCTCAACACCAACTCAAAAAACGTAACGTTTGTTTGTGCGCCAGTTTCTTTTCACCGGTTTTTTTTTTACTTTTGATGTATATACGGTGTAATGTATATACGGATTTCACTCACAGTTTTTTTTATTAGTGTCCCTTTACAATCCTACACTACGCTTCATCGACCAAGGGATCCATCTAAATTTATTTTGTTTCCAGCTACAACAGCGCGAGCTGAAGAAGCGGCAGGCGGCGATCGCGGCGCGGCTGGCGCGCGCGCTTAATTCCGAGGGCGCGGTCGCGCTGGCAGCGGCGCCGCGCCGCGACGGGCCTCGTCGCCGCGCGTGCACCGTGCGCGTCAACAACCTGCATGCCGGCGCGGAAGCCATTGAGACTGACGTCTGACTATTTGGTAAGTTCACCTTGCTTTTCCAAAGCTACTTGAGGCGAAGATTGATTAGAAACCTCCAAATTATTGTAGCTGGAACGGTTAAATCACACGGTGACCACCGCAGGCCGCACAAGCACTAGCGAGTCTTTAAAATCAAGTATCTAGCAGATAGCCCGAAAAAAAAAATGGACGAACTTGTTAGAAGTTTGAATGATTTTTTTTTTCACTTTTTTAACTTTGATCCATTCAATTTAAGCGTTAAGTAATTTTATTTGAAAAATATAAACAAAGAATAATAAATATTCTCCAACCTGTTTAGTGGTACTAGGTTTAGGAAAATAATAATCGGGGTTCTATTGATGTACCACGGTTATGAAAAATTAACTGTGGTACTACTGGTAGTAACTGTGGTACTACTGGTGGTAACTGTGGTACTAATGGTGGCATGACTAACCGAAAAAAATGCAAGGGTGGTTTTTTTTTCCCTTCTTTGACTCTTTCATATTTGGCCAATTATTTTTTGAGGTTTTGCTTCGTTTATTACAAATACGTCCTGCTGCTGGGCAAAGATCTCAGCCTGGAAAACTTGAAGTAAGAGTTATCTACCTACCCTAGAAGTTCACGCCACACCACCTCTTTCAGGACAGGCCACAATAAGAATAATGAATAGGTTGTCCTCTTTATTTTTCTCTCTTATTTTTTGGCTCCACGTTGTGTATTTAGCCAGTGTCAAGTATTGTAATATTTCAAGTGAAGTCAAATCTTTCACAAATAAAATAGATCTCAATCATAGTCAAGAAAAGTAAGTCTCTGTCAAGTCCACGTCGTCTTGCCTCAGTAAAGTGGAGTTTACTAGTGGTTTCTATGGAGTTTTGGAAACAACACGGAGAGTCACGTTTCACAACATTATGCTATTCACCAACACTCGTGCACGCTCACGATACACTTAATGGATAAAAATCCACCATATTTGCATATTAACACTCGAAATAACACAAGTTTGGTAAAATAATACAATGACGCGACATGACTTCTTCACGTTCCCGCCAAAACTCGATTACAATCTGTCTGTTACAGCATACAGAAAATATAGTCTATGGTTACAGCATAAAATATAGGTTACAGTATAAAGTAAAAATATAAACTTTGTTGTTCCCAATTTTCTAGGCGGTGTTTTTTATTTCTTCTTTCATACTTTCTTCCGGTGTGGAAATTAGATAACGTAAGAATAAGAAATGAAGGAGGTAAGAATTTATTCTTTCGGCTTCGGCCAGGTTATCCTGTATCTATATTACAGATTTCTAGAGTTATCTCAATCATTATTATCATACTTTTGAGAAGCAACGGTCTAAAAAATATACGAAGCAGTGCTCGTACAGAACAGCAAAAATGGGCAGTACAATTCCGATGAGCTGCTACCAATAGTGTAGCGATGACATACACTGAAATAAATTACTTAAAATAGAATGGCTTGCTTCTTACGCTTATTTTTACTTGTTATTTGATATTGTTCATGACCCGTCTCGCATCTTATAATTTGATCTACATTGCTAAAAAAACTTTAAGTTTTCGCGCTTGCTCCACTCGTACAATTTTCCTGGGTATTTACTAATTGTGTTCAAACTGGTTCCACTAATTCTCACTACATATATGTTTTCTTTTCAACCGCGAAGATACTGGGGTTGTAACATAAAATGTGGCCCAGGGAGACAGAAAGAGTAGAAATGTTCTAATCGAATGTTAATAAAAATTACAGGGTCGTATCTTAATTCTTTTTCTTTTGCCCTGTAACAGTGTATAAAATTATTCCTTTTATGCAGTTTCAACAAACTATGGTGTCTGGATATGTCACTTCACTCACACACACTCTCACTTGTATAATCTCTCTGTCTTTATCAGCCTTTAAACTCGTACGAAAAGGTTTAATTCCACTTTCTTTATTCGAACTGCTGAACAATGGAATGCGCTGCCCGAGTGGGTTTTTCCAGATAATTATAATCTGCGTGTCTTCAAGTAAATCGGTTTCTTCTAGGCAAGCCTGCTCCATCGTAGGCTGCATCCTCTTTTACCATTAGACGTGATGACAGCACAAGCCCATAAATAATTTTAAAAAAATACCTATTTCAGCCAACCCTCGAAGGGTGATTAGGCCATATCCACCTCGCTGGCCCAGTGCGGGTTGGCGGATACACATACTCCATCAAATTTCTTCTCTGGAAATAAGCAGGGTTCCTCGCTGTGTTTCCTTCACCGTAAAGCCACTTGTATAATATTTCTACGAAATAATCACCAGATATTTTGAGTATTTGTTTCGTTCTGTGTTTGGTTCGTTCACGTTATAATACATGAAATATCACTAATTGAATTGTATTAAGTACTTCGTACAAACTTACTTTTGCGATCTTTGATACTATTGAAGTACTTTCTTTGATATCTACAGTTCAACTTCACTTGAAAATTGTCTAAACTAATTAATTTAATGTCTTTACCACAAAACACATCGTTCCTCTCTCTCTGAAAAGTAGGTACCTAGATCTCATACATCAAAGGCTCGCCTTAGGGTTTTATTCAAAGGAATGTTACGTACACATCCTCTGTCCTCATAATACAGTTCTATAAATAGAAGGCCGTGCTATAGAAGAGGATTTGCTACTTTATTTTCTGCATTTCAAAACAGACATGCTTATCTGAGTCGTGTTATCACTTTATAACTCTAAGCCCCGAATACTGAAACATTTGTTAACTTTGACAACAGATTAATTCTAATACTGCCTTTGTCTGGCACTAAGCAAATGACAAAGACAGCAATAGACTTAATCTGTGGTCAAAGTTAACAGACGTTTCAGTATTTTGGGGTTAATGTTTTGTTTTAATAAAACGGAAATACGTTAAATTGAGTCGGTTATTCCGACTATAGTTTCGATCACATTCGGTGACCTTATCAAGGAAATTATCAAGGAATGCTCAGCGAGACACGCGCGCGACCTCGTCTTGCCTTGTCTTCCTTGATAAAGGTCACCGAATGTGATCGAAACTATAGTCGGAATAACCGACTCAATTTAACGTATTTCCGTTTTATTAAAACAAAATGTATCAAAACCACGTCAGTTTTCATAGTAAAACACTAAATGTTCCGTAATTTGCTCACTATAATTGCGTGAACGACTTTACAAAGCGTCCTAAAAATTGACGACATGCGTGGTTGTGACGTTGACAAATCAAGCTATCAAACCTATGTAAAAGGATTTCTCTTTTTTCTAACCGTGCTCGCAGTTTTAACTGTTTTTCTACAGAATGTTTACAGTAGAAGTAACTTTTGATGAGAGATAATAATCTAATATTTTTCAAGAGAAATAGTAAACCTAAAGTTTTCAGAGTAATAGCAAGCTCAGTATCATCGACCACTTCATCAATAGGTGAGTTGGTGGTCAAGAGCCGACTTATTCGCGGTAAAAAAAAAATGCATACAAATTTTACAGCGACAAAAATAATGGCCTAAGGGAAACACTTGCCAATGCGTACAACATCATATTGTATCTTACTTTAGCTTACTAATGTTAGACGCCAATAACTTCATGCCTCCAAAATAAGAGTATTTTGCCAATTCATATTTCTTTTTGTTTTTGGAACCGTAACTTTCGGCCCTGTGTGGTTGTGCTCTCGATGCCGCACTATCCTCTCCCATTAAAAATGGTATAAGCTATTTGATATAAAAATAATAAGATAGAAATAACTTGAATTTTTTAAGACAATATAAATCACATAATATTCGATATATATAATATTAGCTGCGCCCCGCGGTTTCACCCGCTATTCTACAGAAACCGTTTTTTTTCCGTAATAAAAAGTATGAGTTAATCCAGGGTGTCAGCTATCTCCATACCAAATTTTATTCAAATCTGTTCATTCGTTACAGATTTGAACGGGAACAAACACACCTACATACTTACATATTTATAAACTTTCGCATTTATAATATTAGTGTGATAATATTATATTCGAGGAATGGCTTTCATAAAGTTATTTTGCATTTAAAATACCACTCGTTCGTGGCTAGAGCAATTTTTCTGGAATGGTATCGGCATCATCAGTTTTTTTTTTTTATTCGTAGCAGATATCGTAAAACTATTTATGTATTAGGCACACAGTAACATTGTATCACCGGTAGTTAGTTTCGAAACCACCAAACACCAAACGTTAAAACAATAAAATACCCCCAAATTTCATCTTACGTGCGTTATGATTAAATATTTATAAAAGGGCTCCATAGAAATCATGCCGATAACGCAGTTACGTGATTCGGAAACATCCCGGGAGGAGTATTGTCAACGCTTTGTTGGTACAATAACGATTTTCCTCTATTACCCCGGCTTCCCGAGTTACTGCACGAAAATTGTGGAACCTGGCGTATAGGTATAGGAAACACTCAGTTGGACGTTCACTCATTCATTGTAATTTAATTACGACTCAAGCCTGGAGCTTATCGTGACGTAACCGTGGGCTGGATTAGTATGAATTTATGGTACGAACAATGTAGCGTGCACTCGGAATGAAATTAAATTACAGTATACTTACCTGCAGGCCACTAACTTCGGCGTGTCGTTATTTCACGGTGGTGCGAAATATTTTCCTTTTATTTATTTTTTATTTTTTGAGCAAGGACCTTGTATCCGTATCTGTTAATAAATTTAAAATTAATATTTCTTTTTACTTTTATTTATTTATATTGAGTGTTATTATTTAATTGATTTATTTATTTAGTGTGAGTTATTTATTTCAACAAACATGTGAAAGAAATAAAATTCTCAATAAAATCAAAATTTAAACAAAATTTCAAGCCCACTTTAATAACTTTAATAACAGGCCACTAACTTCGGCGTCTCGTTATTTCACGGTGGGTGCGAAATATTTTCCTTTTTTATTTTTTTTATTTTGAGCAAGGACCTTATCCGTATCTGTTAGTAAATTTAAAATTAATATAAATCCCGTTTAAAAAAAAACCTAAATCATTGATCAGAGGACTTGAAAATTTGATGCAACAAGCACGTTTACAGTCGAACGCAAAAAGTTCCTACGATGCCAGAGTTACAAAGTGATTCGCGATAACAAGATACCGTTATTTGTCACATAACGTATCTTTTTGGAGTAGGTCCCAAGTTAGGGGATCGATACCCGCAGCGCCCCGCCCGGCCCAGTGCCCCGTGACGTCGCGCCCAGGCCACGTGCATCGATTGGCCGCCGCCGACCGCGTTTATCATCTCTTACTTTAGACCCTTTGTCTATTTTCAAGTACCTTTATTCCATTTATGAAAATCACTAATGATTTTTTTACTAATTAGATTGAGGTACTTTGTTTCAGTTACGTGTTAAGTCTTTTGATTTAGTCTGTTTTTGTGTAGTCAAAAAGCAGTGGTGTCAATTCTGTTGTACCACTTTTCCCTTAGCCATCTACTATATATTTTTGTCACACAACCACCTACCATACGTCTACGATGGGACAAGAGACTAAAATGATTCTCGATTAAAATTTTTGACAAGTAAGGTATTGTTTTTAATAAAAAATATGTTTAATATTAAACTCTATTAGACAAAGAAAGGCTCGTCAACAAGTTTTCTCTCAAATAATTAATCTCTATAAGATCTCTCATTTTAAGCTAACAAACTACTTAGATGATAGGTGAGATCCATAAAAATAATCAAATAGTATAGAAACTTCTTTTTACTTTTATTTATTTACTCAATGATCAACAAACGTGTGAAAGAATTCAAAATTCAAAATTCTCAATAAAATCTAAATTTAAACAAAATTGCAAGCCCACTTATAGTTTTTCACGAAAGCGAAAGCACAGCTTGTTTGAGCATTCAAAGAAAATTGGTGCTTCGTAAATAGGCCTCGATAGCATTTAAAATAAAAAATGGGTACAACAGATTCGACTCCAATGGAGGCTGGGTTACAAGCCGGACGAAACAGGCTTTTAGAGGATAAATAAATTTAAGTCTAGAATCAAACATCTAGAATCTATATCCTTATAGACGGATAGAGAAACTTTTGTTCGCGTATTCGACGCAGTAAAGGAATTCTTTTTCATTTCAATTATTTTAGTCCATTTATGTCAGTGCCTCAGGTGAGTGCCAGTCAAATTTTATATTCGATGCTGTTTTATTCGATTGTCGAGATAAGTAATCAACTTATAGTACGATTACAACGTAGTATGAATAATCCTATATCGCTCGATTTCGTGTTTCAATTCCTACTTTACTTCAATGATACCTACACATTTCATTCACTTACGACTAAGCACGTGAGCACGAACCCATTCGTACAAGGCATCACGAATCGAATACATACACTATTTAGGTGCATAGTTTTTAAAAAAAATATAAATATAATATAATAATGAATATAATACAATGACGCGACATGAAGTTCCTACCAAAACTCGTATATTAAGTTTAGTAAGTAGCTTTAACTAAATTTTTGACCGAGCGAAGCGAAGGTTTTAGAGTTTACTGGGACAAATCGGCATTTGTATGTATGTTTGTATGTATATTTGTCCGATGATAACTTGCGAATCGTTGATCCGATCTTTATGAAATTTTGTAGACAAGAAGTTAATTTCAATACAATTTTTAAGTTCCAATATGAGCTGAATCGGTCGAGCGGTTGTGAAGATATAGAGGTCGCGAGGTCTCAGTTCGCCGCGAACTACTAGTATATATATAGCGATGTTAGCTCAGTGATTCGCGCGTTCGGATCGCACATCGCAGGACGAGGGTTCAAATCTCAACAATGACTTTGAGCTACCGGTGATAGTAAAATCGTGATTCGTGATCGTGAGGGCACGATAGCGTGGTGCTAGGGCACTTTTGAGAACAGCCCGGCTCAGTAGTAGGGCCTGGCTGGCAAATATTTTGTAGTTCCATAACCGAATGTTTTCATTAAATGTACTTTTAAATAGTTTAATTTGAAGGGAAGGCCTAAGCCCCAAGATACGGGTACTTAATTGAACCCAGTTTGGGGTATAGTGTGTAGATGAAATAAATATATGAATTAAAAAAAAAAAAACTACACTAAAGTTGAAAATCTGTCGTAAGGTCAAAATAATTATATTATAGGTACATAAATAAATTAAAAGAAATCACGTTGTCTATATGGTTTCTAATCATGATGTGTAGGTATTTATAGTACATTACAAAAAATTACATTAATTAAAAAATGGTTTCTATGTTATACTTTGTGAAAACAGGATTCTCTATTTGCAGGATTGACTGCACACTTTTTTTTTTCACATAAAATGGAAGAAATGTTACGAGAAAAGGGAAAAAGAAAGAAAGTTTTACCTATAAAACCCGGTGTCCATTTATGTAACGTCGCACATGATCTGGCGCAATCTGATATTTAATTCCTTCAAAGAAATTGTAAAAATATGGAACAACGTCTGTCCGTCTCTTGCCATCACACAGCTTGAGACGTCACTCGACCATTCGTATGGAGAATAAATTCAAGTAACGCCACGTTACATTGATGAACAACTGGTCTTGTTATGTGAGAAATGTATGTAGAAAGCATGTCAGTAACGTGTATGTTTTGTGGATTACAGAGTCGACGAGGCGGCGCGACGCTGCTCAGCCCCCGTGGCGAGCGCGTGCCCTCGACGCGCCCTCGTCGTCGACCAGTCCCTACCCGCGACACGGCGCTGCTCATCCGCCGCCACCACGCAACTCACCCACCCCCGACTCAATAGAACTGATCGAGTTTGACTAAATATATACTTAAATAGAACATGTTTCAACGTACTAAAAAACCAAAAAATACAAAAAAAAATATTTTAACTATAAGCTTGTAAGTGAGCGCGGCCTTCGCTCCTATTGTAAATATGGAACCAGCTTGAATACTGCTTGATACACTTTCTACATTTTCAACACGTGTAATATTAGAGACGGTCGTTCGGCGTTCGGCGAGGGCGGCGCGGCAGTACCGCGCGGGAGGTGGATGACAGTGCAGTGCTACAGTGCCGCAAGCACATGAAAGTCCCACACTTCGAGTGAAGCTCACTCAGAACTCTGTTTAGGTTATCACCGGAATTTATACCTTCAGACGGTCCGAAGTGCAATTCGTTTAAGTCAAAGACAGTGATGAACAGAAACAAAAATAGGATAGTTTATGTTATGTGTTAATTCAAATAAAATATATTAAACTGCAAAGTTTAGTGGCGTGCAACAGTCTCGGTTGTGTTGGCAGGATAAATGTCGTAGCAGTAGATTGTTTAATCGAATTTAGTGTTCAAATTCAACAAATGGTTATTGTTGTATCGGTGTTTGTTTAGAGCAAACTTATAAAACCTAGGGTTGTGAAAACGCGGCCGCGCGTTGAGCTAGTACGCATTAGTAGCGCGTCGCTCTTCGTACAGGCCCGTCGAAGTAAAGGCATCATTTTGCAGAGGACATTTTCTAGCTATTGTGGGCATACGATTATAATTAGCTTATGATATTACATTAAACATATCCATATTAGACGTGAATATATTTAATGTTTATTTATTTATAGATTGTTAGCCATGCGACAGGCTTGCCATTCGTGACGATTCAAATCGGGGCGTCCGCGCAAACTAACTCGCTAGCCTTCGACTACTGAGACGCCTGCAGTTCACTAGCTGCCTTGCTCTTTGTTATTGCTGTTGCTACTTTATTACGATTGGTCTAGCTGAATATAACTGCAGCGGCAGGCAATAGCTTTGATGGAATAACGTGTGCAAAGTGAACCGATGCTTATAATATTCCGTGATTCTATCGAATTCTAATTTCCGTCAGACTATATAATATTTTTCTCGAACATTGCGAGGATATTCTCGTCAAAAATATGAGGAAAGAAAACATTGAATTGCTGGTCCTTTCACTACTTTTATTTTTATTACATTAATGGCGTGTTGAGTTTTGGCGTCGGCGTTGTGTGCCTTAGCCAAGGCTGGGCGCCAGAGGCCATTGCTTCTGTGGAATTCGCCGCGAATGGCGCTGAGGAAGAAAAATAGCGGGAATTTCAAGATTTTGGCATACCTTAATTTCCATCCATCTTCGCCAACTTTGTTTTTTTGTTCAAAATAGCGGCCAGTCTTAAAACATATGTGAATAGATAGCTGACACTGATACTAATACGAACGATATTTGTATGGGACAAAATCTCCTGCAGGACTGATGATATTACTAATAATAATATACTAATATAATAATAACTGTTCTAGTAATTGTACTATTGAATTGTCTGTTTGGATCGGTATCTCCCACATTTATATAAATATATATATTCATATTATGATAAAATAAAATAAATATATTACTAATATAATAATATATATATTAATATTATATAATAAAACAATATATATTATTATTAAATGTGAGAGATACCGATCCAAACAAACAATACAATAGCACTCAATAGACCGGACATAATATACGTCGACAAAATAGAAAAAGTAAAAAGTTAAGTATTTACTTTTTTACCAGACTTTGGAACACATCCACCGAAATCATCCCAATAGCAATAGGAGCCGGTGTCATAGCCAAATCACTACATAGATATTGCACAAAATTAGATTCGAAAATACATACATAATTCAGAAACAAGCAGCAATCCAAATATCGACAATAATCAGCAAAGTTTTGGGAGATTCCGTTTTCGTCAGTGGGGGAGCTGAGCCACCCTTACCCCGAGGGTGTCGGGCGGGCTTCAGTAGATCGAGCCTTAGCTCGAAAACCTCATCAAACCATTATGTACTACGGTACTGATAATATTACTTGTTCCTATTGAGTAGATACATTTTACTAGCAACCGAAGTGTCGGACAGCTCGCTGACCAATCACACCTTTTCCAGTTATTCAACCGCCAAGCAGCTGTGGGTTTTCGAATTGAAGAACTTTTCATATTGCAATCCATATTACATATTACTGCATGATGGATACGGAATTTTCCAACTTTCCTGAACAATTACTATTCATGGTTTGTTGATTGCAAATTCGATTTAACTCAAAGTACTTATTTGGTGTGAATATTCAAGCATGTTCGAGATCTATATTTAGGGGACAACTTTATCAACTATATACTAATTTACCATACTGGCAATCATCCCACTCATTGAAACTTGCAAATGTATGTCAATTCGCGTAGTTATTTTTTGCTGCTACTGAGGGCTCATTTTTCAAACGTCTAGTAATACCTATGTTTTAACGAAGAAATAAATTAGAACAGTGGTGGCTATTCTATTGTATTATATTCTAAGCTAAATTTGACAGCTTTGAAGTTGTTACATAGCAACAATTATAGGCCTGTCAAATTTTGTATTCTCGGATATTGGCGTCGATTCTGACGTTGTACCATTCTCTAAAGTTCCAAATCAACTTATTTGAAATCATTAAAATTATCTGCACCTCTTTGCGAGAATTGAAATCATTAAAATTATCTGCACCTCTTTGCGAGAATGGGGCGGCAATAATTTTAGAGCTGTCCAATTTAGTTTAGAAAGTTGTACATCAGAATCGACGTCATTTAAATGTAAAGACAGTGATAGTTTTTATTAGTCTGTTGCAACAGAATCGACACCAGTGTGCAGTCTTTTATATTTAAATCTGTAAACAGGTCAAATACGGTTCACTTTCAAAACCAAAAAATAAAACAACAGATTAACGACGATGGGCTAAAATGAATTTAGTTTGGTCTAGTTTCCACCACCAACTATGCATCATACATTGTGTAGTTTTAGTCTGTTTTATTTTTCACTAATCCCTAAGTTTTTACTGAGAGCATACTGTTATTCAGTTGCTCAGCACTCGACTACCCCTAGTTTGTTACTCGACTAGTTTGTGGTAGACTGTTAGACCACATTTTGCCCATTGTTATTTTTATCTGACGCTTGAAAAATCAGACCATTGTACTTTGTTTGACTTTGTCACGTCTGTCCATGGCTATTTGTAATATAAACTTGGGTTAAAATAACCATTGTTACGTAGGTTACAGTTAGCATCCGTAATAATTTTATCATATCATTAAAACATCTCATAGCGTATAACATGTAGATTGAAAAAGACATAAATATTTACGCCATATAATATTTGTAGTATAAATTTAGACTAGATTTACTTATTATAGATTTAAGTGCAGCCCTTATACTGGGCGTAGAGATTATTTTGGAAGCTGATCAACAAAGCTGTTCCGGAAAAGACTAACAAATAGAGAGGTACAGTTTTACAATGATGTAATAAGTCATTATATTCTTGGATTTATGCAAACGCTTTCTTTTAATCTAATGGGTGACCGAACCGACGACCGGAATCGCAAACTAGATACGCTCTCCATAATTTTGTGGATTTAGGGGTTGGGCTTGGGTTTTATTTTGTGATTTTTTAAATGCGATCTTTATCTAACTAATAAATGCTTAAAATTGTGGTAAAAATTCACGGACTGATTATAATGTAAGTACTTACAGAATGAAGAAAAATTCCAAGGATTTTACTCTAAATTAAAAAAATTGTGTTCATATGAGGAGCGGTAAACGGGCTGTGGCGCGCCAGGTCTAAGTTATTACGTTTTATTTATTTGTGAGGATAACTATTGTACAAACTTTTCTAATGCACTGTTATGAGAAGCACGAAGATCCGATTTTAAAGCTATACCTCTCTATTGAATTGATTACATTCCATCCATATCAATAGTGACATTCAAATTATTTAGGCGGTACGAGACAAGTGTTATTTCTTTGTCGCGGGGTTTTTTATGTGTCTCTATGAGTGGTTATTGTAAAGTTAAAACTATTCATTTTAGTTACTCAGTTGAGCATAATGCGCGAACCTTATTTACATGTATTTAAATACAGAAGGAAACAATAACATAACAATATCAACATACTCGTTATAAGATTTTTAGATCAAATTTTTTTGAAAGTGTTTTTATCTGGATTCTGATCAAGTTGTAAAAAACGTACCGCCTGAAAGTAAATCACCTACTTATTACACTGTATAAAAATTGATTAAAGCAATCTGCTTATATATCATTGCAACTAACTGTGAATTATAATTATTTAGTCAATGATGAGTCGACTACTTTGAAGACGCCTCTTGACAAAACTTCGCGTTCCAATGTATATAAACTCGTGTCATGTTTGTTAAAAATAGCAAAATACGTAAATTATTTAAATGTTGATATCAATAACTCTGTCAATTAGTACTTCGAATTATTTGGCATTTGTGGGTAGTTTTAAGGTTGCTGCAAAGACGTCAGCTAGGCAACGCTTTGATTCGAAATCAATAATTTAAATTCAAGCTAACACAATATTGTTATCCTCTCTAATAACGCTCCTTAAGCGATTCTATGTAGTAAAATTATCTGTCAACTTCTCGCTCAAGAGAATTGACACGACGACGAGCGAGACAACCATTTTTTATACTTAGAACAGATTATCTCATCCAGCGTTTATTGGTAAGATGGTTGGTTTTATTTGGTATAAAGCTGTCTGAACATTTGAGCAGGTATCGTCGCCTGCTACAACTTCTATTTGGGCCTCATTTGGTAATAAGTATTTGTAAAATTCGAGGCGAGGCGATGCCGAGTTGAAATGTGTGCTACAGCCTTTAAGTTTATGTTTGTTGAGCGCAAACAGAATGGACGTTTTCACATTAACTTGATGTATATGGAACTAGCAGCCCAAGGTTCGTTGCCACTTACACCATCGTCGCATGTGAAACTGCCCATGGGTACAGTATGTCGCTGGCTGATTCTGAAATAGTTCTGAATGGGATTTTGTGTGAAGATGTGCTCGCTCAACTAGTCTACCATTAAAGTTATTTTATTTTTAGTAGAGAGTACGAATCGAATCGCAAACTATATGTGTTCAATGTTCATTTCGTAGGCCGAGGCTGTTGCGGCGCGCTGTGTATGTGTCAACTCGATGTTATTAATGTCTGTGTAATCAAATATCGCACTTAAGTTTATAAAATAGATGTTAATTGAATTACATAGCACTCGGGTCCTGTTTGTAGTCGGTGTCTACATATATAATAGGTGGTTCTTAAAATTATTTATTTTATTCAGCATCATGAGTGCCATCTTCATATTTAAGTTTGGTGCTCAGCAGGCAAAACTTTTATATGGAATTACTTCAGTTTTCCTTTTTATTTTAGTATGTGCTACATTTCTTTAATTTAAATACGAACGTTTGTTATCTATAGCCAAAAAAATATATTTAAGTGATCTGATGATATTATATTATATTTTTGTGATAAATACAAATATGATAATATTGAAAGGAAATGTTCGACCAAAATTATGATATCGAACAAAAAAAAGATCGGAAGAAATACGTAGTTAATATCAGCCCATTATTCCCATAATAAGAATCGGTACACGATGTTTAAACTAAAATATTTAATGTACTTTTTTGCCAGAAAGTTCGTTGATTTGAGATCTCGTTCTGAGATCTTGTCATTCTGAGATAGATCTCGTCATTCTACCATCTCGTCATCCTACTATCTCGTCATTCTGAGCTCTTGATATTATGATACAGACAGGCAGAATGCACAACACGACATTTACGATTATAACTGATTTATTATTTAAATGTGAATGCAGCTCTAGTATTTTTTTAATATTTCGTAGCACATACAGACCTACCGATTGCCTTCGTTCACCAAACGAAAGAAAAAGAGAAGAAATTATATTCTCCTTTTATTTTCTCTCGTTGGTCATCTGTCCGTTGTTTTCAAATACGCTATTAAATTAACGTGTCCTTGAGAATAATTTTGATTCTTAAATTATAATTTTAAGAACCATCTTGTTTAATAGAAAAATGAAATATGTATCTCAAAAAACTACAACGCAGCACCAGGCAAGAGATGCGTTAAAACCCGAATGTGATGTCGTGGATATAAGGATATTTAAATAACTACATTGAGGCAAGATGTGTCGCAGGCAACCGTGGGGCGCACTGTACCTATTATCGACTCTATAACACCGAAAAGGTGGAGTTTGTTCAAAATAACTTGTCCTACTTTACTAACTGCTATAGACGCAGCGCTGCAGTCGACTATAAAGTTCTTCTAAATAAACTTAAGGTGCCGTGTGTACACTTATCAAAATGTGCTTCCACCAAAACTAACCACACGATAAAATACGACACAACACAATGTGGCACTGCAGGATTAAGTAGCCTTGTGCTGCAATAAAACAAAAAAAAACTCGTATGCGTTATGTGTTATCGTTACGTTGCCAACACTAGGCGGTTGGTCCATATCGGTGTTAATAATATCGTCTAATTAGTTCAGTGTTCTTTCAAAACTGGTTGATGTGATGCATTGAGTTGAGTTTTGTTAATTATAAGTATATTTTTGAGTACGCTCTAACACTTATTAAGTATCTCTGTAGTATTTTCATGTGTGTTTTAAGTGAATAATTGTAAACTTTTTCGGTTTCGTACGAATCAATCACATCGTGATTAAAATTATTGTTGACGGTAAATTGTTTTCGTAAAGTCATAAAGGACAATGGGCGAAAATGTATAGTTTGGTCATATTTCCACCACCAGCCACACACTATGGATTTTGGAGCGACTGTGTATCGCACATAGAAAGGTTTCAGACCGATTAGTAATGTCAATTATTATTATTATTATTTTTTATTAAATCATATCTTTTTATCGATAGCATATTTTTTGCTGTCATATTGAAAGTTGCTTAGTACTTAGTGGACTACCCCTTTACGCTAATCTTGTTAGTGGTGGACAATTGGTTCATATTCTCACATTCTCCTGTATATATGAATATTTAATTAACAATAAATTCAGCAAGAGATAGGGTATTTGACAAACCCAGCCCGACGCCCCTAACGCTAACGTCTGTCGCAATATACATAATCCATCCTAAGGTATTGGTAAGATTAGCCTGCTTGGATCACAATGATAACATAGTCGGGCAATGTTTTCAACATACATAACAATACCTTTAGGTACAAATATGTCACTCGGTTTGCGACGATATTTAAAATGTACATCGTTCGAAATTGGAATTCTCTAAAATAAAAAACAGTTCTCGATGTGTAACACAAATCCAAAAAGTTTACAAATATTTGGTTGTGCACAATATGGACCGATAGCTCGAATCGCTATTCGATATCAGCGACAGTTGCGCCCTCTGGCGGGGCCTCGCTACTGACACCAAGCTACTTGTGAATTACTCGCGATGGCCAAAATTGTAGTAACGCTACACGCGTATTATAATTTTCGCTCAGTATTATTAGTTAATATGCGTACGTAGTGTAAATGTACCCACAGAGGCGGAAATGACACGGGCCCGGTGCGTCAGACATGTTTCATTTCGATACACTTCGTACTACAATTCAAAACGTATTATCTAAAGTAACCACACATAGATTTCGCCGAGGAAATCACGATTTTCTATTTACTCGAGTACCTAATATCGACCTTGTAGGTAGGGACGAAAATGATTAAGAAAAAAAAAAAATTTTTAAGAAGTCTGAAAATGTCCGACAGGCTATATGAAATATAGTCTTTATAGAAAACAACATCGGTAAAAAAAATCTGTAAATTAAATTCGATTTGTTTTAAGATTTATAGTTAGGCGATCTGCAAACATTTAGTAGTGTGACGTGTATCTAAATTTTTTTAGATATGCGATATATATTTTGCTTGGATCGTTTCGGCCGAAGGTTCGGGCTGGTTCGTTTAAGTGAATTCCGACACTAGCGATGAGACCCGCGTATACTTTGCATGGTTCGTAAAAAGTTGTCAGTTTAATTGATACTATACGAGTTCCTAAAACGCGTTAAAAACTTTGCTTTAACTTTACAACAATCATAGTTCTACGGAGGTGCTTATTATTGACAATAGTCAGGAGAATTGCTAAATTGGTCATAATACAATTTCGCGAGAGTTGGGTACTTAATTAATTTTGATGAAAAATTGATAAGATAATTGTACCGTACATTGACTACTAACTATTACTAAAGACTATTTCTACTTAAAACTAATTTTGTGATGCTACATTATCAACAATAAGCATTTTCGTCGAGGTTATACCACACCGCAGTTACTTTTTATTGCGAAATACATCTTAAACCTTACATTATAGGTAATTTAATGATTAAATGCTTAGTAAAAAACAAAGCAAAGCCTCACCCAATCAATCATCTTAGAGACTTATTAGTAGCGAAAACGCTTATTAGAATCATATTACAACTAGCTTGCTCCTATAAACCGATAGAGCGTAATGCCGCTTATCAAAAAAGGTAACTATGGTGTGAAAGGCTTCAGGATCTCAAAAAAGAAATTTAAGTACCGGTACCTACGTAATAATAGCACTCAGAGCTTACCCACGGTAACGAGGCCGCGAATTATTAAACATATTATGATATACTAGGCAAATGTTCACGTACAAAAAGCAGTTGCGGTGGAAGTAGCGGGCAGGCTCGCGACTGGCGCTCGCGACAATATCAAACGTGTGCAGTTGTTTGTGTGTGTTCACGTCAAACTAGCGGCGGAGCGCGCGATTCGTTCGCAGGTTTAGGTAAGTCACAAGTCACACCCGCGCAAAACGCCTGGCGGCCAATGTGACCACGAAGTCGCACCCGCACCCGCTATCTCAGCTTGAAGAAGCACTAATTGCTTACCGACGTCAACTAGCGGGCGCGATGGTGGGCGTGGTTGAGAAAAATCAAACATTATGATATACTAAGCAAATGTTCACGTACAAAACGCAGATGCGATGAAAATAGCCAGCAAGCTCGCAACTGTCGCTCGCGGCAATATCAAACGTGTGCAGTTGTTTGCGTGTGTTCACGTGTAAATAGCGGCGGAACGCGCGATTCGCTTACGGTTTCAAGTAAGTCACACGTCATACCGTAAATACAGAGAAACAACAGTGCACGTTTGATATTGCTGCTTGCCCACTACTTCCACCGCACTTGCGTTTTGTACGTGAACACTTCCAAGTATACCATATGTTTGATATTTCACGCGTAAGCATGGGGCCTCGGCCGCGCTCGCCATTGCGCCCGCGAGTTAACGTAGGTAAGCACTACGCGTCTAGCACGGGATGTGACGAGAGAATGAGGCGCGTATTCTAGTACTCAATCAACCTCGCTGTAAGTGAATGTTTTGCTATTGTCGCTATGAACTGATTACGGTTAATAGACAGGTAACATTTTGAACATGAATAGACCAGTCAATAGATAACCATAATTAAGGCCTAAGATCACTGAAAGTTAACATGATTATTATTTTTGATCGCCTATTGAATACGTTAAAGTCGTGACAAATTGTCAAAATATTAAAAACATTTTCGCACGTTCGTTTCAGTGAATTTTGGTCATAATGGTTAACCGTAAAGAAACAAATGTTTTGATTCATACTTGTTCGATCAAGATTGAGGGAATGACTAAGAATACTGAGAGTAAGTAATGATTTTCATAATGGAATCGTTGACGTTTACGTTGTTCACACGCTCCTCTCCGTCCAGAACTTACCGTGTTCATATTATCAAATATATTTACGTTTTAATTCAATTACATTATAATACTAGCTTTGGTAACAAGTTGACCTACATTTTTATCATTTAACCGTCTTATCCGAAAACGCTCGATAAGATAATCTGTTCTATGAAAAATTCTGTCTCGATTTCACGCGTGACATTTAGTCTGCTCGAAGTCGAGAAATAATTTTATGGCATAGACTAGCTGATCGAGCATTTATGCATAAGAGGCTAAGTTATTTTGATTATTATATAATACCATAATCGTAATTTTAGTAAATATATGAGGTGAAGAGTCCAATCTATTGACTGCCAGCTTCGATCGCGTTGTGAGTTTTTTTTTATTATTTGGATTGGAAAGTTTTACAAACTGATGCTAGGCTATGAGCTTAAATATAATTTTAAATTTTAAATATTTAATACTTCTTGTATTTTACTCAATCACCTAATATAAGATACGAAACGAACACTAGGTACATAATTACACTCCTCTAACAATGTCTTTAAGGATATATTAATGTTAAGAGCTTTTCGATTAGTATACTTACAAAAAAATGAGATCTTATGAAATATTCTGAATTTTCGCGATAATTTATTATATTTAATATCCATCCAGTATTATTAGATGAATAGGTATTATGGTGTAAGAGCCATTTCTAGCTCCTATAGTGTGTTAACGTATAAATAGGTTCATAAATTTGGCCAACCGATATTATACTTAATTAAAACTTAATTAAGGTATATTTCATGTTCCGTTCCTTTTCATTTTATATCGGTCTCATCGCTCGTGAATTTATCGTAGGACCATTAAACAAAGAGAATTAAACCATATCTTTAAGGACAATGTAATGAATGCTGATATTAATATTCACCTCATAAATCGACGCAAAAGAAAGAATAACAAAAATAAGAGTCGTAAAATTTCACTTATTGTAATCGCATTTGTCTCGTCCTACTCAGTGAAAAATCTGAACTAGATTTGATGCCATTATAAAGCGACCACGCCGCAGTTAGGTAATTTTTGTAGGGCAACTTTTGAATACAAGAAAGTTAATATGTTATCTTGTTGCATAATTAACGTTGCTCTCATCAACCTGTTCTACGTCGGTGGTTGCTCTACAACGTAATTGCAATGTGGATTGAGGCGGCATTTATCTTGTAATTTTTACGTTCAACAATAAATTAGTAGGCAATTCGCTTTAAGCCAGAAAAGTGTGTGTTAAAAACGTATGTGAGGCTGGTGCCAAAATTAAAGCTTTAGAACGAATGATTGTATTACCTGACCAACATTATACAAAATTATATTATAATATCATAATTCACGAGAAGGTATCGGAATTCATCAAAACGAACAGCGTTCAATAAATAATAAATATATACCTAGTGTATATTAAACGATTCCGTAGTTCTGCGTAAGTCAAATTTATTAGTTTATAATATCGAAATTCATTATTTTTATTTAAGATGTAGCGTTAATGGTGCTCGGGGTTTGTTGGTTTTTTCCTATTTCGGGAAGAGTTTCTGCTGGTGTCAATACTTTGTACCAAGATAAGGGAATGTTACATCCCTATAAAGTATATGCAACGAAAATATTACAATTAGAAAAGTTCCTATTATAATTTTATATAAGATTATGTATATCCGTATTAACACCACTTGCAATCGTCAGATTTTCCTATTTTTATCACGTAAGGAGTCCTATTAACGACCAAACATTTATACCCTATAATAAAACAATGTCTAAGACACTACTTATATTATGTAACTTTTTATGCATGTTCCTATGAGTCCCAGTTCTCAAATTTGCTGCTAACGAAAACGCAATTGCATTTTCGACGCGTTTAATAACGTATATGGTTATTTTTGTAGATTTTGTTGTTGAGTATTGTCTCTTTTAAAGGATTATTATACTGTAAATATTTCTATATTTATTTTAGTTGAAATATTTGGAGCACAACAATGTATTGACAGCGGCAGAAAATGTAAGTAACTAAATAAAAGTACATTGTGGACCTAGAACATTATACACAATTACTCGTACCTATACTTTTACGAGTATCAGTCAATCGTATGTTAAATATAGGTTAATAACGATACTACATGGTGCACAGTTTCTTATGAGTAAACGAGGTGGTGTAGATGGTTGATTTAGGCCTACTATCAACGTAGCGTCCCTTCATACTCACACATGCACGCTTTCGTCGATCGGTGGTAGCTGAAGGCTCATGCAGATAGCGTATAAACAAATACCTACGCACGCCAACTACGCAAATGTTACGTTGCCGTTTCGTAGAGAGTTTTACAGTAGACTTTCTTAAGCTGGAAGCAAGCCTACAATAAGCTACAAATTACGAAAGCGGGCGTATGACGCGACGCTACGTGAACAGTTGATCTGATATCCAAGGATGCGCGGTCCAGCAGGAGACACGACCCGAGCCCCGGCACTCGGCGTTTTACAATTTTGAAACACTGTACATTATAAGACACTGTTTATTTAATTTTAGGTCGGCCATATTTTGCCACTTAGTGTAAATAAATGTCGAGGCTCGGCCGACAATATTATTTTTGAATAAATTTAACAACGTGGTCGTTAACCGCGTCTGGCAAGCGAATGAGACAAAAATGGCTGAAAATATTTTTAAAAAACTAAGCCGTAAGTAAAAGCGCTTTACTGTTGAGCCGAATATTGGCAATTTTATAAACAAAAATCGTTGAATAATGCCATGTTTTGTCTTGCTCTGTCGACGCTGATAGAATGAGACGTAATATGGAATTAAAATTAAAGAATCAGACTTCAATACCGATTTTCAAAAAGAAAATAATATTGGTAGAATCAGACTTACAACAGAATGGACTATAGATTATAATTTCTTGTTAGACAAGGGAAATTGTGTAAATAATGTATGATTACATCAAAGACCTTATTTATAAGGAGAATTCTGTGTATTACATAGTAGATATTTTAATTAAGCTGAGCTTATCGACGTCACAATTATTGCCATTTCATGAAATAAAACTTTTACTGAGATAGAAAAAAAAAAGACTAGTCCGTTAACTCAGTTTAGTTCAGTGATATTTTTAATAGTCTTAATACCTGCCTAACATGTAATTTTTTTACCAGCAAACAGACGAAATAGATTGAAATTTACTAAATTGACAATTGCGAGATTTATGAAATAAAGTAGCAGTGAATATTTGTTCGTTGATACACTAATTAATCATACATTTTGAATGATTTAATATTTATTTTATTTAATGACATATACCTCAGTTTTTAACGATATATCTGAAGTAGATTCATCACTACGATATGTAAGTTGGCAACATTATTTTGACAAGTGACGTAACGATATGTCAGTTTGGTTCGTTTAATTCAAATATCGACTTTGCGTAAGAAGGAATCTACTTTGCGTTGAAAGGAATTATTATTATCGTGTTAATTTAAAGTAGGTACTATTTCGAACGGAACTGCCAACTACAAATACCGACAGTACGTGCATCGACTCCATGTGTATGTTTGCATACATGTTCGGAAATAATTTGATAGAAATACATACAAACCAATTGTGCAGCTGCGGCCAACTTCATGCAGTCGCTGCACGTACTGTCGGCATTTGCAGTTGGCAGCTGGGTTTGGAATAGTACCTTTAGAATTCAAATGTGCTATCTGCTGTGGCAATCGCATTAGCTTCCGATTAAAGAGCTTTTTTATTTATTAAATTAAGTGTAAGCTGCAACGCTGCAGTGGGACTGGTTTGAACATGCTATTCGCATTCCGAACGAAATCTGGGCTAATATTATAACTGGGTCCCATAACATAGCTCACCAGTCGACCCAGAAAAAGATGGCGAACCGATATCGTCATTTATATAAGAGGCTGGAGGACAGTAGCCTAGGACCGGGAAAAGTGGGGAGAGGGGAGAGAGACCTTCAATGGAAAAAAATGCAAGATTCATAACTTTACCGCTGCTTTTCCACTTTAGTAAATTAGTTTCCTCGTCTTGAGCTAGAGATGTGAAGATATTTAATTTCGTACATCTTCAATAATAACTAGGTAAGCGAACGGTCTTATGGCAAAGAGTCGGCTTCGACAAACATCTTAAGAGAACCCGAAACCCCAATGTGATCGAAACTATAATCAGAATAACCGATTCAATGTAACGTATTCCTGTTTTGTTACAATAAAATGTGTCAAATCCACTTCAGTTTTCATAATATTTTCTTAAGAGGTTCTCGCTAAACAGTTGGGTCAAATCAGATTTATAAGGTCAAAATCCTTGACACGGCCAAATCACTGGCCGATGGACTCGGGCTCTGCCCCACTGCCGCCAGCTATGGGGCAAAATTATGGTTTCTCATATTTTATTTTTATATTGTAAGAAATGTAATGTAACAAAAATAAATACTTTAAATGATTATAAGGTAAGTTTAAAACACTCGGACCCGGTTATCTACAAGAGCATTCTGCGATCTTAAAGCCGACTGCCAAGCTTGGGTATTACGACAACCCGCCGCCCCTAATATGGGGGAGGCTACGTCCAGCAGTTGACGTCTAAGAGCTGATAGGAAGAAATTTAAAACACATAAATCGAGTTTCCTATGAAACAAAATTAAATAATGTTTGTAAAATTTGAAATCTCTTTACATCTCTAGTACAAGACGAACAAGCAGAATTATTGAAATAATAGACGCGGTAATGTAATGTAATTTTTTTATAGCCTAGAGATGCGAATTGGTAAGCAAATAAACAAGAGTAATATCCCCAGGTAATTGATTGGATCAGGCGTCAGTCTTTGCGGAAGTTCATCTTCAAACTGTATATCTATCGCGAAAGTTTTGTTAAAATACTTTTGTAAAGTGAAAGATAAATAATTCATCCCTTATTTTTAGTGTTTTGGAAAGGCATTGCAGCGGAAAAACACTAGAGATTAGTCATAGATACAGTTTGATAGTACCCCCATGAAGGTAATCAAGATATGTATTTATTCACTAACTCTCGAATTTTGTGAATAATCATAATAACTCTAAGAACTGATCAACTTCTCGCTGAAGAGAAGTGCCATGCTCGAAAATGAGTACAAAATATTTGCTTGCTTAGCTTAACCGGTTTTAGCAATATTATTATTAAAAGAAAAAAAAAACCCGACTGCAAAGCGTAGCCTATATCACTCCGGACTATTGTACAATTTTGGTATTAAATAAATTTAAAAAAAACGTAAAGAATTCAACGGCACCTCACTCGTCAAAATCAGTCGGGCCGTTTAGGCTACTAGAAACTCACAAACATACATACACTTCGAAAACATTACCCTCCTGCTTGGGCAGTCGGGTAAAAATGGGGTTTGTTATCGCCGATTCTACATATACCACAATGCTAGAAATGACTTGCTAGAAAATTGATTATTTGAGTCAATCTTTACAATTAAAAATTACATTCAATAACGAGGAAGGATAAATATTTTATCTAATCCACGTGCAACAATTGTTTCGGGCTAAAATCCTTTAAGCGAAGTCACAGTCCGGCCCAGCGTTATTACTGCCTGCAGAGGCCCTCAATGAATGATGAACTCAAACCCTTGCCAAAGGCTGATGAGAGTCTGCACAAGACCACCAAAATTGGAAAAGTCAAGAAGAATCCTCCAATCCATCAACAATTACATACGGTTTTCAAAATCGACAGCTTCACCAGTTTGTTTCATCTCAAGGCTCGATGTTTTTTTAAATTGGTCATTTTTCTTGTAGTCTTTCCGGCGATCATGAGATCTTACCAAGAACTAAGTAATCTTCTTAATTTGCGGTCATAATTTTCAATCGGTAATTATAATCTAAGGTCCAAACTATGTTTCGTAAGAAAATATTGCTTAACTCCCCTTTCTATATATAATTCCATGATATGTCAGAGCTTTTTCAAAATTTTATACTTGAGTTTAAGCAGCTACGCTGTGCTGTAATGAATGATTTCCTCTCACCGATAAATTGTGAATCAGATATTGTATAAATGATTCAATAAAATATAAAATTGGCGTTTTATTTTTTCACCTTTTTTCTGGCACACATACCCTGAGACGCGATACCTTTTTTTTTTTTGCGATGGGGAAATCTTCTCAAGATACCCGACTGCAGCCGGGTTGATTATACACACTAAAACCCGCCCGGTGGCCTGCCTTGGTGCTTGACCGAGGGCTCCGGGATCTCCAAGGGAACGCACCGGAGCCCTCAGCACCACGCTTCAGCTCCTACCGAGACAGCTAGTACCTGTCGTGAGACGTTTAAGTCTTGAGAGAGCTTAGAGAGAAATAGAGAGAGAGAGATTTTAGAGCCTACAACAGCGTTCGCCACTCGTCGCTGTTGTCCTCCCCGGGCTCTCTTTGGTAGATGGTGGTTAGAGCCCCACCTCTAACCACCCCCGAGCCCAGAGGACCCCTGTTAGTAGGCTCTTACTACAGGCAGGAATACCAATGCCGTATTCTAGTGCCTCTGCATCAGGGCAAGAGACGCGATACCTAACTACGTTTTTAGAGGGTAAAAAAGAACCATCGTGGGTTCTGTATGTCTCGACTGATTTTCACAGGAACTGTAAATGCTATCGCTATCGCAGGTCTAGATAGCTTTATCCAACACAATAATATGTTGCAAATATACTTGTTTCATTTTTGAAGTCCTCTCCTGGTTATTGGGCCTGAAGTGGGTACCTACAAACATTTTGAAGATACATAATGGCTACCTCTTCTATATTGCCTTTTTTTTCTAGTTACTGTAAAGTAGTGGAGTAAAAGTGATAGGTACGAAATAAACCTAATTTTTACCCTTCAGCCCTACGCAGATATCATTTATGTACTATGATTTTCCCCCTGTCAAAATACTTAGAATAACAACACACACCAAGCACGTAGTCAGTATTACAAAGGTGAGAAAAGTGAGCGATGAACTATTAAAAAGTACGGGATTAAAAAAAGGGACAAAGATCCACAATTTCTCTAGAAGGCTAGAAAAATTGACGAAATCAGAAAGGAGGCAAGCGGTGAAAAGACCATTCCTTGCTTAATGCACCAAGCGAGGAAGCATCCAACATCAAACTGATACGTATGTATTTCTACCTAGTTTATAAGTATGTACAGCTACGCTACTCTCGAGCTTCGTGAAAGTGCTCATCTACGTTTCTGCTCAATAAAGCTATTCGACTTCATGAGAACATTCTAGTCCCATTTTAGTGAAAAGACATTACTCATAGAGTAATTTGAAACTTGGACACCGCGTGAGAGTACCTTTGATTCGGGTCCACACATCGGTCTAAAAACCTACACTTATTAAAATTTACTCTCCTTGGTTCACTGATGTGCGCGAATAGGCGACCACTGCTGGTTTCCTATTACTATTGCTATCCACCTTACAGAATCATAATCAGAAATTATTATTGTATAACTGTGTACATAATAGATGGTAAGTAGGCTACATAATTTCAAAGTCTATATACATATTACAGTCCAAATCTACCCTCATACGATTTTTTATGTTCATTACGAAACTTAAGACGTCCTGATGAAGCGCTTGTTATTCGACTATCCGCAAAATCATTTTTATTTTATTTTTAACCGCGTTTTGTTGAAACGTGTAGAGGCTCCATCTGGGCTCGAGGGCAGTTTTTAAAAAAACACAAAATAAAATGTTGTCGTATACCTATTATTATTTATTATTATACGACTTTTCGAAAAGCCCACGTATACAGTTGTTCAGTAAATATGATGATGGCTCTGTAGAGTCGTATTAAGGCGAGGTGCCTTTACCCGTAACTCTGGTGGCGATGGTCTTCGTTTGCTATCCTGCTCGCTCGCATGGTGCGAGTAAGTTGGCGCGAGTGGGTCGGCACGCGATGACCATTGCCACCAGAGTTACGGGATAAGGCCCCAGGCAGCACCATCCAGGTTGACTTTAAACTACAGTCATAACTGCAGTTACAACTCCCGTTAAGCAGAAAAATGTGTTGCGCCATTTATTTATTTTTTATGGTCAAAATTACGAGTAACACATGCTGGCTTAACTTCATGGTTAAGGTACAGTTAATTTAACTATAACAGTAACTTTAATTAGGATTATGGATTATTACCCATATACATTATTTTTTCGTTTAGGTAATTTGAGAAGAAAAGTTATACAAATGTTGAAAATAGAAAATCTTTTATTTATTTTCCTTTATCACAAATATCGGTTTTCACCCAACTGGAACGTTACCCCAATAGAAAATATAGCAATCATAGCGCGATAAGCAACTTGTTTAATTTACAACCATATCACAAGCACAAAAAACTTCCATACTTAATTTTTTTACTGCAAAGGTATACCGCCGTCTTGACCATACAAAAAGCGTAGACTGATACCCACCCCTAAGTGTTATCCGATTTCGATATTTTTTTATATGTTATCTACAACGTGAAAAAATAGATGCTTGTATGTTTGAGTGATTTCGCAATATCTTCGTAGTTAGATAGATAAAAAGTTAGTGTAACAATTAGCGGTCTTATCGCTTAAAGCGATCTCTTCCAGGCAAACTTAGCTTGAAGAGGATTTATAAGGAAGAGGTAAAGGACACGGTGTGCTCTTTTGAAGGATGTTGTTGTTAACTGCACTCAAAGTGACAATTTTTTTGCGTCGAAATTACGACGAAGAAAAGTAGTTGTTATTAGAATACCATTTTTTTTTTTTTTGAAAAAACATAAAATAGCGGCACCAAAGCGGCATTGATCGTAGTTTATCAAAGCCATTGACACCAAAAACAAAAGATTTTGTTAAGATTTAGGGGGTGATAGCAGACTACTCGCGAAACACTAATTTCATCAAAAAGTTAGAGAAATTCACTAACTCTCTCATTCGCACGTACGAGAAATAGAGCGACAGCTATACAATTTAAAATTTCAAATGCGCCAAAACCTCGCAGCAGGACTATTATCTTAAAATCGTACCGTCTGGCAGCATACACTGCCGATTAAAGTTATTGCCATTCTTATGTAGATTTTCTTGCTTTTCTAAGCGTTATTCGAAATTGGGAAAATTATCAATCTTAAAATTCTCCCCTTAAAAATCAAAGCCATTTATTTTAAATTCTGAACTGTACACAGTTCATATATTTTTTGAGGAAAAAAATATTTTTCACGACAAGCTTTTATAAAATCCGTTATTGGTACTGTAAGCTGATCAAAATAAGTCCAAACTCCCATCAATCTACTGTTAGTTACTGAGGAGTTCCGTTTCCCAACTTCCGTATCCATCATCAGATCAGCTCGCTCTCATAATATTGTATTGTCGTCGGAACTTGACAGGCATTCAAAATTTCAACTTAATTGAACAAGGCAACTGAAACTAAAACTCAGTTGCAAGATTTGACCCGAACATACACACAAACAAACATTGCAAGTTAAATAAGAGCTTGTAAAAAAGGACAGGGTTCTCGGTATGGCCTCTTTCTATAAACGGGCTGCGTCACGCTTATTGCCCTCGATTTAGCCATTCCCATAGGAAAGCCTTAATGATTAACTATTTCCATGCCAAATTCCTTCAAGATCAGTTCTGCCGCTTACCCGTGAAAAGGTGACAAGAGAGGATAGTCTGTTTTACAACTCTTATAATACCGTGTTTTTTTTTAATTGTAAAAAGATTATTAAATCTATCCAGCGACGTGACAAGCAGGTCGCTCACCAGATGATAAGCTTGCCCGGAACAGTTCAGTCCCACCAAGAATTATGAAACTTCTGCATCATCAACCAGAAGACGTCCACTTTAGCAGTGGACGTCTTCTGGTTGATGATGCAAAGGCTTTCCATTTAAGGATGTTGCTATAATCCACACGCTTGGCAGGCGGCTTGGTGATCGCGGTTCGCTCACCGTTGTCTAAGAGGAGGCTGCTGCCCGTTCTCCATGGTTCTGGTCGTAGTTTTAAGATATACCCGGGTCAGTGATTTTATTTTCAGTCCATTTTGAACTTCAACAGTTAAAACCCTGCGCGGCAATGCATTGCGCATTGCCTTAAAATCTCTTCACGCTCAGTAATTATACTGGAAATATTGCCCTTTAATACGGAATACAGAACGACCTACAAGAATCTAAGTCAGATATGAGTCACATTCTCTACCAGATACCGAATTGATACACCTTAAAATATTATGTATCAGTTTAATCAATTTACTGATTCATGTAAACCATTGTAAACAAACTTAAGGTCTTAAACTATACCTTATTTATACCATTTCAGATTGCATGGTGCGTGTGACACATGGGTTTATTTATTTACTCACGGCCACCGCACAGCGCAATGGAGTGAATATTTTTGACCTATTTAAAAAGTCTCTAAATAGGAAAAAAAAACACACACTGGATTTCTCTGTAGGGTGGCCGCAATTCAGTAAAACCGCATGTGTCATCCGCACCATGCTATGTAAAATGGAGTATATCGCCTAATTTTCACTAAACTTTGAGTCTCGTAAAAGTTTTAATTTTTTTGTTTTTGTTGTTATAAAGTATAAATAGTCAAGAAAATGCTGATAACTGAAAACAAATGAGAAGACTAAAAAAACGATTGAAAAAAAATGCACTTGCGCTTGTTTATATGAAAAAAAGAATCAAAATAAATAAATAAAAATTACTACCCAAGGCTCATTAAATGAAAATTAGGCGCTATTTTAAGACCTTAATTACATTTAAAGAAAATGTAGAACATAACTATTGTCAATCTACAGCTTAAATAATTTTGACCTTTCCAGTGTGCAATTAAATTTTACTATTGTTTCAGTTTGCCACGTCAATCAATCTACGGTTTGTACGCCTCGGCTTCGCCTTTACTGACATGTGTGACTAACTTTATACACTTTCACAAAAAATAGTTACTATTTCTTTGTTTTCCTTTACGGGTACCTTCAGTACTACTGCGATACTTTGTCGCTCACAAACTTTTAATTTCAATCACATTATAATAATTCTGCGTTTGGTGGCTACAAAAAAAAAATATGACATATAGCATACTCTTCTTTAAGGAGTATTGCCCAGTCATAAAACCCGTCCCACACTGGCTTCGATTCTGTTCTAAAATTCTACAAACTAAAACTATTTGTACAATTCATTATTAAAATACATAAGTATAGTATGGCGACATGTTTACGACATATTTAGAGTTATTAAAATTAAATTAAGTTTACAAAATGGTAGAACAGAATCGACGCCAGTGCCTTAATTGTTATGGATATGCGAAAAAAAACAGAATGTACCGACACTACAAAAATGTACATAAAAGGTATATATACTAATGAAATAAAAAATGAACATAATTTGCTACGCCTGCTATGCCGTCATGATAAATAGGTAACTTTACGTGTTAAATAATTTCTTTATGACTATATATAACAGCACAGACCGCGTATATGTAAAATTAACAAAGTAATATTATTTAAAAATCAACATCTAAAACGTACAGTTTAAGTTCAACGTCCACCCAACTTCATTTAAAGTGTGTTGTGAAATCTGATACAAACTTCACTGATCCAGCCTTCGCATTCTGAAGCCGATCGGAAAAGATTCACATCAAAATCTACACTTTCTAGGAACGAGCCGATTCGAAGGAAGCCTTGATAGATCGATCTGTACCAGCAAAGAGCCCAAATCTTGCGATGGAACTCCAGCAGATTATATGTACACAAATGCTGTGCAAGAGAGGCTCAGGTGGAATCTGTCGCCCTGCTGTAGATAACGCAGGCGGATATTGTAGATATCAATTCGAAATATTTCTGTTCGAGTGGAGAATACGGCAGTAGATAGAATTGAACTAACTCCTCGTTTTACGAGCATATCGATGCCTTCATCGGAACAGATATAATAGTGGTACAACACACTCTAACAATATAATATTACAGCAATAAATAATCTGGCTTTAATCACGTTTGCGGCCGCTGACGCTCGCGCCGTTTACAACACGCGCGGGCCGAAAGCGTCACTATACCTATAAAATCAGATATAAATGGATATATCATATTAATGGGTACGTACATTAGGTTATAAAGCGGCCTTGCCGCAAGGCGTTATTATTTCGAAGACGGCGGCGAGCGCCAAGTGGTCCGAGGCGAACACTTCGTTAGGAAGACGTTTCAGAACATCGCATTCTTCAGCCGTGGGCAGTCGCAGACGGTCCGTGAGCTGGAGACTGCTGCAGCAGCTGGAACACGCCACCAGACACACACGCTACACTTACGCCGCGAAAGACAACAAAAACGTTTTTCTTAAACATCGTGTTCAATCATCATCATCAGCCAAAAGACGTCCAATGCTGAATAAAGGCCTCCCCTATAGAGGGAGTTCCATAATCCCCACGCTTGGCAGGTGGCTTGGTTTCCTAAGAGAACGCTGCTGCCCGTCCTCCAGTGTTTCTGGTCCCAGACTATAATACTCATGGACTCATGTTTCAGGTTTGTCTATAAAAGCCCTTATTCGTTTTTTTTTTTTGGGGAACTATACAGTCGGCCTCTACCGGCCTCTAGAGCTTCGCCGGACTTTTTTCGAACGCATATGGCGTTGAGCAAAAGTGAAATATGTGAAGCGTAGGAAATCAAGATGCTGTATAAAAGGATTTCATCAACTTCTAAAGGGGGCTTAGAATAGTTTAAGTATGACGGGTCTCAGTTTTCACTAACGCCATCTAACGGAAAAATTAGCTAGAACTCAAGCATTTCTACATTTCCACTGGCTCCACCGAGCTGTATAAAAAGAGAATGACATCGCCCCCATTGCCTGTAAACGTAGATAAAGTATGAGCGATAGATGCGCTGTCGGCGTATAACTAAGACATAGCGATAGTCTATGACCCAACCAATGTACTGAGAAGTATTAAAATATGGCGGTCATATGTAAACTTTAATACTTTTTACAGTAGTCTAGAAATGTCAGGTATTCGGAAGGTTCGTGCCGGCGTCAGTGAGGTGGTGGCCTTTCTGGAGAACACCGGATGGCTAAACTAAACGCATCCACAACACACACAATGGATAAGTGCGGAAAACGACTATCAACATAGTCTGGTAATACGCAAAAGGAATAAAAAACCTATTTATCTCGCTTACTCTTATTCTCAGAATTCTACTAATGTTAAAAAAAAAAAAGTGGATGATTTTAACACACAGCGCCATCTAGCCCCAAACTAAGCAAGCTTGTAATATGGGTACCAGATAACTGATAGAATACATAAATACTATTTTTTTTTTGTAAATAAATACTTTTTTTTTTGTAAATACATTCTCAGAATTCTACTAATGTTAAAAAAAAAGGTGGATGATTTTCACACACAGCGCCATCTAGCCCCAAACTAAGCAAGCTTGTAATATGGGTACCAGATAACTGATAGAATACATAAATACTAATTTTTTTTTGTAAATACATGCATAGAATACATAGAAACACCCAGACAAAGAACAAACACCCATGTTCATCACACAAATGTTTGTCCTGGGTGGGAATCGAATTTATTAATGTATAGGCTTGCGTTTGACTGCCATCTCGTCTGGTAAACGAGGATGCAGCCTACGAACTTCAGCTCAAAAGTTGAAAATCCTCCCACTGAGCCACAAGGCTATGTTATTCAGGGACTTGACATAAGTATTCTGTCAACACCGCCATGACTTAAATAACTTTTCTCGAACATAAGTGAGCTTACCTAAAATAGATATAATCAACAGTGACCCACTGGTCCTGAAAAGTGGAAACGTCACTACTGCTGCCATGCGAGTTTTTGTTGTAGACGGAAGTGAGCTGTAGTGTCTGCCAGAGGTCGCCGCTGTTGAACAGCAGGTTAAATGGGCCCGGTGACCGTTCTTCGGTCACCGTAGCAGTTTCCGGGCGCATTTCACTGTAGTCCGAGTTGTAGATCTGGAAACAAACGATTATCTATGCTAAAGGTAGCAAACAAACCATACCTAACCTATCTCTCAGGAAAATTATACGCTCAAAAGATCCTAAGCTCGTCGATTGGAACGCCGAGGATTGGCCAGTCTCTAAGACCCGACCAATCAATCACATCACACTAATATTATAAATGCGAAACTTTGTGTAAAAGTATGTAAGTATGAAGTGTGTTTGTTCCCGTTCAAATCTGTAACGGCTGTACGGATTTGAATGAAATTTGGTGGGGAGGTAACTTAAGCTCTGGATTAACACATAGGCTACTATTTATTCCGAAAAAAAAAACGGTTTCTGTAGGATAGCGGGTGAAACCGCGGAGCGCAAGTAGTCATATATGTATAAGCGCGGAAGCACGAACAAATATTGAACAGGTCAATTGTAAGCGTGATTTATTACCTCTTCCCGCGCCCGACCAGGTGAGATTTATTGATCGAGCAAAGCGAAGCCCTCTGGTCGACTTATCTAAGGAAACAAGTCGGTGTTTTTATGCATGTCAGAGGTAAAAAAATTGAGTGTAACTTCAGCCGGTCACTGTATACAGTGTTTATTATTGTGTGTACAATCCGGCAGATGCATGTAATGTAGCTCGACACCGCAAACCCTAAATCATCATCATCATCAGCCAGAAGAAGTCCACTGCTGAACATAGGGTTCCCCCTTAGAGCGCCACACCAACAACATGCCAGTTGCGTCCACCGGTCCGCGACTTCAACAACGTCATCGGTGCACCTAGTGGGAGGCCTGACTACGCTGTGTCTTCCGGTTCATGGTCGCCACTAAAGAACCTTTCTTCCCCACCAGTTATCGGTTCCTAGAGTGATGTGGCATGCCCATTGAGACTTCAGCTTGCAAACTCTTAAAGCTATAACGGTGACTAGAACTTGACATGACGATGAATGTAAATAAACTAGTAGTTCGCGTTGAACCGAGACCTCGCGACCCCTATATCTTCACAACCCCAAAACCGATTCAGCTCATATTCGAGCTTAAAAATAGTATGGAAATGAAGTACTTGCCTACAAAATTTCATGAAGATCGGATCAACGGTTCGCAAGTTATCATCGGACAAATATACACACAAACATACATACAAATGCCGATTTGTCCCAGTAAACTCTGGGACCTTCGTTTCGCTCGGTTTAATTTTAATTGTTTAGTTTAATTGGTGATAATTTACCTGAAGTTTTCGAAAGTCGGTGTCTCGGCCAGCTCGTCGATTTAAATACACCGATAGGTGTTGGCAGTTGTCAGTGACGCCTATCCGCTCCCAGTCAGAGCTGTCTCGTACAGATTTGGTACTGAAACAGCCACGTGATATCAATGGTAAACAGGTGATGTTAGACCTTGCTTCTAGCCAAATTTCATGATTTTAGGTCACAGATCACGCTAGATACCGCATTACGAGATTCGTTGTTCCTACAAAAAGTCACCAAAGTTTGAGTAGGTCGCGGAGAGTGCGACCAAGCGGTCTCATTGGCTATTTTAAGGATACGCCTACTCGCGCCTTACAATCAACCAATCAGAGTAATTTTTTATAAGTGTATTTAGACTGATGCGTGGTGCGGTTCGAGCGTCCTGAACGCAGAATCTAGGGTGTGATCTGTGTTCTAGGTCAATGGGAAGTATGGTGATGATGAGAAGCTTGATTTTGATTTTTATATCCTAACAAATATTATAAATTCTAAAGTAACTCTGTCTCTCTGTCTGGGTGTTTGTTGCATAATCACCGCTAAACGGCTGAACGGATCGAGCTTAATTTTTTGCATAGATATAGCTGAAGAATCGAAGACGGACATAGGCTACTTTTTTTTGTAGGTCTACGCGAACGATGTCGCTGGTAACAGCTAGTACTTTATATTAATTTCAAATTTCATCTTCGCGTTCCTAAGAAAATGGACAGATATACAGACGGACAGACGGACAATGAACTGATCCTATAACCTCACAGAACAGAACCTCTTAAAACAGTTATTTTATAGAAGACTAGCGACCCTCCCCGGCTTCGCACGGGTGTAATTTAGAAAAATTGCATATACAAGGTGTCAACGAAAGGTGCAAAATTATTTAAAGGCAACTTCAACTTTTCATGGAACAACTTCTGATATGGGACCAACTCTAAAATCGCGAAAAAAAACAGCTGTTCCATAGAATAATGTCAATGACACTCGACAAACTGTAAAGAAGTTGTTTTTTTTTTGCGTTTTCATGGTCGGTCTCATGGTACAAGTTGTTCATAATGATGAGTACATAACTTTCTATACAGTTGCACCTTTCAGTAACATACATACATACATACACCCTAAAAACAATAACCTCCTACTTGGGAATCGGGTTAAAAAGCTTGTTTATTTATTCCTATCACTCTAATAATATAAATGCGAATGTTTGTACGTAAGTGTGTTTGTTCCCGTTCAACTCTGTAACAGCTGAACGGATTTGTATGAAATTCTATCCCGGAAAAATATTCGGTTTCTATAGAATAGCGGGTGAAACCGCGAGGCGCCCTCGTGTGGCGTCATGGGTTGTTTCCTGAGGCAAAAGTAAGAACGTGCTACTTGTTGACTTTTTTTTCTATGAATTTAGTATTCTTCGCCTGGTTTATGTGTTCGTGTCAGTGCGCGTGAGTCGGTCTCCGTGAGCGCGCGAATACTGATGAAAACTGATTTCTCCGAACATGGTCCAGGACGTGTATTTTCCGAGCTAAGTGGAAAACAAGTGAGGTGAGGCGCTAAATGAACCTGCATTGTTCTTGCTGAATACTGTAGCAAAAAATTATAATTGACCGAGCGAAGCGAAGGTCTCAGAGTTTACTGGGACAAATCGGCATTTGTATGTTTGTATGTTTGTGTGTATATTTGTCCGATGATAACTTGCGAACCGTTGATCCGATCTTCATGAAATTTTGTGGGCAAGTAGTTCATTTCAATACAATTTTTAAGTTCGAATATGAGCTGAATCGGTCCAGGGATTGTGAAGATATAGGGATCGCGAGGTCTCAGTTCGCCGCGAACTACTAGTATCTAGTATAGTGGTATATCACATTTGGCTGCAGTTTTTTAACAATTCGGTATTTCGACATTTCTCTGCGGTATAGGGCAAGAAAAATGCTAGCACTTAGCGTATTACGTCACCTGCGCTTTCACCTATCTTGCAGAATCAGGGCCCAGAACTCGTCTCGAAAAAGTCTTGAGTGTAAGCCGAAATTTAATCATAAATAGAAACATATATTTACCTGACATGTCCATTATTTAGTAGTTTTATGACTTCGCTATCAGGCGTCGAATTCAAATCACCAGTCAGTATTATCGGCAGGTGGCCGGATCTGAAAAAAAATAGCACCATTTTTGTTAACTATTTGCCGTTTCAACCTTTAAAATGTCTTTATTGCACATTTCGTCATATACAACTTTTACGATCCTCTCCATCCCAAGGTTGCCTGGAAGAGATCGCTTTCAGCGATAAGGCCGCCGTTTGTTACACTAGTTAAAATGTTTTGCTTTCTGCCTAGCTATGTACGATCTGGTGTGAACAATAAAGAATATCTATCTATCTATCTAATACCATCAATCAATACCGTGAAGCTATAGGTAAAGATGGAGAACACATGGTAATACTAATTTGACCAAATAATTACATAAAGCTATCCCTCATTCTCATATGACTTAAAAAGAGAGGTTGATCCACATTGTTGTCTGACCTCTTTTTACTCTGATAGGAGATTGTGATCGCAATAATTTTAATAGTAATTAATATGTATAATGTATATGCTTGAAATATAACAGAATGATTTTTTGAGTTCCCGATATTTTGACGCAGTTGCATGTGGCCAAATTTAAATATTCTTTGATATACCGAATACATTTTTATTGCAAATTTATGAGGGAGGCCTTTGTTTAGCAGCGAACGTTCTGGATCGGTCTAACGAAGACATGTACAGAAAGCCGAATAAGGAGCATTGTATTCATGATTACAAACAACTTTTGCTACGATATTCCTGAAACCGTGAAAAAAAACTGTTGTTCAAAAAATCAGTATAAACTTTGTTTATAGTGATGATTTCAATAAACTCTTCTGAGCTTAGCACCTTTCCGTGTAACAGTATTGAAAGACTTCAACATTGAAGCGGAAGTTTTCAACGCATCTTACGGTGGGCTGAACGAACTATGCTAAGCTAAGTAAAACATGTGAATAACAATTTAACGAAGGATATTTTATCTTTCTTTATCCTTCTAACGCTTAAGGACCTTCACACAGTATTTCTTTGAGGCAGCCGCTCGGGGCTCCTTTTGAAATTAGCCCAATATTTACAACTATTGCAACTTTCTTTTTTATTAATCTGAGACGTCCAAGTCGCTCGCCTGTTGATAAACGTCACGCTTGCCTATAACAGTTCAATGCCACCCAGAATGTCGAACTATAGCAAATGAAAACACTGCGTAGCGTCGTCCTGCGCTCTGAGATGTTAAAACTCTACATGCTCAGTAATGACGCTGGAAACACTACTGCTTGTCGGTTGAATAACTGCCAAAGATGTGGTCCATCTCCAGGCATACTCTGAAAAATACTCCTACCACTACAATAGTAGCAACTACTTTGAACTAGCCGATTTGCAATCTGCAGTCAGAAAGCAAGATTTACATTGTTGTCATTTCTTTTTGTCAGTATATAGGCTCTGGCCGCTTAGTCTTTGCTTGTGTTTCTAATCGATGCATACTTACTCGGTCCCATTATTATAGAAAGCGAATCTGTCTATTTCCGCCAAAAGGATCTGGATCTGCGCGAGTCTGACGTCCGTGCGTTTCGGGTTGTACAGCAAATGTGTCGTGGCGACGACTATTGGGGTGTGAGGGGCGCGACGAGGAACTAACTTCACCATGACGCCAATATTGTCTCGGTTCAGAAGCGGCAGATTGGGCTGGTAGAACTCGACCTGCAGATAACAAATGCCTTCAAGTCCCCCACAACCTTATACCTTTCCATAGGACTTTTAGGAATATTAAAGCGGCCATTTTATCTGCAAAGTTGCGGTCTTTTTTTTATTAATAAATTAGATACTTGTGGAATATTTAAGTTTCGTTCTTTAGTCACTAAAGCGCTAGCGGTATCTTTGGCGCTGAATATTAGTCTGCTGAAGCGGAGCATGTACTCCACTTCGGTGGACAGACAGTTTTTATCGTACGTTTTATGATAAACGTACCTAGTTATAGGAGTTTATCCTAAAACATACGAATATATGAAATACAAAAACAAGCGATAATCGGCAATAGTTAGTCGGCAATAATTAATAGATTACAACAATGTTTTTATTTATTTATTAAAACAATGTCATCTGTAATTGAGCGGTTATAAATCAGGGTCGTCCGCAGATCTCGCATTACTTCATAGTACATTTTTTGGACCATCGCAGACCGCATCGTCGCTAAACAACAGGCAAGAAAGCTATAAAACACAAACTTAAAATACATAGTTTTTTTTATTAAAGCGACAGTATAAATACGTTATAATATTATTATTAATATACTAACAAAGGTCTCGCATTGCGGCCAGCCGATTAAAACAGTGAGATCGGCGATCGCCACCGTTAAGACCACAGAAGAGAGAATCTAGAGGTAAAAATTTTTCCTCTTCTGTGGTTAAGACTAACGACTTTGATGAACCACCTTATGCCACTGTCTTACCGCCGTCGAGAACTCTGCCAAGAGTACTCGAGAAGTTGAAGAGAATCAAGCTGTGTAATAAGCATTATGTTAGGCAATACGTAAGCATCACATATTCGGAATAGTAAACAACGTAAATAAAACAGCAGGGCCCTTATTCTCCATTGCCATAACTAGCTTGTTACGCGCCATGTTAAGTTCACTCCGTGTTAGTCGCACGAAACGGTATCCTCTAAGTTTCTTAAACGCGCGATTCTTCACGATTAGGAGCCGCGTTTAAGTTTAGAGCATGTTATGACGTCACGCGTTATTGGCAAGTTATCTCATGTGCGATAGAGAATAAGGGCCCTGAGCGTATACATTTATTTTTGACAAAAAAAAAGTAGATCGTTCATTATTCAAAATCAGATCTTGCAAAATAGTTCAACAGAATAGAATTTGCTATTAGCAGTAGCTAGCACCCGGCAGCGATTTTATTTGGTCAGACATATTAATAATGATCATGTAGCGCGGAGCTATGGAGATGCCATTCCAAACCTCAGCTATTAGGTAGACATTCCCCATGTACGCACAAAACGCTTAGATAATTTATACGCACAGTAGCACAGCAAGGGCGTAAGTATGCCCCGAAAAGTAAAACATTCATGGTTTCAAGTCTAGATAAAACCAGTTCCTGCTGAGTAAGCGTGCTCCATCCTAGACCACATGATTGCCACCAGCTCTTCGCTAAAGTATTTAAAGATCATAGCTCCAATTTTACGATCCACAAGTAACCATGCCTACAGGTCTTACCCCCGAATACTGAAACGTTTGTTAACATAAACGAAAGATTAAGTCTATTGCTGTCTTTGTCATTTGCTTAGTGACAGACATTGGCAGTATTAAAATTAATCTGTTGTTAACAAGCGTTTCAGTATTCGGGGGTTAGATGGTTTAAGAAGTGCATAGCAATCTGCTATCCCTAGCTGCTACTAATAATATAAATACCAAAGTGTGTCTGTTGGTTTCATTGTTTTTCTTTTTCACACAGCAACAGAGGAACGGATCGATTAAAATTATTGAATCGGTATACTTTAAGGGTTGGAAATCAACTTGAGGCGACTTTTTGTCCCGGAAAAAATTACAGTTTACGGAGAATTTTCCAAGCGGATGATACTGCTCGGCGCAGCTAGTTGGTGAGATCATCCTGTTATAAAATCGGCTTCTTCCCCACTGCTCAGCTAAATTCCTCAACCGCATCATCAAACGCCCCCACACCTGCATTTAATAATGATACTGAGTGCAGCTTAAATAAAATCTTTAGTTTATACTTACACTCATTTGGTCCTTTAATTCAAAAAGCGATTTTTTGAAATATATTGCACAGCCGTCTTGTCTTTGACCCGTCTTCTGTTTGAATACACCTTTATAGCCAATTTTTTCGAATTTTGAATAGAATGTGCTCAAATGGCTCACTTGCACTTCTTGGAGGCATAGTATCTGAAAAGATAAAAACACAATGTATCACACTAATATTAAATGCGAAAGTTTGTGCGCAAGTGTGTAAGTATAAGTAAGTATGTAAGTGTATTTGTTCCCCTTCAACTCTATAATAGCATCACGGATTTGGATTTAATTTGGTGTGGAGGTAGCTTATACCCTGGATACTCACAAACACATAGGCAACTTTTTATCCCAAAAAAAATTCAGTTTCTGTAGAATAGCAGGTCAAACCGCGAGGCGCTGCTAGTTATTTATGTCAGTAAAAACCATTACGGCGCTTGCCCGTAACATTACATCCATACATCAGTACATTACATAAATCCTTGACTTAGTTCAGTAACATATACAAGGTGACAAGAATAGCGAAAAGTACTCACATCAGGAGCCAGAGTGATAATTTCGTCATATAATCTAGCGGACCTCACTTTCCACTTGAGATCCCTAGGAGAGCATTCCGTATATAGATATGGATGGCACTCTAATAGGTACTGGGCTAACACATTGTAGGATACTACTTTGAATTTGAAAGCATTATCTGTAAATATTGTTAAAATGAATTTCATTAGTAAATATACCGGTGGATGCAAGTGTCAGGTTGTCGTTCGGTGTGGCGCTCTAAGGGAAACAAAAACACATAATAACAATAAATATAATATATTATAATATAATTGCATGTGATCAGCAGTGGTTGTTTTCTGGCTGATGATTATGATTAAATACAAAAAACTGGTACTAAAACTCAAACTTCCTAACATTAACATTTGCTGCCTTTATCATTGTGACATTCCACCGAAGCAGAGATTGGTTGGTATCCAATTTTTTTACCAGACTACGCGAAATAAAAGGAGGGTTATGATTTTGAACGGTATGTTCATCTGTTCCCTCAAAATTTCTTATCATAATGTGACAATTGAGGAATCGTTCGTATCGTCGTTATCGTCCGCTGGTTATAGGCTATGTGGCATCACATTAAAATGAATATAGCGTCCTAGCAGACATAAAGTCATATACTAAACATTGTTATAATGATCCATGTTGGGTATCAAATGAAATGGCTTTTAGCACATTTCAAATATATTTATATATTGTTAGCTGTTTTTTTTTAACAAACACATTTTTTTTTAAATATTTTGCAAGCAAGAATGCGCTGTGAGATAAACACGTAGTCGGGTTTTACTTTAAACTATATCTTGTTTTTCATGACAACCGTTTTTTTTTTGTTCTGCCTTTGAACAATTACACATTTTAAGCCAGTTCTGCTCAGCCTTATGTTTATACAAAGGGGTCAAGCTGAACAGGTAAACCTACGCCGGTTTGACCTTACTGAATGCAAGCGCATTAATTATACACCTTGAGACCACAATATCAACAAGATATGATAAGTGCATGAGGTACATCGTGGGTACATCTGATCACATGGAACTGAAGGTAAAACTGCTAATTGACCGAGCGAAGCGAAAACCTACGGAAGTCTAGGAATCGAGTATATGGCTACAAATCGGCGTTTGTATGTGAGATTGTATGTGACAGGGTATGTGTGGTTTTGTGTATATTTGTCCAACTATAATTTGAATACAGTTGACCCGAACTTCATGACATTTTTTAGGTAAGTAGTTCATGCAAATTATATTTTAAGTATTAGTAAAAATAGTTCAAGAGTTTGTGAAGATTCAGCATCGCCAAGACCCGGTTCGAGGCGAACGACTAGTTTATACATGGTGCTTTTTAATTGATGAAGGGGTTGTGAGAATGTTGTATAGAAGATAACGAACAAGTTTTGTTCTACGACTTTTGAAAATGTACGTAAAAAAATCAGCTGTTCCGTACATTCAATTGCAAGATAAATAAATATCTGGGACATTTTTGCACACACGGTCATCTGACCCCAAACTAAGCAAAGCTTGTGATACGGCTGCCAGAGACTGATAGATATGTACATAGATATTTTTAAGTACATACTTATATTAACACCCAGACATAGAACAAACACAAATATTCATCACATTAATGTTTGTCCTAGATGGGAATCGAACCCACGCCCCCAAACACAGAAGGTAGGTTCACTACCAACTGAGCCACCGGGGCAGTAAATATCCACGAACATATTGTATGGAACTGCTGTATTTTTTTTGTTGCATTTTCACAAGTCGTAGTACAAAAGTTCTTCTCTATCTTGTACACAATATCCTCACAACCGCTCTCTAGACGACTAAAGTACACCATGTAGATAGTCATAGCACAATCATACAAATATCTCACCATCGGCGGAGTCCCCTAGATTTTCCCAACACCTGAAATTCGGAGGTATCTTTTGTTTGTTCCCTCTCTTTTTGGATTTGTGTGTTTTTGTTTTGTAGTCTTCACTTGAACTGTCATCATCTGAGGAACTAAAGAAAAAAATTATAGACTTACGAGAACCCCGTCATTCTATCCGTCCCTGCCTACCAGGCTACCTACCTACCTACCAGGCCTACACCATCATGTAGGTGCTCCTACATGATGGTGTAGACTTTGCAATGATTTTAGACCTGTCAGCTCGAATCATAAGTATTAAAAAATATTTTGTTTCTGTTAATCTATTTACAATAGAGAAGGAAAGAAAATTCTAAGCTATAGCTGCTATCACTGAAAGCGGAATCGTGAACAAGTTGTGGTATGAACTACGTATCAGTATCGAGATCGTACTCACACAACAAAGGTTCCTCCATAACTGGCATGAATAGGTACTTCCACAGATTCACTCATTTGCTCTGTTCTATCCAACTCATCTATATTTAGAGGAGGTATATTTATTTTCGGTCTTTTCTTTGAGTGGCTGTGTTTTTGTAAAATCGTATAGCAGTTAAACTGTCTCTTCAATTTTAAATCCACGCAGCTTGCTTTGCGTGCCTCCCTTGTACGACTCAAATGAGAATATTTTTTCACAGGTGCTTTATAATCAACTCTCTTATGAGTGACCGTCAGATATCTGTAAAAACTATTTGTCAATTTCAGCATAGCTTTTATAAGTATATGTTTGTTATATATAACATATTTATATCACCAATAGCCTGGCCACAATAGCTATTTTATTCATGCATTACTAAAACTGTTATTTTTGTATAGTTGTCATGGACTTTGCTCCAGTTATTTTGTATCCTGAAACAAAACATTACAATACAATGAATACACTATAACTATATTATACACCAATATACCACAAAGATAATTAAACTTAAAAATAAACAATTAAAAAAAATGGTAGTATAATCGGCGGCCTCATCGCCTAAAGCGATTTCTTCCAGACAACCTACGGACGGACAGAATTATGAATATAAAACATCAAAATAAAATGTAGTAATATATTTTCTACATAAACATATATATATATATATATATATATATATGAAAATACATGGATAAACCTACTACCTACATAGAAATACATACTATATATATACATAAGTAATATAAAATATAAAACTAATAATAGATACATACCAATTAACAAAAAGAAAGATTTTACAAAATGTGTCAAAACCACAACAGCTTTCATAGTATTAAAAAAACGATAGTGTTTACAAACGAGGTTCTTAAAGATAGGAAGAGATTTAGCCTGCCATATATACTTAGACAGCACTTCCAGAGCAGGACAGCTTGCACAGTAAAAGACAATTAGGAAAGATTGGAGAAATAGGGTTAAAATAGGGTAGAAATAGGGATCTTTAGTTGGAGGGCGCGAGAGGAACGAAAGGAGCTGGAATGCTGTCGACCATCTCTATTACCAAGTGCGTAACAGACATAAGCTTGCATGTGAAGGTATCACAAGAGTAGTACCCATATTGGTATAGTTGTCTGTGGTGTGGTAATAGTTCCCTTTGCCACCCTTTAGATGCAGAATCCTTTAAAAAAGGATTCCGGGCATTCTGAGCGGAGACACAAGCCCAAATCAGTGTCACCCATTTCATCATTTTGTAACAAAATATGTAACAGGCAATTCAGTTCTTGTTTATGCATAGTGCTATAATAGATTGGTATCAGCCATGGCCACGTGGCCCTATATTTCCGCACCTGCCGGAGTACGTTATGATATCATGGGTTGATGTGAAACCAAATGGATTGAGTGGAAGGGTCGACTATGGGGTGTTGATCCTTATATTGTGTACTGACAACGGTTCAGGCGGGCTAACATTACCACATTCTGATAAACAGCATTTGCATGATATTTACGTGCAAAATAACATACGAGCAATTAAAAAATGGAGCCCCTGGTCTGTTACCTACCTAAAGTATATTAAAGCAGTTTCTCTCATTATCATATCTTTGTGGACCCACTTAAAAATGTTCATGTATTGCTTGCCTAACAGTTCCTAACATACATAAAATAATTAGAAAAAAATAAAAATGAATTACCTATGATAAATGACTCCACGTTAAAAAAAACTACATTTCTTGTTGATATTTACACAAGTAATCACTGATACACATCTGACAACATGACAACTAATTTTTAGAAGAGGACAGAACCTGTTGTTCCATCCCTTGCAGACACGTCATGTATAGTGGCAAAGGGGAAAATAAGTATATGAATTTCTGTTTTAATTATTCTGAGGGTACTTTATAAAGTGTTTTTATAACTGAAGAAGAGGTTTTCCTTCATTGTTCTATGAATTGAATGACTGTTTTTGCATCTTCACATTATAAACAAATGAAAAAGTAGCAAACAATACAAAATTACTCAATTTATCTTTACAAGCATACAAGCACTGTCCATGAAAACAGCAAGTTTAGTTTTAGCAGAGAAAACAATTTAACTGATAGTATCTGCACCCACAGGTCCAAAACAAACACACAAGTGGACAGTGTCCTAGGGCGGTATTCTCTTCGATGACAAACATGCAGTGTCTAAAACGGTATTATTATGATAAAGTTAAGCTGAATCAAATGCCAGAAAATGATAGAAAATAAAATGGCTAGTTTCCCTACATCTAGAAGATAATAATAATACGTTTGTTTTTAATTGCTGTGTTGAGATGAATTATATCTTATCTAGTACTATCCAAAAACATTATGATAGTTTGAAGTCGTACTTCGCAGGGAGTAACTGAAAATTATGCCTGCTTTGTATTTTAACTGTTCGTGCTTAACTGCCCGAATGATATTATGATCAATCAGACAATAAGCTCCTTATGAGAACGTAGCAAGGACAACTACTATTACATAACTTTATTTTGAGTAACGCCACACAAAACAATACGACACAATCGACCAAACAACCAAGGGTTCGATGACAACAAGTCTAATAACCTAAAAATAGATGATAAACAAACTAGCTATGAAATCACTTACATGCAAAAAAAGCCATAATTTATGAGGTGGAAGACAAAGAGCAAAAACCATGACGAGCAGCTAAATTTTAAAAGAAAACTTGTACATTTTTACGAACCCACTACCAACAACCTCCTCTCACAAAATCTTGACAGTCTGTCTGTGATCTGTGACTCTGACTCTGTTTTTCTTTAGTCATTGCTCTCTGTGGTGCGGTCTTTGACAAAGGGGGGTGCAGGGCGGGTGCCCACTAAATGACGACCCGATAATGTACAGCCAAGAAAGAACGACGATAATTGGTGTACTGGGCTTCCAATTATCAGGCTGTACAATACGGGCCGTCAATTATCACGGCTGAGTTTTATCGGGTTGCAATATTCCAGCATTGCTTTATTGGAAAGGGGTGATATTGTACGGCCGATAATCTTGGAGGAAAAAAAAGATGGAGATGAACTGTTGAATGAATCTGATTTTTTAAAATTGAGTAAATTGAGTAATTTAAAACTAAAGTAGTAACCAGTGGGCTCATCCCGTAACTCTGAAAGCGATAGCGAGAGTTGCGTGAGCGGGACCGCGCATAGTGCGAATAAGTTGGTACGAGCGAGATGGCATGCTCTCGCAATCAGAATCACGAACGTTTCAAAGTTAGAGGATAACCCCGCATGTGTCCATTTGCATTTTCTCGAAATATAAAGTGTTTTCTTCGAATTTCTTATTAAATTTACGAGTGTGATAAGCGTAGTGCTTGCAAGAACAAATGGCGTGCGTTGCATATGGCTTCAACAGCCATGTTTCGAAGAAGAGTGAGAATAACCAAAACTTGTCATTTTACAAGTTAGACTTTTTAGTAATTTTTCAAAAACTATACAAACCTTGATCAAAATATTAAAGCGTTACATGCCTCTTCCCTGCTTTGTTCTTATCCTGAAGGAATTATTAGATTTATGTGTTTTTCGGATTCAAAATAAGCGAAAGTGTGATTTATAGTGTGATTTATATTGTTCAAACATCTTCAGACAATCATTATTTTTAGATCGAATACTTTTCATGAGAAACATTTATGTTTTCTACCAAAACATATTATGAACATTATAAGAAGAAGAAAACTAGATATGTTCAAAGTTTAGTAGCGGCTTGGGCGAAGTCGAGGGTGCTGGTATGACTAAACAGCTTAACAGCCACATGATAAAGTGCTTCATTTCCCAAACCAAAACCATATTTTAAGGGCCAATAAATAAATAAACCTTAAGTTATTTTATTTATTTCAAACGAGTTCTTTTCTAGCGGGCTTATCCTCTAACTTTGAAACGTTCGTGATTCTGATTGCGAGAGCATACCATCCCGCTTAGACCAACTTAGTCGCACTATGCGCGGTCCCACTCGCGCACTATCACTATCACTTTCAGAGTTACAAGATAAGCCCGCAGGTGTTTTTCTTTATATAAATGATTGGCGTATAAAAAGTGTTACAATACGTCACTTAACACCAGGTGAGAAGTGGTAAAAAGTCACGTCAGTTTATTATAAAAAAATTATATGTTTTTAGAAGGTGGTGTTTTTAGGGTTCTGTAGTACTAAGGAACCCTTATAAGTTCGTCATGTCCGTCTGTCTGTCCGTCCGTCCGTCTGTCTGAATCCTTTACAGCCTTATAACTTTGAAAGTTATAAACTTACATGCATGAAATTTTGCACAACGATAGTCTAACTATAGACCTACAATTTCAAAAAAAACTTGTTTTCGTATAATAAGGGTAGCTCCCATACATGTAAAGGGGGAATAAAAAAAAAATTTCACTGCACCCCATGTTCGGTGTCGTTGAATAGGTCTTTGTAAAGTGACAATTTTGACAAATAACATAATTTTATATTAATGGGGTGGCTGTCATACATGTAAAGAGGGGAAACAATTTTTTTTTCGCCTGTACCCCACATGTGGGGTATCATTGTATCATTTTTTTTATCAAACGTACTGCTTGCGAAATATGGGCCGACAAAGTTGCTTGCAATGTGTGCAAGTTCATGAATTGAATTGAATTGAATGAAAATGTTCATGAATTTACACCGGCCGCTTGGCACGTGCCAATAAAGCCCGAACAAGAATGTAGAGCCAATAATGTAAAGCCCAATAATGTACGATGCGATAAAACGTGTACTTTTCTTAATTCTGTATGATACGACTTGATAAATTGCAGCTCAGTACACTAATTATCGGTCGTACATTCCAGGCCATAAATTATCGAGTCGTAGATTACTGGGACCCTATTCGGAGATATGTCATTTTATCTCGGTCACTCTCACTCCCATTAAATTCTAAATTAGAGAGACAGTGACCGAGATAAAATGTCATTTCTCCGAATAGGGGCCCTGAGCTGACATACACCAGTGCTGCCATTTTAGTATTTTTAATGCTAAATTTGGCATTATATTGCCCCATTAATTGAAAAATTTGTTCTTAGCATTTTGCATATTGATGCCTCTCGGCATCAAGTCACACATCTTTCAGGTGGCTATATATGGCCTGATCTGACATCCTGTGAAAGGGACAACTAGACTTGAATTTGCATGAATAAATAAATAAAATAAATAAATTTCACGGGAGCATAAGAAACAAACAATTAAGGTTATAGTTTCTCCCTTTCGCTCCCCCAGAAACTTATATATAGCCATCTCTTTCACACGATGTCAGGTCACGCCATGTATAGCCGCTCTTAATAACTAAAAATTGAAACTCTTGATATACACTTAATGTACTTTTTCTACTTTAGTAAATTATGGCGTGTTAGACCGAGAGAAATATATTTTTGTAATATAGGTCCATATTTGCATCATATTAATTTGTGTAACAAAGAATTATTGACCGAGCGAAGCGAAGGTCTCAGAGTTTACTGGGACAAATCGGCATTTGTATGTACGTTTGTATGTTTGTGTGTATATTTGTCCGATGACAGCTTGCGTACCGTTGATCCGATCTTCATGAAATTTTGTAGGCAAGTAGTTCATTTCAAAACAATTTTTAAATTCGAATATGAGCTGAATCGGTCCAGGGATTGTGGAGAAATATATGGGTCGCGAGGTCTCAGTTTGGCGCGAACTAGTAGTACTATATGCAAAATAGGACCTGTCCTCTCGTTCTTTCCTATGTCAAAGCTTGTAACACAGTTTTTGTATTATCAGCGCTAAAGTTAGCAAATTCTCCATAAACAAAACGGCAACACTTGTAATTGTATTATAATATTTTGCATTTGCAATTTTGGTGTTGTTTTTTTTAAAGTAATAATCGAGTTCACTGTGAAATTATTGTGAATACCATTTCAGCGAAGTTATTTGGAAATTTTAGGATACATTTGATTAATTAATCAAAGGTTTGTATTGAAATATACGTTATAATAAATCTATACTCGCACCGACATCAACAACAACAACAACAACAACGACAATGCCGGTATTAGCTACAATTCGACCACGTATTTACTTAGTTTCCAAAAATGCAATGTGTTACCTACTATTTTTATTTATGTTTAAAGTTTCAATGGTATAGAATTTATAAAAAAAACAATCATCATAATGCAATAATGAGCCAGCACGATAGGTGTTCTAGGCAACTCGAAAAAAATAAACCCAAAACCCTATAAATCCAAAAGCAGTCCAAATATTCGGATACACCCCCATACATTTCCTCCCTTCAGAAAAATTGTGTTATACCTGGTAGAAACCAGGTTTAACACAATATTTGTTGGTACCTATCCTATACTTTATCAATAAAGATAAGTTAACACTGGTAATAAAGGTATCACTGTGTGATCAAACACCAATGACTTCACTGCAACTATCCACACACTTATTAAACTGAGGGCCCGGTCTGAAATACCCCAACATCAACTATAATGCAAAACTGCTATAGAGAACCAATGCCTTTTTTATTTTTTTCATTTTGAGATCAGCTGCGATCAGTTTTCACACTATGAGCAGTTTCGTTGTATGCTTTTGGTCATGTAAGAGAAATGATCCAATGATCATATCTCAAAATGTTCAATTTTTTTTTTATTATTTGTCTTTCTATTTTTGGCCACCAACTCATCTAATGGTAAGTGACAATGTGACCGACAGCGGAGCACGAAAAATGTATATCATCATCATTGTCATCAAATACTAATAGTAATGTTTTTCATTTAAATTGTTACAGATAAATAAATATAAAAAATGAGTTTTAGATAAAAACAAAAATGTTCAAAATTGAGTCTTACGTGACTCCTATACTGCTAAGCTATGTTGATAAGTATGTACGAGACTTCAAACCTGCTGACGCACAGGTAAGAATTTAACTGTATCATGTGTTATACGTAACAATGGTTCTAATTGGAAAGGAACTCAGTACATCATTATGAACATCTTGTGACTTATTGGCAGCTCTTACTACCGGAGTTGAACCAAAAATGCTGCATAATAAAAACTTGAGCTTTTTTTCTTGGGTAGTCGTTTAACAATTGTATTTTTTCAGGTGTCACTATGGGGTGGAGGTGTGGCGCTTCACAACCTCGTACTTAAAGCAGACGTTTTGCAACAAGAAGTGGCACTGCCCTTCACTCTTGTCTCCGGGCGCATCCATGAGCTCCTTATCCAGGTGCCATGGACAAAAATCATGTCTGAGCCTATTGTGGTCACTATCGATACCATAGGTAATACATTTACGCACTAGAAATTTATAGATAACTGCGCGCGAATCTAGAAATGGTACACGTACACTACGTTGCTTATTTATTACGAGCACTTATTTGCTTACCGCAGTGTAGTTTCGTATACTATGCTATACTATACTAAATCTCTGATACACAATGATTTTAGTATCTAGGCCACTACTATTACTAATATCAAAGATAATCTACACGAGAAGAATCAACAAAAACCATCTCATACAAAAAAGTGTACCCGGAAAAATCTGCAAAAACTAGATTACGTATTTAGTCAGCTTATGTCCAAACCGCCATAACCGCCGATGAAGATATTGTTAATATAGAAACATAGTATTAGAAGATTGCAATATACAATGTAAAAAATATGTTTCCAAAAGTAATGTTTTCAACGCCATCTTCTGAGAACCTAGCTAGTTTTGCAAATAAAATTATAAAATTAATAATTTTACTGATATTATGAATGCAAAAATATTCGTAACAAGTCGCGTTTTTTCTCCGTAATATTACGAATGAGTTAGATTGTATTTCAATTCATGCAGAAATTGTGACGGTCATGTCGCAGATTAAAGTACTAGCGACATCTTACGTTCTTATTATATGCTTATGACATTAGCACTCTTACTATAGCTTATGCTATTATACACACTATACAAAATACAGATGGCTAATACAAATGTACAGAGCTTTGTACAAACGCTGCTGAACAATCTCCATAAATTTTATTGTAGTAGTCGCCTAAGTACCAAAGTTGATGGGTGTCGGAGACTTGCGTAGCGCTGTGTACGAAGAGCCTAATTGTCCGTTTGCTATCTTATGCCGGCCCCAGACTTGCAGGCCGAACTCCGAATGTTCGCCTAACTAGGTGATATCCGCCAATCAGAGACGAATTGCGCGAACATTCGGGGTTCGGCCAACAAGACTGGGACCGGCATCAGCGCTATAGCGATCGAAGCAATTTAGGCTTATAATTTACTGTTTTTTTTAATATCTAACTGTAAAATCACTCTGAGTAACCGTGCCGGAAATTTGGGTATCAATCAGTTTTTTAGTCCAAAAAATATTCTATGTGCTTCTTCTATTTCCTTGTCAAATTGCATCAAAATTAGTTAAGATGCTTAGTCAAAAAGAGTTAACAGAAAGTTAGTGAAAGTTAACCTGAAAGTCGGTGTCATAGCATCATCCATCACTCACTGTTCTAGATATCTGGCGTGCCGAGCGTCTGGTCCTTTGGATTACAACAAAGAAACATCTTTTTAACTCTCCCTATATGGCTTATATGGTCCACTTATGAAGCTCTTCTATTGATTACAGAATGCGTCCTTAGTTTGACTCGACCAGAAAATGGACTGAGCGAGGAAAGCCTCCCTGAATCACCCAGGTAAAAATAATAATAGGATATCATTGTACTCATCATTATGATCATCTTTTAATATAGGAAAAATAACGAAAAAAATGTCGTTCACTTTCGACGATAATTATCGAACAGCTGATATTTTTGTTGTCTGCGATTACAAGGTTGGTCCGATAGTAAAATTAGTTTCAATTTTTAATATCACACTAATATTATAAATGCGAAAGTTTGTGTGCAAGTGTGTACGGCTGAACAGATTTGGATAAAATTTGGTATGGAGGTAGTTTTTTCCCTGGATTAAAACATATGCTACTTTTTATCCCAGGAAAATATTCTGTTTTTGTAGAATAGCGGGTGAAACCGCGGGGCGCAGCTAGTGTCTAATGTATCCAATAAGTTGACAAAGCACTTTACAGCACAGATCAGCTTATCAAATACAAGCATTTTTACCACCGATATTTTTTTATCACCAGCCGTAAGACCCAAGTCGTTGAAGCGCCGCCCGGCTACATGCAAGCTCTTGTGCGGCGGATAGTCAGCAACATAGCATTGAGAGTGCACCATCTAATAGTAAAATACGTCCAAGATGACATCGTCATGTCATTGAACGTGAAACACTTGGCTGTAGACAGCGCTGGCGTTAATTGGGAACCCACCTTTGCAGGTACTCCTCTGTGTACTCATTTGTCAGGTCACGTTTACGACAATGTAGTAATTTCTCGTTGTAGATATTTATGCTTCTTAGGCGATTAAATAATTAAGCATTTTGATCAAATTATAAAAAATGAAAATATCGATATAGCGCCATATGTGTATGAAATTAACTGCTTAATAAAATCTGTCCATTTTGTGTAGCAATCTACAAAATATCCATCAACATTGACGAACATCAGTTTTGAATTAAATTAAAGAGACATGAAAGAAACTGAATGTAATGACTTAAATTGTCAAATAGGAAAACGAATGAACGCCTATTTGTCACTGGACTTAATTAAAGACTTAATTGCTACTTTGGATGTCACTATATTTGTTGGATAGTTATTGATTTTTGGATAGATGATTTGATAGTTGGATAATTTTCTCATTTGGGATTTTTTGTCTATAGTTGGTTGTTTTGCGACTTACACATTTTGCTCATCAAACCCTTAACAATATCGAAGCGCCATATTCCTATTATTGTTATATGCCAGTTCATTACAAAAGGCATACAAGTCAGATCCTATTTGGTCCATATTGAAATTGTCTTTTGTACGATTTTAGATGGACAACCATTTAATTTTTTTATTTTTATTTTTTTCCATTACATGAGCGCAGACATCGACCAAGCTCAGCCAGTGATAAGGAGACTAATGCGGCTTGATGACTTTACACTGTGCTTGGACAGAGCTGATGCCGATGGGAAAATAAGGTTCTATCAGGAGCCGTTGTTGTACAGATGTCAGCTGGATTTGAGGTTGGTGTCATACAGAATGAGAGACTTAACTTTTGTACGATCTCGCGGTAATTGCCTTTAATTGATATTCGATCAATTAACGCCTTTATTTTGTGCAGGATTCTGACGCGGCTGGTGTCGGCGAATACCCGTCGCGCGAGTAGTCTCAGCATCCAGCTCCAGTCGTCGAAACTCGCGTGGGGAGTGACGGGCGATCAGCTGACGATGCTGATACGGCTGGTCCGGGAGCGGGCGGTTCCGGCCGACACGCCCCCTGTACCACCTGCTAAAACTTCAGAAACACAGGCCGCGCCCCTGCGTAAGTTCCTAACACGTTATCTTATATCCCTTCTCATTCCACTCCATTTTTCCCCTCCTTCACTCACTTCGATCCTGTACCAGACACATTAAAGCAGGTTAAATCCGCCTTGTCCATTTCCCATAAAAAATATTCGATACACCAAACACCTCCTATCCTCAAACCTATTCATGTTTCAGAGTAGTGTGATAGTTTACATGGCTAGGGGACTACTAAAGGCAGTTTGTATGACATGGGTAATAAGTAACACAATCATTATTAAAAGTATAACGAAAGGAGCTAATTTAATTTAAAGCTACAAACAAGTAGAAATGTGCAAATGCGAGAAAGGGAATAGAGGATCAGCAAACAGCTTCTTAAATACTATTGTATGGGTTCCAGACGCCCAATCTTCGAACACGGCAGAACCAGCCCATTCGGAGAGTTGGACAGAGTGGGCGTGGTCGTGGCTGCCCTCGCTCGTGGACCGCGAGGGCGACGTGCAGACACCCGCGCCGCCCGCGCCCGTTCCGCTGCACTTCGCCGCCTATTTTGACGACGTCTCTGTCGTCTTCAAGGTAATGCACGAGACAGCAGACTTCGCTCGGAGAGTTGGAAGATGTGGGCGTGCATGTAGCTGCCTGCGCTGGTGAACCGCGAGGACAACTCAACTATTGACGAGAAAATTAATTATTATTGTTTTTATACTGGTATTGAGTTTTATTTTGCGTGTCTGTCTGTGTATCCTAATAGCATGTCCGACAATGAGAACTTTACAGAACATTTACAGTAACCTTCTTCTTCATAATAGACAGTGTAACACTTTCTTATGTAATTTGTTGCTAGGAAAGCTAGCTAAGTAGTTAGCTACGTAAATGTTAAATTGTTGCAAAGAAGCGCCGCCGTCTACAATCATATGTCTAAATGAAAACAAAACATCAGCATGGGTTCAAACTATATAGTTTAAAAATGCCTTCACTTCATTAAAACTGGCGTGAGGATTCATACTTTCCTCTGTGCGCGTGCGTCGGTCTCCAGGAGCGCGCGTATTCCCTGATGAAGGAGCACTAATAGTCCCGAAACGGGCCGGGAGCGAGTCACTACCGAGTAAATTACCGAGTGAAATCCGATTGTTTCTTACATTAAATAAGTCTTGCTATATTATCTCACAGGTAATGGAAACAGACGGCAACAATCGCAAGCGTTCACGCGGTGTTTTGGAGTTCACCGCGACTCAAAGCGCTTTCAAGAGCTACGTGTGTAATCCCACGACGATCCGTATGCGTGCTGGGATGCGCTCGTTCGCACTCTCGTCGCGGGGAAAATGCATCTGCGGGCATATCGATTACAATACAGTAAGTAATCTGTAATCTTTGTGTAACAGAATCTGTGTAAAAAAAAAGGAAAGGTTTTGAAGACGCCATTTATAGAGCTGCATGTTGTATCTCTGCAGAAAGATCTTCGGTGTCACAGATAACACACTAGATTCTGCATTCGGGACGCTCGAAGCGCACGACATATCAGTCTAAATACACTTATAAGAAATTACTCTCATTGGTTGATTGTTATGCCAATGAGAACGCTAGGTCGCACTCCCCGCGACCCGCGCCGCGCCTCAAACTTTGGTGGCTTTTTGTAGGAACAACGAATCTCGTTATGCAGTATCTAGTGTGATATGTGTTCGGGGTAAAGGCATTCCACCTCTTACAAGTGCCCAGGAGAAAGTATCAATAAAATCGGACCGTGTGGGACTTCTAGGTTTGCAAGATGTGTTTTTGTCTACGCAGATGATGGAAGAGCCGACGCTCTACCTCCGCAAGAAAGAGATTGAAGGAGCGGAAGAAGAATGGACGTGGCCCGACGATGATCTCAGCCAAGTTGTCGAGACTGCGCAAGCAGTGGACGAACAATATAGGTCTTCACCAGAACTGGTAAGCTATGTTACTTCCTTACATTTAAATTATTGCTTACTACTTAGTATTAATCAATTTTTAATGTTTTCAGCAATAAAAAAATCTGCTAAAAAATGTTATAAATTAGTTGACGCGAAGCTAGTTGAAGAGAGATTGATTAGTGGCATAAGCGAAAAAAAAACATTGAATATTAACCTCGTATCTTACTAATTACAGCAGAATTTCAAACTACAATGTGTGGTCAGACACGTCGAAGTTTGCCATTCAAAATTCTAATGTAAGCAACACGACATAGGGTTCGCATTTTAATGCTATTTTTGGCCTTCGGCACAAGCCTTCGTCAATAAGCATCTTGCTCACGTATTCACTTGAATCAATGTTTTTCAGCAACAACAATCATCTGTAACGCCTGTTAAATCGGCTTCCGGTTCCGGTAGGCCTGACGTCGGCCAACCAGAACAGCCTACTTCAGCCCAGGAAATGAATGAGCCAAAAGACAGCGGTGTCGAGTTCTGGACAGAGATGGCTCCACAGTTCTTCGTGGAGTACATTCATGAGCGATCGCCACCAGAAGTTGTAGCGAATCCTTATGAAAATCCACCGATTGATTTTCAATACAGGTCAGTCTTATTTCAGTAGCATTCGTACCATTATTCCCAGAAAAGCTCTCCGTTTACTAAGAGGATGCTGCTGCCCGTCCTTCGGTAGTTTTGGTCGTAGTTTTAGGACATAAAAACCCTACTTGGCCTGCATCTATGCCTTTCGGAGAGCCCTTACTTCACCAAAGAAACTCACCAAATCAAATAGTATTTTCAACAGCTTTCGGTACTTAGAAGTCCTAGGAAAGAAAAGCGACCTACAACATGTTGATAAAACATTGTTTGGCATTCCAGTGACTGGGTTGAGGAGTGTGAGGTGAAACTACATCTGGAGCTAATGGAGGTCCGAGTGTGCATGGGCCTTATACACCGGCTGTCTGCTCTTAGCGCTCTCTTTCAGGAGCTGCCACCTGTACCTCCACCAGGTAATTTTCGTTTGATATGCTACAAATACTTTTACAAAATATTTCGTTTCGTCGCCTATAGATTATCTTGTTCTTGCATTCATAGGCTCGGCTCTTGATGGGCCAGCTTTCATTAATTCCTCATGTTTGCCAGCGCTTTAATTTCTTGGTATTGAATTATTATATGAAACCGGAATGCTTTCGTGCGGCTGGAAATAAAGAGCTCTTAGAGGTTGGTTGAGTGTTTTCTTCTCGTCCAAAATCACGCAGTGCCTGAAGACGAGGATCTTCAACCAATGTGTGTTGCCAGTGATGATATAATATGTGAACTATATATTATGGAACTGAAACGTGGTCTTTTTGAGAAACAGAGTTATCCAGCGGCAATGGAGAGAGCTATGCTCGGGGTTTCTTTGCGCGATTAAATCCGGAACGAGGATATTCGCCGAAGAACCAATGTCACCGACATCGAAGATGTTCATCGTTTACATAGTATAAAATGAAGTCGCTTACCGCGTCTGTCGGCCTGTATATCCACTAACTCCTAAACCACGCCACGGATTTTGATGCGGTTTTCACCATCAGTATTTTTTTCTAAATTACATCCGCTACTCGTTAGTTTTATTATAATCGGTATTCAGAAACATCACGCAGAACATTTGTTTGCAGAGCAACCGATGCGCGTGTTAACGGTTGAAGAGTGCGACGCGTTGAGTGAGAATCTCCCTCAGCGGCGGATCAACATCGAAGTCGTAGGGCTCCACATACTCGTGCATCCGTGGGACCACTCGATGTTTGAGCGGCCTTCAATGCCGCCCGTCTTGCTCGACTTGGACCTTCCTAAGATCAACGTGGCCATCAATGCACCTTTGTACCCCCATAGGTGAGTTTCAAAGTTTGGTGAACGATATAAAAACAAACAATTTTAGAGTAAGGTGTTAATCATCAAGGCTCGCCTATCATGAACCGATTTTATACTCTTATTTCTAACCGACTTCCAAAAAAAAGTGAGGGGGTTCTTAAGTCCACTGTTTTTTTTTACCTCGGAACTCCGTCATTTATAAACCGATTTGGAAATTTCTTTTTTATTTGAAAGAAGTTATTTCCAAATTGGTGTCATTTTTATCAGTTCTGATAATGAGATCCTCGAGGAATTGAGAAAACTCCTTAAATATTATAGGCATACAAATAATGATTTTGGAATTTTCATTAACAAGTCAAGCAGAAGCAGCAAGTTCAGAAAGTAACATTTGGTGAAGTGGAACTAATGAAGAAGACCACAGATGGCCAACGGAACTCCTCAGTGATACGTATTTCACGGGTAGCGACAAGATAATCTCGATTATGACAGTTAATAAATGGTTCTGATGCAGTTTCTAAAAAAAATTATGTAAATCTAACTATTGTGACGGTCGTTATGCGGTCATCAATGTTACTTCTTATCCTGATCCGGTGTATTTCAGAGTCTGCTTGGCCGCTTGCCAAATGCCAGATGACAGCGGCCCGTTATGGCAAGGCGCTCGCCTTCACGTCACTGTCAACATCAACTCTATCCAGGCCAAGATATGTTCCTTCAACAACGTTAAAGCGAGGCTGTGCTTCCGCACTGATGTGAAAGCCGTGTTCCATGTCCTAATGAATCAGGAATATTTTTCAAAGCGTGAAAGTGTTCTGTTAGCTTACTCTCTGAAGATAGGTAAGTGACTATTGCGAATATAGTAATTTCAGGTTTGTTTGTAGCTTTTTTTCCAGTTATACTTGTGTTATTGAGTTCGACGAGTAAAAGCTATCTGGTTTTTTTTTTAAACTTGGCAGAATTGTACGTTATTAATATCGCAGAAATATGTGGGCAGAAAAAGTGTTCGAAATTTCATTGTTAACACGCAGAGCGGGCAGAAAAAGTATAACGGAAATTCATAGGGAACGCGCTGTTATTTTTTCTTTTATTTTACGTATAAGTCTAGTTTATAGTATTATGTATCACTCGGAAGAAAGTGCGATACCCAACTCGTGTGTATTAAGGCCTTAAATTAATTAAGGCAAACTACAACCTCTTTGGTAATCGGTCACTTTTTTCCCTTCTGTGAATAATGTACTATTTTTTTGTCTGTAATTCTGACATAACTTCTAACCTTTTCATTAAGCAAAAAGTAACTTAGAAGATATTAGGGAAGACAAAAATAATATGCTATAATCATCACGCGTGGCGGCAACCTGCCGCGAGCGTTGTGTTGCAGTTGCCTCGGGGATCGCAAATCGCACTCCATTTACTAAGAGGACGCTGCTGCCGGCCCTTCTTTGGTTCTGGTAACAGTTTGAGGAAATATCCGAATTTGTCCAGGCGAGGCAAACCTGTGCGGTTCACCGGCTCGGTTACAAACTGCGTGGCAAGTGCCTAAGTCGCTCTGGATGAAGCAAGTCTCCGCCGCCCTCAAATACACCACGCTGGCGTCGGACGCTCTCAACGACGAAGGTAAGTAGAATATTTAATTATATTTTATATTAGAATTTTTCAAAGAAAACATACTAGAATTATTATTAAAAAAATACCAAAAATCCGACTGCTAACCAATTGATCTAATACAAGATTGACCTGTTCGCATAGATGGTAGAAAGTTACATAGAAACAGACAAAAATGCATACACCACTGCTTATGGGCTGTTGGAAAAAATCTAGCAAAAATTGTTGTGTCCTTATGATAAAGAAAAATAAAAAATAAAATATGAAAACGACCGAACGGGCTAGCGAAAATCGGGGAAGCAGGTCCTTAAGTAGATCAGGCGAGAGGATCGTAAATCTATTTTAAACTAGCTGATGCCCGCGACTTCGTACGCGATGCAAGGATTTTTTAATAGTTATTCTGCTATTCGGAGCCGAGAAAAATCCAACAAATTAAAGATCATACAAATCGCTCCAGCCGTTCTTGATTTGTAAATGGTCTTTTGTTTTAGATATATATATATATATATGAAATGTATATATAGATGTAATTGACAGAAACAGAAAATTTTATTTATGACAAAAATACATATTAACATATTTAAAAAAACAAACAGTTTAAAGAATTTACCCCATTTTTGTCACAAACCCGATCCCAACTCAGCATAAGCTCAGCGCTCATATGACAGCGTGGCATTATCTCGTTGCAGAGTCTGTGGTCATCGACATGACTTTGGAAGACTTTCTCTGCCGCGGCTTCCTGACCAAGAACACCACTACACATATAATAACTCTACAAGCAGCCAAAGCGACGGCTTTACATGAACCAAGTATGTACGAGTACAAATCGACATTAAAGTGAAGTGGGGGAGCCACATTCGCGTACCAATTGACTACGTGGCCAACCGTCAATTATTATTTTTTCTATCCTTTTAAATGACCACATAGTGGAATGAAATGCCAAAAAAACATGAAATGTTACAGAGATGTGGAATATTCAAGCTATCGATACTTTTTAGTTTTAAACTGCAAAAATAGCCGCGCTGCTTGCTACTGTAGTTTTGTGTTTAGCAATACTGTTAAAAAAAAAACGTTAACTTGAATAGTCGATAAAAAACAATGACCCATCTCTATTACACATCAATTGTTTTACCTTTAGATTCTGCTCCGGAACAGCGTAAAAACAGGTACAGCGCGAACATGATCAGTCGATCATGTTGGACCACGACCCAGACCCCAGTTGTAACAGACTACAAAGCTATGTCATGAATTGCTTATGTCCGCGCCTTTGTACGCGGTGCTTTCACAATTATGTTGATTAAGAAAACATTTCGCCCACAGATCATACTAGATACCCTATTACGAGATCGTTGCTCTTATAAAGTTAACAAATTTTGAGGAAAGCGCGGATTGCGGGGACGGCCACCAAGCTTCGTTTTGATAGGTGTATTTTAGGCAGATGCGTGGTACGGTTTGGTCGTCCTAAATGCGGAATCTAGGTATGATCTGTGATTTCGCCGCTTCGCTTTGGTGGAGTGTCACTTTAAGGCCGGTGCACACGAGACGATAACGACAGTGCAAAAATGCAGTGACCATTTAGCGGACCATATTTTTCTATGAAGCGTTTCTACACACAACGACACCGCACTGCACGACGCACGGCTTACTGACGACAATTCGGCTAAGAAGTCGGTTCGGCTCGATCGTGACGATTTGGCGGACCTACAAAATGTAACGAAACACATCAGGACTTGCACACGGCGCTCTGCTCGACAAAGAGCAGAGCCTTCTTTATTTTCTTTATTTTTTTCTATCATCTTTCTTTCTTCTATTCGTAACTGCCGTGCAGGTGCAGTATCGACACTCGTGTGAAAACGAACGACAACGTCCGTTTGCTGTGTGTCGTCTGTCAGTCGTTAGCGCAAAATCGTATCGTCCGCGCTCCGTGTGAAAACGTTGTAAGACTCCGTTTAATCCACAGAAGGCAGCGACCTGAAACAAGCCTGGCTTTTCTCTGCTCCCGATTCTCATACTAACATGTGAGTTTTTTTACTTATCCTCGCTTGTTACCCATAATATTTGTTCCTCAGTCAAGCCTAAAACTGTAATCTGAATTTGGAATTTTTGTTCTCGTCTCTGGGGACCTATTAGGCATCGCTACATTATCATATCATACGTATGATATAAATACGAAATTAGCTGTGTCTGTATCTGCTTTTTTAATATCTGTTTATTTCTAAATAGATCTTGATAATATAAGAAAATACAACGTATGGATGGACGTAGAAAAAATCCCTAAAAAGGCGGAGAATTAGGAAATATTAAGTTTATAAAAAACAGTTTTTTTTTTCAGACCGTACTTGCGCATCGCTATACAATGGTGCCAGAACGCTTTACCTCATTCGCTAGAATATGCCGGGTTATATACGGAGCCCGCCGCTATCGCCGTGGACCCACTTTTCATAGCCTGGCTCGCGTATAGGCCCACACTAAAACCTTTAGGTAAGTCTGTATTATAAGTTTTGTATAAGAAAAAACTGATTACTCGGCTGCAAAGCCGATATAGGCCTCCAGTTGCTACACTAGTTTTAAATCGTTACAATACTGAAGTATATCATTTTTGGTGTGAAAAAGGGTTGTCTATCTATCGATCAGTATCAAATTTTGAAAGTTCGACATTGACTTTATTATAACACGGTTTTGACAGCAAAACATGTGTCTAGAGTTATTTTCATGAAAGAAGTCCAGCGGCAAACAGCGGAACTAATCCAATCCTTTGATGCGACCTTTCGGACGAGCGATAGTAGCGCCGCGTCTGGGGGACTTCTTTCATCAAAAGCACTCTATGCGAAATCGATCAACGAATTTTACCGCGTGTAGTACAATACTTTGCCATTGGTAGATCGAAGTTTCCCGCGCTACTAAAATACGTCTACCGCGCAGGTACAGCTGAAGGAATACTTAGTTGTGTAAAACTGTACGGTGTAAGACTTTTTGAACTATAATTTAATTTGACTGTTTTTATTTCAGATGCGCTTTCGTCTTCAGGTTCCATGAAGAGTCTATCGTCACAGTATGTTGTACGTCGCCGCACCACGGGGACCGTGAGTCATGTTATTTATGGCTAACAAATATGCTCGGAGTTCACTACTGTCATTGTATTGATAGCGAGAATCATCTCGGTATATTCGACATGCCTATTGCTTAGGCATTCGTAATCATTCGTTTTTTTTTTACCCAACGAGAATTTTTGGGTTTGGCAGATACTCGGAGAAGCCTATGGCATATTTTCGAAAATATATTTGTGGACATTACGTTATACGATGCTAGCTGTTAGCCGCGACTTCGTTCGCGTGGACATACAATTTTTTTTTTTAAAAGTAGCCTATGTCCGTCGCCGACCCTTGCTTAAGCTATATCTATGCTAAAATTCAGCTTGATCCGATCAGCCGTGATAAACCAGGCAGAGAGACAGAGTTACATTCAAATTTCTAATATTAGATAGGATATTCGGTTAATGTTGGGTTTGTATAGGTCGCTGTATATTTGTTCCCAGTAAACTCCGTAACGTCTGAACGGATTTCGATGAAATTTTGTATGAAGGTAATGTGCAAATATGACAAAAATTGTTTTGACTGTTATATGATGATGTCAGACTGACTACAAAATCGAAGCTAGCACTTCTCTCCGACGTGCCAACTGAAAAGCGGCGATGTGTACAATTTTCAGTCGTCAAGTGGCCGCGGCGGCACCAGGTCGTCAGGCGCGGAGGTGCACATGCGACGCAGCGTTGGCTCCAGCGATAAGGAACAAGGCAGGGTGGATCTGAGAACTGTAACGAAGGTTAGCAGAACAATACATATAGTCTGAAATGTCAGCGGCGGTTATAAGAAAGTCTGGTTTTGGTAGGCTACCAGAGGAAATACACTAAACACCCCAAGCGGGACAGCAATGAACGTGAGATGTCTCGATACATTTTTCATTGAAAACTCCATAATTCTCTTCATTTTACTTGTTTTCTTATTTGCCGAAGTGCCTTGTTTATGTTAAAAGTGTAGTATACCAAAGCAATCTTCGTGAAGTAAGCGTTTGCAAATATTATAGATATCGCCATCTATACTCTGTCCATTATGTTAATCTCTTTTTGACGCCTGTTAACGTAACCTTGTAAAGCGGTAATGCTAGATCAATATATTTATTTATAATAGTAATCTATTTGTATGGGATAAATTAGCTAGATGCTTTATTTATTATACAAATATAATTATTATTTATTTATTTATTTTACACAGCTATATCGTCTTAATTTGTATGAGCTGTCAAAAAGCGATTAACATAATGGGCAGACTATAACTCATACTTCTCCTAAACGAAGAGAAAGATTCAGCTCGTGAGTGTTATTGAGCAAATTTCTTGACTAAATTAGCATTTGGGAAAATTATTTTAAATAATTAAATCTTATGATATTGGGTCAATCGCTGGGTTAGTTTACAATATTGGCATATATTTTTCATTTTTACCAAAATAAAAAAGGAGACTAAACTTCGTAATAGTTTCGGCGCAAAAAGTCGTTGCTGGATGTGACTACGACCTTAAAGTTACTAGTTATGGCAAAAAAAAAAAACTTATAAGTCTATTTCCTCATAAAGTCGAACAAGTACAAAAAAAGTAGCGAACGGATTATTTATTTATGAGTCGTGAAAAGTTTTCTCCTTTTCACCGACTTCCCAAAACAGGAGGAGGTTCTCAGTTCGATTATTTTTCTTTTTGTATAGACAAGCACACGCTAAATTGTACTTTTAAAAGCGGTTTGATTACAGTCTAGACTATGCGCTGCCTGTCAGAGTATTCTAAAATGTTAATATATGCATCGATAACTGCATACATGTTCTGGTGTGCGTTTTTGTACATTAAATACGGGGACGTTAAATTTGTCGCCCCACACAATAACGTTTGTTCGGTGTGCGATCGCCCTTATATGCACAAAATTTCTATTACAGACAAAATCAATGCTGGAACAGCTTATGAGCGGCGACAAGCTTCTCGCGTTACACGAACGTCTGCAAAGGATGCTGGTGAACATGGAGATTGGACTGACGCTCGTGTACGTGACTATGACTACGGCGTCGGCGCTTGACTGCGCGACTGTACGCGATGCGATGGAACGCCACGCTAGCTTAGCGCAGGATGTGCTGGCGTTCAGGTACTCATAAAACCGTGTATTCAAATCGCTTTTTAAAAGTTCAAAATTTCAAATTTTGAACTTTTACAACAACTTTTGAACAAATTTTCAAAGTTTAAAATATTGACTCAAAAAATGCTTGTAATGTGGTAATTAGTTGTCATTAGTATATTTTTAGTAGATTGAAGTGGAGAGAGTACTTACGCTTCTTAAGGTGTAAATTCTCAACGCTCCGATATGCTACCACCCAAACAGCTTGGCCGATTTTGGGTCGCGTGATGTCGTGAGATTCGTTTTTACTATGAAGCTACGTAGTTAAAATAGTTATTGTTTTTCTTTAGCTTGGGCCGCTTGACAATGTTCTCGAATACGCTAACCAAGCAGTTTTGGAATGACATCCGACACGACGGACCGACATTCATTGTGCCGAAACAACAGAAGTCTCAAGGTATATAGTTCTAACATTTATTTTTACACTAGCTGCGCCTCGTGGCTTAACCCGCTATTTTACAGGAATGGTAAAAATTTTCAGGATAAAAAGTAGTATATGTGCTATGCCAGGGAATAAGCTACCTCCATAAGGAACAAACACACTTATATACTTACCTACTTACATCTGCAGCAGCCTTTCAGCATCATAAGTGTGTTTGTTCCCGTTCAACTCTGTAACGGCTGAACGGATTTGGACGAAATTTGGTATGGAGGTAGGTTATTTCCTGGTTTGCATATGCTACTTTAACTTGCGTAATAACCCGTGAGGTGTGAGGAGATTGAGACGCGTTTTTTTTTTTTTTTATGAAAATTTAGTATTTAATATGTATATTTAAATTGGCAACATGCTTAAACGGAAAAATTTAAAAAAAATAAGTTTTTCACACTTTCAATTGAGTTATTTAAAACATGTAAATCGTTACAAGCATTCATACTGCATAGTTTCAATAAGTCAAGTATTATCCGAAAAATTTAACTAGTACATATGCATGAAAATAACCCGATGTCCAGATAACTGTTAAAATCAGTGTTTCAATATATTAGGGCTCAAATTTATTTCAGCTAAAGATTCGTTCCCGTGGAAGCTCACGCTTGCCGACGTGTCCTTCTACACGCTAGACGTCATGGTGCCCCCAGAGAAAACGGGCCGAGAGCGTTCCGGTTCCGGCCTCCGGTCACAGCTCCGCATCACCAGTATGGCTAAACCAAGAACGGTGCTGGAACTGGTCACGTCTACCGTCACACTGTCTGTTGTAACCAAACAGGTGCAGATCAAACAGATGCCAAAGAAGGAAGTCGTTAAGAAGGAAAAGGAACCGACTCCCGAAGAAAATGTATGTTGTTTTTGTTTAGAAGAGGTCCGCAGATCGAAACAGAGCGTGGACTGTATATTACTCCAGCGATCGGCCTCTTCAGTGTGGTTCGGGGTTGTGATGTTCCTTATTCGGGTTCGAGGAGAGCTTGCAGTAAAACTTCTTGTTCCGTATGTACAGATCGACTACATATATTGAAATTCTTATTCTATCCTTAAGCTAAATCACAACCTTAACCTACTACATTCTTACAAATATCTCTTTAAAAATTACAGGGCTTGAAATTGTTACCGCAATTTTGTACTGTTACAGAGGTTGAAATACTTTAGGACGGGGATGGATTTCAAGCCGACAACGCTCAAGGAATTCGTTCGAGGACCGGCTAAGTAAGTAACAATTATATGCCACCTAATTAATAATAATAAAAGGTAATAATACAGGGTTATAAGGAAAGGATATGCTAAGCCGAAAGGAGCTGATACTACTCATTATTGTGAACAAATTTTACTATGGGACCAATCCTGAAATCGAGAAAAAATTATCAGCCGTTCCATACATTTTTTCGAGTATCATTGACATTTTTCTATGGAACAGCTGATATTTTTTCTCGATTTCAGGATTGGTCCCATAGTAAAAGTTGTTCATAATGATGAGTAAAATAAGCCCTTTTCGGCTTAGCATACCCTTTCCTTATAACCCTGTATAAGGTTTTATGACAGTTTATCGCTTTCCTAAAAAACTTGTTTTCAGTCGCCGTGTTTTGTTTAAATATGTTTAAATTACTCACTTTATTTTTCTTTTTCAGACGCAAAAAAGAAAAGTCTCCAGAGGTAATTCATTGGTTTATTTATTTTTTTCTATAAAAAAACGAATGCTTTCATAATAAGCTTCTATAACTTTCATGTTTTTTTCTTGTCATGTTGGTACTAGTTGTACCAATTGTATGATTAATTCGCAATCAGATGATTAGACCACAGAGAGTAAATTTCAAAAAGCTAGAAAGAGCATTTTATATCAGAAGAAAATTAACAGAATTTCCATTCGCACACATTTGTATAAATGTGTGCGTATATAGTTACTTTTAATTGAAAAGTTTATTGCCAGCCAGTTTTTCTTACAATTATATTTATTATTTATTGTTGACCGGGTGGGCGAAGAGAACGAAGTCTCTATTTTAACTAGCAAAATTTCCTTTCGTGTGTCCAAATGTTGGAACTCGCGTATAGGTCGACAAGTCGACAACTAATCTTGATATAACTTGGCATACAGGGTCTATAACATATAAAGTAGTGCAAGGCAAGACGAGGTCGCGCGCGTGTCTCGCTGAGCATTCCTTGATAAAGGTCACCGAATGTGATCAAAACTATAGTCGGAATAACCGACTCAATTTAACGTGAGTATTCCCGTTTTATTAAAACAAAATATAAAGTCATGAGTTATATCCACAGATCATACCCTAGATTCTGCATTCAGGACGCTCGAAACGCACCACACCTCCGCCTATATACACTTATAACAAATTACTCTTATTGGTTGATTGTTAGGCGTGAGTAAACGTAACCTTGAGATAGCCACTGAGAACGCTCGGTCGCACTCCCCGCGACCCGCGCCGCGCCTCAAACTTTGGTGACTTTTTGTAGGAACAACGAATCTCGTAATGCGGCAGTAGTCGGGTAGTTTCTTGAAACTCAAAACTTAAATAATGAAGAGTTTTAGCGGGAACGTGAAGAAGTTATGTCGCGTCATTCTATTATTTTCCAAAAATTGTGTCGAGTGTTAATGTATAAAAAAAGGTGGGTTTTTATCCATTAAGTGTTCGTGAACGTGCACGAGTTTTGGTTAATAGTAAAATGCTGTGAAACGTGAATCTTAGTGTTGTTTCCAAAACTCCATAGAATCCTTTATTAAAGTCTTCACCACTTTACTGGGGCATGAAGTGGACTTGACCGTGACTTACTTTGCTTGACTTAGACTATGACTGAGACTTATTTTAATCGTGAAATATTTGACATCACTTGAAATGTTACAATACTTGACACTGGCTAAATACACGTGTGTAACCAAAACATAAGAGAGAAAAAAAAAACTTAAATTATGATAAAATTGCGTTGTCGGCGATCATCCGACAGCGATCGGACTTGTTTCCATTTTAGACGGCATTTCATCACTTAAAAAGCCGCTTTTTGTCAGCCGGAGAAAAAGGAGCCGGAACCGGTACAGATAACGAGCGGTCCGGTCGTCTCGCTCGGAATCCATGTGCACGCCGACACGCCTCCGCTCATCTTCAGGCTGGAACAAGATCAGGTGAGCTACCGTTCCTGCTATCGTCCACAGACAGGCTAGAATAGTTGATTATTTTCCAAAATAAGTAAGTTATAAACATTTTAATGTCATGATAGAGAGCGCACAATAGTGAGATAGGCAGTAGAAACATAATTGTTTTTAGCATTACTTAAAAATATGATTAATTACATTAGATTGAATCCGTCTTATTTTTTAATAAAGAGACTAAGTTAGGAAAATTCACTAAGTCTCCTTTCGCACGCACGAGAAACAGAGCGACAGCTATACAATTTCAAATATCGAATGCGCCAAAACCTCGCGGAAGGACTATCCTCTTAAGATGTGTTATTTTATTACAGGTGCACATGGTAACAGCTGCATTGCACTGTCTCACTCACATCAAGGTGCTACTCACGCGGCCTCCACTTTACATTCCAAAAGCGACGAGCAGCTCTATGATGGGAGCGCCACGATCGGTTATACGGTAACTAAAGAAATACAGAGTATCCAGAAAATTAATAAGCTGAATATAATATTCCCGATAATATTCCATTTAAAAAAAAAAACAGAAAACACCCAGAATAATAATAATAACCCACCATAATAATAATAATTCGATCTTATGACTACGGTGAACTTTGATACAACAGGTCGGTGTCAGAAATGGAACAACTACAAACGCCGTCAGACGAATCAATCAGTGAGAAATCAGAGCTCATCCCTATTTTCGAGGCGTTGTCGGCAAAAGACTGTAAGTTGTTCGTTTTTTTCTTCTCTTTTTTTACAAGCTTTTATTTAACTTGCAATGTTTCTTTGTATGTATGTTAAGGTTGAATCTTGCAACTCAATTTTAGACCAGTTCCCCTTTTTCAATTGAGTTGAAATCTTGCATGCATTTTTAAAATTGGGACGCGTCTTCGAAGATGGAATAATCTGAAGTGTAGTGTGTGTCAAGGGAGTAATTTCGTTGGTAGCGAAAAAGTGTTGCTCCAAGTCGTATCGAGTATACTAATGATCAAAAATTAGGGTCCCTACCACAATCCCTTAGAGCATTTTATCTTACTTGGCTTTAAATATCCCTCTATAGTCTCTATTTCTCTGTAAATTTGTCAGCGGTAGTAAGAAAGCGAGATACAGTTAAAAGTCTGTAAAACAGAAATTAGTTTCCTTAGCAAGAGGAATTCCAAACGAATTGTATATTCCGGTGAAGTTTGTATGAAATTCGATATGCATTAATATTCGTTAATATTGATACTTGTCTCACTGTAATGCCGGTATCGTAATAAAAGTGTTTCGTTAGTTACGACCGACATCAAGACGTTCTTCTGGTTCCAATGGGTGGTGAGCCGGGTAACCATAGTGGCGACCTCATGGCAGTCGAAACTGGCACTCAACGTGGACGACATCATCACCTCGCTGGACCTCCAGGCGCATTACAACCAGCTCAAGATCAAGGTGGCGTCGGCTTCCGTCAAGCATTATGCTAGGTATATAACGTAACACACCCATAGCTCACCGCTAAGTTTTCTTGTGTCTTTGCCTGCCTAACACACACAACGATTTCGTTTCACATTCTTGATGCATAACGCTCAAAAAAGGAACTCACTGCTGTTGCTCGTTTCCCGAGAACTATGATATAGGTATTTTCACGGCTAGGTTGGGTGGGTGAGTGAGGCCATTTAAGTGTATTTCGAGCTCCTTCTTTGACAACAACTTTGCTTACCTCAGGCACCAACTCGCCTGAGGTCAAAAATAGATCAATTTTTCTACTAAAAATAGCAACACTTAAACTCAGAACAGATAATATTTAAAATCATCCACACAGCGTCTATAACCTTACTTTCAACCAAAGATATATTCGTTTCGGAGTCGAATCGGGGTTCTTACGCTAAGAAATTGAACGCACCACCATCTAATGAATGTCTGTCGTCAAACGATTAGTCTTTTGCGATTTGATGGCGATAACCCCACAAGTGTGGAACCCACACTTACATCCTTTTTTTGTGAATTTTGAATTCCTCCCTGTCCTCTATCAGTGCAATATAAAGTGTAAAGTATTTATTGGATTATTTATTCATCGGCATCAGCTCGGTTCACACATTCAAGTTAGTCCATAAAATGTATTATATGTTAACAGAACTGCAGAGGACGAGTGGACTGCTGGCGTGCTCGGCGGCAGGGTACTCGAGGCGCGGGAACCTAGCAACGCTAAAGAAGAGAGTCACTTCATGGCCATAACCATTACACAGGCTCAGTAAGTGCTTGGTCAACAGTATAGTTTTTGCTGTTCCCTTGCGTGCTCGTCTATTTTGTGTAACATTTCACTTAGTTCATTTTGCGCCCGGTAGTCACGCTCGTATTTTCATTTCAGAATATCCAATTTGCCGGCCAGTTGGAAGGAAGAGCTGCATCCTAAACTGTTGGAACGGAAACGTGTAAGTGACACCCCGATGCAACTGTGCCTTCCTAATCCACGGCCTTTTTAAACCGTTTACAGGCTTTGTTGATCATTATCTAGCCGCTCCGCTAAGAAGGAGTTTTCTAGTTGAGACAACTTATTATTCTATGTTTTTCCTTTTCGTAGAGTACAGACAGCATGTGGGAACTATACGCGACACTAGCGCCGCTCGAAGCTGTTATCCAACCGACGATCCTCAACCAAATAATATCGCTTGTCCTCGAGATGGCGCCACGGTCTTTCTGTCCGCTAGCTAAGGAAAAAGAGACTGGGTAAGTTGTTCTAGTTCAGATTTTATCGTTGAAAAGAACGGAACTATAAATTAAATTAACATTAAATAAATAGTTATAATTATTAATGATTGTTTGATTTATGTATTGTTGAATAAGCATTATCTGCCATCATTTATTTATTATTATTTAAATTACAAGTTTAAGGAAGACTTTATGATATTAATTAATGAAATAGTTCACTGAAATGATGTGACTCAATGAACTAAATATTTTTATCACATTGCTAATTTTATTTTATGGAATAGTGGCTGAACCTGTAATGTCATTTTACTCCGTCTTTACCTTGAAACGAACCTAGAAAACCTAGAATGGTAGGTTTCTGCTGACACGCGTTTATACATACGTCGTCGCAAAACTTCCAAAATGGTATAAAAACTATTTAAAGAGAAAGTCCCCACCAACACCATTACCTCCGCCACATGTACTACCTAGATGTTTTCAGTTGTAAAAGACTTAATTTTTTTTTTCCAGCCGTAGTGATGTCCATTTGCCGTTTTGCTACGTCACCGCCGGCGGGCTCCGGTTGTTGCTCACCGTACAAGATAAAGAGAGCAATAAAGACGAGGATGACACATTTGTGTTTGTGGTAAGTTTTACTTTGCCGACTTTTTTAATTAACTATTACCGCCAAGCAGTAGTGTTCAAGCATTACTGTGTTCCGGATTGAAGGGCAATGTTTCCAGCGTACTTACTGGGCATACAGAGATTTAACATCTATCATCTCAGGGTGACGAGCGCAGTGCATTGCCGCGCATAATTTTGAACGGTTAAGTTTAAAATTCTGGGTGGCACTGAACTGTTATGGGCAATCGTGAAGCTTAACATCAGGAGAGCGACTTGCTCGCCTCGTCACCGAGAAACATCAAAAAAAAAAAACCCTGCGTCCTGTCATTTGCTAAAAAAAAACACGTATTGTCTGGATAAGTGTTGTGGTAATCCAGATTCGGCAGACAGAATAGGTCAATACTATTTTCACACCAAAGTAGAACGCAAAAAAAATCCGTTCGCCGATTAAAAAAATATATAAAGTGGATAGTATCGCAACGTAAGAGATTTCCAAAACCACAAACTAACCATCATACTGTCACCGCATTCTTAAAAGTTGACAGTTACATATCAAAAGAAAATCAAAGCCTCTGAAAAATGTTGCCTATAACATATACTTGAAGACGAGTCTAATAGCACATAAAGACAAGCCGTTCAGGCTTCAAGATACAATATTTTTAAATTGTCAATGTCCCTGTGCCCTTTAACACCACAAACATATGATTTTTTATCGACACAAATTATAGGTTTACTATCGAAAATGCTCGTAAAATTTTAGCGTGGTACATCTCATCTTTCGCAGAAATGGTTAAGCGAATGTGCCATTGCATTTATTATTTTCAGATTGGAAAAGTCACCGTAAACCCTCATCCAGATAATCCAATATGCAGGTATTTGTAAAATTAATTATAATTTTTATTATGAAAAGAAATAAATAACCCCCTCAGAGAAATCGAAACGGAAAGTGGTTTACTTATAGTTTCCTCTTTGCCAAGGTACATGCCGTGGTGTGTGTGTCCGGGCGATAGGTTCCAACTAATCTACATGCAAAGAAACAGTTGCATGTGCTTTTATGAATTGGTTTGTACAGTTTTTATTGAAGTGTGGGCTTGTAGAGGCGTTTTTCTTAGATGTTGCAATACGCGTTTACGTGCCTAACTCGAGTTTGTCAGATCCCTAGACTATACTTGGTGTTCATTTAGACAACGGACATGTTCTAGGATGCCATTTTATTAATCACTATGCAACTTTCATTACGAGACCAACCTTGAAACCGCGAGGGTACATGAATCTACAATTTAACCTAAAGATTTAACGAAGAGTTGTGTAAATGGGAGTTGATAATATCTTTCAATTGCCACACGGATCCAATTACACTTTGCTAACATCGTCCGTAATATTCGTCATATAATCAAGGAATTTATACCTAAACTGGAATGTGCACGGCGCATAAAAGCATAGCACATCGCTGTCTCGCTGGCACGAATATTTTTGGATATCACTCTATCATCTATATATACTATATTCTCGGTACACGAGAAGGACAGAAGGACGAGAAGGACTGAGTCCAACCAGAAAGCATGTGACTGAATATTAGAAATGCGTACCTTGTTTGAAACGTCATTGGTTAGACAGTTCTAAGCTTCGGCGACCGACATGATTACAAAAATTAACAACTCAGGGATACACACGGGCATAGAGCAAGTGATCACTACGTTACACGAGTGGGTCCTTGAGTGTAGAAGCACTTCGATAAAAATCCTTTCCTTGACATGTTTTATGTTCGGTAGGCGGCCTATAAACCCTGCCACTGACACGGGTTGGCTGAACTCGAACGGTGCTCTGGACGGCCATCAGTACGAGCTGACGATCAAGCACGTGGGCATCCGCTGCGCACAGTTTCAACAGCTCGTCAGTCAGGAGGTAAGGAGTACTTACTGAGCGTGTGAGAGAGAGAAAGAGAGCGAGCGAGAAAATGAGAAAGAAAGGAAGATAAAAAGAAGTGAGTTTTAGAACATGAAAAAAAACGCCTTCTAGTATATCACCAATAATTATGTAAATGGCGTCCTCGCATGACGAAGCTGCTGTTTCAGAACATTAACATCTAAATTGAGTATATCAGCCATGCAAGGACGCATCTGTGACCACTTACCAACAGTAAAAGGACACGGCAAAGTCAGCACAGAGTACATAAAAAAGGTAAGAATTCCTACTGTTTATTTGTTTCAGACCAGTGAAGCTGAAATGACAAAAGGCACAGCGAGCGAGAATCCGGCTCTCAAGTGGACACAAAAGATTGTCATGCCCAATATCACCCCAATACTCCACTCGTAAGAGATTCTCTCTATTTCATTATTATAATAAGGAGCGCCCTGCGGTTTCACCCGCTATACAATAGGAATAGTATATTTTTCCAGGATAAAACGCAGCCTATGTGTTAATCCAGGGTATATGCCTCCATACCAAAATTCATCCAAATTCGTTCAGCCTTATGGAGTTAACTGGGAACAAACACATTTACATACTTGTGGGTACCAAGTGGACGTTAAAGAGCTGAAATAAAAATATATAATACTAGCAGCTTTCACCCGCTATTCCATAGGAATAATTTATTTTTTCGGGATAAAAAATAGTAGCCTATGTGTTAATTCAGGGCTTAAGCAACCTCCATACCAAATTTCATTCAAATCCATTCAGCCGATACAGAGTTGAAAGGAACAAACACAATTACACACAAAATTGACCAATTATAATATTAAGAGTCATAGAAAGAAAAAAAAAGAAGAAAGAGAAGTGTGTGAAGTGGGGAAGTAAGGTTCTTGAGTGGCTACCACGAACCGGAAAACGCAGCGTAGGCAGGCGACCCACTTGGTGGACCGACGACATTGTGGAAGTCGGTGGCAACCGGTGGAAGCAAATGGCTGGTGGTCGTTTCGTGTGGCCCGGTGTGGCTCTCTAAGGGGGAGGCCTATGTTCAGCAGTAGACGTCTTCCGGTTTCCGGACGATTTCCTATAATTGCTAATCGCTACAGTGGGCACCACAGCCAGGCCACGTCTTTGTGGGGTAGGTTTTACTGAGATACTAATATCCATTGTTTTTTTCTCCAGAGTGGATATCAGCTGCGTTTTGGCGCCGGCTTTATACATCAAAGGCATGTTGACTTGCGGCCCGGCGGTGGAGTTCAATCTATTGTCGGATTGCGCTCTGGAAATAAGTGTAGACCAGATTGTGATGGCGCAGAAAGTGATGTACAATTTGACGAAAGCATTTAGAGAGAAGTAGGTTGAAAGTGTTTTACACCGCGAACGGGTCGATATCATTCGCGGTGTGAATGGAATCTATTGAAAAATAGAGCCACTTTTTGATTTTTTTTCAATTAGTATGACAACTCGCTGTCAAAACGTGATGTCAATGTCAACTAGTTTTTCTCTCATAAATATTGGCTCCATACATTGAGTATTTAGCCATTGTCAAGTTTGGAAATATTTCAAGTGAACCACAGTATTTCACAACTACAAGAAGTCTCAGTCATAGTCTAAGTCAAGCAATATAAGCCACGGTCAAGTCCAAGTACAGTGGCGGAGACTACTAAAGTCAGCTAGTATACTAAAGTATTGAATTTTGGAAGTTTGACAATGACATACACATTATTTTGACAACAAAAACAATCATCTAATAAAGTCATGCGCTGTGATTGGTGTTCGGTTCACACGACACTAATATTTAAAATCGTTATTTCATTTAATTAAAAATATTTGCAGGGCATAAAAAATAACTGAAAAGTCTGATAATTTTATTTGGTCCTATACTTTATTTATAACGTACCTACTACCTACACATTATATATTGCAACGGCTTAACAGCCTATTCATTAGTAACAGGAGTAACAGTTTGAATGAGATTATTAAAAATCTGCTAAAGACGTCGATTCTGTTTTACCACTCGATAAACTTAACTTATCTGACAGGACTAAAATTGTCTGAAACAATTAAAACACTGTCAATTTCACTTTAGTTTAGGAAATGGTATAACAGAAGCGACACCATTGTTTTTCACCGTCTCCGAAAAAGAAGGGGTATGACTATGTATGTGTATAAGCATGGATATTATTATGTTCCCTCTAATCCCTAAATTGCTTATTTATTTTGCACACAGGAATTTCCAAAGCTTGTTACTATTCGACGAGGAGCATCAGCACACGTGTCCATACGCCACGCTGCTCATGAGTCCAGCCGATTCCGATGATAACTACAACTACGATAACACCACCAGTTTTTCTGCAGGTATATTTTTTTACTAATTAGGGGACGGGAATTAAATGGGCGGAATGAAAGGTAATACAATTGTATTGCTGTATATGCTGACATAGTGCACACCTCTACGCCCCTAGTAACTTTGGTGCGAGAAACCCATCTCGTTTTTGTACACCACAGATCACACTAGATACCGCATTACGAAATTCGTTGTTCCTACAAAAAGTCACCAAAGTTTGAGGCGCAGCGCGGGTCGCGGGGAGTGCGACCAAGCGTTCTCATTGACTATCTCAAGCCTTCGCTTACTCGCGCCTAACAATCAACTAATCAAAGTAATTTCTTTTAAGTGTATTTAGATTGATGCGTGGTGCGCTTTGAGCGTCCTGAATGCAGAATCTAGGGTGTGATCTGTGATGTACACCAAAGACTAACGTGTCAAGGTGACTAGCAAAGTCTCACTAGCCAGAGTGGCGATTTAAGGCTGTCTACCCTACCCTCCATGATTCACGCCATTACAAGAAGGCCCTCAGCACTCAGTGGCCCCACTAGTCCCGACAACGGTGGCGGTTGGTGAAACGGTGGGGCAAATGTTGTTAAGCATCCCTGGAAGCGATCTGGCCACCAACCAACAATCTTATTTACTTAATACTTTATTGCATACTCATACAACGTATTAGATACAACAGGAGGACTTAATGATAAAGCTTTTTCTACCGGCCGTCCCCTTGACCTGACCCTCAATCTTGACCCTGGCGTGCTACAACACCCGGACGTTACGAATGGACGACAGACTCTTCCAACTGAAATTATCAGCCAGTAAAAAAAATAAAACACCTTGACGAGTTTGGCACGAAACCGGGAACAATGGCGAAAGAGGGAGGAGGCTTATTCTCTGCAGTGGTCTGAATAAGCTAATGATGATGACGGTGAATATTTACTGAAAAAGTATAAATCTTGCTATAGCTAAAATGCTTAGACATATTGCTAAGAAAAATATAATGCTTGATTTCGTGGGAAGCGAAGAATCCAGGAGGCGGTCTGTCCAGGCTGCTAACTAATTGACGCAAGATTGAAAGGGCGCAGGACGGTTGAAACATTGACAACTTAAAATGATCTTGTGTTCTTAAACAAGCTCGCAGGTTCTATAATTACTGTCGTGTTATTATATTAGTATATACCAGTAAAGTTCGAAAAAAAGTGTTATGGGTGCATCGGCTTTGCTTTGGTCCACATTTTTCACGTCTTTTCATCATTTGGCTTTTCACGGCATGATCATAATTGTAACTTTAGTGTCAGCTTAATTAGCCATGAGCGCGTTTGTATTTCGGGTTGTATTTTTGAAAAGTAGCAAAATAGTGATATTCGATGTCGATGTATTGCAGAAGACATGAAAAGCGGGAATTATTTTAATCGCGGCACGGATTCAGGCGTGGACTGCGCGGCCGGCTCCGTGACCCAAGAGACAGGCGTGGAGAGCACGCCCAGCTTATTTAAGAAATCCGTCTCGGTCGGGTTTGTAGAGCAATGGTGAGTTGATGCCTACGAATCACACTAATATTATAAATGCGAAACTTTGTGTGTATGTAAGTGTGTTTGTTCCCGTTCAACTCTGTAACGCCTGAACGGATTTGAATAAAATTTGGTATGGGAGGTAGCTGATACCCTGGATTAACACATAGGCTACTTTTTATCCCGGAAAAAAGTTACCGTATTTATTTAGTTTCTCTAGAGTAGCGGGTGAAACCGCGGGGCGCAGCTAGTATAATATAAGGGTAACTAAGTAACAGGAGTATTTTAACGTCTTAGTCAAATAAATACTACTGAGGTACACAATAAAACACGCACAACAAACAATTCCTCCCGATGTAACTGAGCAGAAGGCCAATTTTAGTAGATCGGGATACTTCGATCTACCAATGGCAAAGTATTGCACTACGCGCACTAAAATATTGCGCTGCTATTGATCGACCGATTTGGTGGCAAATTCGTGCCGCCCGTGCGCCATCTTGGTCCGACAATGTACGAATCGTGTAAACGGGACAGAGCTAAGAATGCATAACAAGCAATACTCTGCCATTTGCGATTGCAAATAAAGTTCCACATGTGTAAATAATCATTTACACGTTTGGCTACTGTCGGTACCAGGTCTGCGCTTTCTTTTTCTGATAGCTTACCATATTTTCATCAGTTTTCATAACAGTTCAAATATTAGCCGACTAAATATATAAGCGCCATCTAGTCTTATGTTGTTATATCGGAGGTCACTTTTTTGTTTAGAAGATTCATCTCATAACCCCGAATTATCTAAGTGTGTTTGTTCCCAGTTAACTCCGTAACGGCTGCACGGATTTGCATTGACACATAGGCTCACTTTTTATCCCGAAAAAATATACTATGCCTATGGTATAGCGGGTGAAACCGCAGGTCGCTGCAAGTAACCTATAATTTCAGGTCAGACCCTTCGGAGTTCCTTGAGCTATTTGTAACGATGGGTACGATAGAGCTGTCTCTATACACCGTGGACGATGGCTCGCCGGAGGTCACGCCGCTCCGACCGCCAACTAAGTGGAAAATTGCAACAGAACCAGAGCCTACAGTTCTGGTAACGTTTTCCTAGTATGCTTTACGGCCCACTTTAATAAAGATGCGAATTTTCAATTTAGTGCACTTCATAACTTATGTAGATTAAAAATCTTATTTTGTGATATATGTTTTCATGATTCTGTAATCTAGTATTGAATAGCGGGAAAATATGATTATAGGACATTTTCTCGATAAAATAAATCATTGAAAAGACCTCGATTTACACACATTTTTCGGTGGCGCTCGGAACCTCTAGTGTATATTCAGGTGATTATTAAACATTAGTGAGGTAGTAATATATCTAGGTTTGCATAGCACAGATTTATTTTCCTGGTGTAGATGTTATTAGCAATTGTCTGGATTTTCTGACTAGCGCGCGTTTAAGCCATCTCTTTTCATCAGCGCGCGAAAGTGTATAGCGCTATCTTTTTCTCGAAATACCCTCTTAACACAGAATAAATAGTACATGTACTACGAGGCTCACTCCGAGATAACGTAAATAGAGAATCTGTCTCTACGTTGCAAAGTTAATTTTAAACCCAGTCGATTTACCTTTTGACCCGGAATTAACTGCAAATGGTTATTTTTTTTTTCTGTACATAATTATAGAACCAAAATCTCTTATTCATATACAATTATTAATCAAAATGCGTATACGGAACTGACTAAAATTGTACATTTTGCAAAGTCGTCTCTATTTGCGCTGTGTTAGTCTATTTCAGACGACGATCGTAAGCACGGCAAAGAGTCGACCGCGACGATAATATATTATGGCTCAAGCGTATATGCGTATTCCATGTTCCATACCTCCAGACAGTTTAATTCAATTTAATATTAATTATACGTAAGCAAATTAAACCTAACACAATTATATATTTATGTTCTGAATTATGTCCGGGTCCACCATACAGTAACTTGACTGGGCTATTTAGTATGTACAGCAAACTGATAACTGTTTTTCGAAGATATCAGACTGACAAAGCATTGTGCGACAGAGTGACAGAGAGAAGGCTTCCCGACTTTAACCATATCTCTACTCTTATGCCCGATAAACCAATGACAAGCCGCGCTGTATATTTAGTCTGTGAGACTAGCTGATACCCCCGACTTGGCTCGGTCTTTGGCCTCGCTAAAAACCTTTTCTTGCAAATTACGGACCCAATAAAAAGAAATCATCCAAATCGGTCCATTCGTGTTCAAGTGATGCTCCGTCATACATGAGACAATATTTTTTTTATTTTTTTTGTTTACTGCATTGCTAGATTGTTTTTCTGACAAAAACTCATCAAAACGCGCGCCGAGTAATGAACCAATGAGAGTTAATTTGTATAGGTGTATTTTGACAGAAGCGCGGTGCGCTACGATCGTCCTGATTGCTGAATCTGGGTGTGATCTGCGATATGTATAAATAGTGAGTTATTTGTTTACCAGTCATGTCCATCATCAGGTGGTGACAGAAGAAGAACCGAGACCGAATTTAATTGAAGAAGATGGTTCCAATGTCCTGAGCCGCGAAACTCCTGGCAGCGCAGCTTCTCGCAGCGCGAAGAGCCTCACTGATACCGTACGAAATGTCGACATCGGGAAAACGAATCTAGAGATTCCTGTAAGTAACACTATAATATATAGAATGTTCGGTTTGACGAAATACAATCTTTGGAATGGTATTTTCGTACATTAAAGTCACAGAATACCATATTAGTATTGCATATAACGGTCTCTCCCCGCCTCGCATAAGATATTACAGACTAATAGTAATATATACTAATAGATATGATAGCGAAAAGTTACTAATAAATAACACAAATAAAATAATAAGATAAATAAATATCAATAGGTAATAGTATCAACGAGGTGGCAACTGCAAAAGATAAAACTTCTTAACATCTTCTTCAACAGCGAGAGATGGAGCATGTCTAATAGATACAGGCAATGCGTTCCGTAACTGAGTAACTGAGGGGATGGTTACGTCATTTTCAAGACGTTTTTTTATATGCACAAACTTTACCTACCAACAGAGTTGTGTTGGTGCACAAACCACCTGTTTGTGCACATTTCTTTTAATTTCTGATATTAAAATTAACTAACGTTATCTAAATGTATGCCGCGTCGGATTCCATCTAAATAAACTAACTTTACAATTAAATAAAAAAATATGATTTTTATTAACATAAACATAAGCATAAAGTACATCAAACAGCAAGAAATAAATGCATATAGCAAGTAGGCTTATGTTTAAGAATTACAATATATAAAAACATGTTAATACGGCGATTCCCGCACTAGGCTAAGCCTGTATCGCGGGGATCTGATACGGTTTGTTCTATAAATTTATACCTCTGGTTAACAGTAAAATAGTAAAATACAACAACTAACTAATAATATGAAATTTTGAAATTTTAAATGTTACGGAGGAGAAACAAAATATTCTTATAAAATATGTGTCGATGCATATTATGGATATAATAAGGCGTAATATTATGATATATGATAATGAAATATCATAAAGTTGTTTTTTTTTTGCAGCATAACTTTCCACACGCCAGAAGTGGCGAAGGGAACATTCCACTCCTGCATGTAACTCTACGTCAGCCCAACCTATACTACTGGCAGAAAACGTCACAGAAAAGTTTTCAGGTAAATACCAATACAGTGTTTTATGACTGTCGCTTGCAACATTTCCAGGTTGTTAACCTACTCATGCACTTATGCTCGCCTAGGGTTTTTTTTAGTTGGGAGGTGCTTAGTGGTTGTATGATCAATGGTGGTACACTCGGCTAACCCGGATTAGAAACTGGGGCTGCTGTAATAATTTCGAGTGCTTAGAGCATGTTTGAGCTTATAAAAATGTTTAATTTTTTTTTCATTGTCACTATCACAAACGTGCTGTATCGCGTACAGGTGTCCCTGTTTGACGCATGGATAGGTCTTGGTGCGGGCTGCTCGAATGACTACTGGCATGCGACTTTACTGACCACTGAGAGCGGAGCCGCTGACCCTGCCACTGACATACCACCTGCCTTGGCTACTATGAAGATCGTGTCGCCCTCTGCAGGTTAGTTGTGAATCTGGTCTAACTAGTCACAGTAGATTTCACGCAGATGCTGTTTTTCAGGTTTTAACTCATACATTGCGTAAATCGTCTGTAACTAATGCAAATGTCATGCATTTCTCGTCTGGTCTTTAGACTGTCATATTTTTTGCTTTTTTTCTGTTAACAAAACCAAAAGAGGTGTCCTATGACATCACTCGTCAAAATCGTTCAAGCCGTTTAGGCTGCAAGTACATAGGAACCCACTTATAGACAACGGGCATCTTCTAGGTAACACTTTACTTATCATTATAAGCAACTTTTAATATTGGACCAACGCCGGAATCGAAAATCTTCAAAAAAACTGTGTCATAGATTTCGTCGAAGGAAAATAAAAAAAAAACACAGAATAGCTTCTCACTTTTTCGCGATTATATGTATACGAATACTCCTTGTTGTACAGAGACTCAATTAATTAATCTTCCACTGTTGCTATGGTACAGGTGATTCCTTCGCAATTTGCACACTCGGAATGAGCCGTCTTCCGGTCGTCGTCTTACTGACGTGACCATCGCCACTCCAATTTCTCATGGTTTTGTAGTTGTTACGAAAATCAGTGCGGAACTGCTTTAATGTGAGAATTATTTTCCTTTTAGCTGCACCCGGCAATACATCGGTGCGCGGTTCCATCCGCTTAGACATCGAGCGACCCGTCATGTTGGAAGTCTCACTGGACCGCCTGCAGAGAATGAAGGGAATAAACCATCTGGTAATTTGATACTTTCCTTAAATTATCGGATAGATAGATAACTCTTTATTGTTCATACAAAAAATGACATGCATAATACAAAAATCTACTTAAAACTAGTGTAACAATTGGCGGTCTTATCGCTTAAAGCGATCTCTTCCAGCCAACCTTAGATCCGTAATTGGGTAACTTGGACTTTATTCATGTTGGTCTTCTGCGCCAGGGGTATTTATAAGCAGAAAACGCTGTTTTTGACCTTAAAAGTTGTGCTCTTTCGATTACCGCCTATAAATATCGTATTACAATCGTTATCCCAAACCGTGTGTCATTTATAGGGGATAATGTATATACTGTATATAAAATAAATTAAAAATATATAAATTATAGTCTTTCGCTATCAAATGATCGCTAGCAGCAGCAGCAACTTACAAAAAGTTGTATGGAAATATTTGATGCCAAACCCTTTTACTTTTTTAGTATAACTTTTGTTTAGAAAATCAACAAGGCAAATAAAACAGATTTTCTTCCAGTGGGTAATTATCTGCTGCTGGCTGGTATCATCCAATGGCGAACGGAATATACTATTCGCAGGATATTAGTTGTCTGTATATTGAGTTCCCGACGTACACGAAAAAAAAAAACATAAAATAAAAAAACAAAAAAACAAAATACATAAACACAAAAAAAACATACATCAAATAAATAAAACTAAATATATTAATTAATAAAATAGAGCACATTAAACGATCAACCCTCTTTCTTAGTCATATGGAACAATTTATAAAAAATACGTGATAGTATTCAAAAAGTTGAACGTGATGAAATGAAAGCAGAATAACGACTTTGACAGCAGAAACAGACATGTTTACAGATTTTTCTACTTTTATCTTTCTGAATGCAGATGAAAGACCGTTTGCTTCCTTCTCTGGCTCAAGAATCGTTCATGGATAAGATTGAATCGGTGCCGGAAGAATCGCCTTTGCTTTATCGACTCAAGAACACATTAGGTGAGAATTTTTGATCACTATTAGATATATTCCAAATAAAAACAAGACTACAAAATTAAAGCTAAAAACAAATTATTTGACGCCACCATAAGTTGCGACTGACCATATCCGCGTTTATATATATCTGGCCACTGGACATACACTATAAGCAATAAATCGTGAACGTGGCTTCGGACGCTTGGACGTCCAACAAATACTATCTGGGTCGCCGGATCACAGATAATATTAAGTTTGTGTGTAAGTGTGTTTGTCGTTACTCAACTCCGTAACGGCTGAACGGATTTCGATTAAATTTGGTAACTCCACGAAGGTAGCGTAGACCTAAGTATTTGATATTAATTTCAACTTAACGACGCTGTTTTCTTGACTTGAATACTTGAAGCATTCCTGATAAAAAAGGTCTTGACAGACAGACTGACAGAGAAACAGACAGACAGACGGACGGATGGGCAACTAAGTGATCATATACGGGTTCCTTTTTTTCTTTTTGAGTTACGGAACCCTAAAAAATATACAGTCTACATGGCCTTATCATAAAATAATTTTGTCTATAAGTATACCTAACTGAAGGTACATATAGAATATATATTGTAGGTATTGCATATATAGAGGTTGTAGCAACTTGTGTCCTGTTTAGTTCTCCAGTCAATCGAAAGCGTGACCGTGCAAACGACGCAGATGGGCGTGACTGGGTCACAAGGTGCCGCGGGGTGGGACTCGCTGTCGGTGCAGGTCGCGGCTGGCGGGCGGCCCGAGCGGCTCGTTGGGCGGGCGCTTGTCACCGCCGCGGTAATTACCGCTGGCCCGCCCAGCGACTCGAGGAATGTCGTCATGCACCCGGCGATGCTGGGGTGAGTCTTGTGAGACTTGTGTTGTTTTTTGTGAGCCTTCTCCTTTTTGCTCTCTTGTTTTTTGGCTCCACACGTTGTGCATTTAGCCAGTGTCAAGTATTGTAATATTTCAAGTGAGGTCAAATATTTCACAATTGAAACAAGTGTCAGACGGTCAAGTCCACTTCATGCCCCAGTAAAGCGGTGGAGACTTTACTAGAGGTTTCAATGGAGTTTTGGAAACAACACGAAGAGTCACGTTTCACAACATTATACTATTCACCAACACTTGTGCACGTTCAAAAACACTTGTTAGATAAAAATACTATTTTTACAATACATTAACACTCGAAATAACACAAGTTTTGGAAAATAATACAATGACGCGACATGACTTCTCACGTTCCCGTCAAAACTCCATACTGTGAGCCTGTCAACCATTAAAAGAACCGCTGACTTGGATACCGCGGCTTCGTCTGTGGTGGTGCTAAGTTTGTATCGCCGGTTTTTTTATTCGCCAGTGACTTATCCGAGCATATGTTCCAGGGCAGAGCTAGAAGCGAGTTGGGAGGCGTGGCGACGTGCGGAAGGTGGGCTGTCGGCACTCGAGCCGACCGTGCGCCTCTGTCTCGACATAGACTGCGTCGAACTGGACCTGCGGCCAGCGGAGTTGGCCGCGGTCACACGCATACGAGACGTGCTCAATGAGATTTTACCTACCGATGATAAAGAAGACGTAATTATACTAGTTTTGCTTGAACAGAACTTTCCTAATAGTCAATTCGATGTCGGGCGATCGCTGACAGTATATAGTAAATAAAAATCCCGTTTTTCATTTGTCTTGTTATTGCATTTTGTAGTAGCCTTTATACTTAAATAGAATACGAAATTAAGATGTTTTTATTCAGTTTTCTTTTTTTTTTTCAAATAACTGCAGCTACTTGCGATCATCCGATGGCGATGGAACTTTCAACAGTCTTTTTATTTTTGTGTTCGTCATTTTACTCCTCCGACACTGGTCGAAGACGTTAAGCAACAAACATTATTGCATCGGTTTTTGTTTCATGCAAAGTTTGCTGTAAATATGTTTGGAGTCGTATACCGTTTAACAGGTCTCTGTTAAACTGACTTAGTCAGCGAAGTCATAAAAAGCTCGAGGGTGGGGCAGACGGGGATATTACTGCGTGAATTAGTTATAAAGTGCGTCGTTCGACAACCTTCTTTATCCCACTGCTGGGTATATAGGTCTCTTGCTGCCATCTGCCATCTACCTCGGCCCTGTGCCAATTCGAACTGCGATTTTTTAAATATTGTGTATGTATATTGCTGCCGATTCTTCGATACCGTCGAATGTTAATTCTAGCCATTCGCCCTTAGCTTAGACTCTGGCTTCGAATGTTTCTTTACCCCAGGCCTACTTTTCATACACAAAATGCCCTTATGTTATATTTAGAGAAAAAGATAGCGTCATACACATTCGCGCGTTAGTCATAAAACCAGATAACGATTGCTAATTATAACGAAACCAGAAAATAATACAAAATTCCGTTCTCTGCTATCCTACACAATATTGCTTTAATAATTACTTGAATATATATACACTAGCGCGGGCAGATATATAGATATATCTCAAAATAAGGTTTTTAATCTACATAACTAATGAGGTGCTCTGAATAGAATAATCGGGTCACATTCTTTTTTCAAATTAGCTTCTTTAATTACCTAAGTTACTTTAACGTTTTTTTGTTTTTTTTTCTTATTTTGTGTTATTCGCATATATTCTTTTTAGTACATAGCAAGATTCAAAATTTTTAAACAGAAGTTTCAATATACACTGGTTCACTGATCCGTGGGAGGACGATTGCTATTTGATACAATCAGTCCTCCCACTTACCTTAACCTAGCGTCACACGTTAACAAAAGTGCAATGACTTTAAATATTTTGTACCCAGTTTGGACATAAGCCTTCGTCGAGCTCAGAGTTGGAGCATGACTTGGGGACTCAATCGAAGGTGTTGTTCGATGAGCGTACATCGGTTTCTTCGGTGGACGCAACCAGCGAAGAACACTTTTACAAAGACGACTTGAGGTATCACAATTAGTATACTAACTTGAGGTAAAGATAGATGACGGACATAATATAATTGGGGATAAGAACGACGATCTCACACAAAAAGTGTACCACCGAAAAAACAGCATAAAACTAGATTTAGGCAGCGAATTTCCAAATCGCTTTAAAGCCGATATAATATGGGTAATATAGAAACACAGTATTGTTATATGTTCGCAATTAAGATTTAGTTCAAATTAGATTACAATATACGATGTAAAAAATGTATTTTCAAAAAGAATGTGTTCAACGTAATCCTAACTAATATTATAAATGCGAATGTAACTCTGCCTCTCTATCTCAGCTGTCGGATCGAGCTGAATTTTTGCATAGATATAGCCTAATGGTAGGAGACGGACATAGGCTACTTTTTTTAAATTGGTTCACGCGAAAGAAGTCGCGGGTAAAAGCTAGTAAAAAATAAAATTAACAATTTTACTGATATTACTAATGCAAGAAGCGTCTTTTTTCTCCGTGCCATTACGAATGAATGAGCTTGGGTTTCTATTTCACGTCTAGCACTAGCAACATCTTACATCCTCATCGGTTACTACATTCGGGTTATGTATCTAACTATGGCCACACGTGATAATAATTTTCCCGCGAAACACTGATTTCATCAAACATTTTGGTATATTCACTAACTTTCTCCATCGCACGTACGGGGAACAGAGCTACAGCAATACAATTTGTGGTGTGTGATGATTATGGGTGGTGATTAGATCCACGAGGGAATATAGTTCGTCGTGGTCTTCTACTCAGCAGTGTTACGCGTTTCCGTTCCTCGTGGACCCACTGATGATTTGTAATTTCGTAGTCACCCATATTTACTTAGCATTAATCTTTCTCGCAGGAGTGGAGCATTCAAGATAGTGGGCGGTGGTCAACTGCCGATGGCTTACCAAGTGACGTTTCATAACAACTCGGTGTCGTGGCGATACCCCCACCCGCGCGCCATCTCGCGGCTCGTCATTTTTCCCCTTCCTGGCCAGGTATGAGAGCAATCATCATCATCGTCATCGGCAGCTTATTCAGCTCACTGCAGAGATTATGCATTCTACCTCTTTCATCAACATTCCCTGTTTCTCGCCTCGCCTAACAACTGGAGGTGATTGACAACAATCAATTGGACATGCGAAAGTTGGGGTGTGTGTATGTATGTTTGGTCACATTCCCACTCGACTACGCAATGAAACTGATTGAAATAAATCAATAAATATTAGTGATTGTGATTAGTGATAGACTGTGTTACACGAGTGAAAATGGTTACTACAAACCTGTGATCATAGACCCTTGCTTTCGGTCCAGGCTTACTTAAATCTGCTCGTTTATGAAAACTTAACTTGTTGCTCGTGTATCACAAAATCAACTCCCAGCCGCAAATAATCTAAACGAACACATTTGCTGTGCAGAAGGGCGATCACGGCTAAAATTGAAAACAATAACAACAAACAACAATAACAAAAAAACAATCACAATAAGCACTAAGAAATCAAATTGAAAAAAAACTTTAAAAAAAACTATTAATTTCCCTCTATCTCTTTTTTCCTATGTACTTAGATGAACCTGAAAAAGATAAACTGTGTTAAGGTTGCTTTTACATAATACTCGCTCAATCACTCGCACAATCAAATTTTTTTATTTTATTTAATCACTATGGGTGATATTTAAAAATATTTTTCCAACATAGTTTGGTATAATTATTAATTTGATTTCAGCATATTACATACTATAACAACCGAACAAAAGATACAAAATTTCGTTCGTCTTAATAAAATAAATTTTGCATGAGTTAACATAAGAATACAATTTGTATAAGAATATTTAAAGCTCCTGACTACGACAATGTTGCAAAAACATTGTTCAATGCCATCCTCAATCCATTCCCTGACACATACGAGGATGCGTATCGCAGCGACGACAGACACACACATACATCATACTCCACACTTTGATTATGTTTATGTGATGAACGAGATGAGGTGACTTTAATGTTTGATTAAAGTTATGTTTCTTTTTAGTTGTAAAATTAGATATATAGTTAAATAACTAACTGTAATCTGTTTTGGCCATATATTTGATAACTTTAGAATATTTATAGACATTGTTACGCTATTGATTACGAGAAAAAAAAATACCAATACGACTGCGGGTATAATCCTCTGAATTAGAGGATTATACCCGCAGTCGTAACAGAATCAATCAAAGCTTTGAGATATAAAAATGGATACCCTAAAAAAACTTAGTTTGTGCGATTAAGGATTCCCTATATTAGAACTGTCAGTCCGTACGTGTCCGTAAAACACATACACGGATCAACTCCATCTATGGGAATATGAGAAGTAAAACTCTCTCTCTGTCTGGGTATTTGTCGCGTTATCGCTGGTAAATGGCTGAACGGATAATGATAAAATTTGTTAAGGAGTTATTGTATATCACAAAGATGGACATAGGATACTTTTGTAGGTTTTTTTTTATCGATATAAATTATATTATATTATTATTTTTTTAAAATGCGAGTGAGAGATAAGAAGCGACAGAGGAAGAAGATTTCCTGATCTTAAGCTAGGTTTTATCTATCAGGATGAAGAGACACCGTGTGTTTTGGAGCTGTACATCCCGATTCTGGGCCGATGGGAGGCATACACTCGATTCTCGGTGCCTGTGGGAGAACCGCGCGAATTACATCTCTATGTGCCTGCGCCGGGTATGTCTGCGACACCTAGTGTGTTTTAGTACAATTGTGTTTTACTCTGAGTAGATATTTCTCTATCGCCTTATTTATTTAAGTATACATTGCCAAATAATGCGTAATGGTAAAATTTTTCAGAATGTTCTAAATTGCACATTATTCCCTGTTATAGGGTCAAAAAAGTAAAACTACCTATTAATAAATACAGAATAATACAGAAAACTTATACGACTTATAACTAAAATTTATAAATTTGTGCACAGATTGCTAAATAGTTACTACGGGTTCTACTTACACCGTGTCGTTACAGAGGCGGTGTTCGCCCAGATGTGGCGCTACAGGATCCAGGAGTACGAGCAGCAGCTGCCAGCATTTCAATTCGATATAACCAGGTTCGCGCCACGCAGCGACCCGATGGTAAACTGCCTTAAAGCTTATCCTAAGAAAAAAATACTTAATGAGAATTATTGCTATAATTTTTTTTTTAATGACTAATGAATATATATATGAACATTATAATTTTGGACAGTTTCCGCTCTTAAGCCCAAAACCCATCTAAGTGACGTGGCATGTGATTGGCAAGTTTTCCGTGCGCCACAGAACATAATATAATAATACTACATATAGAATGGACACTGAGTTGAAAATGTTGATAGCCTACACTAAATAATTGTCATTCTTCAGATAAGTATGTAGGTACTTTATCATTGTATTTTTTTCAAAATAAGTAACTTTTTGGTGTGTAAGTACCTAACACTATTCAAATAACGTAATTGATTTTACTTATTTATACATCAGATCTGAAGATTTAAATAAGCAAAAACGTCCGCAACTGTCTCACTCGCACTATTCATACGCGGTGACAACCTTAGACTTCACGCACATACTTGCGCGTGTACAAAAATAACATATTTGTAGTGTCTGTGTAATAGGTAGTTAGAACACGGCGTTTATATGGAGATCTAGTCGAGTGTCCGGGGTGTGCTTGCGCGAAAACTGATGTATATGTATGTACCATTTGCTACGTACATGATCTATGAAAATATGTCAGATCACGTGTCACGCGACTTAGGTCGGGTTTCAGGCTTTCTGCATCAGCCTTTAAACATCCTACCTCTGAGATACCGGCCTACCCTCGAAGGGTGATTAAGCCATATTCACCTCGCTGGCGCAGTGTGGGGTGTCGTATTCACCTTTATCAGGCTTTATCTTCTATATTTATAGAAGGCGATGTATGTATGCATGTTCTCTATGGACTCCAAAACGGCAGGAACAATTTTGATGAAGTTTTCAAGGCATCTTCAGATTAGTCCAGTGACAAAAAACACGAAAATTTGAATTTCGCGCGCTGAGCGAAACGTTGCACCTTAAATTACCTTCAACGTTCACTTTCGCGTCAAATAAAGTTTTTGTTTAAACCCTCGTGCTATGCATTGCTACTGATAACAATAAGCGACCCTTGAAAGTGGTTACCAATGATAGTGATCTCTATATATAACTACGTCCTGAATATGACTTTGTGACATAGGCCTACGTATTTGTGTGACACAGACATACCAGTATTGTTCTCACGAGCCGGTGCTCACGAGCTCGCCTGCTTGCGGCGTGACGGCCGAGCAGCTGTCGGGCGTGGTGCGCGTCGACTCGTGCTTCTCGCCGCGCCTCTCGCCGCGGCTGCGCATCGTCACCAGACTCGCCAGTCTCTCGCTCTGCCTACACAACTCGCTGCCTTCACTCACCAGGTGTGAAGAATATCAGTCCATCCAAAAGCGCGTGGTGGATATGGCCGCCTGAGGACGGTCGACCAGTCTTTGTAATAACATTTACCAATTACATGGTTCACTTCATTAAATCTTAACAATAAAGGGTTATAAGGAAAGGGAATTCTAAGTCGAAAACAGCTCATAGTACTCATAATTATGAACAACATTTAGTATGTAAATGTAAATAAAGGTAAAAAAAAACAGCTTGCCCGTTGACATTCCGTGGAGTGTCATCGACATTTTCCTATGATATGATTTGATATTTTCTTCTCGATTTCGGGGTTGGTCCCTTACTAAAACTCGTTCGTAATATCTGATGGCTTTGATTCATCATGTTATATTTTTCGCAGCCAAGACACAGCGCTAGAGGGGTATTACGTGTCGAAGCCGCTGTGGCGCGCGCATCGCGTGCTTTGCTTGCGCGCGCGCTCCGCGACGCTGCACTCGCGGCTCGGCTCTCCCGCCGGCAGGCTGCTGCTGCTCGACGCTAACCTCTCGTGAGTACAAGCGCGGATTACTATTACGAAGGATGAAGTTGGGGGCGTCCCCAACTTCAAAGCAATTAAGAGAAGCGGGTGTCCACATCTCGCGCTATAATTTCACGCCCGCCACGAACCTAGCCTCCATGTATACAGATTCAGTATTCTTAAACCTCGCAGACGGAGCTTTGCTTTTGCATCTAATGATGCATGATCTCATCATCATCATCTCTCGTCCTTATTTTTATCGACACTATTTATTTAATTTTATAATATAGAAACTTTGATATGTAGCGTCCTCGTAATTTTGCAATGCCCGAAATGGGCGACTAAGTCTTAAGTGCATATTATATTTTATTAGGACCTTTGTACACTTAGTGGCAAATAAAGAATATGAATATGAATACTTATAGTACGAAAGTGACAGTGCGATTCTCGCATGCGTTGCGCGCTATTAGGTATTAATGAAGAAAGTGACTCTTTGCTGTCCGGGGTAAAATTAACTCTCCAATAAATAGACTCACCGATAGCCTATTAATTTTAGGGTGACCGACCGACCGGCTGAAGCCAATCTTGTTAACAGTTTTGGATCTATTCTCCCAGTTAATTTCAACCTTTTTCTTGGGCAAAAACGTATTATTGTGTCTTACAGAAGCGACGTCGTAGAATGTTCAACGGGCACCATGGAGCAACTGGTGGAAGAGTTCCGCGTCCGCGGTGGCGTGTCGCTTCCCACCGGCGCGTTGAGCCGCGCGCGCGTCGCGTTGTCGCGCGTCAACGTCGCGCTGCACGTACCCAGGCTCAGGACGCTGCAAGCGCTCGCCACAGATTGGCAGACGGCCGTGGAGACGGTAAATCACACTACTATCCTATAGAATCAGAATCCTTTTCTTTCGATATATTTTATTTTGTAGACGTAGACACAAAAGAAAACTTATTTTATCATGAATAATTCGTCAAAACAAACATAAATCTTAACAATACAACTTGCTTCAAATATGTGTAATCTTTTTGAAAGAGTTGATACCTCGTTAATAAATTTACAATAAGTTTTTTTTAAAATATTAATTACCCAAGAGGAGACATTGAAAAGGTTCTACAAAATAAACGATTTCTGTAAAATAGATTCCGAACGAGCAACATAAATAAGTAAATCACTATTTCTCATACTGATAAATAAAAATAAAAAGTCACGACGCCAAAAGCGCCAACGAGCAATGCGCTCCTGTGAGCGCTATTTGCTTTATTTGAGCGTTGCTAACGGACCGTGCAGTGTGACCGATTGGCGATGACTTCATTTCTCTCAACGTTATCACGGTCGTTGACTTTATCGTAGTAAACGCCGCGACTAAGCCAACAATCCCGACCACGCCGCTTGTTTAACCCATGATTCTCTGTTTACAGCACGTGTACGACATTTCCGAAGAAGTGTTGGATACGCCTTACTTAAGCTCGTTGGAGCGGTATGAAGTAACGGAGGCCGCTCTAGAGGGGCGGTTATCTCTGTGGGTTCACAACAGTTGCGCGGGCGCACTGCGGGTGGGGCAAGAGGGGACGGAGGAGGTCGTGCCGCTAGGACCGGGCGCTAGGCTGGCCTATAGGTAAATGTAAAGGATTGCTTTGACACGCGGCAGCGGCAAGACCAGTACTTGTATCAGTCTTTGTCATCAGTTGTCCTATACATCGAAGATAATTATTGTGTAGCAGTTACAACACTGAGTGCGCGAAACAGCCGCGTGCCTTCTGGTCCCAAAGTGTGCGTAAATAATCAGTTTGGCCCATTAGTCACGAGCCTATAAAAATTATCCACTGAATGTATGTAAAAACAATCGTTTACGGAACGAATTATTCCGTACCGCTCTACCATAAAGAGTGAGTTTATTCACCAAAATCAATACTCTTCATGCCTTTTATGCTTTGGGTTCAAACGAAGCCTTGCGGCAGCCTTTAAACCTCTCGTTTATATGTTTGTGTATAGATGGCGATGTCCTACCGCACCAAAAAAGCTTCGGTTCGCGATAGTTGGGCCTTCGACAGACTGGCAATGGTCAACTAGTAAGTATCGATTATTATTTTCAAATATTTTATTCAAATATGGGCTACGAACCAATATATAATTCATTGTCCTCATCATTGTGAACAACTTTTACTTTGAGCCCAGTCCGTTCATATTCATATTATAATAAGCAGTAGTGTGCAAACATTACTGTGTTCCCGATCAAAGATCAATGCTGTCAGCGAAATTACTGTGCTTAAACAGCCGATGATCAACGTGCGGTTGCCTGTTGATCATCGGCTGTCTTCAACCAATGAGCCTATAGTATTTGGTGTGTCAAGTTGACATGAGCTTAACAAACTTTAAGTTGGTAATACCAGAAACCATGGGTAAGTGTCAGACAACACTAAGTAAATAATGCGAATGAACTATTTTACAGGCATACCATTCACGGTAGACCATTTCCGTATAAAACTGCACGACGTCGAGGCGCCTGGGAGTCGCAAGCCCGCGCCCGGGGGTGGCGTTTTTCTATATACCAGCGTGGAAGAGAGAGGGTCACGGCTTTGTATGCGATTGGCTGGCCGATTGTGTCTTGCTAACATGCTCCGCTTCAATCTACTCTACAAGGTAAGAGACCACGCCCCACTACAGAGATTTTCACATACATAGTAGTGACGTAATAAGAGCCTAATTATTGTAATAAAAACAAAAATAAACACTTTCATAGAATGAAATGTTCTAAAAGTATTGGACGCAAAAAACCAACCAACCAACCAACCAACGTCCATAACTCAATATTGTTTAGATATGTCCCTAACAATATCATCCAGGTTGGAATCAGAATCTCCAAAAACTTTCTATGGAAATGAAAAATATACTACTTGTGTAAAATTGAACATAATAAGTTGAACATACTTTACATCGCAAAATTCCTTATATTGTAGGGTACATATTGAAATACAAAAGGAAGGACAAAGGTATCGGCCCAAAGTTTTAGCGCGCGCAGTTTTCTACTTTGTCATTGGTTGATCAAAGTTTCCCGAGCTACTTACATTGGTCTTCTGTGGGAGGAATTATTATTATAAGTTGTGTAAAACTATACTGTGTTTGTGAGACCGGCATGTGCCAGTGAGGTTTCATCCGAATAGCTTTTTTTATTTTGTAATGTACTTAGGTGCGCGCGCGTTGCAACGAGTCTAACCAGTGGCGTACAGTGTGTTCCGGCGAACTGACTGCCGAGACTGTGGGCCGCACCGTCATATGCGGATCTGATAACGAAATGACATTCAAGTACGTGCTGTGTTTTGATGAAATTTTTATTTTTTTTCTCTTATGTTTTGACTCTTCACATTATGATAGTGTATTTAGCCAGTGTCAAGATTTACAATATTTCAAGTGAAGTAATATATTTTACAATTCAAATAAGTCACAGTTATAGTCTAAGTCAAGCAAAGTAAAAAGTAAGTGGCAGCTCAGTCCAAGACATGCATCAGTAAAGTGGTGGAGACTACTATAAGTTTCTATGGAGGTTTGATAATAACACGAAAAGTCACGAAGTACCTTCGCTCAATTTTTTTTCATTATATTGAATTTTTTTTAGTGGCTTCACGGTATATGCCATACAAGCGAGTCCGATGCGATATGTGTTATTTTTATTTCAATATGAACTTTATTTCAACAGAATAAAATTCACCGGTGATACTGGATGGTCCGGTGATATACCCCTGAAAGAATGTCCCAAGGAAAATGTTCCGTGGCTGGTCAAAGGTAGGAACATATTACATATTTTCCTAAAAAGACTTTGTTATTTCACTCGAGACAAGTTTTTTTAAGGATAATTGCGACGATATACAAATGGACCGCTCCTATATAACCAACTATTGCCATACCATAAAGGCAATAGATATTATCTAGTTCAAATTATTTAAATTAATGTTATTTAAGTCCTGCGTGTATATGTCGCAATAAATGATTAATTCTGTTTGCACTAAACACTGAAAGCTCCTAAGTTCATACTTAACTTAACTCTGTTATAACAATGAAAAATGCGTTCTAGAACGTATCTAACAATGAAAAATTGCGTTGCACCAAACTTAGAAGAATGCGTAAGAAATGTCCTTGCCTTTGACATGCTTAAGTTCGACTTAGTTTAGGTGATGCTTAGCTAAGTATTATCTTTGTCGACTTTAGTGCAGAGATAGATGAGTATCATCACCTAAGCTAAAACAAAAAATATAACAAAATTAGGTAGCTGAATATTGCATACGCAAGCGAAGGGAAAATGATGAGGCGAGGCTAAAAAAGTAAGTAAGTAGTAAAAGTAACTCTCTCTCTCTCTCTGTCTGTCTCTCTGTCTGTCTGTCTCTCTGTCTGTCTCTCTGTCTATCTGTCTCTCTGTCTGGGTGTTTCTCGCGTTATCGCGGCTAAATGGCTGAACGGATCGACCTGAATTTAGCTTTCGAATTCGAGCTTATGGGTAGGAGAAAGACAGGCAACTTTTTTTATTTATTTTTTTGTTGGGTAACAGCTAGTATGAAATAAGATGTGTTGGTATGTCTCCAGTGCCATGCGAAGGCGACTTGCCGTACATGTCTGTTTGGACGCGAGTCGTCCGCGCCCGCTCCGACGGCCGCATCTTCGCTACAGTGTGGCCGCTCTACGTGCTTTACTCGCATCTGCCGCTTGACACTGACGTGAGTACTTCACTGACATGTTAAGAGGGTGTTTCGAGAGATAAGATAGCGCCATACACTTTCGCACGCAGATGAAAACAGATGGCTTAAGCCTGCGCTAGTCAAAACACCATATAATTGCTAATTACATCTAAACCAGGATATCAATCAAAAATTTGTGCCATACGTAGTATAGCCAAATGTATAAATAGTGGTTTTTCAATGATTTCTTTTATCGAGAAAATGTCATGTAATATTTTTTTCTCACCAAGCAATACCATATTTCAGAACCAATAAAACATATATCCCAAAATAAGATTTTTAATCTACATAACTAATGAGGGACTGTAAATAGAAAAATCACATTTTTATCAAAGTAGACCGTTAACACGACTTGCCATATACATTGAGAAAAATTGTCACATTTACGTCGATAAGTGGGGGCATTTAGACGAACATATACATGCGACAATTACCCCACATAGCGCCGCTTGTTGCTCAATTATCACATGTACTTGTACGTCTACATGTGGGGGCATAATGACTTACAGGTACATACGACAAGTTTTACCCCATAACGCCGTTTTTTGCTAAAGTTGTTTGCTTTGCGACCTTCGTTCCGCCAAAGAGAACTCGACTGTTGCGGTGATGACGTCATTTTTCAAGTTATTTGCTGCCTGCTGTACACGTTGTTCGCGTGAGCAGGAGGTCCCAGGATACATTCTCGGCCGAGCAGATGAGTGATTGATGAATTTTAATATCTGCTTTGGATCTGTGTGTTCGTTTTCCGTGTCTTTGTTTGTGTTCCATGGCATCCTCGAGACAAGGAATACTAGTGAGGGTTTATGAGTGAAGCGTTGGTTAGCTAGCGTTAGTTTTTGGCTGTTTGGACGCGAGTGTGTGTGTATGGAAACTCGTAAAAATGAACGCAGGAACATCAATCAACGTGAAAGGTCAAATGTGAACTGCAAATACAACTGCTGTCTGCTTCGTCGTACAGAAATGTACTCTACCAACTTTTTTGCCGAATTTACAGTAAATTTCACACATAAAGTCCGTTTAAATGATTTCCTTCGCTCATTTTGACATAATATAGAACATCCACGTTATTTATAGGGGGGTGATTGGGGGTGTTTTCAACTTGTGTTCTCAGTTTGAATGCGAATTCTGATTAGTAATATGGAATCGAAATGGATCTGGATATCTCCTAAAACTGCGACAATCGAAGGACGGGCAGCAGCGTCCTCCTAGTAAACGGTGAACATTCTGCGATCTCCAACCCGCATGCCAGTCTAAGAGCTGATAAGAAATATGGAATCTGACCGTTGATATTACAAGTCATGTTTCTTCTCCCGCAGGTGTTAATAATGACGGAAAGCAGTTCCGAGGCAGAGGAGCCGCCGCCGTTGGTGCAGGCGGCGCCGGGGCGCGGCGCCAGCACGCACCTGATGGCGCCGGGCACCACTGCGGCTCGGCACAGTCTCTCCTTCCAGTACCGGTCAGTCGAGTCTTGAACCAATCGCAGATATTTGGTATTTCGAATATCTGCGAATATAGCGAATTCTTTACATAAATTAGATAATTTTTGAATTTTCAATTACGTTTTTTTCTCTTAAGACACTACAAATCTATGTGTAATGCAGCGGCGAAAAAAGTTTGTTTGTAGTCTGGTCCTATCAAAAATGGTCCAAGCTTAAATCTTACCCTTGTTTTTTTTCCCCTAGGAACATCGATTGTCCTGTGACTAAAGAAGCAGTACCGCTTCACTACGGCATGACAGATACCTCTGTCTTCGACAAGCGCACGTCCGTGTCCACCATCGAGGAGGTGTTCGCTGACACTATGCAATGGTAAGATACATTTAAAAAAAAAAGTTACGAGCTTAGGGTCGCAATAGTTGGCTTGGGGGTGGTTAGAGGTGGGGCTATAACCATCTACCTTAGTAAGCCCGGGGAGGACGACAGCGTCATGTGGCGGACGCTGTTGTTGGCTTAGGTGCCGATTTGAAAGAAATTTGGTACGGGGGTAGCTTACACCCTGGATTAACTTAAAGGCTACTTTTTATCATGGATATATATTCTGTTTCTGTATAATAGCGGGTGAAATCGCGAGGCGCAGCTAGTGACAGGTGAAACGCCTTATTAAGTCAGTCCATTTTCGATAAAGCATCAAAAATGAAAGTAAATATAAACCGTCTAAATCCGCCTTAAGTCTTATCCTTAGGCTTCGTATACACAGTACCTTTTATAGTTCCGGCAAGACCATGAACATGCGGCCTAATAAGTTATTTACTTTCACGTAGGTTGGAGCGCTCAGAGCGGGATGCTATCTCTGATTGGCCGTATTCCATTGTGGCAAAACACTGGCCGGGAAAGTGGAAACCAGCACTTTTGCAGCCGCGGTGTGACGTCACTGTGAGTTTTGTACAACATGCCCATGATTTTTTCGTTAAAAAATATTTTTTCTGACGCGTCATGTATTGACTTTTTTTCTTCAAAAAGCGGATATAAGAAAATTAAATTTGAATTATAACTATCACGCATTGGACCAACAGCGCATTGAAAAAAACATTTAACTATGGAAAAGAAAAACATAAACAAACAAGTAATATTCATTAATGAAAATTATTTCGACTATAGTTTCGATCTCATCCGGTGATCTTTATTAAGGAATGCTATGAGTCACGCGCGTCCTTGTCGCGCGCGCGTTATGATTTTATTTTAATAAAACTAGTGTAGTCACGACTATTCCAGTTTTATTAATATGAAACAAACTAAAATCGAATTGGACCATGTGCACCTAAGCGACGATATGTTGATCATAAATAATAATAATTATTATTATTTAATTTATTTCAGAAAAATATCATATTTGTTGATTGACATATCATTTAAAAATTACAAATGTCCGCTAAATTATTCTAACATTAATACCATAATATAATTGATTATACCATCACACTAATATTATAAACGCGAAAGTTTGTGTAAGTATGCAAATGTGTTTGTACCCGTTCAACTCTGTAACAGATGGACATATTTGAATGAAATTTGGTATGGAGATAGCTTACACCCTGGATAAATACATTGGCTACTTTTTATCCCGGAAAAATATTCGGCTTCTGTAGAATATCGGGGCGCAGCTAGTAGAGAAATATTTTCTTTGCCCATACGATATCTAAGCAAGAAGAAAGAAAGAAAAACGTTTATTTTACGCACAAAACACTACAACACCAACTTCACAAAATAAATTAAATATAATGAAGAGAAAGGATAATATATAATTATGTTCGGTTGTCGCTGTAGTGTCCGGTGCGACAAAAAAGGTCAGGGTATCTCCTCTGGTTTCCTCGATACAGGCTTGCCTAGTGAGGGAACCGATAGACAATAGTTTAACTATCATGCAAAAACCTATAAATGTACTGTTACAATATAATATAAGCCGGTAACTGGTTGTATGTGTTTTTGCAGTAAATAAATCATTTTTCATCTGTGTTGTAGGTGCAATACAGGGCGGTCCGCGCCGGCGGCGGGTGTTCCTTGGAAGTGCAACTGCGGCCTGTAGTGATACTGTGCAACTCGGCGCCGATCGCGCTGACGTTGCGCGCACACGACGCCGCGCCGCTCTGCAAGCTCGAGCCGGGGACGGCCATCTCGCCGCCCTCCGCCGTGCTCACGGTAACGCGTCTTTACACAGGGCGCGGCCCGAAATAAACGTAAACACCACGAGTTACTCGTCACTGCACCGAGGAACCGGGTTGTCTTGAGTACACAGATCACATCTAGGACCCTTCATTCACTGCATTCAGGACCCTCGGAGAGCACCACACATCAGTCTAAATACATTTATGAGAAATTACTTTGATTGGTTGATTGTAAGGCGCGATCAGGCGTAACCTTGAGATAGCCAATGAGAACGCTCGGTCGCACTCCCCGCGACCCGCGCCGCGCCTCAAACTTTGGTGACTTTTTGTAGGAACAACGAATCTCGTAATGCGGTATCTAGTGTGATCTGTGCTTGTACCAATACCAATATTGTTGTAGTACCAATACTAACCGAGCACTAATATTACAAATGCGAAAGCTTGTGAGTGTTGTTTTTTGCCAGTCAAATCAGTGATGGCTGAACGGGTTTGGATGAAATTTGGTGTGTAGATAGTGATACCCTGGATTAACAATTTTTTTTTATCCCGGGAAAATATACTATTCCTATGATAAAGCGGGTGAAACCGCAGGGCGCTGCTCTAGTGTTGTCTATACGTAAGATGTACCTAATTTTATGCTTACAAAAAAAAGCAAATGGTTTTCACTCATTTGTTTTTTTTTTTTTTATAAATCAAGGATATTCTTTGCAAAGCACTAGCAGTATTTGAAAACGTATTATTCAAGTTATTATGTTTAATGAGATCTATATTTATATTCTTTACTCTGTATTTCTATATAACTGTATAACGCTACTGTGCAACGCTATTTACCCTTCTTGGTTAAAAATAGCGTTATACAGGTATATAGAAATTCGTTTACTTTCGTATACTTCGTCATAATTTTTCTACTAGCCTCTGTCCTAACAATTGTTGTGCTAGATTAAACAGTGACTGTTAATATTTCGTAGAAACCTTTCTTCATATCCGTGGAGATGGGTCGCGAGACGTTCGTGTCGGGTGAGCTATCTGTAACGAGCGCAGAACTTGGCCGGTACGGAGCACCCGCGCCGGGCCGCATAGCGCTCGATCGACCCACCGAAATGGCCATTCAGTGCAACCACAAGGTAAATTAATAAATACTAGTAGTTCGCGGCCAACTGAGACCTCGCGACCTCTATATCTTCACAAACGCTCGACCGATTCAGCTCATATTCGAACTTAAAAATTGTATTGAAATGAACTACTTGCCCACAAAATTTCATGAAGATCGGATGAACGGTTCGCAAGTTATCATCGGACAAATATACACACAAACATACATACCAATGCCGATTTGTCCCAGTAAACTCTGAGACCTTCGCTTTGCTCGGTCAATAAACTACATACACCTTATTAGGCAACGAAAGTAGGGCTTCGACATTAAAACTCGCGGGCAACAGAATCTCAAAAGCTGAGATTCAAACTCGTCTCGAAAAAATGTCGACTTATTCTCAATGCTATTTTTCGAGATATTCTCGATGGCTAGCGTGCAAGATACATCGAATGGTCGGAGGCAATCGAGACGAGAGACAGTCGAAATTGGAATCTCGAAATCGATACGATTTGTCATATCTCCGAATAGGGCTGGATACAAATAGCAGATTATCTTTGTGGCGCTGTAAGGGAAAGGCATTTGTATTCTGGTCGATGATGATGGAGACTGTTTATTTTAAAATATTTACCAAAGAAAATCTACACGAGAAGAAAAACAATCTTATACAAAAAAGTGTTCCCCCGAAAAATCTGCTTCAAACTAGACCCTGGTTACGTATTTATTCAGGTAATGTCCAAATCGCTATAAAGGCCTATGAAAATGTGGTTAATATAGAAACATAGCATTGGTATATGTCCGCTATTTAAGGTTTAGCTCAAATTAGATTGCAATATACGACGTAAAAAAATGTTTCAAAAATAATGTTTTCAACGTTAGCTGTTGAGTACCTAGCGAGTTTTGCAAATAAAATAATAATTTTAGTAAGATAATTAATGCAAAAGTATTCATAACGAGTCGCGTTTTTACTCCGTACCATTAAGAATGAGATAGCTTAGGTTTCTATATCAAGACAAGCAAAAATTGTGACGATCATGTCTCAGATTAAAGCACTAGCGACATCTTACGTCCTTATCAGGGCCCCTATTCGGAGAAATGACATTTTATCTCGGTCACTGTCTCTCTAATTTAGAATTTAATGGGAGTGAGAGTGACCGAGATAAAATGACATATCTCCGAATAGGGTCCCAGTACTACAATCGAGCTAGGAGTGACTGAGGACATTAGCACTCTTATTATAATTTCTCTATGCTATTTACACACTAATAATTTTCAAAACACGTTTAAAACCTTAAAATCCAAAAGAGTATTATTCTATAAGATTTTTCTAATATTTTGTTCAATGTGTACGTTATGTTTTAGGTGGCTTTGCTTACTATGTACTACGAGATAAAAGAAGAAATTAACATCTTGGGTATTACGTCTTCCTACATACTTATCAACCGCATGGATACTGATATAATGGTAAGTGTTTCGCGTAGAAACAGTCATTTTGCAAGGTTTTGACTATGGATCATTCTATTGTTACATTTTACATTGAACGTTTTCAAACTAAACTGCCTAAACTAAACCGTGCATGAATTGCGATTTGGTGTAGTACATTTAAATTCAAATACTCACGATTTTATTGTTTGAGTTCTTTTTTTAAGACAATGATGTAGCAGTTTAAAAAATAGATTAACACATACGCTTCACAGAAAAAAACAGTATTTTTCGGATGGTGAAACCAAAGGCAGCCTGTTATCTATATAAATAACAAGTTTGATATCGCGGTTTTTTTATTATTCAAATGCTTTGAATCGTATCCAATTAGAATAGGACCAACACGTCCACTAACTATCGCATTTTGTATACGTACTAGTTTTCGTTAGTACATTATTTGATGTCTTGCGGGCAGGTATCTGCTTTAGCGGTGCCCAATGATGACGAGGATCAAGTCGTCCTTCGACCGACCACCTACAAAACAGTCCGGCCTTTTTCACCCACCTGGTATGTTAAGAAGGTTTATCTTTCGCAGTTGCCATCTCTTTGATACTGTTATCATATAAATATAAAATACAAAAAAATACAAAATTCTTTATTTTGGAACAAAAACTTTGTGAATAATACAAATAGAACGATGCTACCCGCAGTAGTTAAATAACTGCGTCGCGGGTAAATTATTCATATACTCATATTTATTTTTTACCGCTTTTATTGGTGTTTTCATATGTATATTTTCGTTATCATAAGTATCATTTTCGTAATTATTACCAGATAATTAAAGCGAACAAAATAAAAAATATATAATAGTGTTTTAATAAGGGGTTTGTGTTTGGCCATTAACCAACCTCGATAACGTACGCTACTCAAACTATAGTTGTTTAACCCCCGAATACTGAAACGCTTGTTAACTTTGACAACAGATTAATTCTAATGCTGCCTTTGTCTGGCACTAAGCAAATGATAAAGGCAGCAACAGACTTAATCTGTCGTCAAAGTTAACAAACGTTTCAGTATTTGGGGGTAAGAAGCGCAATGGTTTTAAAACGTCGTTGTTCGCAGCGCATACGGCCGGTCTCTGTGCAAGTTCTGGGTGACGACACGCATGTGGCGCGGCAGTGACCCTGCGGAGCTGCGGCTGTACCTCTGCGTGGCGTTACCGAACGCGCCGGGATCCTCGCGCGCCGCACCCATCCGGCTCGGCCAGCCGCCTTTCCGCCGGCCCATCGCGCTTACTAACGACACCTTGACCTCGGTAACTGTGTGTTTACTTATACAGTGCTATAACGAAAGGGTATATCATATTTCTAAGCAGAATGGGGATCATAGTACTCATGATTGTGAATACATTTTACTATGGGACCAACCCTGAAATCGAGAAAAAAATTATCAGCGTTGTTGTATGTTCTATACATTTTGTCGAGTGTCATTGACATTTTTCTATGGACAGCCACAGATCACACCCTAGATTCTGCATTCAGGAAGCTCGAAGCACAACACCCATCAGTCTAAATACACTTATAAGAAATTACTCTGATTGGTTGATTTTTAGGCGCGAGTAGGCGTATCCTTGAGATAGCCAATGAGAACGCTTGGTCGCACTCCCCGCGACCCGCGCCGCGCCTCAAGCTTTGGTGACTTTTTGTAGGAACAACGAATCTCATAATGTGGTATCCAGTGTGATCTGTGGGAACAGCTGATATTTTTTTCTCGATTTCAGGGTTGGTCCCATAGAAAAAATTGTTCATAATGATGAGTAGTACTCATCATTACGAACACTTCGGCGTAGCATACCATTTCCTTATAACCCTGCATAGCTAGAAAACAACAGTAGAGCTTCTGGCACTGAGATAAACCTTTCCGAGGTTAACAACTCCTCAGACTTAGAGATACCTTTGTAACGGATGGACTCTTGCAGATTCCGCCTGGGGAAGTACCGCACCATTGCTAGTTATTCAAATGCCAAGCAGTAGTGTGCAACAATTGAGGGCAGTATTTTTAGCGAAATTACTGGGCGTAAATAGATTTAGCGTCTGATAGATCTGGTTTTTGATATATTAGATTACTTCACACACTTAATCCTTTTTAATATTATAAATGCGAAAGTTTGTTTATTGGTTTGTTTTCGTAACAAGCATTAATATTGCCAATCTACAAATCTAGTTTCAGAATCAGATTAATAGCTTGCAAAAATTGTTCGATTTATGGATAAGCGGATCGAGTCTGATTTTTCTAATGACAAAAATAATACTTGGAATAGTTATAACCATGATTTTTTCCTATGTAGGTGCCATTGGTGGTAACGCAAGTGAAGCATGAAGGTAGGTGGATGGTCACCGTGGCGCCTGATCCTTGCCCTCAACTTTTGGTACATAATAACACCCGGAGATCCATTGGGATCGCGCAGCCCGCCAATGCAGCGGACGAACCGAGCACTTCTCGGACTATGGTGAGTATACGGGGTGTTACTGAAAAGAGCAATAATATAGAAAGGTATATATGTACCTACTCATCATTATATGAACAACTTTTACTATGGGGACCAAACCTGAAAATGCGAAAAAATATCAGCTGTTACATACACTTTGTTGAGTGTCATTGTCATATTTTTTTTTGTCCTTATTTTAGATTTGGTTCCATAGTTAAAGTTGTTCATAATGATGTGTACATACACACCTTTCAATATTGTCAAACCTTAGTAACAAGTATAGTAACAAGTATAGTAACAAGTATAGTAACAAGTCTGTATAAGTGAGCTCTTTATTTAAAACCACAAAAGTACAGAAAATCATCATTATCATACTAATATTATAAATCAAAAAGTTTTTGTAAGTTAGTGTGTTTGTACCCGCTAAACTCTGTAACGACTGAAGGGATTTGGATGAAATTTGGTATGGTATTTTATCAAATTTTAATATGTATTTTTGTCATAAATAAAATGTTCTGTATTTCTGTATGGTGGTAGCTTATTCCCTGAATTAACACATAGTTTTGCTAGTTTCACTAGTTTTTATCCCGAAAAATTTAACCGTTCCTGTAGGGTCCGCGGGTGTCAGCTAGTACTTTATACTCCCTAGAAGTAGTAGAAGTAATGTTCCGTGTTTGTTATAAGATACGTACGGAGTGCTCTGGCACGACGTGGTACTGTGTGATCCGTCCGGGCGGCGTGAAGCATTACTCGACGCCGAGCCACTGCCTGCGGTACCCGCCGCCCGCCACCGGCGCGCTCCCGGCCGCGATGCCCTTCCTCACCTTCGCAAGGATAAAAGGTAACACTCAACGGCCTACTTTAATAAAAATGTGATTACATAAACACAAAAAAATAAAATAACAAAAAAATAAAATCACATTTTTATTAAAGTAGGCAGTTTATGTAAATTTAAAATCTTATTTTGAGATTTTATTTTTTTGCGTTCTATAATCGGTTTTGTAAGGCAGTAAAACATGATTACGTGAAATTTTCTCGAAAAAAAAATACATTGAAAAAATACACATTATCGATCATCATCATCATTATTATTGATTTACACACATATTTCGCTTTCGCTCGGTACCCCTAGTGATTATTACACTAATAGTGAGGTAATAATAATACCTAGGTTGCATAGAACAGAATTTTACAGACTTACTTGTTTAGATTGTCTTTTTAGTGTATAAATCATCACATTAATATCATTCGCTAGTAAATGTGTAATTCGCATGAAGAGTACGTGAGACGAGCATCCGCGCACCCATTTTTCACTTGGGGGTGCTTGTATCGTGCGCTCCTTGCTCTGCCTATCAGGGCCTGCATTCCACAGTCAAACAGACCGCATAAGTGAGCTGATACGCTAAGTGAACTCGTATTTTTTTTTTCACGTTCCTGTACAGAAATGTCAAAATATCGAGTAACTGCAATAGGCTGTAATTTCCTGTACCTTTTCAATTCTGTATGTTAACTTTTGCCTGAAAAAATAGGGAGATAAATGCCTTTTCACTTAGCTTGTCACGTTACTTGCGCGTTCACTCAGCTGCCAGAATCGACCGGCAAGGCTGTGGTCCCTATCATCCTATGAGCACACGACACGTGTACAAGAGGGTGTACTAAATTAAATGTATTTAAAAAATGGTTTTCAATCTGAGTGCTGTATTTAAATTCCATCAATCCGCACGGTCCCCGCCCTTTGCCGTAGTCCTTTACAACATCCCGCCACTTTGCAACATCTGACCTTGGGGTAAACAAATATACGTCATAGCTCTAATAAACCAACTCTTCATTTGAACAGCAGTACTGACGTCAAGGGATAGATCATAAATGTATGTTTGAACAGACAATTTTGAGCCGGAGTGGTGCGCGCCGGTGGCGGCGGCGGACGGCGAGCAATTAATACAGCTGGCGGACGGCGAGACGGTCAAGATGCGCCTGCGCACCCACCCGCACTCTTCGAATCTCGAGCTACGCGACGTGGACCAGGTGAGACACATTACTGTTCCATCGAAAGAAAACATGAAGGTCGTCTCGTGGTTACCTATGGCCACAGATCACACTAGATACCGCATAACGAGATTCGTTGTTCCTACAAAAAGTCACCAAAGTTTGAGAAAGGCGCTGGTCGCGGGAGCGTTCTCATTGGTAAATTTTACAAAATTGGATACTGGCTAAGTAAACTATTTGTGGAGCCAATTAAAAGAAAAAAAACTGACAAAACACAGTTAAAATAAAATATCAATTCTTATGTAACACTAGCAGCGCCCCGAGTTTTAACCCGCTATTCTACAGAATCCGAATATTTTTCCGGGAAAAAACATATGTATAAGTACCCAGGGTATAAGCAACCTCCATACCAAAATTCATCCAAATCCGTTCATCCGTTACAGATTCGAACGGGAACAAACACCCTTATATACTTAACACTTTCGCATTTATAATATTACTATTGCGACCCATGGTTTCACCCGCTATTCTACAGAAACTGAGTATTTTTCCAGGATAAAAAGCCCTCGAGAGTTATGTACACAAACTCTCGAAGGCTTCGCTTCGTAAAATGGTTGCAAAAACGGGTGATTTTTGTTATCCCTCAGGAACGGTATTTTTTTTCGGGATAGAAAGTAGCCTATGTGTTAATCCAGGGTATAAGCTACCTCCATACCAAATTTCATTCAAATCCGCTTAGCCGTTACAGAGTTGAACAGGAACAAACACATTTACATACTTACACACAAACTTTCGCATTTATAATATTAGTGTAATATAGTGTGATTTGTTCAGCAGTGGACGTCTTCAGGCTGTTGATGATGATGATGACTGTGATTTGTCCAAATTAATTTGTTTTAAAGTTGTCTAAAGAACTCTACCGATATCTTAATTACGCACGAACCACGAAAATAAGCTTTATTATATTGGTTGTAAAATGAATAAAAACGAATGTTTTATTTCAGCACGACATATCCGCGAGTGATATTCGCAGGCGACTTATCGGAGCCTTTTCTTCAGAAGAAGTCTTGGAGTCTATTTTGAACGCGGTGAGTTTCCTTAGAAAAAAAATATAGAAATATTGACAACATAGCACTGTGCCTGTCTACTGTATGAGGATAGTGAGGTAGAGAACATAATGGCTTGCTTAAATTTATATGTTCATTTATGTACTTGGTAATGTACTCTCAATAGTTCAAACCAGAAGTAGTAGGTATATCGAAAAACCCAACTGCAAAACGTCTATGACACACCGGACATGAATGTGAATGTAACGGCACCTCGGAATCCAAAATCTATAAAAAAAATAGGTTGAAGTGGAGGCACAGATCACACTAGATACCGCATTCCGAGATTCGTTGTTCCTACAAAAAGTCACCAAAGATTGAGGAAGGCGCGGGTCGCGGGGAGTGCGACCGAGCGTTCTCATTGGCTATCTCAAGGTTACGCCTATCAATCTACTAATCAGTGTAATTTCTTATAAATGTATTTAGACTGGTGACTAGATTTATGCGTGGTGAGCTTCGATCGCCCTGAATGCAGAATCTAGGTTGTGATCTGTGAGTGGCGGTTACACAGGAACAAACAAACATACATACCCTAAAAACATTAACCTCCCTCTGGGCAGGCGAAAATAGTATATATTAATTGATCGTATAATAATTGTCTATTTCAGAGAAGTTCAAATGCACCCAAGTTAAAAAGAACCGGTGCTGAAGAAAAACGTAAGTACGAACACACACAAACACAAAGCTTCACTAATTTAGTCGCCCAATATTGGAAAATAGGCTCCATCCTATCTCAAGTGATGCGCTTACCAACGAACAGCATTTAAACTTGGTGCTTTTCGAATCTAGAGAGCGGCGACATTGTGAGGAACTTGTAAACAAAATATTGAACAGTCTCTGTGTTCAGCTAGTCTCAGTTGATAACGAACAAAATGTTCGTGGATCTTGCCATAATGTATGGAAAAGCAGATATTTTTCAAGAATTTTTAATAATCCTAGATGAAAAGTAGTTTGGTATCTTGTATTTAACATCCTCACAACCACTCCCTAGCCGATTAAAAAGCACAACATATACTGTAGTGTCCGCAAATGGGGACTACATACGTGACGACCAGGACACAGTGTGCGTGAGGCGGACACCTGAGCTCCGTATTTCAAAGCATTTAAAAAAGCGAGCGTGCTTAACGCCCGCTCCATGCGTTTTCATTCCCCACTCGCCACGAAACCAGTCTCCAGTCTGTCCCAGTCAGACTCAGGCCGTCATAGTATAAAAGATTTAAGCACGGCTTAGACATGTGTTGCAAAAATGTTTCAAAAAATGTTTCACAAATTTCTTACCACAAATCCACGTTTAGGACGGTTTGGGTGTCTGAGTCCATAGCCATTCTTCAAATTTAAACAGTCCCGACCCTTGTTTGAAAAGTGAAATAAAACAACTGTTGAATCGGTATTAAACTTTTAGCTACTGTCTAGACAGGTGTCTAAGCATTGCTTTAAATTATTTGTGTTGTAAGACGGAGCCTGTTTACGTTACAGTTCTAGTGGCTTTCGACGATCAAGGTTCAACTGTGAGCTCGCAATGGCCCTCAGAACCCACTACTACACCTTTAGCTAATCAAGCTCAACAAGGTGGCCAAGCGATCCGGGATGTCCAACTAGAGAGTGGGATATCCGAGGATACACAGAAATGCGATCCTTCTGCACTTCTACTATATGCCACAAACAGGGAGAGTGTCGGTTAGTAAACGAGTAACTATATCATAATTATCAGACCACATCTGTTCTCAGCTGGATTAAACTACACTTGGGGCAAACTATAACCTGACCTTAGGAGAGGCCAAGACACATGTAGTTTTCTAAATTCAATATGTATGGGAAAAAAATCGGCCTCGCATATTCAAAGTTTTATCGCAACCGGATTAACGGTACGCAAAGTTTACGACACAAAACAAAAAAAAAACATTTTTATTTAATATAGATAGAAATAATCAGTCAACCTGCCTGTTTTGTTCCAGATGTGGATCAGTTGTCGAAAGCCGCGATTCGAACGAACAGTATGGATTCAGCTGAAGCTACAAGCGTTTTCCATGGTGTCTCTGACAATGGTAATGTTGCACTTTATTTTAAAAATGGGGTAAAAAAACCCATTTCTAGCTGATATTTTGTCTATGGTTTGGTTTCGTGACCGCTAGTTAAGTTATATGGTTCTGCTTTTATAAGGATAAGGTATTATTGTTAAAGAGTACGCTTATATCCCTAGCCAAAATAAGCAGGGCAGGAAACCTGATCGCGGGCGCGCAGGAATAATGTGAATCACGACAAAGCGAGGGTAAAGCTGTTGTTCTTGCTCCTGATATTGCTTTCAAAATTCCGTTGACGGCCTTCGTAGCTATACGGTCTATACTAAATATCTACCCTTTTGCCCCTCTTACATTTTGGCTCCACACATTGTTTATTTAGCAAGTTTTGAATTAAAATACTTCACAGTTATAAAAAAAATAAACTCTCGACTTGAGAACCTCCTCCTATTTTTTTTGAAGTTGGTTTAAAACAGTTTCATTCACAGTTTAAGCCAAGTAAGTCACAGTCAGGTTCAAGTCATGCCCTAGTAAACTGGTGAAGACATTACTAGAGGCATTTATATATTTTTGGCGTTGTCCGAGTCGGTTATATAAATAAATAAAAATATAATATTATACTATGTTATCCGACTCGGGAATATTTTTTTAGCGTTTCGACCGTCCATCTCCTTTCCAGGCGCCGGCTACGGTTGCGGAGAATTTTTTTCTGCATTCACCTCGAGCCAACGACCTAATTTAAACCGCAGCATAGTGTTTAATGCACTTGCTACGTTTTATCTCGCAAGCTCATTGGCGTACCAGCGGTTCTGCTCGTCAGATATCACCCATACGATGTTTTATTTGACAGAATGGGATGAAACGGCAAGCTGGCGCGCGTCCGACCGGCTCCGCTTGCTGGCAACATCAGTTGCGATACAGCTCGCGTCGAGGGCGGACGCACGCCCTCTAGTCGCTCTGCACCTGGACCGCGCCGGCATATTCATCAAATCTGATTCTAGGGTACGTTCTACTGAACAAATGTGTGTACAGGACGGTCTCGTTCTTTCGGAACATAAGTGCAAAAACTGACACAATATGCGTGGAGTATAAACAATATAAAATCAGTTACTACTACCACACAAACATCATAAACTATATTCCACCCACGCTGAGGATAACTGTCACATTTTTGCATTTCTAACATCATTTAGAAGCTTTATTGTCTGTAACTAGATAAAAAAATTGACTGCCCCGGTGGCTCAGTTGGTAGTGAACCTACCTTCTGTGTTTTTTGATTCCCATCTAGGACAAACATTAATGTGATGAACATTTGTGTTTGTTCTATGTCTGGGTGTTAATATCTATATAAGTATGTATTTAAAAATATATATGTACGTATCTATCAGTCTCTGGCAGCCATATTAGAAGCTTTGCTTAGTTTGGGTCAGATGACCGTGTGTGCAAAAATGTCCCAGATATTTTTATAAATTCATCAGAGAACGAAAACAACAGTATCTATCGCGGACGTGCAAGTGGACAATCTCCAGTACGAGAGCGGGCAGTACGACTTCGCAGTGGTGTGTAGCACACGCGGCGCGCCGCTGCCGGAGGAGCCGTGGCCGACGATGTGGCACGCGTTCGGCGAGCGGCGCGCGTTCGCGGCGCGGCATCGAGACGCGCGCGCGCTGCTGCGCCTCACGCACGACGCTTGGCTCTCCGCCGGACAAATATACAGAGGTAACTTACTCGCGGCGTGCCGGCACTACTGTCGGGGGACTACACGGACGTCTTAATAAGCTATAGACATGTGAAGACAACACTTAAATAAACAATTTCCGTTATAGAGATAAGTGAGGTGGAAGTCCGCTTGGGTCCGATGGCTCTGTACGTGGAGGACGCGTACGTGACGGCGCTAGCGTCGCTGTGCCGCGCGGCGAGGAGCGGAGCGCGCGCGCCGGCTGCGACCGACGTGCTGCTGGCGGAGGAGCGCGCGCTGCGCGTGCCGCTGCGCCTGCGCACGCTGCTCGTGCACCCGCTCGACGTGACGCTCACGCTGCACACCGCGGTACGTTCGCTCTCTGCATCGGCCTTTAAACATGCCAGGAAAAGCGGCCACCCGGCCACTTTTCCTGCAGTGGATAAGTCCTGCAGTTTTTCTGGATAAGGCCTAATCACCCTTCGATTCCTCGAAGGGCCTTATCCCACCAGTTGGTGGTGAAGGCCATATTTATATGGTATATGGTATGTACGATATATGGCCCAGTGTGGGTTGGCGGAATCCCATGCTCCATCGAATTTCTTCTCCGGAAGTATGCAGGTTTCCTCGTGATGTTTCCTTCGTCGAAACTAGTTCACTCTACCTACTCTCTATCACATTAGGTACAATCAGATACTAGCTATTAAATACAATTAAAAAAAAAAACAATGCACAACCTGTGCCGCGGAATCAAGAACCCAGGCAGCCGGATCCATCTGGCGGCACAGAGGAAGGTGCCACATGCAAACTTTCTCCAAGCGCCGTCCTTAAAATGGTTGCGAGGTTTTGGAAAGAATACTATACAAAGCCGAAATTAACTGAGTATTTCTAGCTTGCTCCCAACGATCCAACTCGACGGCATCTACCTTTTTTTTTGATGGGGGGAAATCTTCACAAGTTACCCAACTGCTATGCGCTGCAGCCGGGTTATTTTGAATTATACCTACTGAAAACATACCGGTGGCCCGCCTTTACATTGCATTAACATTTTACAAACACGATAGCTTTTTTACTATTCATCCTATATAGTAAATACTGAGTGCGGTTTAAAATGCGCTCACAGTGCAAACACCACAAACACTGCTAACGATCGGTTTAAATTGTTAGTACGCTCACAGCGTACTAACAGTTTCAAATTGACATTAGCGCACACAGTGCACTACCTCATTCTTGTGAGCACCGTGAGCACGCTATAATGACGTCACTCATGACGTCATGTCTGACAGGCATTTGTCTGTCAGCTTTTATATGCGCATCTTAAACCGACTGTTTGCACAAACAGTGCAAATGGTAACCGAGTTTTGGTGGGAACGTGAAGAAATCATGTCGCGTCATTTTATTATTTTCCAAAATTTGTGTTATTTCGAGTGTTAATGTGTAAAAACAGTGAATTTTTATCCGTTAAGTGTTCGTGAACATGCATGAGGTGTTGGTGAATGGTATAATGTCGTAAAACGTTAATTTTCGTGTTGTTTCCAAAACTCCATAGAAGGCTCTAGTAAAGTTTTCACCACTTTACTGGGGCATGACTTGGACTTGACCGTGACTTGCTTTGCTCGCCTTTGACTGTGACTATAACTCGTTTGATAATATTTAATAATAATAATAAAACTTGAAAATATATATGTATACTTGACACTGGTTAATGCATAAGACGTACGAAGCCAAAATCCTCTAAGGAGGAAAAAAAAAACTATGTGCACATTTTAAACCGCACTCACTATGTGTAGGTCCGCATGTACATCGCTTTGGACCAAAGCCCGCTGCGATTGAGCGCGTTCGAGCTGCACGATGTGATGACGTCAACAGAGAGGCTCACACACGCGCTCACCGTGCACTACTTGTCGGCTGCGATACTGGGCGCTGGTGAGTTGCACTTACCTGTCTAAGAATAAGTATCAAACATTGTAATTTTTTTAATGTAACTGAGTGAGGCGATCAAGTCGCTTGCCTGATGGTAAGCCTCACGCTTGCCTATAATAATGCAATGCTACTCAGAATTTTGATTTCTGAGATATAAGAAGTTACATTCTTTCGTAGTAATTACGTTGGAAACATTGCCCTTCAATCCGGAACACAGTAATGTTTCCACACTACTGCTTATCGGTTAAATAACTGGCAAAATGTGGTACTTCCCCAGTCAGACTGCAAAAGAGTCCTACCACTTCGATTATGATGCTATGAATCTGTGAAGACACTTCTGTGGGCAAAAATGTGCATTGAAACCTGAACTTGAGATAAAGCCTTCATCATCAGTGTTATTGACCGATGCGCCACCTATGTTGTTATTTGTAATTAACAAAATTTATTTTAAAAATACAAACTAACAAAAATATACAAAAAATATTTTATATTTTTTTGTGGGGTGCGTGCTGTGGTGGGGGTAAACCATCTTGCAAAATTAGTCGTCGCTGGCGCTGTACGTGGAGGTAGCCTCCACGCACGACGCGCATTGCCTACACTGTTTTTTGTTAAAAACTTCCTTCAGTTGAAATAAAAATAAAAAGTAAAGTGCTCAAAATTTTGGAAATAATAATTTTCTTTGGGTGTCATCGTTCTACCGCCAACAATCAGCTTTGAATTACTAATGGATGGCCGAGGGATTTGATTATGCCATTCTCATAATTTAGAAAACCATTTGACTAGGCTTTATCGTTGTGTAACTTGCGTCCAGGCTGGGTGGTAGGCGGCTTGGAGCTGCTAGGGGCGCCAGGGGCGCTGGCGGCGCGGGTCGGCGGCGCGACTGGGGGCGTGAGGGGTGTGGCCTCTGCCGCGGCTGCCGCCTTACTCCGCTCTCTGAGCGCTTGGGCCAGCTCCCTAGCCAGGAACCTGGATCTACTGGCTGGCGATGAGGAACACGCCAGACGAGCGGCCGCGGCCAGGAGGCGTCCGCCACAGAGCTTCATGGCCGGACTCGCTACGGGAATCACTAACTTCGCCATCAATATCCTTGGTACGCTTTTTTCTAGGGTTCCGGACCAAAATGCAAAAAGGTGCCCATATGGTGAGACTTCGGTGTCTGTAGGTCTGAAAGCTTTATTAAACAGCTGATTTCCTCAAGAACTATAAAACAGGAACAGATAGTCTTTTTGCCTTATGAGGTCAAATGAGATGTCATATGAAAGATTCATAACAATTAAAAAGCATTTGTTATTGTTTTCCAAAAGAGGTGAAATGGGGTGTTTAAATTGCCGACGCGAGCGAAGCCGTGCGGGCAAGCTAGTGTATATATTATATATATAATTATGTTTTAAAAACAGACAGTTTGCTCTGCTCTGCCAGTGCGGAAAGCCAAATTACGAATAAAAAAAAATGAGAGTGATGTTTATGAATGCAGGCGCAGTCGGTGGTCTCGCGCATCATCCGGTAGTGGGTGTGGCCGTGGGCGAGACGGAGAGTGGGGCCACGGCATTGAGACGCGGCCTGATTGGTGCGCTCGCGAAGCCGCTCAGCGCCACCGCCGACCTTGTTGCGTACGCGGGGCAAGGCCTCCTCACCCAAACCGGCTGGGACCCCGTCCCACAGGTTAGTTGTTACTTCGGGGTAGTTAAAAATAATATGGAAGGTTTCCCATTGCGTAACGGAACCTCAACTCGTTCGTCCTTCTGTAGATTGCGGTAATTTAATTCAGTAAAATGATATTTTGACGTTAGCGCCAAAATACTACACAAGGCTAGAACCACACATCAATAATCTAGCCTCGCAGCTGACAATGATAAAGAACAAGAAAAGAGGCTGATGAGGCTTAGAATTGGCAGTGTTGCAGGGATAATGCATCGGGGATATTATGAAGTCACCGAACCTCAATCCACACATAAGACCACACACATATATAGTTTTACGCGACAAATAATTCCTCTCGCGCAGTAAACCAATTTTAGTAGCGCGGGAAACTTCGATCTGCCAATGGCAACTCTTATAAATCTATCATGAATATTGCACTATTGTTGCATATAGATTTGGCGGCAAAATCGTGTTAATCGCGCCATCTTGGTCCGACAGTGTACGAATCGTGTAACCGGGACAAAGCTAAGGATGCATAGCCAGCAATATTTTGTTATTTGCGTTTGCAAATAAAGTTACTGTCGGAAACAGGGGCCTTATCCCGTTACTGTGGTGACAATGGTCATCGCGTGCCATCCCACTCGCGCCAACTTACTCGCACCATGCGAGCGAGCAGGATAGCAAACGAAGACCATCGCCACCAGAGTTACGGAATAAGGCCCCAGGTGTGCGCTTTTATGCGTAACCGGAAACTATCGATCGGAATTATTTGTTCTGTCAAACTGTACTACTGCTTATGGCGTAGCCGATTGCAGAATCGGAAAGAAATAACAATAAATAAGAAAAGCGCCAAAACTTAGATAATTATTTTGTTTGTGAGTCCACTGGGTGGACCAGTGACAATTTGAAAGTCGCGGGTAGCCGGTGGCTGCAAGTGGCACGTTGTCGGTTGATGTGGCGCTTTAAGGGGAAGGCCTATGTTCAGAAATGGACGTCTTATGGCTGATGATGATGATGATGTGTGTCCAGCCCCGGAGATCTTGGAGCTCGGCGGAGAGCGACAGCGGGTGGCGGCGCGACTGCGTGCGCTGGGTGTTCCGGCTGGCTGACCTGTCCGCGATCGCCGGCTATCACGTTCTGCTGGACGGCGCTCCCGTGCTGCTGCTCTTCACTCACAAGGTCACTTTAAAACTCAACTAACATATTTCTATCTCAAACTGCTGAACTATTTCTATTTGTACGAGGTATAAAATAAAGTCGCTTTCCGCGTTTGTCGCGGAATCACACTAATATTATAAATACGATAGTTTTTGCGTAAGTGTGGAAGTATGTAAGTGTGTTTGTTACCGTTCAACTCTGTAACGGCTGAACGGATTTGGATGAATGATTGGTATGGAGGCACCTTTTAACCAGGATTAACTCATAGGTTAACACATAGGGCGCTGCTAGTGTTTATATATTTATTTTTTTCTAATTTACACCCGTGCGAAGCTGAGGCGTCGCTAGTAATGGATAAGAATCCACCGATTTTACACATTAACACTTAACACAAGTTTTGGAAAATAATACAACGACGCGGCATCACTTCTTCACGTTTCCGCCAAAACTCCCGCAGATTACTTATTTTGTTATCTCATGACATTGTGCGGTCGTTCACTTTGTATTCAATTGAAATGTTTCTTCTGTGAACAGTTCTTGGTGCTGGCCCATCCGGATTCGGAGCGAATCGTCGAGATGATCGATTTCAAGTTTTGCTCCGTCGGACCCTACCAAGGACAAATTATTGAGGTAATATAATTATAATAACATGTGTTAGGGTCTGTTCTTTTTTACTTTCCCATAAAAAACTCTGACCAGAGAACAGAATTTTATTTTAAACCTATTAAAAAATAAGGAAGTTATAAACATTTTGATTTGATGCCAGAACAGTGTGCGCTGCGATGCCGATTAAAAAGTGTCGCTAGTTAACGTTTTTCTTCGCGGCTTTTAAAATGCATGCTATCTATTTCTTATGTTTCTATTAGTAAAAGACAGCAATAGCACTAATTGGATACTGATAAGCAATAACATGTCAACCCACAAATAAAAAATTTAGTTAATGATACAGAAAGCGTTCTGTATCAAAAACTATTTTTTTTTTTGTGGGTTGACGTGTTATTGCTTATCAGTATCCAATTTTAGTTTAGCGTGTTTTCCTCGCCGTCGGTGAGACAAGTGCCTTCAGTAAGCGCATCGCTTGGTCATAACAGTTCAACGTCAACCAGAACTTTAACTACATAATTGAAATCCATGCGTGGTAAAAAAAGATGTTAAATCTTTTTGTACCCAGTCCTACTAAAATCGTCTGCGTCAGCCTGACATCGGCCCCTCGAAAGACCATCGGACCATATCAACCTCGCTGGCCCTGTACCGGTTGGCGGATTCACATCGTTCGTTATTTTCCTTGACTTGAATCGTAATTGTAGATTTTTACGTTCCAGTTGCTAGTGACCCAAAGAAGACCGTCAAGGATGCTCGAGTCGAGGGCAACAAATGAAGACGACGACGTTCAGGTGGGTGACATTTTGAGTTGTAAGTCTCGTACTTTATGCAGCCATTTCTATATATTATCTGTCATTTTTAGAACACTTTTGAATAGCTAATGCGGCGCGGAAGATAGATAGATAGAAAAACTCTTTATTGTTCACACATAATTGTACATACATTTAAAAAGAGGCTTAAAACTTGTGTAAAAGTTCGCGGCCTTATCGCCGAAAGCGACCTCTTCCAGGCAACCTTAGGATGGAGAGGATTCATAGAAGATGGTTTACATAGATTTCTTCTTAAACCAAAAACGGCCGGCAAGACGCCAAGAGTAACCCAATAAAATGTCGTCTTTATTTCAACTAGAAAAAATTACATTTTTCACAATATATAACAAAGGTTTTTCGACTTGTTCAAATTTCCTCTCAGTATCTTAGGGCTACAGATCACACCTAGATTCCGCACACAGAACAATTGAAGCGCACTACGGAGCTGTCACTTACAGCTGTCGTATATATACATATCAAAATGTACTCTAATTGGTTCATTGCTAGGCGCGAGTTAACGTTACCTTGTGATAACAAAGGATGTCGCTTGGTCGCAGTCCCCGCGCTTAGGAATAAGTGACTTTTTATCGGAACAACGATCTCGTAATGCGGTATTTAGTGTGATCTGCGCATACTTTGAGAGTGTCTAGTAGCCACTGGTTTCATAAATCCGGCCAGTCGGCTTACCCCGTAACTCTGAAAGCGATAGCGAGAGTACGAGCGAGATGGCATGCTCTCGCAATCAGAATCACGAACGTATCAATGTTAGAGGACAAGCCCCCTGGTTATAGTAGTCCATTGTGTGTAGATAAGCGCGGCGGCGATGGCGCGCGTGGCGCGGTACACGGGCGCGGAGGGGGGCCCGGCACCGTCCATGCCGGACACGCGCGTGCTGGCACTGCTGCCGGTGCCGGGGCGCGCGCTCGCGCTGCACGCCGCGCTGCTCGCCTCCGCGCACCACAACTCAGACGCGCACTTCCCGCTGCTCTGACACCACCAACGCTAGGTAACGTTACGCCAATCACGCGCTGAAATATATTACTTTGGGTAGTTAAAAGGACCGTTAAAAGCGGCGCTTGGCTGGACTGTCATACCCTGCTAACTTCGCACTGATGTTTTGAAACTGATGTTTGATCATAAATGTGAGTGCTCACTCGAAAAGAGAACGGAAACATATTTTTTTATTTTTTATTAATTTTGGTTCTTTAGGCTTTCCTCTTTATTTTGGTCCAAATAGATAGATTATTTTTAAGTAGTACAGTTTTTTTACTGTCCCGAGTCAGTCTTTTGGATGACCTATACGACTCCAAACTTTAAACTCGATCTTCTGGAAATTAATTATTTTCCCTACTCGTCCCTTTTCGTGTGACCAATCACATATACTACATTAGTAATAATTAAGGCTGGGTGACACCATAATCCTAGTTAAAGGTACTGTTATAGTTATAATAACTTTAACCTTAACCTTAACCATGAAATTTAGCCAGCATGTGTTAGCCGCTCAACATATTTTTCTGCTTAACGGGATTTTTAACTACTGTTATGACTGTAGTTTAAAGTTAACCTAGATGGTGCAACCCGGCCTAAATGTATTGATATTCTATTGATTACAAATAGAGAACGAATATCGAAAGTGGCGAGTGTCGTTGTATGAGCCCTCGACATTAGATAGAAAAATAATGTATTTGGTATTTCTTCTACAGCAAATCAAGAATAATGGTAGTGGCGTTTGTCCAGAGTCCTGGCCATACCTTGCTGGTTTTGCACTATGTGGTCTGTGTGTATGAAGTGACACGGCCACTTGAATGTAATAACATTTTCTACTCGTGGTCTCACACAAAAGAGAGAAAAGACTTATAGATTGATACTTGTAATATAAGTCACAATTGTATATTTCAAGGCTATTTCAACGGTTTTCCAAAATTAGCAATAACAAGAGCTGAGAAAGAGGCCAAAATTTTGTTTAAAAAGTAAGACAAATTTTCTTTTGCCCGACTGCAAAACCTCACTCGTCAAAATCGGTAAAGCCGTTTAGACTATAGGAGGAACACAAAAACATACTTGCTGTTACATACATACACCCCAAATGCATTACTCTCCTTCTTGAGCGGTCAGGTAAAATGATATGGCTAGCTTTGATAGATAATGGATATAGTAAGATTACATCTACATGGTCGAGTGCACGTTCTATGCTTTGTAGTTATTTATGAGTAGGTACAGTCAATTATGTAAATTTTTAGAAAAAATTAACATGCATAGTTCGTGCAACCTAGCCTTAGAAATGTATTTATATCTTCCACATTCCGTAAATGACTTAATCAGTTTAATGTTTTCATAAGGTTTATATTTTGAGTTTTATAAGGTGGGGTAAATCAGTATTTTACATTTTATGTAAATGATAAAGTACTACAGAGCATCTACATGGTTGTAGTATTTTTTGGTACATTTAACACACAGATCACACCCTAGATTCTGCATTCAGGACGCTCGAAGCGCACCACGCATCAGTCTAAATACACTTATAACAAATTATTCTGATTGGTTGATTGTCAGGCGCGAGTAGGCGTAATCGCGAGATAGCCAATGAGAACGCTCGGTCGCACTCCCCGCGACCCGCGCCGCGCCTCAAACTTTGGTGACTTTTTGTAGGAACAACCAATCTCGTAACGCGGTATCGAGTGTGATCTGTGGTTTAACATTACGTTCCGTATGGTGCATATTCCTATGCGTTTGTCGCAGTTCCTTGTCGTGTCATGTTTTGCTATTTAACATATTTCACAAAAAGTATTAATTTGTTTTACGCAACGAATAGTTGAAGTCGTCGTTACGCCAATAAAATAAAGTTATTACGACAAACAACAGTGGGATATTAGAAATCCGTATTCGTTTAAATTATGTATAGTATTAATAGCAATAATGTATTGTTATAAAATTAATTCTGCAATTTTTTAATATTATTTATTGTATTTAAGTATTGTGTTATATTCGTCGCAGCTGTGCTAAAAAAAGATTCAAAAAACCTCGTTTCACGCCGAATTAATATTGGGAATTGTTATTGTTATCTTTTCAAAAGCAAAATTTTGCGATTTACGTTCTCGCAGATCATGTTACAGTGTTTTTGGTCTTTGTTTTTTGTATATATATATTTTCATTATAAGGTACTTACGAGACCTACAAAACGTAATGTAGATGCTCGCATAAATGTCACGTATTGTAAATTTAACATTTTTTCAGATATAATTCTGGTTTACTATCTTACTTTAACATATCTCTGACTTTTTTATAAAAAACAAATGTCTCCATATAATAATGTATAACAGAAAATAAATTTTTGCTAAAATTTTAAATCGTCTTGTTAATCTTACTTTAATATTTTTTTACTATGGTAAAGTAATCGGTGATGAATCATACAATATGTATTCAATAGTTTCTCCTTGAAAAAGTGAAAAGCTTTTCAACGTCAATATTTTCCTGTTTTTGTAGTACTGAGTAACGAATAGAATGGAAATATTTATTGGCCTTATAACATTAGTTACACTGGACAAATCACACGTACAAAAATATTCGTGTTCTGTTAAGTAATTACAAAGAAAATCTACACGAAATGAATAACAATCTCATTCTAAAAAGGAAACCCTTGAAAATCTACCTAAAACTAGATGGTGCTTACATATTTAGTTAGCTAGCGTCCAAACCGCTATAAAAGCCGATGAAAATATGATTCTATAGAAACATAGTATTAGTATACGTCCGTTGTCTAAAATCATTCAAATTAGATTGCAGTATACACGACTTAAAAGATAATATGTTTTCAAAAATAATGTTTTCAACGTCATCTGTTGAGAACCAAGCACGTTTTGCAAATTCTGGGACTTTTTTTTTGCACACACGGTCATCTGACCTCAAACTAAGCAAAGCTTGTAATATGGCTGCCAGAGACTGATATACGTACATAGATATTTTTAAATACATATATAGATATTAACACCCAGACATTCAAACACAAATATTCATCACATAAATGTTTGTCCTAGATGGGAATCGAACCCACGCCCCCAAACACAGAAGGTAGGTTCACTACCAACTGAGCCACCGGGGCAGTATAATTAAATTTAACGATCAAAATCTTACCGATTTAATTAATGCAAAAACATTCATAACCAGTCGCGTTTTTTCTCCGTGCCATTAGATGAGTTAGCTTGGTTTTCTATTTGAAGTCAAGCAGAAATGTCACGACTATGTCGCAGATTAAAGCACTAGCGACTTCTAACGTCCTTCAGTACTACAATCGAGTTATGCATCCTTCTACAGACATTAGCACTCTTAGTATATTTATCTATGGTAATAATTACACAACTCGTACATAATTTCAAATATAATTAAATCAAAAACCATACCAAAAAATAAGATTAATAATAATGTCAGCAAGTTTTATATATGTAAAAATTAAGTCAAATTCATAACGAGACAACCAATTAGCTCGCCTGTTGGTAAGCGTTACGTTCTATATCAATTCTGTGCCACATATAATTTTGAACTTCAGCAGTTCTAAACCATTTGCGGCAAGGCACTGCGGTCGACAACCTGAGATATTAGATGTTCACTCTTTTTATCCTCTGTAATTTCAAAGGAAACATTGCCCTTCCATCCAGAACACAATGTTTGCGCGCTATTTCTTTGCGGTTGAATAACTGGCAGAGGTGTGGTAGGTAATTCCCCAGGCTGACTCTGAAAAAGAGTCCAATCACTACACATATGGATATGAATAAAGAATACCCATAATATTGTTGCCTCATCCCAGCTTCAAATAAAATTACGAGCCCTTTTCTAGGAATCAACGCACAGACCAAACCGCTTATGCTAGAGACATGAAATTTGAACCCAATACTCCGGAAAATGGTCTAGGTGAACAAAAAGAATATATTTTACCAAAATTCCAATTCCTCTAAAATGGACTCCCAAAGTTTGTATGTAAATAAAATATTTTTTTCATGCTAAATGCCAATGAAACTCGGTTTATCTAATAATCATAAAAAATAAATAAAGGCATGTCTCAGGATTTTTAGAAAATCAACCCCTAAAGATGTGAAATATGGGGTGTTTCATTTACTATAGCCGTGCGAGCAAGCTAGTAACATATGCCTAGGTCACAAAAATTAAGGAAAATCGCAAGCAGCGGGATTCCCTTGACAAATTTCACTTGAAATATCGTCTTAATATCAGCGGTATTTCCAATTATATCATTATACCTATTTTAAGAAGTTATATATCATTTAAAATGAAAAGGGTAACCCGAAAACTTACAGTTTCAGGTTTCAGCTTTAATCAATAATGAACATAATGACATCACTTTAAACTTTCGGTGCATTTTCGATTCAAAAATGTATGAACTGTACCAACGTTTCTACTTTTAATTAATTTACGTTAGTTAAGTCGTGGTAATTACGTCGCTAGGCTAGGCTAGGTTCATCGTTAGTTAATAAATAAATAAATAAATATCTCGGACATTTTTGCACACACGGTCATCTGACCCCAAACTAAGCAAAGCTTGTGATACGGCTGCCAGAGACTGATATACGTACATATATATTTTTTAAATACATACTTATATAGATATTAACACCCAGACATAGAACAAACACAAATATTCATCACATGAATGTTTGTCCTAGGTGGGAATTGAACCCACGCCCCCAAACACAGAAGGTAGGTTCACTACCAACTGAGCCACCGGGGCAGTCGATAATAGCTTTAAGTTTCTTACATATCTACCCACAGAAGAGAGGGTAAAAATTTTTCCTCTTCTGTGTATCTACCTTACTGTGCTTTGACAGCTACATAGGCTCTGTATAGGGGACGAAATGGGCTACTTTGACTTTTAGTTTTTGGTTCTCTGCGACAGCGAACGGGTGCGAGACCGATGTTTTTTACGCGCCCTTTTCCATTTTACAAGCTTTTATCATACTTGAAAACTTGTTCGCGTCAAAAATGCAACTGAATTTTAGTCCAGTTGAAATTTTTCATGTTTGTATTGTCACCGGAACTTGTCCGGTGACAATACAAACACACATCAGATCAGTCTTCAGTAACTAACAAGTAGATTGATGGAGTTTGGCCTCATATTATTGATCAGCTTACTGTACCAATAAATTGTATTATGATTTTATAAAATATTTTTTTAAGGACTTTATAAAAATTATATTGTATTTATAAAAATTAATAAAATACTTGTCCGCAAATATATTTTTCCTCCTAAACGTATTTCATACATTTTCTTATCGAATACGTTGGAAAGTTTTTAAATAGCAATTATGCTAGGGGCGTAAAAGTGTTCGTTCGAAGCAGAATTAATAATTCATGAGACTAGATTTTTTCTAGAACACACTATTTTTAACACTTAAAATTTGCCGTTTAAAATATCAATAGGTTCCGTATGCTCCTCTAATCCTGTTATGTTCTGTTAGCATGCCACTCTTAATCTATGGATTGACAAACGAGCCTGCCCTACTGTTACCAGGCCAGGTTACCAATCAATGCTTCCTGTTGACGTCCTACATCTTTTACCTTGGCTCTGATTCCGGCAATTTATGCATTGTGCATACAAGATATAAATAAGAGTGTAATCTCATCAATACGATCCAGATACTGTTTTTCAGGTCAACTGTATCGTACCATAATAATTCAGATGTTTAGGTACAGAGTGGTATTTGCTATTGCTACCATTCGCATGCGAGATTTGGCCACCTAGATTACAATTTAGGACTCTATCCCGATTTAGAAGAGGAGATCCCGATTTAGGTGAGGAGATCAATTCGCTTATCATGGCATGAAACATTTAAACGCTAATAGTGAAGGTGCATGAGCCCTACGGTGACTACGGGCCGCGTGCGTAAGTTCGTAAAAATTGAATAGGGCTGGCCCTAACGGCAAAGTTTTCAGGCTGCTTTGACAAAATGTCTCAGCGGATGTTGTTATAATACAAACAACCAAATCTCAAATTTTACGCGTCGTATCGAACCACTTACAAAAAAAAAACAACGCCATGCTATTTTCCAGCACTTCGCGTCATCCACGCACACCTATTTTACGGAAGGTCAGTTTTCACCGCGCCTGACGACCGCGTAGATTCTCGTATAAATCTTGATCAATCGCAGCAAGTGCGCGCAGTGTCTACGGGAATAGCTCAATCCGGATCGAAGCGGTACGCGGCGGGTTCACGGCGGCCGGGAGCTCCGGACCAGCGCGCCGCGCTGCGCCACACTTACCGCGGCTAGGCATCACCGGATTATCCCGCACCTAACTTTAGCTAAATGACGAGGGTCTTGCTTAGTAGGTTTTTCCCAGCATACTCCGTTGGTTGACGACAATTGACTCAGGTAGTCAATTGATTAACCTACACACGTTGCTTGTACGCGCAATAGGTAAGTGCGCACACAATACGTAGGTACGATTCACTATTATTTTCCCATTCCGTTTCCGAAATAATCTCCTGGATCATCTTATTGTCGTTGGTTTCTGTTTGTGGTTTTAGAGTTTTAACGCCATCGAGTAGGTAGCTACTTAAGTACCTACTTAAGTACTTAAGAAGTTCATGTAACACAATTTTTAAGTTCGAGTATGAGCAGAAACGGTCCGAGATTGTGAAGCAAAAAGGGTCGCGAGGTCTCAATTTGGCGTAAACTACTAGTTTATGAAATACGCTGTAAAAGTAGAAAAACGTGAGCAAAATCTCCGAGTGCAAAAACCTAATAATCGTGCGATATTTCCGCTATTACTCGTACCAGCGTTTCTCTGGTTTTACACGGGTTTCGTTTAAAACTCAATTGAGATGAAGATACTTCGTCGGAAGACATTAACCAATATCAAATAAATCTAAAATATGTGCAAGAAATGAATAGCACTAAGCCCGAAATAGGCTTGGTCTATATTCATTGGTGCTAGGTACCTGGTAGGAAGGTGTAACAACTACTTTTTTTTTTTTTTTTTACTTTGGGAAATGCATTTACGCATCCCCGCCGTGTGGGGACACGAGCGGGGTATGTCGGACTCGAGCGCCACGGCCTCAGCAGTGACGCTAATACCGACTAAAACCCAAAGGTGTTCCACCGCTGCAGCACGTCGGACGGGGGCCGCGGGACCATGCAGAGTATGCACCGCAACCCCCTCCCGCCGCCTGCCCGCCCCTGGGCGGACCCGCCTCGGGGAAGCACCCCCTTCCCCCCCTTGGTACGACGCGCCGGAACACCGGGCGCGTCGTCCACCCCTGGGGGTCTGTCACGACTGTGACTAAAGGGACGGATGTCCACCACATCCGCCCCCCAGACCCCCCGACTCGCGTCGCCGCTACCCAGCATAAGGCTGGGACGCCGACCGAGTCCCGCGGCCACTCAAGGCCGCCAAGGCTCGCACCGCCGCTACCCGGAATGTCCAGGGCGCCGCACGAGCCTACCCCCTCCGTCCGGACATCGTCCGGACCGCCTTCTACGCGCGCTCCAGATAAAAGCTCTGGGGCGTGCGGAGAAGGCCCCCGGGCCCTACAGCACTACTCTCCAAGGAGAGTTGGGTGAGAGGGCCCCGACTTGCACCGCCGCTACCCAGCATAAGGCTGGGACGCCGGCCAAGCCCCGCAGCCACTCAAGGCCGCCAAGGCTCGCACCGCCGCTACCCGGACTGTCCGGGGCGCCGGGCGAGCCTACCCCCTCCGGGGAGGCGTAAAGCCTCCCCAACTCACGGTCGCAGAGGATAGGGAGAGCGGCGCACCGTAATACCGGCACTCCTCTTCCCCTGCGACCCCACCGCACCGCCATTCAACGGTGGCGGCCCCGTATCCCTCAGCTACAGTGCGAACCCCCACACTGCAGCCCACCTCAGTTGCGGCGCCAACCCCACCGCAACCTACCGGCCGCTTCGACTGGGCCCGGGAAGCACAGCCCGGAAGAAGCGGCCCCACCTCGGGTTCCTCTTTGCTTCACCGTGGGTGCCGAATCCACGGTTACTGAGCCCCCCCGCCGCGACAAGGCGGGAACCCATGGGGGGGAGGTGTAACAACTACTTAGTCAACATACATCAACTCGAAGGCACTGAGTGGATATGGTAATAAAAAAACGTTAATTTATCTTCAAATTTAAAAAAAAAAAACTCGAAATAATAGTTTTTTCTTTCTGTTTCAAAATCGAGCATTTTGAAATAAAGATATTGCTGTAAAAGATTGGCAATGTTATTCTAAAGATAAATTAATGTTTTTTTTTTAATTTCCACTAAGTAGATTACAATGTTGAAAAACTACGAACGAGATAGTGAGAACGAAACAGTTTTAAGGTTGGTAGCTAGCCAGTCGAGTACAGAAGAAAGTTAAGTACTTTCTTCTGTATTACCACCATGCTATGGTTTTCTTGCGATATTCCCTTCATCGATAGTTCTAGCTCATTGTGATGATTTGAACCAGACGACCCTGCGGCGTGCAACCTGAACGCGCTAACCACTGAGCTGTCATCGCTATAATGGTAAGGTCATATTTTCTGTGGTATAAGGTCTGACTGAGCGGCGACTATTGGTGCAAAATGGTGTGATGTATATAGAATTATCTATCGTGTGATTGTAGTCTTACTATAGCTTGCCCGCACGGCTTCGCTCGCATTAGCTAAAGTATTAAACACCCCATTTCACTTCTTTAGGGATTGATTTTCAAAAGAATCCTGAGACATGCCTTTCTTTATTTTGTATGGTCAGTACACAAAACGAGCTTCATTGGCTTAGTATAAAAAAATATTTAATTTCCATACAAAATTTAGTGGACCATTTTACCCATAGCCCATTATTGTTCAAAATCAAAGCGTTTATAGAGAAAAATGGAGACAGTAATTTTGAATAAAACACCCACTAATGAAAAATCGTCGAGGACTATAAATACTATGAAAATTGTAGAATAGCGGTTATGCAAAGTTTGTGCTCGCGAAGTATATATATATTATATACTATATTTTTTTTTACTTAGTTAATTTCAATCAGGGTTCGCCGATATATATCAGCGGGTATAACTATATCATGATATATATCAATTGATTTTTCTTCTGAACTAAAGTTTTTGGAGATTAATGTTTACCCTGGCAACACGTAGTGAATTACATTGTTTCCCAAAATGGCAACCTCATTTAAAGTTGGGGAAATCCTCTTTACTTTAACTTACCAGTGCGGCTAGCTTTTTATTGAAATTCAAACCTGAACTTCATATCATATAAGGTTTATTGTACGAGGTAATAAAAAATGGGGATTCCCTGGTGGTCCTAGCGTTAATAATTTTCACTTTCTAGGTAAAATTTGCTTCTTTTCCTGGATGCCTTCATATATATCCGATACATATCGGATTTATATAAAAAAATCGGATTTTTGATATTTATCATAAAAATCGGATTTTTTCTAACCCTGATTTCAATCAATCAACAGTTAGTTAACGGGAACATACCTAGACAGTGATTGCGTCGGATTCGTGTTGTTTGTGAGACTACTATTACTATTAATGATCTAGGGTTAATATGAATGATTATTACTTAGATATTTCGAGATATTTAACGAGATTTACCTATTAATAAGGCAATTACTCGTGTAGGTATTTCGTAATGTACACTCACTATTATTTTGCAGTTTATTAGGTATATGTACGTGTGGGACAATAGGTGATTTGTAGAAAAACAACGATACGTAAATTGATGGTGTGTGACGTTTCAATGTTTCCTTCCCTATGGGAGTACCTACAGGGTGCGCTGGCGCAGCGCAGGCAGCAGCGCGCGCTGACGTCACGCCAGCCGCGCCGCGCTATATGCCTGTGCAGCCGAACGAGCTCACGCTCATTCGTTCGATGCGCGTACGCCGCGCACCTCGCGTTTCGTCTTCGCTCAACATTCGCGCAAACGCGAAAATTCAATTTTCTTCCTCGAAATTTTAGTGTGGACTGTTAAGTGCCAAGATGCCGAAGAATATTTTAGCCGAAATGGGCTCTCAGGTGGGGCTCACGCCCGCCCGCCAAAACAAGAAGGTAAGTCTTGACCCTGCGTCAATTTGCTATGAAAACACGCATGCGGATATTTTTTGCGAATTTATGCGAAACTTTAGTAGCGTTCATGAAGGCGCGCCGATGGTGGATATTTTCAGATTCGACAGCGTATTCGGAGCCGAATGAATGGCTAGACGCCGTTCACGGTCAAACTAAAAATAAATAATCTCACACGTTACTTGCTAGTTACAGCGGCAACGTCGCTTATGTCCTTAAAAGAAACACCAAAGATACATTTAAATGCAGCGTGAATAAATTACTGAATTGCGAAAAACCACGTGAAAAATCCATCTGCAATAATTTTACGCGATTTAAATTGTTTTCCGATTTCTAGCTATGGAATAAAATGTTATTATTACTAAAATATACAAAATCAATATAGAAATAATATCTTCTATCCGAAATACGAAAACATGTTCTAGAGATAGTATACTTAAATTGATGCGTGTGCGTTTCCGACGTTCACGTTTGCGTTTGGGGGGATGCCAAAATTCTTTTATTTGACTAGATTTTTCCCGTATCTTATTGAAAGCTAGTGATGTTTATGGCGGTAGCCGGCTGGCGGCCGCGAGCTGGTGTTGTACATATACATGCTTGCGTATGCGCCATAGAGTTCGCTAACACGATACCGCCCATCAAGCTCGATATCTCCATCCGTGCTTTTCCATACTTTCCTTTGTTTTTTTAAAATAGTTACAGCTTTTATTTATTCGCTTTTTTTCAGCTTTTGTTTATGCGACGAAAATATGTTTACGCGACAGGATATTCACATAAAATCGTTGTCAACCTATCTAGAGCTTTTAAGTGATAAAAAACAAGTATAAAATTCTTTTGGGCGAGTTAGGTAGGTCCTTCTCCCTCTTAGATATTGAATTAGTAATAATAAATATAATATAATAACTACACCAAACGACACAAAAATATAGTGCACCACATATTCTGGACACTAGCTAAAAAGCACTAATTCCCAGTCTCCAACTTGTGGTGGCAAGAACACCTGACACAGCCGCGGGCTAAGGAAAATAGACGTGCGAAAATTATGTGGGAGATACCGATCCAAACAGACAATACAATAGTACACAATATACCAGACATAATATACGTAAACAGAAAATAAAACATACCTCGTTGACGTCACAATACCATCAGATTAGAACATAGGAGCGGACGAAATAGAAAAGTTAAGCAAGTACCATCCACTATAACGAGAAATAGTCAGACTATGGAACACATCCACTGAAATCATCTCAATAGTACCTAATAGGAGCCACCGGTGTCACAGTCAAATCACTACTTAGATATTGCACAAAATTAGATTCGAATATAAATACATACATAATTCAGAAACAAGCAGCAATACACACGTAGACAATAACCAGCAAAGTTTCAGATTTCGGAGAATCAGTTTTTGCCAGCGAGGGAGCTGAGCCACCCTTTCCCTGAGGGTCTCGGGGCGGGTTTCAATAGATAGAGCCCTGGCTGGAGAAGAGGAAAACCTCGTCAAACCAATAATTAAATATTATATAATAAATATAATATTAGTGAATTTTAATGTTGAATTAGAATTAGGGTAATAAGGATCGTTTTACAGATTAATTCCGAAAAATTTTACTGAAACTTACTGATAAAAATGTTATGTTCAAATGTTTTCCAATATTGTACTATAGTCTTGAAGTTGCTGATATATATATTACTAGAAACAATTTACCTAATACTTAAGCTGGGGTTCCAATAGCCTTGCTAAGGCAAATAACTTCGTAAGAATCATGAAGGACAGCAAAAAAAAACACTGAATTAAATTGCCTTTTTCGTTATCCTCATCGCGTCGAAACTTTGTGATAAACATCGTAGCCTCGTTAAGGAAAGCCAGTTTTTGTTTCATTTCTGCGGGTTCTTTGGGATGTATATATATTGTTACAAACATATTTACAGCCTTCTTTAAAACAAAGGTAATTTTTTACCCGTTTACGAAAAAGGAGGGATTTTGACAATCTATTTTAACAATGTTTAGTACTTATCTCTAAAGTCATCTGTTTTAGTGCTACTTGTCGATAAACTTGAGGGATTTCAGAAGGATTCTTTGAATCTTTCACATTATTAGGGCAAGGTAAGTAGGTGGGTAGGTACTTGTTGTTGCGACCAAGACACTTAGAACTTTTGTGTTTATAAACGTCTACGCCATTGAAAATAATTATGCAGGTAATCATTTTTAAAGTAGGTTGCTACCACAGAAGAGGATTTTTTTTTACCTCTGGACTCTCTTCTGTGGTTGCTACGACGAGGCTAGGTTAGTTTTTCTTAAATTTAAGTTTTTTAAATCTCTTACATCGACTGACGGACAACGCACAGCCGGTGTGTCTAGAATCATAAATTTTTGCGCCAGAGTTCATTTATATAAATATAGGGAGGTGAAATAGGAAATGGTAGTCTGGATCTAGGGTATTGATGTTCGTAATTTTTTAATTTTACAAGTCGTACGAAGCCGCGGACAATAGCAAGTATTAGAATAAAAATAAAAATATAAATAATTAAACTCGTCTGCAGCGGAGGACGGCCGAAGTTATCGGCCTTTTTTTTTCTTCTTTCCTCTTATGAGGATTTTGGCGTCGCACGTCTTATGCACTTATTCAAGTATACATACCTATATATTTTCAAGTTTTGTTTGATATTATCAAACAAGTCATAGTCACAGTCAAAGGCGAGCAAAGCAAGTCACGGTCAAGTCCAAGTCATGCCCCAGTAAAGTGGTGAAAACTTTACCAGAGCCTTCTATGGAGTTTTGGAAACAACACGAAAAATTCACGTTTCACGACATTATACAATTCACCAACACTTGTGCATGTCCACGAACACTTAACGGGTATAAATTCACCGTTTATACACATTAACACTCGAAATAACACAAGTTTTGGAAAATAATAGAATGACGCGACATTAATTCTCCACGTTCCCGCCAAAACTCCTCAATTTTTGCCTTTTATACCTTTCATGGTGTTCCTTACGTCAAAATTTTAATAATACAATAAACCACGTTTTTTTTAAAGTACCTACCTATTCTAAATTAAAATTTAGATCACCACAGAGATCGTAATATAAAATTCGGCCAAAAATCTTGTATAAAGAGAATTTATAAGAGATTTTAGGTATAACCTTAACCTAAACTTAGAATCTTACGACATAGACGTATAAAAAATAAAGAATTGACACATATAGTTTTGACAATGTTTCAAACAAAAAGTAAACAAACAAACTATTTATTTTCAGGTTTTCTTTAGAAAATAATAAAGGATTATTCAAAAGTATTACAAGGAAAATAACAGACAAAACCAAGAAAATTGTCTGAAAAGCAAAATAAATAATCTGTTAGTATTTTAAACATTAACCTAGAAATAAATAAAACCATGTAGGAAAATTTTCCTACAGTAGGTAGGGATCAAGAGTGAGGAACCTGAGAATGCGTGCCGTGAAAAGGATGAGTGCCTTCTGCATGTTATGGCCCTTGAACAAATCTATCGATAGCCACTTGAGGTCGAGGCTCTGCGCTATAAGGTAGCTAACTCACAATATGAGAAACACGGATCGCAGAGAACATGAGAAAATAAGAAAATATATTCCTCTCTCTTTTGTTAGATGGCAACCAAGTTGCTCTAAGGCCGTTCACTGATATTTATTATTTTTACCGCGGGATTCTGAAACGTTTGTTAACTTTGACAACAGATTAAATCTAATGTTGTCTTTGTCTGGCACTAAGCAAATGACGAACGCAGCAACAGACTTAATCTGTTTTCAAAGTTAACAAACGTTTCAGAATCCCCAGGTTAGTCTGTTATTTATTTCTAGTTACCTAATTACTTTTTGATTGAGATTATTATAGTTTATACGTTCCCACAGCCTTCAGAGTGCAAAAACACCGAGTAGATACAGAAATGTACGTTCCTACAGACAAACTGTACTTTAACCATATTTCAAGGGACGTAACCTAGGATGCTAATGTCGTAAAATTGATGGAAAATGTTTAGTAAAGGCATATCGTGTTTTATCATTTATCTTATAAGTAAACGTATTGCCCTAAAGCCACGTCGCCATCGTGTCAGGGCCGCCCACGCTACGTTCGTTTATGTCATGTTGATGCTAATTATTACCCACAAATAGTCACTTACATCTAAACACTATAGGGGTTTAACTACGTACTTAAGTACTCTACAATTATAACTAAAATTGCCACTGCTATGCAATATCTAACTAATAAGTCACACTGGCTGACAAACCTATCTATGCGCCTAACGCTAACGGTCGATGTGTTTTGTTTTTTAGTGGTTTGATGTATAAAAAATATATTTGAAAGTCCATCACCTTGGGGGTTGATTAGGGAACGAAAGTTTTTTGTTTGTTCTTGCGAGGTCGAAAGCTGAGCTACGGTCCCGAGCCATACTACGACCGAAGTCGCGGGCTTTAGCTTAGAACCATAGTACCAAGTAGCTGAACGTTTGCTTCATAAGTACTATACTGAGTACTTATGAACTAGAGCGTTTGCTTTAGGCATTCGGGGGCTAGCCGAATAATGAAACTTTTGTTAACTTTGACAACAGATTAATTCTAATACTGCCTTTGTCTGGCACTAAGCAAATGACAAAGACAGCAATAAACTTAATCTGTCGTCAAAGTTAACAAAGGTTTCAGTATTCGGGGGTTAGAGAGTTGGACTGAGTGCTACCTAGAGCGTTAGCTTGAACCGAATGCTACGCGTAGAGACCGAATTTAGAAATAAAATGTTTGTTTTGCTGTGTTAAAATTATACTTATGAGACAAACATGACGCTATTTTTACCCACTATAAATAACCGCACCTGAACCTCGAGAAGGCCGCCTGAACAAACGTACACCGCCGTATAGTAATTTCAAACTATTTAAAGCTTTCGAGTAACGATTCAAGAAGGTAATATTACTGAAATCGACAGTCACAGGCACCTGGCGCCCTCTTCTCAAAGAGTGGGTATTTCCGGCACGCCGCCAGAATTCCTAGCCAATACGAGACATTGCATGTAGGAAATATTCACTAGCACACTAGTTATTCTAGTTAATTGATTGCTCATGCGTTTTCAAAGATTGTTAAATCATAAGCCAAGGTTGGCAGTCTAGAAGTAGAAACGATCGGTTGTTCTGTCAAACATAATATGATTGTAAGTACAGTTGATAAGTTTTTTTTAAATTATAGGTTGGTGTTCGTTTAACCCATCTTGCCCTATGTATACAATGGTGTGGTCTAGAATGGAGCACGAGAAGAAGATTCCTGCTTAATCTGGATTTTAAGATATATGTTAATTTTCTGTTTTTATTTCGTTGCAAATGTTTTAGTAGGTTTGAACTTAGAATAAGTAATTTCTTGGTTAAAATTATACTGTAAAGTTGCTTATTTTTGTAAAGAATTGAATTGAAAGAATATTGTAGGTTTTGGGAAACAGACTCTAGTAGATAGTTCCACATCCTCGCTGTGCGTACAAAAAATTTAGAATCAAACCACTTGTGCGTTCGTAGGGAATTTCCAACCTGTATTACGTATTGGTCCGTGGTACGTGGTGTATTGGTCCCTGTATTTCGTCGCGATTGTCTGGCAGCCGGATAATAGAAAAGGGTGGGAGGAATTAAGATGTGCAATTCCAGGGCACACTCCAAATTTACCCGATAAATATACAACCTGACGTTGATGCTCTCGGCTTTGATGAAACCGAAAGTCTGTTTGATTATTTAAAATAATTTTACAAAACAAAACGAGGTGAACTTTCCCCAACCCTGCCTCCCCTCCCCCCCCCCCGTTCCATAGTAGTAGAAGTAGTTTAGTTTTTCTATTAAATTAAATTATGAACAAAATTGTCTACAGGGTTGCGTCAAACTGGTAAATGTAGGTATCAGATAAATCAACGGACCCCGAAATACAGGCTTAGCCTAGTTTGGAGTCCTCTGGTAAATCATTTTAAAATTATTTCCTGGAATATGTCCGTCGTTTAACACCTAGTTTATCTTCTCGTAAGTCTCAACATAAAAAAGTTAATCTAAATGACGAAACTTCATTCCACAGTTAATCTTTCAAGGTTTGATTAACAAATCGACTACAATACTTGTCATTAGTGCAGTTAATCAGTAGATGCAGTTTCACAACATGTGCCTATACCTACCCAGTAGGCAAGGCACATTCCTACTCAGGCACCTACTCTTATCTGTAGGTATTTCGAGTGGCTCTGCAGATAGTAATCCAATAATTGAACTACGCTCGTAAACAGTTCCGAAGGTAATCGAACTCAACCTATGAGAATTCAGCTAAGCCATTTATTTTTATGTCATAGATGGCAAATAAGAAGACGGGCCGCCTGATGGGTAAGCGATCACCGTCGTCTATGAATACCTGTAACACACGGCATCACAAATACGTTGCCGACCTTTTAAGACTACAAGAATGGAATGGAATAGGATAGAATAGGAATGAGACTAAGACAGTCTCATTCCTTAAATGTTGACCTAATAAAAAGACGACGCACAAAAAGCTACTAAAGGATTTTTTCCAGTTATACAAAATTGTTATCTCAACGTATTTTACCTACCAGTAGTCTTGCAAAAGCGTATGCAAATGCTGCATGACGAATATTTGACCACTAGTTATACAAAAATCTAGGATTCGTTATGTGGACACAACAGTAGTACTTATAGCTGTGTAGATATCTATCAAACAAAACACGTCGTGGCCTTTTACTTTATTCTTACACATTTATTAGGTAAGTAAAACTTTATATAATAAGGAAATAAGCCCCCTTATGGATTAACGTGGAAATAGTAAGTCCGTGATTTATCTTTTTCTCTATTTGATATTTTGGACTTGCTCGAAGAAGACAAAAGACGGGATACCTATTCCAAGGTCACTCCGCGTTTATCAATAAGAGGCAATCTGAGTGTGATGATCAATCTCTACCAAAATTTAATTAATTCCTAATGAATTTGTTCGGGTATTACTGCATCCGTCTCAGGTGTACTTATCATCAGCCAGAAGACGTCCAATGCTGAACAAAGGCCTCCCCCTTAAGGGGTGGGTTGCCATAATCTACACGCTTCGCAGGCGGCTTGGGGATAGTAGAATGCTCAACGTTTACGGGCGCTGCTGCCCGTCCCTCGGTGGTAATGGTCGTTTCTTCCCTAAAATTACTGAAGATAGAGTTTGATTTTAAAACGTTTTTGGAACCCAGATTGTGTAGTTAGTAGCAGGTACTGCATATACCTAACTATAAATAGACGTCCATATATTTTTCGCCGGATATTTTAATAAATGTCGTAACTAATTTAGGCTCGTGTAAAAACAAAATAAATAATGATCCATATTGTAAGTATTTTCAACTCTACATTCATTGGATAAGGTTCCGTGATTAAATGATTAATAGCCTTCATCAATTGTATTCCACTCAACCGCAGTAGGCAAGCTATAACAACCTCGCAGAAAAAAAAGTCAAGCTATTTGGTAAATTTCTGTCAATCGTCGAATCTACTGCGAGCCATGCACTGTTGTGCCACAGTTGGATACTTCTGCACGTGAGTGGAAGTTAGGAAAGACCTAGAACACCTTTAAAACATATTTACGTTAGAGATCCCCAAAAACTAAACGCTAATTTTGCACGGTCGTACGAAATTTGTCACTGACTCACGTTCTGAGTCACAGCAATTCCTCACAATGAGGTAACTTGTAATTGTATACTTATTTGAAAGTCTATTGCCGGCTTGCTCCGAATGTAATAGTTTTACTCGCACGCGTCAAACTACATTATTATTAAGATCACGTAAAACGTAGTGAATGATTCATATTGAAAGTTTGACTTTGTGACAATAAGCCAAGGAAACCAGAGCTTGATAAGCTAAAAGCGAACCAGTAAGTATTTTGGAAACCCATATCGTACTGCACTACTGCTGGCCTATTGGAGAAACTCATGCAGAGTCACACTGCGGGCTATGGAGAGATTCATGCTCGGATTTTCTTTGCGCGATAAAATACGGAATGAGAATAGTCGCCGTAGAACCAAGGTCACTGATATAGCTTTCAGGGTTTGCAATTTTGGGGAAGTGGCAATGGACAGGCCACATCACTCGAAGAACCGATCACCGATGGCATGGGCGCCGCGAGGAGTACTTCCAGGGAGGTGCATCTGCATCAAACGTTATAGTACTATCAACGCAGTAATGCAGTTTCTTTTAAATATGTTCTGTGGATTCCGGCGCATAACATAGGATTTGTTTCATCGAAATCGGTGCAGGAATATTGAAGTAATGACGCAATTTAGGAAAATGATCTCTAATATAAGTTGAACCGGTCCGGAACATACCGGACCCTTACCGCATAAGGCTCAGATTAAGCTGGATTTTTGCTTATCTTGAGAGTTTGTAGAATTAACAGATGGGTTGACATGCAGCGAAATACCATGTCACTCACCATGTGCAGGTTTATTTGGGATCTCGTAATTTGTGTGGTTGTTCTTAACACTAGCTTACGGCTTAGATACATATTATTTATTAATCCTAACTAATATTATCATTCAGAGCAATATAGCCGCGATCGTACCAGGTCCAATAAAGCTTCGAGGTATAAAAATGAATTCGTTCGTCTCGACGAAAAAACTTCAGATTCAGAACTCCCTACATTACAGGTGTCAGTTCATACGAAACGTCAAAAAATGCACAAAAATGGATCAACGCCATCTAGCGAACTATAGAAAGTAGCTTTGACTCTCTGGATGTTTGTCGCGTTATCACGCCTAAACGGCTGCCCGAATCTTGATAAAATTTGATAAGGAGTTACTGTATATCACAAAGGCAGACATACTTTTGTTATGTCCACGTGAACGAAGTCGCGGGTAACAACTAGTAAATTATAAAATACTACGTATATACGTGTTTGTATAATTACTACGTGTGAATAGGTACTATTATATACTACATAACTTTAACATGAATATCGCTGCATCACGTAATAGCATCACACCATTTCAATCATTTCCTTGCAGTTTGTGGTACCCACGTGGTACCTGTAGCCCACCTTCTTCTTATGGGCAAGCGAGACGCTAAACATCTGGTGAGCGACTTGCTCGTCTCGTCACCGAGTAAAATAAAAACCTTCAACAATTGCATTGAATATTTAAAAATAGAGTATACGTACTCGTCCATACAAAAAGCGTAGTCTGATACCCACCCCTAAAAAATGTTGTCCGATTTCGAGGATTTTTTAAAATTTTATGTACTTCACGAAAAACTATGCTTGTATTTTCTTTTCGCAATATCTTCGTTGATATAGGCACTTAGTGACAACTTTTTTGCGTCGAAAATACGACGAAGATAAGTAGTATTAGAATACCGTAAACATTTTTTGAAAAAACGAAGCATAGCGGCTTAGATTATGTTTACCCAAGCCACTGACACCAAAAACAAAAGACATTGCGGAGGTTTTTTTTTTTTTTTCCTCCTAAGTGGATTTTGGCGTCGCACGTCTTATGCATTTGCCAGTGTCAAGTATAGGTACATATATATTCTCAAGTTTTGTTAGTTACAAATATTTCACGATCAGCTTTAGAAAAGCCTCCGACTATGTGTTTTGATTTTCAGTGTTGTTTGTTACATTTTCTCTCATGGACCCTTTTAGAGTAAATTTCATAATTTCAATTTAGCCTTGTTTACCTTTTTTGAGTGTGTGGAAATATATTCTCATTCTTAATTTTCATGCAGAGGGGTGTTTTTCTATTACTAACAATATTTGATCCAAAACCAAAATTTTTGCTCAAATATCAAAGATTCACCAGAGACGTATGTGTTCTCTTTTTGTAAAGACTTTTTACTAGTTAGGTTAAAACCTAAACTTCCAAATGAACGCACGTGTTGGATCTCATATTGGATCATTTATATGACAGTTTGCCGGCAGTCTCATAAATAAAGATTATGATAAGAAAGTTGGCAAATGCCAACGTTATTTCAGCCAGCCCGGCGCTTGCCAAGTTCGAAAGGCGAGCTCGACACTGCTGCCGCCTGGCGCTGTTTCCGTGGTTATCCTTGAACTTGAATTCGGCTCCGAGAGACACAACACTCTTGTCGATGATGTCAACGATCTCTCCCTAAGGTTTCTTAGGTTTATGTGAAATTAAGCATTTCTGTAACTGTTTAGTGACTGACGTCTTTGATATCTCATCGGAATTACTTACTTCGTTCTATATTCTTAATAATAATCTGTGGCTTGCGCCATATACAGGATGTTCCGCAACTCGTGCCTGACTCGTCATTATGAACAACCTTTACTCTGGAACCACTCGAATCGCTGTTTCATAGAAAAATTTCATTCGCGAAACGAAATGTATGGAACTACTGTTTTTTTTCGCGATATCGTTATTTGACACATAGTAAAAGTTGTTCATAATGACGTGTAAAATGGATACACTTGCGGGTAGGACATGAGTTGCGGAAAGTAGTGTAGAGCAAGCATTGTGGTGCTCGTAAGAGTTTCTAAGTGCATTGGTAAAGTACCAGCAAGCTATTAATGTTCACCCTGGAGATCAGTTTTCCTTTATTCGACACTAATCCAGTTATGACAGTCCGTTAGTAATACAGTTATATTTCAAATGACGAACACCGAAGGCATGAAGCTTATCTTCCTTTCCATTAGCACCCGAACATAATATGTACTTGTAGAACGATACCATACCATGGAAAGTACTAAATAAAATATATAACTGTCTTTTATTCGCACGCTTTCTGTTCGCACTTGTAAAAATGCCGCCTTGTACCGACATCACAAAGTACCAACGAACGTAACACTTGCGTTCCAACTCTTCCAATGGATCGGCAACCGGCATCATTAACGGCTTAAAGGCACGTTAATTGTGAAATATAAAGAGGATAGTCCTGCCGCGAGGTTTTGGCGCATTCGATATTTGAAATTGTATAGCTGTCGCTCTGTTTCTCGTGCGTGTGAGAGAGTTAGTGATTTTTCCTAACTTTTTGACGAAATTAGCATTTCGGGGCTAGTCTGTTATTCCCCCCTAAATCTTAACGAAATCTTTTGTTTTTGGTATCAATGGCTTGGATAAACCAGAGCCAAATATGCCGCTATGTTTTGTTTTTTCAATAAATTTTTGTGGTATTCTAACAAGTACTTTTCTTCGTCGTATTTTCGACGCAAAAAAAAATGTCACTGTAAGTGCTTACCAACAACGAAGATATTGCGAAATTAAAAATCAAAAAACATACAATCATAGTTTTTCAGATAACATATACCTAAAAAAATCATCGAAATCGGATAACATTTAGGGGTGGGTATCAGACTACGGTTTTTCTATGAACAGGACTGCGGTATAGGTACTCTATTCTTAAGTACAATGTGTAACTGGACATATTGGTATCTATCTACTTACTTACACATAGCTCAGCTGTGTACATTTTTACAATGCGGTACTGGTAAGTTTCTTAACAAATGAAAATTATTTGTAGATCTAGCCTCTAGCGTTCGACCTTACATTTTTTGACGCGAATGTTATTTATTTTTACCGTTTGCAACGCAATAGAGAGGCGCGCCATCGCCAGTACGTACTGTCTCCGCCATATATTTAGTAGTTTTCTCCGCCAACCGTCGTTAGTCAACAAACCGTATCTATGAAAAAAACGTATGGAAAATATTTCCATCAAACAATACAAGTAACGACAGTCCCGTGCCACGATATACTTATTAATTTGATCGAAGCCCATCATCGTTATTGTCAAAAACGCTGAAAGGATTTGAAATCTATCTATACATATAATAAAACTGTAGCCGAGCTAAATCTGTGCATTAAATATTTTTTGAAATTTTTGCCTGTGGGCAACATGGATATAGATGCCAAAACAGTTTATTTTTTTGTCTTTTTTTTTGTTTCTGTGTCTGTCTGTCTGTCCCTATGTTACCACATCACGCTAAAACTACCGGATGGATTTTATTGAAACTTGGTATAGGTATTGCTTATTTCACGGATTAACATATAGTATAGTTTTGATTCCGAATTTCATCCCCGAAAGGGGTGAAAAGGGTTGGTAAAGTTTCTATGGAGGTTTTTGTGAAGCTATTGTTATGAAACTTTGCAAATTTATCAATAAACAGAAAATATAAACTGATAATTTTGATGACAGAACTACAGACTAACTAACTCACAGAATTATGCTGCAGAAAAGAAACGTGCTAAAATACTTGATAATAATTACAGACTAACAAGCCGCATATCTCGTGAAGGACAGCCGCTCTGTTCCGCGTTTATGTTATTTAAGTCGTACGCTGTAACAGGTATTTATTATAAGCAATTTAATTTACATACTGAGAAAAGTTTAAGTTCACTCTAGATAAGAATTTTTACAAATCACTAGCTGATGCCCGCGACTTCTTACGCTGTGAAGCTCGGCCTTCGGCCTCGCTAATCTCTCTTATCATACAAACATTCTTGTCCTGACAATTACGAACACAACAAAAAATAAATCATCAAAACCGGTCCAGCCGTTTTTGAGTATTAGCAAGACTAACGAACGGCGATTTATTTCTATATACAGGATGGACCATCGGCAAGTGACCGCCCGAAAAGGGCTTATAGTACTCATCATTATGAACAACTTTTACTATGGAACCAACCCTTAAATCGAGAATACTATAAGCCCTTTTCGGGCGGTCACTTGCCGATGGGCGACATTGTATAGAAGATAGACTAAGTAGTCTCTCTATATATAAACATTTATGTTATATGTTAGTTGTAGTTGATTTAGCTGATGCTTTCGACGAAAACCTTATCCTGATAATTACGAACCCAATAAAAAAAAAATCATCAAATTCGGTTCAGCCTTTCTCAAATGATGCTTCGTCATACATGTGGCATTTAGTTTTTATTTAAATATATATAGGTATTAATTAATATATTAGTCATTCTTAACGATGTTTCCTAGGAAGTAATGCAGTTACTATTTAAATTTTTTATTTATTGCCAAAATGCTTTCGAAATTAAAGTATGTCATGTAGATTCCCCGAAACAAAATGTATCTATTCATATATGGCATAATATATATTATAATGCCCAAATATTGCAAGTATATTATTCCATAAAATACTAACAGATAAACATCTAGAAAATTAAAAAAAATTTAGGTATCCGTACCAATACATACCAATATTACTAATATTTATTTTATTAATTATGAATAATATAGCCGCAGTTGGACCAGGCAAAGCTTCGAGGTATAAAAATGAATATGTCCGTACGAGAAAAAACTTCATTTGCGCGACTCAGAAACGTCAAAAAATACACAAAAATGGATGAACGCCATCCACCTAACTAACCTAACCTAGAGAGTATATAACATTGTCTCTCTGTCTGGATGTTTGTCGCGTTATCACGGGTAAACGCCTGAACGGATCTTGATAAGGAGTTACTGTATATGTCAAAAAGATGGACTTAAGATACTTTTATGATCACGCGAACGAAGTCGCGGGTAACAAGTAGTAAAATATAAAAAACAGGCATAAGTTAAATAACTCTTCTCCTAAGGCTCGTTCTCAAAAAAAGAAATATAATGTCCCATTCACAAATGTACCTCCAATCTTCCCTTTTCTCCGACTGCGAATGAAGTGAAATCCCCTATGTGACGTCCCCTTGGCGTCATAATGGGCGGGGACGGATACGGCTGCAGGTATAAGGAAAAAATAAATATTACCTGCAGTCTAAAGTTCCGTCCTAAAAGCATAAAAACAACAGAAGGTAAATAACAACCCTACATGGGTAGGTATTTCCCGTATTTCCTTAAAACAAAGCGGTATTGGCCCGAACAGTCGGATGGTTGGTCGGAAGGTTGCTCTATCGGAATTTCCCCCAAGTTATGTACCTATTCAAATCACAAAACAAAATCACTTAATAATCACTTATAATTTACTCTCGCTAAAAAACAATATAGTATATTATTTTGTACTCGTATATTACAGTTATTCTATAAAATTGTTTGAAATCTATCTAAAACGGCTCTAGCAATTTCTAAAACTCTTATTAATCGTTCTAAAAAGACTTCGGGGTCGAAAAAAAAAAACAGATACAGCTACATCTCATCTTTAGGAAACCTCGTTTTCTGCGAGGTTTTACGAGCTAGTTGAACTCGGGACCCAAGTAGTTACTATTTTTCTATAGTTCACCTACATCGTAAACTAAGACATTGCAAGGCTAGGTACCTACTTTCTTCTCTATAAAACTAGTAGGTATACCTAGGCTTTGCGCTGGCTGTTAAATGTATAAGTCAACTAGTAGCCCAAATGTTTACTAAGTATTTACAACTGCACCTTGAATGCAACTGGCCCAAAGAAAAAATATCAAGGTTGACTTCTCGCCGTCCAAGGTGGGTATGCCAACCTGCCTTAGGAGGTACGGCTGACCTACATTTACTGGTTTTATTAATTGGTTGGATATAATCTATTAAAGCTACAATTACAATTTGTCTACTAAGAGCGTAGGTATCTAACAACTTCGACCGCCGTCTAACAGACGAAAGAGAAGGAAAAAGAGAAAAAATATATTTTCCTCTTGTTTTCTCTCGTTGGTCTGCGGTTGGGGTTGTCAGGTGTGTAAGGGTCTTATAGATGTAGAGTAGGTGAACTAATCTTCTTTTTTGTTTTTTGAATACATTTGATGTAAAGCGCATAGAAGACATGCACTAAACGGTTTTCTTGAAAAGTAAAGTAAATATTTATTACAAGAAACAAATTAGATAGACGCATATAATATTTACTACTCTAATTATATTCATGTTATATACTGTCTTAGTAGCGGGCCGTAAAGTCGGCTATGCCGGTCTCTTGGTGACCCTGAAAAGATTTACCTGATCTATAGTGGTAAGAGCGCGTTAAAAATTTATTGCTACCTCGATTAAATATAACTATTACGTATTCAAAGTATAAAATCCAATATCATTTAAAAAGGAACCAATCACAAACCAATTTTAGTAACTTAAATTTAAAAAAAAACTGTTCAGCAAGCTAGGATTTATTGAGTTTTATGACATATTATACAATTATAACAGTACACGAGTGCTTACAAATGTAGGTAAAAGGTGTGAGTAGAAATGAGGCATCTCCGCTTCGCATCAGCCTTTAGCGAGTTGGGCTCGCGACAATGTTCAATTGTTCACCTGTGTATAAATGTGAATGGATGTGTGTGCTGTTATGTATTATCTCCACGATATACAAGATCCTCGTAAGACTCAGGGTTCGCAGAGATGGGGTGTGTGAATTCAGTGAGGAAACGGAGCAGTAAGTGTCGGTGTCGTATAAAGACCTTTACGAGTGCTTCACTCGCTTTGTAACTGAGAGACTGAAGCCATGCCTTCTCCTTCACTGTAGTTTTCTTGTGCTGTGTAGATTAGGAAAGGGATACACAGCTATATCATTTTGCACATTTTCCAAGTTTTTGTAGATAGGTTGAATTTTCAAAAACTGAATTATATGTTGTATCTATAATCATAACAACAGTATACCTAACGTTTTGCTATCCTTTAATTTGAAGAAAGAGATACAAGATTCGGGCTCCACCGTTAAATACAACATAAGAAACGAAAGTTTCCTAAAAAAACAATTGTAGATAATCTTGTCATAACAGACACACTATTGCACCATACACTGGTACTGAAAGGTGTGTCAAAATATTGAAAGGTATGAATGTACACATCATTATGAACAACTTTCACTATGAAACCAAATCCTGAAAAGACGAAAAAAAACTATTCTATAGAAAAATGTCAATGACACTCGACAAAATGTATGGAACAGCAGATTTTTTTTGTGAGTTGCGTCTAGGTCTACATAATTAGATATATATTAAAAATAAAGAAATTTCCTTCTGAATATCATTTTATATATCAGTGTGAGATTAAAGGTGAAGGATTATATTATTACCAAACGGATCCAAGCGAAAATTGCGTTTTCTGAAGCGAGTAGTGTTAATTGCGGGATGGCTTCCCTGCGTTTACGCGTGCGCAGACGGCGGCCTTGCGTCCTCTTTACTTCACCTCGGCAATGTGTCAAGAGTCGGAAGCTTGTACTAGACTGGAATGCGAGATTTTCCCACGCTACGTCTCGAGGTCTGCTCTCTTTGAGACAATGTAAGTGAAAGTACAAGGATCTTGCAGGTAGATCAGTTCTTCTTCAACACCGCAATCACGGGAATAAGCAGAGGATGGAGACTCACCCCCGAATACTGAAACGCTTGTTAACTTTGACAATAGATTAATTCTAATGCTGCCTTTGTCTGGCACTAAGCAAATGACAAATACAGCAACAGACTTAATCTGTCATCAAAGTTATCAAACGTTTCAGTATTCGGGGGATAGTCGACCAAAGCAATCTCTTCGAGGCGATTCTGCATAGCAATTAATAACTTTGAAATACGAGCTAACTCCGAACCGCAATACCTAACAATGACCCATCATTACTATGAAATGAAATTAAGAACTTAATGTTTGATATTTTATTGATATCTATAAAAAAAGGCATACTCACCTACAGATCGAGTAGTATTTTGATCTAGGAAGTAGGTATTTTTAAATTACAAATTCAATTCTTTGTTTACAATTTTAAGATTACCTAAATAATTTTGTGTACTGGTTTATAGGGCTCGGGACCTGGGTTCGGTCTTCTGCCTCGCAAAGACAACGTAATAATGTTCTACTTCCATACAAACTTCCAACCCCTTATGGATGAATTTTCTAAAATAATTTCTTAGTGCTTACATACGTTATATAACCTAATACTCCTGGCAAACCTAGACCTACCGATTTTGGCTTTTGCATTGTCTGTCAGACAGTTGTAAGAATTTTATTTCCTACGTTTAACATTCATGTAACTAGTTATGGTAGATCAAATGGCATACCGCGAGGGCGTGGGAGTTTCGTGAAAAGGATGATATGGCCGTGTCCTTGTTGTTTTAGCTCGACATGGCGGATCCTTGTCCGGTTTTTCTGACTATCTTAGGCGTAAGCATTATTTTCCTTCACTCCTCTAGGTACTTATGCAAGCTGACTTGGAAATCACCTATATCTAATAGTAATATTACCTATCATTAGTTAACGTTGTTGCAAAAAGCGTCGATTCAAAATAGCTAATGATTATTGCGAATGTTAGTGAAGAAATCGACCAGAGTACGGCATTCAACACTGTTTGTATTCACCTACTCATTATATTTGCAACATCATTCAAGACGTATATTTGAATAGACTTAAGGAGAGATATTACCAAACTAGCGAATACTTACCTCAAATAAAGCAACAATATTTCCATTTTACGCGCAAAATCGTTGGTAGATATCCTTCAAGGTGCTTGTTTCGACCTATCTTATATTTAAATTTGGTTACAAACTACACGTATGTATATTTATGAGGTAACAGAGCATATAAACTTATATATAGGTAGATATATGGCATTTGCAATGCATTGATGTTCGCTTATAAGTTGCCGCTTCTTCATAGCGACTTGGATTAACCGGGTTTTAGAAGGATATTGAGGTTTCGAGGTAGTGAGACCTGATTGAACATCGGCTCACGGATAAAATCGACATCTTAAATTTTTTGTAGGTCAAAGTTTGCGAAATAGTTAATTTTTATCAAATTATAAATCATAATGTTGTTTTTCAAATAAAAAATACTGGGCTCTTATTCTGTTAGGTATGTTTTTTTATTAATTTCGATTTTATTACGACTACCTACACATACATAATATATTTTATGTAATATTTAAATCATTTAATTCAGACTACAAAGGTCCATATTACACATAAAAAGAAATTCAATTACAATAGAACACAAAATTAAATTAAAATTAAGTGACAAAACTAGGTTAGATAGAACTAGAACTAGATTATAATCTAAACTGAAATACACAAACTAAAACTACAAACAATATTAAATTAATTACTTAAATAAATATAATATTTTTAGAGAAGTTATTTGGTTATTTATTTCACCGTCGGCAGCTCAACCCACCACCTGCCAAACTTGTACCTACCTCTTTCTCTACAGTCATCCATATTTTGAGCCAATCTTATCCGATGTTGCTAAGATTTCTTGAACAACAGACTTTGGCAGAACATCAGCGGTGACACAAGTTTAACTACGTCACTATCCGCTATTTTGTGATCTTTGTCTCATGTGTTTGAATTACACTTAAATTAAGGCTATTTGACAACATTGAAAATATACTACAAATTGTGGTCATTCTATCAGATAATAGCGTAAAAAAACATATTTTTTAACTAACATATGTATACGTACATATGTATACTTACATATGTTAGTTAAGTATAAATATCAGTAGGTTATAAAAAAAAAAAGTTATTAAATATTTTGCAAATTACGCGAAAAAAATATAGAATAATTTTTTAAATTTTACCTGCGACTGGAAAGCCCCGTGATTGGTTGCAAGTCTGAAGATGTCACACGGAAACTTAAACATAGCTGCCTCGACTGATTGTAGTTCGCGTTTTATGTTTTTTTATTCGATCTGTAAAAATGAATAAATAAATAAATCTTTGAAATTCACTTCAGCTGCACTGTTTACTACGGTTATTGTTTTGTTTACTTGCGTGTGACGTCACACGTGTCATACGCCATTACAGAATCAGCATTTTTGGCGCGGTTTTGGAAATTTAAACTTTAACGTTGATTTTTATTGATTATACAGAAAATAGTGAGATAATCCCGGAAATATCAACGTAGTGTGCTTATTTTATGTAATAAAGAATATTTTTAAATGATTTTCCAAAATTAGTCAAATAGCCTATTATTCCGATCTTGTTTATGCACTCTGATGACATAGGCTGGTGTTACCCGCGTGACCCTACAGTGCCATACCTGCCGGAGTATTATGTTAATATATATTTCACAATAAAAACAGACTCAGTCTAAGTCAACAATTTCAGGTACAAGTCCAGTCTAAGTCACGCTACAGTAAAGTTGTGGACGCTTTACTGAAATCTTCTACAGAGTTTTGGAGGCAGTATGAAGAGACATGTTTTACTATTTTATACCATTAGCCCACACTCGTGAACATGAACGAACACTTATATAATAGCTACTGTTATTACTCCACTACTATTACACAAAAAAACTCGGAAAAACATGGATATATCCCAACACTGCGACCAAGTCCACCGGAGGACGGCCTCTTAGTACTTAGTGAACCTCTTAGGAAGCGTGGTAGCATCTTAGTAAGTAACCAAGCGTGGGGATTATGGCAATCTTTAATGGGGAGGCCTTTGTTCTTTGTTCTGTACCTCTTCTGGTTGATGATGACGATGACTCGGAAAAACACAAGTTTTGAAATATTATACAAAGCGGCCACCTGATTTTTTCACTTGGCACCAAAACTCTATGTTCCTATATAACCTCATATAACTTATTAACGCACAGGCCAAACCGCTTATGATAGAGTCATGAATTTTTGACCGAATAGTCTTCAAATGGTATGGAATCTGGATGGATAATAAGAACGGATAATTTTAAGATCATTTTGCGAAATTTCACCTCTAAAGTGGCGTAATGGAACTCTGAAGTTAACATGGAAATTTAAAAAAAAACTACCTCGAAAAATACGCGGGACATTGACAGATTGATTTTGAAATGTTTTTGATTAAGTACCTAAAGAAGAATTCTTCAGTACGCGTAAGCATTGCCAATTTTTATTATTAGTTTCGGTTTTAACAGGACGTCGGTGGATAATAAAGTTATATTGCAATTGTAGATTTATGGCCGCGCAACTAGCGGAGCAACTTTCGATTCTAAGGACTGCCGCAGTATATAGTTACCTACGTAGCCTAGAGCTAGTCGAGGGTACAATATTCGATAATTATCTACCTAGCTATAGTTATTTATCAGCCCTACAACATGTACTAAGTTTTTTTTTCCGATTTGGTAAGTATTTTATGCACCTATAATTTCAAGACTATTCATCTAGGATAGTTTGTTATTATAATATTGTCAAAGGTCAAAAGTTGATTTATAGGTTCTGGGATTCTAGATCCATAGGACCTTTAATTAACAAGCGTTTAATAATAATTTTATTGGTATTAGTGTGTATAATAGCTCTTTTAAGTGCTTACTTACTATATATAAGTATGTTTCTATGTATATTTGTGTGTAGGTACCTGTACTTACAAACGCAGCCTAAACGGCTTGACCGATTTGACAAGAGAGAGGTGTCGTATTGGATTCCTTTTTATGTCCTGATAAAAATGTGCCCGGATGTTTTACACACGGGTATTTTGTTTTTCTATCAGTAATATTGTTTTTTAATACCTTGTTGTTGAAAATTTTCCGCTAACGTACAGGTGCATCGGTAAGTACAACTAGGTACACGTACATCGCACTGTCCTTCTTTGTAATTATTCTTAAACCTGCTATAGGTATGGCACATATCAAAGAATATCTACATTTGAACAACAAGGATAATCACATGTATAATTGGTTTTTCTTTGCATCAATTGGTGCAATAGAGTTTATTAATGTCTGATTGATTTTATAAACTACTAGCTTGTCCTTACGGCTTCGTATGAATTGGCGTAGTGGTAATATCAATTCCCCATTTCACCCCTTCAGGGATTGAATTTCAAAAAGTCCTGAGACATGCCTCTTTATTTTTTTACTTATTACACACACCGAGTTTTATTGGCGTAGCATAACTTTATTTTTATTTCCTTAAAAACTTTTGGGGGTCCATTTCAAAATCCGTTTTATTGTTCACCTACACCATATGAGGAGTATTGGATTAATATTTCAGATCTTTATCATGAGCGGTTTGGTATTTGCGTTGATTCCTAGAAAAGGGCTTGTTCTTTTACATAATTATATAGATTGCAATTAGATACTCAATGTTAAAGTTAGAATTATTTTCGTATAGAACACAGAGTTCTCCCTAATATGAGGCCTTATGCTATATTAACTTAAAATATTGAATGGGAGCAATCTATAGTGCTGCTCTAGTATTTAGTGGTGGGCCTAACCGTTTTTTTTTCTTAACGCTATAATTTTCTAACTGCTGTTTTAATTTGTTATAATATACATTATAATTATTATTAGTATAATTTATTAATTATTATATATATAATAATCATTATATAATTATTTATGTAAGTTTTGTTGACGATAGTGATATTGTTTTTTAGTGTAGCATGTTAGAATTAAAAAAAAACTAGTATTATTAAAATAAACTTTCCTTTTGTAGTGGTAGGGTTCTTCTGTACAGTGCGCCTGGGGAAGTACTACCCCTTTCCCAGTTATTCAAACGCCAATCAGTAGTGTGCAAACATGATTGTCTTCCGGATTGAAGGGCAATGCTTCCAACATGCAAAAATGTGGCATGTTGTAAACCAAAAAAAAAGGAACGAAGTAGGAAGGAAATATAGGAACACACAAACAACACTAACATACTGACTCTACATACTCACATAATTACTTCCACCGTATTACCCATTACATTCTTGGGCAGTTGGGTAAAAATAAGAACACTTTTGAGATTGTGGTAGACTAGGGAGTCTAGGCGCTAGTGCGCATTTCGAATACGTCGTGCACCTTCCCTATGAATATTAATATTTTTTATAATATTAATAGATAGATAGATAGATAACTCTTTATAGTTCACACCAGAAATAACATACAAATGACCAAAAAAACAACTTAAAACTTTGGGAAAATTCCCACTGGTAGCGGTCTTTTAGATTAGTTGGTTTTATATAAATTATGCTTTTTTATTTTGTGTATTATGTTATTTAATTAGTTACTTTTTATTAGCATGAACTATTTATTGATTGATTTAGATGTATGGTACAATCTGTGAGTGTATGAGTATAAATACTTAAAACTAGTGTAACAACTGGCGGCCTTATCGCTTAAAGCGACTGTATGGCCCTTGGTCCTAAAGGAAGGCGCATGCTTGAAGCAACCGAGACACGACGTGTCCGTGCGCAGACCGGTCGGCGCGCCGGACCGGTCCCATCTGGGGAATTTCCACGCTTTCCTCCTTCAAGACTTTTATGAGTTTTGTATCATTACGACATTCAAGGGCTTTATGGGTTTTATATTCCATCCATTTATTTGGTTAGTATTATACATACTTGCCTAATTAGCAATTTTGTTTTTGTATATTTTGGAATACGAGAATACTACTTACTTAATTCACCTCGCGTACATAGTAGTACTATGTACGATAGTACCATAGTAGTAGTATGTATGATAGTACCTACATAAGACAATGTTCACAGTGAGAGCTACACTCTGCTTACAAACTGCTATTCAGTTTGGCAGAATCAGAAAATTGCTATGTACAATTATCGAGAAAAAAAATAAAAAAACTTACTTCAAATTGAGTCGCTTATCCCGACTAGAGATAGTTTCCTATTATTGACCGAGCGAAGCGAAGGTCTCAGAGTTTACTGGGACAAATCGGCATTTGTATGTATGTTTGTGTGTATATTTGTCCGGTGATAACTTGCGAACCGTTGATCCGATCTTCATGAAATTTTGTAGGTAAGTAGTTCATTTCAATATAATTTTTAATTTTGAATATGAGCTGAATCAGTCCAGGGGTTGTGAAGATATAGGGATAGCGAGGTCTCAGTTCGCCGCGAACTACTAGTACTGTATAGTAAGAGGGAGGCCCTAGAGTGCTACATAAATTACAATCTACCATTTTATAACCACCGGCTGCCCGCGACTTTCACAATTTCGGCGGGCCACCTAGCGCGAGGACTACCTAAGCTGCGTCTTCCGGTTAATGTTCGCGACCCAAGAACTGCGATTTATTGCCATTTGCCCATTGCCACTTTACATCAATTAAATTGTATCTTTGATACGCAGTTCGATACATTTACGTCTTACAGTGGCTATATGACAATTGTGACGTCTGTAATAATAGACTCAACTGGATGCAACAACAAATTGATTATTGAACAATAGTACATTGTTACACAAGGGATGTTCCGTTTTAGCCGTTAGGAAAGGACCAGAGATCACCACTAGATTCTCCATTCAGGACGCCTCAAGCGCACCACGCATCAGTCTAAATACACTTATAAGAAATTAGTCTGATTGGTTGATTGTTAGGCGCGAGTAGGCGTAACCTTGAGATAGCCAATGAGAACGCTTGGTCGCACTCCCTGCTACCCGCGCCTTGCTCAAACTTTGGTGACTTTTTGTAGGAACAACGAATCTCGTAATGCGGTATCTAGTGTGATCTGTGGAACGGACTGACCCCACTGAGCTACTATACCTAGCTCAATGACTGACCCCTAAAAACTTTTCCCAAACCTTGGCATCTAACTATAGATTTCAATTTATTTGAAATCTTAATTTACAAAAATAAGCTAAATAAACTTTACAGTATAATTTCCACCAAAACGTTACTTACTCTACTATTCTTACAAGGACCCGGGGCCACTTTCTTCTGCTTCTTTTTCATCATTTCGCTAAAACGAATCTCATCATGCCACACCCAATAGGTACCTACCGTATGCAAATAGCTAAATGAGATATACCTATACGAACAGCAACGCTTTCTACTTAAAAAGTGTAAATTACGTGGACGCGGAGGTTTTGGTCAAAAAGAATAATCTATCCAATTTCTTTATATTGCCTACGGCATCAACGAAGTCAACCAATAACCTACATTATATCGCTCTGATAGATAGCTACATATCTATATAACCGCAATCTAGTTGAGCAGTGGGGCAGAAGCGAAGCGTTCCTGTAACCCATAGATCGAAACTCCTATTTTAGAATCGGTTAAGTAGGTTCTTCCACAATTTTACGCCACGAATTTTACACATATTTTTTTTAACTGTTTTGTAGATACATATATATACCTAGGTATTACACATAGTGGGTAAATCATATAATTATTTCCATTAATTTAAATTATTAACTAGGGACTTCTCGAATACGTAGTTAATTTTACCTTGTAGGTATTATAATTTATTATGTTTGCAAAGCTAGAGCACATGCTTTGCAAGCACGTGTTTAACAAATCACTAGGGCAATCGTCCAACTCCGTGTTAGCGGAAATTGTTTCGTGAGGATTCTAGGAAATATCTCGGAAATTGAAAGTCAAAGTCAAAGTCAAAGTTATTTATTGGTAAATATTCATCTACAAGTCAAAAATAATAACCTTTTGTATACAATAGTATCCAAATTAAGTAGAGGCAACAAGAAAAAAAAATGCGAGGTTTGATATCCAATTCTATTTACAGGGTTATAAGGAACGAGTATGCTGACCCGGAAAGGGCTCATAGTACTCATCATTATGAACAACTTTTAGTAAGGGACTAACCATGAAATCGCGAAAAAAAATATCAGCTGCTCCATACATTTTGTCGTGTGTCATTGACATTTTCTATGGTTGTTCATATTGATGATTACTATGAGCCGTTTTCTGGTTCGCATACCCTTTCCTTGGGGCCTTGTATAATGTAACTTTTAAGCACACTCTCACAACACACCTTTTTTTTCTGAACACGGTTTTTTTGTTGTTGTACTTTTTTGGTAATTATAAGTTTATAATATATTTTTTAACCAGCTGTTGCTGTTGCAAAATATAATCCGCCAAAACAGATTCGGTGTTTGTGCTTGTATATCGGGCTTCTCAGCTATCGATTTTATGAACTTTTGTGGGAAACAGTTGAAGGGATTTTAAATTTTTAAGAAAGAAACTTTTCGGCTGTAAGAAAATAAACTCATAAGTATGGCTCTCTCTACATACATAGATAAGTTAAAACTAATGACTAATATCTAATCCAAAAAAATAATTGCATATAATTTAGTTTAACCATAAAATAATTACTTAATGCTTAACGCCTAATTATTTAAATTATGCTTCGGAAAAATAATAATTTCTTGTGAGTCATGGCATGACTAACCGTTGAAAACTTTATTGACTGTTTGCACAATTGTAAAAGTTAAAAATTTATCGGTACCTATTGCTTACTTACTAATGGCTTTCATAGTTCGTAATTAATATCTTATTTACTGTTTCGATATTTACAAATTCCAAACATAATAAAATGTGTAGTTGGAATAAATACCGAAAGAAAAAACTACAAAGAAAATTTAATACTTTCCCGAAGGTACACTAACACGTGACACTTTATAAATGTTAGCTTTTAATCCGTAACCTACATTTTTTAGAAACCTGAACACTGTTTCCTCTCAGGTAGACGTACACTTTTCAGTAAAATAGCTACCTACGTTCAGACATGGATGTCCTATCGCGAAGATGATAATAATGGGTTTCATAAAATTATTATTATTACTTAAAAATATATATAATGTTCTACAACATAAAATAAAAAAAGAAATTTCAAAATGGTCAAAAACTTCTATCGTGTTATTTTCATTTCATTTTTTATTCCTTAGACTAAAGGACAAAAGTGAGCATTTCTGTAAGTATCTCAGTCACAGGTCTCAGTGCAAGTAAGTGTATCTCCAGGAGAGTATTCGAAAACCTAAGAAATATCTCCCTATATACCAACAAAGCGAGAGTTTGTGTCCGTTTCTGAATAATTTACACATATTTTCGCATATAAATTTTTAGCCTAACGTGCATGTATATTCAAGATAGTGTCATGTTTGGTAGGCTGACATTATAAACATTTCGTTTTTAAAAACACCAAGGCCGTTCATTTGTATAATTTAAGTAAACAAGACATATCAAATTAAATGTACCTAAGTATATACGTAATATACCTGCTTAGTTAAAATCTAACAGAACTCTGACAGACGATGCACAGTCCAACCAGACGTAGAGCACTAAGAAAGTTTTATGACAATAAAAAAAAAAGTATAACAGTTTGTATGGAAGTTTTTAATTTTTACTTTAGGGCGAAGGCTGAATTTCGGTACGGAGTCCAGAAGCTTCGAGGCCGACGGCAGCACCGCGATACGAAGGCCGAGAAGCACCACTATATGAAGCTGGTGCTCTCATGTATAAGAGTTTTATCGATTTTCTTATTGTATTTTGCTTAGCAAACTTCTAGTAATGATAATTTGTAATGTTTCCGTATCTCCGAAGGTAAGAATAAAAAATACTTTAACATGTGCAGCACATTGCACAAGTAAATTTTACTCGTATTTTTCCGAAATTTATAATACTGGCTGCAATTACGACATCATTTTGTCGATCATAATTTTAAAAAAACCTTTTTCGTACAGAATAACATTAACGTGCTCTTAAGATACCGCACTGTCAGTGTACGCCCAATAAAATAAATAATTTATTAACGATGCAACAGAAAAGGCCTTGTACATTTTCAAAAAAAAACTTGCAAAACCTGCAAGCAGACATTGTTTCAAAACCTTTCGACTTTTTTTGTGATGGGAACCAGTAAGAACCAGTTTTGGTAATGCTCCACCTGCCCAGTCTCCAAAATGTGCAAGCGTAATTACGCAAATAATTATGGCGTGTGGACCTCGCATTATATCCGCAGACGACGTGAGACGTGCAAAAGTGAGAGAAAGGAGGAACAGATGAAAATTATATGATTAATTAGAAATTGAGCTATGTACCAATTGTATTTATCTACTAGTGGTGATATCACAACGTATTGGAGAGCACAACATTGCAATGGTATAATTGTGGATCCTGTACCACACTACACAGTCACTCGCTAGAGCTCGCTAATATGTGTTTTGTTGTATCGTTGTAGCTAATAAAACTAACTAACTATAATATACTATTATAACTCGTAACCTAGACTTCCCGTTTTATCTGACAAATATCATAATTTATATCTTTTTTTTCATTATTTCTTTATTCAGCAAAAAATGTTTAGGACATAATATTAAGTACAAGTGCCATGGGCTAATTCAGCTAATAGTCAAAAATTGAGTGGCTGCTGTCGAGCTAGATTTACACCTGTATTTCGGCAGACAGCTTACTCTCTTGTGTAGTTGGGTAGCTGTTGGCCTTATGACAATCGTATTAATGTACTCGTAGTAGATTGTACGTACATTGATATTAAATTTAACTATAATCAATGTAACATTACTTATTATTATTACTTAAGTGTATTTTTTTCTCTCCCTAGAGTGTTTTTCTCGTCACGCATCTAGTTAGGTATATAGGTACATATTTACTCCTATAACATAACGTATATCTAGAACCTATATCCTAAAGATACCTGTAGAACCTACAGATCTTGCATGTTCTGATACGCGCGGGTTTTCCTTTTAGGAATACGAAACGAAGGTGTTACGCGGACAGGAAAAACCTACAATATTAAAATTCGCACAATGTCAGCAAACATGTTGTGATACAAAATAGTTTTTGTCACTAAACTGTTTCAGGTAAGTATAGCAAATGAAGGCGCATTCATACTGCAATATCTAAAAATGGCGGCGCCTAAATTAGCGCTAAACATAATTATCTCGAAATGTATTTAGCTAGCTTTTTTATATGCCACCTTCAAATAACAATGTAAGACGTAATAAACCGTTGTAGGTACTTGTACAACAAAATTACATACATAAATACACGTAATCATATATTATATACGCGTGGTAGTTAAATAATTCTTGATGGAAAAAAAAACTACTTATCTTGCTAATAAATATAATACGTCAAACTAGTTAAATGACAACTGTGAGAGGTTGTTTTTTAAAGTTGACGCAATTGATATTTAACTAGTTTGACGTTGTATTATAATTATATATATAATAGGGAGAATTCTGAGATATATCAACAATGCTTTGTATTTGTACATTTATATAGATTAGCTAAAATGTATTTTCTGTATTATTTATTTAGTATTTTTTTAGTTGCCCCCTTTCTATATATCTTATTATTTTCATCAATGTACAATAAAGACGCACCGGCTTTACTGTTTTATTATATGTATTGTATCCAGGTGTATAAGGAAAGGGTATGCTAAGCCGAAAGGGGCTTATAATACTTATCATTGTGAACAACTTTTACTATGGGACCAACCCTGAAATCGAGAATAAAATACAGCTGTTCCATACATTTTGTCGAGCTTCATTGACATTTTTCTATAGAACATGCATAGATATAGCTTGGGTCGAAGATTTATATAGGCAACTTTTTTTGTTACGTCTACGTGAACGAAGTCGCGGGTAACAGCTAGTATGCACATACAAGTTAAAAATCTACATTTAAGTACCTACCCGTGTCATGTTGCATTTATATAGGTAGGTACCTTTATTTACGTCAGACGAAATAATTCACCAAAACACTGTTTGTAAAAACCCGTTTTTAGTAATAAATAACTTTTCAAGAGCATGTCTGTCCATGCTTAGTAGGGTTCCGTAGACGCATAGGACGTTTGAAGTTTATAAATGAGTGCCTAGTGCGAGGTTTTCCAATTGCGTTCAATTGCGAACCTATTCGATCGCGTTAACGTTTACTACGATTTGTATGAAGTAAGCGGAGTGCCACCTAGATGGCGCTAGAAGGCAGTACTTTTGTTTCATACAAATCATAGTTAACGTTAACGTGATCGAATAGGTAACTGCAATTAGAAAAACTCATACTAGGCACTCAGTTTTGTCCAAATTCATTATCACAAGTTGTCCGAAATAATTTTAAAAGATTTTTTTTTGCTTATATCTATCAACTTGGAAGCTGATAAGTTTCTGAGATGTATATAGTTTAGAAATGGTAGGGACGACGACGACAAGCTACTTTGACGGCCCATATTTTGCAAGCTGTAAGTACATCTGTTAAAAAAATGGTATAGGAGACTCACAGGAGATCTTTCATTCATTTCAAAAGACCTATTCAAGATGGGGGACCAGTAAATATCCCCACTTTACATGTATGAGTATGACGCCTTTACTCCTTTAATATAAATATTATGTTTTTTTTTACTTGCGAAATTGTTAACTTTAAAAGACCTATACAACGACATTTCACATGATGCGGTACTGTGATTTATTTTTTTCAACCTCTGTCTCTTTATGTATGGGAGCTACCCTTATTTTACAAAAAAATATATTTATATTTTTTTAAGCTATATCGTTGTGCTAAATTTAACGAACTTGACGAACTTATAAGGTTTCTTAGTAGTACTACGGAACCCTAAAAAGGTTTTATTATGCAGACAGTAAGTAGGTATGTTGATTTCAAGTCACAGTGCTTGCAATCCGTGGCGACCCTGTCGTTCTTGCAGCGAATAATTGGCATCGAATTATATAGTATAATTATATATGTATTTAGTATCTCACGTATGTATATAAGAGTATTATAGTGGTGCCACAGAATCTCATTCGAACATTTGCAAGTTTATTTAAATAGCGTAAATTTCCGTTAACTATGTTTCGCATCGGTAGTCTATGACAACATCAGAAATATTCTAAAGACAATTAATTTTGATATCTTTTAATTTCAATAAATAAATCGTAAAAAAAACTTTTCTTTTCTTTCTTCTCGGTCAAAATGATTTAAACCCGAAAGTTTCACCAAAATGTTTGTAAACTTATGTATACATGAGACACCGACGAACGATAACGATTTTTTGGAAATGTACACTTAGTTATTTGACATTTTCAATAAATATACTCAATGAAAGAAAAAAAAAACGCCAATTACTTTACGCGGTCTCATATCAAAGGAAGCCCGGGTTAAGCTTAGGAGCCGACACATTGCATCTACATAGTACAGAGCAATAAAATCCGTACAAACTTTAATGTCTTTATGATACTCGTACATATATATATGTCTACGCTTAACTAGCTAACACACAGGGAAAACCAACCTATGTACGTAATGTAGGTATGAATAATTTATTTTAATTACTAGATTATAATAGTCTTCAAAAACAGTAGGTACGTAGCTCAACGATAGCTTGAGAACGTAAAAAAACTACCGTATCAAAAAATTATATTTCACATATTTCGCTTTACCTTACTTCGGTACGAGGCGTTTTCAAAACTTATTCTGAAAGTTGTAAAGCATATTATCGCTTGTCGCCAATTTACCTGTAGCCACTTGATGGACATCAGTGGTTACCTCGAAGTGTTTGCTTGTCTTCTGTTGACATGAAATAAAATAAATAATTGATGAGGATGTGCGGTATTTTCCACTGTGTGTTAATTCTGGATAAACATAGCTGCTGGTATAAGTAGGTATCTATATTATATGTGTAAACATACTAATCATTGCTAATATTCTTGGAAGAAAATGTTTTTGTATTTTTGCGAAAATACATCATTGAATTAGATATACTTACCTATCTACATAAATCATACTGGCACCTACGGGTTTACATACAGTGTGGTCCAAACGGTGACGTAATTCCGAAAAATGTAGGTTTTTCATACCAAGGGCTTCACGAAAATACCCCTTTGTTCTACGATTTTTCGTAGAGTATGAGTTTTTTTTCCTAAGGATTTTCCATATGAAAACTTGAAAGAACCGACTTAAAAGAATCTAACTTTTTTGAGGGTGGCTTTTATGCTTTTAAGACATTACTGCAAATACAATTTTGCAAGTTAGTCATCGTATCTATATAGGCATTTTGCTTTGTAGGCATTCTGATCATATAAGGATTTTTCGATTAGGGAAGAAGGAGAATCCGAAAAACATGACAAAATCCACCAGAAAAAAAACTGATATTTATTTACTTCTAAACTACGTAAAATCGAAGAACATGTATGGGGTATTCAGTATTCAGTATCAGTAAGCCCTCTGTATGAGGAACTAACATTTTTCGGATTGACGTCACCGTTTGGACCAGCCTGTATAACAATGGTACTGAGGTTAAGGAGCCAGCTCATTGTACTCATCGTTAGGAACAACTGTTTACTATGTTACTATGTAACCGTTACTGTTGTTTACTATTTTCACTTATATTACTATAACCAACCTTGAAATCGCGAAAAAAACTGCTGTTCCATTGTAAAGTGTCATTCACACTGACTCAACGATATAGGTATAGATATTGAATAGCTGTTTTTTGTTTTCGCGATTTCACGACTGGTCCCTATGTAAAGGTTGTTCAATGTTCAAAGAGACAATTTCGTTTGCCGTCCCATTACCCCTACATACTTATGCATACACCATACGAAATAATGCTTTAAAGTGTCCCTGGCATTTCCTGATTACAATGATTATATTAAACAAGCTGCATCCCGCGGTTTCGGCTGCTGTTCTATAGAAACTTAATATTTTTTCAGGACAAAAAGAAGTTAATTCAGGGTATAAGCTTCTTCCATGCAAATTTCATTCAAAAACAAATTCAAATAAATTAAATAAAAAACAAAAAATCCGTTCAGCCGTTACAGAGTAGAACGGGAACAAACACACTTACATACTTACACACAAACTTTCGCATTTATAATATTAGTGTGATTAAATTATAGGTAACTAGTTGTTGCCCGCGACTTCGTTCATGTGGACATAACAAAATTAGGTATCCTAAGTATGTGCGTCTTTGTGATATACATTAACTTCATATCGAATTTTAGCAAGATCCGCTCAGCTGTTTAACCGTGATAACGCTACAAACATCCAGACAGAAACAAAGTTACTTCCTATAGTTCGCTAGATGGCGTTGATCTATTTTTTTAAAGATTTTGGCGTTTCATATTGACTGACATTTATAATGTAGGGAGTAGTAAATCGCGCATCAAGTTTTTTTCTCGAGACGAAAGTATTCTTTTTTATACCTCGAAGCTTTATTGGTCCTGATACGACTGCGGCTATACTCTCTGAATTATAATATTAGCTAGGATAACTTATTGTACCTATATTACAACATTATTCTAACTACATATATACCATGTAGGTGTGTGTATAGTATATATACACTGTATACCATGTGTATGTATTATATGTTTATATATGATCCTACAAAACCGTAATAACAACACGATAAAATTAAATAATAGCTTTGTATGTTGTGTACGTGTGAAGTGTATGGAAAATTATAAAGTACCTAGGTACTACAATACCCACATATTTGTTATTAAACGAGGAAGCAAAGATAAACGGACCATTTAAATAAGTACATTACTTTGTGTCGGGCACAACTATTGTCGACAGGCTCATTAACACTGGGTAAAAAATAAAGTAAATCTTCAGACATAGAAAATTCCTTCACGTTTCATAAAAATGCTAGACTGATCATAAAACAACGCACCCGCAAGCTAGGTGCGTTGTTTTATGAAATATTATATTTATGTCTACTCTAATATAATATATTGTAAAATATATTATTTTGTATGTTTAATGAGTATTTAGGAACATAACACGAAAAAACATGAAAAAAGAGTTAAAAAAAAGTAAAATGGCCCGGACATAAAGAGTCCGGTGCCCTCACACGCTTCGTTCATTTTAACATGTTTACATTTATTTTTAACATGTTTTAAAATTATTTTTATTTTTGGAAGATATCTTCATATTTCAACTGAGCCGCACCATAGCAATTTTCAAGTTAACTTAAATTTACCTAACGAATTATTTCCAGTTTCCGGGATATCTTATACTTTTCTTATACTAATAAGACTGTTATAACTATCTGTTATAACAGCTTAGGCACCTAAGATACAAAGGAACAGGATACTTATGCGTAAACCGATTACCGATTGATAACTCGTACCTCCCCCTTTACAAACATATTACGGGCAAAATAGCAAAACCTAATAATTCATTTTTATTTAGAAGATAATTTATAATTTAATATAATGCGCGATCATGTGGTTTTTCACACGCTATTATGTGGATTTTTATTTTATGTGGATGATCTTCTCTTGATGATTTTATTTTTGTCTTTCGAAATTCAAATTATTTAAGTTAGTAATTATATCAGACTAGCTTGCCCGCAAGGCGTCGCTCGTGTAGTAGTAAATGAAACACCATATTTTGACTCTTTAAAGGTTAATTTTCGAAGATAAGGCTTTTTTTACTTTTTATCCTTAGTACATAAACCGAGTTTAATCTGCTTTGCATTGAAAAATATTTTATTTCTATACAAACTTTGTGGATTCATACATATACTTTGGGGGTATATAGAGTCCAAATTTCACAACTCTTATAAGCGGTTTGGTGTTTTGATTCCTAGAAAATGGCTTGTTCTTTTAAAAATAGGTATATAGATACACAGTGAGGCTTATTTATCTACTTACTACGTATCGTATATACTTACCTCAATGATACCATAATCAAAATGAACGGTTGTAATAAGCTGAAAGGATCTCATTCTACTCCTAAATAATAAACTCCTTTTGGCTTAGTGCCGCGGTTCTGTGTAACCCTATAGTTACATAGGTAGGACTGGTAGGAGCGACATTGCTGCTGCATTTACGTTGTCGTCAATTTGATCACTATCAGTTCACGTACCTATTACATTTTTATGAGCCATTAAAGAGGCGGACATCACTCACTTACAATTACATTAAATTTGATATCTGACTTATACCTACAGAGCTCGGCAAGCACCTTGAGTAAAAAACGGTGTAGTGGGGGAAACGTTATCGGCGCTTGTATCTCCCTAAATGCACGTTAAAAACTCCTCGTGCAACCTTCCTTCGCTCCGCGAAAGAGGCCTAAAGGTCGACTGTTGCGGAGATGGCGTCATTTGCCGGCATCAACATATTTGTCGGTATTTTGCCACCAACAGTTAGCATTAGCAGCGACCAGAGGCTTTATCAACTATTTTCTAAGTTTTCTGCTCTTTCCTGTTTATAAAATAAAATAAATAACAAATAAAAATAATTCATTTCATCAAGAACAGTACCTACTAGAATAGAAATTATACGAGAGGAATGACAATCTCATAGAAAAAAGTGTACCCCCGAAAAAACAGCATAAAACTAACACAACGCTACGGTCAGCTAATGTTCATGTACCATAATAAAAGCTGAAAATGTGATTAATATAGCAACATAGTATATAATTATGCCCGCATTTAAGGTTAAGTTCAAATTATATTGCGTTAAAACGCAAAAGCATGAACATACGTAAAAATATGCTTTTTAAAATAGATTATTTACCGAGCGAAGCGAAGGTCTCAGAGTTTACTGGGACAAATCGGCATTTGTATGTATGTTTGTGTGTATATTTCTCCGATGATAACTTGCAAACCGTTAATCCAATCTTCATGAAATATTGTGTAGTTCATTTCAATACAATTTGTTGTCAAAGTTCGAATATTTGCTGAATCAGTCCAGGGGTTGTAAAGATGTAGGGGCCGCGAGGTCTCAGTTCGGCGCGAAAATTCAAAATAAACTAGTAGAGTTTATTTTGAATTTTCGAATTATTTTAATTTTAATTTTTGTTTTTTTTTTTAAATAAACTAGTAGAGTTTATTTTGAATTTTAGATATTTTTTGTGATACTGGCCCACCCTTCTGTGTTTTCTTTCTAGCTGTTCAGCTGGATATGCGCACCGCGACATAATCTTCTCTACTTTTTTTGTCGTCTGAAAACAGGACTCGGCTACGATGATGTTTATACTTTTGTATCATTTTCACACATGATAAAGAGTAGAGATGATTCGGTCGCATGCCAAAAGCATGCCGCCTGAAGTCCGTAGCACAGAATCAAAGACCTAGAAGGCCCTATAATAATTGGGAAAATTCCGTGCACATAGTAAACAATAGGTACAAGTAGTGTCCTTATACAATTACTAGATTGCTCAAAGCCCCATTTCACCTCGTTAGGGGAGGATTTTCGAAAAATCCTGAGACATGCCAGTTTTTATTTCCGTACAGACTTTAGGGGTTTAATTTCGTTAAATCTGTTCATATTGTTGACCATTTGAGGAGAACTGCATTCAAATTTCACGTCTGTATCATAAGATGGAAGATGTATAAAATAACAAGCTCATTTCCTAGAAATGAGCTTGTTATTTTATACATAGATTAGGTAAGCGTTTACCAAAAAAAAAATGTTTTTATTCATTCGTTCGGCGTCGTCAGTGTGACCTCGACTCACTCGAGTTTGCACTAAATGAATCAGATCAAGTTTGACGCCTGTATGTATTATAATTTTTAGACTTATTTCTTTTTTACTGGTATTATGGACCTCAATGCAATTTCATGACGACAGAGAAAAAACAAAAATGGTTGTAAATACTATAATTATACAGGGATATAAGGAAAGGGTATGCTAAGCCGAAAGGGGCTCAAAGTACTTATGATTGTGTACAACTTTTACTATGAGACCAACCCTGAAATCGAGAGAAAAATCAGCTGTTCCATATATTTTGTCGGGGTTTTGTCGGGTTTGTAATTTTTCTGTAGAACAGCTGTTTTTTTCTCACGGTTTCAGGGTTTTGGTGCTATAGCAAAAGTTGTTAATAGTGACTCATCACTATGGTATGCTATGCCGAAAAAGGCTCATAGTACTCATACTATGAGCCTTTTTCGGCATAGCATACCCTTTCCTTATAACCCTGTATAGTTTCTTGAACAATCAATATGAATTCTTAAAAATCAATTCTTGAATAATAGTTTCTTGCAGAATCTCTGCATCGGCCTTTAAACGCCCCACTGCTGGGATATCGGCCTACACTCAAAGGGTGATTATGATTAGGTCATATCTACCATGCTGGCCGAGTGCGGGCAATAACGCGAGTTCTTGAACAATAATTCCCTTAAGCTTTTGCTTATTTTATTTTTTAGAGGGTCCGCCATAATAACACACTTAATACCTATATGCTGCTAAATTTACTATTCAAAAGATACCCTTTAAAGGTAGGACAGACAAATAGACAGCGTAGCCAAATACCTACCGACAAATATCAGATAGGTACTTGCCTATAATTAGTCCTTGAGATCGCGCGATTTACCAATCTCTTTCCAACATCGTCATCATACTGTATCGTGTTCTAAAAATTAGATCTAGTTAAAAATGTTGAGGTGTGGTTCACTTGCGAGCGTGGCAAAAGCGGATTTTTTTACTCTTTCACCCGCGCCGCGTCAACCCTCTGGAATCGTAATTTTTTTCTTCGTTTAGGTGGTTAGTCAGATCCCCAAACCCACACACAAGCCCAAAAGCCCTTTTTGTCGGCCTTTACTACAGGAATTTACGCTTCGACAACCTACAGTCTAAATTCGCTATCTAAAATTTTGCTTCGTCGAGGTACATTCTAACTAAACATCCAGACAGAGAGAGTTTCATTTTTAAAAAGCTTTATTGCTCCTAGTAATATAATTAGGTATCACAATGATATTAACAAAATATTTTAGGCATCATTTTAGACCTGGGCCTGGGACACAAAATTTTCCCTCCCACTCTCCTACCCATTCGCTTAGTCGTCCGCTTGCACTTGCACTGGAACTCTATCTAAAACGACCTTGCTACAGATGCCGGAATGCTTAAATCAAAATAAACGCTCAAAGAACTTTTTGTTCGACATAATTGACATTGTAATGGAGGCAACTGCGAACAACGTTAGTAATGATTCAAATTTGACCACTCGACGAAACGACCCTCCGAGGGAAGCTTTTGAGCTCGCAATTATTCGACCAAACAACATAACTACGCCGAAATAAAAGAATGCTTTGCTATGCGTATCAATCGACCATACAAAACTAAAACACTTCACATCATAATGTTTATTATAAGAAATATTATTGTTAGTGCTATTTGCGAATTAGCGAAATGTTATTCTGCGAATCTATTTGTGTTGATATTTTAATAAATGTAGACATACCGACGGCATTCACAAGACTATTGAATGCCGTATATCTATCTTTATATATGAGATATACATATTATATAATATTAACAATGTAAATGTATAATATTTTTATTTAACAGATATTTTGTTTTTATTTTAAATCTATAGGATTTGTAAATCAGGCTATGGGTTCGGCTCTATAGCATTATTTCTCGGACATTTTTCAGTCCCTACCGAAACTTTTCTATGGTATAAAGGGGATGAATGACCTATATGCTGTAGGCTACGTATTGAAATGTTAAAAATGTAAATAGCTAACGGCTGAAGGACTATTAACATTTTAAACGTTTGACATATCCAATTTTGCCAATTTGGATTTGTTCATTATGTTATATATTACTTTCGACATCTTAAATCATTTCACATTTAAATTTTGGACTTTTTGAACTTAGACATTTTGCCGATGTATCTGTTTATTTTTTAACATTTCATTACGTACCCATGCTGTAAGGTAATAAAATCAGAACAATCAGTGATCAGATGCGTCGAATAGAGCAATTTATTCATTTGCATAGTCTGTCTGTTTCGACGTCATAAGATGGACAAGACGGATGAATACTTATAGGGCTAGCACTTGAAATACAAACAGTATCTTCACAACAATTATCGACAGTAGAAAACGATAGATATCAATTAGTACGATTATTGTTAACATCTATCTGTAATTGTGGAGTAAATATCTGATGAGAAGCTGGCCACGTGATGGTAAGCGTAGCCCTGGAAGACAGATACAGCGAAAGCGTAACGCCGTTCAAAAATTTTGTGGCTACACCTGGACGACATTGGCAACAAAACAGTGAAGATCGGCGAAAGAGGGAAGAGGCCTATGCTCTAGCGTCTAAGCTGCCGATGATGATGATAATGATTGGTAGCATCCGCTCTAGTTTCAATGCTTACTTGAAGATTCGCAAAGAGAACCCGAACGAACCTAATATCTCATGTCTCAACGGCACTATGCTGAGAAACGATGTGCCAAGTCGCTGTTGCTGAGCGTTATAATATAATTATTATCTAATTTATTCACGTAAAATTTTGCGAATTGTAGCGAACATAAGATATACAACGGACGAACTTTTAGTCGGTTGACGCCTAAAAACCCTAAGTAGTAGAAGAAACATTCTGTTTGAAATCAAAATTTCCGGCATACCAAAAGATCGTCGAATGCGTCGTCTCTTACTAGAACTAATCTGAAAGCATGTAAAGCAAACCTGTACAGCACTCTTCTGCCCACAGCGTTATTAAACAATGTATAAAATGCACCTAACTGTGAAACGTTGTATCGGTGCACAAGTGCAATGAATGTGTCATGTCGCGGCATCCCTGCCTGGATTCGCAGAGGATGTCGGTGGTTAGGGCACGTTACGGGCAGACGTCCCGCTACCGGCAGCGGTGCGTATTCGCCACTTTTAGCTTCACACACTTATTACGCGGATCCTTAAAAAGATTAATTTAAACAGGATATACGTTAAACGAGAACTTGACCTAGTTGTGGACGTCTAGCCGCAACGCGTTAGGTACTTCTGGTTGCAACGAAAATAACGTCACAAATCTATTATTTTTTCGAAATACAGTTTTTAATACCCAATCGTAGAATTCCAGTCAATCCCATAGATTTTACCATGTTTAATTCCTGCTTCTTTAATAAATATATAACTAATTCACGTACTAACATAGTTATAGCGTAAGTACTTACCTACCTATATTTTTATATTTTCATATATAGTTGTAAACAGTGTACAGCGAGAAAATACGACGTAGCTATAAACTGATAGATATATACTATGACACAACAATACCTACTACAGCCTAATAATTAACATCATTCATCTGCCTAAGTACAGTAGTGGTATGGAAATTGGAAAATCACGAAGTGATTGTACAAGGTGATAATTACTTGAAACTTAGGTTACTCGCGAAAATAAGAGAACGTAAATAAGTACGTGCTTTACGTATTAAGAATGTCCTGTTTTTGTAACTGCCAAAGCCAAATACCTCAACACAAAATAATGTTTTATATATGCTCTTTGAGTCAAAACAAAAAGAATTATTTAGAGTGGCGAACTGTGGCGAAAGAACAAGTTTTTGTGCTGTATACTGTATATGCATTACGTACTCGTCTAGGTAATAAAGACGATAGGTAAAATCATTTGAGCGCCTACCGATCTATTGCAACAATACGAAAAATCATTTAAATAGAGACCAAAATCAAACGATGCGTAGAGCTGTGACATTGTGGTGTCATCAATTTAATCTCAGACCTTTTAATGTAGAGCATTTTTGGAGCCGTTTTGGAATCTATATAGAACATATATACATACGTGTGTATGTTATTAAATGTTATTATGCCTTTTATATATGTTAAAAAGATGAATAAGAGTAGGTCGTATCGTCCCGTATTCTGATCCATTGACATTTTCTCGCATGCTCTGACGAGTAGCGGTTTATTTTTTGTTGAGTTTGTGGCGAAGCTAATTATACATTTTGCATGACGATCTATCATAGGTAGGTACGTCTACAGAGCATATAATGATCGTTTCAAATAGATAAGAGCCTGTCTATTTTGACACCTTTTCTTATGGCTTATGGCCTATGTACAAAATACAACACAGTACTTAGCATAAATAAGGATTTCGAATTATAATGTCAAAAGTCTTGAGTTTGTAATTTTATTGTGTATTCGTGTATTGTGTATGTAATTATATTGTGTATTCGTGTAACACGTTTTGAGTCAAAACGTGTGCTTTCTGTCTGGAAAATAAAGTTTACGGCATAACCAATAGGTAGTACCAAAATGGCGGCGAAAATCGGGTTTTTGAAACTGATAAATGCTTGCGATCAAGATATTCGTGACCAAAAATACGCATTGTTATTTTCGTGAGATAAAGCCACATGCAAATTAGTACAGCACGATTGGCTTATTGTTTCTGCTTATTTATTGTCTTATTCAGCACAAGTCACACGACAGGTACAAACAAACGGTCAAAAGCTCGTACCTACCTATTTCTCTCACAAAATATCACGCGCAAAATAGCATAACCTCACCAATTGGATCAACTAAAGTTCAAAGTTCTTTATTAATAAACATAAGTTTATACGTCAAATAATGTATAGTAAATTATACACAAATAATTCAGTTAGTTCATAAAATAATTGAATTTACTTTTACGATTTAAAAAAACTAAATTATAACATATTACACACATATTACCTATGATTTCTAGGATAATTCTTTTCATTTTGCATCGAAAACGTAACGAATGTTTATTTCGATAATAGGCTATGCTTTTATTCCACAAATAAAATCAGTCACAATCGGCGATGAATATACCCATTCTAGCAAATATGACAAAAAGAGTTGAAAAACATGTTGCATTGACAAAATAAGCATTAAATTTGGTTACCCTAATTACTACTTATGTTACTGTTAAGAACACACCGTTCACAGTTATTTTATCTCTAATAATCTTGTCAAAACAACTAAAATACTTAAAAGCAAGTAATGCCAATATAGCAAGAAAATACACACAGATGTTAGAGTTAAGATAACTGTGAACGCACATATAGGTAGGTACCTACTTACATTTGTATTTTAAAATAATTTTAACAAAAAAAAAGTTTAAGCGAACATTACAAAACGTAGTGGTGTTGATTGTCTGCCAAATTGATTGTTACGTCTTCATTGGTGCCTAGGTTTCTACCTACTTACATTTTTTTAAATATTTTTTTTAGGAAGCCGAAGAATGGGCGCGACGGCGGCAGAGCGGACCCATGGTCAACCCTTCTTTCGAGCCAGACGACTTTTTGCCACAGAGGTAAGTTTATTACCATTCAAATTTTCATAGATTTCTAGGTAACCTACCTAGATACATATACACCTACTATATTTATAAATACATACTTACTTATTATTGCAAAATTATTTTTTTAAGTTTTTTTAATCTTGTGGAAAATTGCCTAGATAGGGTACAGTTTAAATACCTACCTAGTCATGGGATTTATTAGCAAACGTCTGTAGAATATTACATAGAAGTAGGTATAACATAATAATTTAACTTTCTATCTTTATTTTCTACTAAAATGCATTTTATAAATAAATATGCTGTAAAACTTTTTTGTAAACTTGGTTCATAGATCTATATGCCTTTTACAAATATTATGTGTACATCAGAGGTGTTATGTGTACATGTTTATTTAACTAACTGATGCCCACGACTTCGTACGTGTTGCAAGCTCGGCTCTCGGCCTCTCTAAACTCTTCATTCTCTACGTACTATATTTTCTGCCAAAAATGCATTGTAAGACTTTTAACCACTACCACTGTTATTTAGAGACCCACTAGGTAATTTTACCTGTGGCAACGTTATTTGAAGTCCTTACTGGCCAGTTGACGATACATCAACTAGTTGACGTACTTGCTAAATTACCCATTGTATTCTCATTTTAGACCTAGGCAGATATATAATAAGTAGGTACCCACAACCAAACCGCGTCATTTTGGCTTTTGTGACACTATTGTACGTGATAGTAGTTTATTTAGTATCCTAAGCTGCTACGAAGCCTACAATAAATAAGTAGGTACTATACGTAAACAAAATTATTTAAGCGTTTTCGTTTTCGAGAAAACGAAATGTATATAAATATATATATATTCCATGTGCGCAGATAAAATGAGAAGGGGTTAACCCGAGCCGGAAAAAATCAAGTAGGTACCTAATTGCTAAATTCAACAAAAATCGATAGTTCAAAATTCTGTTTTAAGCGATACTAAATTAAAATTAAATGATACTTTTACTTAAATTTTTCAGTAATAATCGCCTGAATATGCGCAATGAATTTTTTTTTTTTTTTTTTTGTGGAAAAAATGTCACAACAAGCACATACTTACCTATATGTACTTGTAATATATGTAAATGTAATCTAGAAAAGAACAACTTTTTTTCAAGGTAGGCTCTTTCAGTGGCTTTTACTTACAAGCAGTTTTTGCGTGTATCGAGCGGTGGCACAAACTCCGATAGAGTTGCATTTCAGGTACATCAAACGACCATGGATGTATTTGAATTAAATCACGAAACGTTAGCCATAAAAAAGTAATTGCAAATCAATATCAACATCAAGGCAAGGGTTTCCTAGCAATTTTAAAAACAATCTCAATGCGCATGCGATCTCAACGAAATCTTACGTTTCATAAGTACTAAGTACCCACCTATCTTCACATAAAGTATATTTTATCAGAATCAAGTTGTAATACAGTCACAAATGATTAAACATATGATAGTCAACTAAGTGTCTATTAAGTTATATTTTCTTTAAACTGTCGAAACGATTAGGTGCATGACATGTGGTGTTAAATCATATGGAATATTAAGTAGTTAGTAAAGTTTTTTTTTTTTTAATGATATGCGCTGCCTTGATGGTGTAGTTACTTTATTAACCGAACAAAATGGCACGCACGAAGTAAAATTTGTCAATTCACGATAAAAAGGTGATTTCCTAATGTGCAATGTGCATCTGATTATACTAAACTAATTTCATGGTGATGGAGATTTTAATAGTGGTGTAAATGATTCCAAAGCAGTATAGATACCAACCCCGGACCAAACGAAAATGTAACCGTATTCACCAACATACTCTATTGACGCCGTGTTTTATTTTTTACAAAAATCTAATTATGGTAACTATAAAAATTAAAATTTCCTGAAAATGATGCCAAAAACACAGAGTTCTATTTTAAAAACTAGCGACTTGAATGACATCCCTTCAAACAGGAAAATTAAATTTATCGATTTGAATGAGTAAAAAAATTGCACAGCAATCCTTATAAAACAAATACCGAGAGAAAATAATTGGTACAAATTGTAATTTTATTCAAAAATACAAGCCAGTATGGATGAACGAGCACTTAATTCCATCTCATCAATGGTCACCATCAGGTCAGTTACCAACAGCTATACTTCAAAGCATAGATACCTATAGATTTAAGTAATTCCTAACAAAGTCCGATTATTACGCTTCAAGGTAGCCAAACGTCGATCTTGATAGTTCTTCACTAAGTTTGATTCATGAAGAATAAAATAAAATGTATGAATTTAAGAAGATAAACAAAACAGAAAGATTTTTCTGTTTCGTGCACCTCATTATTATGGAAAAAATGGATACATGACACTATGACACATAAACAATAACAAAATGAACTTCTTCGAGCCTTCGATTTACACACATTTTCTCTAGTGTATATTGAAGTGATTATTACAGATACAGATATTTTATTGGTGAAAGATTATTACTGTTACAGGTCATGGCAGATACATACAAACATGGAATAATACTCGTATCACATAAAGCTTCTTATAAAGTGTTGTACACTAAAAAACTCTAACCTCTCTATTACCTAATAGCTAATAGCGCGGTAACAGTAATTTCAAGGATAGTATACCACAGAAATTTGATTGATTTTGTGGTTCAGTTGGAATTACCAAGTATCTGATTTTGTGACTAGTGCGCACTAAAGCCTTTCTTCATTTCACGCGAAAGTGTTATACATAGCGCTATCTTTTTGCTGCAAATAATTGCGTCGATACTGCGGTTGCATTTTCTAATCTACACTAACCGACTGTAATTATCAGCAACTCTTTTAATTTCGTTAATGTGAGAAGAGGATGACAACAATATTAGAGCAGTCAAATTTAGTTTAGGAAATGGTACAACAAAATCGACCTGCACTTATCTACTAAGTAGGTATAGTTCCGAGCAAGCCCGAAATCTAAAATAGCATCAATCTCAAATTCTTCCTTTTATGTTACAGTTTGTCACCGGTTAAAGAGGAGAAGAAGAGACCAGGAGACAAAGGCATCTTCCTCGTCAACATGAAAGAGAAGGACCTTCAGGATACAGAAGAATACGAACCTTATGAAAACAGAGTCGTCGAACATCCTACTACGTAAGTTAATTTGTCAAATGAGATTAGTATTTCGGGAACCGCTGGTGTATTCCAATAATAACTAATAACAATACGGCCTAACGCCCACTGAAGAGTTGAGACGAGACACGGCATATTAATTCCGTTGCACTCTAAACAAATATCTAAGTACTCACGTAGTTTGGCTCTTGGCAACAGCACATCAAATAACTAGTATGAGGGCATTAGGAGCAGTTTCCCTAATTTCCGATTAAGTCAGGTAACGCTATATTCGGCCGGCCTTGGCGCACTGATTCACAACATCGAGAATCATATCGTGGTGACCTCCGCTCGCTTCCTGATTCTTTCCCATATCCGTCGACAAGAGCAAGGACTTTTCCTAGCGCCTCTTGCGCTGTTTTTTCAATGGAAGTCATGACATGGTTTTTAATATATAGGCGCAGTGCCTATCTGCCTTGTCGTTATGCGCCTTTTTGTATCTACTTAACTTACCTACTTACAAATTCTCTTACGCCTGCATGTTTTCGTGTAACATGCATATAATCTTATTTGTAGGAATGGAATTATGCAATTATGGTCCAGGATTATTCACATTTAAAGCCCTTACCTACCTACAACTATTTGGAGGTAGGTTTTTTTGCATTTGTTGGGCTGTTTCTCCTCCTACTTAGGTCGACGACTTTGTTGAAAAACACTGTTGTATAACGTCTTACGATTTATACACCCTTTAACTGTGAATGGAGGACAATACCCACTTAGTGGTTAGTATTGTAACCCTGATATGCCACGTTCTATAACCAGGGCTGTGCGAATTACGGTCTCATCTCTGAAAACAATCTTCAAAATCTGCACATGAATCAGCTCAAATTCTCAAAGGAATCAGCGCTTCCAGATTGCAAAAGTAAAATTACAGTGTTTCCAGCTGCAAGATACAGTACAATGAGAAAAAATCCAGTAAATTACTATTTTTTATACAGTGATATCACAGTAGGAAGGAGGTAAACATTTTTCCTCTTCTGTGGTAGGAAGGCTTTGGTTAGCTATTGAAAGAACAACAGTTTGTTTTTATTGCGTTGGCTTGCTTATTGATTTTAATAATTCCAAAACTAAAGTTCTAATGTTTTTCCAATGTACTTAAACGATTTTCAAAAACTTAATTATCAGAGTTTCAACGAATAGCTTGTTGAGTTAGCATTATTCCCTTTCGTTTTAATTAAATCCTAACTAATATTATAAATGCTTATGTAACGCTCTCTCTGTCTGGGTGCTTGTCGCGTTATCACGGCTAAGCTGCTGAACGGATCGACCTGAATTTTTCATAGATATGGTGATATGCTTATGGGTAGGAGACGGACATAGGCTTTTTTTTTATTGGTCCACGCGAACGAAGTCGCGGGTAGATATGGCAAAAAAAAAATAACAACTGCTGTAACATTATTCAGAGATGAAGCAGGAGAAACACGACAACAGAGGTAAGCTAGCCGTGTACCATACGGAACCGTATTGTATTTAGATATCTACGTGGTCGTCGTGGTTTGTGTTTTATTATTATTCAGGACACAGAATTCCGACGAAATCTATTTAAACTATGATCTAATGTCTCGTATCGTCCGCAGATAATGTTCGTCATTACGTGTGTAAGATGTAGGTAAAGATGCTAAACGCGTAACGAATGGTAGTAAAGAACAAAGTTTACGCTGTATTTTAAATACCTAGGATATAATCAGCAAGTAGGTAGCTAAATGGTTTTTCGGAACGACGTCATTATTATTGTTTGGTAAAATTGGGGCCCCGAGGTAACAATACACAATTTCTTTCCACAGCAACACGGAAACCCTCCTCCATCTAATGAAAGGGAGTCTCGGTACGGGGATTCTCGCGATGCCCAAGGCGTTCTCGAATGCGGGATATGCGGTTGGTGCTATCGGCACAGTCGTAATTGGCGTGCTCTGCACATACTGCATTCACGTGCTGATCGACTCGTGCTACGTGCTTTGCAAACGGCGGAAAGTACCCTCGATGACGTACACGGCAGCCGCTGAAGCTGCGCTCTCCGAAGGCCCTGATTGGTGCAAGGCGTGCGCCCCGTATGCTGCGTAAGTTTTCACTCATCACATTAAGCTCTTATTAATTATTTAATGGGTATCTATTATATAATATTCCAGCCCGATTATATAAAACATCCAAAAATTCATTGTTGCAGGCATGTTGTGAACGCTTTTCTTCTCGTCTACCAAATTGGAACTTGCTGCGTCTACGTGGTGTTTGTATCCGAGAACATTCATTTCGTACTGCATGAACACTTCAAGATCGACATCACTGTCTTCCAAGTGATGCTGTGTATCCTCCTGCCGTTGATCCTTATCAACTGGGTGCGGGATTTGAAGTACCTCGCACCGTTCTCGGCAATTGCCAATGCTGTGACGATCGTCAGCTTCGGAATCATTCTGTACTACCTCTTCAGAACGGCTCCTACATTGGAAGGAAAGGCTCCAGTAGGAAAGCTGGCCAACTTCCCACTTTTCTTCGGAACTGTGCTATTTGCTTTAGAGGCTATTGGCGTGGTAAGTATTTTGTGGAATAGCATCACTCCGAGAATGTAGTATGTACCTAGTACTTACTTCCTTTTGTTATCTCTTCTGTATTTACATCTTGTACATCCCCAAAGAATCTACATTGTATTTCTTTTGCAGATCCTTCCTTTAGAGAACGAAATGAAGACTCCCAAGTCGTTTGTCGGGACATTCGGAGTCCTAAACCGAGCCATGGTCAGCATCATAATCCTGTACGTCGGTATGGGTCTGTTTGGATACCTGAAGTATGGCGATAAAGCACTGGGCAGTATTACACTCAATTTGCCTTCCGATACGGAAATGTAAGTTACTAAAATTAACTACACATAGCTACTTACTTACTTACCATATATAATTACATATACAACGTGTCTCAGAATGGTGCAACAATATTAAATAGTATGCATGTACTCATCATTATGAACAACTTTTGCTATGGGACCAACATAATAAAAACAAAATCGCAAATGAAAAGCAGCTATTCCATACATTTTGGCGAATGTCATTGACATTTTTCTATGGAACAGCTGACTTTTTTTCGCGATTTCAGTGTTGGTTACATAGTAAAAGTTATTCATAATGATGAGTAGGTACATACATAACTTTTAATATTGTTGCATCTTTCAGTAACACCTTGTATATAACCTACCTACTTTCGTGTTTATATACATTAACCTTCTTCAACTGTATCAATTCTCGATTGAAGTAGGATAAGATATTAATAGATAGCCAATATTAACCCAGATTTCAGTACACAACCCAAGTAGAATGTTTTAAACCATTTTCTTGCACTTTCCACTGAAAAAAATTCATTTGTCAAGTATCCAAATCTGTTCTACTAGACCGTCAACGTTCATAAGTATGTATGAGACGGTCCTCGACGTCAGTCTACGACTTTCCATGACGTCACGCTACAAAACATATGATTCGTTTGTTTCCAGCTTGGCCAGCGTAGTCCAGTGTTTGCTAGCGTTCGCTATCTTCATTACGCACGGGCTGGCTTGCTACGTCGCCATCGACATCTTGTGGAACGAGTACATCGGCAACCGCCTCCTCAACCAAACGGGCAAGCACAGACTAGTTTGGGAGTATTTACTGAGAACTATCATCGTGTTACTCACTTGTGAGTAAAATTTTCAGTTTTCTTTTATTTCGTTAAATATTGATAGGTACTTCAATCTGCGTCACGGGACCTCACTCGCATTTTTCGATCCCGACCTTAGAGTGGGGTGGTCTATACTTGAAGCCCATTTGAATGGCTAGGCATTCGCATAGTACTTCTCAAACTAGTGGAATGTTTTTTTTTTATTTAAAATCATATTTAATACGGGGAGCAATGTTCTAGAGGTGTTTAACTATTGCTTTTTTTTGACCGATTGATCGAAGCGAACGAGTTTTAATTGACAAAATTTTGCTTTCGTCTTTCCGTACTATGTTGATACTCGCGTACAGGGCCCGTACCGTGAGGTGCTTATTGCGATGATGGTTAGGTTCAGCCGACGATGTTGCGCGACCACGAACCGCATCGCCGCGCGGTAAGGTGTATCAGGTCGTATTTTTCAATTAATATTGATGAAACTTGGTATATGTTCGCATTCTAAGATTTTATAGTTTTTTTGTCGTCGGCGATTTTTGATTGGATTTGATTGAATATTTCCCCCAAAAAGGGGTAAGTTTGCTGCGGCGCCATATACCGGTCGGTTTTGATAATTTTGGTACTCGCGTACAGGAGTCGTGAGGTCTCAGTTCAGCATCGACCTTATTCTTGATGTCATATTCTAAATTCTTGTTTAGGATTGAGTACCGAATGTTTCTGCTAAACATTATCAAAATCGGCCGGTAAATGGCGCCGCAGCTAAAATCCCCCCTTTTTAGGGGAAATACAATCAAAAATAGCCGACAAGAAAAATCTATGGAATTGTAGAATTAAGGTTGTACCTAAAAGTCTTTGCTCGCGAGGTCTACTGTTCGCTGAACTACTAGTTTATGATTTAATAAGATTTTAAAATGATAAAGGCTCCTCGCAGATTTGTGTTGAAATTCACTTTATTCATTGCTATGTGTAAAAGCTGCACGTTAGACCACATACATCGTCGCAAGCTTCCCAGTTCGCTTCGTCGAGATGATAGATAGCTAACCTAGATCTCTGCTCGAAAGCCAAAATCGTAGAAAGATAAAAATAGTTATTAGAAGAGGTTTGTAAAGAGTGTTTTATTGTCCGTAGTTGGTGTGGCCGTGGCGGTGCCCGAGCTGGACCTCTTCATATCTCTGTTCGGTGCACTGTGTCTGTCTGCCCTGGGGCTGGCATTCCCCGCCTTCATCCAGTCATGCACGTACTGGTACTACGTATCGCGCTCCGAACGCATCCGGATGATCATCAAGAACGCCATCGTCGTGCTATTCGGCGTCCTCGGCCTGATCGTCGGCACCTGGACCTCTCTCGAAGCTATTATCCTCAAGTTCTCGGCGGGATCGGCCCTCGTTGCCGCTAACGTTACAGCCGCGCCACTACTCCAGAACGACACCTCAATACATTGAGGTCGGAGGCGCATCTATGCGCCTACGCAATAATAGTGCCATTCGGGACCGTTTTTATGTACCTTCGACACTGCTGTTACTCTGAGTAAGGGCAGTTTAGCCGACTGTACGGACAGTGCAGCGAATCGAATGTTGGTAATTTAGGTATTAATTTTATTTAAGTTACTTCTAGTTTTTCAGGCAACCGTTAACATAATTTAAGAGACTATCGGTCATTATTATAATGTGGACCCATTTGTTTCCAATTTAGCTTTATTTGTAGTGCTAATAGGCTGTTTTATAATGAAGCGTCAATTGAATTTTACCGTCTTTGCAGTATTAGAGTAATATAAAAAAGAGAACGATCATAAAATAATCGTTTTAAATCGATGTAACGCGTTAAATTGCCATACTATCGATCTAGATACGCGTTAACATTAGCATTTTACTAATTTTGAAGTGCATGCTCTTATTTTTGGCAGATAAACAGACCAGAAACTTCAAGCCATATCGTACGGTTGTAACTAATTTAGGTAATTACGTGCTGCCCCGACACAGTGAGATAGTTTATTGTCAAATGAAGCATGGCATTTCGTTAGTTAAGAGTAAGTAGATATTTGTACATAAGTACATTTTTTTTGTTGGGAGCATGAATTACATAGGCAGGATATTTAGAGCGGACCATTGTGCTGCTTACGCTGACGATTCAAGAAGGTCGCGATATTCTTATGCTGGGATCGAGCCACGAGTTATTCGATGTTGGTACGCTTGTCTTACCAAATTCGAACAACGCTCGATTCTCTTCTTGAATCGGCAGGATAGTCCGAGAAATAGTTCGCTCTTAGGACTATACATAGGTATAGCGGTAGAGTTCATTTAGATATTTTTTTTATGTAGGTATATAAATCATTATGAAATCTGAACACGCTGTATCATATAGATATTGTTTGGTTTTTTATTGTTTGATTACAAACTACTGTTCGCACAAACTACCGATGTGCGATTGTATGGGTTTCCAGAAAGAAAGCTACAAATCTGGCAACTAAAATAACAAAATATTGCCTACTATATTTTTAGAAATGTTTTTAATATAAAATATGTTTATTTGATTAAATTATCACTATTATTGTTATAAATATTTGTACGCATCTTGGTTTAGGTTACAAAACGTTTTAAACAAATTTGACCTGGAGATCGTTACCAACTTATGAGAAATGATGCATGTACAAACGTTATATTATCACGTGTTGAAACGATTCCTTGCGATTTTGGTATTCGATAACAAAATCATGTACAAAGTATTTTAAGCCGAGCGTGATGCGGTCGTGAGTCGTATCTGTGATGTGATAGTCGTAAAAATAATATTAGCGTAAATATGTTACAGTTAGTTGTATCGTTGCGATGTGTATGTGCATCAGTGATATTATGCTCAGAGCGATGTGGGGTTCAAACCCCTATAAATAAATTATTATTTACTGATTGCTGTATTTTAATTTCTACAGAAGTACTTTCCTACACAAGCATATAGGGCATAGTACCTACTAGGCATAGGCATAGTAGTTTTACGAGAAAGTTTTAAGAGGAAAAAAAAAGGCGGCGCGATATTGCCGCGAATCAATGACGGCGCAAAACTTTCAACGTGCTTAGTTGCCATTGGTAGACAGATCACACAGATCACACTAGATACCGCATTACGAGATTCGTTGTTCCTACTAAAAGTCACCAAAGTTTGAGGAAGACGCGGGTCGCGGGGAGTGCGACCAAGCGTTCTCATTATCTCAAGGTTACGCCTACTCGCGCCTGCCAATCAACCAATCAGTCATTTCTTATAGGTGTATTTAGACTGATAAGTGGTGCGCTTCGAGCGTCCTGAATGCAGAATCTAGTGTGTGATCTGTGGTTGAGCCTTAAAAGTAAAACATCGCTTCTAAAATGAATAATAATAAAACCATTGTAATAAAAAAATTTAATATGTTCAAAAACCGCACTACAATTTTCAAACAAGCTCAGCCATTGCTTAGAACATGATAATACTTTAACACAAACAGAACATATGAAGACAGACATATGATGACTGTCTGAAAGGGTGACTTTAAGATAAGGGAACTCCAGTTACAGATAACATACTACTTACTATTGTAATAAAAAAATATGAATTTAAAAAACCAAAACAGTAATTTCGCTATTGCTAAGCAAAAGTGATAAAACTGTATTACAAAGAGAAACGAATGTGATATATGAAAATCAATATACTTCAATTATAAAAAATTACCTTAAGATAACGGAAGCAATAGTTAAATAAAATACACCAAAACTATTGCAATGAAAAAATATGCATTTGAAAACTATAATACAGAAATATCGCTATTGCTAACCAAAAGTGATAAAAGATAAAGTTTATATTAGTAACGTTTAGGAAAACCCATAGAATTAAATTATAAAAAAAAAATGGCCGTAATACAACGGAAGCGATAGTTAAAACAACATATTAATAACTATAGTAATGAAAAAAAAAATTAATTAGAGACATAATACCGAAGTTCAGCTTTTGCTAATCAAACATGATAAGTGACATTTAGGAAAAAAGGGGGAAAAAAAAACTAAAATAAAAATCTTCTAGTGACCTACCTGATATTAAATAACTTAAAAACAATCGCGCTTAATTATAATAGTCAACATAATTCAATCACTCTTTCGTTTCCCATATCTTTGTACACAACGAACAATAAAGAAAAAAAAATGAAAAGAAATGTAATACAATTATTTTATGAAAACTGACGTGGTTTTGACACATTTTGTTTTAATAAAACGGGAATACTCACGTTAAATTGAGTCGTCTCGACGAGATCAAGCTTAGCATTCCTTGATAAAAGTCACCGAATGTGATCAAAACTATAGTCGGAATAACCGACTCAATTTAACGTGAGTATTCCCGTTCTATTAAAACAAGCTGTAATACAATTCAGACGTTCAATTTAGAATATGACGAAACAATTCGATGGACTCGTTCAAATTGTGGAAATACACAGAAATTGACGTACAAGAGATAACGATAATACAGGGTTATAAGAAAAGGGTATGCTAAGCCGAAAGCGGCTCATAGTACTCATCATTATCAACAACTTTTATTGAACAATTAGATTTACAGGGCCCAACCCTGAAATCGAGAAAAAATATCAGCTGTTCCATGACATGTCGAGCATCACTGACATTTTGCTATGGAACAGCAGACTATATAACCCTGTATACATAATAAGCCTTTCAAACAACTAGATCAAAAAAATTACAATACTAAAATAATAGCCCCTTACAAAATAAGACCATTGCATATTACGAATTTACTAGCATTTGTACTAAAGTGACTTAGAACTAACTGGAATTAAACATTTCAGTAGCTAATGCTTATTAATATTACATCTAGACTTAAAACTAAACATGCTACATGGCGCCTTAAAAAAAAACTATCCAGAGCAAGCTCTAGAAATAAGGTTTTCAACCACCTCTAAATAAAATTACTTGCTATTAAGGGCAAACCTTCGAAAAATAACTCATTCTTAAAATAAATACATATTACACAGAACTATCGCATTTATAAAGTAAGGTACTGAAGACTCCGAAAGTGTGAGGTAGATAACATCTACCCCAACAAACGCAAACAAATTGGGGTTAGTAATAATCATGTCAAATATCGTCGGCGCTGGTCGGTAACCAATGTAACGACATTTTGTCAACAGTAAGTTTCCTTAAAGGCCAGTTACCGGCCAAAGCTATCATTTGCATATGCTCAACATTGGTTTAAATTAAAAAAAAGGTTTAAAAAAACAACAAATTAAGTGGTGATTCAAAAATGTAAACATCTATTCTCATTACTTGTAACATAGCAAATATTATAAAAAAACGTTTAATTTTGATATCTAAGAAATGTTGTGTCATAACTCCTTGGATAACATAAAATATGTTTTCTTTTGAAAACAGCCTTTTTTTTAGATTCATCGACATCATTTACATTAAACTTTATCTTTAAAAATGTGTTGTGATAATTTTAAAAAATATTATACTTTTGAAAAACGATATAGCAATGGCGGGTAGCTGGCCCTTAAACCGTCATATTATAATATAAAAAAAAATTATGTACACAAAATGCAAGTGTAGTCAAACATAAAAAGAAAGTTTAATAAAAAAAAAAAGGATCGTAGTCTATTTCAGAAACAAAATACAGAAAAAAAGTTAAGTGGCACGCCCAGCCTATAACAATCATTACATAATACATATAGCATGTTACAAAGCGACCGACTAGTCTGTAGAGTTGACCAAATTATGGAATTTAATTTTTCAACGGAAGGTCTGTTTTATTCCGAATATACAATAGGTCCAAAACTCAATTCTAGAGAGAAGTTGATCACACATTATACCTAGTATTTGGTTATGTCTATCTCTTCCCAGCGTCGTAACCAGTTAGTATGCTTCGTAACGCCGTTTTGAGCTGCTCGTTTTGCTCCGGCTCGTATTTTGAGAGGTTGTTTCGGCAGCAAGGGCACGCCATTGTTCCTGTCGCCTTGAACGCTTGTTTCAGACAACCCTGAAAACGGAAATAAAAGTTACACACTGACAAATACCCCTATTTAACCTCAGAAGATTAAAAATGTAATTATCGACTGACCGGTAAATGCCATTTACCTTCTCAAGTTTCTCAATTTGTATGAAAATGAGCCGAAGCACCAAGTTTACTTTGTAAAATACAATTACATTCGTGAAATCAAGCATTGCTTGTATTCAAGCTCATGTGAGAGGTGGACTTACCAGACAGAAGTTGTGCAGGCAGGGTGTGGTGACGGGCGACGCGGCCACCTCCTGGCAGATGATGCAGAGAAACACCTGCGTCACGTGCTCCACGAACTGCTGCACTCACACAAATATACACATTAACATTTGAATGACCTATATGAGCTAAGGGCTGTGTCCGACCTTAAACCTGCTTTGGGGCTCCAGGGACAAAGATAAAAATATGAGTTACCTATGCTTCAAATACTTTTTTTAAGAAGCTGACACCACAAAAATTTCTTCACGCACTAATATAAACAACTCGAAAGTATTTACGTCTGTCTGCTATTACCTACAAGATCAAACAAGGGAGTGGTGGTAATATGGCCGTACTGTAAGATCGCTGTGAAACAGCAAGATATAGATAAAATTACAAACTATTTTATATCGACGTTTCGGCCATGTTTCAATGGCCGTGGTCACGTGACTGAAGAATTCGGGTCGTCTCGGTGCGGAATGAGTCTATATCCTGTAACTTTTAATCAGTATCTATATACTGAGACCGTTCTTACCTTCTTGCTTTGCGTCTCGCAGATTTCCAAGCACTCATCCCAAAGCTTAGCGTTGAGATTATCTGCTTTGATCGCTTCCAGTTCTTTGTCACTCAGTGCGCTTTCAACAGGTTTTGGTGATTTCTTCGGGCTTGTAGGTTTAGATTTTTTCGATTCTGAAACAAAATAAGTCAGTGTACATATTTATACAATGTCTGTCCCTGTCAAGATGTTTTGTAAACTTTTACAAGAAAACGTGATTGTTAAGTAGATGATCGAGTACTGAAGTTCGTCCAAAACTTACGTCTTCCTCTTTTTTTGGCCGGTTCTGCATTGCCTTTCTGTTTTTTACTTGGCGGGGAAGCTTCACTTTCTGAGTCTGTCCCTGTGGTGTGATTGCTATCTCGAAGAGCACGTTTCTTGTTTGCCTTATTGGGGCCTCTGCCAGTCTTTTCCTTTAAAGCTTTCTTTTCGGCTTCTGCTTCTAAGTAGCCATCAGGATACTGGAAAGAAGAAAGCGTAGTATTAAACAACAAATACAATTTTAATAACTTTTTAGGACCAATTTGTCAATACATGCTCTCTAACAAGCACAATCTACATTTAATTTATTGAGGGTGATATTCCAAAATGTTTTTACAACATTTTCACTATTACAAAATTATAAATGTTTCAGTTAAACAATATTGCTAAAAAAAATTTGTACTAGAAGCCCCCAAGCGGCTTCACCCGCGTGAAGTGTCCGTAATTTTTTCCGGGATAGCTAGGGAAGTAGTAGGCGTTATATCATTCCAAACCTTGTACTACACCCATGCAAAGGTTTTGCAAAAACGTTTGTCTTCCTTCATTATTTTTCTTAACCTATACAACCATTGGAAGAGACCCTCCCATTGGCCAAATGTGAATACCTATACAACGACATTTGCACACTGGTTGTTACCTTAAGTAATTTCACGTCATTAAAAAAGAAAGAGCAAGTGAGAAATTGAAAATCGGTTTCTTTTCAAAACGAAAATCGGGAACTGTGTCATTTGAAAAGAGTAACATTAAGTTTGTTCGGATAGGCAGTAGTAGTAAGCTATACAAGTAGTAGAAGCGAGCAGTTATACTCACAACGATAGGGAAACGCTTTGCATCCGTCTCCCATGGCGCCGGGTTGGGGTCGTCGCGTCGCAGTAGATATTTCCACACACGGTACCCCGATAGACCTTTCTCCGGGTAATACTTTACTACTTTGTAAATGCCATCATACCTAAAAAAATATGAACATGTTAACAAGTATTTGTTCTGGACGGGTCAGTGAACCTGTCAAGAATAAGGCGCACTAATAAGGAATCAAACGAAGTCAAACATCTACGACATTTCATTTAGGTTGCTATTACCTATCTGGGTATATCAATGAACATCAAAATTGAAAAATGAAATTTTTAATTACCGATAATGCTGAAGGAATGGGACGTTGTGGGGTTCTTGATGGGAACAGTGATGTATGTTTATGGAACGGAGCGGAGATGAAGTTTAGCGTACCTTATGCCCTCCTTGGGTGCATATTTAGGAAAGTGCTTCAGCATCTTGTATGATCTGACGACGCGCACCGGCTTGCCATCGCGCCAGTTCTCGCCTGCATCGCCACCATCCTCGCTTATCTTCTTTACTGCGCAGTTGCGAGCCAAGGCCCTGGAAACGAGATTGTATTGTAGATAGTCGAAAAATATAAAGTGTAACACGGAACTGTCGTACTAAGACGAAAGGAACTACACATTTTGGGACATTTTAACGTCATTTTGGACCAATGTTACTAAGGAAGCAGTGGTGGTCATGGCTAAAGCATAGTAAGTCTCAAGAAAAAAAACAACATTTCCATACAAAAATATGATAAACACTCAATGAAATGTATGATGTAAGTTTGAAGTTTATGTTATCACCAGAGAGCGCAATGTAATGGGAAAACAATTAAAATGTTATAGAGATGGGTCATTGTTTTTTATAGATTATTCAAACTATCGATACTTTTTATTTTTGATTTTTGAACTGTATAATTAGCTACGCCGCTTGCTACTACATTTGTCTGTTTGGCTTAATTGTTCAAGCGGGTGAAACAATAGGCACAGCTAGTTAAGCAATACAGTTTAAAACTAAAAAGTATCGATAGCTTGAATATTCGATAAAAAAACAATTACCCATCTCTATTACACTTTTAAATTATTTTGCCATTAGATTCTGCTCCCTGATTATCACAGGTTACTAAAAAGTTTCTACGTTTTTCTATTCATTATTAATAAGTTTTTTTTTTGTGAATACCGCATTTTTCTTCCTCCCAAATTATGTGTTGGATAATAAATAGCTGGACCCGGGTATAACCAAAAACTAAGACGAGAACCACCAGAGGAGGGGCAGCGGCGTCCTCTTTGTAAACGGTCATCATTCTGCGGTGTCGAAGCCGCCTGCCAAGCGTGGGGATTATGGCAACCAGTCCCACCAATAGTGGGAGGCTTCGTCCATAAGTGGACGTCAAAGAGCTGATAAGAAGAATGCTTGATACCCACTTTTTGAAGAAATAACGTAATTAAGTATTGTACCTTATTCTTTTATTATTATGTGATTACCTGCTAAACTAAAACTACTACTAGAATACCTACTAAAGAGACCACGTTTAGACATCTCATTGGTATTTATGTAAATTATTATGAGTAATTCCTGTCTCAGCAAGTCGTCTTATGTATCTTCATCGTCCATCTTATGGAGTGGAGTAAACACATATCAGTGATTTAACGTGATGATAATATCATAATAAAATCTATTTTCCCCGATTCTCACTGGATTTCAAGGTCGTTATCGCAGGTAGGTTTCGCAGTAGATGCATGCTAGGAGCAAGCGCAGAACTGTGATTAGCGAGAGGTCGTTAATTTGAAGTCGTAGTAGGTAACCATCCAGGACTAGCAATTCCCTAAAACCACGTTATATTGATCTTACTTGTTTTCCCTTGTAAGCGTCTGATCACAGGACTGTTCGGCGGTGCGCTTGTTTCCCGAGAGGTCACGTCCCCCACTGCCGGTGTATGTAAATTCATTGCCGTTATCAACATCGTCTTCATAACCGCCTGTGAGTGCAAGAAATTGTTGTGTTAATTTAGCTTTTTTGACCCATTATTGAGCCAAGCCTGTCTATTGATTTATATTGTGGGAAAATCTATATATATCAAAGAACAAGCCCTTTTCTAGGAATAAACGCACAGACCAAACCGCTTACGATAAAGACGTGAAATTTAAATCCAATACTCCTCAAATGGTCGAGATGAACAATAAAAACAAATTTCGCGAAATTGTACCCCTAAAGGGTTAAAACACTACTACTCGGCGGTTGAATTACTGGCAAATGTTTGGTATTTCCCGGAGAACTTTCGAAGAACTCTCCGAAAGAGTCCTACCACTACAGAAATGCTACTGCCTCGCGGTCCTGACATTTACTTGAAAAATAAATACTATGTATGATACTGGTCTGAAGTTATGATAAATTTGACTGGGCCACTTAAATTAGACTAACGTCATTAGTTTTAATTATCTATAAAAGTACCTTTGATAAAAATAATCTAAGATATTTATCTTTCCACTCTTTTCACTTCAAGCACATTTTTTTTTCTAAATTTCTTAAAAGTTAATAAGCAGTAAGTATTCAAAATATTACGAACCAGAAAGCACTATACTATAGGCGCCTTCAACGTCGCGTCCATGGATCCCAGATACCGGAGGTCTGTGCACCCCTGACTCCGACAACTGAATAAATAACGAATCTGTATTAAATAATGCGTTTTTTAAAAACAATTTATTACCTATAAGTCTTTTAATAATATCTGACTGATACGTTACTTGGATTCTAAACCGCCAGCACATCCCTACTTCGATTCCCGGAATGGGGCCAAAATGATTGGCAGGCATGGCACAGGTTTTGGTTTTACCTGAAACGTACACTCGAATTAATCTTTTATATCTTGTACACAGTTCATTTTTACTATACACTTTTACGTAATACTTCTTTTATGTGATACAAAGCATTTGAAATAAGAATTATTCAAGAAAGAGATCGGTCTAATAGAAATGATAAGCACATGCATTTTCACAGAATTTTAACATACATCCAGGGTTCGAAGCGATAAGTATCATCGATAATTATCTTTGATAATAAATTATATATCTAAGATAAATATGGGTTGATAAATATACCTTATTTCCTGGTTTAGATGTAATTAGCAACTATCTGGTTATTTCACTAGCGTGCGGTAAAGCCATCTCTTTTCATCTGCACGCGTAAGTGTATAGCTCTATCTTTCTCTCGAAATACCCTCTTAATAGCAACTTACCAGCACAAGCCATCCCTCTGCCCCAATCTCTGTTGCTCTTAGTAGATGCCTTCTTTGTCTGCTTTGCAGCGCCCGGCGCGATAACGTCGTTAGGGTCGCGTTTGCAAGATGGGCAGTACCAGTCCTCTTCAGGTAGATCCATCAAGGGAGGTGACAGGCAGGCCATATGGAAGCCTTTGTTACATTCATCACAAAGTACAATCTGTAGAGAAAACCAATTTATTACGAGCGTCAAAAAAAAGGTTTTATAAGCCCATCATTATTTCGATTGGAAAGTATAGTTCCCAATAAATATCACTTGACGCAAACAAATTAGTGACCTCGGTCCTGTTGTACCATTCGATAAACTAAACCAATCTGACAGAAATAGAATTGTTTGGGTCTCTTTTCATTTCAATATGTAGGAAAAGATGGAAACTATTTTAGAGCTGTGAAATTTAGTTTATTCTAGAAAATTGTACAACAGAATAGGCGTCAATATCTATATATAAAATAAATTAAGCTAAATCATCTTTAAGATACAATTCACCGCGACGGCCGTGTGGCGAAGTAGTTACTCGCGCTCACGACTGGGCGATCAAGAAAAACAACTTTTCAACTAAAAGCGATCTGCTAGATTGCTACTAGGATGACCTTCATCTACTATTCTATGCGTAGTATTTTCGTATTTAATAGTTACGTGCTATCAACCAGTTATATGATCTATAACAAACTGACTAAAATCTGTATCCAATCTGGTCAAAATTTCTTCAATGCCACATCAAAGTAAATACCTTTTCAGGGAACTCTTTTCCGGAACAAATGAAGCAGCCACAGTCTTTGCATTGGGCATCTTCGTCGTCGCGGCACGAGAGGCAGTTTAATGGGAGAGACCCTGAAAAATAAAATTAAGGAATATAAAGTATGGTATGACTGCCTTAGAACGAAAAGGACACTGATTTATGAAGATCTTGCTACGCCAGCTGGTAATCTCCACCAACCCTACGGATCTGCAGTTTTTTACAAGCTCTTATTTAACTTTGCAATGTATGCATGTTCGAGTCAAACCTTGCAACTGAATCTTAAGCCAGTTTTAGTCTAGTTTAATTGAGTTGAAAATTTGAATGCCTGTCAAGTTCCAATGACAATACAATATTATGAGAGCAAGCTGATCTGATGGTAGAGAAGGAAGGTGGAAAACTAAACTACTCAGTAAATAACAGTAGATTGATGGAGTTTGGACTCATTTTGATCAGCTCACAGTACCGATAACTGATTTTATAAAAGCTTGTCGGGAATATTTATTTTCCCCAAAATGTTATTCCGGAATAAATAATAGCCTATGTCACTCTCTGGTCTTTAAAGTATACACATGCTAAAAACCACATCCATATGTTGCTCTGTTGTAAGCTGTTTGTTATAGACATAGATGGGCATACGGTTGCGTCCGTGATACAGACTTTGGCATTTATAACATTAGTGGGGATAGTTCAGTAGGAAAATTTAACCATTGAAATGTATACAAGTTTACACGGAAACAGCTGATATCTTTTCGTGGTTTCCGGGTTAGTCCCATAATTTAATAATTAATTTTTCTTAATAATTAGAAAAATGAGCTCATATCGCCTTAATATACTGCACGTATTTCAAATAACAAAATTGAAATGACAGAATTCGTATGTTTGTACTCGGATGAGCCGACGTTAGCGACGGCGTAGCCAGCGCCACTTCTCTCCAAACGGTGAGTTTAAATGTAAAAAATATTAAAATCTGCTGGCCTAGCTTGTGTACTCCGAAATCTCTGCCCTGTATATCGTGCGAGAATGAGACTAACATACACATAAGCGTTGTCGTGAAGTTTTTGTTACGAGCAGGCCTGCGGCTGGACGCAATAACGTTCAACATCCTAATCGTTTCTAGTGTTTCCGTTTTACGTTTTTATATGTCATTAAAAAATATTATTACTTTTTGCAGGCGGTGTTTTCATGATCTTGTTATATTCATCTGTTCTCTGATTCAACGGCACCAATCCTTCAATCGCGTATATGCTATCGCGCACGCAGACTTTGGTGTCGTTTTGAGGCACTGCTTCTGGGCCCAGGTAAATGGTTCCTATTAACTTGTAACTTGTTCTCAGTCTTTCTATTTCGGTAATTTTAAAGTCGTACCTGAAATCGTGAAATTCTTTATGGCTTGTCAACTGTACAATATTTTTATAAATTATGATTACACTGCCACTGATCCATCTCTCAAACTTCAGTCTACAAATATTATGCTGAATTGTATTGTATTAAAACTGCCGAAAGCGAGACGGTACGGGACCGGGAACAGGAACTGGATGCATTTAGCTACTTTTCAGATACACAGATACTGTCTGTGTTTTATATTCATTTTAATTCATTCATTATGTGATTACATACCAACATATGTGATTATATCCTCCAACCCGCACTGGGCGAGGGTGGTGAATATGGCCGAATCGCCCTACATTGGTAGGCTGACATCCCAGCAGTGCGATGTTTAAAGACTGTATAGTACATACCAATATCCCGTTTCTAAAGGCTCCTCTGTATTATAGTTCACCATCACCTTCTGCCCTTCTTTCAGATCTTTTACATCTATCACATTTCTAGCCCGGGGCCGTATTTCACTTAATTTACAAAACAAATTTGAATCTTCTTCTCTGTAAAATACAACATCAATCAGAATATGTAGTCATGAGTTGTAATCACATTTATGACAAAGCGTTACAGGTTACTACTAAAACTGTGTCTAAAATAACCACTCTGTAGTGTCTTCCGGCTGCAACATCCCATCCGGCTTAAAGTTATTAAAAAAATATACAATAAAAATATTTTTTGTTTGATAATAATTATACAATTTATTTTTATTTTTATTGGTAATACTTTTATTTTCAAAACAATTGATTTTTATTCCGATTGTACTGGACGGGACGTTGCAGCGGGAAGACACTACAGAATGATTATTTTAGACAGTTTGAAATGTACTTCCGCAAAGTTACACCTGAATCAATCAACTAGTTTACTACTAATTACTTAAGTCCAGTGAAATTAAAAAGATTTGAATATTTAAGTTTTGTTTATTTTAAATTATGTTTATTTTAAAGGGAAACTTTATGACAATTTATATAGGTTGACTAGGCCACAGAACAAAATCAAGAGCAAACTTAAGCAAATACTCACTCTCCATCAAGTTGCACTTTGTACAATAAGTTCTCAACTTTTTTCTCAATTTGATCCACATTTGTTGAACTGTCTTTTTTCTTCCCCTTTTTTGAAATGCTACTAAAGTATTTTGTTATACCCTTTTTAAACTTAGAGTTTTCTCCATTCATGACCTTTGGGGGTTTATTTTCCAAATCATTATCAATGTTAAAGTTTTCTACAGTTTTTACTTCTATTTCTGTGTCAAGCGTTTTATTAGCCTCTATATCTGTGGTTTCTGTGTCTGTGGAGTCATTTTTGTTGGTATTTGCATCTGGGTGATGGACTATTCTTACTATTTTGCCTTCAAACCATGCACCCTGTTCTCTATCTCTCATATCAATTAAGTCTCCAACAGCATAAAGTACACTCTCTGCATCTATTAAAAATATTGTGGAAAAATTTGAAACATGATTAATTTTTTTCATGAAAATGAAAAACACTTTTGTCCGATTACATTTTGATGAGTTTCAGGCCTTAAAAAGAAGTTAAGGAAATTAAATCAAAATTGTTTTTTTTTCCCAAGGGGGCCTTTATAATCTGAAGATGCCTTAAAAGCAACATTGCATGCACTATAACTATACTGGTTTGATTATTTTTATACACTGCACAGATAAGATTTCTTTTCTATGATAGCTTGTGTTGGCTTTTTTTAGCTTAGTCAAAAATAGCATTGATGTAAAGCATTCAGTATGAGAATGCTCTTTCACATTACCCTAATAGAAAGCAAAAATCTCCTGTGGTGAACAAATGCCATTGTCAACATCTGCCATCTCATATTCAAATCAAATCAAATATTTATTTATTCATCCAAAAAGACCATTTCTATTATTACAACCAACCAAGACACAGATACGCAAGTATACAGGAACAAGTAATAAGTAAACTTACTTAAAAATATGTCGTATATTACATATTCTGTGCATATTGCATTTGCTTCTGTTTGCGATAAGGACTGTGGACTGTGTACTTTATAACATCAATTAAACTCAAAATGTCAAAAACAAATTGCTACAACCCACCTCCACCTGTAGGCCTAGCACGGGCGCCGGGATAAAATTTTCTTCACCATATTTATCCCGCAAGAACAAGACAGACGTATCCATATTCTATGTTTATCAAGCTGACACAAAGACAAAACGGGTGGACATAACTTTATCCCTGTGCTCGTGCTAGGCCTGCAGGTGAGTCTAAAATGACAGTTCACATTGGCAAGTTTAGTTGCTATTTATGTGTGCGCAATCGAAACAGTTAACAAGTAATGTTATTAAAAGAAAAATACCAGACTTAAGTAAGTCTGGTATTTTGTTGTATGTACAACAGAACATACAACAAAATTCAACTAAATGTAACCTATACTCCAGAAATAAAGAGGAATCCAAAGACACCTCACTTGTCAAAATTGGTCGAGCCATTTAGGCCACAGGGGGTAATATATAAGAAGACAAACATACACAAATTGTATTGAATATGCCTATAAAGGTTGCTCAACACATAGACATATATTATAAGAATGTAAAATATGTTCAATGTTGGTGTATCTCAATTAATAAATAAATGTAGAATATTTAACTGACTGCCCAAGAAGGAGGGTAATGTTTTTGGGACGTATGTAAGTATGTTTATGTTCCTATATTACCTCCTGTAGCCTAAACGGCATGACCAATTTTGACGAGTGAGGTGTTGATGGATTCCTATTATATCCTGAGTGACGCTACATTTAGCAGTGGGCATTTAGCATATTTTGTTATTCTTTTAATAATATTATTGGGGTTTGTAACAATTATTTTTGCCACAGTAGGGCTGGGCTATCCAATATTGTTATTTGCCAACCTTTTTTTTTTGTTGCCTTCTGTGCTGGTCATTTAGATTTATATATTTTTTTTTTCATTATTCAATGAAGTCAAGTTTTCCTTATTGTCCAATCAATTATATTTATTCATATTATATATAATTTCCGTATTATTATTATTTCATTATCAATTTATAATTGTTATTTGACATCGGCTCCATTTCTTAATCCACATCCCCAGCTTGCCTTCCGGCATAGGCCTCTTCCTGGGACTTCCACTTCCCAGGAAGAGATTAGCCAACTATTACTTGTTAAATAAATTAGCAAACAAACCTTTATATTCTATTTTAACATCATCTTTCTTTACTGAGTCTTCATTGAGTTTTGTACCCTTTTCATCACCCTTATGACTCTCTTTCACTTGCATCTGTTCAATAACTTGAATGACATCATTGAGTTTAATATTGTAATCATGGAATGTGTAGCCATCTTCAAGCTGGAAAAAAGTAAAAAATTATAAAAAAATAATGTGTTGTGACATGCTTACAGTAGGGATCTGTAGCATCAATGAATAAAATTAAGTGATCACCATCATAGGGCAAGTCAGGGATGTAGCTACCGCTGTATCAGTTATATCAATGATATGGGGCCCATGGGCTACAAGAATCCCGAACATGGTTCCTTTCGTGAAAAATCTATAGCCTTCATTCTGCCCTTCAACAAATTTTGATACAGGGCCCATCTAAGGCAAGGTACTCCACAGGGCCAAGTTAACAGTGTCCAAAGTGGTTATTGAGATGTTTCTTGGACATTTTATTTAACTCAGCATATGCATCAACTTGATCATCTTTATTAGATATATAGCTTGTAAACTATTGAACACCGATAAGTTATGATAAATTTAAAAGTAATTTCAGTCTGAGTAATTGTTTTTTTTTTTTTTATATTTTCAGATAATGTCTTCAGGTGTTTATTTTAAAACAACACATCAAAAAATTTAAAAATGGTATTGTTGAACTTATTTATTTAAAAACAAGCTGATGCCTGCGACTTCGTACTTAATGTATGTTTAATGATTTCAGAAACATCACCCCACTTGATCAGTTGATGGGATATGTAAGCATTTTTTTACCCCTACAAAACCCTCCTTAACACACCACATTAAATATTTTTCTTTTTATCAGCTCTTAGAACACTGCAGGACGAAACCTCCCTCCTATTGTCGTGGTGGATGCCATAATCCCCATTCTTTGCATGTGGTTTGGAGATTGCAGATTGTCCACTGTTAAATAAGATGATTATGCTGCCTGTCCTAGTCCTGGCGGTTCTGGTGAGATTTCTTATAAATTATTCATTACTTTTAGGCTAGTAATCAACCCAATTTTTTCCAGTGCCACCCTATTTACATTTTAACTTCTTCAATGAACATAAATACATAAAAATGTGTGCTCGACATGTTATACTTGTGTGTTCTATTCTATAATAACTTGTCAAGTTATAATCTGATGAACCTAATATTTGTTTTACACACCCTACATATATTTTTGTATTCTCATTTAAAGAGCTTTTTCACACAAGCGATTCACTCTGATTAAAGTTAAGCTATAGACAGAAAGCACAAAAAAATATTAGATTCTATTAACTATAACTAACTATTCTAACTAACTATTATTAACTATTAACTTAGATTATATTAGCATTCTGCCCGAGTCTGAAAGAGGCTCGGCAAGAATAATGTTACAATATCCTAACTGGTGGTCCATAAGTCTATTACAAAAAATTATTCTTCTGGTATTTTCATTCCATGCAAATTCCATAATAATGTGATATACTTATGTCATCTACCACATTGCAGATCCATTTTATTCTTCTATAATATTATGGGGCTTGTAACAGAAATTATCATAATTTGGACCCCATATTTTCATGCAGTTAAAGTACCGTACTATCCCTTTGAGGATCAGTGGAGAAATTTCTTGCATCCAGATGAACACCAGAACGTTAGGCTGAGAAACATAGACTCGGGCGCATTTTTGACCCGATACAGCTTGCGAGGGAAATGAGCGTTTAAAATTGGAAAGAAAAAAGGTACGATACGCCTGATCCAGACAAGCCCCAATGCTACAATTTAAAGTGGACCTTGTGCTTTCACGAACCTGTGAAGAATTCTTTGGCTTCACATGGCGTGGCGCAGGTGGGTACGTTTAGTAAAAGTTGCTGCACTGGGCGAGGTTTAACTGGTATCATCTAATCGTTCCAGACACATGTCACAGTGAGTGAAACCATAATTACAATAAGCTGTTATTTACCAGTTTACCACCGTAGAACAGACGTTGAAGTTTCGGTGCCAAAGCAAATTTATCCTCCAACACACGCCGGAACTGCTCTATCTTCGTTAATTTAGATTCCACGACAACTATAGCCTCAGGCTTTCCAACCAAACGGACTCGAATATGCATATTTTACAATAGTTTGTATTAACATTTACTTTAGAATTTATTTCAAAAAAAAAAAACACAAACCAAGCTGGAAAGATGACGATGGGAAATGGCGCGAAATAAATTTGTGGGCAAGGCCTATTAAGCCGCAACCACAGATTAAAAATTTACCACAGATAATAAAACTGAAATAAAATGTTCGTTCTCCACAGATTATAAAAACTAAGGTGTTGCCATAACAGGTACTCAAATAGGGACGATATTCTTACGAAAGAAAAACCGTGAATGGGATCTTTATTGATCGTCATGATATTGTATGTCAATGTCAGTGTCAGTAAATCCATCATGTCAAATTCAAATGTGTGACCGGCATTAATTCTTAAATTCATAATTTTCAAATTAACACAAATCACAAATTTAAACAGAATTATTCTCCGTGATTTCCCTAAGTATTTGCAATTACTGTCCGTATTGTCTACTCCGTCCAGATACAGAATTTCAATTTATTTATACCCGTTGAACGCAACAACGATCTATTCAATACGATTCAGACTAATTTGTTATTGAAGATCTTCAGGAACTCACTAATACAGGAACAGATATATTGAGGTGTGGTTATTGTTCCAGTTGTCTTAAATGTCTCTTGTACGCTGTCGATCTGAAGTTGTTCATTGAAGTAAAGTCTGGGGAGGACTGCCTGATGCTCCAGCGCGATGTTGAAAAGATGTCTATGCATGGAGTGTCGCAAACAAAATGGAAATTAATATATTGAAGTGCCATGCCATGCCCTTCACTCGCAAGTGGCACCCAGTAGAACACAAATATCAGTTGGACGGCCAGGAAATTACTAGATTTACTACAATAATAGATTTGAGTGTCAGTTTCGACCGAAACCTTACCTTCAATGACCACATAGCCACCATCGCCAAAGTGTCTTATCGAAGATTGGGATTTATGATAAGGAACTCTAAAGACTTTCAAGGGACCTATGTCATTAGGCTACACTATGAAGCACTTATTCGGAGCAAACTCGAAGCCATGTGTGCTTGGAACCCACTTGAACAAACGTACACCGCAATCATCGAGGGTGCCTTCCACTGTTTTCTTTCCCCCCAGGGCAAACTATATTGCTCACGCCAAATCCTCTATATAGCACACTCTCGCTGCGTTTAATCGCCTCTTGGCCAGGATGCCTGAATGTGATGTGCTTGCAGATTAATGGAAGAGTTTTCTGTTGATGTGTCTGATCTGGAGTACTGTGAGGAGGTGCGCAATGTGAACGATGAAGAAGATGAGGCTCTGAGATTTTTATCATAACTATTATGACAATGATTTTGTAATTTATTTTGTTTGTAGTATGTAAGGTTTATTATTTTTATTAATATTGAAATTTTGTAAAATGATTACATTATTATTTTTATTTATTTATTTTTACCAGTGTGTGACATTTTAAACTTAATTTTTATAATAAAATTAACTAATGTTGTTGGTGATAACCGTTTTAGTTAATAAACTAATTATTCAGGCTAAAATCTTCAAAACCAGGCTCCATTCGAAGTCAAATCGAAGTACGTCCACTTATAAACATTTGCATTGATAAGAACTCTCTATAAATAGATTAGAGGCCTAAACAGCGGGCTTATTATCTAACTCTAAAACGTTCGTGATTTTGATTGCAAGAGCATGCCATCACGCTCATACCAACTTAGTGATACTGTGCGGTCCAGCTCGCGCAGTCACTATTGCTTTCAGAGTTATGGGACAAGCCCGCGGGTCTTTGTTTGTACGATTGATGTGTTGCGGGACCAAGATGCTTGTGGGTACGGAAAGCAATCGATGTATACCAAAGAATCAAAGGGATTTTGTCTAGGAGAACCGTATTTAGAATGCAAATCATGTAACTTGTACCTTGTTCACTAAAAGCATAGAGAAATGAAATGACTTTGCTGCCAGCTATGCATTTAAGCAAGGTAAGCGAAGGGCGCACAGAGCAGACCCTCCATAATACGGAGTTTGGTGAGGCAGTATCATGAAAAAGGCAAAAAACAACTCAATCAATTCATTATGATATACAAGTATCTGATTTACACAATTCAAATGGGTTTATTGCTATTGTAGTATGTGGTGGTCCTGCTTAAATCTCTGCAGAGTCCTGCTTCATCCAAAACTTTTTTCTTATGTCTAGACTTAGATTTGTATACAAATATTGTGTGTACATGTATATTGGCATGCATGTGTGTGCTATTGTTTTACATAAATTCTCCTTAAAAATGAGCATACATTGTAACTTATTTATAAGGAGAATTATGTGATTGTAACAAATAAATTTAAATGTTTGTGTAATTCCGCCCCATAAATGCTGATTTTTACATTTATGATGCCCAATGATGCCGGTCCTAAACCCATCAAACATTATTTTGTACAACTAACAGCAAGACTGTCTTATTTTAAAGGTTTTTCTAGCAAAGAGAATATAAATACTTTCTAGTTCCAAATAGCTAGAGAATGCAATATGACACAAACTTGATTATGTAGGGTAGGGCAGTGTTGTTCCCAGTCGATTTTGGGGCTACCGTATCTAGACCTCAAAATTGCCGTATTTTGGGACAATATCAAAAAAAAATGCCGCAAGGTCTAATTTTGACATTAATTTGTATACAAGACTATTATGTTTCTTAGCTTTTTTTTTATTGGTCGTGGTCGTGGTGGTAGTGTATAGATTTTGAATTGTGGTTAGAAGTTATGTCTCATTTTCACTTGGAAATGGTATCTCTTCTTCTCTTATCTTGCTCAGTATCGACATATTCACCCTTAGATTTTCTAATTTTTCTGATCAATACATCACCGCTCACTAATCGTAACACTTTCTCTAAGCTCAGTGAAACGATGTTAACACAAACATCACTATCCAACATCTCTTTAACGTATTCATGGTGGGCGTTGTTCAACGGGGAATTCCGGGTACTAGGTGCTTCATTGTAATTGTGCTCGGTAATTATAATTGGCAGTTTATGATAACTCTTTCGTCGATTGCCGTATATTTCATACAAATTTTATACGAAGTGCTGCCGTATATTTGAAGCACAACGTGTCTAAAAGCCGTATAATACGGCAATTGCCGTATGGAGAACAACACTAAGGTAGAGAGACGATAATGCATGGCCCAATAATTACCAAACCGATAATGTACAGCCCATATTGTAGAGCATGATAATTGGTGTACCAGTAAAGGGAATATCCTTGGAGGAATGAAAAGGGAATATCGAACTGTGCATTATCGGGACGTGAAATATCATATCTGCACGGGCCTATAGGCCCGTGCAGATATTGTATTGATATTGACTGTGCGTTATAACGCACAGTCAATAATGTACAGCCTGGGACCCTATTCCTGTGCGCTCGAGATTATCTCGGTGACTGTCTCTCTAATTTAAAATTTAATGGGAGTGAGTGAGAGAGAGATAAAAATGTCATTTCTCCGAATAGGGGCCCTGATATTCCATCTACTGGTACATACATTGTCAGGCTTGTGCATTATTGGGACGTGCAATATCGTGCCGTACATTATTGGCACAGGCCGATAATTCACACCTGAATAATGTACAGCCTAATAAAAGGCAACCCATCCCTTATTGGCTGAGATCCTCTGTGTTTGAGATATCTATCGATTTCGTGCTTCGTTTCTAAGTGGCTGTACATGACCTGACCTGACATCATGTGAAAGAGATGGTTATATATACATTTCTGGGGAGCGAGAGGGATAAACTATAACCTTATAAGTTTTTTTCTTTTGCACGATATCAGGTCAGGTAATGTACTTAGTGAGACCGAGAAAAAATAAAACAGATTACAAATTTAAGAATTACCGTTAGTATGTTAAAGTATTTTTTAATGACAACTCGGAAATCTTTGCGGTGTCAAAACTGATTAGCTTATTAGGTTTTTTTTTATAGAAGCCTGGAAACCTTCTGTTAAGCCTTAATGCCTTATTTGCATTATCGCGTCCAAACGAAGCATGGAATCAGAGGAGATCATACACACATCGATCAATAGGAGCAGAGTTATTCAGCCAATATCGGCTTGGTCGTCTTTTATCAGGCTGTGCACAAGAAGCATTACCTACAAGCTTCTTGGCTATACATGACCTGACCCGACATCGTGTGAAAAAGATGGCTATATATGAGTTTCCGCGGAGCGAAAGGGAGAACATATTTCACGCCCGATAATGCACAGCTTGATATTCCATGTACCGGTACACCAAGTATCAGGCTGTACATTATCGGGTCTTACCTTGGTCGCATGAAGGCCTCGCTTCATGGCCTAACCTGACATCGTTTAAAAGAGATGGCTATATATAAGTGTCGGGCGGAGCGAAAGGGAGAAGCTATAACCTTAATAGTTTGTTTCTTTTGTTCCCGTGAAATTCAAATCTACCTGTCCCTTTCACACGATGTCAGGTCAGGTCATGTATAGCCACTTTTAAAAAGTGCCTGCCGGAGCCGGCAACAATGAAAGAATGGAACGGCTGCCAGGGGTTTAACTGGTTCGGCCAACCTATTGACATCCGACCTCATATCTTTAACCGGAAGGGTTTCCGGGTTGATATTAAAGAAAAAAATAACGTGAACCTGCTGTTATCCGCCTCGTTTCTGTAACATAAAGGGTTTTTTTTAAAACTATACCTACCATTATCTGACTGATCGGTTATATTCAGAATAAAAAGTAAGCCCATGTGTCAACATTTTTATTAGATAAATGGAAAGTTTAACTAACTATAACTTTTGTCATAAAACAAAATAATAGCTCAAGTATAGTTTTCGGAATCGGACATTAAGTTAAAGCGTTACATCCGTCACCACCTCCACTCCGTCTACCTCCGGTAACCGTTCCTTCCAAAATTATCCAGTCATCCGACTCATCCTCAGTTTTTTTATCGGAAGGAATTCACTTTTTAATAGCGCTTCGCGGCTTCGCTCCTCAACCTGCGGCAGCCGTCACAGTTTCACCGGCTCTGGCAGCAAAGAAACTTTCAATTAAAAATATTTGAATAACCTTGTCGATTTCCGTACCTAGGAACGTAATCATATCTGTATACAGGGTCTCGTACACTTAGCACACAATAAACATTACGACAAAACCACACGTTAATTCACTTGTCGCACGGCAAAATGTGCTCTTTGATTACAGAAACAAGGATTATATACGCAGCATGTCATAAGGTGGTATTGCGTGAAAATAGAATAAACAAACCAGATTGAGTGACACTCAATACTCACACATAGACAAAAACAACAACACATTCAAACATTGCCATACACACACCCAAATATATCAAACGCTATAATTGCCAGTGTAATCAAAAGTAACAGTTTATTTATTTAGTAACTTTGAGATCTTAGAGTAGCCATTGGAAAATCAGTTTTTAAAAATAGAAAATTAATTTAAAGCATTATAAAATAATTTCTGACCAGGGCAAAATATTTTCAAACACGATATCATTAATGAAAGACCTCAAAATTGAAATGGGAGTGCCTTACAGGAAATTCCAATAAAGCTGATTATTCATGCACATTTATATTTTATTTTTTTCTTTCCTCTGAGAACATTTTGGCGTCGCACGTCTTGCGCATTTGCCAGTCTCAATAAGATAAAATATATTCAAGTTTTGGAAAATATTGTCACATAAAGTCATAGTGACAGTCAAAGGCAAGCAAAGTATGTCACGGTTAAGTCCAACTCATGTCCCAGTAAAGCGGTGAACACTTTACTAGAGCTTTCTATGGAGTTTTGGAAACAACAAGAAAAGTCACGTTTCACTACATTATATGATCCACCAACACTCGTGCATGTTCATGAACACTAAACCTATAAAAAATCATCGTTTACTTATTTTAGTTTTCGATAAAAACACAATAACGCGATATGACTTCTTCACATTCCCGCCAAAACTCCAAAGCTCGTTCATTCAATTCGTTCAATATCCAAAAAATCGCTCACCTGCGTCTAGAGTGACATAACTAAAAAACAGTAATTTTCAACACAGCAATTTTAAATTATGAAATTAATATAAAATTCATTGTACAGTTGGCTATGGATTACTTGATGAGCTAACTGAGTATTAGTGATGAGGCGTATATACTAGAATAGGTGCAGAGATCACGTATATTTTGATACTAGGCCGCACCTAATCTCATCGACTTGATCCACCTATTCCACCTAGTCCACCTAGTATCATGAAAGACGCGCGCGCGCGCGCCTCGCAGACTTCGCTACGCCGCGTGGCACCATTCGGAGAAGTACATACGAAGTTTGTTTGTACCTAGCATGGAGGAAAAAAACAGCACCTAGCAAACGTTGCGAGGCGCGTGGTGGTGCGGTTCACTGAACGTCGAAATTCACAAAACAGATGCCATCTTTCTCTAACGCACTAATACGTGCAATCTATCTATCTCAACTTAGGTCCGATACTTTAACAAAATACTTTGTAGCCTAGATACGCGACGAACTTCGTGGACTAGATACGTAATGTACTTCGTGGACTAGATACGCGATGTAATTCGTGGACTCGATGGACTGTTGCACGATATGATCTTGTCATCTTATTAAGTCAGTCGAGTACCGGCGATCTCTCGTAGCTATTTTTATATTATGTGTAGGTACTTACGCTTAGCTTTGTTTGATACATCGACGATATTATTTTGATAAAACTATTGAATATTTATATTATTATTTCATATTTAACATTGAAAAATACTTACTGTTAGTATATATCAAAAACTTAGAATATAAAAATAAAATAGATAAGAAAAAAAATTGCAAATATCAATGGAAAATAATTTGTGAAAAGATGATTCTTATTGTAGTTGTTCACGGGTCGGCACCAAACAAAAAAACAAAAAAAAAAACTTTTCATTTACATAAGTTGTACATTATTATTAGGATTAAGGAATATTAGGAGTACGCATTATGAAAATAAAATGATATTTTAATAATAATAATAAGATGATCTTTTATGGTTTTTTTTAAGGGCCGAACCGTGATACGGTACAGAAAGTTACGAAGTATAAGTTATGCATACATTGTACTGGCTAATACGCGAAGAAAGGATGATATGGCACAAGTACTTTGAAGTTTGAAACCGAGATTTTATTAATATTAGGTGGATTAGGTGGACTAGGTGGATTAGGTAATTTGATCAAGTATCTGCGTGGACTAGAAATAGGTGCATATAGTCCCAAATTTACCTAGTATAATTCACCACTACTGAGTATACTTTATCCCCTATATATTGTGCTTACTCCAACAGTTTAAATTTTGAAAAGCAGTTACATTATTTGCAATGAAGAACCCCGTCAAAGTGAGCAAATGCAATGTAAGAATGCAGAGCGTCACTACTCTCATTCTGTCATTTCCTGAGAAAATTAAATGATAAACTTGTACTTCACGCAGAACTGAGAACTCGCGACTTCTATAACTTCATAACTCCTGAGCCAATGTGGCCATATTTGAATACATTATTGTATTAAAATTAAACAAAACTGGATTAACGATTTACAAGTTATCGTCGGAGAAATATTATACACATATCCACAAAAGCCGATTTGTTATGGTTAGGGCTTCGCTGACCTAAATGCCTTCGCATTCGCTTTACTAGTTAAATAACTGGAAGCCAGAATGACACGGATATTGGTAGAATTGTGACACTTGTCGCAGAAGTTATAAACCCTAGAAATCAAGTCAACTCAAAATCGGTTATTTTTGAGTTATGGCACTGTTGTCACAGAGGAACGAAATGTCACTGTCAATTTTGACAGTTCTGTGCGTTGCGTCTAAATAATAGTTGCGAAATTTGTGAGCAACCATAGAGAATCCTTTTTTTTTCTCTTATGTTTTGTCTCCACACGTTGTAGATCAAGCATGTTTAAGGGTGTCTACACATGGCCTGACCTGACATCATGTGAAAGCGACATCACGTGTTTCTGGGAGAGCGAAAGGGAGAAGCTATAACCTTAATAGGGACAGCTAGATTTGAATTTCACGGGAGCAAAAGAAAGAAACTATTAAGGTTATGGCTTCTCCCTTTCGCTCCCCCACAAACTTATATATAGCCATATATAAGCTATATATAAGTTTCTGGGAGAGCGAAAGGGAGAAGCTATAACCTTAATAGGGACAGCTAGATTTGAGTTTCACGGGAGTAAAAGAAAGAAACTATTAAGATTATAGCTTCTCCCTTTCGCTCCCCCAGAAACTTATATATAGCCATATATAAGCTATATATAAGTTTATGGTAAACTACTTTGGTTGTAGGTTGTTTCTATTCATCATCATCAGCGTCTTATTCAGTCAATTTCAGTAGACTGCAGAGCAGCCCCCTCCCAACAGAATATCTTCTGTTTCTCTGTTTACGCTCCTCCCGCTTATTTCGCCAATCTATCCTGTTTTATGCCAATCTCGTCTAGGTGCTGCCGTAATTTTTATGTCTCTTTTACACATCCATCACAGAAGAAATAACTTTTTTACTGCTGGATCTCTCTTTTCCGTGGTTTTTATCACTTTGAATTTCATGCAGTACATGAATGCTTGATGTTTAAATTGAATAGGTGTTGGGTTGTTACATTTAACTATTAATTATGTTCTCGAATAAAAACCAATTATTTTTTCAATAAAACGCGTAATGTAATTATTAATAAGTATGTACGCGAACGACTATACGTTCGCCACCACCATAGATGGCAGCTATATTTCTAACGTTTTTATTTTCTCTTTTCGGTAAGTACTTATAGAAGCGTTAGTTATTTTTCATTTCGCATCCTTGGAAAGTACGCTTGAAGTTGATCAGAAGGATGAAAATAATACGTTTTCGTCCAAGCTGTAATTTTGTTTGTAAAACTATGTACTTAGCCATGTCCCAATTTTTATACACACAAAAGCACGCGCGCGTGCACACAAACACGAACCACACACAGGCACTCCCATACATACTCACACACGCACACCTACCGTCTCTCTCTCACACACACACACACACACACATATTTATTACAATTGCCTTTTTGAACCGACTTCAAAAAAAAACTGTGATGAGTATTATCATGTATTACCATAACATTTTTGATATTTCGCGGCCACGCCCGCCACCGCGTGCTATAATTTCACGCTAACAAGCGGGCGGCTTTCTGCTTATCTCATAACTCGATACACGAGCGTACTTAATGCTTAAAAATATTAACCTAACCTAGCCTTGAGCTTGCCTATGCTACTATTCATATTATACATCATAATGAGGCGATTTCCAAAAAAAAAGTAGTTCTAAAATACTTACTAGATGGCGTAACAGACCTATCGTTTTACCTGTCATTGTCATTTCTGTCGAAATATTTTATGTTTATTTTTTAAATCGTAAATTTTGGCTCCACACGTTGTGTATTTAGCCAGTGTCAACTATTGTAATATTTCAAATGAAGTCAAATACATAGTTACATTACTTGAAATTGTCTAAATATACACGTGGAGCCAAAAAACTCGAGAAAAAAAAAGGCACACGTACATTTTTTTGTCTTTCATGTCTTGACAGTGACAGAAAAAACTCAAGGTACATTTAACGCCATCTATTGGGTACTTTTATAACCAGGATTTCTTTTTTTTTTGGAAAACACCTCATTATGTACCATGTATACTCAGAATACAAATAATACATTACCCGACCTGATATCGTGTGAAAGATATGGCCATATCATATATGAGTTTCTGAGGAGCGAAGGGGAAAAGCTATAAACCTTAGAAGTACCTTTCTTTTGCTCCCGTGAAATTGAAATCCAACTGTCCCTTTCGCACGATGTCAGGTCAGGTAATGTATAAGCACTTTAAACATTATTAGGCTATTCACCGCATTTCTGACATCATGTGTTTTTTACAGTATGCTTTCAAATTAATGATTGTGCGATACCATTCAAACTACCATTACGATTTAATATCAAGTGTAAAAAACTAAAGTTAGAATTAATTCACGATGCAACGAGAAAGATACAAGCAGTGCAGTACATCAAGAAGGCATACGAACACAACCATATCTTTCAATTGAGTTTAGTGGCCAGTGAGATCAAGGAGTTATATTCGGAAACAATGATGTTATACGTAAAAATGGAAAATTTGCCGGATAAAAAACATCAAGTCAGAGTAAGTCTTACCTTCCTTGAGTAAAGTAGTTCCTTAACGCCTCGCTACATGGCCTGACCTGACATCGTTTGATAGAGATGGCTATATATAAGTTTCCAGGGGAGCGAAAGGGAGAAGCTATAACCTTAATAGTTTGTTTCTTTTGCTCCCGTGAAATTCAAATCTAACTGTCCCTTTCACACTGTGTCAGGTCAGGCCATGTGTACCCATTGGCCACCCTAAATACGAACGAAATCTTATTATACCTATGATTTTGTAAAATATTCGTAACAATACAAGATACAAGTTTTTTTTTTATTACTTATCAAGTTGTATAACCCGATATTTAAAACATTTATGGGTCAGCCTATACGAATATCAAGTACTTATCAGCAATAAATATCAGTTTAATGAAGTGTATTTTGAACCAATTTCCAAAAAAAGAGGTTTTCAAATCGGCGGTTTTTATGCTTTTATGTTTGTTACCTCAGAACTTCGATTTGTTTTTTTTTTTGAGTTCTTCCAGATTGGTCCAATTTTCATCAAAATCCAGTTCTGATAATGGGATCTATGAGGAATTGAGGGAACTCCTCAAATATTATAGGCAAACATAATTTATAGTGATTTTGGTATTTTCATCAACAACAAGCATTTACCACATTTGCGCTCGGACTAACAATTCTACATAATTGTAGTTATTATTATTATTTCGCTGGGAAATATCGACGACGGTACTATTGTCCCGTGTTGTCCACAGAAGAGAAAATATTTTTACTTCTTTCTCTTTTCTGTGTGTTTACCCTACTCAAAGAGAATACATGATAAATAAATACATGATGTTTCGTCCAAGATAAATACCCTACTCATGACTAGTATCGCCCGTGACCAAGAAGCTCCCGCGTTTTTTTTTTTTTTGTTATAGCGGTGTCAATATTTGGTAGAGCTCGAACGACGGACAATGCAAGCGGAACATCTGATAACGCTATTTGAAGATGATGAACGAAGCGACGAACGGCGCTCGAAGAAAGCGCAACGCATAAAACAAATGCTTCGGATGAAAAGTGTAGCTAGAATGGGCAAGGCTCAAGAGGTATGTATTGTTTTTATTTATTTTTTGGTTTTTTGGTTTTTAAAAGTTGTCAAGAGTGTATGTTGTGTTCTGTACCTACCTAAAGGCCAAAACGAATCCCTTTTGTTATTTGTCTATTCGTTAGTAACATAAGTAATATTATTTGGTACTAGTTGTTACCCGCAACATCGTTCTCGTGGACATAAAACAGTATCCTATGTCCGTCTTTGATATACAGTAACTCCTTATCAAATTTTATTAAGATCTGTTCAGCCGTTTAGCCATGATAACGCGACAAACACCTAGATATGGACATATCCACTTTCTACAGCTCGCTGGGTGGCGTTGATACATTTTTGCCTCATTGTTTTTTGTGCATATTTTTCATTTTGACGGTTTGTATTGACCGACAGTTGTAATGTAGAGAGTTCTGAATCGCATAAGCAATGTCTTTTCCGCGAGACGAACGTATTAATTTATATACCTCGAAGCTTTATTGGTTCTGATACGACTGTGGTTACATTCCTCTGAATTATAATATTAGGGTGTCTATACATGGCTTTACCTGACATCGTGTGAAAGAGATGGCTACATATAAGTGTCTGGGGGAGCGAAAGGGAGAAGCTATAACCTTAATAGTTTGTTTCTTTTACTCCGGTGAAATTCAAGTCTATCTGTCCCTTTCGCACGATGTCAGGTCAGGCCATGTAGTGAGCGGATATTTTCATACGGCTTGTGCACTAAGTAAAAAATAAATAATGGCATGCCTCAGGATTTTTCGAAATCAATCCCTAAAGAGATGATAATTTATGGTGTTTAATTTACTGCAGCTTTTGCGAGGAAAGCCGTGCAAGCAAGCTAGTATTAATTAAAATATCACTGTTGCACTTACATTTCCTAACAATAAATTTCCTAATAAAGTGAAAAGCATATTATATCTACCACTCATTTATCCTCGACTTATAATCGATATTCTACCCTCGCCTTCGGCTCGGGCGGATAAACGACTCGGGTAAAATAACTTGTTTTATCCACTCCTTGTACTACTACTACTACTATCTACTATGAAATAATTGTTTTGATTTCTAGACTGTCAACAAAAAAGCTTTACGTGCGGTAATGAAGAATATCACGGACAAGAAGACCCAAGAGTGGCCTAAGGTTCAACCACGACCTACTACGCCGAAGCTTAAGCGCAAGCAAGATTACGGCGGGTTTGAATATGACTACGGAGGACGAGTGCCGAAATAATAAAATAAAACATCAGTGCACCAAACCATACATTTTCTAAAAAGTTTTTGAATTTCGTTATTCCACCACAAAAAAGACCTAATAATAATGGTATCTATGAGGAATTTAGGGAACTCCTAAATATTATAAGCATACAATTACATATAGTGACTTTAGTATTTTCATCAACAAGTCAAGCAATTTGCATTCACAAAGTATCATTTGGTATAGTGGAACTGGTGAAGAAGACCACACACGGCCAATGGAACACCTCAATGATACGTATTCCACAGGTGGCGCCAAGATAATCTCGATTATGACAGTTAAGCGACGATGTCGAAGCAAATTTAAATAAATGGTTCTGATGAAGTCAGTTTTTTTTAGTTTAAAATTATGGTATCTATCCTAGTAACTATAGAATAAAGTTTTACCACCTTCACCTTGTGCTCGGCCGAGTCACGGCCAGCAAGACTAATAACGGCATAGAGTAGGCTTGTACGCTTGTAGTAGGTACGTGTTATCTTGGTCTGAAGAATAATTGATGAAGTAATTTGAATAAGCTAACTAAAGACAGAACCAAGAGCAGTAGCGAGTTTTTGCTAATTGATATATCAACGAGTATCGTTATCGCACTGTTTTAACAAACCCTCGTAACAATACACTAATAAAATAGCCAACCGACTCAATCAAGTTCAAGATTCATTTTCACACAAGCTTTGTAGTTCTCATAGTGACATGTTGAAAATAGCTTTGTTTCTGATTTTCTTAAATTTATTTATTAAAAATGTTACTAGCAAACTACCATCTTTGGTAATTATATTATGTAAAATTGTTTTTTATACTATAAACTTGAATTATACGTGTATTAAAGTCGAATTTAGACGAAGACTGTCGCTGTCAAAAATTCCTATGTGATTGGGCCACGCCAGTACCATGCAAGTGCAGTCACGACAGCGGATTTGACGAAAATTGGCATCGATTCCACGCAAAACTAAACTTAGTGCTATTATTGTCTTTTATTAGTAGAAACACAAGAAATAGATAGCGTGCATTATAGTGCTGTCAAACGAGCGCCGCAAAGAAAAACGTACAATAGTACACCTAAAACTTATTTTTAGACAGCACCCGCTCCGGTGTTGTCCAAGTTTGTATGGAGAGCTAAGATCTCACTTATTTGACAGCACTGAAATGCGTAATGCGTCTTTTGTGTCTACTAATAAAAGATAGCAATAGCACATTGACGTACCTAGTACCCAAACGTCCATGCAATAGCATGAAGTTTTTTTTAGCGAGCTTATATGCAATCCACGCCAATGACTGTCTGTGTCTAAATCTGACTAAATATAATTCTGTCCGCTGTAAAACTATGCCTTATTATGTACTTACCTCTACTTGAGTTGTGACGTAAGCTAGCACTATTACGACTCAACTCAGAATACTATTAATACATATTTTTATGATTACAGCATCCCATTTTAGTGGCAAGATCTTCCTTAGACTGGATGCCAAGTCGTGTTAATTCTTTGTACTCCGACGTGGGAGCCTGGAGTGGGAAATTCGTAAGAGATAACTAATGACGGGAATATTATAGAATAAAATAAAACACTTATCGTAGGTTTTGTTAGAAACGAATAATTGGTACATTTTGATCACTGTTCCGTATATCTTTGTAACCCCATGACTGATTTTGCTCATATTCGTACCTGAAACTTGTATTGAAATCAAATTCAACAATGGACCATAGAGTAGGTACGGGACATACCATGGATCTATGATGCTTCGTCTAAGGGAAATACATTATTACTTAGACACATTTGTGACGCCGCGCCGTAACAAACTAATTCAAACGTCAAACCCATTATGAATAGGGATTCTGTGTTTAAACAAAGTTCTTACTTACAGAGACCAGTTATGGATGAAATAGAATCGGATGAGGCCCTCAGATTCTATCAATTTTTAAACTATTTAGATGGCGGAAGTTTTGGAACAGGTAAAACTGGCTGATGAGATTAACAATATGTTGCTGGGATATTTTAGCAATTGTGTTTTTCCTATCTAGGTCCTATTGATGAGTTTGTCGACGCAATGTACCGGCTTTCAAATTATATGAAGCAGCAAAACAGTAGAGAGACTCAAGCAAGAGGAATGCGAGAACTGGAGGCTATTAATGGAGGAAAAGGCAAGTTTTAAAATCTATTACTTTAGATAAGTTGTTTTTTTGACGTTAATTATTTATAACTTCCGATCCACTTCCAGGAAACAGCATCAAAACTGTACTGGAAATAAGCACATTAATTATGAGGAAGAAACGAAAATTCTTCTGCACCGGTGAAGTTAAAGAGCCAATTGTGAACAATAAAATTATATGCAAGGTATCTTAAGCCATCCACAAGGCTACAACAACAACAACTATCCTAGTCTAGTCCTAGTCCTAGTCCACGCGAGTAGCTGCTTGTAGCTTTATAATTATGTAGCTATAGCTTTTACTATAGCAGCAATCCTGAAAGAACGAAAAAGAACATAGTACTAATTTAATTCACACTCAATGAAGAAATCATTAACTATTAGGAACTCAAGCATAGGAATTCACTCACACTCAATTAAATGAATGTAACAACTGTTGTTTTTTTGTCGAGATGTTTGGGTTCTACCATTGTAAAAAATGTTCATAACGAAGAACATATCAAGCTCCAATCGGCTAAGTGTATATAATATACCACCGGTCCATGTAAGTCTGTAGGCCTGTATATTTTTACTATAAAACAAGTGAAGACGCGGTCTGATCACGATTTGAAACGAGTATTGCACCCGCTTAAAGCTATTGATTTGTGGTTGGGGGGTGGCGGTTAGAATTTTATTTGTTTGTTGCTTTTAGCGGTTATTCGAAATATATAGAAAAGTAGCTGATTTGCCGTATAAGCCTGGCTATTCAATTGTAAAAGAAAATATTTTGTAACCGCAAAAAGATCAAGATAATTTCATTTCAGAAACTTTTTTAGGGGGTAATTTCTGTGATTCTTCATTTGCAAGATACAATACAAGATTTTCGCAATTTTAATTATTTTTACACGTATTTTTAGTTTAGTTTTCAACCTGCAGTATTTTTCGCACCAGATTATATAATCTTGTCACTCGAACTAGGCGCTAAAGATACAATTTTTTGTTGTTTTTATGATTAGACCACGCCCATAATGACAGGTATTGTTTATCGCACACAGGACAGAATTCTTTTACCAATTGCGGGTACTTCATGCAGAGATGCTATCATGTACTGGCATCCTGATCTAACAGAAGAACACTATTGCGTAGGAGCACTAGAATCTAAAACTCCCGTACATATAATGGACATGGAAGGTAATGCTTATACTGAGTGTTCAGTTAGACGACGTACATATTTTAATACCTAATTATATAATTGTTTCATCATCAACAAGCTATAAATTGAAATCACAAAAAAAAACGCATTGTCCATATTTTCTGTTGTCAAGGGTGAATGTTTATTTTTTTGGAAACTGCTTTTTTCGTGTTTTTGTTAAAACGTTATTCTGACGATAACGATGATCAATTATGTCAGTTGTTTAGACAACCTAACAAACCCAGTAACTTACTATTTTAAGCCCCTTCATTTTTCCGATGAATTTGGCATGTTTTTTTTACAGGAGAAATGTTTTGTAAAGGTGATGATTACTCTAAAAGAGAATACCTCTTAGCTTGTGACTTTTATGAGGACCAAGAAGCGCCAGTTGCAGATCTGCTCCAATACTATCCAGACCCGGACCCAGAAATAAGCCCAAAAATGTTCTGATATTTTTGCGATCATAAAAATAAATCACCTGATTAAAATATAAAAGTATAAAAGCTAGCGTTTAATTTTTACCTGAACAAAAATTCTTCTTAGGTTAAGTTACCTTATCTATACCGATATTATAATTCCGACGAATATAGCCACCTTTGTAACAGAACACACAAACGAAGAAGTATTTTTTGAAGCTAGGTTATAAAGTTCGCTATAATTATTAGATTTAGCGTGACGTCAGATAATCATATGACACTAAACATTATAAATGCGAAAGTTTGTGTTAGTGTGTAAGTATGTAAGTGCGTTTGATCTCGTTAAACTCTGTAACCTGAACGAATTTGGATAAATTTGATATGGAGGTAGGTTATACTCTGAATTAACACATATGGTACTTTATATCCCGTAAAAATATTCGGTTTCTGTAGAGTAGCGGGTGAAACAGATCTGGCAGCACTCAAAGCAGACCTAGCCTAACACAACAATATTTCATCATGATGGCCGATATCATTGTATGAAATCATACTACGTCAGATCAGGTAATGTATAGAGGCCTTTTTGTTGCCTATCAAATTGTTGCGTGTGTAGGCAGTAGTACGCCCCTAGTAAAGTAAAAATATTACTCTATGGTCTATGGTGTGGTCTATGTTGGGTCTATGGTTAATTGCGGAATATTTTTAATTTTAATTTTAATTTGTTTGTACTTTTGTAGTTAGTTGATTGGAGACAACATAGCATAAATATTAAGCGGTTGTTTTAAAATGTGAAAGTTTTTACATGCGCCTGATTTTGTTGTGCTCATTCGGCATAGACGTAAAATACACGAGCTCGTAGAGGTTACTCAAGAAAACTGAGTGAAAGTGGTTAGATAAAATTATTCAAAATAGTTCAAGTCTGGTAGCTTCTAACTATAGCTATTAGCAGTGATAGGTATTTGTTGTTTGTAAAGGAATTTTCGGACACCGATCATGACTTCGGATAAGGTCAAAATGAGGAAGCAGCTAGGCCTCCTCGAAGGAGTCGCGATAATCTTAGGTATTATTTTCGGAAGTGGTATTTTCATATCTCCGAAAGAGGTGTTGGAGAAAACTGGGTCGGTGTGGGGTGCTCTAGTCGTATGGGCCGCTTGCGGTGGTCTTGCTACACTGGGTGCCCTATCATATGCTGAACTTGGTAAGCTCATAATATATTTTGTAATACTGTTGTTTCTTTCTTTCCAGCTATGTAACCTTTATATTTTTATAATAAAAATGTAAAATACCTATGCCATTGAACTATGATATAAGTTTTGAGAGAAAATCGAAAAGAGGACAAACATGGACTTGCCTAAGTTTGAAGTAATAATTATATACATAAGTATGTACAAATAAATAATAAAAATAATAAATAAGTGTCTTACACAGTTATTTCACATTTATAGTGTGTTAAGTTATTTAAATTAGTATGTAATGTGTTTGTTCCCATACAACTCTGTAACGGCTGAACTGATTTGGATGAGATTTGTTATAGATGTAGCTTATACCCTGGATTAACAAAAATGCTACTTTTAATCCCAGAAAATATTCGGCTTCACAAAATAAATACCTTCCATGAGCCCAAAAAACATTACCCACTTTCTGAGCAGACCGGTAAAAACAACTTTGTTGAAAAAAAACAAACTATAAATTATTATAAAATAGCAGACAAAATTTAAAAAAAAATATCTTGAATTTTGCCTAAAGTATATAATTATCTATTTAATAAATCTTTAACATATCCCCATACCTGAGTCAGCGCTATCTCAGTTAAAAGTGCTGGGCCATGATACCAGGAAGCGGGTTCACTTTTACCTCCAACCTAAAGTGATTACTCTAGTCTTCTCCCGAGCATGTACCAGTAGGTATTTGCGCGAAGCGTAACTAATAACTATGCTTTGTTGTACATGATTAAATTAATTTTATTGTGACATCGAGAGTCTTCTGTGCTTGTACTAATATTTATCACATGTAAGAATGCTGCAAAATCCACTCCTTGTTTATTTTTGGTATTATTCACAAATAAACTTACAGGTACTACATTGGCCCAGAGTGGTGGTGATTACCACTATATTAATGAAGCTTTTGGCCCTCTACCTGCTTTTCTGTATCTTTGGGATGCAAACTTAGTCTTTGTGTAAGTACCTATCAACTAACAATTAATATACTTAATTCATTGTCATAATTTATAATAATTGCTCAAACAACTCATTATAATTTTATTAACTTCCTCAATAGGCAAATGGCAACAATAGGTATATCAACACAAATAACAATAAATGTCATATGGGTTTTTTAATCTACCCCATTATTGGAATTAAGTACATAATATAAATTATAATAATCACATCAGTAAGCAGATGCTCACACTGATATTACAATGTCTCTCCTGGGGCAGTCAGCCCTATATTCAGCATTTTGCTTCCAGACACTGTCTTAAATCACCAGAATATTGTTTCACTTATGCCTCCAGCCCGTGCAATTTAGTCCTCCAGTGTATAAGAAAAACAAAATATGTTAAAAATAATATTCAATATTAATTCCCAGGCCCAGCACTAATGCGATAATGTCACTGACGTTTGCCAGCAACATTCTGGATCCTATATTCCCAGACTGTCCCATTGACCCGCTCTGTCAGAAACTTATAGCGGCTGCTACTATTTGTAAGTATAAGGCTCTTCTAACTAATCTAATACTGAAATAAACTATACCAGAGCTATGCTAAGAAACATTCTGCCAACTTGAAAGTTCAATTAACATTTTACTGTAGTATTTCGGCTAGCTGCTACACTCTTACTTTTAGAATAGTAGCAAATGTGAACAAAACTGAACAAACAAACAACAAACGCTGTGATTGAACAAAGAATTGAATTGGAACAACTGGATGTTTGTCTATGTGAGAAACATTCAATCACAATAAAAACATAATTATATAGATGGTTTTTGACTATTAATTGGAAAAAAATATATTTTTGTGTTATACACAACAATATAACTTGTAATATCTAGGGATAGCAAATCGTTGTGTCAACACTGATTGTGTAAAAAGTAATGTAGTTGAAATGGTGGTGTTTATTTGCCGCTATGCATAGGCATTACCATTCAGTGTGGTAATGCAGTTAGCATGTTGTGTACGCTGTCAACTGGTAGTGGGCTTGAACATTTGATTATCTTTAGACCTTCAGGGAAGATCATTCGACGACATTCCATGACATTACACGTATGCTTCAAATGTCATCGAATGTCGTCGGACGTCCTTACTGAACAAACAACTGTAAAACAACTGTTCGTTTTATGTAGGAGGCTAAGTCGTTTAGGTAGATTTAGTTTGTGTTCATTTTGTTTAGTTAATAAATGTTTTTTAAAGTTAAAAATTGTATCAAATTTCAGGTCTTCTCACCTTTATCAATGCATATAACGTAAAGTTCACGACTAGAATACAAAATGTGTTCATGTTTACGAAGATATCAGCTTTAGTTATAATCATTGTTGGCGGTGCAGTTTGGCTAGCAAAAGGTGATTTTTGTAACAGTATTCATTCTTTAGTGCTCTTTTACCGTACATAATACTTGGGAAGTGCATACCTTTAGTTTTAACTTCAATTAACCAAATCCTTTATTTGGAATTATTCAACAAGCCTATAGCTTCACACTGACGAGAAAATGAGCTGCGCTAAAACGTGACGAAATACGTTAGAAACTGGAACTTTTTTTTGTTATTGATATATAAATTAATTTATTAATATTAATAGATTTTTAGATTAATAGATTTTTCTATATTTTTGGATTGATTTGCAGGGAACACTGAAAATTTCCAAGATGGTTGGGCTGGAACCAAAACATCAGTTAGTGATTGGTCGGTCGCATTTTATTCAGGAATATTCTCCTATTCCGGATGGTAAGATGTCACATGTTTTTATTTATTCTAACAGAATATTAGTGTAAAATATAATTTGAAAGATAAAATATCTCCTGATTCTGTTGGCTATCGCAATCAATAGAATCAGACAAGTGAGGGTGGGGATCTGGTAAAACGCAACTGTTCTCTTTACAGGAGCTACCTGAACTTTATGACTGAAGAGCTCCGCGATCCTTTCGTGAACCTGCCCAGGGCCATCTATCTCTCACTGCCAATGGTCACAGCCATTTATTTGTTTGCAAACATATCTTATTTGGCGGTGCTTGGACCAGTCGGTGTCAGAGCCACAGAAGCTATTGCTGTGGTGAGTTCATAACTTTCACTGATGACAGTGATAACTTTTGTTGCAAGCACTTGCCTTGAAATGCAACACCAAGGCTTGTCCTGAAATTTGTACAAGACCTTTTTACTGTTTAAGAAACTTAATAATAATTTGAATTTTTGGAGCTAGGATAATAATCTTGAATTGTTTTTTTTATAGTACAATACGAATTGTGAATTTTTAATGAAATTTCTTACTTACTTAATTTAAGTAATTTAATGTTAAATTGTAATTTATAAAAAAAAAAACCCATTTTTGTAAAAGTGCACGCACGCGATATGTCTTCTTCTTAAATTCTCAAGATACAGGCTTAGCCGAGTTTGAGGTCCTCAAGCATTTTTTTTGTATTTTAAGTTTATTTTCAGGTAAATAAATAATTTTGAAATCATTACTTTTGTTTCTCAGGATTTCGCTGCAGTAGCGTTGGGCTGGATGAAGTGGGCGATGCCTACTTTAGTCGCAATTGCGATCCTGGGCGGTCTGTCAGTACACATCATGGCGTCATCGAGAATGTGCTTCGCTGGAGCTAGAAACGGCCACATGCCTGAGCTGCTCGCTCATATCAACACCAAATGCCTGTCGCCGATGCCCTCGCTTGTCTTCTTAGTTAGTGACATTCTCATTAAATGAAAATAGTTATTAAAACATTTCCAAATAAGTTTTAATGACATGATAATGTTTGACAACCCTTCTGGTTTAGTTGGTAGCGTCTGTCTTTTGAGCCGAAGATACTAAAGAGGATTCGATACCCAGATATTTTAATGACGCGCTTAAATATATTCTACTCTGGTTCTTGTTAGTTGTTGTTCCACGGCATCCCCAACGCAGGAAATCCTAGTGGGGAACTATGAGTGTGAAGTGTTAATGAAGTTTAATAGTTGACTGCCCCGGTGGCTCAGTTTGTAGTGAACCTACCTTCTGTGTTTGGGGGCGTGGGTTCGATCCCCATCAAGGACAAACATTCATGTGATGAATATTTGTGTTTGTTCTATTTCTGGGTGTTAATATCTATATAAGTATGTATTTAAAAATCGCTATGTACGTACATCAGTCTCTGGCAGCCATATTACAAGCTGTGCTTAGTTTGGGGTCAGATGACCGTGCGTGCAAAAATGTCCCAGATATTTAATAAATAAATGTATTATCAATTAGAGATTGACAACAGTTTCTGTTATTCTCCAGATGACTGTATCTCTGATAATGCTGATTCCGAGCAACCTGACTACTCTGATCACGTACTGCACTGTAGTGGAGTCATTCTTCACTACGCTGAGCTGCAGCGCGGTGCTGTGGCTGCGATACAAGCGACCTGAACTCCCGCGACCTATCAAAGTTAGTATCAATATCTCAATAAGGGGCCGTCCACCAATGGTCATTTCTAGTGGAATGTATAATGTATTTATGAATGTACAAAAAAATGCTGATCTAAACAAAATTAGCATTTTGATGTGTTTTTAATTGAATTTTGTTTTGTATAGAATCCAGCAAGAATGAAAGTTGCAATGGCAACTAGTACAAGTACCTAAGTTCGAAAAGATGGCACCTTAAACTGTCTGAATCTCTGATAAATGTGGTCCGAACATTCCAATTTGCATTAAAATTAAGACTGAAAGTCAGTACCAACAAAAAATGTTATTGCTCATGATGTTATTGATCACTAGCTGCGCCCCACGGTTTCACCCGCTATTCTACAGAAACCGAATATTTTTACGAGAAAAAAATAGCCTATGTGCTAATCCAGGGTATAAGCTACCTCCATACCAAATTTCATTTAAATCCGTTCAGCTGTTACAGAGTTCAACAGGAACAAACACACTTACATACTTACACACAAACTTTCGCATTTATAATATTAGTGTGATTACCTTCGACAGTGATGGCGGTGTCTCTGCATGATAGCTCGCACGATTTCCGCGGTAGTTTACATTATATTGCCGGACCAAACTTATTTTTTTTATTTTTTTTTGCTTCGAAATATTTATTTATTTTTAAATTACAAGCGCTTCCAACGTTGACGCGTGACGTTGGGAGTTCGTTTCGATACCAACGAGCGCGTGCGGCTGACGAGCTTTGTCCATGTCGCTAGTAACTGAGCTACTAGAAATTATTGTACGCTCGTAAAGGGCAGACTATTGAAACTTTGGAATATGTACCCTACCATCTATTATTTACACAGTTAAACAATAAATTATTTCTGATTCTGAGTACCCGTCGCGGCCGTGAGAGTTTATGCCTGAACATTGCAAACAAAATTCGCCCGTTAGTGGACACGGGCTGTTGCCGGCTGCGGTCTCTTGGGCCAACAGTCCAAAAAGACTGCAGCATAAGAACCTATGCTATTATAGTCTATACGTTACAGGTGCAACTATGGATGCCAATAGTATTCGTAACAATTTCGGTGATTCTCCTCGTGGTGCCGATAGTGAGCGAGCCAGTGGCGGTGGTGTCCGGCGCGCTGATGACTCTGGCTGGAGTACCGGTCTACTACGCGCTTGTGAAGAATAGCCCGCAGTACGTCCACGAACTATCCAGTAAGCATTCAAATTCAAAATTAATTTATTTCAGAATAGCTGCGCCCCGCGGTTTAACCCGCTATCCTACAGGAACCGTTAAGTTTTTCGGGATTAAAAGTAGCTTAAGTGTTAACCCAGTGTATAAGCTACCTCCATACCAAATTACATTCAAATCGGTTCAGCCGTTACAGAGTTGAACGGGAACAAACTCATTTACATACTTTACTTAACTTTGCAAAATATGTATAATAGAAAATACCGTTTTTTCCCCCAGAAAAATTCACTCACTCGTGCCAAAAGCTGTTCTTATCAGCCGTGGAAGATAAAGAAGACTAAACATGAAATTAGTGCTGCCGACGAACAAGACCTGCCAGATCTTTGTAAGTCTAATGGTGGATATAATACTCTAGTCTCGTAATCACAAGCATACGTTTTAAAAAAATATTTTTCGTCTGCATGCCGTCAGTAATTTTGTGGCATGATGAATTTAAGTGCGTAGTTCCATCGACTGATTCAAGATAATATGGATTAGATTCATTTTTTTACCATTTCTATATTTTAAACGAAAGTTCCTAAAACCCTGTTCGGGCTACACGATTATACTAGTCGAGTATCGATATTTTCAGTTAATAAAATCACTCGTTATTATTTGACAACATTACTAACACAGTCCGAATTAGGCTTTAGGTTGTTTTGGCTAAAGTGTGCTTTGTTTCGTATTCGTGACTTTTTTTGTCACTGAAAATTTGACAAAGCACTCCAAGCATTTTATAGAAACTGTGAAGGTGTTTTAGTGTTTAAGAAAACCTTTGTTTTTATTTCACGTTTTTATATTACGTGTAATTGAACGGGTTAACTATCGATTATAGTTCCAAAGGTAGTGGTTTTCAAAACCAACCATAGTTTCCATCATAAAATACTTTTGGTACCAGCATCTGTTTAAAAAAATAATTTATTTCCTTAAGTTTATCTCATTTATTTATAGCATTTCATTTGTATCATCATTTCGCGGGTTTTTCAGCTATATGTGGCAGTGGGTGTGAAGTTTTATAGGCAAAGCAAAAATAATTGTCACAAACTATCATTGTTATTGACCGTTTGGCTCTCTAATTAGTTTTGTGAATAGTTTTAGTTAGCGCCTTTTGTTTAGAGTTGGAAAAAATATTGGTGGCAAAAAATATATATAAAAAGGCAGGGTTTTACTCAGACTTATTGCTTTAAACCTTTTTTTGCTCCTGAAAGCGTAAATACCTTGTCAAAGTCAGTGGAATTGGCCCAGAGCTGTATACCATATATTGCAGAACTGCTGATGTAATTATGAAAAGCTTTAAATTGTTTTGTTTGTATCGTTAAAGCTAATTTTACTTAGGATACTTTCTACTTTAGAATCTCGTTGTGGATCTTTTTTGATTGTAAGATGTAGCCAATAATTAAAAAAAAAGTGGTTCAACATAAAATAATTTTCATTAATCCGCATGTGTTTTTTTTTACTAATATTTTTCAAATTTATTTATAAACGTAGATCTAACGTAGACGTGATACATGATTTCCATCACGTATAAACATATTGAGCTGAATTCTGGTGCTAAAATTCATTACTAATTTATTTTGAAATATAGTGATATTATAATTGCGAAAGTTTGTGTGTAAGTACGTGTGTTTGTTCCCTCTCTACTCCGCAACGACAGTACAGCCCCCATATTGCGTAACTTTTCTGGTAGTGGCCGTCGCCTTCAAGAAGACCTAATGGGCATCACAAAGCCCAGTCTCGACTCTTGAAACCGTGAGCCTTATCTCGTAATTCTGGTAGCGATGGTCTTCGTTTGCTAACCTGCTCGCTCGCATGGTGCGAGTAAGATGGCGCGAGTGCGATGGCACGCGATGACCATTGCCACCAGAATTACGGGATAAGGCCCCCTGTCTGGCTTTCATGAAAGCTAAAGCCATTACCAGAAAATTTTCGTAATAAGGTTGCTATGAAACCTGACGTGGTTTTGATACATTTTGTTTTAATAAAACGGGAATACTCACGTTAAATTGAGTCGGTTATTCCGACTATAGTTTCGATCACATTCGTCTTGCCTTGCACTGACGAGGTCGCGCGCGTGTTTCGCTGAGCATTCCTTGATAAAGGTCACCGGATGTGATCGAAACTATAGTCGGAATAACCGACTCAATTTAACGTGAGTATTCCCGTTTTATTAAAACAAAATAAGATTGCTGCTGGTATAAGTTGGTAGTACACCTGATTAGTCCAATCGATAAATGGGAGCTTTTTGTCCCCGTAGTTCAACTCCGTAAGTTTTTTTAAAGAATTGATTGAAATGCTGCTATTATTTCATAACTAGCTGTGCTTCAAGTTTTACCTTGATAGACCTTACCTTACCTTTTACCTACCTACCTGCAGCGCGAGAAGTGAGGTATTGAGGGAGACCTTTGCACAGCAGTGGGATCTAACAGATGAACAAAAAAAAAACTACAGAAACCTTACTTTTTCGAGATTAAAAGAAAAGGGGTATATTCAGCACAACATGCTTCCTCTGTTTACCGAGTTCAATGGAAACAAACCATTTCGCATTTATAATATAAGTCTACTCTGTTGAATTTATAAACAAACAAACTCGCCTATAATTACTTCGATGTTATAGTCAATAAGGGCTTATTCTTTGTACGTAACTTTGTCTATTTATCCAAGTATTTATAATTTTGTACGAAGCTTTCGTAGGAAGGCTAGTCACAGTCAGCTAATGTTTACATCTATGTATTTTCATGTATTCTTATAGTCGATTGATGATGATTTGATTTGTCCATGAAGTCGAAGGTATCACAAGTATTCTTGGAAATATCTGTTATAGCATATTTGAAGCCTTAGTCGCTGCCACCGCTGTCCCGCACGCATATTTTCAAATAATTGAAGATATACAATAAATAACATATCTAAAAATTAAAATGTTATATATTTTAATGATACGGTTACAAATGTTTCAAATTTTCGTTTTTTATATCTTTTAACACGTATCTCTTTCTTTATTCTTTATTTCTTTAGTCTAATTAAAAGATATCAAAGCGAAAATTTCTTTAAAATATATCTGATATTATGTAAGATAGAAATGTCATATAAAAATGGTACGACTACAAATTATGTACCCTTTAAGACAATAAGAATATTCAACGATAGAATCTCATCAATCTTTGAGCTATATTTATCTATACGCGCCAATTTATCATTTGTCACTCCAAAAAATCAATATTATGAATGCGAAAGTTTGTGTAAGTGCGTAAGTATTTAAGTGTGTTTTTTCCCGTTCAACTCTGTAAGGGCTGAACGGATTTGAATGAAACCTTGTATGGTGGCAGTTTTCACCCTGGATTAACGTGGGATTACTTTTTATCCCGGAAAAATATTCGGTTTCTGTAGAATAGCGGATGAAACCGCGGGGCACAGCTAATATAATATAATAATAACATAATGACCAAGCTAAACAGTGCAACAAAGGGGCGGCATATAGCATTGACGTGCCTTTGTTATATACCTATATATAATGTAATAATATGAGAGTCAACGAGATAGCATGTAGTGTTATCTCTTTTGACACATCAACCCTTATTATGAGCGTTGTTGCGCGATTTGATTATAACTACACAATTCTGAAGATATTTTCGCAATTAGGTATATTACCCCCAAATACTGAAACGTTTGTTAACTTTGACGACAGATTAAGTCTATTGCTGTCTTTGTCATTTGCTTAGTGTCAGACAAAGGCAGTATTAGAATTAATCTGTTGTCAAAGTTAACAAATGTTTCAGTATTCGGGGGATAGTCTAAATCCAATATAAATTTGTACATCTGATTGAAGTCTGCGTACTGAATTGTGCCTTATGTACTTACTAAGGTTTGAAGGCTAAATTCAAAAGACCTGATAAATTAAAGTCGATATAGTTTGGTATAAGCACATAGAAACCAAAAAAATGTGTCGCGTAATTAAGGTATTGTTACACGGTTTATTATCTGAGAATTGATTTTGTAATTCTAAAGGAGGCTGTGTATTATTATTATTTTATACAGTGCAGCTATCTTCAAATATTTATTCGATTAGTATTGATTTTTTAATCTGTGTGTTTTACTGTGCCAAATAACTATTTAAGTGATGTTGCTTTACTGTTGCGTAAATTAAATTTGTTGTTAACATAAATGGTGTTATTTTATTATATAAAACATAAGGAGGACAAAGATATCATTTTTTTTTTTAATAAATGAAATTACTGAAGGTTATAAATGTTTTTAGTTTTCTTTAATATAGCATTTAAGTCATAATATAATTCTCATGTAGATACATTTTAATTAAATAAAAAAAAACGCTTTATAATTTTCAACTTAAAAAAATATTTTTAACATATACTTACAAAAAACAAAACAAACTTTCCGATTCAGGCTAAAGTGCTAACGCTTCTTAGAGTGTTATTAAAGTGTATTAGAGTGTTATTGGTACTCAAAGTACTGCAGTTTTATAAAATTAGTCTGGTAGCACAATGTAAAGGCTATAATTATAATACAGGGTAGCCCATCAGCAAGTGACCGCCCGAAATGGGCTTATAGTACTCATCAATATGAACAACTTACTATGGGATCAACCCTGAAATCGAGAAAAAAAATCTCCTTTCTCATCTCTTTTTCAATCAGCTTTTTTTTTCTTAAAATAATATTTTCTAGACTATGCTAACGCTAGAAAACTAGGTGTTGTAGTGTAATTTGTACATGGTCCTTCTAAGAGCGTTTGTATGTAACAACTTGGTTGGCGCTGACCGCCGTCTTGCAAATGAGACAAATATATTTTTTCACTATTTTCTCTCGTTGGTTCTGTGGTTGTCAGGTGTGTTGTATTGTCAGGTATATGGGTCTTGCTTACTCGTAGGTAAGCGGTTACACATGTCGTGGTTGCTATATCGTTTAAAAGGTTTAATAAAATTGAAATTGCTCACAGATTTTTAACGATCAATTAAAAAAAACAATTTGTTTAATAAGTTGTAACTCCAATTAGAATACTGTTCTGGGCTAGCTACCATTTGCAAAGGCAGTGGTAGTGGTAGGTAATTTTAACTATGAGGCTGTTTTATTTTGGATTAGTGCTAATATGTTTTATACAGGTAAGAACATATTTTTACATAAATATGCAAGTTACGTTTAGAAGTCTGTGGCTTGTGGGATGGGTACAGATCTGGCCTTGTATTCTGAATCCAGTCAGAAAGGATTCTATTCGAGAACCATACTCTCCTTCTCTATAATGCCGACTCTATAGACGGAGACGGGGAGTGTTGTCGAATCGAACTCTTTCCCATTGTAGATGGATAAACTCTTTATTGTTCACAGCAAATTGTACATAGTTAGGAAAAAAAAGCTTAAAACTAGTATAACAACTGGCGGCCTTAGCGCTGAAAGTGATCTCTTCCGGGCAACCTTAGGATGGAGAGGATTATTGAAGAGGTAAAAAACGGTGTATACAATATTGGATATTAGGTGGCAATTATACTTACTGCATTATATATTATTTTAAAAATGCTTCGGCTTCGGTCAGAATTACTGCTTTGCTTACGGTCATACAAACAGTCCCTTTCATTCTGACGGGCTCTAAAGAGATGCAAATAAAGTAAATTCTAATATTTTTCGCAATAGCTAAGATAGCTTGACGTTCCCAGGCGGTCATTGGTCACGGGCATTTCAATAACATGTCAGCGCACGAGTTTACAACGTCGAGGGACGAGATCGGGCCGATGATGCCCGACGAGAACTTCCAGCAGACCACGGTGGTCGCAGGCCTCATGCCGGACAAATTCGGGGAAATGTTCAACTTCCTAGATGGAGATAGCTTCGGCATAGGTCAGTACAATAGTATGAAAATAAATCGATGCTGTTTTGTACTACATTACTGATAAAATGTACCCAAGTCCCATGTCCAATGTACCCATGTCAATAAACTGTTCCTAAAAGGTCCGATGCACGAATTTGTATACGGCTGGCAAGCGATAGTAAACACCATGAGCATGAAGAACAACGTGGAGGTGCGAAAGCGTGCGGGACTCCAGCGCTTCGCCCTCGCTGGCATTAACGGCATCACTCTGGTCTCCCACATCGGAGTCACGGAGATCATGATTAACGGGACCAGAACCTACTGCTTTGGAGGCGTGTCACGACCCCCCGGCCGGAGAAGCGTTATATGCAAGGTTAGATAGACTCGAAAGAAGTGGTGGAGAACTTGCGGCATTTCATTGATACTTTTTCTAATGGCCGCCGAGCATACGCGGCGCGAGTGTCATGAATAAATAGAGGAGCGCTCGCGCGCGAGAGTAGGATGCACGGGCATGCTTTCTGCTCACGAAAGCCTGAGTTGGTTTCCCATGGCGCGTGGTTCCATATCGCACCGCGCCACCACGGCTGTAGCGCCCAGCTAAGGCGCGCAGGTTTTAGCGCCGCTCCGTTCCTTCGAAGTTCGGACGGCACCCGTCCCACGGCCTGTTGGCGCGTGCTGTCATGGCGAGGAATCAAGCACCGTTAAGAAGCCAGCGTTTATTTGTCTAGTCTAGCCTCGTCTAATATAGAAAGAAGACTTTAAACTGATAATTTTAAATTTCAGGGTGCTATGTACCAAGAGGGGCGGTTTTCGTGTAAAGTGCCATATTTGAGGTACCCGACGGTGCTCGGATACCGGTATTGTGTGGATAAATATGCCGCTGTTAATTCTTTGGATGGAACTTACAAAAGTTAGTTTAGCAAATTTTAACATGAGTTTATACTTAACTACTGAAACTCGTGATTAAATTCGCGTTGGTGAGCAACACACCTGTTGGTAAGCGAAGTGTGGTCAAAAATTTAGCATGCAGACCTAGAACATTATTCGTAATTCACTCTGACCTTTGAAATTCCTAGATATATATCTCATAGAAAATAAGTGAGCGTTGATTGAACAACAGTCTTCTAGGGTTAGCTGCTTACTGTTTGAGTCTACGAGAGTTTTTGTGGACATTAAACACAGATGATTTATGTTAGGCGCAATACACAATGTAGACTAGGAATGCGGTGCGTTAAAGTCAGCCGAAGTCTCCCGGACTGAAGAAACCGCCTACCGACTCCCGCAGACTCCCGCCGACTTCCGATATATATATCGAATCAAGTCCGAAGTGTATAATAAAATTTTTGAAATTGCCCAGAAACATACTGCGCTAGAGGGGAATCACTCCCAAAGTTCCACTACGATTACATCTGCGAGCGGCGAGACATCAAAATCAAAAGGATCAACTTGACCGATCCGAACGAAAGGTTTAACATCCGCAACCCAGTGGTGAGGAGAGCGGAGTACTACAGGGCGCCGTACGACATACTGAAGGCCTGTCCTGACTGGTAAAATTACATATTTAACCTGTGTGTAGGCTTCATGTGGTCACGCTCCATTGTCGGGGCCTTAAGAAGGCTTAGTATTTACGTTCATTTTTTTCTTAGATTTAAAGAAGATAAGAGATCTCTACAAAATTATCATAAGATTACATACGTTTTTCATTTTTTTGGTTTTGGTTCCTTCAAAAACACATTTTCATCTATGATTGAAACAAGAGACGGTATCGCTTAATACCAAAAACGCTCGTCTAATTTAAAGATATCAAAACTAAAATGTTATTAGAGGGCAAAATAAAATGTGGTATTTTATTTTTTGGAAACTCACACTCACAAATTTTTATCAATAAAAATGTGAGAGTGTTCGAGTGGGCCACCTGTGGGCAGAAGTACGGGTCTTAAAGTCGGTAAAAGCGACCAACCTCTACGCGGACTCGAGAGCTCAGCTAGAAGTAAAAGTAAAATTATGTGTTGGAGACAACCATATACTAAGATAACGCTACAATAAACCGATTTTAACCGAATATCTAACTCCTTTTCCCGCGTTCTGTACGTATAGGTACTCGTGTTGAAGTAAAGAAAACTACTGCCGTCATCACTGCCCCAACCACTTTTAATCAATAGGTACCATAACTCACGAATTTTATAGGTACGGCTGCAATTTACGTATTTCTCCTGATATGCTGCATCAAGAGCTACCGACAGCTCTTATGGACGCCAACGAGACAGCATTCGTGGGCCACGGTGGCAAGTACTGGCTTGCTTTATACTATACTCAGGTAACCTATTTAAGAATAAGTAGAACTAAATTTTGATCTTTAAAAAGTAATCTTATCTTTGTCTTTACAGTTGTCTACGTACGCAGTCTACTTCCAAGCCCATGGAGAGTATCCATGGCAATCTAATCGACCGATTGTTTCCATAGACAAAGGTAGTTCACTAATGATCCACTGAACTATGCTATAATAATCCTAACTAATATTATAAATGCTAATAACTCTCTGTCTGGGTGTTTATCGCGTTATCACGGCTAAACGGCTCAATGGATCGAGCTGAATTTTTGCATAGATATAGTTTAAGGGTAGGAGACGGACATAGGCAATTTTTTTGTAGGTCGACGCGAACGAAGTCGTGCTTAACCACTAGTAATAATAATAAAACTACTGACAGACGAAGCTGCCTTAAACCAGTGGGTCTAGAAGCACTTTTATTTTTGCACAGTAGATGTTTTCTTTATACTCGGATAAAGTTGAGAGCACTAAGAAAATATTTAAAAAAAAAGTAGTCTTCATATGGTCTAAATAGGAAATGAAAGTTAGTTTGGAAGTCCGTTAGTTTTACTTAGTATTTGCGAGGCCGAAGACCGAGCTTTGGTCTTGAGCACTATACCCGCGTAGGAAGTCATCCGGTCCGAGGTCAGCCGGGCATCAGCTAGTGCTAAAATAAATCGTTGCTTGTAGCTCACAGATCACACCCTAGTGGGGTGTATGGGTAGTGTGGGGAAAGCTTTGGAGCCATGGTGCGATGTACTATAGCGCAATCAAGAAGGCCTATATACATACACGCCGCATGACGTCTCGGAATCAATTTATATTTTTTTTTTTTCGTCTGACTAGGCATTCGTTTGACCACAATCTCACCTGATGGAAAGCGACGATGAGGCCGAAGATGTACTGGCTGGTGGTTAGTGTACTGTAGAGATCTAGAAAGCATTTTTTATAGATTTTGATAGCATTTACGTATATTAGTTGATCTACAATTTTCACAGGTGGCATTTGGGAGCAGCTCTTGAAAGCCAACATAGGTCCAGATATGAACCTACATTACAATTTGAACGGTATCTACAACAGATACCCAGGTGGTAGCTTATTCCCGGATTTGATGAGAAATGACGCTCAGGTAATGCTCTCTAGCACTATCCATTGGTTTCACAGGATGTTTCCAGTACCTTGTTTTAAAACAAAAATAGATCAGATGGAAGGGATCACCTGCAATTGCTTGGGAAACTTAGCCCTGGTACCTTAGGGCCACGGACCAAGGAAATTATTTCTTCCTCCTTTTCTTTTTTTTTACCGACTACGGAAGAGAAGGGTTATGATTTTGGCAGACCATGTATGTATGTTCACATGTGCACTTTATTCTGCTTCACTACTTAGTAGATTTTAGCAAGATATATGTCTATCGATGCGTCTTAATACTCCGCGTGTCGTAGGCTGTATGACAACAACAAGAAAAAAATGCGAGGTTTGATATCCAATTGTGTTTACAGGGTTATAAGGAAAGGGTATGCTAAGCCGAAAAGGGCTCATAGAGCTCATCAATATGAACATCTTTTACTATGGGACCAACCCTGAAATCGAGAAAAAAATATAGCTGTTCCATAGAAAAATGTCAATGACACTCGACAAAATGTATGGAAAAGTTGATTATTTTTTCTCGATTTCCGGGTTGGTACCATAGTAAAAGTTGTTCACAATCATGAGTACTATGAGCCCCTTTCGGCTTAGCATACACTTTCCTTATAACCCTTTATTATAAAGAAAAGACTTCATAAGTACATTTCAAATGTGTAAATTTAAATTGTCTAATAAATACGAACACTATAGAGCAACTCGGTACCGGCACGAACAGGGGTCGGCCGGACGCCTGTGTTGCTCTAAGTACGAACACATTTTAAACATGACTTGCAAGCAAAAATGCACCATGCCGTAAGGACGTAGTCGAGTTTTACTTTCGGGCTTATATTGTCGTAGGTACATTTAAACTTTGCCCTGATGCCAGGGCACTAGAATACGGCATCGGTATCTCCTGCCTGTAATAAGAGCCTACTAAAAAGAGACTTCTCGGCTCGGGGGTGGTTAGAGGTGGGGCTCTAACCATCATCTACCAAAGCAAGCCCGGCGAGGACAACCGCGTCGAGTGGCGGACGCTGTTGTAGGCTTAAACGTCTCACGACAGCTGCTAGCTGTCCCGGGAGGAGCTGAAGCGTGGTGCTGAGGGCTTCGGTGCGTTCCCTTGGAGATCCCGGAGCCCTCGGTCAAGCACCAAGGCAGGCCACCGGGGGGGATTTAGTGGGTATAATCCCACATAACCCGCGCGGCTGCACTCCAAAGCAGTCGGCCATCTTGAGAAGATTTACCCACGCAAAAAAAGGTACATTTAAACTTGGTTTTGTTTTATTTCTAGGTTCAACCATCTAACTTTAGGACAGACTCGCGGGATGGCGGAGCAGAAGACATTCTTGTCGGAGCGCATCTTACTAGCGATAGTAAGCCTTCTTACCTATTTTTATATATTGTGCAATCTAGTTTAGATGCTAGAATTTTTAGAAATACTAAACTGTTTACATTTTCTTTTCTAGTTGGAGAAGATCCTAATGGATTCAAGATGGTTCACGATTCACAAATCGGGCCCAGTTTTGAACATGGCAAAAATTTAAGAAAATAATTCAGCAATACATTTTTACTGTACAATGTATTTTATTTATACAATACAATACAAATGTGTTTTATTTATCTAAGTAGATCGTCCCTGAATTCATGTAGGTTTTGTTACGATTCTAGGGCGCTGCGCCCTATTATGAGGTTTGAAACAGTATACCTACTCGAGCCTTGATGAGCATCCTATTAAGTATGACTGAATGCATAGATGAATGTATACTAGACTGAATGCACAGAAATTGGTGCCAAAGTGCCAATAAGCAAAAAGCCTAACCATTCTCAACTCTCTGACTCATTTATGCAAAGAGAATATAAATCAAGGATCTCGTATCACACTGGATAGATTGATTCGTTTGGCAGCGTGTCCACTTTCTGTTCGCGCGTTTAGTGAGTAGGGAAGTGAAAACTAGTGCAGAATCTATCGATAAAAATGTACACAGTGTACAAAACTAAGAATTTGTAAATTAAGAACACAATGTTTGCAAAAATATGTACTTTATTGAACATCGAAACTCGTGATTGCCATGTAAATAGTACGAATATATATATTATATATAGTAACTATGAAAGTTTATAAGTATCTACACCGTCTCCTAGTTTCTTTTATTCTTCCTAGTTTTTTAATTGACAGCCCAGTCATAAAACTATATTTTTCAAAATGTTTTCAACAATGTCGAGAATATTTAGGTGGCTCCCAGTTTTCGCGCCTCACAGCCTTTATCCACTGATTTCTGATTTCCGGACATTTTGGAAACCTATAACAAAATATTTTATTTTAATTAATTGTTTAACCATGACACAACATTGGTACAAATTATCATATATTTCAAGCCGCGAAAGCTTCAAAAAGATTAAAATTAATTATCGATAGAATACGTATCAAGCCGATTAAACGCGGAAAAGAATTAACAGTTCATGTTTCACTTAATGTAGTATATGTAGGATATTACAAGAATATTATTAGATAAATATCGACCAAATATCGACAAAGTTTGAAACGTGCAGTGGTACTTCACTAGCAGGAACACGTAAAACAATGCATTTATTTATCTTAAATTAATGCTTAAATTCATTACTAAATAACACTGCGTGATAGATGTATGACTTCAAACATGTATATTCTTTAAGTGGAACGAATATTTAGCTTTGATTCTGGTTATTTTAGGTAAAAAACGCTAAAAAGACTTACGCATGAAATGATAATTCTGGATCTTTTACTCCCCCTTTCGTTGTTCTCGATGCACAATACACAGCACAACACGCCATAATGCCACTATGTATAACAATATTAAGTATTCACAGCGATATTTTGATCCAATTTGCTTTTTTAGTAAGACGGGCCACAATGTTGTGACCGACTAGTCGGTCAAAGTGGACACAGAGTGCGAGGTTGCCAATCTTACAATAGCTCTCTCGCTTACTCTATGCGACGACCCGTGAAATAAAAAGAGAAACATGACAATGTGAACGTCGGAGCGGCAACGTCTCATGGGTCTGTCCAGTATGATGCTTCGTCTAAGATATAAATACTACGTAAGACATTTATGTAAGATTTTTGGCTCTAAATTCAAAATTTCCGTAGCTGTTGTCATAGCAATGGTGAATTTGTTTATAATTTACTTGTCCTTGCATTTAGTTTAGGCGTTGTCTAAAAGTATTATTTCGAGGAACAGTACTTGTATTCCATTTTATGTTCCTTGATTTGTATTCTCTTTGCAAGCAACAGCAAGCTATCTCAGTAACAATCTCGTAAAACGATTTGAATTATCAGTGATAATAATTGTAAGAATTTTATTTAGTTAGCGAAGATCAAGGAACAAAAAACCCAAATATACCTAAAGCGTCGTTGCAACGGTTCTTTAATGAAGATTGTTGGTCTAAAAATATGTTCTATCAACATTCGATAGTACGTAATTGACTGGAATCGATGCGTAACACGTAAGAAAAACTTCAAGCCAAAATGGGTGATGTAAGTAATGTTTTAGCAAGGTAGGTCTTACATAGTATTTGTATTTTCCTTGGATTTTAGCACTATCTAGCTTGTCGTGTGTTTGACTGAGGTTTGGCTGCTTGCTGTGTTGTAATGTTTTTTTTTACGTGGCTGTGCAATCTCATACATATTATTTTATGCTTGTCATGTCCATGGCAAACTTATTAATTAATAGCTGCACCCCCGGTTTTACCCGCCTTAAAATTTCCACAGGAATCACTCTCCGACCCTTACACTGCAATAATTCGATCCGTTGCTCTGTTGCTGAAAGAGGAACGAACAAAACAAACACTTTTGCACTTATAATATTATTAGGTATAGGGTTCTTACCAAAAATGTATGTATTTATGTGAGTATTACTGTATGAGGGCGCGGTATGAAACACTGAGGAAGTAAATCATGGTGTCAAATATACCAGCAGCGCCAACGATGCCCGACTTCGTGGCGCCATGTTGGTTCTCGTTAGTGCTATGGTGTAATTTGGCGTCATAGACTATTCGCATTTATTTACTAGTAGTTCGCGTCGAACTGAGACCCTATTATATTTATATTATAGAGTATTTAATGATGAAGTGATATTAGATTGAGCGTGAGTATAAGATTGCTCATGAAAGTGTATAGGTACTTCAGTTCTGTTCCATAATAATTATGATTTATTTCAGAAAACCGATGATGTCGATCTTCGCTTAGAGTTTATGTGTGAATATTTATTGAAGTCACTTAAACAGAAAATTGATAAATGGGCAAAATTCATCACTGGAGATGAAAGGGTAAGATGATCGATCATATTATAATTTTGGCTAAGAATATTTGATACATAGGTATCAAAACAAGTAGACTGCGCGTCAAGCACAAAATCACTCAAAAATACAACTCAATAATAAGTACTCCGACAACCACGGAACGCGCTGGCGATTGTGCAGCTCAAAATTCAATCTTGCAACTTGACCGAATGTATGGTATGATGTGTCATGTGACACAAAACATACAAAAAAAAACGACAAAATAACCAACCTAAAAAACAAAACAAAAAAAAAAAACTTTTTTTTTCTTTTTTTTTATTACTTTATGTTATATTTTGAATATTACCTACTTTATTATGCTAATTTTTGTTATGACGTTAGGCTGAAAAAGTTGCTTATTTTTCTACAGGACCTTCAAAATTAAGCTAAGGGACTTGTCCGACCGCCGCCGATGAACGAGCAGAGAGCAGAAAGCGAATATAGCTCATAAATTAGAAGCGAGTGTATAATTTCGATAGTTTTATCGTTGGGCTATAGCGAGTGTACGAGTGCGACGGGCTATTACTCGCACTGTAGTAGAGAATTTAGCGGTCATTCTCTACTAGGAGTCAATTGGCGAGTGTTTTGGCCGCCAAGGGGGCATTGCTCAGCGAGTAGGTCTTGTCGCTGCTTATATAGTGTAGACACAGATCATCTGTGAGTGTAGAGAAAGTTCTCGGCAGTGTGAACAGTCGGCGATCAACTATTAATATATGTGTTTATTTTATTCTCACTAAATCTATATTTATTATACGTTTCTTGAGCGAGAAAATAGTCGATAGGAGACGCTTCCTCGCCGGAGGTGCGACAACGACGTGTCTTAGTCATAGAAAAAATATATTCTCTATTGCGAAGTCTAACACGTCAATTTTCATTACAGCACATCCTGTACCGATTCTTTGATACACCAAAATATGAGATCATTATATTTCGTATGAATGCTGCTGGATTACTGTCTTGTTCCCTTACCTTCCCCTCTTTGACCAGGGGCAAAGTCGTGTATTTTCTAAGGGGGAGCGAAGAAAGAATCTCTATGATAAACTTTCGTAAGGTAAATAATAATATTGGAACAATATTGACAAAAACATTTTTTTTTTAATTTCAAAGACAGGTTCATTACTAAGGTTCGGAAGACATCACTAAGGCGATAGGAAGCCCGTGGACGACACGTCCCAGTCTGGAAAGATGGCGCGCTGAAGAGGACACCTGTACTTGCCTATACGTAGCAGTGGGAGCAATGATGATAATAAAACACTTTCATACCTGTATCTTCATTTTAACTAAGAATCTATTTTTTTTTAATGTAACTGTATGACGAACTGAGCAATTCGCTCGCATGATAGTAAGCCTGACGCGTGCCCAAAACAGCTCAGTGTCACCCTGAATTTTGAACTCCAACAGATCATATCTATGCGCGGCAATGTACTGCGCCCGTAACCCTGTGAAGATACTATTTGATGAATGCTATACACACCATCTGATAGTTGGACGTTTTGCTACTTTGACATTTTGATAATTAGGCTTACTGCTCATTAGACGTTTCACGCTGTTAGACATTTTGCTACTTGGGTGTTCTCATCAGGAGGGGAATATTTTAATTGCCTTGTATTTAAGAGTAGGTTTGACGATCGATTTGCATCGATGCATTATAGTGCGTGATCTGTGATTATAGTAGGTCGGGGAGGTATTAGGTCTTAAGATACTAATTGTAAAATTATTTTTAGGTTTTGATAATCGGCGAGATATCTGGTAATGTATTGATGGATATCGGTGTGATGGCGGATGAGGTCATTGGGCCCTTACTGTGTAACCCTGAAAACCAGAAGGGATGGCCCAAGATTGTAAAAAAGGATATGAAGAGGCATGTCAACGAGTTGAGAAATTTGATGCATCAGGTGTGTTTCTGTGATCAGTGGGCTTATCCCGTAACTCTTAAAGCGATAGCGAGAGTTGCGCGAGCGAGACCGCGCTTAGTGCGACTAAGTTGGTACGAGCGAGATGGCATGGTCTCGCAATCAGAATCACGAACGTTTCAAAGTTAGAGGATAAGTCCGCTTGTCTTGTCTTCTACTCAGTGGCGTTGCGTGGATTTTTGCCATCCCTCGTGATATCTTGCCATTCTCTTTGTCTACTCTAAGTTACTATGTTACTCGCTACAACATTTTAATTACCTAAATATTCGTATTTTTTAAATTTTAGCTGCGGTGACTAAGTAGTAAATTTCACTTACTTATAAACGATGCTTAAATTTACAAATGTCATATTTAGCTTTTGCTCAATACAAAAATGAAGTGCGAATTACTTTGACGAGTCCATTAATAGAAGCAAGAATAATAAAATAAAGTGAAATTCTTATGAATGCAACTGTGTATGACAATAAATAATATTCATTCATATAAGTATGACAAGCACAAGATTTAGGGATACATATACCATCTCCTGCCTCCTCCCATCCTAATGCCTGTACATGAAATTTGCCATGGGTACTGTGGCCATACTCCTCCCATGCTATCATATCTATTCATTGTTTACATTTTATTTACAGCTAAAAGGAGAAATGTCTAGTCAAGTCATGTTGCCAATGCCAGATGGTGTAGAAAACATTTTTCAAGCCGAATCTTCGCTCAAAGAAAGGTGAAGTAAAGTGTGACCATTTGGCCATTTATCATCATTCTTGACAAGCTAGTACCTTGTGCGCATCTAAAAAATTAGCTACCCTATTGTAATGTCCTATTATTATTAGGTTAATCAGTTTTTTTTTTACATGGAAAAAGTTGTGTGTCTCTGGTGTGTACAAGTATACTGAGTACAAACCTTATCTATTGCATGCGAAACCATGCACCATAACAGTAATGATCACAAATTTGAATATTCTCCTTACAATAGAGGAATTTTCAAATTAGAAATAAAATAATAAATATTTTATAAATAGAAAGAAAATAAATTATTGTTTTAATTTGCAGTGATGGTGAAAATGTTGATTTGTACCTGAAAACGAACATAGAAGGCGCAGTTATCAAATGGGCTCAGCAAGTTCACGATTTGTTGAAAGAGGACTCTTACATCGGTAGGTACTTAAGCTTCCTTCAGCTCGTAGGTGTTCCGCATGGATTGTTACGATGATCCAACGAATCCGGTGACACGACCAAAAAATTAATTGAATAATGTTTTTCGACCAAAGTGTCTAACATAACATTACTATTAATACTCACGGGATGTTGACCACGATTTTTATTTTTGTTGGGTTCCCGATATTTTGGCACAGTTGCAGTTGTAGGTACTAATTGTAATGTAGTAAGCCACCATGAAAGTGTAAAACAGTGATTTGCCGAAATCTGTCGTTTGAAATGCTATCCACGCCAATGACTGACGTCTATAACATTAATATGCTAGAAATATAAACCCCCCCCCAATCACCAATCCCAATGCAATGTGTTGTCCAATTTGTTATTTTTTTCTGGTGTATTATATATGACAACAATAAATAACATTGGATCAATTGTCATTGATCGAGATATTTCGAATAATGACAATTCATCTATAATATTCATCCGTATGTAAATATATGTATTTGCAGCATTTAAACGAAAGAAGTTCCCTCTGCCGAACTCGGACGTGGATTTTTACGCGCAGCGGCTACGCAACCTGGAGGGAATCTACGCACAACTTCGCGACCCGCGGGTCAAGCGTATGGCGCATTACCTAGAGGATACGCAAAGTGTATACTTGAGCTGCTTCAAGTCTATGCTCACTAATGTTGTTGCCGGTGAGTGGGCTTCTAAATCCTAGCTCTGCGCTCTCACCAAGGATCTTTAAAATTATAAATTCAACATTACAATTTAAAACTGTACCAAAATTGTAGACTAATTTTCAATTAAACTACAACCTATTTACTTGACGTCTATTTACGATAAGACAAATTCTGTTGTTCTGTTGTCGTCTGTTCTCAAATGCGCGATTTTGAGTAATGGCGTATTTGATTTTTTATTTTTAACTAGCGATTTTCAAGTTCGTCTCTTTTCATCTGCACGCGGAAACGAATCTTTTTCTCTACTGAGCCCACTCTAACTGTGTCTTCATAGCAAACGTCTGAATCGATCGAATATTGCTAAACAAGTAGTGTGTATTCCAAAATTAAATATGAACAGAAAACATACAGGAAATTGGGAGAAAAGCGGGTAAAACAATTTTTTTTATATAATAGTTTTTATTATACTCAATCTTTTTTTGTCTGCATTTACACTAAAGTTTTGCGCACAATTTACATGTAAAGATAAGTGGGGGTGAGCCATTATCATATTTTCTGAGCAATTTTTTGTTTTCTGTCTAACACTTTTGTACTTATTTATTTTTGAAAAGTAATTGAAATTCTAAAGTTACCTCTTTTGCCAGATGAGTTAATCCAAATGGACGCATTGTTTGCAGCTATCGTAGAGTGTCGCGACATCTATGTGTACCAGAAACCATTGATGTACCATTTCGAGTCTTTCGAAGGCACCGACTTTTCCGATTCCAAGGCCATGATCCGACCAATGTTTCACTGCATCGGACTGCTGTGGGGCAACTCTAGATACTATTGTAATGTGGAGAAACTGATCCGTGAGTACTTACTTCAACCGCAAGGATTACATTAACATTATAAAGTAATTAATTCGCAATCGCAGGCACTTTGCAGCGCGTCGCGTGCAGCTTGAATGATGGCGCGTTTGACTCGGTTTTGTCTTGTGTTTTGCTTGGGGCCATTCGTTACTTTTCTATAGTTTTTATTTCGTTGCCTTATTTAATGCTGCCGCATTAGGCGCGATACCTTTGTCCCGACCAAAACTTACCAAAGTTTGAGGAAACAGCAGGTTGAGGGGACTGAGCCAAAACGTTCCAATTGCCTATACCACTTATTTATTTTGTGGTTATATCAAGTTTACGCCCGGGCGCGCTAAGCAAAGTTATAGATGTGTTGGTAATTTTTTTACAAGTTTTTATTTAACTTTCAATGTTTGTATGGAAGTATGTTCGGGTCAAGTCTCGCAACTGAATTTTATGCCAGTTCCCTTGGTCAATTGCAAATTGAAATTTTGCATGCAATCAAGTTCCGATGACAATACAATATTATGAGAGCGAGCTGATCTGATGATGGAAACGGAAGGTGGATAACGGAACTCCTCGGTAACTAACAGTAGATTGATGGAGTTTGGACTCATTTTCAAAACAAAAAGCTCGCCTGAAAAAATATTTTTCCACAAAAACTTATTGGAATAAAAAATATTATGTTGCAGCTCTTCTGCGCGAGGTATGCAACCTGGTGATACAGCAGTGCACCAACTCTGTAGACCCGGCGTCCATATTCCAAGGCGAGCCGGACGAGCAACTAATCAAGATCAAGAAGGCCTCTAACATTCTTAATCATTTCATGTAATTACTTTTAATTTTTATGATCTACTGTCTATAGACGTGGTATTTGACCACACCTAGTGCTGAGTGCCGATGATCGCTTAGCCTCGCCTAGCCTAGAAAAGTTACGGGGTTTTGATAACGGTATATATATATATATATATATATATATACATATACATATATGTATATATATATAATAAAAAACCTAGAACCAGAAAAAAAAACCTTTGAAAATCCATTATTGTAAAGTTTTATTTCATAGCTGACTATGAAACAGAACGTTTTTGCACTCAGGTGCAAAAACTTGCCTACGACAATTTTGCGCAATGGAAAATCGACAAATTAAGTTAAGTGATATTTCTTTCATTTGAATTTTAATTGTAAGCAGTAATTGTTCTCTTAGTGCTGTAGTGCTTTACAATTAAAATTCAAATGAAAGAAATATCACTTAACTTAATTTGTCGATTTTCCATTGCGCAAAATTGTCGTAGGCAAGTTTTTGCACCTGAGTGCAAAAACGTTCTGTTTCATAGTCAGCTATGAAATAAAACTTTACAATAATGGATTTTCAAAGGTTTTTTTTTCTGGTGGCTAAAACTCACCAGCAATGAAATTTTATTTAACATTGCTGGCGCCTATTCGAGTAGCGCGGCAATAATGACCACATTACAAGCATTTTTCAGTAAAGCATTATTATTTAAATCTAACATTTATTATTCTCTTTTTTTTCAATTGTACTTGTTCCGCTAGTGAAACATACGCATTGAACCGGGATAAAGTACACACGTTTTTCCCGGCGGGCGTGATGCCGGTGCGCTGGTCGTTCGACTTCGACCGCGTGTTTATGCGGTTCAATATCTACACAAAGCGGCTCGCCATGATCGAGAACATTCTAGAAGCTACTGTGGAGATTCTCAAGCTGGAGAAGGTCGAGTTCTGCGGACTCAGAGGCAAGACGCTCAGCACTGAGTGTATGAAGGTGACGTGGATTTTCTTTAGCAGATATTTCTTATTTCACCACTGGTAATGCTACTATTAGTCAGTGATTCTAGCTATAAATAAATAAAATAATAAGACAAAAAAAAAACTGATTACACTCACTGTAATCAATAATTAAGAAATTGATTGAAAAGAAAACGAATTTAATTGAAATTGAATTGAATTTGATTTGTTTTTTTTTCTTGTTTTGAATTTGATTGATTTGTACTGAATTGATTGTTTTTTTTATACATATCTAATTCTACTCGTTTATTACTGACGGACCACCCAAACCCTCCCCCTGGGTGGTCGGTTAGGAAAACTTGTTCTTAGATTATTTAATTAGCCTCTTTTAGCCTAAGGACCTTGACATATTCCGATGTATCGTTAGATTTTTCTTTATCCTGTTTGTAAAGGTATTAGAAGATTACACGCTCAAGTACCAGTACCTGGGCAACATATCTTACGACCCGGCCGATCCGGAGGACGAGTCGTTTCTACCAGACTACGGCAATCATATTGCCGTGCTCGAGGACGTCGACAGAAAACTGGCGTCCTTGTTCTCGCAGGGACTCGACGAGTGCCATAACTTGGAACACTTCTTCAAGGTATGTATATTAAATTAATCCAAAAATATTTTTCTCAAATATGGTATTATACTGTGTCTATTATTTGATCAAGGATAATCTTCGAGGAAATATGACTTTTAAAGTCAAGACTTTAAAGAGTCTAATGTCTTTAAGTATGTATGTAATATGGCAAACATCTTAAGCAAAGCGTAGTGGGGGAAAGATTAACGCATGTACACGTAAGACGAAATCTCCCCGCGGAACCTTTACTTTGCTTAGGACACCTAAAAATGGACTTTTGCGGAGATGACGTCGTTTTTCAAGATGTTTGCCGGCTGTTGTAGTAATGAGTGAAGAGGTTGAATTACGTTTTCCATAAACTAATTTAAAAAAAAAGCCTGTGAGTAGAGTGCTGTGACTGGCTCGTAGCCAATCACCATTCCATCTAATTATGGCCAACAGCTTTGTAAATGATCGTCATTATTTTTAAAATACATTTTGTTAGTACGCAATATTTTCTATTCTTGAAAATTACCTCAATTTTGTTATGCAGGAGGTTACTGAAAGGTGCAACAATATTGAAAGGTATGTATGTACTCATAATTATGTACAACTTTTACTATGGGACCAAGCCTGAAATCGCGAAAAAAATATCAGCTGTTCCATAGAACAATGTCAATTACACTCGACAACATGTATGGAACAACGTATCGATTTCATGGCTGGTCCCGTAGTAAAAATTGTTCATCATCATGAGTACATATACATACACACCTTTAATGTTGTCGCACTTTTCAGTAACACCTTGTGTAATCATCACCTTTTGTCGTTCGTCCTTAAAAGGACGAATCGTCCTTTTGCTCGACCCTGCAGCACTATCTATTATTGTTTAAAAATTTGTTACATTTACCTAATATTGAAGCCTTACATGCTGCTTTAGTGTATGTGTTCCAGCATCTAATGTCTACCTCAGTAGTTGCAGAGTTTATTTAATAGTTAGCTATATTGATGTTTATATAATCAACTTTCATCAAAATGCAAATGAAATAAGTATGGCGGTAAATGACGAAAGTTTCAAGTTTGCCAACTAAAGTATGTAATTCCAGTTCTTCCAAATCATCGGCGATCTCTTCCACCGGCCTATTATAAAGAAGGAGTTGAAGCCGAAGCTGTTCAAATTACTGGATTATATGCACTCCAACCTGGATGCTGTTAAAGAAATATATGACGAGGAAATGGCCGTAAGTTTTTTTTTAATAACTTCTTTATATCATCTGTATTTTTTTCGACTACTATTTCTGTAATTTTTAGTATAAACGAGTTTAGCATCTGTCTCTCTCTTTGTCTCTGTCTCTCTATCCCACATGGTGGTCGGGTGGAGTCAGCCCACGGTTAGCCTTACTCTTTTTCTCCATTTATTGACATCGTCCTCGCAAACCTTTCACTCGCTCGTGTCCTTTACTAATACATCTTTCCACCTTGTCTTGGCTCTGTCCCCGAACCTTCGACCGTGAATGGAACGTGGTAGTGCTAATGATCTTATTGCATTGTAACAGAAATTAACGAAAGGGCCCGAGAGGCCGATGGTAGATCCATATTTGCCGCCAGTAGCTGGCATGCTCTGGTGGATTCACAAGTTGAGGAAAAGGATGCAAAATCCGATGGAAGAATTTATCTTGTTTGAAGACCCGTGAGTTTTGTTTTTTAAAGTCTTAAAGTTTTTTAAAGTTGGTTAACGTTGATCAGTTAAAATGTTGCCGTCATTCGCTTTTCAGGATAATCGAAACGGAATATGCTTCATACATGAAAGTGAAGCACAACGAAATGCTGGGCTATCTAAACGTGCTAGAAGACCGCCAATTTAAAACTTGGTGCGCGACTGTGACGCCCACATGCAAAGTTCACTTGGCCAAGAACCTTATTTATAGAGACCCGCCTTTTGTGAGAAACAACTTTAGCCCTGAAGTAAGCGCAAATTTCTTATTAATAATCAGTAATGTGCTCGTGTTTTTTTTTGCATAGACATAGTTATAGGGCCTTAGAGTGACATCGGCTACTTTTTATCCCGAAAAAAGTGTACGGTTCCTGAGGAGTTTTCCAAGCGGGTGAAACTGCGTTGCGCATCTGTATATATATATATTTACATCTATACATAGAATACGCACCTTACGCGTCTGTCTGTCTGTCTGTATATCCGTTATCTCCTCCTAAACCACGAAACTTATTTTGATGTGATTGTCGCCATCAGTTAGATATTTTTTCATGGAATGTTTATATACAATAATATGTTTATTTAAATATTTTTTCTAAATTTCTTCCGTGTGAAGCTGGGGCGGGTTGCTAGTCTAGTATAAACATAAATATACGTGCAGACGGCTCTCGCAAACGTAAATGTCGATGTAAATAATTTGTAAATATTTGACAGATTATATAAAACCAAAATAACATTGTGCTGTACAGTTGGTGATGCTGCTTCGTGAAATTCGTTACATGAAATACTTGGACAAGCAAGGTGTACCGCAAGATGGCTTAGATCTTTACGCTCGAAATGAGAAGTTACAGGTGAGGAGATAGTAAGAACTCGGTCGTAAGGTTGCGCGGGGAGATTGCGACGTACTAATTGTACATGCGGCAATTATTCCACATCACTCGCTTTTACCCGACTGCTCAAGAATGAGGGTAATGTTTTTGGGGTGTATGTAAGTTGCGTACGTATGTTTGTGTGTTCCTATAATACTTTCCGTAGCCTTAACGGTTATGACCGATTTTGACGAACGAGGTGTCGTTGGGTTCCTCATCATGTCCAGAGTGTTTATAGGCTAGATTTTGCAATTGGATTTTATGTTTAGCTTTTAATAATAATTCTTGTCAATAGTGTGTTCACGGAGAATGTTTAATAGTGCAATCACTGACGGACTGCACGTCTTTGGTCGCAGATAATGAACATAGGGTCCGTGCAAGTTGCGAGCAAATCTTGGTCGTACACTCTAGAAAGGAAAAGTGGGCGTATATTCAAGTCAGGCACATGAATGCAACGCCCACTTTTCCTTTCTACATTTTTGTTTACGTCAATTCACCGAATTCGTATCGAGCAATATAAACGCAGCCTAACATTTTAAAAGAATGGTAACCAATCACAGACACGGCGCTAGTACTCTCCTTTTCACTTTCATACAATTGACCAATTGACCACCGTCTTATATTAGACATTCTCCGTGAACAGACTATAGTAAACGTTTTTCTGCTTGCTATTGTCATGTGCCTTTACATTTTTGTAGTACGACATGAATCGCCTTAACCGAGCCATTGCGTGGTACAACGCGATCCGTGAGGGTAGCCACGAAACTGAAGTGGCGCTCATCGAGAAAGAGATCTCGGCCATCGACACGCTGCTCGGCCGTGGCGTCGAGGAGCTCACATGGAACGACGACTGTATGTCAACACTCACAGACTGCCAATATCCACATTGGAAGTCTATCAATATAGATTAGAAGTCTTCCAATATCTACATTGGAAGTCCATAAACAGATTGGAAGTCTTTCAATACTGTTTGAAAGTTTTCTAATACAGTATAAAGCTTACGCACCAGTGTTTCCACACCAGCACTTCCAGCACCATCCAATCCATTTTTTTAAGAAACTAGACTTAAGATATTAAGGGCGTGCATGCGAGAAGATGAGAAGAAGCGAAGAGACGGGTACTCGTATGCCCATAGGAGCATTCTTCTTAAGACCTAAGATGAGGCTTGCCCTGCTAGATTTTCTTTCCCCTGAATACTGAACCGTTTGTTAACTTTGACAACAGATTAAGTCTGTTGCTGCCTTTGTCATTTGCTTAGTGCCAGACAAAGGCAGCATTAGAATTATTCTGTTATCAAAGTTAACAAGCGTTTCAGTATTCGGGGTTAAGCTTTTCAATGTCGTTAGCTAAATATGTAAAGCTGCTATCCGCTCCACAGTCACGGACTGGATGGCCGAAGTGTACGCAGCTATCAACACCCTTCAAGAGCGCGTGCTCACCGCTCAGAACAACGTGAAGCGTGGCTTGACCAACATTGACGCCTGGGGGAACGTGCCGCTCCATAACCGCAAGGAAAACCCAGATAAAATGGAGCTTCTCGCGGTCAAAGAACGACATCCGAGATTCGTCCGGAGACGCAATAAAATATTGGAGAGTCACCAGGAGTTTGTCAACATTCTAAAAACTAATTACAAGCTGTTCTTCAATATTCAAGATGAAATAGAAGTGAGTTTGTATTGTTATTTATTGTCGTTTAGATTTCGATTACTGATTTAAATTAGGATTACTTTTAACAGTTATGTTTATTTTATATTTCATTATGGAACTCGGTTACGAGACGAGTAAGTTGCTCACCTGATGTTAAGCTTCCCGCTTGCCCATAACAACTCAGTGCCACCCAGAATTTAGAACTTCAAAAGTATGAGTGGCAATGCACTGCGCTCGTCACCTTTAGATGTTAAATCTATGTGAAATATGAAAACATTGCTCTTCAGTCCTGAACACAGTAATATTTGTACATACTTGGCGGTTGAATAACTGGCAAAGGTGTTGTACTTCCCCAGGCGGAAGAGCACTACCACTACTCTGTATACAAATTCACACCAAGGCTCACGTTGCTATATATATATATAGAAAAAAAACATGGAAATGTGTGTATAAAATAGAAGTTATGCAATGCACTGCGCTCATCACCTTTAGATGTTAAATCTATGTGAAATATGAAAACATTGCTCTTCAGTCCTGAACATAGTAATATTTGTACATACTTGGCGGTTGAATAACTGGTATATATATAATATATATTTTCCGCCTGGGGAAGTACAACACCTTTGCCAGTTATTCAACCGCCAAGTATGTACAAATATTACTATGTTCAGGACTGAAGAGCAATGTTTTCATATTTCACATAGATTTAACATCTAAAGGTGATGAGCGCAGTGCATTGCATAACTTCTATTTTATACACACATTTCCATGTTTTTTTTCTAGACCCCAAGAATCTGCGATGAAAATAAATATTTATTTCAGGAAGAAGAAGAAGAGGAAGAATTGGAAGAAGTGGACGAAGCCACCCTCGACGAGGATGAGAAAGCGGCGCGTGAGGCAAAACTAGCCGAGATCGCTGAGAGGAGAGAACAGAAGAGATTAGAAAAAGAAGAGCGGGACTTGATGAAAGCTGAAGCGGACCAAATTAAGTTCGAGAGGAGAGAAGCTAGACGCATTAAGAGGGAAGCTAAAGCAGAAGCGAAACGACAACGACAGGAACAAAGAGATGCGGGTAATCTTGAGCGCACCAGAATACTGCGAGTTTGCCACTAATCGAATGCTATTTTCTAGCTTATCTCGAGGAGACGATGCCGCTACGATGCTGATTAATTTAGTGTACGATGCAGTATGGAGCTTCATAGAGCTGCTGTAATTTCCAGGCGAGGAGGTGGAGTCGCCTGCCGAGGAGGAAGAAGTGATCGAGGACCCGGAGGAGCTCGCGGACATCGAGGCTGAACAAGAAGAGATGGAGATCGAAGCGTTCAGGGCCGAGCGGTGGCCTAATTACGTCGAATACGTCGATTCTCTTGTAAGTTGCCATTGGTCAACCAAAACAAAGATTAAATATCGACGCGCCAAATATGGCAACAAAATTTAGTGCTTTGGTATATAAGCAGCAAGCGTACAATTATTCATATTCGCGCGCGTTTGAGAAGTAAGTAATTAATGGTATAGCAATCTGATTGGTTTTATGCATAGTCGTTTATTTGTAAATCGGCTCACAATTTAGTAAGTATCTACATCATTATTGACAATAGACAATGATTAATTTGTCACAAAAATAATGCTGCACAAGAGAGCTTGTAAATACTTAGCACGCACAGCTCTTTTCAAATATATTTTTAAACATAATGACACTCGATTTTTTACCATCTGGTTGGTATAACGTATTGCGGCGCCCAACAGCTTCTTTTGTTCTGATCATTACGGAATCGCTGTAATGTTCGCATAAGTTATGTTAGATGTAATAGCGGCCCGGATCCAAAAAGGCTACTGCCTCGTATTAGTCACGTTTCTTGAAAAACGCATTCGGAGTTGCGGCGTCGCCACCGCCGTTCCCTTATTTATCGCAGTGTAAACTCTTGAATATCCATCGTATAATATAAACCCGATAATAAGGTGAACATTAAGCTTGAGCTTAGATACAATGAGACAAAAGTTAAATACAACGTGTTTTTAAGTGAGGCCATATTTCACTACTCCGCCTGTCCCACCGTCTATCGCGGAGTTGTATATTTTACTAGGCACTGCGCAAAAGATGGCGTCTTATCTTTTTAACTCATGGCAGTACCTATACATCTCAAACAGAAGAGATTCTCCTTATATCCTATATCTTTGTTTTAAAACAGAATCATTTACGTTTTATTTGTAATGTTCCTTTCTAGAAATAATAAAAAAGAGATTCGGTAAGTAAAAGAGTTTCGTTTTTAGGTTTCCAAGCAAGTGATGAAAGCGGTGCAGTCGAGCTTGAATCTTTTCGAGCTGAATACTAATTTGGAGAAAGGTCCGAATGTAGCTCTAATGGAAATCATTGCTGAATTACGTGATCCAGGTAAACATGTCGTTGCTTTTTTAAGAAATCGAGATAGTTTTAGCGATACTTTAAGATTTAAGTGGGATCTTGTGACCTGAGCGGGGCGGCAGGTCACTACCCAGGTTTTTGTACGGAAACGTATTTGTCGACAGAGACACGGGATGCGCGTTGTCTCTAATTAACAAAACTACCGCCGCGCTCTGTACCTCGTAAGCTTTAATTTAATTTCCAGCTTCTAGTGTAGAAAACGTGGCCTTAGAACCGCGGCACATAACAGTGGCGCATCGTCGCAACCCTTAAATCGTCAACGCCCTATAATTCATCATTCGATAACGTTATTATTCGACCACATTCGACGATCGCGTAAATTTTGTGGTATTATAGTCTTTGTTCGTACCTTTGCCCCTTTTTTTTTACTATAATACTCAGAAGTATGGTAATCTTTTTTGTTTTTATGTCAGTGTCTATGATTGTCTGTTTGTACGTGACCTCCAAGGTGTGCAACTGGTGGATGTAAATGGCCAAATTGTCGTTCAGTGTTGCGATCAAAGGGAGAGCCCTATCCTCAGCAGTGGACGTCTTACGGCTGTTGATGATGATGTGACCTCTTCCGCCTAACCGGGTTGGTCCATTTTGGAATGTGAAGTGTTGTAAGATTCGTCTTTATACCCGGAGTATAATAGACTACATGTAGCGGTCGTTTTATTTCATTTAATATTTAATTATATGTGTTTAGATTTTTGTTTTATCTGGCTACTATTGTGATATCCTTACAGATATATTTTTCTCTCCGTCATTGGACCATGAGGACGACGGAGGGTTGTATGACACTCTCACAGAGATGATGAAAGACATGTTCCTGCAAGCCACGCTGTTCCCCAGGATCGACCCGCTGATCCCTATAGCTTCTTATGAAGGTAGTCACTCACTGTGTAGACTGACTGTGGTGTATGCATAAGAGCTTTCGTTTAGCAAAATTTATTCTTTCGACGATTTTATAAAAATCTCGTCTTCGGCTTTAAGATTTTTTTTAAATTTTTGATTGAAGTTTCCAAGAGAATACTTCTGAGACCTAATAGTTATAGACGTATTATGTTGCTACCTGACAATCTGTTGTTAGACGTAAATGACGATAACATAACATAACTTATTTATTTTATAATCTCGATAACGATAATATTTTTGATGAACGGTAAATATTTTTACCGTTTTGGTTTTGTTTTCGTACCATGAAAAGCTTATTAAGGGCACAAATAAAAAATTAAAGCTTAACTAGTTATCGTAATTTATCCTCAAATATACCTTATGTATAGTACTGATGATATTTATAAATTGTTAACAGATGATTTGGTGCAGGAAGAGGAAATGATTGATTTGTATCACGAGATTCTTAAGAGAGCGGATACAAGTATCAATGATATTGTTTCCTATGCTACGGTAAGTTTTTTACGGAATTTTAAAATAAGCAAAAAAATATATATGTATTTTAAATTTTAACAAGGCACTGTGAAGAGTTATGTATTAGAAGTTATTATTAGTAGCTACGCCTTTACATGTGCATAATAGGCATCTATAAAACTTTACAGATATGTTTATTACGACGTATATGTCGGTTTTTAAATACTTGATATAATTTTATTCAGAAATACGAGAAGTACACTCCTCTTTGGGAGGAGGACCGGCATGAAGCGCTGAATGCGTTCATTAAGTACGGGCGCGTCATCTCGCCCGAAGATTTCGATACATATAGGTTTGAAAATGGCTGCGAACCGCCCGAGTGCAAACCGAAACTGGAGCAGTATCAGAAAGAGGTAATTTATTAAGTTATTGTTATTCGATATGGGGGCGATAAGTCCTGCACTGACGTTCTGCATGGGGTGAATTGTGCAATTCGCTTTCCGTAGAATAGCGGGTGAAACCGCGGGGCGCAGCTAGTGTGGAAAAAATCTTTGGTAAAGATTTACCTACCACCGTTTACAAGTTACGCTGTTGAAATCTTTTGTGATGAGATCGATGTCGGTAGCTGTGTGTTGTAGATCGAGAAGTACAACGCGATGTATGACGAGGTAGCGGCTATGCCAGGAGAGTACCTTTGCAACGGCTGGCTCAAGCTGGACTTGCGACGGCTAAACCATGCCATCATGAACATCATCTGCAAATGGAGCAACCTCTACAAGCAGAATCTTAAGGACCACGTTATACAGAGGTACGAGGCACAGAGCTAGACATGCATTATGGCCTCAGCTTAATCCATGATTGTGTTCAGACTGGCGAAATACTGATCTTGTTAAATTTTCTGCCTGAACAGAGTATATAGCCCACACGAAATCTGATACATCATTGCCAAGAAAAAAAAAAAAAAAAAAAACTTTAATGAACATCAAAAAAATTATATAGGAAGGAGTACTAGGTAAAGGAGTTTTTATTTTAATTTTCTTCGGTGTCTTGTCGATTTCTTGTATCTGAATACAAAATAATCCAGAAAAAATCTGGCGGGGTGTGTCTTTATACCATGAATTTTAACTTTACATAATACTAGCTTGCCCGTACGGCTTCGCTCGCAGAGGCTACAGTAAATTAAACACCCCTTTTCACGCTAATGTAATAAAAACCGGATTACACTCGCCGTAATTTATCTTGGTCCAGACTCCCGCCCGCCTCGTTTTGGTGTGATCTTCAAACAATTAATTTTTTCGATGAGTTCCCATTTCACCTCTTTGGAGGTTGATTTTCGAAAAATCTTGAGACGAAAGAAAAGCATCTTTATTTTTTATGATTAGTATATAAACCGAGATGCATTTGGCTTAGCATGATACAATATTTTATTTCCATATAAACTTTGGCGATCCATTTTACCCTTTTAGAGGTGGAATTTCGCAAAATCAATTGTTATTCTTCACCTAGACCATTTCAGGAGTATTGGGTTCATATTTCACGTTACTGTCATAAGCGGTTCTGTCTGTGCGTTGATTCCTAGAAAAGAGCTTGTTCTTATAATTATATGTTTATGTGGATAGATAACTTTATATTTTTCCCAATCAGTCTAAGTGACTTGGAGAAGTTCATAATTTACGCGACGAAGGAGCTATCAGTGGAGTTGGCCGATGACGACTACGAGGGTTTGCTGCAAGTGATGCGCGTGCTCAACGAGGTGAAGGCCAAGCAAGACGCCGGCGCAGATACCATGTTCGAGCCACTCAGAGATATCATCGACGTACTGAAAGAGTACGGGGTTGACTTCCCCGAGGAAACTTATGATCAGGTATGGTATCAACATTTCAAGTTGCCAGAAAGCATGACGAGAAAGTTTGGTTAAGTGACGTGCAAGAACGAAACAAAACTAATATTGTACCGTTTACCTCATTTACGTAACGAGAGTTTGCATTCACGTGGCATGCCAACGTTCGCCTTCAGAACGATAGAAAATTGATGAATCATCAATTTCATTCAAATCTCTTTTAAAATTAAGTTACTAGTGATGAATTTTGTATGCCTATATTAATTTATATACATATATTTTTACGCTAACTTCTGGAATGAACAGGAAGAGCCTTATGACAGACATCAATATTCGGTTCACACGTTGGTAAGACACAAAAAATTCCTTGTCCTAATAACACCCCACGTGACTCGATTCTTTCTTGAAAACCTATTTGATCATTTGACATAAATAGCTTACCGCCTAAACACTAATGCACAGGTCTGTAAAGATCAAGATATAACCCCTTTTTTGTTTACACCAGAAATCCCATAGGAATACAATATATAAAAGCGACAACAAACAATTAACAAAAAAGATACTATACATGTGCGGCTGATAAAAGTATATACTGATTACTGGTGTTATTTAGTTGGACGTGCTGCCAGAGAAGTGGCGCAACCTGGTGAAGCTGGCGACGGTGATGAAGAACAATGTGGCGCCGTTGCAGGCCGCGCAGGCCGCGCTCATCGCCAAACGAGTAGCCCTCATAAACCTTCGCCTCACCATGTACCGCGAGCAGTTCAAGGACAAGGAGGTGAGGACATATTGTGTATATATTTGTCACCTGCTGGCCCCTACAGAAAACCAGCGCTGGTTGTTTACAGCCAGCTTACGCTGAGTTGGGGGCCGGTTTCGTGACAAGTATATAGGTACACTTCCTGTCTATTACGTGTATATTTAATTTATTATTATGTTTCTTTTGTGTATGTGTATTTTTTGTTACGAAATAAATATTTCTGTATTTCTGTATATTCACGATTCAAATTACACCATCACAATTCTGAACAAAAGGTGTCGTATTAACAGGCATGTCGCGCCATCGAATAATACTTAATGTTATGTTTATGTATAACTAGCTGCGACCCGTGGTTTCACCCGCCATTCTACAGGAACGGTTAAATTTTTTATATAGAAAGTAGCCTATGTCTTATTCCAGGGAATAAATTACCTCCATACCAAATTTCATCCAAATCCTTTCAGCCGTTACAGAGTTGAACGGGAACAAACACTTAGCTTCTTACCTACTTACATACTTACACACATTCGCATTTATAATATAAATGTGAAGTGTGATGTTGTCGATAATTGTGTAACTTTCCTTTAGATGTTCCTTGAATCATGCAAAGAGCCGTATGCACAAATCGATAAGGTTCATATGGAGCTTAAGACCTTCGAAGAAATCGTCGATACACTCAAGAAATCCTGTGCATTATTCGACATACAACCACCAGACGAGAAGAACTTGAAAGCGTGTCGTCGCGAATTAAAACTCATCAAAGTAAGTAAAAACACTTTATTACAGTTTTACACAACTAATAATTCCGACAGGCAATTTTCGCTTGCGCAGAAAAGCGCTATATCATACGTGATGGGGATGTTTGTGATGTTTTGTGATGGTTTTCCTTTCCTTGTTATGGAGTGTAGAATAAATAAAAACGTTGAATTGCTTGCGAATAAATCATGGCGTAGGTTTATTTGTGGAGAAGAACAAAGACAAAAAAAAAACTAGGTTTACCAGATGTGGATGGTAAAAAGGGGTTTTTAGTAGGAGTAGTGAGGAGTAGGAGGAGGAGTAGGAATAGTGTATTTTTTCCGGGATAAAAAGAAGCCTATGTATTAATCCATACCCCAAACACCAATTTTTGCATTTAATAATATTAGCGTGATTCCCGAGAATTGGAAAACGCTGTAAATAAAAATTATTACAGACACTCTGGGATTACTATTTCCTTGTGATGGGGACTATAGAGTTCTGGAAGAAATCTCCTTGGAAGAAGATCGACGCTGATGGCATGGACCAGGAATGTAAGCGTTTCACAAAGGACCTTCGGCAACTTGACAAGGATATGAGAGCATGGTAAGTAGGCCATTCAATTGGTCACCTTATTTGGTTGGTGTTCTTTATAAAGTTCATATTCTGTCATTTTGAGAAAGCATACCCGTTGACCATGCGGACTGATAGGAAATGAGCGATTGCGCAAATCCAATAAGTCCAAAACCAAATTCGACCATGCCATTTGTTTTTGGGGGGACCTAAAGATTAAGAACCTCTGAAGTGTGTTTCAAAAATATCAAATAATAATTTGTCTTTCTTTCTTTCTTTCTCTCTTTCTCCCTGTCTAATCACTATTTATGGCGAATGTTGCATATGCCTATAAAGTGTGATCATATCAGTTTCATGTACTCACGTAGAAATATATTATAAGAATGTAAAATATGTTCACTGTTAGCGTATCTCAATAAATAAATAAATCATTGTAGGTGAATTCATATAATGAAGTCGAGTTGACAATGATATGGTGGATCAGAATACTTTGTAATTTTTTTAGGGAGCCGTATGTGGTTATTGAAGGTACTATCAAGAATTTGATGACTTCGTTGCGAGCTGTAACTGATTTGCAGAATCCAGCTATCAAGGATAGGCATTGGATCGAACTGATGATGGCTACAAAAGTAAATCTCCCTTCACTCTTTACCTTAATCATAGATAAATTATATTAAGAAGATTTCCAATTGCCATGTAAAGATGCGTAACCGAATTGTAGTAACTGATAGGGATGTAAGATGTCGCTAGCTAGTGCTTTAAACTGCGACATGATCGTCACAATTTCTGCTCGAGTTGAAATTAAAACGCTAACTCATTCGTAATGGTACGGAGTAAAATAACGCTGTTTGTTATGAATATTTATGCATTAATAATAATAGTCAAATTATATTTGCAAAAATCGCTAGGCTATCAAGAGATTTGTATTTATTGATTTGTTTGATTGTAAACATTATTTTTGAAAACCAATTTTTTAGGTCGTATATTGCAATCTAATTTGAACTGAAAAGTTTTAAAAATAAAAATTGGACCATTGCCCCTACCGAAGGCTCCGTAGTCCAACCGGTTGGAATAAGTAGTTGGACCACGACCCCGTGACGGTTTCTACATTATCCATATTTTCATCGGCTTTTAAAGCGGTTTGAACTGACTAGACCGTTCATCTAGTTTTATGTTGTTTTTTTTCGGGGGTACACTTTTTTGTATGAGATTATCATTTTTCTCGTATAATTTTTCTATGCTTTAATTAAAGTCTTTTAATCAGAATGACCATAAACTCTCACTAAGTTAGGTCATAAGTTATTCATTTCTCTGATTGTTTTTCTTTTCATGTAGCAATCGATTCACACGCACCTCACATTCATCGATACAAAACACTTCATCCCATCACTACGTAAACCATCAAGCAAAGTGTCTTTCGAAGAAGTATTGGAAGATTTTAAATCCTTAGAAAATCTGTCAGCTACGATAGAAACTATGAAACTTTCAAATGAAAACGACGTAGAGGAACGAGAGAACAGACAGTACCTTCAGTTGCATGACTATAGAAGGCCAAAGTATCAAGAGAACCACAGCGGTAGCAAATTCAGGAATCTGAACAGATCGTATTCACTACAAGAGATGAAAGATAAAGGATTAGACGTGAAGCCCATGAACAGAAGAAACTCGCAGCAAAAATTTTCGGATCGCGTTTTTATTTTGTCGGAGTTCATCTTGTAGTTGGATATAGATGTAAATATTATTGTAAATAATCATCATTATACCGCATTATAATATTAAGTAATAGCATTGATGGTTTTCTATCGCTTTTGTATTTCGATTTTTTATCATCATATTCATTTGGTTATTGCAAGGCATCGTTGAAATGCGTCAAAAGAGGTTAAGTATTGTTTGCTGTTTTGTTATTTGATTTTCATGAAGGTACGTATACATGTTTACTTTGTCATTATAAAGTCGTTATTTACAGGTGAAGTTCAGTCTCGATGACGAGACCACATTGGCTGATTTGTTGGCTCTAAACTTACACAAGTACGAGGAAGAAGTGAAAACAATTGTAGATAAATCTGTCAAAGAAGCAGGCATGGAGAAGACTCTTAGGTAACATTTACACCTCTTGTTTTTTTTTGACGAGGGGGTTATCTTAACAAGATACTAGAATGCCTTGGGGTGCAATTGGGTTACGTGAGATTTTACCCACCAAAAACGGTAATAAAAGAAAATACTACAAAAGCAATTTAAACATTTTTTTAGACTTTCGTGGTGGTTTACTACATTACTATTAGTACTCACGGGATATTTCAAACGATTCATGTTTTTGTTGAGTTCCCGATATTTCGGCACAGTTGCATGCGCCATGTTCACGGGTAGACTGAAGATGCGGGTGGATGATAAAAAGTTAAGAAAATTAAGGTACAAATTATGAACAGTGGTAAATATCTCGTGAGTACTAAAATAAATTTATAACCAAAAACAAACTGCCCGCTATTTACGTATTGTAATACTTATTTCATAATATGCATCTAGATATAATAATTATTAATAAATATTTATCAAATGATATTAATATAGCATTTGATTTGCAAAAGGCGACCTAATGTGGCCGAATTGATAAAAAAAAAAAAACAGAAAATTGCGTAAGCATCATGTTCAGCCTGACAATGTTCCCGAATTGTGTTGGAATAAAATAAATAAATACTTAAATCGAAATATAGGAGAAATAAAACAAAAATAACGAAACACCCACAAAACGTCATAACTTGATTGGGATTTTCAGGGAGCTGGAAGCGACTTGGGCGATCATGGAGTTTGATTACGCAATGCACGACAGATCCGGCGCCAAATTGCCGAAGGCTAGCGAAGAGGTGGTTGAAACGCTAGAGAACGACCAGGTGATTAAGTCTTTTCACTGTTTTAAATAAATATATGTAGGTACAAAAAAAAAATAACTGAACAGGAGCGAAAAACCTTTATTTTGTGTAAGTCAAAACTTTTCTTGTTTATACCTACTTAATTCTATGTACACTAAAAAAATATTGTAAATGTCTATGAAATGTGAATTAGTGTAAGTGAAGGGAAATCAGTGCATATAAGCTCCGGTCTTCTAAGATCGCGAGAATATTTCGGCTAAGTATAAGGCGCTTACTATCTCATATAAAATTTTACTGCACAAAACATACTGGAAGTTCGGTTAGATAGTGCAAATTTTGGGAAGGTATTCGCTACGACGCTGAATCCAAATGTATACAAAAAATCCTTGAGACTGAGAGATCAACTGCTAAATTTTGATCCAATCTACTGTTGGAAGCGGTCAGATGTGAGAGATGAGTTACAATTGCGCGTTACAAAGACTCGATACATTACAAGCAAACATTATAAGTCAGTCTCGCCTTATCAGTTGGGCAGTTTTTTCTCAGAAAGAAGTCGTTTTGGGAAAGTAGTCGTTACGGAAAAGTTGTCAATTCGAACATATTCCTATACACTCTTATATTTCAGAACCAAGTCCAAAACATGTTGTCATCGAAGTTCGTGGGCTTCTACGAGACTGAAGTAACGGAATGGGCTAAGAAACTGGGCACAGCAGACGCGGTTATCGCGCTCTGGTTTGAGGTGCAAAGGAAGTGGCAGTACTTGGAAAGTATCTTCGTTGGGTCTGACGATATCAGATCACAGCTTCCCGAGGACTCGAAGAGATTCGACAATATCGATAAAGTTTTTAAGGTGAGCTTTACTGTCGACTTTTTAAGGTTTTTGTTATTTTATCACTAGGCGAGGCGTCTTCTATTATTAACCTCGGAGTGCGCCTCTTTGTATTACATCTCCGAAAACGTCATGAAATCGGACCGAATCGGCCACGAATTCCATAACGTGTCTTATTTTTATTAATCGCGTGTATTTTTAGTCCGCATTCGACCGCCAACTAGCCTGTAAAATATTAGAAATACTGGGATCATTTGACATTCATAATTGTACTCTGTGCCCCCATATTTGACAATACATGCACTGAATTGATTCCACTAACAATTTCCATAAATGAAAATATGCAAAGGAAATCTCACTAGTACTATGTTTCTTTAGGATCTGGTAAAAGACATTAATACTACTCCCAATGTAGTAGTAGCTACAAACAAGCCAGGACTGCTTGATAAGCTGGAAGAATTGATGTCATCACTCAACCTCTGCGAGAAGGCGCTCAACAACTATTTGGAAACCAAGAGACTTGCTTACCCTCGCTTCTACTTCGTGTCTTCGGCTGATTTGCTTGGTAAATATTGGTGTAACAAGAAACACAAATGACCACACACACCATATTTGGTGGTATGTGATCCTTTTGCTCAAAGGCAGAAGCACTGTTTTAAATCATTTTATATTCTTTAAGAAATGTAGCCATTGCTAAGCTTTTAATTTGATATATTCAGCAAGATATTATTACAGGGTTCTTCTCGTAGTGATCTAGTGGCTTTGTATGTAAAAAAAAGAACCCTAAAAGTGTTATTTCTGGTTTACGTATAGCAGTTCTATGCCAAAGAGCTTATTTGGTCTGATGACAAAAAACCATTGATGCACTGTAGTAAAAGTTGTTCCTAAAGATAAGTGCAATGAGAAAATGTGCCCCTTTCAGCTTAGCATCACCACCTTTCAGTGCATACTATGTACTGTGTATAACTAGTTTATACGGGTGGTACTCACATGTGATAAACCAGTCGGAAGTGTCCGGCACAATTACAAGTAACAACTCGTATAATAACAATGTGTCAAAAGCACTTTAGATTCAAATGTAAAGGGCGTAATGTTGGGTGGCAGATATCCTATCGAACGGCAACAACCCTCCCGCGGTTTGCCGTCACCTGACCAAGCTGTACGACAACCTCGCTAAGCTGGTGTTCCCCCATGCCGGCAGCAAGCAGGCCTTCGAGATGATATCCAAGGAGAACGAGGAGCACGTGCCCTTCAAAGCTCCTTGCTGCGATTGTTCCGGAAAGGTTTGCGCCGGTTAACCATCTATTACGTGCTATCAAAGTTTTTTTAATATCTTCTAATAACTTACATGAGGTAGTTATAATGCAATATATTATGTAAGCAAACCAAAGGGCTGAAGGTAAGCATTTCAAACGAGGTAAATATGTAACACTAATAGATATCACTGTCACTTTGCGACTATACTGACAGAATTTTTGAAAAATCCCACGTTGTAGTTACTCGAAAAATGAAGAGTGAGATGAAAACACACATCATAAAACGGTTGCTAGCACCAGATTTTATTATCTTTGGATAAAAAGAATCACAGTACAATAAAAATTAGCTAAGGACAATAACTAGACAAGTTGATATCGAACGTTTTCAGGTTTTTCAATATGCAATTATCGTTTGTCAGGTGGAGTTGTGGTTGAACCGAGTAACGGACTGCATGCGGTACACGTTGCGTGACATATTCGAGCACAGCGTCAAATCGTACGAGAACAAGTCGCGTGACGAATGGGTGTTCGACTGGCCCGCGCAGCCTGCGCTCGTCGGCACGCAGATTTGGTGGACCACCGAGACCAACCAGGCCTTCGAGAAGCTGGAGGAAGGTAATTACTGCCCTCACACTATCCGCCGGTGACGACGTCGTTGTAAGTTTCCTTTTCGTAATAACAATCGTCATCTTCACAGCCTTCTTTATCCCACTACTGGGTATAGGCCTCTCTTGCCGTGCCATCTACCTCTGTCATGTGCCAATCGAGCGCAGCTTTGACTCGCGATTTTAATTATTGACAATGACCCCCCTCTGAGGACGATTTTCGATTAATCATGAGACACACCTTTCTTTATGTGTGGTGTGTGTGTACTAAACACGCACCGAGTTTCATTGGCGTAGCATAAAAAAGTTTTGATTTCCATACAAAATTTACCATTTTCAACATTTTAGAAGGGTCCGATTTACCCCTCTTAAGGTTAAATTTCCAAAAATCCGTTATTACTATTGACCTAAGCCGGTTTAGATATATTGGGCTTATTCCCAACTTCCCCACTATCATACCCACCATTGGGGACGTTGGGAACAAGCCACAGTTAGATCGGGCTCCAGTTTGCAGTTCGAGGCGAACTAGTATATTTGTGATTCATTAGAGCCGTTGTTAATGTGAACAGGATACGAAAATGCACTGAAAGACTACCAAAAAAAGCAAATTGCGCAGCTGAATGCGCTAATCGTGCTGCTGCTGGGCGACCTGACTGTCGGCGACCGACAGAAGATCATGACCATCTGCACCATAGACGTACACTCGCGAGACGTCGTCGCCAAGCTTATTGTCGCCAAGGTTGACAATTCTAACGCCTTCCAGTGGCAGAGCCAGTTGAGGTAGGCAACATAACCACTTTCAAGCCACCAAAAACTACAGAGCAGCAAACATCACTTTGAATATTGATTTATAATGTACTATACCTATTAGAAGTGCCACCGCAGAAAGACAGTACAGATTGGTCATTTTAGACACAGTTTGAAAATAAACTTCCGCGAGTTACAATCAATCAACTATCCCTGGAATATTTATGCGGTTTTTTTTCTAGCAACTGACTGTCTGAATGTTTACAGATTCAGGGTGACGTCATATTAGTAGACACCTCAATAGTCAAAATACGATCCGGGAGGTTACAGGGAATGTATAGATACATACATAGCCTGTCAAAAACATAACCCTTCTTTTGCCGTAGTCGGGGCATCATTTTGGTTACAGTTCCAGAAGTTTTTAAATTGCTTGTTTATCTTTTCAGGCATAGATGGGACGCGAATTTGAACAATTGCTTCGCGAACATTTGCGACGCCCAGTTCCTATACGATTACGAATATTTAGGGAACACGCCACGTCTCGTCATCACGCCTCTGACTGATCGCTGCTACATTACACTAACGCAGGTGATTAAACTCATTCTATAATTCTAGGAAGGAATGTTTACAGCAAGTGGTCTGGTTATGGTACATATTGAGGTTCTGTCTGTCGCGTTTTCTTTATACCTTCCGACGTCGAAAAATTTCTGGTATCTTTAATGGCTTCACTGGTTTTACAAGATTGACGACTATTTCTGTATTTGACTTCGTATACAAGGTGTTACTGAAAGGTGCAACAAGTATAATGTACTCATCATTATGAACAACTTTTACTATGGAACAATAACAGAAATCGCGGAAAAAAAAACTGCTGGTCCATAGAAAAATGGCAATGACACTCGACAGAATGTAAGTCGGTGTTTCACGAGATAAAAGACAAATGAAACAATACTCAACTTGTGCTGTAGCTCACATTTAGGGTTGTCATATGAATGTTTTTTCGTGATTTGTGGTAGAGCCTCCACTTGATAATGGGCGGCGCACCGGCCGGGCCCGCCGGCACGGGCAAGACAGAAACTACAAAGGATCTGGGCCGTGCGCTCGGCATCATGGTCTACGTGTTCAACTGTTCCGAACAAATGGACTACAAGTCCTGTGGAAACATTTATAAAGGTAATACATACTGTTTTGTAGTGGTAAAACTCTTTTGTAGGCAGCTGCCTGGGAAACTCTTTTATGTGCCCGCTTCCGACCTGATCTTGTCCTATTTCCGACTCATTGCCGTCCCGATTACGTAATTTGTCCATGCTGTCCTACCCCCTTTTTTTGTCCCTAAACTATTGAGGAAGTGCTTCCGCAGGCGTCGCCGGTAACAGGAACGGTTGCCGGAGCGAACGAGCCAAACGCTGAAAAGTAATTCCCGAGTTGAAACTATATGTAAAGCTATTATTTTGTTTTATGACAACCAGGAAACCGTGCTGGTGTGACATAGCCGACCCAGACAACGGTAGGTTAAGATAATTAAAAAAAAACACAATAACCCTTTCGATTACAGATACAAATCGGATAACAGTAGGTCCCGATTTTTATTTTTTTATAACATCCTGGAAGCCCTTCCGGTAACAAATTTGGGCCTTATGACAGTAGATTGGTCGTTCCTCCAGCAACCGTTCCATTATTTCTTCGTTGACGTCTACGACAGCGGAGGGACAGCCTAGTTTTAAAGATCTTTGTTTGTAACTGTGCAGGTTTAGCTCAGACGGGCGCGTGGGGCTGTTTCGACGAGTTCAACCGCATCTCGGTAGAGGTGCTGTCCGTGGTGTCCGTCCAAGTGAAGAGTGTGCTCGACGCCATCAAAGCAAAGAAGAAGAAGTTCGACTTCATGGGCGAGTTCATCGTACTCATCCCTACAATCGGCATGTTCATCACGATGAACCCGGGGTATGCAGGCCGCACCGAATTGCCTGAGAATTTGAAAGCGCTCTTCAGGTAAATACAATTACGTCTATTTGCATAGGTAAATTTACTTTTAACCCTATTTACTATTGTAATTTCGTTTAATTTTATTTTTTAGAATGGCACAGCAACATCTTAGAGTTATCAGAATAAGGAGTGCAGACATAGTCAGTTATAGTTCAGAGTATAAGTAAGGCAGCTTCATCATCGTTCATCATCATTTCAGCCCTTATCGATCGACTGCTGGATATAGGGGTTTTCTTTAACACAACCTTATGTCCGGTCCTTCGCCGATTTCACCTGGATCTGGCTTGTGGTCTGTTTGCTGGTGTAACACCATTTCTGTGACCGCTTTATTCCGTTTGCCCTCTATTTATCATGTATTCTTATGATTTATTAGAGTCAGCGTATCAGTAACTTCGATAATTGACGAGTCTAAAGCTCGCAGCCAAAGAGAAGGTGACTGTTATGAAAAAAATACTCAATGCCCAGACAAAGCACTTATGTATTATTTTGAAGAAGATGCGATTCCCAACTCGTGTGTATTAAGGTTTACCTTTGTTGTTCAACGGTCCCTTTGTCCTCTCGGTGAACAATGCATCCTATTAATTGTTTAGTCTTTGTTTAGCACATGATTGTGTTATGCATTGACGGAACGAGATTTTTTGCGTGATTGGTACCTTAATACTTAATATGAAAAAAAATATACTAGTATGTAAACAACTCCCATAAATACCTTTATAGCTTCGATGGCGGTGGGGCACCAGTATTCTGCTCTGAAGTGAGCTGTAAAAGCGGCCGATGTTGGTGACATATCTGTTTGCAGGCCATGCGCCATGGTGGTGCCGGACTTTGAGCTGATTTGTGAGATCATGTTGGTGGCTGAAGGTTTCCAGGAGGCTCGGCTATTGGCACGTAAATTCATCACGCTGTACACATTGTGCCGCGAACTGCTTTCCAAACAGGACCATTACGACTGGGGGTTGAGAGCCATCAAATCTGTGCTCGTCGTCGCCGGATCGCTTAAGGTATCATTTACGAGGCAATGTTTGTATGTAGCCGCCTTACCACTGCTATCCTTTTGATTAATTGCGATGGATCACCCCCGCGTTGCCGCTACTACCCCTCTGCTCGATAAGTTTAAGGGTCTAAAATGGCATAAACTCCAGAGTTAGTTACAGCCGGCTGGCGATAGCGAATTTCATCTAGATCGAAACTCAGCGGCACGTCTTAGTTTTTTTAATTTTTTTAATTATGATTCTGCGTTTGACCACCCTGACCTTGAAAAGCTCTAGATTGGAACTCTCAGGAAGCAAGGAAGCCGGCAGTTTATTTCACTCCTTGGCTGTACAGATTTAAAATGTTCACATAAGATTAATCGCGGGCACGGTAGCACGCATAAGTAATATTTGGGCCCAATTACGTTTTACATACGATTGTCCACTTGTCCGTATCGCACGAATCGAAAGGAACGGTTCAAATAAATTATTGAATTTGTATGTTTAGTGCAGTTTGGCTTACAAAGCCTATGTTGGATCCCCCAGCTAATTAAAGACAAAGACAAATAGCCGGGTGACAAAGAAAGACTGTACGTTGCTGGCAACTCAGAGGGGCCGTTTATTGTTGGCGTTCTATCGTTCTCGTACTACTTTCACGAAGTATCCATCTTCAAATTTTAGAGAAGCGATCGCCTGAGGCCTGAAGACCAAGTGTTAATGCGGGCGCTGCGAGACTTCAACGTCCCTAAGATCGTGACAGACGACACGCCGGTGTTCATGGGTCTGATCGGGGACTTGTTTCCGGCGCTTGACGTACCCAGGAAAAGAGATATGGACTTTGAGAAGAATCTCATAGATGCTGCGCTCTCTTTGAAACTGCAGCCCGAAGCAGGTTTTATTCTGAAGGTACATCTAGTATGATAAAGGTATTTTTTTTTCAGGCAGGTGCTTTTTTTTAACAGAACAGAAACATACGAACCCTATCGGCGTAACACCACGTTAATGAGAAATTAGGCCACAGGTGTACCTGTGACGTCATAATATCCACATATTCTAGCATTGCGTGCGCGTAGCTCAGATATTGGCTGAATATGTAGATATGATGGGTATGCCAGCTCATAATTAACAAAGCCAAAAAGACGCCTTGTCTATGTAAACGTGTCTCATGCAGACGGGAGCAGATATGGCCGGCTTTAAAAAAAAACTATTTCCAGATGGTGCAACTAGTGGAGTTATTCGCTGTGCGCCACTCTGTGTTCATCATCGGTTTCGCTGGCACCGGCAAGTCGATGGTGTGGCAGTGCCTCAACAAGACCTACCAGATGCTCAAGCAAAAACCGTTCTACAACGACCTGGATCCTAAGGCGGTCACCAACGACGAGTTATTCGGTACTACTGTAATATTTATTTATCCCATGCAGCATGTTATTAACTACGTTGTTGTCAGTTCGGCTCCTGTGTGCTTTTTTTTTTTTTGTTATTTATTGGCTTGCGTTTGACTGCCATCACGCCTGATGGTAAACGAGGATGCAGCCTACGATGGAGCACGCTTGCCTAGAAGAAACCGATTCACTCGCGGCTTGAAGACACCCAGATTATAATTATCAGGAAAAACCCACTCGGGCAGCGCATTCCACTGTTCAGCAGTTCGAATAAAGAAAGAAAATAAATGTTTACTACTATATATACTCGGCAATACACATTGATCGTCCTGAGTGCGGAATTTGTGTGATCTGCGGTATAGATAAACCTTGGGCAAAATTAAACTAATGTTGCTTATACAAATAAGTTTTTTTTTAACTGTGACACCACACGTGGACTCGATGTTTGTCTGACAAATTTTCAATGTACGGCACGCGATATGAGTATGTGCTTTATTTTGTTTAACAGATTGGTGTTGAATTAATACCCCATTAGATCTATTCAACATCAATCTGTATCATGTAATCTTTATCCTAACTAATGTTGTACTTGCGAAAGTAACTTTGTCTCTCTGTCTGGGTGTTTGTCGCGCTTTCATGTCTAAACGGCTGAACGGATCGACCTTTCGGAACGGAATTTTCGTCTAAATATAGGCTAAGAGTCGGAGATGGACACATGCTACTTTTTTTTTAGGTCCACGCGAACGAAACAGTTTGTCCACAATAAATTTATGTTGTCAGGTATTATCAACCCAGCTACTCGCGAGTGGAAGGACGGCCTGTTCTCGACTATTATGCGCGATATGGCCAACATGCCAGGCGACGGGCCCAAGTGGATCGTGCTCGATGGAGACATCGACCCCATGTGGATCGAGAGCCTCAATACTCTCATGGATGATAACAAGGTACATACCTACATAATGAGATTCGTACCTCAAAATCGTACAGCTAGTAGTGATAGTGCGTGGTGACCTTTATACTTGTTAACTTCAAGCTCAATTTTGCAGCAACACTGGTCATTAAAGATTTAAACGCACGAATCTTCGCTTCTACGTCCCATATATTGTTTTAAACAACAAATAATTCCTACCGAAGTACCTGCGCAGTAGACTACTTTTAGTAGGGCGGGAAACTTAAACTATCTACCATTGAAAACTAGGCGCGCTAAAATCTTGCTCTGTTATTGGACGATCGATTTCACGGCAAAATCGCGGCGCCCGTTCGCAATCTTGTAAGCGGAACAGAGCTAAGAATGCATAACAATGAATACTCTACCGTTTGCGCTTGCATTATGGTTCAATATGTGTAAATTATCATTTATAGTTTGGGCTAGTGACAGAAACCGGTCTGCGCTTTTTTGCGCGAACGAGAACTGCCGATCGGAATTATTTGTTGTATAAAACTTGTAAACGATTAATTTCTTTAAGATATAAATAGTTACCTTTGGCCATCAGAAATCAGAATTATTTATTGGCTATAAATAGCACTGAACATTAGAGGGAGGTCACTTTAACAAATTAAACTATGTTTAGAGTTAAATTAGGCAAACTCATCAATAATTTAAACAATATAATAGACAAGTAGGTATATACTATACTTCGTTTGTTCATTACACAAAAATGAGGATTCCGAGAATTTTATTGACATGTATTCACTTAATTGGTTTTTTTGCGGAACTAAGTTTCTTTTAGCCGTCGATAATTCTAATTGCTATCTTTTGACATCTTAACACTTTCGTAATATTTACAGCATTACCCCAGATTGTAACTGCAAATCTTATAACAGAATGTATGTACGTCCATTGTATATTTTGTATTATTTTGTCATAGGTGTTGACGTTGGCAAGTAACGAAAGAATAGCTCTTACGAAGTGTATGCGACTCCTCTTCGAAATATCCAATTTGCGTACAGCAACGCCGGCTACCGTCTCCCGGGCCGGCATTTTATACATCAACCCGCAGGACTTGGGGTGGAATCCGTGAGTTGAAAACTTTCTAAGAATGTAGATCTTTTTTTTTTTAAACTTCTTATGGTTTCGTACTTCAAAGGAAAAAACGGAACCATAATAGAATCACTTAGTTTTCCGTCTGTCTGTCTGTCAGTCTGCCTCGCAAGACCCTTTATCTCAGGAAAGTGTATCAAGTTGAAATATGTGGTCTACCGCCCCTCGGAGGTGTAAAAGAACATGGCCATTTATGCTGCATAATATATCATTATTGTCGCTTTTGCCGCACTCGCAAGTAAATCAAAACCCATAGGGTTTCAGTACAAGTAAAGTTTTCGAATAAATCTGAAAACCATCAATATTTGTAGTTACAAAACATTAATAAAAGAATATGATTACAAACTTATAAAATTTGTTGCTGGAGAAATGATGATATGATTTATGTATGATGTACATAAGCCTCGGTGCCTCGGTAGTCCGGTTTTTTTTCTGACAGGAAAATTGTACGACATGACATCAGCCTCTTTTACCTGGGCCCGTACCGTGAGGTGCTTATTGCGATGATTGTTAGGTTCAGCCGACAACGCTGCGCGACCACGAACCGTATCGCCGGGCGATAAGGTGTATAGTCGCACAGCGTCCTCGGCTGAGCCTAAACATCATCGCAATAACTACCTCACGGTACGGGCCCTGGGGGCGTACCGTCAACTTTTAACTTGCGGGCCAGTTGCGATGCAGTCCAGTTTAAGTGCCTAAACTGACTCGCTAGTTTTCGTACCGTGAGCTCAATTAAATACGATCGCATTTGAATCGCTACCTCTCGAAAGAATGAACGAAAATTGTCTCTGGCTCCAGTAATGAAACGCTGAAATTAGATAAAGACAGAGCTATATAAACGTATTTCTGGCTCTCGTAAAAAAAATGCTTTCTGAAATTTAAAGGTGTTAGCCCTTTCCGGAAAGTAGCGTTTTTTGTGATTAGCTATAGTATCAGCGTGTTATAAGAGAACTCATGTTGAATTTTATAACAAAGTACAAAACTAATGCAATCATGCAATATTTATTGTGCTTTGTCCTTGAATAATTTTAATTTCTAAGAAATAATATCAATCCGAATTGTGAGAAACAACGATTTACAAGTTTCTGAACGCATTCATCTAAATTGAAATATATTTGACATTGTGGTTTTTCTTTAAGCTATACATAAGGTAACGACCCCAGTGGTGGGCGACCCCCCAGTAATGGGCAGAAAAACAATCAAAGTACAAAAATTAGGATAACAATTTAAATTTCGCGCTCTGTCAGCACTTGACCTTAAACTACAACTATTTGACTTCCGTTATATGAGATTTCAATTCATTCGGCCATTTTGTTTGCAAATAGCGAATATGATTGTGTACTCGCGCGGTGCCTTCGTTAAAAATCCTTTTTTCTTGCATCAATCGCTAAGACAGTAAGTGCAAAATGTTTTAATGTGCTAGTATTTGGTATGCTTAAATGAAAAAATGCATTATTTCATGTTATCGTTGGTATATTTAAAAGATTTTTGTGGTGATTGATTAAAGTCTGTGTTTCAAATTATGCATATTTGAGTCGGTGACCATTATTGGATTTTATTTTCCTTGTTTTCCCATTACGGATAATGTCGAAACTAATATTTTTTCAGTGTTATAGTTTAATTTAATTTTCTAAATGAGCTTTCTTTCCTGTTAATTTATATTGCAATTTCTTCTTCCAGTAATGGACATAGGTGTGCATTAATAGGAGTTTCATTTAATCTAGTCATAAACATTAATGATTGCTTCGTTAAAAAAAAAGCTTAATAAAGCGAACTGGAAGACGCAGCGCAGGCAGCTAGGTGGACCGACGACATCGTGAAAGTCGCGGGATGCAAGTGGCAAGTTGTCGGTTGGTGTGGCGGTCTAAGAGGGGGAGGCCTTTGTTCAGCAGTGGACATCTTCCGGCTGATGATGATGATAAAACGTTTACTCATATTTTGACCTCCTAAATACCAACTTTTGTGATAACTGATACTTTATTATATTTTAAGGAAGCGTAAACTTTTCAATTAGGCACTTGATTTATGAAAAATATATAAGTGTAATTTGTAATCATTGCCTGCATAAAATATATTTATATATATAATAATTTCTACTAAACGTATAATGACTTCTAAATAAAATAAAAAAGAGTCATAAATACTTTGTTTTCTTAACGTATAACTAATTACAAATATGTCCATTACTGGGGGTCGAACATTGGGACCGGTTCAAAAATGGTAGTCCATAACTAGGCCTTGTTCATAATTGGGTGTCCATGACTAAATTTTTCGTGTCCATCAATGGTGAAAAAAAATATGTTTTTTTTTAAACAATTTTAAGTAAGTTTATTTGATTGACGTAAATATTAGGTAATATTTATAACAAACACAAGACTAACTAATTCCATATATTTCCTAATAATATTAGTGAATTTCCTGATATTATTAGTGGTCGAGCGGTTGTGAAGATATAGAGGTCGCGAGGTCTCAGTTCGCCGCGAACTACTAGTGCTCATATTCGAACTTAAAACTTGTGTTGCAATGAACTACTTGCCTACAAAATTTCATGAAAATCGGATCAACGGTTCGCAAGTTATCATCGGACAAATATATACACAAATATACATACAAATGCCGATTTGTCCCAGTAAGCTCTGGGACCTTCGCTTCGCTCGGTCAATTACATGACGAGAAATTTTGATAAAACACGATATGTTGTTCTTAAAGTGTCCAACTTTGGGGTCCGTTACCTTAGTGTATTTAGCCCATTTGGCAACTGTGAGGTTTTAGTTAAATATTTCAAGTGATTATTATATCATAATGAAAACAAGTCTCAGTCATCGTCCAAAGTCATTAAGTATTCGTGAATGTACACGAGTGTTGATGAATAGTATAATATTGTGAAACGTGACTCTTCGTGTTGTTTCCATTACTCCATAGAAACATCTAGTAAAGTCTCCACCACTTTACTGGGGCATGACCCGGGCTTGATCGTGACTTACTTTGCTTGACTAACCCCCGAATACTCAAACGCTTGTTAACTTTGACCTTGATCACAGTTTAATTCTAATGCTGCCTTTGTCTGGCACTAAGCAAATGACAAAGGCAGCAACAGACTTAATCTGTCGTCAAAGTTAACAAACGTTTTAGTATTCGGGGGTTAGACTATGACTGAGACTTGTTTTAATTGTGAAATATTTGACATCACTTGACACTGGCTAAATACACGAACGTGTGCAGCTAAAATATAAGAGAAAAAAATATATAATCAAAGTATCGTATCGCCCAAAGTAAGATTAGCGGGATAATTATTATATGTAACCGTTTTAGTTTTAGTGCGATTGTTTGTAGTAGTTACTATCAATAAAGTAACCATTACATTGTAAAGTGAGCGCTTACTTACTTCTCAATAGTTTTTATTTACACGATAATTGAGTATTACGGCAGAGGACACCACTTTATAAACAATATTTACAATCCACAAACGACTAAGAAGATCCAAATGATAAATCGGTCGAAAAAAGGTTTTGAAATAGTAACTTATACTGAATCGCTAATTTGACAATTCAGCGAGACAATTATCGATTCAACTAAGAGGTCACGGTACCAATTAAATGAACGAAAACACGCTAAGCGATGATGTTTAGGTTGTCACCGGTTAAATATGGCGGCAACCTAAACTGAATCGAATAACAGACCTCACGGTACGAATTTGACTAACGATTCAGTTTAGAGCCTATTCTGAACTGCAATAAGAGCTCACGGTACGCCCCCTGGACTCAGAACGTCTCTTTGGTCTTCCCGGTCTTATCTTTTATTCCTTCCTTCTATGAGGGTTCTTATTAGTTTGTCATGTCGTTCCAGATGGCCAAAAATCTTGTTCTAAATTAACCAAAAATAATACCAAGAATAAATTAACAAGAAATCTTAATTGGCAGATTTGTAGCGTCATGGATCGAAACGACGCGCGACGACGAGTCGGAGAAGGCGATGCTAACAGTGATGTTCGATAAATACATTCCCTCGCTGCTCGAGTCGTGCAAGAAATACAAGCGCATCACCGTTCTCACTGAGCTCCAGCAAATACAGCTAACATGCTATTTACTGGAGTGCTTCCTCAACAAGAATCTGTTGCCGAGCGACTGCCCGAAAGAATGGTGAGAAATGTTACAACTAACAACGTGATAAGTAGCGCCGTATCGCTTTTTTTTTAAAAGTTTTTTTAATAGTTTTACACGTTGGCCTACTGTCGGAAACCGGTCTGCGCTTTTCTGTGCAATCAAAAAACCGTGCGAAAAGTGCCGATCGGAATTATTCTTTGTGTAAATCTGTAGACGGTAAGGCTTTGGATCATCTGAAAAAATGGCATCGTCGTTTCGCAGGTACGAGACGTACTTCGTATTCGCGATCGTATGGGGTTTCGGTTCAGCTTTGTTCCAAGATCAGTTGGTTGACTGGCGCAACGAGTTCAGCAAGTGGTTCTGCAACGAGTTCAAACAAATCAAGTTTCCGTCCACGGGCACCGTGTTTAGCTTCTTCATCGATCCTGAGACGAAGAAGATGATGCCCTGGTCTGAAAAAGTGGAGTCGTTCGAGTTGGACCCTGATTTGCCTTTGCAGGTGATTTTTCTTTTAAGTTGTGTTTCAGAAACGTAAATACATAGGTTACAATACAATAACAATACAATCCATAAGTTTATTTAGGTTCTCGTGTGGTCTAGAATAGAGTACGCTAACCTAGCAGGTACCTGCCGATCTGTTCTGCAAGGTGAATAAACGCACAAGTGAGTTGATACATATACATTTTTCTTGCCTATTGCTGCAGAGATTTGTCAAAATAAAAAAACGTATGGGTAAATGTGACCAATCAATATTGTGACAATTCTATCAAGTCACTTATCTTGCGGAATACACACACTGTGCTATAAAGACAGCTACTTCGATCACCTGTGTCTATTCCTCTTCCAGTCATGCCTAGTGTCTACATCGGAAACCACTCGCATCAGATTCTTCATGGACCTTTTGATCGCCAAGGAAAAGCCGGTGATGCTCGTCGGAAGCGCTGGCAGCGGCAAAACTGTCAGTGTCGCGGCCAAGCTCAACTCCCTGTCTGAGTCCTATGCTATCACTAATGTACCGTTTAACTTCTATACCACATCAGGTAAATTATAACAATCGAATAACAAGTAATATCATTAAAAGAAAAACTAAATACCTGACTGCAAAATTTAGCCTTTGTCACTCCTCGTTTGTTGTAAAGAGCAAAATAAAAAAAATATGAAAATAAGTAAGTACTAAAGCAACATATATATAACCATACATAGATCGGCACGTACGTACGCACGTTTTTTACCGGCTTCCAAAAAAAAGGAGGAGATTCTCAATTCGACTGTTTAATTATTTATTTATTGAGATTGTGTTTACCTCAGAACTCCGTCATTTATTAGCCAATTTGTTTTTTTTTAAAATTCGAATGGATATACTTCCAGATTGGTCCCATTTATGTCAAAATCCATTTCTTACAGTGGCATTCATAAAACATTCCTTCTCCTCAAATATTTAGGCAAACATATAGCGATTTGGGTATTTTCATCAAGAATCAAGCATTTGCATTCAGACAGTATCATTTGATGAAGTGGAACTGATGACGAAGACCACAGATGGTCATCGGAACTTCTCAATAACAAGTATGTCACGGGTGCCGCCAAGAACATCTCTATTATGCATTTTTTTCAGAGTATTTTGTTAAAGCCTTTTTTATAGATTTCGTATGCTTACTTTTGTTAGCATACGAAAAACATTATGTTACTTCATTAGTAACAAGCAATTAATTCGAGCAATGACATGCCTTGTTAAATGACATACATTAGATTCATACAACACACTTAATTCAGTAATGTTTAATTCAGGTCGAGAAATCTCAATAAATATCCCGATTTTACAGAAATGATGCAAAAAGTGCTAGAAAAACCCTTAGAAAAGAAGTCGGGACGCAATTTCGGTCCTCCGGGCAGCAAGTTCATGATATACTTCGTGGACGACCTCAACATGCCGGAAGTGGACACTTACGGCACTGTGCAGCCGCACACACTTATTCGCCAGTTCATGGACTACAGACATTGGTAAATATAACATGATATCACTATGGAAGTGGTCGATTGGCATTGAAATCACACCTTAAAGCTAAGAATAATTAACGTAGAACAGTTTTGTCAAATTATGTCTTCGCGCATTATTATCGACCGACCTAAGCAATGACCTAAGACTGCTTTTCCACCAGAGATTAAAGCAGCTAAGCTTTAAACGAGGTAAAGCTGCATGGCTACGAAACTAAGTGACCGTTTCCACTAATGCTAAGAGGTATAGCGGCCCGATTGAGATGTGCTATGAAGTTGCGCGACTCGAGCTAATGGATGAATCGGTAGTAGGAAAACAGGACGGGGACGTCGAGTACTCTGCTCTGTAACTGTACATAGCTACACACTCGCTACCTAGCTCAAATCAGCAGCTCCCATCCTAAGTATTCATCTCTTTATTTGCTAAAAATATAGCTTCGTTGAAACCGTTTCCACCAGTGCTGAGCTATGTAAATAAAGGTTCCTTATTGGTGGATGTCAATCACGTCCGTAGCTAAACAGCGTAGCACATCTCTGGTGAAAAAGGCAGCGTAACAGTCCACGGGAGAAAATCGGCAGTTGTATGTAATATTTATAGTCGATAACTTGCGAACCGTTCATCCGATCTGCTTGTAATTTTGTAGGGAAGTAGTTAATTTAAAGATATTTTTTAAGTTTACGTTCAAATCGATGTTGATAATTATTATCGCTTTAATGCGACTAATAATAATAATAATAATGCGATGACGCAATGACATATCTGATTGACAGGTACAGACTAAGACAACGCTATGACTATGACTCTTTTACACGACGTGTCAATTAAAAATCCGCGTACTTTACTAAAATTTGTCGATTGCAGGTACGACAGACAGAAACTGTCGCTAAAAGACATATCGAACTGCATGTTCGTAGCTTGCATGAACCCGACGGCCGGCTCTTTCACCATCGATTCGCGGTTACAGAGACATTTCTGCACTTTTGCTGTCAGGTAAAGTTTAATTACTTTGCTTTGTAAAAATTATAATAGTGTATATATACTATACTATATATATATATTATACTCATGCATTCTACTCTTCATATGCGTACTTGTAGACAGGAATGGCAATGGAAGTTCGTAAAATCATTGGTTTTTTTTTTGTTTAAACTTGCCATAATAATATTATAACTTTTACTACTTCAATATTGTATAATATTGAATATTGACTTGTTCAATATTGAGTTAACAAAATTTCACTCACTGTTTCATCCTATATACGGACCCCTAGTCTCGTTTCGCAGCGGGCGAAGTTTTGTTTCCAAAGAGTGACCTTTGCTTGACTATTTTTGTTTACGATCTCTGCCGTGGGTCTCTCGTGGCCCTATCGTCTATTTGCAATATTTTAGCGAGTTGTTAAGATACAGTGAAAAGACAGTGAATTTTCCAAACTTTTTGATGAAATTAGTGTTTCGGAGGTATTCTGTTATCACCCGCTAAATCTTAACAAAGTGTTTTGTTTTTGGTGTTAATGGCTTGTATAAACTATAATTTGTGCCGCTATTATTTGTTTATTTAAAAAAATATGTATTCTAATAACAACTACTTTTCTTATTTTCTTCTACTTTTTATATCTTATTTTCGACGCAAAAAAATTTACACTTTGAATGCCTATAACAATGAAGATATTGCAAATTTTAACAAGCATTTAACAACAGACAGCAAGCATAGTTTTCCATGGTGTTGATGACATATATAAAAAAAAATACGAAATCGGATAACATTTAGGGGTGGGTATCAGACTACGCTTTTTGCCTAGACAAGACGGCGATATACTCTATTTTAGTTTTAGCCAATAAAGCAGCTGCGCGTAAAACCAGCTTTATACTAATTTATGGAATGATACTTCAGTTTTCCGGCGTTGGACGCGTGCATGCACATCTACAAGCAGATCCTGGCCCAGCACATGGCTAACCCGCTGAACAAGTTCGGCCTCGTGGTACAGCGGTACGCGGAACCGCTCGTCACGGCAGCGCTCGCGCTCCACAGCAAACTCTCCTCGAACTTCCTACCAACTGCCATCAAGTTCCACTACATATTTAACCTGAGGGACTTAGCCAACATCTTCCAAGTAAGATTTTACATAAACATGCCTCTGCTAAGCATTTGCAACATTTTTATTTGATGAAATATATTTCAAACTGTCAATATATTTATATGAAAATTGAAATTGAATGCTGGCTTCCCATGGCGCGAGATTTCATGCGCCTCGCCGCGCCAGCATTAGCCAAAAACGCGCCTATCGCATGGCTGTGGCTGCCGTATGTGTCAGTGTGGGCTACTCTGTAACGCACGTCGAGTCCGCCACGAGTGTTTCTTGTAACATCAGAATCCGCGAAGAAACGGATGCGGATGCGCTCGACGTGTCGTTTAGTGTCGGAGGCGTGGAGTGGCGCGTGAAATCATGCACTGTAGGAACCCACCATAAAACATAAAATTCAGGTTCGTGTTGTTACAAAAGTGCGCCTTACTTAGGCTTAAGGTACATGCAGTTTTTCCTATTCCCAGGGCATATTATTCACAACTGGCGACGCTATTAAGTCCACTTCAGAACTAATAAGGCTGTGGATGCATGAGGCGACGCGTGTCTATTCTGACAAGCTTGTCGACGCAGTGGACAACGAAGCCTTTTTCAAACTCATCGTTGAAGTTATCAAGAAGAATTGCGAGGTTAGCGTTAGCCGGCATCGAACCATACGATTTCACATCTGATAGTCACTAATGCCATATTGATGCGTAGATAATTATTTATCCAACCCGTTGACATCAATAACAAAAGATTTCGATAAGATTAAGGGGGTGATAACTGTTTTTCCCCGAATCGCTAAATTCATCATAACTCTCTATCGCACGTACGGGGAACAAAACAAGCAAAACAATTTTCAAATACCTACTGCACTCAAAACTCGCGGCAGGACGTCCCTTTTAAAGTTGTTTGTTAGCACAACAAAATTGTAATCTATATTTTGGCAGGAGTTCGACGAGAATGTAGTATTCGAAAAGCCGCTTATCTACTGTCACTTTGCGGAAGGTGTCGGCGACCCGAAGTATTTCCCAATAAAAGATTGGCCCCAAATCAAGAAACTCTTGGACGAGTCTCTCTCTGGATACAACGACTTAGTGGCTACTATGAACTTGGTTCTGTTTGAAGACGCCATGTATCATATTTGCAGGTGACAATGCAGTTCAATGCTGTTAATAAATAACATATTCGCCACACACGCATTCTCTACTAAGATTTCATATTTCGGAGATGCTGTGGAGTTTCAAAGTATTTTCAATGTCAGATAGCTCGTCCTGAGACCTTCTAGGATAGTAACTATGGTCACGATAATATTAAGAGTATAACTGAAAGTTAAAAATATTTCTAAATCCCTTTTTGCTATCACACTAATATTATAAATGCGAAAGTGATAATACACCAAATAAGAGAACAGGTGCCGCACAACAGCAGCGCAGCACCTGCTCAACTCAACAGCATGCGCGGCCCGTGACAATTTTGGCGTATGTTTCATGCATTTTCTTCAGTTACAAAACGCACCGGCCCGATTTAAAGCTGCGCCACTGCTAATACACGTCCCTCGCTTCCTGTTATGCGCCCGATACGCCTTTTGTTTGTAAACGCATTCAATCGCAAATGTAAGAGACTACACAGCACACGTTTCACAGAATAAACCGGATCTTAGAGGCTCCGAGAGGCAACGCACTTTTGGTCGGCGTGGGAGGCTCCGGCAAGCAGTCATTGTCACGACTCAGCGCGTTTATATCCTCTCTGGAAGTGTTCCAGATTCAGCTCAGAAAGGGATACAGTATCAATGACTTGAAAGCTGATCTGGGTATGCTGACTTACCTATATTTTTTTATTATAAAACGATAATTGTGTATGACCTGACCTACGAACGGAAAAAAAATATGAGTCGAGGTAGCATGTGGCTTATACGATACAGCGACACATATAATTATTTATATCAGTCAAGTTTTATTGAACTTTACAGTATGTAAAAATATTTGGTTGGATAAACGGGAAAAAAGACAGAAACATTTTTTTTTTCATTTTCCCTTCACCCAGTCCATCGGGGGACGTTGTGATGAAGTGACTTCTTACATGCACCATAACAGCAGCGCAAGGTTATTAAAAAAGTAGTGTTGCCATAGGACATTCAATTTAACAACATTTAATTAGCTGGACAGATTTTATTTAAACAGCTATGAAAATCGCATCAAAATCTTTGCCGAAAATGGCAACGGACACACAAACTACCTCTTTCCCGAAACGCAAATACTTTCTCCGTTTCATCGTGGCTAAAAAAGGCCGTGTAGGGCAATGAAATCTGTACTGTTGCAGCTGGACTGTACATAAAGGCAGGCTTGAAGAACATCGGCAATGTGTTCCTGATGACGGACGCGCAAGTGGCGGAGGAACGATTCCTTGTGCTCATCAACGATCTGCTCGCTTCCGGGGAGATCCCCGAGCTGCTCGCCGACGACGAGACAGAGAACATCATCAACGGCGTCAGAGGAGAGGTAACCATCACACTATATCCGGAACTGTTATCTGGACAACAATCGCAAGCTGTATACTCAAAATACTTATCACAGCTAGTTATATAAAAGTTAAATAAAAGTTTAAAGTCTTTGTTGCATATCCCCGATTTATACACATCGTCAACGGTATGTTTTAGCGAATGCTCCAAAATCATCTGACGCTGCTTGATTATGTATTCAGGCTCATGATAATGATGTTTTCACTATTTCAGACCAAAGCATCAGGTGTACCTGACACCCGAGAAAACTGTTGGAGATTTTTCATCAACCGCGTGAGGACAATGCTGAAGGTATGTATTTTTCTAATTGTATTGTGAAGAAACATCAGGGGACCTAGGACGGGCGATAAAGTGTCCAACCTTTTAATCCTCGCGTCTACTGACACTAGAATGTGTGTGTTTGGACAACAACGTAGAAAAATCATGTCGCTGCTTTCGAAAACCTGTTTTCTTTCGAGTGTTAATTAGTGAATTATTTTCATTCAATGTTCGTTAAAGTGAACGAATGCGGGCAAATCGAATCAAGAGCCGAACCGTGTGTTTTCATATTGTTTCCAATACTAAGTAGAACGCTTCCGATAAATCTTACACCACTTTACTGTAACATGATTTAGAGAGGAGTGTGACGTCTGTTTTGTTCTCACGAGATAGAAAGAGCGAATGAGTTGACGACATTTTATCTCGACTCGCGTGCTAGGCCCGCTGTTCGTTTCAACTTGTCGCTATCGCACAATAATTAATATGCATTTCTGTGGGATATCTATCTTTCATTGTACTTTTTCCTCAAGACGGCCTAAGACCGTATAATGCTAGTAATTTACGAATGCGCGTCATTCTAAAATGTGAAGTGGCGCGACCCTTCCTAAGTTGTCCGTTGATACTATACTTTTCTAATCTCAGCGAGAATATAGCGACAGCTTTGTGGAATGGTAATGTGTAAAATAAGGTGCAAAGAGGACTGGCTGTGGCTGTTTCCACCATAGCTACGCTGGAATGTGTGCGGCGAGGTCGAACGAATCGTGTGCGGGTTGAAGAGGGACAGAGGGTAGAGCTAGAGCAGCGCAGAGATATAGCTGGGGTAAAAGGTGCCCCTCTGGACAAAATGTCGTTTAATTTTGTCAATCTTTCGATGGTAGGTTGTTCTATGCTTCTCGCCGGTGGGCGCCACACTGCGCGTCCGAGCGAGGAAGTTCCCGTCGCTAGTGAACTGCACGGCCATAAACTGGTTCCACGAGTGGCCGCGAGAGGCGTTGCGCTCTGTCTCAACGAGATTCATTGCTGAGGTGGAAGCATTACCGGTAATTGATTCATTGGTTCAGGACTGGGAGCCTGGTTACGTTACCTTTTTTTTTGGTGGTGGAAATCTTCACAACCCGACTGCTGGGGTGCAGACGGGTTATGTGGCATTATACCCACTAAAACTCCCCCGGTAGCCTGCCTTGGTGCTTGACCGAGGGCTCCGGGATCTCCAAGAGAACGCACCGTAGCCCTCAGCACCACGCTTCAGCTCCTCCCGGGACAGCTAGCAGCTGTCGTGAGACGTCTAAGCCTACAACAGCGTCCGCCACTCGACGCTGTTGTCCTCCCCAGGGCTCGCTTCGGTAGATGGTGGTTAGAGCCCCATGGTTATGTTACCTGTTACTCACAATCGCTATATTGTTTTGTATTTGTATTAAAATTAAATATAATATGTATTCATTACGCGGCTAAAAAAACAGTCACTAAAGCCAAAAGTTACTTGTAACACAAGAGTCATTTGATAACGGACTAGTCTACGACTTACGACTCTATAGACCACCGAAACATGTTTTAATCCAATGTTGTTATTAAATATACCGTGAGATTTCTATGTTTTTCCATTAGCGCCAGACTCGCAAACGTGATAGCCGATTGCATTTTGTCGATAGTGTACACTATCGTAACGTTTCAGCTTGATTTGGTGGAGCCGGTTGCGAACTTTATGTCGCACGTCCACCAGAGCGTCAATCAGATGTCAAGCGTCTATTTCCAAAACGAACGGCGATACAACTACACTACTCCGAAGACCTTCCTCGAACAGATAGCTCTTTACAGCAAACTGCTCACTGAGAAAACGACTAACTTGAAAATGATGATATTGAGGCTGGAAAACGGCTTGGAGAAACTGGCCTCGTGTGCCGCCGACGTCTCTGTATTGAAGGTATTACAGTCTGTGCGCAAACGAAAACTGCCAATCAGAATTATTTATTGTGTAAAACTGTATCTAAGAAAGGACACCGACAGCGTATTATAACAGTCACATATCACAACCATACTAGGTAATAATAAAAGAAGTCAAATTTTATTCATCTCTGTAGCCCTAACCACCGGTAGTTTGGGCCCTGTCTCGCTTCCGTTGGATCTCTCGTCTCGTTGGATCCGGTGCTACGATCCTTTATGGATCTAAAAGATTATTTTTTAGCTTTAGATCCGTTTTTCAAATTATGGATCTATCAAGAACTTTTTTTGTCATGAGATCCATTGGTAGTTCCTGTTCTTTTGTATTTATGTTTTTATATTTGTTTTGTCTAAAATCTAGATTCAAGATAATAAAAATGCGAATCGATACAATACAATAACACTTTATTGACATCAAGGATACACAATAGGACAACAAGAAAACTGTATGAATTCGTGTGTAAATGCATTAATTATTATGTTTGTTTGGTAACTTTGTAATAGTTGAAACGACTTGAGCGAACTTTAGTATGGCAGGTCAGCCTAGATTAACACTTAGGATATTTTTTATCCCGGGAAATGATCAGTTCCCGAAGGATATGGAGTTAAACCTTGGAATGAAGTTAGTTAATGATTATTTTTGCACAGGTCACTTTAGCCGAACAAGAAATTGTCTTGAAAGTAAAGAATAAGGCTGCCGAGGCACTTATCGATGTTGTGGGCGCCGAGAGCGACAAAGTATCTAAGGAAAAAGCATTTGGTAAGTAGCTCATAAACTTTGTCGATAAACATAAACAATACAAAAAGAATTGAAAAAAGATAGTTTAAAACAGAATCCTCATTTATGTCACTTAACATCAGGCGAGATCTGGTCAAGCGCCTAGCATAAACAGAAAAAATAATGGTCTAGAAATAAGATAACCCAAAGATTACGAGATCTTTTGTTCCAACAAAAAGGCACCCAAATTGCAAGAAGATGCTGGTTGCGAGGACTGAGTGTCACTGACATTTTTCTTTGGAACTGCTGTTTTTTTTTCGCGATCATGTTTGGTGCCATAGTAAAAGTAGTTCATAATGATGTTCACACATTTCAATATTTTTGCACCTTTCAGTAAAACATTGTATAATGTTTTACAGTTTATAGCTTCTGTGTGCGAGTATAGAAAAACGCCCCAAACTTAGCTTAACTTACTGTTCCCAACTTAGCCGCGGAGGAGGAGAAGAAAGTGAAAGTTATTGAAGAGGACGTGACAATAAAGGCCAAAATCTGCGCGGACGATCTCGCTAAAGCAGAGCCCGCTCTGATGGCCGCTCAAGAGGCTCTAAACACCTTGAATAAGAACAACCTCACTGAGTTGAAATCCTTCGGCTCACCGCCCGACGCCGTAGTTAACGTGACGGCTGCCGTGCTTGTACTGATGACCAAGAAAGGAAAGGTGCCTAAGGATAGGACGTGGAAGGCTTGTAAGGTGCGTTCTGCTCTTTTCTATGCTACTGAGCGTGGAGCCCGGTGTTACATGTCACGCTTGCTCATAGTTTCGTGCCTAGAGTTTTGACTTTCTATGTCTCAAAACCCATCTATGTTCAAAGTTACGTCCGTTCGCTAAATAACAGAACACCCCAATATAATAAAGAAGATAAGCTTGATCTTTGTTTTGTTACAGTTGATGATGAATAAAGTCGACCAGTTCCTTTATGATCTAGTGTATTACGATAAGGAAAATATTCACCCTGATGTCATCAAGGTAAATACTTTTAAATCATTAACAATTTAAAAAAAAACGTACAAACAAAAATGAACTACCTAATCTGCTTAACCTACTACAAAAAACAAACAGTTGGACAACCTGGAGACCATTTTAAAGCTCTTAAGATAATTCAAATGCTCAACATGCTGGCAGCATTACCACGTTGGATAACAATGGTTATGCATTGCGCCAGATAAACGCCATTATTTTGGTCAAGCGTTGCATAAATTAAGCACTCTAACAGATTTATAAATAAGTAAATACTTTTACTTCACAATCGCCTTTATTATCGATGCACGTGGTCCAAATTTTTACCCAACAACAGCGAAGCCAAAGGGAAGCATGATCCCATTGGGTGGGATTGGGATTGGGATGCTTCCGTGGGATCATGCTTCCTTTTGGCTTCGCTGTTTTTATGGTATTTTACTATCTTTTAAAATAGGAACGTGTTATACTTTTCCCAGGCTGAACAGAAGGTTATTTATTTATTTCAGGCAGTTCAACCATACATCAAAAATCCGGAGTTCAACGCCGAGTTTATAATGTCCAAATCGGCTGCAGCAGCCGGTCTCTGCGCTTGGGTCATAAACATCGTGAGGTTCTACGACGTATACGTGGTGGTGGAGCCCAAGCGACGGGCGCTCAATGCGGCCAACGCCGAATTGCAGGCCGCCAGAGATAAGCTGGCCTTCCTCACAGACCAAATTCATGTGAGTCCTATCAACCAGGCGATATGACGGTGAAACACGCCAAGTTAAAACCATAGTACCTTGTTTTTGTTCGGGTATGCCCTAAAACTGGGAATTTTAATTTAATTTTAATTTTTGGTATTCATATAAAAACTGCTTTTCTTCGTCGTGATTTCAACGCAAAAATATGTCAACTTAGATGCTCATAACTACGACGACACTGCGATAATTCCAAAAATCAAACCGTAAGTACATCTCTAACCTAACTGAAAATCTATTAAATCCATGCTTTAAGCATAGTTCTCAAGGTGTAGATAAAATAAAAAAAACATCGCTTAACACTTAGGGGTTAAAACAAGCAGGCGGTACTGTAAACCTAACTTCTCTCGGTTTAGGAACTCGAGGAGAAATTGGACATATTGTTAAAAGCGTTCCAAGAAGCCGTCAACGAGAAGATGAAATGCCAAGCGGAAGCCGATGCTACCAATGCTACCATAGACTTGGCTAACAGACTGGTCAATGGATTGGCATCGGAAAAAATACGGTTTGTAAAAAATATTGTCATTATCAAACCGAGCGAAATGAGTGTGTAGCCATTGTCGAAGGTACTACATAATACTAGATAAGTAAAGTACTGCAACTTAGTGCCCCACACTAGGTTCCACTCACCCACAGATAACCCTCAATAGATACCGCGTTGTGAGACTGTTGTCGTACCAACAAAAACGTACCAAAGTTGGAGGAAAGTGCGGGGAACACCCCGCGATTCACACTCTGTATCGACAGCATCAGTCGGTACCATAGGCAATCTTACAAGGCAAGGCTACGCATACTCGCACCTAGCAATAAACCAATGCCAGCAGTGAATTTTCGGCAATTATTAAAAGGTCTTGATTAAAGCAAGAGCAAAATATTAAAAAAAAACCCGCTTTCTACCCTCCTTTATCACCAAAGTTTGCGGGCAGTGTCTGAGCTAACATTACTGACGGAGTTCTGTGTTGTATGGTGTGTGTCCAAATGAATCTACGATTTTAGATGGTCCGCGACTGTATTGAACCTGAAGGAGTCTGGTGTAATGCTGCCGGGCGACGTGTTGCTGGTGACTGCCTTCATTTCCTACGTGGGCTGCTTCACGCGCAAGTACCGCCAGCAGCTCATGGACGACGACTGGATGCCCACGCTCGCTAAAACCAATGTGAGAACATTATTCTAATTTATTCAATTGTCGTATCTGTTTCTCGGAATTACGAGAGTGTTTCTTATGTTTTGAAGACTTATTTTGATTTTCATCAGCTGATTTCTTTTGTCCGAATTTATTATAAACACAAAAAGATGGAAATGTTGAAAATCGCGGGTAAAAGCGGACCGCTAAGATCACCACGGTTTTGGAAATTTTGGAATCGTCTGATTCTTATATGTTTTTTTTTTTTATAACTCAGTTGTCTAACGGTTGTTTGGTTTGACGGCGGAATTATTCATATCTAGAAGTGTCATTGTACTCATCGTAATGACCAACTTTTACTATGGAACCGACATACAAATAGACAAATGACGAAAAAAAAGACTTAAATTTGGAAACACGGTATGATATGACCAAATTTTTTTTGGGCAGACCTTCATGGTAACGATTTCAAGCAAAAGTAAAACTACCCCGAGGCTTTTCAGTCACTTGTCTAATTTGTGAAGGCGGCAATTAAAATCGCCACCGATTTTTCGGCTGTGGTGGTCCTAAAGTGGATCTTAGCCCTATCCGATAGCGGCCTCAAACCCCAACTACTTGGGTTGATACCCATTGATATCAAGATTATTTGCAAATGGAGGTCTGATGTGCGTGGGTGAAAGTTGTTTGGTCACCAATTATATTTTGTAATTAAAAAATAAAATTTATATTTATACAAGTGTATTGTGCCAAAGTGTTGACTGAAAGATGCGTTTATCGAGTGGGAGGTCGTCGCCGACCGCCGATTGCCTTTTTTGTTTCAGCCTAAAATAGAAACGACGCCTGGCCTGGAGCCCCTGACGATGCTGACGGATGACGCTCAGATCGCGGGCTGGAACAACGAGGGCCTGCCCACCGACACAATGAGCTCTGAGAACGCGACCATCCTCACCAACTCAGCGCGCTGGCCGCTCATGATCGACCCACAACTGTAAGTAAAAGAAAAAAAAAATTGTAAATAAAATAATTCGCAATCATAGTCCTAACTCGTCCTTGGTCTCAGTGTGTGTGCTATGGTATACAAACAAAAGCAGTATAACTAACAGCCAGACTTATACATAACACAAATAGATATTACAATAGATTAGATATTGTAATTTAACTAAGCCAGGAACGTCGTCAAACCAGTACTATGTGTTGTACCGTTTTGGTGCGTGATATTGCTCGTTATCGAGTAGTTGACAGAGTGCCTAATAAATAGTATAGAAAAGCTTATTGAAAGAAAGTTTGTGAATAAGCGGGTTAGAATGTGATTATATTAATTTGATGTGAATATGAATGTGATTATGTATGTGTATGTATGTATATTATTATTATCCTCTCCATGCTAAGGTTGCCTGGAAGAAATCGCTTTAAGCGATAAAGCCGCCAGTTGTTACACTAGTTTTAAGTTGTTTTTTTTTCTGTCTTATGTATGTAATTTCTGGTGTGAACAATAAAAAGTCATCTATCTATATTTCTTCAATATATAATAATTGGTATACTCATAATTAGTCAGGAAAGCTACATATGTTATCTAAATGTAACGCGAAATTCAATATGTGAGTTCAACTCACTAAATAGCTTCATCAGGAATGTAAGCGGAATGCATGTAAAATACTATTGTAAATGTATTTAATTATATTCCAGACAAGGTATAAAATGGATCAAGTCCAGATACAGCGATGCGCTTGTAGTGATCCGATTGACACAGCGAAACTACTTGGACCGAATCGAGCGCGCAGTTTCTAGTGGAAACGTGGTTCTTTTGGAAAACATCGGAGAGAATGTGGACGCAGTGCTCGAGCCGCTGCTGGGACGAGTGCTCATACGCAAGGGAAAAGTGTTGAAGGTGATCCATTCGCTTATATGATACCCCGGATTTACAAAAAGCGTGGCCAAAGCAAGCAGCGAGGATGTATCACTTTTTTAAATAAAAATTGGGCGTTTGGTTTTTGTTTCGTTTTTATTATAAACTAGTTGATGCCTGCGACTTGTTGCCCAAAAACATTGTCCTGACAATTACGAACACAACAAAAAAGGAATCATCCAAATCGGTCCGACGATCTCAAGTGATACTCCGTCATACACATTGGCATAGATAAAATACAGATATGGGCAAATGATTTTGACATTGATTTCGCTTCACCCAGCTTTTGCAGCTCAAATAATTAAAGACTAGTACACAAAAATAAAACATTACTGCAGCGGCAAGCAAATTTATTGATAAATCTGAAAAATATGACATCATAAATCACGCCAAGACGCCCTTTTGTTGCTAAAGATTGTAAGGCGCTTTTTATTCTTAGAACAACCAGAATCTGCGAAAAATAACTTCGAAATAACTAAAACGAAACGCACTTGTTACTACCACCAAATCGCTCTTGCAAAAAGTATAAATAATATATGTAGTAGTAAAAATGTTCAAAATATTGCATTAAATTTCATCTCATTATTTTTTCTCCATTTTTGTTTACTGCCATTATATAGGAGGCGTCCTTTTTAAAAATCCGATTTAGATTACATTTCTAGGCGCAGTCTACAGAAAGCGCAAATCTTTTTAAGGTCTGTGAATCCGAGACGAGGCCTCAAAAATATTTTCGCGTACTATAAAAATTATATTATTATCTAGATTGGCGACAGAGAAATTGATTACCATCCGGACTTCCGCTTAATACTCCAGACCAAGCTCGCCAATCCTCACTACCAGCCCGAGATGCAGGCACAGTGTACCCTCATTAACTTTACTGTCACTAGGGATGGGTAAGAATCTTAAACATTTTAATGAGCTAGCTGCTTACAACGTTTTTAGTCACTACTTCAAGGTGAACTCTTCTTGTCACAAAGCACACAAAAAGGCAGATGTAGTATTTCGTAGAAATAAGTAGCATGTAGCTTTAGTTGCCGATAGAGATAGTTGTTCTGAAGAATTGTTTGATCTGATACCGGCGTCGCGATTCTATCACCGCACCAGCCGCCACCCCTTAAAAGCTCATCCGCATATAATCGATCTGTGGAAATCGCACACTGTGCGTTTTACGCTATCCTTTTTGCCTCACACCTGCAAATTGGGGAATGAGCTTCCATCTGCGGTATTTCCGAGTAACTACAACATGGGCATTCATCAAAAGAGCTGTCACTAGAGTCTTTAAAGGTCGACAACGTATCTGTGATGATAGGCGCCGGTGATCGCTTTCCATCAGGCGGCCCGTCTACTTGTTTGCCACCAATGGCATTAAAAAAAAGACAAAGAGTTATTGCTACTTTCATTTATTTCAGTCTAGAAGAACAGCTTCTAGGGGAGGTAGTAAAAGCCGAAAGACCCGACTTGGAAAGCCTTAGATCAGGCTTAACTAAACAGCAGAATGACTTCAAAATTACACTAAAAACTCTCGAGGATGATCTGTTAAAACGTCTCTCCTCTGCTGGACCAGACATCTTGAGCGATTCAGCTCTGGTGATCAACTTGGAGACTACGAAGAAAACCGCGGCTGATATAGAAGTCAAAGTAGGAGAGGGGAAAATCACAGCTGTGAAAATTGACGATGCGAGAGAGAAATACAGGTTAATATTTTATTATCTGGAGATAGTTTATCCATGCCATTTCATTGTCGATCATATTCATCTGGTGCCTCACGTCTCCACTACTGAAGGTTGGCTGGCAAGCCAAGCGTAAAATCTGTTCGATGCTGATTACGTTCGGGAGAGGACACTCCCGAATGTTCCGCGACAAAGATTTATTTTTTTTCCCACCGCGTCGTGTACCCACGATCTTGCCCATCACTTTGATTTGTAGTACGTGGTATTATGATCCGATGAAATGATTCATCATCATCATCATCCACAGCCTTCCTTATCCCACTGCTGGGTATAGGCCTCTCTCTTGATATATCTCTGTTCACGCCGACGCGCTGGAGAAATTTTACATTGGAAACCATCGTCCAAATAACACAGAGCATTCTGAGATAGCACGTCATTTCTCCATTTCTTCTTCTTCTGATTATTTTGGTTATTTTTTTCTTCTGCTGCTTCTTTTCTCCGTTCGCTAATAAATGTCAAAATTTTATTTCCAGGACTGCAGCTAGCAGAGCTTCCTTACTTTACTTCATTCTAAACGACTTGTACAAAATTAATCCGATGTACCAGTTCTCGTTGAAAGCGTACAGTGTCGTATTCAAGGATGCGTTAGCTTCAGCCGAGCCGGCTGACGAGCTCGAGCACAGGGTCCAGAATCTACTCGATAGTATCACCTTCGCGGTGTTTATGTATACGAGTCGCGGCCTCTTTGAAAGGGACAAGTTGGTGTTCCTGTTCTTGATGACTCTGCAGGTATGATTATTATTTTTTGCAACAATTTCTTTCAGACGACACATTTTTTGTTTTAAATTTTCATTATAATTCAAGCACGTTTCAAATTATGGTTTCCTTACTGCTTTTATAATGTCTATTATTTTCTTAAAATGCCTATTATTTATCCGATTCAAATTTTTGTTTCATTTATGTGCTTTAAATACTAAGAAAATGGTCGGTGTTCGATAGATACTACAAACGGAAGGTAAGGTCGACCCGAGGGAGCTGGATTTCCTCCTGAAGTTTGCGGTGGCGCCCGAGGCGTCCCCCTACTCGTGGCTCTCCAATAACTCGTACGGCGGTATCGTCGCCTTATCTAAAATGGATGCTTTCGATAACTTGGACAAAGACATCGAAGGTGCCAGTAAAAGGTACGGTTTTTACCTGTAATGATTAAAACTTTAGGTCCCTTCACATACATCCAAAAATAGTAGATTTAAACCCTTTAGCGAGTAAATTACGCTGTACAGTATACACGTTTTGTTCAGTCAACTTCAAACAAGTGGAGTGGCAACACGCTCAGTACTTTCGAGTCTACATCATGAAAAAAAAAAAATATGTTATAACACGAATAAAATTGCTCTTCGAGGGATTATTATTATTTATATTGTCATTTATTGAAATGTTTGTATCTAAATTAATAAATAATAATATTATATTATGATACGTCCACTAATATCTATCTCACACAATTTTTTAGCTTCTTAGGATCAGCTTCAGGATCTAGCTACCTGAACGACAATAAGTTGATCATTGTTATTTATTTTCAGGTGGCAAAAATACACAGACGGGGAAGCACCTGAAAGAGACAAGTTGCCAGGAGAATGGAAAAACAAAACTTCGATACAGAGATTGTGCATTATGCGAGCGTTGAGGCCGGACAGAATGTCGTACGCTTCCACGTATGTATTTATAATTTATATAAACACACAACATCATTAGGCGTGAAAATTAATTTGTTAACTCCAATGGAGTTGGTATCAAACTTTAAAATTGGTGCCAGCGTAGTATGTTACTTTTGTTTTGTCTGAAATTTTGTCATTATAACATTTAGTTTGACTTTTTCACAATACAAAAAAAAAGTTACAAGCTGTGCTAACGTCATCTGTAGGTATTTGTTAAAGTAACTATTGGCCAGCCGCATTAATGCGATTTCCAGCTTTATTATAACATATTTGGTTGAAACATTGTGTCTGAGTTCAGAGTACTTAGGTCACATGTTAAGATATTTTTTAAATTGCCCATATTTAAAATGTCCTTTGTAACATTTGTTAGTGCGTTTTGTGAAGAAAATCTTGGTACGAAATATGTTGAGGCTCGAACTCCACCCTTGGATAAGTCTTATCAAGAAAGTAACTCTACTACTGCGATGTTCTTTATTCTGTCGGCCGGAGTCGACCCATTGAAGGTAACTTACTGTAGATAGTATAGTCGCCTGTAAATACACTGTAGACACACCGAATTATATGAAATTCAAAGGTTTAAATTTTCGTTTGGTAGCGATTAAATCTCCATTTAATCAATTTTTATTAGTGTCATATAAAGCACTTGATCTTATATTTTAGATATCCAACCGCAGCATCACACAATACTCGCTACAATTACAAACTAAACAATTAAATATAAAAAATAAATTATTTGATAGTTTGATGATTATTTTCTCGTTGCCTTCTAAAATTTATCGGACTCATTAAAAATTGCTACAAGTTTTTGATCGTGTTCAGGACTTAGAGAAGCTCGGTCGCAAGATAGGCTTTTCTACGGACAAGAAGAACTTCCACATCGTGTCTCTCGGTCAAGGGCAGGAGGTGGTGGCCGAGGAGGCCTGCGGAGTGGCTTCCGCGAACGGACACTGGGTCATATTGCAGAACATACATTTAGTGGCAAAGTGGCTGGCTACTTTGGAGAAGAAGATGGAGGAGTGTTTCGAAAATCCTATACCAGAATACAGGTAAAAATAATTTATGGGTTGAGAAATATTCAGGCTGTACGGTCTAGGGCAAAACAAACTAAACAAGCATTTAGGTACACTCATTAGTACGTATTGGAATGTCAACATTTTTAATAGCTAACGGAGAAAGCTCGTAGCTTCAAAATGTCTATAATCTAAATGTAAAATGGTTTAAGATGTCGAACGTCATTATAAATAAATCCATGCTAGCAAAAATCGATATATCTAGATTAGACTTAGACTACATATTTAGAAATGTAGTATACCGTTGTGATGAGCGATAGCTGGAGGTTTCTAAAAGTATTTGAACTTCATTGTGCTTATTTTACTAAGTCGAGTGAAACTTGAAATTTTTTGATTTTTTATCCCTTCCTTTTAGTAGAAATCTAAAATATAGTACAATGAGATTGCTGACGAAATTGGCTACGTATATTTGTATATTGTATACTAGCTGCGCCCGCTATTCTACAGAAACCGAATATTTAAAAAGTAGCCTATGTGTTAATCCAGGGTGTAAGCTACTTCCATATCAAATTACACTAAATTCCGTTCAGCCGTTACAGAGTTGAACGGGAACAAACACACTTACTTACCTACATACACACAAACTTTCGCATTTACAATATTAGCGTGATTATAATGTGTGTCTAGACTGTTTCTGAGCGCCGAGCCCGCAGCCGACCCGGCGTATCACATCATACCTCAAGGGATTCTGGAGTCTTCCATCAAAATCACAAACGAACCACCAATTGGAATGTGGGCCAATTTGCATAAGGTACGCATTAGCCATTTATTAGTGCTTCAATTGTATTTAAAACTGTAAGTTTCCAATACACACAAAGCCCAAAAAAGTAAAACTGGTTATTATTTACGATTAAAATAACATGTTATTCCCCTTTCCACTATCGGACGGCTAATTCAATTCAATTATTTATTTTACGTAATAAGCAAATATATAGCTTAGATCAAACCGTTACTTACTCAACACTATATAAACCTAACTAAGTAGTTTAATATAAAATGTAGACAAAAAACTAACAAAACAGTTATTATGAAAACTGACATTGTTTTCACACATTTTGTTTTAATAAAACGACTCAATTTAACGTGAGTATCCCCGTTTTATTAAAACAAAACAGTTATTGGCCTATCTATTGATTAGACAAAAATGGTTTACCACAAGCTTTTCGAAAACACAGACCATCTGTCTGCAAAAAATACGAGTTGTGTTTCTGAGGATGCAAGCGTATTTAGGTGGCATCGCGCTCGGCAGATGAGTAAAGTTACACCACAGAATACCATATTAGCATTTCTCTATCGAAGCAAAAAGCACAGCAACGGAGTATGCAATGTATTGACGAACTGGGTATTTCAATCTCGATGTCTTCAAGAGTGAATCGGTTATTTCAAGCCAACCGTGCTACATGATTGTAGACCGCAAAATCAGGCTTATCAACATCATTGCTCAACATCAGACTATAAGTTGAGGCCGCCGTCAGTGGCCTGACTTATGAAAAAAAAAAATGTTTTTGTTTCAGTCTCTTGATTGCTTCAGCCAAGAAACTTTGGAGATGTGCAGCAAGGAAGCGGAGTTCAAGTCGGTTCTCTTCGCTCTGTGCTATTTCCATGCTGTGGTCGCTGAGAGACGTAAATTCGGTCCGCAAGGGTGGAACAGGCAAGTTAATTATCATCATCTTTAACATATATAATCCTAGTAAATACATAATATACTATATAAATAACTATAGAAGAATAAGCTTTGAATTTTGAGGCTTTGAATGACAAAATTCTATGAGGGTGCACTATCCCTCATAGAATTTTGTCATTCAAAGCCTCGTTTATAGAACCCACGAAAAGAACATTAGTGGCCTGCCTCATAACCAGAGCGCAAAAAAATGATGAAATGGGTCATTGTTTTTTTTAAATAGTATTTAAGCAATCGATAGGTTTTAGACTAGAAAAAAAAAATACTCACTGTCATTTGTTTCCGCGTCTTGCATTTTAGACGTTTATTAATATCCGTAAAAATGTGTTACTCGTTTCGCTAAAAGTTTTAACAATTATCAGCCGAGCGCACCATTTGCAGAGTGTACCCATTCAATTTCGGCGACCTGACGATCTGTGTATATGTGCTATTCAACTACCTGGAGGCGAATCCTCGCGTGCCGTGGGAGGACTTGCGTTATCTCTTCGGTGAAATAATGTACGGAGGGCACATCACTGATGATTGGGACCGCAGGCTGTGCCGGACTTTCTTACTCGAATACATGGTGCCAGAGCTGGTGCGTATACTTGCTTTTGGATTATTTACCCGAATTTTCAATTTGTTTCGTCTTTTATTTCCCACATAATTTAAGCAATATGTATCACACGAAAGAAAGTGTGATTACCGAACAATGTAAATATTTTTCGTCAGAGATTTACAGAAAATTAATATATTCAACGTCTAAGTTCTATTCGCGGTTCCCTCGTCATTTGACGGTGCGGTATCGTTATTCTCCTTATGCTATGTTCTCGGGCCGGAGTGAAATCTGAAAGAAAAACACCCCGTGCAGATACCGTACGGTCCCAAATAAGGGAACGGGGTAGATGGTACAGAATAAAAATTATGTACAGGTGGATGGAGAAGCGCAGCTGGCGATAGGGTTCATATCGCCGCCCAACTCTGACTACGCGGGATACCACGGCTATATCGACGACTTCTTGCCGGACGAGACGCCCTACCTCTATGGGCTGCACCCCAACGCTGAGATCGGATACCTGACCACCGTATCTGAGAGACTATTCAGGGTGATATTTTTTTGCATATCCTCTTAGATACCAAAGGTCACCCCCAATTTCATTCATTTCTCACGAGACAGTACTAACTGAGATAACATCTCTACGGGATGTACCCCAACAGGCCTAGCATGAGCACAGAGAAAAAATATTCTGTAATCTTTAAAAAAAAAATATATATGAAAAAAAAATACAAGTAACGTATATATGCATAATCGTATCCGCTTCCTGTTTTTCGAGCAAAAACAGGTTTTTGCTCGACTAACAGAGTTGGGAAATTTTGCCCATCTTTCCGGGTGCATTCAACAGACATGATCTATCCATTGTGCTAACTATAATATGGATATCATATAGAATCACACTAATAATATAAATGCGAAAGTTTGTGTAAGTAGATAAGTATGTAACTGTGTTTGTTCTAGTTCAACTCTGTAACGGCTGAACGAATTTAAATGAAATTTGGTGTGGGGGAAGCTCTAGTACTAGAGGGTGGAACGCTGATAGTATGAAATTTAATAAAGATGGATATATTTTGTAATTTTTTTTTTTTTTTTTTTTTTTATAGGTGGTGTTCGAAATGCAACCTAGAGACGCCGGTGCTGCAGCCGGCGGTGGAGCCAGCAAAGAAGAGACGGTATGTAACGCTCTTTAGGCACACCACGCCAAAACTACAAATGTTGAACCACACAAAATAATTATTATCGTAGACCTACATTTAAATACGGGCGCGAAATAGACAGCACACCATATTCTTCATACAAATTGTGTACGTGGCACAATTTGTATGAAGAATATATACACAATACACAAATATCTTACAGCACTACACGTATATTTAGTGCCCTTATGGTGTGCCTTGTGCACATAATGACGTAACCTACGTACGTCTGTCAGTCCGTCTGACTACTGGCCTTTTGGAGAAACTCAGAGGCACACAGCCGGCAATGGAGAGAGCTATGCTCGGAGTTTCTTTGCGCGATAAAAAACCGAAACGAGCATATTCGCTAAAGAACCAAAGTCACCGATATAGCCTCTCAGAGCTTGCAAGCTGAAGTGACGATGGGCAGGCCACATCACTCGAATAACCGATAACCGATGGGGAAGAAAGGTTCTTGAGTGGCGACCATGAACCGGAAGACGAAGCTTAGGCAGGCCTCACTCTAGGTGGACCGACGACATTGTGAAAGTCGTGGGCAACCGGTGGATGCAAGTGGCACTTTGTCGGTCGGTGTGGCGGTTTAAGTGCCTATGTTCAGCAGTGGGCGTGTTCTGGCTGATAATATTAAAAAAAAACGAATAATATAATTCAGAGGAATATAGCTGCAGTCGCAGTAAAAAAAACTATTGCGCGATTCGGAACTCCTTACATTAGAACTGTCAGTCCATACAAAACGTCAAAAAATACACAAAAATGGATCAACGCCATCTAGTGAACTATTGGAAGTAACTTTGTCTCTCTGTTTGGATGTTTGTCGCATTATCACGGCTAAACGGCTGAACGAAGCCCCGGGTGACAACTAGTGACGTATAATTAAGGAATGAATAGGCTTTTACTTATTCATATTCATATTTATTTTAGCATTCCACAATGTATGTTGGTACTTAGTAGTTTTACATTTTGGTCACAATTGTGGACCCCGTCGGGTACCAGCTAAAGAAGTAGAAGAGTAGAGAGAGGGACAGCAATAACCATAACTTTAGTTATGTAACAGTGCTATATGTTATTATTTATTACTTAGCATAAATAAATGGTTTGTGGGGTATTATGTACTAAGGTATGTCATGCGTATATAGGTGCGGCTAATTCTCGAAGACGTAATGGACCGCGTGCCTGAGCCGTTCAACCTGCAGGAGCTGGCAAGCAAGGTGGAGGAACTGACGCCCTTCATCATCGTCGCGTTCCAAGAGTGCGAGCGCATGAACAAGCTCATGGGCGAGATACGCCGCTCGCTCAAAGAACTCGAACTCGGACTCAAGGTACAAAAATATATATCTAAATGATGTATAGCAAATAATTGTAATAACTATACATGGTGTGTCGTAATGAATGGATAACCCTTGACCCGCGGATGGAGGACATCATGACTGTTCAGAAAATTAAAATTAGTTCCGTAAAAGTCTTAAGGTTTTTGAGTTATCAACATTTTCTAAGTTTTTTTTAATGAAATTCGTACCTAAAATAACCAAAAAGTCGAAAAATACGAAATTTTTAGCACTTTTTTTTATTTTTTTTCTTTGTTGTCATAGTGTTCCCCATCCGTAGGCAACGGGTTATCCGTTCATTACGACACATCCTGTACATTCAACATAAATAATTATGAAAATCTAATATAAAAAAATACTGAATGATGTGCGCCGTGTCCAGGGCGAGCTGACGATCAGCAGCGACATGGAGAAGCTGATGGAAGGGCTGTTCATGGACAAAGTTCCAGACGCGTGGACCAAGCTCGCGTACCCGAGCCTCCTAGGGCTGGCCGCCTGGTTCTCGGACCTCTGTCTGCGGCTCACGGAACTTGAAAACTGGTCCGGAGACTTCAACGTAAGACTTGTAGAGCATCTTTCGTCATCTCCAGGTCCAAGTAAGCTAATCGCTATTTAAAGTGGCAAGTAACTGTATCATTAGTTTCAAAATTTCTGAGTCGAACTTCACGTAAACTAAACAAAAACTAAAGTTACTTGAAACTTTTCTTCGCCAATTAGCACTAATCGGAAAGTACCTAATCAACACTTTACTTTTAGAATTTTTAGATGTTGAAAGAATTAAGCCCTTACTGTCACTAAGGATAAATAAACACTAAATTGCAAGTAAGTAAGAGCATTCACGCTCGCATAAAGGCTTCTTCTTGCGGCGGCGTCGTGTGTCGGGTCGCCCTCTTCCCTCAAATATATGGTTATATGGTTGAGGAGAGCGATGGCTGGCACATGCGTCAACTCGTGAACGGGTGCTGCTCGCGGGAGCTGGACTGCTCGGTGTATACACGCAACATAGTATTAAGTATAGTAGATTTTCCTCTTGTTATGTTGTTAGTCTTATATTATCAGTAATAGTTAACAAAATATGTAAAAGTTGACAAAGGGCATGGACCTCGGAGTCCGTGGAGTAATTAATATTAAAAAAAAAAAAAAAAAAAAAAAAAAAAAAGTTTTTTTTGATAATAATTCGCTTGCCATAAACAGTTTATTTTTGTGCAGAGTGAAAAGACAAAATTTTAATTAAAATGTATGTGTGCACAGCTGCCGCCGGCGGTGTGGCTGGCCGGGTTCTTCAACCCGCAGTCGTTCCTCACGGCCATCATGCAGCAGACAGCGCGCAAGAACGAGTGGCCCCTCGACAAAATGTGCCTCAACTGCGACGTCACCAAGAAAGCCAGACAGGACTTTAAGTATATGCCCCATTACTTTTTTAACCGACTTCCAATAAAAGGATGAGGTTCTAAATTCGACAGGTTTTTTTCATTTAAGTAGGTATAAACAGATTTCGAAAATTATTTTTAATTTTATTTGAAAGGATATAACTTCCAGATTGGTTCCATTTTTTGTCAAAATCCGATATGCATCCATGAGCAATTTAGGGAAGAGTATTTTTTTGTTAAATTATTTATTACTTATTTATAATATATGAATGTATGTATATGTATGTGAATCCGCCAACACGCACTGGGCCAGCGTGGTGGATATGGCCTAATCACCCTTCGAGGGTAGGCTGATATCCTAGCAGTGGGATGTTTAAAAGGCTGATATAGATATAGATAGATATTTATAATATTTATATTAATAGTGGAAAACTATTTCACGTTTCTGCCAGTTTTACTTAGAAAAACGGGGGTTTATGTTTGAGTCCTGTTTCTGTATATTTTTATATTATTTTATGCGCGTCGTCAGCGATTTCACATTCCATAGTCATACACCTGGAATAAGGCGAACATACTTTGAGACAGTTCATAAGCCCATATTCTAACCTGAGATTATAAACTAACTAATATATATATGTGTTATAAACTGAGAACCACACCCTCGCGAGAATATTTATTCATCGCTTCATTTGCCTATCCGTATCCCGGCTCAAGTTTGTCCACAAGACTACATAAATGATAAAGGTAAATATGTGAGTAAGGAGGCCAGCCAGACTTTTACTTGCTGGTCCATCCTTTTTAGAACCATGTCGCTCCGATGTAGTGTTTGGTAACATTGGTGTTGTTGTGCCGGCAGCGCGCCGCCACGCGAGGGCGCCAACATTTGCGGGCTGTACATGGAGGGCGCGCGCTGGGACACTGCGGTGGGCGGCATCGTCGAATCGCGCATGATGGAACTGTTCCCAGTCATGCCCGTCATCTTTGTCAAGGCAGTTACGCAGGACAAGCAGGACACGCGTAACGTCTACGAGTGCCCCGTCTATAAAATACGGTCAGTAGCTCACCCAAGCGCTCTCTCTCTCTCTCTCTCGAACTGTCTGACTCTTTTGCAGAGGCTGCCGAGGGAAGTTCCACATCTTTGACAGTTACAACCCCTAGCAATAGTGTTCCAAACTGAAGGGCAATGTTTGCAGTGAAATTACTTATGCCAGGGCAACGAGTGCAGTGCAGGGCTTGAACTGTTGAAGTTCAACATTCAGGATGGTACTGAATTGCTATGTGTGATGTTTACCATAAGGCGAGGCACTCGATTTTCTAAGACAAAAGCAAACGCGCAATAAAAATACGAGATGGCAATATCGGCTTGACGCGTCGGGCGAATTTTACTCGCGTATTGGCAGTTACAACAGATGTGTCGCGTATCTTTCTTTCTCATAGTAAACCATGCTCAAATTAGAGTTTATTTTGTTACAGCATGCGTGGCCCTACATTCGTGTGGACATTCAACCTCAAGACCAAAGACAAGCCAACTCGCTGGACGCTGGCCGGTGTCGCTTTACTGTTGGGAGTCTAGGTTCCAATGATATGTACATCATAGTTGAAATATAACTATGTTGTATGAAATGATTACCTAACTGTATTAATTATGATCGACAATGTTATAATTAGTGGTATTTTTATGAATATAGGGTTATGGTTAATTTGATTTAGGTATTCCTGGCAGAATGTGACAGAGAGCAATGGGCCGATAACTTCGTTGAACAAAGGTCTTCGAGGTCTAATTTTAGACTTGAATATCCAATCCAAACCCAAATTCTTATATTTATTTCTATTTATTTTATCTGTTTTATTTATTTTTGCCCACAACCTTATGAATTTGCATACGTTTTAAAAGTTCTAAAGTAAGTACCTAACTATATCGCCCGGTTCTGACTGTGTTACTAATTTCGTTATTTAATTACTGTAGTAATTACAATCTGTATCAGCCTTTACACATCCCACTGCTGGGATATCAGCCTATCCTCGAAGGGTAAATAGACCATATCCAGCACGGGTTGGCGTATTCACATACGCCATCGAATTTCTTCTCCGGAAATATGCTGGCTTCCTCACGATGTTTTCCTTCACCTTATCCGCCAGCTAGTGGTAAGTATATATGCTTAGGTAAGATCCAAGGAACTCATTGGCATGGGTCCGCTCGGGTTCGAACCCGCGACCTCACTTAAGTGAGATGAGCGAGCTTGCACTGAGATACCACGGCTTTCTAAATTATAATAGCCGGCAAACATCTTGACAAATTACGTCATCAGCACAACAGTCGACTTTTTTGTGTCGCAGGTTATGGCTCGACGTATCTACGTGTACTCGCGGTAATTTCCCCCGCTTTTTGGTTATGTCAAATTTTTTGGTAACTAACTGTTAAATTACTCGCCAATCGAAGTACAAGGCTTTATACATTCTGCCAGAAAGACTTCAAGCTGTCCATAACCATGTAATTATTGTACTTAGGTGTTTTTTTTTTAAATAGTAGTCCTATATGATTGTGTCACTAGTCGTTTACATTTTTCACGCTGCTATTTTTTTTTTTTTTTGTTATCGGTTATCGTTATTTACATACTTATTATTTTTTCGATGAATAAATAAATTTAGTTAAAAAACTTTTTTTTTAATTTTAAATCTAAGGACTTGATACGGGCACATAGTCTGCCAGCCCCCTTATTATGAACGTACATGATTCTTATTGCGATAGCATGCCATCCCGCTCGTACCAACTAACTCGCACTATGCGCGGTCCCGCTCACGCACGCTCACTGTCACAATCAGGAACATCCATAATAAGGAGGCTGGGCCACAGAACAAATAATAATTCTCCAGGACCCCTATTCTCAAAAGCAGAGATTCAGTCTCGTCTCGAAAAAAATGTCGAATTTCGAGATTGCTTGTTCTCAACGCTATCTCGAGATATTCTCGATGGCTAGCGTGTGAGATATATCGGGTGGTCGGAGGCAATCGAGACGAAATACTACAGTAGAGATTAGAATCTCGAAATCGGCATCAATTTGTCATATCTCCGAATAGGGCCCTTACCCAGCCCACACTTCAGGGACCCTATTCGGAGAAATGACATTTTATCTCGGTCACTGTCTCTCTAATTTAGAATTTAATGGGAGTGAGAGTGACCGAGATAAAATGTCATTTCTCCGAATAGGGTCCCAGATAATCTGCCATTTGTAGCCACCGGCTACAAATGGCAGGCTTTGAAAATGCCGTCGGGCCGTCTAGTGAGATTTGGCCACCAGGATCCCCTAGCATGATCCCCCAGGGAATCCCAGTGAACTCATCGGTTCATCAGGATCCCCCAAACCCGGATACAGTGTTTAAGACTCATGTTACATTGAGTGGGAGGTGTACTTACGCAGCGCCTTCCTATTATAGTGCCACTGGTTGATTTGTCTGACCCTTTGACAAATTAAAAGTGCTACGAAAATTCCGGACCCTGAGTATTTAATTAGTAAACAGTAATAGTTTATTTTTGATGAATATTTTGTTAATCTGTAATATTGGCAGTTCAGTGGGGAACTATACGCGTCATACACTAAGGGATAAAACCGCCTTAACTACTGAACTATTGCTATATACTAAAGGGTAGTTGTAGTTCGGTGTTTGGTCCCAACCGGACTATTGACACTGAAAAATTGCAATAGTTCGATAATAACCGGACTATTGCAACTGATGAGTTCGGTTAACCTGACATCTTGCATCAACATCTTGCTTTTTGATTTAGTGAGAAATGTACTTATACTAGCTTTCAACTTGAATTTTTGGTTGGTGTAATTTCTTGAAACAATCTATTTATTATCGCAAAATTAGTTTTTATGAATCTACGATGAGTAATTAAGCTGTAATTCACAAAAAACCAAAGAACATTTGAATTTCGCGTGCTGCGCGAAATGTTGCACCATAACCCATAATTTACTAACTGTAATCCTTATATTTTTAATCTGTGTCTTGTTTTTACTATCGCGTAAAAGCTTGGACGAAACATCATACTAATGATGATGATGCTAAATCTATGCGTTAAAGCCGAAATCGATAGACACAGAGGCTCTCAGGATGGGATGGGTTGTCTTTTATCAGGCTGTACATTATCGGGTCGTACATTATCGGCCCGTGTCAATAATGTACGGCATGATAATGTACGTCCAATATTGTAAAGCCTGATCATTGATGTACCAGTACATGGTATATCAGACTATACATTGCACTTGGAGGAATGAAAAGAATGGAGTCGGAGCAATGAACTGGAATTTGAACCCGATTTTTAATAATTAGGTCACCAGATTGGAACTAGGTGTACGTTTGCATTTTATCAAAATATACAATGGTTTCTTCGAATTTCTTATTAAACTCACGAGTGTGACAAGCGTAGTGTTTGCAAAAACAAATAATGTACGTTGCGTATGGTTTTAAGAGCCACGTTTCAAAGAAAAGTGAGGATAACCAAAACTTGTCTTTATACAGGTTAGACTTTTTAGTAATTTTTCAAAAACTATACAAACCTTGATTAAAATATGAAAGTATGATGAACTTCTTCCCTGCTTTGACTTCATGCTGAAGAAATTATTAGATTGATATGATTTTATTTGTTTGATATGTTGAAATTGATATGATTTTATAAGGCGAGTTTTTTGGGCTTAATCACGAATTATTTAGTTTAAAATCGATTTATTGTTTCGTACTATATCATGGGTACATCACTAAATTCTACCATATTTTTTGCACGTTGGTGCGTCTATAAAACAAAAGAGTGCAGACATACAAAAAAAAATGTTCATTAATTTACTCCGGCCGCTTGGGATGTGCATTATAGGCCCGTGCCGATAATGTACGGCATGAAATTTCACGACCTGATAATGCACAGCCTGATATTCCATGTACCAGTACACCAATTATCAGGCTGTACATTATAGGGTTGTCAATTATCGGGTCGTAAATTATTGTCTCTCGCTTGGAGGAATAAAAAGGCTAAATAGATTACACTCATACAGTCAAAACTAAAAAATAAGTAAGTGACATTGACAATTATACATTTTCTGCTGTCAGTCTGTAGTGTGTAATCTGTGATCTTAAATCTGTCTGACATCTTTCTTTCTTTGTGCAATTTTCTATCGGGTCGCTCATGAAATATCCCGTTATTTGGCTTTCGTAATTCATTATAACAAAAGTACCTATTTAGTTTCGGAGTGTGACGGCCGCGATCGGAGGAGCGAGGACAGAGACTCGTCCATCGCTCAGTGACACTGTGCCACAAAGTTATTTTCGTTACATATAGTATCGATTTTAGTCATCGCGCTGAGAAGAATTGTTTCATGCTGTTTTTATACTAGTGGGATCGGGTGACGGGCGAACAAGCAAGATTTTTTGAGGCATAGTACAAGCCAAGGTACGTTCAGCGGAGCGGTGAGCGGCCAGCATCAACTGGTCCTTTGTGACGCGAAACAGCAGCAATGCTGCGTCTGGTGGGCTCACGCACCGTTAGTAGCCTCTTTTTGATTAGCTATTGATCATGTGGAACTATTAATAGCACGCGATCAGAGCTGTGACAAGTGATGGATGTCCTCAGGTGAAGATAAGCTGGTGCTGTCTGCTCTGTGCTCTGGCACAGGTGCCAGTAGCACCTGTGTCAGCTAGTTTTATGTGTCATTAAAGTACCTAGTGTTTTTGCCAGTGTAATGCACTGTAAAGGTCAGTGACTGCCGTGAACACATAATCTGTTGTTATTGTATGCATATCCTTGACTGGCCAATCTGTGTAATTGCTTCCTTATTTGCTCAATGAAAAGATTTTCAATTGCCACTGACAATTCTGACATTCAGTTCTTCGTAAAGTAATGATTGAAAATATTATTGAACAAAGTCATTGAAAGGTTTGTTTTTACCAGTCTTAGTTTTTGTCCAAATCAAGGCTATGCAAATCTTAGCATGTTGACTAATCATGAAGAAAGTAACAACAATAACACTTATTATGTATAAATGCAAAAATAATATAATCCCTTTGCTTCTTGTTCCCTATTAACAACAAAATGACTGAACAAATTGTGATTTTTATGGAGACAGACATTATAAAGATTCTTTTTATTTTGGAATAATTAAGGGAAAACTGAATAACTGTAGGTAAAGGTGCAGGGCATAGCATAGCTAATTAATCATATCTTTTAATTTACCTAACTTTTTGATAGGGTTCTATAGATTAGCTTACTTCTCATGGCTCTAATATTATAAGTAAATATAAACAACTTACCTAGGTACCTAACTGTAATATCAATTTTAAATTAAGTTAACTAATTCAAGTGTTCAACCGGACTACTGAGACATAAAAGTGTCATTAGTTTGGTCAGCCAAACTACTGATACCAGACGATGCAATTCTGTAGTGACATTACAATTATATGGTGTCATGGAGCTGCATGATGATGTAAGTAAGACGGGGCTTTAGGGTCACTACCACGGCTATCAAGACCATCATCGAAAGTGAGTGATGTCTTTTGATAATAAATTAGTATATTCACAGGTTTTTGAAAAAAAATGCCTGCATTATAATTTTCACTGTGCAGAGGTTTCTCTAATTTCTGTAAATGTATAAATCTCCCTCTAATAAATATAAATATAAAAATAAATATCCTATGTTCGTCTTTGTGATAAACAGTAACTCATTAAATTTTATCAAGATCCGTTCAGCCGTATAGCCGTGATAAGGAAACAAACATCCAGACAGAGAGACAAAGTTACTCCCTATAGTTTGCTAAATGACTGATCGATTTTTGTGCTTATTTTGATTTTTTGTATGGACAACAACATTACAACTATCATGTAGGGAGTACTGAATCACGCAAACGAAGTTTTTTCCATGTGGCAAACGTATTCATTTTTATACCTCAAAGCTTTATTGGTCCTTTAACAACTGCGGATATATTCCTCTGAATTATAATATTAGTTAGGATGTTCTTAGTCATTAATTGACAAGAAGTTTCAGTTATATTTTAATTATTATTCTCATAATAGCTTACCCACACTGCTTCGCTCGCAAAAGCTACTATTGTAAATTAAACACCACATTTCACCCCTTTATATTAGGGGTTGATTTTAGAAAAATCCTGAGACATGCCTTTCTTTATTTTTTTATGTTTTTAGTACACAAACTGAGTTTCATTGGCATGAAAAAATATTTTATTTCGATACAAACTTTGGGGATTATTTTAGCCCCTTTATTGGTGGAATTTCGAAAAATTCTTAGTTATTGTTTATCTAAACCATTTGAGGAGTGTTGGGTTCAAATTTCACATCTCTATCATAAGCAGTTTGGTCCATGTTTTGGTTCCTGGAAAAGGGCTTGTTCTTTTAATATATAGAGATTAGGCAGGCAAGCCTTAGGTTCGATTGTAATTTTAGGAATGCTCCTTTAGTTTTCTATCTGGCAGCTATACTATGTTAAATACAATTAATAATAAGGTTTCTTTGTGTTGGGGATGGCATGGAACACATACAAAGACATGGACAACTAACACCAGACCCAGAGCAGATATTTAAATTCATCATTCAAACATCCAACTGGCCAGGAATCCTCCTGCTCACAAAGCAGACACGCTACAAACTTAGCCAGAGGCTTTTCAATTCAACGCTAAATAATATAATAACTGTTTATGTTGTGACACAAATAAATTAATTCTGTGAAATCGCACCCACTCATTCTTATAACTGCTCACAGTGCAATCCCTACTAATAATATAATGTAATAATGCGAAAGTTTGTGCGTATGTGTGTAAGTTTGTAAGTAAGTGTGTTTGTTCCCACTCATCTCCGTAGCAGCTAAACGGATTTGGATGAAATTTGGTATGGAATTAGATTATACCCTGGCTTAACACACTACTTTACATCTCGGAAAAATATATTATTCCTATGGTATAGCTGGTAAAACTGCAGAACGTTGCTAGTAAATAATATAATTAATGAATAAGAATAAAATTAACTTGCGGATTATTGCATAATTGAACTATAATCAATCATTCAGAAGATAAGTTGAGAAAAAGATAGTGCCGTTTACTTCCACGTGTAGAAAAGAGATGGATTTGGCGTGGGCTATTCAAACAATAAAATAATTACTAATTACAATTTAAATAGGTAATCACAACACAATCTATCACAACTAGTTTGTTTGTTTCTTTTGCTCCCGTGAAATTCAAGTCTAGCTGTCCCTTTCACACGATGTCGGGTCAGTCCATATAGCCACCCTCTACCACTTGTTGTTATGCTTTTATTTATTTATTGGAGCAGTATGTCAACCTCGTTTAGTAATTAACGAGTAGTGATTTAAAAACGATATTGTTTATGTTACTTAAAATATAGTAGACCTATAATTGGCTGTTTTATAAAATGTATCTATGTTCATTAATTTGTATTATTATCCTTAAATAAATAAATAAACTCTGGATGTCTGGACTAAGGTATCCTAGAAATCGTAATTATCTTAAGTACCTTACATTACCTTACATTATTACAATAATAATCACATGAATATACGCTTACTACTACTGGTCGGTAAACTGGCGAAACACGTGTAAGATAGAGTTTTTTTTAAAATGTTTTTTTTTGTTGTGTATATTTCATGTATACCTTTTTTTAAATTAAATAAAAAAAATAAAAAAAACCGGTTTACCCCTTAACTGTTTCCACACCCGAATCGTTATCTTTGTAGGTTCTAAATCCTGCCAGTCGCCTTATTTTTTTCCACCCTCCGTAACATTTACGCATGGAGTTCTTCAAAGAGCTCTTGAACTGAAACATAATCTTTAACTAGGCTATATTTTGTTGCAGATTGCGCCGTGTCTTGGGGTAAAAGCACCCCGGGCACTACGGTGGCCCCTGATCCCCCGGCACCAGCGCCCCAGCCTCCGGGTAAGTTAATTAAACACCACTATCGAAGTTCTCATTATAACTTCTTTCTTTAAAGTCTAACTCCCGAATACTGAAACGTTTGTTAACTTTGACGACAGATTAAGTATATTGCTGTCTTTGTCATTTGCTTAGTGCCAGACAAAGGCAGTATTAGAATTAATCTGTTGTCAAAGTTAACAAGCGTTTCAGTATTTGGGGGCTAAAGCCCAGCCCTTGTCATTGGTGTAGCTTACTTATTTTAGCCGTTTGAAACGACATGATAATAACCTGTATCTTTTGACGGGTGATACAGAATAAAACTACTTCTTTTTTTACTTTCTTACTTTTTTTAAAAATAAATGGAATAAATCGGAAATGGACAAAACCGGAAACGGACGAAACAGGAAGTTGACAGGTTATTATCATGTCGTTTCAAACGGCTAAAATAAGTAAGCTCATTAAAATATTTCGGATAGATAACCATAGAAAAACTTTATTTAATTTCCCTATCTTATGACAGGCAGAGGTACAATGTACGGTTTTCAAAATTAAAAAATGCTTGCAAATATGCGAGTAATATAGCTGTGACACGAATATACAGTATACTATACACCCCTTAACAAGGCCCATTAACACACATGCTCCTTTATTGTTTGCCAATAACACGCTAAATTTGAGCTGACATTACTATCAAAAAAAAACATAAACGTTTTTGGTGAAAGATTTCGTTTTGATTGCGGCAAATTGATCGAGTGGTTTCGGCTCGTCCATTCTTGGTCTAATCTATGGTGGGCACGTCATATCGCGCGATGACGTCACCTGCTGTGATTCGCTTTGCTTGCCCGATTACAACATGCCTGCTAACCAGGGCGCACTATAGTCGTGATAAACACACCAGTTAGTGTTAATAGTTAGTACTGTGTTAGTACCTTATCAAGGGCGACGAGGATTCGAGTACTAAACATAATTTTTGTGAGCTCTTTAGATGAATTGCTTTTCAACAATCGAATTGCTTTTCTGTGATTTGGATATTCTAATAACATTTTTTTAATACACAGCGAGAAAAAAAAAATACGTGTTCGTATTCAGACCTTGATTTAATGCTACACTCGAAACACGCTGCGTAATATGTTGTATATAATTATATTAATAGATGATTGGAAGCGAAATATAAATTAAAAAACCATGAATAATACGATTACAGACAAATTATCTTTACCGTAACCGCCGTACTGAATTTTGGTCTGATTTGGTCTTTAAATATAAGAAGTTACGACCTATGTTTCTTTCAACACATATCGACCTGGGGAACTCTTCACATTCATTCAAATAAATAAATAAATATTGGTGGACTTTATTCACACACAGCGCCATATAGCCCTAAACTAAGCAAGCTTGTACTATGGGAACCAGATAACTATAGAATACGTTTCTTACACATTTGTATAAATAAAAAATTAAAATATAAATGTGAACTGTTAATCTATGACTGTGTGACTCTCTAGCTCTCCCATCCCCTTCAAATCGCGCAACCATCAATGGGAGAGATATTCGAAGGGAGCTTCGGGACGAAACTGTTACTCTGTGTGTCTCGTAAATCACCGCATCCTCCCTCCACCTCTTCAAATCATGCATTGAATGCATGTTTTGAAGATTAAACAGTATAGGCCTTGGTTCAAAGAACACAGTGTAAAGCCGCGTATAACCAAGTTAAAAATTGTGCCTGGCTCAGCAAATTTTGAAGGAACGAATGGTCTCGTCTATTTTTTTTTTAAATTGAAATATTTGGGAAAAGGTAGATGTTTTTATGCGTCCATATCGTCGCTTACGAAGCATCATCAAATATTGTTACTGCGCACGCGCACCATACGGTTGCTGTTCGCGATCTTCAACGCATGATGTCATTGTTTTGAAATCGGCAATTTAGTATTTGTTTGACGTAATATTAAATCATCGATAACCAAACATGGATATTAGAACTTTATATTAATAATGTTTTGTCAATAATCGTTCAAAATCCCTTAATATTTGAGATAAAGTTTTTATGACAGAGTTCTAAAACAGATCAAAAGTGTTGCAAGGATCGATGTCACACAAACATCAAAAGGAAAGTTAAAACTATAGGTCGCTTTGAACAATGAAACATTGCGGGGTCATCAATCTACGGAGAAATGATAGCCATTAAATGACGAATCATACGGCGTGACGCGAAAACTACCGTTTGATGGCTCTGGAGGTCAAGTAAATGACCACGGATCTGATCTCGGCTCAACCGAAACTAAAATGCGCGAGATATTATGCGGTTACTCCAAAATCAATTAAGGGGTAGATATAGTCGTGTCGCAGCTGTCTCACAAGCAAATTTGCAAGATTTTGTAGATAGATAATTTCCAAAAACTGTATGTTGTTTTTATATATGATAAGATCAGAAATATTAGTATATAAATACATATATCTTTTGATTTGACGGATGAGATATAAATTTCGCCATGTTCACGGGTAGTCTACAATGAACTAGGCACAAACAACTGCGCCGAAATATCATTATCATCACAGCCATAACCGAAATAGTCGAAACAACCGCGAAACATTTGAGATCGAAAAAAAAACGTGTTTTTTTTTACTTTTGTATGTACTCTTATGATAAACAACATATACTTTTTGCAAATTCTGTTAGCGATTTCATAATTATAGTCAATTATTTGCAAATGTTCGAGCGAGACAACTGTGGAAGCGAACACAGGCGATAATAAAGAATCTTCATTGAGACTATAAACAAATTTACTTATATTGTTTACCAGTTCTTCGAAAAATAACCCCATGGTAGTCCAGGTTCAACGACCCTCCGCCGTCGATCCTGATGATTGAAAACCATGATTCATGCAGTAATGCATGTATTCCCGTGTCGTTCTTTGTATTTCATATCGAATTATTCCGTGCCGCGCCGTTCCGAAATGAATTAATGATTCGTCTGTTTATTGTGCTGTAGTGTTTTATGTCGCAGTATATTATATCCATATTTCACGCTCCGCGAAACCAAGACACGGCCCGTGCTCTCAAGGTTGATAGTCGCAACGCTAGCTCCTGTATTATGACGCTACGAGGTAAACAGATTATTCGCTTGTTACTATCTTCGTCATACTTTTCAACCTTTTTACCATCTCCAACTGAAATACTTACTAGGCTTCATGACTTATTGTATTGTAATTCAGTACTGTTTAAAGAAGCCTAAGAGAATCACGTTTTCTTAACGCATTCACGAAGAAATCCGCGTTGTTCTATGTATTTGACGCTTTTTTGGGGACATGATGAAAGGCTATTGTAACTTTTAAACGCTGACTACGAGTACGACTACGGTACGAGAGGCGATAATTCTGCGGTATTTATATCTGGTTAAAATATTTTGACCAGCCATTGTCATAATTACTTTATGATTTGATTTTCATACTGTCCGTTACGTATGCCGTATGGTATCTCTTGCTGTAGGCACGCCCGTGATATTATTGTTGACGCTGCAATCGCATTGTTAATTTGATAAATAGTTGCATTGATATATTGTTTATTGACTGGTCTTATTCACGTTGTGTTAGTCAAAGCACGGGGCGTTTGTAGAAGTTGTTTTAAATTATATTGTATTATAGTTTAGTTATTGCTATTCCACATTCGTTTCTTATTCCATGAAATATTAAATGTATGCTTGAAGGATTTCAATTATTTATTGTTTTGTTGAATATCAATAGAAAACGGTTTCGTTTTGTATACTTAGCTAAACGTTTGTGTAAATATTGGTTTATTCGAATGTATATCTGTCAGTATCTGTAGATTTTGTTCTTTTTGAATAAATTTATACGTAATAAATGAAGGATTCTATGAGCGTTCTGTGAAATTAGTTTTTTGTTGTGTGTACGTACTCGTAATGCTTTATTTTTGAATTCCACTTATACTACTGTACTTGTCTTAAGGTGCTCCCTCACCGCGAACATTCGCTTGGAATGTAACATTCAGATTCGAGAGTTACATCAGTGAGGGAGGCCAGGGCCTGTCAGCTCGCAACCTGTAATTACAGCGAGTGTAATATTACACCAGGGAGGGCGACGAACCGAGCAGAATCGAATTTTAGATTGTTACATTACATTTAACGAAATGCTACCGATGATGGGGGCCCTATATTACATTACATGTAACGTAATTCTCAGAAACGAATCTTGGATTGTTACAACAGGCGAATGCTCGCGGCGAGGGAGCTTGTTTACATGACGTTTCATGGACAGTGTCATTGCTCAATCAGATCAAATTATTTTAAGAAACGATGTAGAAACTAAACAATATAAAACTACAGAGTACGGTACTTAAATAAATTAAATACATAAAAATCAATCCAGTGCTTGCAATTTCGAAGAATTTCGGTTCGTGTGGCGTCGCGAATGATCATAACATTGTCACTCGCGACACGATGATTATCACTCACGACAATTGGACGACGCGCATAACTTATTATGCGCAATTGATTGTTCACGAAGTTCCAGGATAGCAGACAGGCAGCAATATCTACCTCTTAAATAACTCTCGCCCGTCTGTAAGCTAGACATGGCGCTGACGCTAGAAAGCGCGCGCTGGCATTTTTGGGACATGATAATGTTACAATAATAGATTTTCAAAATTGCATCAAGTGTTGTAATGTTGCAGGGGTGCTGGAAATGACTGGGACGGACAGCATCCGTTTCAGCGGGCACACGCTGGACAAGGCCACGAAGGCGAAGGTCACACTCGAGAACTTCTATACAAACCTCATCGCACAACATTTGGAGAGGAAACAGAGGTATAAACTTAAGTTTGAGATTATGAAATCTTAGTTCTAATATGTCTAAAATGTGTTTGTTAGTGTCGGTGTTTATATTGACTCTAAAGCAATTTACGCTCCTTCGTCACGGTAATGATGCTAACCTATCTGAATACAAAATGCTCTCATTTGCGATTTATAGAACATGGTGAACTACTTTTGAGGTATTTTCACTTTTGATAATGGTTTTGGTAAGGTCTAATTGGATTGTTGTATTTAACGGTAGCCAGTTTCGATTAGTTTTAGGTATTTATTCAAAGCTTCTTCTTTCAGACTTGAAAAGTTGGAAGAGTCTCTCAAAGATGAAAGCCTGACAGAGAGCCAAAAGCAAGAGAAACGACAACAACATGCACAGAAAGAAACAGAGTTCCTCAGACTCAAGCGATCGAGGCTGGGCGTCGAAGACTTTGAACCACTCAAGGTAACATTTATTTATTTCATTACAACTATTTTTACAGGATAGCACCTAATACAATAGTGTAGTTATGTCAACATTTTAAATATATAAGAAATTAGTCCAGAATATTAAATACATGCAATGTCAACTAAATTATACAATTATAAGAAATTACTCCAGAATATTAAATACATGCAATGTCAACTAAATTATACAATTATAAGAAATTACTCCAGAATATTAAATACATGCAATGTCAACTAAATTGTACAATTATTATTATTATATTAAATTATTATACAGTCAATATTACTTATTATTATAACACATCAAAACAATACCGCTTTTTTAAATTCTGACATAGAACAGATAAATAGGTCTATTTCCTCTGCAACTCGATTCAGTGCTTGCAACATCCGCGTCAATGGTGTCTTAGCGAGTAAGTTAGTCATGATGATATTAAACTCAAATAACTATTTCAAATATTATATTTTTGACATGTTTTCAGTAGGTTTCGAAAGAACAGCTTTTGTAACTATGAAACAAAGAATGTAGACAATACATTTCGACCCATAATCTTTTTCAAATAGCTTCTCACATATGTCAGGTCGATAGAACGTAACGTGTTTCATAAATATAGAACTTGACGTCACATACATAACAAATTAAAGATTTTCATTGTGTGGCGCAAACATATATGGAACACTAGCTGCGGCCCGCCGCTTCACCCGCTACTCTACAGAAACCGAATATTTTTACGGTATAAAAAGTATGTGTCAAAACATACCAAATTTCGCGCACCAAACACCAATGACACATTTGTGTTTGGTGCGCCCAAGGCGTAAGACATTTGTGTTACGTCGCACACCTTTTGTACCAGAATGTGGTGTGCTTTCTATTAGCGCACTCTCATTGAAATGTAGGTATGCGATAAATTTGTCTACGATAAATGTGCGATGCACAACATTTGTAGTAGTGGTGTGTGGTGCCGCTTATACGATTAAAAAAGCAAGTTATAATTATTACAGGTTATTGGCAGAGGCGCCTTTGGAGAAGTTCGGTTGGTGCAAAAGAAAGATACGGGGCATGTGTACGCTATGAAAATATTGCGGAAGGCGGACATGCTAGAAAAGGAACAGGTAACTGGGATTTAATTTTAAAACTAAAACTAGCTGTTTTACTAGCTAGCTTCACCCGGGTGGACTTGCTGTGTGAAAGATACTTTTGTATTTATAATATATTATATATCTAATGTAATTATTGTATTTACCAGCCCTCTACGCTGGTAAAATGATCGCTTGTGTCATAATTTCTTCCATCAAACGTCTATTTTGCCTGCTGCGACAGAAATGTAGCTGTGCGAGGTTTTTCAGTTGGTAAGCATGGAGCAAGCGAGATGTCTTCTGCTAATTTCGGTTATTACTGAAAAGCTATACAAAACAGAAATTTAGCTAGTGGCTCTCACTAGTTGCTGACGTGCTAACTTAACCGCATACATGTTTTCTTAAAATTATGAAAGCTTCTACAGACCAAACGCGCGTCAACAGCAGCTTAATGCAGGAAACTGTATAACTGTATACAGGTATGTATATATAACAAAACACCAAGTACGAGCGGGGGCTCGAAGTTGTGCTGCACAGATGCTGCTCAGCACCTACGAACAGATTTTGATTTGCTTAAAAGCGTGGGTCCGCGTTCTTGCTGTGCTCACAGATTATGTAGATACCCCGTAACGAGATCTTTGTTCCGACAAAAACTCGCTAAAGTAGGAGGAAAGCGCGGGTTGCGCGGATTTCGACTAAGACTTTCTCAACGTTACGTCTACTCACGTTGATGCGTTGTGCGCTTTGTTCGGCTTGAGTGCGGGGTCTAAGGGTAATCTGTTGCCGACACGAATTTTTTCACACTCTCCGCTGCTGCAGACACGCGTTTGTTCTTTAGAAGCCTAAGCTGGCTTCCCGCTCCCCAGCTGGCGTGAAATCACGCGCCTCGGAAAGCCACAATTGACTGTCCTGTTTCCCAGGTGGCACACGTGCGTGCCGAGCGCGACATCCTCGTGGAAGCGGACCATCAGTGGGTGGTGAAGATGTACTACAGCTTCCAGGATCCTATGAACCTGTACCTGATCATGGAGTTCTTGCCCGGCGGCGACATGATGACGCTGCTTATGAAGAAGGACACGCTGAGCGAGGAGTGTGCGCAGTTCTACGTCGCCGAGACCGCGCTGGCTATAGATAGTATACACAAACTCGGCTTTATACACAGGTGAGGTAACTGTTTTCAAATCCAGAAATAATCAGACGCCACTGTAACTCGCGGATGACAGTCTGCACTATCGTGTCGGATTTTGAAGAGTTTATAGTAAGGTCCGGTGGGCCAGATATTTGTCGGGCGTCCGAACGTCCGAGGTTATGTCCGTCCGATAATTTATTTCTAGGTTAAAGTTTCCGCTACTACAATATTGAAGTTGATTCTGTTGTGCCGTTCTATAAACTACTTAATCTCGCATCAGTTAAATTATCTGCGTCTCTTATATTTCTATAGGTGAGAAAAGGATGGTAATAATTTTAGAACAGTAAGATTTAATTAAAACAGAAACGACATAACATTTGAACTGTGTTTTCTTTCAGTTTTTTTTACGTCCGATTTCCAAACAAATGTTACATTTCATACATTTCAATATTGATGTTTGTATACTCGATACGCATTTAGTATTCGCATACGTAGCTATTGTTATTCGTTCCTCTAAGCGATAATTCGCTCTTTCGCGCGTGTAAAAGAAAATATGATCGTGCGTAAATACACTGATGCCCGTCTGCGCTAAACTTTGACAGCTGCTAAGTTCATACTTAACTCTCTAGGACGTACCTAACAATGCGATTTACCAAACTTAGGTAAACTTAGGAGGCTGCCTAAACGCGTGAGACATGTCCTTTCCTTTGACATGCCTAAGTCCGACTTAGTTTAGTTGATGCTTAGCTAAGTTTTATCTTTTATGACTTTAGTGCAGACGGGCATAATACTTGGATCACTTAGTAAATCAATCAATCAATTAGAAAATAGTTAATATAGTTTTATAGCAAAACATAGCTTAGATACTTAGTTGTTTGTACACTTTGTGTGTGTAGTGTAAGTTTCGAATAAATAAACAAATCGTTATAACCCTCATTTTTGATCTATAGAATAAATTATTAAGCATGGGCTTTGTCGTTTTCAGAGACATAAAACCAGACAATCTGTTGTTGGATGCGCGCGGACACATCAAACTGAGTGACTTTGGTCTCTGCACTGGTCTTAAGAAAAGCCACCGCACTGACTTCTACCGAGATCTCTCGCGGGCCACACCTTCTGACTTTAGTAAGTATCAACTCTGGTTATTACTAGCTGTTCTTGTTTTTTTTTTTTGATGTTGAGGGCTAGCTGCGCTCCGCGGTTTCACCTGCGTCGTTATTTTTTTTCCAAAATTCTCCCCACCATTGACGCGAGAAGTACATTTTTTTTAATTCAAATCGGTCGAGCCATTTTTAAGTTTATATATTAATATTATTATTTATTATTAAATATATAGACTGTGTTGGAATATATAAATATATAATTCAAAGAGACAGCAATCCCCTCTTGTAACCTATGATATTACATCTCGCACTGTAATATTTGTCGAATTGTTCAGTTACAAAATGTAATAAAAAGACAGACAAACATACTTACATTCACCCGAAAAACATTAATTACTTCTGCACAGTCGGTTAAAAAGTGAAATTAAATATACCTATTAGAATAGACAATAATAATAAAAGAAATTGTAGTGCTGCAGCACAGAAACTGATTTATGTTTTACTAAGATGATCGTTTATATATCATTACTAGCTGCGCCCCACGGTTTCATCCGCTATTCTATAGGAACGGTTACTTCGGTTTTTTATCGGGATAAAAAGTAGCCTATGTGTTAATTGCCTAAGCTACCTCCATACCAAATTTCATCTAAATCCGTCCAGCCGTTACAAAGTTGAACGGGAACAAACACACTTACAAACTTTCGCATTTATTATATTAGTGTGATTATTACTTGTTAAGTTAAGGGGCTGTTCATTTATTACTTAGTTACTGTTCATTTATAATGAGTTCGTTTTATCTCTCTCAGAAGAAAAAAAGCGATTTTTAGTTCATAAACATGAAAAATAAGATTTACCACCTTCCCCCTGAATCGTCTTACGTAATAAATTCAGTAATCACGTAGTCAATTTTTAAGGTATTGGCCACCTATTTAAATTTTAATGCGAAAAGGAAATAAAAAAAAATCTTTTTGAAATGGACACGGCTGGTGTCCTCTGACTGGCTCATAATACTAGCCATAGTCATCTGGAGATGTCAATGTATCTTAAATTTGGTCAAACTATTTACGTATAATTTTTGATAAAATCCTCGTAATACAAGTACTTTTAAATTTTTGGAGTCAACTAGGCTTTTATGGAGTCACTTATCTCGGCCTCGGCTACGGCTCGACCTACGTCTTTCACTTTCATCCACAAAATTATTTGTTGCCAGCCCCGAAGTAATATATTATAACAACGTTTGTAACAAACTGTAAATTATTGATATGGTCCATCACTGTTCCATATCATTAGCATATGATCAATCACCGTAGTTGTCTACATTTTCTATTAATGGTTAGTAGGTTTCTTCTCGTTCCCAGTATCGACGTCGTCGTCGGCGATGGACTCGAAGCGGCGCGCCGAGTCGTGGAAGCGGAACCGGCGCGCGCTCGCCTACTCCACCGTGGGCACCCCTGACTACATAGCGCCGGAGGTGTTCCTGCAGACGGGCTACGGCCCGCAGGCGGACTGGTGGAGCTTGGGTGTCATCATGTGAGTCGCCTACTTCTTACTGCTTACGCAACTTCCTTTTTATACACTTATTTTATAAAGTTTGTTTGTGATCTCCTTTGACTGTCTCCTTAAGAGGGATATTAAAAAGTAAACAGCACTTTCCTACGAAGTAAGAAAAAATCTTCCTAAGCCTCATGTAAAGATGACAAATTTGAGCATTTTCTTAAACTAAAACGTGTCAGAGAGGAATTTGAAGAAGTATGATAGCGTCACGTTAAAGGACCGCAAAAGAGATGGAAGATAATACTAAATAATAGGACACATGACGGGGGATAAAATGAAGCAGGAAAAAATTAAAAACAAAAAATTACCGAGTGGCAACAACGTGATGGCACAAGAAAAACAGGTAGACAAGTTAAAAGATCGCCAGATGTTATCAAGAATATTGAAGATACAATCTTGTCACGATAACCTAACGATGGAAATGAATGGAAATAGCTGGACGAGGCATAATTATGTATCACAGTCACGCTGTCTACTAACCTGGGAAACTGTGCTAGAATATAAGTTAAAAGAGTTAACTTTTAACAGGAATAAAGGCTTAATGATTTAATTAAAGTTTGTTCGTTAGCTAATATCTAAAAATACTCAGACGCAAAATTATTTCACTGATAGAAAGCTACATCGACCCTAACAGGCTGTGTTTTGTTAACAAAGCGAGCGAAGCATACCAATCTACTTGCTTGTTAATGCGATGAGGTTATAGTGACATTCCCCTTCTGCTTTTATTGCAACTGGATTCTTTATGCTCACCGCGAAGTTATTAATTACAGTATTTATGCTTTAGCGTCGAGATGGGGCCTTTAGGTAGTTTAAAAGTAGTGAAGCGGGGGATAGCTATCAGCTATTACTACCCGATAGCTTACCTAGATAATGAAAATAAACAATATATTTTGTTGATTCATACAATTGTGAAGGCAAATTGAAGGTATCATGCTTACGATTGCTCTTCAAGACTTATTCGGGCTACGCGAATATTTCAGTCGAGCGGCATGAAATTTAGTAGCTAGATATGTACGGACAGTATAAAAGTTTCCAGTACTTTAGTAACTAAGCCACTTGACTAGATGACTAGCACTATCCGTACTGTCTTTAAGAGCGATATGACTGAAGAAAAGTAATTCAGTTTTTTTGTACTCGCTACGTCGTTGCTATTTTCCAGTATTGCAATGTTATCAAAAGAAAATACCGTTTATCTCAGTCCAGTTCATACATCAAAACTTACTATCACTTAGCTTTGCGCTTCATCGGCAGTATAAAGATTATGATAAACAAGCAAATTTCGTCATTAAAAATATTACTGTCATTCAGCTGTGCGGTTCAATAAAAATATTGTAAATTAGAATTAGGTTTTCTGTAAACAATGCCATTGAAATCTATTTAATCGACTGCGAACCACAAACAATCGTCACGTTTCCAGTGACGTTTATCGTGAAAGGAAGTTAAACTATACAGTTTTATCAGGACCACAGCCCGGTTCTCATAAACTTGATTGACTCCAGCTATTCTGTAAGCTATGAATTTGTCATTCAAATTCTGTGAATTTGTCATTCAAATAAAATATCTGTTTTTATTGCCTTGCGAAATTAACTGATTGCTACTGCTTAATTGAAACATTGGTATTCTAATTTCACGCTAAAGCATAACTATTAAATCTATTAGAATTTAAAAATACGTAATTAAAAGTAATTCCCTTGAAAATCAAAGTTTCCGACAAAAATCGGCGTGAGCTTAAACTCGACGGAGCTTCCTGGATAGTATCATTAATGTAGTAACTATCGAAGTTCAATGCTATCGATACTATTGCAACTCATCATGTTTAATATTTATTGTTCCAAATAAATAAAATAAAAATAATAGAATAGCGGCAATTTTGCTATCAATATTGGTTTATCAATCGGCAACAATATATTTAACTCACTGTAAAGGTCGAGCTTTGCGACTTTACGTCTTTTTCTTATTCCCTAGAAGCTTCAAGATTAAATCTATTGTGTTTTAATCTATCTTATTTTAGTTTAAAATTGTATAAAATTTCTTTATGATTTTGTGTAACCAGCATTTGTGATATTTATCTATCTCTATGAACAATGCACAATCAGGTGCAGATCTGCTGTCACAGTGTGCAGGGCGCTAGCTTATCCAAATCTAAGAATTTGCCTTGCTTCGCTGATAGCACTTTATTTATGATTATCTGTTGTGGATAGAATACTTTAGGATATGGAATATCGTTTAAATAGTAATAGGGTCGCTGTTATTAAATTAAGCAAAACAAAGAATAAAAAATAAAAAAAACGATTCGATTTTCAACTTGTTTCGCTTATACAGTGTATTTAATTTTAAAGCTATGTTTTCAAGGTACGAAATGCTGATCGGCTACCCGCCGTTCTGCTCGGAGTCGCCCCAGGAGACCTACCGCAAGGTGATGTCGTGGCGCGAGTCCCTCACCTTCCCCCCTGAAATCCCCATCAGCGAGGAGGCGCGGGAAACAATCCTGCGCTTCTGTTCAGAGCCAGATCGCAGGTAACTATAACCATATATAATAGGCAAGACGACTAAATAATTGATTGCTATATATATACAAACATACTCTCCATATATAGCGATCAATGCAAACAAAATTCAACTCTGACATTTCAAATGTCGCAAATATGATCTGTTAGTAGCATTAAATGGAAAAAGGATAAAGCCTTTTGTTTCTGCTCAATATTATAAGTATTTTACAAATAGATTAAATCTTATTACAAGCCGTGGTAGTTCAGTGGAAGCACGCTCGTCTCACATTCGTGCGGTCGTAGGTTCTCGTACCAAAGAGTTATTTGAAACTTACGAACGAATATGCCACTTTTCGGTGAAAGAAAACATCGTGCGGCAACCTGCATATTTTCGGAGAAATAATTCGATACGTATGTGAATCCGCCAACCAGCACTGGGCCAGTGCTGGATATTGCCTAATCACCCTTAGAGAGTAGGCCGATATCTCAGTAGTAAGATGAGTAAAGACTGATGAAGAGAAGAAAAGATTATATGTATATATATTTTTTCTTATGTTTTGGCTCCATACGTTGTTTATTTAGCCAGTGTCAAGTGTTGTAATATTTCAAGTGAAGTCAAGTATTTCACTATTAAAATAAGTCTCAATCATACTCTAAGTCAAGCAAAGTAAATCACGGCCAAGTCCACCCCATGCCCCAGTAAGGTTTCTATGGAGTTTTGGAAACAACACGAAGAGTCACATTCTCAACATTATGCTATTCACCAACACTCGAGCTCGTTCACGAACACTTAATGGTCTTGTCCATCAACACTCGAAATAACACAAGCTGTGGAAAATAATACAATACGCGACATGACTTCTTCACGTTCCCACCAAAACTCAGCATAAATATTTCATTTAATTTAATTGTCACCAAGTCTGTTATTACTAATTAATCAAACACAAATCTATTACCGTGGCAGTAATTCGGCTATGGCCGGTCATAGTGGGTTTTAAAATGAGAGGCTGTGTCAGACTGGGGTCGGCGCGCGGCATCGAGGACGTGCAGTCGGTGTCGTTCTTCCGCGGCGTCGACTGGAGCCACGTGCGTGAGCGCCCCGCCGCTATCTCCGTCGAGGTGCGCTCCATCGACGACACCTCCAATTTCGACGACTTCCCCGACGTCAAGCTCGAAATACGTAAGTCATCGTCACCGGTGTAATGAAACGCCATTTGCCAGACAACGAATTAATCTATATTTCTGACCATAGACAATATAAACGTGTAGAATGACAACACTATTACATCTTTCCCTTAAACAATTGAAATTACAAAATAACAACTTATTCAGATACACCTTACCTATTTTAAACTTTAGTTTAAAAGCTCATTCAGCCCACTGCAGAGCGCAAGCTTCCTCCCTTTTTTGCCAATCTCGTTCGTATGTTTCTTGTACAATTTCAAATTCACTGACTTCAAATGCTTTCGTCTCGGAAAACACAGTATCTCCATAATCAGACCTGTGACGTAGCTAGTTCGCCTCAAGATTTCAGTTACTCAGTAAACTGCACTCGAGACGGATAAACGCGTTAAGAAGAATTATTATTAGAGTCTGGAGAGAGTTCAGTCAGTTCGATTTATTTTTAGGAAATCATTAGCTGCGCCCCGCAATTTCACCGGCTATCATACAGGAACCTTTACATTTTTCGGGATAAAAGTAGCCTCTGTGTTAATCCAGTGTATATGCTACCTCGATACCAAATTTCATTGAAATCCGTTGAGCCGTTACAGAGTTGAACGTGTATAAACACACTTACATACTTACACAGTTACACACAAACTTTCGCAATTATAATATTAGTGTGATTAGTGTCGCAATTACGCAACTACAAATATTTTGTTTACAACCATTGCTCATTTACGCTGCAACGTTTCGCTCAGCGCACCAAATTCCATGATTATGCGTCTTGTCAATTACGTTCAATTACTCATCGTTTGTCCACGAAAACTAATTTTGCGCTAATAAATAGGCTATATTAAAAACTACACCAAACAAAAAAATCAAGGTAAAAGCTAGTACAGGTACATTTGATACTAAACCAAAACCAAGATGAAAATCAGCATATTGACACTTGTGGGTAAATCAATGTTCATACTAAACCTAGTGATCATTTGCGCCGTAATTTCTTGGTACAAACTAATTAGTAGCGCAAAATTCGTGTCTTTTATCCACGATGAGTAATTAAGCTGTACCTATCAAAAACGCAAGAAAATTTGAATTTAGCGCGCTGAACGAAACCTTTAACAGTACAAAAATGACACAGTACGGAATAAGCGTGTACAAACCTTTTAAAATACAAAATTTTGACATACGCAGAATAATTCATTCGTACTACAAATAAACCATAATACCCCACAATGTTACAGCCGCTGCTCCGATAACACAAGACGGAGAGGTCGCGTACAAGGATTGGGTGTTCATCAACTACACATTCAAGAGGTTCGAGGGTCTCACGCAGCGCGGCACGCCCACCAAGAAATGAGGACAACCCTCACCTCCCAGAATCTACCTTCAGTCTCGAGTCGGTCGGTTGCTTTGCGTTCTGTATTCTTAGCATAAGAGACGGTTCTCGTCGTACTTTTTATAGAATGACCAAGCTGACAGTTTTATTTCTCAAGTTACACTCCTCAGACTTTCATCAATTTTTACGAGCAAAAAGGTTATTTGAATTTAGACGAATAAAATCTCGAGGCGTTTTCACTTTGTGATGTCCGGTTGATGTATATATTTATAACTGTTTCATTTTATGTATATTGCTTGCTGGCTTGCTTGGGACAAAGCGTTTCCATTGGCTATCTCAAGGTTATGTATACCAATGAACCAATGAAAGTGGGTTAGTATAAGTATATTTTGAAAAACGTGTGGCGCGCTTCGATCACCTTGAATGGAGAATCTATAGAGGAGTCTATCTGTGTTATCCTCATATCTTCAGGCTTCGCGTTATTAACTCCAACGTTACAAATAAAAAATAAATAAAAAATTGCCATTCAAGACGTACATTATAAAATTAAATGGAAAATATTTGCTTAAAGATAACTATCATCATATTAATAAATGATTTATTGACGTGACACATAAACACGATGATATACAAGGTGCTACCGAAAGGCGCGACAATTTTGAAAGTTATATATGTACTCATCATTATGAACAACTTTTACTATAGGAACTACCATGAAATCGTGAAAAAAAACAGCTGTTCCATAGAAATATGTCCATGACACTCGACAAAATGTATGGAACAGCAAATGTTTTTTCCCGGTTACAGGGTTGGTCCCATAGTAAAATTTGTTCATAATGATGAGTACAAACATACCTTTCAATGTTGTTGCGCCTTTAAATAGCACCTTGTATATGAAACTATTTTAAATAAACACGACTGACATAAACACTATGAAATGTGAAACAATAATTTATTTTATACAAATATATACGTAAACACAAATAAATAAGTATTGTTTTTGTAATTACACACAATTACACGAAGTAAACAAAAAAAAAAATATATATGTATAATTATTATTATTATTAATTTCTAATTTTGCTTGACTGTGAATTTGCTTGAGTGATATCAAGCAGGCACATAGACTCACGCACTATGCAAAGTACACAACTAAATCAACACCCATAAATAGATGATACTTTCCGAAAAATGTGGCCTTTGTAAGAAAGCTTTGCATACCCGCCATTCGCGCTTGGGTAGGTAATACCTCAATGCTACCCGCATTTCAAACAGGGAGCAGCTTGTAGCAACATTAAAACTTCATCTAATCCTCCGAAGGCTCGTATATTAGATACACTGTCATAGACTAAACTTCGCTGTCTATAATTTTTCGACGTAATATCGATTTACAAAAGTTTATTATTGTTGTATTAACCAACTAGCTGGGCCCCCAGGTTTCAACCGCTATTCTACAGAAACCGAATATTTTTCCGAGATAAAAAGTAGCCTATGTGTTATTCCAGGGTGCAAGCTACCTCCATACCAAATTTCATTCAAATCTGTCAGCCGTTACTGAGTTGTTACCTACTTACATACTTACACACAAAATTTCGCTTTTGAAATATGAGTGTGATAGAATCGCACAAAATTGGCGTCGCCATCACATCGTGTCAACTTTGTACGCAATTCTTTTGGTTGGAATTTTCTTTTACTTTAACGTTGTGCATTTCTATCACCGCTTTGGGCCGCCTTGACATGTAATTTTCGACTTGCGATGACACTGTCATAATATTTATAACTTGCGCGACTTACGGCGGTCGCTGGTCTCAGTGTCATTGACGCCAGTGCCATTAGCGACCGGCGGCAGTAACGGATACAAATATATTTTTTGGCGTCAACGTCTAAGGCGCATTACACACCAAGGACACATTGGTGTTCAGTATGACATTTGTGTTACGTGCAACAATTTTTGTGAAGAAATGTGGTGGGCTTTCTATTAGCGCACTGTCATTGAAATGTGGGTATGCGATAAATGTGTCTACGATAAAATGTGTGATGCACAACATTTGTAGTTTTGGTGTGTGGTGCCTAATAATACAATTAATTTAAATAATATCATGTCGCCGCCGCTTTGTATTATTTTCCAAAATTTGTGTTAATGGTGGATTATATAATCCCTTGTGTTTTCGTTACCGTGGGCAAATCGAATTCAATGTCTCAATTGTTTTCACATCTCCGTAATCATCCTTTAACGCATCCACAAATTTAGTGAGGCATGATAGGGACTGGACTATGGCTGAAATAGTTGAATTAGACTATGACTGACACTTGTTTAGATTGTGATTTCTGAAATATAAGATTTCACTTGATATATAACAAAACGTACTAATACTGGCAAAATATGTGGAGCTTAAATAGAAGTAAAAAAAAAGTATCGTAAATGTCACAAAGAAACTTTCGACTTTGTGTGTTTTTGGCGAGAAAGTGAAGAAATTGTGACGCGTCACTGTATTATTTTCCGAAAACTATGTTATTTCGAGTTTGAATGTGTAAAAACGATGGATTTTTAGTTATTAGTTGTTAGGAACGCACGAGTGTTGATGATTGGTATAATGTGGTGAAACTTGACTTTTCGTGTTGCTTCCAAAACTCCATAGAAACCTCTAGTAAAGCCTCCACCACTTTATTGAGGCATGACTTGGACTTGATCGTGACTTACGTTGCTTGGGTTAGACTTTGACTAAGACTTGTCTAATTGTAAAATATTTTACTCAATTTGAAATGTTACAAAACTTGACACTGCCTTAATCTACGTGTGGAGACAAATATTAGACTTAAAAAAAATCTTCTGTGATTATAACTATTATGACAGCAACGATCGCAAGCTAGATCGCAAGTTACATAATCTACACAGCATCACAACAAACAAATTAAAAAAAGTTATATGCTGCACGTCGAGTTGCTATTGAACAGAAGGCAGACAAAAAAAATACTGCAAACCAGTCATTTAGAATATGAGTGTCCTTCTTTTTATCCTATTAAATGACATTGAAATTGTTCCGAAAACCCGGAAGCCCCTATCTTTGAGTACGGTGGTCGCATAGCATACTATACTTGGCAAGTATGTACGTTTGTTTTTCTTTCGATAATAATACTGGTTTTTCTTTTGTTATCCAACTATTAAAAACATAATTATAAAACATAAAAAGTATGCTTTCATGTTTTGGCTGATCAACAATGAAACTTAAGCGCTACTTTGCACCTTAAACTGTACTTGTCGGAAGTCTTTTTTTCACACCTGACTGTTTTTTTCGAGTTTGATGTCTTGAATTTGTCATTGCATCCAACTTACTTATATTCTGTGACTTCACCTCTAAATCCATTATTGATGTACGGTTACATCAATAATGGATACATACTCTATAAAACGCTTTGTAATTTTTTTTGAATGTCTGAGTGTATAATTTGTTAATAGCTCTGCTACGTTAATGTATAAGATTCAACTTCACTTGTGAAATATACGTTTGTGATGAGTGGATATATATCTGAAATCATGACTAGATTTTCTTAGCAGAAGAGATGATTATGATGTAAGCGTTTATCATCTGACTAACACTTCGCACAATACAACCCTTTCAGGCGACTAGTGTATTTTACGCGAGTAGCTGTGAGCGTAATCGAAATTGGCGTTTATCCACATGCCCCTCCTAAATGGCTTATTCCCACCTGCCCCCACATGGGGTAATCTAAAACAAAACATTAAGAATCTTTGTTAGCAAAATATCAACAGTACATTAATAATTTAAATAAACAAACAAAATAAGTGTATAATTTTACTTTTGAAACTGACGTGGTTGGTAATAAAATTATAAAAGATATATGATTTTTCAAAAAAAGAACTATACGTGTATTTTAGTTTATTGATAGATATATTATAGTATACTCACTTTATAGATATTAAATACTCTGTTAAATTACAAGAATATGATAAAATAGAAATACAAAAGTACACGAGGTTATAGCCACTAGCAGATGGTGAGGGCAGATCGGAAATAACCCATAGACTCGCCTAGATTACCAATATGCTATATGTAAACGCATTATCATCTGAGTCGTCGAGCAGTAAACGTCACTTCATAAGACCTGTAAGCGCGAACGAGATAGATATATTTAGTGATTTATTACCCGACGACTAAGATAGTAATGTGTTTACTATAGTAAACAATAGACGTAATGTGTGAAGGACCTGAGGACTAAATGTATCCTATGCTCTTAATATGTAGATAGTTAAGGCCAAAAATCATGACAGTATTTAGGTAGATAATACTCCGCGCCGTTCGACGCAATAAGGCCAAAAACGCAAAACAGCGTAACCAAAACTTTTGGTGTTTTAGTTATAAAAAATAAGCAAAATATGAAATATAATGCCAAAACACAAAAACACCGCAATTGCATGACATAAAAAAGGTAGGAATTTCTAACATTCTTGATAATTATGTCATTAATAAGTAACTATTTAATCACTTCGTTCTCATAATGACAAAATTAATGGCATCTTGTCACGTTGATATCTGTCCATGTGGAGATTCTCTGGAATCGGAAACAACAAGCCGAGAAGCTAATTTAAGTAGTGATACTTAAATTTTTTACGTCGATTTGTCGATTGTCATCATTACACTTTGTATTATACGAATATGTATTTTGGGTGTGGTGGTAGTGGCGATAAGCTTAAATGGAATTGGCATTTTGCGTTTTTGCATTATGCGTCGAAAGGACTCCTTGAGTTTATTACTAAAACGTGCGACGCTGATTGACCAAAAGTTAAGCAGCTGCGAAAAAGTATAAAAGCATTTAAGTATTAACCCTATTGTTTGTTTCACGGCAGAGTTTGAAATAACTTTTATGATATTTAAAGTTAGGAAACAGATATTATTAGGATACAATATACATACCAATGTCTTTTCGCACGGTACATATGGTGTCGCTAGACGCTTTTGTCATTTGTCCCTCTTGTCGTAAAAATCTGATGCACGTACCACGACATAAGGTTCAAATTTCAAAGCATTTTAGCCTCAGCCTCGACTCTTGGTCAATGAGCATTGAGTTTAACGGCTTGCTTTAAACTCGCCCATGACATCTAGTATCTTTATAATCTTTTGATGTGGTTGTCAGAACACTTGTCCTTTTTTACAACGAAACGTTATTATCGGTTTTAACTGCGTTGAAACTTTTACTGTTACAATTCTATGAAAATATATTTCCACATTTTTTTCAGGAAAAACGTAACTCGTTCTATTCTATTCAATTCTATCTATTAATTTATTATTTTTTAAATAAAAATACAACAAAGTTTATATTTACAACAATGTTTGTAAACATTGTTGTAAATTTCTTTTTCCTTTTGTTTAATTTACATTTAATTTACATCAGTAGACATTTCAAACACAAATAAAATCTTATGCTATCTTAATATACCTCTACTTATTTAACACAATGAAATTTATTTAAAAAATGTGGAAATGTAGATATGAACCGAAATAAGTTTACGTTTTAATTTAAGTGAATTGGTTTCTCCGCCGTTATTACAAAATTAGTAGATGATAATGGCTATAATTATAATGGTTATACGAACATTGAGCTATTTGGTACTAGTATAATGGCCGCCAAACATCCAGAGCAAAAAGCGGCGTATTGGAAGACATATTGGCGCATTTACACATACGTAGAAAAGTCAACCTTATCGCCAGCAAAGATATCTAAAAGTCGACTGTTGCGCAGATGGTCATTTTCAGTGTGTTTGCCGGTTATTGTATTAGAGGTGATACTGCCATTACTTTGTTTCATTTAGATGTGGTCATCTTGCTAAACTTTAAACGGCCGCTCGCTAGAAAAAATACAATATTCGACCGCAACTAAACGTCATCGCTTTGTACCGCGGTGTGATCTCTGGAAGATTTAATTATATTATTTCATTTAAATTTTTAAAAAAAACGATCACACTGCGATCCAACTCCGTCCAAAATTTCGTTACTACATAACAAATGAACAAATTATTTATCTCTTTTCCTATACTTCGAAATCTTACAAAAATTTCATAAATAGTAGATTGAATCAGGCGTTACTTTGCTCGAGTCACTCGACAAATCTCTTGTATTTTTCCGCTGCTATATAATATATATATAATAATATTAGCTTTTACTCGCGGCTTCGCTTCGGCTTTATTCAGGTCGATGCTTTCAGCCGTGCAGCCATGAATACGCGGAAAACATCCAGACAGAGAGACAGAGTTACATACTTTCGCTTCTATAATATTAGTTAGTATATTACAGCGGAAAAAGCCTAGAGATACGTTAAAGACACAGTTTTTATCTTAAATAATAGTGCATCACTAGAAATACGTCATACTAACAGAATTTAGTGATAAACAAAGATGTTATAACCGTATTCTACTGTATTTTCATAAAGAAGGACAAGTGCTGCTTCGAGGTGCCAAATGCTGTAATAGCCGTAACAGACCTGCGGACATGGAACAACCACTACCGTTTAATAAACGAAAGAGAAATAGAGACAAATGTTTTGCTCTCATTTTGGCCCGCCACACCATTTCCGTAGGTTTGTTAACACTATAATAGTTCCTTATTGCTGTTTGTGGGGTAGTAGTGTGACAGTTTAATATTTAGTTTTTGTTCGTTTACGATAGAAGCCCTATGATCAAGATAGCGTTTTATTGTATTAAAATAAATAAGCCGATAGATTAGGATAGCAGGTTGTTTGGAGCTTATTTTGCCTAAGAGACCCTCTGATGGCATACACTGCCAATTCGAGAAGGTCGCGCCATACTTTTACAAAGTTTGAAGCGCACCTCGTTCGAAGGTTAGTAAGTTAATATGGAGTTAATATCGTTTCAGTCATCAACAGCAGTATCACCAGTAAGCTTATCAACTTAGAACAACAATAACAGTTTAAAGTTGGTAAGTGTATGAAGTTATTAACTCGGAATAACGCGCGCCTCGAGCTCCGCATAACAATGGCGCGACCTTCCGAGATCTGCAGAGTAGGCCAAGGGGCTCCCTCTTAAAGCCAAGTCTACATTGTCCCATACTATATTTCAAACCGCGCGATCGATTCGATGTATCATTCACGTTAGTTATCGCTGCCTCAGATGCCTTTTTAATTCTATCTCGCATTTCTATTTAATAATAGAATCATAGTGTCGATATCGGGATTAGTGGAAGCTCTTGCCACTAGCATAAGTACAATGTTTCTTAGCGTACATTATCTCTGCTTATATAATAAAACAGAATCATATTTTTATCAGAATAAATACTCGTTAAGAACGTATTCACCTTCAGCTGTCGTGTATTGAATATCAAATACGTATTAATATACATATGCCCGAGATGACCAACCGTTGTCCTTATGGTTTAAAAATAGTTATGACTTATCACTAAGAATAAATGTCCTACGATATTTTTGCACTACAATGTAGTAGGTATACAGGATGGTATTTTTTTACAGGGACAACATCGCCATATCCGAATCCTTATGTGATACGGAAAAACAGTGTTAGGAACCATTTACTAATTTTGTATGAAAACTATTTTGGCTGTTAATTTTTTGGTCAAGCGTGAGTTCTCCATAAAAATAAGCTGCTTTGATATTTATTTTTTTAATGCTGATCGACTCAGTTTCATTTAAGGATCGTATCATTGTTTTAAAAGGAAAAAAACGGAGCAGTAGAAGTTAGTTAAATTTAGTAAACTACTAACGAATGCCAGTTAAACTATAACTAACTAAAACAACTTCTACTGATCCGATTTTTCTCTTCTTATACAATGAAATTATCTTTACGTGAAACAGAGTCAAACAGCAAAAAAGAAACTCGTTTATATGGGCTACTCACGCTTTACCAAAAATATTATGTCAAAATGGTTTTTACCTCATGGTTCCTAAGCCAGTGTTCTTGTATCTCCTATGGTTTCGGATTTCATCATACTGTCCCAGCTAAATAAATCAACCTGTATAGTCGTGCCACAGCTATCTTACTCGTTACATTCGCAATTTATTGTAGATAGTGTGAATTTCCATAAACTATGTTGTTTATCTATCATATTAACATCAAATGTTGTAGGCGATTATTCTTTGGTGTCCTTTAATTTGAAGGCAGACAATATATATTTTTAATATATATTTCCCTCAAAAAATGATGTCTAGCGTTTTTACTAGTAAATAAAATATTAACCAGTGCCGTCAAATCAAAATATATAAAATCAACTTGCTGCGCCCCGCGGTTTCACCCGTAGTGTAAAAGTAGCCTATGTGTTAATCCAGGGTGTAAGTCCATACCAAATTTCATTCATATCCGTTCAGCCGTTACCGAGTTGAATGAGACTTTCGCATTTATAATATTAATGTGATAGTTTCTTTATAACATTTGTGATAATTTATACTTTATCAAAATTCCCACTCATATATTCGCAAGCGAGATAGCTGTAGACGTGACTAAGGGCCTTAAAATAGACTTACAGATATCCTCATAAAGTAATATGTAGGTATACAAAGTGACGAAGTCTATGCAGATAGATAGAGTGCAGTGTGTAGAGTATTTACTAATCATATAGGATTTTCGGTGTTGTATAATTTTGATATTAGCGTTTTATTTAATGTATTGTTTATTTATAATGCGTTTAGGTACTAAAAACTTAGTTAAATTATTTTTAGATTTCTGACGGCCGTCAGCATGCGACGAACTGAAAATTGTTATGTTTGGTTCAATAAGAATTTCGTTTAAAGAGTTCTAGAATTAACAAACTTTTAGTTGAATATTTACCGTAATTGTTTATTTATATGTGAGTAATGTTTCAGTGGTGACCAGACCCATCATCTCGGTGTAAGTACATACACTTGATGTTTGGTACACTTGGTTGTTTGTTGATGTGTACCCAATACTATTAAATTACCGTTGTCAAGTAAGAGACGTCAGCCGTGACCTCCAAAATAATATCCAAAATAGGTTCAAAATAATTTGGGACCAAGAACAATAATTGAGCGAGCGGACCACATAAGAACGACTAGGAAGACGCAGTGACGACTAAACTCAGAAAGCAAAGAAACTCACTGACTGAAAAACGTATAAGATGTTGCCTATAATCGACGCAACGGCTGAAAGACTACAGTCCGCTTGCTATTGGATGCGCGCAGACAGCTGCAATTAATGGGCCGTTATTCTTTTTGTCGTTTCATTCGGTTTCTTTCATCCAAAATACAAATGGCGTATGTCCGTTTTGACGGGTATTGTGAGGTTGACGGAATCTTAGACAATATTTGTAAAAGTTTAAGGATATTGTATAAAGATTGTCACGTGATCTATTTTAGATTAAAGAAATGGATATGAAATGTCAATAAGGAAAACTGCTCGTTATCAAAAGTTGAAAGAAGAAAAATAATTAAAGATGTGGTCATTCAGAATTTTGCAGCTTACCGCAACAGTCAGCGATTATACTTTAGTAAACGGACTAGAGTATACTCAACATGGTTTGTGGTTGAACGTATTTGGATACAATTTGGCACCAATAAAACCAGGGATGATTATCCACGCATTACTCAAAAGTCGGCATGATTATAGTTCCCAATTCTGCAAATTGAAGTGCAGTGACAGTCGGTAAAATTGTTTGTCTTAAATGTTCAGTGTGCGCTTGCTTCGCCATACTTAGGTAGAATTATTTTTTATTTAATCTTTACGGCATGTATGAATACATACTGTTTGGAAGCAAGAGAATTGGCACATAACATTAAAAGAAAAATTAAGGAAAAATCTGTACAAAATCGTCAAACGTATTATAAACGCTTGCGTTTTCTCTTTTTTTCCCCCTTTAATTTTACTGAAATGACGGGATGCCTTGTAGATATATCAGTATCTGCCATTTCACTGTCAGATGTCAGTGCAAAGATATAAGTGTCAGCCGGATTCACTGTATTATAAACAACACAAATGTCAGAGCAGCGATATCACTGTCTGACGATTTCCCTGTATCGTAAACAACACGCATGTTAGAAGTCACTGCAGCGATATCACTGTTGGACGATGTCCCTGTATAGTAAATAACACGCATGTCAGATTTCAGTATGGAGATGTAAGTGTCTTTCGATGTCCCAGAATCATAAACAACACACAAGTCAGTGCAGGTATAAAGGATTTTCTTGTATCGTAAACACAACCCTTGTTGTGAGATGTCAGCGAAGGTATATTATCAGGGTCTACTGATGTATCGTACTTGGACCTTACAGTGACTTCATTTGTTTGACTTAAACTATTACTGAGACTTGTTTTAATGTCAAATATTTTACTTGTAATAGTATTACGAACCTCGACACTGCCAAAATACAAGAACAAAACATACTTGTCCGATGGTCAGTGTAGGCGTATCAGTTTCTCCCAATTTCCCCGTATCGTAAACAACATACAACAATTATTTTAATATTTGTTTTAGTAGCGGGAGCTAAGAGTTCTCCCCTAATTAGAAAGTTATGTCATCTTAGCTATTCGCTACGTTATTGTTATTCAAAATAATAAATAGAAATTGTTTAATTTAATTTCAATGAACTTAGTTATTTAATTTGATAAAATGTAAGTTTTAAAAATGTATTTTGTTTTTAATGAATTATGTTTCTTCCATGTGATTTAAGAAAGTGGCAATATGATTAAGCATTAAAGCGATATGAAATTGATATAATGTTTTTGACTTGCAATTATAATGGGTGTTTCTTGAGAAAGTAGGAGACAAACGAGCGCAAATATTTTTGACCGAGTAAGCGGATCAAAAATAAGGTCACGGTTTTAACTGGAAAAATTTGCTTTCGATCTCTGTACTCAATTCTAAACAAGTATTTCGAATATGGGCAAAATCGGTCTTGACCTATTTTGCCTATATATTTTTTTATTATCTCATAAATATTTATCGTTTTTTTTTTTTTTACATTATATCTTAACAACCTCTTGAGGCTATCAAGATATAAGGTCGTGAGGTCTCTGGTCGATGTCCCGAACTGAGATCTTAAATCTTACTAGCTGCGCTCCGCGGTTTCACCCACTATTCTACAGGAACCTAATATTTTTCCGGGATGAAAAGTACCCTGTGTGCTATGCTATGTGTCCAGGATGTAAGCTACTTCCATAGCAAGTTTCATTCAAATCGGTTCAGCCGTTACAGATTTGAACGGGAACAAATACACTTACCTATACACACAAGCTTACGCATTTATAATATTAGTGTGATTCATATTCAAAATTCTTGTTTAGAATTAACTAGGTACCGAATATTTTCAAAATCGGCCGGTATATGGCGCCGCAGCAAATATTAATTTCATGTATTTCCTATTTTCGGGAAAGTACCTTACCAATCAAAAATCGCTGACGACAAAAAAAAAAAATTGTAGAACGTGTATACCAAGTTTCGTCAAGATTGGTTGAAAAATACAAATGAAAACAAATTTTTAATTGGTGGGGAAATAACCCATCAAAAATCGCCGACAACAAAGAAACCCATGCCGAACCCAAGGTCACCCCTGGGGGTGCCACGGGGACTTGAATCCGGACCCGTGGCACCCCCAGGTTCTCAAATCCATACAACGGTGTACCAGTGGTATCACGGGTTCTATTTACAAGTTCCCATGAATCCACCAATCGAATAGTGATGGGACAGATGGATGACTGACGAAATAATTTCAAAAACCTAACTAAAAATTTGCAAAACATCACCATCCCACATGACAAGAACCTTGTGAGGGCCGAGATGCACCAATTCGGCAAGTACCTACCATTGACTTGGGTCACGAGATTACAGCCATGTGGGATGTTGACTAGAAGATTTTAGTCCCGATAGTCGTATCGGCGAATGGCCTTGTAGCGAAGAGCCTCGACCAACATCTCAAGAGGCTCTCGCTAGACTGTTGGGTCAAGAGCCGGATGCAGAAGGCAGTCATACTTGACACTGCGCGTATTGCCAGAAAGTTCCTCACTCTACAGCCCTAACCACCGGTACCACTTGGGCCCTGCCTCGGTGCCGGCCGGCCGTGCTCTAGGCTTAGGTTTTTTATTCTATATATGTCTTTATATTTATATTGTAAAATAACGAAATTTATGAAAGAAAATATATACATATAATAATAAAATAAAAATAACAACAAAATGTATCTCATTACAAATAAAAAAAAAAAACAATTACTTTAAAAAAACAACAGTCGTCTTGAGAAGCTCCTTTTTTTTGGAAGTCGGTTAAAAATAGACAATCACTTTTGAAAATTCAAAATTTTGCAGCTCCATCAAGGGGATCTGTTTAGGTAAATTATCAAACGATAAATACATAACAACAATTTAGGTCACATTAACTTCACATTAGAGACAAAAATTAAATCATTTATTAGCAGGTAATAAATGCTACCTGCTAAAAACAGTTATATAGCTAACCTATATACTTTTAATACCAAGTATATACATTCAAAAGCACTGCACTAATTGATCAGTGGGTGCCATGTTCCCGTGGCACCCCCGGGGGTGTCCTCCAGGGGGGCCATGGGGCCGAAATGAAAAAAAAACAATGACATTGTAGAATTTAAGTTGTGCAAAAAAGTTTGTGCTCGCGAGGCCTACTGTTCGCAAATCTACTTAGTTGTATTTTGTCGGCCTTGGTCACACGACAACGCTACATACGTCCTTTTGTATGAGTCGTCATCGTATGACCTAGGTCTAAATATTTTAATAGTCGAACAAGTCGCTTGTCTGATGGTAAGCTATAAAATGAAACGCTCGTTTTAATTATGTTCTTTATTGATTATACGGTTATCTTACTAGTATTCATTAAATTATAGGTAAATGAATTAGTATTTTGTTAAATAAAATGTTACATCGACACATACTATGTAAAGGATACTTGTTTACTTATAGGTGTACTAAATCTAAAATAAAACTTCTACGAACCTATATATATTCAGTTGTAGATAACACAGCTAAGTAATAAACAATTATAAAATATGATCTGTAAGGCTGTGTACTCAATAATGTATAAGATTCACCATCTGTTCAAAATGATATAACAAACTAGCGAGTTGAAACAAATTCGTATGTTTATTTTTATAAATAATTTAGGAAATCGTGGCAAACTGGTATTGATATTTTTTGTATGTAAATCTGTACAGCTAGAGTATGGTATGATTGTTTCGCAGATGTGATGGGTACCAGCCTGGCGAAGGCGAAACTCCCATAGAAACTTACAAATTAATGTATCTAAATGTGTGCTTATTATTTGCTTTCTTTATTGATGACTATTTCTGAACTACTTTTAATTGATCGTATGGATTTTGTCTATTGTCTACAATAACACAATTTCATTCAACCCCAGTGCCCAAAAAGTAGTCCATGCATTGTAATATTTTCCATAAATTGTGTTATTTCGAGTGTTAGGTAATAATATTGGATATGTTACATTAAGTGTTAGTTAAATAAGTGCTATTTTGTTATTTAACAAATAAGTTCTGGTTCTATATTGCTATTATCCCTGTAAAATTATCATTTATGTTCCTCGTTGGTGTCAAATTCTGTTTTACTAAACTGACTTATCTAGCGCTTAAATTATCTGCATCTCTTTTCATATAAACATGTCAGAAAATGTAGTTTAGAAAATGGCTTGGTACATGGGAGTTCCACTTTTATAACTTAATGATTATCTTGTCAGTGCTGAGTAGTAAGTAGGTGCCGTATTCATGCGGAACCTACCTACCACGTCCTCCAACTCATGCTTACAGACAGGTACACGTTGACTCTATTTACTTGCTGATGCCTAAATATTAACTATAAAATAAACTCTCATAAATTGCAAAATTGCTATTGCTCAAAATAGCAAAGGAAAAGTACAGTATAAAAAAATAACAAAACAATACATTTATTTTAAAGTGAATACACAGCCTTCGTTAACCTAAACAACAAAGTAAACGTAGATATGATAAATTCTAGGTATATTTTGATTAATAATAAATTCAAACCAACTACTCGAATATACTTTTGGTTCTAGAATTAACATATACCTAGTTACTACATATTTAGTATATAAACTAACCAAATAGAAATGGAACTTTGATTCAGACATAAACTCGACTGCCAAGTTTATCAATCCCTGTCTACTATTTTCCGTAAAAGTTGAATAGCAATAAATACAATCCGACCTACTTGTACTTTCGTACCTACGCTAAAAATATTAAATATGCAGTCTATACAAAATTATCAATTTTCCAAATTCTTAAGAGAATGTACGGTGAAACTGGGCGACTTCCAGGTCAGTAATCAGGACTTGGATAATTACTCAAATCAGAAGGATTTTCAATGTTTACTCTGAAATGTTAACATAATCCTCTTGTTTTTGTTTGTATGTTGGCATTATTGGAACTTCGGACACATGTTTTAAAGTATCAGCACACAAACTTAAATGCCTTCTACACGATTCATATAAGTATAGTTAGTGTCGATTTTTGTCTAAAAAGTGCCTGAAAATTGGACCGACTATCCAATCAATGTAAAAGAATGGTTACTTGTCGAAGACAAGTCCACGGCATTTAAAAAATCTAAACTAAAACTTACTTATATGCATTGCTTTCTATGTTTAATTTTGTAATCATTATTAAGTATATGTACCTACTCCTCACTGCTGTACTGTGTCATTGTATATGTACTTATGTACTATAGAAATATATGAAAAAGATACACCAATTGACCAATGCCACCCCAGTAAATATAAGAAAAATAACCAAAAGGTATCTATTTCTAAAATTAATACACAGCCTTCTTCAACAACAAAAGTCTTTTCTGGGCCACCCTTCGTCGAAGATAATTCGTTTTTCATCACATGCAGTTTAATCCTTACTGCGAACACTGATATGGACTTAGATCCGTTCTTTTAACCAATACCTATAACTATTTTTGCCGGGTTTCAATTATTATAAAACTGTAGATATGCGTCACTTTGTGCCACGTTGTATAGGACGCAGTTGAGCGGGACCAGGGCTCCAAAGTGTTCGCAAATAATTTGTCTATTGGGCAAAGCCAAATGACGAAGCGGAAGATCGAGAATGGCAGTATCATTTGGTCGAAAACGGAGATTCTGAGAGAGCTCGAGAGGTTGTACACTTCGACACGAAAACCCATCGCCACCTGTCAAATTGACCCGATACCACACCGAGGGCATCCCAGACATCATTCTATACCAGATTAGAAAGGCTCTCAAATTGCTTAAAACAGCAAGGCGCCGGGTGATGACGGAATACCGACAGAACTTCTGAGAGCAGTTGGAAAACCGGTAGGTACTTTTAGTCCTCCAGAAATTATTTTATTCCGTCGTACTCGAGGGCACGACTCTGGAAGCATGGCACAGCAGTGTGGTGGGGCTCTTCTTCATAGATAGACAACTCTTTATTACTTACACCAGAAATGACATACATAAGACAACAAATTTGCTTAAAACTAGTCTAAAACTGTCGAGAATCCGTCGCCCTAGGAATTTATAATTTGCCCCCCTTGCTAAAAAACAGATGCTAGCACGCATAAAATTTTTCTTTAAATTTCAACTTCACGTACAGGGCGCAATTGAATGAGAAATTTAACTTTACTTTTTCGTTAGAGGTAAAATATATAAAAGGTATAAGCTGTCATACGGTCATACGGTCTATGCTGCCACCTGGGCCCGTACCGTGAGGTGCTTAGGTATTGCGATGATTGTTAGGTTCAGCCGATGACGCCGCGCGACCACGAACCGTATCGCCGCGCGATAAGGTGTATGGTCCCGCGGCGTCATCGGCTGAGCCTAACAATCATCGCAATAAGCACCTCACGGTACGGGCCCTGTAGGCTCCAACTTATAGCACAACATCGATCTAATAAACACCCCTTTTGATCAATAATACTACTTTTAATCCGGCCCTGCGCCTAGTTACGGTATGCATGCTCGTATGCCTAAATAAAATAATAATAATGTGTTTATTACCTACAATCCTATTTACACAAATAGGTACATCCAAATTTGTTGAAACGAACATAAGATTAATAAATTAAAAAAATAATTAAAGATTCGAATAATACAATTCTACCAAGGTATTGCTTCTGTGATAGGTATAGCGACATAGATAATAACATTTAGACAACTATTATATTAAGATTACAAGTGTGCATTTAGCATAAAACTAATCTACAATTAAACTTCTCACCAGCTACTTCTACTGAAAACCTTTTCGGATTTATAACAAATATATGTTATTATTGTTCCCTAAAAGGAAAAAACGGAACCTTATAAGTTCACTTCGTTGTCAGTCTGTCTGTTTGCCTATCTGTCCGTCTGCCAAGACCCCTTTTCACAGGAACGCGTGGAGGAATGAAGTTATAATCAATATCAAATAAGTACGTAGGTCTACGGTCCCTTGGAGCTGTAAGAAAATCAAGCGTCTAAGTTAACGCAGTCTAAAAATACAGCCATTTATGCCGCATATTTTAACACTCGCAAGTAAATCAAAACCTGTACTTCCCTGAATGACCTGGAACCATGATATTCGGCAAAAATCAAGGTCTTACAGCATAATTAAAAGGAATAATGAAAATTTAGTTAGTTTGTGGATAAAAAAAAAAAAATTACAATCTTACATTTTTGTAGACTTACGTTTTTTTAAAGACTATTTCTACAATTTGATATAGGTAAGTGATATATTTAGTAAATATATAGGTATGCAAAGATGGTAAAACCAGAAAAAATATCCATAAAATACAACTCACCACGCCGGGGGCATGTAATTTTTGCTGTACAACGGGCAAACTAGTTTATTGTCCGTTAGATCTGTATAAAACTCTACTTAAACAGACAATATAACCATTACGTATGTGAAAAAATATTTAAAAATATCACTTAAAGTGAATTCTTACATACCTACCCACACAATTAAAGAACTAAATATATAATATGATAAAAATATTGCAAACGGCAAGCTTTAAGAAAAGAGCTAGAAAAGGTACATGGGAACTGATAGAATCTTCCAATATACTTTATTTCCTTCTAGTTGATCTAAAAACCTTTTCTACAGTAGAATTTTTTTAAATTGTAATGAGCATTTTTAGGTACAAGGTTCAAACATAAAGTTTTAAGAAACCTGAGACTTAATTTAATTTCTAATCTAGAAATAAGTAGTAAATGATTACAAGAAAATTAAGAAAGTAGACATAGAACAAAAATAGCGGAGTCAGGGTAAAAATAAATATCCCGCTAACTACCTACTAACCAAGACTTTTTACCTACTAACACCACCACAGTAGATTAACAATACAAAATAAACAAAATGAAACTTGAGAAATATAAGCAAATAAAACTAAGATTGTGCCCATTATCAGAGTGCAAGCGTTACGACCTACATACAGCAGCTGAAAATTTGCAACATGATAGTCGCGTGGAGGTTCGTATATAATCATAACGTGTAATTTTAACCTAAAAACGCGGAAATGGTACCCGGCTTAAGTGAGTTGATCTCAGAGAATGTACGGACTTGTTGTTAGATTAGTATTGTAAAGTTTAGGCTGGAGTGGCTTCGGAGGTCGACGCGGAGGATTGGGCTTTGGCGGCTGCGGCGGCCAGCTTGGCTTCGCGGATTGCGGCCGCTTCTTCCGCGGTAACGGGAATGTCGAACATTTCCGAGAAGAGTGCCGGAAGGCTTATGAGCATCCAGCGGTCGCGGCACCAGTCAAGCAGCTCGTGGTGCCGCTGTCCGATAACGCGTGCCTCCTGCGCAGCGGCCATCAACGCCTCCAGCCGCGCCGCACCGTCCGGTCCGCTCGACATCACCTGCCGACCAATCTTGGCTTAAGGCACTTGCCGCGCTTTGTCAAATAGGTACACAGACTTAGAATAGTACACAGAGCTATTCTCTAAAACGTTTTCGAGCCGTATTTGTCAGTCATTTATCTAAATAACATGTTATGTTAAAGTCAATGTAGGCCTAGCTAAGCATGCTATCATCGTCAGCATCGTCATTTCAGATTTTTTCGATTCACTGCTAGACATAGGCTTCTCACAACATTATTTCCGGCCCTGCGACGATCTCATTCACTTCTTGCTTGCCCTGTTATGTGACATATGTGCAGAATGAAAAGAATAGGTTTTTTTTTGTAGTGAAAAACTCTCTTGCAGATTTCACCTTGGGAAGTACCACACATATTTATTGCATCATTGCAATTGATTGCACCGGCAAGCAGTGGTGTACATTACTCTGTTCCACATTAAAGAGCTAAGATTAAAAAAGCAATAAGGTGGGCCTCTTTCATCAACTCGAAGTAAAGTGTCGAATAGCTACTTTCCGTTAGCACACATACCTACACTTAATTATCGACTGAAAGTATTAACTTTAAAATCCCTTCTGCTGCCAACTAATTTATTTTGTATAAAAGTATATGAAAACATTATTTTTTCGCTCTGCCAAATTTTCAATAATTTTTATGTAAAAAAGGCTTAAAGGGTTTACACGTAAAGTGGGGATTAAAAATTCGTCGGTCCCCCACTAGTGGAGTATCATTGAATTGGTAATTTTAAAATGAAGATAACGAACGTCACTACAACCATATTTTGTATTACATATATGTATCGCTTGCGAGTGCTTGCGAAATATGGGTCGACAAAGTAGGTTGCAGTGTGTGCCCCCCGTCAAGTTGAGTTACGGGACTTAGTACGGGACGCGGACATAATTCATAACATACATATAAAATTGTGTTTGGTAGAATTTGCTGACGTAGAATCAATAGTATATTAATATTTAATTAATATAAATTAAATATTATATTATATTATATATTAATTATTATATATTATATGTAATTAATATAAATTAAATATTAATATAAAATTAATTGAGTCTGGAGATACGGATTAGAGAAAAAGCATTTATGCTTGAGCCATAATAAATTATGACTCACTGCCATGTTTACGATCTTCATCTGAAATAGACTGCAACAAAGCGCAAATAGAGACTATGTTGCAAAATGTAAAATTTGAGTCTGTTCCAGACAAGCATTTAGTTTAATTATTGTATATTAATATGGTCGGCTCTACAATAATGTACAGAAAAAAACCTGTTATTAGTTATTTCCAGGTCAAATGCTAAATTGACTGGGCTATTTTGAGACTTTTACTATTGATACTAAATTAGCAAGTGCTAATTTACCCGGCGAGTAACTTACTTGGGACTTTACTTGGAGTTGACTAAAATTAACCTTAGGTTAGGATAAAAACGTTATGTCACTTACAGTCAGACGGAAGGCATCAAAAACTCCATTGTACAACGCTTGGATACGGCCAGGGTCGATGAGATTCTCGCGTGTGTGGCAGAAGACGAGACAGCCGGTGTAAGTAGCCATCTCTTCCTCGGACATTTGCAGCTGTAGGAGCGACCATACGTACGACAAGAGAGCCGTGGCGAACGACGGCTGCAACAAAAAACGACACATTCCAAAAGCTTGCATTAAAATGTCCATGTCACCATGGCAGTTGCACTTATTCGCGTCGGACATTTGTCAACGTATGAGTTTGTCGCATTGTGCATAACAAGGAAAAGTTTGCTGAGGAGACGGTAACATTTAATTGCCAATGCTAGTAGAACAGGCTCGCCACCAGAATCTGTGGAACAATCTAACCCCCGGTTACTCGTACGTTTGTTAAACTCTTGTCAACTTAACATACCAATAGTATACCAATGAGCCTGGTTGAAGACAGCTGAGGATCAACAGGCAACCATTGAGCGTTCAGTATTTGGTGTAAGTTGACTCGAGCTTAACAAATGTAGAAACCGAGATGAAACGTGCTAGAAACCGGGGTAAAACCTAGATATCATCGCATAGCGCGCAAGCACATCGGATCTGTTTGGGCGAGTTTCTTCATCGTAGACCGAAAACAGCCCGACAAATGCGAGTCTGACTCGCGCGCGCACCGAAGCTTCCGTACAACTTTTTTTACCTACAATTATATAACTAATATCGTTAAAATTATATAAAAACCGAGGTAGCTCAGTGGGAGCACGTTCGCCTCACATTTGTAGGGTCGTGGGTTCGAACCGGAGCGGGCCCGTACTAACCACTGGCTTTTATGTGAAAGAAAAAATCGTGAGGAAACCTGCATATTTCCGAAGAAGAAATTCAATGGTGTATGTGAATCCGCCAACCCGCACTGGACCAGCGTGCTATGGATATGGCCTAATCACACTTCGAGGGTAGGCCGATATCTCAGCAGTGGGATGTCTAAAGGCTGATGCAGAGATATAACTATGAAAGCATCGAGCTTTCTTTTAACGAAAAGGTAAATCGGATTGAAGGAAAACTTTACTTTGTAGTTGAAAATTTGACCTCAATACATCGATATAATTATGTCACAGTCAATTCTCCAAAAACAAATTGAATTTGTAACTACAAATTAATAACTTTCAGATTTTTTTTTCAGAGGTTTTGATTTATTTGCGTGTTTCAGAATATGCGGCATAAGTGGCCGTATTCATTGATTGTTTGACTTAGAAGCTTGATATTTTTCACAGTTTATATCTACGTATTTGATTTTCACTAAATAGGTATATCCACGCGTTTTAGAGAAAAAGAGTCTTTACAGACAGACGGACAAGGAAGTGATTCTATAAGGGATCCTTTTTTTGCTTTTGAGGTAAGGCACCCCAAAAATAAAGTAGATAATATGGACTATTGATGGACAATATATCTGATATCCTATATTAATATAACACTGTTATGGTATTTGTATAAGAATACCTTAATTTACACCCTTCTGGAAAGGAGCATCAAAATCGGACTCGGCAGTTTTGAGAAATACTAAGTGGAAACTAAAATTGGTACACGTTCATTTTCTTTTCCTTGTTAAAAGTAAATGCTTACAATATTTACTTTTTAAGCGCAGAAATTTTTCATCATAATTTTAAGTCCTCTTTTTCGATATATCGACTTTCTTCACGCGTCTTCTATTTAGGGACCTGCACACAAAGTACGTACTTACATCATAAATCAACGAAAGTTGAGTCCTAGAGATTGCGGTGCCGTCGTCAAACAAGATAGCGTCGTGGGTGGAGAGCCGCGAGGCGCGGGTTAGCCATAGTTCGAAGAACCCCAGCTGCGAACAGATTGAACTCTTTTGCTGGTAGTCTATCGAGGTCTCTGAATGGCGCCAACGTAAAAAGTTTATTAGGTATAATATTTTACAAATCGCAACCAAAACAAGTAAAATATACAATTTCAGTCACAGTCCAGGCCTAGTCATGCTTCTGTAAAGTGGTGGATACTTTTGAACGATTCACTAAATACAATTAGCTTACACTGATCAAAAAAAAAGAAAACACAGACAGAGAGACAGAGAGGCAGAGCTACTTTCGCATTTATAATATTAGTTAGTTGGTTACACATTACCAATCGAAAGAACACAAGTTGTAAAAAAATATAAAACGGCGACACACATTTTTCAAGTTCCCGCCAAAACTCCGTGTTTTATACTTCGTGCCTGGGCCCCTATTCGGAGAAATGACATTTTATCTCGGTCACTCTCAATCCCATTAAATTCAAAATTAGAGAGACAGTGACCGAGATAATCTCGAGCGCACAGGAATAGGGTCCCTGTTCCCCTGATTTTGGCTATTATCATCCATTCCATTTGCGCTCCGTTTTCGAAATCCTTTATTTTTGATTTAATTCTTCACTTTCGTTATTTGCCATCACTAAATATCAATCAATAAATTAGAGTTTTGTTTAAAACTGGAAATAGATTGCATTTGTTTGTAGCTGATTCACACTATTTGTTTGACTGACTGACAAAATCAGGAAAATCAGGGCAAAAAATAAATTAATGAAACTGTAATTTCCTCGTAGGTCTCATTAAAACATAGTCAGTGTCGGGATCGCTATTCCTATATACCTAAACCGCCCTTCTAATTGCTATTAGTTAATGACCGCCGCCGAAGCATGCAGTTATTGGAAAACGTCTTCAAAGGAATTACAATTTTCTAAGAATTTTCTAAGCCTTGACGCTGTCGTTAGAAAAGCGTTCTGTTTATTGCTGTGAAACGAAGAATAAGGTGCAACGTTTCGCTCAGCGCGCGAAATTCCAATTTTCTTGCGTTATTGGTGAATTACTGCTTAATTACTCATCGTAGGTTCATGAAAACTGTTCTTTTGATAATCAATAGATTGTTTCAAGAAATTACATCAACCAAAAATTCAAATTGAAAGCTAGTATAAGTACATTTCTCACTAAACCAAAAACCAAGATGAAAATCAGCTTATTGAGATTTGTAGCTAGACCAATGTTATCTAGGTGATCATTTTACCCGTAAATTCTTAAAACAACTTATTTAATGGCGCAAAATTGGTTTTGATATTAAATCCACGATGAGTAATTAAGCTGTAATTGACAAAAAACGCAAGAAAATTTGAATTTCGCGCGATGAGCAAAACGTTGCACCTTATGTGCGCAATAGAATGTTGAACACTACATGCTGGTACTTCGTGATGGAAGAAAAAAAAAATTGTGTCATATCTAAGACAATTCAACTTGCTATTTTGAGGGTTTTGGCGGAAACGTGAAGAATTCATGTCGCGTCATTTTATTATTTTCCAAAACTTGTGTTATTTCGAGTGTTCATGTGTAAAAACGGTGAATTTTTACCCGTTAAGTGTTCGTGAACATGCACGAGTGTTGGTGAAAGGTAAAACGTCGTGAAACGTGCATTTTCGTGTTGTTTCCAAAACTCCAAAGAAGGCTAGTAAAGTTTTCACCACTTCACTGGGGCATGACTTGGACTTCACCGTGACTTGCTTTGCTCGCCTTTGACTGTGACTATGACTTGTTTGATAATATCTAATAAAACTTGAGAATATATATGTATACTTGAAACTGGCAAATGCATAAGACGTGCGACGCCAAAATCCTCTTAGGAGTGAAGAGAAAAAATAAAATAATAACTTGCTATTTTCTATGAAAGATTGTAAAATGGCTATTAGCGGATAAACAAGATCTCCTTCTTTGAAACTAAAGCTTCAACCTCAGAGTTCTGCCTACTTCTAACTACACTCTAAAAGATAATCCGGATAAGATAAGAATTACTTGAATAATGTACCTAAACCATGCTAACACTTCGGTAAATCCCGTGTCGACTTATACGTCGGGTCTCTAAGCTACTTTTTGCTCCATAATTTGCTTTGACTTATTATTGTCCCTTCAGCCGTTATGAAACCGGAGTTTCGGAACCGGTTTCGATGAAGTATTTTTACACGTACGTAACTGGTACCCTTACACTATTTCATTTTGCTCGTACGTAGCCGTCCTTCGTTCGCAGTGTACTAGTATACTACTACTAGTATACTAGTACTACTAGTACTACTACTAGTACTACGAGTACTACTACTAGTATGCTAGTAGTTCGCCGCGAACTGAGACCTCGCGATGTTCTATTTTAGAAGATCAATTTATTAAGATTTTATTGATTCCTTAACTGTTTTCAAAAACAAACTAGTAAAGTCTCTAACCAGAGATACATAATGTTTTGATTATGATGTTTTATTTTTGTTTTACCATAGAAAATTTTATATGTTCTAACTAACATTATTTATATTATATTATTATTATAGTTTACATTATTGTATTCTCCTGTCTAATCACTATTTATGGCAAATGTTGTATATGCCCATAATGGGTGATCATATCAGTTTCATGTACCCACTCACTTAGAAATATATTATAAGAATGTAAAATATGTTACGGTTTATATAATAGGTTACGGTTGTTTAAAATATGTATAAAATATGGCGTATTTCAATAAATAAATAAATAAGTTTTTTTTTCACTTACCTAAATAATGTACACTGTTCATAATGTATAGATAGCTAAATGATATGTTGTTCTTCCAAATCAAAACTTGTAATTGATTTTTCAATCACTTTAAACAGTTTCGATCGAGTTGACATTTAACAAATAAAAACATTTAACAAACAGATAGGTAATGCATGGTTCCTGTGACAGTAAATGATGATGGTGCTGATTTTTTTAGTACCTACCTAGTATGTACTAGAGCGCTAGACAAAAAACCTTATTCGGTTAAATATACATATATTATGCTCAGGTTGTCTCGTAGTAGGTAGGTACATACCCCGGGCAAAATAAAAAACACAACGCTTGGTCACAAAGCAGGCTCTACTATGCCTAAGTGACTGACAAGAATTGAATTGACGATAATAACATCGCAATGTAATGCGGGTTCGCTTCTAGTACGTTAGCATGTATATAATAGCTCAATGTTCGCCATAATAAATCATATAATTATCTGTTATGAGCATTGCGTTGGCTACTTTACTAAAAAACGTATTCCTTAGCTATTACTTTTCTGCAAATGTACGGCAACGCCGCCTACATCGTCAAAAAATGTTAAGAATCGGCATAGTATGGCGCAAGCCACACCATCTTACGGGGCGCGGAAGCAACCGTCATCCACCTAAGAAAATACAAATACTACGTAAATTTCAACCGTAGCATCATTATATTACGATACAAATAATAAAAGTATGTTACGGAGGGAACGTGAAGAAGTCATGTCGCGTCTTTGTATTATTATCCAAGACTTGTGTTATTTCGAGTGTCAATGTGCAAAAAATAGCGGATTTTTATCCATTAAGTGTTCTTCGAAGTTCACGAGTGATTGTGAATAAAATATTGTTGTGAAACGTGACTCTTCGTGTTGTTTCAAAACTCCATAGAAACCTCTAGTAGTCTCCACCACTTTAATGAGGCATGGGTTGGACTTGACCGTGCCTTACTTTACTTTACTATTACTGAGACTTATTTTAATTGTGAAATATTTGAATTCACTTGAAATATTACAATACTTGACACTGGCTAAACACACAACGTGTGGTGCCAAAACATAAGAGAAAAAAATAAAAACTCGCGCCCAAGCCCGTGCACCACAACTTATTAAGTCAGGCGTAAAATCTCGATGTTTGTATCGTATTATAACTAAGGTTGAAATAGTTTGGTGAATGACTGGATGATTGCTGCTTTCTGTCTGCGGATCTCGCCACCGCGTTTTAAGTGCATAGTACGCCATCTAGTTTGTTCTATAAGAAACGAATTTTGTTCTCTGTCCCTTTCGACCCCTATATCTTTGCAACCCCTTGACCGATTATGCTCATACTCGAACTTGAAAATTATATTGTCATGAACTACTTGCCTGCAAAATTTCATAACGATCAGATCAACGGTACGCAAGTTATCGTCGCACAAATATACACACAAACATACATACAAATGCCGATTTGTTCTCGTAGACTCTGAAAACTCGCTTCGCTCGGTCAATAAATTGTTTCGCAATATGAAAACGCCATGTAATTTTTTTTCTTAAAGACTAGACATATTCTGTCAGATGTAATGCCGAAGAGACGAATTTCGGTAACATATTTAAAACCACCAGCAAAATAAGTAAATACCGTCTTGAAATAGACAGCGAAATTAATTGTGTTAGAAACGATTAAAAAATTGGCCAAATAACCGTGGGACACTGCATTGAGATTATTTCTCTTTATTCATTTATATTTTAAAGTTAAGAGGATACTACAGAAGCAAGTCTTCAAAAGACGTCCTTAAAAGACATAATAATTTACTTATATAATTTCAAAATAAGGAAATTTGTTTAGTTCCAACTATTTCAAATTTTGCATAACATCATAGTCTAGTTTCAATACCAAATTAAAGAATGAGGTCGAATTTTATTTTTATTTTATTACGACCTTATGGACGTGATGATCACTGCATGTTGTGGTAACTAGTTAACACTACGTGCGAGTGAAAATGATTACTTTATCGAAACCTGTTAGGAAACTCCGGTTTCGTAGACGGCCGAAGGGGTTTTTGTCATACGTGTGGCAAGTTGTGCTTCTTCAAACTTATCACATAACATGCTAGGCGCATCGCACACCAATACTACAAATTTTGTATACCACACAACACATTTATCGTAAACCTACATTTAAATGCGAGTGCGCTAATCACATGAATAGAATCATCTGTGGCGCTAATAGACACATCACATTCTGGGCCAAAAGATGTGTCAAGTAACACAATATATCTTACAGCATACATATGTGTCTTTGGTGTGTGGTGCACCTAACGTCGTGGCATGTAGCTTAAATGGACGTCGAGGGTTGAATTCGAAATTAAATTTTTTATATATTTATTTGAGCAGCAAAGATATTGCGTGCTGTGAGAAATAGCTCTTATTTAATGGTAGTATAAAATTCTAGCTATCTTTTACCTTAACGATTATGAGCTGGTCATCTTGCGGCAGCGTGTGGAAGCCAGGCAGGCGCTTAACGAACTCCACCACTTGCGAGACGGCGATAGTGAGCTTGATGGCCAGCACTCGCCACAACTGCAGCCGGGAGTCCGCCACCGGGCCCGTCGTGGAGCTGGCCGCCTCCACGCCCGGAGTCCCTACAAATATTACACCAGATATGAGACACCTTGTAATGCAAATCAATACTACTAGCTAATTCGAGCCTTCCGAGCTAAGCCCCTGCACTAAATATGCAATGGAGTGTGGTGCGTAGACTGCACAGAGGTTATAAAGACCACAGTTTTAGCAAATAATGATATTTACCACAACTACAGTAATTTTATCTAGGGTTTTTTAATTGAAGTTTTTTAAAAAAATGTTTTTAATTCTAAATCTTTGCGAAAACTACAAAATATAGGTGTCTTCAGATTTAAAGTTAACCTGAAGCTTCTAGATAAGCTTCATGTGGTCAAAGCTGTGGTCAACATGAAAATAAATATGGGTATGCCTATTAAAAAACTAGTAGAATCATTTTCTGTCTATCTCGAAAATGTAGATCAGGGTTTCCGATTCTAAAACTAAATATGCTCTGATTCTCATTATGGATAGGTAGGCTTATTGGCAATCAATCAAACTCACTAAGTCCATAGTAGCGTTCGTGGTGTAGATATACAGATCGAGTTCGAGTAGGTAGGTGTTTGTAGCAGATCGACAAAACGAAGGGCGCGATATCGTTCAGAGCTAACTCTTTCACAATTTTTTAACATTTTTGACTTTGCAGTCGTAGGACTCTTTTGCAGAGTGCGCCTGCATGGGGTTGCAAGTTCCACACACGTTTTTCAACCGCCAAACAATATTGTGCAGTTTGTGCATTGTGTTAAGAGCCGTTAAAGAAATTTATATGTTTTTTTTTTACATGAACTAACTAAATTTTAAAACCCCTATCTAATACGAAATATAGCTTTCAAACTGCTCTAAACAGATATTCTTCAAAAAGCACCACATCACTATAAGCTGCCTTCGTATCCAAAAACATCATCAAATTGGTCCAGACGATTTGAAGACAAACAATAACAGACGTCATCATCAGCCGGATGACATAAAACTGCTAAACATAGACCTCCCGCCTTACAACACCACAATGAACGATAATTTGCCACTTGCAGCCACCAACTGTCCACCACTTTCACGATGTAGTCATTCATCGTAGTGTGAGACCTGCCTACGCTGCGTCTTCTGGACATGCAAATGCGACACGTGCCTTCAAAAACCCCAAACACATTAACACGTACCTTCTGCGTTCCGTCGTCTATAACAAGTATTATTAAAAAAATACAAAAAAAAACGACAAGAAACCATAGCCTATGGCACTCCGGGACAAATCCAACGACACATCACTCGCCTAAAGTGGTTAACCCGTTTAGGATGCAGGAGGAAACACAGGTACACACATCCATACATACTAACAGCTTACATTATATTTATACGCTTACGTAGTTACATACATAGCCTACATGCTTAGATATACGCATATAGCATTATCCTCCTTATGAAACTATACAACTTAACTATACCTAACTAGCTTTATAAAATATGCTTCAGGAACGCTCAACACCGAGTAGACAAGCTATTGAGTTTCACTTCCATCCGTCCTTAAGTTTGCTATAATCTAAATAAAAGGTTGCTTCGTTCATCCGCGAGTACTACGCAAATTAAGATTAAATGAAATATCCTCTGCGGCGGTCTCGTTTTTCTTTTTTTTTTTCTTTTTTTCTCTCATTTTTGGGCAGGCAGGCCTTAAGGCCATACCGCCTCGTCTTACTTGTTACTTGTTTGTATGTTGCTATTAACAGACAGAGTACACAATAAAAATGGATGTCGATTGCATATTTTGTAGCATTACAATAATTTGATACCTATATGTATTTAGATTTAATTTACAGTACTGATTACAAATTTGTACAAATGGTAAGAAGTTGCAGGGTTCCTAAGCAGCTCTTTAATGCAGTGAGGGCCCAACTCAATATCATCATAAAGTTCATTCGACAAGGCGCTGAATGCCAAATGATGGGCATTTGAAGAAGACATCTCGACCGTGTAACTATTCCTGTATATTTACAAGGAGGTCCAATATCCTAGCGAATTCAGGTCAGCAGGCGTGCTATTTTTTAACATAGCCATTTCATAGAACAAAAACAAAGACAAACTGAACGTAGTGCACTTTTGATAGGTAGATCCAATTATTTGATAGAATAAACTGTGTTTAAAATATATACCGAATTTCTGACTGTATATTTTTTCAATAATCATTAACATTAATTTTAATGTAATTTTGTTACTTAGTTACTCTATTGTATATTATTTTCTCATGTATCTATCACCGATCAAAGTAAAGCCTTCTATGAAATACGAGTTTTTTTCCTGGTCTGCCACTGCGCGGTGGAGAAGGGACACCTTGTTTCTTCTCGTTTCTTAGTTGAGTTAGTATTTTCTTTTAATTAGTTTTTATCTTAGTTTACTAGTTCACGGTTTCTCGCAGTTTCCTGTAAGATGAATTGAACTGAAATGGCGAAATATATTTTTTTATCCCCTGTATACATACATGTATTACAGCTACACCTTCTTTATGAAACTATGTTTTTTTTATTCTTTTAAAATTGTTAACTTTAGAAAACCTGTTTAATGATAAAGCGTACATTTTCGTCCCCTCTTTACATGTCCGGGAGCTACCGTTATTATACAAAAAACAAAATTAAACTTGAGATCTATATTCAGACCATCGTTGTGCAAAATTTCATGTATGTACTTTGTATAACTTTAAAGGTATAAGGCTGTTAAGGATCCAGACATACAGACGGACATGACGAACTTATAAAAGTTCTTTGTGGTACTACGGAACACAAAAAAAAAACAAAAGTAAAATATGCACTGGATTACGGAAAAAATACTGTATTGTTGTGCAAAACTTTCTTTCATTTTCTTTGTTGTAAGTTTTGCTTGTAGACCCAGAGCAGTCACTCTCGCTAAAAAGTTTCTTCTTGCGGCGGCGTCGTGTGGCGGGTCCCCTCTTCCCTCCAATATGTTTGAGGAGAGCGATGGCAGGCACATGCGTCAACTCGTGAATGGGTTGGTTGCTGGAGCTGGATTGCTCGGAGTATAAACGCAAATCTAGTTATAAGTAGCACCTAACTCTGTAATGATAGTATAAGTTTTCTTTGGTATATTCCTTTTGTAAAGTCTTTCGTTTTTTTATTAAGTGTAAGTGACAAAAACTGTTTTTGACAAAAGGCACGGAACCAAGATTTCGTGGAGCAAATCTTAGAATAAAAATGGTTTAATATAATGATAATATACTTTTTATACCTGGAATGGTACACAATGTTTTTAGGGTACCGAAATGAAGGCACATTAAAAGATAAAATTTTATGTTAATTGAGGATACAACAAATGTTACCTTGTTGTTGTTGTTCAGTATCAGTGTGCGAGACAGTGACTGTCATGGGGCACTGTACGAGATTAAGCCGCAACTCGTCCGTGTAAGTATTATTGGTGTAGTAAGCCGCGGTAACCAGCTTCACCAGTTCTTCCGCCATGCTCTGCCTCAAGGCTTCGGCCTCTGCCGCGGCGATGGATTCCACTGTAGGCGCCGGCGCGGCCGACACTATCGCCTTACAGATCTTCTTCAGTTCTTGCAAATTGTCGCTGGGATCTGCCTCTTGTGACCGCTTTGGCTGACGCCCGTACCTTACAGCTGGGAAAATAAAAGCATTCTTTATTAAGAGCCTATTCCGAGAAAAAGATAGCGCTATACACTTTCGCACACATATGAAAAGAGATGGCTATAGCGAGCGTTTGTAAAAAATAAGATTATTGCTAATTGCTTCTAAACCAGGAAATCAATCAAAACTCTGTTCGATGTTATCCTAGATATTATTACTACTTCCCTATAAGTTTAATAATCACTTGAATATAAACTAGGCTAGGTGTTCCGAGCGCTAGCGAAAAATATGTGTAAGTCGAGGTATTTATTAGTGGTTTTTTTTTACCGAAAAAAATTAATTTAATCATGTTTTTCCTCTGTGATATACTAGACTATAGAACAAAAAAAATACATACATATATCTCAAAAATAGATTTTTAATCTACATAACTAATGAGGCACACTAAGTAGAAAAATCATTTTCTTTTCAAAATACGGCGTTAAAAAGGCTGTTTGTAAGTATGCTCTATACAGGATGGACCAAACTAATATACCCTAAATATTGATGTCAGCAAATTTTACTCTAAAGAAATATTTCTTTAGAGTAAAATTAAAACACGTACGTGTGAACTAACTGCATCATAATTTTTTTTTTTAAAGTCACTTGCTAGAGCTGGAAAACTCGCCAAATGTAGAAAATAAACCAATGTATTTTTATGATACCGATCGAAAGGGTCATCATAAGGAAGAAATCTCTGTAATAAACATTGCATCTATAATCAAAAGAAGATAAGAAAATGTCTCAAAATCAATTGCCACATGTATGACGGATCATCACTTGACGACTGCTGGACCGATTTCTGGATGATTTCTTTTTTGTTGTGTTCGCAATATAATTGTCAGAACAAGGTTAAGTCGCGGGCATCAGCTAGTAGTATATAAAATATTCTTTGTAATGCAATCAAATGATTTTATTATTTGCAATCACCACTTTTTATGTTCGTGCAATGGTAAATAATTATAACGAGAGCGTATGTAATCGTAGGCTGTGCGATGTACTCCTGTAGTGCACTCGAATGAGGGCACTGCACTATGCACGTCGCACCGCCAATTGGAAAATGAGCTATCGTGTGCTAATCTATCTGAGCTCATTGAGAGGGGGTACTCAGTAGAGGGTCAAACAGTGCTAGAAATGGGAACAATCACACTAACCTTCTGAACAAAGTGACCGGAGATTAAATAGTAAAGCCTAATTCGGAGCGATATGCCCGTTTTCACCAACGAACACTACCTTTATATTAGAGGGTCAAACAGTGCTAGAAATGGGAACAACCACACTAACCTTCTGAACAAAGTAACCGGAGATTTAATAGTAAAGCCTACTTCGGAGCGATATGCCCTTTTTCACCAACAAACACTACCTTTACATTACAGGGTCAAACAGTGCTAGAAATGGGAACAATCACACTAACCTTCTGAACAAAGTGACCGGAGATTTAATAGTAAAGCTTAGTTCGGAGCGATATGCCCTTTTTCACCAACAAACACTACCTTTACATTACAGGGTCAAGCAGTGCTAGAAATGGGAACAATCACACTAACCTTCTGAACAAAGTGACCGGAGATTAAATAGTAAAGCCTAATTCGGAGCGATATGCCCGTTTTCACCAACGAACACTACCTTTACATTAGAGGGTCAAACAGTGCTGGAAATGGGAACAATCACACAAACCTTCTGAAGAAAGTGACCGGAGATTTAATAGTAAAACCTAGTTCGGAGCGATATGCTCTTTTTCACCAACAAACACTACCTTTACATTAGAGGGTCAAACAGTGCTAGAAATGGGAACAACCATACTAACCTTCTGAACAAAGTAGCCGGAGATTTAATAGTAAAGCTTAGTTCGGAGCGATATGCCCGTTTTCACCAACGAACACTACCTTTACATTAGAGGGTCAAACAGTGCTAGAAATGGGAACAACCACACTAACCTTCTGAAGAAAGTGACCGGAGATTTAATAGTAAAGCCTAGTTCGGAGCAATATGCCCGTTTTCACCAACAAACCCTACGTTTACATTACAAAGTCAAACAGTGCTAGAAATGGGAACAATCACACTAACCTTCTGAACAAAGTGACCGGAGATTTAATAGTAAAGCTTAGTTCGGAGCGATATGCCCGCTTTCACCAACGAACACTACCTTTAAAGGAGCACCTAAAGAACTTTGCGGAGCAGCACAAGTGGCTCAAATATACTATTCACTATTATATAATATACTATTCACCTTGGCATTGGTTATATATTTGACCCGTTTGGAGTAGACATTAGGACCATGAAGGGCCTGGAAACTTCTCATTTTCAAAAACCTATCAGCGCGCCTGGTTGACGCGACAAGTGACCAAAATGCTGTCTTTTATTTGGTGGCATGCCGGATACGCTGCCAGCTGGTAGTGGGCTTGAACATTTCGATTATCTTTAGACCTATAAGCGCATATTCATGAAATAAATAGAAAAATTTCAAAATATGTGTATGCTCTATCAATTCTTAGTAGTATGTTTCAAAATCAGTAGCAATAAGTGCATTAACGCAAGTTTTTCGAGGGATTCAGTAAATTTTTATTCCACATTTATATTACAAAAACAATGTTTAGACGATATTTAAATTGAAACTTACCTGACCTACATTGCCAACCCTGACATTTTTATATATACTATGTCCGCTCCGTTTGCTTGTAAAAAATAACGAGATAACCTATTTTGAAAACAAGTCGAGTCGAGCTGAAAGCTTTCGCACTAAATACATATAATTAGATATAGGCAATATGCGTATTGCTTAAACAAATAACACTATGTACCATAAAAGTACATTTATAAATGCTAAATACATGTGTATAATAATCTGCATGACTATTGAATTTAAAACTCTAACCCCCGAATACTGAAACGTTTGTTAACTTTGACGACAGATTAAGTCTATTGCTGTCTTTGTCATTTGCTTAGTGCCAGACAAAGGCAGTATTAGAATTAATCTGTTGTCAAAGTTAACCAACGTTTCAGTATTCGGGGGTAAATATCAACAAGTTTAAAATAACTTTAAAAAACTTGTTGATATATAGAGCCTTCTACAAGATGAGTATCTTGATAAGTGATTATTAAGTTGACTTTGTATCCATGTTCAAGAGGTCAAATGTTGTGAGCTTTAAAAAATCCACGTCGAAATTGAGTAATATATTGTAATTTTTAATGTATAGGGTTATAAGGAAAGGGTGTGCTTAGCCGAAAAGGGCTCATAGTACTCATCATTATGAATAACTTTCACTATGGGACCAACCCTGAAATAAAGAAAAAAGGCAGCTGTTCCATAGCAAATGTCAATGACACTCGACAAAATTTGTGGTACAGCTGTTTTTTGTCTCATGATGTCAGTATTGGTCCCACAGTAAAAGTTGTTCACAATCATCAGTACCATGAATGAGCCCCTTACGGCTTAGCATACCCTTCCCTTATAGCCCTGTAAAATCATTATTTAATGTATATTTGTGCGAATATGATCGATATCGCATTCTATTGTATCTTGTCCTTTATGAACACAACTGCAGTTTCTATACAAATCGACTTGTAAGACTACCTTTGTGCACAGTTCAAGGATAGTAGTATCCTATCCTTCAATGGTATCTTGAATGATCTAATTGTTCGTTTTACGCAGTAGACTAAGAAGTTTAGCTATTTCTGGATATTGTAGTTTGTATGTATTTTGTTTAGTTGATATGTGCACGCTCGCCTCACGTTCGTAGGGTCATGGGTTCGACCCCGGGCGGGCCCGTAACAATAAGGTTCTTTGGAATTTACGTACGGATATACCACTGGCTTTACGGTGATCGAAAACATCGTGAGGCAACCTACATACTTCCGGAGATTATTCGGTGGGGCATGTGAATCCGCCAACCCACATTGGGCCAGCGTCGTGAATATGGCCTAATCACCCTTCGAGGGTAGGCCGATATCCCAGCAGTGGGATGCTTAAAGGCTAAATCAGAAACAGGCACAAGAAAACCAAAAAAAAAAAATGCTAGTTTCGATCTCACCATCACTTAAGGGACACCTAAGGGTCTTAAATGATCCCTTAAAAATAGAGGACCAATGGTCGACATCTTAGCGCTAAGGGACAGTTTATTCTTGCATAATTATTGTGAAATGACTAAAATGAAGATATTATTCAGTGTTTAGGAAATATCTAAACTGCGGATTAAATTAAAAATCGTTAATTCCGAGAGGCATATACCTACTTATTATGAAAGACCGTATTTTTTCAAGGATTAGTTTATTCGAGGATAATATGTTGTTTTCGTTAGATTAATGATATTTTACAAAAACATTTATAAGTATATATACTTAAATATGTATCTTTGCTTGGCTGTTTAGAGAGGTAAGTGGACTGATGTTGTAGTTCTGGACACGGGCCTACCTAGTGAGGACTGTTTTGCAAAGCTTGCTATTTTTAACAATTTTGGAGATAAAAAATCAGTAAGTTAAAAAAAAGGTCACTCATGTTTAGACTACCATTACTAATGTTTTATAGCAATTTACACAATTATTTTTATTTTGACGAATATACATAAAGCTTCTACATACAAATACCGATGTTATAAAATAATGGATCTGAAACAAATTTAAGTTTTCCATCGGTGGGCACTGGAACCCACACGAGGGTTGCCTTTATCGTGGGTCCAGCCCATGCCCTGCCTTTCACAGATATAAAATGTTATGAGGATAGATAATACAAGATACAAACATAGTAACAATTATCTGATCTTAACAGTAACTAAAAAAGAGCAAATTAAAAAAAAAAACAGAAAAATACTTGTCATTTGCTTAGTACTAATGCATGACTCTTCTAGCGATTCATTGCGTAATACCATTCAGCACCGGCTCAAATCTAAGATTCGGGATCCCAAAGACCATTGGAGGACAATTAAAGCGTTAGAGTTAGAACATCTCGCTAACATCAAGCAAACTGGCCTATTCTTTCAAAGCCTCAAAACCTCTTTGGTCCCCGCATATATATATATATTTTACTCTTTTGTTTTTGTTCCACAAGTTGTGTATTTAGCCAGTGTCAAGTATTGTAATATTTCAAGTAAAAGTTAAATAATTCACAAATAAAATAAGTCTCAGTCATAGTTTAAATCAAGCAAAATAAATCACAGTCAAGTCCACGTCATGCTCTATTAAAGTTGAGAAGACTTTACTAGAGGTTTCCTTGGAGTTTTGGAAACACCACGAAGAGTCTCGTTTCACAACATTATTCACCAACACTTGTGCACGTGTGTTACTTGTGCACAAACGCTTAATGGATAAAAAAATCACAATTTTTGAACATTAACACTCGATTTATCACAAGCTTGGAAAATAATACAATGACGCGACATGACGTCTTCACGTTCCCGCCAAAACTCCTATATTATATTACTCTTTGGCTAAGTCGCCGGGCTGACCATTTTAGCAAAGAGTAATATGATATAGATTTTAGTTAAGTGCTGAACCCAGCCGACCACGGTGCGGATCTCACCTATGTTAACTCTTTGCCAATGTGCTACCTATGATGTGCTAGGTGTACCTATGTGTGTGAACCTACAGTTTCCGGCACAAAAAAACTTCCACTTCTTGAAATAGTAAAATAAATAAATAAATATCTGGGACTTTTTTGCACACACGGTCATCTGACCCCAAACTAAGCAAAGCTTGTAATATGGCTGCCAGAGACTGATATACGTACATAGATATTTTAAAATACATACTTATACAGATATTAACACCCAGACATAGAACAAACACAAATATTCATCACATGAATGCTTGTCCTAGATGGGGATCGAACCCACGCCCCCAAACGCAGAAGGTAGGTTCACTACCAACTGAGCCACCGGGGCAGTAGGTACCACCTGTAAAGCGAATTATATACATAAAGTTAACTAGGCGGACTAAGCTTACGAATAGAAACATCTACGGATGACGCTTGCCCATGACGTGAAAGCAACATGTATTATGAAGTATGAACATCGGCGCTTGCCCTAGATATTTTGCGCCTGACTTATTGAGTTTATGGAATATTACCGGACTAAAAGGCGCACGATCGCAATCTATCGAACGTCGCCGGTGGCGATAGCTTATACAAATAACTATGCAGTCAAGCGCTTAGGTACTAAGGTACACTAAGCACGCATATTGAATATATTTGATATAGTATGAGGTAAAAGCAAAAATGATGGCGTTTTACTCAGTCAATAAGACTGAGACGCCATCAATCAATCAGTCAATCGGCTCATCCTCAAATTTGGAGGTTGTAAAGGCTTAGTTCGTAGTGCGTGTGACTTATGAGCAGAAGGTCCCGAGCTTGGGGCCCGGGCAGATACTTAAATTATGAATTAAAATATCTGCTCTGTGTCTGATTGGTAGTTGTCTATGCCATTGTATATGGTAAATGCACTGACTTCTATATACCTACTAGAATTATAGACGTCAGTTTCGCTGTATCCACGATACAGGGAAACTTACTGGGTGAGCTATAAGAGGGAAGAGTAACAAACAAATTGTCAGTATACCAATTCTACGAATCTATAAGTTTTAATTTTAAAATCAAAACTTAGAACACAAGATATTTGAATTCAATAAAAGTAAAACTAGTTTTAAAAGTGGTAATTTCATAGAACGTCATAATTATAATATTATAATAGACCATTTCCCAAATGGAATGTGTAAAGTATTTTTTTTTGAAAATTACTTAAATTTATTAATATAAGTACCGTAAAATAAACAAGTGGATAGAGAAGAAAAAAGAAAGCTTACAGAAAGACGACCGAAGATTATCTTCATAAAACGATGAATATTTCATGAAGATATAATTAGGCCAATGAAATAGTATTAAAAATGCTATAGGCAAACCCAGTTACAAAAAACAAAAAAGTAGATAGTAATCAAATGTTGTAACTCACAGTCGCGCGACATTCCGACAGCCAAACACTTCTTGAACCTACAAAATTGGCAGCGGTTTCTGTTGAGTCGGATCACAAGACAATTGCCGTCGCGCAGACACCGATACTCGATCTGCTTCTGTATGCTTCGCCTGAAGAAACCCTGCAACCGTGTGGGGCGTTACGGCAGATGCCTCTTTAAAAGCTGAAGATGCCTTTCAGCTGGCCCATTTCTTTTATGCGTGATCTTTTATTCGTGGAGCTTACGTACGGATATACTTACCACAGGATTTTTGGTGTAGGAAAACATCGCGAGGAAGCCTGCTTATTTCCGGAGAAGAAATTCGATGGCGTATGTGAATCCACCGATCCGTCCTGGACCTGCGTGGTGGATGTTCTAATTACCCTTCGAGGGTAGGCCGATATCCCAAGAGTGGGATGTTTAAAGGCTGATGCAGATTTCATAAAGAGTTTTTTGAAAAACGTTTTTGAAAACGGTTTATGGCATAATATGTGCCAATGCCTTAAAAAGAGTATTAGTATTTTGTATCGTTTTTATTTTATTTTTTGTTTATAACGAAATATTAGCTTGCCTGCAGCGGTTTCGCTCGAATGTGCTAAACTGATATGTCCGAGATTCTATGGGTTTTAGTACATTTGCATACTAAACTTAGCTAAGTCACATGCTTACATACAAAACTAAATGTAGCTACCCCCTTTCAACATTTATAAATTTAGAAAAAACATTCCAATAAGATTATATTGCTCAATGAACCGAGCGGCTTCGAAAACCTGCTCCATAAAAAATCGCAATTTTTGATAAATACATCATATTTCATATGATTGATGATGGTTGATTGTCAGAAACAGTGTAACACGTGCTTATTTATTAACTAAAAGAACAGCAACACCCGAGCAACACGTAGGAGTTGATTTTAGAAAATAATAATTAAAGCTTGTGTTTATTATTTTAATTTGTTTAAAAGTTTAATAGTTTTGCCACTATTCAGCCGCTCAGAAAATTTAAGTTCACTGTCACTGTCTGTGTTAAGACGGGGTCCTTCACGGTGAACTAAGGGGGATGATGTCTATACATCAATACAATCCTGATGAATTTATTTTTTATTCTTAGTACACTAAGTTTAATTGGTGTAGCATGTTTTTTTTTTACTTCTATACAAACTTTAGGGGTCCATTTTAATCTTTTAGAGATGTATTTTCGCAAAATTAGTTATTATTGTTGACCTAGACCATTTGAAGAATATTGAGCTCAAATTTCAGACCTCTATCATAAGATGTTTTGTCTGTGAGTTGATTCTAAGAAAAGGCTTGTTCTTTTATACGTTCCATCACGTGGGATGTCATTTAGTACAGAACTAAGTTTTACTTTTATTTATTTTGCATCCTTTTTTTGTTTCTTTTTTATTTTATGGGCAGGAGTTAAAGTTATCAGTTTTGGACTGTTTTTGCTACGGGGTCAGCAACTACCACCACAGCGTCTCTACATAACAATCGTTCGGAAGGTAACAATGCCGTATCTATTGTATGGTTACAATGTGGTAACATTGTCTACACATTTTACACTTCCAACATAACTATATTTTTTCTAGTCAGACTTGAAAGTGTAAATTTAGATGTAAGGAATTCTATTGTATTCAATAGAAATTAAAATATTTGTATGAATTAAAAAACCAAGCTGTTTTGTGGTGTAAGAAAATCGTGTTTTATGACATAATTGGTTTAAGCAAATCATCTAATAAATTAATCTGATTAGATGCTCGATCCACACAGAAGTAGCGAATAATCGCAGTTACCTCAAAAACGGGTAAAAATTTAAAAAAAATTGCCAATTTCGTTGAAAATAAGTAATCAGAGGCAAAAGATCTTAAATTGTGATGTTTTTAAAATATCAAACTCAGGGCACTCGCCCAACTCGAAAATGTTTGGGTTAAAAGATCTTCAGTTGTCCAAATTAATATCAACTAATTACACTCTTTGCGGATTACGGACATTATTCTAAACGTTGCGTTTATCTGCTTGGATTGCAAACATAGTCCCTAATTTTAGAGATTTAGCACGATTTGTACCATGAGGTCATCTCGGCAGTGAGCCTAAGTATCCTAAAAAATGAATGCCGAATATCCCAAGCAAGAGTTGACAGAGCCAAGTCCAATTTCATACATTGTAGATGTTGCTGACAGCCTTAGACTGTAATTTTCCAGATATTGGCAAAAGGAATCTTACTCGTTGAGTCACTTCCCTCGCCTCACCTTATGAGAGGTAAATAAAAAAGTACCGTACCTTACAGCCTTCGCAGGACGTGACGCCGTAATGATAGCCGGAAGCTTTGTCGCCGCAGACTTTACAGGGTGCCGCTGCCTTACCTGCACCACTTGCGCTGTCTGCCGAATGCTGTTGGAGATCTGTCCAAACAAAACAGTTTTCTGCTTAAGTATCAATAATGCTTGGGCTAGTTTGGACTAAGCTAGGGATTTATTCGAGTAGCGAGTAGTGCGCAAATAAGCATCACATTATTTTGGTTACTTAAGCGAGTTACATTAAACGATTCACAATGTGACAGTGTTACTCGATGTGAAAAAAAGTATACGTAGTAAATATCCAATGAAATATTGTAGTTTGTTTTAGGGTTCCGTAGTACTACAAAGAATCTTTATAAGTTCGTCATGTCCATCTGTTTGTCTGTCTGATTCCTTTACAGCCTTACAACTTACAAAGTTATAAAGGTACATGAAATTTTGCACAACGATAGTCTGAGTATAGTTGTACCTCAAGTTTAAAAACTTGCAAGATCTCATGGTTTTTTTTTTTATATTAATGGTAGCTGTCATACGTGCTAAATACCTCATCACGTGAGGCGTATTTGAAAATGATTTTTAAAGTTAACAATTTAAAAAGTTGTAAAAGTTTTAAAAAAAACATAAAAGATTTTATTTTATGAAATAATTATATTTGTCATACATGAAGAGTAAGGATAAACGTTTTTTTTCACCGGTCCCCCACGTGTGGGTCATCATTGAATAAATAATTATAAAAATAAGGTTTCCTACACCAATTTTATCAGCAGTACCGCTTGTAAAATATGGGCCTATAAAGTAGCTTGGTATGTGCCCCCCACCACTGCCCTCCCATGCCATTTCTAAAGTTTCAAGATCTTACTAAATAGCCAATTCAAGTTACGGGACTTAGTATAGAGGACCCGGAGATAATTCATAACATAAATATTATATAATTGTTTAATTATAGTATATTAATATGAGAGGTTGGTTCTTCAGTTATGTATTGAAAAAAAACTGTTATTAATAACTTCCGGGTCAAATGTTTAATTGACTGGACTTTAAGAGTGTAAAGACGGGTAAAAAAAAACATCCCGTGCTCGTTTGTAATTAAAGCTACACATCTGTGCGTTTACGGAACCCTACTGAGCATGGCCCGACATGATCTTGACAAGTTATTATTCATCCCACATTTGCTTGACACATAATGTACTTAACCAGTGTTAATATGTTTTGTTATTTGTCAAATAAAGTATAGTATTTCACAGTAAAAACAAGTCTCAGCCATACTCAAAGTCAACAATTTCTGATACTGTCCAGTCCTAGACATGCATCAGTAAACTGGTGAAAACTTTACTGGAACGCTACAGAGTTATAGAAAAAACACGAAAAGACACGATTCATCACTTATCCTATTTGCACACAACCATGAACAATGCATAGCATTAAATCGATAGTACATTCAACAATCTATAGAAATATTAATGAAAAAGTCCTTTTCTAGGAACCACTGCACAGATCAAACTGCTTATGATAGTGACGTGAAATTTGAACCCTCAAATATATACACCTCAAATACTCCTCAAATGACCTAGGTGAACAATAAGAACGGATTTAGCGAAATTCCAATACCCTAGATACCCTAAAAGTTTCTATAGAAATAAAGTATTTTTACATGCTCGGTTTGTGTACTAATCTAAAAAAATACAGAAAGGCATGTCTCAGGATTTTTAGAATATCAACCCCTAAAGAGATGAAATAGGGTGTTTCATTTAGTGGCTTATGCAAGCGAAACCGTGCGGGCAAGCCAGTTTATTATAAGTACATTAATATTCGAAGGAAAACAAGCTTGGGAAAATAATACAAAGTAGCGACGTGGTTTGCTCGCGTTGGCGTCAAAACACGATAAAATATTTATTTGTTATCTAATTGCACAACAAAAAATCCAAATGTTGCAAAACAATAAAAATTTATTTACAGTATTTATTTATCATATAAGAGAAAATACCGCGTAGATCAAAGGGAGAGTATTAATTTATGTCTAGGGTGCATCCAAGATCATAGCCAGACAAAGCTTTGAATGACACCCTGTCCGTGTGTGGGTGCTATTGTGTTTAAAATACCTTGGAACTAATGAGTATACCTAGCTTAATGATTATACCTAAAAGCTTAGTAACTCTAGATTGACAGGGGATATTTTTTCAACGTAACCTTGTAATAGCCGTATTTGTTATATAGATAGATAAACTTTTCTTTATCGTTTAAACCAGAAATAATATACATAAGACGAAATTGACTTAAAACTAATGTGACAACTGGCGGCCTTTTCGCTTAAAGCCCATATCTTCCAGGCAGACTTAGCATGGAGAGGATTTATATAGAAGAGGTAAGGGACGGGGTGTGTTATTTTAAGGGATTATGCGACAGGCATAAAAAAATAGCAGATACCTACATAATAAGACTACTTATACCACAAAAGAGAAAATATTTTTACTTTTAGATTTCTCTGTTCTGTGACATACCACTCAATATACCCACAAAAACATATTTAAATAATAAATGTACGTATTCTACTTACTAATCTCTCTGTCTCGGCTCTCTTTTTAAATGTATCTAAAATGTTGAGTCAATAATAAAGAGTTAATCTATCTCTCTGCTTCAGCCTTTAAACATCCCACGTTGAGATATCAGCCTACTCTCGAAGGGTGACTACTTACTAATACTACAACAATACAGACCTAAATAATAATATACATACATACTTAGACATAGTCAAATAAAAAAAAAACTTTTTTTAACTGTATATGAGTATATTTATTAGGTATACTAAAAGAAAAAGGGACATTTATTTTATACATACAATTCTAACTACAAAGTACGTTTAATCTAACTAATTAAATATAATTTAAATAAACTAATCTAAAAGACCGCTACCAGTGGGAATTGTTCCCAAAACGCTGCCCCATTACCACGTTGTATTGCAATGCTCAACCTTTGGGCGAAATAGAGCCATAATTATAAGCATAAAGTGTGCATGACGGTGCAGCAGTTATTCCGAGATATAGATATAGTGAAATTTAACTCTACGCTTAAAAACTTCCAGTGAACGCTTGATTTCCGTTGGTAGTTCATTCAGCATTTACCGTGAAAGAGGAACTACAGAACGAGGTTCTATGTGAAGGGTGTGTGTATGTGAAGGGATATCTAGCGTTAGGATATCAGCTGATCTCAACGAGCAAATGTAAACTAAACGTTGGTGAAGGTAGCGCGGGGAAGAGAGATTGAAAAGTATACTGTAAAGGAGGAACAGGTTGTGGGGCATCCCGGCGACGGCGGATTTGTTCATGTGTGTCCTAAAACTCCACAGACCATGTTCTGTTTGCCAGCGTTGTACCTATTCTCCCATGTACGCACAAAATAACATTAGCTGGCCAATTGGTTCGCCTACGATTGGCCGGCATCGGATTGGTCCAATCTTAGGCTCAATTGTATTAATTAATTTAGCGCTTCCACGTTATACCTCGCGCTCGACACTCAGCACGGTGAGTTGTGTTTTTAACCGACTTCAAACAAAAGGGGGAGGTTCTCAAGTCGACTCTTTCTTGTTTTTTCTCGACTGCCCAAGAGAGGTGTAATGTTGTTGGGGTGTATGTAAGTATGTAGGTATATGTATGTATGTTTGCATGTTCCTGTAATTATGACGTCCGCCTAAACGGCCTTGACCCATTATGTTAAGTGAGGTGTCGTTGGATTCGTCTTTACGTCCTGGTGTTACTTACGTTTTGTAGTTGGGTATTTTGTTTTTTAACAAAAAGAACTTCCACAAAAAGGAGAAGGTTCTCATGTCGACGGTTTCTATTTATTTATTCTTTTAATATCATCTTTTTAATATCAATATTTAATATCATGTTGGTGTCTATTTAATAAATAAATAAATAATAATATTATTTGTTTACCTCAGAATACCGTTATTTATAAACTGATTTGGTTTTTATTTTTTATTTGAAAGTATATACCAGGACTTCCAGATTGGACCAGTTCTGGCGTCAAGCTTGCTAATAACAGTTCAGTGCCACCCAGAATTTTGAACTACAACAGCTTAAAACCATGCACGGCAATGCACTGCGCTCGTCACCCTGAGATATTAGATATCTTTTTGTGCTGAATAAGTAACTAGTACTTCTGCGAACAGTAGAACTCGCGAGCACAAACTTTTTTGCATAATCGCAGTTCTAAAATTTCATAGAATTTTTAGCCGTCGGCGAATTTTGATAGGTGGTATATATTCCCCCCAAAATAGGGGAAGTTTGCTGCGGCGCCGGGCGATTATGATAATTATATTTGGCACAAACTTTTGGTACCCTATTCGTAACAAGAATATCGAATATGAGCAAAAACGAAAAGAGGCTGTCAAGATAGTTCTCAGTTCGATGTCGCGAACTGAAACCGTACGAAAATTATCTTATATTATATTAACAACCTCTTTTCTCTTAAAAACTTTTATTCACATAGTTCATAAGGAACCTCAGAGATTAAAGGAATTTAAATTAAAGTCCGTATCAGAAATATCTTACGAACTACATAATTATGTGTAAATATTGTATTGTATATTTGATCAAGATGGATAAAACTCCTGTAATGCATAAACGGACATATTTACGAATTTTTTCATGACAATGAGAAACCCCGCACCCCACAGACCAAGCATAGACTTGGTAAAAATTTATTTTTTAGTATAGACTAAAAAAAAGTTTTATTTTTTTAATCAGTAAAATATACTCACAGTTTGGGGCTGTCGAGAGAAGCACCCAGTAAAAAAAATCTTCGTACGTCATTGATATCACTTCTAGGATTAACCTTGCACTAATAAAAACAACGAGATGGTTTTAAAAAGAAATTATAAAAGATGGTTTTAGAAACTTTAGGTTTAAGTGTGTCGTTTTATTAAAATCTTCCGAATCTCGTAATCTCATAAACCGAGTCGGTTGAAATGATTATAAAACGTATGTGTTCACTAATCGTTTCAAAAGAGTTAAAGGTTTTCAACGTGCAATTAAGTTCATAAAATAGAAAATCGAAAACAACAATTTTCAGGTGTGTCGAAGTCGCTCACCTAATCTTGAAAGTGGCTAGATGCAGAGTGCACCATTGCAGAGTGCAGAGAGGACTGACGGCGCGTCAGTCGAGCAACAGGCTCGCGGCGCGCCGCCCGGCCTACGCACGACTTCGCTAAGGCTTCTATTACGCTATCACTATTTTCTGTCCGTAAAATTTTCGTTCCTGACCTACAGACCAACTAGTTGGACCGTATTGGACCCGTGGGGAAATACGGACCAGTTCTCAGTTGGTCAGTGTTGGTCAGTGGATCCATAGTAAACTACCAAAATATCCCACCAGAAAAAAAAAAACAGAAGACGATCTCTAGAGTTTAAACTTACTTATGGTTTAACTAGCTGCGCCCCGCGGTTTCACCCGCTATTGTACTGAAACCAAATATTTTTCCGGGATAAAAAGCCTATTTATTAATCCACGGTATAAGCTACCTCCATACCAAATTTCATTCAAATCCGTTCAGCCGTTACAGAGTTACAATTACACTACATACTTAAATACTTTTACACAAACTTTCGCATTTATAATATTTGTGTGATAAGTATTTGTGGAAAGATTTATTTTTCCAGACAAACTTTTATAAAATCCGTTATTTTTACTATAAGGAGAATTCTGTGTTGTTACTGTAAGCTGATCAAAATGTTTCCAAACTCCATAAATTTATTGTTCCATTTCCCACCTCCCGTATCCATCATCAGATCAGCTCGCTGTCATCATATTGTACCGTTGTTATATTGTATCGGAACTTGACAAGCATAAGTCGATTGAACAAGGAGAACTGATCTAAGATTGAGTTGCAAGATTTGACCTTAACATACATACATACAAAGTTTGATTTCTAGCTAGGTTTTGTATTTATTTATAAGGCTTTTCGTCTCAAGCTAAATGGATTTCAAAGTAATTAAGGTAAAATATTATACATGCTATTTAAGCTCCCAAATATAGTAATAAATAGTGTACATATATAGTAATAATAAAAATAATAATTGTGATAATTGCCGACGTTTAAGGATCCGGTCATCAAAACGTGATCGAAAATAACTTCGCGTCGCTACTGCTGCAGAAATGTGAGTCTTGGCATTAACATTATATATTATATTATATTGTGATAATGAATGTGATATATTTGCCAACACCTAACTTATATAAATCATCATCATCACTTATATATCAGGCTGCACTTAATATTTGTGCATTGTGGTGCCTACAAAATTAAATAGGCACTGACTTAATTATAACTTATAATTATATTTATATTAAAGTAATATTTGGATAAATACAATAAAACTCGGCATATTTTCAATATTTTCAGAATTGGTTTGAGAGTTCTGATGTTTTTCTGAAAAATACAAAATATCTTCGATTTGCTGTTTACCTACTAAATGTTTATTTACTAATAGGTCCTATTCTATCAATTACTGGAACAAATCCGAGCGCGCTGATAAATATAGATATTAAAATTTATCAAAATTCTCAACCTCACAATGATACATATTCATAAAAAAAAACCTTTCAATATTCAGGCATTTTTTTTTCTCTTATGTTTTAGCTCCACACGTTGTGTATTAAGTATTGTGATATTTCAAGTGAAGTCAAATATTTCAGAAATAAAAAAGTCTCAGTCATAGTATAAGTCAAGCAAAGTAAGTCACGGTCAAGTCCACGTCATACCCCAGTAAAGAGGTGGAGACTTTACTAGTAGTTTCTATGGTGTTTTGGAAACAACACGAAGAGTCACGTTTCACAACATTATACTATTCACTAACACTCGTGCACGGTCACAAACACTTTAATGAATATAAATCCACCATTTATACACATTAACATTCGAAATAACGGTCACAAATACTTTAATGAATATAAATCCAAACACTTTAATGAATATCAATCCACCATTTTTACACATTAACATTCGAAATAACACAAGTTTGGGAAAATAATACAATGTTGCGACTTGACTTCATCACGTTCCCGCCAAACCTCATATTCAGGCATTGGCTAAATAAACGTCGTCTTGACGTTTATAATTTGGCAAAAGTAAGGTTTGTCTTTGAGCCAGAACTTCTTCTTGGTATTGCGCTGACAATAGTCTGCTCCGAGTTGCTTCAGGCTTCAGAAGTGACTAGATTTTAGTCCACCTGATGTGCAATATTTTTTTAAGAAAGCATCTCTTCGTCTTCCTGAAAGTAAACAATAACTCAGTAACAAACAAGAACTAACAACTACTGTACTACATACAATAACTAAGTATTATTATAACTAGTGTTTTGCGGGGATGGGGCATGTCGGCTTATAACATGACTGTTTGCTATGGGCTTAATGACTGATTGCTAAAACATGATATGTAAAAGATTTGATATCGTCATAACAACCAATCATAACGTTTTTTTTTTAAATTTGTACTTGCTTGAATATTGGTTTATCTTGTAAATCAACGAAGATCCACTTTAGTTCATTATTTCCTGACTCAAAATATATAGAAAGAACTCGAAACACTACATAAATCTAAGTATCTACGCATATTACATAGTTTTAGTGGCCTATAAAATTGTATTCAAAGGAAATTCCGCTGCCACTTCATTCGTATTCAGTGCATTCTTGGCTCACTTTCTGTTGTGAAGTAATGTAAAAAAATATATATTTATGTATATACAGGGTTCTATGGAAAGGGTATGCTAAGCCGAAAGGTACTCATAGTAACCATGATTGTGGAACCAACCCCGAAATCATGAAACAATCAGCTTTTCCATACATTTTGTCGAGTGTCATTGATATTTTTCTATGGAACAGCTGTTTTTTTTTTCTCGACTTCAGGGTTTCTCCCATAGTAAAAGTTCAAGTAATATTGTTCATAATGATGAGTATGAGCCCTTTTCAGCGTAGCATACCCTTTTCTTATAGCCCTGTAGTTTGGATAATGTTGGTAATAGGAAAACAAACAATTTGGAGTTTAAAAAGTGGTATTTGAGGAGCCTACTTGTATGGGTCTGGTTTCCAGCATAAAATATAGAATACATTTTATAAATACGCACCTTCACCAGTGAAGTCCAAGACTTTAGAAGTTCATGCAGAGAATAAGTCCATGTCCATCACTTGTCTCATCATTATACAAGATTGTTGAATATTTAAGTACAGTTTACAAAGCGATTAAGCAAAGAATCAATGGATATTCCAATAATCGCAATGTCGAACGAATTTCAATCACTTCGATACATACTCCAAGATGTATTCACTTCGTTACTGGACCGCACTACTTCGTAACCTCCGCAGTGATAGCCGGCAACTGGAACGGCTGCTGAAGGTGCCCGTCCGGGCGAAACGCTAAAGAGTAATTCCCGAATCGGATAACTGCAGAATAAGCTACTATTTTGTTTTGTGACAACCAGTCTGGTGTGATATAACCGACTCAGATAACAATAACTTAAGGCTTTCTACAAATACTTTGAAACCCTTTCGATTTAAATGAGTCGGAGTAACAGTAGAATCGGGTTATATATTTTGTAACAAGCTTTTAACCTTCCTATAACAGATTTGTGTCTGCTAAGAAGAAGGTTGGTCGTACCTCCGGCAACCGTTCCATAATATCATTAAACGGTTGCCGGCCACGGCACCGGAGAAACCGCGCATTTAGCTCAATTAAGCTGCTATAAGCACACTTAGCACGTCTTGGAACGCACTTTATGATTGAGAGGAAGAATATGGAGGACGGACCAAAAGTCAAATTTTTAATCAGACGGAGTAAACTGACATTACGATTGCTGCCACTTTGTCATAAAATATAGTATAAAATATAAAATAGAGATGTGGTAAAAATATTCAGTTCATTCAATCATATCAGTTCAGTGAACTATATCATCTTCCTTAAAGTCATCATTTAAATAATATCAATAATAATAAGTAAATGATGGCAGTGAATGCTTATTCATTAATACATTAATCAAACAATTCATTAACAAATTATAACTATTAACTAACTTAATGTTCATTTGATATTCTTTTTCTATTTATATTTACGTTATTTTGAACGATGAAAAACTGAACTAGATCTTCACTACGAAAGTTGGCAACATTATTTTGACAAGTGCCATTTCGATCTGTCAGTTTACTCAGTCTGATTAAAAATTCGACTGCAATTAAAATACTATAGCAAAGAGAATATAAATACTACGTACTATAGTATTTAACGATTCCCTCTCCGTACAAGGTAATGAAATGTACCGTTTATACTCATTAATATTATGTAAGGTCTCTGATGTCTATTTGCCTATCACAGAATTCTCCTTATAAAATGTCTTTGTTGCCTATTTATATAGGTCTTTTTGCATATCGAAACATAGAACGAATGGAACTGGTTTGGGCCAACTCTTTTATATTTATCAGATTTATTCCTTTACTTGTTTGTAAGACCTTGCTTTTTGGCAAATTTCATGATTCTAGGTCACAGGGAAATACCCTAATATGGTTTGGTTTACTTGCGAGTGTCAAAATATTCAGAATATATTGCCGTTTTTTTATTGCATTTACTTTAGATGTTTGAGTTTTTACAGCTCCAAGGGACCGTATACGTAAGAATTCATATTAATTTCCAGGTCCTCTTTTGAGGTACGGAGTCATAAAAAAGGAAAGCTGATCGCCAGAGTTAACAAAAGCGACGTTCGAAAACAGGAATTCGCAAGCTTTGCTAACGAAAATCAGAATTTGAAATGATACTTTTTTTGAATGATTTCTTACCCTAATGTTAATTGAATTCTCGTCAATAAACAAATCGATTTCCCAGTTTGGTTTTAGTAAGTTTGTTAGTAAGTAGTTTGGTTTCGGCCTAGTACAAGTGGCGCATTGTTGACGGTTTCACCACTAGGACGCTTGCGTAAGGGAAATCTCCTAAACTCTTAATGGCACAACGCCGACAGCCACAGTCATACTTACTTTTCACTTTTCTGACTCAATATTATTAAATTGAAATCCAATGAACATGTAAAAAGCTACGAAAACATATAAAATATATACCTAGATTATCATCAGCCAGAAGACGTCCACTGCAGGACATAGGCCTTGCCCTTAGAGCGAGAGACAACGTCCCACTTGCAACAACCGGTTGCCCGCGACATTCACAATTTCGTCGGTCTACCTAGTGGGAGGCCTGCCTACGCTGCATCTTATAGTTCGTAGTCGCCACTTAAGAAACTTTGTTCCCCATCGGTTACCGGCTCTTCGAGTGATGTGTCCTGCCCATAGCTACTTCTGCTTGCAAACTCTTGAAGTACCTAGATACACTGCCACGTACCCTACCGTACGTTCGCCGCGTGTACCTACTATACTATACTAGTCGTGTATATACTAGGGGCGTATTGAGAACATCCCTGCTTTTTTCTTCTTTGTCGGTTACTTAATGATAATGCACAGTCATTTAATTGGTTCTAAAACAACATTAACTTGATTGGTAAGATAATATAAACAAACAACTCTAAGTACCTACAGTTAAGCGTAATAGGTTTAGATTTGAATATTAAATCCATGCTGACAAGGTTTATGGATGCTCAAAGAGGATCTACAGATAGAACTGTCATATGTATTGGATTTGACTCCAGGGATTTGATCAGATTAGTTAGGAAGATATTCCTACAGTAAAATAATAATTATCTGTGAAGGTCGAGTTTTGAGTTATCAGTTTATATCTCGAAAACGATTTGACATAGCTTCAAAAGCACTGCCACCATATTCTAGAACATTCTTCCTACAATATACATAATTTTACTATGAAAACTGACGTGGTTTTGACACATTTTGTTGTTGATTTCGTTTTGTTTTTGTTTTGAACGATACTACAGTCGGAATATCCCACTCAAATTAAACTGAGTATTCCCGTTTTATTAAAACAAAAGATACATAATATTTATTTTGACTTACCTACAGACCAAAAGCACGTCAGCAGCCCCACAGAGCGTCTTTTCGCCGTCGCAGCGCAGCGTAAAGAAGTTGCAGTGCGTGCGCGGGCGCGTGCCCTTGTATCACTATGGCCTCCATAATTAATGAGGCGCTAAATCGTGTCCACAGCTCGTTAGTTGTCTCCCTTGCTCATTTTCATATTATTGAAGAGATGAAATCACGTAGTATGAATTCGAAAAAATAAATATTGTGTCTGTTTATGATAAGACTAGCTGTTACCGCGACTTCGCCGCGTCGAATAATTAAAAAAAGTAGCCTGTGTCCGTCTCCTAGATAGGAGAACGTCTTTGAAAAAATTTAGATTGTTCCGTTCAGCCGTCTAACCGTGATGACGCGACAACACCCAGACAGAGAGACAGACAGATGACAGAGAGACAGTTACATTTGCATCTATAATATTGCATGTTTTAAGAATTTGTATTTAATATTTATTTTAAATTGACAGATGAGAACGAAACTAAGTATTTTTCGCTAATTTCAAAACGGAAATTTCTTTAGAATATTTTTGATAAAATGATAAACAGATACAAGATAATAATATAGTTTTAGAAATTCGCGCACTATCTACAAAAACTGCAAATGTGCGAGTGAGATCGCTTTGACACGACTGTATAGCATTAATTCTTCAGACCAGCCCACCAATGACATCACATTTTAAACTATACGTTTTACCATATAACCTGCTAGAAAAAACCTTGGCTAGTTACATCATTCCTACTTGTAACCGACGGGGCCGGACTTGCTCCCCGAAGTATTAATTCAAAATTCTGTTCCCCTACGTCATAATTTCCTTTACACATACCAGAAACATATTTGTGCACTCGTGCATTATTACAATAGTATGCACAGGAACCGCATATCCGTAACAAATTACGTACTAAAACCGTAAATGACGGAATTCAAAATTCTGAACCGTTACGTCATAATTTCCTTTACACTGACCAGAAACAAAATTCTGCACTCGTGCATTACTATAGTATGCACAGTAACCGAAAATCCGTAACAAATAACGTAATAAAACCGTAAACTATGTATGTATACGTAATAAATGACAAAAAATCGATAAGCCATGAATATTATAAACTGTAAGTCCACCGTACACTGAAAACGTGCTGTAAGTAATACATCGGTTTCTTCATATTCCTCAGAAATGAATACTTAGAAAAGCTGCAGTTGTCTTAGTGACCTAGTTTGCAGGTTAGTATGTGTTTGCATATAGCACATAATAGATCAGAGTGTAATTTAACACTTTGTTTCGTTTAATGGCGTCCTCTTGATAGGATCGTCAATTCTAGGTAACGGAAATAGGTACGGGGGAATAGATGAAACGCAATGCTGTGGGGTCCGGTGCATTCCCTCCGAGATACCGGGCCCTTTTGTCAAGCACCATGTCTATTGGGGCGGGCTTAAGTGGGTATAATCACACATAACCTCAAGGCCAACTATGTTGTGAAGACTTCCCGTTCGTCAACAAAAAAATAAAAAGCTTATATGACAATGGGTATCCCATTTAAGTAGGCTACTTTTTGGCTTTAGTTTATTTACTGACCACTTGCGTTTTACTGAAAAATTTACGATAGATGAGGTACGTACCATATTCCGAAAGACATTTCGCCTATGGAGGGCATAAATACAGTTCAAAATCCATCAACGCGGCAATGCTTAGTTGGCAAATAATTAAAGATACAGATTTTAGATGTAAACTCGGATATTTGCTCATATGCTGTTTGATTTATTTGTGCTAACTAATATTATAAATGCGAAAAATAGCTCTGTCTCTCTGTCTGGATGTTTGTCGTGTTTTCACGGCTAAGGGGCTGAACGGATCGACTTGAATTATAGCATATAATTTGACTAGCTTAGCTTTGACTAGCCTTGTGGCTCAGTGTGAGGATTTGCATCTTCTGAGCTGTAGGTTGTGGGTTCGATTCCCACTCAGGGCAAACACTTGTGTGATAAATATGGATGTTTGTTCTTTGTCTGGGTGTTTCATGTACTTAATGTAAGTATTTACAAATAAAATAATGTATTTATGTATTCTTTCAGTTATCTGGTTCCCAAAGTACAAGCTTGCTTAGTTTGGGGCTAGATGGCGCTGTGTGTGAAAAATGTCCTTAATTGTATATTGTGTTTGCATTTATATAATAATTTGTTTGCTAGAGGGATTTTGATGTTTTTAAGTTTGTTTTTTGTATCAATTTTTAAATAGTCGTTTTAAACTATTAATGATATTTGACCGAGCAAAACGATGGCCTCAGAGTTTACGGGACCGAGAAAAAGTCGATGCTTTTACGAGAAATCCTCAATTTTCATCTACACTAGGTATAATTATTATAATAATAAGATTAGCAGGTTTATCTTCTGAAGAACCACCTCTGTATGTTTGTTTATTTGTTCGAAGATTTCGTATTCTTGATCCAATCATCATTAAAAACAGTAGGCAGTTCAGGCAATTGCAATTTTAAAGTTAAAATTTGAGAAAAACCGATCTTGGAGATGTGTGATCTATGGGTGGTGATATCACACACAGTTCAGGACGAACAACTAGCCAAAATTAACCAAGTATCAAAATCGATCTACTGACTACAAATCAAACCAAATCAAAATTTATTTATTTCAGACACAAACCCCCGAATACTGAAACGTTCGTTAATTTTGACAACAGATTCTAATACTGCCTTTGTCTGGCACTAAGCCAATGACAAAGGCACCAATAGAATTAATCTGTCGTCAAAGTTAACAAGCGTTTTAATATTTGGGGGAAAGATCCTAAGCTAATTAATATTAAATGAATTAAAATTAAATATATCTTGTATAGTCATACCTACCTAATTATGAGAGAGAGGAAAATAAAGATTCTTCTTCTTATCTTCCTGTGTTAGACCTTTTCTAGTGATACTTGCACGCAGATGAAATTGTTACTAGAAAGATTATTTTTATATTTTCCCTCGTCTTTTTTTTACCTTCCTTTTTATTTTATTTTTGTTTAAGGCGTGGACTAATCGTGATTTGAAATGAGTATTGTCCCGCTCAAATTTCTAAGGTTTAAAGTTGAAAATCGCATATCATACTTGATGAGAAAACGGTAAATTGTAGTTTTTCATTGCTTTTTTGCCGATTATCGAAAATATACAAATCAAATAAAAATACTACCTGGTTTGCCGTATCAACCACTAGCCTGGATATTTTATTTGTAAAAAAAAATTGTGGCTACCGCTGAAAAGTCAGAGCATTTGATTTCAGAAGGGTTTTACAGGGGGTCATTTTGCGATTTTTTATTTTGTCACTTAGACAGATTTTCGAAATTGTATTCGGTTAAACGTAATTTCAGTTTCATTTTCTATCTGCAGTAATTTTTGCACCTCATTAAGTAATCTCGTCACTTCGAACAAAGCGCTGAAAAATGCTACTTTTTGTTGTTTTGCGATTGGACCTCGCCTTAACTTTTGTGTTGTCTTAGATCTACTTTACAAGGGAGAGCCTGGAGCTAGTGTGGGCTCCAGTGCATATCGATAGAAATCTTGTTTAAGTTTATTTTTTCTATCTCATTTGTAACATCGGTGTTTATATCTTGTATCTAGTGTCTAAGTTTTTTCCTAGACAAATAAATATACCTAAATACACCTCTATCAATATTCTAATGTCATGTTGCAAGGTGGGGCAGTTAAACGTATCGGTGACAGTTTTCAGAATGCTGTTGCCACTCGCACGCGTTCTACGTGAGAGTGAGGCTACCTTTTTTCACATTATAGCAGCAAAGCCATCAGTGCGCGCTTCCACAAACGTGGAAGACGCGCTGCAGAATCGCGGGAATCACATCAGTATTCTCAAAGCATATTATATTGGACACACTGAACATCAAGAGATTTTTGTGTGTATCCAAAAGCTACAACCTTGGAATGATTGGCGGTAAAATACATTCAGTGTTATAATCTAAGGATTTTTTAATTTTCTCCCAGTTTTCTTGTGACAAAATAAGCTGGTTTTGACGTCGACTTTGAAATTTCGTTTAACGATTTGACTATTGCCAAAAAGGCAATTTGTTTTAAAAGTTCGAGTGGAATCCGCCCTAAGTTGCAACATGATTTCGTAGCTACCATCTACGCCGCCTTCGACCTTCGTAGCAGCGCCTACGACACGCGTTGAGATCTTTTGTTGAGGTACCAATAAAAATATTTTGAGGTTTTTCTACATTTATTGGAATCTTTAGTGTGTGACTTCGCGCTAGAGTGCTTAGTGCGAGTTTTCCAATTGAGTTTACCTATTTGATCGCGTTAACGTTAACTATGATTTGTATGAAATAAGAGCAGCTTCATCTAGCGCTATCTAGATGGCACTGCTCTTACTCCATACAAACCTTCATTAATATTTACGCGATCGAATAGCTAAGCACAATTTGAAAAACTTGCATTCAGTTATCAATATGGGATCAATTAACGATCTATCTTTCACTCTATAAAAATATTAAAAAAAAAAAAAAAAAACCTGAAACAAAAATGTTGACTTGAACAAAAGTATTGACAACAACAAGTTGACTTGTAACAAACAAATTTTTAAATTAATTATCTGAAACTATTCGCCCATTAATTACCTAAAACCGTTTGAGAACGACTCCGGACTCATTCTGAACCGCACCAGTCAAACATTGTCCTGATGATACCTAGTGTAGAGGTGAAATACGCATTGACACAATACTCAAAGGATGAGGCTGATGTCATTTATTTTTCATTATTTTATAATTATGTGTAACAAAAAAAAAAAAACTAATTGTGTCTTTGAATTTGGATTAAATTAATTAACTGTTATTTTATTTTGCATTAATTAATTGCCTTATTTGTTATAGATTAATTCAAAAGCAGAGTTTTAGATCTAATGCAAATCAAATTTGTGTCAGGCGTTAATAAATAAAGTGATCTTGGTAACAAGTTTTTTTTTCTACTGAAAATTTGTTTAATAATGTTTCATTTCCCCTCCAAAAGGGGGGATAAAAGCTGCGGCGTCATATAGCGGCCGATTTTGATAATATATAAAAAGTCGGTACTCAATTCTAAATAAGAATTTAGAATATGAGCAAAATCGGTCAAGAGGTTGTCAAGATATAAGATTGTGAGTTCTCAGGTCGATCTTCCGAATTTGAGACCTCATGACCTTGACAGCCTCATGACCGATTTTGGTCGTATTCAAAATTATTGGTTAAAATAGAGTACACAGTTGCCGAATTTTTATGCCAAATATTATCAAACTCGGCCAGTAATTGGCGTTTTAATTTTAGGGAAAATAAAACCACCACCCAAAAATTAACAAAAAAAAAAAAAAATGTAGAACCTGTCTGTATACTAAGTTTCGTCATGACTGATTTAAAACTACGACCTGTACGTGATTACCAACATATGGACAGAAATAAATAATAGCCAAAGATAAATAAAAAAGTTGTAGAATTGAAGGTTTTGCAAAAAAGTTTGTGCTCGCGAGGTCTACCGTTCGCAGAACTACTCGTTTATTTTATCTAGTTTATTATATTACACGACGCTCTTACGCTGGATGCAACAAAATTGGAAAATATCGGATACGTTTTCCACATTTCTCCGGCATAAAAATATTTTATACCCACTACAATTTTCTTGCCAAATTAACTCAAGATCGGTTCTGCTGTTTATTTCTGTAAAATGTAATACTTTATAGGAACGTCTGGCTCGCCCTGATGCCAGGCCTGATGATTGGAAGTCGGTTATAAGATCAGGATCTATCTGGTGACCAACTGATAGTAACACGCAAAGCGTTCGCGATAAAACATTACAGCATCGCGTCAATAAAGTAGCAATTGAATTGACAATCGCGAATACCACTGATTGGCGATAAGCAACAGGTTACACTTCGTTACATAACTACGGTTTTCTTCCGCAATCAGTCCCTCTCTCTATCTAGCACAGGAGGTGAGACAAAGATGCGCGCGCGCTCCTTAGGAGACTACACCCAGGGCTGCACAAATATAAAGAAATACTGAAATGTATATAAGAAAACGCGCTAAAAATATCCATTAATAATTAAACTATGTTTGCATTTTATTTAAGTTATTGATGTACGATTAGTATTTCTGTTGAGATATTTAGTATGAAAAGCTGCTTTAAAAATATAGGCAGAAGTTAGAAGTTTTTCACTCAAGTTTTAAACATGTCTAAATACAAGGAACAGAACAAATGCCAAATATAATACAAAAATAATAAAATACAATCGTACATGGGTCAAACCCAACCGTAAGGTAGTTAAAATTGGAGGAAACTTTTTGGGTTTGCTTGTCAAAATTCAAAACCCTTCCGGTGACAGAACCGAGACTGATAACACTGGATTATAAAGGTGTTTACTAAGGTCTCACTTAACTAATTAGGTTGTAGAGGTATAGCTCGCACTATTTTAAACTTTTTTTTAATACGTTTTTGTCAAAAAAACAATCCCAATGTTAGCTTTTCTATTTCGGAAGAATTATTTCGAAGAAGAAAAATAAACTTTTATTTTCAAAAGAAAATATATTATTGTCGGTTATAACAAAAGGCTTCGAAGTAGTATAATATTTGGTAAGTACATTTGTACAACCCTAACAATTTTCCATAGCAATGATTGCAGTTCAACAAACTGCGCGAGAGTCGATCGTTGAACCTGCATTAAGCGAGCTTGTCTCTCCCTCTTACCCCAGCATTTATACGCCAGCCGTCTCGTTCATCAGCACCGAAAAGACTCCCATCGATGGCTTTGTTCCGTGAGAAAACACGCGTATCACAAACAACGCTCAATGTAATGAACAATGGTATTGTGAGTTAGCAATAACCAAAGATTCGTGCAAACGGTTCACTCGAGCGTTATCTTTACTTTCATGTTTTAAACATAAATAAGTATTATTGCATTGTTTTTATTGCGTATGGTTTCTTGTTAGATGATTTTTCAACTCTACTTATTTTACAACATCTGCCGTTCAATTATTACGTCAAAAATAATATATGTAGGTATACTTACTCGGCACAAGCAAAGGGTATAGTAAAATCGGCCAAGTGCAAGCCGGAGTCGCACTCAAACTGAAATATACATTGGCTTATGTCGATGACAATACTAAGTAATTGAAACCCATAGCGCGAGTCTGGCCCGCACTTAGCTGATTCTTATTGTTTGTTGTTTTACTTTATGGATTGTGGACTCAATGTCTCCAAATTTGACATACATATGTACTTATTAACTTTTGATGAAATATTGAAATTATTATTATTATTACTGCGGTTGAAATGTTCATAGAATTGTTCGTAAGTCTAATCATTTAGCGTCCAATGACTAACCATATGCTACACCAGAGAGGCACCATTAGCAATAATAAAAAAAAATATAGAAAAAAAATATATAGAAAAAACCAGTTTTGGTTCGAATAAAATTTGTAAATATTTTATTACTTGAATATTTTATTTGGTACTTACGAGGTAAATTTATGCTTTTTAGACAATTTCGTGGCATTCAGAGTACTTCTGAGTGGACCTTGTCTAATGCAAGAAAATCGTATAAAAGATAGTATACAAATTAATGTAAAGTAACTATTTTGAAACATAATCCTCCCGTTCTTATCTCAATAAATAGAACCAGCGAGACAAACACAATTAGAACCATACTCGTACAACAACACCGCTGTTTACAAGTACTATCTATCATTCTATGTTTGTTTACTATGATAACAATGAATAATTGCATAAGGAAAGTAGGGCAATATTCTTGACAGTACAAAACTGCGACGAAGATTTGCAAAATATCAAGTAAACAGTCTTCAATTCTATCTTTGTTTACGGTACCTATTTACTTACCTACTAATTATGCAATACCGGGTGTAACAAAAACTCTGTCATATAACTCAAGGGGTCGTTACACTCATCATTACGAACAACTTTTACTAAAGGGACGATCCTGAAACTGAGAGAAAAAAGCAGCTGTTCCATATAAAAAATTCAAAAAACACAGTTGTTTTTAGGGTTCCGTAGCACCCCTTTATAAGTTCGTTATGTCTGTCTGTCTGTCTGTCTGAATTCTTTACAGCCTTATAACTTCCAAAGTTATTAACGTACATGTATGAAATTTTGTACAACGATAGTCTAAGTATAGACTTACAATAAAAAAAAAAATACTTTTTTTTTGTATATTAGAAGTAGCTCCCATACATGTGTGGATTTTAAAAAAAAAACTGTACCCCGTCATGTGGTCTTTTGAAGGTAACAATTTAAAAAAATAAAAAATCATAATTTTATATTATTAATGGCTTTACGTGTATGACATGTAAAGTGGGGGAAAAAAAAACACCTGTCCCTCACATGTGGGGTATCATTAAATAGGTATTTTAAAATTAAGTTATGGTTTCTCACATCATTTTTTAATCAGATGTGCCGCTTGCGAATTATGGGCGGACAAAGTGTCGCCCCAACCGCCATTTCTAACTATGCATCTCAGAAACTTGTTATCTTCCATGTAAACAGATCTTAGTAAAAACTTTATTTTAAAACTAATTCGAGCAACAAGTAAATGACATTTTGTGATAAGCGGAAAAAACTGATAAATAATTCAAACGTCCTACGCTCCTACGGAACCCTGTTAAGCATGGCCCGACTTGCTCTTAACAAGTTATATTATCGCCATTTCGTGGTCGGTTCTTTATACCTTTATTTAAAGTTGTTCGTGATGATGAGTATAATGACCCCCTGAGTTATATAACAAAATATTAAAAACTAGCGACCCGCCCCGGCTTCGCACGGGTGTACTGTACAAACCTTCCGTGACAAATAATCTAACTGATGGTGAAAACCAAAAACCGCATCAAAATAGTTTAGGAAGAGTTAGCGGATATACATACATTTGTATATACTTACAAATAATATTATAAATAAATGATTATATGGCATTTTGTTAAGATAATAAAGGCAATTACTCCGTAAAAGTATAGTTACGGATTCATAGACAAGATTTTTGAATTTATATGTTTCACACATAGGAATGGGCCTCTCTTATGACAACGTGGGCTTTGCAATATACATCACAGTCAACTTTCCAACTACAAAATAAAGTTTGTAAAACAATATTTTTTAGTAATATAATACTACAAATTAATATTCAGATTTTTTTTTCTTTTGATGGGAAGTAATTATTTCTTGCCAAATTTCATGATCCTAGGTCAAGAAAGACAAAGGGGCCATTCACTTTTTTTTTTTTACCTGAAGACATTTGTGATCAAAAATGAAAAATCAAGAATCCACCAGCACACAGAAATTTCTTCAAAATTTATCACGACTCACTTTAAGCACACTTTGGACACTCCTAACAATATGAATGCTAGCACCACCTTCATACGCAAACTTACGTCTGTATGCGAACGCACACACGTAAATGCCTCACATGCAGTTATGGATGCCTCCCGCTTCTAATGCCGACTGGTTTCCACGGGCTGCTCAGAGATGGCGTTAACTTAACGCACTCGACTAGTCGACTCGACTCGACTGGCGATTGACAATTATTTCTATCGTCCAAACAAAAGCAAATAAACGGCGGACGCGTGTGGGGAGCGGGGTGAGGTATCTTGAATTGGCGGGAGTCAGGGAAAGGCCGTTGTGTATGAAATACTGAGATATGGTATTCGGTGATTTAAGTCTAACTTTATGAAAGTAATTATGGGAAGTGAAAAAATGTGGAAAACTGTAAATTATGCGGAAACCCCACAAAAACAACACTGCGCATCAAGAACTCGGCCTGTAATAACGATCAGTATCAAATTTATTTGTTAGAAAATCACTGAACTAGTCTATTTATCTTATATCAGAAGCCGTTGTAACAATATATCACATAATTATATTGTATATACTCTAGCCTTATGACTGATAAAACAATAAAAAAGTCAATTTATACATTTAATGTAAAAAAAAAAACTCTTTGATGGCGATCTGTCTGGGTTTTTTTGTCACTTGTCACCGACCAAGTGGCAATCAAAACAAAAAAAGAAAAAAAAAAGGTTTGGTGAAAACATATTATTTGCGAGTAGGTCGGTGGAAGCCAAGCGGAGCAAACTAGGTAAAGTTTAAAGCAATAAACTGTTTCTATTCCAATGAAGAATACTTTAAAGCCACTAAGGCTAATAAGAAAATATGACGATCTGATCTCTTCGTCTCTCGGTCCTTATTTTTATCGAAACTATTTTTTAAATTTTATCATATTAAAAAACTTTGAAATGTAGCGTCCTCATAATTTTGCAATGCCCGAAATGGGCGACTAAGTTTTAAGTGCGTATTATATTATAATAAGACCTGTATACACTTAGTGGCAAATAAAGAATATGAATATGAAGATAAGTATCGTCACCTCTAAAAGAGCTAGCTCGTGAGAGAGAGAGCTACGTGAGAGCTATGCTCGGAGTTTCTTTTCGCGATAAGATCCGAAACGAGGATATTCGCCGAAGAACCAAAATCACCGATATAGCTCTCAGAGTTTGCAAGCTGAAGTGGCAATGGGCAGGCCACATCACTCGAAGAACCGATTACCGATGGGGAAGAAAGGTTCTTGATAGGCGACCACGAACCGGAAGACGAAGCGTAGGCAGGCCTCCTCCTGGACCGACGACATTGTGAAAGTCGCGGGCAACCGGTAGATGCAAGTGGCACATTGTCGGTCGATGTGGCGGTCTAAGGGGGAGGCCTATGTTCAGAAGTGGACGTCTTCTTCTACTTCTAAAAACTTCATAAAAATCAGTTTTGACACTGCCAAAAATTAGCCAAGAAATAGTCATAGGGTTTTTAATAAACTTTCAAAAAGACAAATCCAATTTTTTCATACTTTGAGAGGACTTTATAGACACAAATTTCAAACTTAAAAACGCAAGCGTCGTGATGATAAAAGAGAGTGCGCTGGTGAGAATTTTGGCGTGAAATGTTCGAGGTGTTTATTTTGTGTTTTTATGTTTTTGTGCTAGCTTCCTAGTGCTATCACTGATCTCATTGTTCCTAGATAGGTAGTTAAGTAGGTAACAACATATTTTTACTATATTTTACATACGGGATAATGACTGTCGAACCTTATTTTATTATTTTAAGACCTTTGTTAACACAGCTTTTCACTATCAAAGTTTATCTTATCTTATGATTAACTCTGATTAATTAGCTTTGAATTTGTTTTTTACTTAGATTTCTTTAAAATATTATTTGGTAAGTGAAAGATAAACAATTAATCCCTCATTAGATTAATAATAATAGATGCGATATTGCATCGGAAAAACACAAGATATTTGTGAAGATACAGTTTACTGTGTCAAACTTTAGAAACTCGATACTTTGAAAGATTTAAATAAATACCGTTTTCAAAATAATTTCTTGTAACAGGATTCTCCGACGGCATGTCATTCAAACATTTATCACATAAGGCGCACCACACACAGATACTAAAAATGTTGTACAATACAGAAAACATTTATCGTAGACCTACATTTAAATACTAGTGCTATAATAGGACAGCACACTACATTCCTTCACAAGAAGTGTGCCACGTAACACAGATGTGTTACTGCACACAAATGTGTCTTTGGTGTGTGGTGCGCCTAAAATGTCTATTATTCCTAACCTACGGCAACGAGCGAGCGGTCGTCTTCCGCTGCGCCCGCGCTGCACCGCACCCCGCCCGGCCCGGTTGGTCATGTACCACCACATCTATCGTCATTGCATAACGCTGCCGGCCGTTGACCTCCTCCCCCTCTCCGCACCGCCAGTGGGCACTTAGTACTCGGCACGGCAGATTTGCAATGGCTTCCGACTAGGAAACTAATGGTCCCTATAAATAGGAAACAGCGTTACGAGTCAGCGACGCGAGCCACCTAGCTGAGCTTTTTACAGACGACAGCGACACTACTCGTATCTAATTAATTACATTAAAGCTTGGTACTGTTCTGTGGCAGATGTTACGCTCTTTAAAGCTATTATGATTGGAAAGTTACAGCGCAAAAACACGATACAAAGTCGTGTATTAATATATTTATATGTAAAGGAACACGCGTTCTTATAATAATCAACGCACAGACCAAACCATTTATGATAGAGACATTAAATTTAGACTCAATATTTTTCAAATAGGCTAGAAAATTTGCAATGTTCCGCCTTTAAAGGGACGAAATGGATCCCCAAAGATTTTATGAAAATAAAAGTTGTTTTAATCATTTCGACTGCATTAATCTTCTATTCATTGTCACGTTAATTCTTTTTGCCTGAAAATGCAATGCTCTTGAGAAAATTATAATTTATTTGAATTTTTATTTATTACAAGTTACCTTAGTTAAACTAAGTTTTTTTGATCTAACCGGATAATATCCTAAATCCAAAACAGGTTTTATAGAGATTCGTTTTGGATTAGTTTAATGGAGGGAATTCATAAGTTGACAGTATTTTTTTTTTGTATTTGTTACCTCGATTTGGAAAATTCTTTTTCAAATTTAAAGAAGATAATTCCAGATTGGTCTCATTTTTATCAATATCCAGTTCTGAAAATGGAATCCATGAGGAATTGACGGAACTCCTCAAATATTATTGGCATACATATAGAAATTTTGGCATTTTAATTAACAAGTCAAAGAATTTGAATTCAGAAAGATTCATTTGGTGAAGTGGAACTGATGAAGAATACAACAGATAGTAAGTGGAACTGATGAAGAAGATCAAAATCAGGTCATCGGAACTCCTCAATGATGCGTATTTCAAGGGCGGCGCCAAGATTTAAAAATTACTTAAGTTAGTAAATTCTTCTCTAGTGTTCTACTCTGGTTTGCCTAGGCTCTGTAGGCACTAACATTCTTGCTAAAAATGACAATTTCGACATAAGCGATTCTCTACGGAAATTTAAGAACTCCATTGATCTCCCCATTTATTAATGTAAGTATTTAGAAACCTTTCTTTTTTCTTTTTTTTTCGAGGAGGAAATCTTCACTAGATTTGGGCTTAGGGCTGCACTCCAAAGCAGTCGGGTGCTTTGGGGTGCAGCCGGGTTATGTGTGATTGTACCCACTAAGCTACTACCTCGTAACGGCTTGACCGATTATGACGAATGAGGTATTGTTGGATTCCTCTTTACGTCCCAAGTGACATGGGCTGCATTTTGCAGTCGGGTGTTTTGTTTTTCTTTTCATAATATTACTTATATTCTTATTTATATATGCTGGAAACTCTGAAGACTATCTGGAACGCTATAAATATTTAATCGATAACTGCAAGAACGTCGACGTTAGAAAATGTAGAGGTTCCAAACATTAAATAGTAAATTTTCATTTTTGAGTATGTGAATATTTATGTGTGTACCTATATTACCACCTAGACTAAAAGGCTTGATCAATTGGGACGAGGAAGGTGCCGTTGGCTTTCTCTTTAAGTCCGGAGTGCCATAGACTACATTTTGCAGTTTTCTTTATCTTTTGATAATAATACATATATTAACGACGAAGACTTCAGATAGGTGAATACACAATTTGGTTTAGGAAACGAGAGAATAAGTTAACATTAAAAACAAACAAATAAGAAATAATATTAAAAAATATATGTATTAAAGAAATAATATTATATGTAATAATTTTACAAATAAGTAAATATAGGTAGTTCAATATGTTTTTCAGTAAGTTTTACTAAATAGAATTCTTATTCATCGCCTGGAGAAATCCTACAAAAAAGGGGATGAACATTTGTATGGACCAGAGAAGAGGAAAAATTTTTTACTTCTCTCTCTTCTGTGGTATGGACATACGTCATTTTTACTTTGCGTTTGCGGAGCTAGGTACGATCCCGAGGCGTACGAAGTCATGGGCAGTATAATTTAGTAAAACAAGAAGTTTCAATATTCATCAACACTAAGACGGTGTCGTAAATGTACAGTTATGTAAGTAGAAAAAATAAAAACAATTTATGTCCAAATCAACAATTCGAAATGAAGATTGATAAACTAACAACATTCTACGATCAGTGCGAAAGAATATCAAAGATTCATTACGTAAATTCACAAAAGACTGATGTTTTTTCCTTGTTATTCAGGCGGCCAACTGACGCCGAAGCGGATCTACGCTCGATTTCTTTTGCATTGTAGAACTATAATCCCGAAGAGTTAAATGTTTGATAGAAAAAACGCAATGTATGATAGCCGTATCGATGTTGTCGAATTAACATACGTGAGGTAAAAATAACGGTACATGATTGTCTCACGTAATTGATGTTCAAGTTTAAAGTAAATGCAGAAAGTAACAGGAAGTAGGAAATGGACTTTAATAATAAGCAGATAAAAAAAATATCTAGTCAAAACTATGCTGGACAATGGCCTGGTAATAAGTTAAATATCTCATATTCGAACTTAATTTTTTTATTGAAATGAACTACTCGCCTACAACATTTTATGAAGATCGGATCAACGGTTCGCAAGTTATCATCGGACAAATATACACACAAACATACAAACATACTGTACATACGAATGCCGATTTGTCCCAGTAAACTCTGAGACCTTCGCTTGGCTCGATCAATAATACTCATACCTACCGAGCGAAACCAATATCAAAATCTTTGACGTCAAACACTTTTTCATGCTTGTTCTCATGCATGAATTTTGATTTGGTTTTTGTTGCTTTTCTCATTTCACAATTGCAAAGCAGTTCGTTTTCTGATGTTTCAGGGCAGCTACTTTACATAGGCTAAGAAAATAAGTATGAGAAACGTGCAACCAGGAGCTAATTTTTGAATCGCTCGGATGATATTTTGCACGAAAATATCAAGCGAAATGACTGACTTTCGAACTGACCGAAGAAATCCCAAACAAAAGTAGCATTTTTCAAACAATCGTATCACTCGCTAACTTAATGAGTGGTTTGAACCATTCAAATTTGCTTCTTTCAATAGGAAATCTTTCATTTCGCTTGATATTTTCGAAACACCTTACAAGCGATTCAAAACGGAGCCATAGGCAGCTGTACATGCATGTACATAAACGTACCCTATTTAATATACAGGGTTATAAGGAAAAGGTATGCTAAGCCAAGAGGGGCGTATAATACTCATGATTATGAACAACTTTTACTATGGGACCAATTCTAAAACCGAGAAAAAAAACAACTGCTCCATACATGTTGTCGAGTCTCATTGACATTTTTCTATGGAACAGCTGATGTTTTTTTCTTCATTTTGGGGTTGGTCCCATAGTAAAAGTTATTCATAATAATAGTACTATAAGCCCTTTTTGGCTTAGCATACCTTATAACCCTGTATAGTAGAACCCTGAAGAACCCTGAAGTAGAATAGTAGTACCCTATCTACAATATAGTAGATAGGGTATGATAGAATTGGGATAGGGTGGATAGGGTACGACGTGATTTTCCTTGGGTTTTCGTGGCGTATAATGATCTTTCTCTTTTGGGCTCATGTGAGAGTAGATTTGCGATCCTAAATCTAACCTCCCATTCAAACGTGCCCAGGGAAGACAACGGCACGATGTGGCCCGCGCCTATGTCGAGGGAAGATGGCCAAATACTCCCAGCATTTCCCGAAAATGTTGCTGAGGCAGCGGGCTCGGAGTTACCAGTGTGTTTCATTGCAGATCCCGGGGCATTCGTCATGCCACCAGGGGGTTAAAATGGCATCCATCGCAACCGGATTATACGGTATCTTGTGAAGTCTTGCCAACCAAAAAAGAAGGTGTAGTAAGAACTTAGAGCTTATGACATTCCCTTAACCTAGCGGTGCAACCTTCATCAATGTGCCACTTCTACTAGGCCAAAATGTCCTAACAAAACATTAGATCATAAGGTTTATTTCGATAGTTAGAAAAAGCATTGTTCAATAACTGATACCATGATCCAATAACATCTTCAAACACCCCGTAAACAAGAAATAGGTACCCAACACAATAAGAACGGATAAGTACGTCTTGTACGGATACACCTTCGGGTGCACATGGACACTGATAACCAGGTAAAAATAGCCTACGCTCCGAAGGGAAACTGTTGTGCCAATTAAAAAGAAACCAACAAGCATGAAGAAACTATCAAGTTTCTTGCGAACTACTTGCAAAAGCAATTACTTACTGTTACTGTTGTTGTTGTGTTGTTTACTGTTGAAGTTCAAAATCCTGTGCGGCGCTGGGCTGTTATAGGCATGCGTTACCTTTAGACGAGCGACTAGTTTGAACTTAAAAACGAGTGAGGTTGTGAGAGCATTCCATTACATATCGTATTTTGAACTTGCGAGTTGTTACTACCAGAGATGCTAACAAAAATACTTTTTTATTTTAGTACCCGTACAGTTAAAACATACATACCCAAGTAAGGTAAGTACCTGCCCTACCTATAGGTAAATAAGCACTACCAATACATTCAAGACAAGAGTACACGTGATGGTGAAAATGTCTATATGCTTATCACTAATCAAATTAAACCGAGCTTAGCGTACTGAGCTCGCTACAGCTTCAGAAAAGCGCATTGAACTGTTCCGTAATAGCGCTGCCACAAATCGCACGTGAAATTGCGTACAGTGGGCTGTCTTCCGGGTCCGGATCGCGAGATACCTACAGCGCAGCGCGCCAGCCTTAACAAGAAGGCTTCGAAATCAGAGTATACACACGTTCGCTACAGACCTTTCTTGGGCGGCTGCGGAGCTTCGTCTTTCGTCTCGAAGTAGAGGAGGGCGAATTCGTCGGGCGTGTCGGGCGCTGGCAGCGGCGGCGTTTGCACGCTGGGCGCGGAGTGTCCGGTCCACACGTCCATAGTCCGAGCATGTCCGAGCCCGCAGCCAACCGCTCGCGTTCGCTACTGCTAGCGGACTGACTAAGCCGAGCTTTCTAAGCTGCGCTCGCGAAGCAAACGCCGCCGCCGCACCACCGCACTTCAGAGACTCTCGATCTTACTTTTTTCAAAAAAGTTATGGGCAAGATGACGTGATCGCTGGCGCTGAAATTTCATGCGAGATCCGCCGGATGCGTACACGACGAATATATACAGAATTTTAAGTGAATAAAAAAACTTTTATTTCTCACCTTTACTAACTGTAAAACACTAACTTCTGTCCGCAGCTTCGCCTGCGTCCTTTTAGCAAAATGCCCTCGCATACCGCTTGCGGGGCAACGAACTGTCCAACTCTCTCGAATGAAACTGCGTGTTTCCGCAAGAAAAAAGTCGACTATTTTTATTAAATACATCAATACATACAATAATATTGTTGCTTGAGACTCGCCCTGGCGGGCTACTTGCGACTTTTCACAATACGTAATTTGGTTGGAAAATGAAAAATAATCAGTACAATGTTTTATGTTAATTTTTTGTCATTATGGCGTCTGGCGTCGTCACATATAGTTGATCGTTCACATATAGTTTTTCTTCTTTTTTTTAGTATGTTTTAAACAAGCGTTTGCTGAGGTTTTCAAAGGAAAACAAAATTATTCAAATTTATATCTCAAAATTGTCTATACTTTAAAAAAAACACACAAAAAGATTAAAAAAAGTCTATAAAAATGAATCATCCCCAGTCACTATGCCTCGCTGTTTTTTTTACGCGTGTTTTTTTTGATTTCGCCTTTCAGGGCTAAGACTTATCTATATCTACTCGATATCTATCGTGATGACTCTATTTCTTGTTAAACTTTTCCGAGATTGGTGCAGTCATTCAAAAAGGTATATCTGAAAAGGTTACAAACTGGAAGGTTACAAGCAAATCTGGAAAATACAAGAAAATCAGGATAGAGATTGAAAATGCCGGAGATACCCGAAGAAATCCTGTCGGTTGACTTAAACTCGGTGTAAATAGGGCGAGCGCATACATAATGTCCCGATTGAAATATACGACTATTTAAGGTATTGGCCACACATCGAACGGTCTTTCTTGGTCTATTGATCAGTTTTCGCCTATTTAGTTCTAGACATTTGAATTTCATTGGCTTCCCACATTTTCGTCGTGAATTCATTTTCAATTTCCGCCTGAATAAAATTTTTCATAGCTATTTATTATATTAGGATATTGACCTTTACTTACCTAAGTCATTACGAGAGCTTCGGGCACCCGAAGGATGCCAATGGGACTATATTTATTTTTTATTTATTTTTTGCTAGGATGAGATCTTCACAAGGTATCCGATTGCTTTGGGGTACAGCTGGGTTATGTGGAATTATACCCACTAAAACCCCCCCCCGGTGGTCTGACTTGGAGCTTGACCCGAGGGCTCCGGGTTCCTTTAATTAATTAATGTAATTGGTGTTTTGTACCGCTTTAAATCAATTAAAACGGTACAAAACAACCAGACAGAGAGACAGAGTTACATTCGAATTTATAATATTAGTTAGTATTAGGATTAGATCGAAAAATACGTATAAAATGTATGTACCTTACAAACCGATGCCTTTTAGCGCAAGAGGCAAACCCTCAGGTCATTGAACCTGTGCTAGTTGTTAGAAATTCTTTTCAAGCTAAAACATACTATAAAATATAAAAGGAAGGGTTAAAATTGAATGCATACGCTACTATGAGTAAGTTGCCATCTAATCAAACGTGTTTTTGTGATTTGTTAATTGAAAATGTTATTTAAAGCGTATTGATACGGTTGTTTTTGGTGTGCACAAGTATATAAAGTTTCGCAAAGCTGTTCCATTAGAGGATAGGCAAAAGCTGTCTATATATTTTCTTATAATTATTGTATACTAGTTAGTAGCCGCGACTTCGTTCGCGTTGACATAAAAAAAAGTATCTTGTGTCCGTCTTTGCGATGTACAATAACTCCTTATCAAATTTTATCGAGATCTGTTCAGCCGTTTAACCGTGATAACACCACTAAAATCCAGACGGAGAGACAAAGTTACTTCCAACAGTTTGCTAGATGGCGTTGATCTATTTTTGTGCATTTTTTGACGTTTTTTATGGACTGACAGTTGTAATATAGGGAGTTCTAAATCACGCAAGTAAAGATTTTTCCTCGAAACGAACGTATTTATTTTTATACCATGAACTTTATTGGTCCTGATACGACTGCGGCTATATTCCTTCTGAATTATAGTATTAGTTGTATTGTGTAATAGCTAGCGTGCCTTAATACAAGGGTCTTCAAACAATATGTGCTGCCAGTGTTGACATATGGAAGTAAAACGTGGTCTTTTCGAGAAAGAGAGAGAGAGAGAGAGAAGAAAAAATGGAGAAAGAGTCACACAGTGCGCAATGGAGAGAGCTATGCTCGGACTTTCTTTGCACGATAGAATCCGGAACGACGACATTCGCCGAAGAACCAATCACCAATATAGCTTTCAGAGATTACAAGCTGAAGTGGAAATGGCAGGCCACATCACATCACATCACATTATCGGAATATATATATATATTCCCGATCAACCAGTGGTCAACCTAGTGGGTGGCCTGCATAAGCTGCGTCTTCCGGTTCGTGGTCGCAACTCAAGAAACCCCTCTTTCTTCCCCATCGGTTATCGGGAATATATTATATATTCCCTCTTTCTTCCCTATCGGTTATCGGGAATATATTATATATTCCCTCTTTCTTCCCCATCGGTTATCGGGAATATATAATATATTCCCGATAACCGATGGGGAAGAAAGAGGGGTTTCTTGAGTTGCAACCACGAACCGGAAGACGCAGCTTATGCAGGCCACCCACTAGGTTGACTGATGACAAAAGTCGCGCAAAGTTCTGAAAGTCACGTTGAATGTAAGTGGCTCGTAGCCGGTCGGTTAAGGGGGATAGGCCTACGTTCAGAAGTGGACGTCTTCAGAGTGATGATGATGATGATGATAATAGCGTTCGTAATGAGTCATTTTAATGTTGATGGGGGTGCAAAACGTTATTAATAGCCATTCACCCGATGTGCATACCTCAAGTGTGCATCTCTATTTTTTATGACGGACCTTTTATTTAGTCTATCGAAGTGTGTAGAAGGCAGGGCTGACTGATTATTCACATTAATCTTGTAGCTGTGAAATATTCATCTTGACATACTTAGGTACTCTACGTCAGATGTTATATTCTCTCGGTATTTTCCGCCCACTTTTCTACCTAACGAATCCTCGGACGTCGAGCCATAAGTATTTACAAACAAACGTTCTTAAATTTTTTGGAAAGTCTCGTCCGATTTTTATGAAACATAGTGTATCATACATACATATATAGTAATCATCATCAGCTCTCAGAAGACGTAAATTGCTAAATAAAGGCCTCTCCCTCAGAAAAATAAAGAGGTACCATAGTACCCACTCGCTTGGGATCGCAGAACATTCACTAGGAGGACGCTGCTGCGTTCCTACCGTGGTTCTGGTCCGCGTCGAATCGGCAATCTAAATATTTAATTATTTTTTTAAATATTTAAAGTAACAATTATTTATATTTCCAATTCATATTTCCAAAATCGGACAAAAAAGACCTTTTTTTCTTTAAAAACTAATACATATCTTACGTATCTTTGAAATTAAAATCTATGTTTACAAGATTACCTATAATATCAATTCTTACGTGCTGTTCATAAATGAAGAAGTTATGTTGTGTCATTTTGTGTCATCAAGCCAGGCGGACGAAAAGATAAGAATATGATAAGGACATAACATACGTTTTAAGGGTTCCTTGTGGTACTACGGTACCCTAATATGAAGGAATTCTGGCAACGGATGCAGAAAATTGCAGTTATACAAGTTAAAATTAAAAATTGAAAACAAGTGCACATACCTGGGGGGCTACCGACCGGGGGCGAACTGGGCTCTTCTTTGAATCTGCAAAAATATACAAAATTTATTGAAAAATGCTAACCTTGCTGCGACCCCAATATCATTTTCAGATGCAACTGAAGTTGGTTTGCGTTTCTATATTATTCTATACTAGCTGTAACCCGCGAGTTCGTTCGCGTGGACGTACAGAAAAGTAGCCTATGTCCGTCTCCGACCCTTCGAATTTATAATATTGGTGAGGAAGTTAGGATTAGAACAAACATTATGAACTTAGCTTTTATAAAATATTGAGGATATTAAAAACATTTAATTTTTTTATCGCATGAAGCCCGCATTTGACCATCAACTCGGCTGTTTGTAAGCGACTATAAAGATGAAGCACGCAGACTTAGAAGATATCTATTTACTCTGACGCTTAAAAGCCCTAGATTGTATCTTTCAGGAATTAAGGAAGCCGGTAGTTAATATCTAATAACTCAAAGTGACGAGCGCAGTGCATTGCCGCGCATTGTTTTAAACTGTTAAAGCTTAGACTTCTGGTTGTAAGTCTCAACTCAACTGTAAACTAATCGGGAGCTCGCGCCCCTTTTCGGTAAGTTTTGACGCTTACTATCGAGCGACGAGCGACATGCATGTCTCGTCTCTCGACTTCATTATTTTTTTTTAAAAATAATTTTAGGTAACACGCTTACTTCGAAAATCTAAAATTATACGATATTTAAATAAAAACACGCGGTAAAATGAAAAATGTTCATATCCATTATGTAAAATGTGGATGCAAAGCAATTGACTGGCTAGTGCGCAGTTTTATCTCGGAAAATCTACAAAACGTGCGAAGCGCTTTAGACAGACTAACCCGGGCAGTGGGTTAGCCGGTACCAACGCCAAGGACAAAGTCGGGTTTTTATCTCGTTTTTTTTCATTGCCAGCCTAGTTACAGAAACCCCAAGCTTCGAACAGACATTTGACAATTTGCAAAGCAAATTGATAAAAATCACTTATGCATTACACTCCTGCAGCACCGCTTGGCCAGGACATTTTATTTACAAATTAGGTTGAAACAAAAAAAAACGTATAATACTGTAGTCGTCAGAATAAAATTGTGGAAACAGCGGGAGTGACTACGTGGAATATGATTGAATGAAAAATCGCAAGAATCGGATCAGACCCTGCTTGTCTTTTTTCTAGATTAGACCTGGTCTCTAATGTATACCTACAAGAAAAATTAGGGCCGGCGTCCACCAAAACTTAGCCATGCCGAGCGGTAACGAAAAGTGAATTGTTTATAGGCTGGCTCGCCTAAATCAAATATCTCGTTCGCACTTGTCACATTATTTTTAATTTTGGCGAAGAAGAAAAAAAAAAACGGATTTTTTTTCATCTCCTTGGCCAAAACAAACGATATTAAAAAAATTGCTCTAAAACATTGACAAAGATAAGAAATGATCATTTTTGTTCAATTAAAAGGAGAATTCTGTGTTTTTATTTTATTTTACTGTCAGTATCATTTAGACTTGTGAAAAAGTGCGAACGGGGTGACAGTTTCGCTGTAGAATTTTTCGTGGTTTCGATATTTTGTTGTTACGTTCTTCGGTATTTTAAATAATCATTCGGCGACAATTTATTCTAGTTTTCGAATTTCAGTGCGCTACAGCACTCGGTGAGAATCAGGGGTAAGCCATTATGCAAAGAAGAAAAATACCAAAACACAAACGTTGTCAACCACAACCTTTCTCTTTGAACAATAGATCGTTTCTTCCAAGACTCGTTAAGCTTAGCTTTTCCGGACCCTGACACGAAACAAGCCTTTTTTAATACTAGGGCCTTACTTATAAATGTTGCTTAAATCGAATCAATGCATAAAAAGGTCTGTGTCGTTTTTGCGTGTGACATTTCACGTCAGCCTGAATTTGACAGAGAATTTTAAGCATTGCTTAACTTAAAGCAATTTCTAGAGAGCAAACGACTTGGCAAACGATATGTTACCTTAGATTCAGGCGTGGTTTCAAATCCTAACAATGAGCCTAAACATTGTGAGAAACATTTTATTTTAACACAAAGCGAGATTTTTACACATGTCATTACAATATGTACAAATGTCAAAATCACAACCGTTTTAATTTGGTTTTAAGGCTTGTTCCGTCTTCATCCCAACAGATCTCATCCCATGACGTCATTTTCTTACATCAACCCACTTTCTATTATTGACTCGGTCACTTGCTCCCCTCGGTGAACAATGTAATAATATTATAACTATTTACCCCTCTATTTTTCCACTCTTGTTGAACAAATGGATACGCGACGAGATAGAATTGAATGGCTAGATGGACGCGAATGGATAGAGTTACGCGTCTATTTTGATGTACAATTTCTATTTTTGTTTTTTTTTTTAATGACATTTATTAATTACAGTTTGAATCTTTGAATTAAATATTCCTGTATTTAGGCGAAACTACGAGGTTTTACTGGTAAGAGATAAGTCATAACAACATTATGAGGTTTTCAGTTGACACGTCGGGAAAAGCGGCAATAGCACTAACCGCCTAAAAATATCTAGATCTCGTCAAGAAGTTTTTTTTAAGAAGTTTTTGAGAGTTAATTGCTGCTGCTAATTGTCCCAGGTCTTTCTTTCCTACAGTTCATATCTTCAACTTTTCTTTTAATCACACTAAAAAAAGTTGTAAGATGATACAACCGGTTTCGAACCCAGGGAGGACAATTGTTTTCATCAACTCGACCATCGTCTCGGCTCAATTTAATAGGTTTCAAATTCAAATCACGTCAATGACCAACAAACAAACACAAATATTTAAAAAGAAGACGCAGCGGGAATCATTATTCCCGCTGCGTCTTCTTTTTTCTGGAATTATTAGTTGTGTAAAATTGTACAACATTATTTCCCTGTGCAGAAATAATGTGAATTGATAAAGTTTAACAAGTTGTTGTAATTTTATCTAAGTAGGTAATAAAATAAATAAATGATATTAAAATAAAAAATAAAAATCCTAGTAAGTACAACATTACCCGGCTATACCACAGTGACTTACTAGGCCTTTGCATAATACATAATTGCTTATTGTCGAGAAGGTGGTGTACAAAATGAATGATAGATCATTAAACTATTTATGGGTTATAGAACTTAAAAATTAGAGCTCTTAATGAAGATCTCTTTACTTGGCTTACAATGAGAAGGAACTGCGACCAAGTTATCATTCCTCCATAGTATCTTTGGTAGGTTTATAATCTTCGAGCACATCGTCACTCAACATCAGGTCAGTTGTGGTCAAACGCCTAGCCAGACGACCGTGAAAAATAAATACAAAAAGAAGTCTTCAGGCGCGACCCAGTAAGTCTGTAGCATACTCGTAGCACATGTTTTAATTTCAGATAGAACCACAAAGATAGTAAACCACTGCCACAGAACCTTGACTGAATACCACATGTTGAGATTTAAATAATAGGCTTTGTAGCCGGCGAGACAAGGTCTACCAGTGTTTTATATTTATGAAGTCAACTTTTTACTGGATTTTATTTTGTTAACAATGTTATCATACGGGTTTTATTTAAAAAAAAAAATATATTGGAGCCAATATTTTACAAAAAAGAATCAGGTTGGGTAATATCGCTAAACTATTAACTGACGGACTGGTCGACGCAATCGTTGGGCGTACAACATCGCCCGACGGTACAAGTCTACGGTGCTCACAAAGGCGCCTCACTAGTTTTGTTCATGAATTCTGGCGCTCGTTTGATTCAGTACAAACCTGCCTAAAAGCTAGAGCCCTTTCTAGATACCTTTGGTGCTGAATATTCCTGTAATTCCTGCGCATTGTCTGAAACTAGCAGTTTTTGAACGTTTCGTAGCTTGTCATCTGGTACCACTTTTTGCTTGGCAATTTAGTTGTTTTTCTGCTTAGCTCACATTTTAGAGGATCTTAACACCCACACGATGACGTACTAATAACTCGTGTTACCCTTTCCGTTGCTGAGTTATGACTAATTATTCTCTGGTCGCGCGGAGTGAATTTCGAGGCTCTTATTCAACCCCCTATCGGCTCCATGTCGCAGGTGCGGGATGACATAAATGTACTAACAGTACTATGTACAAAACTAGGCGATACAGCCAAGTCACGAGATATATTAAAAATTTTGGCGCCAACAAAAGCGTTTCATCGTTCACTCTGGCGGGACCTCTATGGGCCTTTTTGAAAGCGTTTTACTTTAAATAACTTAATAAGGGCGCATGTTGGGCCATGCTTGTAGGATTCCGTAGGTGCAGAAGACGTTTGAAGTATGTATCAATTTTTTCTGCTTATCTCAAAAAGTAATGATCATATCTTGACCGAAAGAAAGTCTTTACTTTCAAGTTTCTGAGATGCATAGTTTAGAAATGGCAGGGGAGCCACATTGCAAGCAACTTTGTCGGCCCATATTTCTCAAGCAATATATCTGATTAAAAAATGGCGTAGGAAACTTTAACTTCATTTTACATAAGGTCCATCCTTATGGTGCATAGAATAGCTCCGTTTTTCATTCAGACGATTGTGGGCTGAGGCGGCGCTCTGGCGCGGAGTTGAAAAGTGGACGGAGGCCTTGAATGCGCTAACAGTTATGCGCGAAAAAAGTAGTAGGCACCTATGTCTATGATAGGATTATGCTCTCCATTTAGTTTTCGTCTATTAATTGTCATCAGCCATACACACAGAAAAATGCCATAGAACAAGCGCGTTAACTGCTGAACAAAGGCATCCTTAATTGCCATAATCACGCTTGGCAGGCGGCTTGGGGATCGTAGAATGCTCACCGCTTACTTCCTTCGCTAAAGTAGAAAATAAATTGTTTTTTGTTCATTCATAACCTACCTATACCTATTTCTGCGGCCTCTTTCGCTAAGATTCTATTAGATATAATATATATGTAAATATATTATATAGCAAATAGCAATACATTGATATGGAAAATCTTTTCTCACCTATTTCCTAAGCAGCTAAGCACGTTAGGATTCAAAGACAAATAAATCTGTAGGTAATACGAATGTACTTTATACCTAGGTACAATTTTCATCGTCTACCCTTTTGTTTGAGGCTCAATATTTGCCGATAGGATTATAATTAAAAAACTTCTGAAAGCCGAAGCTGTAATTCAAGACCAAGGTCGACATCGATTATGCGTCTCACCTACGCTTTTATAAATAAAACAAAAACCCCGACATTTCATATACGTACCTATAAGTAAGTATACTTGTCTACGTAACTATACATAACATGGAATTTTTTAAAGAAAAATATATATTTATGTCACATTTATTATTTATTTATATTTACACACTAATATTATAAATGCGAAAGTTTGTGTGTAAGTAAGTATGTAAGTGTATTCTTTCCCGTTCAACTCTGTAACGGCTGAACGGATTTGAATGAAATTTGGTATTAAGGTAGGTTTCACTCTGGATTAACACATAGGCTACTTTTTATTCCGGAAAAATATTCGGTTTCTGTAGAATAGCGGGTGAAACCGCGGGGCGCAGCTAGTATTGTATATATTTACTACCATTATGTATAAACGAGTAAATATACTTATGGAAAGTACCATCCAGTACTGTCTTCAGGGCGAACCCGGAAACTCAAGGACACATTTCAAGGCCACCGAACCGGCTCAGCTGTTTATTGATTTTACTTTAAATAATAATTAACGTTTTGTACAAATTAAGTTTTTCATAAAAACTTATTGGTAGTAGGTACCTGACACATTAAAAAACTTACGTATATAGGTCGTCTTCTATGTTGGAAGAGCTGGTTGCTTCCACTAACACTGAACAGCTCATCATTGGTGCACCAGAGTTACATAGATTATGTTTTAGCCATTTAATTAAACTTAAACGACTCTAAGGTGATATTCTCCACCGCTGAGACAATTCGAACGCTTAGGTATTCGCGGCTACCGTATAAAAATCTCTATAGGCTTTCATTGGGGGCACGGCTGCGTGACATAACTTTTCAAGGAGGTAGGTTGTTTTTTTTTTGCTTTTTCGAGTAAAGTTTGGCAATGAAGTTTACCAATCCAAGGATCCTTAAATAGCTTCCCCTTGCAAGGCCTTTGTTTTAGAGATTATAAGAAATATATCACTAAAAAAAAAAAATTGTTAAATCTTATCGTTTTTCCAAGTATTCACGCTACAATGAAAAATATAAAAATAATTTTGTATAAATAATTTAGGCTTAGCTTAGCATTTAAATTAGTACCTATACTCGCGGGATATTTAACACGATTTTTATTATAGTTGAGTTCTTGATATTTCGGCGCAGTTGCGCGCACAGAACAGTTTTTTTAATCTTTCTCTTTTCTGTGGTTACATGCACCATGTTCAAGTAGCAAAAGACTGAGAAAGAAGGTAGATCTGTTTGTCTGCTCCTAAGTTTCGAACTTTTTTGTCATCCACCCGCATCTTCAGTCTACCCACAGACTAACGAGGGAACGATATTTAACCGTTCAGATGGTCATCTCGATTTCTGGGTTGATCGCATAGTAAAAGTTGTACACTATCATGAGTACTATGAGCCCTTTTGGCTTAGCATACCCTTTCCTTATAACCCTGTATAATATTTTTCATAATAGTGTAACATTGATGACTCCATCTTGTCTGCCTTATGAGCAGGATGTCCAGGTTGCTATCCCGAAGTCCGGGTCTGAGCATTACATGTCAGAGTCTTGACGTAAAATTAATTTAGATGAGTCTTGAGATGATAAGTTAAGGTTTTTTTTTTTCTGTTCGTAAGTACCTACGCCTATTTTCAGGTTTATAGTCGTTTTAGATATATTGTCCCCGAACAAAATGACTGTGAAGTACAGACGTAAATACAGACTGAAACATTAATTATAATGTATTTAGCCAGTGTAAAGTTTTGTAATATTTCAACTCAATTCTTTATTTTACAAAATAAGCAAACCTTTAGCTTAGACCAAAACGTTACTTACTCGACAATCTAGACTATTTCAAACTGACTATCACAAAATTATATTTCAAACGAAATACAATATTTCACAAAAAAAAAACAAGTCGTAGTCTAAGTCAAGCAATGTAAATCACGGCCAAGTCCAAGTTAAGCCCCTGTGAACCAGTGGATACAGGAAGACATGATTCACGACTATCTACGGTTTCCTCACAATTGTACACGTTACGGAACACTTAATGAATAATCCACCATTATTATAACTTATCATCTACTCACAACTCGAGTTTGAGAAAACAATAAAAAAATATAAAGATTACAAAGCGGTATGTCACCGCGTTTTTTTCACGTTGGCGCCAAAACTCTTTCTGAGTTTTTGTTTCTCTTATGTTTTGGCTCCAAACGTTGTGTATTTAGCCAGGTATGTCAAGTATTGTAATATTTCAAGTAATATCATATATTTCCAATAATAAATAAGTCTCAGTCATAATCTAAAACAAGCAAAGTAAGTCACGGTCACGTCCACGTCATGCTCCAGTAAAGTGGTGAAGACTTTACTAGAGGTTTCTATGGAGTTTTGGAAACAACACTAAGAGTCACGTTTCACAACGTTATACACCAACACTCGTGCTCGTTCATTTTGATAAAAATCCACCATTTTTATACATTAATAAGACTCGTTATAACACAAGTTTTGGAAAATAATAGAATGACGCGACATGGCTTTTTCACGTTCCCGCCAAAACTCTTATTTTTCTGAGTTTTTCCCAAATTTTCCTACAGTTTCCACCCTTAGCACATCGTTGTAAAGTCACGTAGCCCGACGGGGGGCGTAAGGCCGCATGCGCCAGTTTAACCTTGAGGAAGCTTCCTGGTTCACGGTTAAAATCGTCACCTGCGCTCTCTAGGTCAACGTATCTATGTAGGTAGATATATTATGACGGATATTGCATTTTTCCGAATAATTAGGGATAGAGGTTACACGCGGGAATGCCAACGTCGGACTTACCGACGTTCATGTATCCTGCAACACTAATATTATAATTGCGAAATTTTTTGCCTCTGTTTTACCTTTTCACTCTAAATGGTTGAACTGTACACTATCACTAGCACAAATACTATCAAAAAATACTTTGCTAAGCAGGTACTCGATACAAAAAGGTAGGAAAACTGAACTTGTAGGAATAAGAACAAGCACTAAAAGAATAACAATTTTGTTTGTTGCCACACTTGTGTACAATGATGTAGGATTAGGCAAAGTTCCAACAGTAGACCCATGTCGGGCGTGCAGTATTAGATTGCAGTAGATAGGTTCCTAATTATATACGTTTTGACCTAAATCACTATTTATGTACGAATAGGTTCGCTTTACATGCGGTAGAGGCGCTATCTGCTGCCATTTTTCTTATTAATCGTTTTCATCTTTGCTGAAGGTAGTGTCTTTGATCCTTGATCACTCTATGAAATATGCTCCTCCACTTTGTCCTGTCTGTTGCAGACTTTATGACGTCAGAGATGGACAGATTAGTCAGTAGTTTCATTTTAGTTTTTGACTGAGCCCGAAAGCTGACATGGAAGTCGCATCTGTGTAAGTCATTCTTGATAAGGGGTGAAGTTTTGATGCTGCCGTAGGATAAAACATTTTGCGTCATTGATTTTGGAAATCTGGCGAGTCATTTCGGGACAAATTTGACTGGTAGCAAAGTGACCACCACAACACCACACGCATTTAGCGCTCTCAGGTTCAACGTTGCATAAATCTCCTGTAAAGCTGCATTTGAAACAGACCGACTTGGACCTACACTGAACCTTTGTAAGGCCGTACCGAAAGCACTGATAACACTGTATGGCTGGCAAAATATACTGCTCAACTTAAAATGAGTTATATATAAGCACATGAACACTCTTCAGGGAAAGCCTTTGAAACAGTGCCAACCATCAATTTAAAGTTTAACCTTCGCACTTTAATTATCGGGCCACACTCTATGGACACTCGCAACTCCTTAATTATTTTATCATCCATCAATTCCACAGGAATGCCACGCACAAGACCCAGTCGGGTTACATTACAAGAGGGAATAAATGCTTTATACCCCGTTGGCAAGAGAGCTTGATTCAATAGAAGCGTTCGCAGCATTGGGAGAGTGGAAACACAACCAAATTCTATTACGACCAACGCTTTTTATGGACCCATCAACAATACCCTCAAATTCCCTTGCTCGTCCAAAAAGAAAGCGCCTAAAAGTCACAGGGTGCAAAGTAGTACCAGCAGAAGATGACACCTCTACTTTTTGGACGTGATCAACATAAGGACCACGATCAGAAGCAGTATAACTCTGACGAGCTACGGGAGAAGGAATGACTTTTTGGCGTAGGGGCAATAAAGTGGACGAACTGGTAAGTAGAAGGAGCTGTTTTCTGTCCCAGTGGCAGAGACACTGATGCAGAGGAGACTGATCTAATCGAGTTGGCGAGAGAATACACATTGAGCGTTGAGCATGAATTTGGAAGAGTGCCCTGATCTAACAGCATAGTATCATCTGCGAATTTAAATTCATCTCCTGAATAAATAAAATAGGGAAGCACGCTCTTATATCCCTTTTTAAAGCCATTGCGCCTAGAGCGCTTATGATGTTTTTCAACAATCACCGACGCGAACGAGACAGTAATAAAAGCCCCAGGAGATGGCCGGCCTCCGCATATAATTTTCAGTTGTTAGAAAACGATAAATATTTAAAAAATAAAACAAAACAGAGCGACATAGATTATAGTTTACCCAACACCAAAAAGAAAAGGTCTCGTTAAGATATAAGGGGTGATAACAGATTATCCCCGAAACGCTAATTTCATCAATAAGTTAGGAATATTTACTAACTCTCTCTATTGCACGCACGAGAAACAGAGCGGTAGCTATACAATTTCAAATATCGAATGCGACAAAACCTCGCGGAAGGATTATTCACTTATTGTTGCAATTAAAGATCCCGAATAATTCTGGTTAAGGCGTAAGGACTATCTTCTTAAGGTGTCTCCACACGGGTATGATTTGATCTGAATTATTCGAAAAATATAGCTAGACATGTAGGTATTGCCCTGATGCCGGGGCACTAGAATACAGTATTGGTATCCCCTGCCTGTAGTAGGTAAGGGCCTACTAAAAGGAGACTTCTGGGCTCGGGTGTGGTTAGTGGTGGGGCTCTAACCACTATCTACCGAAGCCAGCACGGGGAGGATGTCAGCGTCGAGTGGCGGACGCTGTCGTAGGCTTAGGCGTCTCACGACAGCTGTTAGCTGTCCCGGAAGGAGCTGAAGCGTGGTGCTGAGGGCTCCTGTGCATTCCAAAGACAGGCCACCGGGTGGTTTTAGTGGATATAATCCAAATAGCCCGGCTGCACCTCATGGCAGGCGGGTGTCTTGTGAAGATCTCCCCTCCAAAGAAAAAAAAACAGAGACCTGTAGGTAATTCGTGGGAGTAAAAGAAACAACCTACTTATAGGTATAACCGTAGTGGGTTATTTTGCCGGGAACATGAAGAAGTCATGTTTGTCGCGTCATTTTATTATTTTCCAAAACTTATGTTATTTCCAGTGATAATGAGAAAAATGGTGGATTTTTATGCACTAAGCGTTCGTGAACGTGCACGAGTGTTGGTGCTGGCACTTGACACTGGCTAAATACACAACGTGTGAGGCCACAACTTAACAGAGAAAAAAAGTATAATCCTGAAGTTATAGCGGGAACGTGAAGAAATTATGTCACTTCATTGTATTATTTTCCAAAACTTGTGCTATTTCAAGTTTTTTCAATGTCTAAAGTCAGTGGATTTTTATTCCTTAATTGTTCGTGAACGTGCACAACTGTTGGTGAACAGTATAATATCATAAAACGTGACTTTTCCTGTTGTTTTCAAAAATCCATATAAAACTCTAGTAAAGTCTCCAACACTTTAATCTGGAATGACTAGGACTTGAATGTGACTTAATTTGCTCGACTTAGAATATGACTAGACTGAATTATTAAATATTTCACTTCACTTGAAATATTAAAAATATAAGAAAACTTAACACTGGCTAATTACACTATGTGTAGAACCAAAACACATGAGAAGAAAATGTATAAAGTTCTGACACAATTGACATCTTTCGATGTCACTGTCATCTGTCAACTACATGTGCGTTGCAGAGTTTGCAGAATAAAAACTTTCGGAATGAAAATAAGTTTATACGTTTTACGTACGATTTTTTTAAAATTAATATCGTCATCAAATCATTTTGACGCTGTTGGAACCTCAAAAATCATAACAAACTTGTATTTATTCAAATTAGACCGTCTGTTATCATACTTTAAAAACGTGAAGTTGTGTGTTTACGTTGCCGCTACAAAAACCCCAACTGGGTTATATTACTGGAAATGATCAGAATGGTGGTGGTGTAGGTTTCACGTTTTTTAATTATTAAAATTATGGAGACGCGTTACTACGAGGGCTGTGGTCGAGAGGGCCCTATCCGGTGCATTTTTCTCGGTGAATTCCATCCGATCGCGGGACCCAAGATTTCATGCCAGGTAAGAAAATACACTGCGTCATCTGAGGTCAAATAACATAATTATCTCGGTCACATATATGCATTCAATATCATGCATTCAGTAACATCTGCCTGTATCATAATTTAAATGAATGAACAGTCCTTAGAAGGTTGGAATAATACTCAGCAACGAATATGAAACCTCAGCTTCATAAAAATGTGTACATAACAAACTACCTTCTTGAAAACATCAATACCGTCGGCTAGCAAACACAACCGCACAATTAATATTCTGCTAGTTTGCTGTTATATTTTGTGATTATAACAGTTTAACTCAATGTGAATACTGACTAGTAGTGCGCCCCGAAGTGAGACCGTTGTTGATGAGCGATGTTCTGTTTTACTAGCTTTTATTTCACTTACCTACATAATGTACACTGTTCATAATGTAAACATACCTATATGATATGTTGTTCTTCCAAATCAAAACTTGTAATTGAAACTTGTGGTTTTCAAACACTTTCAATGGTTTCAATCGAGTTGACATTTAACAAAGCATATAACAGATAGGTAATGCATGGTTCCTATGACAGTAAATGATGATTATAATGAAGAAGAATCAGGATCAGAATAGCTCAGTGTTATCATAAACTCTGCGCTATTCTGATGCTGATTTTACATAATATATGCTGTGGTTGTCTGGTAGTAAGTAGGTACATATCCAGGGCAAATAATACAACAGAATGCATGGTCACAAAGCAAGCTTTACTATCCTAGGAACTGACGAGAAGTGAAGAAAAAAAAGTGAATAGTGGCCATAAAAGACTATAACATCGCAATGTAATTCAGGTTCACTTCTAGTATGTTAGCAGGTATATAGTAGCTCGATTTTCACCATAATAAATCATATAATTATCTGTTATGAACAAACATTGCATTGGCTACTTTACTACAAAACTTATTCCATAGTTATTACTTTTCTGCAACTGTACGGCCAAGCCGCCAACATCGCCAAAAAAACTTAAGAATCGGCGTAGTATGGCACAAGCCACACCATCTGACGGGGCGCGGACGCAACCATCATCCACTAAAGAAAATACAAATACTACATAAATTTCAACCTTAGAATCATTATATTACGAAACAAATAATATAAGAATGTTTTGGCGGGAACGTGAAGAAGTCATTGTGTCACGTCATTGTATTATTTTCCAAAACTTGTGTTATTTCGAGTGTCAATGTGTAAAAATAATGGATTTAAACAAGACCAAGAATCCATTAAGTGTTCGGCAACGTTCACGAGTGTTGGTGACTAGTATAATGTTCTGAAACATGAATCTTCATGTTGTTTCCGAAACTCCATAGAAACCTCTAATAATGTCTCCACCACTTTACTGCATGACTTAGACTTGACCGTGACTTTCTTTGCTTGACTTAGACTATTACTTACTGAGACTTATTTTAATTGTGAAGTATTTGACTTCACTAAAAATAATACAATACTTGACACTGGCTAAATACAAAACGTGTGGAGCCAAAACATAAGAGAAAAATAATAAAAGCTCGCACCCATGTACCACATCTTATGAAGTAAGGTGCAACATCTCGATGTTTGTTTTGTATTATAATGACACTAAGGTTCATATTGCTAGTGGCTGACTCGATGATGATTGCTTTCTCTGTCTGCGGATCTCGCCACCACATTTTAAGTGCATAGTACGTCTAAGTTGTTTTAGTTCTAGTGCATCTAAGTTGTTTTATTAGAAACGATTATTTGGTACAGATTTTGTTCTCTGTTCTGTTCTACTCCTATATCTTTGTAACCCTGTGACCAATTATGCTAATACTCGAACATGAAAATTGTATTATCGTGAACTACTTGCCTGCAAAATTCATGAAGATCAGATCAACGGTACGCAAGTCATCGTCGGACAAATTTACACACAAACACAAATGCCGATTTGTTCCCATGGCTCATTGTTGTTTGCTAGCATTTGACATTTTTAGAGGATTTAGGAAGTCATATCACTTTGTCTTGAAATGAGCCCAAGCCAAAGAAAAATAATATTGGTAGTTGCAAAGTGACTCCCTGACTTATTCACTACACAGGATAATCCAAACAATGATAACAATCCGAAAAATTTAGTTTCCGCTTACCAAGGGCTTCACGAAAATATTTCTTGTATGTTCAACGATTTTTCATAGTATAAAATTTTTTTTTTTTTTATTTACTTAAAAGCTTTCTCCATATGAGCGACTAAATATATATGTATATAAAATAGACGAAATATATCTATATATATATATATATATACAAAGTCAATTTAGTTTTCATCAATGAAGTCTATAGTTTATATTATGTATAGATATATTTCAAACTATAACAGTTGATATATATTTTTAAACCATAAACTTCATTGATGAAAACTAAATTGACTTTGTTTCCAATTTTGTGATAGAATAAACGTCATACATATTTAATTACATTGTATATAAAATACATATATATTTCATTACAATGATGGAAATCGTTGCTTTGTTTCAGTTTCCTGAAGATTACATCTCCAAAGATCTCTTTGATTCAATCAGTGCCTATATCATTCCCAAACCACAAATACAGAAGTGTACAATGACTATGTAAGTATATTTTTCTTAAACCTACATTTCAATTAATATATAAATGCAGAGTGCACACTCTTCATAACAAACTTGACACTGTAAAAATCTGCTTAAAATAAAAATAAGAACTGGATTAATATCTGGTTGATTCGGTTAAATTAGTTTCACAATTTCAATTCACTAAACTATTTATTTAAGACGTAAACGTAAAAAAATTAAATAACTACTGAACAGAAAACAAAAGTAGTGTACCTATAAATAACCTAATCTCGAAGCGATTAGTTTATATCTTTAAACATCTTCGATCCTTAACAGACAAAGGCGCACTCAAAAATGTATTATACTACTTGCTTGTCTAATCAGCACTGTCGTACTGTGACACTGCCTGGGGTGCACTTATCTCGTGAGCAAGAGCAGCCATTTTAACACCCTATACAAAGATGCAGACGTTTTACTTGTAGGGCGGCTTATTCACTAGTTTCTAGAATAAATCGCTTTAGGCGGTAAGGCCGCCCTTTATACTACCTTATTTTTAAATATCATTGTTATTTTTTTAAGTTTAATTGTCTTTTTGGTATATAACAAAATTATATTGTATTGTATTGTACTATAAAATAATTTGATTGTCACAAGAAATTAATCGTGAAACCGTGTTCGTTGTCAGAATCGTTTTTATGGTAAAATTGGCCATAATGTTCAGTTCAGATTCGAGCATTACATCAGTGAGTCAGGAGAACCGAGCATTACAGCGTGCAACCGGTAATGATACAATTTATAACATAATAGTAGTGAGTGGGAGCGCTCCTTGACCGTATCGCGCTGTCGCGTTGCGCGAAGGCTAGATTGTTACATTACATGCGAATGCTCGTCAGTCAGTGAGGTAGTATTGTGACAATGCTCAAAATCGAATCTTGGATTATTACATTACAAGCGAATGAGGGAGCGCGATTAGTTCTCCCACATTGTCACATTATGTAACTCGGTTACAGAAACGCCTTGGGCCACAAAATTGTTGGCTACCCAATACGGATAGATAACCCAAGGTACGAGCGCAACGTCTACCTCTTCAACCTGTGCTTCGTGTGCGACAGCTGGTCCAAGACTGTGCAGTATGAGCCTGTGGTCAAAAAACTTGGAGAACATTTGGTAAGTATTATTGTTGATTGTCTCATTACTTGAGCCTCCTGTCTAAGTTGGTAGCGCGTCTGCTTTGTGTGCAACAGGTCCATGGAGGATGTCTGAATGATGAATTCAAATTTCAGCTCTGGGTCTGGGTATTAGTTGTCCGTGTCATTATGTGTGTTCCACGGCATCCCAGATACAGGAAAACCTAGTTGGGAGCGTTGAGTTTGAAGCGTTATTCATTATTTATAAATCCTTTGTTAAAATTCCATCAATAAGTGTGACCACAGTTATAGTAGGCTCATTTCGACTGTTAGCGACACGCTTTTTTATGCTCCCAATAAACTCCGAAACGGCTGGAACGATTTTAAAGAAATTTTCAAGGGATCTTCAGATTAGTCCAGCGGGTGATCTTGTAAAGTTTGGTACCAGTGCGAAGCCAGTGCGTTCGTTAGTGTGCACGGTGAAGGCCATAACTCTTCACCGTGCACACTACTTTCTCGTCCTCAGGATGCGTGTCATAAAAAGTAAACACAGCATTCACAGATAAGCATGGAAGCGTTTATAGCATACTTGTGAGAACTGCCTCCTTATTATGGATTTTTCTGATCGTGATAGTGTACGCGAGCGGGACCGCGCATAGTGCGAGCAAAGAAGATCTACACCAGAAGAATAACAATCTCGTACAAAAAAGTCTACCCCGAAAAATCTGCTTAAAACTAGATGGCGCTTTCGTTTTTAGTCAGCTAATTTACAAACCACTATAAAAGCCGGTGAAAATATGGTTAATATAGAAACATATTATTGGTTTCGTTATCTAATTTAGTTCAAATTAGATTGCAACATAAGACGTAAAAAATATCGTTCCAAAAATTATGTTTTCAACGGCATCTCTTGAGAACCTAGCGAGTTTTTCAAATAAAATATAAAATTAATAATTTTACTCATATTATTAATGCAAAAATATTCATAACAAGTCATGTTTTTTCTCCGCACCATTACGAATGAGTTAGCTTGAGTTTCTATATCCAGTCAAGCAGAAATTCTGATGATTATATCGCAGATTAAAGCTTTGATTATGACGTAAGATGTCGCCAGGACATCTTACGTCCTTATCAGTACTAAAATCGAGTTGAGAATCTTTCTAGGGACATTAGCACTCTTAGTATAATTTCTCTATGGTGCAAGTTAGTTGCTATGAGCAGGATAGCATGCTATCACAATCAAAATCACGAACGTTTATAATAAGGGTTTTAGGAACCGGTGCTTTTTTTTTAAAACATTTGCAACGGTCAAATTGCAAGCATCTGCCACCCAACACAATTCATCAATTCATCATAAACAGCCATCTTTCAATATATGTAACAATAAAATCCAGATTTAAAAGGGTGGGATAAAAACTGATTTAAATGTTTCAAAGGGATAGATAGGTAATACCAGAGGGGTACATCCAGACAGCAACGGCATAATATCCTCCTAAAAGGGGCGAATCCAATAGAATTTATTATTTAATTTCTCCCATAGTGAGTCTCGCGGTAGCATCCGCTGTCCTAAAAAAATTAAGCTATGAGACATACAATTTGCATTTAAATTCGTTCAAGCCCTACATAGTTGAGCGGGAACAAATATGTGTAACCCTATCACACAAACTCTACATGTTTGTGTGAATTAGTTTGTTAGTTTGTGCTATATGGTGTTTAGTCCAAAAAACATTCAAATTGGCCTGTTTTCCAATCTTACGAGTGTTTTCTGCTCATTGTCATGATACACTTACAAAATTCAATAGAGATCGGTTCAGCCGCTTGGTTGTAAAAAAGGCTTATGAGGTTTGTGAGGTTTGTTACTTACGCATGTATTTGCGCCCAGCGGTTTATAATCCGCTATCCTACAAAAACCGTTAATTTTTCGGGATAAAAACTAGCCTTTGTGCTAATCTCCATACCAAACGTGATCGAAATCCGCTAAGCCGTTGAGTGTGAAATAACATATCCTAACTAATATTATAATTCAGAGGAACATAATTCAGAAAAAATATAGCAGCAGTCGTATCAGGACCAATAAAGCTTCGAGGTTTGAAAATGAGTACATTCGTCTCGAGGAAAAAACTTCACTTGCGCGATTTAGCTCCCTACATTGCAACTGTCAGTCCATACCAAGCTTTAAAAAATGCACAAAAATCGATCGACGCCATCTAGCAAACTATAGGAAGTAATTTTGTCTCTGTCTGGATGTTTGTGGCGTTATCACGGCTAAACGGCTGAACGGATCTTGATAAAATAAGTCCACGCGAACGAGTAACGGGTAACAACTAGTTTAATCATAAATATACACATGTTTAGTGTAATTATTTTATTTTAAGTCAAGAGGTTCGCAAAGTTAAGTCAGTATCAATTTTTGTAATATTTCAGGTAAAGTATTTAACAATAAAAGTCTTAAGTCAATTATATCAGTCATGGTCTAGTCCCAGTCATGATTCAGTAAAGTGGCAGGAGTTTTACCAGAAGCTTGTAGAAGTTTTGGAAAACAACAAGAAAACTGATGATTCACCACTTTATTATGATTTACCCAGACTCAGTTCAGCAATATCAAATCATAAAATACAAAGGGTTCAACGGTTCATAAAATGGCGTCCCTATAGTTTATTCTAGAGTCAGAGTGGTAAGTAATCCGGTCTGCTGCTGTGTGTAAAGAGGGAGGGTGGCTTGGATATAAATACAGTCCGCGGGCGCTTACGAGCCAGTCGACGGCTGGGTCGCGGCGGAGCCTTTTCTGTTACAACATTCGAACTTTTTTAAGTCGCCGCGACCCGGCCGTTCGGTCTACAACTAAAGATAACATTTCTGTTTGCAATTAGACCTTAACGTTTCGCCTGTGATGTATTGTGCATTCCCTCTACCAGACCAACCAGACCCAAAGTACAAAAAAAAAGGTGAGAACATCCCTGAGTCACTGAAATAACTGTTCCACTGTCAGTCTTTTGTTTTTTGACAATGTTTGTGTCCTTTCAGACCATAATGGAAGAGGAGACCGGCTTCGTGTCGAGTGCATCCAGCAAGCTGCCTACATTACTCGCACATTTGCTGCATGACTTGAACACGCATCGCAAGGCTACTTTAGTCGGTAAGTACAATTGTAAAAATTACTTAAATTCAATTGATACTTTCGAAAAAGCAGTAAATCGAGATAATTTATCAGTTATTGACGTTTATAATTATGCGCACCGCTGTATCAATCCTGTGGACAAATCCAAAAAACTTTTGTTTTTTAGGGTAGACAGTTATTTATTCCTACCTCACAGTTCAACAATCTCTTTGTTTAAAATCTGTTGATGATTCGTGATAGAAGCACAAACGAACAATTACACTGTTACATTTATAATATCACCAATATCCGAACCTGAAAACGCAGCTTAGGCAGGCGTACCACTAGGTGGACCGACGACATTGTGAAAGTCGCGGGCAACCGGTGGTCCGGTCTTTCGGTGTGACGCTCTAAAGGGAAGGCCTGTGTTCAGCAGTGGATGCCTTGCAGCTGATGAAAAAAAATAAGTTTTTTTTTTTATTGGTGTTAACAAACGTTTAATATCAACATACAGTAATCATCGCTTAGTTCCATATATATGTATATAAACCAGATTGATAAGCATTACTACCCAAGCTAGGAATAAACCTGTGTTATGGCGTAACAATACCCTCCGCCGGACAGTATGTACCAAAAAATGTTGATTTTATAGTAAAAGTAGCAAAAAACTAGGATAAAATAGTATGCAAAACTAACTATTGTATTTAAAGACTAAGGGAATTTGCAATTTCGTGTGAGAGGGGGGAGTGTTACTGAGCGATGATGATGATGATTTATAGAATTATTGGGGATATGGTTGAATTAATCCGCGCCAGTTATTACCGAATATGAAGTGTAACCGATGTATGGTGTTTGTCCGTAGAAGGCGACACGGTGATGCACCTGAAAGTGCTCGAGGTGCGCAAGGACCCGAAGCCGGTGTACGACCACGACGTGCCGGTGCTGGTGGCGGCAGTGGGGCTGCCGCCCCCGGGCCGCGCGCCCCCCCGTGTTGCTCTGCCCGATGACCCCGAGCCGCAGAGCCAGCAGCACCTCGACATAGACGATGACGAGCCCTTCGAAGTCGACCTCGAAGCTGACTGGGATCTCACCACGAGACAGGTAACATCACAAAGCTGCATCTAAAATATTATTTTTCATTTTTTTTTTTATTAAAATGTACAAACGTGTAACATGATGCGAAGACTACCCACCAAAATGCCGGTGTTTTACCTACACTACATATAGATTGGTGGTTATTAGTGACAATATAAAGTAACTAGCAGCGCCCCGCTGTTTTACCCGCTATTCTTTACCTCCATACCAAATTTCATCCCTATCAGTTCAGACGTTACAGAATTGAACGGGAACAAACAGACTTGCATACTCACATACCTAAAACTTCGGTTCGGAGCTTCTTCGTACTTTAATGTCCTTTGCCTTTGGACTTCAAATTCTGAAATTTTAGTTTTTTTTTTTCTAAAACCCATCAAACCATCCGTCTAAAAACTTTTGCGACTTTAGGACTACTTTACGAAGACGATTTATGTATTTTATTTGTTTTCAGCTCCTTCCATTCATAAACGGATATAATCACGTGTCGAAAATTGCGGCCGACACAAATGTTGAAAAAACTCTTGTCAAGTCTTGCATCCAGAACTTGGTCTATTACGGCGTGGTATGTATATAATTTTAATAATAGTCATCGGGTTGTTATAAGAGTCATTTCAACAGATAAGGCATATCCTTCTACGAGAGTCGTCCTGTCGCGAGGTTTTGGTGCATTCGATTTGAAATAGTGTAGCTGTCGCTGTTTCCCATGCGTGCGATGGAGAGAGTTATCGCCGACTTTGACAGCTCCTAAGTTCATACTTAACTCTCTAGAACGTACCTAACAATGAAAAATGCGTTGCACCAAACTTAGTAGGTTGCCTAAATGCGTAAGACATGCCCTTTCCTTTGACATGCCTAAGTCCGACTAAGTTCAGGTTTTGTTTAGCTAAGTTTTATCTTTATTGACTTTAGTGTAGACAGGCATTGGTGAATTTACCAAAATTTTTGATGAAATTTGCGTTTCGAGGGAAAAATATTATCGTCCCTTAAATATAATAAAAATCTTTGGCTTGGATAAATAATAATCTACGACGAACAAAAAATATGTGCAAAAAATATATTTGCCCTTGATCTCCAAGGGAACGCACCGGAGCCTTCAGCATCACGCATCAGCTCTCCTACTGGGACTGCTACGAGCTGTCCTGACACGCCTCAGCCTACAACAGCGTCAGCTACGCGACAATAAATGTATGCGTATATTTAAAAAAAAACATGGTATTCAGGTGACCCTGATTCCGCTCCTGAAGTTCAGCAACATGTACCGCGCAACGCCGAGTCTGAGTCGTCTGTTCGCAGACCACGAGCTACAGAAATCTTGCCTCGAATTCATCACCAAGAACAGCGACGCCAAAGAGACGGTCAGTACGGGTCAATACTTGCGGTACACACTTACTTTATATACGATACTCTGCCCCTCATATTCTTTTTCGAGATGGAGCGATAAGTCCTGCACTGATGACGTCCCGTATGGGGTGTATTGTTTTTTTCACCCTGCCAGTATCTACACGAGCCCTCTGCCTCTCTTGTCATTTTCATGACCAAATGGCTGTAACAACAAAATTAAACTTTTTACTTAACTTTTTCAAGTTGTAAATAACTTATTTAGCTGTCAGCGACCCATACGATAGCACGCACTATACATTTCAGTTCGGTGGAAACTTCTTGATCAAGAAATGAAAGGGCTAAAAAAATAAGTTTTTTTATTCTCTGCACCACATTAGCTGCACAGATAGATAATTTTTAGAAGAAAAAAACAAAGAAATTATTGAAAAAAACATATTTACACACATTTTCACACACATCACATAATGTATAAGTGATTGTTACTCTAATACTGAGTTAATCATAATTTCTAGAATAGCGCACTCCAGAATTCTGATTGATAAGCTAGTTTGGTTGTAATTGATTTGGATTTGATATTTTGATTAGCGTACGCGAACCCCATCCCTTGTTATCTGCACGTAAATTTCTTCTGCTTTATCATTTATCTGACAGCCCCGTAATATAATATAACTGCTCACAAATCCAGGTGCAAACTATAGGCAATTTAGTCTATAGAATTAAAAAGCGCCGCAAACTCGCAAACATATTGAAGGCCTTTCAAGCTGTCGAATAATGTAAATTGAAGCCTGTTGTATTATAGGTACTTGTTTTCGTGTTGATAATGGGGTACGGTTTTGTAGTCGTTGTCATGACGACAGACGGGGGACTCTAGGGAGAAAAGGGGCGAGGCCTGCAGTTGTATGCAGTAAACCGTGCTATACAGACATTTGAATAAAATTAACACAAGCCTTCACACAGACACCCGCAGCTCAAACTGATGATGCTACGTCAATGAGCAAAGCTGTATCTTTTCTCCCTAGTCCTTGAGGTGACAAAAAAGAGTAAATTTCGACCTTATAAAATATAGGGTAGCCATTTGAAGACTACATTTGAGAGGGGGGATCGGACTATGCCTGAGAACCCTTTTTAATATCTGGTTTTGATTTCGTAGCTGTAGGGCCGTAGGGTGTTTCAAGGGCACCCTTGAACGAGGGATAGGGGTCTCCAAGGTCAGATTGATGTGTTGTTTGCATATTTTTGAATGGCATGACGGTGGACACATTGTCGTTCAATCGGGAACACGGTAATGTTTGCAAACTACTGACTGGCGGTTGAATAACGTGCAGCTTGTTGAGCAGCGCGAGTTTAATTATTTCATCTGCATACATACTACAAACGTATACTTAAGAAATAATTTGAATAGGATAATAAAGTTTTTTTTTTTTTTCTTTCCTCCTAAGAGGATTTTGGCGTCGCATGACTTATGCATTTGCCAGTGTCAAGTGTACATAATATATTAACAAGTTTTGTTAAATATTATCAAACAAGTCATAGTCACTGTCAAAGGCGAGCAAAGCAAGTCACGGTCAAGTCCAAGTCATAGTCATGCCCCAGTAAAGTGGTGAAAATTTTACTAGAGCGTTCTGTGGAGTTTTGGAAACAACACGAAAATTCACGTTTCACGACATTATACCATTCACCAACACTCGTGCATGTTCACGAACACTTAACGGGTAAAAATTCACCATTTTTACACATTAACACTCGAAATAACACAAGTTTTGGAAAATAATAAAATGACGCGACATGTATTCTTCACGTTCCCGCTAAAACTCCGATAATAAAGTTCTGAGATAAAAGCGTTGAAAGTTTTTGGTGGGGATAGAGAGAGGTTGCGCTGTGATATTTCCGGCAAAGAGAGTATTATGAATGTGTATGGCGCACGTAAAACGTGACGAATTTCAATACAGTGCTCTCTCTTCCTACTTTAAATCTAAAATGCTTCCTTATCTATGTACAAATTTTATTCTTTTTTATTATGTACAAATTAAAAAACAGACAATTACTTAAAAATACTTAAAAACTAAAACCTAAAATAACTATAAAAATTAAACTAAACTAAAAGACCATTAGTGGCGGGAAGGGTCCCCAGAACGCTGGCGGCATTGCCACGTTGAATGGCAATGCGAAATAAAAGCCAGCATTCTGGACACCCTACGCCTCCACCAATCGCCTGGCCAAGTCCCGATAAAGGCTTAAAGCGGACCCCACGGACCATCGTCTCCACCCCAAACGGAGCGAACATGTACACCCGGTCGAGGTGTGCATATTTTTTTTTTGTTGACCAACTCTATTGATGGTCAGCTCAATAAAAAATACCACCGAAACGGCGGCGGTAGTGGGGGTCCCGAGGTTAAGACTCAAACTAAATTTAATAGAATAAGATAGGTTGTAACTATTGTGTGTATACTCAGAGCACGGTCACGCTCACGCTTCCTTTTGCGTCGTCGTGCGGCTGCGTCGCGTGGCGGGTCGCCCTCTTCCCTCAAATATCGTTGAGGAGAGAGATGTGTGCGCACGTGCGTCAACTCATGGACAGGTGCTGCTTGCGGGAGCTGGACTGCTCGGTGTATACACGCAATATATAATAAGTATAAGTGGATTTTCCTCATGTGATGTTTTTAGTTTTATGTTATAATAGTAATTGTAGACAAAAACAAAGTAAAAGTTGACAAAGGCCATAGACCCCGGAGTCCGTGGAGCTGCACTAAAAACAATAATTTAAAAAAAACGACATTTATTTTGTGATGCCTTAATTCTCAGCGTCCTCCGATGTCAGAGGTGATGGAGATTTTGTGCGCGCTACAGCAAGGGACGACGCTGCGCGCAGTCTGCGAGCGGTTCACTAACGGGACGGGCCCCGGCCTCGACATCCGCCGGCTAGTCGTCTTCGCACAGATGCACGGACTGATCAAATGTCTCAAACGGTATGAATATTAAAAGGTCTTTATTTTAAACTACCTTTTAGCCGTGACTACGTTCGCGTGGTTCGTCTTTGTGATGTACAGTAACTCCTTATCAAATTTTATCAATATCCGTTCAGCCGTTCAGCCGTGATAACGCGACAAACTTCCAGACAGAGGTACAAAGTTACTTCTAATAGTTCGCTAGATTGCGTTGATACATTTTTGTGCATTTTTTGACTTTTTGTATGGACTGGCAGTCTGTTGTAATGTAGGGAATTCCTGCAGCTATACTGCTCTGAATTTTAATATTAGTTAGGATTAGCAGCGCTCTGCGGTTTCACCCGTTTTTTTTTTGCATAATGTGTTAATCCAGGGTATAAGCAATCTACATACCAAATTTCATTCGAATCCGTTCAGCCGTTACAGAGTTGAACGGAAACAAACGCAATTACACAAAGTTTCGCATTTATAACATTAACCTGATGCCCGCGACATCTTCTTATTCTTATTCGAGATGGGGGCGATGAGTCCTGCACTGACGTCCCGCATGGGGTGTATTGTGCATTCACCCTGCCAGCGTCTACCCGAGCCAACCCCGCTCCTTGAAATAACGGAGCGAGGCTCCGGGCCGCTGGCACAGCTGCTCCAGTGTTTTAGATAGTGTTAACGATGATGATGAGACCAAGTCAAGTTGTCGGGATGACATGGGTGATGTTGAAGCTGCCTCAAGCAACCTAGTGGCGTTTCTAGCTTCTTCTGTGGCCCGCGACATCGTACGCGATGCAAGCTCGGCTTTCGTACCATCTGGTTTAGGTCTCAGGTCATAAATTCATCCTTCGGCTTTACTAAGCTTTTTCTCGAATGCTAAATAATACTATAAACAAAGGCGAACGCGAACGCGAACGCCCTTAATAAAAACGTGTTAAAAATGCTTTATCGGTTACTTTTTTATTAATGATAATAATATAATATTCCACCAGCATTTTAACTGACATTCTAAGCTGTAAATGACTTACCTAATATAACGAATCGTTGTTATAAGGTGAATAAATAATCTGAATCTTTAATATTCTCCTTCGCTGAACAGGGGACTTATTTTGTAAGTCTGGTGGCTATGGTATTCGTTTGCTATCCCGGTTGCTCGCATGGAGCGACAGTTAGCGCGAGCAGGATCGCACACGATGACCATCGCCAACAGACTTACATAATAAGGCCGATAAGGTGATGAAAGACGATAGTATTCTGTGATTGGGGGTAGTCCATTAACCACCTGATGTTTTTTTTTCAACTTTTTAACCACACAGGGTGTTACATGATATATCAATCAATCAATCAATTTATGTCAGACCAGGTCCTTAACAAAGTACATACAATGACATAATTATGAAATATTTTAATTAATAAAATAACAAAGAAACAATAGAATAGAATAAAGTCACAATAATAATTAAAAAAGGTCAGTTTCTTAATACTATCTTAATCTATATTTCGGCTTGGACCCAGAGTGCTCAACATGGACCAGGTCCATCCGCCATGCGAACAGCTGTAGGTAGCTATTGAAACTGCCCCGTATGCGGCGCATCAGGGACGCGACTCGTTTGCGCATGGTTGCGGCAAAGCCATCTATACGCGCGTCCGCAAACATCCCTGATGCGCTACAGTGCCATGGCATGCCGTGGCCATGGCCTTGATATTTCACTACACCTCTCCCTCCCCCTTGTAATATTTCGTGATTTTTTCCGAACCTTCCCCCCCTTTCGAGCCTCACGTGTTCAATGGACGACCCCTTGTAACGTGTCGTGTGTTAACGTTGCTCAGGTTCCCGGTGTACATCCGGTCGCCGCAAGGGCGCGCGAACGGGTTCAACCGGCGTGCGGAGCCAGTCTCCGGGCTGCGGCGGCTGTTCACGGGCCAGCACTGCACCGACGAGATCTGCTGCATTGCCCGCGTGGACCTACCCACGCTCGAGCAGATCATCGAAGACGACCCCAACGTGGCCATCATCTGGAGGTAGGACGCGACCGCCCCGCGTTGCCCCCGCCCACGCACTTCACGACGCCGCCTCACTTCTCTATAACCAGCTCTACGAACACGACGGCACTACTGGAGTTCTACCGTCAAAGATACGCATATATTCTGCTAATTACCAATGATAGACCAAAACCAGTAACACAGATGATACAAAAATATAACGAAATAAAAACCGGAATAGCACAGTAAGCGGGATATCTTCCCCTGTACCGAAAAGCCATTAAGCCGAATTTTACCAGTTTGAGACATGAAAGTTTAAAGTTTCGCGAAACAAAATAATACTCTAGCCAGATTTCAGTAGCATGATTTTACCTTATTTGTAATATTACTAGCTGACGCCCGTGAAGCTCGGCCTACGGCCTCGCTAGATCCTTCATAAGCACCTTGTCCTCACAATTACGAACACAACAAAAAATAAATCATCAAAATCGTTCAAGCCTTCCTCAAGTTATAGCATGACCAGGAAAAATAGGGGTTAATTTATATATATATATATATAGATTATTTCAAAGCGTTATTATCATATTGATTTTATGGTTTTGTCTTATCAAAGCACAATCTGACTTTTACCCATAAAATCTTAGTTGTGAGGCAGTGATTTGTCTAATGCAGTATTATGTTTATTATTTATTTTATACTATTATATTTATTCATTTAATTTACTGAACGAAAGTTACTCGATTAGGTAGAATAAAACGAAGAAACTAGTTTTAAATAATAAAAATAAAAAAACATGTTAATAAATAAAATAAAACAAATTTGTTTTTGCGCATTGGACAGTAGTGAGATGATAATATAAAATGTTAATGCAAACTCGTGAAGTATTTGATATATATATATATATATTTGATATGTATTATCAATATTGTGACGTGATTTGTGAAAGAAAATTCGATGTTTTGATTGATTGGTTCCTGCTCGATGTTGGCAATTGCGCATACGGTGCTTTACCTTTGACTGGCTTCGTAGTGGGTAACCCATTCCTTTCCTGAATTTCCGGAATGTGTAATCCGTTGGATAAGAACGGTAGTGAATTTAAAATGACAACATTTCATTTTAGGAAAAATACCAAAATTAGAAAACCACTTGGAGATTATCAGACTAATCACACTAATATTATAAATGCGAAAGTTTGTGCGGAAGTGATTTTGTTCCCGTTCAACTCTGTAACGGCTGAACGGATTTGGATGATATTTGGTAAGGAGGTTGCTTATACCCTGGATTAACATATTGGCTACTTTCTATCCCGGACAAATATTCGGTTTCTGTAGAATAGCGGAGGAAACCGCGGAGCACAGCTAAAGATTAATAAAGAGCAAAACGAATAGAGCATTTTTTAACACGTTTTTATTAAGTTTATAGTATTCATTAGCATTCGAGAAATTACTGCTAACTTCATATTGTTACACACGCAGCTCCCGATTGATAGCTATCTTCATACTGCTGAATCTTCTGCGCGCGCATCACATTATTTTCCTATCGGCAAGCGCGCGCAGCTCGCAATTTTACTCTCAACTAAAACGCGCAAAATTAAATATATCATCAAAAATTACTTAGATTCTAGTTATGCCGATACGACTAGCCAGCGTGATAATTATGTTCTTGAACTAACGTACCAACTATCATGATAAAAGTAAAATCGAATTTTTAATCAGACGGAGTAAAATGACATTACGAGTGCTGCCACTTTTTCATAAAATAATAATAGCGATGTGGTAAAAATATTTAGTTCATTCAATCATATTAGTTCACTCAACTATTTCATTATATAATATTCTAAAGTCTTCCTTATAGTCGTAATTTAAATAATACTAAGCATATGATGGCATTGAATGTTATTTCGTTAACACATTAATCAAACAATTCATTTACAAATTGATACTAGTAACTAATTGTATGTTCATTTAATTTATAGTTCCGTTCTTTTGAACGATAAAATCTTAACAAGATCATCACTACGACTTCAACTTTGGTAACATTATTTTGACCATCGACATTTTGATCCGTCAGTTTACTCCGTCTGATTAAAAATTCGACTGTAGTTTTAGACTGGCAGACGAATTTTTTTTTCCTGACGGGTTGATTGACAATTCTCACATTTGACACTGTTTGATTTGACAGTTTGTTTTTTTTAATTATCGATTTGGCCTATGTATTTACTGCTACGAATCCTATGTTTAATTCTTCAAAAAATAATAATTTAACTATAAATAAAACGAAAAATACCCGTCTCTTATTTTTTAATGTATTTCAATTGAATCAATAAAATCATGGGGTTAAAAAAAAAAATGTTGTCCATTGAAAAGGCCGTTAAAGGTAACTATGCGACCCTCTATTCCACACAAACGTAATCTCCAGTTTCCTCCCTGAATAATAACACTACAGAAAATATTTTTTGCCATATAATTTATAAATACCTCTGCCACGCTCATATTTTTTCTTTTACTTTAAAGAAAAAAAATATTAGAATTTTATGGAATCACCCAGATAGCTTAAGTTTTGTAAAATATCTTTCATGTTCCATGGCGAAGTTAATGTCATGTGCTCTATTTTTGTAACGCACGCCTGAGTATGTTCATGCAAAATGACCGACTATCAAACGAAGTTTCAAAAGTCGGTTTTTTTTAGATATCCACATCATTCGCTAACGCAACGAGTAGTTTTAACCATTCGATTTTGTGTTCTATTATCTGTGGATAAGAAATTAAAGCTATTTATATGTAGACTACCTACATCCAAACAACAACAAAAAAATATTGTGAATTTGTGGCATAAAATTAAATAGTGTTAAAATAGACAACATGGCGAGCTTGGAGGAAAAAAAGTCCTACCAAATAAATAAAATAAAAATAAATAATGCCCTGCTAAATATTTACAAAAACTAGACATTTTTATTTGTTTTATTTTTAACTATTTGCGCCCTGCAGTTACAGCAACAGAATATTTTTCCTGGATAAATAGCCTATGTGTAAATCCAGGTTGTAAGCTCCTCCACACCAAATTTCATTCAAATACGCTCAGCTGTACAAAGTTGAACAGGAACAAACACACTTACATACTTACACACAAACTTTTGCATTTACAATATTAGTGTGATTGACGTTCCTTTCGACGATGCGGAAGTTACCCGTTAAAACTTTAAACGTGTAAAAAATGCTAACCTAGCTACCAGAATTTGAATGATACAAAAATACGAAGAATCAGGATCACTTGCATTTGATTTCACCGGTGATTGAATTCAATGCGAAAAGAAATGCATATCGAAGGATTACAAAAATCGAGTCTCTGATGTGAATACATAGGACGTGAATACACAGCAACAGGACTGCCTCACGCAAGTTCCGCGACGAGTGAGATTACCGAAACGCTTGGCGCCTGATTCGCGGAAATAAGAAAGAGAGAGCAATATTTCAATCGCTCGCAAATTTTTTACTTTGAATTAATATTTCTAGGGTTAAAACCTCGATAAAAATTCAAATGGCTATACTATAAAGTTTGTTATAGTGCACATCTATAATTGTTCTACTTACATGACGACTAAAGCACCTATACAAGTAGCAGGTAAATATTATTGTATGAAATCCACAACTCGGCAATGCATTTTAATTATAAAGTATAAAAATTATAAGGATCACAAATGTACTGGGGATCTGAAGTATACAACATAGAAAAATTATACGATAAAAATGACAATTTCATACAAAAAAGTGTACCCCTAAAAAAACAGGATAAAACTAGATGGCGCTTACGTCTGTAGTCAGCTAACACCCATATAATTGCCCATAAAAATATGTTTAATATAGAAACACATTATTGGTATATGACCGCAATTTAAGATTTGTTCTAATTAGATTGCAATGTACGACGTAAAACATATGTTTTCAGGCCATTTCTTGAGAACCTAGCGTATTTTGCAAATAAAATTTATAATTTTACTGATAATGCAAAAATATTCATAACAAGTAGCGTTTTTTGCCTGTGGCATTACGAATGAATTAGCTTGGGTTGCTATTTCAAGTCAAGCAGAAAATTATGTCACAGCTTAAAGCACTGGCGACATCTTACGTCCTTTTCTGCTACAATTACTACAATCGGATTACGCATCTGTCTATGGCCATTGGCATTCTATAGAGTCTCTATGGAACACAGATATTTTTCTTATAATAATAAATGCACATTAGATGATTTGCCTGTTATAACCATAGTCATATTAATTTCTTTCAATTGAAACACTTGGACATGTCTAACAGAAAAATTCACTAACATACTCGTAGTTGACAATAATAAAAGATAAAAGGGCCTTGTCAAGCCTTAAAAATATTTTTTCGTGAAGATTTTAATTCTTATAGGTCTATTCTATTCTATATAATGTAAAACAATAAAAAAAAATCCAAACATTATTATCATTAGTGTTCAAATTTATTTACGTAGTTCTTAATGTATTTTTTAAAACTAGATTCGTTAAGGTCTAAAATTTATTTTGGAATTTTAGTATAGCAGAGGATTGCATTACCTATGAAAGATTTACTACTTTTCGCCGCCGCGCCCCATAACAGGACACCGTAGCTCATTAAGCTGTGAAGGTAGGCGTAATACACAAGTCGTGCAGTTGCTGTCAGTAAGTTTGCGTACTTCCTGACCGCGGAGCTTAGCTTGCCCCCCAGTACTTCCATATGAGGCCCCCCACCGTAGTTTCGCATCTTATGTTACTCCTAGAAATAAAGTTGAATTTACTAGCTCTAGCTTTTTATCTATAAATTTAGTCTCTGTATCTGGCAACATTAGGAAAAGTACATTTGACACATTTCGTTTTGGTAGGATTTAAGACCATGTTATTAGCAGAGAACCACTCACTGATTTTTGATAGTACCTCGTTTATAAGACTCAAGAAATTAGTTCCTCTTTTAACCTTAAACAGAACCGAGGTGTCATCAGCAAAAAGTATTACTTCATTATTTGTTTGGGTACTTATCATAAATGGAACATCGTTAACATTAGACAAAAATATAATGGACCCGACTTTTGAGCCTTGCGGTACACCCATTACTACTGCAACTCCAGACGATTTGTCATCACCCACGTTGTGTCCTATTAGAAATATATGATGATATGAGATTAAGGTCCCTGTGTTCAAGTCCATAGAATTTAAGTTTTGCGATCAAAGTATCATGGTCAACGCAGTCAAACGCGTTACTAAGATCAAAGAACACCCCAATCCCCCAATCACATCGTATTTCCCTTTGAATGCTTCAAGTACATACCTCATTAAATTCGACCTGAACACCTGTGTGGTACTTTTATCGTAAACAATGCTCTTTTTATAAGCCAACATTTTTTTTTTTAAATTCAATTTAAATTATGCTATGAAATAATAATTTTAGTAATTACTATTGAAAGTTATTTTGAGCTTACAAATACAAATAAAAATAAATTGTAGTTCTGGCAATTTTATTTTGCTTTTGTTTATTGACCGAGTGAGCGAAGCGAATGAAGTCTCGGCAACAACTGGCAAAATTTTCTTTCTTCTGTACATATGTTGGTACTCGCGTACAGGTCGTATCTTTCAACGAAGCTTATCGAAACTTGGTAGACAGGTACTACAATTTCATAGTATTTTTTTTGTCTTGAAGGTTTTTTGTTGGTGGGTTATTTCCTCCCAAAAGTTTGCTGCAGAGCCATTTACCGACCGATTTTGATAATATAAGGCAGAAACATTTTGGTACTCAATTCTAAACAATAATTTCGAATATTAGCATCGGACACGGACAAGGAGAAATTGAGATTGTAGAAAAAAGTTTGTGCACGCGAGGTTTACGCAAAACTACTAGTTTTAACCTTATAGATCAGTGATGACTATCCTTAGGAGTATTGTTAATACGTAATTGGACATAAAGATTAATTGAATTACAGTAAAACAGGCCGCCATCTCGGGAACGAGTTCAGAATTAATGTTCGTACAATACAATTTATCATTAAATAACACAAAACACCAATTCTCACAAGATAAATTTTAACGGTACTTTTGGTTCTGTTGGATAGAATGGGTATCACGCCGTGCCTCTTTTTAGGATTCCGGAGCAAATTAAGGAAATCTGCCAGATGTTTAAAAAAAAATCTTCAAAGCAGTAATTCCTGTGTCATTTTTATTTCATACGCAACAAGTAGCTTGTAGTGTAAATAAATAGTAATTAACAGATGGCGTAGTTGTCTGGCTTTTCCGCTTAAAAGATTGTGTGCGTTTTCATATTATTATGTGGTTCTATTTATATTTTATTTTAAACTTATCTCGCTTCGTATAATTTTGAATCCTGTATGAACTCTTGTTTATTTCAAATAATTAAATTTATTTGGTACGCGGGCTCAGAAAGCTTTATTGAATCAAACATTGTACTGTTTCTTGAGGACGCACTTAAAAAACATTTACGAATGTCACCCTCGGAAATTTAAAATAAATAAAAATGTTAATTGTGCGAGCGAGAGAGCGTATATTACGTAAATGCGTACGTAATATATCTGCTTGCTTTGTGGTACCTTTTTATGGGTTACATACCAGAAAGAAACCCTTACAATGAGATTCCCACAATAATAATTGTATTTCACAGCCGATATTTTTGAGGAACTTTAAATCAATTTTACTAATATCCTAAGTAATATTATAAATGCGAATGAAACTCTGTCTGTCTAGGTTTTTGTCGCGTTATCACGGCTAAACGGCTTAACGGATCGACCTGCAATTTTGCATAGATATAGCTTAAGCTTTTTTTTAAATTGGTTAAGTTAATGGTATTATCGTATTTACGTAGAATCGTAACGAACTATTTAAAACATTCACTTTACTCATGTCACTCACTTTACACTTGTCATGTCTCAGTAATCTTCAATTATCTGGTTTTGGTACTTACTGGCTTTTGCAGGTTTTTAAATAGTTTTGATGTTCTTAGTTGGATAAGATTAGATAGGTATTACTGTTTTATTTGAAATGCTTGTAGTATTCACTCAGGAAAACCGTAGATATGGTACGATCTGCCTTACCGCGTCTTACCTTAAACTCCACCAAAACGCACTGCAGCTGATTTTCAATGGATTTCACTTTAAAGGGCTGTCTTTCGGTTCTTGACGACCACTCGCTTACTTGAAACTTACTCGGCAATTTTATCCGTAACCTCTTAGTATGGAGTTGCTCCTTATTTGAATAGCAATAAACAAATGTATAGCTAGTACGTCTAGACAAAATATTCCACTATTTTCGCGGTGCACGAACGGCGCGCGATATCCTGTTTTTTTTTTTTTTTAATTTATAAGTTAAAATTATGTAACGCTGTTTCACTACAATTTTATGTATTTATGTATCTTAATATTGTACTTACGTATTTATTAGAAACTAGTGATTTGGCAGTGTACTTCGTATTTAGCCTAAGAAAATTATGTAGCCGTAGGTAGTAGGTTAACTTGATTTCACTTAAATTTGATTCCGCTAACAACATGTCTAAAGTATAGTTTACTCGCACTGCTGGTACGAGTTGTATCTGTGCCGTCACTTGTCCGCCTATTTACTTTAAAATAATGCTGTATTCCCAAACCCAAAGAATTAAAATTCCTGACAGGATTACGACGTTATAGATCGGATTAACAACAATATCAACGTTAAACAGTAGCAGTGCGAGTCCATACGAGTGCACAATTCGACGCGAAAACTACTTTGAAGCCAACCAAAACTAACTTTAGGGAATTCTCTTTGTGTTCATCATAAATGTACATTGATTGGTTAATGGCATTCACGTCGACAGTGCATTATTGTGTGAAAACAAGCAAATAGTATCGATAATAATTTGATGAGCAGTTCTTGCAGAATATAGCTCGCTCATGCGTTTTAGTACGTGCTAAAGTATGAAGTGTAAATTTCCATTTGCCAGTGTCTCTTATATTATCTAGCTGAGCGCCGATTTACGTTGATTTTACATCTTACTAATTAATTGCTTAAACTTTTAAGCTAGAACTTTTAGACTAGAATTGTCGAATTCTACGCAAAACGGAAAATTTCTCTTTCTCCTATTTCTACGCGTTTGGTAGCTTGTTTCGTTTCAAAAATATCGATAAGTTTCGTATTTCGCATGTATTTTGGTTGCGACTATCAAAGCTCGGCTCGAGAGGTTAGTTTCGTATTTTACTGTATTAGAATGTAGTTAAGCAATCTTTGATTTATTTCACAGGGAAACTCAAAGAACTCGTCAAATAAAATATATTTGTACATATTCTGTTCTTCGTTCAATACAAAATTACATATCAAATGGATAATAACTCTTACTTCCAAACCGACGCCGAGTAAACTACATATAAACTACGGATATCATAGTGTAGATTCAATTACAGTTATAGTAATTGTATTATCCACGTAAGTAGGCTATAATAGTATTGTATCATTTATATAGAGTTATAAAGTAAAAAATACTTTCATGCGGAAAAACATTGTCATTTGTCTATTTTGCTTTCTTAGCTTAACTTTAATTGTTTGCATAATATTGAGCTGTGAGTTGACAAGATTTTCTGAACCGCTAGGTACATACAATTGAGAGTCTTGTGAGAATCTATTTCATAATTAAATTATACGTATGTCTAACAAAATTAGTGAGTAATTACGTAAGAATATAAACTCCTCTCAAAGTGACGTCAGGTAGTTTTGCACATTTCATTTTTGTATTGCGCAGAACTCAATTGATGTTTGTCAATTTAAAAGGCATCTACAAGGCCTTAAATTTGAAAATAATGGCAGCGCAACGCGGTTTTGCTTCAAAAAGTACTTTTCTAAAAAAAAGTTGTCATGAGAAATCGACCAAAACCTGAAAAAATAAAAGCGGACATTTCTGGAAATTATGTAAGTTCTATAAGTAAATTTAACATTTTGTACAGGACTAAACCACGCTAAACAACAAGTAAACAAGTTCCTGTAAACAAGCATTAAATCAAATGGTATTTATGTACATAAAAGATTAATACGAGTAGATTTATTACGCAAAAATGACTTCCTCACTTTCTTACACTTTGCGGTTGGTTACTTTAATATTTCATTGGTTTTTGTTGATAATCGTGAGTATCGTTCCAAATGTGTTTCAGTTTATCCGCTCTTACTTGTGTGGTTTATTTCTTTTCGATTTCAACTGGTTTCTTTACCTAAATAACTGTTAATTGCTGAGCAAAACCGACTTGCATCGCCCACTACGCGCTAGCTTTGGACCAGCGCGCACTGTAGACTTGAGGTGAGCGCCGCGTAGAAGCGGCCGTGGAAAAGTCACCTGTTCCTGGCTAACCGAAGGTGTGGTGGTACTGGACAGAGGCGAACCTGCGATAAATAGCGAACAGACGACTCTTCAGTGGGCGTTGGCCCTTAGTATTTTATCTTATGATATATTTTCAACGTGTGGTCGTTTAGAAACTAATTGTGGTATCCGGATGTCCTATATATTTTTATTACTCTACAAGGTAATGTTGAAGCAGTATTACTTAATGTTATTTGTGTGTGTGTATTTGATGTACTAGTAGGTAATAGATTTGGTAATATAAGTATATGTGATCTATTTATTTTTATATATGTGTCATCAATTATTGTAGTAAAACATAACTGTAATGTCTAGTGTAGATTATAATTTACCCAAACCTTTTTCTGACAACAGATTTTCTTTTGTTAACACAACAGACATTCCCGATCTGGGTTCCGTTTGATGATCAAATTAGTATGTTTACTTCATATAAATTTAATAATGTAAGACATTTTTCAAAAATGTAATTGTCACGCATCTTTTCTTAGTGCTAAGCAACAATACTATAAGTTTCTTGGTTAAGGTAGAAATATTTTACTGCCACTTTGTCAATTTCAACGGCTATTATACATGTTACTTACCTTCAGGTGTCACACTATTTTTCACGTCGTTGACATACTGTTAAAAAGTAAAGCATTCTTAAGTCTAACATTTCACCAAAAACAAGTGTATTCTGTTGTATCATTTTTTTAAACTAATTGAAATTTAACGGCTCTTTGGCATCCTTTTCTCACGCTTTGAAGGTTATAGAGATGCAGTTAATTTTAGTCCCGTCAGATTGGTTTAGTTTAGTGAGTGATGCAACATAATGAAACCCATTGACACACGCTAACAGACTATAGTGTTGTTATTAATTAATTAATTATAGTCCACAAAAATAAATAATTATTTGGCAATTCAAAAAAAAGTATATCTCACGAATTGAGCTAACCTATTATTACTAGACACTTATTTAAAACTTTATTAGAATTTGTGCAAAGCATTGTAAACAAATTTAAGTAAGCTTAGGTTTGTCTGTATCACGAGGATCGGAAAGTTTGGAAGCCGAGCTTGTAGGTTAGGTAAAATGCGGGAATCTCGAATTTGATAAATTTGGTGCTAGTCTGAGTGATAAATTGAGACAGACTAGGCCGGCTAAGCTCGTAGACGTTATTGATTATGATTTGTTAAAGGTGAAGGTAGCATCAAAATTACTGCGTTAAAATATGAACTTTTCATTTCATCTTATTCTTCCGAAATTTTAATTCAAAATTTTACTATATACTGTGTCAATAAATTTGTTGTGGATGTTTCGCGACTACAATGATACTTTTTAAGACGTATAGTGGGTAAAGCCATCTCCCGCGGGCCGGATGCACTCCACCGCTGCTTTCGTTTCGAACAGAATCGACGTCAATATTAATTAATATTAGTCCCGTACATTGCTTCAATCAGCGTTAAAATAAAGTACCTAAGCCAAAAGTTTTCATAACAGCATCTGTCAAAAGCCAGATCATAGATAGGTACCAAATAGATGTCAGTAATCCTACGCATCCTTGGTCACTAAAATAAACAAAAAATGCTGTTCGTATTTGCTCTTAGGTACATTTGGATAGCCAATGACGTCTAAAATTGTTGCCATCCTTGTCACAAATATTGAATAGAAAAGAGGCGCTGATAGAGGCTTGTCATATTGGTTTGTTTGATGAGTCATACAATAAACAGAATCGGCACCATTATCGTCATATTCGGAGTCTGATTTTACGACTACTCCACGTTTGGAGCTACTGTTGGATGATAAAGATGCGCCAATTGAAAGCGAAATATATCCATCACTAAGCTATTTAATAGTACATGACTGTCGGGATCTGTAATGACTGATTTGCTGGCAGTGCTGGTGATGGCCGAAAGCGCAGCGAAGTAATTTATTGAAGAATACTTCGCTTCAAGAGTTCATTTTTAAAACTCACGAAACATTTATGGAAAACAATATAGATATATGCAAAAAAATTAACCACGCCGCGTTTTTGTCACTTCCCGCGCTGTTTATTTCATTTTTTTATTAGGTATTAGTGCTTGTCATGCCTGTACTTAAACAGCCAAATTCTGAATAAAATCTTTTTGCACCTAACTATTTTTGAAACAAAACTACACAATAATGGATTTTCACAGGAAATTTCTGGTGGCTAAAATTCACCAGCAACGAAATTCCACACGACTTTACTGGAGCCTATTGGCGCGGAAAGTTTGCTCAAAAAAGGTTGTCAAAATAATGACCAAACTATAAAATGTCGAGTTAGAGTGTAACTCGTAGTAAGTCCATGGTAACACGGGTAAAAAAACTTCTCGTGGACTACGACCACAAATCACAAAACTACTGGATCGCTTTGGTAGTTCCACGGCTTTTTTTTTTATCCGTGGTAGTACCACGGCAACAGACGGTATTTTTGAGTATATACATTTAACTGAAATGTTTATTATTACTAAAGAACGTGTCGCCCCCCAACGGATTTTTTGAGAATTAAAATAATTATATCACTCGACTCTCTGTTGAAGAAAAGTTACTTAATCCATATATTCTTAACTCACTTTACGCTTCATTTCACTTGATGGCGAGTTTTAATATCAAACGAGGTCGATCCTGCAGGGATCCACATAAATATCACCTGTTCCTCTAGTTTCTCTCTTAAAGTCAATCGAAAACGACTAATCGACGTTACGAAATAAAATGATCATTTACTTAAATTTGCAACCAGAATAAAAACTGTATTAACAAATTTTATTAGAATAAATACATGGTTTTAAGTGTAAATTGCTGCTACCTACACTTTCCATATCTTGAGAAAGAACTGAAATTAGTTTCATTAGTATAAGTTTTAAGATAAACTAAAAAAAAATGCAAAGCTTTGGTGGAAACATTTTGTATTTAATGTAGTATGTTCTGGGATTAAATCTTAATAAAACTTTAGTAGTACTTTAGTATTATTTTATTTATTACACCCTAAACTATCGAGCTTTAGCTTAATACCTATATTTACTACGTGTGATTAGTATCATCTTTAGAGTGTAACAAGTATTAATTTTTATAACAACAATAAATCCCACTGCATGTAAAATACCCTGAAATTATGTAATTCACTATGTGGCGCTCTTACTTCACAGGGTTCAACCTAAAATGGTAATTAACAACATATGTTTTTTCGCGTATACTGTATTATTACCATGAACATTACGGAAATAGAGACGAATTTAACGACACCTTACCTTTAAAAATAGGTCAAACCGTTTAGGCCATGATTATGTCACATACAAACATAGATACATCCAATATACATTACCATCCTTTCTTGGGTAGTTAGGTAAAATGTAAATTATTTGTAGGTATCCAAATCCTAACCCTAACTTATTTATAACTCTGTCTCTGTCTCTCTTTCTGGGTGTTTGTCACGTTATCACACCTAAAGGACTGAACGGATCGATCTTATATTTTGCAGAGAAGTAGTTTAAGGGTAGGAGACGGATATAGGCTACTTTTTTTTTAGGTACGTACACGCGAACGAAGTCGCGCTTAACAGCTAGAATTTTATGAAATAAAATTACAACCCAAATCACATTATCGCACCCCTATTCCATCTTTATTATCAATAGAAAATATCACAGGTACACATAAGCAAAAATCCTAGTTATAAATAAACTTACATTTTAGATGATTACGTTTAAATTTTTCCTATAAAATCCAAGCTATAGTATAATAATACCTGTATATAATTTCTCTATGGTAATGTATATTATACAAAAATATACTATTCTCACTGCTTTCCGTTGGTTCCTGAAATATGTTTTTAGGAAAATACTGCTGGTATTCGCGCCTAATCTATGTGGAGCGATGCTGGATCTCGATATCAAATGTTTCCAAAAATTTACATAATATATTATATTTATATATTTTTTCTTAAAGGTAAATGAGACATTTCAACCCAGCTCAGACCCACAGCTATCGTGATGACATTTTCGCACAGATCACACTCTAGATTCTGCATTCAGGATGCTCGAAGCGCACAATGCATCAGTCTATATACACTTATAAAAAAATACTCTGATTGGTTGATTGTAAGGCGCGAGTGGTTGTAACCTTAAAATAGCCAATGAGAACGCTTGGTTGCAATCCCCGCGACCCGCGCCTTCCTCAAACTTTGGTGACTTTTTGTAGGAACAACGAATCTCGTAATACGGTATCTAGTATGATCTGTGCACTTTCGTCACTATGGAAGCGAAACAGAAACAGCGATGAGGGTGCGTTTGATAAGCGAACTCGCGCAAGCTTAATAATAAAAGCTGCACTCACACATCTTTTTCCTTAGTTTTCGCTCCACTAATATATGAAGCCAGTGTCACATGTAACATTTCATGTCAAGTATAATATGACAACATAAAAAGAAGTCTCAATCATAATGAGGAGTTTACCAAAAAAAAAAAAGTTCTGAAATACTTACTAGATGGCGTAATAGTCCTATCGTTTTATCTGTCATTGTCATTTCTGTCGAAATATTTTATGTTTATTTTTTAAATCGTAAATTTTGGCTCCACACGTTGTGTATTTAGCCAGTGTCAACTATTGTAATATTTCAAATGAAGTCTAATACATAGTTACATAACTGAAATTTTCTAAATACACATGTGGAGCCAAAAAACACGAGAAAAAAAGACACACGTACATTTTTTTGTCTTTCATGTCTTGACAGTGACAGAAAAACCTCAAGGTACTTGGGTACTTTTATTACCAGGTTTTTTTTTTTGGAAAACGCCTCATTTAAGTCAACAATTTTAGTTAGGTACGATCCTGTCCGACAGGGCTAGATTACGCACCGCGACAAAATCTGTATCTTCATGTCATGAAAAATGAGACAAACGTATATATAATCGTAGCCGTGTCCTGTTCTTGCATACAAAATAGATTTTGTTGCGGTGCGCATGCTAGCCCTGCAGGTCATACTTCAGTAAAGCTGAACTAATCCAAGGGCACTCCGCCTATATTAATACGGGGGCTATATTGTTGTAGAATGTCTTTATAGAAAGGTAATAAATCTTTTTTCTCCTGCGGGCGAAAGTGTATAGCTCTGTGTAGTGTAAATCTTTCTCTATATTGTGGTAGAGCCGTAGCAGCTAGCAGCGACTGCATAATCATATTTCTTGAAATAGGTAATTATGGCAATTTATACAGGTAATAATTAACGTTGGGTCATTGCGGACCAGTTATAAACGTAACTTATTTTTAGCTTATAGTAAAATTATACTAAGATACTTAATGGAACTATATTCGCGAAAATTCTCGTTGTTCGTTTTCTTTTTTCTAATTTAGCAGAAACCTAGGTGTAAAGATCATCCATTTCCATAAAATAAAAACATGGATTCCTTGTATTACCTACTACGGAACCCTAAAAACAAATCGTATCTAAAAAAACAACGCTCGAGTCATACCCGAGCGTTGTTTCCGAGTTGGGTCACAGACTTCAACCGGGCATTTGTTTAGTAGCATCGATGCCTTAGCATCTATTCTTTCGTCTTAAACGCTCGAATGATGGAAGCGACGCTCTCGAAGGTGCCAGTGACGAACACGAAAAGTCCCAGTAGTATGATGAGGCTGTTCTTTAGAGCCATGTAGGTTGGAATCCCGCCAGGCTTCTGAGACGACAAGACCAGCTCGATGATGGGCGGGAACATGAGCGCTAGTGCGGTACTGCTCACGGCGCCGACCAGGGAAATAAACAGCCCCAGCTGAGGTATCGTCTCTGCCAGTGCAACTGTGGATACAAACAAGTATAGGTACTCAATTATATTAAAAACAAAAAACTTAACTGGATTTAAATGATACAGAAATTATGAACTGAAACTGAAATTATCAACAACTAGTTGTGTAAAAGAGAAACAAACAAACCATCAAACACACCTTCGCATTTATAATATTAGTAGGGATAAGTGAAAACCTAGTTTTTTTCATAGTTTTAAGATGATTGTCATTGAAGAAGATTATTATTATCTCTTTACATTTTAAACATTTTGCAATTACTTGTCAATAGATATAAAAACTATATATGTACTTAAATAATTTTACTTGTGAGTTTTACAGTGTCTTAAAATGTGAAAAGTCATACCTAAGTTTCTAAATTGCATAGCTTAGAAATTACAATGTGTAGGTAAGGCATGGGGTGTTCTAAGCGTGAAAACAACTACGACGTGCTTCGTCATAGTGGTTTTCACACACACACACACACACACACGTACTCATGGCCTAAATTTACAACAATGTTTTTTTAATGCTTTCAAACTGACAACGATTTTAAATGGAACCTTAAAAAGGCTAACTGCGCGCCCCTCAGCATCTATACCACAGAAGAGGATTTTTTTTTACTTCTCTCTCTTCTGTGATCTATACACACTCCACTGCATATGTATTGGAGAAGTGCGCAGTTATCTATACACATTCCACTGCATATGTATTGGACAAGTGCGCAGTTTATCTATACACACTCCACTCTATATTTATAGGAGAAGTGCACAGTTTTGTACTCACAAGTGAGTAGCACCAGCGCGGCCCGGTACAACAGCTCCTTGGCCACTGGAGAAGAAGGTGCCAGCTTCTTCCTCAGCGCTGGCCATGTGATGGCCACCGGTACGTAGAACTGCAGCGGGTACGTGAACAGTATGGCCAGCGCGATCAGGCACTGCACCACGTTACTCAACCTAAAAATACACACTTTTAGAAGGCTTGAACATTTTTCATACTAAGTACTGAGCTTGTTATGCGTCACGCTTGCCCATAACAGTTCATCACAATATTGTTTATTGATATAAATCTTAGCAACTAATAATAATCATATTTTTTTCTAGAAGAATGGACTTATCTAATAGAGATCAATAATTTATCTCCATAAACTCATCTGTCATCATTGTGTGGAATAAAAATTACAACTTTCAACCGACTTCTATAGAAGAAGAGGCTGTTTATGTTCAGCCGTCGAAATCTTAGCAGTAGACACTACACTGCACATAACATGAAAATATTAATAGTTATTTCTTTGTATTTGCACATATAAATTGTAACAAAAGCCGATAATGGCTGGGTATACTCAAACACGACACCACTTAGTAAGCATAAGTTGCAAACAGTTGCATAAAAATAATTAAGATTGGAAAGTTTAATTTTGTCTCAAAAAGTAACGATGCCATGCAGATGTTAAACAAGGTTTTAAGGTTAATACTTACACACTTTCCGTCTTTAGATTAAGCGTGAGGCTGCCCTGCACGTCTTCGCCCCACTTGAGGTAGCCGAGGAAGCCCACCGTAATAAAAATCCCGGCCACAAAAGTCATGCCTACGTTTAGTACTCCCAGTGGCTTCTGGAACAGCTCAGGGCGACGCATCTCATTCTTCAAAGGTAGCACCTGGAAAGTCGAAACATTTGCTTGTAACAGAGCTTTGCCTTACGGTACCTAGGTTTGGTAAACCAAACCTTTACCTTACCTACGGTGGAAATTCCAACACACATTAGTGCAATTACGGGTTGAATCAGACCGATTTGTAATAATCGACGTATTGGTCGGTAATACGTGGACTACTACCTCGACCACATCACTTTTTGGGTGAGATCGTATAGTCAAAAGTAGGTAAGCATGAAAAAAAGTTTCAGGACTCACCAATCCGATACCTTCGAAGGCGTACACGGCAGTTCCGAAGTAGAGCGGCAGTTGCTGCCATGAAGCCAGGTACGTCCTGGTCTCTACCGGCGGGAGGTCTTGCGTAGCCTCGTAGATAACTACGGCCACGCCCACCGCCATCATCACGTTGGCGATAGTCGAGAACGGAGTTAAGTACTTAAGGTTCCGAATCATGCACGCGACCAACACAGGTATTATCACGAATATCATGTGCACTGAGAGGTCTATCTGGATATTGTACTGGTCGCATATCTGAAACAATAATGGTGATGGAATAGTTGATCGTCCAAGTTTTACGGCCTTGAATGGCTGTAGGTGTTTTATACCTACAGTAGTTGCTAGTTAGTGACTACTGTAGTTGTTTGCTAAGGGTGTCTATACATGACCTGACCTGACATCGTGTGAAAAAGATGGCTACATATAAGTTTCGGGGGGAGCGAAAGGGAGAAGCTATAACCTTAATAGTTTGTGAACTTTTACTCCTGTGAAATTCAAGTCTAGCTGTCCCTTTCGCACGATGTCAGGTCAGGCCATGTAGCGAGGCCTTAATATAGACAATAATAATAATAATAATAGCCAATAATTTTCTGGAGCGTGGAAGAGATCGCTTTCAGCCGCGAAGAGGCCGCTGGTTGCTACACTAGTTTTAAGCTTATTTTATTTGTAGTATGAAAAATCTTAAAGGTTGTGAACAATAAACAGTTTATCTATCAATCATTCATTTATGTTAAAAATCCCCAGAACGGAACTACAACAAATAACAAGAACAGACAAGATATAGAAACAAGAAGCAAACCCTTGCTAATAACAACAACAAGTCAAAATATGTATTTCAAAAGAATGAAAGGCATTCGCAATGCATAGCTAGCTAAATATTTAAATTAAATGTCGTAAAACCTTACTTAAGGTGCGTAGGACACGGAAATGTAGGTGTCTTAATATCGCAATGCATGGAATGACAACACGTGTCTAAAGAAAGCATCATAATGTTGCAACATTTCAAATCCTGCTAAATGTACTAATTATAGATGATACAATCAAATCAATCAGTTTGTAATGAGTTTCCTATCTTTAAAATAACTCAGATCAGCCTACGGAGGTAAATTACACGTACCATCTTAACATTGTTAGCGATGAAAACGATGTAAACGCAACAGAAGCCGAGCTGCGTGATGCAGAGGAAGACGTTTACAAGTAACTTCATGATGGGCGCGAGGGGCCGAAGGCGCGCCGGTCCGTTGGCGAACACCAGGTGCACCGTGTCCGCGAACCCCGGCGCCTTGTCGCGCTTGCTCTGCCGGTGCATCTCCTCTGAACAGTTAAGCTGTAATAGAGGTAACTGTATAGATTCAATTCAAACAATAATAATTTAGTGACTGACTGAAAGACAGGTCTAAAAGCATGAAATTTCACACAGAAGTTCTTTTTATAAAGTAGGTGGAGAACTGAGCAGAAAACCGGTAATCAGTTAATCGTTACTTAATTAACGAAGTTCATAAAATTAAAAAAAAAACTTTTCAGTGAATCTAAAAAATAGTTAACAGTTTTCTTAACTTCCGTTACTTTTTCTTTTTACTTAAAAGTTTTCCAATAAATCATAATGGCAAAAAACATATTATTAATTTGGATGGTTAACTTTTAACGGATAACTGGATACTGATAAGCAATAACATGTCAACCGACAAAAAAAAAATTTTTTGTTAATGATACAGAACGTTTCTTTGGCTGACAAAGAAGCGTTCTGTATCATTAACAAATATTTTTAAATACGTTAAATTTTTGAGAATTCAACGTAAGTTACGTTGAATTCTCAAAAATTTAACGCTTTAACGATTATCGAAGTTAACTTTTGGATTAACTTTTCCCACCTCTGCGTAGATGCACGGAAAAGATATTTGAATATTTAAATTTATTTTTTTTCTTTAGGAGATGAAAGTTAAACCTGAAGCTATCACACTAATATTATAAATGCAAAAGTTTGTGCGTAAGTATGTACTTAAACCCCGAATACTGAAACGTTTGTTAACTTTGACAACAGATTAATTCTAATACTGCCTTTGTCTGACACTAAGCAAATGACAAAGACAGCAATAGACTTAATTTGTCGTCAAAGTTAACAAACGTTTCAGTATTCGGGGGTAAGTGTGTTTGTTCCCGTTCAACTCTATAACGAATTTGAACGAAAATTTGTTATGGATGAAGCTTATACCCTGGATTAGCACATAGGCTACTTTTTATAACGGAAAAAAAATTCGGTTTCTGTAGAATAGCGGGTGAAACAGCGGGCAGCGGCTAGTTAACTTATAAATGCCTTGGTCCGAAGGCCTAAGGCCGAGCAGCACCGCGCACGAAGTCGCGGTTATTAGCTATTTTATTCAAATCAAATCAAATCAAATTTATTTGGGCATTACAAAAATTACAACTAAATTGTTTATCCCAGAGTCTCCCAAACTAGTCATAGACTATGTGTCGGGAGCCAATGGCCGCTCCTATTTACTACATAAGTATGCCAAAACAAAATACGGTTAAATTTAAGGTAAGTAAACATTAATTTAGAATTCACATTATTACTATGCCAAGAAATATAATATAAGCGTTTAGGCGGGTCTAATTATCTATACTAAACACAGCAAAATGGCAAACCAGCAGGTGCTGCGAGTGCACACATATGACGCCCAATATCGCGGTCATGATGGGTGCAAACACGATCCCTCCGTTCTTGAACGCGTCTCCCATCGCCAGTAAACCGCTGCCAATGTTGCCTCGGAATAGGTGGAGTATGGTGTCGCCATATCTGCGAACATTCATCACACACTGATTGCCTCAAACCTTCAGCTTTTAGTTTGAAATAAAATGTGACTCAAATATTCCTTTAATATCACACTAATATTATAAATGCGAAAGTTTGTGTGTAAAATGTGTGTGTGTTTTGTTCCCGTTTAACTCTGTAACGGCTGAACGGATTTGGATGAAATTTGGTGCGGAGATAGCCTATCCCGTGGAATACCACAGCTATAGCATCCGGAAAATTTAAACCGTTCCTGTAGAATAGCGGGTGAAACTACGGCGCGCAGCTAGTATAAAATAAATTTATATTACAAGTTGCGGCTGTAAACGAGAAGCGTCATAATATGATACAGATTTCAGTTAAAAATGAAGTCGAATTGAAAACCTCCTTTTTTTGGGAGACGGTTAAAAAGATAATGTCGATTTGAGTTGATCTGACATTATCGATTACGACAGCATTTTAGAAGCGGCAAGAGCTTCGTAGTACGAGTTTTCTCAATTGAATCTGAAAGGCTGTTACGATATCAATTGGCCTTACTGATAAGGATAGATTCTAACAAAACTCTGTGATGTAAACGACCGTTAAGATTAGGCATTTCATAATAGGCACCTAGCAACAATTGAAATTTCGAAGTTATGAGCTATGAAAGTTTATGGCAAACAATGTGACCAAATAATGTTTTGAAAAGTACGATATAATATATATAGTAGTTTCTTTAGCCTACGTGTACCTTCCTTACCTATACTAGGTAATGTTTTTGAAATCATTAATTTATTACATAGGTTTGCACCGATGGAATGCAAGTTAAAATTCGATTATTTATGACTGTGGGTAATGTAAGCTTTATGCTGTCTTCCCCTGTAAGTATTGTGACATTTAGTTCTATTTTTTTGTGTACATTTTTGACATTGTATTGGTGTGCACATTGTATTAGGTGAACCTAAATAAATAAATAAATAAGTAAACAATACATATTATTATTTTGTAACTTATTAACAACAAACAAATTTAATAAAACAAAAAAGCCGTTTTTAAATATTTCTTAGTTGATTTGCCAATCCAATTTGTGATGGATACCTACGTATAGCTATAAGCATTAGCAATTTAGCCAGGCGCCACCGAAGTGTAATATGAAAGGTCAATCTGTGCGTCATTTGAGTAATCAAGATTTTACTCACGAAGTAGGGTGTGTGACCTGATTTTGGCCATCAGCCATCGCCACCTTGCCATTCTCCAAGTCCTGGCCCTTGATGATTTGTTCTTGAGATTGGAACTTTCCACAGCCTTCAGATATGCTGCAACAATAGAAGTTTACTTTAGTAAAATAGTCATCGAGTAAGAATGATGCGATGCTGAAGGCTACGGGCTGGTTGTCTACATTCGTGGGTAATAACTTGCACCAGTATCTAGGTCACAGAATTCTATATTACTCCTAGATCTACGTAGATAGATAATCATTCAAATATGGGGCGTTCAGAGCCAAAACATAAGAGAAAGAAAATGTTGTTTTTGTAAATTCATGCCCTCATCATCATCATCAGCCAGACGACGTCCACTGCTGAACAAATAACTCCCCATTAGAGCGCCACACTGAAACGACAATCTGCTATTTACGTCCATCGGCTACCCGTGACTGTAACAATATCGTCTAGTGTCTAGTAGTCACTAGTCACCTAGTGGGAGGCCTACCTACGCTGCGTCTTGCGGGACCTGTCGCAAGCTACTATGCATTATAATTTTGTAGGCATTGGAATGAGTATGAAATGTTAATTGCGCGATAGTGTCTGCAATTCAATTATACCACTATATAATAAATAATATTTTGTAACACAGAATTCTCCTTATAAATAATTTTGTAAATGAAATTATTTCCGTATAGAGTGTATCACGATCGCTAATAGTTTTCCGCAAACTCCGAAAAGGTACATAATAAATAGCACACGACTGCACTTCATTTGACTTGGGGGAAATCTTCACATGATACCCGGTTGTTCGGAGTGTAGACGGGTTATTTGGGATTATACCAGGTGGCCTGCCTTGGTGCTTGACGGAGATCACTGGGATCTCCAAGCGTATGCACCGTAGCACACAGATCACACCTAGATTTCGCATTCAGGACGATCGAAGCGCAGCACACATCGGTCTAAATACACATATAAAATTTACTGTCATTATGGTTCATAACGAGGCGCGAGTAGGGTTAAACTTGAGATAGTCAATGAGAACGCTTGGTCGCAGTCCCCGCAACCCCCGCTTTCCTCAAACTTTGGCGGGTTTAGACGGTACAACAACCTCGTAATACAGTATCTAGTGTGATATGTGTAATAGCACTACAAGTACAGAAAAGTTTACCTACTTCGAAATAAAATTTAGGTATACAGACTCGCTACGTGACAATCGCAGTAAAGTAAATTTTAGCACGCACACCAAACCATAACTTTCGTCGTAAACACTTACCAACGACTCTCAACGACTGCGAAAAGGCGAGAGTGGCCGGTGTGTACCGTTTACGATCGTTAATTAGATGTATTACCTGCCTTGCCGCCATACCGGCAAGACAGGAACATCTTATAAGGAAGTACCTAATCTGTGGAGCGGGACGAGTCGTTACCACCTATTCTACTGTTTGTTCTACCAATATAACAGGTCTGGCAAAGGATACATGCAATACAGCAGGGCTAGCATGCGCACCGCGACAGAATCATCTCACTCTTCATGTCGTGAAAAATGAGATAAACGTAAACATAATCGTAGCCGTGTCCTGTTCTTGCATAACAAAAAGATTTTGTCGCTATGCGCATGCTAGCCCTGCAGTATTTTCCCATGACCACATCATGCTGGGATACTAGCAATTAGAGTTAACTGTGATGAAGGCTATTTACCGTCATTATTCGACAATCACAGCCATTAGATACCGGCTTGTATAGCTTTGTAGTAATTACCTACGTTTTGATTGTTGTTATTCAGTTACATCGTTTTGCTCAGCGCGGCAAATTCAAAAAGTTTCTTCTCACTAAACCAAAAACCAAGATAAAAATCAGCGTCTTGAGATTCGTAGCTAAACCAATATTATCTAGGTGATCATTTAGCCGTAATTTCTTGATACGACCTATCTATTGTAGCAAAATTTGTTTTCATGAACCCACGATGAGTAAATAAGCTGTAAGATAATGATAATTATTGATTTATGATAATGAGACATCGTAGGTAAGTAAATGTCTACAACTACAACGTCATTAAAATGTTTTTCTAATCATGCTTACTACCAATGATTTTTACTACTTACCTATACCAGGTGTATCAAAATCCCTATTATAATATAACTCCCTACTGAGTTAGGGTGTCTACACATGGCCCGACCCGACGTCGCTTGAAAGAGATGGCTATATATAAGTTTCTGGGGAAGCGAAAGGGAGAAGCTATAACCTTAATAGTTTGTTTCTTTTGCTCCCGTGAAATTCAAATCTAGCTGTCCCTTTCACACGATGTCAGGTCGGGACATGTGTAGACACCCTAACTCAGTAGGGAGTTATATTATAATAGGGGGACACCCTTATAGCCCAGCGACAAAAGTAGGTATATCTCGCTTCTCGTTCACTCTCGGCGGTGGGACAAGTCCCTTACGCTCATTACTACGAACAACTGCTACTAAAGGAACGACCCTGAAATTAAGGAACAGGTCCGCTGTGCCATAACAGAAAAATTTCACTGAGTCACCACAAAATGGTTGGAACAGCAGTATAATTTTCGCGATTCTGATGTTGGTCCTTTGTAGTAGCGAAGAACAATCCGGTATTATTTATTGGTTTCATCCCAAACATGGGGTGAATGACATGAAATGGGGTGAATTTTTTTTTCGCTGCAACCCTCCTTTAAGTTGGTTATCGTTTATTAAGGCTTTGAAAGTAGAGGAAAAGGTAATAAAAAATTATTTTTGTTTAGTGTAAGTATTATTTGTTCGACATGTTCCGTGAAAAAAAATTTCTCTTCATTGTTTCCTACTTGTCTATATGGATACATCATAAAAAGTAAGTCCAGTTACAATGAAATGGAAACCATTAAAAATGTTGTATACATGCCTACGGAACCCTGGCACATGCATGTCTCAAGAAGCTCTTGACAACTTATTAGTTGACTGACGTGTATCGTCGTACTGCGGAGACAGACATCATCAGGAGACGCACCTAATCATGAAAACATATATTATTAACAAATAAAAAATGCGTAGTATGTACAGAATTAAACAAAACTAACGCAACTAGATATACCACAAAACGAGAAAAAAACCAAGGCCAACATCTAGTGAGCAGTGCTTCAGTGTTCGCAGAACAAAAAATAATTAAAAACTAGCGACCCGCCCCGGCTTCGCACTGGAATCTTCACAGGATCACCCGCTGGGCTAATCTGAATATTGCCTGAAAAGTTTATCAAAATCGGTTCAACCGTTTTGGAGTCCATAGGGAACATACATACACATCAAATTTTATGTATGTTAAGTACATAGAGCTCAATCTACCCCTCTGACTGCCGTGGATCCCACATCACACCTTCAAACTAATATTTTAAAAAACCACGGACCGCAGAGCAACGAGAGAAAAATATATAATTATGTGCCGTGTTACTCAACGCTTTAACTCGATCTGTATCTTACCACTTCACAAGAAACAACTGTTCCGATCTTGATAAAATTTAGCAAGGCAGTAGCTTACATTACGGAGATGAGTGTACATAGAACACCTAGTTTTCCTCCAGAAACATACAGGAAAGCCGGTAAATACATTAAGCTATTAGTAATAATAGCTCAATGGGTATGGTCAATAGTCTTTCTCAGAAAAGAGAAAGAATATTACTAATAGCTCAATGGGTAAATCCACAGAAGAGAGAAAGAAAAAAAATCTCTTCTGTGGGTAAATCAAAGAAAAAAGTGTTGGACGCACCAGCTTTTTCAATCCATCGCTCAAATGGCTTGTTCTTATATGTTAAAAAGTAACAAACCTTTTTTTAGCAATTAACGCACAGGCCAAATCGCTTATAAGATAGATGCGTGAAATTCGGACCCAATACACCTGAAATAATCTAGATCAGCCATACTCAAAGTGTGCTCGGCGGAGTCCTATATATGTCTCCGCAAAGCCTCTGCGGGGATTCCCCGAAAATACTCGTCTTAATGAAAAAAATATATACTAAAGTAAATAAAATCAATATTAAAATAAAAACTATCATTCCTGACATCAAACAGTTGATAAAAAGTATATAATGTAGTAGTATATAACATAATTATAATGTAAAAATTGCCAAGTCTCGCAACGTAATCCTTCCGCCGTAAAAAGTTGTGAGATCTCATAGATACAAAGCCAAGTCAGTTATTTTAGATATTATGGAAGCAACTATTTAAGAATAAATTATTATTAGTTACATACCAACGGTTTGTGACTGTATCAATATTAGACTTCTTGACTTCTATAAGCAGTTGGCAGTGTTTCAAAACAAACTTAGGTACCACAAGGCCATTTGACCCTGCGGCGATTCTGTTTTGTTATGTAGGTTATTGTTATACTCTAAGTACCGGAACTCGATAATCGAAAAGAATTTTTAAATTAAAAATAACAGTGGTAGGTATCACCCGATCCAATTTTCAGTCAAATGTACCTATAGCTCGACTTTGAAAGTCTAATAAATAATTGCTGACTAAACGAATTTACTAGAGAGAAATTCTATCAAAATTTTACCTACTATAGTTTATCCTGTTACATTAACTTGATTTTAATTAGTAGTACAAAAGATACCGAGGTATTATTCTGCCAATGGGTACTTTAGTTATGGTATATGGTTATAGTTGAACGTATTTATAGCCTCATTCTCGGTTAGACTAACCTTATCAGGGGCTTTTCTAGCTAACCAAGTCCGCCACTCTGCTATTCGATAACAGTAACCGTAAGACTACCGTAAACCTGGCATATATACTTAAGTTTGTATTAGACAATTGATTAAAAGTGTTTCCAATTTAGTTGCCAGTTCTCCTTGACCGCTAAAAGCGTAATGAAAGCAAACGCTCGATGCTGGCCAATTACATAATGCGGTGGAGCTACCGGCCGTCTGCATCAGAACGCTTAATATTATTTACTGTACATATTTTATTATAGCCCATTACGTATTGTAACGCCAATTGTATTGGTTAGAGACGAAATGTTTTTACTATCGAAGGAATTATATTAAATATTAGATTCATTGTGCAGTCAACACATAAGTACTTATTAGGTAGATATAGTTTTCGCATAGAACATGATTAATTGTTTTAGAATAAATTGCTTTAGGTAATAAGGCCACTCATTATACTGCCGGGTATTTCATTATTATTTAGTTTAAGTTTAATTTTATTTTAGGTGTCTCATAGAGCAACACAGGCCTCCGGCTGACCATGTTCGGGACAGTACCGAGTCGCTGTACGAGGTGTTTATTAAAGTTATATATTACTAACTGTTACCCGTGAATTCGTTAGCGTGGACCTAAAAAAAAAGTAGTAGCCCACGCCCATCTCCGACCTTTAAGCTATATCTATGCAAAAAATCAGGTCGATCCGTTCAGCCGTTTAGCCGTGATAACGCGACAAACATTCAGGCAGAGAGACAGAGCTACGTTCGCATTTTTAATATTAGCATAGATAAACGTATTAGGTAGGATTAAGATTGTAGGTAAGTTTATTATAGTATATATTATAAGTTGTTGTATACGTAGTCTGAAGCTATATAGTCCTCAGAAAAAATTCAAAGATATTATAGTCGGCACACAGCTATCTCAATTTTTGTAGATTGAGTGTGAATTTCCAGAAATCTGTAGGTATGTTGTGAAGACATGTGGGCAAGCTAGTTTCTGATAGTATGATATATAGTGATCACTCAGTGACACACCTTACCCGCACGGCTTGGCTCGCATAGGCAATTTAAACATCCCATTTTACCTCTTTAGGGGCTGATATTCAAAAACCCTGAGATATGTGTTTCTTTATTTCTTATACTTTGTATACAAACCGAGTTTCATTGGCGTAGTATGAAAAACGGTTTTCATTTTCATACTAATTTAGACCCCCATTTTACTCCTCTAGGACTGGGATTTCGCAAAATCCGTTCTTATTGTCCACCTAGACTATTTAAGGAATATTGCGTCCGAATTTCAAGTCTTTATCATAAGCGGTTTGATCAGAGCGTTGATTCCTAGCAAAAATAGTAAAAAAAAAAATATCTTTGGGGGACTTCAGTAAGTGGGATGTGGGACCCGTTCAAGAAGTCTTACCGGTGCCAATGAATAGCACGGGTGGATTTATGTAGATGGGCTATTAGGGAAAATTGTTTTCACTATGGGACTCACCTAGCCAAACATGGCTCATAATCCACAAAAAAAACTACATTACACTTATTTAATCTCATGCTACCTATTTATTGTATTTCTTACGCCTAAGGTTTTTACACACTATACCTAAATATAAAGTGCCATCGGGGGGGCAGGGCTTCAGCTACCGGCAGTCTGGGACACAATAATAAGAAGCCTGACAATGCGCCCCGTGTCTACGATGACTGCCTTCTGAATACGGCCCTTTACCAAACAGTCTCGCGAGAGCATCTTGAGGTGTTAGTTAAGGCTTTTCGCTTACGGCCTTACCACGATAAAATAATTTAGTCGAGGCTATTCGCTATAAAGTCTTACCACGATAAAATTATTACATTTTTATCATATAAATTCAAAGGAGTATTTTTTTGTTTGTAGTTACTTATTTCATCGCAATGCGTAAGGGTGAAATCAGAACAATAACTATTATGCGAGCTTTAGTTAACTACATTTAATTTAATACTTACGAGATATTTATCATTCAAATTAGTTCTTTTATATTTCTACATTTAAATTAGTACAATTTAAGGTGCAACGTTTCGCGTAATTCAAATTTTCTTGCGTTTTTTTTCAATTACCGTCTATTTACTTATCGTGGATTAATTGAAACTAATTTTACGCCAATAAATAAGTGGTTTTAAGAAATTACGGGTAAAATGATTACCTAGATAACATTGTTTTAGCTACAAATCTCAATAAGCTGGTTTTTATCTTGGTTTTTGGTTTAGTGACAAATAAACTTATACTAGCTTTCAACTTGAATTTTTGGTAGGTGCGATTTCTTGAAACAATCTATTTATTTTCTACGATGAGTAATTAAGCTGTACCTACTTAACAAAAAACGTTAGAAAATTTGAATTTCGTGCGCTGAGCAAAACGTTGCACCTTAAATGTATAGTAAACAACCGCAAAATACTGAACAGAGCATTAGTTTGTATTAAAGATGCGACACGTAACTTCTTTCATAAGAAAAGCATTTAAGTTTGTTTTAAATTAGGTCAGCGACATTTCAAAACAATAACTACTCGTAGACATAGAAAGTACACATAATATTAGTACCTACTTAAGTTTACGTCATGTAGTTATTCCACTAAAGACAAAAGCCTCTATGTTTCTGTATAAAATAATTCTTCACTATAAAAATCTCGACATTCACTCCCACGATCGTTCTCAATTCATTTCACAACAAACACACGTGTAACACTCATCACTTAAAACAGTCTGTAGATCGGTCGGAGCAACTGGTTTATTTGGCGCTGAGCCTTCTTTGGCTTTGTGAAGTAATCTGCTAAGGCGGTACCGAAACCCGAGGCTGCAGCAGACACGGCACTCTGAAACGGCCTCTGATAACCTGGCTGGTAGCCTTGTTGGTACTGTTGTTGATACCCTTGTTGCTGGTACCCTTGTTGCGGGTACCCTTGCTGCGGATATCCTTGTTGTTGAAACGGTATGTTGTAACCGAACTGACTGAAACCATGACCTCCGTGGCCGCCGTGACCACCGTGTCCTCCGAGTCCGCCATGACCACCATGACCTCCGTGGCCCTGGTGCTCAGATATCTGCATCGGGTATACCGGGATCGGCTGCACAGGGGCGTAATGAGGTACAACAGGACCACCACACCCGAAAAAATAGTTCATGACGGGAGCGTTTACATAGGTGTAATCTGGATGACCGAAGAGTTTGTCTCCGAGGAATGTGCGTCCGTAGCCGCAAGGGTTGCTGGACTGCTGATGCTTTTTCCTCTTCTTCTTATGCCTCCGCTCGAGGTCTTCACCGTCATCGTCGTTGATATCTAGGTCTCTGGTGGCTACCTCCAGGTCTTTACTAGCAGCCTCCTCTGCTGCCACGATGAGGAAGGCGGAAAATAAGAGCAAAATGATGATTGTGGTTTTCTGAAAAATTATTGCCTATTAGAGTACCTTCCTACGATTAAAAATTGAAAATCTTATCTACTATCAAGATTAAAAGTTGACAGCTACCGAACTACTAGGTACAAGGATTTCTCAAAATTGGTCCTTTAAATATGGATCGAATATCCAAGCATGTTTCAGATAAAAACAATGTCACAAGTTTTACATTTCGCATACTTCATAGGTATTATCTAAATTGTAGATTTATTAAATTTAACAGCACAGCAAAGCATATCAAACATTTCGCGGTCCATAGATTTATAGTTTGAGATGGTGACATAATGATCGTATATTCTTCAAGACTCACCATAACGACGTCCTTCGCAGTTCGCAGTGAGCCAGCTACTCTAAAGATGGTTAATAGCAGACTGACTCCAGGCGAGAGCTCACGGGTGAAAGTAAGTGAGGCAAGGGCCTGAAGCAATGCCTCCTTGGGCAATGCCGGAGCTGAGTGTCATTGAACTTATCCGCAGGTTTGTTTGAAAGCAATGCTACAGATCTATGGTGGCGTAATCGACGTAACGGTTGGGATGACCGCGGGCTACCCGTATCTAAGTATAGCTAATAAAATAATTAAAATGAATGTTGTTTACTAACGAGTAAGTACGATAGTAAACTATTTAAAAATCCATTTGGTAGAACCAGAATCACTAATCCTAAGCACCTAAGTACCGTATTGGTAACACTGCTGATACTAAAATGTCGCAATTGTTCCAAGAGGGTGCACTTACATACTTCAAATATCTACTGACGAGTATTATCTATACAAGAATCATATTGAGTTTTGTCCTCATCTTTTCTGACGTAGACGTTCTACATTATTATAATCATCAACCTTAACCTACTTGCTGCTGGGTCGCGCGTCGTCTCTTCGTTTCTGTGCTAATAGCAACCATGACTTTCCTGCCTTCCTTATATTCTGTTCGACATCATATTATTTGCATATAGCCCTATTTCGAGGTCAAAATCTTTGGACCCAGAATAGAAATGCAATTGTGAGATGCAGATCAGCGGCATCTGAGAGATAACCAAATATAACTACGCCACCAAAAACAGCACGATGAAATGTATGGAACAGCTAAATCTTTTTTGTGATGCCGTAGTTGGTTGACGCTGATCCACCTCTCAAAATACATTCTGTTAGGCTTCGTCCAAACGAATGGACGGGCCCTAACCACAAAAAATTCCTTAAAAATAACAAGTCAAAACAATCGAACGTAATACAATCGTTCAATACGTAATTATGTAAAGTAAATTTGTCACAAAAAAAGAGATAGCGAATATAATATCATAATATAATTGAAAGGCATATTTTTGCGAATATTTGGATTCCATGTATTGACAAACGTATTATCGCACTTTTCACAGATTGAGAGCGACTGAAGCTTGTAGGTATGTAAAAGCCTGTAGGGTTTTGACGGGAACGTGAAGAAGTCGTATCGCGTCATTGTATTATTTTCCAAAACTTGTGTTATTTCAAATGTTAATGTGTAAAAATGGTGGATTTTAAGTGTTCGTGAACGTGCACGAGTGTTGGTGAATAATATAATTATTTTTGTGAAAAGTGACTGTTCGTGTTGTTTCCATAAAGGCCTCTAGTAAAGTCTCCACCACTTTACTGAGGCATGACGTGGCATTGACCGTGACTTACTTTGCTTGACTTAGACTATGATTGAGACTTATTTTTATTGTAATTACTTGACTTCACTTGAAACATTACAATACTTGACACTGGCTACATACACAATGTGTGGAGCCAAAACATAAGAGAAAAAAAAGAAGAAAAAATGACTAGAAAGAAAGGTCAACGAATAGGAAACAGATAAGACGAATAGGCAATACACAAAGAGAGTGCGGTTTAAAATGCGCATATAGTTACTTTTTGCACTGTCAGCAGGCGAACAGTCGGTTTAAGATGCGCATATACAGGCTCCTGTCAGCCACATGACGTCATTTGAGCGTGCTCACAAGAATGAGGTAGTGCACTGGTACTAACAATTTAAACCGATCGTAAGCAGTGTTTGTGGTATTTGCACTGTGAGCGCATTTTGAACCGGACTCTTATGGTGCCCGCTTGTCGGTTTTTGGTCACACATCAAAGGATTCAACTATGCCAAATTCGTTACCACATTGCTCGCTCGTTGGGTGCGCACGAACAAACAATTCGCAAGTATTTGGGATATAAGCAATTCGCGTCATTGTGTGGACGGCGTTTTCGTGAAATTTGGACGAAACAATCACGGCAAATCTGCTGTAGGAACACAAATAGCGATCCCCTGCCTGTAGTAAGGCCTACTAAAAGGGGACCTCTGAGCTCGGGGGTGGTTATAGGTGGGGCTCTACCTTTCATCTACCAAAGCAAACCCGGGGAGGACAACAGCGTCGAGTGGCGGACGCTGTTGTAGGCTTAGACGTCACACGACAGCTGCTAGCTATCCCGGGAGGAGCTGAAGCATGGTGCCACGGTGCGTTCCCTTGGAGATCCCGGAGCCCTCGGTCAAGCACCAAGGCAGGCCACCGGAGGGGTTTTAGTGGGTATAATCCCACATAACCCGGCTGCACCCCAAAGCTGTCGGGTATCTTGAGAAGATTTCCCCCTCACAAAAAAAAAATATCTGCCCTACCTGCGTCGTTCTTGCTCTGCAGTCGCGACCTTGACGCGGACTCGTAATAAATGATCATGAGGTACAACAGACCAGTGACTAGTGACTGTGACGGTAAAAAAAACGAACTAGGTATATGAATGGCATTAGCAGTTAGGCACAGTAAATATTTTGACACGATTGAATTGAAAGAAGAGACGAACAAATATTATTGAGTCTACACGCGCCTTCATAACAAAAATGTTGCTCTTTTGTAAAAAGTCGTGTATGTTGTTTTATTATAACATCGACCTTCTTTCTTTATAATATTACTATTACAGTTGTGGTCTGACTCTTTTTACCCGATTGCCCAAGAAAGCAGGGTAATGTTTTTCGAGAGTATGTAAGCATGTAGGTTTTTCTGATTTAAAATATGAAGAGTCGCGTCACTAGATCCTTTTTATCCGAACTTTCGAGAGTAACATCTTAGAGGAAAAATATATTTCCTCTATGGTAATATTAATAAATCGCTCACAAAAAAAAATGAAACTGTTCTTATAACTCGGGAATACTATGTGAACCCCGACAAGTAAAACACCAAAGATACACTAAATTCAGCTTTATTTGGCGGATATATAGTTTCAGTGTCATTTACATGCTTTTCAGGTTTTTGTTTTCAAATTTAGGTCATCATCATCAGCCACTGCTGAACATAGGCCTCCCCCTTCAAATGTAAATCAAATGTAAGTTCAAATGCAAATGTAGCTAATACACTTTGATTATTGTCTATACCAATATAATAAAGAGGAAAGATTTGATTGTTTGTTTGTTTGCATTGAATAGGCTCCGAAACTACTGAACCGATTTGAAAAATTCTTTTACTGTTGGGAAGCTACACTATCCCCGGGTGACATAGGCTATATTATATTTTCAAAAAAATTAGGGATCCTTACTAAAACTCCAATAATGTAACCCAAGATGTAAAAAAAATACCTAAAATATTCTTTCATTACGTGCGCTGCGAAAACTATTGATGATGATAGAATAATCTATACCAATATAATGAAGAGGAAAGATTTGATTGTTTGTTTGTTTGCATCGAATAGGCTCCGAAACTACTGAACCGATTTGAAAAATTCATTCACTGTTGGGTAGCTTTTTAGCTATCTTTATAATTATCTTTTTTTTTTGTAACTTGACGCAAATAGAAGGGTTTTCGTGTGTGTATTATAATTTTTATATTTTTTTGTTAAATACCCGTGCGAAGCCGGGGCGGGCTGCTAGTTGATAATATAGTTTGTACATCGACCGAAAGAGGTTCAAAATCTTCGCACTTAATTCGCTCAGCATTACTACTCGCTTCTGTTACCACCTGAAATTGTACCTTACGAAATACCGATGTAACAGTATTTCCCGTTTAATATCTTTGTGGTATTTCCACTAACCTGTCATCCTGGTTGTATGAAACCACACTGCCGCTTATGTGGCTGATTTTCACCTTTGCCTTGTTCTTCATTGCAGCTAGAACAAATAGTAATAATTATTATACGTGATGAAGTACGTAGGGAGTTAAGGTGCAACGTTTAGCTCGGCGTGCGAAATTCAAATTTTCTTGCGTTTTATGTCAATTACAGCTATATTACTCATCGTAGGTTCATGAAAACTAATTTTGCGATAATAAATAGATTGTTTCAAGAAATTACACCAACCAAAAATTCAAGTTGAAAGCTAGCATAAGTACATTTCCCACTAAACCAAAAACCAAGATGAAAATCAGCTTATTGAAATTTGTAGCTAAACCAATGTTATCTAGGTAATCATTTTAACCGTTATTTCTTAAAACAACTTATTTATTGGCGCAAGATTGGTTTCGATAAATCCACGATGAGTAATTAAGCTGTAATTGACAAAAAACGCAAAGAAATTTGAATTTCGCGCGATGAGTGAAACGATGCACCTTAAAAAAGTTTTCGGCCTTCGGCCTAACAGTGAAAGATAAGGTTCTTAGTTTATTACTGAAAGTTTTATTTTTATTTTTCGACATAATCCCCTCGAACCTGAGTACTATCTATTCATATCTTTTTATCCAGCAGTAGCTGTAGGCACGATCGTCCTGGATGGAAAATAAAAATATGCGAATTTTAATTTTAAATAGCTTGTAGGTAAGGCACACTTAAGTACCTATAGGTACTAGGTATCTGTTTTGGGAAGTTGAGCAGTTGTCGCAGTTTCAAATTCTGTGGGTAGATGTGACTGATCTCTGAGGATAGCACGAATTACCTTAAGTAGTTGCTTCCTATCCTGTGTACAAATTTACCTTCTCAGTGATTTTCTTATTAACTACTAGTTGAAGCCCGCGGCTTCGCGCGGTCCGCATTACAGGACTCATGCAGGACCGCACATAGTGTCATCGTAATCTGATGAGTAATAGGAACGAATACGTATAGAAGACGAACACAGATACATTCGCTTCATATAACTTACGTACTCTTCCTTTGCTATCTTTTCTCATATTCATATGAAAATAAACTAATTTAAGTAACTATTTAAGCTAAACTAAAATATAGTTTAGCGAATGGTTACAAAGAATCGAAGAATCGAAGCCAATAAGTAGGTATAACAGAATTAACACCACCAATTTTAATGTTTTTCTGTTAGATTTTGGACGCTTGGCGCCCGTTTATTTTCTTGAGTAAATATTGTTGAAGGATCTTGCGGTCAATACCTATCAGGATCTAAATATTTGCTCGTACAATTAACGGTTTGGGTATCTAAATTACCTCTTTACCTACCTATACAACTGAGTTTCAGCCGCAGCTGCTCTGTAGTTAGAAGATATACCTACCTTCTTTTGTTGAGTCCATCCATTTTTCCCGGCATATATTCTGATTTCAGATACCCGAAGTTTTTAACCCAATTCGAATTAATTTTAAATAAGCTCGGTGGCGTTACAGTTAGAAATGACCTAGCAGATATCTAAAATCCAGCTGGGGAAGCTGATAACTCTGGTGTTGGAAAAATATGGCGTAGCGTGGGCTTCGATCACCTGGGGCCAAGGCACAACTAGATTTCGCATAGCAGAGAAGGTGCATTAGGTAATTATTAAAACTATGTAAAATACTTACTACAATTTTATTGTCTGCTCTTTTTTAACGTGAACTCTGACATAATTGTCAAATTAACAAAAATCGTCAAGAAACGCAAACCAATTTTGGATGAATGATTTTGATTGAAAATTACACTCGCACAAGTATACAGGGTTATAAGGAAAGGGTATGCTAAGCCGAAAAGGGCTCATAGTTTTCATGATTATAAACAACTTTTACTACCTATGGGACAAACCCTGGAATCGAGAAATAAATGTTAGCTGTTCCATACATTCTGTCGAGTGTCATTGACAATTTTCTATGGAACGGCAGTTTTTTTTCTTCTCGATTTCAAGGTTGGTCACATACTAAAAGTTGTTCATGATGATGAGTACTATGAGCCCTTTTCTGATTAGCATACGTCCCGTGACGTCTCCCGCGCCCCAGAAATGCGTGTGTAGTGTATTTTTTTCAAAAGTATTTGTATGTATTTTCAAGACAGCAATAGTGTCGCGCGCCGCCCCAAAAAATCTGCCGCCCGGTGCAATAGCCACACCGGCCCACGCCACGATACAGGTTGGAAGACTTTCCGAATCCAGCTAAAACGCAGCATTCTCCGGAACCACCACATCTCGAAAGCTTCTAGCCTGTTCTAGCTTCTAACCACTGAGTCGGTACCTTTGAAAAAGTTTCCTTGTCCCAGTCGTTTTGAAGTATTAGAAATATATGGGCAATTGATCTATTAATTCGTGGACAGTTTGAAGTGGCTTCTAGGTTTCCATTGTGATCGAGGGAATGAGTACCTAGCGTACTTTTTATCTTGAGTGTTAGATAACAAAAAGGCCTACATTTTTATCTTTCCGTTATACTAAGAGGTATTTTGTAAGTGATGGTAGCTTATCTATGTTTATGTTAATATGGCATTTCTTATGCTCCACGTGCCGCAAAGATGTATACGGGTTGGAACAAATCAAACCAATGCCCCCCGGAGTGAAAGTACCTTAATACCAAAGTTAGCAAATTTTAACCAAAGCTATAATTTGTTTGTTTATAGTAATAAAAACAAATGCATTCAAATTTTTTTTTAAAAGCCAGATCTGAGACTCGTTTTATCGCTATCCCCCTCGCTTATTTGCAAGAAAGTTATTTAACTTGTTTATAGATAGTTAAATTTCCCAAAAAAATAATTTATTAATTAATTGTTGTTAATTTGGTATGTTGTACCTCTCTCATAACAACCGTAAAATCGGTATTGTAATGTAAAGACATTTTCGTTTCGTTATCCAAACGAAAATTTCTTTACATTACAAACTTATTTAAAATTATTATTAATATAATAGAATATAATATTATTTATTATTATTATTAATATTATTTATATATTAATTATTATTATTTTTAAAACTCTTGTTTCGTTTTAATGTCTCAACAAAACCTTTTTTGAGGAACAGTTGTTAATTATAACCGGACAAAACGCTTTTGGAAATTCACTCCTAGTGAATAACGCAAAAAATGCTAGAGCGAGACAAGCGTGGACGCGACTTACGACCTTAGATACAACTTGACAAAATACCAGAAGCGGAAGAATTGTTTCAGGCAATAGATATCTACTTAATCGTATCTGACTAATGACAGTTTAATTTAATCAAGACTAAATAAATATCTATCAAAGTTTTGCTAAGTAATGGCCGAGTCTACTTTTTTTCACTTCTTTATTTTTTACTAAAGATTCTAAATATTAAAACCAATGGAATGCTACTACATAGGAATTATTCTAATAGTAAAACAGATAAAGATGCTGTGTATGCAGTACATGCACAAGATGCATCGTCGCACGTTTTCACAATAAAGCCTTGCCTACTTATATGTGCTCGCATTATTGCTGCATTCTGCATTCCTACGTATTTTGTTACTAAATCAGAATGCTATCAATTCATAATCTAAATTCATCTTATTCTAGATGTGCTTTCTTCTACAGGAGGTTGGCTATCATTAGGGCTATATGTAGGCTAAATGTATCTTTTTGTTTTAATAAAACGGGAATACTTACTCACGTTAAATTGAGTCGGTTATTTTCGACTTTACTATTAAGTCACTGAATGTGATCGAAACTATAGTCGAAATAGCCGACTCAATGTTTTATTAAAACAAAATGTGTCAAAACCTTGTCGCTTTTCATCACATTAATATTATAAATGCCAAAGTTTGTGTGTAAGTGTGTTTGTTCCCGTTCAACTCCTTAACGGCTAAACGGATTTGAAGGAAATTTGGTATGGAGGTAGCTTATACCCTGGATTAACACAGAGGCTACTTTTTAACCTGGAAAAATCTTCCGTTTCTGTAGAATAGTGGGAAACCGCGGGGCGCAGCTAGTAGTAAAATAAATGTATCTTAGTTGGACACAGCTGCGCGGAACAGAGGTCTCGTGCTTAGGTTGAATGTCCGGAGATTTTTAAGCCACGAAATATACGCCTTCACGTGGTCGTTTGTCCCGGATTTTACCTTGCATTATCAGCTGGAGCAGATCATATTCTTTCTTTATTTACGGAAATTACGGAGTTTGTTTTGAAAGCTTTTGTCATTTGTTTCTTTCATTATTGTGACCGGAATATTGTCGTACTTAAGTACATATTTTATTTATCAATACGCGTTTTATAATATCTCGATTTTTGATCTAGCCGCCGGCCGCATTTGTAAAATTACTTACCTGATGAAATAAGCCAGTAATAAGTTAGTATGACGTGTCGAAAATGAAACGCTTACAAATAAAATTACTTTCGCAAACGTATGGTTCTATAATACGCTTATGGCCTCTTTCACAACTAGCTTGCCTATCTTGGGCTCCTAGGCCACATTGCAGCATGTATACTAGTAGTTTGGGTAGTTGGGTACCCACATAAATAGCCTTGAACGTATATCGCAGACGATAATCGTCTGCCTTAAAGATGCAGAAACCGGTTTTTTTTTACTTCCAAAAGATACTTTTTAGAAGCGTATTCATCGTCTACCTACCTATCGTAGGAAGCCAAACGATACAAAAATGTTTCGTGTGTGTATCGTGCAGGTTTCTATGGTATATGATATTAATCGGCGCTGGCACTTCTATCAGCTGGTATACCTAAGTACTTTTTTTTTGGCGAGGGGGAAATCTGCGTAAGATACCCGATTCCTGTAGGGTGCATAAATGTTATGTGGGATTACGCCCACCAAAACCCCTCCGGTGGCCTGCCTTGTTGCTTGACAAAGGGCTCAGGGACCTCAAAGGGAACGCACCGGAGGCTTCAGCACCGCGCTTCAGCTCCTCCCGGGACAGCTGGTATAGTCAACTAACGAACCATCTCATATCGTGGAGCATGTTTCTTCTCCGCATCTTCAGTTCCTAGGCTTTAGTACTAGCAGCGCCCCGCGATTTCAGCCGTTATCCTTTTACGGTGCTGACTGTCGAGACGAGGAAGTCCCTCACCTGATGTTAAGCGTCACGCTTGCCCCATAATAGCCCAATGCCACCCAAAATTTCAACTGTTGTTTAAATCTCTGTATGCCCAGTAATTTCGCTGGAAACATTGCCCTTCAATCCGGAACACATCAATGCTTGCACACTACTGCTTGGCAGTTAAATAAAGGTGTAAAACAGAATCCACACATGTGTTAATACAGACTATTACTTACTACCTCCGTACCAAATTTAATTCAAATCCGTATAGCCGCTGCGGAACAAACATACTTACACAAACTTTCGCATTACTAAAATTAATAGTGTGAATATATATTCAGGTGTAAGTATATATTTAATACCTGCTGCGTAACATATGTAGGTATACATATTGGCCTTCTAGTTTCGAATCATGACATTGACAACATTCACTGGTAGGCCATGTTGAGGAAATATTATTGTATTACCTAATACCTACCTTCTTTAAAAACAATCGGACCTTGGCACGTCAAGCATTGCATGTACAGATGAATCTTTGATAAGACCAAAAACAAACCCTAGTCTGCTTATAGTACGAGTATCAAAGGGATACTTACATACCTATGGATATACATGCATATCTATTCTCTGGCACACATCGAACAATGGAACCAGATTTCGTAAAATCTCAAATAAACCGTTCAGTAATTTCTTATTGTTTGCTGTACCAGTTACAGTATCAGAAGTTTGTTTGGTAAAATACAAATATTTTAATGAACTCTCGAAGAATGTATAACTCTTCTTGGATAATTAAAAAGTAGTGAGGTTGATTCTTTGTGCGGTAAAATCCGGAACGAACATATATGCCTAAGAACCAAAGTCACCGACATAGCTCTCATGGTTTGCAAGCTGAAGTGATAACGAGCAGGCCACATCGCTCGAAGAACAGATAACCGATGGAGAAAAAAGATTCAAGAGACCTCGAACCGAAAGGCGCAGCGTAGGCAGGCCTCCCACTAGGTGGACTGCCGACATTGTAAAAGTCGCGGGCAATCGGTGGATGCAAATGGCTAATTGTCGTTGAGTGTGGCGCTCTGAGGGGGAGCAGTGGACCTTGTTACGGCTGATGATGACGAATGAAGGTTGATCAGGTATTGATATTTATTGTGTTGATAATTTGTATTCCTTTAGCACAGCTACGTACGGAACAGACATTTTCCTTGATCCGGGTCATGTCATTACAGTAATAAATATTCTACGTGTGTGTCGACCAAGAGTCCAAACTGGAATCCGCAAAATATATATAGCCAAGGTTTTAGTAAGTCTTAAAACTAGTGTAAAAATTAATCTTGGAATTTGTAAAATTATACGGACTCTGAATGTTTATTGCGTTTCAGAGTATGGGTCAATACAATACGGCTAGACCCCAGATAAATAAATAAATAAAGCTTCACACTCATAGCTTCCATGAGAATTCCCTGTGTCGGGAAGCCATGGAACACATACAAAGACACGAATAACTAACACACAGACCTAGAGTGGCATGTATTTAGATTCATCATGCTCGTTGGGAACCTCTTGCTTTTAAGGCACTTGCGCTACCAAATAAGCAGAGAAAGCAGTAATTTTAATTTTTGGTCTTTTTTTAATAAGTACCTGACCCACGTAGGTACATTGATCCATATCTCCCTATTAGGATCAACGGTCCTCATTTCTAAGTAGGTAATAAAGTAAATACCTTACGTAAGCAAGTCTTAATCATAAACTTCTATTCATAGAATTCAGTAACATCGAGGATTCTAGTTAAATAGAAATTGAGTCTTGAATATATTTTTTAATTCTCTAAGAGACTTGTCACTCGACCTGGCAAGTCTCAATAAGTTTGTTTACGTTTATTTAAAAAAAAAAAACTTGCGAAGTGACAAGTTCGGCAGGTTATTCACTAAAGTAGGTGAACTTGTCGGATAACGGGTTACGTCACATAGCTATGGATTTTAGTCACTGATTTCTATTTTACTAAATACATAAGATGGCAGTTGGTTTTAGTTCAAAACTTGTACGTTCTTTTTTACAAGCTTTTATTTAACTTGCAATGTTTAAGTCATATAAGTACTGTTCGGGTCAAATCTTGCAACTAAATTTTAGATTTGCTATCCTGCTCGCTCGCATGGTGCGAGTAAGTTGGCGCGAGTGGGACGGCACGCGATGACCATCGCCACCAGAGTTACGGAATAACACCCCAGTGGACGTGTTGAATTGAGTTAAAATTTTGCGTGCCTGTCAAGTTCCTATGACAATACAATATTATGAGAGCGAGCTGATGTGGTGATAGAGACGGAAGTTGGAAAGCGAAACTCCTTAGTAACAGTAGTAACAGTAGATTGATGGAGTTTGGACTCATTTTGATCAGCTTACTGTACCAATAACGGATTTTATAAAAGCTTGTCTGGCAAAATATATTTTTCCACATAAACGTATTTTACCTACTAAATAAATAAGATGTCATTTCGTTTTAGTTGAAAACTTGTCCGTTCTTTTTGTCCCTTTGATATTTGGTACCTTTTGAAACAAAACTGTGACGACCTTATGAATTTCTCAATAAACTTCCAAGAAAATCTGATTAGTAATTTCGTATAAAAAACATTGTATATTTGTAATAAAACAACCGAAACGGTGATCGTCTTTAATGACCATCGACCGCTCGGAGACCTTCTGTCTGTTTACCTGCAAGTAATTCACCTTCCATGGGACTTGATACTATCATTTATTCTGTGGCCTGGCTCAGCAAGTTTTTAGGTAACGTTATAAGTGGCTACTTTTATCAAGGAACCTAAAGCTACGTACACAATCAATAACTCGATTAGACCCCAACTAGTTCTTAGTTCGTACTCAGAAATGTTATTTTTTAAGTCGATACTATTTCCTCTTCTCTTTCAAAATTTCTCAAAAAGTAGAAAATAACATATTTTCGCTAGCTATTCGCATTACTAATACTATACCAAAGGGCAGTTGGCATAAACAAAATACCTAATACTAGTGAATTCTTGCATTTTTACCTGCTTACAATACAGCGACACCAAATTGCACCTACTCGCTTAGCTGTCTACGGATTTGAGTGAGAACAAATACGCATACGGGTGTGTGTGGTACACACAGACTTTCGGATCGCGATAGACACCATTTCGAGAAAAAGATAGCGCTATAGACTTTCGCGAGCAGGTGAAAAGAGATGGCTTCAGCTCGATCTAGTCTATAACAACAGAATATTACTAATTACAACTAAACTATGAAATTAATAAAAATGATGTCCGATGCCATCCTAGATATTATTCTTACCTCACTAGTAGTGTAATTATCACTTGAGTATACACTTGAGTTTGGAGCGCCAGCGAAAAATGTGTGAAAATCGAGGGTTTTCCAATGTATTTTTTTAACCAGAAAATGTTTTGTTTCATAGTTTCCCTCTGGCATATATCTCAAAATAATGTTTTTATTCTACATAACTAATGAAGTGCACTGAATAGAAAAATCTATATTTTTTTCAAATTAGCTTCTTAAGTGGCGATAAGTTAATTCTTAGAGTTATAGAACTAGTTTTATGAAGCAACTTTTGCGAATGACAAACATTTTTATTCATCAGTTTATTACATAATATTCTTAGACCTCATCCCTATATTTCAAAAATATTAATTATTTCAAAATAATATTTCAAACTGACTTTATTATAAAAACAACTTCATACATTTATATAATTAATCAGGCTATTAATTTATTATATTGTTCAAATGTAAATAGACAGTAATATTAAAACACTTACCAGCTTATGTTCTTCTGCTGGATAAATTTTAAATAACAAACTTGTTTTTCCCGTTCTTGTCTTGATTGAAATCACTTGGAAAGTCGTAAAAAAAACGCAGTGATTGGAGAATTCGCAACACATGCGCGCTGTACTCGCGCTTTCGCAACAGACTGGCGCGCGGGCGACGCCGCTGTAGCCGCGAATCTATGATAACGAGCGATCGGCCTTACATCTCTTGACTATTCAGGATTCCTACAAAATTACAATGTTACTTATGAGCAGAGTGCCATGGAGTTAGAGGAAGCCTCTGACATCTGGTTGTTATACAATAAAATAACCAGGACCTAAAATCTAACACTAATATCATAAGGTTTTAAACATTGACTGTAGCTCAATTGTTTTAAAACGTAAAGAACTAATGACATTTAATATACATTACTAATAATCTATTGTGTTCTGACAATGTATATGAGTTACTATGTAGGTACCTTAAATACGTGACAAAACGATGAAATCATATACAATTGGGATTTCTTTATAATACTTTAATCTTACAACGTATTAGCACTTTATGGAATACAATTTTATGACCATACAAGACTTACAGTAAGGATAGTTCCCCTAGCGCTGGAAACTACTACATACCTACTACTTTCACAGAAACCAGAAACAATTTGAATATAAGTTATAGTTTAAGAGTCCGAGATACGTAGTCATAACGCAACAGCGTTTATTAGTCTCGCACGAGTCAGATGGGAGCTGCAGATAGCTGCATCTATTGGGCATGACACTGCATCATCTCAATTTGAAATGAGGGATACTGTTAAGGTTTTGTGAGCTTGTGTCCTTCGTTGTTGGGTGTCTTATTTCTTACGTTTTAATATACATTTTATACAGGATGCTTTTGAAATAACGCAAAACCTATCGTAGGCATATTCCCTACATCATACTCAACCACTTTTTTTCCATGACTGTTCACAAAACCTTCATAAGTTTCAAAAAACAACAAGTTTTAACGAAAAATTGTATCCTCATATTTTTTTCGTTTTCCCCCGATTCCGCGTTCGTTCCCAATTGAAACCACTTCATGAATATTAAAGCCCTAATTTAATTGTTTTTAAAGTTTTTGGAGAAAAAAAAAACAATTTTTTAAACGTCATGGAACAAATGTCGTCAAGTATAATAATAATAACAACATTTAGTTATTACTATTTATAATAATAATAACATTTAGTATTAGTGGTACATGGTGCTGGTGTAAAAATTATTGAGATTATGATAAATCTAAAAAAATAAATAAATAAAAGAACAAGACTTTTTCTACAAATCGATGCACATAAAAAAGCACTTTTGATAGAGACGTGAAATTCGGACCGTACGATATCCCTGAAATTTTGCAAAAACGGATTTTGCTAAATTCCACCTCTAAAGGGGTAAAATAGACCCTCCAAAGTTTGTATGAAAATAAAAACTTGTTTCTTACTAGGGCAATGAAACTCGGTTTGTATACCGAGTAAAAAAAATAACGAAACACATGTCTCAGGGTTTTTCGAAAATCAACCTCTACGCAGTGTTTTTAATTTCCCACGCGAGCGAAGCCTTGCGGGCGAGCTACTTACATATAAGTTTATTTATTACACCTTATCGTTACATTGTCTGTTTGCCCAAATAAATTGAAAAACAAAATGATGTATGGAAGGTACCTGCAAGAAGGTAGTTGATCGACTCGGACGTTACTTGCGAGAACTTTTGCGTTGTGTTAAAAACACGTTGTTTATGTTGTATACTTTATTAGTCACGCCTGTATCCTGGTAACGGATAAAAGTGATTTCTTAACATCGGACAGTGGAAATGTTTTTTTTAACAAACTTTTTTTTTCTTATATGATAGATAGACATAAGCAAAAATAGACATGCAAAGTAATGGAAAACTGACAAAGAAATGCAAATACGAAGGGAATGCAAAAAATACAGAAAAATTTGGCTAAAATGTTCTAGGTCAGCAAGCATGGGAAAGCACTTAGCTGCTAAAAGGCAAAGTATCGACAATAGTGCTACTTCCTCCGAGAATATAAGTCAAGTTGTTAGCCTTATAAGAAATTGAATTGAAATTTCAACATTAAAAAACAAATGTTAGAAAATATTAAAACAACAACTTCATCTCATTCAGTGATTCATTTTGGTACGAAATATTGAGGTAGTTTTTGTTTTATCCACTAGAGGAACTTTCCCAACTTAATATAAAATATATAATAAAATAATTCTAAACAATAATGATATAGAAACTAATCAATTAAGTCTGCATCTGCATCGTCGAGAAGATCCTGTAAAAGAACAAAATTATTGGCAATTTTTAGGTGACATCCTCCAGATCTTACGAATTCAACAATTTTTTACCCGACTGCCCAGAAGGAGGGACATTTTTTTGGGTTTATGTAAGTAATGTACGTTTGTTGCGGCTGGACAGAATTTGAAGTGCGTGGTGTTGATAGGTGTATATTCGTTTTAGGCGCACCACACACCAATACTACAAAATTAAATGCTGTACACCACACAACACATTTATCGTAGACCTACATTTAAATACGAGTGCGATAGTAGACAACACATCACATATTTTCACCAAAAAGTGTGCAACGTAACACAAATATGTCTTTGGTTTGTGGTGCGCCTTAATGTCCGAAATGTCATAGGCTACATTTTGCAGTGGGGTTTATTCTTTATCTTGCAATTTTGGTTACTTTTGAACGTCTGTAAGATAAGCCGAGAATTCAAAATTATACATATTTAATAATACATATCTAGTGTTTACGAAAGACGGAAACAAATAAAAAAAATAATCGAAAGAGCATCAACAAATAACAACGGAAAGATACTTTTTATTTTAAGCTATTCTTAATATGTGTATACATTATTATCAATTAAATTAAACTTTATTAACCGCTTCGCTCCGCTAAATGCGTCCCTGTAATTATGAGACAAATTAAGACTAATGATTGAAACTGTTCTAGTTAAAAGTGGAAGTGAATAGTACTTGTTAAAATACGCAATAAGCACTCTCTCTCTCGTTCTATAGGTATTTTGTCTTGTACTTGGTTACCGATGCCGTTTATCGATAATCGCTGATACGAATGTGCATTGCAAGAGAATAAACAGCGTTATTATACAAACAATAAACACAATGCATCATATTAATTACAAACGAAACAATACTTTTTAAAGACGTTGGTGACAATGTACTGAACGACATTCGTTTAATAACAACTGTTCGAAAATTTGTTTGCTTATTTAATTATGGCATAGAAAAATTGTACGAGAAGAATGACAATCTCATACAAAAAAGTGTACCCCCTAAAAAACAGCATAATACTAGATGGCGCTTACGTATTTAGTCAGCTAATGTTCAAGGTTCAAACTGCTATAAAGCTGTCGAAAATATGGGTATAAGTATTGGTATATGTTCGCAATTTAAGGTTTAGTTCAAATTAGATTGCAATGTACTACGTAAAAAACATGTTATCAAAAATAATGTCTTGAGAACCTAGCGTATTTTGCAAATAAAATATATAATAATAGTTTTACTGATATTACTAATGCAAAAATATTCCTAACAAGTAGCGTTTTTTCTTCGTATCAGTAAGAATGAGTTAGCTTGTCTCTATTTCTAGCAAAGCAGAAATTGTGACGATCGAGTCCCAGTTGAAAGCACTGGCGACATCTTACGTCCTTATCAATTACTATCGGATTAAACGCATCTTTCTATTGCCATTGGCACTTCTTTACATAATTTCTCTATGATTATGGCAAAGGGGAAAGTTCACCATAGTTTTGATGCGTTCACCATCTTCAACCACACCGTCAATTAATATCATATGAGCTGCGGTCAAACGTCTAGCCTGTCGATATCAAACAGGCTCCCAAACAAGAGCACAATTGATAAATAAACGAGTTATGTAAGAAGATAGGGCTTACCGCATCGTCTGCGTTGACATCAATCCCGAGACCTTTAAGTTCTTGATAAATATCATCTATGCCGAGACTATCCTTGCGGGGAGAGGGGGAGGTAGCCATCATTGGCTGCCCGAAGGGCCGGTTGGAACTGCGGACAACACATTCACATTTATATCACCTCTCGCAGGCAGAACTTGAAGTGCCTAACAACATTGTAATAATGTCAAAGCACACCTCGGACCACATTTATCACACTCTAGATTCTGCATTCAGGACGCTCTAAGCGCACCACGCATCAGTCTAAATATACTTACGCCTACTCGCGCCTAACAATCAAACAATCAGAGTAATTTCTTATTAGTGTATTAAGACTGATGCGTGGTGCGTTTCGAGCGTCCTGGATGCTGAATCTAGGGTGTGATCTGTGATCACACCTAACCACTTTAATACCATGGGCTCGACTTTCAAAAATAAAGCCCCATGACCTTTGATAGTTCGTGTTTAATTTCCCACATATTAGGCATATTAGTGTATGCTAAGCCGAAAAGGGCTCTTGGTACTCATCATTATTATAAACAACTTTTACTATGGGACATGGCCGTTACTTTCGTTGCTGAACTTAAGACTATGACTGAGACTTATTTTTGTTGCGAAATACTGTGGTTCACTTGAAATGTTACAAAACTTGACACTGGCCACTGGCTAAATATAAAACGTGTGGTGGCAACATTCAAGAGAGAGAAAAAAAGACACGTGTCAAAGTGTCATGACATCTGTCCATGGCATGCTACCTTGCGTTGCTCAAGCCGTTTTCCGCCTCGTTGGGATGCGCAACGGGGCCGAGGACATTTTCGGAACTACGCTCGCCGGTGTCTTCGATGCGTGACGTAGGAGGGTAGTACGAAGCGGGCTGGGCAAGCACGTGTCGACTCGTCGCCGCGTCCGCATTGGTGGCAGTGGCGATGCTGCACAAACCACCCGACGCCTCACTGGGCTTCGATATGGAACTGTGGAGACGTAAAAATATGATCTATTTAAAAAAAAAAATTAGGATGTTCTTTAAGCGCTCATGAAACTCACTTTTCACTAAAATATCGGAAGGAAAATACAGAATGTACACCAGAACAATAATAAGTCCGTGCATAGCAGTAATTTAGATTCAGAGTGTATACTCTCTCAATATAGAATATATAGTAAGTATATATATATAGTTCAGTTCGCGATTTCAGGTTTGGTCCCATAATAAATGTTGCTCACAATAATGAGTACTATAAGCCCTTATCGGCTTAGCATAGCATTTCCCTAAAGCACTGTATTATGTAACTACTATACTCTATCCACGGAACCGAGATAATATAGCGTTCTCTCTTTAGTTTGTACTTTTGTATGCAAGTGATAGGGACAGATGTCTGCATTTTAAGTTTAAAGTTTAAGCATTTCATTTAGTGGGCGAAAACGATTGGCAAGAAATGTATAGATTGGTTTACATGGCGTGCTTTACGGGGAGTAATATTCTTCCTACTTTTATCAGTAGTTTCAACAATGCAAGAAAATAGCATTATTAAAATAACAGATATCAGTCCGAAAAACACCATATGTCGTAGAGTAAACAGGAACACTAAACATAAAAACAATAGACGCGTCCGTATCGTGCAAGCGACAGATGTAGACTGGCATTTCGCCGCCATGTAAACGCTTATTCAGCTCGTTATCGCCAACCAATGGCGACGCTGTGATTTTCTGGTATTATCTCGGTTCCTTGGATAGAGAATATTCAGCTTGTTGTTGCCAACTAAAACTTGTTACAAGGTGAAAACTACTTACTTGGCAGTGTGTAATTGCAAGTGCGGCTGTAGACGTTGCCGCTCGTCTTGCAGGTTGCGCTCAGTGTTGCACAGTTTCGCGTTGGGTTCTATGTGCTGGAGACTTGAACCGCTGTGCCCGATCGCCGCCTGGAACCGCTCCAGCTCCAGAGACTCCTGCGAATTAATTCACTATTCATCACACTAATATTATAAATGCGAAACTTTGTGCGTAATTATGTAAGTGTGTTCGCTCTCGTTCAACTCTTAACGGCTGAACGGATTTGAATGAAATTTGGTATGGAGGTTGCTTATATCCTGGATTAACACGTAGGCTATCCCTGCTATGTGCTTGCCCCTGCCTTTTATGTCGGTAAAATTAACAGTTCCTTGAGGATAGCCAGTAAAATCGCGGGGCGCTGCTAGTTAAAAAAAAGATTATTGAACCCCGCGGTTTCCGGTATTTTTCCGGTCACTGACGTCTATTCTGTTGTACCATTTTCAAAACTAAACTTGTCAGAACTAAAATTATTGCCATCATTTTCTTAAACATTGAAGCAGAAATAAATGCTAATTTTAGGTTGGTTTACACCATAGGATTAATATATTTAATTAAATTAAATTAACTATAACTTTAACCTTAACCATGAAGCTTAGCCAGCAAGTGTTATCTGTCATTTTAACCACAGTTAAATCAGTGCGACAAACATTTTTCTGCTAAACGGGAGTTTTAACTGTAGTTATGACCATAGTTTATAGTTAACCTAGATGGTGCAAACCGGCGTTATACTTTAGATTAATGAGTGTTACAATAAATTCGACGCCATTATAATACGAGCGTACGTACCATTACAACAAAATTTAAAAAAAACATACTGTCTTTTTGCTTACCTAATTATTGGTTTAGATTATTAAGTTGTTCAACAAATTCGAAGCCATCATAATACGGGTACATGTCGATACAAAGGGAGAAAAATGAGAAAAAAATAACTATACTGTCTTTTTGCTTACCTGTATCTCCGGGAAGAGGTTTTCATAGTTGTCCGGATCGGCGAGAGACTGTCCCGCCTTCGTGTCGGCACCGAGCGCCTCGCGCCACCGTTGCACCACCTCGGTCACTTTAGACGGCAGGTACGATCTGTAACCAAGCATTCATCTTAACCCAGTCTTTTAAAATTGAGCCCCTTACACTTGTAAAGTAGAATAATGTGGTATTTTTTTTATAATATTCGTTTCACATAACCAAGCGCATGCCGTAAAATGAAAATCAAAATATTTTAATTGCAATGGTTTTTATATTTTTCAGTTTAGATGTATTTGACTATCTGAGATTAGTAAGTATTAGGTATGACAACACAAGCAATGAGGTTATATTTTTCAAGTGTAAAAAGCTCGAAATGTTGTGAAAATTAAGCGCTAATTTAAGACCTTAACGTATTTTAATCTAGTAAAATTAAATGAGTTTTAACCTAGCACATGTATTTAATTTTAACATAGATAAATGAAACTTATTTTAACTTAGGAAAATGAAATGTGTTAGATAACTCTTAATTGCTCAGTGTGAATCATTACTGGTGTGAACTTCACACCAGTAATGACATACATAAGACAAACAAAAAAACAACCTAAAATTAGTGTAACAACCTGGCGGTCTGTTTTAAACTTGTTAAAATTAAATATAATTTAACCTCGTAAAATGAAACGTAAAGATAACGTTATTAAACTTAACTTGAAAAAAAAATTACGTAGTAAGGTTAATCTTATTTTCTTGTTATATGATAAATGTTTTTGTAACATACAAAACATATTTATTTTTTACGGATTCTTTGAGACACAATTAAGTGAATTTCGTGTTTATTTTACGAATAAAATTCAAAGCGTAGCAATAACTGTTGTAAAATAGTTATTTAATATTTGTATTGATTGTGTATTAAGTTCGTGTTTGTAGACTACTATCAAAAATAATGCAAACAGTCTATGAAGTCTATGGAACTCAAATGGTCACCGAGTGTGTAAGAAGATGTGACGTAATACAGTACGATGAAGCCTAGCTCCTCGTACTTACCTGGCAAATAATGCGGCTTCGGGATATCTTTTCCTTGTAATTAGCATGTCCAAACAGACTTGTGGCTCGTTAAGCATGAAGAATGACAAGAACGCGATGTTGTCTTTTCCCTCTGCGTCCGCCATGTTCGCCACCTCGTTCAGTAGCGGTTTGTCGCCTAATGAGGAGAAACGGTATATAGTCCGGAGCAAACGTAATAACTCATCTAAAGACACGGATCACATTAGATACAGCATTACGAAATCGATGGCCCGATAAAGTCAACAAACTTGGAGCTATGCGCGGGTTCGAGGACTGCGACAAAGCGTTTTCATTGGCTATCTGAAAATAGACCAATGCCTGGTGCACTCCTATCATCCTGATTGCGGAATCTAGATATGAGCTGTGTCTAAAGAATATCAAAAAGAAAATTTTACTACTCGATGCATGTAACACTGACCCGACATGCAACGCACAGCCCAAGCCTGTGGGTCTATGGGCAAGATATTTTTCACAAGAGTTTCGTATAAAACAGTGGAATATTAAATCATCCCCTAATATTAGGGGATCCAACTTTGTATGGAAGTTCGTCATATTTGTTTTTGCGAGGTCGAAAAACGATACTCGGTCCGTACCCGAAGCCGATGCCCCCGAGGTCGTACGCGATTACGCCAGTAATATTATAGTCCATACTTTTACAGTACTATAATTCAAATTATGCGCCTTTGTTTTCCGGTCCTCCTCTAAGCCGTCCACTCAACAACTGAAAGTGGCTGTTTTTTTTTTTGTGTGGCTGATGAGGTGAGTACGCTCAGATCAAGCCGGATATTGGTTGCAGATTCGTATTAATTCAGAGCAGACAAGAAATTCAGAATATCTTCCTCGTCGCAAAGCTTTAATCGTAGTTTAAGAGGGAAATTCTGCCACGAGATTTTGGGCAGTAGGTATTTGAAAATGGTATTGCTGACGCTCTGTTTCCCGTGCGTGCGATAGAAAAAGTTAGTAAATTTACCCAAACTTTTTCATGAAATTGGCGTTTCGGGGGAATACTGTTATCACTCTCAAAATCTTTTGTTTTTGGTGTTAATTAATGGCTTTGATAAATAACAATATACGAGTTTTAAAATAAATTTGATTTCTATTAAAATCTACTTTTCTTCGTCACAATATCAAAGAAATAAGAATCGTTAGGTGCCTACAACTACGAAGATAACGCTATAATTTAAAATCGGAATCGGAAAATCGGAATACCAAAATCGGATAACATTTAGGGGTGAGGAACAGTTAGCGCTTTTTGTATCGACAAGTAGGCGTTATACTCTAATCTTAAGTTGAACGTGGCGCTGAATAAAACGAGTTTTAAGTAGTGACCTGTACAGGAGGCGAAGAGCAGCAGCGCACTCAGGTCCTTGGCGTTCTGGTAACATATCTTGGTTAGGTTAGTGTTGGCGGCGGCGGCGGCGGCGGCTCCAAGGCGCGCCCAGCGCGTGGCGGCGGAGCGCGACGGCGCGCCCTCAGCCGCGGTGGCCTCCTCCGCCAGCTGCCGCGCGCGCTCCAGCTCGCCAAGAGACAACGCCAGCTCGAATTGGTGTTCCGGCTCCGTCGACACGGCTAAAGCTTGCTGCTTGAATCCCTGCGTGATACAACCACAACTATTGCAAACCTGGGGCATCTTCAGACGGACAATCAATAATATAGACATGGAGCTTTAGCGCCAACGTAAGAAAGACTCTTAGTATTATTTTTCAAAACTTTTTTCTCTTATATTTTGGCTCCACCAGTAATGAATAACTCTTGCTAGGGTCGCAGTCGCAAGCCTTTTGAGCGCTCGCGAACTTATTTGACAGTAAATGTTTACAAAACATTTTGACAGAAACATCTGAGCAGAAGATAAAAAAATACATGTTACATGTTTTGCGTTCCCAGTCAGCTTTATTGATACTTACGCTGGCCAGTTCGTCCATTTATATCCAAATGGTTTGATTGGTTTGTATTTTAAAGATAATTTTACTGCTTGCACGATCAACTGATTTTAATGTGATGATTTTTATAATACCTGTTTCTCAAGGAAGTGCGCGACGCGCGTGCGGTGCTCGAGCGGCACGGTGGGCAGCACGCGGTCGGCGGTCTCGAAGTCGCCCCGCATCACCGCAGTCTGGTACTCCAGCACCGAGAGCAGCAGCGAGTACGACACTATGTTCAGCTCCTTGTCGTTCAGGTACAATCTACAATACACCACAAAACCTTGAACATAATACACTACACTACACTACTATACACTATACTATACACTAGTAGATCGCGCCTAACTGACACCTCGCGACCCCTATATCTTCACAACCCCTGGACCGGTTCAGCTCATATTCGAACTTAAAAATTGTATTGAAATGAACTACTTGCCTACAAAATTTCAAGAAGATCAGATCAACGGTTCGCAAGTTATCATCGGACAAATATACCCACAAACATACAGACATACATACAAATGCCGATTTGTCCTAGTGAGATCTTCGCTTCGCTCGGTCAATTATACACTAGTCAACATTGGGCAAGTCCACAGATCACGTTAGATACCGCTTAACGAGATAGTAGTCCGCGAAGTGTCACAAAAATTTGAGGAAAGCGCGAGTTGCGGGGGATTGCGACCAAGCGTTCTCATTGGCAATCTCAAAGATACGCCTGCTCGCGTGAACCGGACCACCAAATTTATTCACTACGCGAGTACATTTTTATAGGTGTATTTAGAGCGATGCGTGGTGCACGTTGAACGTCCTGAGTGCGAAATCTAAGTGTGATTTATGGGCAGATCCCACTGAGAACGCAGACCGTAAACCCCAATATACATAAAAAGTATAGCCTCAAATATTTTTGTATAAGGCCACTTTTACCTAATGGATGCAAAGCTGACAGAACAAAGGCGAGAGAGACGAATCCCTCTCACTAGCACGAATTACGCGGCTTTAGATATTTATCGCGGGTGGTTAGGCTTCGCTGTGCAAGTTAAAATTACCTTTTTTACGACCGACGTAAATAATGCCATTTATTTAAATATCATCCCAGAGTCTGTACTTGTAACTATAATATATTATGAGATTTAGGATATGGGGAGGCTTCGTCAATCAGTGGTAAGTATGTAAGTGTTTGTTCCCGTTCAACTTTGTTAACGGCTAACGGATTTGAATGAAATTTTGTTTGGAGGTAGCTTATATCCTGGATTAACACATAGCCTACTTTTTATCCCGGAAAAATATTCGGTTCCCGTAGAATAGCGGGTGAAACCGCGGGGCGCAGCTAGTTATTAATATAGTGATGATACCAACCTGTTTTCCTTCGCCACGTATCCGAGTATGTACATGGTGTGGTCGAGATGCGAGATGGTGACAATCTCGCCTCCCACGTAGTAGTTGAGGCGGTTCACGGAGTTGGTGTAAATGAAGCAATCGCCCACCCAGAGCCCGGTCTTCACGGTCTCATTCACTTCACCCATCACCTATTGCATTCGTTGATGGTTTAGTTACATGCTGACTCAGTTCAACTCAATTGAACAAGGGGAACAGGGACCCTATTCGGAGAAATGACATTTTATCTCGGTCACTCTCAGTCCCATAAAATTCTAAATTAGAGAGACAGTGACCGAGATAATCTCGAGCGCACAGGAATAGGATCCCTGGTCTAAAATTCAGTTGCAAGATTTGACCCGAACATAATACTTACAATACATACATTGCAAGGTAAAAATAAAAGTTTGTAAAAATAAACATAGGAGCATGGCAGTGGTAGATACAAATTATATGCCAAAAAAATATCTGTAATTATTCATGGAGGAACTTTTACTGACCTCGAAAGCGTCTTCGATGCCGTCTTCAGTGATGTTAGTGTTGGTCGCGCGCGCTTGAGCCACAACGGCTGCGTTGTATTTGAGAACGAAATACGCCTCTTCTGTTGCCAAGCATACTAGGTTGCCGCTCTCCGACCAATATACGCTCTTGGGCTGAATCACAATTCTGTAACAACAGCATATTAACGATTTTTAAGGATTTTTTAACTTAACGTGTAGGTGATGGACGTGTAAAGTTTTGAGAGGGCGTCACAAAAAAAAACTAGTTATCAAGACTTTTTAATTTCTGAAATAGAGGGAAATTATGGACATCAATATCAATATTTTGACCTAACGCGATTTATACAAGTCGTCTATTTGTAAAAGGATAAGTAATTGTAAGTATTTGTAAGGGCGATAGCTCTGCTGGCAATCGTCAATTATACTTCTGTATTACTACTATCCCGTAGTCCAATAACCCGGAAATATCCTGGAATATTATCTATTACAACATCGTGACCGGGTGTGTCCTAAAACTGTGACCAGAAACACCAGCGAACGGGCAGCAGCGTCCTCCTAGTAAACGGCAAACATTCTGCCATCTCCAAGCCGCCTGCCAAGCGTGGCGATTATCGCAAAAACCCCTTATATGTGGGAGGATTCGTCCAGCAGTGCACGTCATGAAGATTTATAACTACTGAAAAAGTTTAGTTACGTTTTCAAAAGAAAATTTATTAAAACTGTAGTTTCCGTTTACGACCAATAGGATAGGCGCGCTGCTCTATTCTTTATATATTTTACATTACATTATCAGCCAGAAGACGTCCACTGCTAAACATAGGCCTCCCCCTTAGACCGCCACACCGACCGACAATGTGCCACTGTTATATATTATATATTATTATATATTTTGCTTTGACTAAATTACATAATTGCATTACACTACATTACACTATTACTACATTACATTATTGCTGTACATTAAATTATATCATAGCGAGGTTTTGATAGGTACGTACGAGACGCAGAATAACTGTGACGCCGAGCGAAAAACATCTTTTCACCTCACGAAAAAAGCGACAGCGAGGAAAATACTACGCAGTCGTCGTGCTGGCCAGTGTGATTATTTTAAAAATGAGGTTGGAGCACTTACATGAAATAAGTAATAATGAATTTTCAGCGGACTGGCGGTATAGAAAATTGTCTAACTTTTGCACTCAGGTTTCGAATGATAAATAGAATCTTTCCGAGGTTGTGAGGTGAAAAAACATTAAATTTCGTCATAATGAAATTTGTAAACAATTTCTTTGGATAAAATATTATTGAAATTTTGCAACAGCGAACGCATTTTAAGGTTTTATATCGACCTCGATTATGTTGTACCATTCACCAATCTGACAGGATCTAGAATTATGTATCTCTGTGAGGAAAGGCCGGCATCACTTTTAGAGTTCTCGAATTGTTTTTAATTTAGAAAACATACAACAGAATCGACGTCAGTGTGTGCGTCAGATTTCAATGAGCCGTTACCTTATGTGACACTTCATGCCCAGTTCTTTCATCCAAAATAGATGGCGTTGCAATCTTTAAACATTATCCTTCCAATTTGACAGATATTGCTTAAAGATTACTTCAACTTTGACGGATGTTGTTTACAATTGTCACGCCATCCATCTATTTGGACGAAATAAACTGAATAAAATGTCAAAAAGGAAAACGGCTCATTCGCATTTTAATATCAAGCTCAATTTAAAAAAAAACCCTTTTTGTATTTATACGAAATAACCGAAAATCGTCAAAAAAAAAAAAAAAAAAATTTAAATAATCACTACTCGCTAGCTGTTTCAAAAATTCGATTTTGTCGAACCGCTGCCGTTTTACCTTTTGGGGTTTTCTTTATTGCACAACAGTCGATTTAAAAAAATGCACATTCTATAGGCGTTCGTGATAACAACTTTACAACGGGGACGACAATAAACAAATCGCAAAAAAAACCGCTGTTCCATACATTTCATCGAAAGTAAATGTTATTTTTCTATGGGCTTGCTGTTTTTGTTTCCGAGATTCCACTGTTTCTGACTTGGTTTCTGATTCAAAATTTGTTTAAAATGACATCCCAGATTACATCTGTCGGCTAACCGTACGCTCAGTATTTACAGGCCTACTGCTAGCCTTTAAACATTCCACTGCTGGAATATCAGCTTACCCTCGAAGGGTGATTCCGTGGTAGCTCAGTTGGAGCACTTTGCCTCTCATTCCTGGGGTCGTGGGTTCGAACCCGGGCGGGCCCGTACCAATGAGTTCTTTGGAACTTACGTACGATATATACCACTGGCTTTTCGGTGAAGGAAAACATCGTGAGAAAACCTGCATATTTCCGGAGAAGAAATTCAATGGCGTATGTGAACCCGCCAACCCGCACTGGGCCAGCGTATCTACCACACCGCACTGGGCCGGCGTGGTGGATATGGCCCAATCAGCAGGCCTAGGCGGGATAAAATTTTGTCCGCCATATTTATCCTGCGAGAAAGAGACAAACGTATCCATATTCTAGCATTGAACGTTGACGCGAAGACAAAACGGGTGGACAAAACTTTATCCCGGCGCCCGTGCTAGGCCTGCTGGAGTAGCAGCACGATTAATTAGCATTGAAGTTCGTTCGTCTTAAGGCATAACGTGAACAAAACAAGCAAACTTTCGCATAATTATTATACTGAGCCTGTTATCGCTTAGCTCTCTCTTTCTAATAACGCTAGTTATCGCACAGCCTTATAAAACGACCATCAGCCAGAAGACGTCCACTACTGAACATAGGCCTCCAGCGTAAGGTCGGGGTATAGCTATAATCCCCACGTTGTTACACTCGAGGAGCGCAGGACGCTCAACATTTGCTAAGACGCTGCTGCCCGTCCTCCGGTGGCACTGGTCGCAGTTTTCGGATATGTCCTGGTCCTAAACACATCCAGCCTGAAGCGAGAGCCTTATAAAATAACAGCATATAATATTTATGTCAAAGTAACTTTAGTGTAAGTCATATAGCCCTTTAACCGCCACGGCATAAATGCATTGCCGTGCCCTATACGCCAAGCCAATAAATAACTACAAAAAAAAAAACAGACATATTCCAAAATCAAATATTACATTTCTTGTTAAGTATAGAAGAGTGTGGCTATCATTGGGCAAAAAAATAGTGTGGTAACTGTCTTATCACTAAAAAGATCTCTTCAAAGTAACCTTTTGCAAAATTTGCATGTATAAAATCATGTTTTATCTAAGTAACAAGTGCGAATATTGTTTTTCTCACCGTCGAATATGCTCTAAACGCTCCCAGTCGTAGAAAGAGAATGCCGTCCCGCTTATGGACTTCACTCCCAACATGTGGCCTCCAAATATACCTGAAATTGCACCACACATAAGAAAATATCGTACAAGTTTAGACCAACTCTAAAGTCGAAAAGAGGTCATTGTTCTCATTATTAAAAGTTATTACGAACAAATTAAATTTTCTAATATGTAAACAGCTGATTTTAAAATTTCTAGGTAGGTCCCATGGAAGAAGAATCCGCATATGAATCTGTGTGAAAATCTTCATGAATAACAATTGTTTACCTTCCGCTCCATATTCAGGTTTGAAGCTCTTCCTCTCTTTAAAGTTCCTGAACACTTTGACAGTGCTCGAGTTCTCTAAGGTGGCGTATTCGGAGCTGTCGAATGCCCACACAAACTCCTGCGCATTGCCGAATGCCTTGTTCCGGAGCGCCATTGCCGTGTAGATTATGTACTCGCCGTCACCACATACTACGACGAACCTGTGTGAGAAACATTGATATGGAATTATAAATATTTCTGACATCTCCCTACTCCACTATCCTGCACATCTAGACAGGTGTTGGCGATATTCCCGGGTCATAATTTTAAAAGTACATCGTGTAGTTTCCAGATACATGATTTTACGGTAGCGTGTAGTTTTCAAAGTACATGATCGTGTAGTTTCTAGGGGGCATGATCCAGGTACGCACCTGCCGTTGGGGTTATGCGCAAGAGTCTGAGGGTAGATCTCGCAAGCGCCGAGGTCCTTGGCCACCACTGGTACTCTTTCACCGTCTTTTATCTCCGTTCCTGTAATCAGGAAACAGACGATAAGTATATTAATATTTATGCAAGGAAAAATATATGGGCGACAATGGAAACCTATATATATATATATATATATAAGAGAAAGAGAATATGAGAGATATAAACCACTAAATCTTTTATAAAAAACTAACAACAATAATAAAACCTCATTTAATACCTTCTGGAAGCGCTTTCAGATTGACCTGCTGCATCTCTGAGTGTTTTGCCCAGATGATCTTTCCCCCGTTGACGTCCATGGAAATAGCTGGCTCCTCACGACCCACTTTGATCATGATTGTACCTTCATCGTACCTGCCAAGTCAACCAGAGCCGTTTCATATAATACTATTGTTTTAATTTTATTGTAATAGGTTTAGTAACAGACAATAGGTTATTAAACATACAATATATTAATTATTATTATATTAAACCTAAAGTCCAATTATAACCGTACACAACATATACGTAAAAACATTGACACTAAAAATGAATAATTATTGAAGTAAATACTAATTACATGTGTAAATATAAAACAAACAATGGTTTCAAATAGACAAATTATTAAGAGCAAATTTAAAATATGAAAGAGTACACGAGAACATGTCTCTGGGATCACTTAAGTTGTCATAAGTGCGGCACATCCTGGCTAAAGGACTGTTCTGCGAGACTTTATTGTAAGCATTGTAAGAGACATTATTGATATTTAAGTTTGTTTTTTCTTCGAAATAGTAAGATTATTATGAAACAGCTAGGATATCAAGCCGAATAGGGCCTACAGAAACAAGCATACTGGCATTGTACAGGTGAGAAAAGAGATGTTCATGAAATATTGTAATTCATGCTTAATAAAATTTGTAAGTTCTAATTTGAGCAAAATCCGTCGAGGGCTTTGAAGCCATAGGTCGTAAGTGTAGGTCACAATTCGGGATGAACAACTAGTAGTGTATTTACCCAATGGCGACGTTATTAGATCCGTGCATGGCGGATATAGTCCAGACACGCTCGAAGCCATAGTTGACGGAAGCCTTCAGCCGGTACGTGCCCGCGTGCCATATCCTGATGCTGCCGTCTTCGGAACCGGTCAGCAGGATCGGCACCTCGGGGTGGAAGCAAACGGCTGACACGTTCTGAGCGTGACCTGCCCGCCGAGATAAATCATCAATAAATGTTACTCTTGGGAGGATTTAGATATTCAATTCAATTCTTTATTTGCTTGTTAATGGATAACATAGATCTTAAATGAAGTTTTAAAAGAACAGCCAACAACTTCAGATTGGGCATGCAAGTTAATTATTCTATAATTATTTAAATGCATGTGTCAAAAGAAATTAAATCAACAATTTAATATTTTACGTGATAAACGTACAAGCGACATGTCTTGTCAGAAAATTCTTTAATTGTATAAAAGTTTTTGCTCACTAGACACTTTTTTAGTTCTGTACAAAATTTATTAAAAGGAAAGTTCACCAAATCATTTGGCAGGGAATTAGTAATCAGAGGCGCCATGACAATACCGGTTACTCCTGAACAATTCCAATCTTAAATTCTGCTTGCTGAGATGCAAATAATTGTCTGTTCTTCTGTTAATGTTATCGAAAGCAGTGAACAGTGATGGGTTGTTTTTCACAAGTTTAGCCACCTCATAAATATAAAAACAGGACACTGTTAGAAGTTTTGTTAGATATACATCAAAGCAGACAAGTGACAGACGCGAGATATTCAACAACAGAACTGCATTTAATTTCCTTGAGAAACTTAAGCAATGGAATGTTGTACGCCAGTAATTATGATCACGTCTCTGTCTTGATAATTCAATTTTAAATATAAATTAATTTATTTTAAATATATTTTAAATATATATTTGATAAATATAACATTTACCTATAGAATAGATTCTATAGGTAAATGTTATATTTTTCACATCTAGTCTGCCTTTACTAAATACTTATATTGTTCTTGTTGTAAGTAAACTTGAATATTGTTATTACAGTTTACATTTTTATCATGAAGCTGTTAAAATATTTTAATTGTCAAAAAGTTACATCTCGGACGACTACGTCACCAGCATGAGATGACGTAACACCAAGCCAATCAATGATGAAAAAGCATTTTACTAAAATAAAGCTTCTACTTAATTTGGTCCATATTGCTTACTTTCCAATGTCTGAACGCATGTCTTGTTTTGATAGTCCCAAATCTTGACGAGGCGGTCGTCGGCGCCACTGATAAGGTAGGGCTTGTCGCCTCCATGGTAATAGTCGACGCAGTTTACGCCTTTCTCGTGCCCTTCCAGCGAAAAGTTTGAGCTGGAAGACCCGAGTTGCCACACCTGAAGGCATGTTTGAGTTATTATGTCTTAACATACATTTACTTGTTTGCTTATGTGTTATGTATTAATAAATACCACCATACCTTGACTGTTGCATCTAAACTGGCACTGGCAAATGTGTTGTTATCCTTAGGGTTGATGACGACCTGCATCACGTAGTGAGTGTGCCCCTCGAACACTTGCTGACATGCCCAGTTGCGATCCCAATTCCACAGTTTTATGAGCAAGTCATCTGTATTACAAATCATTATAAAAAGTCTGTAACATGGTAGAACCATCTACGTCACTGGAGCAGCTATGCCAGCGGCCCAGAGCCTCGCTTCGTTATTTCAAGGAGCTGGGTTGGCTCGGGTAGACGCTGGCAGGGGGAAATGCACAATACACCCCATGCGGGACGTCAGTGCAGGACTTATCGCCCCCATCTCGAATAAGAATAAGAATGATGGTAGAACATTTATTAGCTAGCCAGTATCTAGAATTGAAATTTTGTTGCAAAAAAGAGAGCATTGAACATGATGAGAGAACTGAGCAACTCTACTTAGGTATACTCTATGTTAGTACAATTTTATCTTTGACTTAGAACAATTCTTATGCCGGTCCTAGAAATGCGACATACGCAAATCCGAAAAGCGATCTTCGGGGCGATAGATGCATGTCTGGGACCAGCATTATACATTGTGTTTGTTTGTCTGTTGGTCCGCGCAGTGTTCATGCGATTGAGGCAGTCATACTTAAAAAAGAAGGCCGAGCCTTATACCTGCAAACCTGAAGGTCAAAGTCAGTTCGACCTTGACACAACAAATCAAAAATGTATAGAATGAAGAATAATAATGATCTTTAAGAATAAGCATTTGATCTTTGAGAAGGTCATAAAAAGAACAACTGTCAACTTATGATTATCTCACACTGTAATTATGATGTAAACTATAACACCCTTTTGGTGTTCCACCTAAAAACCCGTCATATGCCGTTATTTACATGAGACTGGTTGTAGTTTATTCTAGACAGGCAAGTTACTATGTATTAGGCATGTTTGTTAAAAAGCATTAGAAAAAAATAACCCATTCTTTGGGTGGCCTTGGTCGTCTAACAGCAAGCTGTGATACTCACAGGAGTAGGAAGGTAATGAAGGCTGTGGAGGAGGAAGTATTTTGTGTTGTACTTACCACTACTGGTTAAAATGTAGGGCTGGGTAGGGTGTATGGCGATGCAGCGGACGTAGTCAGAATGCGCCTCGAAAGCATGCACTCTCTCAAGCGTGTTATAGTTAAACACACGGATCTGCATGTCGTCAGAGCCGGTGATTACCCAGTTCTTGCGAGGCACAAACTTGGCGGCCCGCACTGGTTGGTCGCATACCTGTCAACAGGTTTATTGTGCTATATACAATACACAAGACTGCTATCGTCTCAAATCGACACTGCACACCACATCCTTAGCAACAGAGTGGTTCACAATTGGTACCGGTTGCCTGAGGAGGTGTCCTCAGCAAAAACAATAAAAATAAAAAAAATAAAAATATTTTAAAAACGAGCTAGACACTTGGATAATTAATCAGAAGATAAACTTGACTGACAGTTATTAAGTTTCAGCACTGTGTGATATAGGCACATCACCCTATGCTTCTCACATATAAATAAATTAAGAAACATGAATTTTCGCATTTTATGTTAATTTATCATATTATTACTTACTACACTACAACACGGCCGCAAAAGATGGCAAAGTGGAAATCGAATCACTTTCTATATAAGCTAGTTAGCACACATACGCAATAAATGAGAGAGAAATATTACGGTTTATAGAAATAATGTGTGCTTACGGCTCACCTCAAACCTCTTGATCTGCGCGTGTGTCTCATAGTTCCAAATGTTGACATCGCCACTGTAAAGCGAACACAGCAGCCACGGTTCCGTTGGGTGCTGGTCCACGCACTTCACACGATCTGACCGCGCCGTCAGCTTCCTCTTGATTTCCAGGCGAAGCGACTCCTCAAACATATGAAGGCAAACTCTTACACATCCCAAAAACACTAATTACACAAGTATTACAGCGCGATACGCCGACATGAAATCATCCACGAATCAGTGCCAACAATCGAGCAACTACGTGGCTAGAACTCTTTTTAACGATTATATCGTAGACCGTTCCACGAGGGTATTTTTAAAAGTATTTGCGTAAACTCTTACCATTTCTAAAATGTTAAAACATGAAATAATATTCTGCAGATTCTGCGAAACAGCGAGAATCTTGAAATTTGACAGGTTTGGGTGGACGTGTCACTTTACGTTTTTGAAACGCCGCATGCGTTCGGATACTCGTTTACAAAGCTCGCACATGACAGCCATAATAGCATTTATAATATTATGCTCTCGAGTGAGGATATTATGGCCATGTGTTCCCAGATACTATTTTCCTATTTGAAAAATAGAAAAAGTACATATGTATTGCAATATCTATCCTTCTTCAACATTTCCAGTGGGTGACAATAATGCACGACGCGATAATGGACAGACCGTATTGCACGGCCTGATAATTCATGTACCAGTACATGAAATATTATGCTGCGCATTATCGTGACGTGAATATCAAGCCGTACATTACCGGCACGGGCCTAGGCACGGAGGCCATGGGCCTGCATATCCGGTAATCTAGCCGACCCGCCCCCTTATTACAACCGATATTATACCCACTAGTACTCCCGATTAGTTCATCCAGATTTTTATTTTTCTAGTAAGTACTATTATAGAGGTCAGTGTCCTGTACTGATTATATGCCTTCATTGCTGCGAAAGATTACTATTTGTACTTTGATCGGTGCCACCAGCTTATAGCGTATCGCATCCAAAGCACTAAGGGTGTCTACACATGGCCTGACCTGACATCGTTTGAAGGAGATGGCTATATATAAGTTTCTGGGGGAGCGAAAGGGAGAAGCTATAACCTTAATAGTTTGTTTCTTTTGCTCCCGTGAAATTCAAATCTGGCTGTTCCTTTCACACGGTGTCAGGTCAGGCCATGTAGCAAGGCCTTAAGTCGTCAAAATCGGTCAAACTGTAATATATTATATATACCCTACTTATTTGGTAGTCGGGTAAAAAGTTCTCAAATTACGCAAATCTAAACTACGATTTTAGCACTCTTACCCCCGAATACTGAAACGTTTATTAACTTTGACAACAGATTAATTCTAATACTGCCTTTGTTTGGCACTTAGCAAATGACAAAGGCAGCAATAGACTTAATCTGTCGTCAAAGTAAACAAACGTTTCAGTATTCGGGGGTTAGAATGAAAAATGTATTTACGATACGCCCAATCCTTTTCGGGCCTTGCGTTGTTCCATTTTTCATAATATTTTGTTATCAAATACGTACAAAAGTTGATTATACCTAGTTATGCTAGGGTGCAGTATGATAAAAGAAACAACAATGTTTTCAAAATGTATTTTAATAATATATTACTAATCATATAGGCTTCTGTTCAACATATATATTTCTCTTCTTCATAGAAGTATATAAAACACTGTTCTTATAATAATGTTGTAGTCCAATTCACGAAAAGGCTCTCCATTCTTTCTTAGTGCTTATAGATTATAAGTCCAAGAGTGTATGCAATGGTGTCGATTCTGTTGATACCACTCACTATAATAAACTGACAGGACTAAAATTATCTGCTTCTATTTCCATTTAATTAGGGAGAAGAGAATCACGACAATTTTAGAGCTGTCAAATTTAGTTTAGTCAAGAAAATGGCACAACAGAAATCGACTCCAATGTTTTTAGTGTGGTTCCATGGTTACACAGTACCACACGGGCACATGTACACCAAGATATATACACCAGGATTGATTAATAAGGAGCGAAATATTGCAATGTAAGCGATAAGGAGAAAAGGCGTCGCTTATTCGTGGATTTAACTATACAGAAAGGTTTCTTTTAATACCTAATACGAATAATAGGTATACAAAAATCCTATAAAAAAAAAAAATACCAATCATGGTATTGTGCAATAAAAGCTTTGCACATTATCTATACCCGCGCTGCTCTAAGAAGCGTTCTGACAGCTGCAAGCATTGCAGCAATGTAATAGCAATTCAATTTCTTATCCGGTTGCTAACAGTGTTTTTTATAGCATTCTTTCATAATCTCACTAATATTATAAATGCGAATGTATGTGTGTAAGTAGGTAAGCACGTACGTGTCTTTGTTCCCGTTCAACTCTGTAACGGCTGAACGGAATTGGATGAAAATTGAAATGGAGGTAGTTTTTATCCCGAAAAATTTAACCGTTCCTGTAGAATAGCGCGTGAAACCGCGGGTCGCAGCTAGTGTATGTATTAACAACTATAACTCGAGTAACACGGAAACCATACGTTCTGATTACTGCTACTTTTTACCACACTGTCCAGTAGGAGGGTAATGCTTTTCGGTTGTGTGTAAGTATGTTGTATGTAGTGTAAGCAAGTATGTTTGTTTGTGTTCCAATGTTCCTACCACCTAAGCGGCTTGCCCATTTTTGTAATGCGAGGCATCGTTCGATTCTTCTTTATATCTGAAGTTTCATAGGATAAGTTGCTTTATCGGGTTCTTGGTTTATCTTCTAAGAATAATACTTGTTTTAATATAAGATTGTAGCTGATAGCCGATATACAATACTACAGTAAATTTTTAAGCCTATTTGGTCCCACTATTGGGCAAACGTCTCCTCCATTTAAGGCCTCGCTACATGGCCTGACCTGACATCGTTTGAAAGAGATGGCTATATATAAGTTTCTGGGGGAGCGAAAGGGAGAAGCTATAACCTTAATAGTTTGTTTCTTTTGCTCCCGTGAAATTCAAATCTAGCTGTCCCTTTCACACGCTGTCAGGTCAGGCCATGTGTAGACACCCTTATCCCCCATTTACTTCCTTTTCCCTCCCGTCTTATCACAGCACACGTTTATTTTTGCCCTTTGCGCAGCTATCAGTACGTGAAGTATCCTAACTAATATTATAAAAATGCGAATGTAACTGTCTATGCTGGGTATTTGTCGCGTCATCACGGCTAAACGGATCGATTTTTTTCCATAGCTTATGGGTACGGAGACGGACGTAGGCAATTTTTTTTTTAAACTCTGCGCTAAATAATTCGCGGTTTACAACTGTATGTATACACGAGTGTAAATACGTATAGATTGAATTCGATACCAATTTTGATTTTGGTTTGAAGTCGACACGTATTTACGCAGTTGCATAATTATATAACTGATTTATTTTATTTATATAACTTGATTTACTTTTTATTATTTCCTCAGTTCATCCATATTTCGGCCCACAGAATGCTTCTTAGTGCGCCCGTGCGCCTAATTATTATCCGGCAGATATATCATAGATTATAAATAAGTGTTTCAATTACATTCAATTTGCCTCTATTGATTCTGATATACCATTTTCTAAATGAGACAGTGAATGAGAAAATAACTAAATAAAATGATTTGAAATTCCATGTCAGTCTTTGATACGGGAACAACGATACATATGTTTTGATTAGACAATGGTATAATATAATAAAAGCAGTATTATTTTTGCAATGGTCCATCCCACTATGATCACCTGGGATAATAAATCACATCAGATAATTTTTACTCAATACATATAGCATTTTTGGTCCATTATGTTGCATTAACAAAGATAAGATGTGGGTGATTCATATTGCGCCGGACCCACACACATTGTAAGTGAGCCCTTTATCGTAACACTTAGAGCAGAATTTCGACTGCATGATACAGACACAAGTGACATAATTATATATGTCACTGAATGCCGCGTGTCGTATATTGTTATATTAAATTCTGCTGTACCTGATACGATTATGCACATTTTAAGCCTTGGTTTTTCGGCTTATCCCTGTTTAATGTGAAACATCCTTTATTATGTGACAACATACGAGTTTAATGTTATGAACTAACGATAAACTAAAGACTTACGATCTACAGAATAACAACACCAGATTATAACAACAAAAGTTACACGATTTAAACAAATATACATATAATAATTATGATCAAACGAAATCGTAGATCTACAACTTTCCAATAAAAAAAGAACTTCAAAAGGAAGATCTGCCGTTACCCTATTTTCTAAACAAAGTAAGAGCCCAACGGGGTAATCGTACACATTATTATAAAGCTGCAATCAGACCAACAATCAAATCGCAAAATACCGTCAGAAATAAGGCGTTCTGGGTATCCGTTTCAATTAGATGTAAGTTCTTCCGGTTTCATCAAAACCAAAATTGTTGTAACCTTTTTGTACGAGTGAAAATTAGCTTTTTCTATGTTCAATTTTCGAATATTGAGGGTTGATCCTAAAATTTGTTCATGAGTACAAATCCCTTCGGGTTTGCAGCTAACCAAGAAACACCTGTATATATTAAGAATGTAGTATGAGAAGACGTGCCTTTCGACAAGCGTCACCATTTCCTTGAATCATGAGTCCGTCCAGTTACTTCAGGTAGCTCTTGTAGAGCAGGAGAGAGTGTGCAGTGTCCCTGTCTGTCTCAAGAAGAAACAGCATGTCGCGTTGGCTGATTCGCTTCATGCGCGAGCGAACCGCCAGTTGGCTGCGTCCGTTCTGCACAATACACACGCCCATTTAATAACTATTCGGTAACTCAGGTGTTCAGTAGCTGATAAGCAAGGTGTCTCAGAAAGGTCCAACAATATTGAAAAGTATGCATGTACTCATCGTTATGAACAACTTTTACTATGGGACCAATCCTGAAATCAAGAAAAAAATATTAGATGTTCCATACATTTTGTCGAGTGTCATTGCCAGTTTTCTATGGAACAGTTTTTTTGCGATTTCTGTATTGGTTCCATAGTAAAAATTGTTCATAATGATGAGTACATGCATACTTTTGTGTGTCTGTATATGTGTCACCTGCGCATGTTTTTTTGAAAAAAATACACATAAGCATCAAAATAAAGAGGCGTGGCCTTACATATTTGTGTATGCTAATCCAATATTATTGTTTTCCGAGGTGCATGGAAAACATCCCCCATGCGGGGATGAACGCGCGAGTGAAGAGGGCAGGGTTTGTTTAATTTTCAACAGCCGGGCGCGCCGCCCACATCTTATTAATCTAAGAATGTTTTAATACGCAGAGAAAGCTAGTGTATGAAAAAAAATGTTTATGTGTTAGGTTTTTTGTGTAATGTTTTAGAAAAAATTAACGCGTAGGAGACACGGCTTAAGGGTGTGAAAGTGTTTTACCGAGTTCTGTGACGTGCCAGCGGGCGATGCGGCTGTGAGCGCGTCGGTCGCGCCCTCTAGCCGCGGCTTCTTGCGGCTACCGATGGCTTGCAGCGCCGTCAGGTTGGCCTCGCGCTGCCGGATCTCCTCCATCTCAACACGTTGCATCTCCTTCGCCTTAACATAAGAGTGGAAGTTTTGGCGCCAACGTTAAAAAATGATGTCGCCGTGTTGTATTACAACCAGAAGTGTCTGGTGAAAAATGGACGCCCAAAGGTTGTATGGAAATATATTATTTTTTTGTTTCTCATGATCGTAATGTTCTTGTTTAGCCCCAGTGTAAGCGGACTAAAACAGATAATATAATGTTATATAATTATAATAATACTCGGCTCAAGTGCAAAAAAAGTTACTTTTGTGTTTTTTTACTAGAGTACATTTCTTAGAGAAGATTTGCGTAGGTAATAATAACTTCTCAAGAATAAATACCCATAAATCAGGATTTTATTAAAGACATAATAACGTAGTGAGTCGAAGTGAATATCGAAGCGAATCGAAGTGAGTCGAAGTGAACCGACTGAATCGATATTTGGAAAAAAATGTTTCATGTTCAAAATTTGAAATAAAAAAAATCATCTCGCAATTAAAGTGAAAAGCCGAGTGTATAACTCGTGCATAAAACCCATTTTACCCTCGAATTAAATATTCGCTCTCGCCTTCGGCTTGGGCTAATAAAGGTCTTGGGTAAAATAGATCGTTTTATGCACTATTTGTAAAATCTACTATTTCAATAGTTATTGCTCGAAAAGAAGTGTCCTAAGCTATCACCCACGCTATAATAATTAAATCGTGCGATACCTATTACAAAATGATAGTTTGTTGTGAAAGTAGTACACGTAGTGATGATATTGTCTTTGGTGTGTTGTGTTTAGTTTGTATTTTTTTTTTAATTCATGTTCAACTACCTGAGTCTTACTTAAAACAGGTACGCGCAAGGAGTTCGACACGACGACATTCCCATGGTGACGACGTATTATGTATAAAAATTACAGATAAATGATAGTATGTCATATTGTATCAATATACCATTTATTAAAATAATTGCAAATCATATATTATATTTACATTAGTCTATTTTTATTATTTATTTACATAAAATCATGAATGTCGTTTTTTAATAGACTCCTTGCCAGTACTCTTTGGTACTTTAATTTAGGCGCGCATGCGCAATATATGAACGCGAAAATCACGCACGCACTAAGCGAGATGGCGCCATTTTGAAATTTTCTTCTGATTTTCACATTCCAATCGTGATTATCATTGTGTATATGACTAAAAATGAGTTCAAGCGCAGAAATGGAAATTAATCTGACTCCGCCAGACATAGAAGAAGAGGCAGGAAGCGATCAAGTAGTTATGTATTTTATTTCCATAAACACTTTAAATTTTCTCACAAACGTATACGAGCGTGAAGGTTATTGTAATATCGGGATTACCTATCTTCTTTCCGCGCTTGTATCACAATGAACTGTACTATGGTTTATTCTGTGATAACCAGTAAACAAATATCTATTATTATCGTCGTACAAAGCATACTAAAGATAACACACAGACGTGGGTTAGGTTAGGTTATCAATACATACATAAATACAATCAAATATTATCGTACCAAGAACGTTTGAATGCATTTAACTTGTTTAAGAAACTGAACTGAAAAAAGGTCGGGTTTTTCTGCACTTGTGTTGGTGAATAGTAAAATTTTGTGAAAAGTGACTTTTGGTGTTGTTTCCAAAACTCCATAGATATCTCTAGTAAGTTTTAAAGGGTTTTCGTTTTAAAAAAGTTTTCGTGCTACTCTATACAATACACTACATAGAAAGCTACCCTGAGAAGTTCACGTCTCTATATCCTAATGAATATCCCAATTTCCTAACTAATATTATAAATGCGAAAGTAACTCTGTCTCTGTCTGGGTGTTTGTCGCGTTATCACGGCTAAACGGGTGAACGGATCGACCTGCATTTTTTTTTTGCATATATAGCTTAAGGATCGGAGACGGACATTACCTACTTTTTATTGTTGGTCCACGCGAACGAATTCGCAGGAAACAGCTAGTATATACATTTTTTAGAAAATCCCAGTAAAGTGGTGGAAATTTACTAGAGATTTCTATGCTACTTTGGCAACAACACGAAAAGTCACGTTTCACGACATTATAGTATTCACCAACACTCGTGCACGTTCATAAACACGTAAACCGTTTTTAAAACACTTGAAATAACACAAGTTTACGACAGTATAATTGCTTACTATCAGGCAGCCCACGTTAGTATCGCGGAAGTTTAACGGTTATAAATCTGGCAAACCTTTACTTTTTTTACTACCCATGGAATAAAAAAAATATAATTTTTAGTTCAAGTCAGCTCACCTTAGCTTTAAGCTTGGCTTGCTCAGGGTCCTCGTTTTTGGAGCGCGACTTGGCAGCTCGCATCAGAACCTCCCGTTCGGTTTCTTCGCGCCTCCTCTTCTCGACGCGGTCTACCTCTTCAAGAAACTTGAGCTGCCCTTTCACATCTTGAGTTGCTTCGTAGCGGTCATCAGTCTGTAACACATTCATTTGTTATGCAGATCTCTAATGATTATACGCCTTCGCTCTTGAAACTTTCAATGATTCGTGTCTGTTTTTTGAAGTCTGTCACTTGTAAATAAGAGGTTTTGTATTTTACCTCAAAGAGAAGTGCGAAGTGCAAAGAGCAATGTACCTTTACAACGAAATCTATGCGTTGCTGCGCTATAACGGCCAGCTTCTCGATCAAGGTCTTGAGGCGCTCGTGGACGGCGTGAATGAGAAGACTAGCCACTTCGGGCGATGCCTCTTCGAGGCCATTGCTGGCCACGATGGCCTTTACACGGGCCTGCATCAGGGAAATCGGCACTAAATATTCTTCTTTGCACGACCTGCAACAATGTTTTTAGTAGTGAGTGCGGTAATGCGCGTACTGACTGTATGGATTCGTGTTTAAGAATATGAACAGCTTAAATTTTACTTGCTATTAAATTAATATGGACGAGGGAGGACGTATTCTGCGTTAAATACGAACGAAACTAATTATATGAACGAATACGGCCTCTGCGAACCGTGCGGGCAAGCTAGTGACCCTACATACTAGTATGATTAGATACTTGTTTGAGCACTATTCAGTTACATCCTTAAGAAATTTTATTCCATAAGAATATAATTTACCTGATCTGCGTGCCGATCATTTCAGTGGAGCCAAGGATCCTCTGGGTCTCTTCCGCCAGGTTGACACCTCCCATGGCGGCCACGTCGTTAATATCGTCGTCGCCCGCCATCTTCTCGTCCGAAAACGGCTGCACCGTGAACTGGCTCGAGTTCTTTCTCTCTTTTTCCTTCAGGAGTGATTTGCCGGGAGCGAGAACGGTGGCGAGAGCAGAAGCGGTGCCTCGCTGCATACTGGCCTTGGTCGCCGCTGCGCCTTTGCCGCCGCCCACTTTGTTCACGTTGATCTTAGTGTGAACAGGTATGTTTTGCAGCACAGCGATTGTGCTCCCGGGTTTGGGTACCGGTTTCTGTTCGACAGTTTGAAATGTTAAAATTTGTAAAAGTTTGATATGTACTATCAAAACCACGAGCTGTGACGGGTACGGGAAAGAAAATGATATAGTTTGACATCTTCAAAAAGTTTGTTGATTTTCTAGTTGGGCATGAAAAGTCATATTTTGTCTAAAGGGAACATGATGCTGTCTAGCTAAATTGAAAAAAGGCACAATGGTTCCTATTTCCATTAAAATAATGCCGATTGACTAGAATCGTTAAGGCATCTGATGCAAGCGTCGATCTTCCTTAACAACTTTTGTCCGGGTCGTTAGTTTGTTTTACCGGAATCGGACGTCTGGCGCGACTGCGTTGTGGAGAGCCGCCGACAGCACCCGGCACAGCTGCAAGCTGCGCGCGTTCCAACTAAGTATCAATATATTACCATGACCATGAATATTGAACATGACGGTCGTTATGACTGTGCCAGCACACTTAACAACATGGTAGACAGACCGCCGTCTAACGAGAGAGAAATATAGATAACTTTTTTTTTGGTGTGTGGTCCGCGGTTGTCAGGTATCTTAGCTACCTTATAAAACGAAGACCGCACGCTTGCTCTTACAGCCGATTGACTAGTCAGCTTATGAAAACCCAATTCAACTCGCAAAATGTAATATCTGAGCTCCTTGGTGAGATATTTCTGGTTTTAATGCTATTGAGCAACCAGACCAGCTACAAGTCGTTAACCTATCGGCCTATCCTATCGACGATCGATCGGGACGCCTCACCGTCAACCAGCACTCGCGTCCCGCACATTTATCTGTAGTAACCCACGAGGGCCACCGACGTAATGAATTTGAAATGAGGAAATTGTATGGAGTGTCGGTGTTGTGCAGAAAAATAACCGTAGTGTGGTCCTCGCGTTTGGTCACCTGGGTAAGAGCAGGGGTGCGTGATGCATTTTACTGCATTTGGATTACACTGGGTACGGAGTTACAGACTAACGAGGCACTACTGTATTCCAATTGTTCAATGTAACTTTATATTCGTCGTCGCCTCCACGGCACGCCTTGGTTCGTTGTCGTGTAATGGACTAATCATTTTCGAACCGAATTTGTCAATGGACAAGTTAAGAAGTTGGAACCTAATTTGAAAACTATTCAGTGCACCTCATTAGTTATGTAGATTGAAATGTTATTTTGAGACATGATTACATGACATTTTCTCGATGAAAATAAGCATTGAAAAGACCTCGACTTAAACACTGTCATATTGCGCCGGCACTCCGAATCCCTGGTGCATGGATGGCGAACCAATGGCAAGCGACAAAATATTCTGGACCCATCGAAACTGTTTGCATTATAATTCAGAGTAACAAAGTTCACTATGAAGTATTTTTTGTCATCTAATCTGCAACAATAGAAGTCACACTAATGTTACTTTAATTTGAATTACACATTAACAAATGTATTTTTTTGGTAGTAACTGAAGAACTTTGAATTGATAGTATTTAGCTTTGACGGCACGTCTATGGCCTCATTAACATTTCTTTGGAAAAAATTGGCACTTTGATCCATAAAGGTTCGCCATCCCTGTGCTAGTGTATATTCAAGTATATAATTGTTACACTAATAGAGAGATAATAATAATATCTAGGACAGCATCGAACAGAATTTTGATTGGTTTAGTTGTAACTAGCAATGGTCTGATTTTTTGACAAGCGCGCGCCAAAGCCATCTCTTTTCATCTGCGTGCGACACTGTACAGCGCTTTCGCGTCTGTTTCTCAAATGAACATCGTAACGTATTTGCAAAATATATAAACTCCAAACTAGTTTATTTCATTTATAGGACATTCTGTATTAATTATAATCATGGTCCAATTATACATCAGGCAGTGTCTGACTTTCAGTATAATAACATGAAAATGTTTGCCTTCATTCGTCAATTAAAAGTGTGCGACTTACCATTTGGTGGCTGCTTGTGGCCATAGCAATGGGTGGCGCGGTCGGCGGGATGTTGGGGAATGCTACGTGAGGCGCCGGGGGGTTGATCCCTTCGATCACCAGCTCTTGCATCACCAGCGATTGGCGGAGCAGCGGCAAGCTTTTCTGTTAAGACCATGTTTCAACATACAGATTATAAAGATTTCATATAAAAAAAAACATTATTATTATCAGCGCTTGATCGCCGCCCACAGATTTTATTTTAGACTCCGTACTCAAGACGATCGTTAGCAAACCAAACATCGATTAAAAAACACCTATAAAATATCACTTTCATTGGGTAATTGTAAAGAGCGGCTAAGTAACCTTCGGATAGTCAATCCGAATCGATGCGGATCAAATCGAACGATCATGTAATGCGGTATCTATGGGGAGAAACCAATGTTGCGGCGTAGTGCTTTATTCCTGGTTCGACTTCAGCTTGGCCAGGTCCGACCTATAGTAGGTATAATAATTTGATTGCTAGTGTTATAAGAGAAAGCAATGGAGAACTTTGGGGTGTTGCCAGCAACTTAAATTTTTTCGTACTTATTTATTTATTTAAGTATACATTCCCCGAATACTGAAACGTTTGTTAACTTTGACAACAGATGAATTCTAATACTGCCTTTGTCTGGCACTACGCATATGACAAAGGCAGCAATAGACTTAATCTGTCGTCAAAGTTAACAAACGTTTCAGTATTCGGGGGATTGCCACATAATGCGTAATGGTAACATTCTGAGCCCTACAAGATTTGTGTTTAATTCTGAACTTAAATAAGTACCAAAATCATACAACAAAATAATTAGAACCTTTGTTTGGTTACCTTCAGGAAGCCTATGAGGCATGGCTGAGGGCTCGCATTTAACAACCTCTCTAGCCTGTTGCAGAACTCTTCAGGCTCCACCATAGCGTCAATCAGCTCCTGGATGAGGTTCCGCACGTTCATTTCCACCGACGGCGGTTCCTTTGACGACAAGTCGAGCAGGTTGGCCAGGAAATTGCGACATTTCTCCTTCGTGTTGTCCGATGGTTTCTATCGTGATACAACCATAATTAATTATATTTTTGAAATAGTACGGTAGTATGACATTTAATTTAAACTGAATTGACTTTCACACACTCCCCATTTTCTTAAGCAAATCACAGCATAGTTAAGAACAGCTATCTATGTATATATAAAAGTGTAAGGAAAAGTGATAGGTAGATCAACGCACAGCCTAAACCACTGAGCCAGAGACATGAAATTAGGAGAGAAGTTTTCTATGACTATGTAACCACCCACTAAGAAAGGATTTCAAGACATTCAACCCCTAAAGGGGTGAAAAGTTTGTATGGAGAAGTGTTTTTTTTTTTGATGGCGTATCTCTGAAACTTTGTAAATATACTAATTAAAAGAAAATAGTAAATACGTGTTTCTGCGTTTTTCGAAAATCATTCCTTATAGGTGTGAAATGTGGTCTTATATTTTGTGTGGAGATTTTTTTTGTTTTGGTGCTGCGGTTGTAAAACTTTGTAAATGTACTAAGGCAACGAAAATATTAAACACGTGTATTGGCATTTTTTGAAAATCATACCCTAAAAATGTGAAATAGGGTGTAAAACCATTTATATGCAAAGGATGAGTTTAGTAAAACCAGATGCGTAGCCATTACTAACTTTATTTAATACCCACATCATGCACATAATTAAAAAATAATTACAACTACCCACAATCCCCTTATTGAAACAGTAAGAAAGAAGTAACGTAATCGTAGTTTTTTGGCGGGAACGTGAAGAAATCATGTCGCGTCATTATATTATTTTCCATTACTTGTGTTATTTCGAGTGTTAATGTGTAAAAACTGTGAATTTTTACCCGTTAAGTGTTCGTGAACATGCACGAGTGTTGGTGAATGGTATAATGTCGTGAAACGTGAATTTTCGTGTTGTTTCCAAAACTCCATAGAAGGCTCTAGTAAAGTTTTCACCACTTTACTGGGGCATGACTAGGACTTGACCGTGACTTGCTCTGCATGACTTTGACAGTGACTATGACTTGTTTGATTATATCTAACTAAACTTTAGAATAAATATGTATACTTGACACTGGCAAATGCATAAGACGTGCGACGCCAAAATCCTCTTAGAAGGAAAAAGAAAAAAAAAAAAAACCGTAATCGTAACAGCAAATATAGAAATTCATAACAGTCTATGATAGCAATAGACATGATTAATTTCAAATAAATATATTTACATTAACATTTTAACCAACGTCAATGAAATAAGAATTTTAAGTTACATAAAACTGATTGTTGAATGAATAATTTACTATAACTAATTCCCTATTTTATTTCTTTATTCTTACTCTCTATCCCCTGAACAAATAGTTTTATTTGATTTAGCTTTAAGTATTTACAGTAAGTAAACGATGGTAGGCAAGTACAGTTCCGAAAGAATTATTATTATTTGTTTTATTTCTATTTCGATTACAATATTGCATTCACAGCTTATGTAATTTACTTGGGTATATTTTTATTTTCCATGCATTTATTTGTATTGTTCTTATGGGTATGTATATTATACAATTTTATATATGTTAGTATTTTAGCTTTCACTGGGTTATTACAATCAATGATTATGTATATATATGCTCCATAGTGACACTTACCACTCTTTAGGTATTCCCACATTAGCGCGCGGTGCGATTAAAAAAAATATATATTAAAATTATATTATATTATATAAAATTATAACACTGGGGCGCTCGTTAGAAATTGTTTTATTCTTTCAAAACATTTTTGATGGCGATCTTCCCAGTGCCATTCTACTTCCTTTTTTAACAGCTCTCTTAATGCGGATGTTTGTTCTGATATGTTTGGTATAAAGTTGTTGACATAGGTAACCATGCCTAAGAATCTTTCACATTTTTCGGTGTTGGCATATTTTTTATAGCGATTACATGTGATTCATCCGGAGATATACCTCTTTCTGATATCTTATGTCCTAAATATTTAATTTCTGATAATCCGATTTTGCATTTCTGTTTATTTAATTTGATATTAATTTCTTTACACCTTTGCCTTGCAAAGGTCCAAACAGATACGAATGTCCCCATTCGGTTTCCATACCACCGTTGTATCTAATATTCCCCTGGTAAGCAACCCATTCCTTCAAACACATCTCCGAACTCATCTAGAATTTTATTACTGCTATTTTCCTTACTCACCGACAATACTCTTTTTATTAATTGTAACTCTGCACATGAATATTTGCCTAGTATAGGAATGGAGCTGGTATTAACTATAATAAATTTTAAGAAATATGTATTCCCCTTGTGTACTACTCTAAGATAACATTTACCCTTGACCTCTATTTCACTTTCTGAATATCCATGCAGTTTTATCGAAGTTGAAACTAAATCCGACTCAGACAAACCAACAGTCTCCAGTATCCAATTTGAACTTTAGATTTTTATTATTTATTTGTAATTCCGCTAGCCACTCTTACGGTTTCAGAATCATTTAATCTCATAAGAATATAGATATTCGCTTACTGAGATTACACACTAAAATAGTTTATTCGTGCTGCTAAGCGCAGCATGCAGACTTAACTAATCAATGAATTAACAATTTAAGGATTTTTACGCAAATTTTAAACAATAAGTAAGTAAGCTATATTAAATAATTTAACTTCTTTTATAATCTGAGGTAGTTTTCATTTCTATTATAAGTATTAAAGTGATTATTTACCTGATTGGCGTGCCCCTCCTGGACCTCATAGACCCGGCACACTTTTGCAAAATGATTCATTCGGTTACACTTGTTACACTGACGACCGTACGCCGGCCACTGGAGCCTACTGTATCTTAAGCCACACCTGGAACACTGCACTATGACGTTAGCATTGTTATGCTGCACCGTACTATAATTCCGAGACTGAGTATTTGCTACTCCGCGGGCCGGCCTGCCACGGAACTGAAAAGCTTGCCTAGCGCCGGTCGCCCTTCGGTTCGGCGAATCGTTTTGTCCACCGCGACCGCGATTTAGCCAATGAATATCAGCTGTTGTGTTTTGATAAGATCCATGGCTATTTACGTTCACTTCATGCGCGTGATGCTGTATTTCCTGTGCTCAGGCGAACGGCTTGCGCGCGGGATAATTCCGCTAACCTGCATATGTCAATCGCCTTTGATAATGTTAGGTCGCTGTCTCTGAGTAGTCGTTCTCGCAATAGGTACTCCATCTTTTATTCCGCATATCAGTCGGTCGCGGACTAAATCATCACATAAATCTTTGAATTCGCACTTCGTGGCCATTTTGTTCAATTCAAACACGTACTGTTCAATTGACTCCAACTCTTGCTGATCTCTGCTGAAAAACCGGTGTCGTTCCACAGTCAAATTCTACATTCGCTAAATTATTTTCGATGTGGAATGGCTGTGGAGGTTGTAGCATGGAATCCATTTTTGCCAAAATATTCCAAAACCCACACGCTTCTGTGTAATTACAGCTATTATTTACACATTCTTTGCCATTTTTATATTATTTGCTTCGGCTGCGCCATGTAAAACTATTTATATGCAAAGGATGAGTTTAGTAAAACCAGATGCGTAGCCATTACGAACTTTATTTAATACCCACATCATGCACATAATTAAATATTAATTACAACTACCCACATAGGGTGTTAAAGATTGAGTAGGGCAATTTTTCATCTTCAAGCAAGAGTGATGAAACATTGAAAATACACTAAGAAAACAAGAAATACCTGTATTGTTTTTTGATAATCAACCCCTAAAGCACGTATGATCCGTACCGCTGGCCGGGTGCAGCCCGCCGCGGTATCCGACCCGGCCCGCCGGAACACTTAGCAGTCGCACTAAACTGTCTACAAGAATTACTACACATGAAATAAATTCACTGATCGTGTAGAGCCATAATTCAAAGTAGAAAAAGTTTTCCACGGCAGAATATTCAACCTATTTTTGAAGATATTGGTGGACGATTTTCACACAGCGCCATCTAGCCCCAAACTAAGCAATCTTGTACTATGGGAACCAGATAACTGATTTAATTTTGGACGAAACATCATCAAGATCCATGGATTGAATACATATTTTTTTTTTTTTTTGTAAATACGTACATAGAATACATAGTAACGCCTAGACAAAGAACAAACATCCATGTTCATCACACAAATATTTGTCCTGGGTGGGAATCGAACCCACAACCTATAGATCAGAAGGCGGAAATGCACCCACTAAGCGACAAGGCAAGTCAGATATGTTTATGGCAGAAACGCATCTCATCTCCCTTCGGCCCGAAACTTCACGAACGTCCGAATGTTTGTCCCGCGACTTTCAAAAGGTTTCCCACAACTGGCCATGTATAAAGAAAAACGTTGCCCAAGGTAGGAACTGTAGAAGCCTTAGACGAAGCATCATACTGGACAGACCCATGAGACGTTGCCGCTCCGCCGTTCTCATTGTCATGTTTCTCTTTTTATTTCACGGGTCGTCGCATAGAGTAAGCGAGAGAGCTATTGTAAGATTGGTAACCTCGCACTCTGTGTCCATTTTGACCGACTAGTCGGTCACAACATTGCGACCCGTCTTACTAAAAAAGCAAATTGGATCAAAATATCGCTCTGAATACTTAATATTGTTATACATAGTGGCATTATGGCGTGTTGTGCTGTGTATTGTGCACCGAGAACAACGAAAGGGGGAGTAAAAGATCCAGAATTATCATTTCACACGTAAGTCTTTTGTAGCGTTTTTTACCTAAAATAACCAGAATCAAAGCTAAATATTCGTTTCACTTAAAGAATATACATGTTTGAAGTCATACAACTATCACGCATTGCTATTTAGTAATGAATTTAAGCATTAATTTAAGATAAATAAATGCATTGTTTTACGTGTTCCTGCTAGTGAAGTACCACTGCACGTTTCAAACTTTGTCGATATTTGGTCGATATTTATCTAATAATATTCTTGTAATATCCTACATATACTACATTAAGTGAAACATGAACCGTTAATTCCTTTCCGCGTCTAATCGGCTTGATACGTATTCTATCGATAATTAATTTTAATCTTTTTGAACCTTTCGCGGCTTGAAATGTATGATAATTTGTACCCATGTTGTGTCATGGTTAAACAATTAATTAAAATATAACATTTTGTTATAGGTTTCCAAAATGTCCGGAAATCAGAAATCAGTGGATAAAGGCTGTGAGGCGCGAAAACTGGGAGCCACCTAAATACTCTCGACTTTGTTGAAAACATTTTGAAAAATCTAGTTTTATGACTGGGCTGTCAATTAAAAAACTAGGAAGAATAAAAGAAACTAGGAGACGGTGTAGATACTTATTAACTTTCATAGTTACTATATATACTATATATATTCGTACTATTTACATGGCAATTACGAGTTTCGATGTTCAATAAAGTACATATTTTTGCAAACACTGTGTTCTTAATTTACAAATTCTTAGTTTTGTACACTGTGTACATTTTTATCGATAGATTCTGCACTAGTTTTCACTTCCCTACTCACTAAACGCGCCAACAGAAAGTGGACACGCTGCCAAAGCAATGACTCTATCCAGTGTGATACAAGATCCATGGTAGAAGCTATACAAAATATTTTTTTTTTTTCTTCAAAATGTCAATTTGTTTTATATTTCGATGTCGCGTGGTTCGCTTGCTCGCAAGCGGCCTGCAAGGGCGATTTTGTTAACCGTCGGATACAATCGACGACTTCACTTTAAAATCGCGCGGTTTGCAATCGCAAGCGGCCCGCGAGGTTGTGTTTCAAGCCTAAGTATTGAACGAAAACAATCAATGTTTGAGATCTACATTGTGTCATACGAAAATGTTGAGGTATTCTTCTCGAGGTTGCGCATAGAATTAGAAGATCGTTAATACATATCGTTAATTTATTTTGTCCCCAATTCTGAAATTGATTTCGTTTTCAGCAGCCAAAGTCGTGATAGCTCAGGGGGAGCACGCTCGCCTCATTATCGTGGGGTTCGAACCCGGGCGGGTGGCCCATACCAGAGTAGATTTGAGTTTATCGATTTTACGCACGGATCTCCCACTGGCTTCTGGCACTGGTTTTATGGAGCGCTAAAGGAGTGAGGTAGCTGTTCATAACTAAGCTGTGACCAAACCATGCCCTTCCCTAAACGTAAAATGTAGATACTCACAACGTATGTAGCTCCGGAGACGGCGGGCGGAGGTTGTTGCGTCTGGTAATGTTGCTGCGGCGGCGGAGCAGGCGCGATGGCAGCGCTAGTGGCGGGCGCAGGCGCCGCCATGCTTGTCGTTACAGTCGCCACGCCCGGGTGCTGCGCCAACAAGACAGTCGTCAATACCGCGCTGCCTGCCCCAACCACACTTACCGAGACAACAAGCGCACATTCTCAAGCAATGAAACTGTAAGGCTTGCAAATACCTTTCATACAGGGCGCAAACGGCCGACGAGGAGCTAGTTCATCTATCTATATATCTATCTACCGATATACCAGTTGCATTCAAAAACGCAGGCTACCCAAGCGCCAAAGCTGAAAATCTAAAATGCAAAACGTGAAACTATCAACGTGAAATTATCAATTATGCCCCCGGTTGCACGTTGGCGCCTTACATAAGCTAATGATTCCACAGATATACTCGAGCGGCACTATTATGTGTTCTGACAGCTGTAATTGTAAAAAGTTGAACGAAAACATTTTGTTTTAATCTTTCGGGACCCGCGGTATATACGCACGAACTCAACAAATATACAGTTCTCGTTCAGCTGTTTACAATGTTATTGCAGCTGTCAGAACGTTTCTTACCGCGGCTCGGGTGTAATTAATAATTTATAAACAAATAATGATGAGAGAACTGATTACGATCTTACCTTGCAATATTTTTTTCATGCACCTCCACCATTTTTGTACATGCAAGACCATGCCATGTAAAGAAATTGGACAAACATGAGAATCGCGAGAGTCATGCGAGTGTTGTACAAGTAGCGTGAGAAAGAGCGAGAGCAGAGTGGAGCGGGCCGAGGCAGGGTAAATAGAGAGCACACAGGGAGTAGTGGTGCGAGGGAGGGACGGAGGGACGCGTGAGCAGCGGAGTGACGGTGCCTACTTACTGCCGGCACGGTTGACAGCCGGATGGTCTGAGAGGGCGGCGTCATCAACTGCCCTGTGCTGACCGAAAGCCCGGGCGCGGGGCCCACCCTCAGCAGCTGATATTGACCATTTTCAGTCTTTAACAACAAATGACCCTGCTGCCCTGGTTGAAGACTCTGCAGAGTTTGCAGCGTAATCTAAAAATTAACGTTTCGTTTCAATTTTTTAGCTCAATTCAATCGCTGACCCGGTCCTTTTCTAGTTCTAGTAATAAAACTTAAAAACTTTCCAAAAGTTAAAACGCAAAATGATCTAAGCAGGTCATTTGTTAATAACAAAACATTTATTGTGTATTACATTAAAACATATAATGATAGTACATCTTTACCTGGGGACATAAGGAGTGGGGCTTATTTATACTCAGGGTTAGCGGAAGAAGTTATGACCAGTATCATATCTGTTACTCTTGGCCCACATACATTTATACGAGCATGAATAATAATTGCACTATGTACAATGTAAGGTGCCTTCAATGTGTCAAATGCAAAGTTACAAGACATTCAAGGTTGTAGTTAATTTTCCGACAGCCGATTAAAAACAGAGTTTACAAAATGATCCAATAGATGGCGGTAGCAAACAATGAGGTGATAAAAAGCGAATAGCCAACTGCCATCAAGTCAGTCACTGTTACCATCCTCTTTAGACTGTCACAGATTCACAGAATGCGTACGTAGTCACAAAACACCAGACTAGGTCTGTGATGGTAACTATAAGTGCATACGTACCGATAGTACACTGTGACAGTCAAAGAGGATGGTTACAGTGACTGACTTGACTTGACGGCATTTGGCTACTCGCTTTATATCACTTCATTGTTTGCTAACGCCATCTATTGGGTCATTTTATAAACTTCTTTTTTTAAATCAGCTGTCGGACAATTCCTCATTAAGTCTTGCAGTTAATTTATCTAACGCAAGGAGATTTTCTGTAGAGGCGAAAGTAAGTAGAGAACCAGTAGTTATGCAATGTGCAATTGTCTTACAGTCTGCAAGCATGGACAAACATTATACATTAATGTTTTATGACCGGCTATGTTAGGAACAGTATTCTATACTCGGCAGACGCAAGCGGCCTTGCCTTGTCATTCGCAATCAGGCCGCTTTTACATCCAACCTTCCAACCTAACGAGGGCGAAGGGAACAGAAGAATCACACGCCTTCTCGCACGCGTTGTGCGCCTGTAGTTATTTATCGCGGGTAGTTACGCTTTGCTATGCGTGCTGAATTAGGCGTGCTGAATTAACTTTATTATAACGAATCTCTATTTATTTCATTGACATCGCTGAGTGACTCGAATTTCTATAATTATACTACCATTTATTCTGTGCTTATTTATACCAGTAACCGAATGACTTTAGGACGTGCAGGACCAGTATGACTACCCGAGATTGCAGCAAAGTAAACATGACAGTCTTAATTGCGACGTGGCAATGGTTAAGTGAGGATAATAATACTATCCTGTTTTAAATAAGTATATTATATCTATCTAGTTGTAAAATTAAGAAGGAACATTATGCAGCATCCTGCATATTATATTTTTGAAGCATTAATATTATAAGGAGTCTCTGTAATAGGTCATTTAATTATATCGCCGTTTATACGATATGTTGTGACAAACATTCTGACAGCTGCAATAACATTGTAAAATGCATTATTTTTTAATATTTCGAGACCCGGGCAATGTCCTAAAACAACGTGTCTTTTCGTTAGAGCAATATTCAGTGCTTTCATAACAGTTCATAGTAATTGTACGAAAAAAACGTTGTACGGAACCCTCGGCACGCGAGTCGGACGGTTTGTAGGATTGTACGGATTATTCAGATTTTACAATGTTGTTTAAAGCTTTCAGAATGCTCCTTAGCGCGGCAGTCCTCCTGTGAATAGACTAGTTAAAAGATTACATGAATAAAACATAATACCTGTTTTTACACGACCAACGCAAATTTGCTTCAAACTATTTTCAATGCTGTATGGATTACATGAATGATAATGATGGTTATAAAATATGTTTTTTTTAGTTTACAAGCATTGATGAGTTATTAAATTGTATCATACGTGTTCGTTGCTTAATGTACAAAGCATTGCAGTTCAATATAGCAGTTTTCAGGCTGTTCAATTGACCGTCAGTGCTGGTGTTGGTTATCACGAAAATAGGGATGTTTTTTATTGTTATGAATCAGTACAAACATACTGGTGTTTTTTTCTGTTATTATTAAAATTGCCAATTTGAATTTAACAAGTCAAGTTTTATCAAAATTGGATGAGTGGTTTCTGAAAAATTTACTAATATGTTTGTGTCAAATCATCAATAATAATGAGTTATTTACGACAGTGTTATGGCTCAAAATTTTCCATACAAATATCAACAAAAACAAAAGAGAAGTCCTCCTGAGTTTATATAACTTAAACCAATTAATTATGTACACAAAACTCTACAAATAAGGTATATATATAGAATTCCAACTATTCAAATTATGAATTATAGAACTGTAACTATTAAAATGTGGTCCAAAAACCCCACTCAGTCTAATAGACGTTATATCTGCATTACACTCACCAACCAATTTATCTGTATAGGTGGCCAAATGACAGAACTATAAATGATCTATGGATGGTTATCAAACAACTGTAAACAAAACTTGTTCAGAAATTTTGTCATGTGGCCCATTCAATCATGTCTCCCATTCAATAATTAAAAAAAAGCCATAATTTTGGTATCATATATCTCGCTCATGCATTAGACGTTTTATTATGATACAAAATGAATGTGTACTTTTGAAAAATGTACTTCGGTAAATACTTACTAAACTAATTTACTTTTACTTTATTTACTTACTTTACTTTATTTACTTTTTATTTTGATATTTTTTAAAATCAAAAAATAAAAGGGAAAAACTATTTATACGATTATTTATCGTCATTAAAACATATCAAAATCAAAACTTCTTCTGAGTATTTTGGAATCAATACCGAAGGTCATTTTTCTAAAACATAACATCAGCAAGCTAGGCAGGCAGGCTAGGCAGGTCACCAAATGTGATTGAAACTACAGTCGAAATAACCGACTCAATTTAACATTAGTATTCCCATTTCATTAAAATAAAAATGTTCGTTTACTTATACAGTTATCCTTGTGTTGGCATAAGTTTTTATTTTCATTATAGAAATAGATAAAATAATATTTTTTATTTAATAGATGGTTTTAGAAATCAACTATTGATTTTTGTATGGAAAAAAATACCTTTTCAATTAATTAATTTTATTAGTTGGCAGGCTAAACATTGAAAACAATAAATTTTTGACTGATGGTATTATTAAAAAAAAGTTAGGGACTTGGATTGCTTTATCTTAATCATGCATTATTTCCATTATATTAAGTAACATAATTAATATTAAATGTGTGATAAAGGATGCTTTTACTTTAGGATTTTCTAATTCAACCCAATCAGTCTAAAGTTTATTGAGTTCGGAAAGATATTAGTGGACAGACGTGAAAAAAAAGTTATTTAATTTTTCACTTCATGATGCAACATATCAACTTACACCAGGAGCAGATGGTCGAGTACCAACAACTTGTGGAGCGCCAATGACCACCCTCGGAGATACTGCAGCAACAGACTTTTGAGCAGCTACTGCGGAAGCTCCTGGCCTCATGTTCAGTATCTGGACATTTGGCAGCATAGCCCCAGGCTGACCAGCACATAAATTCTGAGAAGTGACCACGACGTTTTGCCCTCCTGGTTTATTCAAAGTCATCATATTGGGTATTGAGCCAGACATGGATGAACTGACAGTCATCGGTACAGTAACAATGCCAGGCTGCACGACTTGCCCTGTGCTGGTGCCTGGGTTTATTACAAGCGACGGCTGCATAGTGACGTCTCGCCCGCAGCGCTGACGGGTCCTAGGTGCAAGCTGGCTGCTGACGCGTGCGTGACCTCAATACAATAAACAATGTTAAGCCATCACTACGATGTATTATAGCGGCGAATGCAACACTTTAACGAAGGTTCAATGAACCTACATTGCAGTTTACTAATCAATTAGTACTTTATCAACACTACGACGTTCACATTACTAAAATATTTCAGTCTACTTTGTTGCGTTTGAAATCGGATTTTTGATAGTTTCTTCAACACCGATGGAGCACAAACATCAAAGATTGCAGAACATTTAGATAAAAATACTTTTGGTGCAAAATCGCATCGCTTTACAGGCACCAGGGAAAGGAACATCTATACTCTGTACACTAGATAATCTCAATTACTTATAATTATACCTAGCAAGATAGGTCGTTATCTTCGTATCTGTCTCAAGCTGTTATGTAAAGCAGGGTCCAAAGCAGGATCTCCTGCGCGTTTTGCAGAACCATAATACAAAAACAATTACTTGCTCAGTACACACTGTACACAAAACATTTTGAAAACATTGTTACGTTTCGATAAATACCGATTTCTGTTGCGCAAAAGGAAAGCAATAATCAATGTTGCCAGTCTGGGGAAATTGAAGTACGCTAGTATACATTCATCTATGAATTGAAGATTCAAACAGTCGTAAGGGTGTTTACTCATGGCCTGACCTGACATCGTGTGAAAGGGACAACTAGATTTGAATTTCACGGGAGAAAAAGAAATAAACTATTAAGGTTATAACTTCTCCCTTTCGCTCACCAAGAAACTTACATATAGCCATCTCTATCACACGATGTCAGGTCAGGCCATGTGTAGACACCCTTTGTCTACACAAGGCCTGACCTGACAATTTCTGGGGGAGCGAAAGAGAGAAGCTATAACCTTAATAGTTTTTTCTTTTGCTCCCGTGAAATTTAAGTTTAGCTGTCCCTTTCACACGGTGTCAGGTAAGGCCATGTAGCGAGTGCCAAGTAGCCAGTGTCAAGTATTGTAATATTGCAAGTGAAGTCAAAAATGAGTCTCAGTCGTAGTCAAAACGCCTCGCTACATGGCCTGAACTAACAGCGTGTGAAAGGGACAGCTTGACCTGAATTTCACGGGAGCAAAAGAAACAAACTATTAAGGTTATAGCTTCTTCCCTTCGCTCCCCCAGAAACTTATATAGCCTTATATAGCCATCTCTATCACACGATGTCAGGTCAGGCCATGTATAGACACCCTTAGTCAAGCAAAGTAAGTCATGGTAAAGACCACGTAATGCCCAGTAAAGTGGCGGAGAAGTTACTAGAGGTTTCTATGGAGTTTTAAAAACAACACGAAGATTCACGTTTCACAACATTATACTATTCACCAGGTTAAGGGTGTCTACACATGGCCTGACCTGACATCATGTGATAGAGATGGCTATATATAAGTTTCTGGGGGAGCGAAAAGGAGATGCTATTACCTTAATAGTTTGTTTCGTTTGCTCCCGTGAAATTCAAGTCTAGCTGTCCCTTTCACACAGTGTCAGGTCAAGCCATGTAGCGAGGCCTTAAACAAAGTGATGAGCCTAATGAGGCGTATTCCAAAAAAATAATAGTTCTAAAATACTCACTAGATGGCATAATAATCCCATCGTTTTACCTGTCATTGTCATTGCTGTCAAAATATTTTATGTTAATTTTTTAAATCGTAAATTTTGGCTCCACACGTTGTGTTTTTAGCAGTGTCAACTATTGTAATATTTCAAATGAAGTCAAATACATAGTTACATTACTTGAAATTGTCTAAATACACATAATGCAGCCAAAATACACGAGAAAAATAAAAGGGAGACGTACATTTTTTTGTCTTTCATGTCTTGACAGTGACAGAAAACCTCAAGGTACATCTAACGCCATCTATTGGGTACTTTTATTACCAGGTTTTTTTTTGGAAAACGTCTCTTTGCCCGTGCCGATAATGTACGGCATGATATATCACGACCCGATAATGCACTGCCTGATATTCCATTTCCCCTCATTTTCCGGTAGACCAATTATCAGGCTGTACATTATCGGGTAGTCAATTATCGGGTCGTACATTATTGTCTCCCGAAGGAAAGAAAGAAAAAGCTCGAGTTTTTGGCGGGAACGTGAAGAATTCATGTCGCGTCATTTTATTAATTTCCAAAATTTGTGTTATTTCGAGTGTTAATGTTTAAAAACGGTGAATTTCTACCCGTTAAGTGTTCGTGAACATGCACGAGTGTTGGTGAATGGTATAATGTTGTGAAACGTGAATTTTCATGTTGTTTCCAAAACTCCATAGAAGGCTCTAGTAAAGTTTTCACCACTTTACTGAGGCATGACTTGACTTGGACTTGACCGTGACTTGCTATGCTCGACTTTGACCGTGACTATGACTTGTTTGAAATCTAAGAAAACTTGAGAATATATATGTATACTTGACACTGGCAAATGCATAAGACGTGCGACGCCAAAACCCTCTTAGGAGGAAAGAAAAAAAAAAAAAGAAAAAGCTCTATGGCAAATCTAAGCACTACCAGAATTTTAATAAAACAAAATAAAAGTAATAGTAATATCGAAAGTAAAGTGAAATTCGTTCAGAATCAGAGTGAGACTCTGTACAAGATTTTTCTCTTTTAAAATGAGGTGAACGCTAATAACTAAACTACTCAGAGTCCTGTGTTCAGATTTCGCGACTGTTTAGTCTACTTCCTTTCATAATTACCGAAAAGTCGCTGCCCTACGATTCCTTAGTGAACCAAGAGTCAGGAGGCCACCGTATGAAGTACAAGTACCAGTACAATTTTATTTTATTTCTGTATATGCATAAAATTAAAGCCATGTGTTCGCGCATTTGGAAACAAAATCATTTCTCAATAGTATTCAAGTGCCAGAAGAGGGGGCGTATATTAGTTATTTAATGATTAACGAGCAGTATTACCTGGGAATTTGTGATTATCCTTTCCTTATTCAGGTTCCATAGCAAAGGAACCGAAAGCAAAGCAAACTAAGAAACATCAGGTTTTCTTAATTTCACCATGTTCATCTGGATGTCAAGGGCCCTATATTCAGAGAATATTAAAAGCATTGATATTTATTCCATCAATAGACAAGAACATTCATAAAAACCATTTGTTCAAATGCTAGTGAGTTAGAACAAAAATTTGCTGCATTGCTAAAACATTATTTATGTTGTCTAACCAAACTATTAAGACTTGCAGCATAATTTCGAATTCTCGTATTATTTGCGCCGCTGCGTACGCGCCCACACTGCGTGAGTACACACCAAAGCCACACTAAAGCAAGGTGTACGGATTGCAGTACAGCTCAGTCGAACAGAGTGAATGTTCGGATCGCATTTTAGTGCATAGTACATATTATATCGAGGATATAACTTCGCTTTATAGTTATAGGCCCAATAAAAAACCAACCCAATAAAAAAAAATATGCAAATATTTTCCATTATTGATTTCCATCAAACTTTCATTGTATTTAAAACAGAATTAAAAAAATTAACACTTCAAGTGATGACTCCTCCAATAAATTATTCGCATTGTTTGAGTAAAACACTATACAAGCCTTGGTCCACGATTAACACGCTAAGATGGTTACGGGCTAAGCTTATTTACACTTTCGGCCTTCCAGCTTGGTCATCACTGCTGTCTGTCCAATAAAGGCTTATTCCAACTTGTCCATCAAGGGCTACAATGCTGACCACGCTGTGATGGCCTTCACCCCAAAAACATTACCCTCCTAGGGCAGTCAGGTAAAAATAGTGAATTTGCGAGCGAGAGACAAGGATAAACACAGTTGCTATTTTAACATAAAGGAACAATGCATGTCACACTCAAAATCCTGAGGCACTGTCCTTAGGCATTTGGCCCACCGATGGGGCCAAATGCCAGTAGAATCATTGGGCTGCAAAACCCGAACATAATGAATAAAATAGTAATTGCAAAGATAGACTGGTACAGGACGGTAATTGTTTATTTAATATTAAATAGTAAAATAATAGAAAAATATAACAGAATTTGACAGAAATTTGACATCTTTTGTCTATAGCTAAGTAAATTACCTATTTTGGGGTAATTTTAAAATTAGTTTTAAAACTGCATCGACATGTGCGTCGGTGAGTCGCGATCTTGTGCGATCTTGTTCTTTCCTTTCATTAGGGAAAATAAATGCTGTCATTTGTAGGTGCTTTCAAGCATTGATGTTATTTTACAAGCAAATTACCCTATTTCTTGGTATTGAACAGGTAAAGTACCTGTTAAAGTCGATTGCACTAACACTGTCAAAATTTTATTTCAAATGGGTCTGACATTAAATTTCTATGACTTGCAAGTGTGCTACAAATATATTTATGACAATTGCGGGACGCATCAAGAGGTTCTTAAAATTAGATTGGGCCGCAGGCAAAGGCGTAGCGGGCCGCATGACTGACATGCTATTGGCTACATTGTAGCCAATGATGTTTGAAAACTAAAGATGTAGCATCAGGAATACACAAGCTGTGGCACCTAAACCTACTCCGATCCGCCTGAAAAACGCAATTCACTCATACACACGTATTTATTTCTTGAGTTCACTAATCAGATTTTCTTGACAGAAAGATCTTAACTTAGTTGCTCAGGTAAAAAAGTGATTTTGGTTTCAGATGAAATATCTCTAATATAACATGGAACGCTACCCACTCAAGTCGTCTGTGCCTAAAACTGGTTCAACATACCAGTCGGTGTTTAAAAAGGTATGTATACATCCAGAGTGTTAAAAAGCAGATTATTGTATGCATTTATTTAAAGTAGATAATAATAATATAGAACTGCCCTCCTACTATAGATGTCCCTGATTGTGATAGTGATCATGCGCGAGCGCGCATGGCGCGAGTAAGTTGGTTCAAAATGACTGAAGCGACTGGTCCAGACAGTATGCCAGCTTATTGTGTTGAGAATTTGTACACCTGAGTTGTCTCCCGGTCCTCATGCGACTTTTCCATAGTCCCGATAGGTTTGCGAACGTTGAACACGTTCCTAAATTTCGATCATCATCATCATTATCATCAGTCATACGACGTCCACTGCCTGTACATAGACCTCCCCTTTAGAGCGCCAAACCGACCGACAACGGGCTACTTGCATCCACCGGTTGCCCGCGACTTTCACAAAGTCGTCGGTCCACCTAGTGGACTAAATTTCGATATACGTATATTAGACCAGAGAATTACAGAACGGCAGACGAACTAAAAAAAAAAACCTAATATAGGCGGCGGGTTTTGTTAACATACTTGGAAAGAGTGGCGTTTTCCTGTTGTTTTGTGCAATCAACAAACAATAAGCTTGCAGTGAGTGCATATAAATTATGTTGTTAACTCAATCAGTCGATGCGAGGGCGGCCAATTGGTCGGGCTTGCCCCCTGTTGCTGTACTGCGTATAGTATATAGGTACTTACCGTTTAAGATTGAGTGGTTGGAGCGTTCTGCAACAATGATCGCGATAACGTTACGTGCCTGACATAAAAGTTTATTGATATTAACATGACACAAATCTATACCATTTAGTATAAATTCGTGTCATGTTTATAATGTCGTGTATATAACATCATTAAAACTTGTAGATTGGGTTGTGTTGTAGATAAAGTGCGAATTTCCAAAAACTGCATTTTTTGTTTATCTATATATTTTGAAAGGGCTTTGATAATTTTGGCATACCTTACGATCCGCCATATCGTTTTTTCTTCAAAATAGCGACCACTCAAGCTGACTCTGATATAAACAAGGTTTGTAAGAGACAAAATTACTTCAACGTCACGTTTCCAAGATATACTCTTTCAAGGTTACACAATATTTTATAGTAAAACTATATTTTTAGTGCCAATTCATATCCTAAATTTAGTTCTAAGTCAATCAGTGTAACTTTGAAATCGTGTAATATATTGGTGATGCTGGAGGAAATTTTGTATCATACAAATCTTGTTCGTATTAGTGTCAGCTATCGATTCATATAGGTTTGATAAGTGGCCGCTATTTTGAAGAAAAAAACAAGATAACGGAGAGTAGGTATGCCAGGCGTCAAGCTAAAATATTGTAGGCCCTTTCTTTTAATTTGACGGAAAGATAGTAAAAACATTCTTTTTTATTATTATTTTTTCAATTATTTTTATTCAAACATTTGTATTTTTGTCAGAAACAGACATCATTATTCGTTTTGAAAATTCACCTTACTTCAATTCACTTGTGATTGTATATTTTAAATACTGTGTAAATGCGCAAGCGAGACTGTGGACGCGTAAATTAGGGCTTAATGGCCTAACATGAAAAAAAAATTGATTTTTCTATTCAGAGCACCTCAATGGTTATTATGTAAATTAAAAATATTATTTCGAGATATTATATTTTTTTATGGTTCTATCGTCTAGAGGGATAACATGTTTACATGAAATTTTCTCGATAAAAAATCATTGAAGAGACCTCGATTTATTCGCTGGGGCTCAGTACCCCTAGTGTGTATTCTAGTGATTATTACACAAATGGGGATGTAATAATAATATGTAGGATAGCATCGAAAAGAATTTTGAATGATTTCCAGGTTTAGTTGTAATTAGCAATTATCTGGTTTTTTGGCTAGCCATCTCATCTTTTTCCATCTGCACGCGACAGCTTATAGCGCTATCTTTTTCTCGAACACGCTTGAGATTGAGAATGGACCATTTTGCGGCCTACGGAGAAAAACATCACGTTGCACACATTGTAAAAGTAGGAAAAAACATCACGTAATTAACGGACGACGCCTAACCTAGAATCAGAAACTTTTGTTTTTTTTTTGTTATCGGATGATGTGTCATCAAAAATATATACATACCTATTTATGTATATTGATACTAGCTATTGAAAGTACGGTAAATAGGGTACGGATGGGTTATATAGTGCGTTTACTATATAACGTACTGGCGCCCCGGCTTCATTCCCGGCCAGCCGATTTGGGAGTCTATAGGGAGCACACATACATACATCGTCTTTTATATATAAAGACAGAAAGATCCCGAGCAATCTTCAAATCGTGCAATATTGTCAGAATCTGAATCTAAAAGTAGTACGTGTGGAAGTTTCGTATTGACATACCGTACTGCGCGGATATTGATTTTTCCCTCGTGCCCGTTTACTGCGCTTCCCCTCTCTGAGCTAAACGTCGCGGTCGCGGCTCTTTGTTTATAACCAGAAAAGATATTATCGAGACTTTTTCTACGTGAATGCTTGTATAAGCAATTTTAAACGAAATATCACCCGTGTGAGTGTTTTTGTGAGATATTACTATGTGAAATTTTATTGACATCAGGACTCCTATATAGCAAGTGTGTATCGTGCTCACGTGGATGTGCAAATGCATGTCGATCGATACTGAACCGAATGTAAATAGGTATGTAGGTTTGATTTGGGATGGATTTAGTTATAGATATCGAAACGCGACGCTTACAATCAGAAAATAATGCATAGTAGTACGAATATAAAAAATCAAAAACAAGATAGGCAAGGGCTGAACCCGCAAGTAATAAAATACTAAAGCGTGATCAAAAATAGCTTGCTGAGGGTTTGGTATTATAATAAAGGCCTAGAAATACTAGCGTTTGATTAAAAGCTAACTATGTTGATGAATAGACATGAGTACGAAAAAAAAGCCTCTCGCCACTTGATGGCCTGGAGTTCAGACAGATCCTTTCGTACTTAATCTCTCCTGCGGTATTTTGAACGAACAAACGACCGACGGCTGGTCGGTCGTCCCATGTAGCTAGATCCTCTCTCATCTGGCTTCAATTTCACGTGCTCGTGATTATTTCGTTCATTTTCTCTAATTAGAAATATGATATGTCGTTCAATAATTCAGAGAATGACGGTTGGTCTGTGTTCTGTAGGGAAGCAGCAGCACAACGAACGGGCGCGGAGTGCCCTCGCCCAGCGAGGATGACATGGTAGACATCACGCCGGGGCTCCAGCAGGCGGGCGACCCTGGCACCACACCCACTAACCACGGCACCTTCCAACTCTATGAGCATAGCGGACGAAACTCCACGGCCAGTGCCAATTGTAAGTATAAGGTCTTAGCAAGGGCGCTTTAAACTTCATAATAGCATAAATTACAAAATTATGTACTAATACAGACCTGTATATTAACATTAACATCTGTCTAGTATAAGAGGTCTTAATAGTTAAATATGCGACCGTCTCTCCATACAAACGTTTTCTCCCCTTTCCTCACCACAGAAAAAAAAAGCCATAAGATTTACTTTTACCGCTGCCATGGTCGTGTTGTGGCTGAGGATGAAGCACGCAGACTTAGAATATACCTTTTCACTCTGACCTTGAAAAGCTCTAGATTGTAACTCTCAGGAAACAACGGAGGAAGCGGGAGAATACGTTTGTTTTGGAATAGATGGTCGCATAGCTGTTAGCTCTTAAGAATGGAGTATACCGCCGTCTTGTCCATACAAAAAGCGTAGTCTGGTACCCACCCCTAAACGTTATCCGATTTCTAAGATTTTTTTTAAATATATTATCTACACTGTGAAAAAACTGTTTGTAAGTTTGTTATTTATTATTAATTTCGCGATATCTTCGTTGTTGTAGACACTTAAAGTGACAATTTTGCGTCGAAAATACGTAGAAGAATAGTAGTTGTTGTTAGAGTACCATAAACATTTTTTGGAAAAACAAAACATAGCGCCATAGATTATAGTTTATCCAAGCCATTGACACCAAAAACAAAAGATTTTGTTTAGATTTAGGGGTGATAACAGACTACCCCCGGAACACTAATTACTTCAAAAAGTTAGGAAAATTCACTGACTCTCTATCGCACTCCCGAGAAACAGAGCGACAATTATACAATTTCAAAAATCGGATGCGCCAAAATCTTGCGGAAGGACTTACCCAGAAACTGAAATTGAAATGTCTAATATCCGGTTTTGAACACTGCCTTATTTAAAATTGCATAATTTGGTAATGTAAACTTTTTGTTTTGAAGCTTACATTGCCCAGTACTTCAGCGTAACTGTCGGTAAGATTAGAATGCTTTCCCAAAGACTCGTGGCGACGAAGAAAAAAAACATTGAAATTTGAATTCTGTGCCTAATCTCCATTAATATATTTATCATGAACGGCGGCATAGAAGGGATCGCTTGAAGCGATAAGGCAGCCAGTTGTTGCACAAGTTTTAAGTTGTTTTTGTCTTGTGTATATAATTTCTGGTGTAAACAATAGAGTTGTCTATCTATGTATCTAAGTTTATTTTACATAACATGTTTTTTTTCTTCACTGCCACGACTGGGTCTTCCCTTGCCTTAGTCGTAGTCGTCGTGCCTCGCCCTTTTAACTAACCATAGTCATTTTAATAATGTTGTATAACAGTGCCCTATTTTGCGGCCTAAGCTGCCGATACAAAAAGTTCCAGTCTTATGCAGAGCTCGAAACGCGGTTTGTTCGAATTTGGTGAGGTTATAATAAAATCTGACCAAATTCGAATAACGCGCGCTTCGAGCTCCACTTCACGAGGTCGTAGTTTGGTTCTTCGACCTGAGATCTCACGACCTTATAATTATCTTGACAACCTATTAACCGATTTTGTTCATATTCGTTTTTTTAAATAAAAAATATTTTTAGAAGAAGAAAAAAACCGACTTCAAACTTGAACTAAAAAGTAGCTTTTTTTTATTACATAGATTTTTATTACTGTTTTTAGCAAAGAACATTAAAGGACAATACACGAACTTATTGATACTTATATCTTTACAATGTATAATCAGTTATTTTTGAAGTGTCGGTGCCAGCTAAGAAGGACAGTTTAATCCTATCCAAATCCAATCCAACTATTTCTACACTTCATACGTAAATCGTTCTGACACCGCTTTAGTAACTGGTCAATATTTTTAACAATCTTGTAATAATAACCGCAAATATCTTGATCCACTTAACCACATCAAATAATTGGTATGCGACCTACATTAAATTGTCTTGAAAGTTGAAACTAAAAAGGTAAACATAACAAATACAAAATTTGGCAGCACCCAATGACCTGATAAACCTTATCGATACTCAGTTTTTGATTAGATACATTGAGTATATATCTATATCATATCATAATAATCATTGCATTACATCAGTGTAGAACTGATCTTACACGTAAGTGTCAGTGTTGTGAACCATGTTGGAGCCCACTGAAATAGACCCTGTAGACACGGAGCCCCTGGTCGATCGCAGTCATGTAGGTAAAACAAGACTTATCGTTATGGACTTATCGTATTCATACGTTTCAGAATGATATAATATGAGTAGTATGTAGGTAGGTATGTAGTAGTAGCGGTTTTCTACGACGCGTCGTGTCAATATAGTGTTCAAAAGATATTGTCCTTTCAGGCGACTTGCATATTATTATTTTGTACGAAATGGATATGGTAGGGACGATAGAGGGGACGTTTGGAGTAGTTGGAACCATAACCAGTATTATTAGATTAAATTGTAAATATTATTCATATTCGTCGAGGTGGACGAAGTTTCAATCGGTCCGAAGATCTCCGAGTGATTAATATATAGAAATCCATTTGGATCTTTCACTAATCTGTTTTTTTTAAATGTCGGGTACGTTTTGATTCAAAACAATTTTGTTGTGTTTCATCTTTCCGTATCCGAAAATCTACCTAGCTAGGTAGGTGTGTACCATAAAATATTGAAATCTTTGGAAGTGGAGCACGTGACCGCGCGCAACATTTTCGAGACGTGGTTTCGCCATAAACCGCAGTAGGTCGCCACTCGCCTCAAGGTGTCTTTCTGTCTAATGTTGACAGAATTGAGATATTTTTAGGAAAAAATATTTATGAAGGCAATGCGAAGGGTTCGTTTTAAAAACTATCTATTAATAGCTGCGCCTCGCGGTCTCACCCATTATTCTACAGAAATCGAATATTTTCCGGGATAAAAAGTAGTAATCCAGTAGTGTGTTAATCCAGGATAAGCTACCTCTGTACCAAATTTCATTCAAATCCATTCAGCCGTTACAGAGTTGAACGGGAAAAAACACACTTACATACTTACACACAAAGTTTCGCATTTATAATATTAGTGTGATGAACCATTGTAGGCGATTACAGTTTTTTAGGGTTACAGAGCAAAACAGAAAACCCTCTACTGATACAATGTCTCAAAAATGAGAAATTGGGAATGTAAAAAAGAATCTTTACATAGCCCATCGAGTTTGGTATTGAAATATAAATGTGAAAATTTAAATGTTTGCGAGGCTACTTACACTTTTTTAAAATAATGATGCCGGCCGTTTTCTACATGATAGATCCCAGTGTCCAATTTCGATGTTATTTTGTGTCGGTTAACATTTCATCTTGGAGGCATAATTCAATTTTTAAATTCGCAAAAAAAGTGAAAAAGTAAAAATTAAAGTATGTAAAAGTATGTTTTCATTATATATTTTGGCTCACTACTAGTACGCACAAATCCGTAAGTATTCATTAGCAGGTACTTCGCACTTCAGGTATTTCCGCGCGAGACAACAAAATTACAGAAATTGTTAGAAATAGTCACACGTACTAGCAACCCTCAAGTTTGACACTTTTGACATTGACATTAGACGCGTCGTCTCGTTTGTTTGCGTCACTCGGCTATTATTTCGTAGCGAGCTAATCGGATTTCTTTTGTTTTTATTAATTGTTGCGATAAATGATTACTATCAAAAAGCATAGAAATCTTTTGTTAGACGTGCTTCTTCGCCTTTTTTTAGTGTTGTATTTTTAATAAAACGTCAATACAAATGATTACGCGTTGATGAGTTCAAACTGGTTTCGTGGAGGAATCCTCGTCTTCATCATTGGAAATTACTGTTGCAGGGGACGCAGTTATGTTTTCCGGAATGCAAGGTTAGTTTAAAGCTATATAGAGCCCTTCCCGGGCTTACACTCTCGAGAAGAGATTCTGTAACGGAACCATTTCCTAAACACTTTTCTTTTGGTAGTAAAATCTAAATTTGCATTAATTGAAACATTAAAAGAAGTAGGTAAGAATAGAAAATTGGGTAGCGTTGTTACAGGAAATAGATGGTCTTATAATATGTATATCATAATTCATGCACCGCACAATAACTGATCAGCAATAAACTGTACCATGATAGACTCCACTACCTCACAACCACGTAGTAAATGTTGTTTTATGAAATAGTTCATCAATTTGTCAGGTTGATGACTGAAAAAATTGGCCATGTACTTACTGCAGGATGCAAATAATATAATTTTATCCACATTCTATACATAGCGCTCTCTGTCTGCAGGTAAAACATTTATTTGCAGTAAATTAGATGATAAGTCAATAAACTAGCGAGCCATGCTTCGCATGGGTAGCACTAATTATCTAAAGCCAATTGCTACCAAACATTATAGGAACACCCGCTGAGCTAATCTGACGACTGCTTGAAAGTTAATCAAAATCGGTCCAGCTGTTTTGGAGTTGATAGGATACATACATACACACATCAGTTTATATATATAAGGATATGTAGATATTGTTAGTAATTATATATTTGTACAACAGCTGAAGATGACATTCCGGGAATCGGCCAGTATGAAGACTTTCACACCATTGATTGGCAGCGGGACATCGCTAGGGATCGAATGCGACATCGGTACCTAGTTAGAAAACGGCAAGACTCAATATGGGATCTAATCAAGGTTTGTGTTCCCAAGCAGCCAAGAAAATGGGGTAGGCAACTGTCAATGCAGTGCTGGCACAGCTTGCACATTTTGTATGGCAATTTTGCACTGATTTATTTTAATAGTACATTGATAGATGTCAGTAGTAGTGATCAGTTGAATTTCTCTCCTTATGACCTTTAAATTTTTATCTGGATATTATAATGATAAGCTATATAACAGTGTCTTTTATTACTATCAGGGTGCACATGATGCATGGTCAGGATGGGTGTGCGTGCTGTTGGTAGGCGTGTGCACCGGCATTGTGGCCGGCGTGATCGACATTGGTGCCTCTTGGATGACAGACCTCAAATTTGGCATCTGTCAAGCATTCTGGCTCAATCGGGAACAGTGTTGCTGGTCTGACATAAACACCACATTTGACTCTGGCAACTGTTCAGAGGTAAATAAATAGTGTACCTAACCTATTAACCTAGTGTGGCTTATTTTGTTTCTATTAAGCCTAGCGTACATTATTCTAACCCAGCGTTTGAAGCCAGTGCTGGAATGCTACTGGAATAACGTAATGTAAACCAGGCTTATGCAAGGTTTACATTATTCCAGTGTCTGTCCAGCGCTGGGTTGGAATGGGTCAATGTCTTCTACATCATTCTAGTTATTTAAAAGCCGTTGAAGTGTAAACACTACTGTGACAATGACTTTAAGGAGAAAGCAGTTAAGAATTGATTTAGGAAAGAAAACTTTTTTCCTTCCTTTACAGTAAGTCATTTAATTTGCATATCCTCGCAGAGTTTTAGCAATGCAGAGTGACACGTGTCTTTGTGTTTATAATCATTATCATAATCATTTTGTGTTATATTCCATAAACTCGCATGTTCTCTGTATAAAATAAGCACATTGTGGATACAAATAATGAATATGAATAAGAATAAAAAGACAAACTGCAAAAGTTTGATCTTTAACTTTGTCACAATTTTTGCGAATACCAAACAGCCTATCTGCAAGAAACAACAACGTGTGTTTATTGTATGAAATTTCTGCCAGCACTAGAATGTCACTGGATTGCATTGTTTACATGATTCCACTGCCGTTGAAATGGGCGCGCTGGATTTAAAAGTAGACCACCGATCCAGTTACTGGGTTGGATCACTTATTGTATTGTTTGGTAGCGCTTATTAGAATTCGAAACGCAACTTTTCTTGAACGACGCTCCTTAATTTTCCCTAACGTGAGTGGTTCGAAGATTTTACGTGGTATTGTTGTGTGGCAGTGGCTGACGTGGCCGCAAGTGTTTGGCGACCGGCACGAGGGAGCCGGAGCATATATCATCAGCTATCTGTTCTACATCGTGTGGGCGCTCACATTCGCCGCACTCTCCGCCTCGTTGGTCAGGATGTTCGCGCCTTACGCTTGTGGCTCCGGTGAGTACACACCGGACTGTCTGCTGCTGAGACCTTACCCCACCACAAATCCTAATGTAACACTCAGCATTTTGTGAGATTTGTGATAGTATTATCATTTACAATATGCTATTCAGTTTGCTCGTTGGGAGGAAGCGAGAGATTTGATTTCGGTTTTGTGTAAAATACTACATAAAAAAGTACTACTACTATTATTATACATATTATGTTATCATTACTACGTAAAAAGTATCTCTCGTTCACTCCCAAGCCCCGACGACTTGGCTTGGCGACGAGCCAATTAATCCCCTGTCAAGAAAATATTATGCGTAAAATATATGAACTCTCCGGTTGGATTGCCTTTGATTGTCCAGTTCTTCGAGCCGGCCAATCCTATGCACAACTAGTATGATTGAATTTTGAGCTGCCAGTCGCAAGTGCGATTAATTATATCTTCCCGAATTCTTATTCGAACATTGAAACTGAATTGCTGCGAAAAACTAAAAATAAAACATTTTATTGTTTAAAGTTCGCTTAGAAAAAGCTAACACTTTTTGTAATGAAGCCATGAAATAACTTCATGCTATGTTACATCAACATTCAAGTTTTAATCTCTGGTTCATAGGTATCCCGGAGATCAAGACCATTCTGAGCGGGTTTATCATCCGCGGCTACCTGGGGAAGTGGACACTCATCATCAAGGTGGTCGGCCTGATTCTGTCCGTGTCCTCGGGCCTCTCGCTCGGGAAAGAGGGCCCTATGGTCCACATAGCCTGCTGCTTAGGTAAACTATTGTAACTGAATAATTTAAAAAATGTTACCCATCGAGAAACACATAATTTTGAGCACTCAAAAATTGTCTGAACGGAATATAGACTAAAATTGCTAATAAAGAATGTAAAATCTTCATGAGATTAAAAATTGTTGCAAACTAATCGGTGTTATTATGACGACATAGGAAAATAATTTAGCTTGTCGGTATTCCTATATAATATCTAACCTTTTGTAGGTAAACTGCGGATGCTTTAATTAACTTTGTGCTAGACTCAACTGTTTAACATTAAGTGTTTGTAAATCGATGCCTATTCCAATTATTCTTTTATGAGGTCAGGCATTCGATATTCGCTTTTTCAGATTTGGTTTTAGAATTCCGAAGCCTGTATAAGTAGTTTTTTTTAAATGAAAAGACAGCTACTGGCTTCTTCCTGGAGCTTTCAAAATTTAGACCGCTCATCGATCTCGCCGAACCGCTTGCGTCATCAGGAGTAAGGTTCCAGAGATCTAGGGGCACTGATAAAAAAATGAATTACATCTTACATCATGTACTGCAATACTGTTACACACTGCAATATTTTCTAGGCAACATCCTGTCGTACTTATTCCCTAAGTACGGCCGTAACGAGGCCAAGAAGCGCGAGATATTGTCTGCGGCGGCGGCGGCCGGCGTCTCGGTGGCGTTCGGCGCGCCTATTGGTGGAGTGCTGTTCAGCTTGGAGGAGGTAGCTAAATAAACCACTAGTTTTAAACATTATCAACTACTCAAACAGCTCGCAGCGCCCCGCGGTTTCACCCTTTAAACCAAACGAACTGTTAATTTTACCGGGATAAATAATTTTGTTTTACGTACGATAGTTTTTTGTGTGATCACCTATCCTTATGGCATGACTAAATCTGCTCATTTGTTGAGGATCTCTTTGATAACATTAAACAAAACTAAATATCAAACGAAGGCAAAAGTACAAGAAGAGAGGATTATGCTCAGCAGTTAGCGATTACGGACTGAAAATGTTGATGAAATATCAATAGATGCGTCACGTTATTATTATTGGGGAAAAACTGCAGGATTACTCATTATAGGAACAAATTATGCTGTATTATATTAGTGTGATGTTTCCCGTGTGCAGGTGTCATACTACTTTCCTCTGAAGACTCTGTGGCGATCGTTCTTCTGTGCGCTCATCGCTGCCTTCATACTGCGCTCCATCAACCCGTTCGGCAACGAGCACTCGGTGCTCTTCTTTGTGGAATACAACAAGCCTTGGATATTCTTCGAGCTGATACCGTTCGTCGGGCTCGGAATTATCGGCGTGAGTGAATCCACTTTAACAGGGCGCCTAGCAAGCACTACTGCTTTTAGCCTATGGACATTTCTGATCACAGATCACAACCTAGATTCTGCATTCAGGATGCTCGAAGGGCACCACGCATCAGTCTAAATACACTTATAAGAAATTACCCTGATTGGTTGATTGTTAGGCGCGAGTAGGCGTAACCTTGAGATAGCCAATGAGAACGCTTGGTCGCATTCCCCGCGACCCGCGCCGCGCCTCAAACTTTGGTGACTTTTTGTAGGAACAACGAATCTTGTAATGCGGTATCTAGTGTGATCTGAGTTTCTGATAAATCTAAAGATGCCTCGTAATTACTAGCCAAGCCTAGGCCAATGTTAATAATATGGAACAAAACATATACACATACACATACACATATACTTTCACCCGAGGTAAATCCTTTTGGACAGTCGGGTAAAAAATTGATCGATCGAAATTTCATCTAACACGAGGAATATTCTAAACTTAGCATGCTTTTCATTTTATGTAGTGGAAGGACTCATTTACAGAACCCGCCTCGGGATTTACCACATCTTAGCTTTATTCAACCGCCAAGCAGTAGTGTGCAAGCTTTACTGTTTTCCGGATTGCAGGGCAATGTTTCATGCGACATAAATGGGCATAAAAAATATTTAGCATCTTATATTTTAGGCTAATTCCGTTCCAGGGTTGCATAGCGACGATATTCATAAAGGCCAACATATACTGGTGCCGCTACCGCAAGTTCTCCAAGCTGGGCCAATACCCGGTGACTGAAGTGCTGATGGTTACTCTAGTGACCGCTATCATCGCGTATCCCAACCCGTACACTCGCATGAATACCAGCGAGCTGATATACTTGCTTTTCAACCAGTGTGGTATCTCAAGTTCCGACCCACTGTGGTGAGTCGAATTTCACTAAACCTTTTTTAATGTACCTTTTTATTGCCTTGATCTTTCTAAGTCGTGGTAGCTTAGTGGGAGCAAGCTCGCCTCATATATGTGGGGTACTTTTGTAGGAGTTTTGGCGGGATCATGAAGAAGTCATGTCGCGCTGTTGTATTATTTTCCAACACTTGTGTTATATCGAGTGTTAATGCATAAAAATGGTAGATTTTTATCCATTAAGTGTTCGTGAAAATGTACGAGTGTTGGTGAATAGTATAATATCGTGAAACGTGACTTTTCGTGTTGTTTCCAAAACTCCATAGAAGCTTCTAGTAAAGTCTATACCACTTTACTGATGCAAAAAAAAATATAGGAAAAAGAAATACGGAAGACAAAGCGGTATGGCCTTAACGGCTTTAGCCTGCCCAGAAATGGGCGGATAAACAAAAAAATAACGCGGGCGGGCCCCTACCTTACGTACGGATCCACTGGCATCGGTGAACGAAAACATCGTGAGGAAACCTGCATATTTCCGGAGAGAAATTCAATGGCGTTATTTACGATTTTAGCGCCATCAAAAATGGCCTCGCAAATCTGTCTTCAAAAGATAGATTTCATTATAGCTGTCTCTTTTACTGTCTTAATTATCGCATCTTCTTTTGCACTCTTTGTTAATCCAGCGACCAGCTGTAACTCTAACCAGAATGTAAGCAGACTGCAGCGGGCGCTAAAATCGTATCGCAAGTAAAATAACATTGATCATCCTCATAATAATTGAGTTTTTTTTTTTTTCCACTTTTACTTCCTCTAACACAAGCCGGGGACAATAATTGTGTATTAGAAGTGTGTGCAATGTTTCAGTGATTACAACCGCAATTTTACGGACGTGAACTCTGCGATCGAGAAGGCGGCAGCGGGGCCGGGCGTGTACCGCGCCATCTGGCTGCTGGTGCTCGCACTGATAATGAAGCTGGTCATGACCATATTTACCTTCGGAATGAAGGTGCCTTGCGGACTATTCATACCCAGCTTAGCGCTCGGCGCCATCGCCGGCAGAATAGTCGGCATCGGTAAGTGTTGTCCTTGAACCACACTATAAGTGGTAATGTAGCGACGCGGTAAATATACAGGTGTCTTCGAACAGTCTAACCCCCGAATACTGAAACGTTTGTTAACTTTGATGACAGATTAAGTCTGTTGCTGCCTTTGTCATTTGCTTAGTGCCAGACAAAGGCAGCATTAGAATTAATCTGTTGTCAAAGTTAACAAGCGTTCCAGTATTCTTTGGTGTGTAGTGATCCTTATCACTACACACCAAAGACGCGCGTGTGTGTATGTGTGCTGTAAGATAATATAAACTGCTCTGTAAATTTTATTGCAACGGAATTTTCTCGTGCGAAAACGAGACAAGACATTTTAGCCACGCTTATCAGACGTTTCGGATTAAGATCCTTTGTAGATAGCATAGAGAAATTATACTAAGAGTGCTAATGTTCATAGAAAGATGCGTAACTCGATCGTAGTACTGATACGGTCGTAAGATGTCGCTAGAGCTTTAACTTTAACTTTAAATCTGCGACATATAGTCATATACTATGTTTCTAAATTAACTATATTTTCATCACTGGCTGGCTAATCTTGTACAGAGTGTATACAAAGAATTCCGAAAAACAGTTTGTTATAACTAAGATTTTTACTTTTATAATTTGGCTTCTTTGTATGTTCTTTCTTATGTTGAAATAAAATTATCTTATCTTATCTTATCTTATCGTATTTTATAGCGGTTTGGACATTAGCTGACAAAATACGTAAGCGCCATCTAGTGTTAAGCAGATTTTTCGGGGGTACACTTTTTTGTAGGAGATTGTCAATCTTCTCGTTTAGATTTTCTTTGTTAGATAGATAGTAATGTATAATGTGTTATTATACAGGTGTGGAGCAGCTAGCGTTCTACTACCCGAAGATCTGGATGTTCAGCGGCGAGTGTTCGACCGGCGACGTTTGCATCACGCCCGGCCTCTACGCCATGGTGGGCGCGGCAGCGGTGCTCGGCGGCGTCACCAGGATGACAGGTGAAAACAATAGCATTTTTATAAATTACACTAGAATTATAATAAGTATACATATAACACAGATCACTCTCTAGATTTTTTCAATTGCTTGGCATGATATTTTAATTACTACCTACTGGCATTATTGTCCCTTAATTTTAATGATATTAAATCCAAAATTTTATAATAAAATAATAACAGTGTTGTGCCATCTCCAAATAAATTTGTACGCCTTCTAGGCAAAGCATGATTTAAAGCAACAAAAACTACTTTAACATCCAGTTGATTGTACATGTAAATGTATAATGTATAATGTTCTCGTGTTTTGTGCAAATAAACAATCTTTATCTTTATCTAGATTCTGCATTCAGGATGCTCGAAGCGCACCACGCATTGGTCTAAATACACTTATAAGAAATTACCCTGATTGGTTGATTGTTAGGCGCGAGTGCGCGTAACCTTGGCATAGCCAATGAGAACGCTTGGTCGCAGTCCCCGCGACCCGCACCTTCCTCAAACTTTGGTGACTTTTTGTAGGAACGACGAATCTCGTAATGCAGTATTTTGTGTGATCTGTGAAATATTAGTACTGTCCGTTTACTTGTCCTTACTAAAATATTGAATTGATTATTTTGACGATTGTACATATATGGATACTGATAAGCAACAACATGTCAACCAACAAAAAAAATTTTTTTTTTAATGATTCAGAACGCTTCTATTGCTGACAAAGAAGCGTTCTGTATCATTACATTTTTTATTTATTTTTTGTGGGTTGACATGTTATTGCTTATCAGTATCCATATGTGCAGTGTTTTTATCCCATGTAATATTACGATGGTTGTACACGTGCAGTGTCGCTGGTGGTGATAATGTTCGAGCTGACGGGCGGCGTGCGCTACATCGTGCCGCTGATGGCCGCGGCGATGGCCTCCAAGTGGGTGGGCGACGCGCTCGGCCGGCAAGGCATCTACGACGCGCACATTGCGCTCAACGGGTACCCCTTCCTCGACTCCAAGGACGAGTTCCAGCACACCAGCCTCGCCGCTGACGTCATGCAGCCCAAGTCAGTACCTAACTAAACTAATGAGGCTTCTCGAATGTTCGTCACGTAATATTGCAGGTTGCGATTTCTTTTATAGTTTTTTTTTTTTTTTTGATGAAACGAAGCGTATTATTGTTTTTCAATTATCACACTAATGCTATAAATGCGAAAGTTTGTGTGTAAGTAGTAGTTATACAAGTGCAAGGCAAGACTAGGTCACGCGCGTGTCTCGCTTAGCATTCCTTGATAAAGGTCACCGAATGGGATCGAAACTATAGTCTGAATGATCGACTCAATTTAACGTGAGTATTCCCGTTTTATTAAAACAAAAATATAAGTAGTAGTTAAGTATGTAAGTGTGATTGTTCCCGTTCAACTCTGTAATGGCTGAACGGATTTGAATGAAATTTGGTCTGGAGGTAGCTTACACCCCGGATTAACACATATGCTACTTGTTATCCCGAAAAAATATTCGGTTTTTGTATAATAGCGGGTGAAACCGCGGGGCGCAGTAATCAATAAATCCGAAATGTATCTTGCCATATGGCCATTTTTTTATAAGACCGGCGTTCGAAAAATCTTCTGTCTGTAAATTTATAAAAGCGACACTTGTAGAATGTAATGCTATTAAATTTTCCTTCGTACGACAAAGTGTAAATAACTTATGACTTGCTGATAACAGTAAATCATTTTATTAATATACTTATATTTGCTTGAACCTATTATGTACAATAAGACTGGGTTGCACCATAACCATTTGTTAACTATAACTTTAACCATGAAGTTTAGCCAGCATGTGTTGCACCATCATATTTTTTGTTATAATTAATGTTAAGTGAGTAGGCTTTGTTTGCTTTTAACTTTAACCTGCCAATCTTGTGCAGTTAATGTTACCGTTAAGTTATGACGAAACTTTGACCATAGTTAAATGGTGCATTCACATTTCTCATTAACAGGAGTTTTAACTGCAATTATGACTGTAGTTTAACGTTAACTGTAGATGGTGCAACCCAGCCTTGGTCATTATCAGCGAATGAACGTGTCGCCCGCACCTAGCCAATGATAGCTGTCGCGAACCCTGTTTGTAAATGCTTGCTTGTGATGTAGGCTGATTTAGACCACTTGAAGATCTCTCTCAAGATTTAATGATCGTTAATCAAACCTAAGAGCAAAAGACCAGGAGAAATCACACTAATGTAAACACAATAAAGTTTGTGTAAGTGTGAAAGAATGTTAGTGTGTTTGTTCCCGTTCAACTCTTTAACAGCTGAACGGATTTGTATGAAATTCGGCATGGAGGTAGCTTATATCCTGGATTAACACATAGGCTACATTTTAATCCTGGAAAACATTCGGTTTCTATAGAATAGCGCGTGAAACCGCGGGGCGCAGCTAGTAACGTTATAAAAACGATATCAGTTAAACAACAAGTATTGTAACAGTAGATAAATCGGCTGGCGAGTCTTTACTAGCCATATATTTTTATAGCTCGATTCAATTTAGCTTGTCTAGTAGCTTATACTGGCTATGCGTCATAACCTCGAGAAGGATTGGATTGATGTCGCTGTGTTGATGTATGTAATTTTATTTCTGTGGATTTATTTCCCATCGCTTATGCTGGCCATGTTTTACGGCGCTGGTGCTGTGCGGTCACTACAATCACACAATTATTGTAAATGCGAAAGTTTGTGTGTCAGGGTAAGGGCGTGTATTTATTTATTTAATACTTTAAACCACATACATACAACGTATTTGGGATTAATGCTAAAGCATTTTCTACCAGTCATCACCGTGGTTGAAGAGTGGGAGATGTAGGCGAGCATCAAAAATCACAATCAATAATAATCAAAGAACACGATATAAATTAAAAGGAAAAATTAACAATGACAATTGAAAACAAATTAAAAATTGACAAATATACGTGCTATATAAATAAATATAATACTTATTACTACGTACAGAGGATAATAATACAATGGATAATGATATAAATATATATTATTATCATATATAAGTATTACATAATACATACAATAAATAAGTAAATATATAAACACATGCCTAACATAAACGAGTGATGGATTATGAAGTCTTAGAATAGTGTTTAGGCACCAGACTTTTGAAAAAGGCCTTTGATGGAGTTTGCCGAATTTTAAGAGGATGCTTATTCCATAGGCTTACTTCAACAACTCGATAAGAGTCGCTTACAAATGAAGTAGTGTGAGTAGGGGTACAGAGAAGAAGAATATTACTGGACCTGGGGGGTTGGTGTGGGCATCAGACAGGAAGGGAAAGGATTATTTTAGATAGGGTGGTCTGTTTCGACTCAACTCTGTAACAGGTGAACGGATTTGGATAGCGAGGGTAGTTTTTTTCTGGGATGTAGGCTACGTTTTATCTAAAAAAATAAACGGGGTTACTGTAGCGTAGCAGACGAAACCGAGAGCTATTAGTAGTGTAGATGTAACAGTAAAAACTCTTTCCGAACCAAAACTATTTGTCAAAAGCTGTTTTGACTGAAATCTCAGTCAAGGGTCCTCTCCACTTATAATTCTGGTCCGATTATGTTGAGCTCAGCGTAAAATATATTTATAAATATCTGCGCCCCACGGTTTCACCCGCTATTCTAGAGAAACCAAATATTTTTCCGGGATTAAAAGTAGCCTATGTGTTAATCCAGGGTGGAAGCTACCTCCATACCAAATTATATTCTAATCCGTGCTGCCGTTACAGAGTTGAACGGGAACAAACACACTTACATACTTACATATTTACATACTTATTCACTTACATACTTACACACAAACTTTCGCTTTTATAATATTAGTGTGACTAGAAAACGCCCTGCGGTTTGTAATCAGGCCCAGAGCAAAGTATACGCGATTTTTATTAGTATCTGGCGATTTAATAAATTTTTTGCTCACGCGCGCGTTTTTTTCTTATATGAAAATAAAAAGCTGATGTGTAGCGTCGCGCAAGTACGATTTTACATTATTGCAACGCAGTTTTCGCTATTTATTTCAATGTTTTTGGAGAGTAAGGCTTCAGTTAAGTAATTGTTTTTTTTATTGTGTGTGTGCAGGCGCAACGAGACTCTGTCGGTGATAACGCAGGACTCGATGACGGTGGACGACGTGGAGACCCTGCTCAAGGAGACTGAACACAACGGATACCCGGTCGTGGTCTCCAAGGAGTCGCAGTACCTCGTCGGTTTCGTGCTCCGAAGAGAGATCAACCTCGCGATAGGTATACTAATCCTCCTATTTACCTCTAAATACCCTATTTATTTTGAATTGTGTGAGACAGACGTGTACGAGCATGCATGCATGCATTGTTACGATAAGTTTGAAAAACTTTATTATCAACAAAGACATTAATTGTCATACAGAACGCCTTACAAGTGACCCCTTCCATCCATTTGCTGTGTAAAGATAATATTTTGTTTGTTATAATTATGATGAGATTCTTGTTTTTTAAATGCGTGATTTTTGACCGAGCGAAGCGTAGGTCTCAGAGTTTACTGGGACAATTCGGCATTTGTATGTATGTTTGTGTGTATATTTGTCCGATGATAACTTGCGAACCGTAGATCCGATCTTCATGAAATTTTGTAGGCAAGTAGTTCATTTCAATAAATTTTTTAAGTTCGAATGTGAGCTGAATCGGTCCAGGGGTTGTGAAGATATAGGGATCTCGAGGTCTCAGTTCGCCGCGAACTACTAGTTTATTTATTTTTGTATTTGTGAAGGTAGTTGCTAAATAGTGATGTTGTAAAGGTAACGCTCGGCGCACGATGGAAGGCATCACGGGCAGCACGGTGGTGATATTCGCGGGGCAGGCGGCCCCTCCGCCCGCGCCTCCCAGCCTCGTGCTCAGCCGGTATCTGGACATGGCGCCCATCACCGTCACCGATCAGACGCCCATGGAGACCGTCGTCGACATGTTCCGCAAGCTCGGCCTCAGGCAGACGCTCGTCACGCACAACGGGTCAGTAATCCAAACTCTAAGATCTTTAAATTGAAACTATTTATTCGACATTACCAATAAAACCGTAATAAAATTGTGGCTCGATTTTCAAATAAGTTTAGTTTTTAAAAAGAAGGCAGATGTCTTGTCATAAAAGGAGATGTGAGACCCTAGCAGAAGATCTCCAAGCATGGCAATTACTACACCGGCAATTGATTCGCTCGTAAATCACGAATTAATGAATTATTAGAATGAAACAGGAGTTCTACTCTTTGAATTGCAAATGACGATTAGTGAGATAGAGAGACAGAATGAAGATTCCGAACTGATCCGAGATTTCGAAGATGATCGAACCGAAACTTAGAGATTGGGTTCAGAATACGACAGTTGGTCATTTCGAAGGTTTCAAAGCTTGTTAAAAAGTATGTAGTGAAAATGTTATTTGGCTGTTATTTCAGGCGTCTACTCGGCGTGATCACCAAGAAGGATGTGCTGCGGCACGTAAAGCAGATGGACAATGAGGACCCCAACTCAGTGCTCTTCAATTAAATGCAATCAACTCCAATCGGGGCTCTTCGTCGCGCCCGCTCGCCGTACGCTTCCATCTGCCACGTAAAAAAACAATGCCGGACTAGCACCTGATAATAACTAAAACGACAGCAATATGAACACGTACAAACACAAATACATACAACGAATACACGTAAGTACTCTGTCGTTGGTTATTAGTCCGCCGTCGTTTGATACAAGTCACGTCTACTTAACGTACTCCTTTCTTGCACCCAGCATCAGTCATTTCAAACGTCAAGATTTAGTGATAGAATTCATCAAGGGAGAATTAGGCTGGTTTACAATGTCTAACTTTATAAGTAAATAAAATACAATAAAACTAATTTTGTGAAAAATTAGATATTTTAACCCACGCTACCTCCACAGAGGTTTAGTGGGTAACTGGCCTGAGATGATTTGATGAAGATTGCTATTTTGTGTTCTCTAAGTACATAATGGAAGGTAAGAGCGGATGGTTACTGCTCGTCTGACTTTATATTGTGCTGTAGACTATATATTTGATCACAAATACCACAATCTCAGTGTCGTTGTATTAGTGTTTATTGGCAATGCTTAAGGTGCAACGTTTCACTTAGCGCGTCAAATTCAAATTTTCTTGCGTTTTTTGTCAATTACAATTTTATTACTCATCGTGGGTTTATGAAAATTAATTTTGCGATATTGAATAGGTTGTATAAAGAAATTAAACCAACCAAAAAATCAAGGTGAAAGCTAGTATAAGTACACTTCTCACTAAACCAAAAATCAAGATGAAAATCAGCTTATTGAGATTCGTAGCTAAGCCAATGTAATCTAGGTGATCAGTTTAGCCGTAATTTCTTGATGCGACCTATTTATTGTCGCAAAATTTGTTTTCATGTACCTACGATGAGTAATTAAGCTGTTATTGGCAAAAAACGCAAGAAAATTTGAACTTGCCGCGCTGAGCGAAACGTTGCACCTTAAATGTGATCCTTGTTATTATTATGATGTGTTGTAATTGTAAATCGTGAATATTTACAAACACAACATTTTTGTGGTGTATTCAATCATAATTATATTTTATATCGGTCGGCTTGTAAGCGGTCAATATTAATTGTTATTAAATAACTTATTTTTTATACTAAATCACAATTTTTTAGACAATTTCATGCTGTATTTTTATACATTGAACTATAGCAATTGTAACTCAATTATACAATCATGTTGTTTTGTCCTAGATAAGAGTTTCATATTAATCATATTAGATAATTCTAATTTGTTCAACTTACTTTTTACAATTTTTAATAGTTGACTTAGCTTTTTTTTTTTAAATTATATTTTTCGTGTTTTTTTTAAATAATAACATAGTATGGTGTTTAGTTTAATTGCATATTCTTTTTTTCTAATGTGCTTGGATACTCTTTTAAAGGTCATACTATGAGTGAACAAACTTAATAGTAACAGATGAAACGGTTTTGGCACTGCCATATGTCAGAGAGCAGAAACAACATGCATTATTACTCAAACTCCGATAACCAGAATTATTCGGGTTCTTTAATTGCAACAATAAGTGAATAATCCTTCCGCGAGGTTTTGTCGCAATCGATATTTGAAATTGTATAGCTGTCGCTCTGTTTCTCGTGAGTGCGATAAAGAGATTTAGTGAATTTTCCTAACTTATTGATGAAACTAGCGTTTCGAGGGTAGTCTGTTATCACCCCCTGAATCTTACCAAAATCTTTTGTTTTCGGTGTCAATGGCGTGGATAAACCATAATCTGTGCCGCTATGTTTCGTTTTAAAAATAAATGTTTATGATATTCTAATAACAACTACTTTTCTTCGTCGTATTTTCGACGCACAATTTTTTTTATTTTAATTGCCTGTAACAACGAAGACAAAAATTTAAAAAATAAATAAACATACAAGCATAGTTTTCCTCGTTGTAGATAAAATATATTTTAAAAAAAAGATCGGAACCGGATAACATTTAGGGGTGGGTGGGTATCAGACTACTCTTTTTGTGTGGACAAGACGGCGGTATACTCTATTCTTAAGTATCGAAGCTGGGATGTATACGAAACTGAGGGTTAACCTTAAAGCCATAATTCTAATTTCGTAGTACAATAGTAATTGGTCGGTTTTCTGATTATAATTTCTATAAGGCAGTATTTTTTTTGGATCAAGCTTTGGCCACCAACTCTCTCAAATGCAGAACAGTAAAAAAAAAAACTTTCGCCTTGTTCGTGTTGAATTTGACGAGATTTTCGCTACTCCAGCCGGTAACTACTTATTTTCTACATCTGCCTGCCTGATAATGCCGAGTTGTAACGATGTATGTGAAAGCTGTCCCAATATGTCCATTGATATCCTTGCCATTTTAAAGAAAAGTAAAGCGAGCGGTACATTGATGGACTCGCATTATGTAACGTGTTCCACACATAAATACGCATTACAATGTTTCAACTAAGCCCGACCGTCCATCAATTCTTGTTTTCCTGCCGCTGCAGTAATGTGTGTGTTACCGGAAATCTACGAAATGACGAATTATACAATGCCCAGTTATTGACGTCGATTTTGTTGTTAAACTAAATTTGACAGCTCTAAAACTGTTGCCATCATTTTCTCACGTATCGTAATGAAACGGGATGCAGATAATTTTAGTCCTCTTAGATTGATTTAGTTTAATGAGTGGTACAACAGAATCGAGGCCATTGTATCAATTCCAACCCTATTTAGACAGCGAGTAAAACACTATTTTCATATCATATCCCAAAATTCTAAATGGTGCTAATAAATGTATAAATAATACAAATAAAAGTGAACTAAAACGGTTTTTGTTATCACATCATAATAATATTACAGGAAAAAATTGTTACAAATGCAAAAGTTTGTGCGTAAGTATGTAAGTGTTTGTTCCCGTTCCCGAACGGATTTGTATGAAATTCGGCATGGAGGTAGCTTATAACCTGGATTAACACGTAGGCTTTTATTTTATCCCGGAAAATATTTGGTTTCTGTAGAATAGCGGGGCGTTGCTAGTTCTTTATATCGGAACGATTCCCGGGTTCAAAAAAATACCTAAACGTAATGGCGACCGATTCGCTTTTGTCAGAAGAAAGGCTTCTTGGGCGCATTCAGTTAGATCGTCGGACGATCGCTCGAAGACGACTCACCCATTCAATAAGCAGTGGCAGAAGGTGATGTTCGTCCGAGTGATCACACCGTGTCGTTCAAAAAGGTCGTTGGTCGTCGCCGGGCGTTCGCAGGCATCGCTCCGTAAAATCGGAGGGTGTAAAACACACCGCAGTCAGTTTGACAACTTTGTATGGAAAGTTCTGACAATGTTTGTTTATGTTTTAGTTCAATTTTAATTATAAGGTTTAGCAAAATCTGAGTCATCATCATCATCAGCCATAAGACGTCCACTGATGAACATAGGCCTCTCCTTTAGAGTGTCACACCGAACGACAACGTGCTATTTGTATCCAGCGGTTGCCCGCGACTTTCACAATGTCGCCGGTCCACCTAGTGGGAGACCTGCCTAAACTGCGTCTGCATCTTCGGTTCGTGGTCGCCACTCAAGAACCTTTCCTCCAAATCTGTCGCAGCCCTGGATTGTCATTTAATAAAACCTAAACGTACTGTCGTATGTTTCGGTCTACTGCGAATATATGTGACCGTTTTATACACTCCCAGTGACGCGTTTGGCATTATATAAAAATGTCTAAAAAAAAACGTATAGATTTTATTTATACATTGCCTGTCTAACTTTGGCATAAGATACATGCCATACCTAGGCATGGTATAAAAAATCGAATTGTATTCCGGTAACGTATTATCAGATATTTAAAAAACATCTCATTTTAAGAATTAAGTATTACATTTTGTTTTTTTTCTAAGTACCTCTTTAATTTGTGTAAAATGCTGTTATACTTACTTATATTAGTCATTACTACAAGTATTTATAGTATTTGTTTATGTAAATAGGCTGGACTTTAAGGGCACGTAATTCATTTGTAATATTTTATCGACAAACTGACCTACACACTGAGTGCGGTTTCTAAAATAATATAATAATTAATACTGTAGCTAGTTTTTCCGATTAGCTGGAAAAACTTGAACATTCAGACAGTTTTCAGTTTCGACATTTCATATCCCTTTTTTTAAAACGTTGGTTATAATTAATCTGTGCTTAAAGTGCTCCGTCGCGGTTTCGCCTGTGACATTTCACGTCAGCGAGAAGTTGATAGGACAGTTTCAAGTATTGATAAACGCTAAAAATTCGTATACTTATTTGATTTTACGATTAAGTTTTAGATTATATGATCACCGAAGTGGAATGATTATCCAGTCCCACTACTAAGCGCTAACGTGGTTCTGATAACACGTTAAATAAGGCCTTTGGTACCTTTGGCCAGTTATTCAAGCGCCAAACAGTGCAAATATTACTGTGTTCCGGATTGAAGGGCAACGTTTCCAGCGTAATTATTATTACCGGGCATACAGAGATTTCACATGTAATGTCTCAGGGTGACGCGCGCAGTGCATTGCCGCGCATAGTTATGAACTGTTGAAGGTCAAAATTACGGGTGGCAATGAATTGTTATTGGAAAGCTCTGATGAAAGCGCAGTGCATAACTTCAGGTGAGCGACTTGCTCGTCTCGTCACCGAGTACCATAAAAAAAAAAAGGAACTAGCGACATACACTTTATGATACTGCATTATGTGTACTATCTATGAACTGAATAAACGTTTAATATTTTTTTATATATTCAAAGCGGTATCAATTACATATTCTAAAATAATTAGCTGTATGTAAATTATACGGCTAGAACACGAAGTGCGGCTACACCAAGTTTAAGCCGGTTAGAACTAGGTCAGCCACTTACTCTTGGTCAAATCTAGTATCAGCCGATTGTTTTCGAGTAAGACTAGGTCTAGCCGAATTGATACGGACTAGACCTAGTTTCACTCGAAAACACCCAAACTACCAACGAACCAAACTAGTGGCTAATGCTAGGTCTAGCTGATATCATGCTGACTACAACTACCCAAACAATGCCTGTTGGATAAAAGTAAATGCAAACAAGTTCGAACGTGTAACACGCAACTTAACCCTTACACCCGCGTACGCCCTTCGGTCCCGGCGCTTGAGTTGTACAAAACAGACTTATTATCTGAATAATAATATTCTTTAAAGATATAAAAGATACAATTATTTTCTGTTGTTAAAAAAATGTTTGTGATTGTTCCTACTATGTTAATATTGTTGTCCTACTTAAGTAAAAGTCAATTATTAAAATAAATTCGTTGAATTTTATTTTCTCTCTACGTTTCTTATTATTAGGTGTTTTTTAAATACCTTAAAATCCAGAAACTTGTGGCTCTGTAGAGTTAGTAGTAGAACAACTTCCACCCTAGGTAACGAACCTGTACAGGTTACTCCTAGTAATAACCACCAGGGTTCGGTTGAATCTAGTTGTAGCCGGAATGATACCGGCTATACCTAGTTTTACCCGAAAACAATCGGCTTATACTAGATTTAACAAAGAGTAAGTGGCAACACCTAGTTCTAACTGGGTAAAACTAGGCGTAGCCACATTTCGGGTTCTAACCGTAGGATATACATTTAATTAAAGCAATTTAAATGTTACATTGTAGGCCTTGTTCGATCGCTTGTTCGGACCGAGCCGCCGTCATATTATCCATTGTAAGTACTTTAAATAATCGGTGTAATACGGTCACTTTTTAAAAGTATCTCGACCGTTGTTTACGTTGCTTTGCAAACGACTTTAAAGAAGCTTGTCTCCTTTGTCTTTGACGCAAGCTTCACTTTGTTCATGAACGCGACACTATTGTTTGTGTAATTGTTAGCAATATTTGTAATAAGAGTACAATTTTTCTCATAAACACCAGTCGTAATTAACGACCACGTTTTAAAATAGTCGCAATATTTTTTATAACTTTTTGATATTTGGACTTTAGTGTAAATAGCACATGTGTAAATTTATTTCTTTCTATTTTTCTTCGTATAATCAATGTTAATCTGGGAGCACGGAGTGCCTCCGCCAAGTCTAGCAAAACAAGGGCATAAAAGTATTTTCAAGATATACTCGTATCATGATTTAATTTAGCTTCATGCGTAAAAATATTTTTAGAGCTGAAGGACGATACTATTGTCCTCGTCTACTCTTTTATTTATTTAACATATAGACAGACCCTGCCTTGTTTCAACCTGTATTTTGAAAATCGTTCATGTATTTTTAGGCATGGCGTAGGCAGTTTGCGGAATTTTACAACTATGTAGACGGAACAACCCGTATTGGGCTAGGCAAAAACTGTCAGTTCTCGGATCGGAAGCAAACCCTGTAATATGTTTTCCGAGAGCTTTTTCGGGGTTTTTAACATGGCTGAATCTGATAGTAGCACTTCAAAATATTACTCTTGATTTGTGCCTCGAATCGGACAATAATGATGACGGCGCGGAAAAAAGTGAAATGGGAAACGTTAAGCTTTGTTCCGCTTTTTGCAATTTCCTGCAACCGTCAGCAATTATCAGATAGCGAAAAGATTATTGTTGCCGATTCTCTCAAAATGATCTGCATAAACACGTCAAGTTTACAGTACTTTGTTACCTTATACGGGTATTTTGGTTACGTTAAGTAGCTAACAGACCTGTGGATTTGGTTTGTGCGGACCGCAAACGAGAGAAACATATTTTCATCTTATTTTCTCGTTGTGGTTCGCTGTCCGCGGTTTTCACGAGTGTTATTATACGGCTATTATATTAGCATGCAAAAAGCACGTGCTCGACTAGATAGATATTAATATAATATTCGTATACTGCGAATAATTACATATTCTTAGGGTTATACCACAGATCACACTAGATACCGCATTACGAGACACGTTGTTCCGACAAAAAGGCACCAAAGTTAGAGGCGCGGCGCGGGTCGCGGGGAGTGCGACCAAGCCTTCTCATTGGCTATCTCAAGGTTACGCCTACTCGCGCCTAACAATCAACCAATCAGAGTAATTTCTTATAAGTGTATTTAGGCTGATGCGTGGTGCGCTTCGAGCGTCCTGAATGCAGAATCTAGAGTGTGATCTGTGGGTTATACTAATAAAAATAACTTATTTGTAAATATTGTATCAATTCTGTACAGCTGTACGCGCAGCTCTTATGAGTAGAATTTACAAAAGAGTTAATGTAAGCTGTGAATAATAAAAAACTTACTACTTAATGAGGTTTTTTCAACGATGAAATTTTTTATAAAAAAAATGTATTATAGAGATGTTTTGGTGAATGTTTTGTGGCGTATTATTATAAAATTTATAACACGTCTGTTTCGACCAAATTTTAACGTAATGTTTGAGTCAATGGTCATAAACATACAAAACTTCTCGTGAAAAATAATCTACTAAAAACTTCATTGTTGTAGATAATATAGCCCGAATGGTATATCTCAATAGTTTTAACTATGAATTGTAAATGTAATGTATTCAAAATGTATATGTATTAATGCTGAGACTCGATCATGATAAGATGACCAGCATGATGTTTGCCGTAAATGTTTTAAATGTTGGTTGTTTCATCTTTGGTTTCAACTATAAGTATATATAATTGTAAGTAAGAATTGTAGTAATAAAAACATGCAATAATACAATTCGTTTTTCTACATTATTATTAATCTTATATTACATATTGTATAGATTAATGGGCTGGGCTCACGCACACAGATTCAAATAAAAAGGCGCTATTTATAAGAGCATACCTCTCTAGTACGTGTAGTTTGTCTATACTTTATGTAAGTTATTATTATAATATATATATAGTATCTATGATAAGGTAGAGGAAGGAAGGGACACTCAGTTTTCTTGATTGATAATCGAAATTTACCTAGGCGGTGCTCACGCACCTGGTTACTGGCCGGGGGCCCCAGCTTCCCATCTTTATTGTGTCAAAGTATCGAAATCATAGTAACAGAATAGGTAAAACACAAATCAAACGAAGAAAGAAATTAATTTGTTATTTATTGTAAATAATACTTTTACAGTATTTATTGGAACATATCTGTCGATGTATGAAGGTGAATATTTTTTATCTACATATTTTTTAATTCAGCTCATCAAATTTTAATTTACTTTCCGTCATATAATGGGATATGTCAATAATTAAATTAAAATAACAAATTACTAAGGTGAAATTTTTGAAAGTTTAATAAATACAGAATTATTACATCATCGACTACACTAAAAGTCAAACATATTGAATAAAAACAGTCGAAATACAAGAAACAGACGATTACATACCATCCTAAAAACAAATAAATTGTTACAAAAAATAATATCACAAGGTTACAAAAAATTAAAAACACGATAATGCCAAAATTATGCGCGTGACTGTCAATACAATAATTTGCTAAAAGAATCATGAACATTTTGAACCATAACGGTATAGTTTGTTTACATTATGAAATCCCGCGGATATCTCGAGGTGTTTAGTTTAATATACTTACAAGTAATAACGCTTTCTATATCCGAAGATAAGTTAGTTTCATTGCAAACATAACAATCTAATACAGAAATATATTTTAAAAAAAAAACACAAATTAATAATGATGTTCAATGTTAGTGTCATGTAAAGTCAGTAATTAATAATTATAATTACTTATTTTTAAACAGACACACAAGTGTGTTTTTGTCAATGAAGCAACTAATGTTAATCTATTCAATGTCTTAGCATAAAAATGTGTTATAAAAATATTGTGTTATAACAATTTGAATTACTACAACGCTTCTACATTGTTTACAAACGCACTACAGTAAAGCCGAATAAGATTTTGACATACAGATGTCTATAATATTACAAATTTGTCAACTCCAACATTTGTGCTACAAAAATCAATACTTCACTACCTCCATTGGCGAAGTATGAATTATTTAATTTTTTAGCTCATAGGTCAATGTTGATAAACTCGCAAATTCATACCCAACTGGATCTTTCAAAATCTGATTTTTCAATACGGTAACGGTTTAATAATAATAGTTTGTAATTATTTTTTTTTTTGGTTGAGTGTACAGGCGGGCTTGCTCCTTGCTCTGAACCCTCAGAACTTTATCAAAATACCTATAATAAGCGTGATGTGTTGTCGAAAAGCCAGAGTCGGCGCATTTTAATATCCTATTTGAGATCAGTTAATTGAAACTAAAGTCACATTATTATCATTAGTGAAAGATGCTCCTTAGTTAATTACTAAGTTAATTTAATAGTTATCCCCGTTGTAGTTCTTAGATCTCTGGCCTCCACTTCGAGTTATTCGATTAAAATGAGCTCCGAAAGAACCAGAACGGGCGACTACTGAAGCGCGGATTTGAGTGGGGTCCTCGAGACCGGTGCAAATGTTTAAAACGCGTCAGTCGCCTTTGCCCCACCCTGTCATGTTAAATTCGTTAGAATCTAAATTATAATCTAATGTAATAAAATATTGTACCTAATACACATATACATTATATATTTTGTTACAATCGTAACGATTAGTGTCGACGCCGAGTCGAAATATACACGTAGGAACTATAGTGATATAATGCATGACGCGATGTGTTATCGAAGAATAACCGCTATCTGCATGAGACGGCGTCGACAGAAGTGCAATCGCGCGATAGCCTTTATGACTACGGAAACATGTAAAATATGGATATGAAACATTGAAACAAGGGTATAAATATGTTTGTTTGTAAAGCGAGCAGATCAGCCGCAGTCGTGCCGCTGCAGCGCCACTGACACCTTGTACAGACTCTCCATCATGAAGGAGAGGTTCTGCGAGAGCTCGTTCACGGGCCGCGTGATCGCCACCATTTCTGAAATCATTTATTGTTTGTTGGCTCTGCGGGTCTTCTTTTTTTTTCCTCCCTCTTATGTTTTGGCTCCACAAATTGTGTATTTAGCCAGTGCCAACTATTGTAATATTTCAGGTGAAGTCAAATATTTTCTCAATTAAAACAAGTCTCAGTCCTATAAGTCAAGCAAAGTAAGTCACGGTTAAGTCCATGTCATGCCCCAGTAAAGTGGCGGAGACTTTACCAGAGGTTTCAATGGTGTTTCGGAAACAACACGGAGAGAAGTCTCACAACATTATACTATTCACCAACACTCGTGCACGTTCACGAACAGTCAATGGATAAAAATCCACCATTTTTATACATTAACACTCGATATAGCACAAGTTTTGGAAAATAGTATGACGCGACATGACTTTCACGTTCCCGCCAAAACTCCCCATTGTAGCCTTAAGCCTTCTCACCAATGACACTTGAGGGAACTAATCACTTTGCAGTATCCCTCCATGCGAATAAATTTCTTGTATTGAGTGTAGGGTATCAAGTCGCTGATGTAATCAGTGTCAAGCGAGTGCGTGCGTGTCTTATAGTTACCGGGATGCGCCTGCGCAAGGCCGCGGCAGTACACGTGCAGCAAGCTGGTAACCTCGTCCTCTGGCAGCTCGCCTCGCTCCAGAATGCGCTCCGCGTTACTCTCGCGCACTATCGCTAGCGCCGCGCTCCACCTGAGCAACGATGAAATGAACGAACGAATGATCTTTATTTTATTTTATTAAATTAAACATATTTTTTTTTATTAGTACATATTTTTTGTTGTGGCTTTTGATTAGATATTTGAAATTATGTAATTATGAACTAAATATTTTGTAAATGTGACTTGCCCAGTGTAACTACCAATGTTATAAGGCCAATAAACGATTCTATTCTGTTCTAACGCGACAAAATACAAACTTACAACTAGTCGTTCTGCGACTGCGACATAATTAGTAGTCGGGGACGTTTGCTGCGGCGCCCGTTACCGGCCAATTTTGATAATATTTGGCATAAGCTTACGGTACTCAATTCTTAACAGGAATTTCGAATATGAGCAAAATCGGTCAAGAAGTTATCAAGATATAAGGTCGTGAGTTCGGGACATAGAAGTTAATAGATTTCCTCTTTATTTCAATGGTGCTGGGGATTTATGCTATTTTGATGTATTTCTAGCTGTCTTATAGTTAGTATGTAGGATAGTTAGCACGTAGGAAGTACATCTAGAAGGATGAGCGTATTTAATTATTACTTATGTGAAATCTTTATTCATATATATGGCGTAACAAATATTAAAAAAAAAAATGTATTTCATTAATTTGCAACGGAGGACAATTCTCCTCGGTATACAGGCATGTTAATGTTTATGTTGTCGTACCTCTGCCTCTGCATGAGATGCAGCAATCGCGCGTCGTCCAGCGGCGTGGGCGAGACTTCGCCCCAGGGCTCGTTCGCGCTCGCCGCCAGCGCGTTTCGGACCGCGCATACCGCGCCGCTCATCTCCACACCCTGGCACAAGCAATATTTAGAAAACACGTCAATACTTGGACAAACAGAACAAAATCGGATAGTCGAAGTCTTACGGTGAGATTTGTGTTCATACGGACTTGGTATTTTTGTAATATTTTCTAGTTTTGAAATATAAGGTAGGGCATTATTTATTGTCTTAAAGTTAACCTTTCATTGTATAAAAAAAAAGTATTAAAATTCATCGACGAAACAAAAATAAAATTCAATAAATACATGAGAGAAAGTAACAAAAAAATAGAAAAACTGACAAATTAATTTAGTTTTTATATTTATATGGCTCTGAGCCCTTGGTGCATACAAAACAAGGGGTATTTTAAATCTTGTACTACTGACACTAACTTACTGGTTCTATTTTGAGATGTTATTTTTATAATTTATATGTACCTATACTTTATACCCATACATTAATTAATTCGTAAAACCTATGTTTGTGTTGTAACGGGGCATTTTAAACTTATCTATAAGCGAGAACTGTTTAGGCTTTTGTGTACCCATTAACTGTATTTCTACTTTATTATTTAAGCTGTTAGTTTTCCATGGAAAATAAAATAAATGAAATACTAAATAAATATAACTAGGTATAATGAAGAATAAGTTTACGTACTCGTCCGACGAGAGCATTTAATTGGTCTATTAAACTCCTGCTTTGAGAATGTCCGAGTATAAAGCTGTGATTTTTTCGTTTAGCCAAAAAGAAACAATAACCGTCAGGTAGTGCGCGGTTTGTGGGAAGATTTCCACCTTCTGAATTGTAAATTGTGTTCCATTCCCACCAGGAAAAACATTTGTGTGATGAACATGGATGTTTGTTCTTTGTCTGGGTTTTTCTTCGATAGAATGTATATACAAATAAAATAAGTATTTAAATGTATTGTATCCGTTATCTGGTTCCCATAGTACAAGCTTGCTAGCTTTGGGCGTAGATGGCGCTGTGTGTGAAAAACGTCCCCCAATATTTATTTAATAACAGACTTCCAAAAAAAAGAGGAGGTTTTCAGGTCGACTGTTTTTTTTTTAAATTTTGTGACACAGACCCGGTTGTCGAGTGCGGCGTGGTACACGGCAACCACCATCTTGTTGTTAGTCTCGAGCAGCAGTAGCAACTGGAAGATCAGCTTGTACAGGCAGCGTGCCGTCTCCTCGCTGCTGCGCGATAACTCCAACGCCTGCAATCACGCAACCTCATTCTAGATCTCATACTCCACAGACGCAGAGCGGAGCGGGGCAGAGCAGAAAAAAACCGTATAGAATTAAGCGTTTCAGGTTTTTTCATTTGAAAGATGACACAGATTTCAGTCCAGCTCTGCTTTTTTTAATTACAATTACTTGGGTTTTTAACAACAACTACATGACAGTCCTGTTATATGTAAAACTGTAGAAATATACTAAATTCAATAAACACCTGTGGTTACTTGAGGTGACTCGTATAGTTGAACAATGGCTGTGTAAGCGCTGGATTGAATGCTAGTATCCTATCAAATTGTCCAAATTTCAGTCTGTACAACCGGTAATTCCCAGCTCTGCGCTACCTAAGCTTTTTTGGAAATCCGCATGGACATTCGAGTTTTTACAGTAAAGTTAATTAATAACAGCAGCTTTTTTTTCAAAGATACTTGGTCGTTTTGCAAATCGGACGTATTGATCAAAGCCCCAATCAATTGACTATACTGATTGCTTGATAAAAAAATTTGCATACTACATAAAAAGTTAACCTGTATTAGACTTTTTTTTTTTCTATTATTTTTTGGCTCCACACGCTGTGTATTTAGCCAGTGTCAAGTATTGTAATATTTCAAGTGAGGTCAAATATTTCACAATTAAAATAAGTCTCAGTCATAGTCTAAGTCAAGCAAAGTAAGTCACGGTCAAGTCCACGTCACGCTCCAGTAAAGCTGTGAAGACTTTACTAGATGTTTCAATGGAGTTTTGGAAACAACGCGAAGAGTCACGTTTCACAACATTATACTATTCACCAACACTTGTGCACGTTCACGAACACTTAGTGGATAAAAATCCACCATTTTTACACATTAACAGTAGAAATAACACAAATTTTGGAAAACTATACAATGAAGCGACATGACTTCTTCACGTTCCCGCCAAAACTCCCGTATTAGACATTCTCCGTGGACATACTGTAGGGGTGTATTATACCTCTAGTGTGTGTTCGCGTCGATCAAAGTAGGTCTCGAGGTGCTCCGTGATCTCGAGCGCGGCGTACCGCACGGCGTCGCGGACGCGCGGCGTGTCCGCCGCCGACGGCCCGCACCACAGCAGCGGGGGCTCCTCGGCGCCGAGCCGCTCCAGCACCGCGCCCAGCTCCGCCGCCGCCCCGCTACCGCCCCCGCCCCCGCACAGACCCACCTCGCTAATCAGCGACACTGTCTTCGTGCTCACCTCCTACCGTAAGAAACAATTCAAATGTGTAAAGCGATACGATATGCTCCCGTAGACTCTGAGACCTTCGCTTTGCTCGTTCAAATATGTATACCTGCTACTTACGTAGAATACCTATGTATAAAAGTAGATAAGATAGATAAGATAAGATAACTCTTTATTAAGAGGCTTAAAAACTAATAAGTAGAAAAGTTACTTATTTGTACTTATTTTAAGAAATATTTTGTTTTATTTTTAATATACTACATATATACCTAATATATGTAGTATAAAGCTGAGTAGGTACAAGCACTAACTCCTAACTAGGTTGCCCTGGGTAGGTAAAAGTAATAATGTAATCTCGGAAGGCACTGGATCTCACGATCTCACCGCTTTGGAAGTATTTACAGCTACCCTTTAAAATAAAACAAATATAATAGACATAATTATTTAAGTACTTCATAAGCTTTAAACGTTATTTTATTCAAACGAATATCATCATCATCATCACCCGGAAAACGACAACTGCTGAACGAAGGCCTCCCCCTTAGAGCGCCACTAAACGAAAATTTGCAATTTGCGACAATCAGCAGGCAAGGGGGGGGGGGGGGGCTCTTCGGAGTTTCTTTGCGCGATAAAATAGAACGAGTATATTCGCCGAAGAGCCGAAGTCAATATATATAATATATGAAAATACATGCATAATCCTAATACTTATATAGAAATACATACAATAATTACACACTATATATAAATACTATAAAACTCAGTACCAGCCTGAATAACTACTACCAGCCTACAAGGCCACCTAAACCCACCGTTCCCGCCGCGGCTCCGGCATCACGTCGCCGCGGTCAAGTTACCTTGAGCACAGTGTGCAGCCTGTGCAGCAGTGCTAGCGGCGGCATGAGCGCGGCATGCCGCAGCAGCGCGGCTACGGAGGCGCGCCACGCGTCGCGCGCTACTGCACCCACCGCGCCCGTCGCGCCCGGCACCGGCGTCACGTCGCCGCGGTCGCCTACACACATACCAAAAACTCATAAGCATCTAGTACCACAATGGTGATGACGAACGTCATAATACTGTACCATCGCGCCTGGCAAAATAAGACAAAATATGTATGGGGGAAGCTGTAGCACACATAACGTAAGCATTCATTTTACAAACACGAGGTTATTAACGAAAATGACGACAGATACAATACAATGACACGACACCACAATTTATATAGGAATCACAAACAAGCTGGCATAGGTAATGTGAATAAATGACCGGGCGATATTTGAGAAAATCATTTAAATCTTTAAATGTTAAAGATTCTAAGCATGACTGTATTGGAAAGGTGCGTTACCATCTGGTTCTCCGCTCGAAGCGCTGGAATAAGAGTGCGTGCGCACGCGCAACGCGAGCTCATGCGAGGAATGCGCGTCACCCTCTCCGCGACCCGCGCCCTCTTCCCAACCGCCCTCCTCGTCCGACGAGTCCTCGTGCGCTTCCTGACAATACAGAAGAATCAACATATGAATTTAACCGTACAACTTATTTTTTTACATAACCGCTATTTACAATCTAAATTTTTAATACAACAATAATTTGATGAATTATTTTTCAAGGAAATCTTCTGCACCCAAGATAACAAAAAAGATTATTATGGTATTTAGATGTATAATATCCAATCACGATCACATATCCCGTAAGCTTGAATGCCTTGGATAAACCGTCGTGGTTGCTTTCTGTTCAGAAAAAAAAAAGGTTTCTCCAGCCTAGGTATAGCTAGCTAGCATAGCTTAGTAGCTAGCTCTTATCGTTATACCTTAGGATATATTGTATTGTGCTATAATATTCAACCTTACAGTAGGAGTTAATAAGGTTGTACGTACGGGTTTGGGCGGCGCGGGTGCGCGGTTAGGCGGGCTGCGCTCGGGGGCGGTCGCCTCGCGCTCCTCGCTCGGCAGCCGCCGCCGCACCCCCCAATTAAAGTTATCGGAGCTCTCGCCCTGCAATGAATCACAATATCATACTACTATCAGTTTATAACATTAGCGATAAAAAGGGGTGTAATCAAAAGTGTGACATTACCTCGATGCTCTCGCTCTCATACTCGAGGAAGTCGAAGTCCTTGAAGACGCCGAAGTGGTCTGTGGGATGCGCCCCGCCTGAAGGCTCGTTGCCCGGCGTGCCCGACACTTCCTCGAGCGAGGACGCCATCGAGGACTCGCGCTCCAACAACTCCGAACTCTGGCTAAATATCACCTGAGAACATAGATCACTATTTTTCAACACTCCGTAAATACACAACGCTTGCCAAAAATTAGTGGAGCGGGTCGGGACGACTCAATATTTCAAACGAATCACGACCAAAGCTTTATCTTATTGAAAAAATGAGGCGATCGTTTCTCATTCCAACCCAGCTCTACCTAGCTCAGCTCTTCTACATTCTGGCCGTAAAGCTCCACCGAAGCGGATTGGCGCAAAGCTGAGTATATTTTTCAAGATAATTTAATATTCGAACGAAAGTATGGTAACAATCTAAGGATTCATTTTAAAACAGCTCTGCTTTGGTGGATTGTCACTGTAATATTATACTCAGTTCCCAAAAAGAGCGGCTACATGTTACCCGATTGTACAAAGTGACATAAGGTGACAGACTCTTCGAAGTAGAATGCCCATTACAAAATGACCCAATGTGGTTAAAAGCAATATATCGACTTATCGTAGGACAGAGACGTAAATTTCGTGCACTTATATTGGTAGTTTTTCCGGATTTACTTACGAGTAAAACAAAATGTGTACGGACCCAATATGTCATCACGGTCATAAACTACACATTTCTGCTTCCAGTAAAAAGAGTTAGGTACACTAGTCTGCTCCAAGAGGAATCCTGTGGGCTTATCCCGTAACTCTGAAAGCGATAGCGGGAGTTGCGCGAGAGTGACCGCGTATAGTGCGACTAGGTTGGTACGAGCGAGATGGCATGCTCTCGCAATCAGAATCACGAACGTTTCAAGGCCCGCTGGCTTTAGAAATACGTGAAGCAACATAAATTATGGCGGGTTTTTGTTATGAGCCTGCATAACATTTTTTTTTGTAATTTTTTTATTTTTATTTTTTCGTATGCGCACGGTATGCAGGCGTTTTCGACAGAAAAAAAAAAGAAAGAAGAAAGGCGCACAACAGTCTGATGTGTTTTCTTCAAACGGTTGTTGGTTCCTTTGAATTTTCTAAATTATAACAATACTATTGTAACTTGCTATAACTTAAAGTTGCATCTTGTATAGCAACTTTTCAACATAAATACGGACATCAACTGACAGTCAAAGTGCACGATAAAAATTATGTTTACAAACAAAAAGTGCTTGAGTGAGTTTTTTGAGGATACGCTGAATACATTTTAAACTTCTATAAAGAGAACTTCTAAAATATTTTTTCTACAAGTGAGTGAAAGTCTGACATAATACAGTTATGTGCGTTCCTAACTAATTTCTAACGTAGGTATATAACTTATTATCTTGTGATTGTGTGTGCAGAGTTACTGTTCTTAATTATCTTTAATAAAATAGGTTATAGTTACTTTGTGTGGCGTTTTCGATGTGTGCGTGACGTTGTGGTGAAGATACTAATGTGACGTAAAAATTACTTTGCAGATAACAATAATATGACACAAGTTCGTTTTACCACAAAACGTCAACCATACAAGATGGAAACTTATTATCAAAAACATTAAATTTGACGTGATAAGAAGCTGGAAGCAGATAAAGTGACAGTATTTGGCAGCACACTTAAAATATAGACCAATATTTCAGTATCACAGCATCGGTTGCGATCCACTGTTGGGCCGAAAACATACCTAAAAAGGTCCCAAAAATACATAAATACATAATAAGTTATCTTGTGAAGATAATTACATTATTGCTTTTATTTAGTTAAAGTTTATCTTAGCTCCAATAGATTCCAGTCAAGAAACATCGTTCATTGGTAAATTCGAAGGCGCAGTTAGTCGAGGCCTTGATATAGCCACCGAGAGCGCTTTCTCTCAGTCCCTGCAAACCGCACTTTCCTCAAAGTTTGCATAGTTTTCTCTTCTAATTTGGGTAGTCGAAACAAAGATCTTGTAAAGTTATTCAATTCAATTCATTTATTCGGACCCTGGGTTAGCAAAACACTTAGTGACGTCAAATACACAGTTTTAATTTGAAATTCATTAAATACAAAATATTATATATTATTATGTTAAGCTAATCTGTGGATTAAAGCCATGCCAGTCTATTTGATGATACCTTTAAATTCTGTCTCCATTTTTCCACGTCATACACACCAAAATGGGCATTTCAACCCTAGTACGTTAAAATCAAATTCAAAAAAAAAGGTGGGTCGAAACTTTTAATTTTTTGCTTTGTGTGGGATGGGATTCATGTCTTTGGGATCCACTGATATAAATAGACACGTTCCGAGAAATCAGACGTGTCGTAAGGTGAAACGAGCACCCAGCGTACATAGCGTAGTGTCAGTGCGAAGCGTTGCGACATAAACAGTATGTTATGCGAGTTACCTTAGAGCATAAAGTGGTTATTAAATCGTCCTATATGCAGCGATGGGTAGAAATTATAACTTCATTATTGCATTGTATCGTGTAGTACTTTCACAATTGGCTTACATAACCCAGTGGCTTTTAAACCTAATTTATAGCGAGATGACAAGGTTACTTACAGATGGGCTCTTTGGTAGACCGACTCTCTGACCGCAGGTGGTCAAGAGATTCACTAGGCATTCTCGCACACGACTCTGGAATATAGAGATTTCTATTATAATACTAGCTTGTTCGCACTGCGTCGCTCGCGTATGCTACAGTAAATTAAACAGCACATTACACCTCTTTAGAGACATGGTTTTTTTATTTTTATTTTTTATTTATCTCAAAGCTACAAAAAAATATTATTTTAAAATGGAACTACAGATGTGTGCATGTTACCTGCGACATCCAAGGGCGCTTCCAGCCCGAGGCGAGCGCGTCGGCGGGCGAGAGCGAGAGCGAGCGCCGCGGCGATGCGGCGCTCTGGGGGAGCGAGGCACTCGCCGCCGCCGCCTCGCCGCCCACCACCGTCGACGCTGACGTCGACGCCGATGTCGACGAACCTGGACATGCATTCGGCAAAATTCAATAATTGCAATCAAAAATTGCCGAGCTCGGAGCCAGTCGCATAGATCACAATAGACATACATACAGTACATAGATACCCCATCACGAGATCGTTGTCCCGACAAAGAGTCACCAAATTTGGAGGGAAGGGTCTTTGGCTATTTCAATATTATACCTACTCGCGCCTGGCAGTGAAACAATGCGAATTTTTGCGGTAACAATTTTTTTATTCCTGTAGTTCAATGATAGAACTATTAAAACGAAAACTGGCCCATTTGTTCTACAGAACGAATATTTAGTTCTGTAGAACTGTTGAACCATGGAACTGTTAAAACTTTCTTATCCTTGTTGTTCGATGGTAGAACTATTGAAACAAAATTGTGCTATTAGTCACAGATCACAATAGATACCGCATTACGAGATTCGTTGTTCCTACACAAAGTCACCAAAGTTTGAGACGCGGCGCGGGTCGCGGGGAGTGCGACCGAGCGTTCTCATTGGCTATCTCAACCAATCAGGGTAATTTTTTATAAGTGTTTTTAGACTGAAGCGTGGTGCAGTTCGAGCGACTTGAATGCAGAATCTAGGGTGTCATATAGAATCTAGGGTGTCATATAGAATCTAGGGTGTCATATAAATAGTATAATGGCAGTTTGTTAAAAATTAATTTGTGACGTTTGAACTTGATAGATTAAATTCGATTCAATATATATCAGTATATAGACAATAGACAATGACAATAGACAATGACAATAGACAATGGTTTATTTGCCACAAAAACAAAACAAAATACAAACAAAACTGAGAAGATAAATAAAAATTACAATTAAAAAACAACAACAAGCACCTATTTTGTTTTATTTTTGTCACAAGCCGGCGCCACCTCAGCATGATGCCGGCTGTGAACAACCGGCGCTGGTCTTCCGTTGGGGCCGGCAGGTGACGTCACGCACGAGCGTATCAAGAGGCGTGAAAGAGCACTTAACGAAAAAACTATACACACTACACTATCTATATACACTATATATGGACTAAATGTGTATATGTGGCTTTTTGTAGCGGTTTACCTTTGTCTGGCGTGGCTGAGGACGCGTTGGAGAGCGAACTGGGCCCGGTGGCGGGCTGGCTGCCGCCCTTGGGCAGGTACTTGCGCCCGATGACGGGCGTTTGCGACAGGTCGAACGTGAAGTCCATCGTGCGTCCCGGCAGCTCCTACACACATATACATGTCGTATGCGTCTCGGCAATCTTACTTACTATGAATATGCAACCAATGCTACGCCGTCTACTTAGCAACTGAGAAATCTGTAAGTTTTAGAGCTCTCTAGTGGATAGGTTAAAGAGGACACAGAGAGCAAATTTGTGCTCCACGTGACGAGGTGCAATTTAATTAAAATACAAAAAATCAAACAAACAAACATCCTAATTTAAATCAACGACATTTTTGCCAAACATATGACTCACTCTCAATCTGCCAAAACTTAATCTAACAACACACTATGAACATCGCTGTCTCGCTCGCATGAATATTCTATCCTATATCTCCTTGCAATCCATCGTGCATCGAGCCAGCCCGAGTACAAAGACAGCCCATGTGTTGTGACTGAATAGAACATTAGAACAAGACGCATCTTCTTCTGCATGAACGGTAAAAGTAGTCTATCGACTGATCATGGGAAAGAAAAATAATGGGTCTTCGCGTCGTGATTTTTCGCTTTTCGTAGTTCCTCTGGGACTATAGTATAACACGGAAAGTTTTTTGCGCGGATTTATTGTCTCACCTTCTTCCCGTGTAGTTCGGTGTCGAGCACGGACGAAGCGTGCGTGTCCCAGTAGGGCGGCACCACGAGTGTAGAACTCCGTGTCACTACTAGCTTCAGAATCTTCATAGCCTCCTTGTAGTTGCTGCCTTCTTGCTGCAATTAAATCGAACGCTATGTAAAAATGATCTTATCCGTGTGCGCGCTGGAATCGACATCACGCCGCTCATTTTGCTAAAATTTCGAGGTACAACTACCACGTGCTGCAAAATAACAGAACAATAGCTGAATCAGCATTATAATAATTTAAATACATCAGGAATTGATCTTAGGACTCGGCCATAATTATGATCAAGCTATAATCAAAATTAAAAGAAATCTCCCGAAATCAAACCGAAATAAACCATCTTGCTGGTCTTGGTAGTGTCGTGACCGAGCGTAATGTACGCCATGTTTTAGGTTCTCTCTTGTTTCATATTTAAAATAATTTAACTTTGTATAATTTTAGTTCGTATAAGATCATTTAGCACAATTATTCAAGTAACCTAATATTCATTTACTATATTATAATTTGAAATTATTATTAATTACAAATATATTTGTTTGAAGTAATTTTTATTTTGAACATTATTATTCGACCGAATATTAATTTGACAAAAGTAAAGGTTTATTTTCGTCATATGAATTATTTACTAATAACTATTTTGACCCGATATTTTTTATTTAGCATAAAATCTGTTGAATCTAACTATTATCAAAACAGATATAATTTAAAATATACTAGTAACGCCATCTAGCCTATTCCTGACAAATTATATTCCCTGTTTGTTAATTTGCTTGCTTGCTCGCTTTGGTCGGTCAGCTCGCGCGTTGTGTTTTCGCAGTTAACATAAATACAGTATATTTTTTACTTGACAATACTAGTTTTTCAGTCGCTATAGGTCTGCGCCTGGGCATCTCCAGAACTGAACTTCACAATTGTCGTTGCGGGACTGAAGTTGATCGCCTGGGCCACCATGGCCTATCTTGCCGCCGCAGTGCTGGACGTCTCTCGCGCCACGCTGCTCTGAACGACGTCATCCGTCGGGCCCTTGCCACCGTCAGCGTGCCGGCTTGTTTAGAGCCGAACGGTATCTCACGCGACGATGGTAAGAGACCTGACGGCATGACGTTAGTTCCTTGGAGTCGTGGGAGACCACTAGTATGGGACGCAACTTGTGCAGATACTCTGGCACCCTCCCACCTCCAAAGCACTTCGAGGGCGGCTGGTGCAGCGGCGGAAATGGCGGAAAACCTCAAACGGAGGAAATATGAATCGCTCAGCGAGGGATACATATTCCTTCCGTTTGGGGTTGAGACCATGGGACCTTGGGGTCCGGCCGCCCGTTGTTTAGTTAAGGAGCTGTCCAGGCGCCTAGTCGAAATTACAGGTGAACAAAGAGCTGGCGCTTACCTCGGTCAAAGGGTGAGCTTGGCAATTCAACGGGGTAATGTCGCCAGCTTTTTGGGCACCTTACCCGCAGACAGCGACCTAAATGCCGTTTTTTATTTGTAGATATTTTAGATTTAATTTATTTAAGTACTTATTTAGTTTAGTATAGTTTATAGTTTTAGTTTGTACATTTAAGTTTAGATTATTTTAGTAAAAATGTTTATAGAATATTGTTAACGTTAAATTTATTGCATTAATTTTTTCAAAAATCTAATACTGTTTCTGCTTACAGTAATTTTTATCTTACTACAACTAAAAGTAGTTTATATTAAAAATATGTGGGTAACCCTAGTTTTTTTATACAATTAAAGAGAATACGTGGCCATACCAAATTTCATTCAAATCCGTTCAGCCGTTACAGACTTGAACGGGAACAAACACACTTACACACAAACTTTCGCATTAATATTAGTGCAATGATATTCCCACTGGTAGCGATCTTTTGGATACCTTTATTTTATTTGTATTTTTTTCTTCTGTAATATATAAGTTTGTAATAGTAGGCTAAGTAATGATGATAACTGTAAATATCGATAAACTAATTGAAATCCTATCTCATCATTACACTGACTAATTTAGCTTGCAAAATTTTTGATAAGCTGGTAGTGATTTAGCACAGATTACCAAATAGTTACTACAGTATTGGTCTACTTATGGTTAGGAAATTTTTGAGCGGTGACCCGAAATCCACGTGTTAAGAACTCTGTATGACTATTCAATTATCGTATTAATACGTACGTCGATGAACTTGGCTACGGCGCGCAGCAGCTCTGCGTTGGCAGGCTGCGCCGTCAGCTCCACGTAGTACAGCATGCAGTGCAGGATCGAGAGCACGTGCGGTTGCAGATTCGCAGCGCCCTGAAATAGGCCATGGACTAGGTTAGTTATAGCACAGACAAATTATACCAAGAAGAAAGGCAATGTCCATAGAAAGATGCATAATCCGATTGTAGAAACTGAAAAGGTCGTGAGCTGTCGCTAATGCTTTTAACTGCGACACGATCGTCACAAATTTTGTTCGATTTGAAATATAAACTCAAACTGATTCATTCCTAATGGGATGCATAAACGATTCTTGTTAGGAATATTTTTGTATTAGTGATATCAGTAAAATTATTATTATTTTATTTTATTTAGGTTTTCAAGAGATAGCGTTGAAAACATTATTTTTGGAAACATATTTTTTTTCTGTCGTATATTGCAATCTAATTTGAAGTAAGCCTTAAATTGCTTATTGGTATATCCAATACGCATTTGGCGCTCTAAAGGGGAGGCCTATGTTCAGCAGTGGTCTTATGGTTGATGATTATGACGATGATATCCAATACTGTTTTATATTAACCATATCTTTATCGGCTTTTATAGCGGTTTGAACACCAGCTGACTAAATACGTAGTCATCTAGTTTTATGCAGTATTTTTTTTGGGAGTACACTTTTTTGTATGAGATTGTCATTCTTCTCGCCTAATTTTTCTATGGTTATATTTAATTTATAATTTTTTGACAATAATAATTTACCCCCACCTTTATCTTTCTCTCTCTCCCCGACCATGAATACATAAATTATTACTAAGTATATAACTAATAAATAGCATACGAATAAATTTATTTAAATCTTTGTAAAATAAGTAGGTACAAAAATTAACAGTCAATAAATGAGGAAGCATGGGTGACTAACATAGGTTTTCTGCAAAGCCATAGGCGTCTGAGAGAAAATAAGTTTAAAAAAATGAATTAAAATGGCCAGTCATGAAGTCAGAAGTTCAAAAGTAATTCAGAAATATGATTATCGAAGCTCAGCACTATCGAAAGCTGCTAGGGACATACCTTTTCCAGTATTTCGACGAGGAAAGCGAGCATCTGCAGGCTGAGATGCGAGTAAGTATCCCAGAGGTATTTGACGACGCACTTGGTCCACTGGAAGCTCTCCTTGCTGAACGTTCGCCGCGAGTACAGCGTCATCACTGTGCCCAAGTTTTCGAGCTTCTTGCTTTTCTCTGCTGTGAACTGACGAGACAAGTGGACGCTTATTGATGATCACTTCCAAACACGGAGAAAAAAAATCAGCAAAATGTGTTCGTTATCCTTTGGAAATAGCATATTTCAAATGACGCAAAATTTGTTGGGGGGCCCAAATGAAGGGTCACTATTTTTCCAAGAAACAACGTTCGGGGCCCCTGTAGCCCTGGGGCCCCGTATCAATGATACGGCTGATATGGCGGTAGCTGCGCCCCTGTTCAAGAGTCTACATTCGAATGTATAAAACATCCTTCTATTGGGTTCAAATGTAATTTAAGCGTAAACGTAACATTTTCAAAGCTACAACATTTATTTATTATATTTCTTCTCCTGAGAAAAATGGATTATTTCTGGATGAATACATATTTTTTTCAGTAATGAACAAGAAAATGGCGAAGGGAGAAATAATGTAGAATATGCTAGAATTACCAAGGATACTGACACGGGGAAAGCGAGCGCTTGCGTCGGATCACAGATCACACTAGATTCCGTACTCAGGACGATCGAAGCGCATCACGCATCGGCGTAAATTCACCTATAAAAATTTACTCTCATTGGTTCATTGCTTGTCGCGAGTAGGCGCAACGTTGAGATAGCCTTTGGGAACATTCGGCCGCAGTCCCCGCAACCCGCGCTTTCCTCCAACTTTGGTGGCTCAGGAAAAGGATCTCGTTATGCGGCTGCTCCAGCAGCGGGATCATGTTACCTGTGCGATGTGGCAGGCGGCGCGCACGCAGAGCTCGTTGGCGTCCTCGTAGTGCAGCAGCATGTACGGCAGTAGGGCCACCACGGTCATGGGGAAAGCGAGCGCTTGCGTCGGGTCGATCACCGGCAGCTCCAGCAGCGGGATCATATCGGCGAGGACGCCCACGACCGGCTCGTAGGTGTTCGGATGCGTGCAGCCCTAAGGATATAAACAACACACTTGGGAGCTGTTTATTTTATTTTTAGTTTTGCATGGAAAACTAACAGCTTGAATATAAATAAAGTAGAAATACAGTTAATGGGTACACAAAAGCCTAAACAGTTATAACTAAACTGAAGCAGGAATAGTCGAATAAAGGGAACAGGATTAAAAAGAATGGCGTGAATGAGAGGCCATCATCCAGCAGAGATGCAGATCTTGGCTGACATCACAGACAGCGCACACCGCTATTTTCTGGAAGTTTCACAATTTATTTATTTACTTATTTATTTATTTAAGTATACATTGCCACATAATGCGTAATGGTAACATTTTTCAGAACGTACTAAATTGCACATTATACCCTGTAATAGGGTGTTGCAAACAGTACAGTTGCCTACATACTAAAAAAGCGAAACTACCTATTAATAAATACAAAAATACAGAATAATACAGAAAACTTATATGAATTATAATTAAAATTTATAATATATATATATATATATTTCATTTATTAAATTTTTTGGTGTTGTACCTTGAGCAGGAGCGAGTGCAGCGAGGGCGAGGTGTGCGCCTGCGTGCGGTCGAGCCGCTCGCGCACGTCGGGCCGGTCGAGCGGCAGGCGCGCCATCACCCGCGCCAGCAGCCGCACGCCGAGCAGGTACTCGTGCTCGTAGTCCGACTCCAGCAGCGACGCGCCCACCCAGAACAGCGTCGCCAGGATCGTCAGCTTGTCGTCCTAAGCACACACAGCGGCATGTATTCATCCCCCTTCGAGACGCGCCGCGCAGGGCGCAGCGAGGACATCGAGGCCAACGCTGTCACTAGGCGCCTGTCGTTTTGTTCCGCTGCCGCGTGTGACGGCTTTCCTTTTCCCCTTATGCCGCCTCTCGATTGCTCGGGCTTTCCCCAAGTGGCGATGGACGTAACACGAGCTGAATTCCTCGTATTCCGTTTTAAGTATTTAAATTTAACTAAAATGCCGCTAGCTTTTATATATCACCATATGTAAAAGCTAGCGGCATTTTAGTTTAAAAGCTTTCTTTGAATAGCGTTAAAAAGTGGCGTTAAGTTCCCAATTTCTAAGTGTTGATGCGAACCTGTGTGGCGGTGTCGCCGAGCAGCTTGAGCGACTGGGCGGAGCGCGATCGGCACAAGTTGGAACAGGCGCCTTTCGCCGCCTCGCCGCAAGCAGTAACTCGACCGCGCTCTGACACACAGCACACATTACAAGGTTAATTTTAAAGCCAAAACACATAACAGGGTTGCAATGATCGGCTATTATACAGTCAGGTTTTATAGTTACGCGTCTGGCGACCAGATGCACATAAGGCTGCGTTTACGGTCCGCGGCGCGGGCACACAGACTAGTAGCCGTGTCTGATCCCTGCGTGATTGTAAAGCTAGCCTAACGATATCATGGAAGAAGATACGCTTATCGCTTACCGTACGCGCTGGCGGCATCATGGTAAAGTCAGTCATAGAACCTGTACACACTTTACAAAAGTAGAAGGTTCTCAATATTACCCATATTTCTAAATATCCATCTAAAAATGAACAGCGATTACGCTTTACGTATGCAACGCGATCGATTGAAACCTCTCAGCCATTCGGATATTCGGCTAACAATCAGGTAGATGTTAAAAAATCATTATAAATGTGCGACATACCGTGTTGTTTCTCTGCGGAGGAAGGTGGGGCGTTGCTTTTACGCACGCAATATGACACCGAGTAGGATGTGCTGCGAGTGTGGTTCGAAACGCATCCCACGCACACACCCGGCGAACGCTTGCCTATACACACAGACAAATACATCTGTAATACGATAAACGTGTAGGGTAATGACAATGATGTCATTCTAACCGACTTTGGGGCTACGGTGATAACGAGTACGAATCTGTTTTTTATTTATTTATTTATAAGTTGAAACAGAAAAGGTGATTTATACAAATATTTAAAATTTAAACAAAAGTGAACAATAATTATAACATAATAATATACACCCTAGATTTCGCACTAGGTGGACCTGTGTCGACAATCCAGTGTCTTTCATTCCTTATCAAAACAATATATTTTCTTGAAACCAAAACCAGAAAAGCTAACCAAGAATAATAGTTTCTAAATCTAAATTAAAATTAAATTCTGTAGGCATGATTAATAATAATTAATATTAGAATAATATAATATAATATATTATTTTAATGTTTGTACACTTTCAAACGCTTCACCATAGCGCCCCATTAGGATTATCTGTGTCGGAGATGCCATGGAACAAATACAAAGACACGGAAAATTAATACCCAGACCGACAGCAGATATGAGCAGAGGCAGCATTACCCTGCTCACAGGGTAGACTACCGCCCAATCTAGGAGAGACGTCGAATTTTTTATGGCTATTTAAGTAGTTAGAATTAGCCGAGTCCAGACCGAGCCTATGCTTCTGGACGCTCTTTGCCTCGGCCGAGCTTGCCTTGAACACGAGTCATGAAGTTCAGTTGCTATTCTCAAAGACTCCTCGTAGCTTCTTTCTACCTCGGAGGATACGGCGTTCGATACAGAAATCCAGCTAATTCGAGAAAAAAATAGCGCTATACACTTTTGCGGGCAGATGAAAAGAGACGGTTTTAGCTCGCGCTAGTAATAAATCAAATAATTTCTAATTACAACTAAACCAGGAAATCAATTAAAATTCTGCTCTATTCTATCTTGGATATTATTACTATTATGCACTTCTGCACTAAAGCCAACAAAGATAAAACTTAGCTAAGTATCACCGAAACTTAAGTCGGACTTAGGCATGTCAAACAAAAGGACATGTCTTACGCATTTATCTCCTATGTTTGGTGCAACGCATTTTTCATTGTTAGGTACGTCCTAGAGAGTTAAGTATGAACTTAAGACCTGGTAAAGTTTAGTATTAGACGGGCATTAGAGTAATAATCAATATAAACCACAACCCACGTAAAATTAATTAACAATTATTAAAAAATAACAATAAAAAAAAAAAATTGAAATTACTAATATGTGTGTAATTAAAATAAATGTTATGGAATCCTGTTTCCCTCTTCGGTATACTAGACGATAGAACCAAAAAAACATGTATCTCAACAAAGGATCTCTAATCTACATAACTAGTGAGTTGCATGGAATAGAAAAAAAAAACATTTTTTTTCCAGTTTAGCTTCGCGATTGAGCTTCGATGTAAATATGTATGTGTACCTGGTGTGTAAGGAGCGCCGTTGGGCTGGGCACCGTCCTTGTTGTTGAGGTTGGGCGTGGACTTGAATATGTCGCGCATGTAGTCCAGCGGCCGGAAGTTCGACTCCAGCGAGTCCACCGCCGCCTCCAGCGTCAGCAGCAGCTCCGTTACGTAGCCCTACAAACACGTGGACCGTTACGTATACCGAGTGAGGATGCTTCTTGCTCACTCATTACTTACCCAATCAGAAGGTAATTTAATGTTTCTTCGGGTGTATGTATGTGAGTATGTTTGATTGTTCCTATACTTCCTATGATACCTCCAGTAGCCAAAGAAGCTTATAAGATTTCGGATTCCTACGAGTCGTTAGATTCGTTTATTCGTCCCAAAGGCATTTTGCAATGTTTTTTGTCCATCTTCCAAGCTCCGTGTCTTAAGAATCGGAACTCCCTGCCGTATTTATTTTGTCATGAGAACTACAAAGTAGCCATTTTGTAGGGATGCGCACCAAGCTTCTATTGGCGCACACTCCCACAGCCCTTCACTCAGTTTCCGATACTATGCTACGCTACGCTAGATGATAAATAATAAGCCGGTTTTCGCTTAAATCTCTGTTTATTATCCAAACCGCTACGTTAAACTACGCTAGATGAGTCTACCCGCTACTTAATTGCGAACTGAAGCACTACTGTAAAGTGGAGCTGTAAAGCTAAGTTGGTCGCGTATGTCCGCAGAAATTCAGATGACTGCACATGGCTATAGTGTACGCTGCATACAGTGTACCTTACAACGTACACATTTCAAAAAATATATATTTGCATTTAATTTTAAATTCTAATATTATGATGGAATAATTTTACGTATGTAATTTTTACATGGGTAAGTGTGTAAGTGTGTGTGGAAAAAATAAATTGAACTTGAAAGCTAGAGTGTATAAATTAAGTTTTTACTACATCGACGTGACTCACAGATCGATGTTTGTCAGTTTGTCAGTCAGTAAGCACGGTAATGTATAGATGTCTTGGTGCGTTATTACCTGCATATCCTCGCCCTGCTCGGCGACGGTCTCGACGAGCCGCGACAGTATGTCGGACACCATGCGGCCGGTCATCGCTACGCCGATGAAACGGAACACCTGCAACCACCGCATTAACATGGAAATCCCACTAATATTATCAATGCGAAAATTTGTATGTAAGTAGGTAAGTATGTGTGTTTGTTCCCGTACAACTCTGTAACGGCTGAGCGGATTTGAAATAAATTTGGTATGGAGGTAGATTACACCCCAGATAACACAGGCTTTTTATCCCGGAAAACTATTCGGTATCTCAATAGTAGCGAGTGAAACCGCGGAGCGTAGCTATTCAATCTATAAGCCGCTCTGCAGACCGCCGCAAATTTAGGCAGCATTGATCGAGGATTTGAGCTTTTTTTTGTGTTTGAAGTGTGTCATGTCCATTGTGAAAAATTCTCGTGGGCAGAATAATAGTGCGGACGGTGCCTACCGTCCGCACTATTATTTGAATAAGACGCCACATTCAATGTTGTTCCCGCGATTATCGAACTGGATGAAAATAAACTATTTCAAGCAGGATTAAATGCGTGGAGGATTGACGAACAGAACGACGCTTGAGCGAAGCGACTGCTAATATTTTTAAATGTACAAATTCTTCAAAAACTATTATTTTCGGTAATGTATAAGGTATCGGTGGGAGAAATTAAAATGCGCGGGCGTGTTTTTTTGATATACTTAGAGTGCGGTTTAAAGTGCGCACATAGTTACCATTTGCTCTGTCAGCGTGCAAAAAGTCGGTTTTAAGATGCGTATTTATAGGGTCCTATCAGCCACATGACGTCATGAATGATGTCATTTCAGCTTGCTCACGGTGCTTACAAAAATGAGGTAGTGCACAATGTGCGCTGATGTCAAAATTCAAATTGTCATCTGTGAATTCCGATATTCTCTGTTTTTTTATAGAAAAAAAAAATGGAAAATGGTTTTAAGGCCAGTCTCCTGTGAAGACAGAAATGAAACTGGCCAACAAATTATGAGACACCGAGACATAAGCTGAATAATGAACATATCTGACATAAGCACGCCAATGAACGGCGCGCTATTAGCGTACTAACAATTTAAGCCGATCGTTAGCAGTGTTTGCACTGTGAGCGCATTTTAAATCGCACTCATAGAAGCCCTTCGAAATCTCACACTCGCAGCCTGATTACGTTAACTGTGACTAAGTATCGCGTATCATGTTTGCGTCAAAAACACGAGCAGAATGCCGCGAATACGAGTAACAGGTGACGTCGTCGAGCACAGTTTCGGCGCCGTGTGTACCTGCAGCGACCGGCCGGCGTAGTGCCGCGAGGGACACGAGAGCCCGAGCTGCAGCGCCGTCTGCGCCCAGCGCTCCGAGATGAGCGCGTGCGGCAGCGACTCGCGGAACACGCGCAGCACGTGCCGCACCAGCCGCGACATCTGCTGGCAGCTGCGCAGCGACCACACTGACGCACACATTACACGCACACTTTAATAATAGCAACGACACTTGCGCTTCCTTGGAAAAAAACATTTCTCCATAAATAGAGAAAGGTGATGGTGGTGGTCATGGTTTCTCTGACTGTCCATCTATCTATCTTCAGAGAGATTTCTCTACACGTTCACTGCCACTATCCTAGGCACAAAATTTCTCGAATTCTAGGTTGGCGGCAATCTGCTAGAACAAATTTGGGATTTAACTCGCCTACACAAAGAATATGTCGCACCTATAACGAATTTAACGCTTACTTGGATAATCTTGGCGTATTTAACGATTCTTTATTTATTTATTTTTATTTTACAAAATCCACAGCTTTCAAAACAAATACTTTAAATTTAAAGCGAGACTGACAGCCAATAATGGATTTACATTTTACGAATGTAACTTATATAAAATAACGACAATCATTAAATAGATACCTATATAAAATGAACTTAAGATAGTAGATAGATACTTCTTTAACTGTTTTCAAAAACAAACTAGTGAAGTCTCTAACCAGAGATAAATAATGGTTTGATTATGATGTTTTATTTTTGTTTTATCATAGAAAATATTATATGTTCTAACTAACATTCCGTTTATATTATATAATATTATTATTTTATTTCCCTGTCTAATCACTACTTATGGCGAATATTGTTTATGACTTTAAAGCGTGATCATATTATCTGTTCCATGTACCAACACACGTAGAAATATATTACAGGAATATGTTCACTGTTGGCGTATCTCAATAAATAAATAAATCTAAAGTAGTGTCTGTTACCTTTGGCCGTGATATCTTCATATTGCCAGAGAGGCATGTGCGTGGGTCGATTGGCGAGGAAGTGTATGAGCGACTTGATGACGTCGGCGACGGGCGTCTCGGCCGGGCTGGGCGGGGCGGTGGCGGCGGCCGGCGCCGGCGTGACGCGAGCGGGCGTGCTGGCGTGAGCGGGCGGACCCGGCGGACCTGGCGGACCCGGCGGACCCGGCGTGCCAGTGCCCGCGTCGCCCTCGCCCGCTTCGCCCTCCGCCTCGCCCGTCACTATCACCGGCAGCGATGGGTAGTTGTCGCCTTCCGCTGCACGAACATTTTATAACACGTTGGATTATCTACAGTGCTCTAAATGACGCTATAAGCCTCCAATATTTAATTCATGTTTCCTATAGTCTAGTAAGTGTAGAAAAATGTGAAGTGTGGTGGTGTGGTGTGGGATTTACCTTCGGGAGTAACTTGCGGGTCTGAACTAAGAGAGCGCGCGTGCGAGCGCGGTGAGTGTCCGCACTGAGGAAACTGATCCGACTTGTCGTCCGGCTCTGTGGACACACAATATACAGGGTGAGGTGCGTCTTTGTAGATCGAACTGATCAGAGTCAGAAAGATCTACTATACAGGGTTATAAGGAAAGGGTATGCTAACCCGAAAAGGGATCATAGCACTCATCATTATGAACAACTTTTACTATGGGACCAAACCTGAATCGCAAAAAAAAATATCAGCTGTTCCATACAAAAATGTCAATGACACTCGACAAAATGTTCCTTATTTTTTACCCTGTATTAAGTCGAAAGGTAGTCATTGTAAAAAACATTTGCTATGAAACCGACATACTCGTGAAAATAATGTTAACGGTAAATGGGTTCATGACGAAATGTATGGTATAAGTGAATTTTCAGACCCTTCTAAAGCTACATACACAGAGTGCACCTCCCTAACCCGAAAGTTACTTTAGAATTGGTAAAATAGTACACTATTGTTGAGACACCTTATCATATCCAAGAAATCGTTTTAAATCGTGCGCAAAGCGTCGAGTCCGCGCAGAATATTACGTTCGTCACAGTCTATTACAGATCACAACGAGGTACTGCATTACGAGATTCGTTGTTCCTACAAACAGTCACCAAAGTTTGAGGTAGGCGCGGGTCGCGGGGAATGCGACCAAGCGTTCTCATTGGCTATCTCAAGGTTACGCCTACTCGCGCCTAACAATCAACCAATCAGAGTAATTTTTTATAAGTGTATTTAGACTGATGCGCGGTACGCTTCTTGCGTCCTGAATGCAGAAGAAGAATATGTACATATATGCAATAAAGAGAGAAATAATAAAGAATCTAGGGTGTGATCTGTGATTACAGCAAAGAGCCGGTGTTGCGTACCGGTGAAGTTGGTGAGGTGGTGATGGCGGCCGTGCGCGGGCTGCGGCGGCGGCTGCAGGCCGAGGTGCGCCGAGCGCGCGGCGAGCAGCGTGCGCGCCACGGCCAGGTGGTCGTGGTGCGCCGCCACCGCCACCAGCAGGTTCAGCAACAGCTGCCGGCAGTGCTGATGCACTATCCACCTACACCACGCAATGGGCATCAAAATATATAACAAATTACCGAACTCAATGAAACACGAATCGCGAGAAAAATATTTTTTTAAATTGCTAAAACAATTTTTAATAAATAAAGTATATTACTCTATAGATGACTATCTAACAGATAAAAACATTTGGTACTGTTACATAACTAAAGATTATGGTTACTGCTGTCCCTCTCTCTACTCTTCTACTTCTTTAGCTGGTACCCGACAGGGTCCACAATTGTGACCAAAATGTAAATCTACTAAGTACCAACATACATTGTGGAATGCTGAAATAAATATGAATATGAATACCCATCATTATAGTCTCAGACCGGAGTTGGTAGCACGCACGCCGCAACATCCGAGCCCATAGACACCTCTCATAGGGAGACACATAGGCACAAGAAATGCCTATAGCGTCTCGCCTGTCAGTGCCACCTTGAACGGACCGCTGATTGGTCACAAGGTCACGTTCATTGTCCCACTTCCGCCCACTTCAGTTAGTTGTCTGAATTGTTTCATGCGAATGATTTAACGTCATATCAAGTCGCTGGTAGTGCGCCTGCTTTATACGGCGGAGATCCCGGGTTCGGGTTAGAGCATGACGTAGGCGTTTTATACCTGGTGTGGTCCATGGCCAGAAAAACGATGTGCAGCATCAGAGGCACGTGGATGGACCAGTCCAACTCCACACCGTCCAACACCACGTCGCACAGCAGCATCACCGCCACATTGCATCTGAGTAAGTACGACCGTAAGTTATTACAATTTCAGTGGCTCTAGTGTCCGATTTTTTATCTGACACAAGGACAACGCACATTTTTTTTTTAATGTTATTCAGTGACGAGACGAGCAAATCGCTCACCTGGTGTTAAGCGTCACGCTTGCCCATAACAGTTCAGTGCCACCCAGAATTGTGAACTTCAACAGTTCAAAACTATGCGCGGCAAAGCTCTGCGCTCGTCACCCTGAGATGCTAGATGTTCAATCTCTGTATGCCCATTGCCCAGTAATTACGCTGGAAGCATTGCCCTTCAATCCGGAACACAGTAATGCTTGCACACTACTGCTTGGCGGTTGAATAACTGGCAAAGGTGTGGTACTTCCCCAGGCGGACTCTGCAAGAGAGCCCTACCACTACAAACATATATGAAGGATGAATTTAAGTATCTGCCATGGGTCTCGGTGTTAGTTGTTCCTGACCTTGTGGGTGTTCATGAGCGTATGTAGCGATATTTATTTTATTTATAAGTAGTACACTAGAGTAACAAATAGACAACATAGCATACATTTAGAACTAAAGATGTATCGTAATTATCGTAAAGATCGAGGATCTAAATTAACCCATCATTATTGATATTTATTCGAAAGTAACTCTGTATCTGTGTCTATCTGTCTGGGTGTTTGTCGCGTTGTCCCGTCTAAGCAGCTGAACGGATCGAGCTGAATATTTGCTTAGATATAGCTTAAGAGTAGGAGACGTTTGTACGTCCACGCGAACGAAGTCGCGGGTAACAGCTAGTAATCAATAAATCAAACCAAAAGCGTCGTGGGTTCCTGTATCTTTTGAATTTTGAAGAAACACGGAACTCTAAAATAACTACTAGGGCAAATCAAAGAGAAGTGGGATTCGAAATGAACATCCCTAGCTAAATGTTAAAATGACATCCATTAGACTAATCAGACTCTGGAAGAGGCGACAAAGAATGGGTACGCAAAACTGAAAGTAGCAAATCGTAATTGTTTTCCGCCAGTTTCTCCGCGGCATACCTATGGAAGCCGGAAATGGGCTGGCTGCTGTCGGGCAGGAACTCTGTGAGCAGCGCGAAGAAGCCGCCGTACTCGGGCATGGGCAGAGGGCGCGGCTGCGGCGCGTCGAGGCGCTGCTCGAGCGGGGTCAGCGGCGCGCTGCCCGGCACCGGCGTCGCGCCCGCACCGCCTCCACCCTCGCCGCACGCCACCCGACCCGTCTCACATGCAACACACAACCCTCCTACAGAATCACACTCAAAAGTGTCTTCGTCTCGGTATTACGCACGATTTGATTGTTTCCTATAATTGTCAAGGTTGAAATGTATGGATATCGAGCAACTATCTGGTATCATAGTAAGTTTGCTGTTTGTTTATACCAAAATATTCCCAACGAGGTAATTTTTTCTTGACTTATGACATTTAGTCTAAATAGTAACGTAGTTTACGTTATGTTACGATAACATTTGTCAAAGAAGTAACATCATGAAAACGCACATCGGTAACCTTAATGACTTGGAAAAATACTGAACGGAAGAGGGGCACACAGGATGGTTGTCAAGTTACATAATGCATAGGAAGGAGAGCCAATAGATATTGGTAAGTTGCAAGTTGTGTACTTACCGGAGTGGCGTCCCCGTCGGAGGGCGGGCAAGGGTCCTCGTCGGCGGGCGGCGTAGAACAAGGCGGTGCAGACGCACGCTTCGACCCCGGCGTCTCGGGCACTTTACCGCCGCTGCAAACATATTTAATACAGACCTACTCCTTCACTCGCTCGGTCCTGCGGAAGCTGCGCGATGCAGGATAAGGTGATTCAATTTTCTGGTTGCGCTGCCCATTTGCCCAACCATCTTTAAAAGCAAGCCCCTCCCACTGCGAAAGCGAAGCGTGACACCCGTGTGTGGCCTCGAGGCTTGGTATGAGGCCATTTTTACTTCTGACCTAACAAGTGCGAAAGTGACAGTGTATCACTCTCGCCTTGTCGCACGCGTTGCGCGGCTGTTGTGAGTATTTTCCGACGGTAATAAAGCTTCGCTGCGTGAAAAGTAACTTTATTGCGAAGTACTGAGTTTGTATGTAATCTCGCAGTGAACATTTTGAGCATACTTGTATGTTATTTTTTTTCCGTGGCGTTGGACCGGTATAAACTAAGCATAAGCATTAGCTTTGGTTTGTATATATTTATTTCTATTAGGTAGAATTATTACCCGAAAATGAAATGGCAAAATCATAGAATCTATGTATTGAATATAATAATATATGTAATGACTAAGATAAGCAGTTTTTGTATTTTTTTACTACAAAACCTCGTATTTAAAATAAACATACTCTATTCACAAAATAACTTTAAAGAAACTACGACCTCATCTGATACAATCAACCATATCGGATTACTAGTGTATACTGTATACATAGTATTGCTAGTTAGGTTGTTAGCTCGCCTCGTCGCGCTAACGTTATTGGCACAGACAAGGATATACGGAAAGACGTTACGGGTCCAAGTTTCCTTAATTGAAATTCTACAAATGAATCAACCTTAACGGCCTAATATGAAAGTTTGATTTTTCTATCCAGTTTTCAACTCATTAGATATAGATTAAAAATCTTATTTTGGGAATATTATGTTTTTTTGGTTCTTTCATCTAGTACAGCATAGATGGAAAACATGATTACATGATATTTTCTCGATACTTTTGTAATTGATGACGAAGACCATAGATGTCCACCGGATTCCCTCAATGATAAGTATATCACGGGTGGCGCCAAAAATCAATCTCGATAGTGCATTTTTTTCAGATTGTTTTGTTGAAGTCGGTTTTTCTTTGTTGAAATTATACACCAGGTTTCAGTTCGACTCCAACATCAGCCAGTGCTCGACAGACGCAGTAGCAACAGACTTCCGATAAAATCGAAAGTTTGGAACGTTAACAAAAATTAAAGTGATCCGCTTTTACTTATTTTTCCTGAGTAATCAGGCAAGGAAGAAGTCGAATAAAAAGAGTAGGAAGTTTTAAAACCTACCGTCTTGACGTACGACTTCGTTTGCTTATTGAGCTAAGCGACTTGACTTGAAGCTTGAAAATAATTGGAGCTTTGCTATTTTCACACTACTTCAAAAAAAAAAGTAGGGAAAAATGTGTTCCTCTATATTGAAAAACATTATCTTGTTGCCAAAACATATTAGTGCTTTTATTTTGTAAATGGTAAAGAGCGTAGAAGGTCGGACACCGTTTTGTAATTGATTCATTCTGACCTTGCTTTAGCGGGGTCCTCGCCGCTGTGCCGCTTTGTGTGAATCGTGCCTTTCTCGACGGGGGCTAGCTCTCCGGTGCGTCCGGTCGCGTCCTGCACAAACATACATAGTTGCAGTTCACTTGATGAAAAGTAACTCTTTGCCCTACTGCCCAAGAATGAGGGTTTTTTGGGTGTCTGTGAATAATGAGTTATATTTTTGTTCTAATAAAACGGGAATACTCACGTTAAATTGAGTCGGTTATTCCGACTATAGTTTCGATCACATACCTGCGACCCAGTGCCGGGCCCGTCGCTATGTCCCGAGGTGGCCTTACGCATCGAGGTGAGCCGGTAGAACGGCGGCGTCTCTGTGCGCTCGATCAGGCAGTTGAGCGTCTCCACGGTCTGCAGCTCCGTCATCATCTCGTCCAAAAGCCGCTCGGGCCGCGACCGCGCCAGGTAAAGCACCACACGCTTCGCCTAGTCATAATAACATTCTCTTCATTCCACTATTTAATTTAAATCGCGAAATAGGATGATAAAAAGACGTGGCGCGATGAAATCGTTTTCGATAAACTATGAAGACTAAACACAACAACAATTATGAAGTTGTGGGAAGAGGTGCGATTCTCGAGGCTTAAAACATTATTCTAAACTGCTGACTTGATTGTGAGTAGGACACATGGAATTCGCGCAATTTTATTGCAATAACAAAGTAGGCTTTATAGTGCACTACTCACGTAAGGCAATAGCTCGTTGGGCGCCATGCCGGAGACGATGATGAGGTAGCGGATGATGACCTTCAAGTTGTTGGGCCAGCAGGCGCATAACGTCGACCACAGCTCCTCGATCTCCTTCGGGTGGTTGTCCGAGAACTGCATCAAAACACAGGATGATTCTAGGAGAGCTTTCATTTCAAATGTCTCACTGGTTCATCACACAACACATTTGCCAGAATCAAAAAAAAATATACAATAATCATATAATTTCTCTAGTTTGAAATAAATTCAAATTAAAGCTCTCATTGAAACACGCTATATTATACACTAGCTTGCCCGCACGGCTTCGCTTGCCTAGAAATGCCTTTCTTAATTATTTTTTTGCTTTTTAAACAGACCGAGTCATTGATTTAGCATAAAAAAAAAAAACTATACAAACTTTGGGGGTTTATTTTACCCTTTTAGAAGCAGAATTTCACAATATTCTTTCTTATTTTTCACCTACACCATTTGAGGAGTATTGGGTTCAAATATCACGTCACTATCACAAGCGGCTTGATCTGTGCGTGGATTCCTAGGGCTTGATCTTTTTTAAATATATAAGTTTAGATAAATACTTTGTTCCGGAAAAGTGCAAGTAATGTAATACCGCGGGAAGATGGGGTTATATTTTCAGTCATTATAATAATAATATATGCACATATGATATACGCTAGACAAATATAAAACCCGATTGAATTATATTTGAGCGGCCCGGAAGCCGCAATAAGATAGGATTCCGAGGTCCGTGCCGATTGACGGCCCACAATGTTTCTTTACAAAGACTGTTCCGTAGCTCTAACAATGGTTCTATATCTACGGCTTCGTGACCAGACCCTCGATAGGGGGTTTTACAATGTTTGAAGACGCTTTGTTTAATTCTGGATGCCTATAAACGTAAAAGCTACGAATGCAAATACTTATATCGTACAACTTTAATTAGTTGCCTTTGGAGTATATCGTACATTTATATAATAAGAACATTAATAGATAATAATTATAATACTATATCAGCCTTTAAACATCCCACTGCTGGGATATCAGCCTACCCTCGAAGGGTGATTAGGCCATATCCACCACGCTGGCCCAGTGCGGGTTGGCGGATTCACATACGCCATCAAATTTCTTCTCCGGAAATATGCAGGTTTCCTCACGATGTTTTCCATCACCGTAAAGCCAGTGGTATATCCGTAAGTTCCAAAGAACTCATTAGTAAGGGCCCGCCCGGGTTCGAACCCGCTACCTCACGAATGTGAGACAAGCGATCTCCCACTGAGCTACCACGACTTTTAAATAATAATTATTAATTTTTAGATAATAATTATAATACAGTACATTAATTTCGCGGTAATCGAATAAAGGGAATTTTCGGAACTATGAGAAAAACGTGACCGCTACGTAACACCTAATGCCTATGCCGTGGCAGGCCTACCTAAACAATTTGGACGTCTCAGGCGCACCACACACCAAAGATACTTTTGTTTAGTAATTTAGAATATTGTGCAAATCTTTTTTAATGTAAATAATATACAGGGTTATAAGCAAGGTGTACTAATGCGAAAAGGGCTCATAGTACTCATCATTATGACCAACTTTTATATGGTACCAACCCTGAAATCGAGAAAAAATATCAGCTGTTCCATAGATAAATATCAGTGACTCTCGACAAAATGTATAACAGCTATTTTTCCCTCGAATTCAGGGTTGGTCCCATAGTAAAAGTTGTACATGATCATAAGTACTATGAGCCCCTTTCGGCTTAGAATACCCTTTCCTTATAACCCTGTATTAGTGAAACGCTGTAAATTATTTATAAGTTTTAATATTATATTCTCGCACATAAAGAGGTTATTCGTAAAAACATCATGATAGTTTTGATCGAAATAATTTATTGTTTAAAAAAAAAACTACAGTCTGAGTGCTTCATCTTAGACCACATATTCGCTTACCCACAGGTGAGAAAGTGGTCAAACGCGGAATTATATGCTATAAAAATTCGTGACATCCTTATGCAAATGCTGTAACATATTACAAAAGAAAAAAAAAATGCATTAACTCGAAAAAAAAAATATATATACAATATTGGTGGTATATTAGTGGACGCTTTTACACACAGCGCCACCTAGCCCCAAACTAAGCAAGCTTGTACCATGGGAACCAGATGACTGATAGAATACATAAATACACTACATTTTTTGTTGTAAATACTTACATAGAATACATAGAAACACCCAGACAAAGAACAAACATCCATGTTCATCACACAAATGTTTGTCCTCGGTAGGAATCGAACCCACAACCTACAGCTCAGAAGGTGTAAACATTCCCACAAATCGCGCACTACCTGATGGTTTTTGTTTCTTTTTGGCTAAACGAAAAAAAACACGGTTTTATACTCGGACATTCTCAAGGCGGGAGTTTAATAGACCAATTAGATGCTCTCGTCGGACGAGTACGTAAACTTATTCTTCATTATACCTAGTTATATTTATTTATTATTTCATTTATTTTATTTTCCATGGAAAACTAACAGCTTAAATAATAAAGAGAAGAAGGTGCAAATCCGCCGACTGAGCAACAAGGCTAGTCGCATTGACGTCGTAAATTACATACAAAGTATTGTGGCTGCAGTAATATCCTTCTGCTCATGTCCGCTCTTGTGTATATATATATATGACAGTCAACTAGGGAGTCTGTAGTGGTTACATCCTCTATGATCGAGTACGGCCAAGGTGAAGAGCTCGCAAGTGCCAATAAGGAAGAACTCTTGACTTGGCGAATGGGACACGTCAATGCAAAACCTCAATTATCTACTGAACTACACAGCAGATAAAAGGTTTATCAAGTAAATTCAAAGTTTGTCTGGTCCTTTCTGTTGATAAACCATTTGTTTGCGCCTCTTGAAGCGAGTGCAGTGTCGATATCCCGGAATTACACCGCCCTTAATTTGCATAATGTATACCCTTGGTAATCAAAATTCCCAAACTACTTGTTAAGTCCACTGAGAACATTGATAGCGGAATTTAAGGATCCTTTATTACCCTAATTGCGTTTTTGTACTAGAGTTTTTTTAAAATTATTTCATATCAGATCGTTGACATGTAACAAGGATCATATAATTCAACAAAATACATAATATCCTTGTTCATAAATCTAAAAAGTTTGAAATACAAATCGGCAGTCACAATTATTGTGACTTCCGATTTGTATTTCAAACTTTTTAGATTATAATATATAAATTATTTATATATTATAACAATTATTTATTTACATTCCAGTCACAATAATAGATATAAAGTTTACAATAATGTGTTGCAAGATTCAAAAATTACATTTCAGGAACAATATATGGATATTGTTCCTGAAATGTAATTTACCTGAAATTAAGTTACATTCAGTCACCTTTTTAATTTATATGTATCACTGATTTAAAATGGCATGCACAAAAAAGATGTACCTTGACGATTTGCATAGCTACTTATCATATCACACACAATGATTTGTTAGTCCGGTCTGTTCAAAATAAAGTAAAAATTAATGTATTAGCGTTTGTCCTTAGTACACAGCAGTGTTACAATTTATTCTTTACATTCAAAAATAAAATAAAAAAATAGCTGAAGTGTTCTTCTTATTTAACCGCCAAGCAGTACTGTGCAAACATAACTGTGTTCCGGATCGAAGGGTAGTGTTTTCAGAAAAAATACTGGCCACAAGGAGATTTAACTTCTAATATCTCAGGGTGACGAGTGCAGGGCAATGCCGCGCAGAGTTTTGAACTGTTTCTGTTCAAAATTTTGAGTGGCAGTGAACTGTTAGGGCGAACGGTACGCTTACCATCAGGCAAGCGACTCGCTAATGTCGTTAGTCTGGTACTAACAGTTATTAAGGTGTTTTATTTTTGGAATTTGGCCGAATTTAAGCTCAATTTTTTCAAGGAACAGCAGATTAAGAAGATTCAATTTACATCTCTCCTTCCCTTGTTCCGTTTCTTTAATATCCTTTGAGCTTGCTTTTAATTACGAAACTTTCGTTGGGATCGATTTCATCAATAATTATGAAAGTTTATAAATTGTACTAGATTCAAGGCGTTGTGGAAGACGTTTCAATTGGGACAATGCCCTCCCGGACTACGAATAAGGATCAAGTTATATAGGCGTTGTTGACACAATTGTTTGAAGCGTTCAAATTGTCTTCTCCAAACTCTAGTAAAACGCTAATTTTACCTTTACTACAGTAGATTTAGAGTTTATGACGGAGCTATACTTTATTACTTTAGCGCCCGCAAGTGCAATTTGTGCATGCTTACAGCGAAGAACAGAACCTCGTATACCAAATTAATGCAAATAGATATATTTCAACAATCTAATTAGTGAGCGTACAAAATTAAATCCCAGAATGAAAGTACTGTAGTAAAGTACTTTTTCAAATGTATGTCAACAAGCGTCAAAGGACAGAGGGGTCGTAAAGTGGAGAATTGCACCAAAAAGCAAGTAGGTAGGGATGGGCGGCCTACAAGGTCGCCGCTTGACCGATGCCTGTCAATACGGGTGCGCCGCGCAACCCTGTGCCCAAATATGCCACCCCTTGCCTACAGACACGTATCGGCCGACTGAACACAGAGATCAGCTACGACTAAGTATACAAAACTTATATTTCGTCTTATAAATGTACATCTACTTGACTTGATTGTCTTCGGCCTGAAGTCAAGTAATATGAATGTCAAATTTTGATTGTAAACTTTGGTAATTTTTTTGTATAATAACAATTTATTTTATACCATATTTTCTCGGAAAATACCTTTTAATAATTTTTTTAAGTGCAGGGAGAGCGAATGTGCGTCATTACTGTCGTACAAACATGCGGGCATACGAGATGTTTTTTTTTGAATGTGCAATATATGTAGATCCGTAATAATTCCAAACGACAAAAGTTCTTATCAACGAGTCCGCAAAAAGATACTGGCCACTTGCTATTTCGCGAAAAAAAAAAAAAAATTATTATGGAATGAAATCGTTCGCGCGCAGATTGCATGTGTTTTTAGTTTTATTCATCTGATTTTTTTTTGGCTTTTATTTTTCTCGTAAGTGTAGTATGAAGCACTATTTATCACTCGGAAGACAGTGCGATGCCCATCTCGTGTGTGTATATTAAGCTGGACCCACTTTGGTGATTCATCACTTTCTCTCCTCGGTGAACAATGTACTTAGTCGCTCACCTTGGCGGTGATGTAGAAGAGATTGTTGAGCACCATCTCTGTGGCTTCCGCTGAACCGAGGCCTTCGCGCCGCACGGTCCTTCCCGCTTCCGATGCGTAGTACTGAAACACACATGTCGTTACTCTAATGTCCTCAAATAGTCGAGTTACATAATTCATGTACACCTCGTCTATACACAGCAAGAAAATAATCGATAAAAGTTTAAAACAATAGGAAACGCAATACAGATATCTATAAATCTATAATACAAACATTGAATACTAACTAACAGTTATTTCCCAAGGGTTATAGATTGATTTATTTAGTTCTGAACAGTAACTGTTACAGGATGATATCATTTTAAGGATATAGACTATTTATCTATAATACAGGGTTATGAGGAAAGGGTATGCTAAGCCGAAAGTGGCTCACAGTACTCATGATTGTGAACATCTTTTACTATGGGACCAACTATGAAATCGAGAAAAAATAATCAGCTGTTCCAAACCTTTCGTCGAGTGTCATTGACATTTTTCTATGGAACAACTGTTTTTTTTTCTCGATATCAGGGTGGGTCCCATAGTTGTTCATAATGATGAGTACTACGAATCCTTTTCGGCTTATCATACCCTTTCCTCATAACCCTGTATAATAAAAACGGATTACACTCGCGGTAAATTTATATCGGTCGAGTCTCGCACCAGACTAGAGCTCCTTTATCGGGGAATACGCGCGCTTCAGGGAGATAGACGCGCGCGAGGTATTTATCTATGTTACATAATGTAATACCGGTAACTATTTATTGTGCGCACCAGAAAAGCACGTTTAGTGTAAGGGCGGATACATAATCCTTTCTTGCCTGTATATATGAGAGCGGGTTTGCAGGCGGCACATTAGGATCGACGAGCTCAATGTTCACCAACCACGGCAACAAGTACTGCAGAAGCAGCTGCCGGACTTCAGTGCGAGCCGTCTGGAACCGCGCTGTGATCTCTGCAACCGTATAAGCTACTATACCAACGTAAATCGACACTGCTTTTTGTGTTAAATATTTTAATACTCCATGCTGTGGTTCCTTACAGAAATTGTCAACATCGATACATTTGCAACTTCAAATACTTGATGTGTTTTTTTTTATAGTTACTTGTTCAACAAGAGAGTAAAGTTCATTTTTGTATCCGAGTGCCGAGTTTGAATCCCGAGCAAGCGAAGGACTCTATAATTGAATCATCGAGCATTACGATTGAATCTAACCCAGAAGCAAATAAGTTTATTTTCGCATGACACTTTTTACACCAAATGGCGAGAAAATAAGGCAAGTGGCCAGCTACCAAAATTAGATGATATAAATATACAAATCGAGGTCGCTAAGGAGGTTTTATGGTGGAAATGCCATTAATTCGCAGCGCTCTAAATATAAAACGCCTTTACTCACTGGGTTTACACACCAAAAGCACCCCTTTCGAGCGAGACAGGTGACAAAAACTTTTCAAGTTTCGTCGGGTCAAATATGTACGAAACATAAGCGCTGTTTTTGTGTTAAGCGAATGAAATACGTAATCCAATAGTGGGTACATTAAACGTACAATTATGCAGATTATTACTAAGCGAAGCGATGCAAAGCTCCAATTAGGAATATTACAATCCCTTACTACCCACTCAATATCTACCACCTTATGATACGCCATTAGTAGTTCTATTCAATCGATTTTGCAGGGATTTCCCACGTACGTAAAGTCGTGGAGGTGCATGTCACAATAATAAAATAAAAGTATTCTTTAGGGTTCCTAACCTAAAAATAACACCCTAAATTAGAGCCGTTATATTTTCGCAATGCCAGTTTGTCTGACGTCTGTAGCGCTGAAATTTGGTACATGCATGTATCCGCTACTGAGGGTTTTTTTTTAAAATTATTCTTATGTTTTTACCCCATCGAGTGGGATATCGTTTAAATGGAAATTTAAAATCATAATAAGGTTCCTAAACCGTTTTTTTTTTAAGTATTATTTATTATTTCTAATTTTTAAATATTTAAGTAAGTTCAAAGTAGCCATTTTTTATTCTCCTACGTTCTAAGATTCATATCTCCGTTTTTAAGTTTAGAAGGGATTTTCTGGCAAAAAACTTTCGTATTATGATTTGATTTAATTTATATATTGTTATTTATATAGTATTATTTTGTGTATTTCTATTGTATGTACGTATATCATATTTATTGTATTTATTTATACTTATTATGTAGTAATTTAGTAGATATTTACATGAATTTATGTACACCAACGACCGTATTTCTGTTTCAATTTCTGTCCAAACCAAGGTTGCCTGGAAGAAATGGCGTTGAGCGATAAGGCCACCCATTATACTGCCGGATATTTTATTATTGTTTAATTTTTATTGTATTTTCGGTGTTTAATAAAGTTATATTGTATTGTAATTACGCTGAAAACATTGCCCTTAAATCCGGAACACAGTAATGTTTGCAAAATACTGCTTGGCGGTTGAATAACTGGCAAAGGTGTGGTACTCGGGCGGACTCTGCAGAAGAGAAGGGTAAGTAGTGGTCCCTACCACTACTTACCCTACTCTTCTGCAGAGTACTACACCACTACAAAAAATGTTCCGGAAATACACAAACACAACTTTTTATAATATGAACTTGCCCTATGATGATTATTATTAAATTTATTTCTAACACAGCCACGGAACTACCAAAAGTGTACCCGAAGTTTTATAAATCTTCGGAGTTACATTTTTACATAAATGCTTTACATTTTATTCGTAGGCAATAACAAATTCATTTAATTTGATTACCTAACCCCCGAATACTGAAACGCTTGTTATCAAACGTTTCAGTATTCGGGAGTAAGACGTTTATGATTGATTCAAAACTGTCTCGCAGCATACTTTTTTTTTAAGATTATGATATGAGATATGAGAGGCGTGAGAAAGTACCGACTAAAAATCGCAATGTAATCGATCGAATAATAAACCAAAATATACTAAAATACTTGGTAACATGATTGATGATTTGATTCGGGAACCAGAAAATTACGTTATGTTTTTTTTTAATATGTCGTTTTAGTCTAGTTTTTAATTTTGGACCCTTTCGGATAATCATAGAAGTAGCACGCTGTATTTGAATAAATAAAATAGTGGTATATGAAAAAATATACAAAAACTGTTATTTCTAACGATCACTTTCGATCTATTTTCAATTTTTCACTCCTCTCGGACGTTTAGTCTGAGAAGAATCACGTTGTAGGTACATTTTATAAGATCCCTTTTAGATCCCTTTGAGTAAAAGAAACAAAGATTTTTCGATGACCATCGTTTCTCAAAAATGTCAACACATAACTTTATTGTGTGCTTTATACATTTGCTTAGGATAAAGCTTTCCTAACGACCAGAGTTGCAGGTTCGAATCCAGCCAGTAGCTGGTTTTTAGACAACAAACAATAATTGCCGAAGTGCATAACTTGCATCGTAATAATGTCCATTTACATATGTGCTGAGAAGTGCTTACCTGAGAACATGGGCATGGTGGTGTGCGGGTGCAGCTGCGACAGCTGCCGCGAGAGATATAGCTGCGAGCGGCAGTACGTAGTGCACAGCAGCGCGTCCAGCGTCCCACGACCCTTCTCCGACCCTGAGGACAAAGTTCAACATCACCATTAATACAGCGCGCCTACCTCAAAAGTCAATTATTTTATTAGATTTGTTTTGTCCTTTATTATCTTTCACTTACATATCAATGTGCATGGGTTAAGATTACATTTTTCCAATAAAAGACGCGTATGCCCATAGTGACCTCTTTGTTAGAGTAACATACAACAAGAGATTGAGATTTCGATATTACTTATTATGGATTATTATGGACTGTGAACAATCAACGCCGGCTACAATCAGCATCGAATATCGTCGTTAGCGTTCAGGGTAGTGAAAATAATCGAAAAGGCTTAAATTAATTTATAGTATGTACGCAGTCAGAACGGTGACCTCTCTTTTCACCTAAAATAGTTTCGCAAAAACATGAATCGCCGTTTTATCGTTTTGCAACTACTGATTTTACAAATAATTCATTTCAAAAATAAATTACTTGACTAGTTCTCATTTTCTAACATGTCATTCAATAAACGCTACATTTATTATTTGTGTTACTTACTAAAACTATACTTGTCATATAAATGTTTGACATATTGAATTATTTCATACATTCTAATAATTGAAACCGCGCTAAAAAGTAACTGTAACATAATGTAGTGGCTTCGACCACTACGTTATGTTTGAACTGCGGCATACAACGCGCGACCCTGCCGCGGTAGCGGCGGGCGAAGCGCTAAAACTAACTGTAACATAATGTAGTGGCTTCGTACACCAACCTCGTGTTATGTTGGTTAGGTATAAATATCAAATAAAAAATACATAAACGATAAAATAACATTTGACAGATTTGTAAAGAGAAGTAGTTGGATTTTTTTTATTGTAAAATAATTGTTTATAAAATGAAGTATTTGCGGAAAAAAGTATTTGTAAAATGAATAGTATGTGAAACGTTGTTTGTAAAGTAATATTTTGCAGTCAGATCACAAATATTATTGTATAGAGGCATAAATTGATTATGTTACAGTAATTTAAGGGAATAAGGTCTAAAGCTTATTAAAAAATTGCTCTTGACCGCTATAGTTGCATAAATACCTTTGATATTGCTTATATTGGAAATTAAAGTTGTATTTGATTACGAATATATTACGAACTACTTACGTACCTTTAAAATAAAATAGAAGAAAGATCGGAACAACGTTACGTATCGTCGGATAAATATCATTTTCGGTGCTCGTTCGGTGAAGTTACAGATGCATGAAAATAAAGCATAAAGCGATTTAATTTTTTCCGTGTCTTAAGGAACAAACCCGAGACAAAATAGTTTCATTTCTCCGATGTCCTAAGAATGTCCTAAGAAACAAAACAGAAAATAAAAAAGTGTCGTTTTGTCTTTTGACGTCATTATTTATGGAACAAATGTTCATTATTTAATATTGTCATTATTTAAAAATCGGGTAAATCCTTAGTAAGCAAAGAATACAAAAAACGCAAAAAAAAAAACTAAAATACCGTAATTCAATAGAGATAAAAGAAACAAAGTTCACTATATGTTGTCATATATATGATGTCATCAATTATTTTCATCCTTTGTGCCACCGATGTTCATGGGTTATCTTTTATCACCTTGCAATGAGATCTGATCTAGTTTTCTAAAATTTAGCAATTCAATTCAATAGCATAAAAGGAATTTTAAATATCACTTTGTAAATTATGTTTACATTTATTTTATACGGTAAAAATTGATAATTCATATCCTAACTAGATATCTGATGGTATCTGGTAACTTTACTAATCATTACATTGTTCGTAGACTAGCCACGCCGTAGACATCGTCTACGCGCACTGTGGCTACGAACCCCGTAGCTGCCGTATCTCTAAATTCGTGGTCAGATTCGCGATTTCAACTCAAAACGCGCCTTGCATCATGTGAATAATGCGTAGTGGTGATTAAGAAGAACTAGTTGACGTATGCACAGTTTATGTTACCGTGGAAGGGGCTTGCATCCCAATGTTGCCCAAAGTTCTTAAATAATTTTAGAATAAAAAACATTACTTGTTAAAAGTCATGAGAGGCGTGTGGCGCGCGGGTGGATCAGAGACGCGCGGGTGCGAGGTGGAGCTGCGGGGCGGGCGGCGGCACCTGTGGCTGCGGCACCATTTATAAAAGCCAGCGGCGGCGTTCCTTAACACTTCAAGTAGACGCGGGGCGGCGAACGCCCGCCGCCACCGCCATGACGCTCCCGGCCGACGACGCGGTTTTGAACTTTTCTACGGACGCGACAGAAACGGAGATCATTCCGACCACCGAAATGTCCGATAATTATAACTTTACGATTGTGGACATTTTTATGGAACAGTTGGCTATGACTCTGAACGTTTATTACACGCCTTTGCTGATAGTCCTGGGGTGCGTCGGCAACCTGATATCGATAATAGTGTTCTATAAGAGCAAGCTGCGTCTGCAGAGCACGTCGCAGTACCTGTCGGCGCTGGCGCTTTCGGATACACTGTTCCTGTGTCAGCTGCTGCCACCGTGGTTGAAGGCGGTAGGCGCGTCGACGCTATTCTCGCGCCACGGCTACTGCCAGCTGTTCGTGTACCTTTCGTATGTGACATGCAACCACAGCTCATGGCTAGTGGTTGCATTCACGATAGAGCGTTTTGTCGCAGTGATGTACCCGTTGCGGCGTAACGCCATGTGCACGGTGAAGCGTGCGCGGTATATCATCCTCTCACTGGCGGTAGCCGCGCTGGTGGTCAATGTGCCAGTGCTGCGGTTTGCGGTGCCTAGCGCCAACGATTGCAACATCGACGAGCTGCTAATGGCGCACGCAGCGCGTTTCAACCTAGTCGACACGGCGGTCTCCTTCACGATGCCACTGGCGGTGATAGTGGTGCTCAACGCGTGGATCATGTGGGGCGTGTACCGAGTGAGCCGCGCTCAGCCAAACCTCATTCGCCAGCAGCGAACGGGCCAACCGGGCACGCCGCGCTCGGTGCGCGCTTCCGCTTGCCAGCGCTCGCAGCAGCGCATCACAAGGATGCTCCTCATCGTGTCCAGCGTATTTGTTCTACTCAACCTGCCGGCATACACTATGCGAATCGTCGCTTACGCCAATAACATGGTAAGCAGTGATATTTATTAAGTCATTTGATATACACTTTGGACAGCAGCTCCAAACGCCGTGCCAAACCATCAAACGAGCTTCGCAATGTCATATTTAATAAGGTTCAATTTGGTACAACGCAGTATCGGCAGCGGCGCTTGTCGCCGCCTTGTTCCAAAATGTATCCTTAGTTGTTGTAGCACTAATTAGTGGTTTAATATTAAGGAAAACTACACCAAAATCGTGTGCACAATGAAAACATTTACAGAATTTCAATAGAGCGTGCACTGACTGGGCTGGACTGACCGCAGTGTTTATCGTCTTTAGTGAAAAAGCTTTCTTTGAATATGTTACTGATAGAAACATTTGTGCCGCACACTGTGGGAACAAACTGGTGATATTATACCTTTGAGCTCGTGTCAGGAGGATATTTATATCTTTGTCAAAGTTTAGGAAGATATAGGAATCGATTAGTCTAGTAATACGTATTTATTATTTATTATATTATATCGTGCTTTACTGCGAAACTGAATTATCATGCATCATTATGAGCTATTACTTGCATCATTAGGTATTTATAATGGAAGCAATAAAAAAATAAAAAAATTTACGAATACGAGCAAATCAACAAAAAACATAAACTTTCACAAACTGATCATGCCCGTAATATTGCATTGCGAAGGGTTAAAAATTGCCATTTTTACATTTACAATAATGTATAAAGAAAGTGTACATAACTCCGAAGTAAAGAAAATGTGTTATGCAAGGCTGTAAAGTTGTTTTTTGGCGCGTGTACTTGCATTTAATCCTGAGCGCAGCGAGGGTTTTAAAGACGCAGAATAAGTTAGCTGCCGAGCGAAAAACAACTTTTCACCTCACTATAGCGAAGAAAATCAAGAGGAAAATGCAAGGATGATGGAAAGTGCATTGAATAAAGAGAAGAACATTTTTAAAAGTTTTTTTTTCATACAGTCGTCGTGCTGGCTAGAGCGATTATTCTAAAAATGAGGTTGTAGCTCGGACATGAAATAAGTATGGATGCATTTTCAGTCGGCTGGCGGTATGGAAAATTATTAAATAGAAAGTTTCCAATTTTAAAAACGCGCTAGCTAACTTTCCACGCTAGCGGATAAAATGCACTTTTGCACTCAGATTTCCAATGATAAACAGAATCTTTCCGGTTGCGGTTCTAAAGTTGAATGAATATTATGATATTCAACTTTAGATAACTTACGCAGATTGCGATACCAAAGATTACTAATATCTTACCTTAAAAAGTATATATTAAACACTTAAATGGATTTACTTTCGAGACGTTCCATTTTTCTATGTAGACAAATCTGATCAAAGGTAACGGTTTCTTTCTACATTTATATATACTTTATGTATGTAACCTTTTGTAAACGGATTATGATATTTGTATTTTTTGTAACGAGCACCAAACTAAAAGGCGACAAGAAGACCAGTACTTTGGACAATAGGTAGGTATACAAAATATATGAGAAGCTTTTGAAATTAAAGGCTATAATTATGACATACGACATTATGACGTAGGTCCACTCAATGTTAGTGTAACCTATTTTCACTATAATCTGAAGTAGCAGAGAGCACAGTACTATAATCACGATGTTATTTTGATAGTACGAAGACCCTGAATTAATATTTGTCTACTGGGTCCGCGGTTGAGCCGGTGTCTGCCGCTCGCCAGTGTCTTGGTGTAATTACGTGACGCCAGGGCATTGTTTACGCAGATCGGCCACCGAGGGCCGAAAGTCACTCATCCACGCAGAGGTTAACGACTGCCCTACTTACAAATTAAAGTCCTAAGGAACATTTGCCGTCACCCACAATTAATTTGAAATTAGGATAACTATGTGATATGGTCACTTTAAAGTTTTTGAATTCTACAACTAGATTTTAAGCCGATTTGAATGATGCTGGTCGAAATCGTAACACCTGGCTTCGATTACCTATTTATGAGAATGAAGGCATATCCACAATTATAGATGACGGACCCAAAATAATTTATTCAAAGATATTACACATATACTTATACCTATCCAGGTCCAAGTTAAATTAAGCACTTTGGGACAACTGTTATGACTTACGAACGTAAAGAAATCCTACTAATAGAACACTGATTAAGACTTAGAGTAACATCGAGAGGATATCAAAGCTCACAGAAATATCCCTGTAAATGTTTTGCAACAAAATATATAAACGCTTAATAGTTGTATTGTACAACATTATGATGGTATGATTTTTTACTCATCTACTGACACAAAAACCGACTAAACTCAGGCAGAACAGTTCTTTGAAGTTCTTGAACTTCAGTTCTTGAAGTTTGCTATGAGAGTCATAGGTAAAGTGAATTAAAGTTTTATACAGAAATTTATATAATACATGGCATGAAAAACGTGTGCCTTGAGAGTATTATGAAATGTAATGTTTTATCTCGTTTTACGGAGAATTTCCGCCCGTGTCTGTGCGTAAGCAAATTCAAATTTCCGCATTTCAAACAATCTTTAATTGAACACAAACTCTTTTCACCTGTCGGCATGTGCTAAAAGCGGGGGTGCCGAGGTTTTGCGGTTAAAAACGTTTCTAATATTTCTACGTGATGATGAAATTCAGTATACTTTCCTATTCGGCTAGTAGAAGGAATGTTGAAAAAAACAAACAGCAATCGTTTCTTTTACATACATGACTTGGATTAGTGGTAACTGTTAAGGTGCAACGTTTCGCTCAGCGTGGAAAATTCAATTTTTCTTGCGTTTTTTGTCAATTACAACTTAATTACTCATCGTAGGTTCATGACAATGAATTTTGCGATAATAAATAAGTTATATCAAGAAATTACACCAGCCACAAAATCAAGATGAAAGCTAGTATAAGTAGACTTCTAACTAAACCAAACACCAAGCTAAAAATCTGCTTATTGAGATTCGTAGCTAAATCAATATTATCTAGGTGATCATTTTAGCCGTAATTTCTTGATATGTCCTGTTTATTGGCGCAAAATTCGTTTTCATGAACCCTCGATGAGTAATTAAGCTGTAATTGTCAGAAAACGCAAGAAAATTTGAATTTGCTGCGCTGAGCGAAACGTTGCACCTTAAAACGTTTATATAAAGTTGTTATTCAATAGCAAATGATGACCCTGGGAGACCTTGCCTATTATCGGCGGCGGCTGTTAGATGCGATGTAGCGTTGAATTAGACACAATCACATCGGGATGAGAGCGGTGGATCACTAATAATGCACATGTTTCTTGTGTAGATACATACCCATTTTCACACGACTGTCTAAAAATAAATTTAGATGGTGTTATTTGTTAGATTACTGATTTCTATTTTAATAGATGTCAGTGTTTACAGTCCATGAAAATAACAGCAAACGTACAAACGAGTACCTAACTTTCGTCATACAATGGCGTTGATTTTCTTGTGCCACTTCCTTAACGAAAATAATCTGGCAACACCAGTATTGTCTGTGCCTCTTTTTTCTTAAAACGTACATACCAAGTTTGAAACTGTCTAACTTTCATATTATTTACGTATTTAGTGTGAGGCCTTTATTCAGCAGTGGACGTCACAACCATCATCTGGATGATGATGATCATGACGAAGTTATATTATACAGTTTGTTGCATACATTGAGTTCTTCTACCAGTTTGGTACAAGCAGTTCCAGATGCCATGTAAGTATATTAGTGTAGTAAAGCAATTATTCCAATTCGACAATCTTGAAATTGACTACACATCCGTAGATTAGTCTACATATATATTACTAGCTGCGCCCCGTTGTTTCGCCCGCTATTCTACAGAAACCGAATATTTTTCCGGGAAAAAAGCTAGCATGTGTTAATGCAGGGTGTATGTTACTTTCATATCAAATTTCATTCAAATCCGTTCAGCCGTTACAGAATTGAACGGGAACAAACACACTTATATACTTACCTACTTACACACTTACACACAAACTTTCGCATTTATAATATTAATGTGATTTAGATATGATACAGAGGAATCCAACGACATCTCACTCGTTAAAATCGGTCAAGCCGTTTAGAGTAGTTATTATAGGAAGTCATAGGAACACACAAACACACTCACATACACCATAAAAACATTACCCTCCTTCTTGGGCAGTAAAGTTGGGTAATAACAGAAAAATCTACTTAGAGTAGAACGATGTGGGGTTGATGTTGTTCTTACATATCAGTAAGTGTGAAGGGTGTTAAATAAATACTGGAAGAAAATGGGAAGGGACAATGAGAACTTATTGGAGGAGAGTACCAGATCTATAAGCGGAGCTGAGGAAAAAAAAGGTCTAGACGAAAAAAGAACCTTCACATTGACTGCCTTTCTGTAACAGTAAAAGTGGTTGTGCTTTTGGATTACGATAAGTGTATTTCGTAGAAGTACGCGGGGCGTTCATTATAAATTGAGAATGAGGTACAAACTCTTTGGAACTAAAAAAAGTTAATACTGGCTGCTGTAGCTGGAATATTGATTACACTTATAAAAAAGAAATAATTTGGATATATTTTTGTTTTCGAAAATAGAATTCTTTTATTTGAATCTGTCGTAGCATGTTGACGAAAATGGAAAAAAAATAATTGCGCGCGGTTAGTATCTGTGCTTGAAAAATTTCACTACGGAACGAGCTTATCAGGACTTACAGGATAGTTTAGGAGCAAATGCAACACCGTATTCTACAGTCGCATGTTGGTGCGTCGAATTTAAACGTGGAAGAACATCCACCAATGATGACCCTCGCCGGGCCACCCTACTACAAGGATAATTCTGTGCCACACAGTTTTGGCACAGAGTTTGACCAATTTTTTTGACCATTTCTTCGGTCAAAAAAACTATACTACTATAGTAACTATAGTGACCGAAGAAATGGTCAAAAAACTCAAAAACATTGCAGATTAGCAGATCGTTGTGTCACGGTACGCCTTGTAGCTGAAGAAACAAAGATTTGGAATGGTAGTGTACCTCAGAATACAGAAAGATTCTATATTCTGTGTAGTTGTACATAGCATTTTGTACGAACGCTTCAAAAATAATAAGTACAAGAGACATGTACATATTGATTCCAGAAGAAATATTATTTTAATAGTGATTGAAACAGCCTAGCAGCTTGTTTACAGTACAATATACATACCTTATATTATTGATTACTGTATTCTAAGAATGACCAGTTTCTCTGATAATTAGTTTCACATAAGTATTAAGAAGAAATATTATTTTACTATTTTAAATACAGAGATTAATAAATCATTTATCAATTACTAACTAACAGGGACACTTTCATAGGAAAGATATACATAGGGAATTGGCTAGCAAATTTGATAAAGGTCTACATTGCGTCATACACTTTGTGTACAGCGAAATTCAGGGTCAACCCGGAAGCAGGTTTGTATAGTAGGCGACTAAATAAATAAAAAATCCTGGATTCGAATTTATTATTTTGCAACACTTTGTTGAAAATATATTTTTTCTAGCATTTGTTATAGCTGTACAAAATTTATACAACTGTACAACATTTTGGATACAAATATTTCTGATTTTCGGGTAGATACGATGCGAAACAAAAAATTGCGAGAATATTTTCAATGCGAACAATATGTGTACATAAATCAAAAACCCATAGGGATTTTCGTTTGTCGGCAGGGTGAGAAAGAGTACAGCGGCAAGTGGGCGGCGCTGCAACAGGTCTGCTTGTTGTTCTTCAATACCAACTTCGGAATCAACTTTGTCCTGTACTGCTTGACGGGACAGAACTTTAGGCGCGCGCTACTGGAGACCTTTCCGTGGCTGCGGCGTCGCGACGAGCTCATAGAACTGCGCGGCAATGCCGTAGACCAACCTGCCCGTGCATCCAGTGTCTCAAGTAAGTCGCTGCGCTCGATTCCGTACAATACAGCCTAGTAAGTTATCAATTTTGTACTTTTTAGCCAAGTTTTATGTTACTTACTGCTGTTTGTGCTATGAAATAAATATATATTATGTAAGTTTTTGTGTAAAAATATATTTTTTTAGGCAAGCTTTTATAAAATCCGTTAGGTAGTTAATGAGGAGTTCTGTTTTCCCCTTCCGTATAAATCATCAGATCAGCTCGCTGTCATAACATTGTATTGTCATCGGAACTTGACAGGCATGCAAAATTTAATTGCACTTAAAGTTAAATAAAAGCTTGTATACTTAAAATAAGTTCTATCTAAATACTTCGATCTCTACGTCTTCCTGCTACCTTGTCATTATTCAATCAACCGATTAAAACTTTTCATTTTCACTTGCGTTCTCGGCATTTTAGTACTTTACTTTACTTTTTAGTACTGGATCTTAGTTGTGCTATACAAAATTGAATTGAAATCCACCTTAAGTTGTGGAAGTGTTGTCTTTTTGAGATCGTTGAACCGTCTCAATGGTAGACCCTGTTCCCCATTGTCACGCATGATATAATTATATGGTGAATTGTATCAGTGAAAAGTTTATATATTTAAAAATCCCGTTCCTTCTGCATCTGCGTAAATCTAAAATTGATTTATGTCATTATATATCACGTATATTACAGGGAATATAAATACCATAACACCAAGAAATACATACATATACATACTCTTATAACTTTAAAATACATATTTAGTATTGTTCTAAGTATATGCTTCCAAATGAGTTTTAAAGTTTTTCGGTCACAAATAACAAATGGTAAAACAGGCCTTTTTTGTTCAACGCAATTAATGTAAACATTAACCTGGGAATAAAATTATTTTTCCTTATTGGTGTTTCCTTCCGAATTGTCTCACAATAAATCGCATTCTTGTACAGCTACCCATGCAATATTGGCAGTTGAAAGATTATTTTTAAAATATCCGATACAAGCTTATAATAATTGTGGAAAAAATGTTATGTTATGTTATGTTATGTAATGTTAAAAATGACGCGCCATATATCCACCGCAGCTCATCAACTCCGACAGATTTAATTACAGGAGAAAAAGCAAAACCCATCTAAGATTATTGGCTCTATCATTTTTTTTTTTAGCGACAATATGTTTCGGCTACTTGGCTTACTTAAATAACCCGGGCTGTAAATTGTTGTGTTTACTTATGAAGTTGATTCGTTTGATCCGCGATATCAGGCCGCGTCTGACCGGTGACCTGTAAGAGCGAGGATCTGACATGCTGCATGATAGATGGAATTATGTACATGTACGCCAGATCGGATCCCCGCCGTGTTCAAAGAGACCCGCATCTATACTCCTTACTTATTATTCATTGCTATAAAATATGCTCACGCTACGCAGGAGTGGAGTCTCCTGTGCATTTATTGATGTGGAAATATTTCTATTGATATAACAGTTGCAATGGTTACTATTATGCGTCTGAAAATGTATATGGAATGTTAAATGTTCCCTAGTGTGCAACTAAAATAACTAGCAATCATAACTAAGTTGTTCCAAAAGTTTTTAGCCAAGGAGTATTTATTTATTCATTGTTTTTTTTTTTGCATTTATAACATATCAACCGGTAATTTAAATGTTAAAATTTCATAAAAAAATCACTAGCGATTTACATTTTTTTTTCTTTGCTTAGGCAAACCACCACCCAAAATTCATACACCAATAAAAAAGTACTAGAAATAAAATTGGGAGTTGTGGATGGAATAATGGAATTTAGTCTAACACTAAAATAATCCAGTGTAGATTTAGCTTTACACACATGAAGGCCCGAGCCAATATGATGTCGGGTTTAATACTATTACGTATTCTGTCTTCGGGTTTACATTCCGGGAGTTTTTCACGTCCCTTATTGCAATATCTTGACATGAGTAACGCCACACGACTGACACGAGATCTTGAACTTCGCATCGTTCTCGAGTGGGAAGCACTATCTTTATATTCTACGACAGGCATTATAGCAAGCGCAAATGCTTCTTCTCGATGCCCGCTGAATCTATATATAGAAAAGTGATCTTGTTAAATGTCAGTCCACCTTCTACCCTTCCTATACTAAACTCGTTGCCCTATCACGGGCTACCTTACAGATTACTGTCCTGTTTACGCGCTCTGGATTTGAAGATCGAATAGCTAAATCTAATAAATTACAGCCAAGTGTTAGAGTTTAAATAGTTTTTAAAACTCAATTTACAACAACTACTGAGACTCAAGACGAGTTTAAACATCTACAATTATATTATTAAGACGTAAAGTTTGTAGGAATCATTTGTTGGAGATCTCTGGCACTGATTAACTAATCTACGTAGTTCATGCTCGCATTGATAACATTTATGCTTTTTTTTGTTACTACGCGAAGAAAGCCGCGGGTAAAAGCTAGTCTTTAGTTTGGGCATACATTTTATTCGATTAAGGCTGGATTTTTCCAACGTCAGATAGCTGTTAACTGAAGTTGGATAAATCCAGCATAAGTTCTATTAAAATCAAATAATTTTGACGGCCATCAAAGGAATTAAAGGCCTTATTATGTAAATATAGCACGCCAGAGTAACTGTATTGTAATTGTGTATTTTTGTACAAGCAAGACAGCAATCAAGATTCGCGTCGCTGTTCCCCGGCACCCTTGTTTCTAAGGGCGGCAATAGAGGTCGCATCGATGGGGCCGATAGCTCTCACATTTATTTATTGTTTGCGATAACGAAATACGGACCTTATCGTCACGCAGCGCACACAACATCTTACTTTAGATAGTTGTTTCAAATTTGGGTTTAACTTTTCATATATATTTCAGCTGGCATAGTATAAACTTGGTCGCCGGTTATTACAGTTGTTCCACTTTGTAGATTCGGGCTATGATAGGTTCAATAAATATTTCGATTGTAGATTTTAACTTAGATAATGGTAGCATTAGTATGTGTCGTGATTTTCCCATAAGCGTATGTTACAGAAAAGTCCTTTTATCTGTCACCCTATTTGTAAAAGACTTCCAAAAAAAAGACAAGTACTCAATTCGCTTGTTTTTTTTAAATGTTTGTTACATTAGGACTCTGTCATTTATAAACCAATTTGAAGAAATCTTTTTGTTTTTGAAAAGAGATACTTCCAGATTGGTTCCATTTTTATCAAAAACCAGTTCTTATAAGGGGATCCTTGAGGAATTGAGCGAACTTCTCAAATATTATAGGCATACATTTAATATTTTCAAGTCAAGCATTTGCATTCAAAAAGATTCATTTGGTAACAGACGGCCACCGGAACTCCTAAATGGTACCTACGTAATTGACGGGTGAAGCTAAGATAATCTCGATTATGATAGTTAAGCGAATATGGCGAAGCAAATTTAAATAAATGGTTCTGATGAATACGGTGTTTTTTTATTTACAATTATTAGCGTTTTAATTACACCAACCCTACATAACCAAAAAACTAATTATTATTAAAAGAACAACTTTGAAGTATCCGATAGCAAAATGTAGCTTATTTCACTCAGGCAGTAAATAAGAATCCAACGACACCATTGTCAAAAACTGTCAAGTCGTTGCAAGCAACTTTGTGTCGGCCCATATTTCGCAAGCAGTACGTTTGATAAAAAAATGTTATAGGAAACCTTAGCATCATTTTAAAAGATCTATTCAATGATACCTCATATGTGGGGTAGAGGCCAATTTTTTTTTTTTATCCCCACTTTACATGTATTTAGCCACCCCATTAATATAAAATTATGTTTTTTTAGTTCTGCCAAAATTGTCACCTTATAAAGGCCTGTTCAACGATACCCAACATGATGGGATGCAAAGTTTTTTTTTTTTTTACCCCCCCCTTTACATGTATGGGAGCTACCCTTATTTTACAAAAAAAAAGTTTTTTTATTTTTTGAAACTGTAGGTCTATACTTAGACTATCGTTATGCAAAATTTTATGCATGTAAGTTTATAACTTTGGAAGTGATATGGCTTCAAAGGATTCAGACAGACAGACAGACATGACGAACTTATAAGGGTTCCTTGTAGGAAGGACTACGGAACCCTAAAAAAAAAAAAGGTAGTATAATGGGCGGCTTTATCGCCTAAAGCGATTTCTTCCAGGCAACCTTTGGATGGACAGAATTATGACTTATAAACTACGGTCGGTGGTGTAGATACATAAAAATATAAATAATATGAAAAAAACAAATATAAACCTACATACATGTTTGTATATGCTAAAATAAATAAAGGTAGATAATATGTAAGTGGAACATGGTAATGTATCATGTTTGACTTATCTATATTTTTAAAGCTGTTTTAGCGGCCAATGTGCATAAATTTCAGTAAATCGCTTCGAGTAAATGCCCGTGACACGTGCTTGTCCTAAAATTAAAACGTAATTTGTAGGTCGCGAGTGAAGGCTCGGGGTTACCCGCGATAACGGTCGTTACGACCCAGTAATAAACGACACTAGCGCGGTTCTCATAAAGTTGGCTACCACCCTGACCTAAGCTAGCACTAGTTAGTCAACGTCACTCAAATGCTTAATCGAGAAGTGAGTACATACAGAAGCATTATAATATCACTCAACATAGGATTCAAATGCAGGATAACACTCAAAACAGTTTGGACGAAAACCCAGAGTAGATAAAAAAAGACAAGTGTGGTGTACGATAAAGCAAGAAAACTTCGTAGTCGTTTTCTTCTTGCACTTACTTTAAAAATCTAAAAAAAGTTTCGACGTACATATATTAATTACTACTGAGAGATTTGATGTGCGAGTTGTGTGCGACGCTCGGTATTTTTTTGCTAGAATAAAATGGCCACTTAAAAAAAAAACTGCCGTCACTGTTGGTTTCATGTCACATCAAATAAGAAGATGATTATAATGTGAAAAATGTACCTGTTTAGAACCCTTTTATCTTTCGTTAGTTGAATGATATTGCTTCCCACGGGGGTTTCTATATCGACTTAGCCTTGAATTAATATGATCAATGTCCAGTGCAAGGGGTTAAGAGGGTATTTCTAGAGAAAGATAGCGCTATTTGCTTTTGCGTGCAGATGAAAAGAGATGACTATAGCGCGCGCTAGTCAACAAACCAGATAATTGATATTTACATCTTAACCAGGAAATCAATCAAAATTCTATTCCATGCAAACCTAGATATTTTTATAAGTGTAATAATCACTTGAACACTATGGGTTTCGAGCGCCAATGAAAAATGTGTGTAAATCGAGGTCTTTTCAAAGTTTTTTTATCAAGAAAATGTCATATAATCGTTTGTTGCCCGTGGTACTACCAGTAGTACCACTGGTTAAAAAAAACGTAGAACTACCAAGCGATACAATAGTACCACGGGAAGTTTTTTTTTACCCGTGTTACACTATGTTTTCCTGCCATGCAATAGAAACATTATATCCCAAAATAAGATTTTAAATCCACATAACTAAGAAGGGGCACTAAATAGAAAAATCACATTTTTATCAAAGTAGGCCGTTGAATTATATACTAATAATTTTAAATAAATAAAAAAAAAAACTTTATCAGAACCATATAATAATTTTAATTTGCTTAGTTATAGTCGCTTAACTATCATAATCGAGATTATCTTGGAATTACAATACATTATCAGCCAGAAGACGTCCACTGCAGGACACAAGCCTCCCCCTTAGATCGCCACAACGACCGACAGTGTGCCACACATCTTTTTTCAAAATAAAAAAAGAATTTTCCAAATCGATTCATAAATGACGGAGTTCTGAGATAACAAACAAAAAAAAAACAGTCAACTTGAGAACCTCCTCCTTTTTTGGCAGTCGGTTAAAAAGATGTTATTCTCATAGATGAGCATATGTATATTTTGTTATGTAATTTTCCATAACACAATAATTCGGTGGGAACCAAGTTCGCTGAACCGGTGGGGATAACGAAGCACTTCCGCTTTTTAAGCGCGAAATATTTATGAAGGTCGTGGGAGTGAATTGACCAACAATTTGTCGGGTAATGCCTATAATCCCCGCCGGATCCTCACTGTGAAGTTCTTATTTAGTATGGCAGAAGGGAAGATCGGACAAGTCTTTTTCTCTCCATTTCATGTACTCAAATTAATGACCCACTGATGGACTATTTATCTGAATGCCAAAGAAGGTGGGTAATCTTTTTGGGGTGTATAAGTAGCTATGTATGTTTGTGTGTTCCTATCGTCCACTGGTCAAAATCGATAGTCAAGCCGTTTAGGCATGCACAAACTTGCATTTTGCATACACCCCAAAAACATTACCCTCCTTCTTGGGCAAGTCGGGTAAAGAGTCACTATGCTTACTGGGATGTGTCTAATTGTCCATACCACTGAATAGATAACCATAGAATAGAAATAAAGATTTAAGTTGGCTGACGAGCTCAAGCTGGTGACAACATATTCGCTAAGAATTTCTAAACCGATCACTGTTGTGATATAGTATGTCTAAGGCGCACTGCACACCAATACGACAAGTGTTGTACACCACAAAAAACATTTATCGTAGATCTACATTTAAATACGAGTGCGCTATTTGACAACACACCACATTTCTATATAAAAAGTGTGCCGCGTAACACAAATGTGTCTTTGTTGTATGGTGCGCCTTATGTCTATTTTCTACGTGAACGTTGAAAAATCGCATATTTTTTTTTACTCCTGTATGATGAGCCCTGTTGGTAAGCGTCACACTTGCCTATAAGAGGTGAATGCCGCACAGAATGTACATTTCCGATGAACACTCGTTCATCGTATACCGAAGTTGTTATAATCATAATAATATTTATTGGCAACAAATTATTACAGGTCAAAAACTAATAATTATTGTTCACAAAAATAAATACTTTTTGTATCTATTGATACAATGTACTGCATGTACGAACCGATTACGTAATTGATTGATAATAATATAAAGTATATCAAATTAATTAAAAATTTAAGTCAATGTTACAATAGTTTTCAAGTATTTTTTCCTAAATATGTAAAATGTTGTGTGAACAATAAATGTTTAACTGACAATTTAAAAAAAAAACTATTTATTTAATTAGATTTGTTAAGTTTCCAGTACTTTAATCTAAGTTGGTCCGATAGAGAATTTTGACCCTTATTAGGAACAGCAAAGAACGGCATCAAGAAAATATGTCAGAAGCTAAATTTATCAATGACTAGCGACCCGCTCCGGCTTCGCACGGGTACCAAATTCACTGGATTACCCGTTGGGCTAATCTGAAGATTGCCTGAAAATTTCATCAAAATCGGTTCACCCATTTTGGAGTCTATAGGGAACACACATACACCGAACTACATCGAACTATGCACAAGGTGTTACTGAAAGGAGCAACAACATAGAAAGGCATGTACTCATCATTATGAACAACTTTTACTATAGGACCAACCCTGGAATCGCGACAAAATTAATCTGCTTCTCCACAGAAAACTGTCAAAGAAGCTCGAAATTGTGGAACAGCTGTTTTTGTTTCTCGATTTCAGGGTTTATCCGACAGTGAAAGTTGTTCATAAACATATGTACATAATATACCTTTCAATATTGGTGTACCTTTTAGTAACACCCCTTATATACACACAGTTGTTACACTACTTCTTAAGCTTGTTTTTAAATTATGTAAAATTTTGTGTGAACAATAAAGAGTTAAAATATCTATCTATCTATATATAGATTTTTTTTAAATCTCTGTGTCAACCAAAATGTCTCCAAAATCCAAGGTACGTATCCTCAGACCGTTTTCACGAACGGTTTAAGTACACAGGTGCTCTTAACGACTATATTAAAGTTTTTACTTTCATAAATATCGAATATTCATATCGTATATCGTTAACACAAAAGATAATACTTTTATTAAAGTATTACAACTTTTTATGTACTATTTATTACAAGGCAAAAATCATAACTAATACAATTATATAAGTGGAAGTTTGACTTAAAATACACATAATACTAATATTATAAATTCGAATGTAACTCTGTCTCTCTGTCTGGGTATTTGTCGCGTTATCACGGCTAAACGGCTGAACGGGTCAAGCTGAATTTTTGCATAGATACACCTTAAGGGTCGGAGACGGGCATAGGCTACTTTTTATTTGTAGGTCTACGAGTACGAAGTCGCGGGTAACAGCTAGTTATGTATATTGGGCATTAAAGTATGTATGTCTGTGCAATTTGTACGTGTCGATAAGATTTATTGCGGAAGCCCGACAGGCATTTTGTTCGAAGCCTTATTTTGTCCAGCTCCAGCAGGGTATTAGATTTAGATTCGTTGGAGATGCTTTTCATGACGGAGATGTCTCGCCCCTATTCGATGATTGCCTAGCCACTTTGCAAAAAAATTTTTGTATGGTACTTGGTGACGAGACGAGCAAGTCGCTCATCTGATGTTAAGCTTCACGCCTGCCCATAACGATTCAGTGCCATCCAAGAATTTTGAACTTCAACAGTTCAAACGTGAGCGGCAATGCACTGCGCTAGTCACTATGAGATATTAGATATTAAATCTCTTTATGCCCAGTAATTACGCTGGCAGGGCAGTCATTGCGGACCAAGGCTTGTATAGTGCTTTACTCAAACAATGCGAGTAATTTAAAACCAGCTTAGTAGGAATTTAAATATCATTTCAATTCAAATTCAATGTTAGATTCAAATTGAAATTATTAAATTTGTCGATTTTTCCATTGCGCAAAATTGTCGTAAGGTTGTTTTTGGACCTGACTACTTTTGAAACAAAACTCGACAATAATGGATTTTAAAATATAGCTGGGGCGCTAGTCTCGACTTTTTGCTACAGCACTTTGCGACCGAATTCGGTCGCTATGACGCAAAAATTCGACAACGAACACGAATTCTTATCGAAAAAACGCAAACAAACCGTTCAATTTTGCGTCATAGCGACCGACTTCGGTCGCTATGACGCAAAATTCGACGATGAACACTAATTATTCTGAAAAAACGCAAAAGTAGCGTTGAGTTTTGCATCATAGCGACCGAATTCGGTCGCAAAGTGCATAGCGAAAAGTCGAGTCTAGCGGCCCAGGTGGCTAAAATACGCCAGCAACGAAATTCCATACATCTTTCTATTCCAGAAGCTCAGCAAGGCCGACTTTTCCCAAAGAAGGTAGTCAAAAATAATGCCCATATTAAGTGCTTTTTAGGGTTCCGTAGTACTAAAAGGAACCCTTATAAGTTCGTCATGTCCGTCTCTCGGTCTGAAACCTTTACAGCCTTATAACTTCCAAATTTATAAACTCACATGTACGAAATTTTGCACAACGATAGTCTAAGTATAGACATGCAGTACAGAAAATACTTTTTTTTTTTAAATAAGTGTAGCTCCTATACATGCGGGGAGTCGTTGAATAGGTCTTTTAAAGGTAACAATTTGCACAAAAATTTAAAATTAGCAATTTTATTTTTATGGGTTGGCTGTCATAAATGTAAAGCGAGGGGAAAAAAAAACTTAACTTTTAACAAGTTATTTGAGTAAAAATTATTGTTATCGTATCGTAGTGGACCTAAGAATGTTCTAAAATTGCGACCAGAAGCACCGCAATACGGACAGCAGCGTACTCTACGTAAACGATGAGCGTTCTGCGACCCCCAAGCCGCTGAACATTTGTTCAGCCGTTTGACAGTTCTGAGCTTATTTGCGAATTGATGAGAAGTTTTTTTTTGTTTATTATTTGTACTTGTTTTTACGAACGGTTATATAACATAATAATAACGGACATAATTACAAATATTTTTACAAAGAATGTTATGAGCCCTTTGGCTACGAACTAGTAATTACTGTAATTCGAGAGCCAATGGTCTATCCCTTAAATATTATGATAATATGACTTATACAATACAAACAAATACTCGTAACCAAATACCAACAACAAATCACTAACAATAATATTATAGCAAACAGTAAAAGGAAATTAAACAAAAAAATATATGTAACCAAAATAATAATAACATAGTATCAATGTCAACCATAACATATCCAGAGCTCACCGGAGTGAATTCGGGTGGTAACTGTACGTTTGTGTTTATTTTTTGTTTTATTCAATACTACCCCCGCTGTCTCACCCGCTATTCTACAGAAACCAAATATGCCTATGTGTTAATCCAGGGAATAAGCTGCCTCCATACTAAATATAATATTTATATAATATAATATAACATTTTGGACCAATTTTATTATATTTGACGTGTAAAATGTATGAATTTATGAAGAATTTTATGAAGAATTATATTATGAAGAATTTTGAATTTGTAGTATTTTTAATTAATTTAGTTTGACTGGAATTTTGCTGGCTCGCCATACGCCTTGGCGTTGCTGTAAGTGTGACTGGCATTTAATAATAAATAAATTTCAATCTAATCCGTTCAGCCATTTCAGAGTTGAACGGGAACAAACACACTTACATACTTACACAAACTTTCTCATTTATAATATTAGTGTGATGGTTAATACCACGGTAATCACACTTATTTGGACAGGACCGTATAACTTTCTTAACGTATCGATGAGTTCTTTGTATCGTACGAATATAGCACTTGCTTTTCGGTGAAAGGAAAACATCGTGATTAAACCTGCTTATGTCCGAAGAATAAATTCGTGCGCGTCTTCTTTTTCTTCATTTCATTTCTTTTTTTTTTTCAAATTTTCTGAGCTGGCAAGAAGTGGGCACAGAGACTGAGGCGGCGTTTGCCTCTTTGATATCACGTCACAACAGCCTACGTGGGCCCAAAGCCGGTTTACAGCCTTCAAGATAGGCCATTGTCGATCGTGACCCCCGGTTAATTTTCCATCCAAGGCTACGAACTTGGGAAGAGCTTACTCGCTCTGGGCCAGCGTGGTGGGTATGACCCAGACATCCTTCGACTGTAGGCCGATATTCCAGCAGTGGATGTTAAAAGGCTGTTAGAGACAGACTTAAGAAAACAAGTACGAAAATAAACCGTTCGATTCCCTTTATAGGGATTAAGTCCCTGTGGGACCAACTTAGGTTTAGTACTTTATACTTCAGAAATCGCTTAATACTTTTACCACACAATACAGTACAAAAGTGATTTTCTCGGAAACAAACAAACACTCCGCTATTTTCTTAATAAGGCTTGATCCTAAATTCTTAAACTTACAAGAAAATAAACTTCAGAAATAAGAAGCTTTAACACACAGATATCACGACTATTTGTAAAATTAGAGAATTTTGATTATTTTTATTGTACTAAAAAGAACAAAGAAAATACGACTGATGTTTCGATTGAGCGGGTTCTAGGACAGCTTCGGAAATTTTCGGAAACCATTAACACTCTTAAACACGCGAAACCACACGATAATTATTTTATATTTTTATTATTGTTTACGCTTTAGCTTTATTTCAATAAAAAGGCAAAACAATATCTAGTAGGTACTTTTGTTTGTCAACAGCATCGTTCAGTAACAACTACACTGAGGCGACAGTAACGACTTGCGCCGGGATCAGCGTAGTGAGCAGCGTGAGTCGGCGATGCGCGATCGGACAGTCGTGTGTCGAACAATGTGCAGAAGGGCGGTACTGCACCAGGAGAAATGAGACGCGACGAGTGGAAAGATCGGCGCCCCCACGTCGTCCGCCACACCCGCAGAAGGTTATCCAGCGGTGGAGGTTTGACAACTCACGGCAGCAACGCCGTAAGTCTTTCGAGATGGAGCAGCTGCCAGCCGGCAACATGTGACGCTTGTCATCTAAGAGTATCGCTATCGAGATCGCTGCATTCATTGTATCGAGCTCATTCCTCGCAGCAACTTCGTTATCTTTAATTTTGGTCCTGATCATGAGTACATGTTAACGACAGCGTCATCTCGGACCATAAGTTTGAACTAGTTATGATAGGCGTGCAAGACAATAGATTACGTTAAATTGACATATCACCGGTTTTTGCACCTATAGCATATACGCGATTCGATCAAAATATCGAACCGGAGAAATTTAGAAAAGCAAGAAAAGAGGATGAGGGAGTTATGCAAGGTGTTACTGATAGATGTGACAATATTGAAAGTAAAAGTAGATGAAGTTTTTCATAATGACGAGTACATACATACCTTACTATATTGTCACACCTTTCAGTAACCACCTTTATAAGTTATTCTATATTGTGTGTTGTTCATAATTGTTTATTTACAGCGCATGCTGTAAATAAAGGCAGCATGCATCAGACTTTGTACCGTACACTCTAGACTAGGGCTATATAGGTTAATAAAAAAATATTAATGTTTCAAACTTCTGTGTTTACTCGTAAGTTTTTAAATTTTACATGTGTTGATAGATGTTACGTATGTATATTGACAAACGGTGTTTGATAATATCGATTGAAACAGGCGTAGTTCCTATTTCTTTAGAAAAAGTTCTCTCAAAAATATACCGAAAGACATCAACAAATTGTTGTATAAAAACGTCCGAAAATGTCGGTTAAGTAAAAGAACCGGTAATCAACGCAACTTGTTCGTCGAGGGTTGGGTTCCTTTCTTGTTTTTTTTTAAATGAATTCTGGCAATTTCAGACACAACGGAAAATATGTTTATGGCGATCGTACTTTTTAACTTTCGTACAACGTTTAAACTTACAGTATAAGTAAAGTTTCTGAGCAAACGTATTGAAAAAGGTTTTTTCTTCCGTCTTATTTTTAACATGTGATACAAATTAATAATGTTTTTATTTGCGAAAAACGGTACAATTACTCAGGAATTCAGTCTATTTAAGCACTTTGAATTGATGAGTATTGTTTATTATTATTTCAGCAGCAATAATTTTTTTGCAGTATATTTGGCCAAATAAAGTCTAAAACTGTGCCAAACAAGTCGATAGCATTTTCGTACCTGAGAAACCCGGCTGTGACATATAGACCGGACTCTCGTCCTACGGGTTCCTTTATACCATTTTGCTACAGAACTTGACTAACAAAAGAACTGAATTAAGAACGAATCAAGAAACTTGCAAGAAAACCCCTTTTTTACTTCGAACTAATCAAGCATTTGACCACAACCTGATGGAAAGCGACGATGTGCCCGAAAATGTAGCACGTTTGCTTAGGTGGTACCTATTCACTTTTTTCTTGAACAGCCCCGGATTGTATCTGTTCGGAAAGACAGACGCAGGGCCCTTGTAGATAATAAACCTCTGATAAACACAAAAACAGGCGAGATAACTGTTGCATCAAGCTCGTGGTTCATGACTGTTTTTACCAGAGGTTTACTTACTAACCCTATGATATGATTATTATTTTATTTATGTTATAATTTTTTTTTTAGCTGTACAACCTATACCTTAAACGGGAACGTTAAACATTAGGGCCGAGCAGACGAAACCGATCAACGTGACACGATTTCAGAATCAATGACTAGTTTGTCAAGGCAAAGAAAACAAGACATTGGTTTGGGGTTAGGTTAAGTATATGCAACATAGATTTTATATTAACAAGACAAGATACTGGGTGACTGGTTAGACAATGGACACACTTTAAGATTTTACTCGTCATTAAAAAAACTTTTACTATGGGAAATCGCAAACTTGAAAACAAAAGAATCTGCTGATCCATAGAACATTTTTATTCGCCCCGACAAAGTGTATGGAACAGCTGATATTTTTACGATGGGTCTCATATTAAAAGCTGTTCATAATGACAAGTATAATGACATCCTAGAATGGTCCAGTATCTAACCAGTCACCCTGTACATCTAAGTGTTAGTGCATTTAGCTTATTATATTATATAAACATAAATTTTATTATAAGGTTAGAAGTCACACTAATATTTTAAATGCGAAAGTTTGTGTATAAGAGTGTAAGTATGTAAGTGTGTTTGTTCTCGTTCAACTCGGATGGACGGATTTGAATGAAACTTAGTTCGGAGGTAGCTTATACCCTGGATTAACACATACTTTTTATCCCGGAAAAATATTCCGTTTCTGTAGAATAGCAGGTGAAACCACGGGGCGCAGCTAGTTTAGAAATATAACTGTAGTTATTATGCTATGGAGATGCTCAAAAAATTAAAAAAAAAAAAAACTCTTCAAGCTTGCACGCCGTCTTAGTATTATTTTTATCCGACAGTTTTTAAATTACTATATTTTTCTTCAACAATCGTAATCAACAATGATTTTTGAGTACTTTTTGCAATTTGACAATTTTGAGATTGTGATTTACTATACTAGTGGTATATTCTTTAGGTTGTGTATTACTTTTAAGATTCAGAAGAAGAAAGAAGAAGAAGTTTAATGGCCATAAAGGGTACGACAGGGTTTATGAATGTTATACATTTTATAATATTTGAACTACTAAAATCCCCAAGGTTCGACACGAACACTCTCCCCAAGGTTCGTTTTGTCGTTATTTCGGGATCACACATAAATTGAACTATTACACAGAGCACTAACTAGTACTTTGTTGGTTAATAAAGTTTAGTGGATTTCAATATATATTATACACTATTGTCATCTTTAAAGCATTGTTAAATATTTATTTATTTAAATAGGACTTGTGTCATTTATTATATTTATATATGGTGTTGAAATATTTATTATATATGTATTTTTTTAAACTAGCCTAAGATTTTATATAAATAAAAGTTGTACATTTCATTGAAAGCGTGCTATTCTAAACTTTGTAAAAAAGTAAAAAAAAATCGTTTTTTATAGTTTATAAATAAACGAATAAAAAACTGTGGTATTTTAAGACTTCGTTATGGAAACTAATATAGGAAGGCTTAAGCCATATAATAATAATATAATTATTATGTACGTATATTTAATTCATAGAATTGAAATTGTATAGACTTTGAGGTGAATTACTAGAATATACAGTGGTCCTGAGTGATGACGACAATCAGAAAAAAATTGATACCTCATACGATTTTTCGATGGCGTTTTTCGGATTTTCTTCTTCGATTCCAAGTAAAAACTCAAATTCTTGCTTCTTTTTCGATGCCCTTATTCATTGGATCCTCATCCTCATTTGGAAATCCTTAAGAAAGAAAAAACTACGAAAAATCGTAAAACATAGATGGGGTATTTTCGTGATGCTCCTGGTCTTAGGAACCTACTATATTTGTACCTATATTTGTTTATTTTTTTTAATTCTAATTTAAACTGTTATCTGTATCATGTTTCTGTGTGAGCTAAAGGTTTAAAATTATATTATTCCTAAAATATTAGTTTATATAATTATGTATAAAGTATTCTGCATTCGGGAGTATTAAATGGTTTATGGTTTTAGGACGTCCACCCACAAGGTGGACGGACGACCTGATAGAGCTGAAGACCGCAGGAACGCGCTGGACGCGAGCCGCTTCCATCCGTTCTTCGTGGAAATCTAAGGGGGAGGCCTATGTCCAGCAGTGGACGTCCTGTGGCTGAGATGATGATGATGAAATGGTTTATTGAAAATACATAATATTAATATTGTGTTGTGAATAAATTTAAGTTTTTATTGGTTGAAAATGATCGGCTACCAAGCTCAACGTATAGAATAGTTTGTTGTGATCATATGTTAACATTTTTTTTACCATAATTACTCAAACTTTAAATGAGATATTTCGTGTCATATTCAATTTAACTTTCAGTAGTTATAGTTGATGTTTAGATTAATTCAAGATAATGTTAGTGTTACTTTAAATATGGCGTCATATGTTATAATTGTTATAGGCTTTTTCTGACTAACTGTCAGAAAATCGTTTTATTATGTGTATGTTACGGTCAGTACTAAGTTGAGAGTTATATTGAGAGCTGTACTGGCTAGATGTAACGACAGTGCGTCTCAGCCTTTTCATAATCATTAATTTATCGTAAACGGTTTTTCTCTGAAATGTTTTGAAGGTGAAGGTGGTGGCGAGGTGTGAGGAGAGTTGAGTGGAGAGTCGAGAGAAGGTAGGATGGAGGGCGGAGAGAGGATGAGGAGAGGGTCGAAAGTAGAAAAAGGGAGGGGCGAGTGGGGATGGGGGGACGGTTGACAGAGGAAAAGGAGATGGTTGTAGAGTTTGAGGAGTGAGTGCGGGGGATAGAATGAGAGGAACTTCTAGGAAGGGTGACGGTATAATACCGGCCCGTGATTGGAAATATATATAGGTTTGAGGAATGGTTATCCATCATGATCCTTCTCGTCAACTGAGTTGGATTTATTTCACAGACCAAAATCTAGATGTAACTAGATCGTATATCTATAAATATAAAAATGAGCCCCTATTTTTCTTGGTCACGCTATAACTTGAGAAAGGCTGGACCGATTTTGATGATTTATTTTTTGTTGTGTTCGTAATTGTGAGGACAAGGTTTGTATGAAGAGTTTAGCGAGGCCGAACGCAGAGTTTCGCGGGCATCAGCTAGTTAACAATAATTTCGAAGATGTAATACAACGATTGTAGTTATTTAATAAGACCATAGAGCGCAAAATACAATGCTAAATAATAGGATGTAATAACACCCCGTGTTCAAACCGATAATTAATTATTCGCTATCGAGACTATTTACTTAATCATTTCTATTAAATAAAGTTATACTTGTTGGCTGCTTTTCGTTTTGCTTGATCAAAATATCCGGTAAAACAAATAAAAAAACAAATGTTATTGGTTGAAATTACTTCCATAGTAAATAAAACATAGGAGGAGAACGACTTTATTTCGAATATTTTAGTGATTGCACCAAAAGCTTTTTTACAGTTTATTTTTAATTTAATATTTACTCGGACATCATTGCGTGTCCCCCAAGAATCGGACTGTGTTGTTGTTACATCCTGTTAATCAATTTTTCGGAACCGTTCAGAAAAACTTTGTATTAGGACTCCATACGTTCGTCCATTTGAAGTTCCAATTATGAAAAACTAAAAAAAACAAAACTCGTTATAGTAAAAAATGTTTGTTTTCCATATTGCATAAATTAAACTTATCCCCTGCTGCTTTAATGTAAGCTGTGTTGCAGCAGCAGTGTTGTATTTTATCTCTTAAAAATAGTCGAAATGCGCGAGCAATGGACGCACGTAAAAAATACTGATAATACAGTATACAATCGAATTAGCAGCGAAGTTTTCACGAGTAATACTATTTATGAAGGATCTTGTATGAGAATGAGTTTTTTCCCACTACAGATGGGTTTTTGCAAATTCATTTTCATAGAAGACGACATAATATACAATACAAAAACTTGGGATTTCAGAGACGTTTGCAATCGTGTTAAACATAAAGATGGAGGGAGAGTCTAGGCAACGCCGACAGCCGACCCTAGTATTCTTAACTCGACCCACGATTTAGATAAACATTTCCTGAAATTCTAAGTTTAATATATATCTATGTTTTTTTAATACATGTTATGATTAATCGATGCTTTGTTTGTCTACCCAAAATAAACTAAATAGTCAACGGATGCAATCAATTTTACCGTGCATCGGGGTTATATTGATTTATTTAAAAGTCATTTGTATAAGTTCTATTTGTCTAATAATATGACTTGTCGAATATGATGACGAGCGCAGTGCATTGCCGCGCATAGTTTGAACTGTTGAGGTTCAAAATTCTGGGTTGCACTGAACTTCTATGAGCAAGCGTGAAGCTTAATATCAGGTGAGTGACTTGCTCGTCTAGTCACAAAATTCCATAAAACAACTCTGTAGAAAGTTTAATTAAAGTTTTCACCTCTTTCTGGACCGGGACTGAAGTTATTGAGTCAGACTGGTTTACGTTGTGAAATATTACGATTTACTTGAAATAAGATGAAACTTGTCATTAGCTAAATACACAAGTTGTGGAGCCAAAATTAAAGATAATGTTTGACAAACGCATTAACTCTGGCAGCAATGGTTTCAGCTACGCCTCGGCCCACTTTTTCAAATTCGTCCATAAATACTTATTTTGCCTGGCGCTGCAGTAATGTTCTCAATTTGTGATACATTTTGTTTGGTTAATTTTTGTTTATAAATTCATCTGATGTCCATAATTGAAACGACTACTTCAAGACAAATCGAGAACAGGGCTAACTGCGTGTGTTTGTAGTAAATATAGAAATTCGTCTATCGAACAAACTGCGATTCACAAGTCTATGTCAAAAGTGCTCGTACGATTCTACTCATGAGGGATGGACGCACTCGTACGTAGGTATATATGTACTATCATATCTGTACTACAGACTATACATATGAAAGTTAGAACATTTTTGTAGTTATAGGGTTTTCTGCAGTCCCCCAGGGGAAGTACCACTCATTTGCCAGTTATTCGAACGCCAAACACCGGCGTGGGCGCATCACTGTGTTCAGGATTGAAAAACAATGTATCCAGCGAAATTGCTGAACACAAAGAGATTTAATATCTTATAAATATCAGGATGACGACGATGATGACGCAGTGTGTCTCATGGTTTTGAACTGCCGAAGTTCAAAATGTTGGGTGGCACAGAACTGTTATATCCATGGCTCTTGCCTTCATGTGAGCGACTGGCTATTATAGTCACATAGTTATATTTTTTAAAAAGGGGGCGCTTCGCCTTGTTCTATGAACAATATACTATACTTGTGCCTTGAACTATGGTCGAACTGTCAGTGTTACCACACGATGGGTTTTAAGTAAATCTACAGATACGAACCAAAACCTACCAATAAAATTAGTGGCGCCTTATGATTTGGAAACTGGTCAATGTTACGGTCCTGAATTACTGCTAGGGGACGGACTTAAAACACAACTGCCATAAAGGCTGGTTTAAACGATAAACAGGTAAGACTTAATTTATTGCGCCAAGAGGTGGGTATGTAGAATATTACTTTACAAATCTGTTCCTAATCAATGATCAATCGTAGAAAATTAATTAATTATCATTTTAAGTGTCATGAATGTAATTTTAATTGTCACGAAGTGGCAACGGGCAGGCCACATCACTCGAAGAACGACGGAAGACGAACCGTTGGCAGGCCTCCCACTAGGTTGACCGACGACATTGTGAAAGTCGTGGGCAACCGGTGGGTGCAAGTGGCACATTGTCGGTCGGTGTGGCGGTCTAAGGGGGAGCACTATGTTCAATAGTGGAGGTCTTCTGACTAAAAATGTAAAGTAATGTTGTCATACTATAGAAAATGGTGCAAGAATATTATGGTATATGTACAATTAAAACTGTCGATTGTGCACGCGAGAGAGTTGCGTCAAAGCGCCCCAAAGCTACTACTACTACCATTACTACTATTATGTACTAGAATAAGGAGATGCATATTATTTTCCAAAAATACATTTTCGTATATCCACCTTCGGTCGCCAGGGACAGCCGCCGTGAGGAGGGTCGGGCACCAACTCAGAGGATAAATTTAAATATTGCTCTGAATCAAATCGATGGCTCGGTAAGTTTTACAATCATGGTGATGTAAATTAACATTTAACAAAAAATGTTTGTTGATTTCGACTGAACTCGTAATACATTTTTAGTGTTAAGACTCTTTCGTCTTTCCTAGAGTCCGCCTGGGCAGTGTCACACCTTTGCCAGTTATTCAATCGCCAAGCAGAAGCGTTCAAGCATTACTGTGTTCCGGATTGAAGGTCAATCGGGGTAATGTCTCCAGCAAAATTACTACTAGGCAAAAAGCAAAAAAAGTGGTCGCCCGCAGAATCCAACTCGGATGGGCAGCGTGCGGGAAATTGCGTGATATCTTCTCGTCCAAAATCCTGCAGTGCCTGAAGACAAAGGTCTTCAATCAATGTGTGTTGCCAGATGACATATGGAATGGAAACGTGGTCTTTGACCACTGGCCTTTTGGAGAAACTCAGAGTCGTACAGTGGGCAATGGAGAGAGCTATGCTCGGAGTTTCTTTGCGCGATAAAATCCGGAACGAGGAAATTTGTTGAAGAAAGTCGCCGACATAGCTTTCAGAGTTTGTAAGCTGAAGTGGCAATGGGCAGACTATATCACTCGAGGAACCGATAACTGGTAGGGAAGAAATGTCCTTGAGTGGCTACCACGAACCGGAAGACGCAGCGTAGGTAGGCCTTCCACTAGGTGGACCGACGACATTGTGAAAGTCGCGGGCAGCCGATGGATGCAAGTGGCCCGTTGTCGGTCGGTGTGGCGTTCTAAGGGGAGGCCTATGTTCAGCAGTGGACGTCTCATGGCTGATGATGACTAGGCAAAAATCACAAAATTTTATTGGACACAGACGTAAATGGGACGAATAGGCACGAGTAGAGCGATCCAGATTGCTTATGTTCTGTTTAGTTTCGTGGGCTGATTCTCTGCAACCCGAGGCGAAATTCACGCCGAGAAGTTTAGCCACAGGTAATAAATAACTCTTATTGAGCGAGTACTTTTAAATTGGGAGTCAATAACAAAAAGTCTTTCAAACTTTGAATAACTATTATATTTCTTGAGTTTAGTATCGTATTGAAAACCATCGACGGAATAAGTTTGAATATGATGAATATGGCAGCCTTTCAATAAAGCTACAATAAAGATTGGAATATGGTGGAAATAAATGTTCCAGTCCAACTTTAGTTCTAGTTAGAAGTAACGATTATTTAAGCTGCTAGTGACCGCCCGAATAGGGCTTATAATACTCATCATTATGAACAACTTTTACTATGGCACCAACTCTGAAATCCAGAAAAAAAAGGCTGCTGTTCCATACATTTTGTCGAGAGCCGTTGACATTTTTCTATGGAACAGCTGTTTTTTTTTCTCGATTTCAGGGTTGGTCCCATAGTAAAAGTTGTTCATAATAATGAGTATTATAAGCCCTATTCGGGCGGTCACTTGCCGATGGCGACATTGTATATAATAGGCACTAGTTTTTTTTTAAAGGGTATTTCTTACAAAGATTGTGCAAAACAATCGTTGAACCTACAACATATCTATACTACTTTGAGTACGTATAGTTCTAAAAATGTTTGAATTTCTGATACTTGGGAAGAAAACACGCAGTACTTTATGTAAAGCTAATTATGTTACACCTGCGGCTAGCGTAGCACATGCTACGTAGACGTAGATGTGCTACGTGGTCGTAGCATGCGCTACCCGGTCAAAGCATGTGCTACACGCTGACATAAATAATGAAAACAGATTTTGGCTGAAAAGCTACTTTCAGAGGTGCCAAGCTCTTCCTTAGAAATCAACGCACAGACCGAACCGATTATGATAGACGTGAAATTTGAACCCTTCAAATGGTTTAGGTAAACAATAAGAACGGGTTTTACGAAATTCCACCTCTAAGAGAATGAAATGGAACCCCAAAGTTTGTAGGGAAAATATTCATGTTCATGTTAAGGCAATGAAACTCGGTTTGTGTGATAAGCTTAAAATATAAAAAGAGGTATTCTCTTTATTTTTTAATTTTGGTGTTCCATTTTATTTTTTAACATTTTAGTGTAAATTCCAGATTTTTCAATAATCTACCCCTAAATGGGATGTTTTATTTACTGTAGCCTAGGCAAGCGAAGCTATGGGGCAAGCTAGTGTATAATAAATACGTCCTATTCGTATAATTATTGGACGATACAAATACTTTAGAGATTCACAAAACATTTACAAGCTACCGCACCTGCGCCTAAGCTTGCCAATTAGTAAAACATTAGAGCCACACACATAAATTCAGAATATTTTCCTTCCTTCTACTGAGAAGAAGCAGAAATCAATTAACAATAATAATCAATCTGTCTATCTTTCGGGGCTTTAAAATGCTTTTCTCCTCAAGCTGTAAGTTTCATTTTATATTTTTAGCTTGCTTAATCGTAATTAAAATGATTACTCGGTAAGCATGGTTGGAACCAAGCTTACCGAGTAATCATTTTAATTCACATTTCATTAAATTTGTCTCTAAATATCGACTGGATGTGTTTAGAATGATGTTCACTGGATAAAACACATCAAAGCAAATCTTCAGCTTATATAACGCCAGAATGTCTCAGTTTAATCAGGTTCAGTGGAGATCCGATCAAAGGGTTTAACACTGCCACTAGCGATTAGCGACTACACTATAAATTGAAGTCTCTTTAACGAACATTCAAATGCAAGTAATCAATCTGTCACACAGATGTAGAAATACTGATCTAGAACTAATAGTTTCTTCTTAGTATTTAGCTATTGCTTTCACGTTCGACTCAATAAACTATTTTTGCTTTTCCTGATCATATATTACATACGTTGTAGTTTTCTTGTCCTTCCGCGAGGTTATCGCAATCGATATTTGAAATTGTATAGCTGTCGCTCTGTTTCTCTTGCGTGCGATAGAGAGTTAGTGAATTTTCCTGACTTTTTTAATGAAATTATCGTTTTGGGGGTGGTCCATTATCACCCCCTAAATCTGAACAAAATCTTGTTTTGGTGTCAATGGCTTGGATAAACCATAATCTATGCCGCTAAGTTTTGTTCTTTCAAAATATCTTGATGGTATTCTAACAACAACTACTTTTCTACGTCGTATTTTTGAGACAAAAAAATTGTCACTTTAAGTGCCTGTAACAACGAAGATATTGCGAAATAAAAAAAAAAACAAACATACAAACTCTATTCTTAAGTATGTGGTCAAACCACTGACGTCTATAATATTTCAAACCAAAGTTCAAAGAAACTCTGGATCCGACATATGCGTACACCCGTAAGGTACAGACTAAGTACATAGGAACGGTGGGACTGCCAGATATAGCTCAATTTTCTACATGGGGCAGATTTAGTTGCTAAAACTGTTACGCCAAAATTTAAATGACAATGGGAATATCTGGTACCTTTTGGATCCTTACTGCGAAAATTATTCAATTAGACTTAATTTAAGTTATATTAAAATCAAATTTACAACTGAATTATTTTCGCGTTCCTGATCCTAGAATAACACGTCACAATGTGCGGCATGAGTTCTGTGTCGGACGTTTACGTGTAAGGTTAAGGTTGATGGAAAGTAGTAATTTATTTTCGTATGTTTATATTATTATAATAAAATACAGATATATAATCACGAAATCACAGTTCCTGTAACTTACAGTCAGTCCTATACTCAGTTCTTCGGAAACAATTATCATCGAAATGTTTCGAACACACTCGAGTGTGTCTATTCGGTTCCCAATTTTTTCGGCCAATTACCTTAAAAAATTTACATAGATAATTTCATTTATAAACGCAGAGCAGGAGAGTAACGGTTAAAAAAGGTTACTGTACAGATTATGTCATACATACTGACATACACATACATGCATAAATGGCACACTCAATTATTAGTTCTTAATGTTTACCACTTCGATGTAGAAAAAATATCAGAACAAGATGTTGCCCTTTTATTCATTTCATTATAACAACATGCAATATAATATTGAATAGTAATATTACACGTCATAATTTTTAGCGTCCAAGTTAAATTCACGTATTTTAGATCACTTCTAGCTGTTTGTGCACGGTATGTTATTAATATATTCCGACTAATTTAAGATTGTATACAAAATGGCCGCCAGAACAAAAATGTAAAGTAAATGACACGTAAGCAATGACTTCTGCATTTATACGGTTAATACTAACAATATTTTCCTAATCGTGAAGCGTTCTCTGTTTATCTTATCCATGGTATGGTTAAACTCCACGTAAACAGCCAAAACCGTAGGTAATACACGTACAAAATTTAATATTGTGGTATAAAAACCTAACTTACAATTCTAATTTTCGTTCTGTCTGGCTATTACAGCCAGTATTACAACAGTGCATCCATGTCTCATGTCTCCTATGAGCTGTACACGTAAACCAAAAACCAAAGATAATCAAAATTATTCTTAACTTATTTCTAATCGCGTGAAAAGTATGTTTGATCTCAACCAAAAAATACCCCGAAACTGTAATTATGACCAAAATATTGTCGATGTCTTTGTCCACACTACAGTATTTCTGTTTATATTTATTTCGGTCATTGTTAGTATTATTAAGATGATGTCAAATCCAAAGTATTCTTGATCCTAGTTTCAAACCCAAACTTTAAACATTATTTAAACCAGGTTGCTACATTCTGTACGCGGTATGGCTAGTACAAAAAATATCATACACCTTGTATCTTTTTTTTGACAACACCTATGAGAAACGTTTTATCCCTTTATGATATCTGGGAAGTTGCTAGAGCCTGAACTAAAAAAAAGTAAGTAACTAAAATTACTGTTCTAAATTAAATTAATGACCACTCAACATGAATTGCTTCTGATGACGCTCACAGATTCCGAAGGCGTCTTTCAATGTCGTTAAGATTTCTACACATAAACAGAATGTAAGAATATGACCGACGGATCCAAGATTAGAACGAATCACCTGAAAATCAAAGAGATGCAGTAAGCTGTCTAAACCAGTCTAGAAGCCAGACAAAGCGAGAGAGCACCAGAAGCTCTCGATGAGTCTCGTGCCTTACTTCGCGCGAATTCGAGCGAGACACCCGATACTATACAGTTATGTACAACCAACACTTACTCCCGTTCAAACGCCGTTTAGTATGTACGCGGTATAGAATAACTGACCTGAATCATCGTCGGCCGGCAGCAGGCCCACGGTGCCGAAGAAGCGCTTGTCGAGCAGCTGAAGCAGCTGCAGAGCGCTCTCGTGAACGGGCGCGCGCGGGCACCCCGTGCACATCAGCGTCACATTGATGATGGCCGTGTAGTGATCGCACGGATATTCTCTGCCGACAATAACGCACACTTTTAAAACTTTCACATTGAATTTACAATTTGCAGGAATTTTTCCACCTCCATAAACTATATCAATCTCCCTGTAAACATTGCGCATGTAACTGCACCGAAATATCGAGAGCTCACCCTATAGTTGTAAATATCCCTCAGGTTCTGGCTTAAAATGTAAAATATAAAATATCCTCAAAAGAATTAGTTTCGACGTCAATTCCGGATTACGCTGTGCGTGATTGGAGGCAAAGCAATGATGGCGTTTCATGCCAAAACAAAAAGAATTTTCATTTTTCATTTCGAGTAAAGTTATCAGATAATAATCTAAATCTTTGTGTTTAGTCTTTAACTCCTAAATCACAGTTTGGCATTCACTGCAAACCCTCAGTAGCATGTAACATTCGTGCTCGGTTAGCTTTACAAATAGCCGTCTCGCGAATCCCTGATTAGTTAATTAACCCTCCCTCCACACTTTCCCTAAACATGTCACAGCGGATTCCCTTGATGAGGGCTGAACTGTGAAACTACGCGGAGCGCCATTCAACTGTCACAATTCGTTAATACATACAAAAACCAAGTCGACGTAAAACAAAACTTAAAAACAAATTTCATATTCATTCTTTGCTTAGCTCCACGGACTCCGGGGTCCGTGCTTTTTGTCAACTAACACTTAACATAAACAATAATAAAAACTTTTAAAAATGAAAGACTAAAGTCTTTAAATATACCGGATAATATAAAGAGGAATATACCTAAGAAAACTTTTACTATTACAGTGTTACTTATTACTAGTTTTTTTTTTTCGTATACAACTATGAAATCAAAATGCGCAGTTATATTTAAATAAATTCCTCGATCTCTTTGCTATCGGGACTCTTTTATGAATCTCGATTTATTAATTTAGAAAATACTCGGTATTTAATATTTTTATTCACGGTGCTATTTATTGAATTCAATACGTATTCAAAATGAGTTTCTAATTTAGACTTCAGCTGCATTGCGTTGAAATTGCCAAAAAAAAAAAAATACAGATGGCAATAACAATGACATTCGACGAAGTGTATGGAACAGCAGTTTTTTTGCAATTTTTGAGTTGGTGCATAGTAAAAGTTGTTCATAATGATGACTACACACCTACCTTTCAATACTGTCACATCTTTCAGTAACAACCCGTATATGGTATTCACTTTACAAAACCGCCTGGTTGCACTGCATGTAAAATACAGATTTCAATTTCAAAGTTATATCAAACATTGGTTTATGCCAGAATTCTACTTGGTATCACTAAAGATTACTAATAGATTTTTAGATCAGTCTTCAGAAGAGTAACCACGAGTGGAATTTACAATTGAGCGCTATCGTAGGTTGAATAACACAAGCAATTGTATACAATGTAGGACAATAATCGTAGGCCATGAACTTAAAACTCTGACATTAGGGCTATCCACTCACTCGACTAACTTACTTCGAAATAATTACAATAATTCAGACATTCAACACAAATTTATTACGATAAATTTAATTATAAAGTTCCGCGCGCTTGTACCTCGTATAGACTTTGAGAATATTAAATTGTCATAACAAATTATTTTGGTGTCGTTCTTCCCAATTTATTATGAGGTACAAATAACCGCTGCGGTCGTGAATAGACAGAGAACGTGTCAAAACCAACGTTGGCTGTATTCGAATATAATGTCTACAAAGTAACCTGACTGCCATATATGTATATTGCGGGTGTTTCGGTTTATGAAAGCCGTTCTTGACGAAACAACAATTTTGATGTCTTTTTTATGGAAAATTTTTTTAAATGTTATTTTATTAATATTAAATACCTAGCGATTTCTTTGTTAACATTTTCACGTTCAAATATGTTCGAATGTAATGGAACGTTGTAAGCTGCAACACCGCGCTTAGCTGCATTCTGGCAAATAAAACTTCATTTCATTGTATTTCATATTTGTACTCGTACATAGTACCAAATTACAATAGGTAATACTTTACAAGAAACACTAGTACAACAGTAGTAGTACGTATTGAACAGAAAATAATTATCATCACTGTTAAACTTTATCTAGGTTGTTTCAAAAGTTTTTAGCCAAAGAGATATTAGTCATTATATTTTTTGCATTTATAACAAATCGAAAGGTTACAATGCGGATAGCATATAAAATATTACTGTACATCTAAACAACTTTTTTCTTACTTTTTAGTAGTTCGCAACATCGCAGTATATGACAATCCAAGTCAAAGTCAGTAATAGATCTAAAAAAGCGAAAAAAAAAAAAGTCAGCCGTCACAGGTTTAAAGTTGTTTAAAACAGGACAAACTGTTCAGCGAAATCTGTTTCTCTTCTCTCTTTTTAGGGTTTTTTCTCTCCCCCATCCTGGAGCAGCCGCCATTTTGGCAAACTATAATGTGCACGACTTATAAAATGACGGTCCGACAATTGGAAAAGCCTTTTCTCTTTCTAATACCATGGTTAAGACCGCTTGTCGGGATATTTCTGAACACTATTTCCTATTTTGAGTTAAAATGAAATATGGTTATTTCAGAAATTGTAATACAATACAATATAGCTTTATTATACACCAAAAAGACAAACTTAAAAATTTATTAACAATCATATTTTAAAAACGGTAGTATAATGGGCGGCCTTATCGCCTAAAGAGATTTCTTCCAGACAACCTTTGGATGGACAGAATTATGACTTAAAAACTAAGGTCGGTGGTGTAGATACAGAAAAATAATAATAATATGAAAATATATATATGTATATACATACATAAACCTACTACCTACATAAAATACACACAATTAATACAACTATACATATGCAAAATATATACTATAAAACTAATAATACATAATTATACATACGTACCAATCAACACACAGAAAGATAATGTTTATAAACGAGGTTTTTAAATATATAACGAGATTTAGCCTGCCTGATACACACAGGCAGCTCGTTCCAGAGAAGGACAGCTTGCACAGCAAAAGTCCACGTATGTATGGGAAAAATTCAAACTTCAGTTAGATATCACGCCACCCGCTTATTTTGTTACACATATTATAGTGATGATATTTTAAAAGTTTTGACAAGTTATCTCAAGTACAAAGCAGTGCTCAATCACTTGAAAGTTGAAAAAATACTTAGTATTTAGTTAAACAACAAGGTGCGTAAAAATTGATATGTATATGTTTTTTATACAATTAGATATATTTATCACAGTCTCTAAACACATATTACGTAAATATCAGCAGCAAATCACAAGATTTTTGATATAACTTTTAAATTTCTTCATACAAAATTACACGCATTTTTGGTGCCCTATCTATAGCAGCAGACCGTAGCAGTTAACTCGGTTTTTGCCGTGGTAGTAATCCGAATTCTCGTTCCAAGATTCCGGAGGGAACTGGAGAAAGTAAAGGTAAAGGCTCCGAAGGTTTTTTCGATTAACAACGACGCTGCTTCTACAGCACAACGAACATTTTCGGAGAATAATGCAAAGCGTCGGAAGAATACCACAAATGACACTCCAAAACACTTCTTGCAACAATTGCAATTTCAGGATCTATAGCTCCGTGTGCTTTGAAATTTTTCTAGAGTCCACTGGGTGCTTCTGCTGTCAATGGAGTTTCGATCCAAGCTTTAGAGTAAACGAGAGCACCAAAACTCACAAATCGGAAAATCTGCCGTTTTTCTTTCTTTGTCACCTTGTTCTTCTGTCTTTTGAATTAGAAGATATAAATGGTATCCAGGAGCGTTGTCATCCAGCGTGCATGATTTATTGGACCTGGAGACCGTCAATGAATGTTTGCTGGTGGTTCATATAGTACAATCTTAGTAAGATTAATAAGCTCCTGATAGTCATCTCGCATTTAATTCTGACCCCTTGCAGCACTTTTGAGAGATTCTAATTTGCTTTGCAAAACGATTCTATATCTTTTGTCAAATTCAGGCCGTCGTAGTTTTCGTGCGAAATATTCTGCCATACAACTTTGAGTCTCTTTTATAACAGTATTTTAGGAGAGCTAGATGGTCTGAAGCACAATTGAAATACCTTATATTTTATTTACGTTTAGAAATTGACGAAAACGTAAAATACTTGTCTTTGAGTTGGAAGCTGATTGAGTCGCATTAATACTCCAAATCGCGACAGTCTAAGGCGTTACAGAGAGATACATTTCGTATTTATGACGTGTTGGTAACTCTATTTTGAATTGTATCTTTTTTTAAATAGAATAATACCTTTTAAATTTCTTTATATCACTTCGATTACTTAAATGCTTTATAAAGTCTATTTTCAAAAGCTTTAACTTGTATATTTGACCATAATCAAGAAAAATCTCAGTACACTATTTCTTAAGAAAATGAAAATATTCATTCGCCTTGAGCACCGCTTTAGAATCAAGCTAGGTAATCGTATTTTTTTTTGTAGAAATACTGAGGGTAGTCGTAACAGATTCTAAAGGAGGCCAGACCATAAAAAAATAAAAAAAATTGGACCACCCTAATAGGCACCCATGTAATCTTATTATGAACGCAATTAAAATGGGTATGTGATCCTTGCTAATACCTGTAGTTAACGTAGTTTTTTAGTTCACGATTTTTGGATCGTGGGGTATTTCCCCCAAAAAGGGAGGAATTTACCTGCGGCGCCATTTACTTGCTGATTTTGATAATATTAAACTTGTCGATTTATTCAATACTAGCTGTTACCAGGAACATCGCGAGCGAGGGCGTAAAACTTGAGCTTAAGCCGACCCTTAAGCTATATTTATCAAAAATTCAGCTCGATCTGTTCAGCCGTTGTGCCGTCTGCCGTGTTAACGCGACAAACACCCAGACAGAGACAGAGTTACATTCGCATTTTTAATATTAGTTAGAATGTTATTAGATTTGTATAAAATCGAGTTGCGAAGTTATAGAAGTCGCGAGGTCTGAGTTAATAATAATAATAATCTTTATTCACTATAGACAACTTATGTACATAATATTAACTTCAGATGCCATGGGCTAAAATAGGCTATAAATATTGAGTGGCTGCTGCCGAGCTAGGTTTACACCTGTATTTCGGCAGGCAGCTTACTTCCCTGTGTAGATGGATAGCTGTCAGCCGTACGACAAACGAGTGTACTAATAACAAATTGTAGGTACATGAATATAGATTTCAAAATATAAAAGTATATATTTATCTTAATAAAAAGTTTGGTGTAGTGTGACCTCTCGGGGTGTGTTGTGTATGTGTGGAACTACTAGTATCTTAGTTATAGTTATATAATAGGTAGAAACCAGGAGCATCATTATAATGAGCATCAGATTATGAGTTCGGTAAAGCGAACCACAACGATTGCTAATCTGCCTTCCGTTTCCATTATAGATAGGTTAGTGTCTCGAGGGCATTGTCTCGTTTCACTAAGTAAAATGATTAACTTCCAGATTAGTTTCATGCCTCAGTTATACACCGTCTCTGATAGACATTGTGACATTAATTTGTACGTGATGTAAATCTCGGATTCACTCAAGTGTTACTGATCGAGCTAAACGAAGGTCTCCGATACAATAGAAGCAAGTGCGCGTTTGTATGTGTGCCGATGATTTGATCTTCATGAACTTTGGTAGGCAAGTAGTACATTTGAATATTTTTTTTTTGAATATGAGCAAATCCGTTTAGAGTTTGTGAAATTATATCACGCGGTGTCAGTTCGGAAATAAAGCACATGCAAGAACATTCTTGAATATCACTCTCACCCCGGGATTCTGAAACGTTTGTTAACTTTGACGACAGATTAATAAATAATAAATAAATAAATATAGATAATAATAACATAATAGATAGAATAATAGATTAGGTCTATTGCTGTCTTTGTCATTTGCTTAGTGCCAGACAAAGGCAGCATAAGAGTTAATCTGTTGTCAAAGTTAACAAACGTTTCCGGATCCCGAGGTCAGTATCTATATATGCAAAACAATGTCGGGTTATTTACACTAGTTAAAACTGAAGAACGATGGGACCGATTTTTAAGATCTTCTACTAGTTAGATTTGTCTCCGCCCCGAATAGCAGAATAACTATTAAGCAAAGAGAATATAAATACTATGCTATAAAGAGGATAGTCCTTCCGCGAGGTTTTGACGTATTAGATATTTGAAGTTGTTGCTGTTTCTTGTGCGTGAGACAGAGAGAGAGAGAGAGAGTTAGTGACTTTTCCTAACTTTTAGATGAAATTAGACGTTTCGGGGGTAGTCTGTTATTACCCCCTAAACCTTAACAAAGTCTATTGTTTTTGGTGTCAATGGCTTGGATAAGGCGCAACGTTTCACTCGGCGCGCGAAATTCAAATTTTCTTGCGATTTTTGTCAATTACAATTACTCATCGTAGGTTCATGAAAACTAATTTTGCGACAATAAATAGATTGTTTCAAGAACACCAACCAAAAATTCAAGTTGAAAGCTATAAGTACATTTCTCACTTAACCAAAAACGGATTTAAAAAAAAAAAAAAAAACAATAATTGCCTACAACAAGTTATTGAGAAACTAAAAATAAATTAGACATACAAATACAGTTTTCACGGAGAAGATATAAAAAAAACATCAAAAACGGATAACGTTTAGGGGTGGGTATCAGACTACGCTTTTTGTATGGACGAGCCATCGAAATACCCTATTCTCAAAACAATGTTTGTACAAAGAGTTTCATCTAATAGCACTTGGTCCAACTCGCAGCTGGTCGACACTTATTTCGACAAATACGCAGATAGTCCAAGTACATGCGAGAAATTAAACAACTATTTAATAGAATGATATATATTTATTTTTCTTTGTAAAAAAACAAGATCGCCTCTCATCTTGTTTACTCCTTACATAAAAAATAATACTTCACATATTTTTTCCACGTTATAATTTAAAAAAAAACTCCTCATATTTATTTATTTAAGTATACATTTACATATTATTATAATTAACCAGGTCGAAGGCAGAGCTTGTATCGCGTACAGTATTGAATAATTAAAAATGTTAATTGTGCGTTTTGTGCGTATAGTGGTTTATCAAAGTTTATTAAAAAGGGAATTTGAGCTTTAAATAACAAGAAAGTTTACTTCTTAGCTTCTTAACGTAGTCGGTAGGTAAGAAGTGCCTATCTACATCGGTTCGCTTTACAATCACAATAAAATAAATGTTAATACAGGTAATGTGCCAGCACACAGCGATGCGTCAAATCCGTCCTCACTTAGCGGATTAGCGGACAGCGGCGCACCTAACTCAAATATATATCTTCAAAGCCTCTTCAGATCAGGCTATAAAATATAGCATTTTACATAGTTATCTTTTGATTTTCATAAATGATATAAATATAAAATATGATTTTAAATATCACAGAAAATAAGCTGTGATTTGATATAATTATTATTGTAGCGTAGTTCTAAAGCTCCTGAGCTTAAATAAATATCTGACGATAACTTCCCCTAATCTACGAGTATACTTACCCTCTCCTTTCTGCATCTACGTAAGAAGGAAAAAGTTTAGTAATTATTAGGTTTTTTTTTTAAATACTTATAGAATCCTTATCTCTCGCTGTGCTTCACAACACTGAAACATAGATTAAGCTAGTCAGGGACCCTATTCGGAGATATGTCATTTTATCTCGGTCACTCTCACTCCCATTAAATTCTAAATTAGAGAGACAGTGACCGAGATAAAATGTCATTTCTCCGAATGACATGGGGCCCAGCAGGCTAGCAGGTCAGCAGGCTCAGTGGGAGAATTTCCGCCTTCTGAGTTGTAGGTTGTGGGTTCTTTTCCCAACCAGGACAAACATTTTTGTGATGCACATGGATGTTTGTTTTATATCTTGGTGTTTCTGTGTATTCTACGTATGTAAGTACAAACAAATGTATCTATGTATTCTATCAGTTATATGGTTCCCATAATACAAGCTTGCTTAGTTTTGGGCTAGATGGCGCTGTGTGTAAAAACGTCCAACAATATTTATTTATTTATATAGATAAGAATGTTTACGGCCGATTCGATATAATACGCGCTATCTCGCTCGCACAATCAACATCTTTAATGATGTAAAATTATCGAGGATGTTTTTGACAAATGTTTTTGCAACATTTTCTTTAATAAAACATTTAGCATATTTAAGTCAAATTTTCAATTTAATTTAATTATGTTATACTAAATTTTTAAATATTATATATTAAAGAAAACTTCGCAAATGCATTGTTCATTATCACTCTCATTGAACCTATACAATTAAAAATATTAAATGTACAAAGGATAATGCAAATCGGTTTTCTGCTTTTAAACTGAATATCTATTTCATTACTTCAAAGTGCCTTACAACGGATCTGGATTGATTGAGCGTATGCACTTTGTCATGTAGTCGCTCGTAACAGGTATAATATTACTAGCCAGTTAGCCACGCGTCGAGCATTCAGCTGGGCCCTGTTTTCTAATCTGTGCCACAGCGATCTATTCCACGTGCACTAGATTTTTCCGGATTAATTTATTCAATGCCACTTTCCGATCTATTTCCATTCCTTAAGAAAACGTTTCATTTATCTCTTATTGCAAAATAATATAAGCGGATTTAGCAATATCACATCGCTTTATACGGACAGATATGAAAAGATTTTAAAATGTATATAACTTTAAAGTGTATATAAGCGGATTTAACAATAATACATTGCTTTGAGCGCCTTCCACACATTTCAGGGTCAGGGCCTTCCGAGCTCCTGAGCGTCTAGGCTCAGGGTCCCGTCAGCGACAAGCCATCACTTACCCGTGTTCACACCAAATAAAAAAAAAAACTTTATACGGAGAGAAATGAACAGATTTTAAAATCAGTAATTTTCCCTTAGCGATGTTTGGTGCTATTTATTTTATCAAACCCACGAGGAAATTAAAGATTTTGTTGAAGAATGTTTAGCAAAATTTTGTGTTAAAATCATTTTACATTGTAAGCACTACGTTAGTCGTAAAAACAAAGTATGACTCAGAGAAGAAAAAAAAAACGGACAAATGCGAGATAGACTCGCGCACCGTGGGTTCCGTACATATTTTTTTTTGCCTGAAATTAGTAATCTATGAAAGCACCGTACATTGCGCTAACGAAAAGATAAGTCGGATTGAAGGGCAAAGTTAACTTAGTGGTTGAAAAAATGTTCTCCCATACATCGAAACACGTCACCGTTAATTAAAAATGTAATACAGATGTAAATTCGTAATAGTCTTTTTTTATGTGAACTACAAATTAACGTATTTAAGATTTTGGGTTATGGTCATATTCTTGATTCTAGGTCAACGGGTTTTAATTTATTTGCGAGTATCAAAATATGCGGCAGAAATGGCCGTGTTTTTTGATTGCGTTTACTTAGAAGCTTGGTTATGTGACAGCTCAAAGGGACCGTAGACTATTTGTATTAATTTCAACTAACCTCAGTTCGTTCCGATAGACAGACAGACAGGCAGACAGGCTTGTCAGAAAGACAGGCGGTCAACGAAATGATCCTATAGGGTTTTTTTTTTCTTTTAAGGTACGGAACCCTAAAAGATAGATAAACTTTTTTTAAAGTTTTGGCTTGGCATGAAGTATAAATGCGCGGGTTTGTATTATCCTTTTCGCTAGTATTAGATACATTCGTCAGGACAAAAATTATAAAAATAATTGTTACACGTTCTCATTCTACCGCTAAGGCGCCAACAGAGTAGATTTAGACAGCTCCACATTATATGTTCGATGGCCTCATTGATAGTTAGCACGTTCGGATCGGACGCCATAGGGCGTGGCTTCAAATCCCAACAATGGGCTTGAGTTACCGGTGAAGGAAAACATCGTGAGGCAACCACAGCATGGTGGTAGAATTCTTTCTAGTACTCGACTTGCTCGCCACCATCCTCATGTAGAACGTGCACCGATTGTGAATTCCGACAGCATCATTTGAGAGGTATTTCTCATCTTCGACCACACCATCACTTATCATCAGGTGAGTTGTGGTAAAAATTCTTAGCCTATCAACCATGCAAAAAAGACTCATCAAGTTGAAGGAATGTGGGCGGTATCGGCAACGTAACAGCTGCTCGAAGGCGGACCGCTGCTCGCTCACGTCCCAGATACACCCGAACATTCAATAATGTGCCAAAATAGATCATATCGACCAACACGCATGATTAATTCAGTTGATTGTCGAAGCGAAACTTGCTTTAGATCATTTGCTCACGGAGAATCGTTAAATAATATCACGATTCCGTCCTTTCCCTAAATAAATCTAGCGATTCAATCAATGAAATAAATAATATATGTATATACATTTGCGTCGTTTCACTAACGATTTGCGTCGTTTCGATCAAATCACTAAGATTAACCTCGCGTGTTAATGTTTATCATATTCAATGGTTTGATCAAATTGCTTAGTGATATACCTAATCATATTTCAATTTTCATCGCATCCCTGCGACATAATATATACCCAAGAGGCCAGAACATTTTGCCGTTCTTGCTTACTGACAAGGTTATACATGTATTTTATTTTATATAAGGATGCAATTACTTGCTGCTAGCTACCCTGCCCATGATTTCTGTCGCAATATCCGTTTCAGCGTAGGTATAATAAAATGAAAGTTTTTTTTGCCGACTGCGTCGAATCTAAATGCGGGTTTCATGATAACCCGGCGGGGTCCGCAAATGTTGAAGTAGTAGGTCGTTCCGTCTATCTTAAAAAAGGTTTACTTTTCAGTGCCCTATAAACTGTCTGCAGTAAAAAGAGCAATAAACGTGGGTGTTGGCCGGATAACTTATAAACAAATAGGCGACGGAATTCATCTTATGACCCAAAGGGAACGTCATATTAACTGCGAAATTCCGCCATCTCAGCCATTACCAAGCATTTGACTCAAATTGACGGAAATGGTTTTATCGTAGGGCATTCATTACTCTGTGTTTGATTAATTTCACAAAATTAGACATTTACCAGAAATCTAGAAGTAGAATCTGAGTTATATTGGGTCCGTTAGACGATGAACATATTCTATAATTAGAGTGTTTAGTATATTTTTTTGGTAAGAGAGCTTTAGAGTCTAAAAATATTTTTTTATATATAATCCCTAAAAAATACATTCACCTTAATTCAACAAAATAATAATATATAAGAAGTGAATTGTTTATTGACAGCTGATTATATTTCGTGATTTTAGGCTTTTTCTAGGGATTAAAGTTGTACATTATGATGTGTAAATTAATATCCCAAAACCGTCCACTTCCATCCATAGATTATAATTATATAGATACTGCATTACGAGATCGTTGTTCCGACAAAAAAAACCCACTAAAGTTGTAGGAAAGCACGGGCTGCGGGAACTGCGACCTAGCATTCTCATTGGCTCTCTCATGTTTACGCCTACTCGCTCCTATCAATTAACCCATAAGAGTAATTTTTTTGACCTATTTGTGTTGCACTTCGATAGTCCTGAGTAAGAAATCTATAGATGATCTGTGCCATCGTCTAACCAAACACCTAATATAGATTTTTAGCGAATGCATAATGAATACAAGAAACGGTGTATGGAAAGTTACAAGAGATCAACAGGATGAGATATTGTGGATTAAAATGCGATTGCGCGACATGTAGGCCAAGGGTGCGCCATTACAAATATTGCTGGAAGGCGAGTAACGACAGGAACTACCTCTACAGGCCTATACAGAATTATTTTTTTAACTGGGACAGTATGGGCATATTCGAATCCTTATGAGATACGGGATAACTGTTTTAGGCATCATGTACTCATTTTGTATGAAAATGATTTTGGCGTAGTTATTTTTTTTGTCCACAAAAAAAAAATTGTTTTGTTTTTTTTTTTTAAATAATGCGGTTCGACTCAGTTTCATGTAAAGATTTTTTTATTGTATTGAGAGAAAATAAAAACAGAGCAGTAGAAGTTAGTCAAATTTAATAAACCCTAGCCAGTTAAACTATAACTACTTCACTGATCTGATTTTTCTCTTCTGATACAATGAAATGATCCGCGCCGCGGCTCGCAGTGCAAGGCAAGACGAGATCGCGCGCGTATCTCGCTTAGCATTCCTTGAGAAAGGTCACCGAATGTGGTCGAAACTATAGTCGGAATAACCGACTCAATTTAACGTAAGTATTCCCGTTTCATTAAAACAAAACATATTAATTTGTGTGTCAGACAGGATTGTTCTTTGGCGATAAATGTTATGTAAAATCGGCGACGACGTCTGTTTATATTTCAATTAAAGCAATATTTAGGCTGATTAATGTTCTGATATGTAAATCTTGAAATTAAGATCATATGTTGTATTAGTTTTATCACTTGTTCTATAGCATATTCTATAAAACTTTTAACTCTTCACATCCAAATTTAGGTAAACCATTATTTCTAAGGACAGAATATGAAGGCAAGACATCTGGGTATTGATTTAATTCTACCGTTAATATTTCATTGCGGGACGTTATAATGATTAGAGTAAGGTAGTTCCAACCGGCAAGTTTTTCTCAAAACCAATAATTATAATAGAAAATAGCAGTTATAAAATGTTTTGAGGCAATTATGGATATCCTAATTAATATTATAAATGCGAATATAACTCTGTATCTCTGTCTGGGTGTTTGTCGAATTATCACGGCTAAACGGCTGAATGGATCGACCTGATTTTTTGCATTTATATAGCTTAAGGGTCGAAGACGGACATAGTCAATTTTTTTTTTAATTGGTCCCCGTGAACGAAGTCGTGGGTAACAGCTAGTATAGATATATATATTAATATATGCTACCTGCGCCCCAAGGTTTCTCCCGCTCGGGAACCGTATATGTTCCCGGGATAAAAAGTAGCCTATTACACTCTCCTACCCTTAAACTATATCCAAGCGAAAACTCGGGCCGATCCGTAGCTGCTTAAAAGAGCAATAAACAAACCACTAAACGAACAAACACAGTTTAGCATTAATAATATTAGTAGGGATACGGATTCCCCCCCGAAAACTCCCGCCTTGTCGTGGCAGGGGGGCTTAGTAGCCGTGACTTGGTCACCCACGGTGAAGCTAAGAGGAATATTATAGGAACCGTGACGGCAAGGAGGTGTAGCTGGACAGTCCACGTGTTTTGATTTGTCTTCTGTACGTCCCGCAGGAATAGACGACCTTGGTACGGGTTTCTACTCCTCTTTTGACCGGCTTATGACGAAATCACACTACACTACACTTTCAGTGAAACACAGAAAACACAGTAAATAACACAGAAATACTTCTTCTGTACATCTCTCAAGAAGTGACGAGTTCGGTTACGCTTTTCTGGCCTCCTCGGCACTAACAAAAAGTCGACCTTTATAAGAAACCACCTTTATATTTAAAAAGTATTTAGTAAAAATCTTCCAACTGTCTGCAAGTCAAAGCACTATCGAAGATGGCGGAAATAGAAACAAGAAATTTTGCAGAGGAGTTTATAAAACATAGGAGTTTTTTTTTTTTTTTGTAAATGTGTTTAAATAGGGACTAAATTAATTTTTACTTTACAAATTCAAGGTTGAAGACCGGGCCTTGAGGCTTAGAGCGCAGGACTGCGCTCTAAGCCTTCGAGTCCAAAGTTCGAGCAGCTCCACGTACAGTCACTGGCTTCACTAGATTTATTGATAAACGTAGAAAGTAAAAGATTGAAAAAGTGTTAGTGATATCATTAAAGGGCGCCGCAGTGTGGTGGCCGCATCTTTAAGAGCAGGCAATCGAGTTTTCTTTCTTTCTCGCCCGCACGAAAGAAGATATAATTGTTTTTATTTTTTTTATCAAATTAGAAATGTTAATTGTACGAATGAAAGAGCGCTAATTTTGTCAAAGCGGCCTTAAGGTCAGGAAACTCATGCCGCGCTCTACCTCATCCTAGATGAGCGACGGAAAGCGTCCAAACGCGACGCAATGAGAAACTTGCGCATCAGAACTGATCTGCTCCACAACGAGCACGTGTCGGTTTCTTTCGATATTTTCGCACTGTGACGCCTCTTAGGCGAGGTCCAATCACAAAACAACCAAAAGTAGCATTTTTCAGCGCTTTGTTCGAAGTGAAGAGATTACTTAATCAGGTGCAAAAAATACTGCAGATAGAAAATAAAACTGAAATTACGTTTAACCGAATCAAATTTTGAAAATCTGTCTTAGTTACAAAATAAAAAATCGCAAAATGTCCACCTGAAAAACCCTTCTGAAATCAAATTCTCTAAATTTTCAGCGGTAACTACAAATTTTCTTTTACAAATTAAATATCCAGGCTAGTGGTTTATATGGTGAACCAGGTTGTTTTTTTATTTGATTTGTATGTTACCAATAATCGGCAAAAAAGCAATGAAAAACTACAATTTACCGTTTTTTGACCAAGAATGATATGCGATTTTCAACTTTAAACCTTTGAATTTTGAGCGGGGCAATACTCGTTTCAAATTACGATCAGTCCTCGCCTAAATAGTTATCGCAGACAACTTGAGTACTGACCTGGCACTAAATATAGCGGCGAGCGCCATGAAGCAGCCGTCGGCGACGCGTGGCGGGCCCGTGAAACATTTGTCCACAGTCCAGTCCAGCAGTGGCCCAATATCAGGATTACAGTCCAGCAGCAGCACTATAGTCTCGCGCCCCAGTTCGTATATCTGATCAAATAGATTTTAATTCGTTAAATTCTAAAACCATAGAGAAATTATATAAAGAAGAGTGCCAGTAGCCATAGAACTATGTAACCCGATTGTAGCAACTGATAAGGACGTAAGATGTCGTTAGTGCTTTAAACTGCGATATGATCATAACAATTTCTGCTTGACTCGAAAGAGGAACCCAAGCTAACTCATTCGTAATCGTACGGACGAAAAACGCTACTTCTTATGAATGTTTGCATTAGTAATATCAGTAGAACTATTAATTTTATATTTTACTAGCGACCCGCCCCGGAATCGCACGGGTGTCATTTAGAAAAAAATATCTAACTAATGGTAAAACCAGCATCAACATCCGTTGCGTGGATTGTATTAGTAGTTTGCGGGTCCACAGGCAGACAGACGGATGAGGACGACTATATTTTACACTAAGTAAAGATTTGCGAAACACGCTAGGTTCTCAAGAGATGGCGTTGAAATCATATTTTTTACGTCGTATATTGCAATTTAATTTGAACTAAACCTTAAATGTGTATGTCCGCACATGTAGCAAAACTGTTTCTATTTTAACGATATTTCATCGGCTTTTATAGCGGTTTGAACATTAGTTGTCTAAAGCGCCAACTAGTTTAATGCAGTTTTTTCGGGGGTACACGTTTTTTGTATGTTATTGGCATTCTTTTCGTATAATTTTTCTATGCTAATACTAAAGCAAACAAAATCTCTAAGAGTGTTGCTCGCTGGTTTAACGCACCAAAACCACCAATTTCGAGCGATAGAGGTGAAAATATTGAAATTAAAATTATAATTAATTATATTAAAATATATTTGTGGAAGCGTGTGTTACCTTGTCGTTGGTAGAAGACAGCATCTCGCTGAGCCACGGGTACAGTGATCCGTCCTCGGCAAGAGCGGCGGGCGCGAAGCAAGGCCCGCAGCACACCAGCGCGCTCATCGCCTGTCAGTAAGAATGTTAAGAATAGAGTATACCGACGTCTTTTCCACACAAAAAGCGTAGCCTGATACCCATCCTAAACGTTATCCAATTACGATGTTTTTTTATAATATATGTTATCTACACCGTGGAAAACTATGCTTGTTTGTCTGTTTTCACTTAAAGTGACAAATTATTGGCTACGAAAATAAGACGAAGGAAAGAAGTTGTTATTAAAATGCCGTTAAGTTGTTTTTTTTTTGAACGGAAACAGCGCACATGTTATGGTTTATTCAAGCCATTGACGCCAAAAACAAAAAGATTTTGTTAAGGTTTAGGGGGTGATAACAGTCTACCCCCGAATCGCTAATTTCATCTAAAAGTTAGGAAAATTCACTAACTCTCTCAATTGCACGTACGAGAAACAGAGAGATAGCTATACAATTACAAAAATCTAATGCGCCAAAACCTCGCGGAAGAACTATCCTCTTAAGTCCTAATTATCTATCAACTTTTAAACCACTTACACCTGAAAAGCAATACTTCTTTGATTTTTGTTATAATGCTAGTTTCACATAACCACGCGCATGCCATAAACCGAAAATCGTTTTTTTTTTTTTAGTTGTTTCCGCTTTTTGTTTTTTCTTTTGCATTTTTTTTTCGTTTTCCATTTACGTCATTTCCTTGACTATTTGAAACTAGAAAGATAACAACATAAACAAAAAAGGTATGTATAATGTCCTAGTGTAACAAGCTCAAAACTTAGAAAAAATTAGGCGCTAGTTTGAGACCTTATGGTTGGATTTTTCCATATTTTCTGTATAAAAAGCTGTCAAATCGCCATATTTTTCTAGCCAGTTCTGCTACCTAGCTCTACCACAATCAGGCCGCTCGAGTGCTTCTACAATTAAAAACAATTACCTATATTGTTTAAAGAAAATCACACAACCGACCGACCGAAAGCCCGACATTAGCCAACAATGAAAGTGATAAATGAGAGATTTCATTTGAAAAAAAAATCTATTGAGCAATCGTTAGAACTCTGATGCGCGATCCCCAAAACCGCCCGCCAAACGGATTATGCCAACCCATCCCTTTTCTAAGGGGGACGCCTTGCTTCAAAAGTGGACATCTTCTGGCTGATGATGATGACGAATGAAGAATTTGAGGTACCCTGAGTGCAGCGAGGTTCAAACGCTCGTCGGTGTCGGGCTGCAGCGGCTGCACGAGCGGCCCGAGCTGCCGCCCCAGCGGGCCGCACCACGCGCCGAACAACGCGAACAGACTCCGCACAACCTCGCGCTTCATCAGTGACCCGTACATCTCCACTGCACACACAGTGGGACAAACACATTACAGGGATTAGACACGTGAAACGTGACGATAAAATTATCAAAAAGTTTATGTGGAAAATTTTTTTTACAGAGAAGCTATTATAAAATCCGTTATTGGTACAGTCAGCTGATCTAAATGAGCCCAAGTAAGTGTAAGTTACTGAGTTACTGTAACCCACTGTAAGTTACTGAGGAGTTCCGTTTTCCACCTTCCGTCTCCATCATCAGATCAGCTCGCTGTCATAATATTGTACTGTCATCGGAACCTGACAGGCATGCAAAATTTCAAATCAATTGAACAAGAGGAAAAGTTCAAATTCAGTTCCAAGATTTGCCCGTAACATACATACATACATATATACATACACATACACACAAACATTGCAAGTTAAACAAAACCTCGAAAAAATGTATTGGCCTTATAACATTTTGTTACACTAGGCAAGTCATTTCACAAATATTTTTTTATGGGCCCACAATAATAAAATCAATAAAATAGCAGAATTTAGAACTAGCAAAGACAACCTTCTTGGGCAGTCAGTAAAAAGCTGCATGTGAAACCATCGCAATGCAGCTTATAAAGATGCTTGTAAAAAAAATCGAACGACCTGTATAAATGTTGTAAGTTTCAACAGACATTAAAGGAGCTTAAGGATGCAGCGGTACTCACGCGGGAAGCTCTTGATAAGGTCGGTAACAAAGTCTGCGAAGGTGAGTCGTTGTTCGCGCGCGGCCGGCGCGTCCTTCTCGGCCTCCACCTCGAGACACTGCCGCACGCCGTCCAGGTACTCGGCAAGCGAAGCGTGCAGGCTGCCACCTTCCAGCGCAAATTGGCTGAACGACATTACAGAGTCAACACCCGGAAAAAGTTTCATTACTACGACTAAGAGCGAACACATACATTTTAGCTGTCCTCCTCTCTCCTAGTTTAACTATGGCCGACGACGTGCCCCTGTGAAACTTTGTACTAAAATGTTGATTTTTGTACCACCTTTTACTTCATGGAAGCAATAAACCATCTAAATCTTTATCATACTACTACTATATCAGCCTTTAAACATCCCACTGCTGGGATATCAGCTGGCCCAGTGCGGGTTGGTGGATTCACATACGCCATCGAATTTCTTTTCCGGAAATATGCAGGTTTCCTCACGATGTTTTCCTTCACCGTAAAGCCAGTGGTATATCCGTACGTAAGTTACAAAGAACTCATTGGTACGGGCCCGCCCGGGTTCGAACCTCAGGAATGTGAGGCGAGCGTTCTCCCACTGAACTACCACGACTTTAATCTTTATCATACTTGTATCTTATAGTTAGGTCAAGTTTTTAGTCGCCAGATTAACACCATTGCAAGAGTGAGAACGGTAGAAAAAATATAAATGTTGTAATTTTTTTTACTTTTTTTTTTGTTTTCTGGCTTGTGATGATTTAAATGTTGTAACGAAGAAAACGGTGCAAAAACAGTTTTGAATTTGACCCTCGGTAATTTTTGTAGAATTAAAAATCTTGGTAAAGCGAACGACAGATTGCGTATTTTATTTATTTATTATTAAATGCCTGTCACACTTACAGCAATACCAAGGCGTATAACAGGCCAGCAAAATTCCAGTCAAACTAAATTAATTAAAATTACTACAAATTCAAAGAAACACCTTAAACAGCCTTAATTACGCCTTAAAATGAGCATCATATTTCAGGTTACGACAGATTCTTATTTTTATTTCAGCGCAACGCACCTGTTAGCGAAAGTTTTCTTTTGCGCTATAAGTAGCAGCATCTTGTTGAGGTTCAGTCTCAGTGCGTCTCGGCGTCGTCTGCGGCGCATGTTTTCCTGCTTCCTGTCGACTGCTTCGCGCAGGAGCGGCACTAGCTCTTCCATCAGATCTCTGTAATATTCGCGACATAGTTACGCACAGTTTTTACCTACGACGCACGTTGAAGGGTGTCCAGTAGAAAGGAGTAGGTAGAAGAATGCGTTTGGGTTTAGACGCTGTCTGTGTTTGTATGTCTGTTATTATTTTTTCCGAAAGGCTGGGCACATTTTGATGAGGTTTTGTTTTGTATTTAATAGCAGGTTTCGTTGTGGTGTTTGATTAAAAACCATACAGTGCAGTGATTTAAAAGTTGCGAGCTCTTTTACTTTATACATTTTTCCTTTTTGTTATTTTCTTCTTAGTTATGTTTGACAAACGTTAACAAACAATTTATCATAGAATGATTATTGTGTAGAGACACTACTCTACAAGTCTGAGCAAATTTTCATTCCAATAAAAATTCAAACTTTTGCAAAAAAAAAAGTTAACCAACTGACTCCACATAAGCCAGGCCGAATATTCATAAAATAATGTGACAATGAGTTCATGCAAATAAAATTTTTCAGTTCGAATAAGAGCCAAATCAGTCAAAGAGGCGAACAACTAGTTTAGCAGATTAGATATACTGACTTCAAGGCATCTGGGTTAATGTTTCCGCAGGCGGCGATGGCGGCGTCCCGCACCTCGGGCACCTCACAGCGCGCCAACGGCACCGCCAGCTTGTGAAGCGAGCCCGGAGCCGCCGCCGCGCCGCGCGCCTCGCCCCCGCTGCGCTCGCTCAGCGAATCCGGCGACGAGCTGCGATGCAACCACGTTATTACGACAAGCTCTCGGCAATGACATTGTGTCCTACACGGGACGCTCTCCGGGTTGTAGAAATATTTCCTCACGAAAGCGAGTGAGCCTTGATTATAGGTTCAATTGTACGGACGCGCGACTCAATTAACACAGTAGGAGACAAATTACGAACGTAAATACGAACCTTATTTCATAACAAAATAAACTTAAAAATTTTAGTTTGTTGTATTTTGATACATATTTACGTAAATACTAATATTCGTACTCCGCCTACTGAGCCGTTACATGCTTAAATACACAGTTTGCACAGATACACGATTACCATTAAGACCAAAATCCCAATTAGGTTACTTTTCTGGTAATTGTCTTCGGCTTCAAGAGAAAGTCTGCAGGAAACTAAGACTCGTGAAATCCAGGCCGTCTATCACTAGGCCTAAACTGGGCTTCATGAACCCCAGTCTGGCTTTCATGAATCAGAAAAGTTAAACAACGAGGTTGCTGCCTGCCTTCGTGAGGAAACTTTACAGTAGCTTTGGCTCTAAGAAGCAACTATCACATAGAGTCACGCCACTAGACTAGACTAGTGTCCTTACGACACTCGATCAAAAAACTTTACAAGCTACATTAGGGTGCTGACGCGTTAAATAAAAGCGAATCGAAATGGTCAAAGAATTCAGTGGAACTGCAATCATACTACAGTAACAATAATAAACATAAAACGTATCTACCAAATACCAATTTGAAAATAAAACACAGTTTAACACATAAATGGTATGTGCACAGAAATTTAGTCACCGAGATGATTTAACAATTATTTAATGGTTTACTATGGCCCACAGTAATATGAACATCAAAGCATACAAAGTGCAAACAAAACCATTGACTATTTTTAGTTTACCTACATATTATTTTGTAACAATACATTTGGTATAATGCATGTACTCGCCTTTATCCTTCGAACGCCAACGGTGTCTCTTGCAACAAAAATAACTGTGCCCAAAAAACGGCCACGACGAGTTTATGTAAGGAGTTTACTTTATTACGAAAAAGGACGGTTATTTTGATTTACAGTCAAAAACGATTAATTTATCAACATCTTTGTTGTCTAACCCAGGCGTCACTTAATGCAAGTTAAATTCTTGGAAATAAAATGATTTTACACACAAAAAACGGCCTGGCTTCTCAAGAAACAACTTTGCGTGGTAGGCGTACTTCCGATGTGTGGCCCAATGAGGAAGTAAATCACTAAGTCCTTGGCGTTCAAAGGCTTGATGATATCACTATTATAATTTTACTAAATAGCAAGTAGGTACTCAACTAAAGTAGACTCATGCAATACCACATTTACTACGTATCTATGATGTTCAGATTACATTTCAGGATTCCACAATCCTGATTACATGCATCCAGTTAGTAGAAGCCTGTGTTGCCTTTATAATTAGAAAATGGTTTTGTTGTCACTTTTTGTCCCACTTTAGTCATGTATTAAGGAACCAGGTCAAATTTACCACTTTGGCTTAAACTAGATCAATCCTGTTGCTGACATTTATAGCTTTTAAGCGGAGAAAATAGAAGCGGGAGAAAATATGTGATACGTCCTCACATTTTCTGTCATCTCCGCTTTTACGGATGGCGAAATTTTATATTTAGTAAATATGTCAGCGCCCAACCCCAAAAAAAAAGTAAATCTGTATGAATTATCAGAATCGCCCCTTCTACTTCTAACTCTACCGGACGCCACATAGGACCAGCTAACACATAGTCAACACAAACACACGAAATCTAATGCGTTACCCCCACAGAGGCTCCGGACACGCAGAAAGGAAGAGCGCACTGTCCGGGCAAAACAAAACGAATGTACACCATTTATCATACATGTGATTCGTATACAGAGCAATGTGTTACAGAAGGTAGTTAGATATAAATTTTTACCTTTTTTAAATGGGCCTCTTTATGAAACATTTAGAGTATTACTGGAATGTTTTAATAACGAAGTAAAGGTAACGAATATATGCACAGACAAAGTAACACTAATAAAAAAAAAAGCCGCTTAGCAACCTAATTAACTTTTAGAAATAATAACGTAATCAATGGAAAACTTAAGATGCCTGTACCTTTCTAAGAAAGAAAAAAAGGTATATCTAGCGTGAGTATTTACACAGGCTAGGATATAACTAATAAGGAGACCGGATGTAAAGTAGAAGGACCAAACTCCACTTTGTCATTTAAAAGTTCTACAAATCTAGAAATATACATTATTACATGTTATATATAGCTTACAGAATCAGCAAGGCTGTCGAGCAACAAACACCTACGTATCTATAAAGCAGTCTTAGCGCTAGTGTTCCTAATATTGTAACAGTATCACGGCATGCATTTTATAGATACGCAGATATAGTTCTAGAGATCTAGAGTATCGTTGAAAGTGTGTACTTGACATGTATGTATTGTATAATACAAACAAAAACACAAATATGGAACATAAAGCGACTATGTTAATACAATACACAAACTATGTTCGGATGGTGGAGCTGAAGATGTGTATGAGCGAGCGTGTGCGGCGCGGGCGCGCGACGCTAGTCACCGGCGCGTCGCGTCGGAGGGTCGGCGCACCGCTCCCGTCGCCGTCAGATGCGGATCCGGTGGCGGTGCCGGCTATGCGTGATGGTGAGCGATGGAGCGAGCTACGTGAGGGCCGTCACGCGACACACAGTTAATTAGCACGATGAGCGCGGGCGCCAGTGACTGATGGCAGCGGACATGACTGATGCGACGTGCACAATGCGAGCGTCAGATGGCCACCTCGTCCGCTTGTGGTGCCTGTGCGCGCGCGCATAGCTCAGCGGCAGAGTGAAGAAGCCTCCGGAGGGCGCGTTGAGACTCTCGGAGGACGAGCTCAGCGCCGCCAGCCCTGTCCACCCCTCCGTCTCCGCGCTACGGGAGAGAGTGCACTGCGTTCACCCACTGTTCACACCGACGCGACGCGACGCTACCTCGACTCGCGTCCGAGCGTGCATCGGATCCACCATACGTTATAAGTACCTCCAGATGTGTTTAGGCTTCGCGTTCCCGCTTCTTCAGTTGCATTTGTTATTTTTACTTCTTTACGATTCGCTATATCCTCAGTCTGATATTCTATTTATGTACCTTAGTTTCACAAAAAACTGCCGAGTTTCACTACGACTAATATTAAAAATCAAATAAATGAATTACTATACGTACATACATATTACCATAAATAGCACTGAAACAAATATTTATATGTAGGTATAATTAAAATGCTGCTATGCTTTTTATTTAATTCCCAACAAAATAATATAAAATAAAGTATACTCAGACTGTTTCAATTTGTGCTTTAATATTGAAAGTGTTGTGTTGTTAATCCGTCAAATTAGTTAAAAACAATAAAACGCATGCTAATTCCACAAAAACTGGTATATTTAAAATAGAGGAACGACAGTACTGACAACTCCCTGAACCCAAGGTGAATATTAAAATAAGTAATCCGAGAGGAACAATGGCCGGTAAATAGTCGTTCAAGAAGCCGCAGTACAGGATGGGTTTATCGTGGGAAACACGCAAATCAGATCAAAATATATTGTTTTACACTTTCCTCGGCTTGTGTTTATAAACGTTTTAGTAAGTCGGGGGCTAACGGCAAATCATTTGGACAGTTTCGGTCACACTGATCAATAATAAACGCAGAAAAAAACGAAACATTTATAAGCAGAATGGCGCGAGTGGACTCGCAGGAACTTGATTTTCAAACTGAAACTCCTGTATATTAAACGTTTGTAAACACAATACATCCGGCCATTTAGCAAACCAAAGTTGTCATCTGTTTCAGCAAATTAGCGCACAAAATATGATATTCATCATTTAACACATATATCGACATTTACTGCCAAATAATACATAATACTAAACAAATTTTGAATAAATCAAGCGAAATCACTACGATTTAAACAAATGTATATAAGAATACTTAGGGCCCGCTTATAAAATATCGTAAGCAAGCTTGAAGATGGAACGTAAAATTATAAAAATATTCGCGATTAAGCTTGTCTTATGACAAGACAAAAATATATATTTGTGTATGTCGTTATATTTTTTTTATTAAAGGCCTCTAACCATACCAAACGCGTATCAGCAGGAGCAATGATTGAACGCCGGACAGCACGTTTTGTAATGAAACTGTTATACACCAAATATAAGAGCCGAATGCGCTTTCGCAGCCGCGTGGCAGTTCGACGATTTTGGTGTATAATAATTCACACAGTTTCTTATATTACAAAACAAGCAGGCTTGCGTTCAAGCTGCACCGATGACGCCGCGCTCTGCGTCAAGCTTCTGTTTGTAGAACCCCTTATTCAGAAACTTCCTATAGGCCTGTTGTAGAAGATATACCATGCCTTGTTATCGAATGAGAAATGTTTCGGTGGAAAAGGCTATACCAGCAAGTTGTTAAGTCTCAGACAAACACTCAAAATGTAATAACATCCGTTCCATCTCCACGATTTTTAGCTAAAATAATTGTGTAATGTTGACTGTTGTGTGGGTTGTGCGTGCGAGTGTGTGCGTACCTGAGACTCAGATCGGGGCTGGCGCAGCGGATGACTGGGCTCGGCACCGCCGGGACTACGAGGTATGCCATCATCATGTAGTATTTCCATACCTGTACAACACAATAATTAATAATAATATTGGTGGTGGACTTTTTTCACAAACAGCGCCATCTAGCCCCAAACTAAGCAAGCTTGTACTATGGGAACCAGATAACTGATAGAATCCATAAATCCTTTTTTTGTTGTTTGTAAATACATACATATAATACATAGAAATACCCAGAAAAAGAACAAACATCCATCACACAAAATCATCATCATCATGTTCATCACGCAAATGTTTGTCCTGGCTGGGAATCGAACCCACAACCTACAGCTCAGAAGACGGAAATCCACCCACTGAGCCACAAGGCTAGTCTACTATAATATATAATAGAACTACCAATCAGTGAAAAGGGTGAAAAGGGGACAGTCACTCACTCATTAGATATCTACAGATATTGATTCATTCATTCAAAAGCTGTTGAGTGGCTGACGAAACGGGGACGATCGGATATTGGCGGCATCTGCACCAGCCTTTAAACATCCCTCTTTTGGGATAGCGAACTACCCTCGAAGTGTTACTGGGCCATATCCACCACGCTGGCTCACATCGTGTTGGCAGATTCACATACGCCGAATCGAAATTCATCGAATTTCTTTTCCGGGAATATGTAGGTATCCTTACGTAAGTTACAAAGAACTCATTGGTACGGGCTCACCCAGGTTCGAACCCGCGACCCGACGAATATGAGGCGAACGTGCTACCATGAGGAAATTCCGACGAAATTCGGAAAGACATAGTGGGTAAGTTATTTGCTAATGGGTTTGTGAATACTTACTTGCATGTACCCATCCCTTTCCTTCTCCGGTTTTCTGGGCAGAGCCGGAGAACGGGACAGGAGAGAAGCTCGGTTGTCATTTACAGGACTGGAAATGAAAGCAAAAGAAAATTGGGGTGGATAGAAGTCGGGCTTCTACAGCTAGTTTTTGACGTGAGACGCACTGCTTATTTATCTCGCTAGGTGGCGCATCCTCTTAGGTAAAATATAATTGGGTGTCCCTGAAATGAGTTTAGAGCATTGAGTTACTCACGCTGGTTCAATGATGGTGAAAAGCGCGTGAATCCTCGCGTGTAGTATCGGCCAGGCCTGCAGTATGGTGGCGGGGCAGCGCGCCGGCACTCGGTGCCTCTCCAGCAGACCGAACAACACCACCTGAAAAACGAAACGGTAACATATAAGATCACACTAAATACCGCATTACGAGATTCGTTGTTCCTACAAAAAGTCACCAAAGTTTGAGGCGCGGCGCGGGTCGCGGGGAGTGCGACCAAGCGTTCTCATTGGTTATCTCAGGGTTACGCCTACTCGCGCCTTACAATCAACCAATCAGAGTAATTTCCTATAAGTGTATTTAGACTGATGCGAGGTGCGCTTCGAGCGTCATGAATGCAGAATCTAGGGTGTGATCTGTGCGTATAAATCATGGAAACGATCCGTCAGCGCGCGAGTTGAATGCAGTCGGGGCACTTCACAAGCCTTCGAAAGCTCGGTATTCAACTCGCCTGTAAATCTATCACACTAATATTACAAATGCGAAAGTTTGTGTGTAAGTATGTAAGTGTGTTTATTCCCGTTCAACTCTGTAACGGCTGAACGGATTTGGATGGAAGTAGCCTATCCCCTGGAATAACACATAGACTACTTTTTATCCTGAAAAATTTAACCGTCCCTGAGGAATAGCGGGTGAAACCGCGGTGCGTAGCTAGTTTCCAATAAATAAATCCCGCCAAAACGTGAGTAAGGCAGAGGGTCCATTTATTTTTTTATTATTATTCTCTTGTTTTTAATTTACAAAAATATATTACTTATACTTCAAAACTTCATTTTAGTCTTGTAAAGTTGGTGCTATTCTTGCTTATATTCAGATCATAGAAAAAAAACACAACAGATTTGAATTGCTTAATCTATTATGTTTCATTTTTAGTATATGAGAAAACCTGGTGTGATATTCAGACGGACGCACATACACACCGGAATTCACCATAAGGGTTCCTATTTATTAAAATTTTGATATGGAACCAAAAACAAAACAATATTTCCGTACATTTGCTTTTCAAGAGTGCCCAGTTTGACCAAATAAGGGTAAAACAAGATTCTAATTCCTGTTCTTTTCAAAACTCGAATACAGAGCGACACAGCATACAATGAAAGTGGTCAAAAATGTAACTACATATAACTGTCGTCTTATTTTTGACTGACCAAGAAGGAGGGTATGTAAGTATGTACAGAAAATTTTATTTGTAACAAAAATACATATTAAAATATAAAAAACACACAATGTATGTTTGTGTGTTCCCATACTAAACGGCTCGACCGATTTTGACGAGTTATGTGTCGTTAGATTCCTCTTTATGTCCGCAGTGTCATAGGCAAAATTTTGCAATCGAGTTTCTGTTTTTTCATTTAATAATAATACTTGTTTCTTTAGTGTTAAGAGATAAACAGTAACAACGCTCCGTTACCAACCAATACATTGACCCCCGAATACTGAAACGTTTCTTAATTTTAACAACAGATTTATTCTAATACTACCTTTGTCTGGCATTAAGCAAATGACAAAGGCAGCAATAGACTTAATCTGTCGTCAAAGTTAACAAACGTTTCAGTATTCGGGGGTCAATTTCGCAAATTCGCAGTTGATTACGTTCCGTGTCGCAGTGTAACGAGTTAAGTAGTATAATCACCTCCCAGGGATCTGCACCGTTCGAAGCGCTTCCACTCCAGCTGTTCTTAGTAGAAGCCTCGTCATGTTGGACACCTGGAATATTACTAACATTTTAAAAATATATCTTAGTGAGGTCTTAGGAACTGCACGACCTAATCCTGTCATGACCGTTCTTCTACAATACTATCGGACGCACAAAAAAGAGACAACCTCTTATGGTGGATAGCTAGACTATCGATGTGTAAAATTTAATGCATGTACGTTTATAACTTTGGCAGTTATAAGGCTGTGAAGAATTCAGACAGACAGCCAGACGGACATGACGAGCTTATAAGGATTCCTTGTGTACCACAAGACCCTAAAAACGTACGTAACAACGTACGTAACGTTGTGTACGGGACCCTAAAAATGAATCCGTGGAGCTACAAACATCCTCTACAAATACGTAATGTCCGCGAATGCGGCTGGCGGTCATTATTATCAAGTATTAAAAGAATAGTGTTCTATAAGCATTTCTTTGAAAATAATCCGTTCCACAAATTAAGTGAATCATGAAATTCTCGGAATTCTCATTTTTGTGTTATGAACAAACGGAGTAAAGCATAATAAATACCTACCTACCTTTTCATAGAAATAACCACCTGTCATTATATTATTAAATTATTGATTAGTTTGCATAATTTAACTCTAAACGTGGTTTAATTTATAAAAGTGACTTGCCTGTAATATTCAATGTTATTTTTATGGCCAATAAATATTTGTGATTTCCGATTTGTATTTACCGGCGGTCCATACGGCGTGCGTGCGCTCCGCGATCCAGACGAGGTCGGGCGTGCCGGCAGCGAGCACGGCCTGCTTCTCCGCGGGCGGCAGCAGCGGCACGCACCGCTCCGCGAAGTGCGGCGCGTGCGCATCGCACGCGTCGATCAGCGCCGGCTCGTCGCGCGTCAGACCCAGCTTCTCCAGCAAAGCCTTGCATTCCCTGATGTACGCACAATTATCCACATTACTTATTTTATTTTGCATGGAGAACTAACAGCTTGAATATAAATAAAGTAGAAATACAGTTAATGGGTACACAAAAGCCTAAACCGTTCTCACTTATGGATAAGATTAAGAATGCCCTGTTAGAACATAAACATGGGCACGAATTAATTAATGTATAGGTATTTATATAAATTATAAAAATGACATCACAAAATATAACCAGTTAAAAGGTGTCTTTTACTTGCTTAGTAAGGGGTTCAGAGCCATATAAATATAAAAACTAAAACAATTTATCTATACTTATTTATTTATATATATTTCTTTATGAATTACTAGCTGCGCCCAGTTTCACCCGCTAGCCTAAAGGAATTGTTAATTTTACCGTAATAAAAAGTAGCCTATGCGTTAATCCAGGGTATAAGAAACCTCCATACCAAATTTCATTCATATTCGTTCAACTCTGTAACAGCTGAAGGGGGCAAACACACTTACATATTTACACACAAACTTTCGCATTTACAATATTTGTGTGATACGGTATTTTTTTTTGTGTAGTGCCATTACTCGACTGATCGTCTCACTGTGTCAGCCAAGGCTGCCATTTCTAAACTATGCATCTCAGAAACTTATCATCTTCCAAGTTGATAGACCTCCGTAAAATCTTCTTTTAAAAAAAAATCGGGCAACGTGTGGCAATAACTTTTTGAAATAAGCGGAAAAAACTAAAATACTTGAACCGTCTAAAGAACCTTACTAAGCATGGCCCGACATGCTCTTCACAACTTAGTTTTTTCTTTTTAGAAATTTACGGGAACTATGTTTATTAAATTAATAAATCGAATAAAATCCATGCCAAATTTCAAATCGAAAGCTTTTACTGTTCCTGAGAAAATTCCGATGATATGATAAATCGACAGAAGGACAAAAAAAGAGAAGTCTTTATCATTATGTAACCTTTTTAAATTTTTATACGGAACCACAAAAAACAGTGAGTAGCGTACCTGAGCACGTGAGAAGCGTACCTGAGCACGTGAGAAGCGTACCTGTGCACATGAAAAGCATACCTGAGCACGTGAGAAGCGTACCTGAGCACGTGAGTAGCGTACCTTAGCACGTGTACAGCGAGGCGGCGCGGGTAGGCCTTGCACTGGCACAGCATGACGAGGCCGAGCGCCTCCGCCCCGCGTATGACGGCGGCGAGGGTGTCGCCTTTGGGCAGTGGCGTGGTCCCTCCCACCGCACCACCCACCGCAGGTTCCCCATTCTTCCAGCTGGTCAGAAGCTGCAGCAGCATACGGAGTCCGTTCTCCACCAGCTGCGGGGACGTGTCCTGCACACCACATCATCCTAAGTAAATTTGTACAGGCTGATTGCCCAGCCCAAGGATCAGAGGAGTATAACAGATAATCTCTTTTAACCGACTCTGAAAATTCTGGAACTGATAGAAATTTTACAGAAGAAGAATATGTAGCCATTTAAAGAATTTGAAAAACAAACGAACGCAGTTTTTTTTTTTTTCTTTTTTCCTAAGAGATTCCTAAGAGGATTTTGGCGTCGCACGTCTTATGCATTTGCCAGTGTCAAGTATACATATATATTCTCAAGTTTTGTGAGATATTATCAAACAAGTCATAGTCACGCTCAAAGTCGGACATAGCAAGTCACGGTCAAGTCCAAGTCATGTCCTAGTAAAGAGGTGAAAACTTTACTAGAGCCTTCTATGGAGTTTATGAAACAACACGAAAATTCACTTTTCACGACATTATACCATTCACCAACACTCGTGAATTCACCGCTTTTACACATTAACACTCGAAAAAACACAAGTTTTGAAAAATAATAAAATGACGCGACATGAATTCTTCACGTTCCAGCCAAAAATTAAAAAAAAAAAAAAAAAAACCTAAACAATTCTGTTCAAGGCAATTAGACGTATCTGGGTTATTTTATTTCACATTTACATTGGATTGAGGAGCTTAAATTTTTCATAAATTTTTCTGAAGATATTTTCGATAGTTTTCGTGGTGGGGGTACCGGTATGTTACCTGGACTTCTTTAGCGAGGAACTGCGTAAATCCTGCGAGGACGTCCTGCCGCCACTCGGGGAAGTCCACTATGAGCGTCTGCAGGCTCTGGAAGGAGAGTCCTCGCAGCTCCTCGTCCATGTGCACCGTCAGCCGGCACAGCAGCTCCACCAGCTCACTCGAGCTCATTCCTTCCGGAATTAGCCTGCATACACGAAACGGACTGTACTATAGGCCAACTGACTAATAAGTTTTAATGGTGACCTTAAATAGAGCAGATCAAAGAAAACAAAATTTAAAAGTGCAAAAAATTAAGCATTTTAACTAGATAAAGCTCACTACAGAATGAAATTAAATCAATTCTTCATCTACATCATCACCAGCCTCAAGACGTCAACTGCTGAACAAGGGAGGCCTTTAGCCTTTAGGCATTAGACCGCCACACTAACCGACAATTTGCAATTTCCATCCAAATGCCCGTGACTTTCAAAATGTCGTCAGTCCATCTAGTAGGAGGCTAACGCTGCGTCATCTGGTAATCAATCAATCCTTACGTGCGCTATACAAGCTTGTAACAATCGTGGAAATTTTACATACATGGAGCTTAAATTAACATTATGATTTTATATTTTTATCCCCTATTGTGGTGCGCACATAATGGAGGATGGAATTATATTTGACTGCGATTGACAATTCAAACACGAAGCTACAAACCTGGGTATAGCGGCGACACATGTTCTAAAGAGATCGATCCTGGGCTTCCTCTCGCCGGTGTTGATCTCTTGCTCTTTTGTGACGTTTTGCGTGTTAGTGAGCATCAGCGGGCGGCCATAGTGCGCATCCAGCGCCCGCAATATCTCCACCAATACTCGTCGCACGAACGGAAAGTACGCGCTCATGCCGATGGACCGCGCCGTCTCGTCCGTCAACATCTTATTCAAAAACGTCTTCTTAACTCGCAGCGTGTTCCCAGAAGGAAGGGTGCCCGCCGTTCTGGGCATGGGCGGCTCTCCTTCCTTCTGCTGCAGACTATCTGCCACTACCAGGAACGCTCTGAGACCTATCGACATCCTTTCCGGCGTCAAAATTATCTTAATCGTTCTGCCCACCATGAGCAAGTCAAATACGATTTCCCTCATGGCAAAGTCGAGTCGCTCTTGAGCTATGAATTGGATGATTTTCACGAATATGTTGAGGGGAGTGTCTCGGGGCACGACACCTTTTGATCCCTTCGGGAAGAGCGAGTTGACGATGCTCTGTAGACGAGATTGCGTAGCTGAATTGCTTTCACATTTGATCCTGATCATGTATACCCAGAGAAGACGGTATAGTGACTCTGTAATAGTAAAAGTTAATCTCAGGAAATGAACTGATTCTAATAGAAAGTTACAAAATCTGTGAGTGACATACTGCAATGTTTAGTTAATTACTATCAGCTTTTAGACTATCAGCCTTTTACATATTGAGGGGTGGTTGCCATAATCCACACGCTTGGTAGGCGGCTTGGAGATCACAGAATGTTCACCATTTCCAAAAAACACACTGCTGGTGCCCACTGCCCTATGGTGGTTCTGGTCGCAGTTTTAGGACATACCCGGGTTTAGTACATTACGCGGGCATAAGTTAGTGATACATTTATTGTATCTACACAACACTGTCATTATGAAAGAGTGTGTTCTGTATTTCTGTACTTTATCTTGTTCTGTTAGAGTTGGTGCTTATTGTGCGGTTTCTTTTTATATTGGCGAGTAAGCTTTAAAAGGGTTCATCTTAATCCCGGCCAGGCTAGAAATCTGCCATGGGACCAGTTGCGATCCAATGGATAGCGCCACTGAACACACCCGTTTATTATTAGAGCTTCATGTGTAAAGCGTAATTTATCAACATTTAATTTTGATGTTATTTTTACAGGTTTATAAGACACTATTCCGGAGTGTTCATTATCCGGGTGAAGCTGAAAAATTAGTCGGATATTCTAGTACTCACCCAGAGCAACTCGGCACATCTTAGGGTCCCTGTTCTTGAGATGGGAGAGGCACATGGCGAGGAAGCAGTGCCAATTTGCGAGAAAAAACTGTTTCTGAGAGACGCAGAGCAGACACGTCACCAGCGGAAACAGAGCCAGCCGGTGCTTCGACTTGGTACTGGCGTCTAGTGTGTGACTGTACAGCATCTCTACGAAATTTTTCAGGCACGGGACGTTCACCTCGTTCTTTACCGTCTGAGGGATAAAGAGTAGTACACATGCCAAATAAATACACAACAACTGAAAAACATAATACAACAAACACAGCAACATAAAACATAGCATTTATAAAGATTAGTTGATAAGGACATAGCTTTTGTAATAAATGTGTAAAAACTCTCACTTAAATTAAGAAGTATACCTAAGTTTAATATTTTAGCTAACCATGTAAAACCACTACCGCTTGTTTCTGGTAGCATCGCACTCGAGCCTCAAGATATAGGCCGAGTGCTTAGTTTGGGGCTCACCGTTAAACCTGTATAATTAAGTGGGTAGCCCTAATTTTACATTTTGTTTAATGTTACTTGCTGTTTTTATATTGTACTTTTTAGGTAATAAAAGTTATATGATTTGGAAAAAAAAATTATGCTGAGTTAACTTAGCTTTCCCGCTTTTGCAAGATTTATTTTCACTTAACATCTAATAAGTAATCGATAGTAAGCTAATGTTAGCGTGAGAATTAGTTTAAGACATCCTTAATAATATTATAATTAAAAAAGCTGTTGCAATTTCATATTCAATCAATAACATCCTCGATCATTTTATATTATTAAAGATTTGAATGTGCGTGAGACAGAAAGCACATTGATTTCCTGCTCTTAAAAATAGTTTACAACATTTTTTTAAAGTAAAATCGGTTACTTCAGTCATGCGAGACGTCTCATTAATCGCTCAACAGCAGTAAATGTAACAGCAGTCAAAAACATAGACAGCCGCTAGTAAAAAATATACAGGATAGTCCAAACGGTGACGTCAATCCGAAAAATGTAGGTTCCTCATAACGAGGGCTTCAAGATAATACTCCATCTATGTTCTAAGATTTTACATAGTTTAGGAGTTTTTTTTTTTTTTTTACTTCAGGATTTTCCAAAAGAGCGGCTTAAAAATATTCAAACTTTTTTGGGTGATTTTTGTCGAAGGAGAATCCGAAAAACACCTTCGGAAAATTTCACCAACAATGATATACGAACAAGCAGACAACATGGACTGCAATAGGTATCCGTTTCGGCGGTAAAAGAAAGAAAAGAAAAAAGAAAGAAATATTATTATTATTAATATATATATTAAATTATATTATTAATATTACCCTAAAGAAGTAATACTAACCGCAGCAACGGGCACCAATATTTCAACGAAGAGCCCGGCGAGCGCGTGTCTTATGTCCTTGTCTTTGGCCTCGAGAAAGTACTGGGCACATTCCTGGAGGAACTGGAACGAAGCCTCGAACTCCTCGATCGGTACCATCTTGACGCGAAAAAACTTCATGCCCATCAGAAGAGAGATGATGCTCTGGGTCGTGTGGGGAGAAGGCTCGCGGCTTTTCAGCTCCTGTGGGACGCCTCGTGTATTAGGATGGCAGTCCGCTTGGCAATTTTTTTTAGCCTGTCATGTCCCTATGTTGTAGGGAGAACATAGGGACATGACAGGCTAAAAAAAATTTCCTCCTCTTTCCCTTTCTCTTTGTCCTGAGCTATTTTTATTATTTTTAATATGCGACCGTTCTTTTCAACAAAGGATAAAAAAAATGACAGTGGTAGTTATCAATTTTATGGCAAAAAATATTTTCTGTAGCATCATTATTCAGGGAGGAAACAGAAGAGAATACGTTTGTAAGGGATAGACACATAGTTACAGTCGCATAGTTAGCTCTTAAGTATCGTGTGTTTAGTTACCATTGCCAAGTTTGTTAATATAATTATATCGATAAATTTGTCAACAAAAGCCCTGATGTCTAACATCAATAGCTATTTTGCCCACTGCAGTAGCTGGGTATTGAATCTGTTTGCAAAACATCAGCAAAACTATGATAAGGCGATGGATTAGCTGTATGTTAGCTGTATGTATTTTCGAACGTATGACAATATGTAACTATGTTGTATGTTTATATTACGAGTGTTCCTCTGTGTCCGACTCGTCCAAATGTCTTGACAGATGTGTGCGATGTGTTAGATCGTCTTTACATCCAGGGTCGTAGGCTACATTTTGCAGTTGGTTTTTGTTTTGGTAATAAAACTTGTTTTCACCTTTAGTTCGGCCGTGAACCGTTTCCTGACAGACGCAAATCTGGACTGTGCCAGCACCCCGATAACTTCTGCGTACAAATCCGCTATAATGTGGACATTGGCTGCATTCGGATTTGATTGTATCCTGAAATTAACAAAAAATATTTAGAGAACACTATCTGTCAACATTTCATTGTATCTCCATTCTTGTAGTGGATTACGACATCACGCGAGTCGATCTCCTCGAGTGTAAGTACTTCCCGATGAAGGAGCCCGATAGGAACACAGAGGCAGGGAGCGTACGCCACTCCTTATTCAATTGATTAATGAAAATGCGTAATGTTACCCTTCTTTATAGTTGAACCGCTTGAAGGCGACATTCTCGATGTAGTGGACGAGGTCCTCGTGCCCCGGGTGGAAGGGCAGCTGCTTGAGCACTTCGATAAGCGCGAGGCAGAAGAGAAACTCGACGGCCAGGTCGCGCCGCTCGGCCTGCAGCTCCTCGCAGCTGCGTTCCACGCTCTCACCGCCCGCACCCGACCCTGATACTATGTAAATGATGCTGAAACAATACAACGCACGTCATGCTTTCTGCCAACAAGTACTCTTTTCGCATACTTTTCACGAAACGTCACACAGCAACATTCGCGAAACCGAGAGTCCTCGACGTGAATGAAGCTTGAGCCTCGAGCTGAGATTATCGGATGTGAGTGCTCAAAATATAGACATTTTGTTTTAAAGTAACGGAATTGCTTTCGACGGCGGTTTATGAAAGTTAAATAGAACCGTACCGTGACGTAATTGCGCGGCGACGCTATTCGCATTCGCGTAGCGTCGGCGGCCGAACCTAACAAACGTCGTGAAGGAACGAGCCCAAGACGTAACTTGGTGACCAGTAGTGGCCGAGACGAGACAGAGACGGAACGACAACGGGGCAAGGGACAGAGAGTAAAAAAACAAAAAAGCCTGGCCAGCAGTGAGTTATTCAGTAATGATGATCGCAACCGAAAGTTGTTGATAATAGTTATCCAACATTAATTCACGTAAATTGAACCGCTTATTAAATACTAGGAACAATTAGTAGTTCCAAATAGATAGATTTGCATCTGGACCAATTAAACAAAACAACGTTGCTTTACAAATAAAACGGTAGTTAAAATGTCGCACAAGTTTACAAATTAAGTATAAGTGGGGTGTTGTAATCCATTTCCTGCTGCGTACACAATCGCGTCAAGCTGGTTTCTGTAGGTATTGTGAGTCAGAATTATTGTCTGATGTATCTGTACTCATTTGTGGGAAATGATTGCAACTTATCAATTAGAGTACAATATGCTATCGCCACAATTATTCTTTACACGATTTCAGGGAACTGGAGTTCAGGGAGTTACGATCTGGAGCTTTTCAAGGTCAGAGAGAATGGGTATCTTCTAAGTCTGCGTGCTTCATCTTCGGCCACATCGTCGCTTACCAACAGGCGAGTTGGTGGTCAAACGCAGACTTATAAGCGTTAAAAAAAAAAGAATAAAATTTCGCGTTTTCTTTGTTGTTCCACTAACTCAATCGGCAGCCAATATTTAAGGTGCAGCGTTTAGCTCAGCGTGCGAAATTAAACTTTTCTTGCGTTTTTTGCTAGTTATACATAATTATGTAAAACTTTCGGCAGAGAGACAAGGCCTAAGCTTACCCTTAAGGAACCTCCTGATAATGGCGATAACTGCCTTCGGTAACTTCGTCTAGCCGTCTAGATAGACCCTCTGAAATTGGCAATCATCACCATCAACCGTTTACCACTGCTATGCGTAGGTCACCTCTTTAATCTTATTTCGTTTAATCTTGTTCTCTTTCGGCGAGCACTCATTTTCGGTCCTGTGCTTTGCAGCACACGATGTCGTCAGAGTCCGAGTAGATGGTGGTCCGACCGTTGTTTGGTGTCACTATGATTATATTTAAGTCTTAAGTGCATATTATATTATAATAAGACCTTTGTACACTTAGTGGCAAATAAAGAATATGAAAGGTAACCTTTTGTTTCTCAAGTCTTGGTGTGGTTTCTTGGCCTGCTCGCTAAGTTGGGGGGACTCGGCCATCTGTCGTTCGAGCCAACCGAAGAGCGCGCGTAGCAGCGATGGCAGGCAGTGCTCAGCGACAGTGCCGAATGCTGACAGGATCTGGTCCAGTTGAGGGTCTTCGCCGCGCTGGAGTGTCTTGTTCAATGGCTTCTCCTAAACCAATGATAAAAATTTCATGTTATTTTCGTCTTCAATATCCAGTACCAAAACATTACGCCTATTTAGTTTGGAGTCAAAGAAATTAGAAAAAATAACACATCATTCGTCCCGAACAGATATTTTAATTCAACAGTCAAATATTTGGCCAGTCTGGACGTAGAAGGCAGACGCGCATATCAACGAAAGGACATGGTTTTATTTTGTAGCATAATCGGAAAATGTCTTCGAGTTTCGTCAGACGACGCACGGGCGACCCTACTGAGCACGCCTTTTGGTTCGCTCGGGTGCAAGCTGACAGAACCCACATTACACCCCAAACTGGAACTCAATGCAGGAAGTGTGAGTAATGTGTTGTAGATAGGGATGGCCCCACCTGTGGCTCGGCCATGACGGCCTCCATCTTGCGCTCGGCCTGCACTGTAAACTCGGTGAAGAGCAGCCGCATCACATACTCCCCAGGGCGGTCGCAATCCGGCGGTGGTACAGCAGGGCCCTTGTGTGGGCCCCATGGCAACATCGACCCTGTGGTAAACAATGCACTTTATACAACTTCCAGCTCCACGCATGCAATAACCTAGCGAAAAAAAAAACAATAACAAACATTCAAAGTAAACATTTGAAATAAATTAAGACATCATGAATTTTGTGGATACACTGTTGGTACTATTATACTAATGTTTGTAAAGCGTATAGTGAATAAGGAAATAACAAATCTCGGGAGCGATGACGTCAAATGAGGAAGGTAGTCGTGTAAGATGACCAGTCAACAAAACGATTTAGCATTAACTCTTTGAACTTTGAAAAAAAAAACTATCTAATCTAAATCTCTTCAAAGTCCGAGTGAATAGGTATGTAATAGCTAGTAAATACCTGTTTTCCGTTTTCACCAAAATCGTCCCTTACTATAAGATGAGTTATTGTTCAAAAGCCCGATACAGTACAAAATAAACAGTACCTCGAGTAGACGTATATGATGACATAGTGCCAGGAGACTTCCAGTCAGTGACTGTGGTGGTGACTGGCTTGTCCGCTACAGTGTGCGGGTTGTCGGAGCCCGAGTCTGGACTGAAGACCGAGTAGAAGTCGCCGCCGTCGTGGCGCGCCGCCTCTGATAGAACGCTGCCTTCCGACTCGGCTTCACTCGATACCATAGACGATGGAGCTTCCTCTGTACCTGATGCTGCAACACATTGCATCATTGACTTACATTTTGTTTATACTAAAATGGTAACATTATCATCATCATAATCAGCCCATTTTAGTTCATTGCCTCATCAGAAATATAAACTATACTACTATATCATATACTACACCAATACCATGCATTAAAATTGTAGGTTTTTAGAGATCAAAATCGGAAGCTTAGCGTTTTTGTTCATATTTTGTACTAGCTGCGCTCCGCGATTTCACCCGCTATTCTACAGAAATCGTTTTTTTTTTCGGGATAAAAAGTAGCCTATGTTTTAATATAGGGAATAAGCTACCTTCACACTAAATTTCACGTTACATAGTTGAACGGAAACAAACACATTTACATACTTACACACAAACTTTCGAATTATTAATATTAGTGTGATGAAATCAGTGTTTTTTTTAATGTGCGATTGAATTTGCTACAGAAAAACAATGTTTTTGGCTTTATGATGAAGCTGATATTGTTATACACTAAACACATACGGTTAAAAGTAGTGCTAAAACTGGTAGTCTTATCGTTAGCGTTTTCTTCCAGGACTGAGAGGTGATATTTCAATTTAACAATACTCTTATAGTAACTCAAAGATCAAAGATATAGAAGTGGACAAGATTTGTTGGTATCAGGAAAACCTAAATGTTCCTACTGTGAACTTCAATAGCATTTTAGGTAAAACAAGGGTTTTACGAACTTACCTGAGACATCCTCGGGATATCCGTCCGAAGGTACAGTGCTCAAAGAGTCTGACTCCTCAGAGTGTATCATTATTTCAGTTTCGGTTTATACTCTGCACATACCACTGAAAAGAAATTATCAAGGTATATCAATGCTTCACCTAACCATCTGCGTCAGGCTCTCTGCGTCAATCTTTCGTCCGTACACGGGCTTTTCGCCGTCCGTCCGGTCCATACGTAATTTTTGAAGAGCTCATTGGTTCGAACCCACGACTCCACGAATATTAGGTGAGCGTGCTCCCGCTGAGCTAATACAACTTAACCATAGTTACACATAGTAGGTAATAGTAGAAGAAGCAGATAGTAGAAAGGTCTGAAGATCAGACCTTCAATGATCTCCGGGTAACCAACTGTTCATTTTATGTACTAGGTTAAGTAGTTTAGGTAGTATGTTATGCAGATGTAAAATAAAATTTGCAGAGACTAGTTTGCCCGCACGGCTTCGCTCGTATAGGCTACTAAAGTAAATGAAACAATCCATCTCACCTCTTTAGGGTGTGATCCTAAGACATGTCTTTCTTAATTTTTTATGATTAATACAAATCGAGCTTCATTGGCTTAGCATGATAAAATATTTTATTTCCATACAAACTTTAGGGGTCCATTACCTCTTTAAAGTTGGAATTTAACCTACACTATTTGAAGAGTATTGGGTCCAAATTTCACGTCTCTGTAGTAAGAGGTTTGGTCTAAATTTAAATTCTAAGTTAATTCTAATTAAGTGTAAATTCCTAAAAAAGGGCTTGTTCTTTTATATATATTGATAAATACTAAAAAGAACAAGCAGCTATTTTGTTGTATAATATGATGTATAATTAATTACCTTTTGGTTAGAATTTTATTAGAAAAAAATCCATTTTCATAAGTTCCTAAAACAAAACACATAAGTAAATAAATACATAGAGATGATAGTAAACTTAATTTTCATTTAGAATATTAGCAATGACTGGATACTCTATAGAAAACTTTATCGCAAAGCAGACATTTCAGAAAACACATCGCTGTGGTGCAAATGCTGAGCCGTTATTATAAATTTCCCTCTTTTTTTATGTAACTGGATGACGAAACGAGCAAGTGGCTCGCCTGATGTTACGCGTCACGTTGCTCATAAAAGTTCAGTGCCACCGATAATTTAGTAGTAGTTAAATCGTTTTTTGCCCAGTAATATAGCTGGAAACATTGTCCCCTCAATCCAGAAAACAATGTTTGCACACTAATCCTTGGCGGTTGAATAGCTGGCAAAGGTGTGGTACTTCCCCAGGCGGACTTTTTGCAAAAGAGTACTAAAACCTACCACTACTAAAACCTCGATTGTGATAGTGATGAACATAGTGCTCGAGCGAGAGTGTGAGTAGTGCGTAAGGTGGCACAAGCGTGATGGCATGCGATCACAAATCATCACAAACGTTCATAGCAAGGGTTGCTCAAATATAATATAATAGCTAGTTGATTTGCTCAAAGTCAGGATATTGATACTGGTTTACCATCGGTAGACAGATAATTTTTATCACATTCTGTGGCAATGTTTTAACTGATAGTTCTCGCCCTATTGAAATCGTATGACCTATATACGATATGATAATTCTTGATTTCATTAAAAGAAAAATAAAATACCCGACTGCAAAATGTAGCCTATGACACTCTGGACATAAAGAGGAATACAACAACATCTCACTTGTCAAAATCGGTTAAGCAGTTTAGGTTACAAGTGGTACTATAGGAACACACAAACATACTTACATACTCACATGCATACATACTCATATACTTGCATACACCCCAAAAACATTGCCCTCCTTAGAAATAGATATAGAATAAGTTTTTGTGAAAATTTTATTCTTCCATACAAGTTTTTATAAAATCTGATATTGGTATTGTACGCTGATCAAAATGAGCCCAAGCTCCATCAATCTACTAGTTACTATCTGTTAGTTACTGAGAAGTTCCATTTTCTACTTTCTGTATCCATCATCAGATCAGTCCGCTCTCATAATATTGTATTGTCATCGGAACTTGACAGGCATGCAAAATTTCAACTAAATTGAGCAAGGGGGAACTGGTCTAAAATTCAGTTGCAGAATTTGACCTTAACATACATACATACATACACACAAACAAGTGCATTGCAAGTTTAATTGCAAGTTAAACAAAAGCTTGTAAAATGTATTGGCCCTATAACATTTTGTTACACTGGACAAGTCATTTAACAAATATTTTTTTATGGCCTCACAATAATAAAATCAATAAAATAGCAGAATTAAGAACTAGCAAAGACAACCTTCTTGGGCAGTCAGTAAAAATTATGATAAGCTTGTGAAACTATCGCAATGCAACATGGCAAGGAAGTCAAACATTTTTAGCACAGCAAGCTCAGCACCTTCTCAACAGATGACAAAGACATACAATACACAGAATTGAGTTTTAGTAACAGTCCAGATGTCAGATCAACTACTTGTACACTTTCTTAAGAGCTGGCTCTGGTGATTCAGCTATATCTTTCAACATTTTTAAATGAAAAATGATAGGGAGCAAATTTAAAAACTTGATCATTTAACATCTTCTTCAGGATAGCACTGCCAATGTTTATATAGCAATTTTCGTGTTATTATTTTCTATTTTGGTGCAGCACAAGAACAGATACTCGAAAAAATGTTTTTTTATTTTTCATTTGTACTATGTAAAATGTAAAAAAGTATTCTTGTAAATAAATAAGGATTCAAATTATATTTGTTTCTTTGGTACAAGCATGCAATAGAGATATGAGTGGTACAGATTTTTCATATGCAGTAAACTAATTTTGACAAAAAAGTGATATTTTACTTTCATGCATACATTGCTCAACAAAAAAAGGTTAAATTTATTGGAAAAATACAAGAACTATGCAGAAAAACTATGGAACAAATTAATGACGGAAAAAAAAAAAACTTGTAAAAAATAAATAAAGGTTGTGGCCTTTGCTTAACTGTTTTAGTTAGGCACAGCATTATCAGTGGAGACAGACAAAAATATCTACATATACATGCACTTTGAAGTATTGCACTAAAATCAGGGCTAATCCGATGAAGTTTCTTTTAATTCTATTTCATGTACTTCATTAGTTATGTAGACACCCCATGCGGGATTATATTTCATGCACTGACACCCCATGCGGGACGTCAGTGCAGGACTCATCGCCCCAATCTCGAATAAGAATAAGAATAGTTATGTAGATTAGATTTTGAGATAGTGGCATATGTGTGTAAATTGAAAAAACCTCGATTTTCACAAATACTTTTGACCAGGGTCTCGGAACCCCTAGTAAGTAAGTATTCAAGTGATTAATACTATATTAGTGAGTTGATTTTTGATTGTAGACTACCTTAGTTAAAGATATTTTACTAATTAAAGAAATATCACTCTGAATTTGTCTGTAGTCAGTTTACATCCACCAACTAACTCTTTAACAACTCTTTTTTTCTTTTTAACTCTTTTTATCTGTCTATCTGTCTCTCTGTCTGGGTGTTTGTCACGTATTCACGGCTAAACAGCTGAAAGGATCAAGCTGAATTTTTGCATAGATATAGCTTAAGGGTGGGAGACGGACATAGGCTAATTTCTTTTTGTAGGTCTTCGCGAACGAAGTCGCGGGTATCAGCTAGTGTATAATAATGGATATAAATCTTGCAAAAGCTCTAGTATGGACAATCGCAAAAAATCTCTTTGTTACAGTTTGTTTTCTTTAGTTTAACTTTAAAATGCCACAACTGTTTGTGTTAGTATTTTAGGGGTTGGCATTTTAAAATGTAATAAAGATCTATAAATAATCAAATTAACAAATCAGAGTTAGCTAAACATATACAAGACCAGGCAGACCAGTGGTGTATATGTACCTGGGTTAGCAAAAATATGTACTTTTTGGGTCAGCGATCAGGAAAGTTGTGTCGTCACAGGCATCCCTGTTTTTCAAATACACTTACGTATGAGACCTATATATTTAATTATCAAAATGCTCAGGCTCAGCTGAGTAACTACACTGTCTACGAACGGTACCTGCAATAATACGTAAGCATTTTATTTCCTTACCTTATCCTCTATGACCTTAGGCTGGATAACCCATAGTTCTAGGCAGTAGCCCGTGTTTAAGTAGTAGTAAATTGAGCTTATAAACAAACTGGGCTCAGCCAAAAACATATATCACACGAACCTGCAAAACTTACAATTTGATGATAGGAATTTTTTGGTCACAGACTAATAAGATTATAGAGAATTACATTTTCTTTCTATAAGTTGCGTTCCAAAACAAGTAACCGTTTCCAAGCTATTTCTTGAGTAAAATTCTTGGTTGTGCCTCGGCTGCAGGGACCCTATTCGGAGAAATGACATTTTATCTCGGTCACTCTCACTCCCATTAAATTCTAAATTAGAGAGACAGTGACCGAGAAAAATGTCATTTCTCCGAATAGGGTCCCTGGGCTGGATTCAGAATCAGAAAAACTTTATTGTATAAACTGTGTAAAAGGATGGTAAAGATTAATAGATAGTAACAACAGTTTTGTTCATCACGAACATACAATGTTATAAATTGTACAAAATAAATAACTGTAAGCCTAACAAGATATGACTATACATATACATATAAGTTTCTGGGGGGCGAAAGGGAGAAGCTATAACCTTAATAGTTTCTTTCTTTTGCTTCCGTCAAATTCAAATCTAGCTGTCCCTTTCACACGATGTCAGGTCAGGCCATGTATAGATACCCGTAAAATGCGCACATAGTTACGATTTGCATTGTCAGCGTGCAAGTCGGTTTTAGATGCGCATTTTTTATATGATCCTGTCAGCCACATGACGTCATGAGTGACGTCATTTTAGCATGCTCACGGTGCTACAAAAGGTTATTATTTTTGACTTGTAAATGAATATTTACCAATAAATCTTCAAAAACTTTAAACGTCATGCCCAGTAAAGTGGTGGAGACTTTACTGAGATTTATATGGAGTTTTGGAAACAACACGAAGAGTCACGCTTCTCAAAATTATACTATTCTCCAACACTCGTGTACGTTCACGAACACACATTGAATAAAAATCCACCGCTTGTACATATTAACACTCGAAATAACACAAGTTTTGGAAAAAAAATACAATGACGCGTGAATGCATGATATTCGTATACGTGTTGATATGAGTGTTGCTAAATCGTCAAATGTTGTGAAACGTTTTTTCCAAACCCCATAGAAGCATCTAGTAAAGTAACCACCACTTTATTGCAGCAAAGAAAATATTGAAAAAAAAAAATAAGAAAGGAAGACAAGGCGGTATAGCTTTAATGGTTCTAGCATGCTCATTGGACGAAATCAAAACATCAAAAAAAAAAACAGACAGCGAGCGACAGACGCATGACAGACGTCATAAGATTGAGACGTCATTATAGCGGAGCTGTGCGATTTGGATTGGATACACATCTATGGTAAGATGTTTTTTCATGTTTGTGAATAATAATATTTATTTTTTATTTATTGTATCATCCATTTAACTGCGTTAGCCATATTTCTAAGTAAGTAATTCAATTGTTCCTGCAACTCATCGTTATGTCGCATAAAAACCATGAGTCATATTTTTTTGATCTATCTGATTTATTATCCATTGCGTTTCTTGTTTTTGGCTATTGATTATCTAATTCTTACTAGCTAGCGCATTACGCTTTGATTAAATCAAACTCGCATTTTTGTCAGCATTTAGTTTCCTACCAAGGTACGCTGTTGGGTTGAAGTAGTCCTGCCTTACTTTATTTGATATAAAAAATGTAAAATCATAGCCTGGTTTTCTGAACTTCTTTCTTTACCCAAATCCTTTGTCACAGACGGTGTTTTCTTGGCATTATTTCAGTTTTTCTTGAAGGTAGTCAAAACCGCAAAAGTTGACCAGTGGTTATGTTTCTTTTTCTTCTCAACGAATTTTTCTTTTTTGTTCCAGAATCTTTTTTCGCAAAAATATAATAATCTGCTTCAAGTGTCTGCATAATCAGATTATAAAAACCAAGTCACACAACGAAAGTGAGTATGAATTACCTACCTAATTTGAAACAATAGTTTTTTTTTTAAATCTTATTATTTTGGTGGCGAGTAAATTATTAATAATATAATTTATATTAATATATATTTTACTTGACATTTGACTCATACTTTTGACAATCAACCAGGGTTGGATTTAGGCACGTTGAAAAAGATAGCATAAATTTTTTAAAAGGATGTCTATAAAAAATATATAGTACACTTTATTATTTTTAATTGAACATAGTCAACATTTACAAATTTTACTCTTCTAAGTTTTTCAGTTCTTGAATATTAGTTTCATCCTTAGAATTTAATATTATTAACTTCAGAAAGATTAGAAATTAAACATATTAACATATCCTCAGTAGGAGTAAAATCATACAGTGCAATATTCAAATTTAATGTACGAACAAGCAGAAAATCGAAAGAAAAGTATAATTTACGGGAAGTCTCCGATAGTTTTTAGATGACGATTATTTATAATCTGTGGTAATCATTGACAAGTGTCAATATCGACTTTATTGTTTTTTTTTCCTTTCAGGACTTTGGCGTCGCATGTCTTGTGCAAAACTAAGACTTTATTGATTGTGATTTTGTTCGACAGCTTAGCAACCAATGACTAAAATAGTAGAGAAACCGTACTCTTTTTAAAAATTGGATTATTTTGGTTGTTTATGTGATATGAAGTAGTGAAATTATAGAATTTCTTCATACTATCCATAGATATGGATAGTATATAGTACGAAGCATAAAATTGTAGTTTAAATACTATAATTATAGTACGAAATCCAACACTGCAATCGACCTTGTTCTTTTAAAATTCGACCCGACATTTTTAAACTTAAACATATACTGTGCAGTGTGCATGTGTGACATTATGAGTAAAAGTTTCGACAGCTAAGTTAGAATACTTTGTAAACCATAATTTTTTAATTGATATTACTTGTTCACAGATAAAAAATGTGGGGCTTGATATTGAATCTCTTAAGCTGGATTAGGCTCAGCCCAATTCCCTTCATAGCTGATGTAATTGGTACAACTGAGCCTGCACTGAAACTTTTGACATCAATAGCTATGGCCTACCCAATGGCCATAATTTATCACAAGCATATTAGAAAACAATACCCCGCATACAAAAATGCATACTTCCTGATAATGGGTGTTGATATGGCCTTCTACAATTTCGGATTCTCGATGTACCACAATGCTATACCAGCTCTTGTTATCTATATCACATCGGCGGTTTTGGGTGCGGGAAAAATAAATGCTACCATCACATTTATATTTAACATGACATATTTATTAGCTGGATATATCTGGACTGAGTCTGAAGATTATGACATAACATGGACTATGCCTCATTGTGTGCTCACTCTAAAACTGATAGCGCTGGCATTTGATCTCTGGGATGGTCAAAAGTTAAAGGAAGGCAAACAGTTATCCGAGACCAACCAGAAAACTGCTGTGACTGAGGCTCCCTCGTTCGTCGAGCTTCTGGGATTTGTTTATTTCCCGTCGTGTTTCCTTGTGGGGCCGATATTCTCATTTAAGAGATATAAACAGTTTGTCAGTGAAGAGTTCCCGCTCGACAGAGAAGTTGCTGTGTACCAGGGCTATGCCTTGAGGAGACTCGTCCAAGGCATTGTATACTTGACAGCTTTTCAAATAGGAGGTAAACTAAAAATCATTGTGAAACAATAATATCCACTGTATCGTTTTTTTAAAAAATTGTGTATTAGCTTTTACCCGCGGGTTCACCTGCGCGAACTAAACATAGCCTATAGGGTTCAGTGATAGTGTAGCTTTATATTAGTGAAATATTTTCTATAATCAGACCGGTAGCTCTGGGAATTGGCCCCGTGGTCAGTGGTTTCGGGCCTTAGAAGTAAAGTGAGGGATGATTGTGGTGTATATAACTTGTATGTTTTATTCTCTTGCAGTATCCGTATTCAGCATGAAGTATATACAATCAGAAGATTTCGTGAACACATCCATCATCTATAGACATTTATATTGCGGGCTTTGGGCACATTTCGCTCTATACAAATACATCGCCTGCTGGCTTCTCACTGAAGGTAAATACTTTTACAATTACTCTTTTTTGTTGTAACAATGTTTCGGGTCATTAACTAAACATGACCCATTTGTTCAGGAATTCAATAATGATGGGCCGCTGCTGTGTAGCATTGCGGATAAATCATTATTTTTTCTGTAAATTACATTTATTTGTTTATAGAATCATTATTGCAGTTGATAGATGTTCTAATTCTAATATTTGGTGATAAGACCTGCATTAATGTCTGTCATTGATGTCTGGGGTGTTTTCTGCGTTTCCCCTGTTGCCAGCTGACCCAACCAAACCAGCTAAGCTCCTTAAAATAACGGAGCACGGCCTTGAGACGCTGGCATACATGTTCCACTCCTGTTCGATCCGGGTCCGATTCCGGATTTTATCGCGTAAAGAAACTGCAAGTATAACTCTATCCATTGGCCGTTGTGTGACTGAGTTTCTCCAAAAGGCCAGCTGACGTACATATGTCAGCACTGGCAAAAACATTTGTTAAAGACACCTTGTCTTCAGACACTGCGGGATTTCGGATGAGAATGAATGTATATCACGCAATTTCCCGAAAGCTGCCCCTCCGAGTCGGATATCTATGGGATAGGCCTAGATATGGGTGATGACTGTCTGAACAGATTATTAATAATAATCTATGTTATTAACTTCAGTTCGCTCTGCGCTCAGAAGTGAATCACCTATGATATACTAGCTTGCCCGCACGGCTTCGCTCGCATAAGCTACAGTAAATTAAACAACCAGTTTCACCTTTCCAAGGGTAGATTTTCGAAAACTCCTGAGACATGGCTTTCTTTATTCTTTATGATTGGTTTTTAAATCGAGTTTCATTGGCTTAGCATGAAAATATTTTATTTCAATACAAACTTGGGGGCCCATTTTACCCCTTTGGAGCTCGAATTTCGCAAAACCCATACCTATTGTTCATTATGACCATTAACGGGTCGGCCTTTGCGTTGATTCCTAGAAAAGGGCTTGTTCTTTTATATATGTAGGTAATTATAATGCTACAAGAGCTTTATACCCGGGTGTTACGGGTAGTTTAATTTTTTAAAATATTTTACAAGAAACTCAACAACAACTAGCCTCCATGAATTTGCACAACATCTCAAGAGTGGAAAAGCTTTTCCAGCGACGCAAGGCCGTACTCCGTTATTTTAAGAAGCTCGGTTAGTTTGTCATGGCATGGGAAGGCTGGCAGAGGAGTAAATGCACATAAAACCCCAAGCGGGACATCAGTGAAGGTCTCGCCACCACTACATAGAGTTATAATAAATGTAACAATTTATAATTGGACTTCACAGATCACACTATAGATACCGCGTTTCGATAGCGTTGCGCCGACAAAGTTTGAGGATAGCACTGGTTGCGGGAACTTGCGACCAAGCGTTCTCATTTTTTATCTCAAGGCTACGCCTACTCGCCTACCAATGAAACAATGAGAGTAAATTTTAATCGGTGTATGTAGAACGATGCGTTGGTGAGCTTCTATCGTCCCGAGTGCAGAATCTACGTGTGATCTGTGTTGGACGTAAACACATACCCACTTAAAGAAAACATACACACGCATTTGGAATTAATACTATTTTTCTCTCTGAAGAGCGATACATTTTACAAACAATAGATCGCTTAAAGTGGAGCAAATAGCGATGTGACTGACATCAACAATGTTCTTATTTTGTATGAGAATAAATTAACCAATATAAAGAAGTAGGTAAATTACGCCTTTTTAATTGGAACACACTTACATAATTAACTCAGCTGAATATAAATTATGAAATGGTATTCTGTTGTTACTATATTTATTACAGTTAGTACGCTCTGACACGATGCGCAGTCTTCTGCTCACGTAAATAATGTTTTTTTAAATTATAATAATCATTACACTCATAACATTTAACATTTTTTCGTTTAGCAACATTTTCAACTCAATTTAAGCATATTACGTACTAATAAATGAGCAATGGAGGAAACATATTGTCGTTCATATAAATAAATGAAAACATGTATGGATTTTGACTACATTTTGACAGACATTTTGAATCTAACGCTCCATAAATCTTGACTACCTAGTTTTTATGTATTTTTTTTTTTTGTTATACAAGACAATTTAAACTATATTTTGTCTTGTGGGGTAAAGAATGTTTTTTTTTTTAAATCAATAACTGGCTAAGCAATTGGCCACAAAGTCACGAGATGTTAAGAGACGGTGTCACCCTCGACCACACCGTCAGCCTGGAATGGGAACTGGGTTAAAAATGAGGATGCTAGGCGACAGATTTTCAACTTAGGGGGTAGCTGGCCAGCTGATTACTAGATGCGACTATGCTGTTGTTCTTTGGTTAAGCCACTATGTTTTCCTTTAACGGTAGTTCAGGCGCATTGTTGTGATTTGAACGTACATTCTGCGTCGTGCGATCCGAGCAGGCTAACCACTATCATGGCTGTTTCTTATGTTTTTTTTATTTGTTGCAGCGTCGTGCGCCAGGTTCGGGCTCTCCTACAACGGCGACGGTGCAGACGAGAACGGCCGCCAGCTCTCCCGCTGGGACGGCTGCAACAACATCAAGCTGCTGCGCTTCGAGTCCGCCACGCGCTTCCAGCACTACATTGACAGCTTCAACTGCAACACTAATCACTTTGCCGCCGAGTACGTCTACAAACGACTCAAGTTCCTCAACAACAGGAATCTGAGCCAACTATTTACGCTTCTATTTCTCGCTCTGTGGCATGGCACCCGCTCCGGGTACTACGTCACCTTTTTGAATGAGTTCCTTATTATGGTCATGGAAAAGGAACTCGAGCCGATTCTCAAAAAAACGTCGATTTATAACGAGGTCTGGCAGAATCCCATAGGTAAGTATGTGCTTTACGGCATCCTTAAAACGTACACGATTGTTTTCATGGGCTGGAGTTTGGTACCGTTTGATCTCAAGACGTACACCAAGTGGTGGCCGGTGTATTCGAGTCTGTGGTTCTCCGGTTTCATTCTCTTCGTGCCGTGGTCGTTTGTCTACAAACCGCTCCTTAAAAATGCTATCAAGAAATTTAATTTAGTAGCCAGTACAGATTGAGGTAATAGCAAATTATTAGGTTTCAAGGTTTGTTATTATTTTTATAATTATGTTTGTACTAGAATGAGGCCTTTTCACGAAGTCGATTCAAGAAGAACTAGTTCCGATGGGCTCGGCAGATGGCTTTGTTATGTACGTAGGATTTGGCTCAATACGTTTTGCATATTTAGCCAATGTCAAGTTGAAAAAATATTTAAATTTAAGTAAATATAGATAATATAGTCCAGCTGCAGCGGGCAACTGGTTCGGTTGCTTGAGGTGCACGGGCGTTTTTGTTTTAGGACAACACAGGAAACAAATCGACTTTGATAACGGTAGGTAAAAGTAATTATTTAAAAAAATACTCAAAAACCCTTTGTGACAACAGAAGCGAGTCGGATAACAGTAGGTTCAGGTTTTTCATTATAACAACCCGGTAATCCGAAGTCTGATGACGTAGGGTTGGTCGTACCTCCGGCAACCGTTCCATTATTTCATCGTTGCCGACTACGGCAGCGAAGGCAAAGCCCCAGAAAACACCTCATTGATACGTTAAGGTGGATGGTTCAAAGCAAGATTGTCGAGAGATGGCGCTAAAGTCGTTAATCTTAAATCACGGCCATATATACCAATACAATAAAACAAACACATTAGCCATATTAGTTCCATTATTATCAATGATTATGTGCACGATGAGCAATGATTATATTGTATTGGAGGACACAGAAATACAACAACCACTTTGTTACATGGAGAAAAATAATGGAAGAAGGAAGTGGGCAGTGTTGCCTGGTGCCGAAGGTCCCAAAAGCTACCATTCGGCGGTGCTGCTAGCTTCAGAGCTAGTAATGCGCCCGTTATCCTTTATCAGTAAAAGTATGGGTAATTTATATAAATTGTAATAGTATAAGACCGCAATTTAAGATTTTATTTACTTCGTAATTTTCACCATTTGTTTTGCGACTTTAGCGCCATCTCTTGACAACCTCGCTTTTTGGAGTTTTGGCGGGAACGTGAAGAATTCATGTCGCGTCATTTTATTATTTTCCAAAATTTTTACCAATTTTTACCCGTTAAGTGTTCGTGTACATGCACGAGTGTTGGTGAATGGTATAATGTCGTGAATCGTGAATTTTGTTTCCAAAACTCCATAGAAGGCTCTAGTAAAGTTTTCACCACTTTACTGGGGCATGACTTGGACTTGACCGTGACTTGCTTTGCTTGACTTTGATCGTGACTATGACTTGTTTGATAATATCTAGCAAAAATTGAGAATATATATGTATACTTGACACTGGCAAATGCATAAGACGTGCGACGCCAGAATCCTCTTAGAGGAAAAAAAAAACCTCGCTTTGGACCATCCACCTTAAGTAAATCTTGAAAAATATGATTTTGAAATAACTATTGCTACTATATTTTATTATGATTGTTTTACCATTCTTGTAAGTAATTCTTGTTTTTTTGCTCACAAACAATAATTTTTAGAATGATTTTGGAAAAGTGGTGTGATAACAGTGGTTGTGTTGATTCGTAAATTTTCTTAAATATTTATTTTCTTTTTATTTTCTCACTATTTATTTTCTTAATTATTGTGTAATTTTATTTCTATAATAATGGTTTGACTAATCTTATTATTCTTATAGTTTATACCTGCATAATAATATACAAAACCAAATAATATGGATGAAACATGGCCACTTGTGTCGAAAACTGCAAGGGAACATAAGAAGTAATGAAGTATTTAGTAACACGTCGCTAAATTGTGTTTTGCAGTAGAGCTCTGAGGCGAATAGATTTAAATAAGAATAAATAAATAATGAGATCAAATTAATATTTTTGTGTTTCTCTTATATTTTTGTATTACATATATCTATGTTTCTCTTCTCTTCTCTCTTCTCTTTATTATATCCTGAAGTCGCTTTCGCAGCTATAGTAAAGCCATTTCCACTTTGGGCGATTCTCACACTGGTCCGCGCCACGCGACGGTATGCAGGACCACGTTGTTTAACGTGACTCTTACGTAGTATTTATATTCTCTTTGGGCGGGACGGTGCCGAGTTGCTCAATCTGATAGGTAGAGGCCACAGAATTCTCCTTATAAGTAGAGGCCTTCTTTAATAAGGATAATTCTGTGGGTAGATAACACCAATATTATGAATGCGAAAGTTTGTGTGTAAGTAGGTAAGTAATAAGTGTGTATGTTCCCGTTCAGCTGTTACAGATTTGAATGAAATTTGGTCTGGGGGTAGCTTACACCCTGGATTAACACAGGATATTTTATTATTAACATTGCTGCCCGCTGAGGTGAACAACTGCATGGGCCATACAGAAAAGGTGGTTTGGGAGGTTTGATTACAGTGACGTGGACGCGAGGCTCTTGGGAAGGTTCGCCCATAACCAGTGCGCAGAGTAGACCGCACGACTCTGCTCGAGAGGCGTCACCGTCTGTGAGAAAAAGCATGTGTCACCCATCCCGCCAGGGGGGCACGGGGCGGGAGAACAGGAGGGGGGTATCGATCGACTCGCTGCCTCGGGGACTTGCATCTGATATACGTAGGTACCTAAATACTTTTTATCAACAATTCGTCATATTAATATTGTTCGATTTTGACATTACCTGTCTCTCTAGACTACGAATAGCTAGACCATTGATTCTTTAACTTTGGGATCGTGAGAAATAAATTAATCGTCAAACAATGAAAATGTCTATTTATAGGCAAGAATATTTAAACTCCTCCAACGCTATAGTATGTAATGTTCATTAACAAATATTTTTTACACCGTAACAATATTTTTAGCTCTTAAAGGCTGGAAATTTTGTAATTAATTTTATTTTTATATCCAATTTACTATTGAATTTGTTGAATTGGCTATTGATATATCTAAATTTTTGAAATATCACAATTCATCTAAAAAATCTAGTCACAAATAATCTATTTGAAAAAACAAAAATGTATACTTACGCTAATTCCTCACCAAAGGTTCCTTTGTAGTAGGAACCTACAAAGTTTTTTGAGTTTCTGTCAAAATTACGGGCTTTACTCCCCTTGGGAACAGAGACACCTGGCTAATAGCAGTTAGCACACACCATTGGTACATGTATAGGCCATATATACCTACTATGCTAGGTACTTTTTATGTTTTCAAGTGGTTTCCGATCATCGCACATCTACGTACACAGAATTTTCATTATATAGTCGTCGACTGTAATGCCTAAATGAGGGTATTGTGAAAATATTAAATGTCTATTTAATGTATATGTATGTCATCACTCGAGGAAGCGATAACCGGTGGGGAAGATAGGTTCTTGAGTGGCGACCACGACCGAAAGACGCAGCGTAGGTAGGCCTCCCACTAGGTGGACCGACGACATTGTGAGAGTCGCGGGCATCCGGTGGATGCAAGTGGCCCGTTGTCGGTCGGTGTGGCGCTCTAAGGGGAGGCCTATGTTCAGCAGTGGACGTCTTATGGCTGATGATGATGATGATGATGATATATGTCAGGTATACTAAATGCGCGTGTAGGTAAATCACACTAATTTTATAAATGCGAAAGCTTGTGTGTAAGTATGTAAGTGTGTTTGTTCCCGTACAGCTCTGTAACGGCTGAACGGATTATAATTAAGTTTGATATGGAGGTAGCTTACACCCTGGATTAACACATAGGCTACTTTTATCCCGGAAAGATATTCGGTTTAAGTAGAATAGCGGGTGAAACCGCGGGGCGCAGCTAGTTTAATATATATACAGTGTATGTTACCAGCTACAACCTCAACGCTGCAACCGATTTTGATAAATGAGGTAGGAACATTTTTTTCCGCTACATACCAGTTGGGTTTTATAGCGAAGAGCTGGGTCTGGGCGGCAGTCGTTCGTGTCTCGAGTGTGTTTCATGGCGTCCAGTATTCCAGTAGAGAGCTATGAGATATGAGTGAAGGTATTTTTATTAATTGACCGAGCGAAGCGAAGGTCTCAGAGTTTACTGGGACATCCGATCCGATCTTCATGAAATTTTGTAGGCAAGTAGTTCATTTCAATACAATTTTTAAGTTCGAATATGAAATGAATCGGTCCCGGGGTTGTGAAGATATAGGGGTCGCGGAGTCTCAGTTCGGCGCTAACTACTAGTTTAGTTGATGCAAGTAAACAATGTAAATGAAGATTGATATAAATAACCTAGGTGACTTGGAAGAGGCCTAATGTCCAGCAGTGGACTTTCGGCGTAATCGATGATGAAAAATTACAGATCTCATATCTAGGATAATTCTCATCCACAGCCAAAAGAAGGCTGATTCTCCAGGTACCTAACTAAACATTCTAAGAAAAATTAAAGACATCACATCATTGTTTTTATAATAAAATTTCATTTCCTTTACCTAATAAAGAGACTAGTACAGTGGAATACATAATAACAAGTAACCTACCTACCTAACAAGAACTCACTTAGGTATTACCATATTACAAAAACTAATTCTAGGAGCACCTTAATTAATATTTATTTACACAATTGACGATTATAATACACAGCAAAATGAAAAAGAGAAAATAAAAACGACGATAAAATATATAAAAAGCCCCTAGCATGACTACAGTCGGAAAAAAAATATATTTACGTTACATAACTGTTCAATGGAAAATGTATGAAAAATGCGAATATCCGAGACATTTTACTTTTATTGCTTTGAAATAACAGACTTAGTAAACAAATATAAGTCACTATCCCCCGAATACTGAAACGTTTGTTAACTTTGACGACAGATTAAGTCTGTTGCTGCCTTTGTCATTTGCTTAGTGCCAGACAAAGGCAGCATTAGAATTAATCTGTTGTCAAAGTTAACAAACGTTTCAGTATTTGGGGGTATGATACGTATTTTTTTTTTTTGGTTTGGCTGTCCCCAGTCAGCGCCGTCAAAATGTATGCTCTTTCTTTTCTACAAAGCGAGTGTTACTTAGGATAGAATTTGTAGAGCGCACATGAACCGTGACGTCATAGTTCAATATAGTGTTAATGTCTGGCATGAAATTAAAACGCGTATAAAAAGTATTTTTTTCGTTGGTCGTTTCTATATATTAGCAGCTTTTTTTTACTAATCAATAAAAATAATCAGTCGCCATTTCTATTCTGCGGATAAATTTATTTTCCGTTTACGCCTGATAATAATAATAATAATAAATATCTGGGACATTTTTGCACACACGGTCATCTGACCCCAAACTAAGCAAAGCTTATAATATAGCTGCCAGAGACTGATATACGTACATATATATTTTTAAATACATACTTATATAGATATTAACACCTAGACATAGACGGCTGCACTGTTCTATTTTTCATACATATTCCTATCGAATACTTTCGAAAGTTTTTTTTGATAGTAGTTATGCTAGGGGTATACAAATAATAATTGTCGTTGGTGAAAATTGACAATTAATATTTTCGTGTTGCGCTTTGTATGTGATTTTCCTAAAATGTAGATAATGAGATCAAAATACGAGCATTTCGTTGCGAGCAGATAGGGTTTATCTAGGTTTGGAAGTAGAGAGTATAGTAGAAGGTTCATCTTTGTCTGTGTGGCTGATGGATGACCTTGGATCCTCGGGTACCCAGATCCTGGCGTGGAGAGTGCTGCCTGCTGGTCGCTCGCCTTTTCGCGACCACGATAGCGAGTGAGATTGAAAGTTGCTACCTGAAAATATGTAAAAAAGCTATTACGTTAACACAGCTTAGTAGGTAAAGCTCGTCACGCTTCAAGCTAAGCTACATGTCGCTTAGCTTAAGTACCTGCGGCGGCGATTTAATATGTTTCCCGCTATTCTACGGAAACCGAATATTTTTCCTGGATAAAAGATAAAAAGCCTATATGTGTGGGTATAAGCTACTCGCATACCAAATTTCATCCAAATCCGTTCAGCCGTTACAGAGTTGAAAGGGACCAAACAGTTACATACTTATACACTTATATGCACAAACTTTCGCATTTATAATATTAGTGTGATGTACAAATAATTATGTAGTTTTAATAACTTGTCATGAGCATCCTGTCCGACCATGCTTAGTAGGGTTCCGTAGACGCACAGGTATCGGAAGTATGTCCTCCCAACATAATATATAATTATACAAGAGACTTCGTTCGCGTGGTCCTATAATAAAAAAAGCGGCCTATGTCCGTCTCCGACCCTTAAGCTATATCTAGGCAACAATTCAGGTCGATCCGTTAAGCCGTTTAGCCATGATAACGCGACAAACACCCAGATAGAGAGACAGAGTTACTTTCGAATTTATAATATAAGTGACTATACTACTATAGTATTAGCAAATAAACTTTATTTTATCTATGGTATTATTTATGGTGAACCTAATTAAACAGAAAGCTAATTGCTAAAGTCATTGCTATCTGAGAAAACTAATCTTTGAAGAAGGACGTTTGAAGTATTTAACCGTTTTTTCCACTTATCTGAAAATGGTACCACAAGTTGCCAGAAATAATTTTAAAAGTATACACTAAGATCTTTAAACATGGAAATTTCTGAGATGTATAGTTTAGAAATTCTACCTATTGAAACTACATCGTTACCAGTGGATATTGGTTTCCGAGATCCGAGATGCTGGCCTGGAGTCAGCCCCGTAGGTCTCTATAACTTTTCACTGACGGCCAGTACTCAGTAGATATAGATGACACTACCCCAACGATGACAAATATGACCGGCCTACTGCCTCAGCTTGCTAAAGAATACGCTGAGCTATGTTAGCGATTTTTGTTTATCCCTTAGCAAAACAAAAATAGAAATATTATTTTTCATATCTCGTTGAGCTACGAATATATTTAGGGTATTTGAAGTTATCGATTAAATTTCTCCCCGTTTCGGATATAAATTCACGTCATAAATGGTTGAACGCAATGGCAAAAGAGTTTCATCATGAGATTTTGCTGGAAAGAAGACGAAAACTTGGGCGCAAATTAAGGTATATAGTTATAGTCTAGGTATATTAAGGTATATTATTGTTGTAGCTGTTGATACTAAGATAATAATGCATATAAACCTGTGACTGAATAATAAGCTGGGGTCAGCCACACGTCTTATATTATGTTACACATTGGCTCAGGTGGCTCTAAAAATCTATACAAGGAACACTAGTTCTAAGTACATGCTTTAGTACACCCCAAAACCATTACCCTCCTTGGGCAGTCGGGTAAGAAAGAGATACCATTGCATTTACAATAGCATTTACTAGCTTGCACGCACGGCTTCGCTCGCATAGGTTAAAATAATTTCTAAACCTAATTTCACTTTCTTGGGGTTGATTTTCGAAAATTCCTTAGATATGCCTTTCTTTATTTTTTATGCTCAGTACACAAACTGAATTTCAATGGCGTACTCAGCAAAAAAAATATTTTATTTCCTTACAAATTTTGCGGGTCCATTTCACCCCTTCTGACGTGAATTTTCGCAAAATCCGTTCTAATAGTTCACCTAGGCCATTTGAGGAATATTAGGTCCAAATTTCACGTCTCTATCACAAGTAAAATTCCTAGACAAAGACTTTTACACATTGCGACATTTAACAGTTAATTGTTCTACTTCTCGGACAATCGCATTCGCAGCACAATGGTGCGGACCACTGCGTTAACTTGAGGTTTATTTATCTACTATAAAATAATTTGCGGGAGCTGTAGCGCCCCACAGTGTATTCGCAAGTGCGGTGTATATTTCGGGGTGTTATTGTAAGCGCGGGGCGCAGCGCTATAGGGCTGCGTGTTTGGCGCACGTGCGCGCAGTTACGCCACTTCACCCTCGCGATGTGTCTCGATAGGGTTGACCTGCGTGTCGATTCATTTTTTGTTGCATTGTTTATTTAAAAAACAGATTAGTATTCATCGATATTCGGGTATGATAACTTTCATTGATAGAGCGAGAACAAGAATGGGATCAGAAATTCAAATGTGAATGCAATTCACATTTGACACGTTGTACAATTACGTTGTAGTATAGTTGTTATTAATTATTATGTAGTGTAGTTATAATCTTTCAAGGTAGGCACTCAGTAATCTCTACGTGTAACACTGTAACATCTGTACGAAGCGCAAGGTTTGTGTTTTGGTGGATGTTGATGCTGCCAGGCAATCTTATAGACGATCTTATAGATATCTACCTACTTACCTACCTATGCATACATGTAGCGTATGTATTCAAGAGGTTTTTATAACCATAAATTTGAACCATATTCTGTACGCCCTTTAGTTAGAAAATCGATAGGTAACTAGCACAGATTACCCCTACAGATAACTCACTCAGGGTTATCTAAGCTCCACAGGCATCGGTCAAAATACACTTATAAAAATTACTTTTTCACCTCACAAACTCGAAAAGATTCTGTTTATCTTTCGAAATCGTTTTGTTTTTGTTTTTGTTTATAGTTTGTTTGTAAATAAAAAAATGTAATTATTAAATCAAAGAGAATACAAATACTATGTATTAAATCATAATGCAAAAGTGCATTTTATTCGCTAGCGAAGGAGTTTTTAAAATTAAAACCGTTCTATTCAATAATTTTCTATACCGCAAGTCAACTGAAAATTCATTAAAACTTATTTCATGTCAGTGCGCCAACCTCATTAGAAGTCCTCAAGAATTTTTCAAGATATTCGTCGGCTATTAAGTAATGCAGTATTTACAGGGGGTAATCTGTGGTAACTAGATACTGAAAGGACAAATGCACTAATAATAGTCGAGTGTGACGCAATCAAATTTAATAACCACTTCCTTCCTGTGATTAGACCGCTTGTCGCCGTCGGAACTAAGTGTGTCGATATCGACCCGACTATTATTAACTACCACAAAGCTCAGGCCAAAATTTTATCATTATCGTATAGCCAACTACAGATTACAAATGGGGAACAAACTGTTCTCACCACTTAAAATTTTAGGCATAACAAGCAAATTAACTGGTAAGTACTTTCATCAAAATTGTTTAAGATTGGCCACGGTAGTTTTTACCGGCGTACTTCGACAAAGCTCCCAGCTCTTCTTCGATCCTCAAAATTTGGTTGTATTTGCCGACGCGCTCGCTCCGCGCGGGTGCCCCACATTTCATTTGACCGGCAGATAAACCCACTACCAAGTCCGCCAGGAAGAGATCTTCGGTATCACCCCAGCGATCGACCACGACCACGCCAAACCCGTTAGCTTTAAGAAGCTTATAACAATCGATGACTTCAGTCAAGGTGCCAGATTGGTTAATGCGGAGGCCAATCGTATTCCCAGCTTTCTTTTCTACCGCCAACGATACTCTTCTTAGGTTCGTTTGAGTCAAATCGTTTCCGATCAACTGATAAGTGGTGCGTGCCGTCAGAGTGGTCCATGCCGCCCAGTCGTCGAACTCGAACCCGTCCTCGATCGAGCACACAGGAAACTCCTTCATGTTGTCTAGGTATATCTCGGCTAGTTTATCCGAAGACATGTACTCCTGAGGATTCGAGTTAGGATTCTTAAATTCCATGTCATATGCCCCGTCTTTGTACATATCTGTGGCGGATGCATTTATTGCTATCTCGGCCTTTCCCGTGTAGCCACATTGCTTGATTGCATCTGTGAGAAACAAGAGTGCGTCTCTGTTGCTCTCAAGTGGTACAGAGAATCCTCCACAATCACTTACGTAAATAGCTTCAGGGCCGTACTTGCTCCCAATCACATTCTTCACATATTTGTAAATTTCAGTTCCGATACGCATAGCTTCAACGAAGGAGGATGCGCCCGTGGGCATGACTGAATATTGTTGAAACGGCAGTCCATTTGATGAAAGGTTCCCACCCGTCAGAATTACAAAGTGCGGCACCGGCAAAATTATTGTGGTGACGCCTGCCATGTCCGAGATGTGACGGTAAAGTGGTACGCCTTTCTTCGCCGCGCCGGCTTTGGCTACAACGAGTGACACGGCCATTATTGCGTTGGCGCCGAGACGTTGCTTGTTGTCAGTGCCGTCGAGGGCGCTCATGAATTGATCTATTTCTCTTTGCATTGTAACTTCCAAGCCTTGTTTAATGAGTTCGGGCGCTATGATAGTGTTGATGTTTTTGACAGCACTCGTGACGCCTAGACCCATGTACTGATCAGGGATGTTGTCACGGAGTTCAAGTGACTCTGCTAGCTTTTTTACATCCTGTGAAGGCACTCCTATTCGGAAGAGCCCCAACTCCGTTACCATATCCACCTCGACAGTAGGAGATCCTGTGGCGTCGAAAATTTGTCGCGCAATTAAAATTTTAATGGGCATTTTTATGAATATTCATAAATATTCGACTAAACGAAATCTCAATAAATGCAAAATAAGTATAAAATGCAGTATGAAAATAAAATTCAAAACACAAAAGTCAGTGATGACATTCAATGCATATTTATTATCTATGATTCAATGACTGAAAAATATTGCAAGCATAGATAAAATACAGGACTAAAGTTTATTTGTTGTAAGTAAGTTGTATGTAGAACATTATTTATTAAGGAGAATTCTGTGGTAGAACATTATAAGTTCCTTAGTAAAAGAGCATAATAAAGAAGATTCTAACAAGTCTTTCATTATTATTATTTTATCTCTTCTCCGCACATTTGAACCGAGTGAGCAAAGCGATCGAATGGTTTCAGTTTTAACTGGCAAAATTTGCTTTCATCTGTCCCAGTCAATAATGATCTTCTTCTTCGCGGGTTGTATTTCGATGTGGAAACGAAATAATTCGTGACATAATATTACCACAGAATTCTCCTTATAAACATATTACATACAAGTATGTTTGTATGGAAATAGCGCAAAGGAAAGCACGTATTCTTTACATTCGAGTAAACAAGAGATAGATGAAAATAAAAAGAATATGTGTTGTGTCGGTTTGCACAAGGCGATACTGCACGTGCACTAATCTTTATGTAAATCCAACATTACATTTTGATAAAGCGCTTTTTTATTAATTGAAAAGAGATTATGCGGCCCGTGCCTACCTACTCGTCGAACGGACTCTTTATCAGCCCCCTCTGGTGTTTTGATAGTGTATTATTTTATAGGGAGATAGGATAAGAAAATAATGAGTAATTGAAGGCACGATATGACTACCCTTTTCTACTATTTTATCACTTCATACTGAGGAGAACTATAAAATCATTCGAGTGTGTAACTTTACATTACACCACACGCCTAGGAGCAGGAAACCTATTATCGTTCTCTCGTTCACATTCAATATTTAATGCTATAATATGGAGAATTCTGTGATTTAATGATATAAAATTATTGTATTGAGGATGAGATCGAACAATGTTATTGCAACACTTTTTTATTAAGAACGTTTAAAATTTCTTATACTTTTGCAATGTTGACTCGCATGCTAGTTTTTTTTTTATATCTCAGTTATACCTACCATAGATAAAATACAATCGTTCTTTGGTAAGTATATGTAATGTTTTAATCAAATCAATAGTTTAACTGAAACATTTTGAAAGTATTTACAATGAACTACCCTCAGTGTATTTTGTGTAGGTACAGACTGTTTTGGTGTTAAATTCAATTTATTAAATAAATTACGTATTAAGTACATACTGGACGTTCGATAAACTGGACGTAACGAAGCTGAACCGGTTTTGTTTCAGTTTCCACTTAATCTCGTGGGGCTAATAAAATGTACGATACATTAAAGTGCGAATTGAATTGTCCCCTAGACATTTAAAGGGGTGTCGAGAGCTTAATAGTGTTCTAATGCACGCCTCTGCGTTCAAAGGGAGATCTTTCAATTTGTTCCACTGATTTGCAAATAATGTGGACAGTGTTCATTCTTCACCCTTGTTTACACTTTTAGGTGTGTTAGCACAAGTGCTTGAGTGAGTGTGCGGATTACACTACAAATTTTATCATTTAGTAAATATTACTTCATAATACACTTTATAATATTGAATCTTTTGTTTTCAATCTACTGTTTCACGGAGTTCCGTTTTGGAGTTGCGTTGGTTCATGAAGTTGCGGACCTTAGGGAGTTGAGATTTGTTTGTGTATTAGCAGAACTACCGTACGTTTTTAATAATAGATGACGTTGAATATCTTCGTTAAACAGTTTGTAAAGTTTCTTTCATGGTCAATTTTTTGGGTTCAACCTGGCGTTGCCCATATCGTGCCCTCTAGAGCGTGAGTTATAAAATTAAATAACTCTACGAGTATGTTAAGGCTACCATTGAGCAAATGTGTACTGGCCTAAATGGCCCATACGGCTGGAGGCCTGGGTCCTTACGTGAGGTGCTTATTGCGATGATTGTTAGGTTCCTCAGCCGACGACGCTGCACGACCACGAACTGTATCGCCGCGCGATAAGTTTTATGCTGTGGTGAATGTGGTGGATGCTTTGGGGTGCAGCCGGGCTATGTTGGATTATACCCACTGAAACCTTCGCGTTGGCTTGCCTTGGTGTTTGACAGAGGGACCCGGCATCTCCTCATAATATTTCGATACATAATTTTAATTAATTCTTAACCTTAATCTTCTAATATTAAAACCCACAATGTAATTTACGGCAATGAGTGCTACTAATAAAGTTTTCTATGTACCCATAAAATACTATTTATATTAGTATGAATAAAACATTTTCAAGTGTACCTCAGCCGCCCCTTGCTTGATGAGCAGTGTGGGAGAGAATCAATTATTATCAGCAGATGCAATTAGCGACATTTGTTCCGGGAGCTATCCCACGGGATACGTCGGCTCATCACGCGATGCCACCGCCACCGTGAGAACGGACGGGTCACCTGGTCCAGAGTATTATATACTGTGTATTACTAATAGCTATCCCCGGGTTGGTATACATTTTAACAAGATTGTTATTATTATATATACTACTCACTCATCAAACTCGGACAAGCCGTTTAGGCTACAGGAGGTAAGCCCCAAATAATATGTATTAATAACAGCTAATCATGTATTTATTCATGTGCTAACATTTGTGTGATAAACATGGATGCCTGTTCTTTGTCTGGGTGTTTCTATGTATTCTATGTATTTACAAAAAAATAAGTATTTATGTATTCTATCAGTTATCTGGTTCCCACAAGCTTGCTTAGTTTGGGGCTAGATGGCGCTGTGTGAAAAACGTCGACCAATATTTATTATTTATTTTTGAAACGGCTGAACTTACATACGTTTTAGGCAATGCGGTAGTTTGCATCAAAGGTCGGAACAAGTGAACTAAGAACTGGTACAATTAGCGTGTTAATCAATAGTTGATATCGATCAGGTGCAAAGGTGCAACAGGGGTTGACCCCGCATCAAGCCCGTGCGATCCCGAGCCATCTGCGACTCGCTTCACGGATCATAGGTTAATGAAGTTGCTTGAATGTTTATATATCGAGCATGTTGGGTTTTTTTTGCTTGCATTTATTACATTACTCGCTTGCCCGCACGGCTTCGCTCGCCTGGGCTACACGAAATACCCCATATCACATCTTCAGGGGTTGATTTTTGAAAAATCCTGAGATATCTTTCTTTACTTTTTATCATTTGTATTGTAAGTACAGTAAAATATTTTATTTCCATACAAACTTTGGGGGTTCATTTCACCCCTTTAGAGGTGGAATTTCGTAAAACCCGTTCTTAATGTTCACTTAGAGTCCTAGACAATTTGAGGATTATTGACAATTTGATAACCTCCGTTGGCTATTTGTTTTGCACTGTAAATCACTTAATATTTTTTTCTAGAGCTTTTTTTTTCAGGTTTTTTTTGTCAGGAACACGTAGAAGTTTGAAGTTGAAATTATTATCAAATACTTAGGTCTACGGTCCCTAGGAGCTGAAAAATGCCATGCCATTTATGCCGCATATATTCATATTCGCAAGTAAACAAAAAATGTAATACTGTAGACTCCTTCGACCAAAAGTAAAATGAATGGGCGGACCCAAGTGACAACATTTTGAAGACGTTAAAGTGAGCGCCGGCACTCAACTTGCTTCAGTCGCTCTTTGTTTGTAAAAAGTACGAATCTACGTTCGAATATCAAACGGTTCGAGAGCGACTAATAAACACATTTTTTTCTCTTGTAGATATTATTTTCGCTATCTTTTCTGTGACAAATATACACATACTTTTAATTAAATATTGAAGCCTAAGATAGATTGTTTTGACTTGTTACTGGTAAGGACTAGGCCTGGACTAGGTTAGTTAAAGTTGAGACTGTTTCTCACGCTCTCATTTTGTCCGAAAGCTTGTTGCGTTTTGTTTCGCGCAAAATATATACGTTGATTTTTAATAAATAGTAATTGAGAGCTTTTGATTTCCTGCTTCTAAAAATATACGAGATATTTAGAAAAATTGGTAAAAAATATATATATAAAGATACTTATTCTATTCATGAACACTTGTTTATTTTTTTTAAATGTTGGGTCGAGGGTCGCCTTTGTCCTTTGACATGATGCATGATCGCACAAAGAAAAAAATATCTGAAAATCTTTAATTTCTAGACATATTCACTTCTTTTTGCTGTAATTGTGTGTAATCCTTATAATTATAATATACCTCATACCCACCTCGTACAATGACCTTCCTGGCCGTCACCTTGTTATGGCTGTTGGTGACATCAGACCGCATTGACTCTGGGCCGCTCCGGTCGGACCGAACCTGCATAATCAAAATAATGAATGTCATATCTATAAATGAGCCCCTATTTTTCCTGGTCACGCTATAACTTGAGAAAGGCTGGACCGAGTTTAATGATTTCTTTTTTGTTGTGTTCGTATTGTGAGGACAAGGTATGCATGAAGAGTTTAGCGAGACTGAAGGCCGAGCTTCGAGGGTATAAGCTAGTTATGTATATTTATACAAATTTATACATATTTATGTAAACTTATACATATTTAAGTATATTTATACATAATATACCTGAATCAGAATTAAATAGGTCAAAACTAATATAATTAAGAACCGAAGATCCATGCCAAAGAGATACGCTATTGGTGGACGCTTCGATTGCTACAGTCATGCTACGGGTTGCAATGGAGTGCTACGAAACAAGACTACGACTACAAGCTTTTACGAAGCTTACCGGCCTACTTTGATAAAAATGTGATTATTTATATTTAGTGCCTCATTAGTGTAGCTAAAAAATCTAATATTGGATAAATGTTTTTCTTGGTTGTGTCATCTAGTATCACGTGGCGGGAAAACATGAATGATTACATCACATTTTGATTTAAAAAAATATTGAAAATACCTCGACTTACACACTTTTCGCTGGCGCTCGGAACTCCTAGTGTAAATATACAAGTGATTGTTACACTTAAATCATATCTAGGTTTACACAGAATAGAATGTTGATTGATTTTCTGGTTTACATATAATAACCAATTATCTGGTTTTGTGACTAGTGCGCCCTCAAGCCTTCTCTTTTCATCTGCGCGCGAAAGTGTATAGCGCTATCTTTCTCTCAAAATACCCCCATAAAGACTTCTGTTAGTGCAGCTTCTAGCCATCGCATCGACGTGAAGAAAAAATTGGATATTGATGCGTCTAGGCACAGGAAAAAGCGTAGGTGCTTTGGTTTATTAAAAACTAGCTGATGCCCTCCTTCGGCCTCGCTTGTCCTGACAATTAAGAACACAACCAAAAATAAATAATCCAAATCGGTCCCGATCTTCTCAAGTGATGTTCCGTCATACATGTTGCAATTGATTGATATATATGTATTTGTATTACAGGCTTTTTGAAGATTATTGTTAAATGTAGGTATACTAAATATATATATCGGCTAATAAAGTTCTCAGATACAAGCAGTTACAGTTTTTGCTTGGGATTGAGGGGAGATGCCCAGTACCTTTCTCGCAAAGTTTTTTGTTATTTTATTTTTAAATCTTTTAAATAAAAAAATATATATAAGACTTGACATCACATCTTGCTATATAGTGCAATGCTCTCTTATTCAAGAAATAAAAAAGCTTATTTTGACTATTATATATGACCTATTACTTATTTTTGAACACATTTCTATTTTATTTTCGTAGATCGGCTCTATTTATCGCCAGCTTTTTAATGAGACAGTAAAAATAACCTGTCCATATGCTTAATTAACAGATAGAAGTGGTATGCTAAGATTGCTAAGTAATGTTATGTAGCTCAAAGGCAGAAATGTAGAGTGCCTTGCCGGGGCCCCGTATAAAAATTTGTTTGGGGGCCCTTAGGAAGGGTAAAGATTTCTCACAAAAGAAAAAAAAATGTTTGCATAAAATTAAAAGAAACATTTATTTTTATAAATATTGGGAAGTTTGGGGGCCCCCGTGGCGCAGGGGCCCCATATAATTGATACGGCAGATACGGCGGTAGCTACACCCCTGATCAAAGTGATAGAAAATTATGGATTATACCTATTTAGTGTATGTAGTGCTTAGTGTAGAACTGTCTTTGACAACTAACCAATTCTCCCAAAAAGCTGATATACCCGATGGCGAGCTTGAGAGTGTCGACTTTGGAAAGACGTTTCTCGTAGGGCAGCGTGGGAATGTGCGCGCGTAGGCCCTCGAAGGCGTCGTTGATGGACTGCATGCGGCGGCGCTCACGCAGGTTGGCTGCCTGCCGTTGCTGGATCTGCTGCTGCGGGCATCGCGAGTGAGACCGCCGCTTGCGCATCCGTCTGTCCTCCCTACGGGTCACAAAAAACCACCCTGACGTCATTCGACCGATCGGTATGGCTTAGTGGATGCGTGTTGGTCCGGAATACGTTTCCCGACGGCAGCGGCACGGGTAGATGTTTGAATAATGAATTGTAATATCTGCTTTCGGTCTGGGTGTTACGTGTCTCTGAGAGTGTTCTTCACTGCGTTTCCGACACAAGAAAGGTATGTCTTGATCTCGACAACTTTAGGATAAGCCGTTTTTAAAAAAAAAATACAACCGTCGTCTATTCGACAACCCCCGTTAAAAAGAGCAAGACGTACTTCCCTCCTTTTTTTACCATTCAAAAGCCTTTATTAATTAAAGAAAATAGATGCAAATATACAACTACTTATTAGCCTTATACATAAAACGAACAGTTAGAACCACTTATCAAATGTTCTGCAAAATAATTTCGGTAGTACTTTCGCAAAAGCGGATAAACACAGCACTCATCAGTAGTACCTACCGTAAACCAATATAAACTATGGTAGAACTATCATTTTTTCTGAGAGAAATAAATTTATAATAATTAATAAATACATAGAAAATAGTATATATTAGTAAATAGTATTCTTAGAAATAATAAATAGCTGCGCAAGTCGCATAGAAAACAATAATAATAATTATAAACAAAATAGCTAAAAAAACATTTTTATCTAAGATAGTTTGGAGTCATAGCACGCGTACCTTACTAAGTAGGTACATACCTACCTACTTTTTATTAGCTGAATAGACTTCTGATTTTTTTGGAAAGCAAAACCATCTAAAATCATTTTAGCTACGTAAAGGTAGATAATAAACAGGCACATAGCTGTACCTGGTACGGTATGATGTAAGGTAGGGTACCTGACTTTGTTATTATATAAATGTATAGGTACGGTATTCACTCACGTTCGCACGTACTCAATAAAACGTGATTATTCCATGAATATTAAAAATATAAAGTGTCAGAATAACGGCAGCTTCCATAGTAAGTACCTGATGTTCCGCGGCGTGGAATGGTTCTCCTGATCGCTCGCGTACAAACTGCCGTCGGACATGGAAGAGTCGTCGTATAAGAAGACGCTGTCAGAGCCGTTCGCGGAGGTCGGCGAGCCGCTGGAGCCCGGCACCACGCTGGCGGCATCGAGGGGCAAGCACCGCGACCCGTTCACCTCATCGATGTCGAACATCGCGGTACTGCGCGCGCGACCACCCATCGCAACTGATGGAGCCCTGACAGGATACCTCACAACTGCGTCACTCCGGCAACTGCGACCCGCCCTACAAGCTTCAGGCCCCGCCCATAGCTCAGTGTCGTCGCCGCCACCCCATCCATGATAACCAGCATAAATCGACCTTCAACAGCTTTCGTGTTATCCCCTCTCAATCTATTACAGCCGCGGTATCGCGGGGTGAAAGAGATCATTTGAGAGTGGTTGATGGCACACAGGGAGGAAAAACTTTGTTTAATGAAAACAGATTTTATGTACGGGGCAGAAGGTTTATTTTTGTGCCCGAACCGCCAACGACAGAAGCTTTCTGCTGAAAGTTTGTAGACAGGAAAATAATTATATGATATATTAGCAGCATCTCGCGGTTTCACTCGCTAGTCTATTTTTTTCCAGAATGCAATTAATCCAGGGCAGACCAAATAGGTACAACTGTGCCTACAAATCAACCAAATTCAAATTCACTTTCGTCTAAATTCGTTTAGCCGTTACGGAGTTAAGTAGAAGCAAACAGAGGTACCTACCTACTTATACACAAAGTAAGCTATCGCATTTATGACATTAGTTTGAGTGTGATATAATATTAAGTATATGTTAAGTACATCACACTCACCTACTTGCGTTATGAGTACCTACTTATAGGTATTACTATGAAAACTGACGTGGTTTTGACACATTTTGTTGTAATAAAACGGGGATACTCACGTTAAATTGAGTCGGTTATTCCCACAGAAGAGGAAACATTTTTATACTTCTCTCTCTTCTGTGGTTATTCCGACTATAGTTTCGATCACATTCGGTGACCTTTATTAAGGAATGCCAAACTTGACACGCGCGCGACCTCGTCTTGCCTTGCACTGACGTATTTATAGGTAGGTACGTAGAATGTGATTTGTCTATTTCTACATGGATTATTGCCCGTTTTCACTAACCCTCGCTAGTCGCCTAAATCAGAAGACTAAATATTAAATATTTGATACCTACCTACTCCTAAATTTTAGGAGTAGCCTAGTTCAAAAAAACTTTTTATAAAACTTTAAGTAATAACTGGTAACGTTAGGCGTCACCTAAAGTTACGAGTCCTGTTCGGGGGTTCCTAATGATAAGCAAACCTATGGGGTCGTTCAGGGATCGCGGGGCGTTGCGCGGCGTGTTCAGCGTCTATCGGACATAATATTATATGCTAATGTATGAGAGTGTTCATGTAGAAGCGTGGGCGTTCATGGGCGTTTTGTTTGATATCTAGCGGTACTCGCGGCAGAGCACGCTACGGCCGCCGCCGCGTGCGCCGCAGCTACCGCTCCCGAGCCGCCGCGTCCTTTGTGTCCTTCCTTCCGCGGCAGACGCTGTCATTACAACGCGCCGGCTTCATAACCGAGAGTACATACATGTATATTGCGTTATTTATGTTTGTCTTAGGCGTGAGACGCCGCGGACAACGCAACGGGCCCCGCCTGCCGCTTTACGCGCCGCCTCTGCGTAAACAGAGAAAACGTCACCTCCGTGAAAAGAAGTAATAAGTTAGACTAATCAAGCTTATTATTTAGACAAATCTAACTTATTACCTATGCCATCTTATATCAACACAACTTTGGCAGCTTTACGCTGAGTTTTCACTGAAGCGGACCGGAGCCGTGTAGCGGAGACGAGCGGGGCTGTCATATTGTTTGTAGCAGTGAACTCCGCTCCGTTCCATTCTAATCTCGCCGCTATAGTCCCCCTCTCTCCGCACAGCTATACCCCGCTCCGCACTCCGCCACGCTAAGTTGTTTGCCATCACATTTGCCATACAATTTGATACAATAATTCTTCTCGTTTCCTCTATGACTGTTGACAACCTTTTAGGAGTAAATTAAAAAGCTGGCTGGTCCAACAGGCACTATAGGTACAAGTTCAGCGAAATAACTAAAATCAAGGTGTATATTTGACCTTTTTTTGTTGTGTTCATTTTTAATGTATTTTAATTAATATTAATAGTAATTTAATAGTAATTAATTAATTAATAGTAATTTTAATGAAATGCATTAATGACGATTTATTTGATGTAACATTATTTTTGGCTGACATGTAACTTTTTTCTGTTATTAATAAAAAACTGAAACTGAAACTGATGTGTATTTCAACCAATGTGATTGCTGTAATTGGTCAATTTAATGTAATGCGCGTCTCTGCACTGAAGCAGAACGCATCCTTATGCTAGTGCACCTATGCTTCACCCCTACAAATGAATATAGGCTACCTTCCTTTTTTTTTTTTGGTGACGGGAGGAAAATCTTCGTGTGGTAAGTAGGTACCTGGTTGTATTAGGTATATAGGTTGCGCAATTAAATACTGTGATAGCTAGGTACGTACATTGAAAACATTGAAAGGATAAAAGTAGGTTTAGATATAGGCTGCGACTTCTAGGCTTTTATACTAGCTACATTATTTAGATAGATATTTCAAAAGATTCGTTTCGTAAACTTTATAGCCATACAGGGTTATAAGGAGACCAAAAACGGCTTATAATACTCATCATTATGAACTGAATTGTCCTTATAAATAGTCTTATGTCTTTGGGGACAACCCTGAAATCGAGAACAAAAAACAGCTTTCCATAGAAAAATGTCAATGACACTCGACAAAACGTAAGTAAATGCTGTTTTTTCTTTCTCGGTTTCAGTGTTGGTCCCATTGTAAAAGTTGTTCACAATCATGAGTACTATGATATGAACCTCTTTTGGCTCCGCATTTACCCTTTCCTTATAACCCTGTATAGTACTTAATTAAAGCTAGAGTCATGCCAAGATTATAATAAATTCTAAATTAAGCAATCTAAGTACTTACTAATATACTATTAAAAAAAACACACAGTCGACTTCAGAACCTCCCCCTTTTTATTTGGGAAGTCGGTTGATAAAAGAACAAGCCCTTTTCAGGTCTAGATAAACAATATAAACGGATTTTGCGAAATTCAATCTGGGAAGGGGTGAAAAAATGGACCCCCAATATTTGTATGGACATAAAATATTTTTTTCATGCCACGCCAATGGAACACAGTGTGCATAAAAAAAAGAAGGACTTGTCTCAGTCTCAGGATTTTTCTAAAATTAGGTAATCCTTGAAGAAGGGAAATAGATACTTATACACATATCGTATACTATTTGTATTTTATACTGGGTGAAACCGCAGGACGCTACTAGTATTATTATAAATTACCCATATTTTTAATCACAAATTTTCATTTTTTGTTGCTTAAAAAAATAGATCTATTTCCACAAATAACGTCTTTAGCGCCATCTCTCGATAATCAAGCGATGGACCATCTACCTTACGTGGAACATAGGTTGGGAACATAATTTTTGAACCGAACCACTTTGTAACTTTTTACAGCGGCTTAACATCAGTTCTAGGGGTGCTTGTTAGATGGCGCTATAATTAAAATCTTTGTCCAGAGTTATCTTTTTCTCTTCTATTTTGGCTCCACCCCCACACATTGATTGTATTTCGCCAATTACTACTCTCATTTAGAGTCTAATTCAATTTTAGTCACAACCCAGTCGAAGTTATGCTTTAGTGAAGTGGTGGATGCTATATGTATCTAGTTATCTACTTACTGGAATCTTCTACGGAGTTTTGGCAATGTTGGCTCGATTGTCAACTTTATTCTAAATTGCCAAAAGTCGCGTGCGTTAACGAAATCCACACTCGAAAGAAAAAAAGACGTGAATGAGGCGATTTCCAAAAAAAAAAATATAGTTCTAAAATACTTACTAGATGGCGTTATAGTCATATCGTTTTACCTGTCATTGTCAATTCTGTCGAAATATTTTATGTTTATTTTTTAAATCGTAAATTTTGGCTCCACACGTTGTGTATTTAGCCAGTGTCAACTATTGTAATATTTCAAATGAAGTCAAATACATAGTTACATTACTTGAAATTGTCTAAATACACATGTGTAGCCAAAAAACATGAGAAAAAAAAGGCACACGTACATTGTTTTGTCTTTCATGTCTTGACAGTGACAGAAAAACCTCTAGGTACATCTAACGCCATCTATTGGGTACTTTTATTACCAGGTTTTTTTTTTGGAAAACGCCTCATTATATAGGTACTTTGGAAATGTGAAGAAATGTGAGTTACGGAAATAGTGCTTAAGTACCAATATAGCCGTATCGGGAAACTCGGCGCAAGCATAAATTTATAGATTGATAACAGGACAAGTGGTGGGGAGGTGGGGTACGCGCTACTGATATTATCTGTCCGAGATTGATGTTAGAGTTTCTATTCAAAGAGTTCACGTCAATAGCTAGCGGACTTCTACCCACCCCAATTTTTGTTAAACAATGAAGCGGTTCGGAGACATGTTTTTTTTTTCACTTTACTTAGCTACGTTAATGACCTCCTTAAATTATCATGTCAACCAATGATGTCAACTGTTAGCAAGACACTTGTCATATATTACTCTTTGCTTGTCATGGTTTGAAGGAACTCACAATGACGCACACGGCTACGATAAATTACAGACTTAAAAAGTATTTAAAAATCCGAAACACCAAGATATTTAATCGTTTCTATGTAAAAATAAGCATCAAAGAGCGTTATAGTTTTAGAGAGATTGTGATTAAGAGAGAATAATTTACAGTAAGTAAATAACAAAATCTTAATTAATTAATCTAAATCCTTTACTAAGGCTGCGTTACAAAACATTTAGCCGCGTTTCGGGTAGTATTCACGCGGAGTGAATTATGTTTTGGACCGAGGAACCTCTTTTTGGCGCGCTCGGTCATTGTCTCTCTCTCTCGTTAGGGACATCATGAGTGTAAGAGTGACCGAGATAATCTCGAGGGCGCTAGAGTAACGCTCGAGAAAATTTACTCTTGTCAATTGCCCATTGACGTCATCATACCAAAATAAACACAAAAGCTTCAAAAATTCAAATGGGTCTTATAACTTTTCCCCGGTTCCCAACTTATTAATGGGCTAATGGCGGCTAAACTTTCTAATAACTGTCAATATTCTGATTCTGAAATCAGAGTGATATTCAACTCTGATTTTACCAGGGTGAATTATTTAAACTGTCAGTTGGACTCTATCGGGGCGTTCCAAAACACTAAAGTAAAATTCCAGGAAGCGTTTCGGAACCGGCATAGAGTGAATTTCACACTTTACCGAGTGAATTTTGCCTGTTTTGGAACGTAGCCTAAATGTAATAGTGTATCACAGAAGTCTCCCTATTATACTAATTTATTGAAGTACCCCTATAACTTTTCAAATAGAGTCAGACAGCTGGCTGGACAGCTTTCTTATTTAAATTTTTCAGCTTTATAAGTACTAATAAATTCATAACTTTATCTCTTAACAAGTAAAAGTAACAGATGAATAGCATTCGAAGGTAGGTTTCTAAATAACGCCTTCTCAAAACGCAAGCTACAAATTCGCTACGTGTGAAGGACCTAGTTATAAAATACTTAATCCCTGTTAAGAAAAAAAAAACTCGACCACATAAGGTAGCCTAATAGTTGACACTCCGAATATGAAGATGTTTCTTACGACTTCTCACAATTCAAAGTCGGCGACCTCTTTTTAGGGTTCCGTAGTACTACAAGGGACCTCATAAGCTCGTCGTGTCCGTCTGTCTGCCTGAAACCTTTACAGCCTTGTAAAATTCAAAAATTCTAAATTGTATGCATGTATGCATACAATTTTGCACAACGACAGTCTAAGTAGGTATAGATCACAAGTTTAAAAAAAAAAAAAAATATATTTGTAGCTCCATACACGTAAAGAAATGATAAAAAAGAAAGAGTTTTGGCGGGAACGTGAAGAAATCATGTCGCGTCTTTGTATTATTTTCCAAAACTTGTGTTCTAACGAGTGTTAATGAATAATAATGGTGGATTTTTATCCATTAAGTGTTCGTGAACGTGCACGAGTGTTGGTGAATAGTATAATGTTGTGAAACGTGACTCTTCGTGCTGTTTCCAAAACTCCCTACAAACCTCTAGTAAAGTCTCCATCACTTTACTGGGGCATGACGTGGGATTGACCGTGACTTAATTTAATTTAATTAGACTATGACTGAGACTTATTTTAATTGTGAAATATTTGACATCACTTGAAATATTACAATACTTGACACTGGCTAAATACACAACGTGTGCAGACAAAAAAAAAAAAAAATATAACAAAAATGCTTTACCCATCATGTGGGGTGTCGCGGAACAGTTCTTTTTTGAAAGAAATAAAAATTATAAATACGATTGTAAATCTGCCTCTCTGTCTCTCGGTCTGCCAGGGTGTTTTTCGCGTTATCACGGCTAAACGGCTAAACTGATCGACCTGAGTTTTTGCATAGATATCGCATAAGGGTAGGAGACAGACATAGGCTACTTTTTTTAAATTAATCCACGCGATCGAAGTTGCGGGTAACAGCTAGTTTTATGAAAGTGATGATTATTTGGGTGGCTGACATGTATTTCTGAATCTGAATCTGAATCTAGAGTGGGGATGGGGAAAAAAATCAAATGCCCGCCACTTGCGGGTATCATTGAATACGTCTTATAAAATGAAGGTAAGGTTTCCTGCACCATTTTTTTTTTATTAGAGTTACCGCTTGCGAAATTTGGAGCGACAAAGTAACTTGCAGTGTGTCCCCCCCTGCCATTTCTAAACTTTGCAGCTCAGAAACTTATCATGTTCCACATTGATAGAACCCAGTAAAAAGCAAAGCATCCTAGAATGTATTTCAGAAGAAAACCGAAGGACCGTTATTAACTGCTTAAGCGGTTTAGGCGGTAGGAGATCCATAATAGGAGCAGACACATACATATTGACTTATATCTGAGAAAAATTAACTCTCTCTCTCTCTCTCTCTGGGAAAACAAGCAAGAAAATCTACATCACGATATAATATCTGATTATTAAGAGGATAGTCCTTCCGCGAGGTTTTGGCGCTTTTTGAAATTGTATAGCTGTCGCTCTGTTTCTCGTGCTTGCACTCTCTCTGAGTTAGTGAATTTTCCTAACTTTTTGATGAAACTAGCGTTTCGGGGGTAGTCTGTTATCACCCCTAAATCGTAACAAAATCGTTTGTTTTTGGTGTCAATGTCTTGGATAAACCATAATCTAAGCCGATGTGTTGTTATATATAAGTATCAAATCTTTTATAGGTTTTTATACAAAAGAGTCGAGCCAATTTTGGTCATTGCCAGTTAAGTAAAGCATTGTTTTTCTTTTTGCAGCTCATATAAGTTTTCAAGTTTTAAACCGTAATCATAATAATTTACAAAAATGCCGAGCGTCATCATAGATATGTCATCTAGCATGTCCGTTTTCGTAGATAAAAGGGTGAGTCGGAGTAAACGTAATTATGCATTTTGTCATGGATGATGTAATTAACGTTCAAATAAAGCAGGTTGAGATATCACCTCCGGCTACTTGGATGCACCACCATATCTAGACGCAACGGTGGATTTAAGAGGCAAAGAAAATACCCATGAATCCACCTGTGGATTCAAAAGGAGATAAAATTAGCTTTGGCTTCACCGGTGGAGTCTGGAGGTGGATAAACTAAATTCTAAAACTAGTACATCGTATGCATATCTACATTCGATTGAATTTTGATTGATTTATCGTTATCGAACGATGATTGTGACAAATTAAAAATATCTAGGAAACTGTAAGGAAGTAAGATATATAGGAATACTAAGCTCAATGGTTAGAAAACAGTTTTTGCTTTTGCTTTAAATTTACTTTTATTATTATTGAAATATTTTTTTGTTTTCTCACATGTAACTTCATTTGTTATTTGTTATTAATAAAAAATTTGAATCTGAACGTAAAAGCAAAGCATTATAAAGCAAAAAATAAAAATTTCATGAAATTTGTTAAAAAAAACATTGGCAACGATATTAAGAAATTAACAATACATGTTTTTTTATATTGTTATTTTCTGTTATTTTTATTTTAAAAATATTGATAGAGTGTGAACGAGATAGCGAGAACCAGGGTTTTGAATATCATTGCATTAACTATAGATCAAGGGCCATAGGGGCCAGAGGGGTTTTGCATACTCTGTAACCCCGAATAAACTAGAATACGGTTCCTAAGGGATTTTCCACGCGGGTAAAACGCGGGGCGCAGCTGGTTTAGGACGCTGCGGAACACACGGTCGAGTGTGTTACGATTTGCACTTGGCATATTTTTGCTTTTCGAGCGACCGCGACCGGCGCGAAGAAATGGATAATTGAGTTAATATAGTATTATTATATGTTCTGTGATAATATGGAATATCAAAATAGGTATGACTAATAAAAAATTTTATTTGGCAGGATCCGATCGGCAGCCATTTTAGATGGGATAGTATTAAGAAATTTGTATTTCTAGCTTGCACCTACTCTAACTCAGTTTACAATTTTGATATATTTTCAAAGGTGTGCGTCTCGGGTAAGGACTTGAATAATTGAACTCAACGAATGAAGAGGGTAACGCCCTATTTCTTTGTCAGTCGGGTAAAAATAGTTTAAATTTTGTGTTATTTTGTTTTCAGTGAGTGTATATGATTTTATACTTGCGCAATTTACAATTGGCACGACATATATTTTTATGGATTTCTTTATAAAATTATACACCAGGAGGATTGACGCTCCAAAATTATTAAATCCATTAATGCAGGGTGTAACATATGGCCTGTTTGTACAGACAATTTTATGGGCTATTTTTGTAAGTGTTTTTAAGTGCCTTCCTCACATTTTTTCCACTAGAATGTATTCACTAAAAATTTAAATCAAAATAACTATTTAATAAAAAATATAAACTGACTTTTTGAGAATTCCATTTCGAGCATAATAATTAATTATTTTTAGTATTATTCGAAGTTAGTTACCTAGCATTCGTCTATAGCAGCTACTTTCATATGTATCATGAAAATGTTATCCTAAAATACGCACTTGAACGATACATTGTCAGTCTCTGTGAAAGAGGTGATCGTTTTCGTTGTGGATACAAAAAATCTTACGTTTATAATTATTACTTTTTAGCACAGCCTATACGTAGGAGATACCGTGCGATACCTCTTCTCAAGCTTCCGAACGCATCCAGGCTGGTCTAAGTGTGCTATGAACATGACTAAATTTAATAAGACATGTATACCAGCGTCTGAAATCCTCTACAAGTGCCAAGAGGAATATTTACAAAACACTATCCATTTTGAGGATACCTCGTCACACCATAATTATATGTGAGTCCCTTTCTTCTAATAAGATGCCTAAGATTTATTTTATTTAGTTTATTGGCACACAAAACAGAATACAGTCAAATAAATACAAAAACAGAATAGGATTTACAGTTTCGATCTGGACTATATTAGAATATATTATAACTATATTATATATATATATCAGATTAGAACGTCTACGATCATATACGTACATCTAAGTCTTTTAGTGCTTCTTCTCCCAAAAATCATAGAAAGCTTGGTCCATTCATGGTGTGGTAAGAATAATTTTAAATAAAAACGAGTCGACTTCATCAGAGCCATATATTTAAATTTCCTTTGTCATTGTCGCTTTACAATCATAATCGAAATTATCTTGGTGCCACCCGTGAAATACTTAGCATTGTGGACTTCCAATGACTATCTCTGGTCTTCTTCATCAGTTCCACTTCACCAATTCATACTTTCTGATTGCAAATGCTTGACTTGTTGATGAAAATGCTAAAATCGCTATAATCTATAATCGCCTATAATATTTGAGGAGTTCCCTCAATTCCTCTTGGTTCCCATTATCAGAACTGCATTTCGTCAAAAAATTAGACCAATCTGGAAGTATCTCCTTTCAAATTAAAAAAGAATGAAAGACGTAATGGTTCCTAGACATTTCTTGTATCTCCTATGGTTTAGGATTTCTTCATACTGTCCCAGTAAAAAAAAAAATATTATAATAATAAGGAGGACATTATTTTATCTGCGGTCGAGTGCAATTTATTCCATTTCAACTGGACACTGATTGTGGATTGTGCGAGAACAACTTCCAAATATTGATTTTATAATTAAATGGGCACCTGGATGAAATTTTAGGCCTTTGTTTCAGACAATCCTTTATCCAACTCGATAGAAGTATAACGACAACAAGATTTTTTGCAGTCGCAATTGTGTGGGCCACTAACTTCTTTTTCTCAACAGTCTCAGATGATAATCTTTTAAAGGTAAGATTTTTCTATGTATTTAGTGTGTATTCTCTCTGGTTTCATCGCCAGTGATCCTATCTGTGGAGAAAGTGGGATTTTAATAGTTCCCTTTGTCCCCATTCCTTTATCTCTATTGATAAGGACAGAGTGAATAGAACTAAATATGATGCATACCTGATCCCTGATTATCACTATCTCGGTCGCACTTTTCAACATTTTTTTATTATAAAGTTACAGCGTGCTTATAAAAAGAAATTATCACGGAATATCTTATGAATACCTTTGCTGTTGTTTTAGAGCAATACTCATGTTTTTTTTTTGGCAACGGAGACGGAAACAGACACTAAAAAGTGGTTTTTCCTTCTCCTTATTTTCGCCAAGTTAACAAATAATAACATGAAAATTGCTTTGAAAAATTGACAATTATTTATTCCCCCCCTGTAATTATTAAAAAAATGTTGAAAAAGTGCGTTGGCGTTGGCGACGTTGGCACGCTTGTCGTCCAGGGCCCAGGGCCAGGGTATTCGGAGATATGGCAAATTGATGTCGATTTCAAGATTCCAATCTCAAACGTCTCTCTTCTCGATTGCCTCCGACCTAACCACCACTCGATGTATCTCGAAAGATAGCGCTGAGAATAAGAAATCTCGAAGTTCGACATTTTTTCGAGTTGAGATTGAATCTCACTTTTTGAGAATAGGGGTCCAGGGCCGTGTTCAGTCCTCGGACGACCTAACTAAACTACGGCCTAGTAATACCAACCGTTATTATGTCTGGATGCGACATAATCAACAGATAACTTTTAGCTATCTCATATTTTTTTGAGATACTAATACAGTAATAGTAACGAAACAATCGTCCATCGGCTTTTCGCTTCTTGGCGGTATTTTTTATCATTTTTTTTTTTTATATATTTATGGTAGGCTTCGACCACAGTAAAATGAATGGACGGGCCTAAGTAGCATAATTTTGAAGACTAAAGTGAGTGCCGGCGCTCAGCTTGCTTCAGTCGCTCTCAGCCTGTGAAAAGTGCGAGACGTACTTTCGTCAATACATTCGATCCAAATTCCGCAAAAATATGCCTTGTTATATTATGATATTATATTCGCCATATCTTTTTTTGTGACAAAATGTACTATACATACTTTTAATTACTTACTGAAGCCAAAGTTCGATTGTTTTGACTTGTTATTTCTAAGGAAGTCGTGTGGTTAGGGCCCGTCCATTAATTTTAATTTGGTCGAAGTGCTAGGCAGTATTTTGGGATACGAATCTTGTATAAATTTCATTTAATTGCAGATTTTCAAATTAGCTTTTCTGTGCAGAACTATTTCAACCTTTATTATATTAATGTTCTTGTATTTGTCTGCAACGCATAACATTAGTGTTAAAGCGTTTCATGATATTTTCGCTGTCAGTTCGGAAAATTCTATCGTAAGTATTTTTACATTTCTCTAATTTATAACATCGCGTAAATTGAGGTTCTTTGATTAAATTTGTTTAATTAATAACCGTGATTTTAATAGTGGACCGATTCGACTCAAACCAATCACAAACCCACCAAATACACTAACCACCAAATTCTTACACCAAATTTATATTTGCATAGAAAGCCACATAATTCAAATTTTGTATACAAGAGGTCCGAACTTCTGTACTAATTTAACACAAAATACCTAATTTAGGTGTATTTACGAAATTCAGACTGACAGACTGATTATTTTATAGCAAATTAACAGAGCTATAAGGAAAGGGTATGCTAAGCCGAAAAGGATTCATAGTACTCATCATTATGAACATCTTTTACTATGGGACCAACACTGAAATCGAGAAAAAAAAACAACAACTTTGCCATAGAAAAATGTCAATGAAACTGGGAAAAGTGTATGTAACAGCTGTTTTTTCCTTGATTTCATGTTTGGTCCCACAGTAAAAGTTGTTAACGATCATGAACGCTAAGAGCCCCTTTCGGCTTAGCATACCCTTTCCTTATAAGCCTGTATAAATAATTTGAAATTAGAATTTGAATGAAAGGTTTATATTTAAACGCACACATACTAATTAAAATCTGCCAAAATAGGTTTTGCTTAATTTACAAGAAAGGGACTCACCATTCTCCAATGTTGGCGGCGAAAGAAATCTGAATTGATTCAGGCAGGTGGGAAATTAGCTTTTAGAAATCAGTTTGGTAAAGTTTACAGGATAAATTAAAACAAAATTGCAAAACTTTATCAACTCAACAGCAGTAAATCGTCGCAGTCATAGAAATCGGCATGCATTTCGAGGTATATAAATATACTAGTTTTAGCGTGGTTAAGTCCTGATACATTAAATTATGTATTAACAGTCAAAAACATGGAGCGCCGCTATTAAACAATATACAGTGCGGTCCAAACGGTGACGTCTATCCGAAAAATATAGGCTTCTCTTACCAAGGGCTTCACGAAAATACCCCATCTATGTTGGACGATTTTTCGTAGTTCAGGTGTTATGTTTTATTTTATTTTCTTAAGAATAGAGTATACCACCGTCTTGTCCATACAAAAAGCGTAGTCTGATAGTCAACCCTGAGCGTTATCCGATTTCGTGTTTCATTTATCATGAAAAACTATGCTTGTATGTTAGTTTTTTTTTATCTTCGTTGTTATAGGTACTTAAAGTGATAAATTGTTTATCTCGAAAATACGACAAAGAAAAGTAGTTGTTGTTTACCATAAACATATTTTGAAAAATCAAAACGGCATAGATTATAGTTTTTCCAAGTCAAAAAACAAAAAAAGATTTAGGGGGTGATATCAGACTACCCCGGAAACGCTAATTTCATCAAAAATGCACTAATTCTCTCTATCGCACGCACGAGAAACAGGGCGACAGCTATATAATTTCAAATATCGAATACGCCAAAACCTCGCGGAAGGACTGTTCCAAATGATTTTCCAAGTGAGCGGCTTAAAAATATTCTAACTTTTTTTGTGTGGATTTTTCGAAGAGAGACGAAGGAGTCCCCGAAACACCGCAGATCATGCATGTCCTGTCTATTTTAATCACATATTTGTATGCTGGTGATATGCAACTTTTGCTGTCTGGAAGCCGAAACTTCAACGGCACAATAGCATCAGAATAACTCATTGTTATCATAATAATTTACTGTCACAACCATGCATGCATAATGTATCTGTGTAATGTCAATTCGATCGAAATCTTGGAAGTGATCGAACAATCAATTTTATTACAAGTTTTAATTTGGAAGAACGATAAACTTATATATTTCTATAAATCAGATACAGTATGTAAAAGTACGTAAAATGGAACATCGCGAGATCTCAGTTCGAGGCGAAATACTTGTTTTAAATGATTAATAATGCGCAAACAACCGAAAGCAGTTTTTTAGTATATCGCGGATTAATTACATTACGATTCCCTAAGAAACCTAGTTTTTCCTTTGTGGTGAAGTTCTAATGTTAGCTTAGGTGGGTTTTATTTAAACTTGGTTTTGTACGGAGTCTTCAGCAATGTGATAAAAAATGATGGTACGCAAAGTGAATTAATGAATAACGTTAATTGTACTTTGTCTGAGCTTTTCTGCGCCATTTATTCTGCTTCCAGCCTCATTTTTTATACAAAAAGTATTATTATTCCCGTGAATTATAACTTTATTAAAAAAACAAACTTAATTAAATTGATAATGTAAACCTTAAACGAGCAAAATTATTCTCTCTGTAGTATATAGCCTGTTCCAGGATAGTGGTAATTATTATAAGTGCCAGGGTATTTTCTGCCCTAAAACTGCGAATATAACCACCGGAGGACGGGCAGTAGTGTCCTCTTTGTAAATGGTGAGCGGTTTTGGATCCCCAAGCCACCGACAAAGCGTGAGGATTATGGCGACCCCCTAGACCCTCCTAGTCTTCTATCTGGTGATGATGATGATAGTATTATAAAGGCATATCATTTTATTGAGTTGAGAATTGTTTTTTTTAAACATATGTAGATACAAATTAGTTGTTACCCACGACTTCGTTCGCAAGGACTTAAAAAAGTATTCTATATCCGTCTTTGTGATATACAGTAACTCCTTATACATTTTTTTCAAGTTTTTTTCATTCCGTTTAGCTGTGATATCGCGACAAATATCCAGACAGAGAGACAAAATTACATCATGTAGTTCTGCTAGATGCCATTGATCTATTTTTGAGTTTTTTTTTGACCTTTTGTATGGACTGACAGTTGCAATATAAGGATTTCTGAATCGCGCAAGCGAAGCGAAAGTGTCAAAGTTCGAGGATAACTTGAGAACCGTTGATCCAATCTTCATTAAATTTTGTAGGCAAGTAGTTCATTTCATTACAGTATTTAATTTCGAATATGAGCCACGAAGTTTCAGGGGTTGTTAAGATAAAGGGGTAGCGAGTTCCTATAACTTATAATAGTAATATTTTATGTAACTTAATAACTGTTTCAGACCAAAGCAGCAACACATGTTGCGTATATGTACGGCATTGGGTTTCTAGGCCTTCATGATTTCAGTAGCATGTCAGTTTTTACAATGGTTGACAATGCTGTTATTATATATACGCTGCTGTTTGTATCAACTGCATTGATGAGATCCTGGGTGATACGGGTGCTGTATCTAGAGTTGACGAGTTGTGTCAAGGTGGATTCATCGATAGAGATGCACTACCTTGTTTTCGCTCTTATGCCCCTGAGTACGGAGTTTTTTCACGCACACAAGCTGTACATATTTTACTTATATTTCAACATAATGCTCTCCACGACAGCCTATCTCGTAAGTATAAAGGCTGCGTTTCCACCAGAGATGTGCGAGGTAGCTAAGCGGTGAGCGACGTAGCTAAATGTATCTATATAAAATACTTAGCTCGATTCCTCCAGAGCTATGAAAATCTAGCGATCCTATTGGTGAGTTTGATATACATCCGTAGCTTAGCAACGTAGCACATCTCTGGTGGTGAGGCAGCCTAAGGATATCACGAACCATGATACGAGGATTCCAAAATTACAAGTAGGCGCAGGTCGCAAAGCATAGCGGAAAAATCCTGTTATTATTTATATACATACGGGTTAAACGCTATTTAGACTAGGCTAAAACATAATATTTAAAACTTTGTATAACTCACTTAGGCTGGGTTACACCAAAATGCCAGTTAAAGTCACTGTTAGTTTAAATTAACTATAACTTTTAACCTTAACCAGGAAGCTTAGCCAGCATGTGTTGCACCATCATATTTGTTGTTATAGTTAGTCAAGTGGGCTTTGTTTGACAGCTTTTAACTATAACGTTTACTTTAACCTGCCTATCTTGCGTAGTCAATGTTACCGTTAAAAATAGTGTATACCGCCGTCTCGTCCATACAAAACGTTATTCGATTTCGATGTTTTTTTTATATGTTATTTAGACTGTGAAAAACTATGCTTGTATATTTTTTTTTATTTTTTTTTTGAATTACACAATATCTTCGGTGATATATGCACATTAAGTGACATTTTTTTTGCGTCGAAAATACGACGAATATATTATTATAGTTATTATTATTATATATAGTAGTTATTGTTAGAATACCATGTTTTTTTTTTTAAAAAACAATATATAGTGGCATCGATTATCGTTTATTCAAGCAATTGACACCAAAAACAAAAGATTTTGTTAAGTTTTAGGGGTTAATAACAGAATACTCCCGAAAAGCTAATTTCATCAAAATGTTAGGAAAAATCAGTAACCCTCTCTATCGCACGCACGAGAAACAGAGCGACAGCTATACAATTTCAAACATCGAATACGCCTAAACCTCGCGGAAGGGCGTCATTTCGACTATAGTTAAATGGTGCAACACATTTTCTGCTTAACGGGAGTTTTAACTGCAGTTGTGACTGTAGCTTACAAGTTAACTGTAGATGGTAAAACCCAGGCTAAGCTCAAGGTGCTGGAATTAGCTACTGATATATATATATATATAGAAATCATTCATTATTATCCAGCATTATAATAGCCAAAACGAAAAAAAAATAATGGGACCTAGATGTGAGGTTCCGCAAAGTATTTTTTAATACAAATATTGACAAATCCTACTTAATCTGGATGTTTTTTTTTTCCAGATAATGCTGACTCTTACAATGGCAAAAATACTGCATTCTCAATTCAATTCCGTCAAGAATATATATTTAGTGGGTATAGTATGCTGCATAGGATTTGGACTGTCATTATTTATGACATCGGTAAGAATAATAGTACTAACCCATTACTTACCATACGAATAAACGCCTAATCTTACCTTACCCCTGGCTACTCCGTAGTGATACTCTTTATTTGTCAATGGTATGCCAACATTCAGAATAACCTCCCAAAAAAGCCTTGGTATCATAATTAATTGCATCAGAGCTACTATAGTAGAAACTTTACTTCAATAATAAGTAGAATGAGGTTTGGACACTGTCTCACACCAGCTCACCTGCATAGACTCAAGATTGTTAGTAGTAAATCCTGTTCTCACTGCAACAACAATGAAAATGCCAATTTGGAGCACATTCTCTTAGAATGCTCAGCTTTCAAGATTCAGAGATTGTTAATGATTGCTGAAATATTGGATATTGAAGACGAAGTACCCCGCCGACTTCAAGATATCCTCGCAAACCCAAATCTATTCCAGGCAGTTTTCAAATATATCATAAGCACATTTGAGAAAATATAAAGAGATTTGAATTTCTATAATGAAACCGAAGAGAATATAAAATGAAACCAGAGATATAGAATTTAGTGTTGTGCTAATCTAGGATTCTGACATTCAAGTGACGGCCAAAAGGACATGGCATCCAGGACGGTTAAAAAAAAAAAAAAAACTCTTAAAAACTTATTTTATTTATTTAGGTTCACTGTGCACACCAATACAATGTCAAAAATGTACACAAATAAAATAGAACTAAATGTCACAATACTTACAGGTGAAGACAGCATGCAATAATAAAGAGCGAGGTACTATAATTATAAATAGAATTAAGTCATTACATGAAAGACAAAAATTGAAATTTAAAGTCATAATATGAATTATCATCAAAATCTTCCTAATCTGCAGTTCCTAGTCTCTTCTGCAGATTTGGCTTGGGGGAAGTACCTATCACTCCTCTGCAAGCAGCAGTGTACAAAACATTACTGTGTTCCGGATTAAAGGGCATTGTTTCCAGGGTAGCTACTGAGAATGAACCTCCTCATTAATAAACACGGATATACCTTGGAGCAGTTACTCGGTCTTCTGAAAATCTACAAACAAACTACAAAATTTAACCGTATCTGGAGGATAGCGGGTGAAACCGCGTTACCTATCAGGCGAGCGACTCGCTCGTCGCGACATAGAGTTACATTAAAAAAAAAACTACTACATCTGTTACAAAATTATCAGATCTTATCGTTTTTCTAAAATACGGCAAAACAAAACACTAGCTGCGCTCCGCGGTTTCACCCGCTATTTCACAGAAACCGAATATTTTTACGAGATAAAAAGTAGCCTAACACACAGGCCATCCAGTGTGTAAGCTACCTCCATTCCAAAGTTCATTCAAATCCGATCAGCCGTTACAGAGTTGAACGGGAACAAACACACTTATATACTCCCCTACTTACATACTTACACACACACACAAACTTTCGCATTTATAATATTAGTGTGATTACCAATAAACAAGACAATAGACATTCAAATGTTTTTAGCTAACTATTATAGCGTATAAATAATGAGAAATATATTTTCAAAATTATATTTGTTGTCCTTAAGAGTAACCCTATCATTCAACATAACTCAGAACTGTTGTCGCAAAATTCTTCAGAATCAGGAGAGAATAAATGTGTGAATTTATTTTTCACCGAGCGAAGCGAAGGTCTCTGAGTTTACAGGAATAAGTCGGTTTGTATGGCTGTGTGTATATTTGTCCGATGATAGCTTGCGTACCGTTTATAGTCGCTATATCTTAGTTGAACTACTAGCTGTTTTCATGATTTTAAATAATGTTTTATGACAAGTTCATACTAATAAAAATATATAGTATAAAGTATTCGTTTTGTAATTAGTTTATTATGTAAAGGTAACAGATCTATCTTGGTCTAAATACAGAAATCTAAACTATTAATTGGTGGTGGATAAAACCGTACCCTCAAATTAAGTAAAATGCGAATTCTCTAGCTATTTTGCTTAAAATGTACGCTAAATAAAAAACAGCTGAAGGGATGGAAAAGGCTCGCGGCGGAAGATCTCGCAGGGTCATTTCCTTTAAACAGCTCTACTGGCGTAAAACATTCAGTAGTTCTCGAAAAAATTCATTCGGCTCGCTCGCAGACACATATCGAATATGTAACACGCACGGTCGGCTTGACGGAGGTAAAGTGAGGCCACAGGATATACACGATACGTTGTCAGTGATACGAAGGCTTTGTGTCTTCCTACATATAAATTATAGTGCATGCCACAAAGTTCATTGTGACGTCGTGCAGGAACGCAACGCACGTGCAACAGACAGCGATCAGCGAGGCGAAGCGGGGAGAGACAATGCGACGTCGTAGTAAGAGGCGGTTCACTGAGACACTCTTATTTTCCGTGTGGAACTCATTACGTCGAAATCATAGCGGTCCGACGACGCAACGCACCGGCAACGCCCGTGTGGCCTCACTCTTAACCTAAGTAGACAGCGACGTACACTCGCATATTCCGTCGTATACTCGCATGATATATCTCGAAAAACTAAAACGCGACTACGTCCTCACGTCACGCCGCATTTTGCTAGCAAAATCCCATCCATGGCTCCGCGGATCCCGGTTTCATTTGAATACACATTTTATTATACATTAAAAATATGGTTGTCTATTTGTTCATCTCGTTCGTTAGATCCGCTTGCGTTGAAACTTAGCTTCGCTTCCTACACATGCGAGCGCGCGAGGCCAGGGACGGATCAGTACCTCAGCGAGGATCCTACTGTCCCCCCTATGAGCATTATAAAACGAAGCCTCTGGAGCTATCAAAATTTTACATGTCCATTTTCTGCAACTTATACTTTTAATTTTTATTGAATAGAAGCTACCGTTTGGCGGCCTACTCTGCCGATTAAAGAAGGCTGCGTCATTTTTGCAGGGCTCTAAGCGCTTTGTTCAAAGTTACTAAGAGGATAGTCCGTCCGCGAGGTTTTGGTGCATTCGATATTTAAAATCGTGTAGCTGACGCTCTATTTCTTTGCGTGCAATAGAGAGAGTTAGTGAATTTTCAATTAGCGTTTCGGAGGTAGTCTGTTATCATCCCCTAAATCTTAACAAAGTCTTGTGTTTTTGGTGTCAACGGCTTGGATAAACTATAATCTATGCTTCTAAGTTTTGATTTTTCAAAAAAAAAAATATGTTATTCTAACAACAACTACCTCACATCGTCGTGTTTTCGACGTTAAAACATTGACACTTTGAGTGCCTATAACAACGAAGACATTGCGAAATTTAAAAAAAACATACAAGTATAGTTTTTAACGGCTTAGATAACGTAAAAAAAACATCGAAATCAGATAGCATTTAGGGGTATTAAACTTATTATACATTAAAAATATGTTTGTCTTCATCTCGTATGAGGTCGCAGATTGTTCGTTAGATCCGATCACGTTGAAACTTTGTATTTATGAGGGCGCTTCGTTTCCTACAACTGCGAGCGTGCGAGGCCAGAGGCTTTGCTTTTTGACGGCTGTATAAAGATTATTATCGTCTTAAGATTATTTAACATTACTAATTTCGAAAAACTGGAAACAAACGTTGTTTGAAGTTGGTAAGGTTATACTGACTAACTTGGAAAAATAGGTACGCGTTTCAAGTTTGTATATAAGCATGGCGCGACCTCTTTGAGTCCACATTGTAGGCGCAAATGATCTGCCGAGCGATTGGCATCCCGGACGATCCAGGCTCCAAAACAGTCTAACTTCAAATTGATTTTACAGAGGCCATCGAACGAGCCAAAAATAAAAGGACTAGTGTTAGGGGTGAATGTTGTAATTTTTTATTTGGGCGGATTCAAAACAGCGCTCATCATGTGGATTTACGGAGTCCAGAGGTTTGCTACCGATATTCACTACTGGCTTGGTTTCAAACCCACAAAATATTGGACGACGTGCTGGTTGTGCCTTCCTATTATGCTATTGGTAAGTTTACTTTTGCAGGTGAGTAAGTTTAAATTTTTCACAAGCAAGTGGTCTAGTAGTGAAACCTTCACCAAATCGCCATTTGGTAGGCTGAAATGTCCTAACCTCTTACTAGAGAAGCAAAAAGTGTTTATAAAAATAACTTATTAAGAGCATGTCGGGCCATGCTTAGTAGGGTTCCGTAGACGTGTAAGACGTTTGAAGTATTTATCAGTTTTTACCGCTTATCCCAAAAAGTCATTATCACATTTTGCCCGAAATAATTTTAAAAGACAGTTTCTACTATCTATCAACATGGAAAATAACAAGTTTCTGAGATGCATAGCTTAGAAATGGCAGGGGCGGGGGACACATTGCAAGCAAGTTTGTCGGTCCATATTTCACAAGCGGTACGTCTGATAAAAATGGGTTTAAAAACCTATTCAATGATACCACATGTATTATGACGGTATCATGACAGGCGAAACATTTAAAAGCCCTGTTCATGATGGGTTACAGTATTTTTTTTTTTAATCGCGAATAAAATATACATGTTATAATGTCACACAATAAATTAGTATAGAAGGCCGGCTCCGTATAAGAAGCAATGAGCACGTTGTATTACGGCGTTTTGTACCATAGAAGAAGGTTGTAGAAGCGAGAATATCTCTTAACATTTTTATTTTTCAGATTTGTCTAACGAGAAAAATTCACTTGCTGACTCAAGTGGAAGACATAAATGTGTTAATGGGTGCTATTGCATGGATCACTTTAACAGTATCGACAGTTGCCTTTTTTCAAATCAAAACTATTGCAAAATATTTATTGCAAAATGTAAATAATTATTTAGGTACTTACTATTATACGAAATGTTTTCAAAGTCCGTGATAAATAATAGTAGAAGTACAGAAGGCTCACTCCGGAATGACATAAGGGTATTAATATAATTAGAGACTCTCGCACACCGCAATAAATTTAGCTTTAGCCCACAAAAGAAGGTTTAAAGAGCGCGCTTAAAGTGCAGGCTTTCTTCGATCGTATTACTGCGTGAGAGAGTTTCACTTGCATTGATCGTTTCAGAATTACTGTCTCACTTTCTCACTCAGTAGGGTTGTACATCGTTCAATACAGGGCCGCCCGCGCTGTCAGTTAATCTGTCGGCTTGATTGATCAAGAATGCATACACATTTCCTTTAGACAATGGTAGCTGTGTATCTCTAACCCACAGATAATGTGCTCTAACCTAACATATATTTATAAGGAGAATTCTGTGCCTAAACCTAAGCCGCGCTTCAACCGATTTTTTTGGCTCTTACTACCCCGACAGCACATTATCTGACCATCTTATATGTAGAGGTAGCCATATGATGGAGCTATCAATTTTCTACAGATGACAAATAACAATTTTTAAATTAATTCGATGTTGCAAAAAGGTTATTCATCAAATTGAAATATAGTATTTTTGCGTAGGTATATATTTCTAAAACATACGTAGACCTAAAATTTCACATTAATATTATAAATGCGAAAGTTTGTGTGTAAGTATGTAAGTAGGTAAGCATGTAATTGTGTTCGCGTTGAATTCTGTAACGGCTAAACGGATTTGAATGAAATTTGCTATGGACGTACTTGGTACTTGGTGAGCGGGCTTGTTTCCGCAAAAAGGGCCGCTGTGCGGCCTATTTTGTTTCTGTAGTTTGCTAACTTTTTGCGTCTCATCCCGGCTGCAGCTAGTCCAGCCACCCGGTGTCCTCCAGGAAAGCCAGCAGCTCGCTCACGCCGGCGCAGGCTTCGGGAAGACGCCCCGGGGGGCGTCCTCGGTGAACCGAGGATCGATGTACGTTGTTCTGCCACGCTGCTGCATTCCAGCAGCATATGTGCGGGCGTTTCTTCGACTTCCATGCAGCCTCTGCATAGAGGGCTGTCTGTAACCCCTATGGTAAAAAGGTGTTTTTTTAGAGCAGTGTCCCGTGATCACTCCTATAACTCGGCGGAGTTTATCACGTTTGAGGTTTAGGAGCCGTCGGGAGTATCTCGGATTTAATTCCGGGAAGATTTTCCTCGACTGTCTGCAACCCTCATTACCTGTGCCCAATATTCTTTATGTTGTCTTGCCGCATGTTTACGGATCCAGGACCTGACTTGGCTGAAAGGTAGAGGGATCATTGGTCCCGGACCAACAGGACGAATCGGATTGCTAGTTCATCAGCCGCGTCGTTCCCTCTGGATCCGCTGTGTCCCTTAATCCATTGGAGTGTAATGTAATTGTTTTTACTTACCTCCTCCAGTAGATTGTGACACTGTATTATAGTTAACCCTGAGGAGTGGTCATATCGCTGTAGAGCCTTCAGCACTGCAGCACTGTCCGAGAGGATTCTAATATGATAACCAGTTACCTGTCTTCGAAGTACCGCTGTTGCTGCCTGAATGATACCTACACATTCTGCTTGGAAAATGGAGTTGTTTTCACCTAGGGATATTGTCACATGTGTGTTAAGGTCATCCGAGAATGTACCAGTCCCAGTGCCCCTTTCTGTTTTTGATCCGTCCGTGTAAATCCTTACGGATCCTTAAATCCGGAGCTGTCGCTCCGTTCCTCGTGCAACTGTATGGTGTAGTTTATCTTGAAGATATGTTGTTTGGGCACAGTGCTATGGACGTAGCTAACACCCTGGACTAACACAGGCTAGTTTTTATCCCGGAAAAATACTCGGTTTCTATAGAATAGCGGGTGAAACCGCGGGCGCAGCTAGTACTACAATAAATTTAACCACCATACTGGCGCCGTTACCACGTTGGATGGCAATGATTATGCGTTACTCCAGATAAAAGGCTAAAAATGGTAGTATAATACCTACTATGTATAACATTGCGGTTGGCAACCCTACTTCGAGCTGTGAGAGAAAAAAAAATGCTATTCAGTAGGTCTCCCGGAGGGAGCTGCGCACCGTAGGTATATTTTTACATTAAATCTGCGGAATAAGACAAGCATACTCTGGGCCTCTTTACCTTAATTAAGTTAAGGTAAAGACTCGGGTATGTCCCAAAACTGCGTCCAGAACCACCAATGGACAAGCAGCAGCGTCCTCTTAGGAAACGGTGAACATTCCGCGATCTCCAAGCCGCTGCTAAGTGCGGAGATTATGGCAACCACACTTCTCAATATGGGGGAGGCTTCGTCTAGCAGTGGATGTCAGTGGCTGATAGGAAGGAAAGACCTAAACAGCGTCTGCACTTGCTGCTTTTCGTCAGAATATGCAGTTAGAACTAGTCAGACAATGATTGAGTTATTCATCTTTTATCAATCTGTATCGCATTTTAATCTGCCTTTTCATCTTTTCAGAATCTAGTAAATTTGATTAGTGCAAGTAAAAGATATGGTCCGCCAGACCCCGAGGATAGGAAACGGCGAAGGAATTTTGATGAGACTGTACAACTCAGGCAGTGCACGCACAACTGTCATTATTTTGATGTAAGTAACCATTTTTCCCCTATCAAACCTATTCTAAATTTTCCAAAGACTTAAATAACTTTTTTTTTTTCCTCGGTTTTTTTTTGTCAGAGACATTTTTAGTCCATACTAAGTATTATCCTGTTTCCTCCCTGAATAACGACACAAAAAATATTTTTTGCCATAAAGTTTATGTCTAACGCTGCCTCAATGTTTTTTTTTTTTCATTAAGTAATTGTTAGTGAAACTATTACATTAATAGAAAAATATTTTCTGTAGTGTCATTATTCAGGGAGAAAATGGGAGAATACGTTTGTATGGACTAAAAATGGTCGCATAGAATGCTTTTAAGGTGCACATTTGGAAGTTTAGTAGATAGTGTACATTTTTAAGACATGTAGGTATGTTGTATTTACTTATTTATGACATCAGAAATCTAAAGAAATTCTTAAGAAATTTTCATTTTGATGACTTTCAATTTGATAGAAGAAAAATTTTATGTAATAAATGTCATTATAGCCTGTGGTGAAAAATTTATAAGGTTTGAAGCCTAAGCTTAGATATCTATCGACTAAAAATAATAATCATGATCGGATGAAGCTGGAAAGAATTATGCGTGATCATTCATAACTATGTAGAATTTTCTTAAAACAAAACAAAATATAAAATGTATTTATTTTGCAGGATATGATTGATTGCAACCACTTACCATTAATGCAAGCCTTATCTGGTAATATGCTATATGGTGAAGATTCCCTTACCAATATTTATGAAGCCCGACCGACAACCGCTAGAGCTCGAACGTCCGCTACCATGGACGTTACTTGAGGAGGACTTGTAGCAGTAATGATTTCAACTGTTTTCACGTTTACGGATGGTTTCCTTTTTGGAATTACTCTTCCTGTTTTAAGGAACTTCGCATGTGTATTTAAAGTGACCATATTTACCGCTACCATGGACGTTACTTGAGGAGGACTTGTAGGAGTAATGATTTCAACTGTTTTCACGTTTACGGATGGTTTCCTTTTTGGAATTACTCTTCCTGTTTTAAGGAACTTCGCATGTGTATTTAAAGTGACCATATTTACCGCTACGATGGATGTTACTTGAGGAGAACTTGTTATAATAACGATTTCAGCTGTTTTCAAATAACATTTGTTGTTTTTTTTTCGGAATTGCTCATTTTATGAAACATGGTATGTGTTTTTAAAATGACAATATGTATAATTGTTACGTTTTGCTAGAGAAAGCGTATTGTTTCAAAGCCGCCAGCTTTGACACAACATTCGCAATATTCTCTGACTGACTGAATGACTCTCAATCAATCGATAACATATTGAATGTGCGAGCGAGAGTGAACGACAATCTGTTTCCTGCTCTTAAGATCTTAACTCAGTGCCTAATCTTAACACAACCACGTACATACCACCTGAACTTGAAACTTGAAAAATTTACATTATTTACGAGTACTTAATCAAGGAAATGCCAGGTAATGAAATTCAATAATAAATGTGCAGTATATTTTGTTGACAGTATGTATATAATTTTAAAGTTTTGACATTACAGCCAAAAGATTCAACCTTTTGTTGTATTTTAAAGTTTTCTCGCTCTCTCGTTTGGAAAACGTGACCTGTACCTGTACCCAAGGACTTTACATTATTTTTAATAGGAATGGAAAAAAAACACAATTTGTATGTATAAAATCTAGTCAGCATTCTTAAGGGTCGCTGTGTTGTCATTGTTTTTTAAGTATTTCCTTTAGCTTTAACTACCGTTATAACCAATTTACATGATTGAATAAATCATTATGATAAAGTATACGAAAATTAAACGTTTTAATGTTGAACATATTTATTCAAGGGCTTAGTACAATTATTTCTTTGCATTTTATTTTTTACAAGCTGATGCCCGCGAACTCTTCATACGAACCTTGTCTTCACAATTAAGAAAATACAACAAAAAAGAAATCATCAAAAGCGGTCCAGCCTTTCTCAAGTTATAGCGTGACTAGGAAAAATAGGGGTTATAAATATTTATAGATTAAAAAACATTTAGGAATAACGCTCCTGTATTTTTTTTGTTGAATTACTGATGATGACTAATGTGGATGTGGATAGGTATTGAGAAATATCCGTATTAAAAACAAATTTATTCTAAAAAGTAGTAGTATCTAATTAGTTTCTCGAAATGGCCTTATTTATAAGGAGAATTCTGTGCTCAAAACATATACCATATTTTAAGAAAACATAATCAATAAAAAGCTTACTTAGTATAGATTTATACACAAACTATTAATTGTTCACACCAAAAATTATAAAAAAAAAAATGTTTTAAAAATATGCAAAAAAAAAAAACGGCGAGAAATATAGTGCTAATAAAAAATAAAAGGAAGCATGAAGCGATCTTATGTTGTATGTTAGTTTGCTCGAGAAAGAGCGGTTGTCGTTCAATAAGGCTCGCATTGAGGTTTGGAGAGGAGCGGCGCTCGGCTCGCGACGCTTCGCTCAGCGCGGCCTCATCGCTGCCTCGAGCGAGCGGAGGAGGCAGCCGGGCCGCGGTCGATAGGCGGGCGGGCGCATGCCCGGGCTCTTGCCGCCACTTGGGCTGGCAGCGCGCCAGTCCACCGGCTGGCTGATCCGCGGCCGCCGGAGCCTGCGTCCCGCCGGGCGCCCGCGGACGTGCATCAACATGCATGCTCGCAGTGCTCGCGGCGCGCACACTTTCACCCTGGCTATAGCGCTCGCGATCGCATGGCTGCCCCACTCGGACCATGCCGCGTGAGTATCATCACCGTTTATCGTACGTCGGATCACTGCTGGCCGATGATCACATTGTGTGACGACACGAGCGCACCTCGCGCGTCTGGGAAGCCATAGCGGGCGTGTAAATCTTTCGAAACCGAGAGTTTGCATTCTAGACGCGCCTCGGATTCGCTTCATACCGTAGCCCCTATGGTTTTTGGCAAATGAGTAAGTAAGAAAGGATAGTACCACTAGTACACCTAATTTTTTTAACCGTTGAACTAGTGGGAGTTTTTTGTCCCAGTAGTTCAACTGTGTATATTTTTTGTAACGGTTGTACTACTGGGACTACAAACTCTCTAGATAAACGGTTGAACCAATTAGGTGAAAGGGTTGAATTGTGTTTGCCACATCAGGAGACTCCGATTTTATTTACCCATTTTCAGATGGGCTTATGGTGAAAAACGTTCTGCCTAAGACTTGCCAAGCTTGATTTTTTTAGTGAAATCGTGTTAAAAATGTTCCATATCTATGCGTGTTTATTTTGGAAATATTTATCTTCTTTACGTACATTGTTAGTGTTTCAAAGCAAAACTAGTATAGTTTCGCTGTGACTGTCCGTGTGTCTGTATGTCACGACATTTTTTTTGTATTTTGAGTCTAGATCTTATCACCATGCATTTTCGGGAAAAGCTGTTTAAATCAAATAAACCTACATACAATCACTGTTCAGTTTCTATATCCACAAAAAAAAATACATCTCGAAAACCATTTAAAAACAATAAATGATGTAATAAGCAGAGGCTGTTGTGGTAGTTCAACACTTTTGTAAGCATTTATTCAACCGTCAAGCAGTAGTGTGCAAATATTACTGTATACCGGATTGAAGGCCAATGTTTCTAGCGAAATAACTGCGTGGGCATAAATATATTTAATATCATATGCCTCAGACAGACAAACACATTGCATTACCGCGTAAAGCGTTTGTTTGATAACTCTGAGTGACACTGAACTGTTAAGGGCAATAGTGACGCTTACCATGACGCCAGTGGTTTTCTCGTCTCATCGCTTAGATATACATAAAAAAAGAGCGAATATACAACCTGGAGTATGAGATGTGGATCGAAGGAATGTGAGTAGTAGAGCACCTTAATATCCTTTTTAAGTATGTAAGTGTGCGTTCTCACTCAACTACGTAAAGGTTAAACGGCTTCGGATAAATTTGGGATTAAATTAAAAAAATATATGATGTTTTATAGAAAATAATAATATTTTTATTGAAGTCGGAAGATGTATGGAAGAGCTGATTTTATTATCATAGTATTGAGTCCTCAATCAAAAATCTAAAGTGCGAAGCCTCTGATTAAAGACTTCAGTGCCCGATGCCCATTTAAGCGACGTGACAAGTGATCTAACAAGTTTTCCTTGCGCCTAACCTGTATTAAGGTTTTGGCGCCCACGGGGAAAAGTAAATGTCGCCGCTTACGGCTTTGTATTTCTTTCAAAAAATTGTGTTGTTTCGAGTATTTGAATAATAATGGTGGATTATTATCCATTAAAGGTCGCACTCCGTGACTAGTTCCTGGTCAGTACAGTCTCAAAAGTTCGTCGAAAAACCGTGCCCGTGCGATGACCACTCGTACTCCGTTTTTCATTCTCAAGATTATGTGGCGAGGCGACGCTGGTCTGGTACGGAGTTGATAAGTTAGGTGGACTGCGAGCTTAAATGTTCAGTAGCGTGCACGAATGTGGGGAAATGTTATAAAGTGGAGAGTCGTGTGTTTTCGTCGTTTCCAAAACTCCGTGGAAGATTCCAAGTATCCACCATTTTACTGGGGCATGACTTGGACTTGACAATACGAGCCGGTTGAAACCAGGAGAACCGGTCAAATCCCGAACACTTATGAATGCATCACTAAATTCGATACAAAAAACACTAGCTTAAATTTGAAATAAAATTTAATTTGGAATTCCTAACCAAAGGCATTTTTGAGACCAAAGTGGCAAATTCGACAAAACGCAAATTGTATATGTAAGGACCTAATACTTATTCCTTACTAGCTGCGCCCCGCGGTTTCACTCGCTATTCTAAAGGAACGGAAATTTTTTTCAGGATAAAAAGCCTTTGTGTTATTCCAGGGAATAAGCTACCTCCATACCAAATTTCATCCAAATCCGTTCAGCCGTTACAGAGTTGAACAGGAACAAATACACTTACATAAGTTTATACATAATAATATTGAAAAATAGAAATCAATGATTTCGGCACTAATCCGCTTCTTGAAATACTCACTCTGTTAATTGCAGTGCACGGAATTAACGATGAGTGTAACGTAGGTACAGTTACCCCCGAATACTGAAACGCTTGTTAAATTTGACAACAGATTAATTCTAATGCTGCCTTTGTCTGGCACTAAGCAAATAACAAAGGCAGCAACAGACTTAATCTGTCGTCAAAGTTAACAAACGTTTCAGTATTCGGGGTTTAGACTCGTAGAATAAGTTAAAGGCAAACTCTGTCGCGCGACATACCAATAGCCATTTTTACAAGCTATTATTTAACATGCAATCTTTGTAAGTATGGTCAAATCTTGCAACTAAATTTTAGACTAGTTCCTAAGACCGTGCCTGTCAAGTTACAATACAATACAATACAATACAATATAACTTTATTAAGGACCGAAATTACAATTAAAATATAATATCCGGTAGTATAATGAGCGGCCTTATCGCCTAAAGCGATTTCTTCCAGGCAACCTTAGTATAGACAGAAATTTTAAAGAGAAATACGGTCGGTGGTGTACGTAAATTCAGTTCCGGTGACCATACAATATTATGACAGCGAGCGAGCTGATCTGACCAAACGATAAATTATACTTGAAAAAAAAAAAAAAAGGAACACAATTCATTAGTGTTTGACATCCCTTACTCATTTATTCCTGTAAAGTTGAAGTAAAGTTTGTTTCTGTGCAGAGTTTCCCCGTTTATTGTTCTGGTGCACTTTCTTGATGAGTTGCGCGAGCTTCACCTCTTTTATACAGAACGGAACAGAATAGATGTAGGCACCACTGAGATACGTCTAGAAGATCAGCACTCAGCAGTGTGCGTAATGGAAATGAACAGGCAGTGGGATAGTTATTTCATGTCTTGTTGACTTTTATGTACCTAGATTTGTAATCATTGGTTGACATAGTCAAAGGCAAAACTAGTCTTACGCAGTATTTGTATTCTCTTTGAAAACTAGAGCGAAAGGGTTAAAATTAGATTGAGCTTTAGGATAATACTATGACACCGTCTATTCCAAAGACACAAACGTATCCTCCCTCAGATTAAAATTTTATATATATTTTAATTAGAGTATTCTCCTGTTTGTAATTTGCTTTGTAATAATGACAGTACAGAAAAAAAATGCTGCCATAAATTTTACCTTTTTTTTCCTTGTTTGAAATATATAAATTTTATGGCGAAAAATATTTTCTGTAGTGTCATTATTCAGGGTGGAAACGGGAATACATTTGTGTGGAATAGACGGTGCCAAGTGCCGGTGACTTAAGATGCTGTATACAGCAACAGTAGAAAATTATAACCAAACTGCCGCGGTGGCACAGACACAGAAGGTAGGTTCACTCCAACTCGGTTGGTAGTGAACCTATCTTCTGTGTTTGGGGGCGTGGGTTCGATTCCCATCTAGGACAAACATTCATGTGATGAACATTTGTGTTTGTTCTATGTCTGGGTGCTAATATCTATATAAGTATGTATTTAAAAATATATATGTACGATTGTACGTATATCAGCCTCTGGCAGCCATATTACAAGCTTTGCTTAGTTTGGGGTCAGATGGCTGTGTGTGCCAATAATAAAATGTCCCAGATATTTATTTGTCCAAATATTTAACTCCAGTTCTTTAGTTGTTTTATGGAGTCGGGTGATTCCTGCTCGGTTTCTATAATTCGCCAGTTGCAAACCCTTTAGTTTTTAATTCGTCTATGTCATAAAAACACAAGCAAAAATATTAGTAACCAAGAAAATTTTCAAAGTATTTTTTTTAAGTCCTTGTTAACGAAATATTTAAAAAACTACTGTTTATAGCAACGCAAAACTTGCCCTGTTTTACTTTACTTATACCTATCTAGTTTCCTATATACATATATTTATCACAAGTTTGCCCGCACAACTTCGCACGCACAGGGCCCTTATACTCTATCGCACATAAGATAACATGCCAATAACGCGTGACGTCATAACATGCTATAAACTTAAACGCGGCTCCTAATCGTGGCACGACGTGATGAAACGCGCGTTTAAGAAACTTATAGAATACCGTTTCATGCGACTAACACCGAGTGAACTTAACATGGCGCGTAATAAGCTAGTTATGGCAATGGAGGATAAGGGCCCAGGCTAATATTCAAAACCACAATTCACCTCTTCAGGGGTTTACTTAACAAAAAATCCAGAGACGTCCACCTTTCTTTTTTCAAACTGAGTTTCATAGGCGTAGCATATAAATTTATCTAGTTTTCTATATATATTTATCACAAGTGTGCCCGCACGACTTCGCACGCACAGGCTAGTATTCAAAACCATATTTCACCTCTTCAGGGGTTTACTTAACAAAAAATCCTGAGACGTCCACTTTTCTTTTTTCAAACTGAGTTTCATAGGCGTAGCATATAAATTTATCTAGTTTTCTATATATATTTATCACAAGTTTGCCCCCACGACTTCGCACGCACAGGCTACCACATTTCACCTCTTCAGGGGTTTACTTACAAAAATTCCTGAGACGTCCACCTTTCTTTTTACAAACAGAGTTTCATAGGCGTAGCATATAAATTTGTTTTAGTTTCCATACAAAGTTTGAGAGTCCACTTGGCTTCTTTATAGGTGGAATTATGCAAAATTAGTTCTTATTGTTCACCGTCCAGGGGGCGCTAGTCTCGACTTTTCGCTACAGCACTTTGCGACGGAATTCAGTCGCTATGGCGCAAAAATTCGATTTTGAATCGAATTGTTGTCGAATTTTTACGTCATAGCGACCGAATTCGGTCGCAAAGTGCTGTAGCGAAAAGTCGAGACTAGCGCCCCTGGTGTTTGAAGAATATTTAGGTATTAAAAAAAATCACGTTTCTATCATAAGCGATTTGGTCTAAGCGTTGATTCTTAGAAAAAGGCTTGTTCTTTTATAGTATACTAGCTGTTGCCCGCGACTTTGTACGCGATGCAAGCTCGGCCTTCAGCTTCTTTAACTTTTCATACAAAACCTTGTGATTTTTCCTGATGTTTAAACAGTTATTCTGCTATTCGGGCGGAGAAAAAAAAAAAAAAAACCCGACTTTCTTTCACACTAATATTATAAAAGTAAAAGTTTGTGTGTAAGTATGTAAGTGTTTTTGTTCCCGTTCGACTCTGTAACGGCTGAACGGATTTGAATGAAATTTATTCAAACTGGATTAACACAAGCCCGGAAAAATATTCGGTTTCTGTAGAATAGTGGGTGAAACCTCGAGGCGCAGCTTGTATATAATATATAGATTATATATCTAACTAGCTGCGCCCCGCGGTTTTACCAGCTATTCTACACAAACCGAATATTTTTCCGGAATAAAAAGTAGCTTATGTGTTAATCCAGGGTGGAAGCTACCGCCATAACAAATTTCACTCAAATCCAGTAGTCGTTACAGAGTTGAACGGGAACAAACACACTTACATACGTATATAATTACACACAAACTTTCGTATCCATAATATTAATGTGAATAGATAGATAAATAGATTAAGATTATGTCATAATTCAATTTCACCTCATTCTTCCTGCCCTAGTGGAGTTGAGTGGTAACAAACACACTTATGCACTTGCACACAAACTTTCGCATTTATTAGTGTGATAAATACGGCCCGTGGTATACGGCCTTGCGTAACCGCCATTTTTTGCTCTGCTAAATGATCCAGTATAAGTCTAATGATCCTTTGCGGTATCAAACGTGCTCATATTAGTCTATGTGCAACGTCTTAACTTTTCTGAATGCTTACAGTACGAATAAGTACGTATGTATTTTGTAGAAATATACATACAGTGGTACATACATATGGTAACGTTAATCTTCTCATCGGAGTTAAGTAGGTATCTGTCTTCTTGCCTAGTCTGCACTGTATCTTTCCAATGTCAAAGGCGAGTAGAATTTTGCAACACTCGATGGCCGAAGTCGCTCAGTGATTAAGCTTTTGCCTTACAAGCAAGAGGTCCCGTTTCGTTTTTTGCCCAGGCATTTGAATGATGAATTTAGGTACGTGCTCTGGGTTAAATTTTTGTGTGTGGTGGTTGGCACGCACAGGGAATTCTAGAGGGAAGGTAAGAGTGTGAAGCCACAAAAATAAAAATAAATATAATTAAATGAATGAAAAATAATAAAATAAATGGTACCTGTGGTGTACGTTTTTTTTTTCGTCATAAATCCATAACAATATTTTTTACACACAATTGAAGATCCACGACTCAATTGAATTTCTATAGACCTTTATTTCGGGAAAATATACAAAGGCTGTACTTGATATACAAAGGTTGTACTTATACCCACAACTCGTGTTATTCCTGCTGGATTTTTGTACCATTGTAGATTTGAGCTAGAATAGACTTAAGAGGGTGGGCCACTTATTTCGGGCTATTATAATGCTACTGTTCTTTTTCATCGGGATTACTATTTCCAGACCTTTTTCAAAAAGGAATACGTTCGAACAGTTCAAAAAAGAAAAACTATCTAAACAAGCTTTATTTCGTTCAAATCCGCTTACCCCTTTGCTTTGATTAAAATGAAGGATCACACAACATTGTGTGTTTGTGTGATTTTCTAAACCTGATTACACGATATTTTGGACATTTATTTTACCTAGGATTGGAATCCTGAAATGAGATTGAGTATTTGATAAGGAAAATATCTGAATGATCATTTAAGTATTGAGATGATGCAATTGCGATGGACATTCTACCACATGTCACCCAGTCACTCGCTATTATAGACGCTCGCTGTTTCATCACTTGTTGTATTGTTTGTACAAGAGTTTTATTATTTGTTGGCATAAATACTGGGGTGTACTACAACATAAGCGGGACATACCTTTTAAGAATTTGCTAGAAAAATAAACTATATTATATATAAAAAAAGTTTTTTCTAGCCAGCGGATAAGCAAAGTAGCCACAATTAAATAGACGTTGAATTTAGAATGAATTAATGAATGAATATAGTTGCGTTCTTAACAATTACATATTATAAAAAAGTTAAGAATGCTTCCATCATGGACTCGTCAACTTGCTACAATTTTAAACAATATTATTATTATTATATCACTGTATAATTATATTAGGTATTTGTTGTATCCCTCAAAAAACGACAATCTTAGGGGAATTTATCAATTCTATTTTTGAGAAAAGTCAAATTCAGTTACTGAGATATCACGTCAGCTGTATAGAGGCTTCGTCAAAAAGGTCAAAAAATATAATAAAAATGTAAACAATATAATTAAATGACAACACCAACCCATTCAAATTATATAAAATAGTAAAATTATTGCATAAATTAATTATCCAAAAATTAAGAATAACCTTCCAAAACTAGTAGTAACTAAACTTGGAAGTCTTTATAGTTATTATCCAAAAATTCTGATATTTTGTAAATTGTTTTAGAAAGAAATAGCTTTATCACATTGGCACGGAACTTACCTTCATTTTCTGAATGTGTTTGGGTAGCTTATTATATAATTTTTGTCCCAGTTTTGGCAATTTTCCGACTATATATTGAATCTATGCCGTATTGGTAACAGGAAATTAAATTATATATATATGGTATTATATGGTAACAGGAAATTATATTACATAATAAATTAAATTTGTACATTGTCACCTCTAGTACGTAGTACAAACTAGATGAACAGAGCATTACTGACTAGACTCGCTACTCTCCCTATTCTACACTCATCATCATCATCATCAGCCAGAAGACGTCCACTGCAGAACATAGGCCTCCCCCTTAGACCGCAACACCGACCGACAACGTGCCATTTGCATCCACCTGTTTTCCGGTTATTCTACACTATTTAGTCTTTATACCTGTTTCTCGCAGTACATAAAGTAAAATCGAGGAAGATCACTGAAATCCTTGAGTTTCATTACTAAAATATATAGAAATCTATATTAGCGCAGGATCTCATTGTACGACTGAGTGACTGGCGCATTTCCTCTGCAACGGGGATTTCAAACAAATATTTTAGGTATATCTCTGTCATAAACATAAACATAATTTTATTGTAAAAATTATTATTGTTTGATACAAAAATTTTGTGGCCAACGTAAGCCAAACGACATTAATTAGCATGAATGAGGCAATCCAGAAGTGTTTTGATTTCATAACGACATCGTCACTTATGTAGAGTAGCGTCAAAGTGCCCGACTTGACAAAGAAAGGGCTCTCGTATGCGCGAAGAGCGGATGAGGCGACCCTCACTTGGCCCTCGAATTCTAAGACAGCTGAAGATGGCGCTTGTCCACGGCCCTTGACTTTGTTCTTTTCCAGTTAATCTACATTTGCACCTACTTACCAAACGGTATTCATATTAAGCTAAAACGTGATAGTAAATATAATTACTATCCATATTCAGTTTGACATTACATTGGTTATACACTTAAATTATAATACTAACCCCCGAATACTGAAACGTTCGTTAACTTTGACAACAGTAATCTAATACTGCCTTTGTCTGGCACTAAGCGTATGACAAAGGCAGCAATAGACTTAATCTGTCGTCAAAGGTAACAAACGTTTCAGTATTCGGGGGTTAGGTCTGTAAAATATTGTACGACATTTTTAATGACCTGACCTGTAACTAAACGTTATCAATAAATTGATTATAATTATTATTAAACCTCAATAAAGGGGAAAGATTCCGGCTAAGAACTGGGTGTTCCAATAAATGCTCTACTCAGTGTTTTAAAGAAAATTGCTTATTTAAATCATTGGACACACAAAAATGTTCGTCATATCGACACAGTTTCTTCAATGCTCGACCGGGAGTGAAGTAAACCATACACGGAACATCGTCACCAAAGCACTAATAAGTTCTTACAGGCAGAGTGGCAAGCTCTGGTGTCAGAGTTTTCAGGTCGCCTGAAGGCTTCTGACATGGCTTAGCAGGTGTTGTTTTAGGAGAAACCACCTGAGCCTATAATATATCGTGCCGGCAGAACCAAAGTAGCGTTCAGTTGTAAATGCCACTCACTGGCACCTATCCGAAGACTTCGATTACGAACCAGTAGTCGATGTATGCTAGGAGCGCTATCAAAGCTCTGAAACTCCACAACGGTAGACCTGATACGGTCATAAACAAAATGAGTACAAAACATTAGCAGGCATGACTGAGGATGCTCATTGGAGAGCTAAAGTTTAGCTATGAAATCTACTGTCTGACAAATAAGTATATGGCTAAATGACTTATAAAACAATAATAATTTCAAAAATATCCTGAACGATGGTACGGTCTAGTTTTGTCGGGCATGCCACCGTCGGAGTCGTATCAGATTTGGTTGTTCTCATCTTCAGAATGGTGAGTAGGTACTCGCACAGGCACAGCCAGGTAACCAGGATCATCCATCAACAGAACATTTACTTCAGGTATTAAATGTACTTTCAGAGTTTGCGAGCAGGCCACATCACTCGAGGAACCAATAACCGGTGGGTAAGGAAGGTTCTTAAGTGGCGACCACGAACCAGAAATCGCAGCCACAAGGTGGACCAACGACATTGTGAAAGTTGCTGGCAACCGGTGGTTGCAAGTGGCACGTTGTCGGTCGGCGTAGCGCTATAAGGGGGAGGCCTATGTTCAGCAGTGGAAGTCTTATGGCTGATGATGATGAAGATGATTAGATGTACGTCTTTTTAAACTCCCAGTCACAAAATATCTGAAACAGATCATTTTTGGCCACCACTTTAAATCCAATGTCTGACCCCCGAATAACTAACCCCGTTTGTTAACTTTGACGACAGATTAAGCCTGTTGCTGCCTTTGTCATTTGCTTAGTGCCAGACAAAGGCGATATTAGAATTAATCTGTTGTCAAAGTTAACAACCGTTTCAGTATTCGGGGGTTAGACTCATAGACTACTTTATTTCCATTGTGCGGCTCTTATAAACTTCTATGACATTTGTTCAAGCTCTCAAACTTTGCTAGTCGATGATGTCGTCCTGTCGCCTCCAACGATGGCGACCCTGGTTACCTCCTGGTGTGTGCTCTTATGTGGTTGGCAAATCACAACTTCGTCTTGAACACCCGGTCACAAATCGCGCGGTAAAGCTGAACCGCACTGTTATTGGTGTAGCTTTATACGAGTTTCGCGTTGGGCGTATCTCGAAAAGGCGAACGTATTCAAATTTACTGACGTTTTTTTTTACCTTTGAGCGACAGACTGATCTTGTACGAGCATTGAGCAACCTCCTCCTACTTTTCGGTGGTAAAACTACACGTAGTAAAATAATGATAAAATGCTACTCATTTAGTTTCAACATCATCTCTATCTAGGAAAGACACAGAATAGCTAATAGTAAGAATTAATTATTAATATAAGTGTAGGTGCGCCAAAAAAAAAAACTCGCGCAAACTCTTGTGAGTGTCACCCACGTCGTATTAGAGTTTTTTTTACATGAGTTTTTATGAAGTGAAGGTTTCAATTGCTCTAATCCAAAAGTGATTGCTGTCTGTAGGTTTTGTCAGAGTACGTGGATAACACAGTACTCCCTTTTAATTAGATAGATATCTTTACCATCTCTACTAGATGTTTCATTCTAAAATAAAAATATTCTTGGGTGAAGGTTTCATTATTCTTAAGGCCATTTTCATCATCGTAAGCTACTTCCTGTAAGTGGCAAGTAATTGTAGTAATAATTTCAAAATGCGAGAGTAGCGCTGATCGTCACATAAACAAAACAAAAACAAAAGTTACTCAGGATTTTAACTCAACAATTCAAACTAATCGGAAAGTAGCTAATCAACACTTTGACACGATGAAAGAGGCCCTTAACTCAAGGTTTTTTTTTGTAGCAGGATTCTGAAACTTTTTACTAAGACAAAATAAAATATAAATTGGTAAAGATTTCTAAGCTATTCTTAGCTAAAATTATTTGTAACATATACACGAGAGAATGTTCTATTATTCTTAGTTGAAAAGATTCTATTTGGAAGTAAAATATTCACGGGCGAGGGTTCTTCTTAAGTTTGGTACTGTTCTTAGTCGAAGTAATACTCTCTTCAGCTTGATATTATTGTTGAAGTTTTAAAAAGATTTCAATAAAATTAGATAACATATTCAATTGATAGAAGAATATTTGAGAAAATTTATTGACGTATCTTAAGAGATTTTCTAAGACTGTGAACATTTATTTTTGTGCTAACACTTGGATTATAACAAACTGTATGAGACCATTTAATTATATAATATTTTTGGCGACTCAATTTTATTTTTAGGATTCCGTACCTAAATGGAAAAAACCTCATCAACATGAGTGAAGTGTCAGGTAAGTATCCGAACATCCCTAAAGCTGCTTTGAGATGTACGGTAGACTACAGTTATCGTTATGGGTAAACTTAAAGATAACACGGCCGCATCACGTCCGGACATGATATGCCGGCTATCGTCCGGCGTCATGCCGACACGGCAGGCTTCCGCCCTGACCCGTTCGATGTGAGCGAATGAGTTAATTGCAAGTAAATTAATTTATATAATTATAAAAACTTCATAAATTATCATACTAGCAAGACCGCATACCGGTCAAGGTTTCGAGTGCTAGTAGTAAATAACTAGAGACCCATCTCAGTTTTACCATAAATATCAAAAATCCTTGAAAAATTACTAAACTTACGACTCTTTAAATACCTAGACAAATATAAAATAATATCACCCTCCCAGATCTGGCTTTCAGCAAGGTATATCGACAGAGGTTGCAGTTACTGCTTTGGGTTCCATAATAACTGAATAACTGGATAAGAGCCAAAAATGTCTCGTTGTATTTCTAGACATAAAAAAAGTATTTGATATAGTTTCTGTACCAATCTTACCAAAAAAATTAACGAGGATAAAAGTACGGGGCTTACATTTGAAATTATACAGAGATTATCTTACCAATAGGGAACAAAGAGTGAGTAAATAAATATGTTAGTGAAGATACAGTGGTAACTTACGGTGTTCCCCAAGGAAGCGTAGTTCCCACTTTGTGTTTAATCTATATAAACGACTTGTGTAAACTTCAGATAGCAAATGCTCAAATATTTTCTTAAGTCGATGACACGGTTGTGGTTTTTTATGGAAAGACATGGAGATATGTTAAACGTAGTGCTGAGACCGGTATAGTTAAAGTAGGAGAATGGCTACAAGATAATCAACTTACGTCAAACACATCCAAAACAGCAAGGGCTGCAATGATGACCAAGATTGTAGGCCGAGATTGTAGCTGAGCACCGAGGCCGCCATAGCGTGGCCAGCAGTGCAGTTATCGCGGACCAAGGCTTGTAAAGTGCTTTACTCAAATAATGCGAGTAATTTAAATAAAACCAGCGTAGTAGGAATTTAAATTTTATTTCAATACATATTCTAATTCAAATTCGATATTCAAAATTCAAAATTCAAAATTCAAAATTCAAAATTCAAAATTCAAAATTCAAAATTCATAACTCAAAAGTCACCATTCAAAATCCAAAATTCAAAATTCAAAATTCAAAATTCAAAATTCAAAATTCAAAATTCAAAATTCAAAATTCAAAATTCAAAATTCAAAATTCAAAATTCAAAATTCAAAATTCAAAACTCAAAAGTCAACATTCAAAATCCTAAATTCAAAATTCAATATTCAAAATACAAAATTCACATTAAAAATCAATATGAAATACAAAAATATGAAATCAAAATCAATTCAAAAAAGGGTCTCTGGTTAATCCAATGTTATGTTTGTTATGTTATTTTAATGCAGTAGGCTAAGTAGTTACATCGTTGTAGTTTGTATGTATTTTGTTAAGTTAATAAAGGCACATGCCCGGTATAAAAAATACAAAATGTCGATTTTCCATTGCGCAAAATTGTCGTAGGTAACTTTTGCACCTGACAACTTTTGAAACAAAGCTCGGCAATAATAGATTTTCAAAGGAAATTGCTGGCTGCTAAAACACGACAGTAATGAAATTTCATACAACTTTGCTGGCACCTATTCAAGTAGCGTGGCAAGGGCGACTTTGCTCAAAGAATGTTGTCAAAATAATGACCACATTACGAGCTTTTTTTAGTAAACTCATTTAATCTTACCCGAAAAGCCCAGTTATAGTTCCGTCTTCGTTGTACGGAGCTTGTCCGGAGCTCTGTCGGCTCATCTTCAAAATAATGATATCGAATATGCAAAAATTATTTTCACTCTCACAATATTCTACGAGTATCCATATTTTCATTTTCTGCGCTGCATAAATAATATTAAATCCCCAATTACTAACACAAAATGGTAACAGAACAAACTGCACAGACATCCAACTATAGTGATTCAGTGTTGAGATATGGTGCACACCAAAATTACTTATTATGGAGCAACATTTACAAATCTTAGCGGGCAACAATGGATAGCAAAAAGTTATTTTATGTTACCGTGTATAAGTAACGTTGCGCAAACATTTGGTTACGTTTAATAACATTGTTACAGAATTTTGCTCAACATTTTGATCATAGGTGCCGAGAAAAACGCGTTCTCTACGCGTTGTTAATTTATGTTATTGGCGTCATGGAATGCCTGTGTAGTATTCAACAAATAATGGTAACAAGTGTCCGCGAAAGCTATAGATTATTTAATTTTATAATATTAAAACTTTGATATGTAGCGTCGTCGTAATTTTGTAATGCCCGAAATGGGCGACTAAGTCTTAAGTGCATATAATATT